>AP018152.1:0-4800000 GCA_003052745.1 Caenorhabditis inopinata | reverse complement strand
TTCGATTCGAATCGAATCAAGTCGATTGTTGCCGTGTTGATCGAATCATATCGAGTGAATCAGCAAAAATAATGCAAATGTGCTCTACCGAACAATAATTTTGGCGGTGGCTTAAAATCGTATAATCTGAAATTCGATTCGATATGATTATATTATCGCCGTAAAAAAGTTCCGACATTTTTTCGAGGCCGCGAAAATCGGGATTTGAATTTCGAGGCTCCGCCCATTTCATCATCAGAGCGCATTTGCTATGCGCGATATATTTTTTGAATTTTTATTTTTTCTTCTGAATTTTCAGAATTAAACTGGATTAAAAAAGAACGACATTGTATTAATCGTGAATTTTTTTACACGTTTCTTCGAATGTTTAAATATATCAATTTGCGTCATTTATTTTTTTTTTCGTTTCTTCTGATAATAATATATCGCGCATAGCAAATGCGCTCTGATGATGAAATGGGCGGAGCCTCTAAATTCAAATCCCGATTTTCGCGGGCTCGAAAAAATGTCGGAACTTTTTTACGGCTGTAATAGATTCGATTCGATTTGATTAAATCGAATCAACAAAAATAATGCAAAAATAAAGAAAATGCGCTCTACCGATCAATGCTTTCGGCGGCGGTTTGAATTTGAAATGTTAACTGTTTTTTTTTAGTAAATTGCATTTTTCAAAAGAAAATACGATTTCAAACCGCCGCCGTAGGCATTGATCGGTAGAGCGCATTTGCACTATTTTTGTTGATTCGATTTTATCGAATCGAATCGAGAATTGAATCGAATTGATTTGATTCGATTCAAGTATCGATTCAAATCTATTTGCCCGTTCAACAAATCGAATCAAAATTGATCGATTGTTGAATCGACACGACACACTAGTTGGCAAATCCTTTAGAAATGTCTTTTTTTTTTTGGTTTGCAGCACACGAATAAAGCGTCGAGTCATCGTAGAAAATGCACATCGCGCTCACTACGCTTGCAGGACACAGTGAATCCCAGTACGACGTGCAGAATCCACAAAGAATCGAATTACGCAATTTCAGATGATCGTTCGATTGAAAAGAAAAAGGAAGACGAAGCAAAGCCCGAGATACGAAGTATAACTTTAAAACCACCGTACAAAGTGTTCAATGTGGACTTGGCGCAAAAGTTTTTCAAACAAATGATGGAAAGTCACAGAGCCAGATCAAGGCGAAGAGTAGATTCGGTTTTTGCTCATACTCATTTTCCAGTTTTCATAAAATGCTCATTTTCAGACAATGGAAGTGATGCCCGACTCCAGGCAATCAAGCTCCACAAAATCAATAAAAAGCTCAAAAACCCACCGAAGAGGACGGCATAAACCATTAGATCGAAACATTTTTAAAGAGAACGGAGAGCCGGTTTGGATGGTGCCCGATCGGGCTCCAGATGAGCTTGTAATGAATGAAGATGGAGAGCAAGTGAGATATCCCGAGTTGATGGCAGCGTTAGAAGAGGAAGGATTGGAAATGGAAGACGGGAAAGGGTGGTTTCAAAGGATGTCTTCATACTTTATCGGAGAGCTGGATAAAGGAAGAGTAGAAACTCCGCTATCTCCACAGGACATGGATCCGCTTGGTCCAGTGGAAGTTCTGGAATCGCGGTCTGATGTATACTTCAGCAAAGACACTGTTGTCTACAACACAACGGATTCCATATTCAATCTATGTCACAGTACGGTGAATACAGGGTGCGCCATAAATATAGCGCCGCAATCAAGACGGTGTAAAAACTTCAAATCGAAAGATTTTTTTCTGAAAATCAAAAAAATGTTTTTTAAAACATAACAAAAAAGATAGCATTAACAATTTTCGAATCTTCCTCCCTTCACTTTGATGACGTCTCTTCGGGTAGGAGTCGATGACGGCACGGAGGTATGAGGCGTCTAAATTGTTCCATGCAGCTGTCAAGGCGGTCTTTAGGGCTCCCAAATTTGGATAATTTTTCGTGGACACTTGTCTCCCCAAACAGCGAAATCCATCGGGTTCAAGTCCGGCCGGGAAGCGGGCCATTGATCTTTCGGAATGAAGTTGGGGAAATTGGCTTCGCACCACTGTTGTTTGAGTTTCGCGGTGTGGGCCGGCGCTCCATCCTGCTGAAAAGTCCAATCGCCGTCTACGAAGTGGGATTTGGACCAGGGCAGCTCCTCCGACACCAAAATTTTCTCAATGTAGTATTCCTTATTGACTTTGGCTCCAACATCAACAAAAATCAATGGCGTTTTTCCATCTGAACAGATACATCACAGAAGACGGATGAGAAGTTTTATTGAGCGTTTTATCGTTCTTACATGCACTCTCATAATCGACAGCTATGATAAGGTTGTTTTGGCCGTTTTTATTGACTTCCACAGTGAGAATTTTTTCATCTTTTAAACAGCGTCTTGAGATGCGTGCCAACGCGCGTGTCTTCAGGAGGTCTCTGGCTTTTTTCAAGCGTAAAGCTTTGTTTCGGTCAGTCAGGAACGGGATCATCTTCAGCTTGTTTCTGACAATCCTTCTCATAGATGTGGCACTCATTCCAAGCTCTGTGGACATTTTTCTCATGCTTCCTTCCGGATTTCTTCTGATTCTCTTTCTGACGACCTTGACCGCATCTGGAGTTGTCACAGACACCGGCGACCACTTCTACGTTTGTCGTTCAACGTTCCCAGCTCTCTGAAGCGAACACCGATTCGCCGAC
Organism: Caenorhabditis inopinata; assembly: GCA_003052745.1. Lineage (NCBI taxonomy): Eukaryota > Metazoa > Nematoda > Chromadorea > Rhabditida > Rhabditidae > Caenorhabditis > Caenorhabditis inopinata. The sequence goes on along the minus strand of AP018152.1, from coordinate 4,797,300 downwards.
TCCTAACTTTTTAACAATCTCTGAAGAAGTCAATCCTTTCTTCGCTCACTCTACAATTGCAGATCGGAATGGAGAAGCAGCCACCATTACCTTCAAAGTTAATATAATTGGCTGAAATTTTCAGGAATAGTTAAAAACAAAATAATTAATTTAAAAAATAATACTGTGCGCTACAAAAAGCGTTCCGCATGCGCCAGATCTTACGCAAAGTGGCGGCGCTATATTTATGGCGCACCCTGTACAATCATTTCAATCTCACAATTTGTGTTTTCAGATGCAATTGAACGGTTTTCGCAGCAGGAAGCAACGCCATTTCGCACAAGAGAAGACTCGAAATCAGCGTCCAAAGAAGAGGAGAGGACGTGCGTCGAAACTTCGATTCGGTTTAATATGGCGTCCTCCATTTGCATTAGTTATGATGTAAGAGCGTGACGCATTCGGCGCTATTTTAATTTGGGGAAATGAGAGGAGGGTCAATGGTTTTTCGAATTTTTTGGAATTTTTTGTTTCTAAAAATGTTATTAGACATACTCGAGTAACACTAGCAATTTTTGCAAAAATTGTATTGGCAGCCAGTGTGCTTCACCGGCTAATAATTTCGCGATTAAGGGGTGAAAGCTAAAGGCTAATTGACCGGTTAATTAACCGACGGTTAACCGGTGAATTTTATTTTTTAATCGAACAATTAATCGGTTAAATTAACTCACGGTTAAGCGGGGAATTAACCGGTGAATTAACCGGTGAAAAATGCTTTGACCGGTTAATTCCGCGGTTAATTAACCGGGTAATTAACTGGGAAATTCACCTTCGGTTGACCGAGAAAGCACATAATCCAAAATCAAATTTTAGGCCATAAAAGTGAATTCCGGGAAAACCATCAAAAATATTGAAAAATGAAAAAAAATCAACAACGACACTCCAATTATACGCGCGTGTTGTTTAGCAAAACTTCTCATCGGTTAACCGGTTAATTTCGAGCTATTATCGCCGTAAAAAAGTTCCGACATTTTTTCGAGCCCGCGAAAATCGGGATTTGAATTTAGAGGCTCCGCCCATTTCATCATCAGAGCGCATTTGCTATGCGCGATATATTTTTTGAATTTTTATTTTTTCTTCTGAATTTTTAGAATTAAACTGGATTAAAAGAACAAAATTGTATTAATTGTGAATTTTTTTACACGTTTCTTCGAATGTTTAAATATATCAATTTGCGTCATTTATTTTTTTTTTTTCGTTTCTTCTGATAAAAATATATCGCGCATAGCAAATGCGCTCTGATGATGAAATGGGTGGAGCCTCTAAATTCAAATCCCGATTTTCGCGGGCTCGAAAAAATGTCGGAACTTTTTTACGGCGATAATAATTAACCGGTTAACATTTTTTTACTCGGTTAATTACTCGTGAAAAGCGGTGAATTTTTAACGGTTAATTCAACGATTAATTAACCGAAAACTCATTTAACCGTGGAAATTTTAACGGTGAAGCACACGAATTGGCAGACAACAAAAATACGCACAAAAAATGACCAAAAAAGAAGAAAACAAGAAGCAAATAACTAAAATTGAAGAATTACGGTATTTTAAAGGCGCATGCCAAAATGTCTGCTCTGCGTCTCGAATGGATTAATTTTACATTTCTAATATTAAAATTGTTTTCCGAATTTCAATTTTTCTAATTTTTCATCCTAAAATACCACTTTGTCGACTGAATATGGGAAAATAGAATATTTATATATTTTTTTATTGAAAAATATCAAAAAATTGCAAAAATAATTCTTTCGGCACAATTTTAATTGGATTATGACAAAAAAAAAGATATTTTAACAATTTTACAAAAAAAAATTTCTTAAACCTACTAAAAAGTCGAAAAACCATTGACCCCTCCCCATACTAATATCATACTAATTCAGCGTCGTTGTCCGATCACGTCGATCCAAAAGTTTCGTAAAAAGTATCGCGAGCTGCTGAATTGCTCGTGTACCAATGTAAATAAGGTAAAGGAGAAAGACAAAGGAGAATGAAATACAGGATGATCGAACAAAGATCAATAACGCTTTTAAATAATCAACATGGTTTACTATTTCTGTAAAAATTGATTTGTATAAAATTCCACGGCTTCCAATGAATAAACCTTTAAATGGCGCAAACGTGAGGTACAAATTTGTGAAAAATGGAAGGATATCAGCGACAATATTTCAGATTTCATCATTTCGACTTTTTTGGATTTTTTTTATTTTTGAAAATGTTAATAGACATATTCGAGTAACATTAACAATTTTTACAGTAATTTTATTGGCAGACAACAAAAATACGAACAAAAAATGACCAAAAAAGAAGAAAACAAGAAGCAAATGACTAAAATTGAAGAATTACGGTATTTTAAAGGCGCATGCCAAAATGCTTTCTCTGCGTCTCGAATGGATTAATTTTACATTTTCAATATCAATATTTTCCCATATATTTTTCCTTTTTCATCGTTTTCGTAAATACGAAATCCAATTGAATACGAAATTTAAAGCGGTCCATAAATCGTAAAATTTCGCTTCATCATGATATTTAAAATGCCATAGCGCTACCCTTATTCAAATGTAATTTATCCCTTTTTGTCATAATCCAATTAAACTTTTAAAAAAAGCAAAATCAGAAAAGCACAAAAAAAAAGCGCCATGGCGGCGGAACCGAACCCACACATCCCGATCGATAATGGATAAACTTTTGAAAAATGTCCGTGTTTCAATCCGTGCTGCTTGCTGTTTTGTGAAACTACAAAGTGACGTTTTCCGTCTGTATTCCTTCAGATTTTCAGATTTTCCTTCAGATCTACAACATTTTTTGGCGCAATGCAGGTCAAAAATGAAGAAATGAAGGAGAAATTTGAATAATTACCTCGATTTTTCTGTTGTCTAGCTGAATTTAGTTTCGCGTTTCCAGAAACTTTGTACATTTTTCAAGTACTTTATTATCTGGAGATTCCCCCTTTGCGATTTTCCAAATGCGTTGAAAAAACAAATTTTTCCAGGCAGTCCATGTGGAAGAAATGACGACAATTAGAGATTTAAATAATTTTTTTTAATTTTTCAAGCGCGCGTATTTAATGAAATAAAATAAAAATTCGTCGATTTAGAGAAAAAGTTTATTTTTGAACCTCGGCATCATCTTCATTTGAAGTGGAAGAAGAACTATTTGACGTCGTCGTCGTCGTCGCCGTCGTTGTTGTTCCAGCTGCTTCGATATTTGTAATAATGTCAGCTTCCAATCCTCTTTTGTGATTCATTTCTATGTAGCCAGATAAGTTTATAATGTCCACTCCATTTGAACGCTTCTTTGGTGGAGTCGCTTTTATAATATCGAAAAGTGGCATTTTTAAAACCTCACTTGCCGCACGTCGCTTTTTCGGATCAATTTTCAGCGTTGACTTCATGAATTCGTAAATCTCCGCATCTAATAATTTGCTCGTGAACTAAAAGAAATATTTTAAGACGTCTGTAAGAAAACTATAAATCTTTTTTTGGCGCTATCTTAGTTGGGGGGGGGGGGATCCAATGGTTTTTAGTCGTTTTCGGAAGTTTTTCGAATTGTTATTTGTACAATTGTTTGCTGTAACTGTTAAAATATTCGAAAACCACGATTCGATCTGAAAATCATGAGCACCGCGCCCTTTACACGCCCCCTTCATTCCCCATCTTTCCTATATGCATTCTCCACGTTATAACATTCTAGCAGCGGTGGTCGAGGGGGGAAGAGGGAGGAATCACAGGTGATTTGCGGTTAGTCTATTATATCTCCGAGTGCAAAAACCACCTATAAAACACATATCGGCGAGAAGGGTGTACATGTAATATATATATCGCGAGCACTTGCGATAAGTCTATAATAAGTCTAAATTCTGCATATCGGCGAGAAGATGATGGCAATATGATTTCGAACTTTTTTACCCACTAAATTGATGTTTTTTTCTCTTTTTTTCAACTTTTCAACAATTTTTTTTACTTTTTTGTGTCATTATAACTAATTTTTAGCAGAAATCGAACACGGCACCCTCGATTGGAAATCGAGGTAGAAGCCGGAATGCGAGAAGAAACTTCCATTAAAATACGAATGTTTATGAAAAAGGTTTTCATTAAATTTCGGATCAAATGAGCAATCCTGAAACGTTAAGGCATAAAGAGTGCGTAAAAAGCGGTGGCTAAAGGGCTAAAGCCTCATTTTTTCAAGCCTCAGACTCAGCTCAGTTCACGAGAAATTGTGACCTCTGGAAAAACATTTTTAGGAATTTAGGAAATAGCGTTTGTATATTGATTTTAAATTCCCGCGCAGAAAACAATAAAATTTCTTTAAGAAAAAGCGATAACCATCGTAGCCAGTCACAGCTGCTCAATAAATTGTTTAAATTCTTTGAAAATACGAAAGTTTTGTTGTAAATATGTCACATTAATTAATCATTTTTGATTTTCAGTAAAGATCGTTAGGATAATCACTCACATTCATTCAAAAACTCCAATGAACCCAGCTAGTTGAAAAATTCAAAGAAGGATTACTGTTTTGACATGCGGTGTTTGCGGACTCGAAATTAAGCGCGCTTTCTCTATTTTCTTATTCCCAAAAAGTTCGTTTTCTGAGTTATTTCTTCGCCGTTTTTTTAATCTGCGGAACAAATTGTATTTTTTCAGGTAAAACGGTTTCATCTGAAACACTAATCACAATTTCGCAAGATTCCATTAGATGTTATCGCTCAGCAAATTAATTTTTTTAGCGCAACGCTAAACGGAATATTCTACAGGTACTTCGTATTTCAAATTAAAGCAAGAGCAAAATTTAAGAAAATTTTCGAAAATTTCGTTTAAAAAGTTGGAAAACCTTTTCTAATTGATTGAATGATAGAATTTCCGTAATTGCAAAATTTTTTCCTCGAAACATAATCAATAAGCGAGGAACAAACGAAAAAATTTAGTTGATCGAACTTGTAGTTCTATCAACTAAATTTTACAATTTTACAAGATACAAGATAAATTTTACAAGATAACTAAATTTTACAACAAAATTTTACAAATGTTCTGCAGAGAGAAATGAATACGAAATGAAAATGGTGATCACGGACTTACTCTACCATGCTCATTTTGAGAAAAATATTATAGCAAAAAGACGCACGAGGCCGCAGTAGTAAACATAAATAAAGTATTTATCGTAATTTAAAAATGAACACATTTCTTAAAAATAAATAAAAATATAAAATTAGAGGAAATATTATTTCTCGTGTTTTCTTACAGGCAACTAATGTTCTTTCATGACGACGATCACGAAGAGAATACGGACTTAAACGACGGAACTCACACGGAGACTACTGCACAAATCGAAGATAAAGACGACGACTCGAAATTCGTCGACGCTATCGATTAGTAAATTTAATTTATTGTGCTGTTAGAATTCAATGTTGTTGACCCATTTTTTGTTGATTTTTAATATCGCTGTTTTTGTTCTCATTCAACAGAACTTTTTTTTAAAAATAAATTTTCATGGATTACTACTGTCCGATTTTGAGAATGCAATAGATTTATAATGGTGCTCGCGATAGGACAAATATACACTACTTTTGCTCGCGATAAGCAGGATATGTGCAGTTTATAGGTGATAACTCGCGATTTGTCTATTATAGACTGATTACAAACGCTATCTCCCGTACCCAGCGAATTTTTGCGCGAGCTATATTCCATCTATATTAGTCTCTGCGCAAATCACCTGTGTGGGAGTCTGAGGGTTGTGGGTTCGATTCCGCTCAATGGCAAATTTTTTTTTCTTTTTTTTTGATTTTGCTTTTTTTTAAGTTTAATTGGATTATGACAAAAAGGGATAAATTACATTTGAATAAAGGTAGCGCTATGACATTTTAAATATCATGATGAAGCGAAATTTTACGGCCGAAATCGCCAAGAAATATCCGGCCACCTATTTAGTCATTTTCTTCTTGTTTTCTACTTTTTTGATGTCTGCCAATTAAAATTTTTGTAAAAATTGCTAATGTTACTAATATTATGTCTAATAAAATTTTCAGAAATAAAAATAATCCAAAAAATACTCCAAAAATGACTAAAAACCATTGGACCCCCATCCCCAACGAAGATAGCGCCGTTTTTTTTCGTATTTACGAAAACGATGAAAAAGTAAAAAAAAAAAGTCTGCCGAAATGTTGATAGAAGGCCAACCAGTTTTAAATTAAGAGAATAAAGCTTCATAATTTTCGAAATTCTAGTTTTTACAACGAATTTACAATGAAAAGGCAGTTGAGCAACGCTCAGCATTTTTACAGACTCCACGCACTTTCCTGGAAAAAAAAACTTTGCAAGAGTGCCGCGCACGTTTTTCTCAGAATATTTTCTCTATTTATTCTATAAATATCAGCAAAAATGAGCAGAATTTGTGCGGAAAATCAGTGATACGTATTCACAAGCTGAGATTATTTTTAGCCAAAAAGGCAGTTGAATGCATGCCTTAAAAGATGGGCTTAACTAGAAAACAAAAATTTATTGAATAGTGTCAAACCGTCATAAAACACTTTTCGCCACCTTTTCCAGATGTTCTGAAGACACTTCTCGTATAATATCTTTGGCTGTAATTAATAAATTTAGCGTTTTATTTCAGAACCGTTTTTGCTGATCCTTTTTTTGAAAAATAAAATTAAGTAGTCGTACGTATTGTTATAATATATTTAAAACTAATTTCAAAATTCATGAGAGAAGAATATTTATTAGAACTTATAAGGACTAAATCAAAAAAAAAATTCAAAATAACGTGCGCGGCACAATTGCAATGGGGCGGAGCCTATGTTCCACGAGTTTTTTGTTCCCAATAAGGTGTGCGCTGTGCATTAGAGCGTATTTCCATACATCGCCATCGCTTTCTTGCTGTTATTTCGAATTTATGAATTTAAATTTCCATTTATCTCGGTGAAATGCGATATTTTTTATTTTAAATCGATTAAATATCCTACCGTTTCAATGCCCCTTGCCTCCTTTCGTGCAACTCTCGGTCGCTTGACTCCAATGCTCTTAATATCATCGTCTGTTGGATAGCCGAAGACTCCTGTTATCAGTATTATCTAAATGTGAGATTCGTTGTTCCGTATTTATTATTTCTTCTTGTTTACTTGATCCTTTGTGTTTTTTCCCCGAAAAAGTACTCGATTAGCGAATAGTTCGAAAGAGACGCATGTAGCTGACCAAATGTCTAATTTTTTTTTATATTTAGTGAGTTTCTGATATATTTTACAATTTACCGATAGCTGAAGTGAATTTTTCGCATCCGAATAGCAGTTCTGGCGGTCGATAAAATCGGGTAACCTTAAAAACAAAATAAATTCGCAAAAAGAACGAATTATTCTGAATTCCTACTTGATAAGAAACCCCAATCTTTTCATCAGTTTCAAGTCGTCTTGCGTTTCCGAAATCTGCCAATTTCAATAATCCTGCCTGTAATTATCATTTGCGTATCGTGTTTCTCAGACTTCTTCTTTACCGCTCTATCCATAATTACGTTTTGAGGTTTTATATCCATATGCACAATATTTTTCGAAGCTAAATAAGCTATAGCGCAAAATAATTGAAACGTGTAAAGTTTTGCATCTAACACATCGAATTTCACTCCCTGATCTCTCATTTTAGCCATCTCCTGTGGCAAATAATCTAGAACGAGACAATGAATTGTCTGTAAATTGTTTAATTGCGCCTGAATTTTTGCAGCAATTTTGGACCTTGTTGTTGGCGCTCCTAGAGTAGAAGAAGAGCAAGTTAGCAATACCCGGATGAAATAGTCTTGATAGAATTTGAACTTCCGCGTAATCCGTGGTGGTGTGCGTTTCTGTGTCGGACCAAACATTTTTCACTGCCACTTCTTTGCGGATGGGTGATATCATTTGACCACTGTACACGTTGGAAAATCTGCCGCTTCCGCAAAGTTTATGGCCTGAATAGGCGTTTTAAACGTTGAATATGAAAAAGAAAACCTCCAAATTGTAGGTTGACCGGATAAAATTCGTCATTACTTCTTATACCGTATCCGTTCATGATTCAAATTCAGAATATTGGATTGAAATTAAACAAGCAAAATAGTTTGAGAAAAGCCTATTGTTCAAATGATTTCAATGCTTTATCAGTTCACGCATATTGATTTGTAAAGCCTTGACACTCCGTCGCGTGGACGCTTTAGGTGTATTGATATTTTTATAAAGTTTTGTTGTGTTTCACCGCATTTTCTTCTTACTTTATGATAGTTTATAGTAAGGCTTCCACGACAGACGAAGGCAAACGCAATAAAAAAGTTTTCAGCACACTGTAAAACGAATTCAAGACGAAGATGAGACGAAAATCTTCGGCCGAAATTTCGCCCGAATGGAAGCCTTACTTTATAGATATTGCCCTTCCACTTGCATTTAATAAGAAGGGCAATATGCAATAAATTAGTGGAGCTTGGCTTGAATAATTGCAGCACTGTGTTACTTTTTGCTATAAATGCGATTTTTAAGAAATTCGAATTTTTCCTAATGCATATGTGTTGCTAGATGAGCTCTCAAAAATCTCCAATTTTCCGCCTTATTCTAAACTTTTTTAAATTAAATTATTTCATTGAAATCTGCATTATTGATTATCTGAATAGATTTCTCTCTTTAGTGCTAATAGCTTAAAATAATCTGATGCTACAATAGTTCAAAGTAAGGCTTCCACGAAAGACGAAATAAGACAGTCTCGTCTTCGTCATTCTCTTGAACTCGTCTGACGCAGAGATGGACATTGTGTTGGTTGACGAACTGAAAGACGACCGACTTGTCTCGTCTTTCGTAGAAGCCTTAGTTCAAAGTATGCACGCTACAGAAGAGAGAAGAAAGTAGTCTCGCCGGTCTTCACTTCACTTCACAACTCCAAAGTATTCTTTTGCGTTCATTATGATGTTAGGACAATTTAAAATAAAATCTGACGAAACCCTAATGCACCTTCCATCATCCTTGCCAGGGACTTAGTTTCGAACTGAACACTTTTCCCATAGGCAACAAATAGACAAACGGGCACTCACTCTCCTTTTTTCCCTTTTGCTTCCCTGCGTCACTCCCTGCATTGCTGCTACTCGGGCAGTTCGCGATTGATTTCTTCTCTTCCAACCCTTCCATTCTACTTGTTCATTTTCAATCGATTTCTTGTTTTAATTAAGCCTAAAATCATGATGAAAAACATTATTCGGTTCTCATTAAACCCGAATTTTAAATGTCTTTTTTTAGTCTGATTTTTTCCTGTTCACTCCACTGAAAAATCGATATGACGTGGTAAAAATAGTTGTAAGTGGTATAATTTTAAATATTTTGGCTGTTTTTTCCATAAATCAGAATCAGAACTTAATTTTAACTAAAGTGTATGAAAATTAACTGTTCTATGACAAAAAAGTGTATATAAAACGTTTCATATGAACACGCTCACCAAAAAAAAGCTGAAATCATACTTGAAATCCGGGTTCGGTTCATAGCTCTGTTAAAATTAAAGATTATTGCTCGAAAAAGGTGGAAAATTGTTGGATCCCTCCCATTTTCTAACAAAAGAGTATATCAGGCAATTGAAGAATAAATAGCATAAAAATCAATATGAGAAATGAAATAAGCTGATTTTTAGTAAAAGTTTCGTGAAAATTAGTATAGAATTGTTTACCACAACGATGCGGATTATCAGATTGCACCTTAGCAAGTGCAGTGAAGCCTTTATTCGTTCCCAAAAAAGTATCAGAATAAAACTAATTTTTCCGTGGCGTAGCTATTAATACTCTTCTAGAATTTTTAAATTAGAAATGGGATTGGAACTGCGGACAGAGAAATAATCTTTTTTTTTTTAATTAATAAAAAAACCTTTCTCCGTGTTACCAAACCTTTCTTCATTTTCTTAAAATCTTGGTACATTTGGCACCATCGGCTTCCTCGTAGCGTGTGTCGAAGTAAGTTCTGTCTAAATCTGGGGAAATTCCGGCCACTATTTGGTAGATATCACAAGAAAACACCAAAGCACAAAGAACAATGAGAGCAAGTTAGTGGCATAATATTTTCGTGCTCAAAATTGTCAATATCGGACGTAGTCGTCTTTCAAAGATCTTTAAATTTTAAAAATCGATTTATCAGCGGCTCTAGCACATTGTTAATTTAAAAATAATCATTTTTATTTTTTAGCATTTTTCCGATCTTTTTTCTTTATTTTTTTTCTTGTTGCTCATAAAATGACGAAATGTGTTTCATAAATAGTAAATGTCATTTCAAATTTGTCAAAGGTAGAAAGAATGAAATAGAAGTAAGATTTGTTTTAATCTGATTTCTTCTGCGATCTGTGCAATCGGGCTTTCATTTCTTTTGGTTAATATTCCGTTTTCGTTCGTTTTTAATTTTAAAACTGAGCAAACATAAATTCCATCTATTTGAAAACTCAACCCACCATTAAGTAACTTCGTCATGCGTCCGTGTTAACTCGCCAGCTAGGCTATTACTTCACATGTGTCATTAATGCGTCAAAAACTTGTGACTTTTCTTATCAACGTCATTAGGGTCAACATATTTCCCTTTTTTAACAGTGTTCTAGATATTAAGAATAGATATTCTGATATATCTCTCTAAAACGAGTACATGTAGGGATTTCTTTATATAACAACATTTTGCATTGTAAGCAAAACTGATTCTCTGATTCTTTTAATCTCATAGAATCGCTCTCTCTCTCTCTTCCTCACTGAGGAAATAAAATATATATTCTTCAACCTATTTATTTCTTAATTTTTTTCCTTTGCAGTTAGAGTTCGCTGTAGTATAAGCAACTTCAAAATAAATAGCACAATGCCAGAAACAGACGAAGAAAAGGTACAACGCTACACTGATTGCCTCATGAACGGAATTGATGTGAGTTTTTCAGAGTTTTAATATCAAAAAAAAAGTATTTTTTTAATAGAGAATGCAATTTAATCAAAATCTATGGGTTTTCCAGCCAAAAAGAGCATTGAAGCGACTCTACGATTTGAATGTCACCTCCGAAGTGTATAAGTCCGCTGACACATACCGGTATGTAAAAAGATACGAATCATCACCGGAACTTGCCAAATACGCGAAACGGGTACGAGACAAACTGTTTGGTGGACGTAAGCGTGAGAATGAAAATGACGCAGAAGTGGAATATAGTGCATCTATGAAAAAACCCAAGAAAGAAGAAGAGGAGGCGAATCCGAGCGAGTTCGCTGAAGCGCTGAGTAGCGGTGGATATTCTGCTCAAGCCAAAGTTGGGCCCCGAGTTGCTGTAGATTATAGCAAATTCAAAGTCTCGAAGCGGATAGAAGTTAAAGTAGAGCCAAAAAAAGAGATTGTGGAAGAATATGAAGAGCAAGCAGCCTCCTCTTCATCGTCTTCATTTTCGCAGAAACATCAAGACACGAAACAGAAGAACTATGCACCAACAGTAGCAACTTTTAGACAAATAGCGCAACCGAAAAAAGTTATTCCACAGAGCAAAAGCTTACAAGCTGATGAAAACATGTTTAAGCCCCGTAAAGAACGACAAAAGGTTTTCGCAGGAAGACGCAAGAAGATTGGGGAAAGTGTCTCGTCATTAGTATCCATGTGCCAAGCAGTTCTCATATCTAATATTGATAGTAAGTTATTCCTCATTGTCTTGGAAAAAAAAGCGAATTGAGAGCTGTAAATTATCATTCCAGTGATAGACCACGTTGGCATTGTGCCTTTCGATTTGCTCAAACCGGTTCTTAACCACGCGACTACCGACCAATTGCGGCACATTCTCGACGTGAATCCTCTGCTGGCAGAAGACGCCGATGAGATGTTTCATGAAAAAGTGAGCAAGGAATTCGCAAAATACGCCGATCGTGAAAAAAATGGATGGACGTGGCGAGCGCTTTACGATCGGCTTATCGCAAAAAAACAGAAAAGTGAAGACGCCAAATTGGAATTGCTGACAAGTAGAATAGGAAGGGGACATACTGGTCAAAATCATGGTCGTCAAACGGTATCATTTAATATTCTTTTATTAATAAATCGACAAAATTTCAGATGGTTATCGATATGGCTCATACGAGAGTTCGGTCCAAGTCCTTCTTCAACTCCGCAAAAGACAGTCAAGTCAAGATGACGGCTACACCATCAGCAATACAATTGTCTCAAGCACGTAAGAACGTGAAAACTGGTATGTTTTATAAAATTATTGTTGTTAATATGGAAGAAGTCTGGAAATTCTCAAAAAGAAATTTTAAAATACTCGACTTTCAGAGGGAAAAGCCCAACTTCGGACTATAACACCACGCGGTGGTGGAGTGCCGGCAGTGTCAAAGAGTCGTCACAACAACAGTAGCAGCACTGGAATTGTTCTCAAAAAGACGGCGCCGCTGATGGCCAAATGCAAGAAAATGCTAAAACGATAAATTTCTCACCTGCTATACTCTATTCTAGCGTCTTCCTTTTTCTTTAATTAACAAGGGATGATCGGTGGAGGCACTGGATAACCTCGTTCGCTTCAACTAGCTAGGGCCATCAGAGGCTGCATGGTCTGCACTGTAGTTTTTGTATTCTCGTAACAGTTTTCTAGCGAACCGATTGACCAAATATTCGGTTGAAAAGTGAGCATGAATTTTATCTAATAAACAAAAAAATATATATATCTCGAATGCTCACTTTGAATCTCAAAATTATAAAAAAAATTAAATTTATCGTTAAAATGACTTTGCCCTTTTTATATTTTGGATTGTTGATCTGATCTGAAATTAACGATCAGCTAAACATCACTTCGGTTCGAATCGGAAGTCCGGAGCTATTTTTTTCCAATAGGCACAACATCGCCTCGGCTCCGTTGAAAATAATCATTTCTTTAGATTTACCTGTATTTTAGACTAACTTTTGAGCATTTAATCACTCGGGACTGCCCAACTGAGTTTGCTAGACGCTCAATGATGGCAAAAGAGTTAACGACTTTGTGTGGTTTTTTAATGGTTTCGCCGGTGCGCATGGCAACTAGTGATTTCTTTGTTTAAAATTTGCGTGTACTTGAAAGATTATTATCTTCAATTTAATGAAAATAGAAATAAATTAAGGTATTTCTCCTATGAACGGCTAAAATTGAATATAGAAAATTCTAGAATGTTGAATAATTGAAAATGAATTATACATTTTTTGACACAGAATTTATTAGAAACAATGAATGAAAGAAACGAATTAATAAAAATAGGAATTAATACAAATTATAAAACATTTCTAAAAGTAATTCAACTGCAACAAAATTCAGAAATTATAGAGAATTTTTTTTAAAAATACTGACAGTAAGATAACAGGAAAAATTCATGAAATACCCATAGAATGATAGAAACTGCACTAAAAGAAGCATGAATAAAAAATTAAAGTATAAACGGAGCACCTTTTTGGCTGAAAGAGATCGATTCAAAGCTGAAGCCTCCCAAGAATCTAGAATTAGATCAGGCGAAACTGTCACCAGGGAAACTCAAAAGTCAAGGATCACACTGTACCACTGGAGAATTTCTGATAGTGTGTTCAGCCGAAGCACACCGCGCTGAGGGCTGTCGATTCTGCGCCCCTCCACATCTCACAGATTCCATTCGCCGCTGGAGGAGAATAAGAAGAATGCTTTGAGCTCTATTCTCGCTGATGTTGTCACCCAACACATGGCGTGCAGCAGAGTATGGCGGAATTGGATTTTGGGAACGCGGAATCCGGAAAACGGAAAAACATTTTTTCACGGAATTTGGAATCCGGAAGACGGAATGAAAAAAACGGCGGAATCCGGAATTCCGCCCTTCTCTGGCGTGCAGTCTCTTCGAGAAGTTGAGGTTCTAGAATTGGAGGCTTACCTAGATGAAGAAGCAATGACTTGGATTCGGCATCCCGGATTCGCTGGGGAGTTTCTAGGGGAATTTTCCACGGAACGATTCCCCCAGAAGTCCCACTTATTCCAGCAGGACCTGCTATATTCTAGATTGCTCCAAAGCTCAAATAAGGCTTCCACGAAAGACGAAATAAGACCGTCTCGATTCGTCTTCGTCTGATTTGCGTAAGACGACTTTTTGTCTTCGTCTTTCGTGGAAGACTCAAGCTGAAAGTCTCCTCGAGATTGTTGGCACAGGATCAATATCTCTCGGGATTTTCATCTGACGGTGAGCGATTTGGGTGAAGAGTTTCTTCTGGATATCCGCGCAGTGGCGATGGGGAAACTTCCGCTACTCGATCCACTCGATCCATTCGTACTTGGTTGTCGGGTTGCGCAAATAACTCACGTGGAGCTTGGCTTGAATTGCCCGATGCTTGTTTCCTTTGATATCGGTTAGTGATTAGTGAATGTCTTTTTTTTGTGTGGAGAATTTTGGGATTCTTTCGGGATAGACAGTTATATATATTTTTATAAATATTAAATAATAATATTGATTACTCTGGAAATGATGAGCATAGTTCGGCAGACTCGCGCCACTCAAAACGGCACTGATGAATCGTTGAATCGGCTCAAACTCCCAAAATTTCCAGAATAGATCGAACAATTGTTTTTTTTTTTGAAATCTATAATTTGGATGGTTTTTAAAAATATGATGTTTTTCAGGTATTTTTTGAAAGAAGGAAACTCAAAAAACGTACCGAGGTCTTTCGAAAATTTGTTGAAAAAATGATTCCAGAAAAACGATATTTTGACATAAATTTCTGTCGACTTTTCCAGTTTTTTTGACGTGAGACCGCCATTTCGTCTTACTTGGACACTTGGAAACCCGATAGTCGGCTGGGGGATGTTCTCCACGCTGGGCACTGTGCTTCAGTGTTCTTCAGTGCATCGGATCATCTTGTTGCGGGACGACCCATTGGTCCGATGGCCCTTCTAATTTTGTCTGGATCATTGACCATTCCGTCTTACAGCTCGAAAAGAAGTTCAATTAACAATTACGAAGCCATATGTTTTAGGAATCGAGAATAAAAATTACGGTATTTTAAAGGCACATGCCTAAAATGTTTGTTCTGCGTCTCGAATGGATTAATTTTACTGCGGTATCTTAGTTGACGGGGGTCAATTGTTTCTCGACTTTTTTGGATTTTTGTTTCTGAAAATGTTATTAGATATAATCGAGTAACACTAGCAATTTTTACAACAATTTTATTGGCAAACAACAAAAATACAAACAAAAAATGATCAAAAAAGAAGAAAACAAGAAGCAAATGACTAGAATTTAAGAATTACGGTATTGCAAAGGCGCACGCCTAAAATGTTTGCTTGGCGTCTTGAATGGATTAATTTTACATTTCCAAACTTATTGTTTTCCCAATATCAATATTTCTAATTTTTCATCCTAAAATACCACTTTATCGACTGAATATGGAAAAATCGAATATTTATTTTTTTTTAATTATCAAATAATTGCAAAAATAATTCTTTTTGTTTTTTTATTTAATTCTTTGCTACATTTTCTCTTTTATCAATAATAATGATTGTTCCTAACTTTTGTATCGAATCAACGTTAATAAAATATTTTTTTTCGAATAATTAACACAAAAATACCGGATTCTTTCCCCAAATAAATTATATTCGTTGCAAATCTCGTATTTTGTTCGTTCATCTTCAGGAACCCAAAACCTAGTATATACTGCGCGGTTGTTTTCTATTTCTATTGGGGATTTATGAATTTTACGGAACTTTCGAAATCAGATGATTTATTGATAAAATATTATTATTATTGCCAATGGCACACGAACCCTCCATCCCACCCATATCTAAAGATGTAAGAGCAAAACCGTTTCGCAATGAAATTGGCAATACTTCAGCGAGAATACTGTTGCATTTTTTCAGGGAGGGAGGAGAGGGAGAGCCCGTGATGAAAGCTAACTATTCCCGGAAACAAGCACAAGATATAGGAGCAATTAGAAAAAAACATTTGATATCCTCCTAGTTTAAACGTATAATGATACAAGTAATAGATTTCAAGATGGAAAAAACATATTAGTTTTTACTCTACTTCATAACCCAGAATTGGAGACAGCCATCGTTCGACCTCTTCCTTTGACACATTTTTTCTCGCGGCATAGTCGGTTACCTACAATTTTATGGTTAAAATATAAATAGAAATCATATTTCAGCTCTCACTTGATCTTCATCAATCTTTCCAACTGCGAAGTATTCACTTTGCGGATTGGCAAAGTAGAGCCCTGATACCGAGGCGGCTGGGATCATAGCCAAATGTTCAGTGAGCAAGATTCCGTTTTTTTCAGCTTCCAATAAACTCCACAATGTTCGTTTCTCCGTGTGATCCGGTTGAGATGGGTATCCACAAGCCGGCCGAATCCCTTCGTATTTTATGGATAGAAGATCCGACTCAGTGAGTTGCTCGTTGGTCGAGTATCCCCACAAAGAAGTTCTCACTTCTTTGTGAAGATATTCAGCGTAGGCTTCAGCGAGACGATCAGCAAGAGCTTTCACCATAATGGAGGCATAGTCATCATGGTTTTCCTCGAGCGTCTTGCAGTATTCTTCAGCACCTAATCCAGCGGTGCAGGCGAATAGACCAAGATAATCGTCAGGAACGCCTTTAAACATTTAGAAATTTATATTGATTTATAGGAAATTAAGTGATCAAAATTACCATTCTTTAAAGGTTTGATAAAGTCGGACAAGCAGAAGTGTGCTTGATCGTGCTCGCGCCCAGATTGCTGACGAAGTCCGAAGAATGTGTTGGTTTTAATTCCGGTTTCTGGGTCGAACACATGAATGTCATCTCCTTCAGATCCAGCAGGTAAAAATGAGATGACGGCATTAGCGAGGATAATTTTTTCATCGATTAATTTTTTGAGCCAGGTTTGAGCATCCTGAAAAATATGAAAAAAATTTGAAACAAATAATGAAACCTTTGTAAAAACTAACATCGAAAACTTTTTTAGCTTCAGCTCCAACATCCGCATCGTTGAATATTTTGGGATAGCTTCTATTCGGATATTTTCCTCTCAGCTGCCAAACATCAAAGAACGGTTTCCAGTCAATGTAGGAGATCAATTCGTTAAGATCGCAATGCTGATATTCGCGACGCCCAAGGAACGAGGGCTTGACAGGTGTGAATTTATTCCAGTCGATGATGAATTTCTTCTCGCGTGATTTGGCAAGCGCTGTGAAACGACGGTCTTTTAGTGATTCATAATGCTCTTGTCTGACCTGAATACAAGCCAGTGAAATACTATTTATAATTACTTCAACTTACATCTTCATAATCTTCATTGAGATCCTGTAGGAACGCGTCTCGAATAGTCATATCTGAAAGCGACGAGCAGACAACAACTGATTTGGAAGCATCCAAGCAGTGCACAACAGGGTGCGGATATCTTGGAGCGATTTTAACAGCAGTGTGTGTTTTAGAAGTGGTGGCTCCTCCAATGAGAAGTGGAATTTTCAGACCGACTCGGTTCATTTCTTTGGCTACATGGACCATCTCGTCAAGTGACGGTGTGATGAGTCCAGAGAGACCAATGAAGTCAGCCTTTTCTTTGATTGCTGCTTGGATGATGTTTTCGCACGGAGTCATTACACCGAGATCAACCACCTTAAAGTTGTTACAACCTAATACGACGGCCACAATATTCTTTCCAATGTCATGCACATCTCCTTTGACAGTGGCAATGACCACAGTGCCTTGATATGGACTCTCGTCTTCCGACAATCCCATCTTTTCGATATTAGCCTGCCGTTCGATTTCCATGAATGGAAGCAAATGGGCTACAGCTTTTTTCATAACTCTAGCGGATTTTATAACTTGTGGCAGGAACATCTTTCCGGCTCCAAAGAGCTCTCCAACAACAGCCATGCCATCCATTAAAGGTCTTTCGATCACATTGAGAGGCCCAAAAATAATTTAGTTACGGCGTCTTAAAGAAATTTGCACTTTACCTTGGATACTTTTCCTTATTTTGTCTAGCCTCTTCCGTATCTGCGACTACATACTGATCAATTCCCTTAACAAGAGCAAACTTCAGACGTTCTTCAACAGAAGTCGTTCGCCATTCATCAGTTTTTGTATCGCTTTTCTTTCCGTCTTTTTTCATTTCCTGTGCCGCTACAAGAAGCTTTTCCGTTGCTTCAGGGTCACGATTAAAGAGTAGATCTTCGAGAAGTTCTAGTAATGATTTGTCGATGTCTTCGTAAACTGGTAGAGCTCCGGCATTAACGATTCCCATATCCATACCAGCTTTGATAGCGTAGAAAAGAAACACTGAGTGCATTGCCTCACGAATGGCTTCCATTCCACGGAATGAGAAGGAAATATTGGAAACTCCACCGGACACATGAGCCCCAGGGAGATTCTCACGAATCATTCGCGTCGCCTCGATGAAGTACATTCCATAGTTGGCGTGCTCGTCCATTCCAGTGGCGATGGTGAGAATGTTAGCATCAAAAATGATATCGTTAGGATTGAAGCCAACTTCTTCGGTAAGAATTCTGTATGATCGCTCGCAGATTTCGTATTTCCTCTCCGTCTCCGCAGCTTGCCCCTCTTCGTCGAATGCCATCACGACAACAGCTGCTCCATATCTTTTGACAATTCGTGCGCGTTCCTTAAACTTCTCTTCTCCTTCTTTGAGAGAAATCGAGTTGACAACACATTTCCCTTGAGTGGACTCGAGTCCAGCAATGATCACATTAAAGTCAGAGGAATCAATACACACTGGGATTTTGGCAACATCAGGTTCAGAGGATATGAGTCGGAGGAACTTAGACATGGCGTAAGGTCCATCGAGAAGACCATCATCCATGTTTACATCAAGAATTTGTGCTCCACTATCAACCTGTACACGTGCTACGTTAATTGCAGTGTCGTAATTTTCATTTTTTATCAAATTGCAAAATCTTCGAGATCCGGCTACGTTGCACCGTTCTCCAATATTAACGAAATTGGTTTCTGGTCCAACGATCGATGGCTCGAGTCCTGAGAGAAGCATTTTTCCAGCGTGTGGATCAGATGGAGGAACACGAGGCGTGATTCCCTGCACGGCATTGTACATTGCTCTGATGTGATCAGGGGTTGTTCCGCAACAGCCTCCAACGATGTTGACTAGTCCGTCTTTAGCAAAACTGCGGAGTACCTCGGCCATCTCTTCTGGAGTTTCATCGTACCCTCCAAGAGCATTAGGCAATCCTGTAATAGTTTTATTTAATTTTAAGTAAGTTAAATTCGAAAAGGTTAACTTTTAGTATTATATTAGAACGAAAATAATTTAGCTTTGTTTTAATCTACATTTTTTTCAAATTTGCGTCAAAACAAGATAACGTACCTGCGTTCGGATAACAAAGTATGAGCGTATCGGACCACATCGACATGTTTGCAATGAATTGTCTCATATCTTTTGCTCCCAGAGCACAATTAAGGCCTACTGCCATGGGTTTTCCTTGTTTAGTCGAGACAAGAAATGCCTCTCCGGTTTGACCGGAAAGAGTACGTCCGGACATATCAACAATTGTCCCGGAAAGAAAAACTGGAATTTCTGGAATTCCTTCATCTTCAAAAAGAGTTCGAATAGCGAAAAGTGCAGCTTTCGCATTGGCGGAATCAAAAACAGTTTCGACTAGAAGAACATCGACGCCTCCCTGAATTAATGATTTGGCTTGGTCACCGTAGGCCTTCACAAGTTCTTGGAACGCTGAAAGAAAATCGAAATTAGGAAGCATGCATTTGGCAATACTTTAAAGTTCTATAAATAAATGTTATAAGAATATTTAAAGATTTTGAAATTTAAGAATATGGGAATATACTTACTGACATTACGAAAATCCGGTTTCTCTACTGATGGGGAAATGGATAGAGTTCTGTTTGTTGGTCCAATCGCTCCACATACGTATCGACGTCTACCTGGTTATTCAACAACTATTCAACAATCATTCGGATTTCGAATTTTGTATTACCTGTGGCCGCTCCAACGTCGTCACAAGCTTTTCTGGCAACTAATGCAGACTGATAGTTAATCTCGTGCACAAGGTGTTCGCAGGAATAATCAGTCTGAGCAATCGTGGTTCCAGAGAAGGTGTTTGTTTCAATAAAATCTGCGCCAGCTTCCAAATAAAGCTTGTGAATCTTGTAGATGATGTCAGGTCTTGTGATCGAGAGAAGATCGTTGTTCCCTTTTAGTGGCTTATCATGATCTTTCAGTATCTAAAACTTTTAGGAAAAAATATTAATACTGACAAAGTATGTAGAGTGAATTCGATATTTTTTAAATGTTAACTCTGACATAATTTGGTTAAATTTTTGATACAATCTTTGGGACTTTTGCCTAAGGTTTCCGCGAAAGACGAAACAGATCGGTCGTCTTTCGTCTCGTCTTACGTCGTCAATTAAAATACATGTGTACCAACACAAGGTCTATCTCTGCGTCAGACGAATTCTAGACGATGACGAAGACAAGACGAGACGGTCTTATTTCGTCTTTCATGGAAGCCTTACTTTTGCCTAAAACTAGTATAGTATGCAGTTATTTTTTCAAATCCAATCGAAATTCGAACTTATTTTAAGAATTTTCTTATGGGATCACAACTTTGAATTTCTCTCAAAAAAAACTTGTTTTTTGGGAGAAAACCTTGGCCAACAAACCAAGCAACTGGCCGTGAAAAATTACACAATTCTGTTTTTCAATCTTTGTTCGCGACACCCTGCAGATACGGGGAAAAGTTTCGAACCAGGGAACTAAAGAACTCAATTATACGACTTCTCCCCCTATGGAGTTTTAGGCCTCTTCTCCTGTTTCCCAATCCTTTTTCACAAGTTGTAAATTTAAAAAAAATATATACTTTAGACATAAGGCAACCTTAGATGCAATCTTCCCCTAAACTTTTATTGCTATTCATTTAATTAATCAGTTTCTGATAACATCAAAATGTGAGCTGCTTGACAAAAGTACAGCTTATCTTTCATTTTCAGTACATTTTATTAGAAAAATAGATTCTTTGATATTTAAAATTAATGTTTACCTCTCCACGGAAGTCATGTTCCTCCATGAACTCTCTTTGAATCATTGTCCCCATCGCTCCATCAATGATCATAATTCGCTCCTTCGCGATCTCCGCCAACTCCTTGAAAAGGCTACTCCGAGCCATTTCTGAAAGAAACCGATGTACTTTACTATGCAGATGTGCAGAACAGAACGAAAACAAGGAGAATCGTAAAATGCAGAAATTACAAATCCTTGGTTTATTTAAATAATTGAATAAAAATAACACTCCGCGAGGACTACACAGCTGTGTGGACGAGAATTAAAATAGTTGCTGCGAATTAAATAGGGGAGGTAGGGGATGGAAATGGAGATTAAGCTGTTTTTTGGCCAATATTCAATGGCTACCTTTTGAATTTTTTGAATTTTTTGAAAATTTTCAAAATCAAATTAAATTTTGCTCATTTTCTGAATAGTTTTCGACTTTTAGATCATTTTTGCGTGGAAATCGTATTTACTAAATCAATGGCTACAAACTACGTAGCCATTGAAACTAGGTAGCCATTGATCAAGTAGCCAAAGATTAGGTAGCCATTGAATATTGGCCTGTTTTTTTTTGCTTTATTTTTCTTTCCATTGCTCTTGTTTGTTGTTATTAAAGCTTTCTCTGCCGAATTTCATTAGATACTGATAGGTTTTGATACCGCTACACATAGACATCGACCACTGGTCACCACACTCAATGAATTGGAAAATTGAGTTTTGTGTTGTGTATTTTGTTCTTCTTTGTTGAAAGAAATGATCAAAATATACACTTTCAGAAATGTAAATACAGAAATTTAAGTTTTTGCATCATTTCCTTCAACAAAGAAAAACAAAATGCACAGCACAAAACTCAATTTTCCAATTCATTGAGTGATG
The DNA here is from genome assembly GCA_003052745.1 of Caenorhabditis inopinata. NCBI lineage: Eukaryota > Metazoa > Nematoda > Chromadorea > Rhabditida > Rhabditidae > Caenorhabditis > Caenorhabditis inopinata. The sequence goes on along the minus strand of AP018152.1, from coordinate 4,775,424 downwards.
TCTATGTGTCGCGGGATCAAAACCTATCAGTGATTAATGAACTACATAGGCAGAGAAAGCTTTAATTACAACAAACAAGAGCAGAAATTTCGTTTAAATAACGCGAAAAATGCTTCTTTCAACTAGGTTGCTCCCATCAGAGAAGCTCTCGAATTTTCTCAATTTGTTCTTCAGGGAGAAAATTTTCCGAATACACACGAAAAACGTGTGCTGAAATAAAAAAGGAAACGATTGTTTCATAAAAGGTAAACGCAAGGATTTATAATGCGTCGAAAACATGCCTATTAAAAAGTAGGGAATCGCGAATCACGATCTTTTCCGCCTCTTCTCTCTCCTTATATGATCGGTGCATCGATAAAATGGCAGTACATGGGAACATATTTGAATGAAGATTATAATCAGGAAATAAATCGGTCATTGGAAACACGTGAATTGGAAGCGGCGGGGTCTAGCCGATGGCTGAGACACCTGGGAAGAATTTTCATCCAGCAGAAGAAAAAAAAATGAAAAAGATGAATAAAATGCAGAATAATGGACTAACTGATAAGATTTAGTACAGACGGTTCGGAGATAATGAGAAATGGCGCCATTCGATAAAGGTATGCACTTTTTGTCATACTTTGATTGAAAAGTTTCCAGTAATATAAAGCATCTTCGAGGTAAGCCGCTTCAGGAATCCTACTTGAAAAGGGATTAGCGTCAAGCCATATTTAATTTTAAAAAAGTGCAGAATGGCTTCAAAAACAATTTAAAAATAGAAAAATACAGGATAATCGGCGATCTTTCGAAAAACCTTCGAATATTTGATAACTTCCAATTTTTTTTCTTTCAATCTGGATTCCGAATGCTATATATCTATATATCTAGCTTCTTGAAATGTTATCATTCCTGAAAGAGAGAGAGAATAAATGTTAAAAAGCAATTTTAGTTTTAGAAACTTCCCAAATGCGCTATTTTCCGTCAAAAACTAAAGCTTTTAAGTGATCATTGAAGAACACGGAATCACGTGAAAACGTACATTCGAACAAAAAGTTCTAAATGTGATCTTTGTGGGAGGAGAGAGAGATAGACAGGAAAATAATTTGATTTGATAACAAAGAGAAGAAGAGAACGAAGGGAACCACCTGATAAAATAAAACATGCTTTTTTCCATTACAGAAAGATTGGTTATATAGCACATCGAATGATATTCTCAAAAACAAAAATAAAGAAGATTTCAGCCAAAAACAATTTAAAGATCAATATTTTCCTGATCGCCAGCCAGCTGCTCTATCTTTTTCGAGTTTTCGATTATTTTAAGACTTGCAGTATTTCTACGATGTTATAATAGATAGATATCCTAGTTTTTAGTTTTCGCGCTGCAATATGGCAAGATCGATTCAAAAGTACATTGAAACTTTCAGTTTCCGAATATTTCGGACACGTTTTTCGACAGAATCGTCGATGTGATGCATAAAAGAACACGAATTTCACTGTTTAAGAGAAAACGCTGTTGGCGCATGGCTGTTGAAGCGGGCCGCAAGTTTTCGGCGAGTTTTCAGTTATTTTTTTCCTCAGAATAGCATCGTTTGCATTTTAAACAATTTTTGTGAACAAATCAGGGCGCTAAGGTAGTTGGTGGGGGAGAGGGTCAATGGTTTTAGTCATTTTTGGAGCTTTTTTCTTTATTTTTGTTTTGAAAATGTTTGTTGCTATTGTTAAAATATTTGTAAGTTGTTTTTTTCACGCGTGACGCTTACTCTTATGGGGTTATTCATGAAAAGCACAAAAAGCATTTTAATGCAAACAAAATGCATTTTTTGCATTAAAATGAAATTGTGTTGTTAATGAATAACCCCATTAGAACGAAAACTACGATTCCACTTTTATTCACGCGTGGCGCGCTTCAACGATGAGCAATTTTTGCAATTTTTTTTTCTCGCTTATTAGTTAATAATAACTTAGTTAATAATAACTTAGTCATAGATATAGGACCGCGGCTGATGCACTTCTCGACTAGAAGTGAGCCTAAGCCTAAGCCTAAGCCTAAGCCTAAGCCTAAGCCAAAGTGTGGCCTCAAAGAAAATTTATGGGATGATCATTTCTTTGAGGCGCTGTGGCATTTCAAATATTATAATGAAGCGAAATTTTACGAGTTATGGGCCGGAATCGCCAAGAAATATCCAGTCACTTAGTCATTTTCTTTTTTGTGCGTTATAACTCCCGTGCTCTTCTTGGAGTTCTTCTCTCTAGATCTTAATAGAGAGGGGTTCCATGGTTTTAATAATATTAGTAGTAGTTTCCAAATCAGAGTTTATTATAGGATATGATAGGCATAAGATAAAGGAATAATAAGAATATATTATAATGGAATAAATGGGGGGAAGATCACCCTAGCCACACCAAGGCCTCACCATCCTCCAGCGAGTCTCAACCACCAACTGACTAGCAATCTTCCTCTGTACGTCCTCCTTGTACGCGGGGTCCGTAGGCGTGGTCATTGTTACAACCACTGAGCCTAGAGTGCTCTGTATGTTCTTCATGTGCGCGGGGTAATAAGGCGAGTCCGACTGTTACAGCGTATTATTGTTGTCTGCCAATAAAATTGTTCTAAAAATTTCTAGTGTTATTCTTATTATATCTAATAACATTTTCAGAAAAAAAAATCAAGAAAAAAGTTCCAAAAATGACTAAAAACCATTGACCTCCCCCAACTACCTTAGCGCCCAAATCAGATGAACAACAAGCAAAATTAAGAAAAAAGAGATATTGTGCAGAAAACTGAAAATTTTGGGTTATTTTCGTCAGGTATTATGTTAATTCCGCAACTTTGCGCACCGTAAACCATTACTTTCAAAAAACTTACAATTTAAAAATTCAACCTTTTTTTTGTTCTTTTTTATTTTTATCCTTATTTCCATTTTTCATCGTTTTCTTGGAGTGCGTAGTTAAATTGCACCAGTTTACTCTGAAATAAATAATTTAAAAATGGCAGAAAAAGAAGAAGAAGAAGAATTTTGAATGGAATCAAGGGAGGAAATACATCGGAATATTACCCCCTCTACCGCTGCTCGAACTTCTTGGAAAACCTTTTAAAAACCCTGATTTTTAAAAAATAGGTGCTCTCTTAGCTGTAGAGGTGAACTTTTTTTTTAGCGATTTTGGTATGTCCTTTCCTTTAATTTTGTTTGCGGTGTTTGTTGGGTCTCGCAGCGATAAAATATCTAAAACAGAGTGGGACGAACGATAGTTGTTGAGCGGTGTGCGATTGATACCTCAAACTTGGGTAATTAAACCTTTATAACAAGGAATAAGGGTTAATATATTAAGATAACAGAGAATTTAACAACGGCAACAGTTAAGGTTAAACACAAAGAGTTAACAGACGGTAAAATTATAAAAATTTAAGAGACAATGTCTGAGAGATTCGACCACAGATCAACTGCCCATAGTCACAGTCTAAAAAAGTTGTTTCAATTGGTCTGATTTTTTATATAATGGGTACATGTCATGCACTAAGTACAAAACCGTATTCAGAATTGGGCTCCGCCCCCTTCGAGTTGAGATACGGTAGGGGTGTTTCGAAAAAAATTTTTTTTTCTTTTTTGAGATAACTTCGATTTCTTTTCTGGAATCGATAACCGGTCACTTATGAAGCATTTTTGTAGTGGAAAACATTTTTCTAGCTCTTTTCCTTCCGACCAAAAAATTGCATTTTCGGAAAAAAATGGTTTCATTTCCGTATTGTGGAAAAAAAATATATTACGGCACGTGACTTCTCATCAGAATTTTATATTTCAGTGTATGGGTTACAAGAATTTATATCTGGTTGGCCGCGGTTCTGCTGCCTCCAGTCATTTTTTTCACGATTTTTTTCATTTTTCTACTGTTTTGTACCTTTTTCCCATTTTTTGGAAAAAAGGCAGCTGAACCGCGGCCAACCAATTATGAATTCTTGTAACCCATACTCTGAAGTATAAAGTTCTGATGAGATCTCACTTCCGGTAATATATTTTTTTTCCACAATACGGAAATGAAACCATTTTTTTCCGAAAATTCAATTTTTTGGTCGGAAGGAGAAAAGCTAGAAAAATGTTCTCCACTACAAAAATGCTTCATAAATGACCGGTTATCGATTCCAGAAAAGAAATCGAGGTTACCTGAAAAAAGAAAAAAAAATTTTTTTCGAAACACCCCTACCGTATCTCAACTCGAAGGGGCGGAGCCTAATTCTGAATACGGTTTTGTACTTAGGGCATCACAAGTACCCACTATATAAAAAATCAGACCAATTGAAACAACTTTTTTAGACTGTGACTACTGGTGGTCGAATCTCTCAGACATTGTCTCTTAACTAACTAAAAAGTGACATCATATAAAAATTGGTAATGGTAAAAAAATAGAAGGAATTTAGATTTTAAGAGACACGTCAAAAACGGAATCCAACCTGTGACGGGTTACACGAAAAGGGGTTACATGAAGGCGTTTAAAAAAAACGGGACTCGCGCAATTGCGCTCCACCAATTGCGCTCGAGTCCCGTTTTTTTTTAAATATCCCGCCTTCATGTAACCCCTTTTCGTGTAACCCGTCACAGGTTGGATTCCGTTTTTGACGTGTCTCGATTTAAAAAAATCCACGCTTCAAAAGAGCGTGGAAAACAAACAATTTACCGTATTTTGCTTCCGCTGCGAGATACTATCAAGAGAAAAAATGGGGGTTCTTACGCACCGTTATTAACAACAATAAAAAGATTATATTATAAATAAGGAGACGCAGAGTAATAAAGGGGTGCGCGGGTGAGAGACAAAAAATATAAAGAAGAGACGCAGGAAAAAAAAGGGGTTGCGCGGTAAATAGGAATTTAAAATAAAAAAGTAACCGATTCTGGTTCAATATTCAAATGTATAATTTGCGGTGAAATTTTAGCTTTTTCAATTGATATTTCGCTTTAACACTGAAAAAATCCGCTGCTTTTGCGCTTCTCGACGATCGTTGTCTTTTTTTTTAATTACAGAATGTTCCCGATGTCGCAAAACTGACGTCTGAAGAATTTGACTCGTGAACCGCTGAGAGAAGCTTATTGCTGACCAATAGTCCGTACTCTTCATGTCAGGATTCTAGAAAAGTTACGAAACAAAAAAGAGCCCCCGTTATTAACGTGAGAAATTGTTATTTTTTTCAAAAATTAGATAATTTAGGTGATTTGTGGTGAAATTGAAATTTCATCCATTTGTCTGCTTTCTTCTCCTTTTTTGTTGCGTCTTTTGTTAATAAAAAATATCTTAAAAACCTCCGGAGTTACTCGAAAAATGTTCCTAAATAAATTAAGCGTCGCACTGGAGCCATTTTCAAATATTTTCAAAGAATGGATGGCGCGCCGCCTATTGAGACTTCTCCAATATCACCCGTTCAAACACAAGATCTCTAATTTCAGCTTTTGAAATAAAACAAGAGCTGCATAAGCTGCAGAGGTAAAGACTCTAATTATACGTTTTTCTCATCTGATTTCACAAGAATTTTCTTATTTATGATGACTCTCTAATTGTTTTCATATCTGACTACACTAGAGAGCTAATGAGTTTGACATAACAATCGGTATTCAAAATAAATTCCTTGAAAAAGTTTTCAGATATTCCAGAAATGATTTTATTATGAAATTTTCCTTGAATAATCCACAATATAAGAATTTTAAGTTTTCAAAATTAAAAATATTGATTGGAACAGATAAAGATCTTTGTAATGATTTCCTCCGAATACGATAACGTAAATAGCCGACACTATTTGGGAGAATGCAAACGCGCCTTACCGAACTTGCAGAAAAAAAGCGGGGATTTAAATTATTAAAATTTTCATTTGGATCGGAAAATGCTATTAGATGTAAGTTATGATTAACTAATAAGCGAAAAAAAATCCTTAAAAAATCCAAGAAAATTGCAAAAATTGCTTATCGTTGAAGCGCGCCACGCGTGAAAAAAACAACTTACAAATACTTTAACAATAGCAACAAACATTTTCAAAAAAAAAGCTCAAAAATGACTAAAAACCATTGGCCCCCCTCAACTACCATAGCGCCTAAAACCCGAAAAAAAATTAAAAGTAGTCAAAATTAATCGGAATTTTCATTTGAATCAATTTCAATTTCGTAATTGTTTGGATAAAGTGTAAAATAAGAATTCGGGGAACATTTGCATTGCTTGTTACTCAAAATACACGAAAAATGGGCTGCTTGTTTGCATAAAACGCAGAGCTTCCATTCCGTCGTAAGGCTTTCAAATTCTAATGGGTGGGCATCTGGAGGAAGTGGCGGATCTTCCTAAAATTTTAGTGCACCCAAAAGTTATTTAAAGGTTCTCTACTTGTGCACAAATAGAACAGCGTCCAATTTTTATTTTTAGGATCAAAATAGAATTGGAAGCGTTGATAGTCTGTCTTCCACTATAATAAATACGTTTTTCTAAAAATAATTTATTCAATAATTAAGCAGCGAGAAATTGAACCTCGATGTGCAAATGATAATCACAAAAAACTTTATAAGGAAAATAAAACAATCTTCCAATGGCTCTACGAAAAATCACTATATTTCCGAAAAAGAGGATCTAAATTATGTTCTAATCGATCCGCGAAAAATTCTCGTATTGTTCATGCATTTGAAAAATTCTGAAAATGCAAAATAATACGTATTCTTTCCATATTAACTCGAATTTTCATAGTTTCTTTTTTAATCTGTCTTTTCTGTGACAAAAGCGTTTCATTTCCGATCCAAATGAAAATTTTCATAATTTAAATCGCCTTTTTTTTTGCAAGTTCGGTAGGGCGCGTTTGCATTCTCCCAAATAGTGTCGGCGATTTACGTTAGCGTCCTCCGAATCAATCCACAAGAGCACAAAAACGAATCACAAGCTTGGATAATAAAACCGTAATATTATTTTAAAAGATTAATTCTATGTACAACTTGGGTGTGGGTTTGCAAAACAGAAATAAATTAATTATATAAAATCTAAACTCCCACCATTCCGGCAGGAGGCTAACGCGCACTTACAATAGCTTTTAGAATGAAAAACAAAACAGTTGCTTCGAGCACAATTTTGGCGAGTTCGGCGAGATTATAAAAAATATCGTCGAAGAGCTTTCCGTTTTGCTATAGTTCAGAAAGCATTGAGCCGAACCGTCGTCGGCCGGAATCCGCCCGAATCTCATGCACCCCACTTTGGCTTCAGCATGCATTATAACGAAGCATACATATTATCGCCGTAAAAAAGTTCCGACATTTTTTCGAGCCCGCGAAAATCGGGATTTGAATTTAGAGGCTCCTTATTTTTTCTTCTGAATTTTCAGAATTAAACTGGATTAAAAGAACGAAATTGTATTAATCGTGAATTTTTTACACGTTTCTTCGAATGTTTAAATATATCAATTTGCGTCATTTATTTGTTTTTTTCGTTTCTTCTGATAAAAATATATCGCGCATAGTAAATGCGCTGATGAATGGGCGGAGCCTCTAAATTCAAATCCCGACTCGAAAAAATGTCGCAACTTTTTTACGGCGATAATAGCTTTCAAACGAATTTTAATTAAAAACAATTATTGTTCTGATTTTTAAGGCAGGAAAACGACTCCACGGCTCCAGGAAGAGGAAGCACATGTAAAAAGAAGGGCAGACGAATTAGAAGAAAACGCAGAGTTTTATTTTAAAAAATTAAAAATCAGAAAAAACTGAATATCCAGAAAGAAGGAATTATCACGAATAAAGCTGAAAAGACAACCAACAAATGCTCAATTGCAGACTGAATTAAGAAGAAGACCGGTAGATCAGAGAACAGACAGTTGAAATCGACCAAGAATTAGTTTTTCCCATGCGCTCTTCAAAAAAAAAAACTGAAAATTTGTTCTATTTTGTTTGGGGACTAGTGAAACGTGCAATTGCTCATCACCTCGTCGCACACGATGTCTGCTTATTAGGAAACTTCGAATTCTTCTGTCCTCTGTTCAAGCTGTGTGGCGAGTTGAAGAATCATGACAAGCCTTTTGCACTTCCCATCAGTCATTCTTCATATGTATTATCGCCGTAAAAAAGTTCCGAAATTTTTTCGAGCCCGCGAAAATCGGGATTTGAATTTAGAGGCTCCGCCCATTTCATCATCAGAGCGCATTTGCTATGCGCGATATATTTTTATCAGAAGAAACGAAAAAAAAAAAAATAAATGACGCAAATTGATATATTTAAACATTCGAAGAAACGTGTAAAAAAATTCACGATTAATACAATTTCGTTCTTTTAATCCAGTTTAATTCTGAAAATTCAGAAGAAAAAATAAAAATTCAAAAAATATATCGCGCATAGCAAATGCGCTCTGATGATGAAATGGGCGGAGCCTCTAAATTTAAATCCCGATTTTCGCGGGCTCGAAAAAATGTCGGAACTTTTTTTTTACGGCGATAATAGTTCGATGGCTTTTTCGGCGGTTTGGATGGACGGAAATGGTGTACGCTCTTTGAGTTTTCCACGTTCGTTCCCCAACGCGAATCCTGTCGGTGAGGCATGTTTCTAGATTAATTAGTGTGCATCATGTGCGCAACAGGGTGGAGCAATACGCCTTCTGCGAGACAACTTCTCAAATTACACAACGTCTTTTGTGTGCACTAGCTAAACTAATTATCAAGGGAAACAAATTACATGTTTCATTTCTTTCGGTCTTCTTAGAACTTCCTAATCACTCTATTCATGATTAAAAATAGAATAATTTCTATGAAACTTGTGCTGCCGAGAGAGTCGGCTCTCCCCGGCTCTGCTTCTGCATTCGCTGCTCACTGATTTCTTCTTAAACAATGTTCTATCAAAACACCAAAGACTAGTTGAGTGATCATTCTGCAAACCCATCCCTGATTCACCTCTCTCTCTCTATCAGTAGTCATCTTGAAACTGCATTCCACGGGTCAGTTGCCAATGCCATTTTACGGAGCTTTCAGTAGTTCCAGTGCTCGGTATTCCATTTCCTTGAATGAACGACCGGTTTCGCAAAAATGCCTGTGCCTTTAGAAAACGAAATATTCTGCAAGAAATGGATTTTTTTTTCTTCTACAGGCTGGGTGATAAATAGTGTTACGCAATTTTGCGTGGATTCTGGCGCATGAACACAAGTCGCTACCGTATCAATTTTATTTTTTTATTGATTATTACATATTTATTACTATGTCTTTCAATTTTCTGGACTGGAATTTTCACCCCATCGTGGTTCTATTAGGTTGTAACATAAGAAACCGCGGTTGTCTTAGTTCATCCATATTTTTTTTGTAATAAAATATTTTTGAATGCGGTTTTATCTATTAGAAAGAGCGTTTTATTGCGCATCGTTTGATATATAATTTGTCTATGTTTACTTTATTTTTCCACAAGAAAAAGTGTTTAGAAAATGTCTGATCAAAAATTTCGAATGCGAGTTTGCATGTGGTACGACTTTAAGCACGGCAAATCGGCTGCTGAATCTCATCGTGCGCTCTTTAAAGTATTTGGCGAGGAAGCCCTGTCTGAACGTCAATGCCAGGAGTGGCTTAAACGATTCCGAAGTGGTGACTTCTTCTACAGGTTGGGTGATAAATAGTGTTACGCAATTTTGCGTGGATTCTGGCGCATGAACACAAGTCGCTACCGTATCAATTATATTTTTTTATTGATTATTACATATTTATTACTATGTTTTTAAATTTTCTGGACGCAACTTCCATTTTTAAGGTAATGATGGCTGCTTCACCCCATCGTGGTTCTATTATTCAACTGATGAGGAACAGCAGGATTGGGAGATCGTTAAGCGGTTGAATGTCAACCGAATGCTAGTTCATCGGACTGTTACTTGCTTCCACCGTCTTCGTACACCTGATGACCATCCAAGATCGGGTCGTCCTGTCACTTTGACGACGCCAAAAGCGTTCGGGAAAGAATCCAAAGAAATCGGGAGCGAAGCATGAAGAAGCTTGGTAAAGACTTCAAAAAGTGCCGATATTCTATGGAAATCATTGTCAAAGAGAAGCTGAAGATGACTCCGTATCATATGCAAAATAGGGAATTCCTGACCGAGAAAATTAAAGCTCTCCGAATGCAAAAAGCACGAAAGCTTTCTTCAAGACACGCGCTCAGGCACACTGTTCGCAGACGAGAAATTTTTCACCGTCGAAGCTATTAAGAATGGCCAAAACCAACGGATTATTACAAAACACTTTCAAACTGCCTGTAAGAATGGAAAATCTGGTGAAAATTGCACTTGTTTGATGACATTTATAACGTTTCAAACATGTAACACTATTTATCAGCCACCTGTAAAATAAGTCAAATTCGTTTGAAAACTGAAATTTTCTTAAAGCTGTTGGAGGGCTTGGAGGAACATGAGCTATAATATCGTGCTCTGAAAGTTACTATCAATTTTCAGTTTTTGGAATAATTCGGAATAATCCTTTTTCTTCCGCATTTCCCAGTTTATATCAATGTTTTTGACTTCGATATTTCCTTCTGTCTTTGCTTTTAGTCATCGGGTACAGACGTGAATACGTCAAATATGACGTTGAAGCGCCGTTATTAGCCAGCATGAGCGCATTTTCCTTTCCTTCATTTGCTACAACTGAAGCGCTTTTGTACAGGGTGCGCCAAAAGTATGGTAACACATTCAAAGTGATGTAACCTTTCATTCGGGCAAGATTTTGCCCGTCTTGTCTCGTATCCGCCGGCATGTCGTCTTTTTCTTCGTCTTCAATTCGTCTAGACTTACACGGATGGACTTTGTTGCTATGTACTCCTGAATTTTCCGACGCTTCTTGGGTTTCGCGCAGATTCATGCATTACCAAGTGCGAAGCATGAAGATACGCGGAACCCGGGAAGTGACGAGCTATACGAGAATAGAAAGCCTATCGCAAGGAATTTGGCTCTTCGCGTCAAGCAAAATACATTGGGTACACAGTTCACAACTTTTTTTTTATTGCGGCAAGACGAGGCGAAAGACGTGGGACGAACTACGAGAAAAAAGACGAATTTTCGTCTCCGTCAACAATAATATTCAAAAATGGTTTTTTGAAACTTGTCTAAAAATGAAATTATCAAAGTTGCTCGATGCGGTTTCTTCTGTTCTTCACAACATCCGTGAGTCTCTTCGGAAGATGCCTCCAATGTGGGCCACGAAGGTATTCTGGAGATAACTTGACCGATTCTGTTTCCAAACTTCTCTTCAACGCCTCCAAATTGGGACCATAGACTGAAGAGCACCCCAAACGGAATAGTCAAGTGGATTCAAGTCTGGCGAAGAGGCTGACGATGAATCGAGAGAAATTGGCCGTGCACCATGCTTGAACGATTTTTGTCTTGTGAGCTGGAGCAGAATCCAGTTGAAAAGTCCAGATTTGGCTTCCAAAATAGGATTTGATCGACGGAAGCTCTCATGCTTATTCTGATATGATTGCACCAAAAACCATGACTTGTTGAAGATGTGAAGCTTTGTTTCTGTTGATCTACCTACCGTGCTTATTAGCTTGCTCAGCTGTCGGAGCAAGAACTCCGAACTGGTTCCACCGTAAAGAGTTTCTCGTCGGTGAACATCATCTTCAGGTATTCATTAGTAGAGATTTGCACTTTCGGATACGTGCCAGCTTGTTCTTTTCCGACAGAATCGCAGCCTTTCGAGCACGATACCGGCTCAATCCGAGCTCACATTTTACGGTTCTTCTGATGGAAGAATGACTTATTCTGAACTCCAGACTCATTCATCTCATGCTTCGGTGCGGATTCCAACAAACTCGTTCTCTGAAGGCCTTGATTCTTGATTATCCCTGGAGTAATCGAAATGTGAGGCCTTCCAGCTTTTTGGACGGTTCTTGAGTGTATTCAACTCATCAAAGCAACGTTTAATGATTCTCCAAGCGGTTGTTCGTGAGATTTCCAAAGCTTTTTCCGGTGTAACTTGTTCTAATTCCACTCTCTGCCATCTTGGCGACTGTGCCTCGGTGTACATCAAAGAAGGGCGGAATTCCTGATTCCGCCGTTTTTTTTCATTTCGTCTTCCGGATTCCAGATTCCAGATTCCGTGAAAAAAATTTTCTTCCGTTTTCCGTTTTCCGGACTCCGAGTTCCCAAAATCCAATTCCGCCCTACTCTATTGTACATATAGCATTAGCCACCGTACCTGTAAAAATCAGCCTAAATTCTTGAAATTTAGGGTTTAAAATAATGAAAAAAAAAATTATCGCTCGAAAAACGCGCCAGCGCCCATCAGCTTGCGCGAAACTCGTGTTACCATACTTTTGGCGCACCCTGTATAAATGAGAAGAGAGTTGAGTACCATGGAAAGTCGTTTCGAGACCATTGTGGTTGGGGTGCTAGGCAAAATTCAAATTGTCACGAAGAGATAGGGGAGCATTTTCCAACAATTTCGAAAATGAGCAACTAACTTCACGTGTGCTCCAGTTTCACACAAAAATATCATTAAAAGATTTGATTTACAGCAGCGGAATGCAACATTTAGCTAAGCTAGCCGACGTGGAAGAGCTCTGAAACTTGTTTGTGTGAAGCCGTCACACGTACCACTTTAATTTTGTAGTTGGCAAGACAGCAATTGCTCTCATTAAGGCTTGCTTCCGCGAAAGACGAAATAAGACCGTCTCGTCTCGTCTCGTCTTGGATTCATCCGGCTTTTTTATAGCGAAAGACGAATGCAGGACAAGACGAGACGAAGGCGACTTTTTGTTTTAGTCTTTTGTGGAAGCCTTAGCTCTCATAGCTCAACGATTGAAGTGCAGATACCCCAATCGCACAGTGCTGAAATTCACCTCATTGAGCCATGGGCTATAACTCAATGACTCAATGATCTACTGAATGAAATGCGTATTTCAGAAGAGAACGTGCGAAATTTAGGGTGTCTTACATTCAAATACTAGGAAAACTTGAGCTACAGTGCTGGCCAAAAAGGTATGAAGAATCAGTTTTTTTGAGATTACTTGGCTCACAGGTGAAGTGCTGTCATGAAATTTTTTTGTATGTTTTTGAAGGTAAATCATGTTAACTGAAACTTTGATTTCGACAAAAAATGCAAAAAAACAATTTCATGACCGCACTTCACCTGTGAGCCAAGTAATCTCAAAAAAACTGATTATTAATACCTTTTTGGCCAGCACTGTGGGTAACGGGCTCTCAGTTAAGGCTTCCTCTTTGTCTTTGTCTTGAATTCGTCTGACTTGCGTAAGACGAATGCAAGACGAGCTGAAAGACGAAAGAAGACGAGTCGAAAGACGAAGAGACGAACAACGAGAGGAAAGACGACTTTTTGTCTTATACGACTCTCAGTTAAGACTTCCTCTTTGTCTTTGTCTTGAATTCGTCTGACTTGCGTAAGCCGAATGCTCCAACTTGGAGTGCTTGGCATGTCATCGAAAATCGCTGAATCTCAGTCCAACAACATTTTCAGAGAATTCTATAGAAATAGAGCTCATTCTTTGTAGTTGTCAACTAATCTGTACGACCATTTTCTACAGATTTACAGTTCTCACAGGAGAACTCTGTTTAAGTAAGGCTTTCACGAAAGACGAAGGCAAAAAGTCGTCTTGCATTCGTCTTCCGCAATAAAAAAGTTGTCTACGCACTGTGTCAGACGAATTCAAGACGAAGACGAAGATGAGATAGCGGAAATTTCGCCCAAATGGAAGCCTTATCTTTAAGAACACCGAAATTTCCAGTGAAAACTGAAAAATAGAGAGTTCCCTTGTGAGATCTCTAAATCTGAAAACACTACAGGGTGGGACATAAATATGGCGCCGCATTCCTGACGGTGTAATAACTTCAAATCGAAAGATTTTTTTTTTCTGAAAATCAACTTAAAACATAACAAAAAAGATAGCATTAACAGTTTTCGAATCTTCTTCAGAAGCAGCCACCATTAGCTGAAATTTGCTGGAATTTTTCAGGAATACTTAAAAACAAAATAATTAATTTAAAAAATAATACTGTACGCTAGAAAAAGCGTTACGCAAAGTGGCGGCGCTATAATTATGCCCCACTCTGTAACAGGCGTAACAAAAAAGTGATTAACTGCTCAATTAAAGTTCTATTCCTGAAGAATTCACTTTGATTGATGATTGATTTTGACAGTAAGAAAATCACCCAAATTTGTCGTTTTTTTAGCTGGAAATCTGCCACTTTTCCACTTTTGCTTTTCAATAAGTTCAATTCAATATTTCAGAAGAGAACGTGCGAAATTAGGGTGTTTTCTCTTTCAATACTAGGAAAAACTCCAACTTGGAGTGCTTGGTATCAGTGTGTCGTTTCGAAAGCATTTCGAGAAATTTTTCGAGAAATTTTTTCGAAAAATTTCTCGAAAAATTTCCGAAAAATCAACGAGAAAAATTTTTCGAGGATTTTTCGAGAAATTCTCTAAAAATTTCGAAAATTCTCGAAAAAAAGAACATTTCGATAAAAAATAATAATAAACTAGTTCGAACGACACTCCGAAATAACGCAAAGCGCGGTGTTTATCGTATTTCCATTCAAATCATTTTTCGTGATTTCTCGAAAAATTCTTCGAGGATTTTTCGAGAATTTCTCGAAAAATTTGTCGAAAAACGCATTTTTCGAGAAATAATTTTTCGAAACGACACACTGCTTGGCATGGCATCGAAAATCGCTGAATCCCAGTTCAACAATATTTTCAGAGAATTCTATAGAAATAGAGCTCATTCTTTGTAGTTGTCAACTAATCTGTACGGCCATTTTCTACAGATTTACAGTTCTCACAAGAGAGCTCCCTTTAAGTAAGGCTTCCACGAAAGACGAAGACAAAAAGTCGTCTTTGTTCGTCTTGCATTCGTCTTCCGCAATAAAAAAAGTTGTCGACACACTGCGTCAGACGAATTCAAGACAAAGATGAGACGGTCGAAATTTCGCCCAACCATGAGAGTTCTCGTGTGAGAGCTGTAAATCTGTAAGTACTAGGCGTAAAAAAGTGGTTAACTACAGTGTGTCGTTTCGAAAGAATTTCGATAAATTTTTCGGAAAAATTCTCGAAAAATTTCCGAAAAATTCTCGAGAAATGTTTCTTGTTGATTTTTCTGAAATTTTTCGAAAAATTTCGATAAAAAATAATAATAAACTAGTTCGAACGACACTCCGAAATAACGCAAAGCGCGTTTTTTATCGTATTTCCATTCAAATCATTTTTCGCGATTTCTCGAAAAATTTCGAAAATTCTCGAAAAATTCTCGAGAATTTTTCGGAAATTTTTCGAGAAATCATTTTTCGAAACGACACACTGGTTAACTACTTAATTAAAGTTCTATTCCTGAAGAAATCACTCAACAGTTTTTGAAATAATCAAACTTATGGCAGTCACCAGAGAAGGGCGGAATTCCGGATTCCGGATTCCGCCGTTTTTTTCATTCCGTTTTCCGGATCCCGGATTCCGTGAAAATTTTTTTTCCGTTTTCCGTTTTCCGGATTCCGAGTTCCCAAAATCCAATTCCACCCTACTCTGGCAGTCACCCAAAGTTTGCGTTTTTTTAGCTGGAAATCTGCCACTTTTCCACTTTTGCCTCTCTTGGTATTCTTTCGCAAACATTTCTTCAATATCTCCAAATTGGGATGTAGACGTGCTTGGAATCTGAAGAACTTCCCATTCAAAATAATGGAGCGGATTCAAATCTGGCGATGGCGGCGGTCTTTGTGGAAAAAAAATTACTAAAAATAGTTATTTTTTAATTAAGGCTGGGAATTCGCCGGCTTTCTTCGGCTGGCATTTTTATTCATCGAAATGAGTAATATACCTTCAGATTCCCAACTTCCCCCCCCCCTTCTTCCCACCTGAGCCACCGCTGCTCGTTTCATTGCTCACCGTACACTAGTGTGTCGTGTCGATTTTGGAATTGATCGATTGAATCGAATCAAATCGACAATTTTTGAATCGATTCAATCGATTCAACATGATTCGAATCGCGATTGAATAAAAATCGAATCGTTCGATTCGATTCGATTCGATTCAATTCGATTAAATTCGATAAAATCGAATCAACAAAAATAATGCAAAAATAAAGAAAAAAAAATTTTATTCGCGGAATCCGGAATCCGGAAAACGGAAAAAATTTTTTTTTTTGTTGATTCGATTTTATCGAATCGAATCGAATCGAATCGATTCAAGTCGATTTGCCCGTTAAACAAATCGAATCAAAATTGATCGATTTTTGAATCGATACGACACACTATTCCCAGCCTTGTTTTTAATAATTAGAAATAAGTCCGCTCGAGACGCAGATTAAAGTTTATAGGTATGCGCCTTTAAAATACCGTAATTATTTTTTAAATCTTTTTTTTTTTTGCTTTTTCACCGTTCCCATCTAAATCTCCATTTCGAAATATTTTTTCGGAATTTTTCCGAAAAATATCGAATTATTCAGAATCCTGAAATTCAGTTCCTTTAAAGTCGCCTTTCTGGAGCACGAAAGGCGCTCTTTAAACAGAAACAAATCTGTGAAAGTCTTAGCTAACGAGGCACAGAAATCTTCTTAATTTTTTTTAAAAATTCGAGCACAGGTACCCTTCTTTCCTATATGCATTCCACGCTGCATGAAAAACAAGCAGCGGTGGCCGCGTGGTAAAGTCGGTGATTCGAGTATGTAAAGTGTGGGTTCGGTTCCTTTTAACAGTAAATTTTTTTCGCTTTTCTCATTTTGCTTTTTTTTTTTAATTTTAAAGATTTTACGATAAAAAAAGATAAATCGAATTTTATTTAAAAAAAAGTTAGAAGAATTTCTATTCGAGGTTCCCTTGTCCCTGTCTCCTTAATATTTTCTAAAAATTCGACCACGGAGAATTCAGTGTACATGGTGGCTATCTGCCGAAACTTCTGGAATTCGAGATATTCTGAAAATCCGGAGCTCCGCACCCCTCTTTCCTCTATGAATTCCCCACTGTATTTCCTGTCATTCTCCTTCAGTTGCCCCAGTTTTCTAGCGATGTGAGAAGCACAGCTGCTATTTCAGCAATGATGTGGAGCAGAGTCCATGGGAGGGCCTGCCTTTTTCAAGATTTTCTCTCTCCAAATAGTATTCTTTGCTAAAACTCTGTAAATCAGCCTACCTTGCTTCCTTTAATGACGTGGCCAGATGGCTATGTAGGCTGAATTCGGCTTCCCGGGGTAAAGAGCATCTTGAGGTTCTCATTTTGGCTCCGGGACATTTCAAAACCGAGACATTTCAAAACCTAGACATTTCAAAACCTAGACGTTTCAAAACCGGACGTTTCAAAACCGAGACATTTCAAAACCGGACGTTTCAAAACCGAAACATTTCAAAACCGAGACATTTAAAAACCGAAACATTTCAAAACCGAGACATTTCAAAACCGAGCCATTTCAAAACCGAGACATTTCCAAACCGAGACATTTCAAAACCGGAAATTTCAAAACCGGACATTTCAAAACCGAGACATTTCAAAACCGAGACATTTCAAAACCGAGACATTTAAAAACCGAAACATTTCAAAACCGAGACATTTCCAAACCGAGACATTTCAAAACCGGAAATTTCAAAACCGGACATTTCAAAACCGAGACATTTCAAAACCGAGACATTTCAAAACCGAGACATTTAAAAACCGAAACATTTCAAAACCGAGACATTTCAAAACCGAGCCATTTCAAAACCGAGACATTTCCAAACCGAGACATTTCAAAACCGGAAATTTCAAAACCGGACATTTCAAAACCGGACGTTTCAAAACCGAGACATTTCAAACCCGAGACATATCAAAACCGAGACATTTCAAAACCGGACGTTTCAAAACCGAGACATTTCAAAACCGAGACATTTCAAAACCGAGACATTTCAAAACCGGACGTTTCAAAACCGAGACATTTCAAAACCGAGACATTTCAAAACCGAGACATTTCAAAACCGGACGTTTCAAAACCGAGACATTTCGAAACCGAGACATTTCAAAACCGAGACATTTCAAAACCGGACGTTTCAAAACCGAGACATTTCAAAACCGAGACATTTCAAAACCGAGACATTTCAAAACCGAGACATTTCAAAACCGAGACACTTCAAAACCGAGACATTTCAAAACCGAGACATTTCTAAACCGGTTGTTTAAAAACCGAGACATTTCAAAATCGGACATTTCAAAAGCGAGACATTTCAAAACCGGACGTTTCAAAACCGAGACATTTCAAAACCGAGACATTTCAAAACCGTGATTTCGACCATTAAAGTTTTTGAAAATAAACGTAAACGAAACAAACTCATGATAAAAGTGCACGCAGAGAAAACAGTAGAGAAACTTCTCGCAATTCAAATTTTGAGAAAAGTAAACTCGAAAATAGTTTAATAGTCGAAATCACGGTTTTGAAATGTCTCGGTTTTGAAATGTTTCGGTTTTGAAATGTCTCGGTTTTGAAATGTCTCAGTTTTGAAATGTCTCGGTTTTGAGATGTCTCGGTTTTGAAATGTCTCGGTTTTGAAATGTCTCGGTTTTGAAGTGTCTCGGTTTTGAGATGTCTCGGTTTTGAAATGTCTCGGTTTTGAAATGTCTCGGTTTTGAGATGTCTCGGTTTTGAAATGTCTCGGTTTTGAAATGTCTCGGTTTTGAAGTGTCTCGGTTTTGAGATGTCTCGGTTTTGAAATGTCTCGGTTTTGAAATGTCTCGGTTTTGAAATGTCTCGGTTTTGAAATGTCTCGGTTTTGAAGTGTCTCGGTTTTGAGATGTCTCGGTTTTGAAATGTCTCGGTTTTGAAATGTCTCGGTTTTGAAGTGTCTCGGTTTTGAGATGTCTCGGTTTTGAAATGTCTCGGTTTTGAAATGTCTCGGTTTTGAAATGTCTCGGTTTTGAAATGTCTCGGTTTTGAAATGCTTGTTCGGTTTTGAAATGTCTCGGTTTTGAAATGTCTCGGTTTTGAAATGTCTCGGTTTTGAAATGCTTGTTCGGTTTTCAAATGTCTCGGTTTTGAAATGTCTCGGTTTTGAAATGTCTCGGTTTTGAAATGTCTCGGTTTTGAAATGTCTCGGTTTTGAAATGTCTCGGTTTTGAAATGCTTGTTCGGTTTTGAAATGTCTCGGTTTTGAAATGTCTCGGTTTTGAAATGTCTCGGTTTTGAAATGTCTCGGTTTTGAAATATCTCGGTTTTAAAATGTCTCGGTTTTGAAATGTCTCGGTTTTGAAATGTCTCGGTTTTGAAATGTCTCGGTTTTGAAATGTCTCGGTTTTGAAATATCTCGGTTTTAAAATGTCTCGGTTTTGAAAAGTCTCGGTTTTGAAATGTCTCGCTTTTGAAATATCTCGGTTTTAAAATGTCTCGGTTTTGAAATGTCTCGGTTTTGAAATGTCTCGGTTTTGAAATGTCTCGGTTTTGAAATGTCTCGGTTTTGAAATGTCTCGGTTTTGAAATGTCTCGGTTTTGAAATGTCTAGGTTTTGAAATGTCCGGTTTTGAAATGTCTCGGTTTTGAAATGTCTCGGTTTTGAATTGTCTTGGTTTTGAATTGTCTTGGTTTTGAAATGTCTCGGTTTTGAAATGTCTCGGTTTTGAAATGTCTCGGTTTTGAAATGTCTCGGTTTTGAAATGTCTCAGGTTTTGAAATGTCCGGTTTTGAAATGTCTCGGTTTTGAAATGTCTCGGTTTTGAATTGTCTTGGTTTTGAATTGTCTTGGTTTTGAAATGTCTCGGTTTTGAAATGTCTCGGTTTTGAAATGTCTCGGTTTTGAAATGTCTCGGTTTTGAAATGTCTCGGTTTTGAAATGTCTAGGTTTTGAAATGTCCGGTTTTGAAATGTCTCGGTTTTGAAATGTCTCGGTTTTGAATTGTCTTGGTTTTGAAATGTCTCGGTTTTGAAGTGTCTCGGTTTTGAGATGTCTCGGTTTTGAAATGTCTCGGTTTTGAAATGCTTGTTCGGTTTTGAAATGTCTCGGTTTTGAAATGTCTCGGTTTTGAAATGTCTCGGTTTTGAAATGTCTCGGTTTTGAAATGTCTCGGTTTTGAAATGTCTCGGTTTTGAAATGTCTCGGTTTTGAAATGTCTCGGTTTTGAAATATCTCGGTTTTAAAATGTCTCGGTTTTGAAATGTCTCGGTTTTGAAATGTCTCGGTTTTGAAATGTCTCGGTTTTGAAATGTCTCGGTTTTGAGATGTCTCGGTTTTAAAATGTCTCGGTTTTGAAAAGTCTCGGTTTTGAAATGTCTCGCTTTTGAAATATCTCGGTTTTAAAATGTCTCGGTTTTGAAATGTCTCGGTTTTGAAATGTCTCGGTTTTGAAATGTCTCGGTTTTGAAATGTCTAGGTTTTGAAATGTCCGGTTTTGAAATGTCTCGGTTTTGAAATGTCTCGGTTTTGAATTGTCTTGGTTTTGAATTGTCTTGGTTTTGAAATGTCTCGGTTTTGAAATGTCTCGGTTTTGAAATGTCTCGGTTTTGAAATGTCTCGGTTTTGAAATGTCTCGGTTTTGAAATGTCTAGGTTTTGAAATGTCCGGTTTTGAAATGTCTCGGTTTTGAAATGTCTCGGTTTTGAATTGTCTTGGTTTTGAATTGTCTTGGTTTTGAAATGTCTCAGTTTTGAAATGTCTCAGTTTTGAAATGTCTAGGTTTTGAAATGTCCGGTTTTGAAATGTCTCGGTTTTGAAATGTCTCGGTTTTGAAATGTCTCGGTTTTGAAATGTCTCGGTTTTGAAATGTCTCGGTTTTGAAATGTCTCGGTTTTGAAATGTCTCGGTTTTGAAATGTCTAGGTTTTGAAATGTCCGGTTTTGAAATGTCTCGGTTTTGAAATGTCTCGGTTTTGAATTGTCTTGGTTTTGAATTGTCTTGGTTTTGAAATGTCTCAGTTTTGAAATGTCTCAGTTTTGAAATGTCTCAGTTTTGAAATGTCTCAGTTTTGAAATGTCTCAGTTTTGAAATGTCTCAGTTTTGAAATGTCTCAGTTTTGAAATGTCTCGGCTTTGAAATGCTTGTTCTTTTCCGAAAAATATACTGCATTTCGTACGTAATACGGCACAATTCAAAGCTCTCTTTTCATGTTTCTTTTCAATAGAAAAACACGTGATGAGGCATACAAAAGGGGAATTTTCAGCTGAACTTTGCTAGTTTTCAGTGTGTGCAAATGAGCTAGCAGAAGTGGAACTGCTTTGAAATTTGCAGAATTGAATTGAAGCCGCCACCCACACATTCGACTATAATTTTGTATTATAGCTCTCAGCTTTTCTCTATAGTTTCAGCCAATAGTTCTACGAAGTGCACACCCCCCCCCCGCCCTAATCTCACAAATTTTTTTTTCTGAAATTATCTCCTCAATGAAGCGAGAACATGGATGCGTATTTCAGAAGAGAACGTGCGAAATTAGGGTGTCTTCCCTTCAAATACTAGGAAAACTTGTTCTGTCTGAAACTATTTTTTAAAAAAGTGTTTCAGCTTCTACCCACTATTTCACCTATTCTGAAGGCATTTTCAGTGGAACTATTTACAGTTCACCACAGGAGAACTCCTGATTTCAGTACTAGGAGCTCTCTTTTGAGAGAGCTACAGTGCTGGCCAAAAAGGTATTAATAATCAGTTTTTTCGAGATTACTTGGCTCACAGGTGAAGTGCGGTTATGAAATTTTTTTTGCATGTTTTTCAAGGTAAATCACGTTAACTGAAACTTCGATTCCAACAAAAAATTCAAAAAAAAAACGTTTCATGACCGCACTTCACCTGTGAGCCAAGTAATCTCGAAAAAACTGATTATTAATACCTTTTTGGCCAGCACTGTGGGTAGCGGGTTCTCAATTAAGGCTTCCTCTTTGTCTTCGTCTTGAATTTGTCTGACTTGCGTAAGACGAATGCAAGACGAGCTGAAAGACGAAAGAAGACGAGTCGAAAGACGAAGAGACGAACAACGAGAGGAAATACGACATTTTGTCTTATACGACTCTCAGTTAAGGCTTCCTCTTTGTCTTCGTCTTGAATTTGTCTTGCTTGCGTGAGTCTCGCGTTTATTGCGTAAGACGAATGCAAGACGAGCTGAAAGACGAAGAGACGAACAACGAGAGGAAAGACGACTTTTTGTCTTATATGACTCTCAATTAAGGCTTCCTCTTTGTTTTCGTCTTGAATTCGTCTGACTTGCGTAAGACGAATGCAAGACGAGTCGAAAGACGAAGAGATCAGCAACGAGAGAAAAACCGACATTTTGTCTTATACGACTCTCAGTTAAGGCTTCTTCTTTGTCTTTGTCTTAAATTCGTCTGACTTGCGTAAGCCTTAAGTTTATTGCGTAAGACGAATGCAAGACGAGTCGAAAGACGAAGAGACGAGCAACGAGAGGAAATACGACTTTTTGTCTTATACGACTCTCAATTAAGGATTTCTCTTTGTCTTCGTCTTGAATTCGTCTGACTTGCGTAAGACGAATGCAAGACGAGTCGAAAGACGAAAGAAGACGAGTCGAAAGACGAAAAGACGAACAAAAAGAGGAAAGACGACTTTTTCTCTTATACGACTCTCACATAAGGCTTCCTCTTTGTTTTCGTCTTGAATTCGTCTGACTTGCGTAAGACGAATGCAAGACGAGTCGAAAGACGAAGAGATCAGCAACGAGAGAAAAACCGACATTTTGTCTTATACGACTCTCAGTTAAGGCTTCTTCTTTGTCTTTGTCTTAAATTCGTCTGACTTGCGTAAGCCTTAAGTTTATTGCGTAAGACGAATGCAAGACGAGTCGAAAGACGAAGAGACGAGCAACGAGAGGAAATACGACTTTTTGTCTTATATGACTCTCAATTAAGGCTTCCTCTTTGTTTTCGTCTTGAATTCGTCTGACTTGCGTAAGACGAAAGAAGACGAGTCGAAAGACGAAGAGACGAACAACGAGAGAAAATCCGACATTTTTTCTTATACGACTCTCAGCTAAGACTTCCTCTTTGTCTTTGTCTTGAATTCGTCTGACTTGCGTAAGTCTCGCATTTATTGCGTAAGACGAATGCAAGACGAGTCGAAAGACGAAGAGACCAGCAACGAGAGAAAATCCGACATTTTGTCTTATACGACTCTCACATAAGGCTTCCTCTTTGTTTTCGTCTTGAATTCGTTTGACTTGCGTAAGACGAATGCAAGACGAGCTGAAAGACGAAAGAAGACGAGTCGAAAGACGAAGAGACGAGCAACGAGAGGAAAGACGACTTTTTGTCTTTGTCTTTGTTTTTCGTGGAAATCTTACTCTCAACAGATATTTATTTTAGTAGAATTCACAAAAAAAACTTCTTGAATTTATAGAAAGAATCCAAAGTTGACGTCAATGCTTAATTCATTCACAAAGTTCATTTAAACGGACCCTTCGTGCGGTAATTTTCTTGAGCCAAGTGCTCGCTGTAAATTGATATTCGCGAGCATCGAGTTGCTCAATTTCTCTTCACTGAACGACACAAATTATAAGTGTATTATTTTCGTATTCGAGCACTTTTTCCATTCAATAGGTTGCCAGCCTATTGGCTAACTAGACGAACTTCTGAACCGGAATCGGATATTGTCTAGTTTGGGTTCAATGAAACAACTTTTTATCCCTTTTTACATGTCTTCAATATGAGCAATTTTTTTTTTCATTTTCATTTTCAATTATCGATTGATTTTTTCGATTTCTGAAATGAATCTGAATTGTGATTTTAATGGCGTTATTCATGATGCATTTTAATTCAGTACTATTTTTAATTAAAATGCAAGGTGGTGTCGGATATCGTCACCGAGAAAGTCTATGCGCCTTTAATCTTTCAAATAAATAATTTTACTATTTTCTCACCATTGCCATAGTAATTTTACCGCTTTTTCGCCTCCTCATCGTTCATTTTTGGCTGTAAATTATTATTTTTA
This sequence comes from Caenorhabditis inopinata, assembly GCA_003052745.1. Taxonomy (NCBI): domain Eukaryota; kingdom Metazoa; phylum Nematoda; class Chromadorea; order Rhabditida; family Rhabditidae; genus Caenorhabditis; species Caenorhabditis inopinata. The sequence continues at coordinate 4,751,596 of AP018152.1, read as the reverse complement.
TCAAATTAATTTAAATTTTTTCCGAAAATGTGAATTTTTCGCACATTATGAGTTCTTCTCCAAAAAATTGAGGGCCTCGTAAATCGACACATTAAAGGCGCATAGACTTTCTCGGTGACGATATCCGATACCACCTTGCATTTTAACTGAACTACGATGCATTTTTTTTGCATTAAAATGCAATCGTGAATAAGATTAAAGTGTCATTTTTTGCATAAAAATGCATCATGAATAACCCTGAAAATGGGAGATTTCCCTATTTTTGAAATCTGAAAACTCTGTAATTTAAGATTTTGAAGCGATTTCCTCATTTCCTCCTTTCGACTTTCCCTATTTCGCTTGAACTCCGCTCTCTATTTTCAGACGCAAATGAGCGAGAATGGTCAAGTTTGTGCATCTGCTCTGCAAATGGAGTTGTATAACTCGGAAGTCTACACTGTTGCAATCTTCTTCAATATGCTGATTGCAGTATCCTCGATCATCATTATTCTTGTGGCAGCGCGGAAGTTGCTCCTGGAGTCCATTATCAATGACTCTACCAGACTATTTCTGTTCGTCGGACTCCTCTGCTGTTTATTGCATCAGGCTGGCTACATTGTCTTGAGAGTGAGCTTTTCTTACTGTTAGACGCGCATTTGGCTAAAAACAAAATAAAATAAAAGCTTAGGCTTAGGCTTAGGCTTAGGCTTAGGCTTACTTTTAAATTCCTTGCTCACTCCGAAATCTAACAAAAAAGTGCTGGCGGAAAATGGTTGCTTAGGCTTAGCCTTAGGCTTAGGCTTAGGTTCAGGCTTAGGCTTACTTTTAAATTCCTTGCTCACTCCGTAACCTAACAAAAAAGTGCTGGCGGAAAATGGTTGCTTAGGCTTAGCCTTAGGCTTAGGCTTAGCCTTAGGCTTAGGCTTATCCTTAGGCTTAGTCTTAGCCTTAGGCTTAGGCTTAGGCTTAGGCTTAGGCTTAGGCTTATTTTTAAATTCCTTGCTCACTCCGTAACCTAACAAAAAAAGGCTGGCGGAAAATGGTTGCTTAGGCTTAGCCTTACGCTTACAAGGGAGCCATGTTTAGCCATCATCTCAGAATTTTTTCTAAATTTGCTCATTTATAGTTTCGAATACGGGCTTTCTCGTGGTGTATTCGGTTTTCTGCACAAATTTCTAGAAGTCGAGAAAATTCCATCTGAAAATATGTTAGACTTACAAAGGAACCTCGAATAGAAATCCTCCTAACTTTTTTTTTTTTAATTTCGATTTATCTTTTTTTATTGTAATTTTATCGTAAAAACTTTAAAATAAAATAAAAAAAGCAAAATCAGAAAAGCGAAAAAATTATACTGTTAAAGAGAACCGAACCCACACTTTATACAGTGCTCCACATAATTTTACGGTCACCCCAAAAAATGTTCGAAATCTCGAAAACTGGCTTTTCAACCAAAATGCTTCCTATTGAAGAAATATGGCCTTTTAGTAGGTGTTTCATGATAGAAACTTAAAATAGGCTTAAAATTCACACATCAGAAAAAAACCAAAATTTTATTTTAAAAAAGGGTAAAAAATTTTCCACAAAATAATACGTTCACTTACTCAAAACTGTTAAAAAAAAACAGAAAATAACAGACGAATGATTATTAATAATCAATTAGTCTTTTTTTTCAGAGGCATGTCTTCTGAAAGCAGAAAAACGATAAATAAACAGATTGGAACCAAATTTAAAGTTCGAAAAACGACAAAAAATAAAAGTGAACGTATCATTATGTGGAAAAAAAACCAATTTTTCGAAAAGTCTCGAATTTCTCGATTGCTCACTTTTATTTTATTTTCCCTCCAAGACCCATAATTATATTTTTTAAAGGTATTTTCATATCATATAAGATAAATAATTAGGAATTACAGAAAATCGAAATTTTGAGATTTTTGGGGGTGACCGTAAAATTATGTGGAGCACTGTATAATTTCCATCATATCTAGAAGCCAAGTTTATTTTGAGAAAAAGAGAGGCGCTGCTTGTTTTTTGTACAGGAAGGGGGTGGGGCGGGGAGCTCCGGATTTTCAGATGGAAATATCTCGATTTCCAGAAGTTTGCGCAGATCTATAGGCGCAGAGCCACGATGTGTACTGAATTCTCCGTAGTCGAAAGTACCTGTGTTCGAATTTTTTGAAAAAGTTAAGATGATTTCTATTCGAGGTTCCCTTGTTAGGCTTACTTTTGAATTCCTAATGGGGGTTATTCATGATGTATTTTAATGCAAAAAAATGCATTTTAATGCAAAAAAAATGCATTTTAATTCAGTACTATTTTGAATTAAAATGCAAGGCGGTGTCGGGTATCGATTGATTTTTTCGATTTCTGAAATGAATCTGAATTGTGATTTTAATGGGGTTATTCATGATGCATTTTCATGAAAAAAATGCCACTTTAATCTTATTCACGATGCCATTTTATTTGAAAAAAATGCATCGTAGTTCAGTTAAAATGCAAGGTGGTGTCGGATACCGTCACCGAGAATGTCTATGCGCCTTTAATTTATTTTTGGCTTTCAAATAAATAATTTTATAATTTTTCACCATTGCCGTAGTAATTTTACGCTTTTTCGCCTCCTCATCGTTCATTTTTGGCTGTAAATTATCATTTTTATCAAATTAATTTAAATTTTTTCCGAAAATGTGAATATTTTTCGCACAATAGGAGTTCTTCTCCAAAAAATTGAGGTGCCTCGTAAATCGACACATTAAAGGCGCATAGATATCCGACACCGCCTTGCATTTTAATTCAAAATAGTACTGAATTAAAATGCATTTTTTTGCATTAAAATGCATCATGAATAACCCCATAACTCGCGCCGTAAATCGCGCCGTAAGGTGGCAGACGAACCCAACAATTGTCTGTTTCAGGCTCAAGTGATTTACCAAATCTTCTTCAAACTCGACGAACCCTGCAAACTGTACTACCAAGCCTACGAATGCAAGTTCGTGACTTTCAGCCTAGTGGCGGGAAATACTGGAATGATCTTTATACAATCGGCGATGACAATCGACAGAGTTCTGGCGACACTTCTACCCAAATTGTGGCCCACATTGAAGTACTGGCCCGGTGTATTCCTCTCGATTCTCATGGTATCTATTCGTGGCTCATTCCACTCAGAGTAGGGCGGAATTGGATTTTGGGAACTCGGAATCCGGAAAACGGAAAACGGAAAAAAATTGTTTTCATAGAATCTGGAATGCGGAAAACGGAAAACGGAAAAAATATTTTTTCATGGAATCTGGAATCCGGAAGACGGAAGAAATATTTTTTCACGGAATCTGGAATCTGGAATCCGGAAGACGGAAAAAGTATTTTTTCACGGAATCTGGAATCCGGAAGACGGAAAACGGAAAAAAATATTTTTTCACGGAATCTGGAATGCGGAAAACGGAAGACGGAAAAAATGTTTTTTCACGGAATCTGGAATCCGGAAAACGGAAAAAATATTTTTTCACGGAATCTGGAATGCGGAAAACGGAAAACGAAAAAAATATTTTTTCACGGAATCTGGAATGCGGAAAACGGAAAACAATTTTTTTCACGGAATCTGGAATGCGGAAGACGGAAAAAATATTTTTTCACGGAATCTGGAATCCGGAAAACGGAAAAAATATTTTTTCACGGAATCTGGAATCCGGAAAACGGAAAACGGAAAAAATATTTTTTCACGGAATCTGGAATGCGGAAAACGGAAAACAATTTTTTTCACGGAATCCGGAAAACGGAAAACGGAAAAAAATATTTTTTCACGGAATCTGGAATCCGGAAGACGGAAAAAATATTTTTTCACGGAATCTGAAATCCGGAAAACGGAAAACATACTTTTTTACGGAATTTGAAATCCGGAAGACGGAAAAAATACTTTTTCACGGAATCCGGAATCCGGAAAACAGAAAAAATATTTTTTCACGGAATCTGGAATGCGGAAGACGGAAAAAATATTTTTTCACGGAATCTGGAATCCGGAAAACGGAAAAAATATTTTTTCACGGAATCTGGAATGCGGAAAACGGAAAACGGAAAAAAAATATTTTTTCACGGAATCCGGAATCCGGAAAACGGAAAAAAATTCTTTTCACGGAATCCGGAATCCGGAGAACGGAAAAAAAATTCTGTTCACGGAATCTGGAATCCGGAAAACGGAAAAAAATTCTTTTCACGGAATCCGGAATCCGGAAAACGGAAAAATTGTTTTCACGGAATCCGGAATCCGGAAAACGGAAAACAATGTTTTTCACGGAATCTGGAATCCGGAAGACGGAAAAAAATATTTTTTCACAGAATCTGGCACCCGGAAAACGGAAAAATGTTTTTTCACGGAATCTGGAATCCGGAAACCGGAAAAAATATTTTTCACGGAATCTGGAATCCGGAAAACGGAAAACGGAAAAAATATTTTTTCACGGAATCTGGAATCCGGAAAACGGAAAACGGAAAAAATATTTTTTCACGGAATCTGGAATGCGGAAAACGGAAAACAATTTTTTTCACGGAATCCGGAAAACGGAAAACGGAAAAAAATATTTTTTCACGGAATCTGGAATGCGGAAAACGGAAAACAATTTTTTTCACGGAATCCGGAAAACGGAAAACGGAAAAAATATTTTTTCACGGAATCTGGAACCCGGAAAACGGAAAAAATATTTTTTCACGGAATCTGTAACCCGGAAAACGGAAAAAATACTTTTTCACGGAATCTGGAATCCGGAAAACGGAAAAAATATTTTTTCACGGAATCTGGAATCCGGAAAACGGAAAAAATATTTTTTCACGGAATCTGGAATCCGGGAAACGGAAGAAAATATTTTTTCACTGAATCCGGATTCCGGAAAACGGAAAAAATATTTTTTCACGGAATCTGGAATCCGGAAAACGGAAAACAATTTTTTTCACGGAATCTGGAATCCGGAAAACGGAAAAAAATATTTTTTCACGGAATCTGGAATCCGGAAAACGGAAAACGGAAAAAATATTTTTTCACTGAATCTGAAATCCGGAAAACGGAAAAAATATTTTTTCACGGAATCTGGAATGCGGAAAACGGAAAACAATTTTTTTCACGGAATCTGTAACCCGGAAAACGGAAAAAATATTTTTTCACGGAATCTGGAACCCGGAAAACGGAAAACATATTTTTTCACGGAATCTGAAATCCGGAAAACGGAAAAAATATTTTTTCACGGAATCTGGAATCCGGAAGACGGAAAACGGAAAAAAATATTTTTTCACGGAATCTGGAACCCGGAAGACGGAAAAAATATTTTTTTCACGGAATCTGGAATACGGAAAACGGAAAAAATATTTTTTCACGGAATCTGGAATCCGGAAAACGGAAAAAAATATTTTTTCACGGAATCTGGAATCCGGAAAACGGAAAAAATATTTTTTCACGGAATCTGGAACCCGGAAGACGGAAAAAATATTTTTTTCACGGAATCTGTAACCCGGAAAACGGAAAAAATATTTTTTCACGGAATCTGGAATGCGGAAAACGGAAAACAATTTTTTTCACGGAATCTGTAACCCGGAAAACGGAAAAAATATTTTTTCACGGAATCTGGAATCCGGAAAACGGAAAAAATATTTTTTCACGGAATCTGGAATCCGGAAAACGGAAAAAATATTTTTTCACGGAATCTGGAATCCGGAAGACGGAAAACGGAAAAAAATATTTTTTCACGGAATCTGGAACCCGGAAGACGGAAAAAATATTTTTTTCACGGAATCTGGAATACGGAAAACGGAAAAAATATTTTTTCACGGAATCTGGAATCCGGAAAACGGAAAAAAATATTTTTTCACGGAATCTGGAATCCGGAAAACGGAAAAAATATTTTTTCACGGAATCTGGAACCCGGAAGACGGAAAAAATATTTTTTTCACGGAATCTGGAATACGGAAAACGGAAAAAATATTTTTTCACGGAATCTGGAATCCGGAAAACGGAAAAAATATTTTTTCACGGAATCTGGAACCCGGAAAACGGAAAAAATATTTTTTCACGGAATCTGGAACCCGGAAGACGGAAAAAAATATTTTTTTCACGGAATCTGGAATACGGAAAACGGAAAAAATATTTTTTCACGGAATCTGGAACCCGGAAGACGGAAAAAATATTTTTTTCACGGAATCTGGAATACGGAAAACGGAAAAAATATTTTTTCACGGAATCTGGAATCCGGAAAACGGAAAAAATATTTTTTCACGGAATCTGGAACCCGGAAAACGGAAAAAATATTTTTTCACGGAATCTGGAACCCGGAAGACGGAAAAAAATATTTTTTTCACGGAATCTGGAATACGGAAAACGGAAAAAATATTTTTTCACGGAATCTGGAATCCGGAAAACGGAAAAAAATATTTTTTCACGGAATCTGGAATGCGGAAAACGGAAAAAATATTTTTTCACGGAATCTGAAATCCGGAAAACGGAAAAAATATTTTTTCACGGAATCTGGAATCCGGAAAACGGAAAAAATATTTTTTCACGGAATCTGGAACCCGGAAAACGGAAAAAAATATTTTTTCACGGAATCTGGAACCCGGAAAACGGAAAAAATATTTTTTCACGGAATCTGGAACCCGGAAAACGGAAAAAATATTTTTTCACGGAATCTGAAATCCGGAAAACGGAAAAAATATTTTTTCACGGAATCTGGAACCCGGAAAACGGAAAAAATATTTTTTCACGGAATCTGGAATACGGAAAACGGAAAAAATATTTTTTCACGGAATCTGAAATCCGGAAAACGGAAAAAATATTTTTTCACGGAATCTGGAACCCGGAAAACGGAAAAAATATTTTTTCACGGAATCTGGAATACGGAAAACGGAAAAAATATTTTTTCACGGAATCTGAAATCCGGAAAACGGAAAAAATATTTTTTCACGGAATCTGTAACCCGGAAAACGGAAAAAATACTTTTTCACGGAATCTGGAATCCGGAAAACGGAAAACGGAAAAAATATTTTTTCACGGAATCTGGAACCCGGAAAACGGAAAAAATATTTTTTCACGGAATCTGGAACCCGGAAAACGGAAAAAATATTTTTTCACGGAATCTGGAACCCGGAAAACGGAAAAAATATTTTTTCACGGAATCTGAAATCCGGAAAACGGAAAAAATATTTTTTCACGGAATCTGGAACCCGGAAAACGGAAAAAATATTTTTTCACGGAATCTGGAATACGGAAAACGGAAAAAATATTTTTTCACGGAATCTGAAATCCGGAAAACGGAAAAAATATTTTTTCACGGAATCTGGAACCCGGAAAACGGAAAAAATATTTTTTCACGGAATCTGGAATACGGAAAACGGAAAAAATATTTTTTCACGGAATCTGAAATCCGGAAAACGGAAAAAATATTTTTTCACGGAATCTGTAACCCGGAAAACGGAAAAAATACTTTTTCACGGAATCTGGAATCCGGAAAACGGAAAACGGAAAAAATATTTTTTCACGGAATCTGGAACCCGGAAAACGGAAAAAATATTTTTTCACGGAATCTGGAACCCGGAAAACGGAAAAAATATTTTTTCACGGAATCTGGAACCCGGAAAACGGAAAAAATATTTTTTCACGGAATCTGAAATCCGGAAGACGGAAAAAATATTTTTTCACGGAATCTGGAATGCGGAATGCGGAAAACGGAATTTTAACCATTAATGAGGGAATGCAATGATGTAAATGCGCTCTGTTCGCAAAAATTTTTGCGGGAGTTCAAAAAAGTGTACTTTTCACAACAAGTGAGAATAAAGTATTAAAACGGAATAAAAACGCCAAATCGCGGAATCCGGAATGCGGAAAACGGAAAACAATTTTTTTCACGGAATCCGGAATGCGGAATTCCGCCCTTCTCTGATTGCACCCCACCAATTGTGCAGTTTTCAGGTTGTGTGCAACTATTTGAATGTTCAATTAATATTCCGCGAAAGTGTATTTGTGGAGCACGTGCCAAGTTGCGGTCAATTACCATCTCAATCGGTAGCCAAATTCGAGGTTTTCTTGCAAATCGCATTTTATATGTCAATTGCTCATATGGCTATTAATATCATCATTTTGTACACGAATTTTCATCAAGATCGTCGTCAAAGGTCCAAATAGAGCACGTTTCCCTTCTCTCATTCATTGTTGAATTTCAGTAGGATTTGCAGTGTGAATCAGAGATATCAATCCAGAGAAAAGCTGAAATCCACGCAGGCGATCTTCTTTCTTTCGATGTCGCAGTTCTTCGCGTGCCTTCTGTATACGGCATTCTCAAAATTGTTCCTTCAAATTCGGCACTCTTTTTCGCCATTGCAATACGGCATAATCATATCATTGACTTATGTAGGACCACGAACATTTTCAGACAACTAAATGCTTAAATTCTCATTTTCAGACAACTCCGTACACTTGCATTGTGATTCCCCTTCTCGTATGTTTCACGTTGCATTTGGTGAAACGGCAACGACTTCGAAGTATTGAATTATTAAGATCACAAACAGAAACTGGCGACGAATATATGAAGAAGATTGAGAAAATTTGGAATCAATAAGCTAAGGCTTCCACGAAAGACGAAATAAGACCGTCTCGTCTCGTCTTCGTCTAGAATTCGTCTGAAATAGACATTGTGTTGGTGCACATGAAATAAGACCATTTCGTCTTGTTTTCGCCATCTTCTAAAATTTGTCTGACACGCAGAGATAGACATGCATTTTAAGACGAATGCAAGACGAACTGGAAGACGAAGAAAGACGACCGAATTGTTTCGTCTTTCGTGGAAGCCTTACAATAAACTGCTCACTCACCATTCGTGAAATAAAGATCTGTATATTTAACATGAATCACAGCAGAATTGGGCGGAATTGGATTTTGGGAACTATCCGGAAAACGGAAAAAAAATTTTCACGGATTCCGGAATCCGGAAAACGGAAAAAAATTTTCACGGAGTCCGGAATCCGGAAAACGGAAAAAAAAATTTTTCACGAAATCCGGAATCCGGAAAACGGAAAAAAATTCTTTTCACGAAATGCGGAATCCGGAAAACGGAAAAATTATTTTCACGGAATCCGGAATCCGGAAAACGGAATGAAAAAAAACGGCGGAATCCGGAACGCGGAAGGCGGAAAACGGAATTTTAACCCTTAATGAGGGAATCATATGATGTAAATGCGCTCTGTTCGCAAAAATTTTTGCGGGAGTTAAAAAAAGTATACTTTTCACAACAATTGAGAATAAAGTATTAAAACGGAATAAAAACGCCAAATCGCGGAATCCGGAATGCGGAAAACGGAAAACAATGTTTTTCACGGAATCTGGAATCTGGAAAACGGAAAAAATATTTTTTCACGGAATCTGGAATGCGGAAAACGGAAAAAATGTTTTTTCACGGAATCTGGAATGCGGAAAACGGAAAAAATATTTTTTCACGGAATCTGAAATCCGGAAGACGGAAAACGGAAAAAATATTTTTTCACGGAATCTGAAATCCGGAAGACGGAAAACGGAAAAAAATATTTTTTCACGGAATCTGAAATCCGGAAGACGGAAAACGGAAAAAATATTTTTTCACGGAATCTGGAATGCGGAAAACGGAAAAAATGTTTTTTCACGGAATCTGGAATGCGGAAAACGGAAAAAATGTTTTTTCACGGAATCTGGAATGCGGAAAACGGAAAAAATGTTTTTTCACGGAATTTGGAATGCGGAAAACGGAAAAAATATTTTTTCACGGAATCTGGAATCCGGAAAACGGAAAAAATGTTTTTTCACGGAATCTGAAATCCGGAAAACGGAAAAAATGTTTTTTCACGGAATCTGAAATCCGGAAGACGGAAAACGGAAAAAATATTTTTTCACGGAATCTGGAATGCGGAAAACGGAAAAATGTTTTTTCACGGAATCTGGAATGCGGAAAACGGAAAAAATGTTTTTTCACGGAATCTGGAATCCGGAAAACGGAAAAATGTTTTTTCACGGAATCTGGAATGCGGAAAACGGAAAAAATGTTTTTTCACGGAATCTGGAATGCGGAAAACGGAAAAAATATTTTTTCACGGAATCTGGAATCCGGAAAACGGAAAAATGTTTTTTCACGGAATCTGGAATCCGGAAAACGGAAAAAATGTTTTTTCACGGAATCTGAAATCCGGAAGACGGAAAACGGAAAAAATATTTTTTCACGGAATCTGGAATGCGGAAAACGGAAAAAATGTTTTTTCACGGAATCTGGAATCCGGAAAACGGAAAAAATGTTTTTTCACGGAATCTGGAATGCGGAAAACGGAAAAAATATTTTTTCACGGAATCTGGAATGCGGAAAACGGAAAAAATGTTTTTTCACGGAATCTGGAATCCGGAAAACGGAAAAAATGTTTTTTCACGGAATCTGGAATGCGGAAAACGGAAAAAATGTTTTTTCACGGAATCTGGAATGCGGAAAACGGAAAAAATGTTTTTTCACGGAATCTGGAATGCGGAAAACGGAAAAAATGTTTTTTCACGGAATCTGGAATGCGGAAAACGGAAAAAATGTTTTTTCACGGAATCTGGAATGCGGAAAACGGAAAAAATGTTTTTTCACGGAATTTGGAATGCGGAAAACGGAAAAAATATTTTTTCACGGAATCTGGAATCCGGAAAACGGAAAAAATGTTTTTTCACGGAATCTGAAATCCGGAAAACGGAAAAAATGTTTTTTCACGGAATCTGAAATCCGGAAGACGGAAAACGGAAAAAATATTTTTTCACGGAATCTGGAATGCGGAAAACGGAAAAATGTTTTTTCACGGAATCTGGAATGCGGAAAACGGAAAAAATGTTTTTTCACGGAATCTGGAATCCGGAAAACGGAAAAATGTTTTTTCACGGAATCTGGAATGCGGAAAACGGAAAAAATGTTTTTTCACGGAATCTGGAATGCGGAAAACGGAAAAAATATTTTTTCACGGAATCTGGAATCCGGAAAACGGAAAAATGTTTTTTCACGGAATCTGGAATCCGGAAAACGGAAAAAATGTTTTTTCACGGAATCTGAAATCCGGAAGACGGAAAACGGAAAAAATATTTTTTCACGGAATCTGGAATGCGGAAAACGGAAAAAATGTTTTTTCACGGAATCTGGAATGCGGAAAACGGAAAAAATGTTTTTTCACGGAATCTGGAATGCGGAAAACGGAAAAAATATTTTTTCACGGAATCTGGAACCCGGAAAACGGAAAAAATATTTTTTCACGGAATCTGGAACCCGGAAAACGGAAAAAAAATATTTTTTCACGGAATCTGGAACCCGGAAAACGGAAAAAATATTTTTTCACGGAATCTGGAATCCGGAAAACGGAAAAAATGTTTTTTCACGGAATCTGGAATCCGGAAAACGGAAAAAATGTTTTTTCACGGAATCTGGAATGCGGAAAACGGAAAAAATATTTTTTCACGGAATCTGGAATGCGGAAAACGGAAAAAATGTTTTTTCACGGAATCTGGAATCCGGAAAACGGAAAAAATGTTTTTTCACGGAATCTGGAATGCGGAAAACGGAAAAAATGTTTTTTCACGGAATCTGGAATGCGGAAAACGGAAAAAATGTTTTTTCACGGAATCTGGAATGCGGAAAACGGAAAAAATGTTTTTTCACGGAATCTGGAATGCGGAAAACGGAAAAAATGTTTTTTCACGGAATCTGGAATGCGGAAAACGGAAAAAATGTTTTTCACGGAATCTGGAATGCGGAAAACGGAAAAAATGTTTTTTCACGGAATCTGGAATGCGGAAAACGGAAAAAATATTTTTTCACGGAATCTGGAACCCGGAAAACGGAAAAAAAATATTTTTTCACGGAATCTGGAACCCGGAAAACGGAAAAAATATTTTTTCACGGAATCTGGAATGCGGAAAACGGAAAAAAAATATTTTTTCACGGAATCTGGAACCCGGAAAACGGAAAAAAAATATTTTTTCACGGAATCTGGAATGCGGAAAACGGAAAAAATGTTTTTTCACGGAATCTGGAATGCGGAAAACGGAAAAAATTTTTTTTCACGGAATCTGGAATCCGGAAAACGGAAAAAATTTTTTTTCACGGAATCTGGAATCCGGAAAACGGAAAAAATGTTTTTTCACGGAATCTGGAATGCGGAATGCGGAAAACGGAATTTTAACCATTAATGAGGGAATCCAATGATGTAAATGCGCTCTGTTCGCAAAAATTTTTGCGGGAGTTCAAAAATGTATACTTTTCACAACAATTGAGAATAAAGTATTAAAACGGAATAAAAACGCCAAATCGCGGAATCCGGAATGCGGAAAACGGAAAACAATTTTTTTTCACGGAATCCGGAATGCGGAATTCCGCCCTTCTCTGATTGCACCCCACCAATTGTGCAGTTTTCAGGTTGTATGCAACTATTTGAATGTTCAATTAATATTCCGCGAAAGTGTATTTGTGGAGCACGTGCCAAGTTGCGGTCAATTACCGTCTCAATCGGTAGCCAAATTCGAGGTTTTCTTGCAAATCGCATTTTATATGTCAATTGCTCATATGGCTATTAATATCATCATTTTGTACACGAATTTTCATCAAGATCGTCGTCAAAGGTCCAAATAGAGCACGTTTCCCTTCTCTCATTCATTGTTGAATTTCAGTAGGATTTGCAGTGTGAATCAGAGATATCAATCCAGAGAAAAGCTGAAATCCACGCAGGCGATCTTCTTTCTTTCGATGTCGCAGTTCTTCGCGTGCCTTCTGTATACGGCATTCTCAAAATTGTTCCTTCAAATTCGGCACTCTTTTTCGCCGTTGCAATACGGCATAATCATATCATTGACTTATGTAGGACCACGATGATTTTCAGAAGGAAATGCTTAAATTCTCATTTTCAGACAACTCCGTACACTTGCGTTGTGATTCCGCTTCTCGTATGTTTCACGTTGCATTTGGTGAAACGGCAACGACTTCGAAGTATTGAATTATTAAGATCACAAACAGAAACTGGCGACGAATATATGAAGAAGATTGAGAAAATTTGGAATCAATAAGCTAAGGCTTCCACGAAAGACGAAATAAGACTGTCTCGTCTCGTCTTCGTCTAGAATTCGTCTGAAATAGACATTGTGTTGGTGCACATGAAATAAGACCATTTCGTCTTGTTTTCGCCATCTTCTAGAATTTGTCTGACACGCAGAGATAGCCATGCATTTTAAGACGAATGCAAGACGAACTGGAAGACGAAGAAAGACGACCGAATTGTTTCGTCTTTCGTGGAAGCCTTACAATAAACTGCTCACTCACCATTCGTGAAATAAAGATCTGTATATTTAACATGAATCACAGCAGAATTGGGCGGAATTGGATTTTGGGAACTCGGATTCCGGAATCCGGAAAATGGAAAAAAAAATATTTTTTCACGAAATCCGGAATCCGGAAAACGGAAAAAATTGTTTTCACGAAATCCGGAATCCGGAAAACGGAAAAAAATTCTTTTCACGGAATCCGGAATCCGGAAAACGGAAAAAAAAATTTTTTCACGAAATCCGGAATCCGGAAAACGGAAAAAATTTTTTTCACGGAATCCGGAATCCGGAAAACGGAAAAAATTTTTTTCACGGAATCCGGAATCCGGAAAACGGAATGAAGAAAATGGCGGAATCCGGAATCCGGAATTCCGCCCTTCTCTGAATCACAGTGAATTTTGAGGTCAATAGGACCTTGCTTAACCGGCAACCAACATAGGCTTCAACTCCTGTAAGCCTTTAGAAGCCGAGCTCACCACGGAGCACGTCAATACTTTGAAGCTGGCGAATTGTAGATCTCGGCGCGTTTCGTGGCATTTGCGAGTTCATTCAGCTTAATAAAAATGAGTTAACAGAAGTAGCACTGGCGATGGCCGCGCAGGGCCAGGTAATTTCACGAGCAATCAAGCCAAATTTGGAGAGCTTTTGAAGCAAAATTTGAGTTTGTTTCCGTGGTGAAAAATAGTGAAAAATTGATATTCTAAACATTGCAAAGAATTTTTTTTCAAAAGTTTATTGAAAATTGCGCGTAAAATAAGAGTTTCCGCAATTTTACGTCGCGGTGTACATGTACTATCCCTTGTTTTTTTTCTGAGAAACTCTGATTTTCATAGCGCTTTTCCTAAATAATTGAAGTTTTTTTCAAGACTTTTCACCGGCTTTTCGTCAAAAAGTCAGCCTTTCCCCAAGAATGAAACAACCGTGCTTTTTTTTTTGCTTTCTTGCACTAATTCCTTTGTCGCCGCTACGTTAGTTGGGTGGCTGGGGAGATCACTGGTTTTTCAGCTTTTTCGGGAAACTTTGGTGCCGTTTTCAATGTTTGTTTGTTCGCTGCTATTCTTCACGTATTTGTAAGTTTTGTTTATAAATTCATGTCACTACCTCGTGGCGCTCATGGAACTCGTAGCGCGATTTCCACGATGGCCCGATGAGCAGTTACTTTGCTTATTACTTTTTTTTTTCGAAAATGAAATCTTGTAGGTGATTCGTCAAAAATTTCAATTAGTTCATTCAGCTTGATCGAAATGAATTAACCGCCGTAGCACAGGCGATGGCGGCGCACTGACTGTGATACGTGGCCCAGATAATTTCACGAGCGTCAATGTACTATCAAACCAAATTTGGAGAGCTTTTGAAGCAAAAGTGAGTTTGTTTCTTTGGTTAAAAACTAGTGAAAAATCGATTTTCTAAACTTTGCGAAAACGGTTGCAGCAAATGTTTTTTCCTTCAAACAATTTTTTTCAAAATTTTATTGAAAATTGCTCGTAAAATAAAAGTTTCCGCAATTTTACGTCGCGGTGTACATGTACTATCCCTTGTTTTTTTCTGAGAAACTCTGATTTTCATAGCGCGTTTTCCTAAATAATTGAAGTTTTTTTCAAGACTTTTCACCGGTTTTTCGTCAAAAAATCAGCCTTTCCCCAAGAATGAAACAACCGTGCTTTTTTTTTTGCTTTCTTGCACTAATTCCTTTGTCGCCGCTACGTTAGTTGGGTGGCTGGGGAGATCACTGGTTTTTCAGCTTTTTCGGGAAACTTTGGTGCCGTTTTCAATGTTTGTTTGTTCGCTGCTATTCTTCACGTATTTGTAAGTTTTGTTTATAAATTCATGTCACTACCTCGTGGCGCTCATGGAACTCGTAGCGCGATTTCCACGATGGCCCGATGAGCAGTTACTTTGCTTATTACTTTTTTTTTTCGAAAATGAAATCTTGTAGGTGATTCGTCAAAAATTTCAATTAGTTCATTCAGCTTGATCGAAATGAATTAACCGCCGTAGCACAGGCGATGGCGGCGCACTGACTGTGATACGTGGCCCAGATAATTTCACGAGCGTCAATGTACTATCAAACCAAATTTGGAGAGCTTTTGAAGCAAAAGTGAGTTTGTTTCTTTGGTGAAAAACTAGTGAAAAATCGATTTTCTAAACTTTGCAAAAACGGTTGCAGCAAATGTTCTTTCCTTCAAACAGTTTTTTTCAAAATTTTATTGAAAATTGCTCGTAAAATAAGAGTTTCCGCAATTTTACGTCGCGGTGTACTACATGTACTATCCCTTGTTTTTTTCTGAGAAACTCTGATTTTCATAGCGCGTTTTCCTAAATAATTGAAGTTTTTTTCAAGACTTTTCACCGGTTTTTCGTCAAAAAATCAGCGTTTCCCCAAGAATGAAACAACCGTGCTTTTTTTTTTTTGCTTTCTTGCACTAATTCCTTTGTCGCCGCTACGTTAGTTGGGTGGCTGGGGAGATCACTGGTTTTTCAGCTTTTTCGGGAAACTTTGGTGCCGTTTTCAATGTTTATTTGTTTGCTATCATTCTTTACGTATTTGTAAGTTTTTTTAAATCTTGTCACTTCCTCGTGGCGCTCATGGAACTCGTAGCGCGAATTCCACGATGGCCCGATGAGCAGTTGCTTTGCTTAATACTTTTTTTTTTCGAAAATGAAATCTTGTAGGTGATTCGTCAAAAATGTCAATGAGTTCATTCAGTTTAATAGAAATGAGTTAACCGCTGTAACACAGGCGATGCCCGCGCACTGACTGTGATACGTGGCCCAGATAATTTCACGAGCGTCAATGCACTATCAAACCAAATTTGGAGAGCTTTTGAAGCAAAAGTGAGTTTGTTTCTTTGGTTAAAAACTAGTGAAAAATCGATTTTCTAAACTTCAAACAGTTTTTTTCAAAAGATTATCCCTTGTTTTTTTTCTGAGAAACTATGATTTCCATAGTGCTTTTTCCAAATAATTAAAGTTTTTTCACCGGTGTTTCGTCGAAAAAACAGCGTTTCCCCAAGAATAAAACAACCGTGCTTTTTTTTTGCTTTCTTGCTCTAATGCCTTTGCAGCCGCTACCTTATTTGTGTTTTTTGGCGGGGGGGGGTCACTAGCTATTCAATTTTTTTGGATAACTTTGATGCCGTTTTCACTGTTTATTTGTTTGCTGCTATTCTTTGCGTATTTGTAAGTTTTTTAAATTTTGTCACTTCCTAGTGGCGCCCATGGAAGTCGTAGCGCGAATTCCACGATGGCCCGATGAGCAGTTAGTTACCTTGCTTATTACTTTTTTTCCAAAATGGGATCTTGTAGGCGATTTGTCAAAAATGAAAAGCTTCCTTGCCGATCTTCTGCAGTCTCATGCAAAGTCGGATATTTCAATGACACCTTCTTTCAAGGCGTGCATGACGATAGAAAAAAAATTTTCGGGCTCCGTCTTACTTGGCTATCTGGCCACTTGCTTTTTTCTTCGTCATATTATTCGTTCAATTTTTTGCTCTTTTTTGTTACTATAAATCTCTTAAAAATCGCTGGTGTTACTCGAAAAACTTCGCGGGACAAAAACTAACCAAATTCGCGCAAGAACTTGTGAAAATCGTTTTTAAATTAATTAGAATTCGGGATTCTAAACTAAGAAGGAAATTCGGAATTTTCAATAGAAATATATCGTTTATATTCTGAATGGAATTATAATATTTCGGTGACCGATTACAAATTGCGTGTTTCATTAAAGACTAAAATTTCAAGAATTCTCGAATCGAATCAGGTCGCTTTCAGTTCATGATTCATGCACTGAAAGAACCGTAATTTCATGGTTAAATCTGCAATTAAATGGTTGCTCCGAACAAGATGCAAACTACAAAATACAAATGCGCTGGATAACGCTTTGCCAATTCCCATATTTCAAAAGTGAATTTCCGATGTTTGAAGGAAAATGCTAAAGAAAGAAGGCATATTGAAACGCATTCTAGACAGTGTATGATGTATTTCCATTTAATGAAAAAGTCGTCGGTCATCTCTTCTGAAAAGAGAGCTATTGTTTCATTTTTTCATCTCAAATCTATTTCCGTATTTCTATTTCCAACACAGCTTTCTTGGCAAATAATAACACAAAAAATGTAGTTGTGAGAATGTTTATCTCGAAGCATATTGCCATCAACATTCGAAAATTTCCATAGTATTAATAACACGTGTTTATTCTATAACTGAGAGAAAAAGTATGGGTTAGTTTCTGAGAACTAATCATTTTTAAAAGTCACGCTCGTGTTGTTTTTAAGGAAATTGCTTTTTTATTCATATATACACGTTTTCAAATAGAAATAAGTATTTGTTAATCGCCTCTCCTCATTTCCTTAGAAGCTCCATTTGAAAATGTGATCATAGCTAATTTGGTTATGAACGTTTTCAAATTGACTTGTTAAGTACTAACCAGTGGAAATTTCGCGGCTACGCCGCTGTTCTAGAACATTCTGCAATGTCTTAGAAACTTTGGAAAACAATGTCTATTAAAGTTGTCGTTTTGCACATAGGAAGCTGATTTTTGACATGGGATACTTGACTGTTTATTTCGTTGTTAAGACAGCTTTGTAGACTTGGTGTGTATAGTTCTACAGTATCCCAAGTACCCAGGGACCTCCTAAAGATATGATTGCGAAGCGCTCGAGTGGCCATGACTCCATCCCGCATATCAAAGTAAAAAGCCCTCGATCTTTTGTGTTATTCAAAGAAACGTCCTGGACAGACAGACGGAACTATTCGCTTAATCGAGTCCATTAAGCTGTAAATTAGCCTATAGCCAATAATAATAATAATGAAAATTGCTATTATTTCTAGCAAATAAAGGTGCTTTTTTATTCGAGTACAACGCACGATAAAATAACGTTTCGTTTGAATATTAGCAATTCTGGAAATTTGGAAACGACTCGAGATGTCGGGATCTGAAGCAAGGCTTCCACGACAGATGAAACAAGTCGGTCGTCTTTCGCGGAATCCATTCGTCTCATCTTTCAGTTCGTCTTGCGCTCGTTTTACGTCGTCAATTAAAATACATGTGTACCAACACAATGTCTATCTGCGTCAGACGAATTCTAGACGATGACGAAGACGAGACGAGACAATCTTATTTCGTCTTCCGTGGAAGCCTTAATCTGAAGATTTGGAACCGAATTTGGAATCTTACATTCCTGTGTGGTTTCAGATAAGAAGGTCTGTGCTCACAGACGTTGATCTTGTTTTCTGCTTCACTTAATCTAAACTTTTCGGTTGCGTTATCTAACATAAAACCGCCTCTAGCTCTATGCTCTTTGTTATATCAAATTTTCCATTCACCATTTCAAAAAATAATAAGCACTAACAACTCCACGAATCGTTCCAGATGGCCTGTGCTTCTGAAATTCAAGTGGAAACATCCACTTCAGCAATTCTACTGGTATATGCTGCAATTCAAATTATTTTATTCATTGCCACAATAATCGGGTCAATTGTGGCAATCGTTGGCCTCTGCAAGAAGTCTACTATACCGGATTCAACACGAGTTCTCCTAGTTGGCAGTTTATTCTTTGCGAATGCTCATGAATTTGCTTATTTTACCACTCCGGTAAGCTCTTCTTCGCTGTATTCGTTTCAGACTTTATTCCAGATAAAAATATTCCAACTCAATTTGTTCCATTCGAATACTTCTTGTTATCCATTGGAAAGCACCCAGGAATGTGTTCCATCAACCACAGTTTTAACAATGGGAATTGCCGGTAGCATGCTTATTCAATCAGCATTGTGTGCCGACCGGTACGTTAAAGACGAACTGTTAAACTGTGGAGAAAGATTAATTTTTGCAGCTTATTGGCCACTCTTTTTCCAGCCTCATATTCCAGAAGGGGAGCTCTTCCTGGTGTTATACTTCTTGTTTTAGTTGTGAGTTTTTTTTTTCAACAGCTGATGAATTTGCGGAGGAATAATAATAGGGCCAATATTCAATGGCTACCTAATCTTTGGCTACTTGATCAATGGCTACCTGATATTCTTTGGCTACTTTTGCCTTCGATTATCAATGGCTACCTAGTTTGTAGCCATTGATTTAGTAAATACGATTTCCACGCAAAAATGATCTAAAAGTCGAAAACTATTCAGAAAATGAGCAAAATTTAATTTAATTTTCAAAATTTTCAAAAAATTCAAAAGGTAGCCATTGATCAAGTAGCCAAAGATTAGGTAGCCATTGAATATTGGCCTAATAATAGTAATTCTGCTTAACCAACTAATCAAGAGATATTGCTCTACTCAAGTGATTGCGAGCACGACTCTGCAGCCCCCGCCGGAACGGGTCCATTATCATGCATCGCATTAGCTGAAATATGTCATTGTGTTTTTCATAATAGCTTCTGAGAGAATCACAGCATTCCTGGAACGTAAGATAGAGCTTCTCTCTTGTGATTCTTGTATATTGACATACGGCTCATTCCTATTTCTTTTAATATCTTTCCTGTACTCTGTTCAACTGCTCCTTACATCCTGCACGTCGGTTGCAAGTCTTTTTTACGCAGAGCAGTCCGTTTTAGTGAACCGAACTTCATGAGTGGGGAAAAATGTATAGCGTGTCTGAGATTTCTGTCACTTTTGCCGATGTCGGTTTAAGCACTAGTCGCTACCATTTCGCCGAAACGTAATGGATTTGGAACCCCTCAGTGCCTAAACATGGCACCAATTCTACGGATTCGAAAAACTAGATCTCCACTTAGTGTCAATAGTTAAAAAAAAATAGGAAATATCTCATCGATTTTACTCTAGGACGCTGTGTTTCTCTGCTCTCTGCTGTGTTGCAGCCTGAAATTCGTATAAAATAATGAGAAATTAATATATGATTCAGACAAATCATAACTTATCGCAAACGAATATTAGCTGTTTTACAAATGCACCAAAAAATTATTAACTGCGAGTTCCATATCCCATCTCTTTCGCTAAGGTAGTCCAAATTGATAATTGAAATTAATTATCCCAAATAGAATGGATACGGAAAAAAAACTTTTGCGGCTCGCGGTGCATCGTGACCGCCCGAATGTCTGTCCGTTTTAACAAATTGGTATCAGACTTTGGAATTCCAACTTTTCTCGGTAAGATTTCCATAATGAGAATGAGGAAAAATAATTTTAAAAGCGCATACCTACAAACTTTGTTCGGCATTCCGAGAAAATTCATTTTGCATTTTCAATAGTAATGTAGGTAGTTTTAAGCATTTATTTTTGGAAATGCCCGTTTTATCACCTGGATTTGATTAGGTATTTATATTTTAATTTAAAATGAATCGAAAATAGCTGCATTTATTCGGTGAATGATTAGAAGCGGGGAACTCAATTTTGCAAATCAATCAAACCAAAACACGTCATTCAAGGAAGTATTTTGAAGTTAGTTAATCAAAAAAAAATTATGTTTTTTTTCACATAACAACAACAAAAATGTTTTTTTGCTCTTTCTTTCTTTCTTTTTTCCTACGCTTTTTGTTGTTATTGATAATAATGCGGTTTTTCGATTGCTGCTTTTGTAACAAAAAAAAACACAAAAAATGTTCTTCGAAACAAACGAAAATTTCGAATAATTCCGAAACTCTGAAATTTGAAAGTTTGGAATATTCCTTATAAATAAACGTAAAAATTATAAAAATGTCATTTCCGCACACCCCCGGTTTACCAGCTTCACAACTTCGTTGGATAAGCTCAAGGGAAAACATTTGGCACCTACACTCTGCTAAAGCTTTAATTGAGCTCTAATTTGATTGAAAGATATCGCATAGGGCGTATAAATCGGGCAAATTGATTTCAGATCTTATTTATTGAATCCTTCGACTTTTTCCAGGAAAATAGTGGAATAATGCACATTGATCAGAGTAGGGCGGAATTGGATTTTGGGAACTCGGAATCTGGAATCTGGAAAACGGAAAAAAAATTTTTTCACGGAATCTGGAATCCGGAATGCAGAAAACGGAATGTTAACTATTAATGAGGGAATCAAATGATGTAAATGCGCTCTGTTCGCAAAAAGTTTTGCGGGAGTTCAAAAAAGTATACTTTTCACAACAATTGAGAATAAATTTTTATAATAAAACTCATAGTTGGGCGGAATTGGATTTTGGGAACTCGGAATCCGGAAAACGGAAAAAAAAAACTTTTTCACGGAATCCGGAATCCGGAAACGGAAAAAACGGCGGAATCCGGAAAGCGGAATTCCACCCTTCTCTGGCATTGATGCTTACTGAATTGCATGGTACGATACGGATAATGAATTAAAGGAGGACTCATTTTTATATTTATTTCGAATTCAGCTTTTGGTAAAACTGCGAAAAGCTACTAATGGCATTTAGTTTTTTGGCCAATTCTGCAAAAAGGCAAAATAAACCAAACAACCGGCCACGAACCGCCAGTTTTATGATTTGCGAACGGAATTTCTGGTACCCGTGTTCTAAAGAAAACCGTCTCTGTGGCTCGCTTTTGAGTTTGTTGAATTGGGTCACCGCAACCGTATGCTGTGTATTTTCCGCTGAAAACGCTAGAAATTTCCAGATATTGCATCGGTCTCCCGTTCAGTATAACACGCGTTTCAGCTCATCCCCGCAGTCTTCGCCTATTCCATAATCCGCCAGAACAGTGTTCTGGACGACTATCAGATGTACTGTTCACAATGGTCAGCCAGTATTCGGACGAAGGCGAACACTTTTCTGGAATGTTGCTTCTATTTAACAGTGGTTAATATTGCTGTAAATTGCCTGATTATTCTGAGAAACAGAGCAGTGGAAAACAGGTTTGTGCTCGAAAATCACCATTGGTTGAATTGGTTTAAACGATAACGAATAGTGAACTTCACGCCAAAATCAGACAATATTGACATGAATAGCTGAAAAATCGTTCTATTTCAGGCGTCGATTTGACATTCAGCAGCAGTATATAACATCTGAAACTCTGAAAACAACTAAAGCAATTTGCTATCTGTCAATTGCTCAGTTTATGGCAATGTTCGTATATTCTGGAGGAGTCTTATTCATGAGAACGCATCAAAATAGCATTCCAATTCGGCTTTACCCGAAAGTCATTATTTGGGTTTATGTAAGTGAAATTCAAAAAAAAGTGCGCCCCAGCACCCGTGCACCGCATTGAAGATTGCATTCAAGAAGATCAAAAGACTTCTCTGCTAGCCACATTTATGGGCTAGAAGACCTTTCGTTAATAAAGAGACCCGTCTTCGAACTAACCCTGGACAGAAAACGGCCAAAGTCATCAGTGTCACAGGGTCATCTGATTCGCGGTCACTTCTTTCTGCTTACTGAGAGAGCAAAAGTCCATCCTTTGAAAACGGAATCCTCGGCGATTAGATATTGCAAAGTGGGGTAGCGCTGTCCACTCCCCTGCCCCATTCTTATTTAAAGTAAGGGAAACTCCCAAAATAAACTTTTTTCATTTCGTCGGTAGGGTTGTGTTTGGGACAGCCTTCCCAACAATCAACCGCTCCATCGATATCCGTCCAACATTACCCCCCTCCCCCTCCACTCTTCTTTCTAGAATCCATCTGTCCCTTCCCTTACTGCCCAACATAATCCAATTTCCGCCCACTTCCCATACTATCTAAAGGGCGTTGTTTAAGTACGGGGCTAGTACGGCCCTGGTGATCTCTTCCCAACGAACAACCCTAGACGCCATGAAGGGGCCTTTTAAACACGGTTGGGAAGTGGTAGGGGTAGTTTATCTTGATTGGCCCTATTAAACTGTTGAACTCTTGAATAGAGGGGATAGTTTCCGCAGATGAGTGTCTACGTAGCAAAAATACCTGCAATGATTTCAGGCTCCTCCGTACGCCTGCGCCTCGCTAGCTCCCTTGATCATATTCTCGCTCTGGAATCTAAAAAAGCAACGTCAAATGCGAATTCACGAAATAACAGTTGTGAAAGAAACACAGGAAGATCACATCAAAAAGCTTCAACAATCCTGGGCATAGCCCCAAACGTTTGCTAGCATGGGGGAGGCGGTTTCACTGCACAGAATATACCGAGTGTCGCGGAGAAGCGTGTTTCTTCGGAGATGTAGACGCGAGATATGTACGCGGAAGAATGAAAAAGAACATCTTTAGCCGTGGAAATTCGGTTCCGTCCATTGCATATTTTATACGATTTGCATGGATGTGAAAGGCATCACAGACAAAATTCCTCCCCGTTTACTGTACACTACCTTCATTATTTATTTGTTAATCCGAATTTCCCTTGTTGGTTACTCCTTAATACCGTAAGTTCGAGAAACCATTATCTTGTGCAAAATGTGCTCGCTTCAGAGAAAAAACAAAGTTGGAAAATGCTCCATTGGAATGCGATTCCGTCATATATGGATCGGAAGATAGGCGGAAGATATCACGAGCGAAACAATGGGATTACCACTTTGATTTGATTCAAAATGAACTTTTCACGGCTCACAATGTGTAAGTCGCAAACTGGAACTTGAAACTTGAAACGAATTTTTGAAAGTCTGAAAATGTTCCGCCTTGAAAGCCATTTGAAGCTAATTGTATTTTGGGGTTATTCATGAAAAGCACAATTGTATTTTAATGCAAAAAAATGCATTGTTTTGCATTAAAATGATTTTCGTGCTTTTCATGAATAACCCCATTAGTTAACGGCTTCAAACGGGTTTAGGTGAGCACTTTTCGGTAAAGGTCGCAAATCGAAGATCTCGGCGGGTTTTGTCTAGCAATGTGTCGACTACTCAACGGAGCATTTCCAGTCTGATGCTAACTTGCTTAATGGAGTTCCATGTTCACTTGTACTATATAAAACTGACCATTTTTAAGCAGTGATTTTTGATTTGCTCTGGCCCGGTTCGCGTTGACCTGTGTCAACCCAGATTGTAAGGTTATGATTGTAAGGTAATACTCAATGAGCTAGGCTTTGAGCTCTTTGAATATTCAGAATGAATACAGCGGAAATAATCATTCCGCTTTGTCAAATTTCCGAGACATCATACTTGCACCCAAGTGCTAATTTGATGGGCACGTCACGATGTTTGGGCTGCTGGGTTGAACGGGCATTCTTCAAAAAATGAAATGGTGCTTTTGAAATTAATAAAAGAAGTAATCATATTCTATTATTTTCCGGCCAGTGTAATGAGAAAATCTCGCAAAACCTTTTTATTTATAAAGGCGGCTCTGCTATAAAGGAGACACGTCAAAAACGGAATCCAACCTGTGACGGGTTACACGAAAAGGGGTTACATGAAAGCGGGATATTTAAAAAAAAACGGGACTCGCGCAATTGCGCTCCACCAATTGCGCTCGAGTCCCGTTTTTTTTAAATATCCCGCCTTCATGTAACCCCTTTTCGTGTAACCCGTCACAGGTTGGATTCCGTTTTTGACAGGTCTCCTATAAAGAATGCGGTGCGGAGTTCATTTGAAATAAGCGGATCTTTTTCAATAAATGTGCATTTCTAAAAATAATGGAAAATAACTAATTAATTTTGCAGATGCGCTACAGTTCACAAATACTTTCAATTTACAACAGTGCCATCATCAGTTGAAGAAGCCGAGTACCCGCTAGCGTATGGCCTAGTTGTTTATAAATCCATTGTGCAGGTAGCGGTGAATTCGATCCTCATCTCCTTTTCTGTTATCTGATAACATATTTAACAGCGACTAATTCAGGTAATGATGCAGCTGTCACTGTTCTATCAGCCTCAGCACCTATTTTGCGTAACTGTCGACGATCAGAGCCCGACGGAGTTCAAGGAAGCCGTGCAAGCGCTTCCCGACTGTTTTCCGAACGTGAAAGTCTTCGTAAGTCCATATTTGTTTCGTCACCAGCACCGCCATGAAGTTTCTGCAGATCGGAGAGCCTTCTGAATGGGGTTCATTTGGGATACTCAGTAACGTGTACACCTGTTTTAATTGGCTAGCAGAATCAAGTTACAAGTGGAATTACTATCAGTATTTGTCAGGAACAGATCTACCGATTCGCACAAACTTGGAGATGGTTCGAATATTCAAAGCATTGAACGGCTCCATAAACACGGACGTCAGTAGCTTCGATGTGGATCGTTATAAGAATATGGAGGTACTGCGAGAGAGATATTAATATTTGGCAGTGAACTTAATATAAATATAAATGTTTGCTGGTTCCGGCAAAGGATCACCGAATTCTGATCCAGAATCCAGAACTAAGCCTATACCATATCTGTTACCCCGATAAAGGGCGAGAGAGATAGACTTCATAACGCCGTTTATTGAAAAATCTGGTTCGTTAATCGTTTTGAAGTAAAATCTATCTTCAACGTTTCGTATTCTTTAAGTATTCAATTCCTTTTTATTTTTCATTCAATGCCTTGAATCAGATTTCACAGATTCTATACGATACCCATTTTTTGCAGGGCGTCCTCCCGCCAATGCCCATTTATAAGTCAAGTATGTCTGTGGTGATCCCACGAGAAGCCGCTAACTTCTTAATTATTAATCCAAGAGTTAAAAAACTTCTCAAGTACCTCTCGAAGACGTGGATCCCTGACGAGTCTTTCTGGTCGACGGTGTCTGGATCGCCAGCATGTATATATTTGCTCTTTTTTCCAGATCAAAACATATTTAATGCACGACTAATAAAAGCTCCGTTTTCAGTACTCCCAGTTCCCGGTTCCATTCGTGTTCGAGACATTCTTTGGCTCCGTAAAAACTTTAGACTACGACCGCCATACGAAAATACTGTACACTCAATTGGAACATCGTATATCGGAAGATATCAAGTATGGGCATGGCAAAACGAATGTTTCGGTGAGTTAGCTTTTTACACCGATCTATCGATTGACTAAGATCGCCGAATAGATTCTCTTTCTATATTTCTTTGCCGCACTAATTACCCGTAATCATTTTCAGGAAAAATCAAAGATTTTTCATGCGTCTTTGGCGTAGAGGACATTGAAGAAATTATGACAAGACCGGAGTTAGTCGCTCATAAATTGTACCTAGATTTTCAGCCTGCCGCATACATGTGTATGTTTAAGGTAAGAGTTCCTGTGCGTGTGCTGGTTCCTTGAGGAAAGGTTAAATTACCTGATAACTCTTCAATTTGAATGTATTTATTGCCGGAGCCCTGAAATTATGGTAATAGTCGGTCTAGATAGAGCTCCTCACGAGGCTGACCTAGTAAAAATTAGCAAAGTATGCAAACAGGAATAGAAGGAAAGGGCGAGAGAAGAAAATAGCTGCCAAAGGGCGATTAATTTGTATAAAAGGCCTGAAAATTCACAGATGGTAAGAAATACTGCTATCCTGGCAGTGGTAACGTTAGAAAAGGGAGCAAAAAGAGAAAGGAAGCTGGTCAAAACTTTTTGATTGAAAACTTTGAATTTTTTATTTCTCAATTGTTTGCTTTATCGCCGCAAACAACCCGGGCGGACCCGAGAAAACTCGTCCTGATATGCAAGGCCCGTCGGGAAAATGCTTCCCCAAAAAAAATTAATACCAATAACAATACCAGCAGCCGTTTCTGCCCACGACTGGCCGACGAAAGAATTTTTACGACGAAATTTTTTGGAACTAGTGGCGGTTTTTTGTTGGAGGGGCGCTTCTAACAAGGAAAACATTTACTTGTAGTTAAACAAAAATAGATTTTTATTTCATTTTCCAGGAGGTTCGCCGCCGAAGTTTGAGCCCGAACGCTAGCAACTTCGATGCCACCAGTTATTCAGAAATGCCGACTGTTGAATTGTATCAGGGAAAATCAATAACCCAGCTTACGCATCCCCATTGGTTGGTTCGTGACTCGTTTTACAACCCTGCTTTTGAAGATTTCGATAAACAAGTTTTATAATAGGACGTACAACATTCGGTCCTCTTACTCAAATTCAGGTTCACGGGATTCCAGTTGTTTTATATTATTTCTCATTGTGTGATCTTAAAGGATGGTAATAGTCGCATTTTTTTTTAATTTGAAGAAATAGAAAAACATCATATTTTAGATTGTTAGATAAGCTGTGCTTTGTTCTCTATTATTTTGTGAAATGAATAATTCAGAAACTTTTATTAGATGTCGGCGGCCTTTATTGACGAAGACCCTTGAAAACTCATACGACTCGATGGCTGGCATTCAAAAACACTATCGTATTACCTATTGTATTGACGAAGGACTGATCAGCGGACTAAAGACTAGAAATAGTGAAAATGTTGAAACCCCTTCTTAAACATGATGAAACTATTTATAAAACTCATCAGACACTTCGGAAACCCGGGGTTATTCATGATGCATTTTTATGCAAAAAATGCCACTTTAATCTTATTCACGATAGCATTTTAATTGAAAAAAAATTCATCTTAGTTCAGTGCTATGTTCAGTTAAAATGCAAGGTGGTGTCGGATACCGTCACCGAGAATGTCTATGCGCCTTTAATTTATTTTTGGCTTTCGAATAAACAATTTTACTATTGTCTCCCCATTGCCATAATAATTTTACGCTTTTTCGCCTCCTCATTGTTCATTTTTGGGATGTAAAATATTATTTTTGTCAAATTAATTTAAATTTTTTCCGAAAATGTGAATTTTTCGCACAATAGGAGTTCTTCTCCAAAAAATTGAGGGCCTCGTAAATCGACACATTAAAGGCGCATGGACTTTCTCGGTGACGATATCCGACACCACCTTGCATTTTAACTGAACTAAGATGCATTTTTTCATTTAAAATGGTATCGTGAATAAGATTAAAGTGGCATTTTTTGCATAAAAATGCATCATGAATAACCCCATAAGCTCCCTGAAAATTGAAGACTTAGCATTTTCATCAGCATTTTGAGTTCAATACAGAGATAATCGAATGCGGGGAAAACATCTCGAGGTGGTATTAAAAAAGCATTCCAGTTAGAATGAAGCATTTTTTAAATTATATGATCTTGCTCAAAATGTGATACATGCTCAAAATCGTGCTCAACATGTGGTACAAATATAAGGTGCTACATCATAACGAGCGTAAACAGTGAAATGCAAAGCTATTCTCGTTTAATATTCTGCTCAAAATTATGTGCTAAAACTCACATAATTTAAGAGACATCACAGTGCTAGTGCCAGTTGCCAATTTGCTCATTCATGCCCACTTCCGGTGCTAAATTACGTGAGATGTTGAGGTGTTTCTACTGAAAATATTAATAGTTGAAGTTTTATTTTTCGCTTTTGTTTGTATTTTTTAATTAAGAAAAGGACAGTCCAAGTCAACAATTTTACGACATCGATCCAGGATAGCATTCTCACTTACATTTTGATCAATTGAAAATCTTCCGCAATATTCGGAGCCAGCTCACTTTTTTATGGTGCGCTTGTTTTCGTCATCTCGAGAAAAGATATCTTCTTTTCACGATCATGGGTATAACACCGTTTTGCTCTTCACACGTATTGTTTGTCTAGCTCGTGAAGCGTCGAAGGGCGGTGACAAACAAAACAAAACGTGTAAAGAAAACGGAGATAAAACAGAAGAAGCTAAAGATCTTCTCATTCCATTTTTCCACTTTTTCTTACATTCAAATACTCGAAGATTCGTTGCCGTGACTGCTCATTACGCCCACTGCGCCTGCCTTCCACTTGTCTCTGAAATAGTAAAAATTGTCTTCCGTTTATATTTTGATTATTTTACTTTCATATACGCCTTTCATGAAATCATAATTAGAAGAGCGTTGGGCGGGGAATTCCGTCAACTACAGCAATTATTGGAATGGAATCTCCACTCCTAGTAGTTTGAAAGTTTGACACCGGAGTAGCTGCCATCTTTTTTCGTTGTCCTTACTTCTATTTGGGCGAAATTTCGGTCGTCTCGTCTCATCTTCGCCTTGAATTCGTCTGGAGCAGTGTGTTGACAGCTTTTTTATTGCGTAAGACGAACAAAGACGGGTCGACTTTTGTCTTCGTCTTTCGTGGAAGCCTTAGTCCTTACTAATAAAAGTAGGGAAATGCTTAAGAATTCTTCTGATATACCCATTTATCCGACATGCGTTCAGTGCTGGGGGTTGAGTACACCTCACGCGAATAGTTTTTAGCCCACTCTCCGTAATAACATAGTTTATTACCTAACTGATCAGGATTGTCTGCCCTTAGACTTTCTACGATATTATGAGTTAGAATCCAAAAGTTAATAAACTTTCGCTTTTCGTAATGTACTTGTTGTGTTCTACTGTCTTTTCGAATAATAACTAATTCATTTGCTGCGTTGGCAAATGATACAATAGAACAATTAGAAATAAACGGAACGTAGGAATATGTAGGAGTCGTGGGACAAATTTTAATAATATATTATCCATCCGCGAGGACGTGATTTTTCGTTTAAAGGCGCTGTTTGGGTTTTGTTAGGGAATAGCGCGTTTTAACGCGCTAATTTAAAAATTGTAAGAAAGCGCGCACACACTGCGTTTGTGATTTCATTTCGAAAATTGAAGCGAATATTGGAATTTTTTCTATATTTTGCTTCGAAAATCATGTTTTTTAAATTAATTTTTATTGTCAAATTTCTTAAACTGTTTATTAAACTGAATAAATCACAAACGCAGTGTGTGCGCTTTCTTTCAATTTTTAAATTAGCGCGTTAAAACGCGCTATCCCCTAACAAGACCCAAACAGCGCCTTTAAACGAAAAATCACGTCCTCGCGGATGGATAATATATAGACTTGAATGCTGAATGTAACAGAGAACAACTAGTTTTTTTTTTCAATAAAAAATTTGCCATTTTAAATTTAAAATTAAAATTAAGGGATTTTGGCGGGGAACTATGGGTGGATCAAATACATATATTTCGATCAAAAAGTATTTATACGACGTCGTAATAGTACTATATAACGGTTAAAACTGGTATAAATCCAGAACTAAATCCAAAAAAGGTTGAAATATAGCAAAATTTACATTGGGACGATAGGACCCCGAAGTAGCTGCAAGAAAAGAAAAAGTCATCCACCAGGCTTCTCATCCCTCCAGAGCTATGGTATTTGAAGCGCATTGAGTGCCTGTTGATTTTAGTGGAAAAAAGGTGTCAAGAACAACAAATGCAACCAGATACACCCAGGAGATTCTGTATTTTGTCCCCTGACATAAATTCACTAAAACGGACAACATTGGGTGCTTAAACAAGATGGGGCTCCGGCTCATAAAGCTCACGCAGGGCTGGTGCAGAACCAATATTCCGGGCTTCACCAATAAAGACCAAAGATCTGCTTTATCGCCTCTCCAGAATCCTCTGCACTTTCGGTATGGGGAGCTCTTCAGCATAATGGGTCAATGCTAAGCCTCACCCAACGGATGGGACGATTTGCAATTTAACTCGAACAATTTAACTCAGGCAAATCTATTATCGCCGTAAAAAAGTTCCGACATTTTTTCGAGCCCGCGAAAATCGGGATTTGAAATTAGAGGCTCCGCCCATTTCATCATCAGAGCGCATTTGCTATGCGCGCTATATTTTTATCAGAAGAAACGAAAAAAAATAAATGACGCAAATTGATATATTTAAACATTCGAAGAAACGTGTAAAAAATTCACGATTAATACAATTTCGTTCTTTTAATCCAGTTTAATTCTGAAAATTCAGAAAAAATAAAAATTCAAAAAATATATCGCGTATAGCAAATGCGCTCTGATGATGAAATGGGCGGAGCCTCTAAATTCAAATCCCGATTTTCGCGGGCTCGGAAAAATGTCGGAACTTTTTTACGGCGATAATATATTTAAAAACTGTAGTAAAGCTCGTTACTAACGCAACCCAGTAATTTTTATGTATTTTTATTACCCCTTCTTTTTTTTTACGTTTTTCCTTAATTTTTTCCGAATTCTAGACAATGGGGACTGCATCTCCGTAGGCTATCAATCCTGGATTGTCTAATTCTGAGATTGCAAAAAAGCTGAAAGTGCATCATTCTCTGGCCTATCGGATTGTGACTCGTTACCAACGTCTTGGGACACTGGAAGACAAGCCTAGAATTTTTCAGTTTGGGTGCCCTGAAGATTACGCGTCTGAAGGCCAGGGTCGACTCCTACCCGAAGAGGTGGTGAAGGCGAAAGGGGAAGATTAGAAAAGTGCTAAATTTGTTTGTTTTTATATTGTTTATGTAAACTTTTGTCAAAGTTTCATGTCGATTCCACTTTTTTGAAAATTTTATGGTGTTTGAAATCTATCCTATTATTTATGCTGCATCCTGTACACTAGCATTACGCCTTATTGGACTCGCATTTAGGACGAACCTAATTAATTTTAAATTTGGCTTTTTATATTCTTTAATTCTATATGTGATTTCTAATTATATTAATTTCAAATTGTCTGAAAATTGATCATTATTCTCTACCAAATTACAATAATTTTGTTTATTTTTATTTATACCTGGTTAAAGAGAGATATATAATAGATACAATGGAATAGTTTGTTAGATTTCAGCTTTTAGAAACACTCTTTCATATATTAAAACGGGCAAAACGTTTTCTGATTGAGCCGGCTTATTGCTTCAATTTGGCAGCGAGCGAAATTGTATTATGTGGGGACGATTACGGCACTTTCAGCTCCTTTGAAGCCTTATCTTACAAAATCTGAATCTCTCTTTATTATTTTAGCTTGAAAAAGTGCAGAAGTCTCGCACGGACTTTGAAAGTAATAAATGCGATAATAGCAGTCTCCCGCTGCACTTTTTTAGTGAAATGCGTCATTTTTGCAGAATCTGTTTAGGCAGCAGGTGTTATCGCTATCTTTATTATATTACAATTTCAATGTTAATTGTTCTTACTATTAAATCTACGATAAAAATTGAATTATATAGTTATTTCGTGTTAATTTATTATCCCAGGAAAAGTAGAAAGACACGTCCTTTTCATACAACTAAAGCAGCCAATGAGCGCAAATTTAAAATGGCAAATTTTTTATTGAAAAAAAACTAGTTGTTCTCTGTTACATTCAGCATTCAAGTCTATATATCATCTAACCGCGAGGACGTGATTTTTCGTTTAAAGGCGCTGTTTTGGTCTCGTTAGGGGATAACGCGCTAATTTAAAAATTGCAAGAGAGCGCAGACACTGCGTTTGTGATTTATTCAGTTTAAGAAATTTGACAACAAAAATTAATTAAAAAACATGATTTTCGAAGCAAAATATATAAAAAATTCCAATATTCGCTTCAATTTTCGAAAAGAAATCACAAACGCAGTGTGTGCGCTTTCTTACAATGTTTAAATTAGCGCGTTAAAACGCGTTATCCCCTAACGAGACCAAAACAGCGCCTTTAAACGAAAAATCACGTAATAAATAAAATCGTTTTGGAAGAGCTCGTTTTTTGATTTAAATCTTTTTTTCTTACATAATTTCAGAGCTAGATGCTAGAGAGATAATTTTAACAGACACTGAGGCAATTTTTTAAAAACATCATAAAAATATAAATTCAGAAAAACCCTTCAAAAATGGAAAAATTAGGTATTTAGATGAAAAAGGCAAATTTTAAAATATGTGCAGTGTTCTTGCTGCGGTGTTTGCGTACAATGCGCTACCGTAATCTTTTATTTTAAAAAATATCTTTAACCCATCGAAAATTTCGATTCGAAATGCATTTTTTTATTTTAAATGCTCTAATTCATGTCTTCCAGAGTGAATCTTTTTTCGTGCTTCTTTTATTTATTATTTCCTTCCAAAATCGCATTATTGCTATCGGTGTTGGTTTCTTTGCTCTGTGCTATCTATAAAATTAATTTAGATTTATTAAATATCGGCGCTAAGGTAGTTGGTGGGGGCCATTGGTTTTTAGTCATTTTTGGAGGTTTTTTCTTGATTTTTTTTTCTGAAAATGTTTGTTGCTATTATTAAAATATTTGTAAGTTGTTTTTTTTTTCACGCGTGACGCTTACTCTTGGCACGAAACCTATTTACGATTCCACTTTTTTCACGCGTGGCGCGCTTTAACGATAAGCAATTTTTGCAAATTTGTTTGGATTTTTTTTCGCTTATTAGTTAATAATAACATAGTTAATTATAGATATGAATAGGACCGCTGCTGATGCACTTCTCGACTTGAAGTAAGCCTAAGCCTAAGCCTAAGCCAAAGTGTGGTCTCAATTTATGGGATGATCATTACTTTGAGGCGCTGTGGCATTTCAAATATCATAATGAAGCGAAATTTTAAGAGATATGGGCCGGAATCGCCAAGAAATATCCAGTCATCTATTCATTTTCTTTTTTGTGCGCATTTTTGTTGTCTGCCAATTAAACTGGTTCTAAAAATTTCTAGTGTTATTCTTATTATATCTAATAACATTTTCAGGAAAAAAAAATCAAGAAAAGTGCTCTAAAAATGACTAAAAACCATTGACCCCCCTACCTACTACCTTAGCGCCTAAATATCAACCGCATTGTTCTAAAGTTGATTATTTTTCCGTCAAAAATAGAGCGAGAAGCCAATCGAAAGTCACCAATTGCAGAAAATTTGGATATTTGATATCGCAAATGAATTTAACCAAGTTTCAAATTTCAAATTATAATAAAACTGACGTAAAGAGTTTTAAGGAGTCTAATTTCCAATTTTATTACCAGATTTAGGCGCATTTCGCTATAGAAGACCAAACAACATATGTATATTTCAAAAGTTTTTCAATTTCTTAGGTTTCCGCCATTTCTGCCTTCCCGTTCTTCTTTCTTTTTCTATTTATTATAAACCACCGTTTCTATAATTTTCCGTGATATTCTCACCAGGATTTCCTTTTTATTATCGGCTCGTGCTTTCTGCTTTCTGCTTTAATTTTATTTTCTACCTTGCCCACTCAGTAATTTAAAAAAACGCGAAAAAACCTATTTTTGGCGCAATTTATTGGCTTTGCGAAAAGAAAAAAAAAGTTAAGTCCGGTTTCTTGGTCACGTGATTATTTCCTTCCATGGCTTTTAACGAGCTCAAGAATCACGCAAAACTATAAGACAATGCAGCTTACGCATACGATGTTTTGCCTGAAGGAATATACTAGAGCTTCTTGGAATCATTATTTTGTCTTGCAGTTGGAGAATTCTTGTTTTTATGCTCTGCACTCTGCACATTTCCCTTTCAAATCGAGATCTTCTGTTACTGGATTCGCCGTCTTGAATTCAGATAAAAACAGAAGGAAAGCTATATATTAATTATAAATACTCGGAATCTCGTTGAAAACGAACCAAAAACCTATATATATATATTATATTATATTTCTTTAAAAAGCTCACCTTGCTTGCCAAACTATAATTACAATTTTCAGGAATGACATCGACGAACCGCTCGATATGTGCGTCAGAAGATCAAATGATTCTTCAAACATCGCTTCTTTTGCGGGTTAATGTGATTGTGATGACAACGGTGGCCATATTCACTTTTATTCTGACATACAAAGCACTGGTTATTCTCAAGCAAAGACAGATTTTTCATAAATCTACTAAACTATTATTATATACAAGCCTCCTATTTGTCAACGTTCATGAAATGATTTTTATGATGATACAGGTCTGAAAACGTTTCAGAAACTTAAAACTTTGCTCATTCTAGCATTTACAGGTTGTAACGTTCGTCAGAAGCTTCACGTTGAGCGACAAGCCGTGCGAAATAATGAGAACCACTATGGAGTGCCAAATGCAGAATCATATATTAATATTTGGAGTCGCTGGAATCAATTTCAATCAATTTGGGCTAACAATAGACAGGTAGATTGAAAAATTCGATTTTTATTTAATTTTCGTTTTTTCAGATTATTAGCTACAATAATGGCGCAATCATACTCCAATATGGGCTCGATTCCTGGAATTATTTTATCAATATTTGTGGTGAGATTCGTTTTTATAAGTACATTTTTGTTAAGGACTTCTTAGAATACTTAGGGTGGCCGTTAAATAGAGAATTGCTGAAAGGTGAACCCTCAAAAATAACTGGTGACTGCGGGTTTCGTAATAGGTAGAATTAAGGCTTCATGTTCATCTTTGTCTTAAATTCGTCTGACGCAGAGATAGACATTTTAATTGACGACGTAAAACGAATGCAAGGCGAACTGAAAAACTAACGAAGGCGAGGAGACGCCCGATTTTGCTTCGTCTTTCGTAGAAGACTAGGGTAGAATAACTAAAAATAAATCAATGGTCAGTTTAAAGACTTTTTAAAATATAGGAAAATGAGTTTTTAATTTTTTTCAGAATTTTTTAAATCCTTACCCATTTATTGAGAAAGACATTTTAGTTGGTGGCTAATAAATAGTGATACCCGCTTAAAGCGTGAGAACTTTCCTGGAATTAAATTATTCAAATTAACACAAAAAATAAATTTGTTTGGAATTTTCCGACTTTTGCCTTGACGACAGCCTTAGGCATTTTCGGGTAAGCGTCCACTACGGCACGAAGGTAATTTGTATCGATGTCGTCTCATTCTTTAATCAATGCCGCCTTGAGATTGATAATATTTCGTGGAGATCTTCTCGGTCAAATTCCCAAACGTCGTATTCAAATCCGAGGAGTTAGCATGTCATTCTGAAGGCGATTTGAACTGAAAATGAAATGCGCCATGCCCCTCTCTCGAGTGACCTTGGCGCGAAGGATTGTAGCGTATCTTCCTGCTGGAAAACACACAAATTATTAAGAAAGCGTGCCTGTGCACATGCCAAAATTCGTGTCTCCAAAATGCTTTCCCTGTAATAAATTAAGTTTTGCAGCTCTGCTTTTCAGCATTCTGTTCATTCCTATTTCCTAGAAATGCCGGAATTTTTCATACGTTTCCGAATGCAGTCAGTAATTGCATCACGATATGGAAAAAACCGACGTCATTTCCTCAAAAATAAAAATAAACTTTTTGTTTTAACGATCAACAACGTTTTCTAGGTCGGAACTAATCAATATTTAATAAAAAAAATGGAACTCTGTAACTTCTGAATCGGTGTGAATGCGTCAAGAATAACGCAAAGTTGTGTAACACTATTTATCATCATTTTAAAAAATGAATCTGGAAAAAAAAACGTTAAATTTGAATAAAAATGGAGTCTATAAAAATACTAGAAATATTATGTGATCATGCGCACTAAAATTCCGTTTTGTAGTGACTTCTGGGTAATTGAGGGTACAATTAATGGCTTCCTGTCTTTCAGAGATATATAAGCATACCCTTCATCCAATTTTTGTCAATTCAAAATTTAAATATTTCCAATTATACGTTTGATACGAGAAAAAAAAACCTTAATTATCTCGCTTTCAGACCGCCTGCAGTATAGCTGCCCCGCTGCTAATTGCTATTGGTGATCCATACGATGACATAGTTCCCAATTGCTTCTTCATGCCTGAATATTCAGCGCCAAAAGTCAATATTTTCTTAGTGGTTCTCAGTGCTCTTGTCATTGTTAGTATAGTTTTCAATTTTGTGATTATTTTCGCCAATAAAAAGTTGGAGAGAGGGTAATGTTTGCATGTCTCCCTTATTTCCTTCTTGTAATTCAATCATTTTCAGAACTCGGTTTTCTGTAGCACAGAGATATCAAAAACGAGAAGCTCTGATCTCCACTCGAATCATTTCTTATATCGCCGCGTCACAATTTTTGGGATTGGCACTCTACTCGACCATTGTATTGGCATTAAGACTGCACAAATCGGTGATCCCAGTCTCCATTTATCACAATGTTGTGTGGTGGGCTTATGTGAGTTCGCTTTTATACTTAAAGGAGGATCAACGTGAAGCATCTCCTAATTTCATAAATTGTATTATCCATCCGCGAGTACGTGATTTTGCGTGTAGAGGCGGTGTTTGGGTCTCGTTATGGGGTTATTCATGAAAAGCGCGAAAATCATTTTAATGCAAAAAAATGCATTTTTTGCATTAAAATGATTTTCGTGGTTTTCATGAATAACCCCATTAGGGGATAGCGCGTTTTAACGCGCCAATTTAAAAATTGTAAGAAAGCGCACACACTGCGTTTTTGATTTATTCAGTTTAGTAAACAGTTTGAGAAATTTTACAATAAAAATTAATTTAAAAAACATGATTTTCGAAGCAAAATATAGAAAAAATTCCAATTTTCGCTTCAATTTTCGTGTGCGCTTTCTTACAATTTTTAAATTAGCGCGTTAAAACGCGCTATCCCCTAACGAGACCCAATCACCGCCTCTACACGCAAAATCACGTACTCGCGGATAGATAATATAACTAATGCCCTATCAAATTCCATTTTAAATGACACAGAGTTGTTTGAAAGAAGTTATTCCCGAAATAATGAAATAATGACTAGCAGCTTAGTTAGCGGTGCTTGTAGATCAATTACGACGATTTTCGCCGCGTCTTTTAATATTTTAAGTGGAGAAAACCTAGCCGTTCGGGGAATTGCTATCGGAGGGAAGAGCCGGCAGTTTTTTTAATACATTTTCAGACAAACTCTTCGCATTCCTTCAAGTAGAATCTGGTTAGCCTCTAGTCCTACCTTAACTAATTGTAGCTGCCCGTTTCCAGTCGATTCACGAAAAATCTCGAGATTTTCTATAATAGAATAGGCTAAACCCTCTTAAAACCAGTTTCATACCTTTTATCTCGAAAATTTCAGAATTATAGAAAATGGCTATTAAATTTTAACTTATGAAAATTGTGGTCGTTTCGAAAGTGTTCGACCCGCCGCACGTTTCAGGAGAGGCCGTTGCAGAAAAACCAACTTTTTCGCTAACTGCCGGCACCGAAACGATCAAATTTATCCCAAAAATATTTTCGCCAATATATTTTTATAATAAGCTGAAAATTCTGGAATCCATGAGATTTTTGAAGAATTCATTTTTGACTATCATCCTCGAAAATGTCGAGATCTGCATTTTGGGAATTCCAAACTAAACTAGGGCTGCTCTTTCATGTGAATACTGAATGTTAAGACGAAGATGTCGAATTGAATCGCAAGGAAATGTCGTATTAATGCACACAGCTAAATTGAGAGCTAATTTAATACTATTTTTGCCCTTTTGAGCTACTCCTTCTCACGATTTAAGGTTTCGTGAAAGGTTATCCACATCTATCCTCATCGTCGTGTTATGGTTCTTGATTGAGTGTCTTGAAAGCGCCTAATCGTTCTTGATGTTTTGTCATTTTCCCTTAATTTCAATAAGTTTACCATTTACCTCAAATAATAGCAATGCTTCAAGCTATAGATAACGAACACTAGCGCAGTTCTACCATAAACCGGATCGAACTCGATTGGGCACTGCCAATATTGAATGCACCACACGTATATCTAAAGATTCTTAGAAGAAAGAAGAATCTGAAGCCTAGGTACCCAGTTGTAGTTCAATTCTACCAACACCGACTACTTCAGTGAGACATTTGTGTTCGGCTAATACTAATAACTAGATATTAGAAATATTTTATCCGAGAACGACCGCAATTTGCTGTAAATCGAATTTCAAATATTCCTTGAAAACTTGGAATGGGAAGATAATTTTTTCAGACGGTCCCATTTGCTGCAGTTTCTCTACCGGCTCTTCTCATCCATCGCATAAATCAAGTGGGATCAAATCGAAAACGAGTTATAAATATGATCACTGCCAAAGTGGAAACGCAAGATGAGCACATGAAATCATTGAAAGAATTGTGGGGTTGAGATTTGAAATTTTAACAAATTGCCTTCTGAATTAGAATAAATATGGATGGATTATTATTGTGAAGGTACGTGACCTTCCTCGTTGAAATGAGTCGGAAGGCGGAAGAATTTTTACAATACCAACGTCCTAAAGCACATCGAGATCTGCAAATTGCGAGCTTGATCGGCAGAAAATGTCAGAATTGAAGAAAGTTGGGATATTGTGAAATGCTCGTGACTGCCCGGGAATGATCCGTCTGTGAAACTATGAAAATGGGAATCAGAAGATCTATAACACAAATTCTATACACTGATCCTTGATGTTGATTTTAAATTAACTTATATAGCTGCCAAATGAAATTACTGCTATCAGTTTCCATTTCATAAAGAAGCTCATTTTTTCAGTTAGATTCAGAAGATTAAGAGTTCATAAGATACAACTCTCTTATTTTGGTTTGTTTAAAACGTGATGGAATGCATTTACACGTCGATATTCCTGAAAACCAAGGTACAAGCTCAACGATTGCTTCATATCCCAGATTCTGATTTTTTTCCATTCTAACATCTTTTTTAATTACATCTTCAATTTTTGAAGCGCTCAAATGCAAAATATTAAGCTTAAACAATTTATGAACTGAAAAAATCAATTCCTTGAAGTGCAATGAAAACCCGTAATTTACGATCAAAGTAACAATGAATACACCGCTAATTTCTTCCAAGAAGCCGTTGAATACCGCCAATTAGGTGATGCTGAACTGACAAGAGAGCCGGGATGATGATCAATCCGTGAATGAGAGAAAACGAGACGCAGAGAGTCAGGGAAAGAGCAAACATTTTCGCCATGTAGAGCTCCATGAAACCAAGTGGAAGGGCACAGAAATCTGTTGATAAACCGGCCTGAATAACAGGAAAACCGACACTGGAAAGAGCAAACGTGAGGTTTGCTTCGAAGGTGTTTGGGGTAGACTTTGATATTTCAGCTGATGGAGTTGCTGAAGATGAATATGGCACTACATCGGATACTTGATGAGGTGATTGTTGACTCGGGGACGAGCAAAGCTTCTTCATTTCTGAAAACAAAACATTTCACTTCTAAGCACGATATCCCAAAATGGAAAAGCTCGTCCTCAGCTATCAACTCACTTGCTGCATAGAAATGAAAGGCGACGTGAGCAGGAATATCGACGGAGAATCCAATGCACATAATTGCAATCGACATGAGAACTGGATCCAGAGTGACACCCAATAGAGATACGTAGCCGAACACACCGACGGAAGTGGCCAAAGTGGCAACTGACACGATGAAAACTGTTAGAAGATCGGAAATGAACAGGAAGCAGACGAGTGAAACAAAGATGAAGGTAGCGAGCGTTGTCTGCCAGGTGATTGTTGGAATCGTCTGAAAATCGAGCATCTTAGGCTTCCACGAAAGACGAAACAAATATTGGTCGTCTTTCGTGGAATCCTTTCGTCTCGTCTTCGTTCGTCTTGCGTTCGTCTTACATCATGAATTAAAATCCATGTGTACCAACACAATGTCTATCTCTGCGGCAGACGAATTCTAGACGATGACGAAGACGAAATTCCATTTCTTCCCCGATATGTCATATTAATAAAAGAAACTCACATCAATCATATCCAGGAAAAATGCATCTTCTGTGAACACGGTAGCATTGAATTCGCTGAAAATCGAAAATTCCAGTTCTTTCAATGTTAAAGAAGCTTACGTTTCAAATTCTTCTACGGCACCTCTCCATTTTTTCAACAAGAGTCCCCTTCTGTTCCAATCTTTCAAATCCGGTCCATGGAATCCGGTTGTGAACATAAATTTTGTGATGTTTTGAGGGTGAGATCTGGAAAAAAAACGCTCAGAAACCGGGAAAAAAAAAGAAATTCTACTCACTGATTATCAAATCTCAGGAAACCTCTCCAGAATGAGAATTCAGGCCATTCCAGGAACTGCTCAATTTCGCTTTTACTGGAGCCTCCTTCTACTTCCGACATTTCCGCTTCGAGCTCTTCAGCGAATACGGAACGGTATTGCACAAAGTCGCTGGAAACAATTTTATATAAACGTTTAAAATATTGAGAGTAGTGTGTCGTGTCGATTTGGAATCGATCGATTGAATCGAATTAAATCGACAATTTTTGAATCGATTCAATCGATTCAACATGATTCGAATCGCGATTGAATCAAATCGAATCAACAAAAATAGTGCAAATGCGCTCTACCGATCAATGCCTTTTGCGGCGGATTGAAATCGTATTTTCCTTTGAAAAATGCAATTTACTAAAAAAAAAACAGTTTTTAAAATACGATTTTAAACCGCCGCCGAAGGCATTGATCGGTAGAGCTCATTTGCACAATTTTTGTTGATTCGATTTTTTCGAATCGAACTATTATCGCCGTAAAAAAGTTCCAACATTTTTTCGAGCCCGCGAAAATCGGGATTTGAATTTAGAGGCTCCGCCCATTTCATCATCAGAGCGCATTTGCTATGCGCGATATATTTTTTGAATTTTTATTTTTTCTTCTGAATTTTCAGAATTAAACTGGATTAAAAGAACGAAATTGTATTAATCGTGAATTTTTTTACACGTTTCTTCGAATGTTTAAATATATCAATTTGCGTCATTTATTTTTTTTTTCGTTTCTTCTGATAAAAATATATCGTGCATAGCAAATGCGCTCTGATGATGAAATGGACGGAGCCTCTAAATTCAAATCCCGATTTTCGCGGACTCGAAAAAATGTTGGAACTTTTTTACGGCGATAATAGAAACTCTTCACTTACTCCAGGAAGAACTTAGTGCTCGATGCGCCGATGGCATTTGGCATATGCTCCAATTTTTCCTTCAATTGCATGAGTCTCTCCACATTTGTCTGATTCGATAAGTCTCCCGGATTGTTCACAACGACGTGGACCGGTGTGTAATACGGAACGACTTGATCTGTTCTCAACTTATCCATGTAAAGCATCGGAGAATCTTTCAGGAAGAACTTGCTGGGCCTCAGCTCAACATGCAGACGAGTTAGTCCGACTACTGCAAAACCAATGAACACGGCCCAAACTAGAACGATTCCAGTTGATACGATGACGTTGGAGATGGCAGAGACATACCATCTCAGGAATCTCCCAACGACGCTTGACATTTTCTTTTGTATTATTCGAGTCTTTTCGCTGACTCCGTCGATGCTTTTTGTGTCGACGAAGAGTGTCATACAAGCTGTATAGAAAGTGGTTTGGTAGAACATATCCATAAATATAGCTGCAGCATTCCCAAAGCAGAAAATGCGAATTTCGGGTGGAGAAGTGATGGCTCCGATGGTAAACGCTAGGATGTTGGTGAGTGCAGAAATGGTGATTGCCGGCACCGTTTCGACAAGAACCTGCAACGAATAAAGGAAATGGTGAGGCGATTTTATTTTTGCAAACCTCTCCCATCATGTGCTCCCTCATTGGTTTATCCAACGGTGCAGTTCTCCACGATTCTAGACGATTCCAGGCATGAAGCATCAAGAAGCTGTCATCCACCGAGATGGCAAGAACCAAGAAGGGTGTGATACACATTATCGGACTGAATGGGACACCACAAAAGAAAAGTGCTCCCATTGCGGTTCCGCATGCCATAAATGGAGTTATGCAGGCGATTATAGCTAGAGCTACTTTTGCAAACGTTGCTCTTTGAGAATAGAGATAAACCGCGCTGAACATTGTGGTAACAGTGCAGAAGACGGACATAATTGCGAATCCAACGATCAGGAAGGGTTGAAGAGAAAGACCGGCGCGGACAATTTCTGAAAGAATGCTGTTACCGCCTGGAAATTCTTAAATTATAAACTTTTCTTTTAGTGAGATAATAATTTAAATTATTTCTTTTTAATTTCTAATAGAATTTTAGAAAAGTCGAGTCGAGGCCACACAGATATCTCAGGTAAATTTTTCCAGGCGGCCTGGGGCCCGAGAACGGCGCCTCACCGCGGCTTTATTGCGAAAAAGCCGGCCGGAGTTTGCGCGTAAAATATTGGGTTTATTTTTTCGCATTTTCACACTTTGCATCAGGTTTGACGACGATTCTTGGTTTTTCATATCGTTTTCATTAGAAATTCTTTGAATTATCATGTGTTTTTCTTTGAATTCTACTCTAAAAATTTATTTTTTCAATAGAACATTGGTTGTTTAGTAAGACAGAACGAATTGAAGCGATATTCTATTGAAAAATAAATTTTTAGAGCCATATTCAAAGAGAAAACATAATAATTTAAAGAATTTCTAATAAAACGACATGAAAAACCGAGAATCGTCGTGAAATCTGCTGCAAAGTGTGCAAATGCGGAAAAAAACCCAATATTTTACGCGCAAACTGCGGCCGGCTTTTTCGCAATAGAGCGCTTTTGCAGAGGCCGCGGCCCGGCCTTCTCGCGGCTGGCCGTAAGAAAGGTAGGTCGGCCGAACCAGAGAAGGGCGGAATTGGATTTTGGGAACTCGGAATCCGGAAAACGGAAAAACAATTTTTCGCGGAATCTGGAATCCGGAAGACGGAATGAAAAAAACAGCGGAATCCGGAATTCCGCCCTTCTCTGGTTTGAACAGCCCTGCCCACTGTGAAATATTTTGTTACTTTTTCAATCGCGCTCCATTGACACGAAAACTCTGCGTCTCTCAGCGAGAGAGTATTGGTCCTCTCGGACAAGAGATCAAAATCTGAAATAAAAGGAAATCATGAAAAAATGTATTATTTATTTATATTTGAGAAAAAGAACGAAGAAAATCGGTGAAAATCGCTTTTCAAATCACAAAAGAAACGAAATTCATTTCAAAATTTTAATGCTTCCCTCTTGTCCGAGAGGACCAATACTCTCTCGCTGAGAGACGCAGAGTTTTCGTGTCAATGGAGCGCGATTGAAAAAGTAACAAAATATTTCACCGTGCCTGCCCGCGATAATTTTTTTGGTTTTTTTATAATGCAAATGCGCGCTAGCGTGCTTGTTTGTTGCGCCTG
Source organism: Caenorhabditis inopinata (assembly GCA_003052745.1). NCBI lineage: Eukaryota > Metazoa > Nematoda > Chromadorea > Rhabditida > Rhabditidae > Caenorhabditis > Caenorhabditis inopinata. The sequence continues at coordinate 4,707,754 of AP018152.1, read as the reverse complement.
TAGTGACGTCAGTTGTTTTTTGTTTTCGCATTCCTTACAGCAATTGTAAAGGCGCAATTGCCCTTTTGGCTTTGATATCTCGCTCCGCGATTGCGGGACTGTATTTTGAATCGTTTCTTTATTCTTTTCTAAACTTTCCATCTTTTACTTTTTTGTTTACCTCAAAATAAACGATTTAATTACCCAAGTTTAAGGTTGCGATTCTGTATAACCACAGCTCGAAACCGGAATGATCTATGGCTTAAATTGTCAGTTTATTAGTAGCTTCAAGGCCACATTCAGATCATTTTTCGAGTTCTCATTTTGACCTTTCAGTTTTTGAAAGAATTAATTTTTTACAGATTCCTCTGCTATCATCACTGACCACTTTCAACAACGGTCTGCGACATGACGTCAACCATAATAAGGTCGTTGGTGTATTCCTTTGCAAAGTAGTCTCTAACGCGTAACTCCCACTGCTTCACAGTCTTGGTTGTCCAATCAGGGTAGCGTTCCGCTCGGAAATAGAGAACAATCAAGTTTGACGAATTCAAATGATGCCCGTCGGTGGATAACGATATACCGAAGAAATTTGGCTGAAGTTCAATAGTGAATGAGATTTTGAGTGGGCTACAAAGAGAAACCCACGATTAGACTAAACTTCCTTCCGAAGAAGTCTGACGTCGGGTAGGAGAGATCAATTCGTTTCGAGATTCCATCCGTGTTATTCTTGCCAAGAATTTGGAGGCCGTTCTAAATTTAAACGTAGAAGGTACACGAAGACTACACAAAAAATAATTATATAAAAAACGCACATAATACTGTTTAACTGGTTCGTTTGCCTGGCAGAATCCTCTACAAAACTCATTGAAACCTCTTTCAACTCCTGACACATTCATCTTGAAATTGGTTGATATGAAATCGGATACTTTTAACACCTCTTCCAGATGCTTTTCTTCAAGAAGCGATCCATTTTGTTTAGATGATCTGATGAGAATAGCCGTTGTAATTCCCGGGCCATCCGAATCCAAGAATTCTTGAAATGTCTTAAACTCCCGCCGAGACATAGAGTCATCCAATGTGTATCCATCGATGGCACTTACTTTTCTAGAAGATTTTCAGTTACAGAAAAGATAACGCTGCTTGTTAATGGTATTTTTCGAAAAAAAAATCTTACTCTGTCAATGATAGTTTAATGCTCATCACCGCTGACAATATCAGGCATAGCACTATGGTTAAAACTGGAAATCTGGCTACCGTGGAGCCAAGTTTATAACTAAGTGTATTCCACAGCCTCGTCATTCGTGACGTTTCGGATTTTCGCCCCATTGTATTCTGAAAGGCAATGTTTCTGTAGAGCGCTGTATGAAAAGATAGTAATTCCACGAAAGACGAAATAAGACCGTCTCGTCTCGTCTTCGTCATCGCCTATAATTCGTCTGACACACAAAGTTAGACATTGTGTTGGTACACATGCATTTTAACTGGCGACGTAAGACGAACAGAAGACGAGACGAAAGAGGACCGACTTGTTTCGTCTTTCGTGGAAGCCTTATGGGGTTACTAATGAAAAGCACGAAAAGCATTTTAATGCAAAAAAAATGCATTTTTTTGCATTAAAATGCAATTGTACTTTTCATTAATAACCCCATTAGGAGAAGTGAGAAACGGAAACCGTTTTCTGAAAATTGCAGAAAAGCTTGGAAAATTGAAACACGTCCCTATATCTAAAATATATATTGCATCACAACAAGGTAATGACAAAATGTCTTATAGGAATGTAAGATATAAGGAATTGTAATTCAGAGAGAAGAAAAAGGAACATTTCTTTTGACCGCTTGCCTAAACGAAAAAAACATTTGATACTGTTTTCCAAAAACAATAGAAATAGCCCGACGAATTTTCTCAGTTATCTGTCATCATAGGTCTCTATAAAAAGGTGAGGAAATGGAGAAAAGGCGGAACAAAATTAAGTGATCAAAAGACACAATTGAGAGGGGAACAATGAAAGGTCACTCGGCAACTTTCAGCATTTTCAAGAGGAACAATGAGTGATGTGTTATCAAAATTAAAGAAGAAACGGGAAAGAAGTTCTTGGATCATATAAAATGTATCATTCAACGTCAACCATTCTTGACTACGTCATAATGGTCTGTAATTACTGATTCTCTAGTGTAAAGAGAACAAAGTTCCGCAGTTGGCTAACACAAGGTCACTATTACATTGGGGTACGCAGTTTTGCGTTAAACTTGATGCATGCACACTGATTGTGAAGTTACAGAATTCTTGTTTCTCTTTAAATACTGATCCGTTTTTATCTCGGAGCAATTTAAGTTCGCAAATTTTCTTTGCGAGGGCTTCACCCGTCCCCTGTTGCAATTATTGGCTGTGTCCGGCTAGGTATGTCAAAATTGCATACAAAATTCTTGAAAGCAGCGTTGCTAGAACATTTCGAAACTCTTTCATTACTGTCAAGTCAAGGAGTGGACGCCTACAGTGTGTCGTTTCGAAAAATTATTTCTCGAAAAATGCGTTTTTCGAGAAATTTTCGAAGAATTTTTCTCGTTGATTTTTCGGAAATTTCTCGAAAAATCCTCGAAGAATTTTTCGAGAAATCACGAAAAATGATTTGAATGGAAATACGATAAACAACGCGCTTTGCGTTATTTCGGAGTGTCGTTCGAACTATTATCGCCTTAAAAAAGTTCCGACATTTTTTCGAGCCCGCGAAAATGGGGATTTGAATTTAGAGGCTCCTCCCATTCATCATCATTTGAGCGCATTTTCTATGCGCGATATGTTTGTTGAATTTTTATTTTTTCTTCTGAATTTTCAGAATTAAACTGGGTTAAAAGAACGAAATTGTATTAATCGTGAATTTTTTACACGTTTCTTCGAATGTTTAAATATATCAATTTGCGAAAAAAAAAGAAGAAGAAAAAATAAAAATTCAACAAACATAGCGCGCATAGCAAATGCGCTCAAATGATGATAAATGGGCGGAGCCTCTAAATTCAAATCCCGACTCGAAAAAATGTCGGAACTTTTTTACGGCGATAATAGTTTATTATTATTTTTTATCGAAATTTTCTTTTTTTCGAGAATTTTCGAAAATTTTCGAGAATTTCTCGAAAAAATTTTCGGAAATTTCTCGAACAATCCTCGAGAAATTTTTCTCTTTGATTTTTCGGAAATTTTTCGAGAACTTTTTCGAAAAATTCTCGAAAAATTTTTCGAGAAATGCTTTCGAAACGACACACTGGACGCCTAGTGACAATCACCATTCCAAAACTCGCTAAAACCGTCACAATGAATCAAACGGAATCGAGGGAGAAACATGAGAAAGATGGCACCTGACTTCAAAATGAATCCCACGTCCATGGAAATCATTTTCATGAACAAACTGGAGATGGTACCTACCCTTTCGATTTCAAAAATGTGCGTTCCTTTCAGAAAAGTAAGGCTTCCACGAAAGACGAAGACAAAAAGTCGTTTTTCAGTTCGTCTTGCATTCGTCTTACGCAATAAAAAGTGTTGTCAACACACTGCGCCAGACGATTTCAAGACGAAGATGAGACGAGACGGCCAGAAAACAATTTTTCACGGAATGTGGAATCCGGAAAAAAATATTTTTTTCACGGAATCTGGAATCCGGAATTTTAACCATTAATGAGGGCATATTTATGATGTAAATGCGCTCTGTTCGCAAAAATTTTTGCGGGAGTTCAAAAAAGTATACTTTTCACAACAGTTGAGAATAAAGAATTAAAACGGAATAAAAACGCCATATCGCGGAATCCGGAATGCGGAAAACGGAAAAAATATTTTTTCACGGAATGCGGAATTCCGCCTTTCTCTGCTGGGGATACTGTAGAACCGTACACCCAAAATCTTTGATATTCGGGATGAACGGGACGAGATGTAAAATTGATTTGCTTTTTGACGTTCTTCTAATAAATTGTTTTATTAACAAGAGGAAAAACTGAAACGACTACAATTCTTTCTGAACGAAAGCCAGTGGAAGTCGCGAACTTTCCGCTGGTATTTTTTAAAGAATTTTGTATAGACTATAATTGAAGGACACTCAAAATGTAGAGTACCAAGACAACGGTCTATAAGAGTTATAAAGAAATACACTTTTGTTTGTTGTATACTACAAAAATGCTACACTCGAATCCTTAATACAGTCAGACACAAAAGTCCGTGGACAAGCTTGGTTTACTTATTAAAAATATTTAAATTTTTTTATTATTTAGGGAATACCTTAAAATTTTAAAATGTATATTTATTTTTTTAGAAAATTAATTTTTAAAATTTATATATTACCGCCGTAAAAAAGTTCCGACATTTTTTCGAGCCCGCGAAAATCGGGATTTGAATTTAGAGGCTCCGCCCATTTCATCATCAGAGCGCATTTTCTATGCGCGATATATTTTTATCAGAGGAAACGAAAAAAAAATAAATGACGCAAATTGATATATTTAAACATTCGAAGAAACATGTAAAAAAATTCACGATTAATACAATTTCGTTCTTTTAATCCAGTTTAATTCTGAAAATTCAGAAGAAAAAATAAAAATTCAAAAAATATATTGCGCATAGCAAATGATGATGAATGGGCGGAGCCTCTAAATTCAAATCCCGACTCGAAAAAATGTCGGAACTATTTTACGGCGATAATAAGTTAAAACTGAAAAAAACAACTTTTAAAAAGTGACACAAAAGTCCGTGGACAAACATTTAAAAATAGCTTAATTATTAATTTTTTTTTACTATTTTTTTTTGGATTACCGAAAATAATCTATTAGGCATACTTTGGGAAAGACTTCTTTCAAGGCATCTTTAAGTTAATTTGTAAATTAATAATTAAGTTTTGTAAATTAATTTTTAAATGTTTGTCCACGGACTTTTGTGTCACTTTTTAAAAGGATTTTTTTTCATTATTAATTTATAAAAATTATTTTAAAATTAATTTTTTAAAAATAAATTTTGAAGTATTATCTAAATAGTATACAAATCTTTAAACTTTTAATTAAATTCAAATATTTTTAATAAATTTTGTGTCTGACTGTATTTTAAAAAAGGGCTAAAAATACCGATTTCTGAAACAAGAGATATTGATCAGAAAACAATAATAGAAAGTGCATGTACACCCTGTATGTAGTCGAAAGTTCAAAGAAAGGCAGGAACCAAGATTTGGTCGAAAAGGGATTGGAACATAAATGGAATAGTGTGCGTAATGGAAAATTTCCAAAATTCTTGATAGGTAATTGGAAATATCCCATTTAATGGGAAAACCGGACAAAATTGAAACGAAAATTCAAAGAAACCGGGTGGGGGGGGGGAAGAGAAATCGTCGAAAACTTTCAGCGTGAGTGCTTTACTTTTTATACAGCCAACCCACCCACCCCCCCCGCTCCCCAATTATTTCTGTTGTACTAATCAAATTGAAATTACAGGTTCATCCATTAAAATTAAATGTGGGCTTTCACTGATAGCGTGTTGTAACATGCACAGACGCTGCGAGAAAAACGAGAGAATCTGATCGTCGTGTCTTCTCGAACGTGGTGGTTGACAATTTTCTGGTAGCCTCACATAAAAAGTGAATAGTAGTGACCCTCTCTCGCCATTGGCAAAAAAACAAGACAGTTCGCTGAACATCATTCGTCACCTACTATAATACTTTTTTTTCTTGGAGATGCGGTTTCGTCTCGGAAAACAAGATGAAATGAAAGAAGTGGATGAAAGTGCAAGACAGCCAACAATCTGTAAGACTCTCAAAATGAGTCTTTTTTTTCTCATTTTGTTTTCAGTGTCAAGGAGGAAAGGGAGCGCCGTAGATGAGTACTTTGTACATTTCAATCGAATCGTTTTAATGCGAACAACCCCAAAAAATGCAGACAAGAATAACGAATTCGTCGAGGGAGGTCACCTGTCTGGCGTGTGCAGAAGGCAATTGATTTGCATAACTCATCTGAATTCTTCAAATATTTTCATTAAAGCACACTCCTCCTGTTAACGCAAAAAGAGTCAGGCGTTTCTTACTTGTGTACCAAGGTTTAAACGATGTGGCTAAGGAGTACAACGAAATTCTGTGAAACTTCTAATGGAATTGGATCTCCTTCAATTTTAAAAAATGTTCTTCTTCACTATTATAGAAATTTCCGACAATACGGGGTGGGGAATAAATATAGCGTCGCATTCAAGACAATGCAATAACTTCAAATCAAAAGATTTTGTTCTGAAAATTAACAAAATTTATAAAATTAAAAGTTTTCGAATCTTCCTCCTTTCGCTTTGATGACAGCCTGAAGTCTCTTCGAGTAAGAGTCGACGACGGCACGGAGGTAGTCAACGTTGACTTTGGCTCCAGCAGGGAAGATTTTTGAGGCGGGGAGGTGTTGCCGTGGTCCAAATTCCACTTCATGGGTGGCGATTGGACATACTAGCAGGACGGAGCGCGCCGGCTCACACCGCAAAACTCACTCAACTTTCCCCGATTTGATCACTAAGGATCAATGGCCAGCTTCGAGCCCAGACCTCAATCGAATGGATTTAGCTGTGTGGGGATATTTGATCCAACAAGTATCAACGACACAAAAAATTATCCGAATTTGGGAGCCCTGAAGATCGCTTTGACAACCTCCGTGCCGTCGCCCACTCTTACCCGAAGAGACTTCAGGCAGTTATCAAAGCGAAAGGAGGAAGATTCGAAAACTGTTAATGCTATAATTTTTGTTGATTTTCAGGAAGAAAATATTTCGATTTCAAGCTATTACACCGTCTAGAATGCGGCGCTATATTTATTCCCCACTCTTACAAAAGGTTACAAAATGCTTAGGGATTGCTTAATAGCTCTGAGTTTGGTGCAAACCCGCTACGCAATTTCTTTTATAGTATAACAGCTCAACGCAATATTTTTTTCTCCATTTAAGCGATAAAAATACAGATTATTATTGGACTTGTCTGCTTTGAAAATTATTTTAATTTGCACTAACTCGAGAACGGTAGCATTGATCGGCCGAAAAAAGATTTCTCTAACGGGGTTATTCATGAAAAGCACAATTGCACTTTAATGCAAAAAATGCCACTTTAATGATATTCACGAATGCATTAAAAATGCAATTGTACTTTTCATGAATAAATCCATAAGTTTCTGAAGTCATTTGAAAAATTTTGAAATTGCATCAAACATTGCAGAATTCAATTTTTTTTTTAATAATAATTTACTATTTTATTCCGACGTGTGAGCTTCATTTTACTTATATTTTTAATCACCGGAAATCTATTTCCACTGTCATTTCGATTTTCTAGACAATAATAAAAAATGAAGCAATATACAAGTGTATCAGTCTTTCTTCTGTTCGTCTTCACTTACTTTTCTTCTGCAACATCCACGTGTCCCAATTCGACGTTCACATTAATCTACTCAGAAGACAGACGAGCTTTTCGCGGGCGGCTCTTTCATATTTTCTATGAATCAGAGATGAAGGTGAATTCTTCCAAATGGGTTGATCTTCCATGGCTATCCAATTACAGAGTGTTGCTGAAATGATAAAGTGCAGTGTTTCTGGAATTGTGAAGAATGTGAGTATGGAAGAGATCAAAAAACATGTAAAACTGGCGAGGCTTTGCACCATGTATGCATATATCTCGAAGATTGAGGATAAAACGAAACAAAGGAATTATATGGTGACAGTTACAAATCAGGAAAAAGTGAATTACATTCAATTTTCGATATCGAATTTCCAGAACTTTATCTCACTTTCAGTACTCCGAATCTCTCACTTATTGCGAAGCTCTCAATCAGTTTAATCTAATGAAAACAGAGGAAAATCAATGGGCGGCTCTTATTCGAGGCCATGCTACAGATATCATTTTGCCAATGAAATCTGATAAAGGTATTTGTGAGGAGGCGCAACCGTTTTTTTAATTAAAAAAATTACCGCTGGAATTTTAAAGTTGGGCAACAATAAGTAATAAGTAACGACAAAAATTATTTTCTAACGATTTGAGCTCGCAACTCGCAAAAAAGATGCAAATAAGAAACAATAGCAGCATATTTCGAAAATGAATGAAAAAGATGAAAAAGAATGAAAAAAAGAAGAAAAAAAGAAAGCAAACGATAATGAATACAAAATGTGTTAAAAAGCAAAATATTCAAAATTTTAAAACAAAATTCTCGAATATATTCGAGCTATTTTTGGGAAAATCAGTCAATTATCGATTTTTTCGGATTTTTTTTCAAAAATTGACATTTTTTTCAGCTATACTTTCGGAGGATTCGTTAAATTTTGCATTAAACTCACTGTTCTTTGCAACAGCGTATGGATTCGGAGATTCCACATTCAAGTCACTTGAGGGAGACACAGGATTTAAAGAGGTAAAGCGCATAATTGGCATGACCGCTCGGGGCCCACCACGAGCCCTGCCGTAGCTTTTTATTCGCCAAATTTCCCTAATCTAGAGAAGTGCAAATTCGTGTATAATATAAGTACGACTTTGAATTTGAATTTTACGACAGGGCGCGCGATGAGTCCTAATTGAGCTGACCGATGACTTGGTACACAGGTAATTTATTTTCTTTCAGAAACTTCTCTTCATAACTGTTTTAGTCTACGTGATTGTGGTTTTTTTGTCAGTGATAGCACTTGCTATTCTAGTGGTTTTGTTCTTCATTCGACAATATGTGAAAGCCAAAAAAAGAGCAAATGAAAAGAGCAATTTATTGAGAAATCCTACTAATAATACTCATAATGATGCAGCTGTGGATATATTTTACGATGATTCTTCTGAAGATAAACAATAATTTTTAATGCAGTATTGTGTTCTTTGGCTGAAATTTGAATTGAAATAACAGTTTCGCCGACTCGATTTCAATAGTACTGATTGCTGAAAAAAATTGGCATTAAAAGTTGCAAAAAAACAACTATTAACACAGTTGAAACAACAACAACCGTATCGGAAATCGTGTGGAGACCTTGGAATGTTGATTTACGGGAGCCGTTTTTGATTTTACTTAAATTAAATGATTCACGCTTAAAATATAATTTAAGTTTTGTAGCCGGGGTTTTGCTTTGTTTTCGTGTTTTTGTTATTTTTATCTGAAGTAGATCAAAAATATCCTAATAGAAAGGTATATCATCATTCTGCTTGTGAAATTTATCATTAGATACGAAAATGCTATGTCAGTTCGCTTGAAGTTTTCCGCCGTTTCCTCCAAACTTGCTTAGTACTCTGCTATTTGCTGTTGCTTTGCTATAACAGTGGTCCTCATATTTCTTTGTTGAGAAAGATTGAATGCGCCAATTGCTTTAAGACAAGTCGGCCGTTGCTGGCTGGAATTGAAATTTTGCTCAATCTTATTTGTTTCTTAGTATAAGATTTATAATTCTGCTTTTATAACTTTTATGCAATTATTTTATTAATCAGAGTGATTATTTTTATTGTTTTTAATCAGAGAAAATGCTTAAACAAACTTACTAAATGCACTCCGTTTTTCCCGAGGTTGCTTTGCCCAATCGGTGGTCCTCACACTATCGAAACGAGTTGCGCTTCTACCACATTCCTATCGAATCCTATCCTATCGATTTTTCGGCGCTGTTTCAGTTGTAGAAATCACTGAACTTGAGTACCGTTGGAATCCTGAATTCGCTTCGTCTATTAGCTTAAAAATTCCGAAATCCCCGTTTTCTCTTAATGTTCCAGCTACACTCGGAACATGTAGTTCCACGGTAGAGCTTATTGTTCTCGCTCCGGCTACTACGAATTCTCTTTTCTCCGTTTTGAATTCGGTAATTACTTTTAAAAATTTTTCCTTTTTTTATTTATAGAATGGGCACCACCGATGTGAACCAAGGGGCGCCTATCATTTCTCGATCCAGCAGCATCGAGTTTAAAGACGCCGTGATCAATGAGAATTGGGTACATTCTGCTAATAGACGGAACGCGCATTTGACAGAAAAATCTGTAAGCTTTATTCTTTCCGCTATTCATCATTATTTGACATTAGCCCCCAAAGAAACGTGGATGGTTTGGCAGTAAAAAATCGGAGGATGTTTTGTTGGAGCGTGTCGAACAACATGAACTTGAAGAACTCCAGACATTTATCGCTCAAAAGCTTTTTCGTGTCGACGGGATTTTATGCGACGAGCAAACCAGAATCTTACTTGTCGAAAACCTCATGAATGCCAAAGAATATCCGACGATTGCTCACGACGAGCTTGTTTATAGATATGGGTTAGAAATTGATTCACGTAATGTATCACAATTTTTTGAAATTTTTTAGCAGCTCAATGGCTGGATGGCTACGTGATCGCTTAGTGCCAGCAATGTCTGATTGTAGCTCGGTGCTCCAGAGAGCCGCTTCAGAATTCTATGAAAGCAAAATGGTATTGGAAAGAAGGCGTTGCTTCTTCTCTAATATCAATTTCAGAGCGATCCTCTGTGCAACTGGGGTCAATTAAACCCAGAGCATGCATCGATGGTTGCTGCGCGGATCGAGAAATTCTCTAATGAGATGTCGTCCAAAGTCAAATGGTCATTTCTTGTCGAACCTGGGAAGTTCAGCTGCCATCTTACCGAGTTCGTGCAGGAGTTCAATCGTCTTGAAAGAATGTTTGTGAACAACGAACTATCCGATGAAGAAGCTGCTCAAAATGCTTTCAATGCAAACTATTTAACAAAAGCACGAAGCAAGATGGTACCGTGTACGGAATACACTAGAGTCATACTGAACGATGGTCTCGGCCACCTTGACGATCGAAATGAGTTGAGAAACGGAATGTTTTCTGATGAGCACGAATTTTTACAAAAAGAAGGATGCACCTTAAAGAGCACGTAGTGAGTTCTATTTTTAGTTTTTTTTTTCTAAATGGAGTACAGTATACGAATGCTTTTCCCCTCAGTAGTACCCGAAAGAAGCTTTTTTATAACATTGAGCGGTCACAGTTCGTCAAACTCACTTATTTTCCAATATTATCGTTCATTCTTCTCTGTTTCTCGTTAAAACTTAGAGTGATTTTACTAACATTACATTTATTTTGAAAAAAAAGATTTATGTCATTTGCGAACATGTTCCTATCGAAATGTCTGCGGTTTTAGCGGAAAAAAAACTTTAGGAATTCTTAATTAGGAATGAAAACAAACTCTGTAATTTAAAGGTAAATAATTGTGTTTCAATGGTAAACTTTGGTTTTTTGCTCATTTGTGCGTAAATTACATTATTTAGATTACACCGCGTGAATCGTTTATAGTTTTCGCCATAACATTTATGTCTAGTAAACATGAAGACACAAATATATTTTTATGTGAGTGGGTTTTCAAAATAACTGCTTCATATTGATTCAGCAGACGGTTTACGCTGCCATTCGGCAGTGAGATTTTTGCAATAAACAATTGAAAAAAAAATCTTTAGTGATCTGGAGTATTATAGAGCTTTCTGGAATGTTTTAGAAACTTTGCAATGTTATTTCAGCAAAAAAACAAACAATGTCTATTAAAGATGTAGTTTTGCACTTATGAAGCGGATTTTTGACATCCAGATTGCTACATCAGCAAATTTTTGACTGTTTTTAGCGTTGTTAAGACAGTTTTGTAGATTTTGTCTGAATAGTTCTACAGTATCTCAGTTACCCTGCGACCTCATAAATATATTGCTGCAAAGCGTTTGAGAGGCTATAATTCCATCCCACATATCAAAGTAAGAGACCCTCGTTCTTTTGAGTTATTCAAAAAAAAAGTCCTGTTCAGACAGACGGACACACAGACGGAACTATTCGCTTAATAATAAGTAGATTGTTATATGACTATTTCAGAATTATATATTGTCGTACAATCTTTTCAAAATACTTGTAATTCTTTCTTGTACACTTAAACAATTTAATTTGTTCCCTGAAATAATTGGATACCGTCTTTGATACCTAACAACAGCCCTTGTGTCATCAATTATTTTTAGATAATTTCCAAAAACCGGTTAAGCTTAATCCCTGTTCCAAGTTAACCTCATTTTAATAGCCGTTTACTGACTTTAGGTTACATTTCATAAACCACGTATCCTCATCATTTACCATAGAGTAAACATTCATGAATGCGACCTTGGAACTCTTTTTCTCCTAAAAAAAATCAGAGCTAAATCATAATTAATGTAAACGTACAGAACTATATAGGCGAACGCTGTACTTCAGATATTGGATACAAAGAACAGTGAATGTAAAGAGGAGAACGTATCGATTCTGTTTCCAAACCGAATCTGAAATTTTCAAATTTTAAACTATTCTGATAGAGATTTGTACTTTAATGGTGATAGACTTCTTTTCAGCGGAACCACGGATTTCATTCATGCTAATTACGTGAAAGGAGGGCCATTGTTGAACACATTCATCTGCTCTCAAGCACCTCTACAAAACACTCAGGAAGACTTTTGGCGAATGGTCTTTCAGGAGAAATGCAAATTTATAGTTATGCTAAACTCCGCTGTCGACTCCTCAACACTTGGCCCTTTGGATTCTGCTAATCGTAATCATTGTCCATATTATTGGCCTCGCGCTGAGAATCAGTTTCTTAATTTCGGAGATTTCCGCATCACGTGCGTCAGTGTGGACTCAAAAGCGGATCCGTTGTTCACTATAACCAAGTTAAAAGTGCAGGTACTGGGAAGGAATTTGTCTGACCACGAAAGCGACGACGAGCTCATATTAGAGCACTGGCAATGGGATTGGCAGTATCTTGGGGATGTGCATTGGCCTTTTCGAGTTTTGAGAAAGTAAGAATTATTTTTATACTCCATTTTCTCACCCCCGTTTACTGAGTATTCTATATAAATCGACGCAGAATAGTGCAAAATGGTTACTCTGGAAAATAGATTTCAAGTTTTACAAGGAAAGTGGCAGATCATAGTCAAATCTTCGAATAATACCAGAAAATTTGAAAAATATAAGCGATTTCCCTTGCGAAACAAGATCTGAAAGAAGTTTACCAGAGTATGTGCAATGAAGTATTTCAAAAAAGTGTGAAAATAGCTTTCTCTTAACAGTAGTTTTGTTTAGAATTTCATTATCTTTTTTAGTTCCATTTTCTTTATGTACCACTCAACTTTAAAAAGTTTGTATATCGATCAAATGCAAAGTTTTTTTTTTAATATTGTAAATGGATGAACATGAGAAGACGCATAGAGGTTAGAGAGCCGAAGTTTTTTCCAAAACTCGGGTAAAAACTATCAAATTGGCTAAAATTGTAGCCGTTTGCCATCCTATCTGGGCGCATTTATCACTAAATATTTCTATAAATGGATAGTTAACCTGAAAATCATTCGTACCCTTATTCAGAGCGCGTCAACTCTCTACTCCAACAATTGTTCAATGTATTGATGGATGTTCAAAAGCTGGCACACTAGTTGCTATCGAGGCCACCTTGATGCACTTCATCCGAGGATCCCCGGTTACCAAATCGCTCGTTCTTCAATCCTGTGTGTTTGTTCGTTTGCAACGTCGTCTCTCAGTGACATCGGCCCTTTTTTATTTGTTTATTTACCGTGTTGTCCTTCGCTGGATTGAGCCATATGTCAGAAAGTGGTATGAAAGAGCGGCATTGGGACTACGCTTCAAGTCCATTGGATTTATTCAAAAGTATAACGCTATGATTCAGGAATTCAGCCGCATAGCTCCTGCTTACTAATTGTTCATTTTGTATCATGATAATTTAGTTTTTTTTTTACTAAAATTGTACTTACGTTCGTGCATGCCCTTTCAATAATCACTGAATTGAATGAAATCTAACAGCATTATTTTATGAATTCATTACAATGTAGGTGTACTGTGGAATTTACACAGAGAGGATATTTTAAGCTCGCACATAGCGCATCAATAGAATCTGCTAAAAGCTGAATCTGAATCGTTTATTTCCGAAAAATTTAGAATTGAGTGTCTGGGCGAGTCGCCACCCAATTCTTGATGGCCGGAATAGCGTAGACCTTATTCCTGAGAGCCTCCAACCTTGGCTGTTCAGAAGCATTGAAATATTGATTTTTTTCCAATGTCGTGATGTTCTCGACAACAACGATGTCAGCAAAAGTGAGAGCGTCTCCAACGAGATATCCAGATTTGCTTTTTTCCAGAAGCCCATTGATAATTTTGAAATAAGCGTCCCTTGCCGGAATAGCTATTTCGGAAGAGATCTTGGCTATTTCATCGGCAGACTTGCCAGCCCGTTTGGCTACGATGAGTTGGCGGAAAGTTCCAAAGAAATCCTTGAATTGGTCGACGATGGCATCTGCCCAAGCTTGTTCCTCTGGAGTCTTTCCGGCGTATCCAAATTTGTTTGCCAGATAACGAATGATGGCTGCAGATTGTGGAATTTCAAATCCGTCAACTGACAACACTGGAACTTGTCCAAATGGAGTGTCTGCAAGAATTGCGTCGCTTAAAAAGAACAACTGGACAGGTTATCCATACTTCCTTTCAGCTTTTCCCAGGTGCCGTCTTCTCGGTTAATACGGTCATCCTCGAATGGAACTCCTGCGAGATGAAAGATGATACGAGCAGGTTCGGCGTATCCTCGAACGTCAAAGTAAGTCAACTTGTAAATGGGCATATTGAGTTCTGCAAGAAGCTCACTTTGTTAGTTATAAAATATTTACGTTGTCAGTATGATTACCGCGCCTCGGTGTGGACTGCTGCACCTTCGGCGTGGCTTTCACGACTGCATAACTTGAATTTCGAACGGAGAGAAGGGGAAGAATGTTCTAGGACGATCCTTTTTTTGCGGAATTTTTGCGGGAATTCTTGGATAAATTTTAATGAATGTTACACCATTTTTTTCACAAAAAATAACAAAATGGAAAATCTCAGTTAAAAATTCCATTCATTCTATTCTCTCAATGAAATAGTGGAAAAAAAAATAAAAATTGAAATCTCATTGGTTGAAGCGAAAGGCCATACTTAAAATTAGGCGTTCAAGTGTTCGAATTGTCGACTTTCCTTTTTTTGAAAATTTTACAATCGTTTTAAAACGAATTTTTTGGAATTTTACAATCGTTTTAAAGCGAATTTTTTAGAATTTTACAATCGTTTTAAAGCGAATTTTTTGAAATTTTACAATCGTTTTAAAGTCGTAAATTCATTCTGAAGAATCCGAAAGTGTCGAATAGCGATCTTCGTGATGATCTAAAGATGTTTGCGCTGATACTGACGAACATCATTAGCGTCCAATATATGTAAGTATGATTGTAGATAAAATGAAAAAAATGTCAAAAAAAGAATCTTGAAACCATTGCCTCTGATATATGACCAAGCCACCGCCTTTTATACTAAACCCGTTGCTGCTGTGTGTCTCTTCCCTCTTTACTGTGACCCACGTTTCCGGGGCGACGATCATCAGCACGAAAGGGTGTAGTCATGGTGATCGAGTGAAAGTGGTTGACGGAGAAAGAATGAGGAAAGCGCCGCAAATTTGTGTAGAGATTGGGAGCGATTATCGGCGGATTTAAGTATATGCGGCAAATAAAAAATGATGCGCTAAAAAAACGGTAATAATTCGCTAGAAGGCGTGGCGTTATATGATTTCAGCTATTCTGGAATTCATACATTTTTTGTTTGTACCTAAGGCTTCCACGAAAGACGAAAGAAGGCCGTCTCGTCTCGTCTTGAATTTGTCTGATGCAGAGATAGACATTGTGTTGGTACATATGTCACTCATAATCAGAGTAGAGCGGAATTGGATTTTAAGAACTTGGAATCCGGAAGACGAAATGAAAAAAAAAACGGCGGAATCCGGAATCCGGAATTCCGCCCTTCTCTGCAATAATCATCTTTCTCATGCTCCTTGCTGCATATCTGCGAATCCTCGAACGCACCGTTTTGACAGCTTCAGGAGTCGTGACAGTAGTGGGACGACCACATCTAATCATGTCTTCCAGTGTTCCAAGACGTTGGTAACGAGTCGCAATCCGTTAGATCAGAGATTTTTTTGCAATCTCAGAATTGGACAATCCCATTCTCTTGCAATACAGTATCGGGAGTTTATACGGAGATGCAGTCACCATTGACTGAAATTGAAATTCGGAAAAATTTAAGAAAAAACTGAAAAAAAAACATAAACAAAAAGGTGTAATAACAATAAATAAAAATCACTGTGTGCGCCAGTCTTGCTGCAAAATCTCATCCTATTACTTATTCCGCACCCTGTACTAGCCAACATTTTTATTGTCATTTAAGAAGCCAAAATAGTTGGCTACAAGCAGTGTGTCGTTTCGAAAAATGCGTTTTTCGAAAAGTTTCCGAAAAATGTTCGAGAAATTTTTCTCGTTGATTTCTCGAGAATTTTCGAAATTTCTCGAGAAATCGCGAAAAATTATTTGAAAAAAAAATTTTTTGAAATACGATTATCGAAATGTTTTTTTTTCGAGAATTTTCGAAATTTTTCGAAAAATTCTCGGGAAATCAACGAGAAACATTTCTCGAGAATTTTTCGGAAAAATTTCTCGAAATGCTTTCGAAACGACACACTGGCTGCAAGTACCAAATAGACACTGTCTTCACCTTAGAGTTTCTGAGAATAATAACATTTTCTGAAGAATTTCAGGCGGCAGAAAGACGACAGAAGCCTATGAAATGCAGCTGAAATTACTGAAGAATTACGATTTTGGAGTACTCTGAAATATGCAATTGGCCCCATTCCGTAAGTGTCTCTCCATTGACTGTTTTTGGAATTTCTGAGCATTACGCTGATGTAATGTCTACAGTGGTCCACATAATCTTATGTTCACCCCCCAAAAATCTCAAAATTTCGATTTTCAGTAATTCTTAATTATGTATCATATATGATATGGAAATACCTTTAAAAAAGAAAATTATGGGTCCTGGGACGAAAATAAAATAAAGCTGAGCGATCGAGAAATTCGACATTTTTCGAAAAATTGGTGTTTTTTTTTCACCATCACGTTCACTTTTATTTCTTGTTGTTTTTTGAACTTTTAACTTGGTTCTAATCTGTTTAATTATTGTTTTTCTGCTTTTAGAAGATATGGCAAAAGGTAAACCTCTAAGCGAATATGAGAAAGGACTAATTGACGCCAAATTGGCTGAAGGACTCTCGCACCGTCAAATCGCTAAGGAAATGAAGCGTTCACTTGGATTAATCAATCGATATACTGCAAATCCACTTGATTATAGTATAAAGAAGTCTTCGGGTCGTCCACCTCTTCTTGCTGGACGAGAAAAGCGAAGAATTATCCGCAGAGCATCAAATTCTAAGGTCGCTTGCTCAAAGATCAGCAATCAGTGCCCAAGGCAAAGTCAAACTTTGCTTTGCACCAAAGAAGATGGACGGTTGCCAAAATCGATATGTGATAAGAAGAGGTCTCATTCCATTTATCCGTCGGAATCGCGCCAAAAATTTCACTTATCAGCAGGATGGAGCTCCATGCCATCGGGCTCGACGCACAATCAAGTGGATAGGTGACCGTGGAATCCCGATTCTCGATTGGCCGGCATGTTCCCCTGACATAAACATCATCGAAAATGTCTGGGAATACATGATACGGAAAATCTACGAAGGAAACAAGATTTATGCGGACATTCCATCCCTCAAAAAGGCTATCATTGGAGCATGGCAAAAAGTGGACCAACAGCTGCTCGACAATCTTTATTCGTCTATGTATGGCCAAATTTCTGAAGTTGCTCGCCAAAATGGTCGTCCCATTGATTATTAATATTCATTCGTCTGTTATTTTCTGTTTTTTTACGGTTTTGTGAAAGTGAACATATGATTTTGTGGAAATTTTTTAAAACCTTTTTTCATAAAATTTTGGTTTTTTCGTGATGTGTGAATTTTAAGTCTATTTTAAAGTTTCTATCATGAAATACCTACTAAACGCCCATATTTCTTCAATAGGAAGCATTTTGGTTGAAAAGCCAGTTTTCGAGATTTCGAACATTTTTGGGGTGACCGTAAAATTATGTGGAGCACTGTATTATTTTCCCATAACAACTCTTGCCACTTGTTACAAATTTCGCTATAAAGTTCCGCATAGAGAATCTCAACGGTTTCCAACGTAACGCATTTCTATTTTTGATCGGCGTGTCGTCTTAGGTGTACTTCCTTTCAAATTTAAGTTTGCGTCATTAATAATTATTTAGTTTATTCCTCATTTCTTCAATCTACAGAAAAACCACAAATCAAAATGTTTATGTTGGTAATTGCAGTCTTAATTCAAGCAAGCGAATACCTCAGCTAAATGAGCGTGACTAATGATGTTTTTTTTCAGAATCTAATTCTGGCATGCATTATGTCATGTTCATTATATACGTTTTGTGCCGCGAAAAATAAAAAATCTGGAAAGGAAGTTCGAAGCGGTTTGAAGAAAAGTGAAAACGGGAAAAAGCCAACAGGCTTAGAAGAAAAGACAGTGAGTGATATGCACACATCTGTTTAAGATGGAGGCTGAAACTATTAATTATGCAGAAGCCACCAGTAATCGATGTCCCTGGAGCGGACCGGCTTGTCGATAAAGAAGGACACCTTCTAGACAAGAAGGATATCGATGATCTCTCAACTCTAAATTATCTGAAAGGCTATAATCCGCCGCAGACCGAAATCTATCCCGAAGAAGCCGGATATAATGACATGAAAACAAGAACAAATTTGTCGAACGAGCTCAAAAAACAGAAAATTCGGGAGAGGAAACATGAGGATCTGAAGGAAATGGGCACGGATTTGGATTGGTTGAAATAGATGTGAGAAAACAAGAATAAAAAGGAGAAACGGAGAACTTCACAAGAAACTGTTATTAATGTGAAATTTACTGATTATTTAATGAGGTTAAGCGAACAATTAAATGGCGCGTGAAATATCGATTTTCTAAATTATTTTTGCTCAAAATTCAGAAGCTTTTTTCATTTAACTGCACTCTTGCATAGAAAAAATATTGCATGTAATGCACGCTTTAATTTGTTCCTTTATCCTCATTAATGTCATAAATAATAAAAAAAATTACGTGAGAATTTTAATTTCCCATTATATACCGTAAAACCTCTAATAGATTTGCACCCCTATTTGATTTGCGCCCCTAATAGTATTGCCTCCCTAATTATCTTGCCCCTTCGTCACGAAACAATCGGCGCCACGACAGATTTTTTTAATCCAATTTTGAGGTTTGAGAACTGTAAACCACCCATACGCCTTTCGATAGTGAAAAGAGAGCGAACCAATTTAGATTAATTATTTTTTCCTTATTTCATATTTTTTTTATCATTATTTCTTTTTTTTTGTTTGTTTATCTTCTATTTTTTTAATGTTTAATGTTTAATGTTTTTAATGTTTTAATGTGTAAAATATAGAAAAAATTCCAATATTCGATTCAATTTTCGAAAAGAACCCCACCAGAAGCAGATGAACTCCCCGCTCAGGAACCTAACCCCCCCCCCCACCAAACTACTGCTTAAGATACCAGGTTCAAAATTATTTCGACCGATACAGTGCCATACAATTTCAATAATACTTAACACATTTATTTAATATAGCAGTTCGTGAAAGTCTTATTGTGGGGGGACTACTTTTCTATATGGGGGGGGGGGGTTATTTTTCCAATTGAGGGGGGCTAATGTTCACTCTGCCCAAAGCACTGAGATCAGTGTGTCGTTTCGAAAAATTATTTCTCGAAAAATGCGTTTTTCGAAAAATTCTCGAAGAATTTTTCTCGTTGATTTTTCGAAATTTTTCAAGAATTTCTCGAAAAATTTTTCGGAAATTTCTCGAAAAATCCTCGAAGAATTTTTCTAGGGCGATAGTGAACATAAGCCCCCCACAAACATTTAACCCCCCACAAGTGTAATTGATCCCCCCCAAGGTGGAGTTGAGCTCCCCAAAGATAATGTTTGGTCCCCCACCGTAGTAGATTCTTCTGTGGGGGATTTAAATTCACGGTTTGTCGTGGGGGAGCAATTTCCCTATGTGGGGGGCTGAAGTCAGTGAACATAAACTCCCATCCGTTGATTTTGGGGGGTGGTGTAAGTTCACAGGAGGGCTTGTGAACAAAAGAACCCCACCAGAAGCAGATGAACCCCCCGCTCAGGAACTTTAGCCCCCCACCCAAATGCTGCCTAGGATACCAGGTTCAAAATTATTCCGACCGATAAAGTGCCATACAATTTCAATAATACTAAACACATTTATTTAATATAGCAGTTCGTTCTTTATGAAAATCATTTCATCCAGTACAACATTGCTTGCATAGGAAGCGGGAACATATATGGAAAAGTTGCATCACTTGTGCGACGTGGCATTTTGCGTGGCGGTGGAGGTCACGCGAGATACATTATCTCAATTATCTAAACTTTTCAGCGTGAACTCTCACGGCGAAAAGTGAAGGTCTTATTGTAAGCGGGGGTTCATATTCCATGAAAAGGCGGAGGATTATCTTTTTCGATTGGGGGGGGGGCTATTTTTCTATATGGGGGGTTATTTTTCCCATTGAGGGGGGCTAATGTTCACTCTGCCCTTTTTCTAGAAATCACGAAAAATTATTTGAATGGAAATACGATAAACACCGCGCTTTGCGTTATTTCGGAGTGTCGTTCGAACTAGTTTATTATTATTTTTTATCGAAATGTTCTTTTTTTCGAGAATTTTCGAAATTTTTCGGAAATTTTTCGAAAAATCCTCGAAAAATTTTTCTCGTTAATTTTTCGGAAATTTTTCGAGAAATTTTTCGAAAAATGCTTTCGAAACGACACACTGACTGAGATGCTCATTTTCTTCAAGTCTGTCAGATGCTGTCCGCTTCTTCTCCAGAAGCCGGAGCTGTTATCTCCTCTTTAAGACTATTTTCATTAAAATCTTGATTGGGTCATATAAAGTGCTGGCAATTAACTGCGTTTAAATGATTTATTATAGTGCCACAAGTGGCTTGATTGCTACAAAAAATGCATTTGCGGTTACTACTTCCATTTGTATTTGAAAATTAGCGCGCGCGAAGATAACGCAAATTGAAAATGAGGAGCGTCGTCGCCGCACATCTCGTTCAAGTCGGAAAGCTATCAATTTGCATTTCATTGCTTTTTTTAATGTCTGAAATTACAGAACACGGCAAAACCTCCACTTCGGCATTCAGAAATGGACCCTATCCTCATCGGTCTTCACAACAAATGGTGATTTTCGAAATTCTCATAAATTGATTGCATTGTGATTGAAAAACGAAATGCGCTTTTATCTTATCTCGATACTTCTACTACCAGTTTCCGCAAAAGTTTCCTCATTCGCCGAATCGCACAACAATGCGAATCATAATGCTCACACAATGAAGCACTAAAAATAAGTGCTTGAAGAGGCGGTCTCTCCATTTTCAATTTTTTCCTCAATTTCTCGGCTTGTTGGAATCCCCAGCGGATTCTGTTGTAAATCATCAAAAAGCGTCTTCGCAGACTGACGCCCATCTTCTACTACTTTTCAATTCTCAAGGAAGCGAAACGCGGAAATTCCCCGGGGTGAGGTTTCGCAACTTCTTGACGGCGGGAAGCATTACGAGGTGGTCAAGACTCCACATTATTCTCGTTCTGGTCAGCGAACATTTCGCCGATCGCCGGTTCTTTGCTCACTCCACGGTAGGTCGTGGAATTGTGAAGAATATTTTGTGGCCGACAGAAGGTGTTGCCGTCAGAAGTCTCCCAATTATAATACCAATGAAAATTCTAGAATTTCAATAAATCCCCACAAAACGACGCATTTTAAACGATTTAAACGCAAAATCAGGTATTCACTGTTATATTTTAAATGCCGGGCCCTCACAACTTTCCAAGAACCAGGTCTATATCGTTTTCAGAGCCTTGGAATCTTCTGAAAACTCTAGAAACGCCTCTCTCTGCTCGCGATTTTCTCAAAATAAACTTGGCTTCTGCAGTGCAGTGCTCCACATAATTTTACGGTCACCCCAAAAATCTCAAAATTTCGCTTTTCTGTAATTCCTAATTATTTATCATATACGATATGAAAATACCTTTAAAAAATACAATTATGGGTCCTGGAGCGAAATTTTTTTTCGAAAAATTGGTGTTTTGTTTCCCACATAATGATACGTTCACTTTTATTTTTTGTCGTTTTTCGAACTTTAAATTTGGTTCTAATCTGTTTATTTATCGTTTTTCTGCTTTCAGAAGACATGCCGAAAGGTAAACCTCTAAGCGAATATGAGAAAAGACTAATTTTGATGCGTTTAATAACAGAAAAGTAAAAAATCTTTAAATAAATTCCGCCTCTTGACTGATTTTTTCTTTTTTACCTACTTTTCTTCGCAATTTCTTTTTAGTTTTTTTTTCTATATTTTGTATATAAAATGTGAAAAAAACACTAAAAGCCCACATATTTTGAGTGCTCAGTTGTGCGGATATTAAGGAAAAATTAAATGTTTCACTTTTTTTTTATTCAAAAACAAAAAAAAACTAGGGAAGTTTGTTCTCCGTCTTGACAATTCTATTACCCGCTTCTGAAATCGCTGGAATCCAATCCAATCCAATCCATCTCTCTCCTTCCTTGTCGCGCCGTTTCCCTCAAAAAATACATCAACGGAATCCGGAAGTTGACGACGAAATTGCTCAGAATTGTGTTTCTTTATTGGAGAATTGTGGTGTAAATAAATAGAATATGAAAAAATATAAAAATGAGATAAAGCGAAATCCGGAAGGCTCGGAAAAGCGACGCATCGCCTCTTTTACGTTATGGAGTCTCAGTTATCGTTTTTTTTTTACATAAAAAGTGCTTCATTTTCGGCAATTTGCCACATTTTTCAGTAAAAATTCATGCTGAGAAGGAACATTGGTGATTACTACGTGGGCATTGAATCTTAAATTCCTGAATCTGAAATGTATCGCTGTTTCGTCGTTTTCTGAAAACAAGATGTGCGAAGCGTCTGACCGTCTTCTTTCCACTATTCCTCTGCTGTGTTTTTTCGCCATTTCTGTCAGTTCTTCGGATGAGCGACTACTGCTGCTGCTCCGCTACATCTTCTCTTCTTTTTTCCGCAGCACTGCTTCTCCGTGTGCTCCTCACTTTGCTAATACAACTGTGTGTGTCTGCGTCTGAGTGCGATCCGTTCCGTCTATCTCCCTTCGTCGCGAGTTTTTTCCACTCTTTCCACTCGCGCGCCAGTCCCTATTTTTTCCAGTCCTCGTTTTTTTTTTTCTTTTTCCCCCAATTTTCAGCACTTTCGATCACTTGTTCTTCTCCAATTAAGCGGTATTTAGCGATCGGCAAATCAGAGAGCAAAGTGGGCTCCAAAAAATCAAAGTGTCACTTCAATTATAGCGGCTGTCTTCAGCTGCATTGCTGGTTCAGCCAATTGATGTTATCAAATGTAGCAGCTTCTTGAATTGAGCTTTTCTGTGGTCTTCCAATAGTTTTTCGTCGAAATTACCTAATAATGGAAGGAATATATTCATCTTTCTTGCAGTTCTAGCTAGGGCTTCCACGAAATAAGAAGACAAAAAGTCGTTTTC
The DNA here is from genome assembly GCA_003052745.1 of Caenorhabditis inopinata. Taxonomy (NCBI): domain Eukaryota; kingdom Metazoa; phylum Nematoda; class Chromadorea; order Rhabditida; family Rhabditidae; genus Caenorhabditis; species Caenorhabditis inopinata. The sequence continues at coordinate 4,684,292 of AP018152.1, read as the reverse complement.
GTTCGTCTTGCATTCGTCTTACGCTATAAAAAAGTTGTCAACCCATTGCGTAAGGCGAATTCAAGACGAGACGAGACGGCCGTAATGTCGCCCAAATGAAAGCTAATTCCAGCAGTATTTATATCGTTTTTTGAGGTCTTTGCTTAGCATGCTTAACATTCTTTTTTGCATTAGCTCTTGCTCATTTAAAACAATTTTTCAAGATATAAAGCTGTTTAGACATTATGAAAATGTCTGACTACGGCCCTATTCATTTTCTCGTTTTTACTATGTTAGATGGGTAGGATAATAAGCCAACCTCAATTAGGTGCGCATTGATTCTTGTGCTATTCATCTGAAACTTGGTAACTGATGGATTATGGATTAGAGAACAGCCACCTACAGCCTACGATGCTCTAATCTGAGCTGGAGCGCCTCCAACGCAGATGTCGTGGCCGTGGCAGGCAGGTCACTGCTTTCAGTTCTTCTGTGGCCTAGCCATTAATTCTCTTCCGCAAATTTTGAAAATACATTGAAGGACGAGCGCAAGAATCTGAAAATTATTAAATAAGAGCAAGGATTCACTGAAAATCCTGCAGGCGTCGCTAGTCAGCAGCGTGGCACAAACGCTTCGCAACGAGATATCTGGATGTCCGCCTATAAGACCGAGCACGATTCCTTTTTGAGAATTAGGGAGAAATCGTGATAGAATTGATTAAAATAATTAATTAAATTAATTATTATTAAGCGAAATTCAATGTAAATTTAATTTTGAGCACTTTTTATTCTTAAGAAATGAGTAATCGGCAAGAAAAATTGAATTTTTGAAAGATGAAATTGATTTTCTGGAATATTAACTATCAAATTCATCATTTTATCTGAAATTATTGATAAAAAAGTCAGAATTGATCGCAATTATCGTTTCATCAAAGCTCAAGTAAAGTGCAAAAGCATCACTCCGCATCGCACTTTTTCTCGCTGCTCCATTGAATTTTAAATACCTTTTTCTGCAATTTCAATTTCAAGTGCTCTCCTCCACTCACTTGCTCCTTCTACTTCTTCGTCTTTTTTCGGCCATTTTTTTCCAAACAGTCTACAAAGGGCGCATGGACTTTCCAGTCGGCTCATCGTGTTTCCGACGACTGACTCATTCTGAAAACTGAAATTGAGTCACTCTCACACTGAAACTCTATATTTTCTCTTCTGAATATTTTATTTTCCGTTTCTTCTTCTTCTCCTTCTCCTCCTCCTCCTAAGACTCATTTTCCCTTTCTAACGTCTATCATTTGACGTCGTCGTCTGAATTTTAAAAGGCTTATCACTTTTGGAAGGCATCGATGAGCAATATTTCCGTGCGTTGCGTTTTTTTTAAGTGTACACATTTCGCTCATGTGAATGCAAATAAATATATATAATATATAAATGTATATATGTGCGTGTGAGTCCTAAATCAAATTAGCACACTCACATTTCTGAGAATATGCGCAGTGAGAAGGCAAAAAAGGATTGAAAAGAATCAAGCGAATAAAAGAAGATGCTGTGCATCACACGCTCCGCTTCTTGTGTGTAAATTGTGCTCCGAAATCGCCGACGACTGCCGGCGCAATTATATGCCCCGACCTCGCCCCCCCCCCCCTCCCCAAAACCCAGACACCCACGATAAAAACTTGGATTTTTACACACTTGCACGCTAATTCGAAAAGTGCTGCACGTACCTTTCTGCAAGAAGAGACTGCACCTGCATTTTTCCATTTCCTTTCCGAGCCGAGCGTTTTTTTTTTTCGCACACAATGGACGAACCTTTGCTCTCATTCAAATATGAAGTAGACTGATATCATAGCGATAATATTTGCAGTCTGCAAGTTAAAAAATGAAGAAAATCGGTCATTTTGAAGGCCGCTAAAGTGCCAGCGAGCCACCCACTCACACACCGGTTCAGTGTGTTATTTCTTATAGTAAGAGTTCTTGTTTCTCTAAACACTCGGGAGCAAGTTTTTTGAAATTCTCTCAAATTTTTCTTTCAGCATTCTGCTCTGTAAATTTCAAAAGTTGAATAGCTCCGTGCCCTTTGTTTAGTCTTTCGATGTCAGAATTAGCTATACGAGTATATTTTTCTATATTTCATTTTTCCTAGATGATTTGTCGAATCATTTTTCAATTTTTCTCATTGATAAACCTAAAAAATCAGATGTTTTCAGTCATCTGAAGATTTTCATCGCAAATTTTGATTATTGTAGCAGTGAGCCGCAATCACTTGCTCCCTCCATCCCTCTTCTTCCGCCTCTCTTCTATCCTTTTTACATGTGTTCCCAGCCACCCTCTACAAAAAGAATCGATGTAACCGTCATCTGTTCATTTACTTGAAAAAGAAAGAAAAAAAACGAGGGGGGGGGGGGGGTGGAGGAAAGAGTCAGGTGAGCGCTCCACGAGAAGAGCCCTCCCAAGGCACACGTGAGCGATGATAACGAGTAGGGGAATTGAGGAGCGGGAAAAAAGTAACAGATGGAAGAAGAAAACGGAAAATGTTTGTTTTCCGATTGGACTCGATTCTGTTGCTCTCATACTTTAAGCACGTATTGTTGTTGATAGGCAGCATTAAGAAAAAGTAACGGAGAGAGAGAGAGAGGGAGAGGGGGAGAGACGGAGAGAGGCATTTTTGAGATTCTGGAGGATTACGAAGAATTGGCTCATTTTTTTTTTGTTGAGCTCACCGAAAAGCAGCTTCCAACATCACAATCACTTCTAATCTAATTCTTTACTTTTTCTTCTTCTTCTTCCCTTACTGAAATTCGTTTACAACGCTGTTTCCTTCGTTGTGTGCCATCGTTTTAGCTGCAAAAAAGTTGTTTTGTTTCCATGCACTTTTTGTCGAAATATCAGTGCTTTAATACAGAGTCTGGAAAGATTCTCATTACAGAGACAACAGAGAAAATGCTATTTTTGGCTTTTCAATATTCAAATCTCAAAAAGTTTCGAGTGTATGACGAAAAATTCTCAAAATTTTTTGAAAGTTGTTAATGGAAATTCTTTTTCGCTCTCTTTAAAACGAGCAATCAAGTTTTGAGCAGTTTTAGACGTTTGTGCTCATTTAAGAGCACAAGTCTTTATCTCAAATGAGAGATTTTTAAGCCAAATTTCTTAAATAGAAAATTTGCTCCCATTTATCATTCTAGATCGATTCATCAGTTTTCTAGATGCTATATCAATATATTTTTGAATAGCCGCTTTGAAAGGTCGGTCTGAAAAAAGGGGAAGCGGGTGTGCGGGTGGGGGGGGGGTTGTTGAGAGCTGGAAGAAGATTTATCTTAAAATAAACACTCAAACTTTGAGAGAATTGCCTCTAAAAACATTTGGCTCAGCTCCAATGATTTTATTTTGAGAATACGAAAAAGGAAATGAAGTGAACGATGAGTTTTTTCTTTGAGCAGCCACAACACGATGTTGGGAGCCAGACGATTGGAGTCAGTGAATACAAAGAGAGCTGACTGAATCAGTCCTCCTTAAGTGGACAGTTTTTGGAATAGACGCTACATGAAAACGGATGTCTTTCTCAATTTTCAAGCGCTTGCCAAGTTTCGAAATGGGGCATACCTACAGAAGTGTTTGTATCAAAACGAATCCATAATCCAACAATCAATTTTCCAGCCAAATTGGTTAGCTTCGAAATGAGTTGTGATTCTGGAAAGTGCAGAGATCAGAGCTTACTGAAAATTAAAGTTCAATCTGAGTTTTAAATATAATTAAAATTCCTGAAATTCACTTTTGTTTCAAAGAGTTTGGTTCGTGCGCCACTGTTCTTCTCCAAATTCTGTGAGAACGCTTCTTCCAACTACCAAACTCCCAACTATAACTCGGCTCAACTGTGAGCCGAGCTATTTTTGCACAGCTTGCCCTCAAAAGCCTTTTCCGTGTGCCACCCGTGGAGGACTTCTTCTCAAAATGAAAAACTTTCAGCGAAATCCTTCTGAATATTACTTTATGGCAACATGTCTTTTGAGAAGTGATTGTGAATAGTTGGTTCATTCGACCAAGAATAAAAATCGAAATTCAATTAATATTTTATGTGGCCATTTCTTAAGACCAAAGAAAACTGTTCTCAATGAAATCTAACCCGAAGACGGATTTAAAGAAGGTGTCTCATTCCTATTCAATAAAATTCTTATTTTTTCCGTTTGCACGTTGAGCCCGCCGTCCTCCACTTCTTATTCAACATTTTCTGAAGAGCATTACGTTACAGAAAAAGAATGGAGAGATTAGTGATGGATCGGCCAATCTGATCCAATATCATCTTTGACACAAAAATCCGTGGACAAATTTTTTACTTTATTTTGAGAATATCTTAAAATTTTTAATTCATTATTTATTTTTCAATTAATAATTAAACTATTTTTAAATGTTTGTCCACGGACTTTTGTGTCAGTTTTTAAAATTTCAATTTATATAAATAAAAAAAATAAACATTGAATTTGAAATTTTAAAGTATTCTCTGAATAATATAAAAAAGGTTTAATTAAGTTTAAATATTTGTAATAAATAAAACAAACTTGTCCACGGACTTTTGTGTCAAAATTTATATTTCATTTGAAAGTAATTTCTATGAACTCGCCATTTTTTAATACCGCGCAGGTCCTACCGACGATTTTGGACATTGCTCCTCCAGCCGTCGGACCAGACGACGGAGTAGAAATTTATTATTTCGCGCAATAATTCCATTTTTAAGTACTCAATATTGAAAATGTACTTTAAAATATCTCTTTTGGCCAGTGGAGTTTTCCGTTGTTCTTAACGTTTTTAGTCAAAAAATTTGATTCGTTGGACATTATTCAATTCAAACTCATTCAATAAAAATAGCGAAACTTGTTTTCTCTCTTTTTTTAAATTCTTTCGCCTCTATTAAAAGGGGGTTCTATAACTCAGTTATCTCTAATACCATCCTCATTCTTCGAAATAAAAGTGCAGACATCAGCTCTTTTTAAATGAGAAGCTCTGGGAGAGATCAGATTGGAATTTTTCACTTGCCTAAAAATTACTTATACAAAGAAAATTTCAAACTTTAACTTGTGGGGAAGGAGGGGGGTCTTAGGTCCCAAAGGGAGAATAGATGTCAGCTTGTGGGAGGGGCAAACGTGTACTATCGCCCGTTTATTCATGAAACCGCAAAAAAAGTGTAAAAATTCTGAAGGCACAGCACTCCACAAAAGTATAAGATCACCATGGTCTTTAGGCAAAATGTTAATTTTTTTCTCGGCTAATGATGGAGCCAGATTCATAGAAGTAGGTGTTTTCTGGTCACAACCAGAAGTAAAAATAGGAAATCTTGTGAAAAATTGTTTATGCGAAAAACATCCTTCTAGAGTTCCACAAAGGTATAACCTCACTCGGTAGAAAAAAAGTAAAAAATCAACAAACAACGGCTCAAAACATGATTTAGTAATGAGTCGGTCCTCCATTGTTCTTTGCCACTTGAAAAATATCCATTGATAGGTATACCTAAGTTGTCAAGGTACGTCTTGTCCAGACATCGAAAATCACCTTTTTCAAATCAGAAACATTGTTTTACGTCTTGTTTCCGTCGTAGATCTTTCTCGCAAGGTCGTTCTCGATGCCGGCCATTCGAGAACTCCGATGTTTCTGGCTCGTACCCAAGCAATAGTTCTCTTATCTCGGTGAATCGGAGGTCCATCTCTTGTTGATAGATGGAGCAGTTTAGACGCCAAAATAGAAGAACTTCTCTCAGCAGAAGATGACGATAATCTGAGCCGTTCATCTTCTTTCGAGACGAAGCATAATTTCACATGACCGAAAGAAGAAATGGCAGACCAAACCATGACTCCTCCTCCGTCCTTTTAAGTTTCGTACAGAAAACCTTTCACGGAACACAATTTAAAAGTTTTTCAGTGGTGGTTACTGTTTATTCAATGATATTTTTCCGGCCTGCTTCCAATCAGTTTTTAAAAAATGTTTTTTGGAGAACGCCAACAGTTTTTCTCGTTGATTTTATGTGAGATGTGGTGCTTTTCTCATCTTCTCATCACAGTTTCAGAAGACACTTTCAAATTGAGCTGCGCTTTGATTTTAGAACACGACTCCAAGCTGTTGGACGCTTTACGGAGAACCATTCGTTTTATACGACTTGAGAGGATTGAAGGACACCCGCTTCTTGTTTTGGTACTATAATTGGTGGGGTCCTTCGAATAATTACCGATGACACGTGGACTTCTGCCCAAGTCATGAGCGATTTGTCGGCGTGAGACCTTGGTCCACTTTTGCATCGATTTGGCCTTTTTCATAGGTAGTAAGAGAAGGGCCTGAAAAAGAAAACTCAAAGGAAAAACCAGAAAAATGGCGCGAGGTTATACTTTTCTGAAACCAGGAAACCCAGTTTTTAAGAAAAAAAATGAGCTCTTTGCAAAAATTTTGATTATTGCCTCATTTTCCTCTAATAACATTTCTGGAACCCATGAATCGCCATTAATTTACTAGAAATTCATAGTGAGGTTATACTTTTGTGGAGCAAAACTGGCTTAAAATTTTAAGAATTTTTAAAATACGAAAAAAGCTTGAAGATTCTTCGACAAAAAGCAAAAAAGTTTTTTGAGAAGCTTAGAAATTGTCTGAAAATATTCCAACTTTATATTTTGACGCGCTCATATTAGTTTTTGACTACCTTTCCCCGAAATTTCAATGGCGTTTTTCCACTACTTTCCACATTCATTCCTTTTTTGCGCTTTTTCTTCTTTTTTAAATCTATTTTTGGGAATAATAACCCAATAAGCAAGAATAGAAAGCAAAATAGAAAATGCACAAAAATAAGTCCAACACAGTTGCACCCGCATTTACGGGGTTCTAGTTTTCTGTATAAAATAAACTATAAAAATGCGAGATTTTTTCTACTTACTTCGTTACTCGCGGATCACAGCTAACCATGCTTTGCGATGAAAGAAGGATGGTGGTCCATGATGTAGTCAGTCGATTTTTTTTTCATCGAACGGAAATTCTACAACGAATAAAATAAAATAATTATTTTAGGAAAAAATCGGAAAAAATGTTAGAGAATCGAAGAACCAAACTTTGGCCTAAAATTTAATTCAAAAACCCATCGACTCGCTTTAGGTAAATTGCGCGCAACCTGTTCGGCGGAGTGTCGTAAGTACAGTTTCAAAAATGTTTCGCATCATTATTATAAGGCTGAAAAAGATTCATTCTGAAGTTTTCTGAAGAATCGTGTATTTACAGCAAATTCTCGAAATAAATTCTTTCATTCAGCCGCAGTTTTGCAGTAATTCTCGAGCCTCGAAGGCGACAATGACGCATTCCTTTTGTGTGTCTTTACTGGCATAAAAGGCTATCATTTTCTTGCCACAGACAATATGTTTCCCTTACTTTCACTTGGCGCGTGTATTGGAATCAGTCAACAGTATTTCTCGTTTTCTCTAAACTGCCACGCCGCCCGTCCCGTGAATATACCTTTTTTTTAAACGTTGCACACCGGCGACCACGTGATCAGTGAAACTTGATATCGACCAGCCAATTGTGAAACTCTAAAAGAGGAGGTGGCGGGGGGGGGGCTTCTTTTCAGCGAATTTCAGTTATTTTCAGCTTTTAATTTCTTGAAAACTTGTCTCGTTTCCCCCCCCCCCCGCCCATTCCGGTTGTTTATTGAGGTGACAGGCGCGTTCCGTTTTTTTTCTCAACAAAATGAAAGAGTTACTGAGGATATTTGGTTTTTCGTTTTTGCAGAGCACTCTCTCTCTCTGAACAGCTGAGCAATTTGCAGAGCTATTCAGAGCGAGCTGCTGCTGCATGGCAAAATGATGTGAGCCCTCGAACAAAAGGGCATGTCTAACATGTCTTAATCCTAGCATGAAATATCTTCGGCGATTCTGAGAATAATAGAGAACATTTTCAGAGTGTTGATTTCTTGTTTTTCCGCATTTTAAGCTGCTGCTGAAAGCGAGCGTCGTAAGGATTCGTCTGAAGTCCCACAACCGGCGGCCGACATATAAACCAGGATGTCATTGTCAAAAACCCTTCTATACTAGACTCGAGCTCGAAGAAGAGTGCACTACTCGCTGTTGACTTTTGGGAATTCCGTTTTGTGTCAGTTTCGAAACTGATATAATAAATGTGCGCGCGCTCTGTGGAGATTTCGAAAAAAAATTCGAAATTATTCTGAATTATCTGGAAAATAAAGGAAAAAAGATCGGAAATTGGTTTTTTTCATTGAGAAATTCATGATGTACGGCAGTGTGTCGTTTCGAAAGCATTTCGAGAAATTTCTTCGAAAAAATCTCGAAAATTTTCCGAAAAATTCTCGAGAAATGTTTCTCGTTGATTTCTCGAAAAAATTTTGGAGAATTTTTCGAAAAATTTCTCGAAAAATTTCCGAAAAATTAACGAGAAAAATTTTTCGAGGATTTTTCGAGAAATTCTCGAAAATTTTCGAAAATTCTCGAAAAAAAGAACATTTCGATAAAAAATAATAATAAACTAGTTCGAACGACACTCCGAAATAACGCAAAGCGCGGTGTTTATCGTATTTCCATTCAAATCATTTTTCGTGATTTCTCGAAAAATTCTTCGAGGTTTTTTCCGAGAAATTTCCGAAAAATTTTTCGAGAAATTCTCGAAAAATTTCGACAATTTTCGAAAAATCAACGAGAAAAATTCTTCGAGAATTTTTCGAAAATTTTTCGAAAAACGCATTTTTCGAGAAATAATTTTTCGAAACGACACACTGATGTACGGTACCACCTGCTCTATTCCCCCCCCCCCCATACCCCCGATTCTCCTCCATTTTTTTCCCCAGACGCCGCTCTGATGAGACCATTTTTGTCTGTTTTCTGCCTGTCACACCACTCCACCTCCCCCCCCCTCGCCCTCTTCTTCCCGTTCCCGTTCAGCTCGTTTTTGTCGGGTCTTCAAACGTGATTTTTTTTTCCAGATTCCATCAAAGAAATCAGCTGGAAATGTGGTTTCTACGAAGCAAAGTGTTCGGCGGATCCAGTGATCAAAACGATCGGGAGCGGGGTGAGTTGGGATAACGACATAGAAACTGTCTCGCTAAGCTCTGCACAAGCTTCAATTTGCGGTTCGGCGGAATATCAGAAAAATGAAAAATTTGTGGATAACTTGCGCCAAGAATACGCCACCCATTTTGAGAGAAAATTAGCGAGCAATGTGCCACGTGGCAATATTTCTATGATATGACGTCATCAGCATCGCGGATTCTCATGCGACGTTATCAAAAACTAGCACCACTGCTAAAACAAATAAACAGTGACCTCCATAAAGACGGTAGAACGAACAGTTTAATGCTTGACAACAGTACCTTTCGAAGTGATGACGTCATGAACGTAAAATTGGAATAAAAATGAGAGAATTCTGATGAAAAATTGTATGGTTTTGGCTCAACTTTGGCATCAAATTCGTGCATCACAAGGTGATAATGGCAGTCTTCTGCCCTCCGAAGGGTTCGTGCATTTTCAGCGGCGATAAAAAAGTTGAAGGAGGCCTTCTCGGGGCCTTTCATTTTTCATAGGGCTCAGGTCTCAGAAACATCCTCAATTGAGTGCCAAACAGAATCGGAATTGACGACGAATTGCGCAGATCCAGAAAAGTTTCTCGAAAAATTACCGAAAAATCAACGAGAAAAATTTCTGGAGAATTTCTCGAGAAATTTCGGAAAAATTTTTCGAGAAATTCTCGAAAAAAAAAACATTTCGATAAAAAATAATAATAAACTAGTTAGAACGACACTCCGAAATAACGCAAAGCGCGTTGTTTATCGTATTTCCATTCAAATAATTTTTCGCGATTTTTCGAAAAATTTCTCGAGAATTTTTCGGAAGCTCCAGTGATCCTTCAGGACGGCGCGACGAACTTTCCGGAGGTCATCCAGACTGCCGACATTGAAGATCTCTTCTTCTGATGTGAGAAGTGTGAGAAGATCACATGAAAGCCAAACTACGGCTGAACCGTATAGGTCGGCCATCAGAGAGCTTTCGTGCTGTCTGCTCTGGGGCAATCCTGGATCCTAGAGACCTTACTTTCCTTTGATTTGCTCCAATTCGGTTTTGTTTTTTTTTTTAATTCAGAATATTCAGCGCAAGATTCCAAATATTACGGCAGTCTAGCCTGCTAGACTGCCGGCATTGATTTCATTCGAATAATTTTTCGAAAAATTTCTCGAGAATTTTATGAAATTTGTCGAAAAACGCATTTTTCGAGAAATCATTTTTCGAAACGACACACTGTTTGATAGACTGCAGAATTCATTGGTTACGTCACAAAAAAAACGCCTTCTGGAGAAATGATGTAATTGAAAATGGTTCAGCTGGCTCAAGCTATGAAGAGATTCATGGGAAGCTCCAGTGATCTTTCGGGACGGCGAGACGAGCTTTCCAGAAGTCTAGCCTGCGAGCATGCCGACATTGAACATCTCTTCTTCTGAGAATATTACATCAAACCAAACTAAGGCTGAAGCAAATTACATCCAGGAAATATACCGAAATGTACCGGAAATGTACTGTACCGTAGATTTCGTGCGAGCTCCAGGAGCTTTGCTGAAAGCGAGGCCATTAAGAACATCGTCTGAAGTCATGGAATGAAGACGTGGAATTCTAGACGTATTGAATCTGGGGAGTATCCTGCCGGAATCTGAATTGACGACGAATAGCGCAGATGCAGAAAGGACTCAGCTCTTCGATGGAGCAGCACTTCCGAATTCGGTAATCTATCGTCGAAGCATCCTCATCATCGACTTAGCTGACCATTCTAGTCTAGAGAAGCCAGTAGTGCGTTGGCTAACGGATAAAAACAGATAAAGCATCTGCAGAATGCACGGAGATGGCTCAGCAGTCATCAGCTCTTCGATTTAACTAGCTCGGAGAAGCATCGTTCTGATGCGGCGATTCTAGAAGCGACGATGCCAAAGAACGAATCGATGACGTCGTCCTGTATATCTATAACATGACGTCGTCCTGTATATCTTCCAGACTAGTATTGTGCCAAGGAGTACGGCCATTCCGATAATATTTTTGGGCGCCACGTGTCACTGGATTCATAGCTAACGTCCTCATAACCAGTGTGTCGTTTCGAAAGCATTTCGAGAAATTTTTCGAGAAATTTCTTCGAAAAATTCTCGAAAATTTTCCGAAAAATTAACGAGAAAAATTTTTCGAGGATTTTTCGAGAAATTTCTGGAGAATTTCTCGATAAATTCTCGAAAACTTTCGAAAATTCTCGAAAAAAAGAACATTTCGATAAAAAATAATAATAAGCTAGTTCGAACGACACTCCGAAATAACGCAAAGCGCGGTGTTTATCGTATTTCCATTGAAATCATTTTTCGTGATTTCTCGAGAAATTTCCGAAAAATTTTTTGAGAAATTCTCGAAAAATTTCGACAATTTTCGAAAAATTTTCGAAAAATCAACAAGAAAAATTTTTCGAGAATTTTTCGAAAATGTTTCGAAAAACGCATTTTTCGAGAAATAATTTTTCGAAACGACACACTGCTCATAACGTCATCCGCATTGAATTCAGGAAATTCTGAAGAACTAGCCAAACAAATTTAAAATTTCTGTCGCCGTCCATATGAGTGTGACATGAGCCCAAAAACCCTGTGAGCACTTCTTTAAAGAAGCAGTGGAAACCAATTTTCTGCTGTATTTACAAGCTTATTGATTCACTGAGTCAGTGAGTCACGTGGCACTTCATCAGCCGGTTCTGAAAATGAGCTCTTTCGAAATTGCTAGTATGGAGCATTCGGCGAACTGCTTAAATCACTTTGCCACCACCTTTAAGATGAAAAGCGCGAGGAGCAAAACATCCGAATCAGGTGACTCCTTTGAATATGAAACATATGAAGACACGTTGTGTGCAACGCCTTAATCTGAAATTCAAATTTGGCAATGGGGGAAATTGGCCGATTAATATGAGTGCATTTGGTGCATTGCGGATTATCTATTCAATGACATGTCTGTGCAGAGCAACAATAATATTCTGATGCTCTTCTTCCGTCCGCTCCTATTTTAACATGATGAGGTGCACATCGATCGCCTAGTTGTTTTCGGTGTACCAGGGAAGCAACGCATCGTTCTGATCAGTGTGTCGTTTCGAAAGCATTTCGAGAACATTTTCCGAAAATTTTTCGAGAAATGTTTCTCGTTGATTTCTCGAGAGTTTTTCGAAAAATGTCTGGAAAAATTTCCGAAAAATAGACGAGAAAAATTTCTCGAGAAATTTCCGAAAAATTTCGAACGACACTCCGAAATAACGCAAAGCGCGTTGTTTATCGTATTTCCATTCAAATCATTTTTCGCGATTTCTCGAGAAATTCTCGAAACATTTCGAAAATTCTCGAGAAATCAACGAGAACAATTTCTTGAGAATTTTTTGGAAAATTTTCGAAAAACACATTCTGATGAGGCGATTCTAGAAGCGACGATTCCGAAAAACGAATCTTCCAAGCTAGTTTTGGTTGCTGCTTCGATGAATCTTTCTGAGAGTTTATAGACTTCTTGCTTCTCGAGTGAATTCTTTTCACCAGTGTCGGGCTTAAAATGAGTACATCGTCGCCCTCACAGAATCAGAATCTATTGTAAGATTACAGAGGTCATTGAGCACTGACCACCCACTCCAAATATTCCACATATTGACATGGGGGAGGTTCCTACACGAGCACAAGCGTCAGCGTAACACTGCCCTGTGAGGACTTTTCTGCAGCTGCGCTATTCGTCGTCAATTCCGGTTCCGACAGGATATGGCTCAGATTCAACACGTCTAGAATTCCACGTTTTCATTCGATGACTTCAGAAGATGTTCTTAATAGCCTCGCTTTCAGCAAAGCTCCTGAAGCTCGCACGAAATTTCCTTTCCTGGACTCTAATGTGTTTCAGTCTTAGTTTGGTCTTTATGTAATCTTCTCAGAAGAAGAGCTGTTCAATGTCGGCATGCTCGCAGGCTAGACTTCTGGAAAGCTCGTCTCGCCGTCCCGAAAGATCACTGGAGCTTCCCATGAATCCCTTCATAGCTAGAGCCAGCTGAACCATTTTCAATTACATCATTTCTCCAGAAGGCGTTTTTTTGTGACGTAACGAATGAATTCTGCGGTCTATCAAACAGTGTGTCGTTTCGAAAAATGATTTCTCGAAAAATGCGTTTTTCGAAAAATTTCCGAAAAATTCTCGAGAAATTTTTCGAAAAATCGCGAATGGAAATACGATAAACAACGCGCTTTGCGTTATTTCGGAGTGTCGTTCGAACTAGTTTATTATTATTTTTTATCGAAATGTTTTTTTTTTTCGAGAATTTCTCGAAAAATTTTTCCGAAATTTCTCGAGAAATTCTCCAGAAATTTTTCTCGTTGATTTTTCGGAAATTTTTCGAGAAACTTTTCTGGATCTGCGCAATTCGTCGTCAATTCCGATTCCGTTTGGCACTCAATGAGGATGTTTCTGAGACCTGAGCCCTATGAAAAATGAAAGGCCCCGAGAAGGCCTCCTTCAACTTTTTTATCGCCGCTGAAAATGCACGAACCCTTCGGAGGGCAGAAGACTGCCATTATCATCTTGTGATGCACGAATTTGATGCCAAAGTTGGACCAAAATCCCCCAATTTTTCTTCCGAATTCTCTCATTTTTATTTCAATTTTACGTTCATGACGTCATCACTTCGAAAGGTACTGTTGTCAAGCATTAAACTGTTCGTTCTACCGTCTTTATGTGGGAAGCCGTCGAAATTTGTCAATTGAGGCAGGAGGTCACTGTTTATTTGTTTTAGCAGTGGTGCTAGTTTTTGATAACGTCGCATGAGAATCCGCGATGCTGAATACTTACTTATATCGATCGTTCATTCGCCTGTGTGAGCGCGGATCACAGCTAGCCAAGCATTGCGATCTTCCTGCTAAAATTTGAGCACGTGGGTGGCACCCACAGAAATCCATAAGCCCCAGTGAATTTTAGAAAAGCAACGCTTGGACTCCGTCGTAGCTCCATTCATTGTGATGCGGGGGGGTGGGGGAACTCCCCAATTTATGGTTCCGCCGAAATTTCGAATAGAGAGCAAATTAAACTGAAATTAAAAACCGATAAACCTGTAAAACAGTCTGCTATCGCATTATCAAACACTGCAAACTTCCATTTCATTATTCTCAATGACCTGAAATAAAAAGCGTTTTTCTTTCAAAAAGAAAGTCGATTTTTATTATGATTTCCTACAGATCAATATGAAAGTAAAATCAGTCAAGTTTCAGAGGAAGAAGACCCGCCAAGAAGAATGATGGATGCACTACACTACAGGACGCCAGTAGTAAGTTTCTCTTCCTCCGCTTTCAGTACTCTTTGCTCCGCTTCTCCTTTCCATGAAACATGGTTATCGTACCAGGAAACGCACGACTATTTTTCTTTTCTCCCTCTTCTTGCATTCCATCTTTTCTTCTTCTTTTTTTTTTTTTTTTTTTTTGATTGAATACGAAAAGAAAAAAGTGGAGTGAGATATTGACGGCACGTAACAGCATCTTTCCACTGTAATCATTATTGCCCCATCTCGATTACCTTGCGTGGTGTTTCCGTTTTTTTTTGTTTTCTTTCAGATATTCTGGTATTCAGAAGACTCGAAGTAGGCGTTCCAAGACCTGGGATGGCGAGTGGCTTTTTTTGGGGTGAAAAATGGCTATTTGTCTCTGAAAATGAGGAATGATATTATTTTATTAAAACACATCTGGAAACTTTGATTCTTTACTTAATCGTCCGTCTGAAAAGTCGTCGCTTATGACATTTCTCCAGGGAAAAATGTTCGTTCATCCAAAACTACGCAAAATGCACACATTTCAAGTAGTGAGAAGAGCGATCATTTCCTCAAAAAAAAATATTAATAATCGATATAAAATTTTTTTTCCCGGCAGCGGCGGCGGCGTCCAGCGGAACACCGAGATCTTTAGTTTGCGACTCTTCTCGAATAAATCGGTCGAGTTTGAAGGAAGTTGTTGCGCTCGCCGACCGACAACTAATCTAAGCAGCGACCAAAATCATGCATTTCGCGGTCCCCACACACGACAATAAAAGAATGATAACAGGAGAATCGCTTGCAAAGTTGAGATGCAAGGCTACTGCAACGCGGTCAGCACAACGCCCAAAACGGGCAGAATTATGCCACAGGACAAAGATGACCCTTGTCTTTCCGTTAGTGTAATGCAGGCAATGACTGTCACATGAAGACGTTAGCAAAGAAAAGAAATAAGTAATCGAAATTTCAGCAAATTGGTCGCTGAAATTGCTTCCGAAAACCAAAGCCTTTCACAAGAAACCGGTTGTTGCCTATTATTTTGCTTGATTTCTTTCTTATTTTTCCTTTTCTGGCCTGATTTTCCAAAGTTTTCGATATGTACAATGAAAAGCGTCGAGCTTCGTTCAGTGGCCGTCCTTTGTTTTATTCATGATGGACGTTTTTTGGTACAAAATGACAGCAACGTACAAAGTGATAATGGACAGATGTGGTGGGGAAAAGAGCCATAAGTCATGATCAGAGGTCGATGTTTCCCTCTCTCTCTCTTTCTCTTCCCGCTTTTCGCTTAGTTGCTATTTTAACAGTTTGGCGCTTCACTTTATTTATTTTAAAATGATGTCGAGCACACTGTATTTTGTCGTTGGTTTAAAATTGCTTTGTTTACAGTTTTTTCTAGGCATTCAGTAGGCGCCCTGTTCAATTTCAGGCTGATGTGTAACCTACACTAGAGTACCATGTTGGATACTTTTATTATTCGCAAACAATCGCGCCTGTCCTTTGTGTTTAGATGGCGTCGCAATGAGACACAATGGAGGCATTCGTTATGAATCTGCCAACTACATCAGCCTCCTGAACTGCTCCCCCCCCCCCCAACCTCCCCACGCACAACTAACGCGCTGGCTTCTCTACTCGGAATCTTAAATTCAAAAGTGCCGTCATAATATTTTAGCTAATTAGCTAATTTTGATTTTTTTGTAAAAGTAAAATTGTTCAGAGTGCTACCGATGAAAGCGGTGCTTCAGAAATTCGGTATTTTACTGTTTTTTTTTTTCCTGCGCTGACAGTTTTCATGGTGTCTTTCCAATTTCAAAGCAGCAGAAACTCAAGGTTTTTCGTTATAAATGTGAGAACCGTAACCTCGAACACCATCTGTCTTTTTCCGCCAGCTTTCTCTCTCTCTCTTTCCCTTTTTTCCTCTTGAAGAATTCCTATAGAAAAAAGAAGAGGCCGTGCCAAAAGTGAAGCTGTTTCCTTCATCTCTTCCTACTCCACACCCCCCTCATGACCTTCTATGCGATCTGCGCCTCTTCCACTTAATGGTTTATTTTCGATCGTCTTTTTTCCAGTCATTTTGGCGAATGATGATTGTTACAACAACTGGGAGTAACATTGGCAGCTTTTGTATATTCTTTTTTTGGGTCGCGGGGGGTCGCGCCGTCATTCTCCTCTCGTTCAGTCTCGTTGCGGAATGCTCAGCAACACTGTTTGCTCTTCCGCGCTCCTTTTTTTTCCAATCAAATGTTAATTCTATTTCTCTGTTTCTCCCGACTCCTCAAAATGTTTTCGAACAGCTTTTTTTGTTTATTCCGCGCGGAATGGGTGCAGAAGATGCCAGACACACGCACGCGAAAAACGTGCTCTCTGAGTAATCCCGTCCCGTTTTACGAAGCATTGCCGTTAGAACAGCATCGCCGAAGTGAGTGCGATCATTTTCAAACACAAATCTGTCAAGTGCATTCAACATTCGAATGTCTAGAGTTCTATTGTCAAAATTGAATCACTGGGCGTCTCTATGAACTTTCCAGTTTCCATCAAGAATTTTTAAATTTTGATGATTTTCCTCCCTCCCGTGAACACTCTAGGTACTTAAAATTATTATACATTCCGAAATAACAGGAGCTATACATCACCGACTTTTAATTTTGCAGCGGCGTGAGTGTGCACTTCAACCCTTTTCGCTTTTAATAAATGTAGCAGTCTAGACAAGAAAAAACGGTGAAAGATCAATTTTCTGCCAGCATTTTCAAGAATCTTTTAAATCCCTCGTAGGCCTCGCAATCACTTTCATTTAAACACTTCGGAGCGAATTCAAATCCTCGAAATACCAACTCTCACTGGATTCACGGGATTCACTGGAGCTCAATAATATTATTACGGAGTGACTAAATTTGAAAAAAAAAACAGAATTGCTCACCACACGAACGAAATATTGGGGCGTATTGGGGGTATAAAAGCAACCATAGCTCTGTTCACAATTGAGCTACAAAGCTGCGGAGTTTCATATTTCCAATAGTCCTCTCTAAGGAGGCGCAACAAAGGAGCTAACTCGAGACGTCAAACATTTGCTAATTTTCAAAGTTCAGCACTGTTGATCAAGGAAGCGTTTTTGTAGAAAATTGAAACTCAGTTATTCATGCTCTTGAAGATTATCCATGTGGCTTGATAGTTCTGCAACAGTGGTTGGTGCATAAGCGCAGCTCATATCTGAAATATATTTTATAATTCGAGTTTGAGTCACTCTGTTTCTGATCGCAGCATAATTAGTTAACGTTGACGCGTTCTTCTTAAACTCACCTAGATCATGAATAATTGTGAAATCTGCAATTTAATGATAGCGCACGGTTGTACCAATCACTCGATATGAGGCTAAGCATCTGAAAACTATAAGTCACTTTGAAATAATGAAAAAAAACGGTTTAGAAAATTAAAATCTAACTATGAATTGAACTGTCTGAAATTAGCTAAGTGCTCAAGACGCACGCGATAGAACATTAAAAAGGATTGTCACTAAGAGAGCCGATTCCAATTTCAATAAAAGTCATCACAAACATGTTGTTGTTTTTGCTGTTTGCCGGCTCGATTAAATTTGCCCAGCTCAATCTCTTTAGCTAATATCACGGAACAAAACACATAAACACAAATATAAACAGAACGAAACCAGTAGCATCATCAACACAGATGGATGATCCGCTGCCCCCCCCCCCGCCTCTCCTTTCATCCATTCGCCTCCGTCCTTGACGGCACGTGTATCACATGTCATTTCCACTTCTCGAACATATCAGTTAGTGGCTAGAACTGAAATACAGCCTAGCCGAAGTTCCTTCTCCCCTTGTTTTCGTTTTGTCAACGATATTACTCTTTTGTCATCTTTCTAGGGTGATTTGCATCATTTGATTTTGAATTGATAACTTCTTTTATTGCGGAATTTCGCAGACCTCTCTTCTTAAAATAAACGGTTCGTGGTGACTTTGAACTTTCTTGTGATGCTAACCAAATCTCATTACTGCAATTGATCAATAATATCGAAGAAAAAATTCTAAAAAAAAACGAATTACCTTTTACTTCTGTCCATTTCGTTGCTTTCAAAATTTGCATTGTCATATGAGACAAATTGCTGTAAGAATGAATATTTGGAGAAATAATAAAGAAGTCTATTAATTTTAATATTATTATTAAAGCTTTCAATTTTAATTTAATTTTAAATTCGCTTTCTATAATTAACAATGCTATCTGCCATGAGAAATTCGCAAAATGTTTGAGAAAAATATTTTTAAACAAGGGAAAATAGTAGATGAATTTTCAAAAATATATATGCATATATATATTCTTGGAACACGATAAGCTTGAAGCTTTAAATGTTGCGAAGCGATTAGACAAGCAAGTCGGAAGGATTTGCGACGACTGTCAAGTTTAGCCCTGAAACCAAGTTGTGTGTAAAACGTATGAGGGACCATCGATTTATGGTTTTTTTGCTCTTCGTAACATCACATTTATTCTTTCGTTTTCTTTTTCTTTTTCTTACCTTAGTTTTTTTTTAGTTTTTCGCCTAGCAAACCGCTGTGCAGAGAGAGAGAGAGAGTAGTTGTGTATCACATTTTTCTCCACAATGTGCCGAGAGAAAAACGAGAGTTCGGTACGGAAAAGTATGTAGTAGTATTTGCCAACCGAACACCATGTATCTATTTACCTTCATCACATTTTCCTACCATTCCTCCCATTTTCTTGTAAACTTTCAGTTAGCCAATTTTCAACGTTGTCCATTCACTTGGATGAAATTCGAAACCATCCTCGATTCTCCATCTTTTCTTTATTTTTATTTTTGAAATATTCTAGGCAATTGCTTGGCACACTACAGGAGCAAGCCTTTTTCAATGAGTACTCATATGAGATTTATTATTACAGCTTGCTATTTAGTACTTTAATTGCCGCCATCTCATCACAGTTCTCTTGACTTCCTGCTATAAATAACCATCATTTTGTAATAGTTCAATGATAAATCGAATTGCATCTTTATTTTCGTTATTCTCTTTATTTGCAGCGACACGACGTTTCTTCTATGATGGGAGCTCGACAATCTACGACATCTCACCATGACACTTTTCAAGGTGCGTTCTTTTGGACTTTGAAAATCTCAGCTATAAGCTCAAATATCATTTAATGTTGGATGCAACTTATCTGAAAAAAATAGAAAATAAAACGAAAGTAAAAGTGTTGGTGAAGTATGGAAAAAAATACATATTTATCAGAAAAAATAAAGGGAAATAGACACTGCAGTTGTCTAGATCAATGCGGCCGAAAAAATGAATTGCCCGAGATCCAGCCATTGGATTCAGAAGCGCGCTTAAAATTGTTTTAATGCGCAGTCATCATTTGGATCTCAATTTTACAGATTTTCACTTCTTTCCTTACCAACCGATATTTTAATAACATTGAAAAAAAACTTGATAAGAGTGCTTTATCAATTTTAAATTACGTGGTTTTCCCAACTAATTTTCGGTAACCCCGAACACATAAACAGAAATTAAGAAACATTGTTGAGTCGTCCCCGGTTTGTTGAACGTTCTCTGAAGAAAAAACGAGTTGATCGAAGGATTAGTAATCGAGCGGATCATCTGTGCCTTTAAATAGCGGGGAAAGTAGACCGCTTACAGCTTTATTGTTTGCAAAGAATTTAGCAATCTTTTTCTAAACTACTTTTTCAATGAGCATTTCTACATTTGTAGGGCTTTCGCAGAAATATATCTAATTTTCGTTTAATTCGAATGTAATTAAGCTATGCTGAGTGAAATGCTCGATGTGTTCGTGGCATACTGCTTTAAAAAATAAACGAATACAGAATGACATACCTGCTCAGAGAAATTTTCTTCGTATTACGGCCCCCATCATTCGTTTGATTTTCAGCAAACTAGAATTAAAATCTTTAAATACTTCATTGACCCGAAGCTACATAGCTTGCAGTTTCTTCTAAAAGACTTTCTATTAGCTAAATTTTTATATGACAATGAATACAAT
Organism: Caenorhabditis inopinata; assembly: GCA_003052745.1. Taxonomy (NCBI): domain Eukaryota; kingdom Metazoa; phylum Nematoda; class Chromadorea; order Rhabditida; family Rhabditidae; genus Caenorhabditis; species Caenorhabditis inopinata. Next base: position 4,664,012 of record AP018152.1, on the reverse strand, counting down.
GAATAAAAAATTGCGGCGAAAAAGTTCGTCGTGCTTTCACAATGGTTTTATCGCGCAAGCAGGCAGTGCTCCCGAAACGAAACACGGCACTCTCGAGACAAATTACGACTGTCGAAGCAGCTCCAAAACACCTCTTTCGTCGCTGTTTTACCAGTAGAAATTTTCTAAAATCTTGAGATCCTTCTTCCCATTTCTCGAAAAACCATCTCAATCAGCCTTTTAATGACAGTCTGTTCAAGCTTGCTTAGTGAGACTTCGAAACTTCTATTGTGTTCTTGCTGCATTTTCACGAAGTTACAAGGATGGGGCTAAGATACAATCTGTGTGATCGGCAATCTTCCTCTATAAGCTTTTGATGCGATGATTTCTTGTTTTGATGTAGTAAGAGACTTTGAAATTAATAAAGTTTGCTTTTCTACACTGAAGTGAAGAACTAATATTTCAAGACTACAACTATAAGGGCGTCGACTGCAGAAACTAAAAAGAACAATAAACGGGAGTGCAAGCATCCGCACTTTGCTCGATGAGAATAAGTGCACATTGACGGACCTTACTGAAGTTATAGCGTGGCATTGATCAATTGAAATGAACCGAAAAATCGAATTTCGATATGGCCTATACTCCACTCTTTCTTTTCAGCACTAATAGGGTTATTCATAAAAAGCACTATTGCATTTTAATGCAAAAAATGCCACTTTAAAAAATGCATTTTTTTTGCATTGAAATGCTTTTCGTGCTTTTCATGAATAACCCCATAAATAATTATTTAAAATATTTGATGATTTCTTGACTCATAGCCTACTGTACTCGGTGTTTGCGGAGTTGCCTACCGTCACCGCTTACCTATTAGTTTTTGAGAAAAAAACTATTATCGTTATTTCTTCTGCGGTTTTTTTTCTCTTCTTGCGACTTCTTTAAGATGAAATTCAATTATAAATGGTAAATTAAAGCCAGTTTTATATCGCTAAAAATAATTAATCTGCTTCATAGAAACTTCAATTCTCTGCATTTTACCCATTTCTGTCAATTTTCGATGCCATTCAAACACACAACGAAGCCAGTTGTTGTTTTCCATTCGAATGCAATGACCAAAATTGGAAATGAGGAAATGAGAGAGGGTCGAATACAGACAGTCCATGTCTTTGTTGTGGCAATTTTCCTTTCAACAATTCAACATTGTTTCTAGTGCGTAACCAGCTGTTTCGCAGTGGTTTTTGATTTTCGTTCTCTCTATATAGAAATGTCGCAATCACACGTTTATTTATTTCGAAAGGTGGTGTCAATAGAGCCAATTATTGATTTCGAACAGTTTCCAATAAATTTAAGCTTAATTTTTCTTAAAAATTCATTCATTAGTCTTCGGTCATTTTCGGTCTATGGTTCAAAACGCATAAATGCAGACCTATTCTTCTCAATAAAACTTTTGGAGCCTGTTGACTGCAGTCTGCGTCTCCGTTTCGCAATTTTCCTTTCCGATTCTTTATTCTGTCATGTGCCTCTGCCACCCAGTAAGAGAAAAAAAAGAAGCCGTTGTCTTTCTTCCTTTTTGTTTGCCACACACTAACCTTATGGAAGAGCCCTCGTCTGTCGCTTTTTCACTTTTGGCAGACTTTCACCCGAGATTCTATCTTGTTACATTTCAAATTTCACCCTTCTATGCCTTATTATGAACATTCGCCAACAGGACAACCTGTTTTCTATGTGACTTCGATGATCGTGTTATTTACAAAAAAGTTAAAGAAGAGGCGACCTTGTGTCTTCTTTCTTCTCGCTACCTTCCTTTAAAATCTGGCCAGGGCTGACAAGATCATAGAATATTTTAATTAACCTTTGATTACATCAAGACATGGTTTAAAATTTTGAATTTTCATTAGGCAAAGCTTGTCACGATACGATAAACATTTAGTTAGAAATAATCATTTTTTTATCAACCTCCGCAAGCGCTGATATTTGACCGGTTGTCACGAATAGGCGTTACGCTAGACCGCATCCCTCAACATTGCTGCGTGCTAATGAACGAATGTTTTCTTGTTTTTCTCATTGAAGGCATCGGCCAATATTCTGTGACCGATTGATTATGTCGCTTTTTGTGAAAAAAAAATGACATTGATTCTAATGCGAGAAATCAAAGTTTTGTAATTCACGTTTCTCCATTTAGGAAATAATCGAAATCATAGTTACCATAATTAAATGTGCACAGTTAGTTAAAAGATGAATTCTCTAAAACGACTATTATATATGTATTTAATACTTCCTCCTTGATATTTTCATTTTAAAAATTGTATCATAATTTTATTTATATTTTAATATTTAAAGAATTGAAAGCCAACTTGCATAGACACCTAGAAACGTTTAGCGATGGCATTTTCTGAATTTTCCGTTTTGCGCGTTTTTGTTAGTTTCACATACGGCAAATGATTGTGGAGTAACAATCAACAAAACATAATGCATTTTACATAACATTCGTTTTTTTCGAACTTTGTTTCTCTTCTTTTTCTTCCTTGTGTGTCTAGTTGCCGATGGCGGAGGTGATAATAAATTAGGCGATGTTCCAAAAAGTTCCAAAGTTACGTTGTTAAATCAGTTGTCTGAAATAAATTTTTTAAATTCATTTTTAAAGAATGAAATACCTATTTTTCTAATTGTATTTTTTTAACTGAACGCTTCTTGAAAATTTGTTGTCTTCTGTTGCTGATGAAATTGAGAATGTTTCATTGTTCTATCTTTAGTTTTGTGCAAATGTTTCGAAACGGTGTTTGTTGGTTTTGTCCAGAATTTCATAGGCGGGTTCACTAGAGAGAAAGGGTGCGCACGTATTATATTTTAGTATTTCGGTAGTGTGGTTCAAAAATATATTGCGCGCAAGATATTTACGTGTATAATAAGTAGAAAAAAAAAGAAAAAAGAGCGTGGTTGACGAGAGGTGGTGCGAGTACAGTTTAAACATTCAAGAGATATAGATAGAAAAGAGTCACCCCAGACGGGAAAGTTTGCCAGTGATGATGGAAACTAGTTCTCCTTCTACTCCCTCAGCATTGAGTGCCTCGCGCTGCCATCGCCAATTTCACCTCACAACCTTCAACCTCTTTCGCTTCTCTTTTTCCTCAGAAACTGTCTCTTTTGGATCAAAAAACGTGTACGGAATTCCCGTCAGAAACTACACATCACATGATGATCGTGGTCTCGCTTCTTTACGGTACGGTCACAGCATCATCTGTCTTGTTAACTCCATCTGCCAAAAGCGGTCAGTTATACGTTTGGAGAAACACATAGAAGAGTTGTTGGGCTGCGAATTCAAGTGTGCGTGCGGTTTTGTAAACTATCTTCGAGATAAATCACGTGTTTACGGTGGCAACCGCAATTTTTTTCCATCACGAAAGTCTTCAACGCAGTCGTATTCATTTTTAATCAGCGACCGATTCTTCTACGCTTAGAGATTATCACTTATCTATTGATCTAATCTATTCATTAAAAAAAGAAACCGCAACGTATTATTTTATATTCATCTCCTTTTTCTTTTCTTGATTTGCCTGCTTTTTAGTGGAGAGCGTAAGGTGTTTTAATTGATATAATTTTTTACTGAAAGAAAACTGTATGCCTCCGAATCTGCCAATGCAAGTCCGGAACCATTGTTTTTAAGAAGAAATACGCAGGAATATATATATATATATATATATATACGTTTTTCTTATTACCTCATAATATTTATGTCGAAGAAAAAGTATATACAATTTTCCTTTTTAATAAGCTAATTAATTTCCGAGGTATTTTGCTTTCTCTAGCATATCACGTGATTGGTGCGCTGAACTTCATGCTTTTAGTCGAAAGGCGGATTTCAAGTATTCATTGCGGATATCACGAACATACGTTAATTAATAATATCGTTTTAAAAATTTGAGAAAACCTCGCTAAATTTCAAGAATCCTCAACAATTTTGTTGACTCTGGAACCTACGCCACTCTTTCCGTTCAATATCTGACACAATTTACTCTCACTCGTCTAGCATGTAACGTGAACTGTCATTCCCCGTCCCCTCCTACGCGTGCGCTTATTTTTTTTATCTGCAAAGAAGAAGAAGAAGCTCATTGGCGCCTTGCTCCGTGTTCTTCTTCTTCGAAAATCCCCTCTTTACACCACTTGATCCTCACAATATACAATACTGTATCACAAAGCAGGTAGGAGAGGAACAAATTCTCCCTCTCTCTCTCTCTTTCCTATCCGCCTCCCTGTACGCATTTTGCGCTTTTGTATCGTTTTCCTTTAGTTTTGTTAGTTTATTCGTTCGGTTACAACAATACCAACATGATGACGATAAACCTGAGGCATAAAAAATTGTGTTTTAATTATTATGAGCAGTTTTCAACATCTTTCATATTACTTTTGCATTACATTGTGCGTTTGTCTACAAAACACATATACTTTTTAACATTTTAGCAACTTTCTAATTAAAGTTTGCACATGTGCTACTTTCAATCCGGATAAATATCCACGGATGGTTTGTCAGCTGTGTATCTGTTCTGTAGACGCTCGAGCTCGATTTTTGCCAGTAGAATTTCTCTTTATTCTTCCCTTGCATACATCTCGACGAGTGAAAATACCGTCAACAGACCCCACTAGTGCTCTAGTAGCTCTTCCCGCCTTATTTCTGTAATTTGTTATTATTTCTTATTGTGTTTAAACCGTAGTCTACGGGACCTTTGACTGATAATTAAAGTTTTTGAAATTTTTGGATATTTAAAAAGTTTAAAAGCAATAAAATCCATTTTCCACCCATTTTGGTGAGTTTTATAATCACATACATGAAAAATGTTCCACTACCCAACCTTAGACTTTTATTCAAATACAAAAATGGCTAATGTGGCTACATATTAAAAATTCTTTAATATCTCACTCACTAGGAAATTATTTATTATTATTTAAACATTCCTGCGATATTCAGATATTCAGATGTATAAATAATGATAAATTCTTCAGAAGAAATTCTTGAAAAAAAAACTTATTCACCAATTCAGGAAGCAAAATTTTTAAAGAATTGTTTTGCCTAAAATTGGAATTTTTTGAATAGCACACAAATAAACTGATTTTGCGCACCTATGATTCACCTGGCCTACTTATTTATTTATGTTATTTAGAATCTAAAAATATATTGTAAAGTTATTTAATTAAGCGAATAATTCGTTTCTTACTTTTTTCTGTTTTCCCATAACTCAATAAATTATATCAAATTTTTTAATTTATCCATTAAAAGGCGTTATTATGAACAAAAAGTGGAATCAATTGAAAAAATATATCTTCAATATAACAAATTTAGTGTAGAATTAAAATATATGCAGAAATACATTTCGCAAAATGTCTCTGTCACCCAGTTAAATTTCTTTGATCTTAAAAAAATGAATTTTAAAGTTTTATAATCCGATTCGAAAACATCAATGAAACAGTAAATGTTGACAGTGCCCTCTTTCAAAATCACAGCTTAAAATTTTTTCACTGCGACGTTTTCTTGAACTGATACTATAACAGAACTATTTTCAATAATTTATTGGAGGTCGCTCTTTGCGTATTGTGAGCGTGACGATGCACGCCGACTTCAATTTTTCTGGACCCAACGAAAACGAGGGAGACTGAGCGAATGTCCAAAAAGGAAGCGGGAAAAATGGGTGCTGAATGTACTGTACGCAGCATGGAATTCCCACCTTTCCCCGCTTCCGCTTTCCGGTTTCCGCATTAAAAACCCTCTCCTTCTGTTTCGTGGGGGTTCAACGTTTCAACTGCGGCCTGTGAGGAAAAAAATAGGTGTGTCCTTCGGCACTCAAGTACGCATTGATACAAATAAAATTAATTGGCAATAATGTTTCAAAATGTTTCATTGAGTTCATGTATTAAAAAATAAACAAGTTTTTCAATGTCTCTCACTCGAGACTTTAATATTTAATTAATGTATATTAGATCTTCACTGTCTGTAAAAGTGAGCTCGCTCCACCGAAAATTCGTGTCAGATTGTCGGTGGGCCGCTGTCAGCTTGCGTAATAGTGGGTGATTTCATAATTTCCTGTTAAATCTATTCTTGCTAGCTCAAACTGCAATGTCTTTTGTTTCAAAGAAATAATTCTTTATATTGATTTTGAACCCGATTCTATGCAAAAATTGAGCTGATGAAGTGATTAAGAAATCGAAATGTACTATGTAACCCTATTAAGCAATCAGTTAGAATTTGGTACAGCTCTGAATCAACCCTTGTCTGAATATGTGGTGTACCTCCAGATTGCGCTAATTGTACATTTCTGTATTGCATTTCGTTCCGTAATGGGCCAATTTGCTGCGAGGTACATTTTCAACTTTTGCCTCGCGGTTCAGACGCGAATGCTCGTGCATAACCAGATTGAGGGTCATTGATGGATTACATGCCGTCAGTACACTAGCACTCACTTACATTATTAGGCTGGTTCTTCCATTTCTGTCTACGTCTCTGCACACACCTTTCCCTCATTATTCGTTGTACTCGATTGCTAACTGACCTGAACAATAATACAGATCGAAAGACACCCGTTTAGAACCTTTACATCGATTTTCCAAAACGTTTCTAACTCTCTTTCGATTTTCAATACATTTTTGGTTTGCCTTATTTTTTTCTGACATTTTTAAGCTAGACGAGCTCTCTCTGGCTGAATTTTCTGAAAATTATTTTTCTAATTCGCATTAAGATCAAAATTTCATCATTGTTCTCACCTTTTTTGTTTTCAAAGTTTTTTTTTTCGAATTAGATTTTAGATTTTCGAAAAAAAAAACTGAAAAGCTTTGTTAGAGTTTGCAGGCAGTACTATCCTTATTACTTAATAGAGCAGCTACTTCCAATCATTGAAAAATCTTACTTCTGATTTTTTAATCTAAACTTTTCTTACTTTCAATTCTTTTTTGAAATTCCTCTCTCCTTCGCCTTGATTGTTTTACGTGAATAATTACTTTTTTCGAGGGCACAGCCATCAGTAACAACAAATGATGGGACCGACCAGGAACGATGAATCTGATCTATTTTTACCATACGATATAACTCAAGAGTCCTCGGAGGATGACGGCTATGATGTCGTGATGAGTGAGGAATCGGCAGATGGTTCTTCCTCCGAACCACCTGTTCTTATCGCTGAAAATTATCACGATGAAACCATGACAACAGAAAGTGATGAACACGATAGTAGCTTTTCGACAGATAGTGAAATGGAGAGACTAGTTGAGCTTAGATCAGGTAATACATTCTAATGGGCGATTCCACTATTAAAAAAAGACTTTTTTGTAAATTTAAAGGCTGAGTCTAAAGAATTAGTTCCCCGAAAACCGGAAATGCTCTACATTTCAATAATTTTGGTTGATGAATTAGAGTTCCATATGATAATGACCGTGTTGTTTATTGAACAGTTTTACTATATGAAGTAATGCGGTCAAGCTGTCTAGACAGACGGAAACTGTCAACAATACTTTACTGACCATCTAAAAATTAAAATTTCCTGCACAACTTGTTTATTAATAGTGTTTTGTAAACTCGAGAATTGATAAAAATCATAGAAAATGAAAAACACGAAATGCTGACAAACGAAATAATCAGCTATCATCGTGCAAGTTGCAGCGGGTGGTGGTGGACGTTCCCTTATTTCCTACACCCTGTCTTGCTTGTGAAATCGAGAGAGGGAAAGAGTGAAAGAGACTGTAAAGCCCGGTCCTCTCTATTCCTCGCTCTCTTCTGTATTTGAATCGTCAGCTAGTCCTACTACTCCACCGTCTCCTCCTCCGAGTGCCTATTCATCTGCATCTTCCCGCATCTCTCGCCGAAGCACTGCGCCGCGCGCTTCCGAGAAAGCGAAACTAAACGCGAAAGTGCGCGAGGGCTTGCGCGAGGCTTTCTTCTCTTTCTCCTTATTCTGGCTGTTGCTGCCGCTTACGCCCGCTGGCGGACGGACGATTAAGCTGACGAAAAACGTTGGCAACTAAATTCTATTGATTGGCTACTTCGTCTACTACCAGGTTCTTCAAAAAATTCTGCTCCTATATTACCTGTTATTCGCTACCTCTCAATCGGTTGACGTCTTTACAATTCTGGGTCACTAGGAGACTTTCACCTTCGTCACTCCGCATTCACATACTTTCTCGTGTCTCAATTCCATTATTCTGCTACCTTCCTATTCATAGTCAACCGTTTCCTACCAAATCCATTTTCTAGTTATTTACTATTTCTTTTAATTATGAGCCAAGAAACGTTGAAAGCGGACTCTGCGGAAATCGCCTTGCGTTTACGAAATCTAAGACCTCACAGAACGGAGTGCGTGTCACTTCTACAGTCTTCTAGCTGCAAATCTCGGACTTCGACTTCCACCTCTCTTCAAAATACAAGTCCTTTATTGAATCCTCTGAAGCGGTGTCAACAAGAAAACGTGCCAATAAATAACTACAAGCGAAGAAAAAGTGTGGATGAAGAGGCTTTATCGACATTATCAGCCAAGTCGTCTCCTCCTTCCACTCCCGTCTCTGGCATGTCTTCTTCTGCTTCCGCATCTTCCTCTACCAACGGATTGGTAGCCCCGATTCTATCGCAAGACTTGGTTTCTCGGCTCAGTGAAGAGCTAATACGTAATGTTTTTGGTTTGGCTGCTGCACATTCTACCAATGGTGATGAGTTTACGTTTAATGTAAGCTCATTGCTTGTTCAATGCATAAATGAGGGTAAATGCTTTAAAACTTTTTAAAATTAATATTATTTACTTCATAGCTATCATCTAAAAAACCACTAAAACAGATCTCGTTTAATTGAATATTCGATAATCACAAATACTGTAATACATTTGTTCTATTGTTCGGCATCTTTCTATTTCATTCCGCCACCGTGTCCATTACTATTTTACGAGACTACTTTGGTGATCGTTGAATTGCTACGTAGATGCGTCTTAAATAATAATAAATAACCACATTCCTTGTTTATAGACTGGATCAAATTACTTTCTTAGTTACTTAGTCGATCCGTTAATCGTTTGCGTGGGCGCGGCTCACCACACTTTGTGATCTTGGGCGATGGTTGTCCATGAAGTAGTCAGTCGATCTCCTCGATATATCAGATCAAAAAGCTCTTCGAAAGAAAGCATTGTTAAGCATTGAAATCCTTTGAGTTCTGTTTAAACTACATCTTCAAATATGCTCTATATTCACATTTCTAAGGCTAGTTTTATATTAATTTCCTACTATTGTCACAGATTTATTGTCTGAAAGCTATTAAATCAGAAATAGAAAATGCAACCAATAAATAAGAAAAATATAAATTTAAATTGATGACAGAAAATTTAAATTATTTACTTAAATAATTCAAAGCAGTTTTAGAAATTGCTTCTTACCATGGTGATTTATTCTGGAATACCTGCGTTTTTATCCGTACGCTACTGAAACGATTTTTCGAATACTAGAATGATATTATACATTTCCCAGTTTCCCCAATTAAAAGAGTGGGTTTGATCTGTTTTGAAAAAAATTATAAGTTTGCATGAAATTCCCGAAAAGTATACTTTCTAATAAACACATTGCTTATTGATTTACTTTTGATCGTCTGTTCTTCTTTCTTCTTTCGCGAAGAAATAATGGAAAATATTATTCTTTTTTTTGAGATCACTATACATATCGATGGCACAATAATATACTTCGCTTGTTTGTGCTCAACAAACATCTCCTCGATTCCGCGTCGCAATGTGGCGTCAGCATGCGGAAAACAAACACTGTTTTTGTTTTTCCGGAAATCCTGGTGCGCACTGGCACAGCGCTAAAAGAAATGGAAAATGCTCTTTGTAAAATATTTGCTAATGAATGGCGAATTGAAACAAAAATGAGAAAAATTGAACAAGTGATTAATCCAAACTGAGCAGTTAGTGCCAACCATTCATGAAACTGTATCCGCTGTGGCTCTGGCAAAGACAAGAAATGCAAATCAAGTAAGATCTGTGAATTCTAAATTAAATAAATTAGTATTGCGTCTAGAACCAAAAATAACAGAAAACGAAAATGTAACAATGATAATTATTCATAATAACCTCGTATTTCAGTGTCGCCATCATCAGACGCCTGCTCAACAAGTTCATCGTCATATCAACGTCCTGTCAACAGTTCCATCAATTCCTCATCGTCATCTGCCGCCGGAACATACCATCATTCCGGCTCATCGGGATCTTCGCGGCCTGTAGCATCTACACGTGAGCGTAAAAGCTACACGGCAGCATCCGGAAGATCTGCTCCGATGCGCAGTTTGTCGCCAGCTCATCCAAGTGCCGTGGTGCGTTATTCTGGATTCGTGCATTCTAATAGTTGAAAAAATTGTTTTCTGTAGAGGTTTAATAGGGTTGATCACGTTGAGAAAACTGTAGAATAATCTTCTCGTCGTCCACCAGTGTCGATAAGGTTGGCCACAGAATTTGATGATGTTGGTTGGCTGATATTGATAAGAATAACTTGTTTTTGATACCGAGACATACGAAGCCGCATTGCCAGTATCGTTGTCTTTGTAGTGGTTCTTTTTTCGCCTCTAGATCAGATCAGCCATCCTGTTCTTATCGATTGATTCTCTCGATGGCATGACTAAGCCCAGTTTTATCGGTTAATTTTTTTAGATGAGCGGTATGGATGATCTGTTGCGACCGGAAAGGTTCGATCGCATTATGCACATGACGCCCCCAGATAGTTACATTCAAGAGCAACATTCGTGGAATCCAGATGATAGATCGCTGAATATATTTGTAAAAGATGAAGATAAATTCACGTTTCATCGTCATCCGGTTGCACAGAGCACCGATTGCATTCGTGGTAAAATAGGTTATAGTCGCGGGTTCCATGTATGGCAAATCGAGTGGCCAGAAAGGCAGCGTGGCACACATGCCGTTGTTGGAGTGGCTACAAAAACAGCACCATTACATGCTACGGGCTATACTGCATTGATTGGGACTACCAATGAGAGCTACGGGTGGGATATCAGTAAGTTTCCTCGTTTTCTCGTCGTTGCATAAGTTTTAGAGAACATTTATATTTTTATATTTTGAAACTATTCTGAAGAATTTATTCGTTTTGATTCCTTTTTTATTTTTAGCACGGCGAGAATGTCATCACGATTCTAAGCATACAATGACGTGGAGGTATCCATTCAGTAATAGTCGAGATGTTTATCATGTTCCGGACAAGGTATACTCTCGCATTTGGTATGAAAATAATTGTCAAATTTTCAGTTTTATTGCATTTTGGATATGGATGAAGGATATATGGCGTTCGCAACAGATGAAGAATACCTCGGCGTTGCATTCAGAAATCTGAAAGGAAAAACATTGTACCCAATTGTTGCTGCCGTGTGGGGACACTGCGAAATAAGCATGAGATATCTTGGATCACTTGAACGTGAGCTAATTTCTATCGATTCGCCACCGGCGACCTCACGGCATATTCCACTGAGATCTCCATTTCGGCGTCGTCGGTCACCGCCCCGTCCTCTTTTTCACTCTCCTGTTTATAAACCACCACCTAGAAGTAGTCATCCAACTGATTCTCCTGCTGCTTTATTAGCAGCTGCCGCGACATCTCCCGCTCTTCCGTTCTCACCATTTTCTGATCTTGCAAAAATATTCTCTTTCTATGATCTTCAAGCTGGAGGGACATCTAGTTCTTCCAGCTCATACTCGCTTTTCGAGCCACCCGCAGAGTGGCAAAAATTCGACGACGAACAATCGTTTGATTCTCCGAAGCGATCCCTCCATTTTACAGGGACTTCCATTTTAGATATAACACCATGTGCTTCATCTCCGCCACTTTTTTATATCCCGGCCCCACCTTCGGTAAAAGAGCCAAACCAGCTCTTTGGACCGCCCTTAACACCCGTCGAGTATTCTAAAGCCGAAAGTGACGATTTAGAACTTGGTACTTCTATTTTATAGGTTGCTATGGTTTTTATATTTATTGGTTTTTAAAAATTAGCAGGATATGGAGGAAACGGGGAAGAAGTTTGAATTTGGTGCATTTTTACGAAGAATTTTGTCATTACCGAAGCTTTTGTCGCTCGTTCATTTTGTAACTATATTGTGCACTTTGGTTTCGATATTCCTGTCCTCTGATTCTTTCGATAAGAATTCTTCGGGCCTAGATTCCATTGTCTTGTTTTTGTATTTTTTTTTTCTAAATATACCAGATCCCATCTGATAACGTGTATTGTTTTGCAGCCGAGCCGCTATCGTTGTCCGAATTGTGTCGACGTCGAGTGCGTATTGAACTTGGACCACAACCAGAAGAACGTATCGAACAGCTGGCCCTTCCACCGATCCTCAAACGTTATTTGATGTACCAGTACTGATGGATATTGCTGCTCCAATTTTCTGCATTTCTTCTTCATTACAATTCACTTTTTGAATTTCAATGTGTGCCTTATTTGCTTCCTGAAAGCTTTCTTAAAACGTTCGTTAATTGTACCATTTTATGTATAGTGTTTTATTTTTAGCTTCTTGTCCCTCTACAAGCATTTTTTGCAGAGAAAAAAAACGTCTTCCCCATCTCCCGTTACGGGTTCTCACCCTCGGTTTGCAAATTGTCCTTTTCTTTCCCATTTATACATTTGTCTTGTTGAAAATGTAAATGACAGTTTTATATGGAATATTTTATCCAACTTCATCGCATTTTTGCCAGAAACTCTTACCCCGTTCCGTTCCCCTCCCCCCCCCTCCCATGTCTTATAATGTACACTAACACCAATCAATTCACTTCATTTTTCCCAATTCTCGTGTTTTTATTTAGATTTTCTTTTCTTGTTGAATCAAAAGTTCACACATTCAGGGGTCAACTCTTTTCTCTCGCACTCACCTTTTCCAACTTTTCCCATTTGTTTTTGTTGATTTACGGATATGTCTTCATTTTTTTGTCAATGAATCTGCAATTTCGGTGAATTTAACAGGGTTACACTGATGTAGCTCTGCATTTCATCAGTATTGCGCGGACTCGTCACCGGCTCTGCGATGAGCAATTGAATGCGCGACAACAAAAGTTCTCAGATCCGGTGGTGATCTGAAGCCTCATTTGAATAGGCTGTTCAATGGCGCGCGACTGCATACTCAGAGAAATCAGAGAGGCTCCCACGAAAGACGAAAAAAGTCGGGTCGGTCGTCTTTCGTGGAATCGTGTCGTCTCGTCTTGCGTTCGTCTTTCAGATTGTCTTAAATAAAATTTGATTACTGGGGAAGCGAAGTGTGACACAATATGTCATCTTTCATAATGGACGTCAGCGGCAGAAATCTGGGAATTCTGGAGTTCCAACGCCATTGCCCATTTGGTGGAGCGGGGAAGAAACGGAACTTTCACCAATCAATACAACAGCCACCGCAGACCTAGAATAATTAGAATATTTTGAGAAAATTTGAATTCTAACTAGATTTTTAAGATCTGATTAGCAAATTTACGCGACCGAATCTGGTTATAAGATATGGGAAATTAATGGAATTCTTCACGCTTTTGAATTTTTGAATGCTGTTAGAAACTTTTCCTTCCAGAAATTTCGAAAATGAGTGATAATAATGGGACTTTTGAGAAAATAAGTAAACCTGGAATTTGTCTTAGATCAGCAACCAAAAACTCGAAGAAAAAGGAAAAAACAATTACACATAATCATACGCCATAGCATATAAACTGAGATTGTTTCTTACAGTGCCGGCAGATGAATGAGCGATAAATAAAGCATTGCTTGAACGAGTGCATTCTTGGTTTGACGATGGTGTACATGTACATATCCGAGATATATGTTCGGTCTTCTTGCACTTGTTGCACACGATTGACTTGTCGCGAACTTGCAATCGATCCGCCAATGATCATATCCATAAATTGGGCATGGTGATGGAGGATTGCCTGATCTTGACGTCGTTTTTTGTTGGAGTCCTTTAGGTGACTTCTGTATGGCTTTCACGTTGATTGTTGATCCTTCAATCTTCATTATGGCTGCGTAGAGAAATGATTGATTCCAAACGATCTGCCAGTTCTACGAACGTTAAGTCTTTTCACGAAGAGCACGCAATCGAAATTCCTTGCTCTCCGATGCTTGAGGTCCAGTGATGTACAAAAAGCATTGAATCGAATCTTCTGTAACTGTTGACCATTGAATCTTGCTGAACAAACTTCTGAATGCGGTGTACTCCTTGTTCGATTGTCCGGTGATTCTGAGTGCCAGTGATTTCGTCTGGGTGAATAGTTTCTTCAGCATTTTGACGGTGTCCTTAAGCGGTACCACCTCTGGTACCTTTCGCAAAATGTGATTACGATAGAGTTCCGACTCTTTGAAATCCAGTTTACCTACGATAAAACGAGCATTGTCTGCTTTGTCGAATGCTTCGGAATCGTCGGGACGATATGAGAATGTTGGAATTCCCGCGTTGAGCATCATAATGACATTGGTCCATTCTGTTGCTTTGACTATACGTGGATTTAAGGCTTCCACGACAGACGAAAGCAAAAAGTCGTCTTTCGTCTCGTCTTTCTTCTCTCCAACTTCCAGTTCGTCTTACGCAATAAAGCAATGCGACAGGCGAATTAAACACGAAGACGACACGGTCTTAAGTCGTCTTTCGCGGAAGCCTAACGCGGATTGAGCCTTCATTCGATTTCTACTACAATAGCTGAACTCTTATCAGCTGCTTCAAATCCCCTAGTCTCCTTTTGGCAGTTTTGATGGAGCTTCAGCAGAACATTCTTCACAATCCTGATCGCCAGTTGTTATGTTCGAAGACTAGTGGTTATCCAAGATAGACCAAATTTATTGCACAGAAGAAAAGCGACCCATTTATAAGGAGAAAAGTGGAACAAATACAACATGTAACGTGAAACACTACGGGGGTGGCTCACATATTATCCATCCGCGAAGACGTGAGCCTTCGTTTAAAGGCGCAACGAATTAACTGTTTGGGTCTCGTTAGGGGATAGCGAGTTAAGGCTCACGTCCTCGCGGATGGATAATAATAAATATACATTTATAGTTTTATGCGATAATGATCGCAACATTCTCGGAGCCAAATTTCTTTTACTTTTTTCCAGCCTTTTTGAAAAAAAAGCTTGAATATTCCCATTATTCTCAGTATTGCATTTTTATCGATTAAAAATATTCACAAGGTTCAACTAATCATTTTTCATTTCTATTTTACCTTAATTTTTTAAATTTCTTTAAAACTGAAAGAATATTTTAAAACGTTTATTTAAAGGAATATGCAAATATTTCTTGATGTAAAATTGAGTGAATAATGATTTAAATAGACAAGATGCTTATATATTAAAAAAAAAACAGTGTATTTTAGTAATTTCTAATTATTTTTTCGATACAAGAATATTACTTTTTTGATCATTTAAAACTATTTATTTTTTCAAATTTTATAACATAAGAACTTTACAGCTTTTTAATTAAACTACCTGATTTTTTCAGCATCACAAAGCTATAAATTTCAGTAGAAAATTCCCTTCGAAGCTTGTTGAGGAAAAACGTGGAAGTCTGAGCAGAAAAATAAATATTCCATTTGCCTGAAATTTCGTTTTTATCTTATTTAACAGCATTTTTTTTAGGTATGGCTGAGAAAACGCATTATGGCAGAGCTTTCCAACAGCTTAGGCCATGACGGGTCTCGAAGCGAAAACCAAACTTATACATTTTTCAGAATATTTTTTCACAATTTTCGTGATGAAGGAGTTTAGAATTAGGATTTCTCTCGTACATTTCTTTTCAAAAATAAAAGAAAATAGTTTGTGTGTCTTCCCCTTATAGTCTTATTGCTTCTCTCCTCCGCTTATCCTCTTATATTCCACATTGAATATAATAGGAAATCCTATGACATGCCGAAAATGTTGATTATTTCAGTTCTAGACAATGGGAGGGGGAAAGTTCCGTCATCGTTCAAATAATAAAGGAGCTGCTAAGTTCAGTGCTGGATCTTCGTAAGTTTTAAAAGAATTTAAAATTTAATATGGCATTTATTGTAGATGTGAGAGCAATCCTACGAGAAATAGGCATCGTAGCTCTGCTAACGCTGCTCGAAATGCTTCTTTTGGCGGAGCAAGCACGTTGGCTGTCGAAGATCGACCCATGAACATGGAAGCTGATGATATGCTCTCAACACTTCCCATTCATTCTATGGATATTGGATCATCATCGAAGAGCATGTTATCTGAAGGAGCTCTTTCAAAACTATCGGGTTTCACTGCTTGCACCAATCCAGCTTTTGATTCTGTTAATCGTGTCTGGAAGTGAGTTTTTTTTTCCTATTTTCTTTTGTTAAAATGCTCTATTTTTTATTGTTTTTTGCTTTCCCAAATCACGAGCCGTAGACTGATAGATTTACTTCTTCAGATCTGGGTCCTCTATTCAAGCAGAGGTTGTCTCGGTTTTGGCAGCTATCGCTGAAGTCATCAAAGAGCGGGATGGTATTTAGTCCTTTCTCAGGTCGAATAATCTCACCTAGGGGTTTTCAGGCAAGGAAAGTGATGTCGAGTATTGTGCTGCTCTTATGACTGCGCTGGAAGGTTCTTCTCTGGGAAATCCCAGGCGTACCGCAGCTATCGCGTATCTGCTCCATTTGATTGTCAGGAAGGTTCCAAAGGAAGTTCTCCAAGCTCAGTTTCACAGATTTGTGCAGGTTTGTGACTGCAAAATGTTACCTAAACACATTGCTAAGAATTGATTTGTTTCAGATTCTTTATACTAAGTTATTAGAGAACGTTGACAGCACAGAGGGATCGGCACTGAAAAATCTTATTTCTGTGCTTGGTATCATTTTACGTGCTCAGCAAACTTCCGTCTGGTCTAGTGCCAACACCCGAAACATGCTGGTTTCCGTTGCTGCTCTTTCTGCTCACGATAAGCCATGGGTTCGTACTATGGCCCGTCGAGTGATTCGAGCTGTGCTCACCGATCCAGTTACTGCCACAGATAATGGTTTACATCCAGCTAGTGGAGCTATCGGAGATCTAATTTTGAAGCACATCGAGAGCTTTTTAGGTTAGTTATGAATGAAATGAAATCCTAGTTGTCCTAACCTTTTCTCCAGCTAAATAATTTTAAGTTTATTATTATTTTCAGGCCGATCTAACGCAGACAATACAAATGTCGTTCGCTACCTGTGCCTCCTCGAGGGCGTAATGCATAAAATGCCGGCTTCACTATTCAAGAAACAGGCAGAAGCCATGCTAAAATGCTTCGCTATCTCTGATTCAATGGTAAAATGCTCTGCTCTTCAATGCCTACATCGAGCACTTCAACGTCAACCATGTGATTCTGCTCTTCCAACTGAAACAAATGCTCTACTGCTCACTGCTCTACGCCAACTTGGATCGTCAGTTACAGATGTCACGGTCACAGCCTACTGGATGCAAGCTCTTGCAGAAGCTCATATATGCTTGACCGCAAAGGATTCTAAAAAATCTATTCAACAAGCCTACCAAACTCTTCCGCTTTTCGTCAAGCTTTTCGAGTCTGGAAATGAGCAGCTCGCTCAAGTCACATATCAAGCATTGACCCGTGTCATTGAGAATTGTGTGCAGGATGATTCGAAATGTGGAAAATTCATCCTTGAACAGCTACATGCTGCAATGACTATGAAATCAGCGTCTGTCTGGAAGTTCATTTTACGTGCACAGATGAAATTGTACGAGGCATGTGGCGAAGGACTTCAAGGCATTGAAGTCACAAAAGTTATGGAAGATCTTGCTAAACTCAGACAGTCTGATGACTGCTTCTGTAAGACTGAACTTGATTTTGTAAGTTTTGATAAATCTGAAAAAAAATCTGTTATTTTTATCTTTTCAGACAATTGGTGCTGCAGTTCGGCATATCGGTGTCGCTCATGTCATGAAAATTCTCTCATTAGAGATCGATCCTGATGCGGCCATTCTCTCAACTGACTTCACTCGTTCTTGGCTTCTCCCAGTTCTTCGCGTGAACATTCACAATGCGCCGATATCACTTTTCATCTCTCACTTCTTACCGATCGCCATGAAAATTCATCGTCGTCTTCCAACTCTTCAACCACAAGTACAACGGCTCTACAGCACGTTCCAGTTCCAGCTTTGGGAGCTTCTTCCCTCATTCTGCGAGTCACCGTCGGACCTCGAGACCTCTTTCCCAGATATTGCACCGATTCTAGGAGCTGCTTTGAATGAAAGAAAAGATTTACGTATGACTGTGCTGAATGCAATCAGAAGATCTCTTCGCTTCTGCCTTCAGCCTGATGCACCAGCAGAACGTATTGAAGTGATGAGTCGTTATGCAAAGAATTTCATGCCAATTTTCTTTAATATGTACACTGGTTCAGTGATTGATGGAGGATATGATGACAAGGCCGTCAGGCTATCAGTTCTTGAGGCTATTCGTCTCTATGCGGAAGTGACCCCATCTGATCTTGTCACTCGTTATGTCGACAGCGCTATTTCCAAATCGAAAGACATTAATGATGGTTCGAGTACAACGGGTTCGCAAAAACAAGCACGCGTTCTTGACATTTTGTGCGCCTTGTCGAAAGTTGCCGAGAGCGATAATGTTTCGAAAATTCTTGACACAATTCAGCCGTGGTTCAACTCTGCTGATATTAATGGTGTTCAAAAAAAAGCCTTCAGAATTTTGGAAGAGGTGATTCAACGAAGATCGAGCCCAGAAATTGAGCACTTGCTTGACTTACGTACCGATTACATTGAGAACGCATTGCTGAAGCCAATTGAATCGATCAGTTTCCCCGCTAGAGCATCATATGCAAGTTTTTCTTTAACATTTCCATAAACTCAAAAAAAACACTTTGAAGTTTTATTTTAATTTTTTATTTTCAGTGCTCCTGTGTACACATGCTATTTGATGGCTGCGAAACTATGAAGGAAGTCACAGATCTCACTGGAAAGTTTATTCGTAACATCATTCTGCTTCTTGACAAGGACAACAACGTACATACCCGGCAAAATTCGAGCAAGTGTATTCAGTTTGTCTGCAACAAAACGCTTGATCTCGTGGAAGATCCGACAGTGGACACTCCTTCTGCCGCTCTAGAACCAATCCTGTCCAAGATCTATGAGCTGACAACTCTTACTCCTCACCAAAAATCCACGAAGGAAGTTCCATTAAACGTTGCTAGATCGTGTTTGGTTGCTGCTAACATTATCACGCAAAAGCAGATCAAAGTACTCAACACGATTGCTACTTCGAAAATGATTAACTTTGCTTGCTCGTGGGTTTCAGAAGGACGCGCTGCCGTGCGTATTCTGGCAATTCGTTTGATGCGTGTACTCTGCCAAAAAATTCCGGAGATTATGCTTCAACAGTTCCGTGAGCAGATTCTTACAACTGCATTTGAGGGACAGCTCACTAGCGATCTAACAATCAAAGTTCGCAAAGCAAATCGACTGCTTCTTGAAGTCTTCGTGGAGAAGTTCGGTGTAAACGTTCTTGAAAAATATACAGACAAACAGGATTGGTTAAAGCAAATGAAAAATATCGATAGAATCAAAAGACGCAATCTTCGAAAAGCTGCTTCTGGAGAAGGTATTGAACATGACGGTGAAGAAGACGATGGTGCCAGTGCTATCAGCGGTTCGAATGCATCTGGTAGAACAGCTGGAGCTGATACAATTCTGGAGCTTCTCGAGGATTCAGATGCAGATAATGAAAGTGATTCGGAGGAACAATTAATGAAGAAATCGCGCGTTGGAAGTGTCTGGTTGAAAAATGAGACGGATGGCGATGTTCCCATTGATCTTCTTGATTCTTCCCGAATGATCGATCAAATCACTACTACGAATCCAGCGCTTTTGGAAAAGCGAAAGAAGCAAGCACTCGAAAGACGTCAGAAGATTGAGGCTGGATTCCAATTCTCAAAGGATGGAAAGATGATCGTTTTGGGCGATGATGAAGAAGACGAGGATAAAAAGAAAATTGGAAAGAGAAAGATGCGTAGTGGGTACGATGGATTGGGCGACGACGATGAAGATGGACCGACTCAAGGAAACAAGCGAACCAAAGAAAACAGCGATTCTGAGGATGAACTTCTTTCAAATGGAGACGACGATGAGAAGGAGACCAAATCGTATATCAGCAAAGCTCCATCGTATGGAGGAAAGGGTATTTACAGGTAAGTGATTTTCAAAAAAAAAAATTGGATGCATATTTATTAGATAATTTCAAATTGATTTTTATAGAGACACTTCTGCAAAATCACAAGTCGGCAGCTTAGCCGGAG
This sequence comes from Caenorhabditis inopinata, assembly GCA_003052745.1. Lineage (NCBI taxonomy): Eukaryota > Metazoa > Nematoda > Chromadorea > Rhabditida > Rhabditidae > Caenorhabditis > Caenorhabditis inopinata. The sequence continues at coordinate 4,643,775 of AP018152.1, read as the reverse complement.
CGAAAAAGCAACAACGCCAGAAGGCAGAGAAGCTGAAGTCGAAGCAGAAAGTTCAGCCATATGCTTATGTTCCGCTTCGTAACAAGAACGCCAAGCAAGATGTCCGGCAAATTTTGAAAGCCAGGAGAAAGAGCGGCAAGGGAGGATGTAAAAAAGTAACATTCTAAAGAAATTTAAAGATAAAGAAAGATCGAAGAAGTCACCATGTTTTGTTTTTGTTACGGGCTTATTCACGAAAACGGGAAAAAGGATAAAAATCTGTAAAACATTTTAATTAAATGGTTCAACCGATTTGAAATTTAAAAGAAATATGCTTATCAATTTATCACATTAGAAAAATTCTATTTCAAATTAGCAAGCTTAGGTTTCTTCTTTGCCGTTTTCGTTAGTAACGCCATTGGTTTTGTTTTTTGTTAATTTTATACTCATATTCTGTTTTTGTTTTGTTTTCTCTCAATAAAGCAGGTCGAGTTATACACAGCTACAAGACAGGGCACGCAATCCGTGTACGCGGTTTTTTCGGATGTCTCGAGGACTGAATGCCACTATCATATCGAGACTGCCAAAGTAATTGGGTGCACATGTCGATTCGGGAAGACGAGAGTTGCCGATCATTGACGACTGGATTGCTTGAAACGTTTCATCCAATTGAGCGGAACAAGATCCGGAACAATAGTTCGCATAAAACCCAGGTGGACTGAGAATCCAATCATCCCAACCTGGAAAAGGCAACAGTAGAATCAGAAAGCAGTCAGAGGCTTGCCGATTTCGGTGAAATTTACATAAAACGGGACAACACAGCAACCGAAGCAATCAGAATATTCCGACAGTTCCATATTCTTTTCGAAGATGGATATCTCGAAGTGTGGTGCAGTTTGAAACACTTCCTCTGAATCGAGCACTTTCATAGATACCAATTCCCGAATTTCTACCTGAAACGGAATAGGGTATTGCATTCAAAAGTTTGCAAAATCTTCAAAAAACCCCACCTTAATCATCTTGATCAATTGCCTTTGTTTGATCCAACGCTGGAGTAATTGGCTAACGTCGAAATGATGCTTTTCCAGAAGAACTTCAATCACAAACCGATCGATATACTGTAACTCTCCAAATAACTCGTCCACTTCGTAAATAGTTATACTGATGTTAGTGAACTTGGAATTAATAATAAGAGAAGCTGACAGAATTTGATGATCGATAGATTTCAGTGAAAACTGAAAGCAGTCGGAAACAATCTTCTCGGGAGTGATGCATGATCGACCTGAAATTGTTTCAGATTTTAAAGGATTTAACGGGGGGGGGGTTTCATTGAACCTAGAAGAGTCGACATCGACATTCCATTCAATGCGACGGCTCATCAAGGTTCAAAATCTAAAATAGTTGTCGTGTTGAACAACGTTTTCGATCATAGTGTAGTTTGAACCCGTCATTCGAAGAATTCTTACAGTACTCACTCAATATCATTTCAACAAAGTTCAGTTGAAATTGATCAAAAGGCAAACATGGGTGCAGGTGGAAGAAGGGGAAGAAAAAATGAGACAAATTTGTTGGTAAATGGAATATTAAAGGATTCCACGAAAGACAAAAGCAGACCGTCTCATCTCGTCTTCCTCATCGTCTAGAATTCGTCTGACGCATAGACAGACTATGTGTTGGTACACATGCATTTTAATTGGAGACGTAAGACGAACGCAAGACGAACTGAAAGACGAACGAAGACGAGACGAAAGGATTACACGAAATACGACCGATTTGTTTCGAAATTATTTTCAATTTTCGGAAAGTTTTGAGGAATGGGTGTTATATACGTTATATATAATTTTTTCGGCTCAAAAATTAAATTTCTGTTATAAATAACTTGAAATTCAAAATATCAAGCCATGAAAACCACAAAGAGCAACGCATTTTGGCTGTTAATGGAGCAAAGAAGCATAGCTGCTCTTTGATGTAGACCAGGTGCTTTCAGACAGCAAAATTTCACACGTTCTCTACTAAAATTCTTCTTTTTTCTTTTTGCATGGTGTTCACTTCATTATAGCCAGTTTTGCCGGCTCAAAACAGCTCAAAATAGCATTTGAGCATCTACAAGCTCATTAATGAGCAAAAAATTAGGCTTTTTCCACTGAAAATTCATCTTTTTATGCTAATATTATTACCGACAGTACGCAGTCCTTTAAACCACAGTAACTCCATGGTATTTCCACTAGAAACTGCGGAAGAGCTACAAAAATTGAGCTCACAACTTCTATTTTGAAATAACGGATTCTGATTCCTATAGGAGTGGTTGCTCAGTGTTTTATAGTGAAAAATAGTACACTGACTAATATTATCCATCCGCGAGGACGTGAGCCTTTGTTTAAAGGCGCAACGAATTAACTGTTTGGGTCTCGTTAGGGGATAGCGCGTTAAATAGCGGATAGTGTGTGCGCTTTCTTACAATTTAACGCGCTATTCCTTAACGAGACCCAAACAGTTAATTCGTTGCGCCTTTAAACGAAGGCTCACGTCCTCGCGGATGGAAAATATGTGAAAACGAAATGACTTTAACTGAAATCTAGTCTCGTCTTCTCACGGAACTCGAAGCATATTTGAAGAAATTTTATAGAAATACACAAAACCGTACTTCTCTTATTCGGCTCAATAACAATTTTTTCCATGAGTCCACCGTACAAATGTTGCTCTTTTAAAACTGGAAACGCCTTTGGAATCGGAAGATTCTGATGTATACGCGGCGGACGAGACGGTAAATTCAGTGCAACTAACAATTGTTTCTGAAAATGCTCAATCATTATATGAGTCTACAGGTGATACCGCCACAGCGCGAGAGTACTACCTTTTGTCGTTCAATTGACATGGCAGAAGCATTTATTGAAAGAATGATAACAAAACAAGTTAATGGATTTATAAGTCGCATTATTCAGCAGGCCAATAGAATTCTAAACAGAGCCTTATCATTTTTTCACGAAAAATTCTATCGGAGCATCTTATCAGGTGCTCAAGTCATGAATATTATACATGGATGGATCCGCCGCCCCGTGCCTGCCTCTCGGCTGCTGACGGAGGCGGTTGGAATAGATCTTCCACGAGATTTTAGCATCAAAAACTCGAAATGCCTGGCCTCAACTTGAGAACCTCTCCGAAATTGTGCAGAGCTTGGGGCAGGTGCACGCATTCTCGAAAATCGCTCAAGCCGCTGAAGGCCAGCACACATTTCGGTCTGCAAGATATGATTTATATTACCTCTTAACAAAAACACATTTGTATTCTGAAAGTATAAAAACTTTACCACAGCACTCAGGCCAAATTGAAGAGACTTCACCAGCCGTTATTTATTTCTAGACAAGGCGTAACTGAGATGACGGAGGACTGACTGAAAACGAGTAAGCGACAATTGAAACATGTAAAACTAGAAGACAAGGAGAAAAATTCGATGAAAATATGAAATTTTCCATAAATTCCCAAGAAAAAACATTAATGGTTACACACGAGCAGCAGCAAAGGAAAAGCATCGGAAATAAAATTCACTGAAATTGTTTTCGACGACAGTGATTCTGATTCTGAAAATTTAAAATAAATTACTTTTTATATTATGCGGACTTCAATAAAAAAAACCACTCAAAGACGCTTCACTCGGCCACACGATAGATTGCAAATTTTTGAAAACGAACCAGTTTTCTGAGGTTTTCAATCGGAAAATTTTCTAAAAATTGCTTAAATCTTCCATTTATTTCATTAAATCAAAGAAAAATGACACAATAACTGACAAACTAATAAGTCAGACTTTTGAAAATTTTGAAATAAATGAGAATTTATAAGACGCAAGCGCGTGCCCTACCATTGCGAAAAGGTGTGCCGGGAACGTGCAGAAGTGGGAGGAGCTAGCGCCCTGTGCCATTTTATCGATCGATATTAGAGGAAAATTAAGGAACACTCCAGTTACTCTCAGACGCAAAGCACGCCAATCACGCAATTTTAGCAGCTGATAAAAGAAAAAAAATCGGAATTTTGAACTTTTCTCGATTCTCTGCTTTTTTCTAGTCACAGTAAGCCAAAAAATTGTCGTTTCGCAAAAAAAAAAGAGAGAAACCAATGGAACAGCACGTAAACTCTTCAAAGATAATATATGAAGATGAGAAAACTAAAAGAAACTAAAGGTCGGCGATTTTTTTTTGATTGGCGGGGTGATTAAATTATACATTTTAAAATCAGCTACGTCTACATGGAAAGACACAATTCGCCTACGGAAAATGTTTGACGTAGTTCACCGGAATGTCTATCAAGTCAATGTGACTATCAGAAAAAAGAAATGTAGGTTTCGAATTCATCTAATAATAATTTGTAGAATTTGGTTTAATTCGAAGAGAAATTGGAATGGAATTTTCAAAAATCATAAAGCTATGTATTTAAAACGGTTAAAAAAGAAATTATTTATTCATTAATTTCGATTTTTTAAAAATAAATATCTGATTTTCTACTATTTAGCGATTTATTTGGAAAAATTGAGAAAAAAACCGAAATCATAAACTTTGAGAATGTAAACTGAATCTGTGCGAGACGCAAAACGAGTTTGCTTGATATGCGCTTTAAAATACCGTAATCTTAAATTTCGATTTTTGTTAATCATCGTTCCGATGTAAAACTCCATTCTGAAGTATTTTTCGGGCTTATACAAATCGGAATTTCATTCAAAAAATTATCGGAATTTTGAGAATTACGAATTCCACTTCGACACGTGGGTAGGTGTAGAAATGTTCTCAAAAAATGTTGAACATGCTATTGACGTGTCAAAATAAAAAATTTGGAAATTTTCAGGAATTTTCAGCCAAGCTTCAACCGTGCTTACTCCAATTAGCCGAATAAATTGATTCATTCATGACCGGCGAACCTATTCTCGCAGGTTGAGCCGCTCTGCTATTCTAGTAGCTCGATCTCGCTATTTCTGCGGACACGTGCTCTTTCCTCATCGTTCAATTTTTTAATTTTTACTGGGGATTTAGATAGATTATCGAATTTATTTGTTAAGGGCCCTCAGCGCTACTATTTTTGCAATGGCGCATGAACCCCATAGCAAAGTTTCAGTGAAATTCCAGTATTTCCAATTTAAATCGAAAACTTCATCAGAAATCATTTTAAGGGACCTGCTCTCTTCGTTTTTTTTCTTCATTCCCTATTTCCAATTACTTGAAAAAGACAAAAAAAAATTGTCTTTTCGGTTTCTATCCAACCGGAAATTGGCTGAATCATCAGTGAGTAGGACACAAAGCGAAGATCAAAGAAAAGCAACAAGGACAATGGGTTTGAAAAAATTTTTTTTATTATTTTATTCTGAATCGAACAGTATATCGGACTTTTTGAGGCACTCGAATAAGGATTAAGGTATACCTGACCAGTGTGTCGTTTCGAAAGCATTTCGAGAAATTTCTTCGAAAAATTCTCGAAAATTTTCCGAAAAATTAACGAGAAAAAATGTTCGAGGATTTTTCGAGAAATTTCCGAAAATTTTTCCGAAAAATTCTCGAAAAAAAGAACATTTCGATAAAAAATAATAATAAACTAGTTCGAACGACACTCCGAAATAACGCAAAGCGCGGTGTTTATCGTATTTCCATTCAAATAATTTTTCGTGATTTCTCGAAAAATTCTTCGAGGATTTTTCGAGAAATTTCCGAAAAATTTTCGAAAAATCAACGAGAATAATTCTTCGAGAATTTTTCGAAAAACGCATTTTTCGAGTAATAATTTTTCGAAACGACACACTGTACCTGACGGGATTTTTCATTTTTTTTTTTAAAGTGACTTCTTGCAGTAGAATGATGGAAATGAGCAAACTACGAGGCTTCAGAAGCAAAAGAAAAATATTTACCTTTGATACGTCCGCTTCTATTGATGTACATACAGTTTAAGGATCCGATACACGAAACAGGCCTTCTGTTCGAAGCATCTCTGACGACTATTGCTTGCTCGACGCGATTTGTCCATTGAGAGCATTATTAACGAAAGATCAGTGGACATCGCGCTACGGAACACTGCTGGAGATCTTCTTCGACTCAGCATCTGCTTATGATTGTTCTGGTTAATCGATTTCTTTCCATCTTACATCATTACCTCCTACCACCCTGTGGGCTCATTCTGCCGATGACTTCTTATGAATTCCAGAGGTGATTATTCTCAACTGCGTTTCTTTCATGAACGTTCCACTATATTTTATGCTGAAATTTCATCAGAATTGGTGAAGAGAACAAGAAAAAACTCCAACCTTAATTCCATCCATTCCGGACTTGAGAAGGGCACAAGGACTGATGAATATGATATCGATGTGCACCATGTGCTCCTCAAACAGGCAATTCATTGAGAAAAATGGTAAAGCTGCAATAAAAAAACTTCTTTTGTACAGCGTGCGTGTGCAAAAGCAAATTAAATAAAGTGTAATGAAAAACATGAGAGTCAGAGGAATGATTCATCGACGGCGGAAGGTGCCGATGAATCAACTGATGCAGGCAATTCGACACATTTCGGTTTTCACTTTATTACATTTCCATCGGAATTTCTAGAGTTTCATGGCAAATTGTTATGAAATGAGATTTGTTTTGTTGATATTTTCGTCTAGAAATTCGTTTTAAAGCTGTCATGTCGATTCAGGACTCTCCCTGAATTGGCCAGCTTGTTCAATAGCGCGCGATTTCGTAATTCTCAATTTTATCTATTTTTCTTCGCTCAATTCGGTTTTTGATCGCAAAATTAATAACAGCAAATCGCAATTTGAAGGAAAATTCAGGCGATTGAAAAAGGAGAATTATGCTTTTGCGGTGCATTGAAAAAAATGTTTAAATCACGGATAATTTTCAGAATTAGCGTGCCAGAATTGCGCAGAATGGGCATTATTGCAATTTTCTGAAAACCGAACAAATTCCGAATTTATTTGGAATTTCAAAACGTCTAATACTTCGAAAAAAAATTGGAACTTTTATTTGCTCCGAGAAAATGACATTTAAGGAAAAACGTATATATTTTTAACGTTTATTCGTTACAAAATCTAGAAGCAATCAGAAATTCCGAATTATTATCGATAATATCAGAAAGCAGAGCAAAAATCACAGAAAATAAGAGCGAAATTAATTTTTGATTTAAAAAAAGAAAAGAAAAATCCTATTTTCTACTATTTAGGTTAAAAAACGGCGTTTTACAAAAAAAAATTGAGGAAAATTAATACCTAAAAAAATTGTTATCGAAAACGTAATAAAATTCCGTTCGAGACGCGCAACAAAATTGGTTACTATGCGCCTTTAAATACCGTAACTTTTTTTTTTTTTTTAATTTTGATTTTTGTTGTTCACCGATCCGATCTAACTCCGTATTGATTCGCGTTGCCCGGAATAGACATTTTCACAATTTTTTAAAATGTTGGAATATTTAAAATTTTTGAGAAATATTTTGAGAATTTCGGAACGTCGAAATACTCCGAAAAAAAATTCAGAATTTTCGTTTTTTTCAAAAACAAAATATATTCTTTTTTTTTCCCAAAAACATATGTTTTCTAGCGATAATTCGTTACAAAAGCTAAAAGCAATCGGAAAACGGCGTCATCATCGATAACAACAGAAAATGTATTAAAAGTTAAAGAAAACAAGAACAAAAACATTTTTGTTGTTGTTATGTGAACAAACAAATCTTTTTTTTTTTGATAAACTAAATAACTTTAAAATACTTCCCTAAATGACGTTGTTTTGAGTGATTTTTTATTTTAAAAATTGTTTTTGTTTATTATTAGGCGAGTTTTTAATTTATTTTGATTTTAAAAATAAATATTTAATTTTTTTTCATATTCCACCGATAAAATAGCGATTTAGAAAGAATGAAATAAAAAATGAAAAAGAATTGACTATAAAACAATTTTTTTAAAAGATATCCAATGAATCCTATCGAGACGCAAAAAAGGTTATGAAGTATGCGCCTTTGAAATACCGTACCCTTTTTTTTTTCTTAAATTTAATCTTTTTTTTCTTTTTTTTTTCGGTATAAATCTTCGTTCCGAATTTTTCTTGGAATTTTCCGAATTCGGAATTCTGTCCAGCACACCCTGTGGTGTATTTCACCTCTAATTTCTCAAAATTTCTTTCATTTCGTCGGCCCTGAGCTTTCATACATTATGCTCCGTTCGAAGTGCATGTTGCGCTGCAAAATGCTCAAAAAAAGCTGCGAATTTTAAAGTTTTTTTTTTTTTCAAAGTTTGCACATTTTGCGCCACCGTAATCGTTAGATATGCGACAAAAAGCGCAAAAAATTCGTGGAAAATTTTCCATCACTTCGAACAATTTTTTCAAAGAAGGGCGGAATTCCGGATTCCGGATTCCGTGAAAAATTTTTTTTTCCGTTTTCCGCATTCCGGATTCCGAGTTCCCAAAATCCAATTCCGCCCTACTTTGATATTTTTTACTGTTTAGCAGAGTAGGGCGGAATTGGATTTTGGGAACTCGAAATCCGGAAAACGGAAAAAGAATTTTTTCACGGAATCTGGAATCCGGAAGACGGAATTCCGCCCTTCTCTGCAGAGTGGGGCGGAATTGGATTTTGGAAACTCGAAATCCGGAAAACGGAAAAAGAATTTTTTCACGGAATCTGGAATCCGGAAGACGGAATTCCGCCCTTCTCTGCAGAGTGGGGCGGAATTGGATTTTGGAAACTCGAAATCCGGAAAACGGAAAAAGAATTTTTTCACGGAATCTGGAATCCGGAAGACGGAATTCCGCCCTTCTCTGCAGAGTGGGGCGGAATTGGATTTTGGAAACTCGAAATCCGGAAAACGGAAAAAGAATTTTTTCACGGAATCTGGAATCCGGAAGACGGAATTCCGCCCTTCTCTGCAGAGTGGGGCGGAATTGGATTTTGGAAACTCGAAATCCGGAAAACGGAAAACGGAAAAAAATTTTTTTCACGGAATCTGGAATCCGGAAGACGGAATTCCGCCCTTCTCTGCAGAGTGGGGCGGAATTGGATTTTGGAAACTCGAAATCCGGAAAACGGAAAACAGAGAAAAAAAGTTTTTCACGGAATCTGGAATCCGGAATACAGAATGAAAAAAACGGCGGAATCCGGAATTCCGCCCTTCTCTGCAGAGTGGGGCGGAATTGGATTTTGGGAACTCGAAATCCGGAAAACGGAAAACGGAAAAAGAATTTTTTCACGGAATCTGGAATCCGGAATACAGAATGAAAAAAAAACGGCGGAATCCGGAATGCGGAATGCGGAATTCCGCCCTTCTCTGCAGAGTGGGGCGGAATTGGATTTTGGAAACTCGGAATCGGGAATCCGGAAGACGGAATTCCGCCCTTCTCTGCTATGTTGCATTCGACGGCGATACGATATTCGCTGCGAGACCCATCTTCAAAAAGTGAATTCCTAGACTCAACGTCCCGAACAATTCGCCGTGAGTAAAGCCTAAAGCCACGTGGCCACCACATATCACTCATTTGGATCTTCCCTCCTCCCCCCCCTTCTACTCTGTTCCCCTCGTTTTCCGTCAGCTTCTTCTTCAAGGAGCATGTGCATCTGCAGCCTCTTCTTCCGCGCCAGTTTCCGGTTGCACGAATTGTCTCATCAGGGTGTTGGTGTGGGCACCCGCCGCTCCGTCCGTCGTCTAATTTTATCCAAAAGTGGTGGTGTAGGAAAGGACGGACGCATCATCAAGCACACACACACATGGGCTGAGCTGAGCTGAGCACACAAAAGAACTCGCGCGCTCTTCAACTATCTGCTGCTTTTCGCTTTTCTCCTTTACTTATCATTTCCATAAATGCGAAACGAAACGCGTGGAAAAATGGAAGAGAGAAAGCCGAATGTGCTATAAGTATAATTAGGAATGCTCAGGGGGGGGGGGAGGGGAGGCCTAACTGAAATTATACAATTTCTATAAGAACTACGCAAATAGTGCTCATTTACTTTGGCTAAATCATTAAATATTGATAAAATTGAGAAAATAGCGCAAGAAATTTTCTCAATTTTTAAATATTTAGGTGATTTAAAAAAGCAATTTAAAAAAAAGCGATTTACGAAAGAAAAAATCGAAAAAATTATTATCGCCGTAAAAAAGTTCCGACATTTTTTCGAGCCCGCGAAAATCGGAATTTGAATTTAGAGGCTCCGCCCATTTCTTCATCAGAGCGCATTTGCTATGCGCGATATATTTTTATGAGAAGAAACGAAAAAAAAAATTCACGATTAATACAATTTCGTTCTTTTAATCCAGTATAATTCTGAAAATTCAGAAGAAAAAATAAAAATTCAAAAAATATATCGCGCATAGCAAATGCGCTCTGATGATGAAATGGGCGGAGCCTCTAAATTCAAATCCCGATTTTCGCGGTCTCGAAAAAATGTCGGAACTTTTTTACGGCGATAATAGCTATAGTAGGAATTCTTAAAAATTCTGAAAATTCTGTGCTGAAAACAGAACTAAAATGGCTTCCAGTTCTCTCTTGAAATTGCTGAAATTTAAGAGCCGAGTGCTAATTTTTTCGAGCAGGGCAGAGCTGTGCATTCTGCCCATGCCATGCCCACTCTTTACGGGTTTGGAGGGGGGGGGGGGGGGGAGGGCAATCGCTTATGTAAACTTATAAATATGATAGTGGCATTAGTCATGGAATACAAATTGAAGTTTTCGCGTTTTTTTTGTTGGAAAATGTTTAATTTTTTCTCTCTCTCTCTCTCTTTCATATCGTGACCAACTCATCCGAATTCTAACAGAAATCGGATCGATATATCGATTTCCTCTCGAATCGCTCAAGACAGCTTACCGTAATGTCTTACGGTAACACGCGTCGGCTCTATTCTGTAGGTGGAGTTAGCCAGTTTTCCGACAATTTTTCTCAGATTCTGCGAGTTTTCATTATATATTTTTGTAAGGCTTCCATGAAAGACGAGATAAGACCGTCTCGTCTTGAATTCGTCCGACTTGCGTAAGACGAATGCAAGACGAACGAAGACGAGTCGAAAGACAGTTTTTTGTTTTCGTCTTTCGTGGAGTTCTTAATACTTTTAATACTCCTTCATTTCAAATTCCTTCATCTCGCTGCAAACGCAAGAAGCAGGTATCTTGCGTAGCAGCGCTAAGGCTTCCATGAAAGACGAGATAAGACCGTCTCGTCTTGAATTCGTCCGACTTGCGTAAGACGAATGCAAGACGAACGAAGACGAGTCGAAAGACAGTTTTTTGTTTTCGTCTTTCGTGGAGTTCTTAATACTTTTAATACTCCTTCATTTCAAATTCCTTCATCTTGCTGCTACGCAAGAAGTAGAAGATATCTTGCGTAGCAGCGCTTCGGCTTCCATGAAAGACGAAATAAGACCATCTCGTCTTTGTTTTCGTCTTGAATTCGTCTTATTTGCGTAAATCTTGCGTTTATAAATGCAAGACGAACTGAAAGACAAACAAAGACGAGTCGAAAGACAAATTTTTGCTTTCGTCTTTCGTGGAGTTCTTAATACTTTTAATACTCCTTCATTTCAAATTCCTTCATCTCGCTGCAAACGCAAGAAGCAGGTATCTTGCGTAGCAGCGCTAAGGCTTCCATGAAAGACGAACTATGACCATCTCGTCTTCGCCTTCGTCTTGAATTCGTCTGACTTGTGTAAGACGAATGCAAGACGAACTGAAAGACGAACGAAGACGAGTCGAAAGACAAATTTCTGTTTTCGTCTTTCGTGAAATTCCTAATGTTTTTTTCAAGAGTCCAATTCCCTCATTTCGAATTCCTTTATCTTATGTAGCAGCGCTAAGGCTTCCATAAAAGACAAAATAAGACCATCTCGTCTCGTCTTTGTCTTGAATTTGTCTGACTTGCGTAAGTCTTGCGTTTATAAATGCAAGACGAACTGAAAGACGAACGAAGACGAGTCGAAAGACAAATCAAGTCTCGGATTAAGGCTTTCATTTGAGCGAAATTTCGACCGTCTCGTCTTCGTCTTCGTCTTGAATTCGTCTTGAATTTGTCTGACTTGCGTAAGTCTTGCGTTTACGAATGCAAGACGAACTGAAAGACGAACGAGGACGAGTCGAAAGACAAATCAAGTCTCGGATTAAGGCTTTCATTTGAGCGAAATTTCGACCGTCTTGTCTTCGTCTTCGTCTTGAATTCGTCTTCCACAATGTGTTGACAACTTTCGTATTGCGTAAGACAAATGCCTGACGAATTTTCGTCTTGAATTCGTCTGACCCAGTTTGTTGACAACTTTTTTATTGCGTAAGACGAATGCAAGACAAACTGAAAGACGAACGAAGACGAGTCGAAAGACGAGGAGACGAACGACTATCAACTCGAGATTCTATTCAAGTCCCGGATTAAGGCTTCCATTTGGGCTCTAATTGTAAAACGAAAGAAGACCATCTCGTCTCGTCTTCGTCTTGAATTCGTCTGACTTGCGTAAGACGCATGCAAGACGAACTGAAAGACGAACGAAGACGAGACGACGTCGTTCGTGGAAGTCTCCAAACTCCTTAACCCCCAACCCCAACCGATAATGACAATGACAAAAAAACGAAAGAGCGCGCGATGATATCGATTTCGGAGAACCCTATTTCCGGAGCGGCGCGCGCGTTGCGCCCCGTCTCAAATGTCTTGGAGACGTCGTCCCTTCCACTGCATTGTTGAATAAGAGTGGCTGGCTGGAATCCGTATAGAATGACTCCTTATTCATTCCGCTGACATCACCCTGGCTCATTCGAATTTCTCAATCCATTGAAATGTGTTGAAATGGTGCTGCGTAACAGAGAACGGCGGAATTCCGCATTCCGGATTCCGACGTTTTTTTCCGTATTCCGGATTCCGAGTTCCCAAAATCCAATTCCGCCCAACTATGAGTATGAGTTTTAACACTTTATTTTCAGCCTTTTTCATTAGTCCGACTTCCGACTTCCGCTTTGCCGCCTCCTCCTCACTTTTTGATCTTTGTGTGCCCATTCTTCAGCGACACCAAGATCTCTGCGAGACCCATTTGTTTAAATCTGTGCGGTGCGCCTTTAAACGTGGTGTGTAGATTTACGGAAAAGCTTTTTTGCTAGCTTTTATCCAAATTTTTGTCGTTTCAATGCTGAAAACATTTGAAAATGAGAGCTACCGTAGCCTGTGCGCCTTTAAAGTGCCAAAAAAAAAACTCGGATCTTTGCGAGACCCATTCGTTTAAATCTGTGCGCCTTTAAACTTGCGCCTTTAAACGCCTTTAAACAGAGTTTTGCTGTCTGAAATTGCATGCAAAACGTCTTTTATATCTGTCTCAGAGAAGGGCGGAATTCCGGATTCCGCCGTTTTTTTTCATTCCGTTTTCCGCATTCCGGATTCCGCGATATGGCGTTTTTATTCCGTTTTAATACTTTATTCTCAATTGTTGTGAAAAGTATACTTTTTTGAACTCCCGCAAAAATTTTTGCGAACAGAGCGCATTTACATCATTTGATTCCCTCATTAATGGTTAAAATTCCGTTTTCCGTTTTCCGGATTCCGGATTCCGAGTTCCCAAAATCCAATTCCTTAGATATTTCTGAAAATTGACTAATATTTCAGAATTTTATTTTTCTAGTTTTCTGGAGGAAGCCGCCGAAGAAAACTCGGAAAAAATGCTGAAATTCATTGAAAAATAGGTCAATTTTCTACTGAAAATTTCAGAAATCTGGAAATTTCGCTGAAAATGCACGCCAACAATAAGTGCAACATTTTTTAAAGAATTTTTCAGAAAATTCGCACGTGTCGAACGGAATTCATGATTCTCAAAATTTCTATAATTTTTTGAATAAAATTCCGATTTTATAATTCCGAAAAATACTTCGAAAAATGAAGTTTTAGATTGAAGTGCAAAAACTTTAAAAAAAAATTCGAAAAAAAAAGATTACGGTATTTTAAAGGCGCATGTGAAGTTAATTCATTTTGCATCTCGCACAGATTTATTTTTAATTCTCAAAATTTATTGATTCTGTTTTTTTCCAATTTTTTTCCAAATAAATCGCTGAATAGTAGAAAATTGGATTTTTATTTCTGAAAAATTGAAATTAATTAAAAAATAATTATTTGATATGCAATTTTTTATTTTGTTTAATGAGCAGAAATTGTTAAAATAACAACAAGAACAAAAATGCTTTTTGTTCTTTCTTTGCTTTAATTTTTGTTACGTTTTCTGTTGTTATCGATAATAATGCTATTTTATAATTGTTTTTAGGTTTTGTAATAAATAAACGTTAACAAAAAAAAACAATTTTCGAAGGAAAAAAAAAACAAAAAAAAAATTTCTTTCAAAACTAAAACTAACAACAATTTAAATGTTTTTTTCCGAATTTTCAAACTTTTCAAAAATTTAAAAATCGGCAAATGTCTATTCTGCGCAATCCCGCAAAAAAAAAATCAAAAAAATCGGAATGAAAAACAAAAATTCGAAAAAAAAAATGATTACGGTATTTTAAAGGCGCTTACCGAACAATTTTTCTGCGTCACGAGCGGATTAATTTTGCATTTTCAAAATTTATGTTCTCAGCCATTATTTCTTCAATTTTTCGTAATAATTCGCCGTTTTATCGCCTGAATATTTATTTATTTTTAATTTGAAATTAATCGAAAAATAAATTAAAAAAAAAACAGCGCATAAAATGCTTTTTTTCTGGTTTTCTTTAATTTTTAATACATTTTCTGTTGTTATCGATGATGACGCCGTTTTCCGATAATTTTTAGATTTTTTAACGAATTAATGTTAGAAAAAAAGCTTTTTTCATTGAAAATATTCTAAAACATCGTTTTTTTTTCGAAAAAAAAACGAAAATACGGAATTTTTTAAAAGAGAAATTCGAATTTCAGAAAATCGGAAATCTGAAATTGCATTTTCGAGTTCAGCGCCTTTAAAATGGAAATTTTGGTTAAGAGATTCAGACCAAAAGTCGAGTCGTCTTCGTTCGTCTTTCAGTTCGTCTTCCATTCGTCTTACGCAATAAAAAAATTTCCAACACGCTGCGTCAGACGAATTCAAGACGGAGACGAAGACGAAACGGCCGAAATTTCGCTCAAATGGAAGCCTTAATCCGAGACTTGATCGTCGGTCATCTCCTCGTCTTTCAGTTCGTCTTGCATTCGTCTTACGCAAAAAACGCCACACATTCGCAAGTCAGACGAATTCAAGACGAAGACGAAGACAAGACGGCTGAAATTTCATCCAAATGGAACCCTTAATCCGAGGTTTGATCGTCGTCCATCTCCTCGTCTTTCGACTCGTCTTCGCTCGTCTAAACGAAAGACTTTCGCAAGTCAGACGAAGACGAGATATCCGAGATCTTGCTCAAATGGAACTCTAAATCCGAGGCTTTATCGTGGTTCGTCTCCTCGTCTTTCAGTTCGTCTTGCATTCGTCTTACGCAAAAAACGCCATACTTTCGCAAGTCAGACGAATTCAAGACGAAGACGAGACATCCTAAATCTTGCTCAAATGGAAGCCTAAATCCGAGACTTGATCGTCGTTCGTCTCCTCGCCTTTCAGTTCGTCTTGCATTCGTCTTACGCAATAAACGCAAGATTTTCGCAATTCAGACGAAATCAAGACGAGGACGAAGGCGAGACGGGCGAAATCTTGCCCAAATTGAAGCCTAAATCCGAGGCTTGATCATCGTTCGTCTCCTCGTCCTGCATTCGTCTTACGCAATGAAAACATTTTCAACACACTGCGTCAGACGAATTCACGACGAAGGAACCCGTAATCCGAGGCTTGATCGTCGTTGATCTCCTCGTCTTTCAGTTCGTCTTGCATTCGTCTTACGCAAAAAACGCCATACTTTCGCAAGTCAGACGAATTCAAGACGAAGACGAGACATCCGAAATCTTGCTCAAATGGAAGCCTAAATCCGAGACTTGATCGTCGTTCGTCTCATCGTCTTTCAGTTCGTCTTGCATTCGTCTTAAGCAATAAACGCAAGATTTTCGCAAGTCAGACGAATTCAAGACGAGGACGAAGGCGAGACGGGCGAAATCTTGCTCAAATAGAAACCTTAATCCGAGGCTTGATCATCGTTCGTCTCCTCGTCTTTTGACTCGTCTTCGTTCGTCTTACGCAATATAAAAGTTGTCAACACACTGCGTCAGACGAATTCAAGACGAAGACTTGTCCCAATGGCTTCTCCATTTCCCATACGCATAAGCTATCCATCTATCTCCACTAGTAGAGCAGCAGCAGCAGCAGCTTCTACTGCTTCTAGCAGTAGTAGTAGCATTGCACCCATAGTAGTGCTATACACCATTTGTACGCGGTTCTTTCCTTTCTCCCGCCCCCCCCCCTCACCCCCCCCCCTCGCTAATGCTCATCTGAGCAAGAGAGACGTAGAGATCGCGTAAATGTGTCTGTCTGTGTCTCTCTCGCTTTTTGTTTCTCATCGACTCCTTCTTGGGACGCGACGACGTCGGTCCGCAAGCGTAGCGCGTGCGCCCTTTTTCTTCTCTCTTCTCCGCTCCGTACGTCGTCGTCGTCGTCGTCGTCGAGACACACTTATAAATCGTATAGTCGTTTTGGTGTCGAAAAAAAAAGAGAGAGAGAGAGAGAGAGAGAGCAGAGAAGCCAGCTCTCTTGCTCGCTGGCTCGCCCGCCCGCCACCATCAACCGCTCGTCGTCGCCTACACCACGCGTTGGCGCCCCGCCGTCAGTTTCCCCTCTCTCTCTCTCTCTCTGTCTCTCTCTCTCTCCATTTCTCGTCGTTTCGCACTTTAATGGCTTCTTCGTATGTACGTGGACACCATCCACTAAAGCGGCATTACGCAATGAGAGCCGATGAGCTAAGCTTCACCTTCTAAACTAGAGAAAGGCTCGGAAGCTCGAATTTGGTGGTTTTCAGAAGTTTCAGCTCTGCTCTGAGCTTCACTTTTCATATTTATATGAAAATGAGTGTGAATCGGAATTTTCGGAATTCCGACTTCCGTTCCGCACCACTCCCCCCATGTATAGGTCGCTCTTCTATACAATGTGCTACGGTTTCTGGGGGGGGGGAGTCTGAAGACGTCAGAACGACGTAATTTCCTTCCCGATCCTTCAAGGTTCATCCGGATCCTTTCAAGATCCTTCTAGCTCTCCAGTCCTCAGTCCTTCCTTGCTTCCGACTCTTTCCAGACCCTTCCAGATTGCTCCAGATCGCTCCAGATCCTTTCCCGATCCTTCCAGCCCCTCTTCCCTTCTAGATCGCGATAGATCCTTTCCCGAACCTTCCAGATCCTTCCAAGATCCTTCTAGCTTTTCAGTCTCCGGCCCTTCTTTGTTTCCGACACTTTCCTGATCCTTCTAGATCCTTCCAGCTTTTCTGTCCCTTCAGATCCTTTCAAGATCCTTCCAGCTCCACTCTTCTTCTAGATCAATCCAGATCTGTTCAAAATTCTTCCAGACCCTTTCAAGATCCTTCCAGATCGCTCCAGATCCTTTCCCGATCCGTCCAGCCCCTCTTCCCTTCTAGATCGCGATAGATCCTTTCCCGAACCTTCCAGATCCTTTCAAGATCTTTCTAGCTCTGCAGTCTTCAGTCCTTCTTTTTTTCCGACTCTTTCCTGATCCTTCCAGCTCCTCTATCCCTCCAGATCCTTTCCAGCTCCTTCCTTCTCCAATTTCCAGCTCTTCTTTCCTTTAAGAGCGTGTCTTCCAGCTCGTTCGCATTTTCAGTATATTCCAAAGTAGTATCTCGAATCACTTACCTTCCTTTCTACATTGAAGTTCAGCGTTTTGCCGATTCAATGCCCCATCAGTTCCTACACTTTGTTTCCTTCATTCCCTCCTCCCCCCCCCCTCCCCCCGCTGACATCGTGGTCACGTTTGTCTACCGAGAACCTCCCCCCCCCCGTCCGCGCATAGTTTTAAAAAACCAGTTGAATCGCCATATCGCCATCGTTTCTTCTTGTTTTCCCTTCCAATCATTGCAATCGACACGTTACTTCTTCGCTTTTAGAATTCTACACTATCGGCCATAAAGGTATATACTTTCCGAATTCCGCATTCCGCATTCCGGATTCCGCCGTTTTTTCATTCCGTCTTCCGGATTCCAGATTCCCTGAAAAATTTTTTTTCCGTTTTCCGTTTTCCGGATTCCGAGTTCCCAAAACTCAATTCCGCCCTACTCTGCAGAGAAGGGCGGAATTCCGGATTCCGCATTCCGGATTCCGCCGTTTTTTTCATTTTGTCTTCCGGATTCCAGATTCCGTGAAAAAATTTTTTTTTTCCGTTTTCCGTTTTCCGGGTTCCGAGTTCCCAAAACTCAATTCCGCCGTTTTTTTCATTCCGTTTTCCGGATTTCAGATTCCGTTAAAAAAAATTTTTTCTTCCGTATTCCGCATTCCGAATTCCGTGAAAAATTGTTTTTCCGATTTCCGGATTCCAGATTCCGTGAAAATTTTTTTTTTCCGCTTTCCGTTTTCTGGATTCCGAGTTCCTAAAATCCAATTCCGCCCTACTTTGCAGAGAAGGGCGGAATTCCGGATTCCGCCGTTTTTTTAATTCCGTCTTCCGGATTTCAGATTCCGTAAAACAAAATTTTTATTCCGTTTTCCGCATTCCGAATTCCGTGAAAAATTGTTTTTCCGCTTTCCGTTTTCCGGATTCCGAGTTCCTAAAATCCAATTCCGCCCTACTCTGCAGAGAAGGGCGGAATTCCGGATTCCGCCGTTTTTTAAATTCCGTCTTCCGGATTTCAGATTCCGTGAAATAATTTATTTTCCGTTTTCCGTTTTCCGGATTCCGAGTTCCCAAAACCCAATTCAGCCCTACTCTGCAGAGAAGGGCGGAATTCCGCATTCCGCATTCCGGATTCCGGATTCCGCCGTTTTTTAAATTCCGTCTTCCGGATTTCAGATTCCGTGAAATAATTTATTTTCCGTTTTCCGTTTTCCGGATTCCGAGTTCTCAAAATCCAATTCCGCCCTACTCTGCAGAGAAGGGCGGAATTCCGGATTCCGCCGTTTTTTTTTCATTCCGTCTTCCGAATTCCAGATTCCGTGAAAAAATTTGTTTCCGTTTTCCGGATTCCGAGTTCCCAAAACCCAATTCCGCCCTACTCTGCAGAGAAGGGCGGAATTCCGCATTCCGCATTCCGCATTCCGGATTCCGCCGTTTTTTTCATTCTGTTTTCCGGATTCCAGATTCCGTGAAAAAATTTATTTTCCGTTTTCCGTTTTCCGGATTCCGAGTTCTCAAAATCCAATTCCGCCCTACTCTGCAGAGAACGGCGGAATTCCGCATTCCGCATTCCGGATTCCGCCGTTTTTTTTAATGGCCGGTACTGTATGTCCCCCCCACCCCCTCCCCCCCCACTGCACTCCACCGCCTTCTCTGCGAACTCTTGATCCTTCATTTCACTTAATGGAACGGCAGTTTGAACGTCGTCGAAATAGCGGCGGAAGTACCCCCCGCCCCCCCTTCATTTTCCAGTGAATGGATGGCGGAGAGCTGACAGCCAGACACCCAGACCATTATGGAGTCTAGACCAATTTTTTTGCCTTTTCACTGCGAAAACGAACATTTTTCTTCGGGATCCTTGATTCTTCAAAGATCCACAAGGTTTCCCGACAAAGATTTGTGCATCACAGGCCTTAAACCGTCTCTTGACCAGCTCAGCGCTCTTTGGCAAAGTTTGAGCACAAATTGCACAAAGTTTGGTCTAATCTTGTAAACTTTTGCGCAGAGTGGTAGCCATCTAAATGAAGATTCAGGCCTGAAGCGCAGTGGTTTTCAGTTGAAAATCGCTCAACTTTCGGTGCTTGCCACTATGCTCAAACTTTTTTGATTAGCTCCAAATTTTCAGAGTGAATTCTTCTAACATAGAGCTTCATTTTTGTAGTTAACCACTTTTTTGTACGACCACTACCAACAGAGTTATGGTGCTCACAAATGGACAGCCATCGAAAAAATCTGAGAGCAGTGGCAGAGTTCTAGCAAATGAGATTTTGGCTTAATCTATAAAAATGAAAGTTTCTGGAATTATAGAAATCACCAAATCTTGGTTTTTTGCCTCTGAATACCCCTATTATAAGCACTTCATAGGCAGCTTTCAAAGGTACTTGGCGATTTTCATTAATGAGCAGTATTTTGAGCATTTTGAGAAGAACTCTGAAAGTAAACAGTCTGAAATGAGAGCAAAAATGCAAGTCATGAGCATCGACTTCAGAATCATTAAGAAGTTTCGTCTTCAGGGATTCCATATTCAAGTTAAGGCTTCCAGGACGAAAAGCCGACTTTCAGTTTGTCTTGCATTCGTCTTACGCAATAAAAAAGTTGTCGACACATTGTGAAAGACGAATTCAAGACGAAGACGAATTTAAGACGGAAGCGGCCCAAATTTCGTCCAAATGGAAGCCTTAATCCGTGTCTTGAATAGAATCTCGATATGATCGTCGTTCGTCTCCTCGTCTTTCGACTCGTCTTCGTTCGTCTTTCAGTTCGTCTTGTATTCGTCTTACGCAATAAAAAAGTTGTCAACACATTGTGAAAGACGAATTCAAGACGAAGACAAAGACACAAATTCGCCTTGCATTTGTCTGGAAGTTGTCAACACATTGTGGAAGACGAATTCAAGACAAAGACGAAAACAAAAATTCGTCTTGCATTCGTCTTACGCAATAAAAAAGTTGTCAACACATTGTGGAAGACGAATTCAAGACGAAGACGAAAGCAAAAAGTCGTCTTGCATTTGTCTGGGAGTTGTCAGCACACTGTGTAAGACAAATTCAAGACGAAGACAAAAATTCGTTTTGAATTTGTCTGGAAGTTGTCAACACACTGTGGAAGACGAATTCAAGACGAAGACAAAGACAAAAATTCGTCTTGCATTTGTCTGGAAGTTGTCAACACATTGTGGAAGACGAATTCAAGATGAAGACAAAATTTTGTCTTGCATTCGTCTTACGTAATAAAAAAGTTGTCAACACATTGTGGAAGACGAATTCAAGACGAAGGAAAAGGGGAGGCGGCCGAAGTCTTAATCCGTGTCTTGAATAGAATCTCGATATGATCGTCGTTCGTCTTCTCGTCATTCGACTCGTCTTCGTTCGTCTTTCAGTTTGTCTGGCATTTGTCTTACGCAATACGAAAGTTGTCAACACATTGTGGAAGACGAATTCAAGACGAAGACGAAGACAAACATTCGTCTTGAATAGAATGTCGAATTGATCGTCGTTCGTCTTCTCGTCTTTCGACTCGTCTTCGTTCGTCTTTCAGTTTGTCTTGCATTTGTCATACGCAATGCAAAAGTTGTCAAAACATTGTGGAAGACGAATTCAAGACGAAGACGAAGACAAACATTCGTCTTGAATAGAATGTCGAATTGATCGTCGTTCGTCTTCTCGTCTTTCGACTCGTCTTCGTTCGTCTTTCAGTTTGTCTTCCTGTAATACCTTTATGGCCGGTTACTGTACCTTGTTTAAAGGGCGGCCGACTTCAGAAGGCACCCTTTCTCTCTTGGTCTTTCTTCTCCACTTCTCTCTCAATACGTTCGAGCCTGCAAAAGTGAGCATTCATTGCTTCTTTTTCCAGAGCATCCGCAGCTAAAAATAGCTGGGGCAACGAGTCTTCTTCGTCTTTCTCTCTCTCTCTCTGTGTTTCTATTGGCCTCCGTTTGCTCCTCTTTTCACTCTCGTTTCCCCCCCCCCCCCCCGAAGCATCATCATCATCATCATCAGGAGAGAAAGAGCAGCAGCAGCAGCACAAGCCAGCCAGCCAGCCAATGGTCTTCTTCTCCGTCTTCTTCTTCTTCTTCTTCTAGTACAACCGGCCACTCTCCCGCGCTCTGCGCTTCTCATCACCGCCACACTATTTCCGCATTGATTTTTTTGTTTTTCCGCCGCCGCCGCCGCCGCCGCCACACACCACACCATTCAGTTTTTTTTTTGTTGGACGACGTCCATAAAGCATTGGTTCCGCATCCGAAACTTTTTCTTCTTCCTAGTCTTCAGCCCCCCCCCCCCCCCCCCCCCCCCAACCTCTCCCCCCCC
This sequence comes from Caenorhabditis inopinata, assembly GCA_003052745.1. Classification (NCBI taxonomy): domain Eukaryota; kingdom Metazoa; phylum Nematoda; class Chromadorea; order Rhabditida; family Rhabditidae; genus Caenorhabditis; species Caenorhabditis inopinata. Next base: position 4,621,801 of record AP018152.1, on the reverse strand, counting down.
CGATCCGCTTTCTAGTGTCGTATAGATTCTTTGCCTCCAATTTCCTCGTTTTTTTTTCGCTTGTCTTGTAGGTCACACCAGGTCGGCACAGAAGAGCGGAATTCCGCATTCCGCCGCTTTTTCCATTCCGTCTTTTGGATTTCAGATTCCATTCTGCAGAGAAGGGCGGAATTCCGCATTCCGCCGTTTTTTTTTCCGTGAAAAACATTTTTTTCCGGATTCCGCGTTCCCAAAATCCAATTTCGCCCTAATCTGCACAGAAGAGCGGAATTCCGCATTCCGCCGTTTTTTTCATTTCGTCTTCCGGATTCCAGATTCCACTCTGCAGAGAAGGGCGGAATTCCGCATTCCGCCGTTTTTTTTCCCGTGAAAAACATTTTTTTCCGGATTCCGCGTTCCCAAAATCCAATTCCGCCCTAATCTGCAGAGAAGAGCGGAATTCCGGATTCCGCGTTCCCAAAATCCAATTCCGCCCTAATCTGCAGAGAAGAGCGGAATTCCGCATTCCGCCGCTTTTTCCATTCCGTCTTTCGGATTTCAGATTCCATTCTGCAAAGAAGGGCGGAATTCCGCATTCCGCCGTTTTTTTTTCCGTTAAAAACATTATTTTCCGGATTCCGCGCTCCCAAAATCCAATTCCGCCCTAATCTGCAGAGAAGAGCGGAATTCCGCATTCCGCCGTTTTTTCCATTCCGTCTTTCGGATTTAAGATTCCATTCTGCAGAGAAGGGCGGAATTCCGCATTCCGCCGTTTTTTTTTCCGTGAAAAACATTTTTTTCCGGATTCCGCGCTCCCAAAATCCAATTCCGCCCTAATCTGCAGAGAAGAGCGGAATTCCGCATTCCGCCGCTTTTTCCATTCCGTCTTTTGGATTTCAGATTCCATTCTGCAGAGAAGGGCGGAATTCCGCATTCCGCCGTTTTTTTTTCCGTGAAAAACATTTTTTCCGTTTTCCGGATTCCAAATTCCACTGTGCAGAGAAGAGCGGAATTCCGCATTCCGCCGTTTTTTTTTTGTGAAAAAATTTTTGTTCCGTCTTCCGGATTCCGAGTTCCGCCTTCCCAAAACCCCATTCCGCCGTACTCTGCAGAGAAGAGCGGAATTCCGGATTCCGCCGTTTTTTTTTCCGTGAAAAACATTTTTTTCCGGATTCCGCGCTCCCAAAATCCAATTCCGCCCTAATCTGCAGAGAAGAGCGGAATTCCGCATTCCGCCGCTTTTTCCATTCCGTCTTTTGGATTTCAGATTCCATTCTGCAGAGAAGGGCGGAATTCCGCATTCCGCCGTTTTTTTTTCCGTGAAAAACATTTTTTCCGTTTTCCGGATTCCAAATTCCACTGTGCAGAGAAGAGCGGAATTCCGCATTCCGCCGTTTTTTTTTTGTGAAAAAATTTTTGTTCCGTCTTCCGGATTCCGAGTTCCGCCTTCCCAAAACCCCATTCCGCCGTACTCTGCAGAGAAGAGCGGAATTCCGGATTCCGCCGTTTTTTTTTCCGTGAAAAACATTTTTTTCCGTTTTCCGGATTCCGAGTTCCCAAAATCTAATTCCGCCCTACTCTGCAGAGAAGAGCGGAATTCCGGATTCCGGATTCCGCCGTTTTTTTCTTCTTTGTGAAAAACATTTTTTTTCCGTTTTCGGTTTTCCGGATTTTGAGTTCCCCAAAATCCAACCTTCTCCATCGCCCGTCAGCCGCCCGCCCGCTCGCCCGCCCACCACCACGTCTCCATGGCGGCATTCCACGATTTTCGGCCGTTTTTCCCCCGGAAATCGCTCCGAGCAGCCAGGAGCCATCGTATTCTGGGATTCCGATTAGATTCCAGAATCGTTCATGTATGAAACGCGGTTTTCTTCTGAAATTTGACTGCCCCGCCCACACCTCCTCGCCGCTGACAATTTCAGAAGTGGTGGTGGTGGTCCGATAGAAAGATTACAGCAGTGGATTAGTCTGCTTTTTTCCAGAATTTTCAGCTATTTTTAGGCTCTCAATGACGAATATTGAGACCTAATGAAACTCATTTTCTGACGTCTTCATATCTCACAGCTTCCCCCCCCCCTCCTCCATCATTTTCAGCCTTTTTCATTAGTCCGACTTCCGACTTCCGCTTTGTCGCCTCCTCCTCCTCACTTCTTGATCTTCGTGTGCGGTGCGCCTTTAAACGTGCGCCTTTAAACGCCTTTAAACAGATTTTTTCTGTCTGAAATCGCATGCAAAACGTCTTTTATATCTGTCTCAGAGAAGGACGGAATTCCGGATTCCGCCGTTTTTTTTCATTCCGTCTTCCGATTTCCAGATTCCGTAAAAAAATATTTTTTCCGTTTTCCGGATTCCAGATTCCGTAAAAAAATATTTTTTTCCGTTTTCCGGATTCCAGATTCCGTAAAAAAATATTTTTCCCGTTTTCCGGATTCCAGATTCCGTAAAAAAATATTTTTTCCGTTTTCCGGATTCCAGATTCCGTAAAAAAATATTTTTCCCGTTTTCCGGATTTCAGATTCCGTGAAAAAATATTTTTCCGTTTTCCGGATTCCAGATTCCGTGAAAAAATATTTGTTCCGTTTTCCGGATTCCAGATTCCGTAAAAAAATATTTTTTTCCGTTTTCCGGATTCCAGATTCAGTAAAAAAATATTTTTTCCGTTTTCCGGATTCCAGATTCCGTAAAAAAATATTTTTTCCGTTTTCCGGATTCCAGATTCCGTAAAAAAATATTTGTTCCGTTTTCCGGATTCCAGATTCCGTAAAAAAATATTTTTTCCGTTTTCCGGATTCCAGATTCCGTAAAAAAATATTTTTTCCGTTTTCCGGATTCCGGAATCCGTGAAAAAACATTTTTCCGTTTTCCGGATTCCAGATTCCGTAAAAAAACATTTTTTCCGTTTTCCGGATTCCAGATTCCGTAAAAAAAATATTTTTTCCGTTTTCCGTTTTCCGGATTTCAGATTCCGTAAAAAAATATTTTTTCCGTTTTCCGGATTCCAGATTCCGTAAAAAAATATTTTTTCCGTTTTCCGTTTTCCGGATTTCAGATTCCGTAAAAAAATATTTTTTCCGTTTTCCGGATTCCAGATTCCGTAAAAAAATATTTTTCCCGTTTTCCGGATTTCAGATTCCGTGAAAAAATATTTTTCCGTTTTCCGGATTCCAGATTCCGTGAAAAAATATTTGTTCCGTTTTCCGGATTCCAGATTCCGTAAAAAAATATTTTTTTCCGTTTTCCGGATTCCAGATTCAGTAAAAAAATATTTTTTCCGTTTTCCGGATTCCAGATTCCGTAAAAAAATATTTTTTCCGTTTTCCGGATTCCAGATTCCGTAAAAAAATATTTGTTCCGTTTTCCGGATTCCAGATTCCGTAAAAAAATATTTTTTCCGTTTTCCGGATTCCAGATTCCGTAAAAAAATATTTTTTCCGTTTTCCGGATTCCGGAATCCGTGAAAAAACATTTTTCCGTTTTCCGGATTCCAGATTCCGTAAAAAAATATTTTTTCCGTCTTCCGATTTCCAGATTCCGTAAAAAAATATTTTTTCCGTTTTCCGGATTCCAGATTCCGTAAAAAAATATTTTTTCCGTTTTCCGGATTCCAGATTCCGTGAAAACTATTTTTTCCGTATTCCGCATTCCGGATCCCGCCGTTTTTTTGACACGTGACAAAAATGCCCCCAAAAAATTTGAAAATAAGAGCTACCGTAATCTGTGCGCCTTTAAAGTTCCCAAGAACGCGGATCTCTGCGAGACCCATTTATTTAAATCTGTGCGCCTTTAAACGTGGTGTAGATTTACGGGAAGGCTTTTTTGCAAACGAATATTCAATTTTTTATCGTTTCAATGCTGAAAAAATGCCCGACTCCCGTAAATCTACACTATGCTTAAAGGGATTCACACAAATGGACCACCACCCCCCCCCTCCCACCACGAGAGCTACCGTAGCCTGTGTACCTTTAAACGTGTTGTAGATTTACGGAAACGCTTTTTTTTGCAAGCGAATATCCGAATTTTCCATCATCAGAATGCACATTCCTCAACAGAGAAGGGCGGAATTCCGAATTCCGCCTTCCGAATTCCGCCTTCCGAATTCCGCCTTCCGAATTCCGCCTTCCGAATTCCGCCTTCCGAATTCCAGAATCCGTAAAAAAACATTTTTTCCGGATTCCGGATCCGTTTTTTTTGACACATGACAAAAATGCCCCGAAAACATTTGAAAATGAGAGCTACCGTAGCATGTGCGCCTTTAAAGTGTCCAAAGCACTCGGATCTCTGCGAGACCCATTTGTTTAAATCTGTGCGCCTTTAAACGGGGTGTGTAGATTTACGATTTGGCAGCGAACATCCAATTTTTCTATCGTTTCTGAATGCTGAAAAAAAGGCAACCGAAAACATTTGAAAATAAGAGTTATTCTTATTATAAGGGCATGCCGTTCTGTTTCGACTCTAGTCAAATGATCGTTTTTTTCAATGGAAAACGGCTTTATGTGCATTTTTGAGATGGGAAAAGCGAGAATTTTCGGAAAAAACTGTATTAGAGAGCTGGATAATTTATCCTCTATCATAAGGGCATGCCCTTATATTTCGAGTTTTGTCGTTTTTTAATTGAAATCTGCTTTATAGAGAGCATTAAACTGAGAAGAAAAACGATAATTTTCGAAAAAAACTGTCTTAGAAAGCTTAAACAGAGTACCTCTATTAGAAGGGCACGCCCTTCTGTTTCAAGTTTAGTCAAATTGTGGTTTTTACATGGAAAACGGCTTTATGTGCATTTTTGAGGTGGGAAAAACGACAATTTTCATAAGAATTAGAAATCTGAATCATTGAGTCTCTATTAGAAGAGCATGCCCTTTTATTTTGAGTTTTATCAAATTATCGTTTTTTAAAATGGAAATCTGCTTTATATGGAGCTTTGAATTGAGAAAAACGACAATTTTCGAAAAAAAAAAACTGTCTTAGAAAGCTTAAATGGTGTGCCTCTATTATAAGGGCATGATCTTCTATTTTGAGTTTTATCGTTTTTTTAATGGAAATCTGCTTTATATGGAGCTTTGAATTGAGAAAAACGACAATTTTCGAAAAAAAAAAACTGTATTGGAAGGCTTAAAAAGCATGCCTCTATCATAAGGGCATGCCCTTCTATTTCGATTTTTGTCGTTTTTTAATGGGAATCTGTTTTATACGGAGCTCTAAACTGATAAAAACGAAAATTTTCGAAAAAAAACTCTATTAGAAAGCTTAAACCATGTACCTCTATCATAAGGGCATGCCCTTCTGTTTTCAGTTTAATTAAATGGTCGTTTTTTTAATGGAAATTTGCTTTATACGGAGCTCTAAACTGATAAAAACGATATTTTTCATAAGAATTAGAAATCTGAATTATTGAGTCTCTATTAGAAGGGCATGCCGTTCTACTCCAGCGCAACGTTCCAGCGTATCGAAACTTGATTTTTCTTGTTTTTTATCTTGAAATCTGTCAAAATAAGAGATATTCCTTCCAGTTGACTGAAAATTCAAGAGAAATCGAGCCGAATTTCCCCAAAATTCATGTTCACCTACCGTAGTACTCTGGAAACGAATTTCGAAACATCTGCGATGTCCAACTCGATTTTCAGCGTTTTCCAGAGGATCGGGAAGCCGTGGGCACTGCTCTTTTCAGGAGTCTTTGCAGAGGAGCCGAGAGCGACACCCCCCCCCTCCCCCCCCCTATTCCACCCGTCTTGTTTTGTGCATGCAGAGCTCCAAGAGCAATCTCTGTTTCTCTGCTCCAAATGGATCAAGGCGATCTATGTTTGCTGGACTTGTCTGCACTTCAAACAGATGCTCTGCTCTTGCTGCTCCTGCTGCTGCTCCCGTTCGTGTGGTGGTGCTCCCCCCCCCTATCGGCTGCTCCATATTTTGATGCTCTCTGCGGTCAATTTCAGACTTTGAAGATTCGAAATCTGAAACAATGAGAGCCTTGCCTCCTCCATCCGAAATGTATCGTTTTGGCGCCTTCGTCATTGTCTGAAAAGTGCGCTGGTCTTCTGAAATATTCTGGAAATTGATGGGATTTTCCAATGAGAGCAAACCTAGAATTCCGAATTTCAGCTTTTAAAGTTCTTCTCTGAAATTCTGCACCTTTAAATAGTGTTTTTCCCTTGTTTTCTCAAAACCTCTAATAAAAGAGCCACACCTCTAATAGAAGGGTCGAGCCTCTAATAGAAGATTATCCCTAATAAAAGAGTCGTACCTCTAATAGAAGGGTCGCCTCTAATAAAAGAGTTTTCCTCTAATAGAAGAGCCGAAATTTTCAGACTTTGTATTTCGACGTTATGCTTTGAATGTATTCTGAATTTCAGCTTTTGAAGTTCTTCTCTGAAATTCTGACCTTTCAAGTAGTTTTTTCCCTTGTTTTCTCAAAACCTCTAATAAAAGAGCCATGCCTCTAATAGAAGAGCTGCCTCTAATAAAAGAGCCGAAATTTCGGCTCTTGAAGTCCTTCTCTGAAATTCTGCAATTTTCACTAATTTTTTCCTTCTTTTCGAAAAACCTCTAATAAAAGATTCACCTCTAATAGAAGAGCCGGAATTTTCAGACTTGCTTTGAATGCATTCCGAATTTCAGCTCTTGAAGTTCTTTTCTGAAATTCTGCAATTTTCACTAATTTTTTTCCCTTGTTTTCGCGAAACCTCTAATAAAAGAGCCGTGCCTTTAATAGAAGAGCCGCCATTAACAGAAGAGCCGAAATTTCAGCTTTTAAAGTTCTTCTCTGAAATTCCGCACTTTTCACTAATTGTTTCCCTTGTTTTCGCAAAACCTCTAATAAAAGAGTAGCTCCCTAATAGAAGAGTCAGAGGTCTGAAATCTATCCCTAGCCGAGGCGGCGCTTCAGAGATTCCAGAGATTCGAATTCCGAGTTCCCTAAATCCAATTCCGCCCTAATCTGCAGAGAAGGGCGGAATTCCGGATTCCGCATTCCGCATTCCGGATTGGCGGAATTCCGGATTCCGGACATTCCGCATTCCGGATTTTTTTCATTCCGTCTTCCAGATTCCAGATTCCGTGAAAATTAGCTGTTTCCGTTTTCCGTTCTCCGGATTCCGAGTTCCCAAAATCCAATTCTGCCCTACTCTGCAGAGAAGGGCGGAATTCCGGATTCCGGATTCCGCCGTTTTTTTCATTCCGTCTTCCGGATTCCAGATTTCGTGAAAAAAATTTTTTTACGTTTTTCCGTTTTCCGGATTCCGAGTTCCCCAAAATCCAATTCTGCAGAGAAGGGCGGAATCCGGAATTCCGCCCTTCTCTGCAGAGTGGAATCTGAAATCCGGAAGACGGAATAAAAAAAAGACGGAATCCGGAATGCGGAATTCCGCGCTTCTCTGCAGAGTAGGACGGAAGTGGATTTTGGGCAGATGAGATCACCGTTGATTCTCTGCTTCTTCCCTCCCCCCCCCCCTTGCGTTGACAGTGCGCGCGCTCACGCGCGCCATGATTCCGCGAGCGACCGCGTGCTTCTTCTTCGACGAAAAACCGTTGATACTGTGGAGAGACACAGCTCGTCTCGCATTTCGACCAATCAAATACACTAGGAGACGACGACGGAGACGCGGTTCTGTTGGTGAGGGGGGGGGGAGGGGGACAGTAGTAGAACACATCGTAGAAACTGACTCTCCTCTGTCTGTCTGCTGTCTGTGGGCGGCGAGACAAGGCGAGACGAAGCGAGACGAAGTGAGACGAGGGTGGCGAGGAAATGGATGATGATACGCGCGCCGCCGCCGAATAGTGTGCAGAAGTGAGCGAGAGACGCAGTATGGAAACGCTGCGCGACGGGACGGTCATCATAAGTATTATTCTTTCGGGGGGGGGGGGGGGGGAGGCCTTCTCAACCTCTCAAACAGGCAGACTATTTGCCAATCTTCTTCGTCTTCTTCTTCGTCTTTCTTCAATTTATTGTTCAATATAATATAATTCAATATTATTGCTTATCAATTGACCAATTTTCCATCATAAGGCTTCCATTTGAGCGATATTTCAGCCGTCTCGTCTTTGTCTTCGTCTTGAATTCGTCTTAATTGCGTTTATTGCGTAAGACGAATGCCAGACAAACAAAGACGAGAGGAAAGACGACTTTTGGTCTTTGTCTTTCGTGGAAACCGTAGGCGACGTCTTTGTCTTGAATTCGTCTGACTTGCTTTTAAGACGAATGCTAGACGAACAAAGACGAGAGGAAAGACGACTTTTGGTCTTTGTCTTTCGTGGAAACCGTAGGCGACGTCTTTGTCTTGAATTCGTCTGACTTGCTTTTAAGACGAATGCTAGACGAACAAAGACGAGAGGAAAGACGACTTTTGGTCTTTGTCTTTCGTGGAAACCGTAGGCGACGTCTTTGTCTTGAATTCGTCTGACTTGCTTTTAAGACGAATGCCAGACAAACAAAGACGAGAGTAAAGACGACTTTTGGTCTTCGTCTTTCTTCAATTTATTGTTCAATACAATATAATTCAATATTATTGCTTATCAATTGACCAATTTTCCATCATAAGGCCTCAATTTGAGCGATATTTGAGCCGTCTCGTCTTTGTATTCGTCTTGAATTCGTCTGACTTGCTTTTAAGACGAATTCTAGACGAACAAAGACGAGAGGAAAGACGGCTTTTAGTCTTTGTCTTTCGTGGAAACCTTAGGCGACGTCTTCGTCTTGAATTCGCCTGACTTGCTTTTAAGACGAATGCCAGACGAACAAAGACGAGAGGAAAGACGACTTTTGGTCTTTGTCTTTCTTCAATTTAGTGTTCAATATAATTCAATATTATCGCTTATCAATTGACCAATTGCCCCCAGTTTCTATCAATTTTCTCAATAATTCCTCAATTTGAGCGATATTTCAGCCGTCTCGTCTTCGTCTTCGTCTTGAATTCGTCTGACTTGCTTTTAAGACGAATGCTAGACGAACAAAGACAAGGGGAAAGACGACTTTTGGTCTTTGTCTTTCGTGGAAACCGTAGGCGACGTCTTCGTCTTGAATTCGTCTGACTTGCTTTTAAGACGAATGCTAGACGAACAAAGACGACTTTGGTCTTTGTCTTTCGTGGAAACCGTAGGCGACATCTTCGTCTTGAATTCGTCTGACTTGCTTTTAAGACGAATGCTAGACGAACAAAGACGAGAGGAAAGACGGCTTTTGGTCTTTGTCATTCGTGGAAACCTTAGGCGACGTCTTCGTCTTGAATTCGTCTGACTTGCTTTTAAGACGAATGCTAGACGAACAAAGACGAGAGGAAAGACGGCTTTTAGTCTTTGTCTTTCGTGGAAACCGTAGGCGACATCTTCGTCTTGAATTCGTCTGACTTGCTTTTAAGACGAATGCCAGACGAACAAAGACGAGAGGAAAGACGGCTTTCGGTCTTTGTCTTTCTTCAATTTAGTGTTCAATATAATTCAATATTATCGTTTTTCAATTGACCAATTTTCTATCATAAGGCCTCAATTTGAGCGATATTTGAGCCGTCTCGTCTTTGTCTTCGTCTTGAATTCGTCTTAATTGCGTTTATTGCGTAAGACGAATGCCAGACGAACAAAGACGAAAGGAAAGATGACTTTTGGTCTTCGTCTATCGTGGAAGCCTCTCTGAATCTCACGCCCCTCGAATTAGATCCAATTCAAGACTCGGATTGAGGCTTCGTCTTGAATTCGTCTGATTTGCGTAAGTCTTGCGTTTTTTGCGTAAGACGAATGCAAGACGAACTGAAAGACGAACGAAAACGAGTTTCATTTTTCTGGAAAAAAGCGAGTTTTCCTCGATTTTCAAGCATGTTTCACGCATCCCCGAGAGCTCTTTCAGTCTCTGAGATTTTCAGCTCCCGCCGTGGAGCCATAGCAATCTCTCAACTCCAGATTCTTCAAGAAATATGATGGTAAAGCTCATTATCATTGAAGGTTTCCATTTGCGCGAAATTTTCGTCTCGTCTTCGTCTTGAATTCGTCTTCCACAGTATGTTGACAAATCCTTTAAGACAAATGCAAGACGAATTTTTGTCTTCGTCTTCGTCTTGAATTCGTCTTCGCCTTGAATTCGTCTTCCACAGTGTGCGAGACGAACTTTCGTCTTCGTCTTTGCCTTGAATTCGTCTTCCACAGTGTGCGAGACGAACTTTTGTCTTCGTCTTGAATTCGTCTTCCACAGTGTGTTGACAACTTCCTTTAAGACGAATGCAAGACGAACTTCGTCTTTCATGGAAGCCTTAAGTGAATCTCTGAACCGAAATTTCCATTTTAAAGGTGCTGAACTCGAAAATGCAATTTCAGATTTCGGATTTCCGGAACGAGAGTACTATCTCCGCCTCCCCTACAGTTTTTTATCAGTGGGGGGCTATGCCATAGTCTTTTCGTGGGGGGTCATTTTTGGGTTCTCCCTTCCTTCCTTTCCATCGCGAGAAGGCCGAGTGGCCCCCCCACGTCCTATGTGCACTTGTATCGGGTTACTCTCCAATCGGAGGTACCCCCCACCCGCCCCCCGTTATCAAGTGTTCGATTGTTTGCCCCCCCCCCCTATGAATATCTTATCGCTGTCTTCTGAATCATTCAGTTTCCCATTTCCATTTGAGAACGTTGACGTTGACGCTGATTTTCCGCGCATTCTGATGTCTTCAGAATGCGTTCGTCTTTAAGCGTTTTCAGCGCTTTCAATCCTATCTGAAACTGGCTTCTTCCTCTTCTTCTTCTCCTTCTTCCAGAGAAGAAAAAATGCGATTTTTCAGCTAAAAATCGCCTAACTTTGAAATTGCACAACTGGCGGGCTGAAAGTGGGATTGCTCTGAAATTTCTTGTGTCACTACTTCTCACCTAGAACTACATTTTTCTAGTTGACAACTTTGCTGGAAACTCGCTGCCCGGGCTGCCAGGGCTCAATGAAGTGGAAGAAAAAATGCGATTTTTCAGTTCAAATCGCCTCACTTTGAGATTGCAGAACTTGGTGGCTGAAAATGGGATTGCTCTGAAATTTCTTGTGTCACTACTTCTCACCTAGAACTCCATTTTTCTAGTTGACAACTTTGCTGGAAACTCGCTGCCCGGGCTGCTATGGCTCAATGAATTGGAAGAAAAAATGCGATTTTTCAGTTAAAAATTGCCTAACTTTGAGATTGCACAACTGGCTGGCTGAAAATGGGAATGCTCTGAAATTTCTTGTGTCACTACTTCTCACCTAGAACTACATTTTTCTAGTTGACAACTTTGCTGGAAAATCGCTGCCCGGGATGCCAGGGCTCAATGAAGTGAGCACCTCTGAAAAAAACAGAGGGGACTGTAGCATAGTAATAGAAGACCGGGGGGGGGGGGATAGGAATCAAGGAATCAGAAATCCGAAGCCTGAGCCAGCTCCCTCAGCAGGAAGGGGGGGGGAGAGGGGGGGGGCACCGCATATGGTGACTGTGTTGTGCTCCCCGCCGGCCGGCCGGCCGGCCGGCGGCGGTGCAAATATTGACTTTTTTGGAGGAAATGAACGAAATGCATACTCTGTGCTGCTCTTTTTGTTGTTTTTTCTCTTTCGGCTTTTCACATTTTCTTTTGCTCTCTTTCTACCCCCCCCTCCCACCACCCAAGCTGTTTTTGACTGCTTTCACTCCTGGATACCTGCTCATTGCCGGCTCTCCCTCCCCTCCCAAATATTTGATTTTTGTATTTTCGAAATATTGAAACGGTGGGGGGGGGGGAGATGGAAAACCCTTTTTTTTTCCTTCGATTTACTTCGCTGCCGACCTTCTTCAAAATGGCAGGCACCTGTGCTCCAGAGAAGGGCGGAATTCCGCATTCCGCATTCCGTTTTCCGGATTCCGAGTTCCCAAAAACTAATTCCACAACTACTCTGCAGAGAATGGCGGAATTCCGCATTCCGCATTCCGCATTCCGGATTCCGCCGTTTTTTTCATTCCGTATTCCGAATTCCAGATTCCGTGAAAAAACTTTTTCTTCCGTTTTCCGTTTTCCGGATTCCGAGTTCCCAAAATCCAATTCCGCCCGCCCTACTCTGCAGAGAAGGGCGGAATTCCGCATTTCGGATTCCGCATTCCGCCGCTTTTTACATACCGTATTCCGGATTCCAGATTCCGTGAAAAAATTTTTTCTTCCGTTTTCCGTTTTCCGGATTCCGAGTTCCCAAAATCCAATTCCGCCCTACTCTGCAGAGAAGGGCGGAATTCCGCATTCCGCATTCCGGATTCCGGTTTCCGGATTCCGCCGTTTTTTACATTCCGGATTTCGTGAAAGAATTGTTTTCTGCTTCTTTTCGCAAATACTTGGGCGGTCCCTAATATAAGGGCATGCCCTTCTAATTTTTTGAAACTTTTCTTAATTCTTTGAGACTACAAAAGCAAGAAACACGCATGCTTTCCAGAGTAGGGCGGAATTGGATTCTGGGAACTCGGAATCCAGAATCCGGAAAACGGAAAACAATTTTTCTCGGAATCTGGAATTCGGAATACGGAATCCGGAATTCCGCCCTTCTCTGATGCTTTCTCAAAGATTACTGTAGAGGGGTTTTGGATGCCTCTACAGTAACCGAGTGTCTGAAAATTACAGAAGAAACGGACGCCCTCCCCCCACCCCACCCCTAATACAAGAGTGGGGCGCTGCAATCTTAAAAGTCTGAAACGCACTGATCCGCTTCCTGCTTGGGCACTTCCTTTTCGGATTGAGAGCTTCCCTTGAAATCGCTGTAACAAGGCTTCTTCTAAGAGCTGTAACTCTGAAAGTAGCAGTCGCACTGAAAAATGATTAACTAGAAAAATGAAGCTCTATGTTTGAAGAATTCACTCTGGAAATTTCAAGTAAATCGAGCAATTTCAGACAGAATGGCGAATGCTGAAACTTGGACGATTTTCAACTGAAAATGGCAATTTTTGGGTTTTCATTTGACCGCTAAATTTGCCAAAAATCTAGATTATTGTATGTGCCCCTCCTTTATTTGGCTTTAAAATTGACAATTTCGAAACTTTTTTTCTTTCAAATCGCTGCAAATTGATCAATCAGCTGATTGATTACTCATTGCTCCGTGATTCTTGCCTCTTCGGAGTGTGCTCCATGGTTCTGCAAACCGTGCTCGGCTCCTCCTTCCAGAAGACACTCTAGTCTGCAGAATCATAGAGGGCCCTCTCTTCTGAAGCTATTCTTTACTATTAGCACAATTTTGAGCACTTCCTTTTCGGATTGAGAGCTTCCCTCGAAATCGCTGTAACAAGGCTTCTTCTAAGAGCTGTAACTCTGAAAGTAGCAGTCGCACTGGAAAATGATTAACTAGAAAAATGAAGCTCTATGTTTAAAGAATTCGCTCTAAAAATTTCAAGTAAATCGAGCAATTTCAGACAGAATGGCGAATGCTGAAACTTGGGCGATTTTCAACTGAAAATGCAAAATTTTGGGTTTTCATTGACGTACTCGCAGTTTATTAATTTTTCATCCCATTTGGTAACCATTTCGAAACTTTTTCTTCCTAATCACGCCATCATTAATCATTCCTAACCTTCTGAATCATTGTGTACGGTCTCAGTGAACTGCAGCGATGACTCAAACTGTTCTAGATTAATGCGATTTCGCAATTTCCAATGTGATTCTTTGAGCGCTGAACAACGACACTGTCTGAAACTAAACCAACTAGTTTCAGACAAATCCGAAGAGTGAATATCAAAAACCGTGCTCACGCCAGAGCTCTCACTCCATTAGGTCAGCTAAGGCTCTCATTCCGGCGAAGTTCCTTCTCGTCTTCGTCTTGAATTCGTCTTGAATTCGTCTCGAATTCGTCTTCCACAGTTTGTTGACAACTCCTTTAAGACAAATGCAAGACGAAATTTTGTCTTCGTCTTTCGCGGAAGCCTTAAGCGTCCAAGACGAGTCGAAAGACGAGGTCAAGTCTCGGATTAAGGCCTCCATTTGGGCAAGATTTCGACCGCGTCGTCTTTGTCTTCGTCTTGGATTCGTCTTCCACAGTTTGTTGACTATTACCTAAGACGAACTGAAAGACGAACGAAGACGACTCGACTTTTGGTCTTCGTCGCTGAACCGAAATTTCAATTTTAAAGACGCTGAACTCGAAAATGCAATTTCAGAATTTCGGATTTCCGGAACTTCGAAATACTATTTTTTGCTTCAATTTGCGCGAAATTTGTGTCGTCTTCCTCTGGAATTTGTCTTGAATTCGTCTTGAATTTGTCTTTAATTCGTCTTGAATTCGTCTTCCAAAATGTGTTGACAACTTTCGTATTGCTTAAGACAAAAGCCAGACAAATTTTTGTCTTCGTCTTCCACAGTGTGTTGACAACTTCCTTTAAGACAAATGCAAGACGAATTTTTGTCTTCGTCTTGAATTCGTCTTCGCCTTGAATTCGTCTTCCACAGTGTGCAAGACGAATTTTTGTCTTCGTCTTCCACAGTGTGTTCACAACTTTCGTATTGCTTAAGACAAATGCAAGACGAATTTTTGTCTTCGTCTTGAATTCGTCTTTGCCTTGAATTCGTCTTCCACAGTGTGCGAGACGAACTTTTGTCTTCGTCTTCCACAGTGTGTTCACAACTTTCGTATTGCTTAAGACAAATGAAAGACGAATTTTCGTCTTCGCCTTGAATTCGTCTTCCACAGTGTGCAAGACGAATTTTCGTCTTCGTCTTCCACAGTGTGTTGACAACTTCCTTTAAGACAAATGCAAGACTAATTTTTGTCTTCGTCTTGAATTCGTCTTCCACAGTGTGTTGACAACTTCCTTTAAGACAAATGCAAGACGAATTTTCGTCTTCGTCTTCCAAAATGTGTTGACAACTTTCGTATTGCTTAAGACAAAAGCCAGACAAATTTTTGTCTTCGTCTTGAATTCGTCTTCACTTTGAATTCGTCTTCCACAGTGTGCAAGACGAATTTTCGTCTTCGTCTTCCAAAATGTGTTGACAACTTTCGTATTGCTTAAGACAAAAGCCAGACAAATTTTTGTCTTCGTCTTGAATTCGTCTTCACTTTGAATTCGTCTTCCACAGTGTGCGAGACGAACTTTCGTCTTCGTCTTTGCCTTGAATTCGTCTTCCACAGTGTGCGAGACGAACTTTTGTCTTCGTCTTGAATTCGTCTTCCACAGTGTGTTGACAACTTCCTTTAAGACAAATGCAAGACGAAATTTTGTCTTCGTCTTCCAAAATGTGTTGACAACTTTCGTATTGCTTAAGACAAATGCAAGACGAAATTTTGTCTTCGTCTTCCATAGTGTGTTGACAACTTCCTTTAAGACAAATGCAAGACTAATTTTTGTCTTTGCTTTCGTCTTGTCTTCGTCTTCCAAAATGTGTTGACAACTTTCGTATTGCTTAAGACAAATGCAAGACGAATTTTTGTCTTCGTCTTCGTCTTGAATTCGTCTTCCACAGTGTGCGAGACGAACTTTTGTCTTCGTCTTGAATTCGTCTTCCAAAATGTGTTGACAACTTTCGTATTGCTTAAGACAAAAGCCAGACAAATTTTTGTCTTCGTCTTCGTCTTGAATTCGTCTTCGCCTTGAATTCGTCTTCCACAGTGTGCGAGACGAACTTTTGTCTTCGTCTTTCGCGAAAACCTAAAGCGCCCCGGTGGAGATGGAAGAAAGAGAGAGAAGTTGCTGCCGAAACGTCTGCGCCATGCCTCCCCCCCCCCCCCGCGCTCCTCTAGATGAGTCTCCAACGATGCCGTCACATTGTGTTATTGTGATTGTGATTGTGATCAAATAAAAGAAGAACAGGAAATTCAATGAGAATTGCATAATTTGCCCTTTTCGTCTGGTGTACGTATGTCTGTGTGTTCCAATCACTCGTTTCATTGATTTATGAGATGGAAGAAGAAAACAGACGATTTTTCTCGCCGTCTTCGTCTTCTTTTTCGTCTTCGTCTTCGTCTCCGCCATCATCGTCGCTGTCATAGTTGTGGTGTCTTTATGTGTGACTCATACCTGCTGACTGTGTCCTCTCATGTTCCATATTGTACATTTATATGTACATACATACACCCCATTTTCCTCTTCGCTTCGTTTCCACTCCCCCCCCCCCTCCCTCCCCATTTTCTGTATATGCATTGTTTAAACACGTACATACAGGACGTCTTCCCAGGGCTCTTGGCTTTGCACTGCGCTGCTGCATTCGCGCTCCACTGTGCAGGGCGGCGCCTTCGGGGAAACGGAGGCAAACTCATTTTCTTCAATTTTTCCTTGCATTTTCCCGGGCAAATATCGATTTTTTCTTTTCTTAGAATTCTTACTAAAATCTTTTACCAAATTTCTTTAAAATTTCAGAAAATTGCAGCGACGCAAAGCGACAAAAAGGAAGTTCTCGCAAGTTGGAGATTCCAGATAAAAGGGAAGTGTTTTTTGAAAATTTTTTTTAAAATTAAAACTTTAAAACTATATAAAAACTATATAAAAACTAAATATAATATTCAAAAAATTTTAATTCATTAATTTTTCTTTTTCTGAGCAAAAACTAAAAATTCGCCGCTAACTGCTTTTTGGCTAGAAAAAATAAGAAAAATTCGTTGTTTCCTTAAAATTTTAATTTTTAATCTTAAATTCTAAATTACCTTAACTCTATTAAGAAAATTAATTATTTATAAATGCTAAAAACAAAGTTTCCTTCATCTCCATTGCGCATTATCGATTTTCCAGAATTTTTAATTTCTCGCAAAAATTAAATTTAAAAAATCAAAAGTTTTACTTAAATTTTACTAATTTTCAATAATTTTCCTTTTGTTTTAAAGAACAAAAAAATGGAAAATCCTCTAAAATTTCTCTGAGCAAAAACTAAAAACTCGGCGCTAACGGCTTTTTGGCTGGAAAAAAAATAAGACAAATCTTCGAAAATTCGTTGTTTCTTTTAAAATTTAAATTTTAAATTTTAAATTCTAAATTACCTTAATTCTATTAAGAAAATTAATTATTTATAAATGCTAAAAACAAAGTTGCTTTCATCTCCATTGCGCATTATCGATTTTCCAGAATTTTGAATTTCTCGCAAAAATTAAATTTAAAAAATCAAAGTTTTACTTAAATTTTACTAATTTTTAATAATTTTCCTTATGTTTTAAAGAAAAAAAAAATGGAAAATCCTCTAAAATTTCTCTGAGCAAAATCTAAAAATTCGCCGCTAACGGCTTTTTGGCTGGAAAAAATAAGAAAAATTCGCTGTTTCTTTAAAATTTTTAATTTTTAATTTTAAATTCTAAATTACCTTAATTCTATTAAGAAAATTAATTATTTATAAATGCTAAAAACAAAGTTTCCTACTTTTCCATTGCGCATTATCGATTTTCCAGAATTTTGAATTTCTTGCAAAAATTAAATTTAGAAAATCAAAATTTTACTTAAATTTTACTAATTTTCAATAATTTTCCTTATGTTTTAAAGAAAAAAAAAATGGAAAATCCTCTAAAATTTCTCTGAGCAAAATCTAAAAATTCGCCGCTAACTGCTTTTTGGCTAGAAAAAATAAGAAAAATTCGTTGTTTCCTTAAAGTTTTTAATTTTAAATCTTAAATTCTAAATTACCTTAATTCTATTAAGAAAATTAATTATTTATAAATGCTAAAAACAAAATGTCCTTCTTCTCCATTGCGCATTATCGATTTTCCAGAATTTTTAATTTCTCGCAAAACTTAGATTTAAAAATTCAAAGTTTTACTTAAATTTTACTAATTTTCAATAATTTTCCTTATGTTTTAAAGAAAAAAAAATGAAAAATCCTTTTAAAAAAAGTCTCCGAGCTCTCCCAAATCATTTTTCGAATTTCTCATTTGCGCCCCTTCGATTGAATTCGATTAAATTAAATTAAATTTCTCTTTTTTCTTTTTTTAATTTAACAAATATAATAGTAAAAAGGAATTGAAAGTGTTGTAATAATAAACGCCGCATCACCCACTTTCTCCCATTTCCGTTGTTGGAGTGATATCACTTTATTTCCCCATTTATTTGACCTTGGCTTTCTGGCGCTCTGCGTCTCTCGTCCTCTCGTTGACTCATTTCTTCTTTTTTTTTTGTCTGAAATCAGACTGGCGATACTGGTTTTGGGTGTTTTTTAACGGAAGCGTGATGACAGGCGACTGGGGGGGGGGGGAGAGAAAGAGAAATTTAAAAATAAAACTGAAAACCGTGTAAAGAAAGCACAAAGACACAATGAGAATCGGTATTTTAACACAAATATTAAAAAGTCGTAGATCTCGTTGGAATCGCGAAGAAATTTTCCTTTTTTTTTGGCTTTTTTTTTGGGTATTCGAGCTCATTGAGAATTCGAAAAATTGAAAAATTAAAAAAAATTTTTACATTTTTTTTTTAATTTTTTAAAGCTAAAAAGTGTTTTCTATAAGGTTTTTTTTTTTAAGATTTTCCATTCTCTGAAATTGTTTTTTGTTTTAATATTGATTTTTTTCCTTTTTTTCCAGTCTGCCTTCCTTTCAGATATTCGAGCTCATCGATTAAAATTTTTGAAATTAAATTTTAGAAAAAAATTGAAAAATTAAAAAAAAAAATTTTTAACAGTTTTTTTAAGAGAGAAAAGTGCTTTCTATACGGTTTTTTTTAGATTTTCCATTCTCTGAAATATCTTTTTTAATTTTAATATTGATTTTTGTTTCCAGTCCGGCTCCCTTTAGGGGTATTCGAGCTCATCGATTAAAATTCAGAAAAATGGAAAAAACAATTTTTTCAGCGAGAAAAATGTCTTCTTTAAGGTTTTTTTAAAAAGATTTTCCATTTTCTCAAATTTCTTTTGTTTTTTTTTTGTTTTAATATTGATTTTTGTTTCCAGTCCGGCTCCCATTTAGGTATTCGAGCTCATCGATTAGAATTTTTAAAACGAAACTTTAGAAAAAATTGGAAAATGAAAAAAAAAATTTTTAACATTATTTCAGCGAGAAAAGTGTTTTCTATACGGTTTTTTAGATTTTCCAATCTCTGAAATTTTCTTTTATTAAAATTATTAAAATGAAAATTTAGAAAAATTTGAAAAATTGAAAAAAAAACATTTTTTTCACAATTTTTCAGCTAGAAAAGTGTTTTCTTTAGATTTGTGATTCTCTGAAATTTTTCTTTTTTAATTTAATTTTGATTTTCATCCATTTTTCCAGTCTGCCTTCCTTTCAAATATTCGAGCTCATCGATTAGAATTCTTAAAATTTAAATTCAAAAAACATTGAAAAATTGAAAAAAAAACATTTTTTAAACAATTTTTTTAGCGAAAAAGGTGCTTTCTTTAAGGTTTTTTTTTGATTTTCCATTCTCTGAAATTTCTTTTTTTTTGTTTTAATTTTGATTTTCTTCCATTTTTCCAGTCCGGCTCCTTTTTGGGTATTCGAGCTCATTGATTATTGAAAAAACTTTTTTTTAAAACATTTTTTTCATCGAGAAAAGTGTTTTCTTCAAGGTTTTTTTTAGATTTCCCATTCTCTAAAATTTTTCTTTTTTTACAATTTAATATTGATTTTTTTGTTTCCAGTCCGGCTTCCTTTTGGGTATTCGAGCTCATCGATTAAAATTCAGAAAAATGGAAAATTTTTAAAAAATTTAAAATGAAAAAACAATTTTTTTGCGAGAAAAGTGTTTTCTTTAATGGGGTTATTAATGAAAAGCACGAAAAGCATTTTAATGCAAAAAAATGCATTTTTTCGCATTAAAATGCAATTGTGCTTTTCATGAATAACCCCATAAGGTTTTTTAGATTTTTCATTCTCTGAAATTTCTTTTTTTTTTGTTTTAATTTTGATTTTCTTCCATTTTTCCAGTGCGGCTCCTTTTTGAGTATTCGAGCTCATCGATTAGAATTGTTAAAATGGAAAAATGAAATAAAAAATTTTTTTTTCACAATTTTTCAGCTAGAAAAGTGTTTTCTTCAAGGTTTTTTAGATTTGTCATTCTCTGAAATTTTTCTTTTCTTTTAAATTGTTTTTTCTTCCATTTTTCCAATCTACCTCCAACCAGTCCTTCCCTTTTTTTCTTTCCAATGAGTACCTCATTTTCGTCGATTTTCCGGCCCCCCCCCACCCCCTCCCGTTCCTCCATCTCCTCGATTTCCCTTATTTTCCTGTCACCAATTAACGACATAATGACTTAATAAGTGGCGCAATTTCAATAGAATTTCTTCTCGGTTTTTCATAATGTCTTTTTCTTTGGTTTTTCGTTTCTTTCACGCTCTATTGCAAATTCCAGTTGGCGGGTATTCCAAGATTAGTGGTAGCTGCTGCATTCTGCTGTCCTCCACCTCCTACGTCGCCGAGTCGGCCTCGTCTTCGTCTCCACAGGCGCCAACTCGTCGCGGCGCGTCGTCGGCCACTACCACCACCACCATCACCACCACCATCACTTGCTGTTGTTGTTGTCACACTCCCGTGAATCACGACGTCGTCGTCTCCGCCTTCCCGTCGTTACGTGTCCGCTGCTGCTGCTGCTCCCGCCCGCGCTCCGCCAACGCCGCCGCCACGACGACGACGGTGCACGAGGCGAGCACCTCGCCGCAGCACCATCATCATCATCCACGTCGCAGCGGTATGACCGTGGCGAGTTACAGTATGGTGCTGTGCGGCTCATCTGATGATCATCGCTATCGAGGTCGAATCGAAAAGTGAGTTGTGTTACCCTAATTAAAGAGCATGCTCTTCAAATTTTCTAATGGGGTTATTCATGATGCAAATTTTTATGCAAAAAATGCATTTTAATTCATTACTATTTTGAATTAAAATGCAAGGCGGTGTCGGATATCGTCACCGAGAAAGTCTATGCGCCTTTAATCTTTCAAATAAATAATTTTACTATTTTCTCACCATTTCCATAGTAATTTTACGCTTTTTCGCCTCCTCATCGTTCATTTTTGGCTGTAAATTATTATTTTTATCAAATTAATTTAAATTTTTTCCGAAAATGTGAATTTTTCGCACAATATGAGTTCTTCTGGAAAAAAATTGAGAGCCTCGTAAATCGACACATTAAAGGCGCACAGACTTTCTCGGTGACGGTATCCGACACCGCCTTGCATTTTAACTGAACTACGATGCATTTTTTTTCAATTAAAATGCTATCGTGAATACGATTAAAGTGGCATTTTTTGCATAAAAATGCATCATGAATAAAATCTTTTCGTATCGTATTGTGGAAACGTCTGTTATCTATTTTCAAATTTCTGAAATTGATAGCATCATTTTATAGTTTTGTTTTTCATTAAAACAACTTTAAATGCACAATTCTTGATGCTCTTATATTAGGGGTTTTCAGAGCTGAGAATAAAAGGTCTCAGCTCTGAAAGAGTGTCGATTTGATTTGCAGAGTGAAATTTGGCGTTCCCATCAACGAGGCGTTCGCCCATGACATTCCGGCCACCCTCCTAATGCTGCTGCTCAAAGTGAACAAGGACGGGCCGGCGAAAAAGGACATTTGGAGGGCTCCCGGCAACCAGGCGCAGGTCAGGAAGCTGTCGCAAGTGATGCAGCACGGTCGACTCGTCAACATTGAGAACTTCACCGTCTACACGGCGGCGTCCGTCATAAAGAAGTTTCTGTCAAAGTTGCCCGGCGGGATTTTCGGACGAGACAACGAGGAGACGCTCTTCAACAGCGCCTCCACCGGAATGGACATTGAGAAGCAGAGACAAGTGTTTTATAGGTGAATCGCCCCGCTAGTTACACCCATTTTCTTCTGGCTGAAACACGCTCTGAAACAACTGTTAAGCAACTGCTTCCTTTAGGATATTTGGCTCATTGCCGGTCGCCTCTCAACACCTGCTCGTCCTTCTCTTCGGCACGTTTCGCGTCGTCGCCGATTCCTCCGACGGTCACTCGACCGCAATGAATCCGAATGCCATTGCAATTTCGGTGGCCCCTTCACTGTTTCACACATGTATACACGATGGAAGGACGGTAAGCTCAAGCCTAAGCCTAAGCCTAAGCTCTAGCCTAGGTCTAAGCCTAAGCCAAAGCTTAAACCTAAGCTCTAGCCTAAGCCTAAGTCTAATCCTAAACCTAAGCCTAAGCCTAGCCTAGGCCGAGGTCTAAGCTCAAGCTCTAGCCTAGGTCTAAGTCTAAGCCTAGGCCGAAGTCTAAGCCTAAGCCTAAGCCGAAGCCTAAGTCTAAGCCTAAACCTAAGCCTAAGCCTAGCCTAGGCCGAATTCTAAGCCTAAGCCTAAGCCGAAGCATAAGCCTAAGCCTAAACCTAAGCTGTAGTCTAAGCCGAAGTCTAAGCCTAAGCCTAAGCCTAAGCTCTAGCCTAGGTCTAAGCCTAAGCCAAAGCTTAAACCTAAGCTGTAGTCTAAGTCTAAGCCTAAGCTGTAGTCTAAGTCTAAGCCTAAGCCTAAGCCTAGGTCTAAGCCTAAGCTCTAGCCTAGGTCTAAGTCTAAGCCTAGGCCGAAGTCTAAGCCTAAGCCTAAGCCGAAGCCTAAGTCTAAGCCTAAGCCAAAACCTCAGCGTAGGCCTAAGCCTAAGCCTAAGCTCACAGGCTCTAGTGTACAGCGACGCCTGCGAGACTTTGTTGTAAATGCTCTCCAACACCTCCTCTACCTTCTCCCTAATTAAAAGACCCTGCCCTTTTATTAGGGGGAGCTAGCCCACTCTAACATCAATTCCTTTGCGAGCAATATTTTTGATTTTTGGAAAAAAAAAGCCAATGTTCTGCTGGTCGACCTCATTTAAGAGTTCAGTTAGAGGAATGCCCTTCTGTTAGAGGTTCCACTGTAATTTGGTAGTTTCAGAAGGGCGATTCTTGCAATCGACCTTAATACGTCGCTTAAAATCACTTAAAATTTCTCGAAACGATTCTCTACCCCTTAATAGAAGGGCATCCATACTACTCCAGAATTAAGAATCAATAAACGCGTTTCCCACTACTTCCGCTCTTAAAATCCCGTAGGACATCTGAAAATTCTCGTTTTGACGCTTCTGGGAAACGAACATAAGAGCATGCCACTCTAATAGAGCACCAGCTAGAATGCGTCGCTGCTGCCGCTAGATGGAATTCCAGACTGACGATTGCCGATCGAGACGGTAGAAAACGGAATTTCAGGCGCGAGTGGAAGACCTGCAACGGTTCAAGCTGGCGTCCAACATCGTGTGCTCCATCATTTGCTCATTCGGCGACACAAAACTATTCCCGCGCGAGTGTTACGAGTACTACGCCAGGTACACGGGTCGGACGTTGCGAATCGACGAAAACCGAATGTTCACCTTTCATAACGCGTCGAGTGAGTTGTTCTACTAGTTCTCTTTTTTTCTCTCTTCCAATGCCTATATCGTAGTAACACCGACTACTCACCGTTTCTTACACATCACCCATCGGCCCCCCGACTCTGCCCACGCCCCGCCCCCCCCCCCCCAATCCGCCCGCCCGCCCCGTCCCCGTCCCCCTCTCTTCTCCCTTTCGCCCAGCTGCACACACAATACACTGTCTAACCGGCCCCCCCCCCTCCCAGTATCAAATATACAACTAACATTTCTCGCTCACCCACCACAGTAGTACGGTATATATGGGTCCTTTGGTTTTCTGTTTTTCACTATACTCTCTCCTCCAACTACACTCTCTTCTATCTCTCTCTCTCTCTGGAGCCCTGCTCCTGCTCTTCTCTCCCCGCTAAAAATCGGTGGGACGAGGAGCAGAGCTCACTCACTCTCTCTCGACTCTCGAAATTCCGAATTGGCATGGTTTTGATGTGCACCTGTCCCTACGTGCCGTCGGTCGTGGTGGAGCACAGTGCTCTTTCATTGTTCAGTTTTCCCGCCCACGTCTCCTTGCATGGTGTTAATGATGATCTCTTTTCGTTGAATTCTCTTCATTTTATGCGGGGGGGGGGGTATGTGAAATCGGAACAAAATGAGAATAGAACTCGTAGCAAATCGGAACATGATGAAAATAAAAAATTGTTAAAAACGAAAACTGTATTGAATTGGAACTGTTTTAAAGCAAAACCGCATGGAATTGGAACTCTGTTCAATGGAGCGCGTTTGCTTTACCCAGAGTATTTTTAGTTGATTTAACGTACTCTTGGTAAAGCAAACGCGCTCCATTGAACAGAGTTCCAATTCCATGCGGTTTTACTTTAAAACAGTTCTATTATCGCCGTAAAAAAAAAGTTCGACATTTTTTCGAGCCCCCCGCGAAAATCGGGATTTTGAATTTAGAGGCTCCGCCCATTCATCATCATCAGAGCGCATTTGCTATGCGCGATATATTTTTATCAGAAGAAACGAAAAAAAAAGATAAATGACGCAAATTGATATATTTAAACATTCGAAGAAACGTGTAAAAAAATTCACGATTAATACAATTTCGTTCTTTTAATCCAGTTTAATTCTGAAAATTCAGAAGAAAAAATAAAAATTCAAAAAATGTATCGCACGAGAAATTTCTTCGAAAAATTCTCGAAAATTTTCCGAAAAATTCTCGAGAAATGTTTCTCGTTGATTTCTCGAAAAATTTCGAAAATTCTCGAAAAAAAGAACATTTCGATAAAAAATAATAATAAACTAGTTCGAACGACACTCCGAAATAACGCAAAGCGCGGTGTTTATCGTATTTCCATTCAAATAATTTTTCGAGAAATTTCCGAAAAATTTTCGAAAAATCAACGAGAAAAATTCTTCGAGAATTTTTCGACAATTTTTCGAAAAACGCATTTTTCGAGAAAAAATTTTTCGAAACGACACACTGGCGCATAGCAAATGCGCTCTGATGATGAAATGGGCGGAGCCTCCAAATTCAAATCCCGATTTTCGCGGGCTCGAAAAAATGTCGGAACTTTTTTTTTACGGCGATAATAGAACTGTTTTAAAGTAAAACCGCATGGAAGCGGAACAGTATTGAATTGGAACTCTGTTCAATGGAGCGCGTTTGCTTTACCCAGAGTACTTTTCTCAGCGTTAAATCAACTAAAAATACTCTGGGTAAAGCAAACGCGCTCCATTGAACAGAGTTCCAATTCAATACAGTTTTCTTGTTTAACATTTTTATTTTCATCAAGTTCCGATTTGCTACGAGTTCTATTCTCATTTTGTTCCGATTTCACATACCCCCCCCCCATTTTATGTCTGTGTTGTTCTCTTCAGAGCACACATGCACACACACACACACACTCGATTACTTACTGTCTCTCTCTCTATCTCCTCATTTTACGTTTTGTTTTTCTCTCTGGAATGATGGTGAATAAACACTGGTGGTTGTTCTCAGTTTTGGAATGCTCATTTCTCTCATCGCATGAATCACAGAATGCATGATTCAGATTGTCAAGTGAACACACAATCCTTGCTGAAAATTGACTGGCACGCGCCGCGTCGCGCTGGAAATGACGGAAGGATCAGAAGCCTAGAACAGCTCGGACTTTTTGTGTTGAGCAGTGTGTCGTTTCGAAAAATTATTTCTCGAAAAACTCTCGAGAAATCTCGAAAAATGATTTGAATGGAAATACGATAAACACCGCGCTTTGCGTTATTTCGGAGTGTCGTTCGAACCAGTTTATTATTATTTTTTATCGAAATGTTTTTTTTTCGAGAATTTCTCGAAAAATTTTTCAGAAATTTCTCGAGAAATTTTTCTCGTTGGTTTTTCGGAAATGTCTCGAGAATTTTTCGGAATTTTTTCGGAAATTTTTTTCTTTGATTTTTCGGAAATTTCTCGAAATTTTCTCGAAGAATTTCTCGAAATATTTTTCGAAAATTTCTCGAGAAATTTTTCTCGTTGATTTTTCGAAAATTTTTCGAAATTTTTTGAGAATTTCTCGAGAAATCGCGAAAAATGATTTGAATGGAAATACGATAAACACCGCGCTTTGCGTTATTTCGGAGTGTCGTTCGAACCGAATTTTTCGAGCATTTTTCGGAAATTTTTTTCTTTGATTTTTCGGAAATTTCTCGAGAGTTTTTCGGAAATTTTTCGGAAATTTTCCGGAATTTTTTCGGAATTTTTTTTCTTTGATTTTTCGGAAATTTCTCGAGAAATTTTTCTCGTTGGTTTTTCGGAAATTTTTCGGAAATTTTCCGGAATTTTTTCGGAATTTTTTTCTTTGATTTTTCGGAAATTTCTCGAAATTTTCTCGAAGAATTTCTCGAAATATTTTTCGAAAATTTCTCGAGAAATTTTTCTCGTTGATTTTTCGAAAATTTTTCGAAATTTTTTGAGAATTTCTCGAGAAATCGCGAAAAATGATTTGAATGGAAATACGATAAACACCGCGCTTTGCGTTATTTCGGAGTGTCGTTCGAACCGAATTTTTCGAGCATTTTTCGGAAATTTTTTTCTTTGATTTTTCGGATATTTCTCGAGAGTTTTTCGGAAATTTTTCGGAATTTTTTCGGAAATTTCTCGAAAAAATTTTTTCTTTGATTTTTCGGAAATTTTTCGGATTTTTTCGGAAATTTTTTCCTTTGATTTTTCGGAAATTTCTCGATTTCTCGAAGAATTTCTCGAAGAATTTCTCGAAAATTTCTCGAAAAATTTCTCGAAATGCTTTCGAAACGACACACTGGTGTAGAGCAGGCTGGAACTTTCAGCTGTGCTCCGACTAGATGAGCCCGGATTGAAAATGTCTTAAAACAAGCAAGATCCGCAATCCTCAGCAGAAATACAAAAACCACAGAGAGCTCTCGCCAATGCCAATGCAAATGCGCTTCACACTGGAGCGCATTTGCATTGGCGACAATATTGAGCATCTCAAAAAGCTTCTTGAATCTTGAATTGATATTATCGCCGTAAAAAAAAAAAGTTCCGACATTTTTTCGAGCCCGCGAAAATCGGGATTTGAATTTAGAGGGTCCGCCCATTCATCATCATCAGAGCGCATTTGCTATGCGCGATATATTTTTTGAATTTTTATTTTTTCTTCTGAATTTTCAGAATTAAACTGGATTAAAAGAACCAAATTGTATTAATCGTGAATTTTTTTTTTCGTTTCTTCTGATAAAAATATATCGCGCATAGCAAATGCGCTCTGATGATGATGAATGGGCGGAGCCTCTAAATTCAAATCCCGATTTTCGCGGGCTCGAAAAAATGTCGGAACTTTTTTTTTACGGCGATAATAGAACTGTTTTAAAGTGAAACCGCATGGAATTGGAACTCTGTTCAATGGAGCGCGTTTGCTTTACCCAGAGTACGTTAAATCAACTAAAAATACTCTGGGTAAAGCAAACGCGCTCCATTGAACAGAGTTCCAATTCCATGCGGTTTCACTTTAAAGCAGTTCCAATTCACTACAGTTTTCTTTTTTAACAATTTTATTTTCGATAATATATTCCCGTGTCAAACTGGATTCTCAGCGTAGCGCATTTGCATTGGCACCGATCACTTGGGAATCTGAATCCGATTTTTCAGAGGAATGCCAACTTTTAAATTAATTTTTAATTTGAATCGTTGTGTTTGGTTGTGCCCTCAAATTGTTTTATTATAATAATTTGAAATCCCTCCAGAATTGAAAAAAAAAAAAAACTTGAAAACTCTCGTGATTGTGTTTGTGTCATTACCGTAACCCGTGTCCATGCTCTCTTCAGACCGTCGCGCCCGCGGAGACGAGTTCTCGGCGCTGGCTGCAAAGTGCGCCGGTGCCTACTCGCTGGCCGCTCTTCATCTGGCGGAGGAAACGTCTCCGGAGTCGTCGCTCACCGCCGCCAACGCCGCCGCCAACGCCGCCACCTCGTCATCAAAGCCGCCGCGTGGAAACGGCGTCGGACGAGCCGGAAGTCTGAAGCAACACGCGTTGACTCAAACGACGGATCATCCGAAGAGAAGCGTGTCGATCGTCGCCAAAGAGCCGTATCCCACCGATTTGAGGGCGTCCGTCAGCTGTGATTTCTGATTTCTGATTTCTGATTTCTGATCTGAAACAATCATTTTGTTGTGTTATTTTTTGCTCATTTTTTGAATCCAAATCAGTCAATTTTTGTGGCCTAACAATTGTCGATTCATTCCTTATTTTCCTCCATTCGTTCGGTGATGCTCGGCTTCGGTTTTCCCCTTTTTTTTGGTGGTGTGCAAGTGCGCTCTATTGGTGTGTGGCCCGCCCGCCGCTCCATCACCGATTACGAGTTGGAGGCGAATAATAAAGCGTCAGTGTTTTCACAGTGCCCTAGCCGTCGTCTTTGCAGCAGAGAAGGGCGGAATTCCGCATTCCGGATTCCAGATTCCGTGAAAAAAATTTGTTTCCGTTTTCCGGATTCCGTGGAAAAAATTTGTTTCCGTTTTCCGGATTTCAGATTTCGTGAAAAACATTTTTCTTCCGTTTTCCGTTTTCCGGATTCCGTGAAAAAATATTTTTTTCCGTCTTCCGAGTTCCGGATTCCGTGAAAAAATATTTTTTCCGTTTTCCGTATTTCAGATTTCGTGAAAAACATTTTTCTTCCGTTTTCCGTTTTCCGGATTCCGTGAAAAAATATTTTTTCCGTATTCCGGATTCCAGATTCCGTGAAAAAACTATTTTTCCCGTATTCCGCATTCCGTCTTCCGGATTCCAGATTCCGTGAAAAAATTTTTTTTTTCCGTTTTCCGCATTCCGTCTTCCGGATTCCAGATTCCGTGAAAAAACTATTTTTCCCGTATTCCGCATTCCGTTTTCCGAATTCCGGATTCCGTGAAAAAGATTTTTCTTCCGCATTCCGCATTCCGCATTCCGTGAAAAAATATTTTTTCCGTTTTCCGGATTCCAGATTCCGTGAAAAAAATTTTTCTTCCGTTTTCCGTTTTCCGTCTTCCGGATTTCAGATTTCGTGAAAAAATTTTTCTTCCGTTTTCCGTGTTCCGGATTCCGAATTCCAGATTACGTGAAAAACATTTTTCTTCCGGATTCCAGATTCCGTGAAAAAAATTTTTCTTCCGGATTGCAGATTCCGGATTCCGCCCTACTCTGCGCTGCACAGACGAAGACGTACCATTTCAATGATGTTGATAACTGTTCATTTTGTTTGTTTTTCCACCCCCTCCACCCGTTTCCAGAGACTTTCAGATATCATCAAATTGCTCATTGTGCTGCTCCGTTTCCAATTTCTTTCTCTTGAGTTCCCTCCCCCCCCCCCCCCTCCGCCCCGCCCCCCTACATTCCCCGCCGTTTTGCCTTATTTAGCATACGATAATCATAATCAGAAATACGCGAGATTTGTCATTAGAACGTACAAACAGCTGCTGCAACAGCGACAAAAACGCATACACCAGAATACCCCCCACCCCCCCCCCCACGAAAGGTTTCCACGAAAGACGAAGGCAGAAAGTCGTCTTGCATTCGTCTTGCCCCCCCCCCATTGAGACAAAAAGAAGTCGTCTTCGTTCGTCTTTCAGTTCGTCTTGCATTCGTCTTACACGAATTAGAGTTTTCAAGACGAAGACGAAGACGAGACGGCCGAAATGTCGTCCAAATGGAAGCCTTACGCCACCACACCGTCGTATTCTGTTTTCTCATCGATGTTACGTGTCCACAATTCCTCTTCTTTAATTTAGCCCCCTCCCCCCCCCCCCCCCCCGACGAATTCTCTTATTTTGATGATCACTTCTCCTCGGCAGAGAAGGGCGGAATTCCGTCTTCCGCATTCCGGATTCCGAATTCCGGATTCCCGGATTCCCTACTCTGGAGAGAAGGGCGGAATTCCGTCTTCCGGATTCCAGATTCTGTGAAAAAAATTGTTTTCCGTTTTCCGGATTCCGGATTCCGAATTCCGGATTCCCGGATTCCCTACTCTGGAGAGAAGGGCGGAATTCCGTCTTCCGGATTCCAGATTCTGTGAAAAAAATTGTTTTCCGTTTTCCGGATTCCGGATTCCGAGTTCCCAAAATCCAATTCCGCCCTACTCTGGAGATAAGGGCGGAATTCCGGATTCCGGATTCCAGATTCTGTGAAAAAAATTGTTTTCCGTTTTCCGGATTCCGGATTCCGAGTTCCCAAAATCCAATTCCGCCCTACTCTGGAGATAAGGGCGGAATTCCGGATTCCGGATTCCAGATTCTGTGAAAAAAATTGTTTTCCGTTTTCCGGATTCCGGATTCCGAGTTCCCAAAATCCAATTCCGCCCTACTCTGGAGATAAGGGCGGAATTCCGGATTCCGGATTCCAGATTCCGTGAAAAAATTTTTCTTCCGTTTTCCGGATTCCGGATTCCGAGTTCCGAAAATCCAATTCCGCCCTACTCTGCTCCACACCCCCCCCCCCAAAACCCAGGGAGTGCCCCACTTCATTCGTTCATTCATAATCGAATAAATTCCACGGATAGTGTTGCGAGAAACGATGCACACACACAGACAAAGAGAAGACGAAGACGAAGGCCTGGAGCAGCTCGACCAGCTCGACCAGTGCGTTCGTTAAAAACCGTCTCAAACCGACAATTTCAGGCTGTTTCTCGATGCGTGTGCCGACGACGATCAACGCGAGCGCGGAGACACGGAGAGGAAGCGAGCAGCAGCATCAGCAGCAGCCGAGCACGAGTCGAGCTCCCGTTAAGCCGATGCCGACGATGGCTCGACTGAATAACCGATTGAGTAGTAGTGTTGGAGAGGTATGGCGTTCAGCGTTTTTCGCAGACCCGCGATGGTCACTGCTTTCTTTTTTAAAGAAAATCAAAAATTCAAGAGCTCGGCGAGTTCTGTGAAGAAGCGCGCTGCTTTCATTATTTTCCCTTTTATGAAAAAGCAGCAGCACCCATTTTTCTTAAAATTCTCTTTCCTAGAAAGCTCGGCGTTAAGGAGCGTTAAGAATCGAGTTTTCAGCGAATTTGCCGACTCAAAAAAAGGCTCCAAAACCATATTTTAATACTCCAATGAAGCTCAGAAGACGTTGACAAAAATGAAAATGACGAAACCGTTTTCCCCATTCCCATTTCTAGTCAAAAATCAAAAAATCAATAATATTTTTTTAAAAACATTTTTTCAATATTTTTCAAGTCTAACACTGCAAAAATGAAAATTTATAGGTTTCCATAAGATTCTTAAATATTTAGGAAATTAAGGCTTCAATCGGAGAGCGGGAGATTTAAAAAATATTGAGAAAGAATCGAAAACTGAAATTTTTCAGTTTTTTAGATGAAATTCGCTAAAAATTCCGATGGCGTCACTCGTTTTTCACTTTTTTCAGCGATTATTTCAGTTTTTTTACCTCGGAATAGCATTGTTAAAATCATAGAAAATCAAGAAATTGAGTGATTTTCGTCTGGTATAATGTTAATTCCGCAGTGTTGCGTACCGTGATTGCGGCCGCGATTATTTATTTTCGAAAGTCGTACAATTTCAAAAATCCAACGTTTCACTTCTCTTTTATAGCTCTCCAACGTTTTTTTGCGTGAAAATGACGAATCCGTTTTTCCCATTCCCATTTCTAGTAAAAAATCAGAAAATCAATAATATTTTTTTTTACGTTTTTTCAAAATTTTTCAAGCCTAACACTGCAAAAATGGAAATTTATAGAGAAAAAAAATCAGATTCTTAGGACACATCTCGCCTTCCATAAGATTCATAAATATTTAGGAAATTAAGGCTTCATTCGCAGAGCGGAAGATTTAAAAAATATTGAGCCAGAATCGGAAACTCAAACTTTTCAGTTTTTTAAGATATGATCGTTAAAATTAATGAAATTCGCTGAAAATTTCGGTGATTTTCTACGGTGTAACTCGTTTTTCACTTTTTTCAGCGATTATTTCAGTTTTTTTCCTCGGAATAGCATTGTTAAAATTATATAAAATCAAGAAATTGAGTGATTTTCGTCTGGTACAATGCTCTCTCTGCAATTTTGCGTACCGTGATTGCGGATAATAATTATTTTCGAAAGTCGTACCCTTTCAAAAATCCAACATTTCACTTCCCTTTTATAGCTCTCCAACGTCGTTTTGCGTTTAACTAAAACAACAAAAATTTTCGTAATTTTCCGAAATCGAGAAAAACGGGTTTTCCCAATAATTTATTCGTTTTTTTTGTTGCGTTTTTCTTGTCTGCCGCGGCGAGACTCCCGCGCGTCGCGTAGCCAACTCGTGCGGCGAAATTTTATAAATATGAGCAATATACGCAAAAAATGAATGAGTTGGCTGTTCTTGTTGTCACTTCGCCAACTTTTTTCGCGAAATTTGATGCGCAAAATTAAAAATTAAAAATTCACTTCGAATGCAGCGTGACGACGATGGTTTCTCATGAGAACTTTCGTCTGGCACCGTGATACTCTCTTAAAGCTCGCTATTTTTCTCTGAAAAATGCAAATTAGAAATTCGATACTTTTTTTTTACCTTTTCGGTTGAACAGAACGCAGCTGTCAAGTCGATTCTAAATGCTCCAATATTCCAGGTGCTCCTAGAAGCAGTGTCCGATGTGGAGGAGTTCAGCGAGTTGGACATAGTTCGGCCACTGACGGCGTGTGGTGGAGATCGCTCCCTTTCATATCTCCAATATGTCCATGAAAATCAGGCAAGACGCATGAAATCTCGAAGTGAATGGTTCCTATCTCCAGTGGCTTCTGTCAAGAAGACTTCATCCAAGTCTGTGGACTATTTTGGATCAGTAACCATCGAGTCAACGCTGTCTCCACTGCCACTTTCGAAACCGGCTCGTGCTCCGTTGCAGGTGAATATATAGATACCGATAACTGTTTCCAAGCATATTTCAAAAATTTCAGACAAACTCAAAATCGAACATTTCCAACACCTCGGAAGAGGGTGGTACAACTCGCCGGAGGTCCTTGAAAATGCAAATGAGAGCTGCCGCTTTCGCGTCGAATCCAAGCGTAAGTAACCGCGAATTGCGCCAAATTAGTCAATTTCTGACAATTTTAGCACTCTCTGGATTACCAAGAAGTCGGCGCGTCGAATCCACGTCTTCGAAGTCACACGTCTGTGGAGGATGATACGTGGCTCACCGACGTGATTCCTCATGATGAGATTCCCAAAAAACGGAGAAGTCTAAAGAAGAAGATGTCTACTCGATTCTGATTCTGAATTTTAAGCAATTTTTGTTTAACTTATTTGTTTAAATATACAATTTGCCATTACTTTCAAAGGTCACCGTTCACCTTTTCGGTTGTGATTTATACTCAAATCTCATAATTTTTTTTTGTTTCGTAGAAATCCCCAAACTGTCTTTCGCCATCCACTTTCAAAAGTCTCTTTCAATTGTTCTTTTAATCCGAAATAATTCACATAACTTACATATTCAATCGCCTGTCATCCACACGTTTTCACTTTCAACTCCTCTTGAAATGTATCCGAAAATTGATCACCGCGGAGTTCTCCCATTTCGAAAACCAAGATGAATTAATTAACACCCACACACACACACACATCTCTCATTACCTCACTGCTCAATCTCGTTCTCGAAATGTCGAATTATTTCAGTCAAATTTGCTTTGTGACTATGAGGAGTCAACTAATTAATCTCATATATTTCAATTTATAATAAAATATACAATCTAAGCACTAAGCAGTTACGCGTATTCTTGCGGACCACCGCCCATCGGGCTAATGATTAATTTGGAGCACACAACAGAAGATTTAGCGTTCGATTCTGGTTCTGCGGAGAGGGAGACGTCCACCGTTTCGTTCAGCTGCTTCCCAATTGTCTTCAAGTCTTCAGAAGGCACTTGTATGCACTGAATTGCAGATTTTATGAAATCAGACGCATCTCTTCTGTAAAAAAGGAGTCAGTGAGTCTGTGAAGAGGTGATGTCTTACAGTGTGTCGTTTCGAAAGCATTTCGAGAAAATTTTCCGAAAAATTCTCGAGAAATGTTTCTCGTTGATTTCTCGAGAAATTTCCAAAAAATTTTTCGAGAAATTCTCGAAAAAAAAACATTTCGATAAAAAAAATAATAAACTAGTTCGAACGACACTCCGAGATAACGCAAAGCGCGTTGTTTATCATATTTCCATTCAAATCATTTTTCGCGATTTCTCGAAATTCTCAAGAAAATTCCTAAACATTTTTCGAGAAATTCTCGAAAAATTCTCGAGAAATCAACGAGAAATTTTCGAAACGACACACTGATGTCGTACTAATTATTAAGACTTCCACGAAAGACGAAACAAGTCGTTCGCCTTATGTCGTCAATTAAAATGCATGTGTACCAACAAAATGTCTATCTCTGCGTCAGACGAATTCTAGACGAGACGATCTTATTTCGTCTTCCGGGGAAGCTTTATACTCACTTTTGAAGAATAACACAAGCATTCGGGCCAGCGTCAAAAGTGTACGCAGCTCGTATTTTCGTTGTATTAAACGCTTCCACTGCTTCGATTAACCTCCACGACGATTCGCTCAGATATGAAATCGGTGGAAACGAATCCAGACAGACGGCGTGGAACTGATTGCTGTCAGACATGATGACACGTGCTAGATCTTCAAAATTTCGCGATGAATAGGCGCTCTTAATTTCCTTAATCCGCTCGGGAACAACCGATTTGATGCGATATTGAAGAAGTGTCGATGTTTCACGAGTTCTCAGCATTCCTTCAGTTGAACCTACTTTTTTTCGTCCATTATCGAATACAAAAATCACACAGAATAAATCTGACCAGTTGTCGCCGTCAGTTTTCTGAAAATTTTAAGAATTTTTACTTTCAGTAGACAACTATTGTAATCTTAGTTGGGGGGGGTCCAGTGATTTTTAGTCATTTTTGGAGGTTTAAAAAAATTTTTTTCTGAAAATGTTTGTTATTGTTAAAATATATGTGAGTTGTTTTTTCACGCGTGGCGCTTACTCTTGACACGAAAACTACAATTTCACTTTTTTTCACGCGTGGCGCAATTCAACGATGAGCAATTTTTGCAATTTTTGGATTTTTTGCTTATTTGTTAATAATAACTTAGTTAATCGGATAAAAGTTTAGTTACCCGATAGGACCGCAGCTTGAAAAATTCATGAAAAAGCAGAATTGCATATTAATGCAAAAAATGCATTTTTTCGCATTAAAATGCAATCGTGAATAACATTAAAGTGGCATTTTTTGCATTAAAATGCAATTTTGCTTTTCATGAATAACCCCATAAGCCTAAGCCTAAGCCTAAGCCTAAGCCTAAGCCAAAGTATGGCCTCAAAGAAAATTTATGGGATGATCATTACTTTGAGGTGCTGTGGCATTTCAAATATCATAATGAAGCGAAATTTTAAGAGATATGGGCCAGAATCGCCAAGAAATATCCAGTCACCTAGTCATTTTCTTTTTTGTGCGTATTTTTGTTAATAAAAGTGTTCTAAAAATTACTAGTGTTATTCGTGTATATCTAATAACATCTTCAGAAAAAAAAATTGTTTAACCTCTAAAAATGACTAAAAACGAGTTGCCCCGACAATATATCCCTACCTCCGCTATGCAATCCGATCCATCATCTTTTTCTCCTTTCTTCCAGTGCACGAGACCCCCAAACAAGCTCCTGCAAGCACTTCCAGATCCGAGCCTGGCTAGCCGATTCGCCTGAGCATCGTCGAGCTTTAAAAGTCGTTGAATCGCTAGAGAAATTGCAGCGAAGCCGGCAGCCGACGATGCCAAGCCAGCGGCAACGGGGAAGTTTGTCGTTGAGATCACCTCAAAATGGCACGACGGAACGACGCCACGTCCATTGCCATTCGAATCGGTCGTATCTTTTCGTTTTCGTTGCAGTCGCAGCGCTTCATCAAACACAGTTTGATATCGTCTGTTGGAGCTCAATTCCACTGCGCGCCCGTTGATCTTGACCTGCACACAAAAATATGAAAAAAAAACGTATTTTCAGGGATTTACAATATTCTTTCCAACTCCTTCAATTAATCGAACCGTTGTTTCGGCGATTAAATTGTCGACAGTCAGGGAAATTGAGTCGTTTAGTGGAAGAATTAGGTGCTCATCTCGTTTCCCCCAATACTTGACAAGTGCGATGTTCATTGGTACCCTAACTTTCACCTCTGACAATCGAGCCGCTCCATTTCGAGGCATTCTGAACTCCGGTAAAAGTTGCTCCAAGACCTGAAGAAGATACAGCACAGACAACTGGAAGGCCACATTAAAGATTGGTAATTCTTCTATAAATCTTGAATCTGTATTTTGAAATTAAACTAAAAATAGGCGAAAAATAAAACTCTGGAGATTATGCTTTACACGTAATCTTTAAGAATTGTGTGAAAACTTAGGGCACAGGAAATCGGGTGTAATAATGTTTAGAGATAAGGATTATCTTGTTGGGTGCGTCGCGAGGAGGAGAACGTGTTAAAACAGAGGAGAGACTAGAGAAAATGAGATGGAAGGACGTTAAGAATAACTAAACATTTATTATTCGTCGTCCATCGAGGTTCTACGCAACACTGGCACCGGGAATCCGTGCTTCGAATCCTTCGCTGGCCATTCATATGTTTTATTGATCAGCTCGTCATATTCAACACTATACAAATTTTGTCGAATGAACATTTCCTGAAATATTTAAATTGGAGTTGAGAAAATGCCGTCATTTTTTGAAGAATGAAACAGAATTTACTATCTATTAATACGGTAACAACGTTTGTCTGACAATTTCAGACAACTTCAAATAAGTGCTCAACGTGTCAGGTATGAAAAATATGATGAAACCTTGTTTTTCGCATTAAATTTTAATGCTAGAATGAATTTCTAAAAGAGAACTGCTCGATTTTTTGATTTTTGAAGGGTGCTTTCTACGAAAATAATTAATCACGGCCGCAATCACGGTACGCAACGCTGCGGAAATAACATTATACCTGACGAAAATAATCCAAAATTTTCTATCCGATATCTTATTAAAGAAAATTTTACTTGAAGCTTTATGAAAATTGTTTAAAATTTAAACAATGCAGTTTTAATGAAAAAAAAAACTGAAAAATCGCCGAAATTGTTGTACCTGAAGGGGTGTTTGGTACTGCTGTGAAATTTGTTGGCAATTTTTTCCGAATTTTTAAATTTTAACGATAAGTATCACTGCTTAAAACTAACCATATCTTCTGGTTTCGGGTGCAATGTTGCCAGGTCATGACGATAACTGTACTCTCCAACTTCGACAGCAATTTTGACGGAGAGCTCGCGAATATCTTTCAGACGTGGATAGACACGAGAATACGTGTAGAGGGATTTTTCTGAAACGGCATCCGCTACCATGCGAGCAGCGAGCAGGAACAGTTTATCTGGAATATGTTTGACTGCAAAGAGCACAGCCCCGAGAGCAACTCCAGGGAAGATGTAGGCGTTGTTTCCTTGTCCAGGTTTGAACAGTTTTCCGCCGATTTCCACATTTTCGAATGGTGATCCCGAAGCGAAGAGAACTGCTCCCTATACAAAATGAATAGCAATGTATAAATATAACAAAATTTTCTGGAACTCACATTGGTACATCGGTAAGCGGTTTCTGCAGTGCATTCAGCTTTGCTTGTTGGATTAGAAAGAGCAAAAATGATGGGCCTTGGATTGATTTTTGCCATTTCCTTGATAATTTCTTCTGTGAAAGCACCGGCTACCGTAGATGCTCCAATCAATGCTCCTGGTTTTACAGTTTTCACAACCTCGAGAAGATTTTTGGTATCTGGAAGGTCCTTAGCGAACTTAATGTGTCTCTCATTGAGAGACTTGAGGCGAGAACTAGTGATAAGCCCATCAATGTCAAACATGAAAATGCGAGCGCATGCTTCCTCTTCCGTCAATCCTTCATCAATCATTTGACGAACACACATTTCAGCAACGCCTGTAGCAGCACCTCCAGCTCCAAGAAAAACAATTTTCTCCTGAGAAAGTTTTTTTTTCGTCACACGAGTAGACGCGAGAAGACCAGCAACAACAACAGCGGCTGTTCCTGAATAAAATCAATTTTTGTTCTGTTCTGATATAGCGATTTTAAACTGATTTACCTTGAATATCATCATTGAACATGCAATATTCTCCCTTGTATCTATCCAAGAGTCTGTACGCATTTTGATTTCCGAAATCTTCAAATTGAATCAGGGTGTCTCTTCCGAATCGTTTTGTTGCAGCTTTCATAAAGTTGTCGACCAGATTGTCGTATTCTGGACCACGAACACGCTTTCTTCTTAGACCAGTGTAGAATGGATCGTTGAGAAGTTCGTTGTTGTCTGTTCCGACATCCAGAATAACTGGAAGGCACCATTCAGGACGAATTCCGGCAAGAGCAACATAAAGGGCAAGCTTTCCAACGGGAATTCCAATACCATAAGTTCCTAGATCTCCAAGACCAAGAATACGCTCTCCATCTGTGATCACAATTGCGCGAACATTATCAGTGTGCCAGTTTGCAAGGATTTGGTAGATTTTACTGATACTGTTGTCATTTATAGTAATGTAAAGACCTTTCGGATTGCGGTAGATAAATCCGAAATGTTGGCAAGCTTGCCCAACAGTTGGAGTGTAGACAATCGGCATCAATTCTTTCACATTATCACAAAGCACTCGATAATAAAGCTTCTCATTTCGATCTTGCAACGAGTCAAGTTGAATGTATCTTGATAGATTATCAGGTTGTTGGCGAAGTTTCACCATTATACGATACGCTTGTTGCTCTTCAGTCATGAAAGCAGGAGGCAGGAGACCATGAACTCCGAGATACTGGCGCTCGTGCAGAGAGAAAGCCATTCCTTTGTTCAGTCCCGGTGACTTGAGCAAGTCGATTCCACGCTTCGACGGTGTAACGCGCTCTGGACGATAGAGCTTGTGAAGAGCCAGGGTTTTTGGATCGTTGAGATCCGGTTCGATACTATCACTCAAAATCCGCGTCGTCATCGATAATCGGCGAGCGCTAAATAAAGCAAACGAGTTGTTTGTAGAAAAGGTTGATCTTACCCGGCAGGCGAAAGACGGTTCAGCATTTTCAATTGTCTTTCTCGGCGGGGTTACCACAAGGCAAATGAAGCAATAATTAATTGAGGCTTCTGGAACCGAACATTACGACACGTGAAAAATAAATAACTTGAAGGGCTCGTGAGTGATAAATCATGTTAGATGGTCATAAATGATTACACTTATTTGTAAATAAACATAAAAACTCAATTTTACAAAATTTATTATTGGAAAAAGCTACCTCAGACGGACAAGGAGGTGGTTTTAATTTATAAAATTATAGGCGCTCTTACTGCATATTTTTAAAAATATCGGAGAAACGTGAAACGTTTTTATTTTGCGCCCAAAATTCACGTTTCGTACAGACTATCATTTTCACCTGAAACAAATAAATGTACACGTGTACAAATGTGTACGCAATACATAGAATTCATTAAAACTAATTATAGACCTTTTCGACGGGAATTTCTAAAGAATAATGATGCGAGGACGTATCAGAAAAGGCAGAGAATGAAAGTGCGCGGCACACTTGCAAGGGGGTGGCGCCTATTTCCAAGGAGCTCATTCACACAGGAAATTGTGGGGCTTCGAGTGGTGGAAAAAATAAAGAGCATTAAGAGCATTGCATGGTAGATTATGACATTCTGGTGCTTTTCGAATATCATTGAATTTTAAAACTATGCTAATGGCAAGTGTTTCCGGGAGAAAAATTTTTTTTTTTAAAGCAATCGCCTTAATGTTTCAGTCATTTACGTCGTAAAGATTAGCAAAATTAATTTCCGATAAGATAAGGCGGCTAGTAAAACAATCGAGATAAGGACGGAGAAGCTAGAATAGAAAGGAGGCGCGTGGCTTTAATCGATCCACATATGCATCCCTGATACACGGAGACCTACACTCTCCTTGAAGAGATTCAGAGAAAGCAAAAGGGATTCCGATATTCAGAAAATGTTTTAGTATTTTAGATTTCAAATTTCAAAATTTAAAAAGCAAAGGATTTCTGATGACGACAAAACATATATTAGTGCTCAAGAGCCAGTGGAGGGGGGGGGGGGTGGCGAGAAGCGGGGAAAAAACCAAAGAATGCTTCATGTTGAGAGACAGAGGCAGAAGGGAGAGGAGCATGGAAAACATGTTGTTTTCTTCTCGGTTTTGCGAATTTAAATGAATAAGATTTCGTTCAGAGAAGAACAGTTTCCGATTCCGAATGCTGATACCTCCATCTCTAACATTACCTACCGAATTCGCCGCGACACCACAGTCCAAATAGCGATCTTAGTGTCTTAATCGTCGCATCGGTTTCGCAATGGTTTCAAAAACATCTGACTCTAGTGGCCTTTTAGCATCCGTTTTGTAGTTTTTGTAGGTACGTCACAATTCAGAAAAAAAGCCGGAATATGTTCAAAAATCGTTCTATCGTATTATTATTTATGAAATTGAGATATCTTCACAAGCAGTTGTTGTTAACCCAACACGTGTGATGTACTTTATGAGAAAATAGCCGGCGGGCGCACGGAAAATAAAACTTCCGCAGACCTTGCCAAAGCATGATTCGTATTTATTGATTTCAAGTTTGATGAAAACCCTGAAAACCAAATGTTAACTGCGATAGTGAATGAATGAATTCTGACATGAAGGAACAAATACGATTATAGCTCAACATTTCGGTGGTGGACAATTGGAAAAGGTACTAATTCGATTTATTTATTATAGTCGAATGTGACATAGTTTTCTTTTTTTGGCTTAGAATATTCTATGTAATAAACAGAATTTGAAAACATATCAGGAACAATGACAGGATTAAAGTAATACGACAGAGAAACAGACGGGATGTGAGTCACAGATTTTCAAAAATTACAATGCACTTTTCCGAATTTTTTTGGGAATTGTATACACAGAATTGAGATCAATGTTTGAGATTATTCAATGCGGACAAGATCATACAATTTTCAAAGTAAAGCTATTTTTTGAGAAAAGCATTCAGTTCTCGTTTTGTCTTCAGTTTGTTTCGTGTATTCTTCACCTCTCGACCGTCTTCAAGTAAGATAATGTACTCGGTCATCACTCCTTTCCCACGATAATAGGCATCATATACTTGTCTGTCATCCCAAACAACTTTGACCTGTAATAAGAAGAACAACTATTGTTCGAAATTTGAAGACGTTTTCATTCTTCTGAAGTCGTTTTTTCATGGGATAGTAAAGAAAATACATGGACTTTGATTTTTTCCAGAATGTTTAGAGTCAAATAGTGGAAATGTTTTTATAAACAATGAAACCACAAGTTAAATTTGAATAAAAATGTATCAATGACAAACATTGTTTATTTTTTAGCACACGGGATGTTTCTCTCTCTCTGGATTCACAAAAAAAAATGTTTCTCAATTTG
This sequence comes from Caenorhabditis inopinata, assembly GCA_003052745.1. NCBI lineage: Eukaryota > Metazoa > Nematoda > Chromadorea > Rhabditida > Rhabditidae > Caenorhabditis > Caenorhabditis inopinata. Next base: position 4,580,716 of record AP018152.1, on the reverse strand, counting down.
TTGTTCGCAAGTTTCAACATCACAATCGGTAAATGCGAGCCATTTTCGATTGATTGCAATCAAAATCTATAATAGGCAAACTTGTTTCATTTTTTTTTGGAAAAAACACAATTTTAAACATTTCTTTCAGAAACTATTTTCGAAAACAATGATAACCCGTATTTTTGCCGGCACCATAGTTGCGCGTAGTTTGCCCGGGGTTCAAAACTAAAAAGGCACCGCTCCGCCCACGGGCATATTCTCGATTGTTTCTCGAAAACAATCAGTGACAATTTTTTGAATAAATAAGTCAGAAACATACTAATAACGATCCATACACTACATTTGAATAGATGGTTATCAACAGTTCTGGATTTTACGAGGCAGGTTGCACTAAATATTTTAAATTCAACGAAAAACACTCACTCTTGCACCATACTGATGATCTCCATTTTCGCATTCAATGCACTCGCAAGATACAATGTCTTCCACCAAATTATCCCTGCTACAGCTGTTATCGAGAAAATCCACTACCACTGTCTCCTTCTTATCCGCTCGAATGATAGTTCCTTTTGAAAAAATGCTCTGGCCGCCCAAAGGCGATTCATCTTCCACGAATACTTGATCGCCTACTTTCACATTTGTGTAAGCTTGAATCGACTTGTTCACCAAATACGATTCTTCATGTTTATGGCAAATCATCACTGCACCACGAGGGTAATCTCTTACCTCACAAACGTATCCGACTCGACGAGCACACGTGATGTGAGCAAGAGTTGGAATGGTTGCAGTGGATTCTTCAATGCAAAGTACGCATGGAGACAATCCTTCATCTGTTCGATGACAAACTACACATTCCCATCGAGAATTCTCATACAATTCCCCGAGTTCCATACGATATTCTTTTTCCAGCTGCGGCATTTGAAATGTATCAGAGTATTGCCGTGGAGACGGTTCAACAAAGCAAGAATTCGGCCCAACCGGATGATCGAAAGTAGTTCGTCGGTTGAAAAGTGCACAAACTACATGAGCCCATGTCGCATCCATACCTTTTTGACACTGAATCAGCGAACCTCCACGAAGTTGGCACAATTGGCAAGAAGTAGTACGAATATCCACATCACTTCTGTCACGACATCTAGGACACTTCCACAACTCGTCTGCAGATGGCTGATTACCGGAACAGCAACGAGAATGTACAGTGACGTTGCAGTTCGAGCAAGTGATCAATCGATCGACTTCAACTATTCCTTTCTCGTCTTCTAGTTTTGTATCAGTCTTTGAAAACAGCCAGGAGGGAATGAGAACGCGAGAACTGAAAGAATGATAATAATAGAACCTAAGAACAGTCGACTCAGTTCAATTTAGCCAGGAATGGGGGAAATCTAGTGCTTTGAAAGTCGGAGAAAACAAGTTTGCAATAAGCGTAGCCAAAACTGCGTTTCTGTTAAAAAAAATCTCTTTCCCCTCATTTCACCCGTAGAAACTGCTTAGTGAAAAACTTAAAGAAATAAACAATTAAACTTAAGCTGTGCAAGTGCAAGTGTTGTTTTTAGAAATTGCGTAAACCTCGTTAACGACACTATGCTGAAAGGGAGCATGTTCACCAACGAGGAGTCTAAATCTAGAGGAATATTAAAGCGCAAGTGATTAAAATTAAAGCTGACAATCCTACCACAATGTTTTTTCACCGAGTTCGCCGCAGAATTAAGATAGATTTTATTAGATTTCAACAAGGCAGTGTTGTCGCATTGCCGATTTCGGTAATTAAAAAAAATAACTTGGAGAAAGCAGGTATTAGCTAGAATTACTAATTAGTAATTAGAAAAAAAAACAAGATTTTACATTTTACTATACAACTCAAATGATACTTCAATTTTTACCACACTTGTTTACAAATGTTCATTTATTTTAAGGCTTCCACGAAAGACGAAGACAAAAAGTCGTCTTTCATCTCGTTTTTCAGTTCGTGTTGCATTAGTCTTACGCAATAAAAAAGTTGTGCATGTGCTCTGCGTCAGACGAATTCAAAACGAAGACGAGCCGAGACCGGCGAGATTTCGACCAAATGGAATCCTTCATTCATTTGTAATAGTTGTCATTTCAAAAATGACAATGAGGTGCGCCACAATATTTTTTGGTAAAACAGTTGACAACAGGAAATGATTTTGGCTACAAATGCAATAAGATCAAAGCGGGTGAGAAGGTAAACAATAGATTTTATCATTTAGTTCATTTCAGGTTCAATATTTCTATCTATCAGACATCAGAAAAAAATTTGAAAATGTACGATGGAATAATTTTCAAATACAACTTCTCGATATCTTATGGGGTTATTCATGAAAAGCACGATTGCATTTTAATGCAAAAAAAGTGCATTTTTTTGCATTAAAATGATTTTCGTGCTTTTCATGAATAACCCCATTAGTCCGTCTTTAGACTTGCGAGGGTCTCGCCACGGAAGACATGAAAACATTTTTCACGCAAAAATCACTTCGAACGCATTATTCTTATTATTACTACAGAAACTTACGAGTGTGGTACAGCATTATTAATGACGGTTATATGAGCCGGCTGGAAGTACTGACATACTGCACAATGAGGCCATTCAGCTTTCTTTGCATTGTTATACTCACGTTCTTGATAAAAATCTATTCGATTGTTAGAACGAAGAACTTCTGCATGTTTAAACAACACATTTTTGTCATACTGCATTAATCTAAACTTACTAGTTTCTTTTTTGTATTTTCTCATAAGTTCATCGGAATCTGATCTTGTTTTAAAAGTATGAACTTTATATCCAGGAAGAGAGCGCATGAATGATGATACTTCTACTTCTGATCCAGAAGATCCTTCTGAACAAGATCCGTCATTAGATGTAGATGCTCCTAGCCTTGCTTTCTTTGAAGATATTTCAGTACTATCCATTGTATGTCTCCTTTTTTTCGGCACTTCTTTTTTCTTTTTTGGAACCCAAATTTCTCTTCCTCCACCGTACCAATAGGTCCACCATGTGGGATATTCTTCTGGTCGGTATTTCGACATGAACACGGTCATATCTATTTTTACGGAATCCTTATTGCAGTCACATAGGACTGCATCTTTTCCATAATCAACCCATCTAGGAGTAGCGAAATTTGTCGACTCCGCAAGGTTATACCCTAGATTGAAGCCCATGTGATAGCCACGAGGAAAGGTTATAATGAATTCATTGGATCTTTGGATCATGGTAGCATATGGTATATTCGCGGTCCGTAGAAGTTCAGGAGTGACAATATATGTCTTATGACGGAGGAAAGCTTTGCATTGAGGTGAATACTCGTCCTGATAGGAGAATTGTTGGCTCATAAATCTTTCGAATCTATCAGCGTGTTCAGAACTGATTGCAAACCAGTATTTTGGGGCTCCAAAGTGAAGAAAGTTTATAGAGTACAAGTCCATGTCTTCTGCGTGCCACGGAAATGTGGTTTTATACATACCAAAATACAGATAAACAGTATTAACGCCTTTTATTTCTTGACTGGTGTCTTCTAGAATAGTTCCTAGTCTATTCATATTCCATTCATCGACGTTTTCATCATAAAAGCTACCTTCTGTATCAGCCCCGTAAATCGGTTCTCCGCGAAGAATATTAGCAAAATAATATTTTTCAATTTCGATTCCTCTTAGGTCAGGCCTTGGATTCCGGTATTGTGCAGACGTGGCCATTACCTTAAAATCACGAACTGCCATTTTACGACGACACGTTACGTTTCTTTTGAAATACACTCCAGGCTTCTCCATTGCTTCTATTGTCTCTCGTGCAGGTCTGAAAGCAATAAACAAATAAGAAATGTTTCAAGTGTGCTTTTGAAATGAATTCAATGAAACAGGAACCGGGGTTGTTATGTAGCATGATGTATCAAACGGCGATATTCTCAAGAACATTTATCCGAACATACGGTTTCTGCTTCAAGATTCGTCTTAATAACTACAGTAATGTAACGGGTGTTTTCAGACAATGACAAAAATATTGCGTCCACATTTTAGAAAAGTGGAAAAATAGTGTTCGCTGTTATAATTTCACGGCAGCTCTTAAATTGGGGTGTTCATTGAGAACTCTCTAGTTCAATTAAACGTTTTGTCCTTCCAAATTTAGATGTTATCTATTTCTGTCATTCAGTTTAGCTGTTTTTCAGTTTTTCTGCAGTTTTTGATTTTTTTTTTAATATTTCCTTGTTTTTAAATACAAAATCAAATTCAAGTGTACGACAGATGCGACAGAAAACAACAAAATATGTATCATGAACGGTTTAAAATGAGAACAGTAGGAAATAAAGTGAAATATTACATATTTTTATAGAATTAATCAGTACGTGGTTGATAATTGCATGAAACATATGACGCGGCATTCTTTTGGCCGGTGTTGGCCAGAAACGGAGCCTGAATTTATTTTCACTTGTTTTTAATGAAATCCTTGAGGTTTGCTAGACTATTGTACTGTTTATCATTTGCATGCAGCTCCAACCAGTCCCCAGACGTGGGGGATTGAGGTATGGAGAGCATGATTGCTTCTCAAGCATTTTATTTTTGGAATGCCATTTATTACTTGTCATGTTATATGCTTGGAGCGAGGAAAACTACGAAAGATAGTTAATTTCAAAAATTACAAATTCAGTTCCAGTACAACATCAGATTTCAACTTTTACCACATTTCCCACGACACGTTTCAGCTTTTTCTAGATTCAAAATACATCATCTTTGGCCCATTTGTGAAATAGTGTTATGGATGATATCCGCTTCGAATTAACAATTCATTGCTCATTTTATACAGATTTTGTATTCATGTCAGTTATGTCAGGTTACTGTAGCATTAATGACACAAAACATTGAAAATGCACCTCAATTTTAAGGGGTGGAGCGAAAGAACGACACGCCTTATTTTTCGACTTTTTAGTACGAACGTTGTTCTCGTTTTAATGTCTGAAGTCTGAAAATTTGTGATCTCCTATTATGGTAAACTTTTGCTCAGTTTGAATGCAAAATGTTAATGTTACGATAGAAACCGTTTCATTAGATGGATATTACATTTTTTTTAATTCTCTCGGAACCTGAAAATTTGTTTCGAAACCAAATGAGGGCATACTCTAGCCCATAAAAAATTACAGTCATAATCATTAGTGTAGCCTGTGCCTATATTATGATTTTTCTTCATATCAGCTTATAGTTCTTTCATATGTGTCAACGATGTTCCAAGAGCGTTGAAGATTCTCAGTACGACATTTGGGATTTTTAAGGCAAATTTCGAGTTATACTATTATCGCCGTAAAAAAGTTCCGACATTTTTTCGAGCCCGCGAAAATCGGGATTTGAATTTAGAGGCTCCTTATTTTTTCTTCTGAATTTTCAGAATTAAACTGGATTAAAAGAACGAAATTGTATTAATCGTGAATTTTTTTACACGTTTCTTCGAATGTTTAAATATATCAATTTGCGTCATTTATTTTTTTTTCGTTTCTTCTGATAAAAATATATTGCGCATAGCACATGCGCTGATGAAATGGGCGGAGCCTCTAAATTCAAATCCCGATCTTCGCGGGCTCGAAAAAATGTCGGAACTTTTTTACGGCGATAATACGTTGCACACTTTTTCATTACTAAAGAACTATTTCGCCGCTTCGTGCTTTGAATACCAATAGTTCTTGATTATGACTAAGTTTTGAAGAGAAGAAAAGAGACTTCCGCTTTTTTGTTCAACACCCGAGTGCCCCGCGGTGCCAAAGAGCGCAAAACCGTTTCATAAATACCGCTGCTCTTTCGCTCGCTTTTCATATTTCAATAGTATATTCTTGCGCGATGGCCGCCAACCACCCCAGAACTGTCATTGGAAAAATATGCTCACTGTGTGATCTCATAATCATCCACATCAGAGAAGTCTTTTTTCGAGGGACGTGGCGTCCAACCTTCTGGAGCTACAATTTTCGCTATTCCTGCTTTCAGATGAGCCCCATGTTGTTCAATCTTTTTAATATATCGACTGAAATTTTTGAATTCCTTCATCGTTGGATAGAACGTTAGCACTTCTGAGGTTCCCGTTGGTTCGTGTAGTGGATGCTCCGTTAAATGTCTAAACGGACAGCATTGAAAATCTAATAGACGGGAAAGACCTATACCTTGCGGAAATTTTTACTGGGGTCCGCCCATCAGTGAAGATTGTCGGCGATAACGGTCGCTCTTCCTTTTCGTAGAACGATGGTTTTGATGTGAAGAATGCTTCATCTGGAATAAGTGGGCCGGAGGATGTGCTTGGCCCGTTTGGTAACGAGGAATGAAGTGTAGTGGTATCCATCTGCAAAATGCAGGAAGCATTAAAAAAAAATGGTACTCACAAACAAAGAAACATCAATATAGACAGGGAAGAACAGATGAATTTAATACTTAAACAATGGATCGTTTATATATTACAGAAAATATAAACAACCTGCAGCGGCGGTTGCCTACTTCGATCATTTAGGCTATGCACAAAAATAAAAAGGATAACAAATGTTTTTTTTTTATTTTGCGACGGATCATATGAATATATCAGTGGAACAAACATCTGTCTAGTGTTATCGGATCCTCACTAGCCACTAAATATCTATATCTAATAACATTTTCAGAATAAAAATTATTTCAAAAACCTCCAAAAATGACTAAAAACGAGTGGACCCCCCAACTAAGATTGCCCCCAAACGGGAATTAAGATATTTTGTTAATTAAGGTTTAAAATAAGTATTTTAGGTTGAAGCCACAAGTATCGGAATTTCTTGCTAAATATTAAATTTTTGGTTAATTATTTAATTATTGTTATCTCGCTTGTACAAGCTTCTGCTCTTCTGACGTCTTTCTTTTCAATTTAATTACATTTTAAAAAAGTAAAAACTGTTGGACAATATTAACATTTTTTTTATAAAGCCGAATTCCACTGAACCTATTTTGCCCCACTCTCCTCCCCCTCACCGGAAAACTATGTATTAATAATACCTCCACAATGTACAGGTCAAACCAAACATTGGAAATACAAAAACAGACATGCTGAAACAATTATGATTGACAGGATATAATTAGAAATGAAAATTTATCAATAGTGAACAATATTCTTTACTTTTCCATGTGGTCTCCTGGGAATATAGGTTCGCACTTTATCATAAATTCAATAAAACAATGAATTATCATCATTTCAGTCATCGGCAACAAGATATCAATGGAAAAAAAAATTGAAGATTTAACTCAAAAATTGAGTATTAAAACATGCTTCTCGTTTAAAAAAACAGAATCCAACTTATCCAAAAAATAAATTTGTTTTTTTTATCAAAAATTGGTGATTTGTAAATGTATCTTTATCGTCAAAACAGTTAAGCTAATTCGCTTTAATAATACACGTACTTCAATTCAAACTTTTCAGAATAAACGAACATTCAAAAATGAGACATTTCTTTATTCGGAAAGTATTAAAAAAATAAATGTTTTTTTATATGCAGAAAGAAACGCTTTGATGCGATCTATGTTCCGACCGAACTCATTCAGACCTGCAATCGGCCCGCCGAGCCTGGGTTATCATTTTAACAGCTTTATTTTAAAACTGCAGTTATATACATCGAAAAAGTGTAAAAAAAATTATTATTTACATAATATGAAATCTTAACAGTAGAAGGAAGAAACATTATTGAAAAAATGTCTTTGGATGGTAGCTCCGTTTTTTTCAAGCAGTTTTCTTTTTCGAAAATTTTCCTTGAATTTTTACGCTTTTTTATTTTGCTTTATTATTTTTCACGGGAAAATTATTAAACTAAACATTTTCAGAGTAACCAGAAAAAGACCAAAAAAATTTTGACCAGCTCTGATCACAAAAAAAAACGAGAATAATCATTATTAGCAGCTAATAAAGACTAATAAAGCGCGACAAAATTCTTACAAAAAAGCAGATAAATTCAGTGAAACGTGCCAAACTAGCAAGTGCATGAGAGTAAAAAGAGAAGAAACAAGAAATTTAGAGATTGAGGCTTGGTAGAAACGCAGACGAAACTGGAGAATAGAGCGACGAGAGAGTGAGTATCTCAAATAAATGAGCGGGAATGGAATGGGTGGCAGAAATGAGGAGGAAAAACGAAAGAAACAGGAAGAAATTTATGAAAAATGATCGAAGATCAAGTTTCCGCGAGGAAAAACCTTAAGGAATCATCAGGCTTAATAAGACCGGTTATTAATAATAATTAATAAATATATAATTTCAAAGCGAATAACCGTCATATTAGCTCGATAATTTCGATAAAATTTGGAATCAAGATAGTTTAATATAGTTATAATTAATTTTAAGTGTTTCCAAGGTTGAATTCTGAATTTATTCACCGATTTTTTCAGCATGTTCATGTGGTACTGACATAATAAAAAATGTTTGTTATTTTTCATCTGTACTGTCCTCTTAATCTTTGCAGTGTAAATATTGTTCATTTCAGAAAAACTAGCATTTACAGAATTTTTGAAAGTTCCAGAAACCAATCTTCGCTCCTTTTTTTTCCAAGCCGGGCCTGAGGCGTCAAACAAACTCTGCAACTTATGCTGCCTCTACGAGTCATAAGATTTGGATTATCGTCAGGGAATTATTCAGACTTTTGTTTAGAATTAACCAGCTCAGAATAAATATCCTGAAACATAAAAAAAAGATTAATTGACCACCACATATCCTCTTCGAATATCGCTTCTGAACTTTTAACTCGATATAAAAATGTGATATATTTTAAAAACAGTATGTAAAATTTAAAAAAAAAACAATTAAATTTCGAAAGAAATTAAAACATTTTCGCCGACAACAACAACAACGACGATTAGACGATGAATTGGCGCATAATGTAAGCCGAACGCCTGCCACATTTTTTTTTATATTTCGAGCAAAATGTTGTCAAAAAAACGGCTATTAGCCAATTACACACCAAAGCTATTAAATGCCGAATCACACATTTAATACGAACATTTGTGCAGCGTCTGGTTGCGGGTATTTTTTATAAATTCTATTAAAATGTTTAGCAAATATTTAGTTTTGGAAAAAATATCCGTTTTGGCGATTGTTAGACTTAGGATTAGAAGAAGCCAGTGAGCGTATAAACAACTACTACTTAAACTAATTCAACATTTTGAATAGCTATTTAAAACAATTTTTACCAGATAGAGAAAAAACATTTTAGCCGCGAGCGAAATAGTTCTCTTGCTTTCCTGAAATTATTTAAAATTGAAAAGCAGTTGCACTTTATTTTATTCCTTGTATTGGCATCTAAAGGAACCTGAGTTTTCAACTTGATTCAACCATTTTTTTTCCTCCATTGTTCCTTGCCACTTGAAAAATGCGAGTATCCATTGATAGGTACAAATTGTTAATGTACGTCTGATTGACAATACTCTAGGCAACGGATATCACCTTTTTCAAATCATGAGTATTGTTGTACGTCTTGTTTCCGTCGTAGATCCTTCTCACAAGGTATCTTCAAACATTCTCGATGATGCTTACGTTCGGTGAGCATTTCGGTCATACAAGAACTTCACTGTTTCTGGCTCGTATCCTAGCTATAGTTCTCCTCGCTCAGTGAATCGGAAGTCCATCTTGTTGATAGATCAAGTTCTTGAAACAGTTTCGGCCGAAATGGAAAAACTTCGTAAAAGATGACGATGATCTGAGCCATTTATCTTTTTTTTGAGACGAAGCATAATTTCACACAGCTGAAAGAATAAATAACAGCCCAAACCATGACTCCTGCTCCTTTGAAATTTCGGTAATAAATCGCAAGTTTTATTTTCGAATGTCGTGAAAATAATCCAACCCATCGCAGTTAAATTGTTTCCCATCACTGAACACAATCAGAAAGTTTTTCAGTGGAGGTTACCGTTTATTCAATGTTATTTTTCCTACCTGTTTCTAATCAGATTTAAAAAAAATGTTTTTTGAGGAACTTCAACCTTTTTTCTCAGTGATTTTTGTGAGAAGTGGTGCTTTTCGCATCATACTTCTTCTGATGAACATGCTCTTCGAACAGTTTCAGAAAACACTTTCAAATTGAGTTCCGCTTTGATTTTGTAACACAAATCTACGCTGTTGGACGGTTTACAAAGAACCATTCATTTTTCACAGAGTGAGAGGATTGAAGGACATCCAGATCTTGTTTTGGTACCATAATTGGATAGGTCCTTCGAATAATTATTAACAATGCGTGGATTTCTGCTCAACTTTAGAGGGATTTGTCGGTGTGAAAGAACTTGGTTTAATTCTGCATCGATTCGGCCTGTTTTATAGGCAGTAGGAGGCGGACCTTTCGACATTATTACAAGAAATAATAATTTGAGTGAATAAACGGAAAAAAAAGAAAAAATCGGAACATTCATAAGAAAAAAAAGGAAGCGAGGTTATACTTTTGTGGAATGCCAAAAGGTCTTTTTTCCACATACGTTGGTTCACAAATAGTTTCCTACGCTATCTATGTTTACTTCTGGTGCATTTTTGTAACCGGAAAACCCATACTTTCATGAATCCGGCTCAATCACTACTTGAGAAAAAATTCACATTTTGGAAAAAGCCAAGATGAGGCTATACTTTTGTGGAGAGCTGTATGAGGACATACCATCTTTACAGATCTCAGTGTGTCGTGCCTTACGGCTTTGAAAATTGGCTTGGAAAACACATATTGAATTCATTAGATTCACGATATATAGTGGGCCTGATACGCTGCGACCGCGTCCCGTTTTACTAGCGTAAAGCGTGAATTTGCTTACGAAATAGATTGAATGACGAAAATACGAAATAGATTTAAAAGATATGAAAGGGGACGTGGTGGTCAGGCCAGCAATTACAGTATATCACGAGAAGATCCTTATTTTTGAATTTTCAGAATCAACTGTCCTGAAGCTAAGTCTGTTAGAGCTGGTTTTCAGAAGCTTGAACTCTTTTTAAAATTAGCTGGCTTCGAGTTGTATTCTAAATGGAAAGTTAGCATGTGAAGAAATAAAGGAAACAATAAATGATAATTTTAGTCACTTATTTAAAAAGAAAACATTTATAAATGAGAAATAAACACATTTGCATAAATAGAGACTTAAAATAATCTTCAAAGGAAGCTTCGAATTTGGAAATAGAGCAAGCTTGAATTTTTAAAACGAATTCACTCACATTTTATAGTACTTCTCGTAGTATCAGTCATGTCAAACCTGTTCGACGCATCTGGAAAAGGATCATTCAGCGATCAATGAGCAATCAGAGATGATAATGCTGAAAACGTTTCAGTCAGTTAATCGAAAGCTAATCTTAAAGTTGTTCACAGGCCGAACATTTTTATTCATTTATTAGAAATAAATCGAGGAATATGCAGATTTCCTAAGAAAGAATTCGGAGAGCGTCTGACCAGTACCCAACCCGCCCAATGTAACTGCAGTGTTTTCAAAATTTTAACGTCTAATTCTAAATTATTTGCTTTAAGGCATTCAATTTTTGAAAAGTACAATAAATATTCTGTGAAAAACAGTTTAATTTTTTTAATTTTCTATAAGAAATCGTGGAAAAAGGGCAAAATTACAATACAGATCCATTTATGAGTTAAAACAATAATTATTGAAAATATTCCGAATTATAGCGAAAGACGTTCGAATTTTTCAGGCCGAGACTATATTAAATATTTGAATTAGTCAGCCCACAGCGATTCATAGACTGAAATTACTCCTTTGGTTCTAAATCTGTGTTTTGAAATTGTCCGTTAATATTTTACTTACATTGACTCTGATGACAGGTAAACAAGCTAAATTATCAGAAAATTTTGGACGATTTTCGTTATTCAACAGATCGAATTTGCAGTAGAGAAGGCGACGAGGTCCGAAAAAATCTACTTTTGGTACTTTTCGTCTGCAACAAGGCATTGCCCACTGTAAGCTCAGAAAAATTTTTTAAATCGAAATATTGATTTTTATTACTGAAAAATAATAAAACATGAGAAGATAGGTGAGAGTGATAGGAGCAAATTGGAAGGAAAACAAGAATACCTAAATGTTGCCGCGCTTTCCACCAAAGTTTTTCTTTTTTTCTCGCGTTGAGAAAAAATAATCGAAATTTTTTCTCTATTCCTAAAATATATTTTTCTTAAATAAATCTTCTAAAATAAAAAAAAATTCCAGAGAAAACCGAGATCGATCCTTATTTTTTTTGAAGATAATGAAGGAAACGTAGCGAGAATTTGTGTTTACGCCCCGCCTACTTTTTCCTTCTTTTCGTATGGCTTCAAAAAAAAATTATGCGACACTGCTTGCGCCTTTACTTAAACGTGATGAGACTTTTCGAGTAAGTAGGCTGTGCCTTTGAACTATACGGTAGTTCATGTTGCAAAGCACTGCCTGGCCTATTCCAATAGTAAACCTGTTGTTTTCAGTTGTGTTCATCAATTTTTAATTGTAATTTATATAAAATTTGTTTTTTTTTCTGTGGATTTGCTGCGCTTTTAATTTTTAAACAAGGCTCTCATATCTATTCCCATTTAAATTCAAATGTTTAATTTTTCCATTCAGAAATTTCTGTCTTGCTGAATTTTCTCATTTATTAGCTAGCAAATAGAAACGGAAGGCATAGGAAGTTATTTTTTTGTCGTTGAAGCTTTAAGTGTTCTCTACCGCTTTCTCAATTTTAGACTCAATTATTTCTGAATGTGAAACAATAGAGGCATCGTGATGACCCAACTTGCACTGCCGTTTCATAACGAGACCGTCGCTGTTGCTTAAATTTTTCTTCGGTACTCTCATGTTGAAATAGCGTTGCTTCCCTACTTCTCCGGTGGAAATTGTTGAGAAGGGAGAATTCCGGAAACAAATTTTCGAAACTATCGGGCAATGATACCAATTTCTGTATGTTTTTTTGAAGAAATTTGTTATTTCCTATTAAAATATTAATATCTTAAAAGACGACAAGCATGATCATTTCTACAAGTGTAACCTATGAAGAATATAGACCTTGTTTTTTTTTTTGCAAACACCGGAGGGAGCTCTCAAGCCTTATGAAAACTGTCGTCGTGGGCGTGGTCAGAAATGCGGCTCTAAAAACAAAATTTCCTTTAAATTTTGCGAAAGAAATTGATGATATAAACTTTTAAAATGTTTCTCTTCTCACGAGTCCCCCTCGCTGGAGTTCCAATTCTTGTAGCATAATTTTCCGATATCTCATATGCTTTTCTCGTGTTTGTTTGTTCCTTCTCTATAAAAATGACACTATTGTTAAACCTAACGAGTTGCGTAACTGTTCCATGAAAAGAATCTCGGGTTTCGGTTTTTCCCAATAATTTAGCACCTGTAGTACTCTTATCCTGCCTCCTTCGTTGTCATTCATTTGAAAGAAAAAGACAAACCGGCATTTTCTTTCGTTCGCGGTAGACTACGCACTCAGAACGTACTCGTCATTCGCAGAGGGTGAAGAGAAAGAACGAAATTGTAGCCTGCTGTCATTCTGTGCTATTTGCGAAGCACGTGGATGTCTGCTGGTTGCACTAGTGCTGTTGCACCACACAATCCACCATTGTTCTCATGCTGTTCACGTTGAGATGGTCTTTAATGGTGTACAGGTTCTGATTTCCTGACGTCACCAGTATGCATGAGAGCACCGTGAGTATGCGACCCACACAACAGCTGCTTTTGTTACCCTTCTGTGTTCACGGACTGCCAAGCGCTAACGGATCCATATGCCTATAGCACCTGGTATATAATTTAATACTGTCGAGAAGACAATGGCATGGCAAATACAACCGCCTAATGCCAGTCTTAATATTAATTATTTGTAAATCTTGAGGAAGATTAGGCAACAAAAAATTGATTTGATCAACTGGTGCCATATACTCTCGGATTCTTGAGTTAACTTGAGTTTGAAATTCAAATTTTTTTAAAAGGAAGTCGTTCAAACTTTGGGCCAAACATTTTAACAGGGTCTTCCGTTTTCGTTTATCTTAGAAATCCGAACTATCAATACCTTTTATCTTGCTTAAAGCTTTAAATTTTTCTTTAATGAGACCTCTCTGCCGTCGAACGCATGGAAAAAATCAAAGCATGACAATTTTATTGTCTAAGCTGCGCCTTATCCGTTGATCTACTGATATACCTTACGTAGATAAACAAGTTGCATAAGAATATCTAACAGTGAGTGGTTGAGGTACTGCTAGCCTACCAAAAATATATTTGTGAATATTTGGTTCGAAATAAAATCGTTTAGGTGACTCGATACTTGACTAAAAATTAAAAACGTTTTGTTTTTTTTTAATACTGGATATTAACGGCCGAATACATTAAATTGACTATTTACATGTTATTGCTGCGGGATGTTCTGCTGAAATATCCCCCGCGCCTTTAAGAGTACATTTTTAACGTTGTTGCCTTGCCATGCATGGGGTGAGATGCAAACTTTTTAGTGTTTATTTTCTTGATTTTGTTGGTGGGTATTTGGTTCTATCAGTCACCTGTTTCTCGAGTATTTTAATATCTAGTTCCCGACTTGCTATAGCCAGGTTTACGATATTATTTCGCAGAAAAGCAGTTCGAAAGTGGGGTACCGACAAAAAATTGACTTGGGAGTTTGAAAGATATGAAAGAAATGCAAATAGGTGAAAAAAAATGAAGAAAAAACTTATCATCTCTTTTTTTTTAATCTCAGTTGCCGCAGGCCCAATTCAAGAATTGCAAGTCCGGACAAAGGTGGGCTGAAATTTTATTTTATAAAAGTTATAAAAGTTAGTGGAATTCGGGATTATTTTTGTAGAAGTGTGAAAACTTCACCGCTGTATTTTATTTTATTAATGAAGTAGATAACCAACAAGATACGAATGATGTAAGTGTTAGACAAAGGGTCAAAGGTTAGTGCAAACGCGATAAATTTGATAACTGCACATTAAGTTTTGCAGTGCTGAAGTCTTTTACGAACTTTATCTAGTTGAAACGAAGCCTGACTGAACAGGTCTCACAGACCGATCCACGAGGGCACAGAGCGTTTTGGAGATGGAGAAAATTTTTGGAGAAAGAGCCGGGCATCCGTTCATTTTTCTATGCCAGTATTCTCCGGCTGGTTCAACCGATATACATATGGTTCATTAGATATTTTTCAATGTAATCATCCATATCTGGAACTGGACTCAGGACTGGAACATTTTTGATTAAATGCATTAATTTAACAACATAATCAAAAAACCCATACGAAATGAATTAAATATTAAAACGCCAATAGAGTTGTTTTCAATAAGTAAGGCAAATAGGGACATTTCGATTTAAAAATGGGCATAATTGTAAGATTTATTTTTACTAATCGATTTTCAATTACTCGCCATTGGTATCAATCGAAATGTCGCTGATTAAATACATTTACCTCATACCACGAAACGGAAGGTGCGTTTAATTCTCCCGTGGAAACATAGATTTTTTGTGCTAAAAACTGTTAGAAAATGATCATTATACATATGAAAAAAGAAAATCATGCCATTTTACAGTAAATAATAATGGAAAATAGTATGGCTCCATTAATTTAACAAAATCTTTTTAAGTTTTTCATTGTTTGGTCTGAATGCGTTGAATGCATCAATTGAATGGAGAAATCAGAGAAGCACAAATTTCTTACTATATTATGCAAGAAAGTTTCGTTAAAACTTAAACATTTATTCAACATCCAAAATTAGATGTTACTACATTAGACGAAGAAACATTATTCCTTACTATTAATTGTTCGTCTTTATATGTTCTAGTTTGATATCCCTTTTTATTTCAACATATTTTAAAAAATACAAAATGTTTCCTCGAGCACAATTGTTGGCCTCTGTCTTCACCTCAATGAAAATTCGCGAATCTCAGACTAAATTTCTGATCTCCATTTACCCTGTAATTCATTTAGTCTCCGGTTGATATCAATTCACGCGCTACAGAAATTGTCTTCACCTGTCTGTAGTTGCTCCACCCACTCACCAGACTGTCTTATTTAAGGTTCTGTTGCCTTAAGATTCATTTATTGTTACTCGGTCATGGACCACCACTTTTTTCTGCTTGTACTACGTCGCAGACGAGTCCTTCCTTGGTCATGTCCCAATAGGCCCACCACCCAACACTCCTTCCATTCTTTCGTTTCATATCGGCCACTCAGGCAGTAGAAAGAAGAGACGCGAACGAAAACGAGTTGTTTGCCACTTGCCTATCGATCGCGCATCGGTGTGTTCTACACTCGCCATCATTCGCGAAATGTGCGTGCGCCTCGTTTCTCTTGGCCAGCCCTGCAGTCATACAACATCTACCAACCGCCCTTACCAACAACACATCAAAAGCGATTCTTTCTTCATTTCTTCATTCCAACCCATTCTTTCGATCAATACAGTTATTTCATTCCCAAAAAAACTTCTCCTTCCATAGATTGTCTCAAAAACTTTGTTTTTTGGGCGGTTTTGTAGTACTGTAGAGCTTGTCTAAAATTGTCTTGAATAGAAATAAGCGTGAAGTTTTCGCTTAAAATGTTTCATATTTAGTTTCTAGAAAACTGAGGATTTGCGAGGCTCTTTCTCTTCTATCGCTTTCCATCTTTTAAAAGCCTCCTCATCATTCGCATCCCCTGTCCTTCACCAACGCATAGGCCAAAGCAGTCAGTCATTGCCTCCGACATCAGTCAGTGTGTAGTCTCCCTTTTTCCTTCCCCTCGGAGTATTGGTTGTTCAGCAGTCGCGCTTTCCGACCGCTTTGCATTCGCAACGCGTTGCGGCTCTGCGTTGTGTACGCCAAGATAGCAGTAACAGCAGAAATCTTCCTAACACACCCTTTTCCTTTCTATCGCACATACACACGCTTTGAGGACGGCTGGCTGGCTATGTCCAACACACATACATTTCTCCTCGCTCGCCCAATCGCCTTCCTCTCTCATTCGCACACATACGCACAGAGACGTACACAGTGAAGAAGGACGACCCCTGGCAAGAGGAGGCCTAGTGCTGTGTCTTTGTGCCCGCCTCTCTCTTCATTCGCTTGCTTCGCAGCCGTCCGCAATGGTTGCCTTCCTTCTATCTTACCACTTCTTATTCCCCTTTTACTGCTTTCTGGTAACCTTCACTGTCATATGTTTCAGAACTTACAAACAATCCAACTAACGATGGCTAGGGCTGCTGCTGGAAAGAAAGCTTCCCCAGTGAAGAAGGTAAAGAAGGGAGGAAAAGCCAAGGATCCTAATGCCCCAAAACGGGCAATGTCTGCTTTCTTCTTCTGGATGCAAGAGAACCGTGAGCGCATCAAGAAGCCAGGAATGGGAGTAGCTGATGTTGCCAAAGCTGCTGGAGTAGAATGGGGAAAGCTCACAGATAAATCGGTAAGTTGATATAACTGAATAATAGTTTTATCTGATTCTTGCAATTTTCAGAAGTGGGAGAAGAAGGCTGCCGACGACAAGAAGAGATACGAAAGCGAGATCGCTAGCTACAAGAAGACCCATTAGGCTGACATCGTGCTGCCAATTCCCTTCATGTAGCCCCTGTGTTTTGAACCAAATGATACTCAACGTCCTATCTATCTATACACTCAAGCCTCTTCGTACATTATCTTTGTCCCACCTGATTTTGGCATGTTCTCTCAAGTTGAAGCCTTTAGATCTCAATAATTTCTCGTTAGCTATCGCTTGAAAACATGATCAAAGAGTCAAAAATATAATAAACTTCAAATCCACACAAATGTGTCCCCTTTCGATGACTGTTGCAACTATGTTTTGTCAAATTCCCTAAAAGCTACTTTTTTATCCATTATGTTGTATTTTCGGCGATTCTGAATCGCACTCGTCAGTCAATAAATGGTTATTTGGCATAATTGTGTTGGTCTTTGTTTGAAAAAATGCGAAGGTCATGAGACGGAACAAAAAGTCTGCTTTATCTCTTGGTCTTTATTTGAATTCTCCTGTTTCGCGCCGCCGGCCGCATGATGCCGACGTGGGGCGGGACTTGGCAGCGGGCCAACAGGGCATTAGCGTTGACAGCTGTGGGAGTAACACGAACGAGGAGGAGAATAAGATGGAGGTGGAAGACGTGGAAGAATGAGGATAATATACATACAAAAGAATAGAGTAATAACAATGGATGGATGTATGAAAATCGCAAATGTCAAACGGAGTCTTTACTATTTAGGTTTCGACTAGAAAACTCGAATAAAAATACCGAATCTTCTGATTTCTGAGATGACATATTTTAAAATATTCATCCGCCTGTTGGCGCACGATTAAATATGAATTCGGAAAGAAACAACAAATTTAATGATAATATAAAAAGAGTTAAAACAATCACGAAATCGCCCCTTAAATTGTGCGACAGTGGAAAATCACTGAACATTTCTATAGCAACCTATTGGCAGAGAAAACGAAGAATTTATGGGAAACTGGCTGGAGCTGGAGGCGTGGCTTCACTTCTGATGTATACATTCCTAAACACTATCAGTATCACAGAACCCGGAAAAGCGTACCGGCCGAAAAGGTGAAAGCTAGTCCAAGTGTTCGCGCGCAAAATTATTCAAAATTTTATTTTTAATTATGTTTTTTTTATTTACGATTTTCCACTGTTTTTCTTTAGTTTTTCCTTTTTTTGAGCAATTTTTTGAAATTTAGATAAAGAAATTGCATAATTTTCAAAAACGTTGATCATTGTCGTCAATAGGAACATTTTACACCGTAACTGTGAGGTTTAAGGAATTTTCTCGAAGAATAACGGCGAAATTTCGGCCGTCTCGTCTCATCTTCGTCTTGAATTCGTCTAACGTAAGACGAATGCAAGACGAACATCGTGGAAACCTCAAACAGCGTTTCTATTTTAAAACGCTTCAGATATGACTTATGGAAAGTATTTATTGTGCTGGATAATTAGCTTCGCTAAGCACTTGGAAACTAAATTAATACAAAAACAAAGGAGCTTTAACTAAAATTTTAAAAAGAAATGTTATCCATCCGCGAGTACGTACGTGATTTTTCGTTTAAAGGCGCTGTTTGGGTCTTGTTAGGGGATAGCTCGTTTCAACGCGCTAATTTAAAAATTGTAAGAAAGCGCACACACTGCGTTTGTGATTTCTTTTCGAAAATTGAAGCGAATATTGGAATTTTTTTAATTTACAATAGAAATTAATTAAAAAACATGATTGTCGAAGCAAAATATAGAAAAAATTCCAATATTCGCTTCAATTTTCGAAAAAAAAATCACAAACGCAGTGTGTGCGCTTTCTTACAATTTTTAAATTGGCGCGTTAAAACGCGCTACCCCTACCAAGACCCAAACAGCGCCTTTAAACGAAAAATCACGTACTCGCGGATGGATAATATGTGCATTTATTTTTTGAATTTTTTCGAATCTCTTTATCGAAAATATCTTAGAATTTAGTAAGTGCAATTATGTTTTATTACAGATGCCACGTGCTCGTTTCCGCAACCCTTTCGCTTCAAATTTGAAATGATATGAAGCCAGCGGCGGCCGAAGGACGACGAGAACAGGAAGCAGTTAAAAGATGCTGAAGAGGCATCAGATGTTTGCAATCCATTCGCTCTTCAAACACGAATTAAAAAGAAACTATTCTTGAAACTCTCCCGGTTATGAAGGTACTATAAAACAAAAGTTTTTATTTTTACTTTTTAACAAAATTGATCTCAATTCCAAATCAATAAATATGGATTCAATAAGAGAAGAAAAATTGTAATAAAGACTCCAAAAACGTGGAGATTGCACTGTGTTAAACCGAGTGATTTCTTTCATGATTAGGTAGCTGCCAACGACATCATATTATCGCCGTAAAAAAGTTCCGACATTTTTTCGAGCCCGCGAAAATCGGGATTTGAATTTAAAGGCTCCGCCCATTTCATCATCAGAGCGCATTTGCTATGCGCGATATATTTTTATCAGAAAAAACGAAAAAAAAATAAATGACGCAAATTGATATATTTAAACATTTGAAGAAACGTGTAAAAAATTCACGATTAATACAATTTCGTTCTTTTAATCCAGTTTAATTCTGAAAATTCAGAAGAAAAAATAAAAATTCAAAAAATATATCGCGCATAGCAAATGCGCTCTGATGATAAAATGGGCGGAGCCTCTAAATTCAAATCCAGATTTTCGCGGGCTCGAAAAAATGTCGGAACTTTTTTACGGCGATAATAATTTTTAAAATTAAATCAAATTCTAAGACAGAAATTTTCATATTAATATTGATTTATACAAAAAATGGCGCAATGGTTTTTCGGCTTTTTTGGAGGTTTTTCTAATTTTTTTTTGTACAATTGTTTGTTGTTACTGTTAAAATGTTTGTGAGTTGTATGCTCCAGCGTAAGTTTTTTTTTGCCTTTCTGATTTCGTTTTTTTTAAAGTTTAATTTTAAGTTACATTTGAATAAGCGTGGTGCTTTTCAGAAACAAAAATAATCCAAAAAAGCCGAAAAACCATTGGACCCCCCCAACTAAGATAGCGCCCAAAAAATAAATCATTTTTCCATTTTCTGTTGCTTAGCTACTTAGTCGATCCGTCCGTCGCTTGTGTGAGCGCGGATCATGCTTTGCGATCTTGTCCAAATGATAGATGAGCGGTACTTCGAGATTTGATCGCCTTTCCCGACTTGCTTCTGAATCTAAATACTTCATCAGAGGCCAAAAAATACATCATTTTTCCATTTTTGGTACTATTTCTATATCATACTATCTTATATTATTCATCATTATTTTTTGTTAGTAAATTTTGAAATTTAAAAAAAAACTCTGCGATCTCTGCGATCCTCCGAACATCAGAGGATATCAGGAAGAACCAACATAACACGCCGCGAAATTGATTTTGAATCTGTCTTAAAAATTGGTTTCTCATAACGAATGGTATAAGAAATCCGCCGATAGTTTTTTGATTGAATTATGATTTCGTAATGTTTTCTCTCATTTGTTGCTTTCAGGGATCAGTAGACATCTGTAAAATTTGAACTTTCAAGCTGATTCTTGTTTAGCTGTTATAAGCCAAAGCGAATAATTAACATACCTGGCGAGCAAAGCGAAGGTCGATGGCGATACAAATTCAGCAAGTACATCGTAAAGGCTTTCATTACGACCCGTCCATTTTTTACAAAAAATCGGAAAAAATAAAGTACGGATAACTTACAATTTCAAAGCTTTCCATATAAAATATCTCATCCGATTTCCTATCAATGATCAACTCCGTGTTTTAGTCTCCTTTTAGCGCTACATCCTTGATGTGCTCCCTTAATAAACTTTTTTTTTAATTTAACGATTAAATTTTCTACAGTCCGAAAGAAATTCTTTCTGCTGGAAGTAGTATTTAAAGTATTTTTTTGGGCATTCAAAAAAATAAATTTCCAATTTATAGTTCAATGGAGCGCGTTAGCTGTTAGCTGAATTATTCTCTCGAAATACGTGGTAGGGAATGTGCAATAAGAAAGGTAGTCAGCCATTTTTTTTATTTCTGACGAAATTTATTTTGCGAAACGAAAAGAATATAATTACATACTTTTCAGTAAATTTGCAAAAGTGATTTTTTAATTTAACTATAGCACAACGTTAAAAGATGAAAAATGAATGCTGACGATTTATGGATCCCTGTAATTAGTCTATATTAGTCTATTTTTATAAAGAAAATTATGCGGAAGTAGATGTAGAAAGTTTAGAGGTGTTAATTCAGTTGCAAAAATTATTATAAATTTAGAGAAAAATTTATTTAGTGATTTCTTTTATATTTTTTTCCAGGCCTTGAGGTTATGGGTAGCGCTTCACTAAATTTACACATTTTTTTGAAAACTATTGGTATCTTTTTCTCTCATTATTGATAAAAACTTAATGAAAAAGTTATAAATATATTTGTTGGGAAGGCACGTGACCTTCCACGTTGGCAATAACACGTGACAACGACGTGGCACGAGAACTATATAAGCAGTTGCATGAGATTATTAAGCCGAGTTTTCCAACGTATTATTTCTACTAAATAAAGTATTATCTTCTCACCACGTCGACAACGACACAACATATTGGCGATCAGGATGAGATTCGAACTCACGCGGGGAAACCCCAATGGATTAGCAAAAGCTTGAAAAAAGTCTAATGATGCGGAGACAAAATTGTCTGCAAATTAGTCGTAGTTCGGGGGAATTCGCAGATCCGCTGCAGTACACTAACTTCGTGGGTGAAGCAGTTTTAGAGGCGCAGCTCGCGAAGATGACCACAGATGACTGGTCAGTATTCATTTTCTTACGTGGTATGGACGCGACGGGGGATGAAACAGCAAAAGCATACTTAATGCAATATGTGGAGAAGTGTGAAAAATTCAATGAGAAAATCACGCTCTCCGATATCCACGATGAGTGGATACGTTTCATCCAAATGAGGCAACAAGTAAAGGAGGTCTCAACGTCAAGTAAGCATCCACCACCTGTTGAGGTACAGAAATTGGATTTTAAGAAATCCAACGGTAAGAAAAGGGTCCCCAAGAGCAGCGAAAGCGATGGTGAGAAGAAGCACGGGAAAAAGTCTGGGACTTGTTTCAAGTGCGGGAAAACGGGTCATTACGCGCGAAATTGTCAGTCGAGGACAGGAAAGTCGCGTAATGATAAGGACAAGAGACGCGTGGATACTGTCGGAGTTACGGCAGTAACCGATAGTAAGCGCAGTTTGCCTGTTGAAGTCGAGGGGAAAACGGTGATGTTTCAATTGGATACTGGGAGTCAGATAACTCTCATCAACTCAGGGAGTTGGAAAGCAATTGGAAGTCCACATCTAGAAGCCGTTTCTCACAGGATCTCATGCGCAAATGGGACTCCAATGACTGTCAAGGGTAGATGTCGGGTTTCGTTCAAATTGAAAGGTGAAAGGTACACTGAGTATGTTTATGTCCGGGAAAGAGACACGAACCTGATAGGGATGAGTTGGCTTTGCCATTCACCAGATATGCGAAAAGCAATGAACATTATGGTCAACGAGATGTCCATCAAGGAAGATGAAGTCAGGAAATTTGGGCCGATCACCGATAAAGACATTCGGAAGGATTCGGAAAGGGACAATGAAATAGCCACCGTGATGCGATTGGTTAAAACCGACTCGTGGAAGCCAAATCCGTCTTCAAAGCTTGAAAAATATTGGACCCGCCGCAAGGACAGGCTGAAAATTATCAGCGGATGTCTACTCGTTGATGAAAGAGTTGTAGTGCCGAAGAGCCTACAAGGTGCTGTTTTGAAGCAACTTCATGAAGGACACCCGGGTGTGGTCCGAATGAAGCAAAAAGCGCGTGCAGTTGTGTTTTGGAAAAGTCTAGATGGAGATGGGCTGTTTACTTATCGAAACACTCCACACTCTGCTCGGAATGGTTCCACACCATCAGAATGTCACTTCTGTCGTAAAATCCTAACGACGATGTCGCTACCTTTGCCACGCGTAAATCTAGGTAACCGCGTTAAATTTTCTAAGTATCAGCAGAGTGTGAAACGCCAGTACGATTCTAGAAGCGCGGCGCGCGACAAATCATATGAAGTGGGACAACAGGTGTACGCAAAGGTACAGCACGGGAACAAATGGCAGTGGGAACATGGGGTTGTCAGAAGAAGAATTGGTAAGGTTCTTTATGACATCCAAATAGGGACACGTTTTCAACGGAGCCACGTTAATCAACTCCGTCAGCGTCATGGTGAGCGTAGTCGTGAAGAAATTTTCACAGACACCATACATCCTCGTTTTTTTGATTCCAAACCGTCAGTTCCACAAAGGGGGGCCGGGGGAGATGCTAATCGTTGCAAGATTGCAGATTTGGCTCGTGTTAGTTCAGATAGTAGCATTGGTCGACGTCCTGGAAGCAACCAGCCCTCACCAGTCAGTGCTTCTCAGGGAATGCGCGATGTCATTAATCCAGAAACTGCTGACGTGAATAGAACTCCGATGTTAAAAAGAGGGAAGATGGTCCAGGGAAATTCGGACAACAATGCATCAGAGCCACGAACAACTACAGAAGCACAGCCAATGGTCCACCCGAAGCCACGGGATGGTTTACGCGGTCAACCTAGCACCCTCCTAAGCCATTCTCCGAGACGAAGCCACAGATTTCGACGAGCTCCAATCCGATACGATCCGTGTGCCTCCACCGATCAAGGAGCATTGCGAGGATCGGGTAACCACGCTACCGATCAAGCCGTCACTCGCACCAGAAGACCCTCCACTTCTGGAAATCGTCAATCTGCCTCTTGCCAAGGTCAACGTGGATCTTCGTCGAGGGGGGGAGGTGTTGGGAAGGCACGTGACCTTCCACGTTGGCAATAACACGTGACAACGACGTGGCACGAGAACTATATAAGCAGTTGCATGAGATTATTAAGCCGAGTTTTCCAACGTATTATTTCTACTAAATAAAGTATTATCTTCTCACCACGTCGACAACGACACAACAATATTGTTTTAATTAAAAAAAATCAGCAATACGTTAAATTCGCCGTGGCCTAGCTTTCTTGCACCTAAATTTTTTCTCGGCCACTCGTGAATTTCCTTCTTATCTTCCATGATACGGCGTTTTTTCATGGAATAAACTGAACATTCTGAAGTTGCGTTTCTTTTTTTCAGAAGCCTAATTAATTCTTTCAGAATTTATCGAAAATTGGCATAAATGGTTATAAAATTTACTTCAACCACAACTAGTCCGCCCGCTATAATTTATATGGGAGTGGATAAAGTGGAAAACGAGGATCTTATCAAAGTAATTTTTTATTCATTTGTCTAACTATTTTGACTTTATTTCAGTATGGATGGCCTGAAGATGTATGGTTTCACGTTGACAAGCTCTCCTCTGCGCACGTCTATCTCCGATTGCCACCCGGTATGACGATCGATACGATTCCCGAAGAATTGGTAAGTTAAATAAATGAAAAATAATAATAATATCCTCGAAAACCTTATTTCCAGCTTGCGGATTGCTGCCAGCTCGTAAAGCAGAATTCGATTAAAGGATGCAAACTGAACAATGTGGCGATTGTGTACACAATGTGGAGCAATCTGAAAAAAACGGGAGACATGGCTGTCGGTCAGGTCTGCATGACATTTTTTTTCCAAAATTAATTTTCCATTTTTACTAAACTTTTTCAGGTTGGCTTCTATAGCCAAAGCGGAGTAAAGCACACTGTCGTTGAGAAAAAAAACAACGAAATAGTAAACCGGTTGGAGAAGACACGCTGGAAAGGAGACATTGACTACAAGTATGCTTTACGATTAAAATTGAAAATAATGAAATTCAATTGAATGTTTTTTCCTGAAAGTTTGTCCGGAAAGTAAAAAATTAGAATCGGCCGGTCGCTGATAAAGTCAAACCATAGAAGCATTAGAGATATCGGCTGAAATGTGGAGCATCTACGCGTGCTCATTTCAAGTTTCCTCTATTTTGCTTGCTCAATGATCGGCCAATTCTATCTGTGAGTTCTACCGGTGAGAATAGTGAAAATAACCAATCTGTAGCGATGTTTTTCGGGAGTCCGCCGCAGTTTCCTCAGAACTCTTCTTCAGTACTTAACGCTTTGCCGCTTTTGTGCATTAACCCCTAAATAGTAGTGGCGACATACGGAGAATGATTCAGAATTATTCAGTATAATCTGCTTGTAGAATTATAGTCCTGAATTCGTATAAGTATGTATAACTGTAGATAGAAACCGCTTCGAAACTTTTTAAAATTCTTCTTTTGACTTAAGGTCCGTATAGCAGAAAATAATAACTTTTTAACTTTAAATTGTAGCGAAAAGAAACCGGGGAATTGAAAAATCACAGCGAACAAAGCAAAATTTGACAGTCGAAACAACCATCGGCTCCATTTCGTGACACATCTTCTCTCTCCGCGTGTTCAATGGTAGTCATTGCTAAAGGATTTTATTTTTTCTCCAATGTTTGAAGGGACCTCGGAGAAAAGGATGTTTTGAGGAAGAAATGTAACACTGCTTTGTTGAGAGACAATTATTTTGGCGAAGAAAGTAAAGCTATGAGGAAACGGCGTTGATCTAGCGGCAAAACGGTTGCTCTAATTGGCTCATTCCCATATTTTCATCTGTAGAAAAAGGGGCAAAATGTGGGGTACACTGCTTCGTCGGCAGAAATGGGTTAGCGGATTTTTCCCAATTTTTTCCACAATCATGAGGAGAAAATTTTCGAAATTATTCGATAAATAGGGGCAACGAGATGAGCTGCTTATTTTACTAATACAAGTGGAACGAATGTAAGCTTCTTATGGTTATAAGGTAGAATAAGCTAACAAAAAAAAAAGCAAACACGGAATGAAATCTACTTTTAAAACAATTTGAATAATTCTTAAAATTTCTAAACAACTTTTCAAGGGTTACCTCATTCTTCTTGAAATGGAGGAAGCATGACAAAGATAAGATCTTACAATAATTAAAGTCTAATAAGTGATCAGCGAAGTAGCATTGGTACCTTAAAAGTGGACTTCTGAAAGTGCTATTGCTTTCTTATGCGTTGGTTTGCACAATTTTCAGATTGTGGAAATGCAAATTTGAGAAATATTGCTAAACTCCACCTGTTAAACTATCATATTTGATTTATTTCCCCTTCATTGTTTTCACAGACTTAGCTTACCTAAACTCTTTTTTTTAAGAGAAGAAAGAGAAGCTCGTGATGCCAAGGAACGCGCAAAGCAGAGAAAGCTGGAGCAGGAGCGAATGAATCGTGAAAAGAAAGAAATGCTGGAGAAAAATGAGCAGATGAAGATACGGAACTACGAGGACGTCGACTGGGATGCCGGAGCCACTCTTAACGACGGAGATACTGGCAATCTCTCTGACGACTTCATGTGATATAAATTATTCTTCCGGTTATCTGGTTATTTAATTGTTCATGTTTCAAGCTTGAAAAAGCTTGTTTTAATGTTTGAGTTGGAGTAAATATTATCGGCGTCTTTTTTTTTGCAGAAGCGCCTTTTAGAAGCTTTGAACAACAACCGTACGAGCCCATATTTAGAGAAAAAAAATAAGAAACAGCTAATAGGATGACAGTAAACAGAATATCGAAGAACATGAAAATAACAAGTGTCCGAGAATGAATTGAGATCCAGCAAATAGAAGAGATATTACAACAATGAAGCATTAAAAATGTTGAGTTCAATGAAAATGCATTATAGCTACTTATAAAAATTCTGAAAAATTGCACTTTTAGCAACAACTGATTGTCAAGCAAAAACTCATTGATTCATTGGGTTATGACACCCAAACTTATTATTTTCTAGAGCAGCGGATGAAGCAGATATAGGATGCAAGAAAATAGCAATGAGTCAAAACTTCGTCGCCTAGATTCTCGAGTCGTTGATACCGCTGATGCGATGGGATCAAAATTCTCTTCAACTGCATCGAATCTCATTACAGGAATACCGTTGTTTATGGAATTATGACGGGAGTAATCCGTTTCTGCAGTATCTTCTTCTTGACGTATTCCTCCGTCGTTTCGTGTTGCGTCTTGCTCATCGTCTTCTCCATTTTCATTTTGCATTGGCTCGGGATCGTCATGGCTTCCGTTTACTTGAATAGCAGTCGGATCCTTTCCAGCATCTTCTACAAGCGGTGTTTCCACAAATTCCAAGTTTTCGTTTGGATGCGCACGTGGAGCACTCGGATACTCTTGTGGTAAATCTGGCACTTGAGCAGCCATGTCAAGAATAGGGCGGGCATGAATTTGAGCACTATCGTTGATCATTGGACGACCTTCTTCAATTATTTTTGGTTTATCTACAATAGCAGCTTCATCGTGGGCGGAAGGGATCCTGTGTAGGAGACGGCTTCGGATATCAACGAATTGACGAGAAGTGCAAAAAACTGCTTGCAAATCGTCTGCAGCTTTTCCGATAGATGTGTTCCACGAGTTATCTAAAACCAGAAATGTATTAGGTAGAAAAAAAATGAAGGTCCATGTGGAATGGCCGTGGAATGTTGCTCGGGGATTACTCGGTTACCAGGTATCGATAAATAAAAAATTTTGGGTAATGTGGGCAATTAGTTAAAAATAACTTATGCTTCCTGAAAATACTGAAAATCTAGTAAAAACCATAAAAATATGTTTTGATCTAATATCTAATATTTTTAAGCCTAACAAGGGAACTGTTTTTAGATAACGTTTGAGAATTTTATGAAAATTGGTACACAGACACTTTCGAGCATGCTGAAAACCATGGCAAACTTTGTTTTTGCCTAAAACTCTCCAGAAGCTGAATATTCGCATCTGAAGTTCTCCCCCCATCTCGGGACCTCACTCTTCTCTATGCTTCCATATCATCCATTTCTGGAAGCAGCGCTGGTGTAGTGGCAGTGGGATGGTTTGGAACCCTGGGGGTCCCAAGTTCGAACCCTACTATGGTAAATTTTTTCTGTTTCTTGTAATTTCATTTTCTAGAGGTCTCCAGAGCACATTGGTCTCGAATGGAACTTGCAGAATGCCGAAAAAGGGTATATGAGTTGTGTTTAATTGTTTTTGATCTCAAAGGCTTCTACTCTAAACTTTAGAAAACAACAGAAATTTTCGGCTTGGAGGCTTGACGGCGTCAATTGCTGCCGTGTCTTTCCAAGTGCTCCAGGAGCCGACGATCAAAAGAATATCTTTGGGCATAGACGAATCGAAAACCACTTTTTCGTAGAAAGTCATAAAATTCTCAAACGTTATCTAAAAACAGTTCCCTAAGCCTATTCTCGAGCTCAGAAGCTTCTCAAAAACAGAATCATGGACAAATTTCTATAAGAAATGCAATGTTGTGCGCTTAAAATTTTAAATTATATTTATAAAAGGTTTCTAGTTAGAAAATGGTGAAAATAAATGTCATTTTCTAAAAAGGAATGTTAAATTCGTTAGAATAAATTTTTATTTTAACATTTCTACATAATCTACAGCTACTCAGCATCTCCGTGGCGTAGAAGATCAACAACTGATTCTCTTCTACATATCCGGAGGAGATCGGCACCACGGCCGAGTCTCAGTTGGCAAATGGGTATATACGTGTCTAAATGGTAGCACCCAGTGCTCTCTGAGATCCGATAGCTCTATCTGTGGCTTAGTAAGCCATAATAGGGTAAACAGGCACACAAAAATTGCCTCAGCCCTATCGCAAGGCAAGGTTAGCTGCGACCCGCGTACCCACACAAGTGATTTACGGATCAACTAAATAACTAAGTAAGTAGGTACATAATATTTTTTTATCGACATGATTAGTCAAAAAAGGTTGACCTAAAATTAAGGCTTCCATTTTGACGGAATTCCGACCGTCTCGTCTTATCATCGTCTTTGCCTCATCTTCTTCGTCTGACGCAGTGTGTTGACAACTTTTTTATTGCGTAAGACGAACTGAAAGACGAACGAAGACGACTTGAATTTTTGTCTTCGTTTTTCGTGGAAGCCTTACCTAAAAAGCAAGCTGAGATCCTCGCAATATCATTACCCTATAGTTCACTTAAAAGAAACATTTTATTTAATTTCTACAATTTTTTTCATTTCAATTTTCGGCGCTATCTTAGTTGGGGGGGGGGGGGGGTCCACTAGTATGGGATGATTATTACTTTGAGGCGCCCAATTTTCCATGTTTTCCGTCCAAAACTAACGTACCCATTTCTCTTATCATTATCGTTCTCATCTGTGTTATTCTTTTTGACGCTTCCTTCTTTGGGTACATGGTGTGACAAACTGGTGTTTTTCCTTTTAAGTTTGTCACTCCTTTAAGAACATGCTCGCAATAGAACTTCTCAGTAGCAAGCATATCCGAAACTTCGATTTTCTTATTAACGAATTTGTGCAATGATACATTCTGAGGAGCAAATCCTTCGGTACGTAAATCGTAGAACCTAGAAAAACACGATTTCAGAAATTCATACTGTAACTCATACAGTAACCGACCCCATCATTTTTATCGGTTGATTATCACTCCATTTTTCCCAATCATTAGATGCAGGTGCCAACTTCTTTTCACAAACATCAATGTACCCAGTTCCGGTGGGATCAATCAAGTAGATTTCTCCAGCTCCGTCGTCAAACATGGCCAGAGTGTCTACTGTGAATCTCCATTTATCCCACGGTGATCCCAAAACCGACCGCCATTCGTAGAGTACTATTGGTTCTGCTCTGACAGCGTAAGTGCTTAGATTGGCGCTGGCGTCACCAATTTCCATACGATAATCTCCAAAACCACCGCCATCAGTTGGAAACAGGGAACATCCAGCGGATCCAAATTTCAGAACGCATTTATCGTAAATATGAAAAATAACAGTTTTTGTAGCGTTATTTGTAGCGTTAGCGAACAAACCTGATGAAGTTCACAGCTTACTTCTCCGCTTACATACACCGATTTTCGACTGAGAAGCAAACTTCGAACAAACGGGCCAACAGGGACAAAGAGGCAATTATTTTCACCGAGAAAAGCAATTACATCTTCCACAGTACTAGAAAATCCTTTGAGTTTAAGTGATTTTAGCCAACTCCAATGGTAGGTGAGCCCGTCGCTACTCTTCACCTATAACGAACGGGGGAAAATAATATTTTCGGGCATTTAATTCGGGGTACAAACGATTCGGGGGTACCAAGTTCATGATTCGGGGACGTTTCTTCTGTCTTTTTGCAGTTCGTGGTACTTGGGGAGACAAAGAATTGGATGAGTCAGTACTCATATTGAACTCCGGAACATGATTTTTGCTTTGAGATCTGAACAATGACTCAAAAACAGATTTACTTTTTTAAACTTGGTATCCCCGAATCGTTTGTACCCCGTTGTACCCCCCAAATTGAATGCCATATTTTCGACATATAAATAAGGATGAAATGCATCTTACCTTTGCGAATTTTCCGTCAGTTCGTTGCCAAGGCGGCGTCAAATTGGCATATTGTGACGGCAAATGTAATCGTGTTGGATTTTCCTGTAAACTAGAATATGACATCAAATTCACCGTATATTCACCTACATCTTGTCCATCGAGACACGGATCTGACGTTGATGTTGATGAGGAAACAGTGACAATAAGGCTAATAAGCGTGACGATCGTTGTTGGGAGATACCTTTTTCGAATCCGCATTTCGCGGACCGACATCTGAAAAATAGTTTGAACGCGTCAGGAAATGTGAATAAAGCGTAAAGACATACAAGAATCTTTTACAGTTAAGAAAGGAAAATCATATTTGAATCCAGAAAATTGCGGACTACAGTGCTCCACATAATCTTATGTTCACCTTCAAAAATCTCAAAATTTCGATTTTTAGTAATTCTTAATTATTTATCATATATGATATGGAAATACCTTTAAAAAAGAAAATTATGGGTCCTGGAGCGAAAATAAAATAAAACTATCACGAAATACCTACTAAACGCCCATATTTCTTCAATAGCAAGCATTTTGGTTGAAAAGCCAGTTTTCGAGTTTTCGAACATTTTTGGGGTGAACATAAGATTATGCGGAGCACTGTATATTTATAGCAAAATAAAATTTTCGATTTAGACATTGGAACCCATAAAACTGAAAAGAAGAGGATCGTCAAACTATCATTTCGCTCACTTTTGCAACATATTCTTCTTGCTTCAGAAGACGCAAGCACGACACATTTCTCTCTTTTTTCTGCTTCTGTCTGTCATCGAGAATAATAAGAACAAGATTGGCTTGCGGGACAGAGAGAAGAAGGACTAAGTGCATCCAGGACATCTTTTTTTTTGGTGTCGTTCATTTTTCTTCTGGATATATCTTAAAGGACAGAAAAAGAGAAGAAAAAAAAAAACAAAAACGAGCATTCAAAAAGTTGAGAAAACCGCCGCTCTTAGGCATGGAGACAATGGACTTCCTTTCGGTTTTCCTTCGTCAATGGGACACTTTTCGGGAGATGAAGAGCGAGGAAAAGATGTCGTTGACTAAAAGGAACACTAGAATAATGTTTTCTTTTTTGTTGCCATCATTACAAGGCGAAATGAGCAAAATGGGTTTGGTAAACAATTTTTGGACGGAGTTTTCATGGAGTTTTCACACAGAAAGCTCCAAAAAATTCATACAATTAATAAAAAAGGGTAGAATGATAATATTGAGCTTACTTACTTATTTAGTTAGTATTTTATTTAGCATTAGCGTTCTTTAAAAAAATATACAGACGCTTTAGTCACTGATATCTTTTTGAGCTTCGATATGAAATTTAAGCGTTCCTTCTTAAATAACCTGATTTTCAAGGGAATAAATTTCGTAAAGAAAATAAAAAGGAGTTGTGGCAGAATTCATAGAAATTATAACCCATTGACTTTTTGGGTAGTGTAATTATATATCATAGAATCTGAAAAATATGCACCCTATATTTGACTGGAAACGCGGGAGGACAGCAACATGCAATTGACAAAAACACAATTTTCTTTAGTTTGGTGTCCGTTTTTTTGAAATAGAACACAGGAAGATATAGGAAGCCCTCTCGGTAAACATACGAAATTTGGGTGAACCGAAATGTGAGAAAAGAGCAATTGTTAGGAGAAGCGATTGGTAGATGTGACAAGTGAGGGAAACGAACTGAAATTCACAGATAGAGGAACTCAGAAGACGTGAAAAAACTCAATTTCCAAATATTGCAGACAGAGATAGCAGGAAATGTTGATGGCTCAAGAAGATATCAAGCTATTCCTCTAGCGTAAGAATTATCCATAAAATTTCGAATAATGCCAAGAAAAAATGAAATTCAGGATCAAGTTCTCATCTGGAGCCAAAGAGAAGCAAACCTAGAATTCATCATTGCTCTCACAGAAAGAAGGAGTTCCGTCTGAAGAGAGAGAGTCGCGAGATTGGTGTACTGCGGAAGAAGGCGAAGAAGGAGAAGTCTGGTAACGAAGAATTAAAATTGAGCTGCTTCTTTTTTTCCTTCCAAAAAAGTGAACTGCAGCGAGAGTTTTCAGCGAATTGTATGGAATCCACGAAATGAGAGAAAAGCTTTGAAGTGGAAAATAGTTCATGAACGCCACTATTACTTTGCTGGAAGTTTTAATTATCGGATACCAGATGGAGCTTTCGCTGTTTTTTGTTACAAAATTAGCAAGAAGAAGTTAATTATTCCCTTTTTTTATTTATTAGTACTTAATTCTACGTTACAATGTCTTTTTGGGTAGAGCAGACCAACAAGAATTGAGAAATAGAGGCTGAATGGATAGATGAGTATTGAAAACGGCGAGATGAAGGCTATATAGAGATGGAGCTGGCCATTATTCGGGAACAGATTGATGAGTGTTTGTTGCAAATAATATATTTCGTCTGACTAGCGAGCGATCATTTTTCTATTCAGACAGATTTTTAGAATTAGTATTTATGATAATTTTGTAGGTATGAGAGAGCATTAAAAATAATTAATATTTATAATTTACAATTTTATAAGCATTTTTATAGCAATTTATAAGAAATAAAAAGATTTAAAAAGCTTAGAAAGAAAACAACAACAAATAAAAAAATCGAAAAAAGACACAACTCCACAACTCCCGACGGAATAACGAAAACACCAAAACATATTGAGAGATAGAAAAAAAACTGTTTCGATTCATGTAGACTGAATGAATGGATAAATGAATGCAGTACTCTTTTCTCGCATCACCCCCTACAAGTTTGAAAACGACGAGCAAATGGTTAATGTTTCGTACATCCATGAATTTTGAACGAATGAGACATGTCCCAGTACAAGAAAAAGGAGAAAGCTAGAACTTTTTTTATATTTGAAAAAAAGTGAACGTTTTTTTTTTCAATTATCATTACTTAAATATTTAGAACAAAAAAAGAAGAGAAAACAAAAATTAAAGGCGCATGTTTAAAGGAGATCTCGCTTATTCGTTTATCTGGTTTCACCTGGAAATTCAAAAATGGTTAATATTTCTACAAAAACGGGGGATTTTCTTTTGTTTTCTCATTATTATTCTTAATTGTAAATCGCAATGCTGACTCTTATTCAAAAACCTGCGGGTAAGTTTATAATTTTTTATTTTATTTTATTATTGCATTCGGAAATGCTAAATTTTAGAACCAGAACCGCTACGAACGATTGAAAGCTCTATCGCGGAACGACTGGAAGATGAAAACTATAGCTGGATGAAACCAATTGTACGAAATTTGTACACCATCCCCGATGAGCAGAAGAATCTGTCGCTGGAGCAGCTCAAAGAACTGTATTCGAATGGCGGTGTTATGAAAGTGTATCCATTCCGAGAGGATTCCAATGTGAATATTCCCCCTCCTGTGAACTCATTCGAGCAAGCTTTTGGAAGCAATAGTTAGAAAATATTAGTTTATTAAAATTTAAAAAAAAACATCATATTTTCAGATTCAATCATGGCGGAAATCACGAAAAATGGATTTAATAAACCATCGCCTATCCAGTCACAAATGTGGCCTATCCTTCTATCCGGACATGATTGTATTGGAGTTTCACAGACCGGTTCTGGCAAAACACTAGCTTTCCTTTTGCCAGCTTTTCTTCATATTGATGCTCAAATTTCAAAATATGAACCAAACGAGAAGAAGCCCTCTCCTTTCGTTCTGGTTCTCAGCCCGACACGCGAACTAGCTCAACAAATCGAAGGAGAAGTTCAGAAGTACAGTTACAATGGATACAAAAGTGTTTGTTTGTACGGAGGTGGTTCGAGATCAGAACAAGTCGAATTATGTAAAGGAGGAGTTGAAATTGGTATGCTGACTAGAAATGTCTAATGTGAGAATTCGGGAATAAAACCCCTTCTCTCTATTCTATAACTGATTCAGCGGCTCATATTCAATATTAATTGACATGCAGTAAAAATTGTTATTCAACCCAGAAATAAGAATCATATAATAGGAGCATACCAATACTAGTTTTAGGAGAGCTAAACTACCAATTGCTCACTGCGTCGATAAAGCTACCGGAACCTTAACTTTAACTGGCTCACAGGTTTCACCGGAAAATATTGATATTCGGTTAATGCATAAAATTGTGATCTGTTAGTTAAGTTCGATTCACTCTTATTTTCGGTTTCCGTAATTAAAAAACTTTCTAGCCAACATAAGCATAATTTTTCCTAGAAAGTTAAAAAAAAATCCCGTAATTTTTTAAAAATAATTTTTATTCACTTTCTGATCTTCTGAAGTACCTAAAAAAGAGTAACTAGAATTAAACAAATCGTACAGTTCATCCATCTTCAACCGCTCTGCCAAGCAATAACGATTTTCGCAATGAAGTGATTTTTTTGTGAATCTTAGCCGATGATGCAATAAAGAAAGATCCGTTAAAGTCAAATTCCGCGCGTCTAAAATTGAAAAAAATTCATAATTTAATACTTTTAAATCAGCATATCTCCGTTCTTATATATTCCTCCGTACCACTTATCTCTTAGAACATTCGGTGACCACTTAATTGAGAACGTTATTTGATCGCCATTTTGAGATTTTAAAAAAGTTACATAATCTTCAAGGTAACATTTTTAGTGAAACGATAATTATCCTGAATTTATATAATTTCCCTATAAAAGTATATGAAACCAGCAATTACCTTTAAAAAACATAAAAATAGATTAAATCTGAACGGAAAACATTCTAACTCTTTCATAATCTAAAATAATGCATAAACTCGCGCCGAATTATGAAATGTGTTGTATACTCAGATTTTTGCACTAAAAAAGTTGCCTTAAAATTAAAAATTATCTCAGAATCTATGAATTAAAAATGCGTTCTCGAAGCTGATATCAGATGTTAGTTGCGAATATCTCATGAAGGCAAAAATTCTGAAAAAAAGAAAACGAATTTTTGACCATCTTATTTATATATTTATTCATTGAAAAAGGACTAGATTCGCCTCTTATTTTTTCAAGGTTATAATACATGAAAAGTCTAGATAATAATAAGTATTAAATTTGAGATAATGATATTTTTGTGGGAAAAATTGAGCGTTCCAAGCTTTGATGATACGATAAGTGAAACATTGTGAGTACCAATCTATCTCTTTCCGACAATAATTATCTTCCCAATCAGTCCATGGGTTTAGAAAACAGTTTTTTTTTGTGTCCAGGACATCAGCTGTCGGTTTGTAATCAACTGTGACTCATGTCGAACACCAACCCCACTGGACAATTCCCTAGTATGAAAATCTGTGTAATAACCTATGTTTCAGTCATTGCTACCCCTGGACGTCTTACTGATCTTTCCAATGATGGTGTCATATCTCTTGGATCTGTCACATATGTAGTTCTTGATGAAGCTGACCGCATGCTCGATATGGGTTTTGAAGCAGCTATTCGCCGAATTCTTTTCGAAATTCGTCCAGACAGAATAGTTGCATTGACCAGCGCAACGTGGCCTGAAGGAGTCAGAAAGCTCACCGACAGATACACCAAAGAAGCGATCATGGCGGTAAACGGAAGCCTAGATTTGACAGTAAGCTTAATATTACAGTTTTGACTGTAACGATGCTATAATTAAAAAAATGTTCAGTCCTGTGAAAGCGTCACTCAATTCTTCGAGTTCATTCCACATGAGAACCGTTTTGACCGGGTTTGTGAAATAGTCAAATTTTTAAACAACACGCATGGCAATAACTACAAAATGATAATTTTTGTAAGATCAAAAGTTATGGCTGATCACTTGTCGTCTGATTTCTGCATGAAAGGAATCAATTCACAAGGCTTGCACGGCGGAAGATCACAGTATGACCGCGAGCTCTCTTTGAAAATGTTACGCACAGGAGAAGTGCAAATTCTTGTCGCCACTGATTTGGCTAGCAGAGGAATTGATGTTCCTGATATTACGTATGTGTACTTTCAAACAAAACTAATAATTAGTGTGGTTTTGCAGACACGTTCTTAATTACGATTTTCCTATGGATATCGAAGAGTACGTACATCGAGTTGGTCGTACTGGAAGAGCCGGACGTCGAGGAGAAGCCATGAGTTTTCTTTGGTGGAATGATAGGTCCAACTTTGATAGTCTCATCTCAATTCTTGAAAAATCGGGGCAAAAAGTTCCTGATCAGTTGCGACGAGATGCTGCTCGCTATCGCCAAAAGTGTGAAGATGGTCGCGATGGACCACGTCCTAGTTATCGCAATCGCAACAAAAACTCAAATTTTCAGTTTTCGTATTGATTCTTTCAGTCTCATTCATGTTTGATTGTGGTGGGGAGGGCCTTGCCTGTAATGGTCAGTTCCCAAGCAGAAATGTGCGGAACAGACTTTTCAGAATGCCGAAAGGCTTTAAATGTAAAATATTCCAATTTTTCAATTTCGAGGTGTACTTATATTACAATAGACGCATGATTATCTGTCCTTGGCGACTTTTAAGCAATAGTGATGAACATATTTTTGAAAATCAATGGAAAATGAATCAGAAAATTGATTAATTTCCTATATCTTACTGCAACCCTGAATCTAACCTTAAATTTTGAAAGAATTGATACATCCCGGTTTATGAAATCTCACTTAAATGAGTTCTTCTGAATGAAATTTTTAGAAATTGTGCATGTAGAATTTCGCATTTTCTTGCTTTTGATAATTGGAAAAGACAAATAATGTGCTTTTTTTGGCGCCTTGCGAGGTTTTTTTTAATAGTAATGCTCCCATTTTATCATTGTGAGAGGCATGGCAAAGAAGTGTTTTTTATAGGTGAATTTAAATGATTGGAATTTGGAATACCTTTAATTCCGAATTCCAATCTGCACACCACTGGCCCCACAAAGCCGTACCCCCACCCCCCCCCCCGTCCTTCCTACCTTCGTTCTACGTGTTTTTGCTCTGATGATCAAACGATCTGTTTTATTCGTTCTCTTGCACTTTAAAAATGTACTGCTTTAATCCCAACCGTCTTTCTTAGGTTTGCTTGTGTTATTACTTTTTGTTTATATTTTCGGTTATGTGTTTTCAAATTTAGAGTCTGATTGACAACTATGAAATAAAAAAGATGAAAAAGATGTTTCTGAATTTATAAAGGCTTTATTTTTATAAGAAATTGGTTAAAATACCAAATTTCACCTATATTGCATTGTTGTAGCTATTTCAACTTACATACCTACTTAGTCGACGTTCGTGGACGTATCAGGAATCGAAATCTCTAACAACCGGCGAGAGAATCGCTTGAATAAGCCAGATGGAAAAGGAGATACGAGATTTCTACTGAAAATTGCTCAACAAATAACAAATATCTCGATTTCTTGAAAAGCTACCGTGACAATGCTCTGACCACGAACCGATTTTCAAAGTAGCCGTCCGCCAGGGCGAGCACATCTTGGCAAACCTCTTCTTGGCAAGTCTTGGACCGATGCATCTCTCGCAAATGCCATGTTTTGACGAAGGGAATCTTCGTCAGATTAATGGCTCGCCTCAAAAAATTCGAATAGATTAAAACATATGTTTTTAATAATTATTTTTATAAAGAGAGGGATTCATATAATGTTTGACATTACAAATACAACTTTTTTTCAGAATCAGTATCGGGGCTGACAGCAACGAAATGCACGTCTGAGCGGAAGAACCAACAAATGTATTCATGAATGACAGAAATATAAATCCACATTTTCAATTTCTGTAATCCTGTCTGTAAGTCATCTTTAATTTATTCTAACGTAATTCTTTTAATTCTTTAAAATAAACCTATCCGAGTTACCCGAGTTACCCGAGTGTCCCACTGCCCGAGTGCTCCATTTTCGTTTTCTTATCTGATTAAAGTGTTGAAAAATGCAGAACGTTTGAGAAACATTACGAGCTTGTCACTACTCGACAGAAACTCTCATATATATATTGAGATAACCGTAGGTTTCCATATTCATTAATTTGCCATCTGAAACTTTGAATTTACAGCCAAAATGACCCACTTGAACTACGAGACGCGCATGCCTCTTGGTCAAGCCGTCATCGACCAATTTCTCGGCCTCCGCCCTCATCCCACCAAAATCCAGGCGACATATGTTTGGATCGATGGATCCGGAGAGACCCTTCGCTCGAAAACGCGTACGTTCGATCGTCTACCAAGAAAAATTGAAGATTATCCCATTTGGAACTACGATGGATCATCGACTGGACAGGCGAAAGGACGTGACTCGGATCGCTATTTGCGTCCTGTCGCTGCATACCCTGACCCATTTTTGGGAGGCTCTAACAAGTTGGTGATGTGTGACACTCTGGATCATCAGATGCAACCTACAGGTGTTCAATCATATTGCATTACATTGATAATGGGTTATCTTTAATTGCAGCAACGAATCACCGTCAAGCCTGCGCTGAAATCATGCATGAAGTTCGCGACACTCGTCCGTGGTTTGGTATGGAACAGGAGTATCTTATTGTCGATAGAGATGAGCACCCACTTGGGTGGCCAAAACATGGATACCCCGCACCTCAGGGAAAGTATTACTGTAGTGTCGGAGCCGATAGAGCTTTTGGCAGAGAAGTGGTTGAGACCCATTACCGTGCTTGCCTTCATGCTGGCCTCAACATTTTTGGAACCAATGGGGAAGTTACACCTGGACAATGGGAGTTCCAGATTGGAACTTGCGAAGGAATCGATATGGGAGATCAGCTGTGGATGGCTAGATACATCTTGCACAGGTCATCATTGAAATGTGTACTGGCTTAGAGACTTGAACTTAATGTATTTCAGAGTTGCCGAGCAGTTTGGAGTGTGCATTTCGTTGGACCCCAAACCGAAGGTGACGATGGGAGACTGGAACGGAGCCGGGTGCCATACCAACTTCTCGACTGCCGAAATGCGTGCTCCAGGCGGTCTTACGGCTATTGAAGCGGCGATGGACGGGCTCAAACGAACTCATCAGGAGGCAATGAAAGTGTACGATCCTCATGGTGGAGAGGATAATTTGCGTCGTTTGACTGGCCGTCATGAGACGAGCTCTGCCGACACCTTCTCCTG
Source organism: Caenorhabditis inopinata (assembly GCA_003052745.1). NCBI lineage: Eukaryota > Metazoa > Nematoda > Chromadorea > Rhabditida > Rhabditidae > Caenorhabditis > Caenorhabditis inopinata. Next base: position 4,540,868 of record AP018152.1, on the reverse strand, counting down.
GGGTGTTGCCAATCGCGGGTGCTCAATAAGAATTCCAAGGCAGGTCGCTGCTGAGAAAAGGGGGTACCTGGAGGATCGTCGCCCGTCATCCAACTGTGATCCATATCAAGTGACGGCGATGGTTGCTCAGAGTATTCTTCTCTAAGATCTATAAGATCTATGTGCAATGACAAAAAATGCGATTAATTTGAATAGAACTGACTAGTTGAATGAATGTTTTTTATAAAACTGCTATTAAAACTAATTTGAAGACGTTTATTGAAGGGGAAATGGCGTCGAAGATTGAATTTAGAAAAAAAAACTGCATTACGTATTCATTTTTTAATTGAAGTCTTAGAATTCTTGTATCCTCTGCGAGACCAGTACCACTCTGAAAACGAATTGTTTTTACTAGTTTACGGCGGAAAATAAGTCATACGTATTGCGGATAGTTTTAGAAGTTTTGGATTATGCATGCAATTAGAATGAATGAAAACAATGGTAGAAGTCGTGCTGAAGGCGTAGAACCTGGGTAGTGCGAAACATGTTAAAGCTTTAAATATAGATTTAAGAGCTTTGGAGGGTGCACATTTTGGTGAACAAGCGAAGTGAGACGCTGCTAGTCTAGTCGGCGGCACCGCTTTTACATTCTTTTACACTGAGCAAAAGCTTCAGGAAAAAGATGAACGCCTGTCAAATATTTGATAGCTTATTGACAAAAAAGAGACAGAGACACGCCGCCGTGTGCTTTTAGAGATCACATGGATAGAAATTGAAGCTCACGCGTTTTGCGTTTTTTGAAAACGCTGGCGGTGGATTTTACAATTGGCTTGTTTTTCAACAGTTTTATGTTCGTTTAGCTCTGCTTCTGAAGCTTTCAGAGCAGCTTCTGAAGCAGTAAGCCCGAAAAGCAGAGGTGCACCTTCCATTAATTCGTTTCAGATCGAAAAGTCTCGATTCTTCTAGGAATTTTCTAGGGAAGTCGGCTTGATGCACACGCTCTCGGAGTCGCAGTCATGGGTATTCTCAGCAAAGCTTGGCGCTATCTTAATTGGTGGGGGGAGGGTTCCAATGGTTTTTCGACTTTTTTGGATTATTTTTGCTTCTCAAAATTAACTGAAATTGAAAATTAGACATAATCGAGGGCGCGGTGCTCACAAGAGAACCATGTCTAGCTTTCATCTCAGAATTTGTTCTAAATTTGCTCATTTATAGTTTCGAATACGGGCTTTCTCGTGGTGTATTTGGTTTTCTGCACAAATTTCTAGAAGTCGAGAAAATTCCATCTGAAAATGTGATTCCTATTCATCCCCACTATCCACTCGGCCACTTTTGCTCGCTTTTTCCACTGGAGAATGTATAGAGGAAAGGGGGAAAGTGGAAAAGAAGGAGGAGAGCAAAAAACAGCATATTTTCAGATGGAATTTTCTCGACTTCTAGAACTTTGTGCAGAAAACCAAATGCACCACTCATGGAAGCTCGTATTCGAAACTATAAATGAGCAAAATTAGAAAAAATTCTGAGATGAAGGCTAAATATGGTTCCCTTGTCAGGATTTTCAGATCGAATCGTGGTTTTCGAGTGACGGGTAAGAAGCGCCAGGCGTGAAAAAAAAAACTCACAAATATTTTAAAAGTAGCAACAAGCAATTGTACAAAAAAATATCAGAAAAACCTCCAAGAATGATTAAAAACCCTTGGACCTCCTCCCCGCCCCAACTAAGACAGCGCCCGAAGGTAAAAGGGGCCCCAAAGTGGAATATAAATCTCAATTTTTAGTAAAATTTGTGAGTTTTTAGTTAATTTGTTAATTCGATTTAAAAAAAAAATTGTCGTTAGCGACGAATTTAGTAGTACTACAGTGCTCCACATAATTTTACGGGCACCCCCAAAAATCTCAAAATGTCGATTTTCTGTAATTCCTAATGGGGTTATTCATGATGCATTTTTATGCAAAAAATGCCACTTTAATCTTATTCACGATTGCATTTTAATACAAAAAAAGGCATTTTTTGCATTAAAATGCTTTTCATGAATAACCCCATAATTATTTATCATATATGATATGAAAATACCTTTAAAAAATTCAATTATAGGTCCTGGAGCGAAAATAAAATAAAACTGAGCAATCGAGAAATTCGAGATTTTTCGAAAAAATGGGTGTTTTTTCCACATAATGATACGGTCACTTTCATTTTTTGTCGTTTTTTGAACTTTAAACTTGGTTCTAATTTGTTCATAAAATTTTGGTTTTTTTCTGATGTGTGAATTTTAAGGCTATTTTAAAGTTTCTGTTATGAAACACCTACTAAAAGGCCATATTTCTTCAATAGGAAGCATTTTGGTTGAAAAGCCAGTTTTCGAGATTTCAAACATTTTTTGGGTGCCCGTAAAATTATGTGGAGCACTGTATAAAGTGTGGATTCGGTTCTCTTTAACAGTATAATTTTTTCGCTTTTCTTTTCTCCAAAAATGATTAAAAACCATTGGACCCCCTCCCCGCTCCAACTAAGACAGCGCCCGAATTTTAAAGGGGTCCCATAGTGGAATATAAATTTCAATTTTTAATACAATTTGGGAGTTTTTAGTTAATTTGTTAATACGATTTAAAAAAAATTGTCGTTAGCGACCAATTTAGAAGTATTAGTATTAGTTTCGAGTTGACGCAATGCTCAAGCTCAATGCCAAGAGCTTTGAGCCAAAATCTGTGAATTCTGGTTAATTTCGACCGTGTGAGCCATGCATAGTTTAAGCCAAAACTGAGCAATCGAGAAATTCGAGAATTTTCGAAAAAATGGGTGTTTTTTTCAACATAATGATACGGTCACTTTCATTTTTTGTCGTTTTTTGAACTTTAAACTTGGTTCTAATTTGTTCATAAAATTTTGGTTTTTTTCTGATGTGTGAATTTTAAGGCTATTTTAAAGTTTCTATCATCATGCGTTGTCGTTGTCTAGCATGCGTTGCCCCCTCTGGAATGAAGCCGAAAAAAAACTTGCCAGGGTTCTCAATCCAATCAGCAATGAAAAGGTTCAATTCGTATTGTGTTGACCCATTTCTACTGGATCCCCAAACCAATTTCTTTCCGTCATAGCTCTGCATTGCGAACGAGTTGAATTGATTTTCGCCGTAAGTAATCTGCTGCAATCCTGTTCCGTCGTCATTTACCATGTAGAGACTGAATGCTCCGAAGCCGTTCGCCGCTGTATCATAATTACTGCTAAACACAATTCTCTTGTTATCATTCAACATGTACGGAGCCCAATTCGCTTCTCCCAACTTCGTGATTTGTCGCATATTCTGCCCATCGATGTCTACAATGAAGAGCTCCATGGCGACGGGCTCCACAAGATTAAATTGCAACAGCTTCTTGTACTTTTCAATTTCCGCTGTCGTGTTTGGACGGCTCGCGCGGAAAATCAGTCTTTTTCCATCGGGAGTGAAAAATGAACCGCCGTCGTACCCAAGTTCGTTTGTAACTTGAATCACGTTCGATCCATCTGAATTCATAACGTAAAGCTCCAGGTCGCCAGACCGAATCGAGGTGAACGCAATTTTAGTTCCATCTGGAGAGACGACGCCTTCTGCGTCATATCCGGGAGAATCGGTGAGACGTTGAACAAAATTTCCATATCGATCAACTTTAAAAATGTCGTAATCCGGGAAAATGTCCCAAGTGTAGCTTGAATTGCACAGATTCTGGAGCGTCTCGTTTTTTGGATTGGCGCATTGTTTCTGTGGGCACGTCTTCGAAATATCAGTTGTATTCTAAAAATTTTGATTTGTTGTTTTATTCAATTTAAAACGTAATTTTACAATAGAAGGTTCCACTCAGTGTGTCGTTTCGAAAAATGCGTTTTTCGAAAAAATTCCCGAGAAATTTTTCTCGTTGATTTCTCGAGAATTTTTCGAGAATTTTCGAAATTTTTCGAGAATTTCTCGAAACATTTTTCGAAAATTTCTCGAAAAATTTCTCGAGGAATCGCGAAAAATGATTTGAATGGAAATACGATAAACAACGCGCTTTGCTTTATTTCGGAGTGTCGTTCGAACTAGTTTTTTCGAAAGAGAATTTTCGAAATTTTTCGAGAATTTCTCGAAAATTTTTTCGGAAATTTCTCGACAAATTTTTGAGAAATTTTTCTCGTTGATTTCTCGTGAATTTTTCGAGAATTTCTCGAAAATTTTTTCGGAAATTTCTCGAAAAATTTTTCGGAAATTTCTCGAAAAATTTCTCGAGGAATCGCGAAAAATGATTTGAATGTAAATACGATAAACAACGCGCTTTCCGTTATTTCGGAGTGTCGTTCGAACTAGTTTTTTCGAAAGAGAATTTTCGAAATTTTTCGAGAATTTCTCGAAAATTTTTTCGGAAATTTCTCGACAAATTTTCGAGAAATTTTTCTCGTTGATTTCTCGAGAATTTTTCGAGAATTTCTCGAAAAATTTTTCGGAAATTTCTCGAAAAATGATTTGAATGGAAATACGATAAACAACGCGCTTTGCGTTATTTCGGAGTGTCGTTCGAACTAGTTTTTTCGAAAGAGAATTTTCGAAATTTTTCGAGAATTTCTCGAAAATTTTTTCGGAAATTTCTCGACAAATTTTCGAGAAATTTTTCTCGTTGATTTTTCGGAAATTTTTCGAGAAATTTTTTGAAAAATTCTCGAAAAATGTCTCGAAATGCTTTCGAAACGACACACTGGTTCCACTTACGTCAATCTTCACATTCCACCAATTTCCAGCGTACAATCTGTGATTATTATCCGGCTCTTTGAAGAAATAGGAGCAAGTGGTGGCTCCCAATCCTGTACTGATTCTTCTCAACGTTTGCTGCCTGGGATCAACATTCAGATCCAGTTCATAGATCTGATCACAGTCGGTTCCGTATCCACTGGCCTGGAGAGTCAGTTTTGAATTGTCATAGCTGAAGTATCCCTCTGCATTCATTCCGCCGAAGGTGAGCTGCTTCACATTTGCCAAGTGCGTCTCGCCGTCGAAATGAACAACGTTGTCATAAGGGCTGGTTTCAAGATCTTGCCAGCGGCCGGAAAACTGAAAATGAGAAATGGTTTATGGCTTGCAATTAGGGAAGCGCGGAGTCGAAATTGGAACTTCAAAAATTCCGATATATTTTTAATGATTCGTAACGCAAATCGAAATTTAAATTTAAATCAAAATGATGAGAGACAAAAATAAAAATAAATTATTACAGTACTTTAAAGGCGCATATCTATAAGCATTATCCAGCGTCTCGAACGGAATCGTATTATACAATCGCAATATTAATTTTTTTAGGTAAATATTTTTTAGGCATTTTTCTCATTTTTCTTCGTAAAACGTCGTTTTATCGCCTGCATATAAAAAGATAGGTTATTTATTTCTGTTTTTATTAATAATAATGTAATTTTCTGATTGTTTCCAACTTTTAAAACGAATAAATGTTAATGGGGTTATTCATGAAAAGCACAATTGCATTTTAATGCAAAAAATGTTTTTTTTTTGCATTGAAATGCTTTTCGTGCTTGTCATGAATAACCCCATAATTAAAACCACATTTTCAAAAAAAAAAACAACAATTATTTTTTTCCCTTTTTTTCGAAATACACTTGCGTATCGGAATTCTAAAATTATAAATTCTGAATGCCTTCCGAAATTCCAGAAATCGCCGAAAAGTTCATTGCGCACAACCCAATCCTCACTGGCAATACAGCAGAAATAGTCCCAGGTGCATTTCGTTTAGAGATCACAAAAGGCTTTGGGCTACTTAAAGAATCCTATTTCCAGACTCTTCGAGCGCAACCCGGGAGCATCAATTTTAGGACGTTTTCAAATAAAAATTGCTTCTGGTGCCTCGAGAGAAGCCTTTTCGCCTTGGTTTTCCGGTAATTAAGATTTCCGTCTCTTTTATAAGCAAAAAAAAAACAAAAAAAACTGACCGTTTTCGACTTTTCAGCTTCCTCCCATATCCGATTGGTTTGAGTTCTATAATCTTTATCTGGACTGCAAAAAAGAAGAGAGCACGTGAGCAGCGGGAGTACAATCAACCGGAGCATCTCGGTCGAGTCGACTGTAAGTTTGTAGTTTCTTGGCTTCGATGCCCCTTAAAAAGCATTGCGCATGCACAAAAGATAAGCGGATTAGAGCCAGCGATCGCACCGAAATGTTAAAATGAAACGAGAATGGTCTAATAAAAAGGTTTTCAGGCGGATAGCCGTCTCAAACATCCGAATTGTAAAAAGATAACATGAAAAAAACACACAGAGAGATAGCAAAAATCATTATCGATCCTGAGCTTGTTGATCTGCCGTGTTTTGTTAGTTTTGTCTCCTCCTTTCCACTGGGTTGTGCGTTCTTTTATCAAAGTATTTTCCCCGTTTATCACTAGGAATTATCAACGGACAAGAGAAATAAAAGATGCGAGTGAAAGCAATAGAAAACGATTAAACCGAGGTTTTATTTAAAATGAGATGGTGCAATCCATATTGCAATTTTTGTAGTCTACTCTTGCAAAATGATCGATGGCGTTTCGCGGTTCTTTTTGATGAAGTTAGATAGATTGATCTTCCGAGTGGCCGCGAAGGCGGAAGCTCGGCAGTTCCTTCCTAGTCATTTAGATGGAGCAGCTTTGAACTTTGTCTCATTTGAGGTGTAGGCCTTCTGCTTCTCGGTTTGCTCTTAGTAGAAACCCGCGCTCTCTTTCGCGACCTTAAATTTGGCTGGGTAGCAGAGAATGGCGAAATTCCGGATTCCGCCGTTTTTTTCATTCCGTTTTCCGGATCCCGTGAAAAATGTTTTTTTCCGTTTTCCGGATTCCGAGTTCCCAAAATCCAATTCCGCCCAACTATGAGTTTTAATACTTTATTCTCAATTGTTATGAAAAGTATACTTTTTTGATCTCCCGCAAAAATGAATGGTTAAAATTCCGGATTCCACCGTTTTTTTCATTCCGTTTTCCGGATTCCGGATTCCGTTAAAAAAAATTTTTCCGGATTCCGAGTTCCCAAAATCCATTTCCGCCCTACTCTGCTGGGTAGTGGCTGAAAAAGCGTTCCCGCACATAGAATTTCAAAAAATTCTGATCAATGCTCCCCAAAGCAGCTCCGCGTCTTTGCTTAGGAAAAAATAGAGCGGGAACTTTGGATTTTTTGCAGATTTTTATGTCTCGTTGACTATGCTCTTCGCTTCCTTTTTTCTCTGAAAATTCTCCTCTTTTCTTCATAAATTTAATAAATACAATTGGCGCTTAATTATAGGAAATACGGATTGAGGAACTCTGCAAGAAGAACGTGCAGTTTCCCTAGTTTCTACATGCATTTATCCTCTCCGTGGAGTAGTAGATCGTGAAGCACTTCTGAATCTTTTCTACTCTTCCCGAGGGTATCGACGTCTTGACAATCTCAATTAGCGAAAAAAAACGTCAGAGGTATGTATCTCATCCGCGCCCTTGGTCGATCTGGACACTAACAAGGAAACCTCGAATAGAAATCCTCCTAACTTTTTTTTTAAATTTGACCACAGGTACTTTCGCCTACGGGAAATTCAGTACACATATTGGCTATCTGCGCAAACTTCTAGAAATCGAGATATTTCAATCTGAAAATCCAGAGCTCTGTGCCCTTTCTTTGCCTCCTTCCTTCCACTTCTTTCCTATATATGTACATTCCACGCTGTACAAAAAACAAGCAGCGGTGCCCGAGGGGTAAAGAGGGGGATGCGAGTATATTAAGTCACAGGTGAAGCGCGATCGGTCTATCATAGCTCCAGGATGAGGCGCACGAATCTCGAAGAGGGGCAGCGCCAGCTTGTTATTGCAGGTCTATCATAGGTCTACTGCGCTTATAGGCCTATGATGAATCAATTATAGGCCTACCGCGACTGGCGCACTCATTATAGACCTATCATGGACGTATCGTGCGCAAGTGTTTTTATCATGAATCTATCCCTCGTCAATTTCCGACCTATCTGAAACTTGTCGGGCATCAGACGGTTCTTTCGGACTGTTCAGCTCTCGCAAACAAGAATTTAAGAACAGAAAATGTCCAGTAATATTTACTTTATTATTGTTTAACAAAAAGAGACAACTGGGAACGAAACAGCAAAATTGACAATAACAGCAAACTTAAAAACAAGAAAAACCTTAACAACAAAATTAATTAAAAAAAACATCAAAAGCAACAAAAGGAAAAAGAAAAATTTAGTTTGCGCTCCTCAGTCTTCCTCCTCTTCAAACTGATTCGTGGATCGTTTCTCGGGGAATTGGAGCCAGATGCTGAAAGACAATAATTTAAGAGAAAGCACGACCAAATCAGTAGTGTGAGCTATTCATAACAACGAGTTTAGTTTATAAAAATTGTACGCGATACAAGTGATGAAATATACGGTTTCGTTCGAAAAAGAAAAGTCACGAGAGCCAAGTAAAGGAAACAATGCTTTTCACTTGTGCTTGGTTATTTTTTGCTCAATCTATAACTCGAACAATCACTAAAAATTTGAAGGGTATGGACGACTGAAAAGACGGAAGATGTGCATTTATTGTTTTGATGATCACGTAGAGCGCATATCGTACTTTTTAGTTTTATAACGTAATTGTTCTCATCAGTTTTTATCGAAAAGTATCTGAACGTGAACTTTAACATTTTGGGCGAAATCGTTGTCATCATTTCGTTGAGAAAGCATGCTTTCTCTGTTTAGAACAAAAGTTGGTATAATACAATATTTCCCCCCCGCTTGATATAAGAGTGACCCCCGGTGGAAGACTGTGGAATGACCCCCCACCCCTTCCCATAACGTCAGTTTTTTCCACCAATTTTTACAATTTTCACAATTGTAAAAATTTGTTTCATAATTAAAAAAAATTTTTCTTAATTTTTACGTGGCATCATGAACTAGTTTCATTTTCATATTTTCATTTCATTTCGTCTGAATTTCATGGAAATATTGGAAGAAGGGGGGGGGGGAATATTGGAAGGGGGGATCATTCCTGGGTCTTCCGGTGGGGGGGATTAGTACTGTTTGTTGGGGGTTGATTATTGTAGATTACCTAGGATCCAAATATTACCCCCCATTTCAACTGGCGGGGGATTAATATTGGATAACGACTTCGTATAGATGCCCCCCAACATTAATTATCCCCCAAATCAATTTTGATAATGAATAACGTTGGTTGGGGGGCTATTATCGATGGTGGGGGGCGGTTGTAGGGTGGGGGGCGATTCTTGGAAATTACCCAAAAGTTTTCCAGCAATGCTGTTTTTGATTGTGTTTCTTTATCACATTCGAAATCTCTCGATACTGAAAATTTTGGAATCGTCGCCTTTTATGTGTCTATTTAAAAAGAATAAAACATACTGATGAACCTATTCAGAGGTCTGCAAAAATGGTAAACTAAGAATTACTTTACGCAGATTTTGACTGGAAATCAGTAATTGAGGTGATTGATTAAATTCAGAAAATATCTGCTCGGGCACTGTTGGCCAGCTTTTGGTCAAAGTTTGAGAGAACTTTATAACCGAATTTTCACCAGTCATTATAACTTAAATCCTAACTTGAATCAACTTACATAGATTTCAATTCAACTCAATTGAAAATACGTACTGCCAAATCATTTGGCAGATTCCAAAGAGATGGTGGCGTAGACATTTTCTGAAATAATTACGAATTAGATGGGAAAACAGTTTTTTTTTACAGTTTTCATCTACTATTTGCTATTTACGAAAAAAGTAAATATTAAAAAAAAACGAATAAAAATATTGGTCTTGGTGAAATGCTCGAAAATTGGCTGAATGCTCACGAAACTGAAAGCAATATTTTATATTATATTGTAAAATCTTCTTTTTTTTTGTTATCAATTCGAAATGCCTTCTCTATCAAGCTCATATGGTAAATCTGACATAGGAAGAGAGACAGGGGGATAAGGTGAGAAAACGAAGAGAAATAGAGAGACAGACAAAAAATTTGGCGAAGAGCGAGATGAATAGAGGTGAGGGTATTCAGGAAATGCCAAGAAATGGAACAAAATGTGGAAAACTAGTATAAAACAATGATTTATGAAATTAGAAGTTCCACTTCAATGCAAAAAAAAATTGGACAGCTCGTTTTTTGTCTCAAAGAATTCATTTTTTTTTAAACTTAAAAACTAAAACTACGAATTTCAGTATTTGAAGCAGGTTTTAAGAAAAAAATATTCAAAAAATAAAGCATTAATTTAGAGTATAAAGATAATTTCTTAGTTCGTTCTACCTTACTAAATGAAAACGTCGGAAAATAATCTACGGTCACTCAAACTTGGGTGATTAAATTGTTTAATTAAGTGAAGAAAAAAGTAAAAAATGAAAGTTGAGAAAAAGAAATTTAGGAAAATAACATCAATTGTAAACATATTATTCGAATGAATGTGTGAGAAAAAAATACAGTGCAGTCATGGCGGGACGAGATATCAAAGCCAAAAGGGCGAGTGCGCCTTTACAATAATTGTGAGGAATGCGAAAACAAGTGCCTATCATAGATCTATCATAGACCTACTGCGCCTCAGCGGACCTTCGTTTCATTCTCGGGCGCCATAGACCTATTATACGTCTATCATAGACCTGTACCTATGATAGGCCGATCGCGCTTCACCTGTGGTGTTGGTTCGGTTTCGCTTCACGGCAAATTTTTTTTTGCTTTTCTGATTTTGCTTTTTTTTGATCTGCCTTTCCAGACTCACTATCAGAAAAGTTGTTTTCATTATTTCATTTTCTATTCATTGTTTTACCTTGTTTTTCCTGTTTATTTTTATTCCGGTCATGATAGATGTTGAGAAAGTTTTTGACTATGTCTATGCTTCCATGCGGACTTCCAAGTCATTGGTTGCTGGTTTGACACTGTCAATGCCACTTTGATCCTTCCAGCTACTCCACGAGTCCACCAAAAGTAGAGCATCTTTTGGCATCGATGAGTCAAAAACGACTTTTTCAAAGAATACCTTCATCAAATGTTTCGTCATGATGTGCAAACTGTGACAGGTTACGATAAAATTTGATGCTTTGTAGTGGACTTTTTTGAGGAGCTTTCCACCTTTCTGTTTCAACGTCACGAACAACTTTGAATGAAGTGTCCCATCGGCAGAAATCAACGGAAGCACTGTATAGGAATTGGTCGTGGAAGACACATTCTGGACGACACAATTAATATCTTTCGATCCTTTGAAGGCCAAAGTTCTTGCATTGTTCATCTCCAGCTGAAATCCGCTTTGATCAGCGTTGAAGACGTTGGATTTGGGATACATGGAAAGGATTTGATTGGTCTCTTTGACGAAATCCATGGAGGTATTCTCGATTTTGTCTCGATTTCTGTGCCGGACACTCGCTACGAAGTTCGTGATTTTCCGGGATGATAGTCCAAATCCTCGTTGCCGTTTCCAAACCAATCATCCGGAGAAACAAATTTGATATCTACCTTGTTTCGATTGATGATATCCACAATCAGAAATCGAAGTGCGGCATCATGGAGAACCTTTCCTTCTTCCAAGACATGTCTATGCTCATTGGAAGTGTCTTCCAAATAAGCCTTGTCTGGACGGAGAGGATTCTACTTTCGCCGATTGACCAATTCCTATACAGTGCTTCCGTTGATTTCTGCCGATAGGATACTTCATTCAAAGTTGTTCGTGACGTTGAAACAGAAAGGTGGAAAGCTCCTCAAAAAAGGCCACTACAAAGCATCAAATTTGATCGTAACCTGTCACAGTTTGCACATCATGACGAAACATTTGATGAAGGTATTCTTTGAAAAAGTCGTTTTTGACTCATCTATGCCAAAAGATGCTCTGTTTTTTTTTTGGTGGACTCGTGGAGTAGCTGGAAGGATCAAAGTGGCATTGACAGTGTCAAACCAGCAGCCAATGACTTGGAAGTCCGCATGGAAGCATAGACATAGTCAAAAACTTTCTCAACATCTACTTATTATTAAGCGAATAGTTCTGTCTCTCCGTGACTCTGTCCAAGACGTTTCATTGAATAACTCAAAAGATCGTGAGTCTTTTACTTTGATATTCGGGATGCAGTCATGACCACCCGAGCGCTTCACATTCATATATTTAAGAGGTCGCAGGGTACCAGGGATACTCTAGAACCGTACACCCAAATTGTACAAAACTGTCTTAAAATCGATAAAAAAAGCCAAAATTTTGCTGATATATCAATTGACATGTCCGTATATCACATGCAAAAAATCAGCTTGATATCTTTAAAACTACAATTTTTATGGACATTGTTTTCCAACGTTTTTGGAACATCACTATCTACTTATTATTAAGCGAATAGTTCTGCCTGTCTGTAACTCTGTCCAAGACGTTTCAATGAATAACTCAAAAGATCGTGGGTCTTTTACTTTGATATTCGGGATGGAGTCATGACCACCCGAAACCATATATTTAAGAGGTTGTAGGGTAGTTGGGATACGGTACGTGAATCTTATTTGGTTTTTGACGTTCTGCTAATAAATTGTTTTACTAACAAGTGGAAAAATAGAACGCCTACAATTATTTCTAAACGAAAACCAGTGGAAGTCGCGGCGTAGCCGCGAACTTTCCGCTGGTCTATCATGACCGGAATAAAAATAAACAGGAAAAACAAGGTAAAACAATGAATAGAAAATGAACTAATGAAAACAACTTTTCTGATAGTGAGTCTGGAAAGGCAGATCGAAAACGTTTTGTTTCATCTTTTTTATCATGATCCTGTAAAAATTTTAAGACTTGAAAAAAAAGCAAAAAAAAATTTGCCGTGAAGCGAAACCGAACCGACACTTAATATACTCGCATCCCCCTCTTTACCCCTCGGGCACCGCTGCTTGCTTTTTGTACAGCGTGGAATGAACATATATAGGAAAGAAGCGGAAGGAAGGAGGCGAAGAAAGGGGGCAGAGCTCCGGATTTTCAGTTCGAAATATCTCGATTTCCAGAAATTTGCGCAGATAGCCACTATGTGTACTGAATTTCCCGTAGTCGAAAGTACCTCTGGTCAAATTAAAAAAAAAAGTTAGAAGGATTTCTATTCGAGGTTCCCTTGTAAGTAAGTGTTTCCATGAATTTTGTTCCAGCTTCCAGGGCAGGGCTCCTGCTCACTCACTCAGGAGCGGTGCTAAGCCACCCCTTCAACTGCTCCATCGTGGGAGAAGAAACCATTCGAGTGTGGAATCCTTGAAGAAGACGCTTCTTGAAGGATGGGCTCTTGATGCCTACCAACGTTGTCTGCAAGTCGTCATTGAGTGAATCTTTTTGATTTGTTTTTTTTTGCACGCAAAAATATAATCTCTGATAAATTTAGGTTTGTTTGCTTTCATTCTTTAAAAATTTAAGAGGATTCATGCGTACAGTATTGCCCTGAAATAAAATCATTGAAACCTTCTCAGAACATTCCTGAATTGTGTGTAGGTTCATATGCTTCTGAATCCAGTTTTCAGAAATTCAACTTTGCAAGGAAAGGCACCCATCAATCTTCTAATTGCAGTCTCGAGTTTCAGAATGAGAAACGCGAGGTTTAAAAAATTGAAAATCAACAGAAATTAGTTACTATATTTTCAGATGTCTTCATTTCAGCTTTCCATAGTCTTCTGCCATTTTGGAACGCTTCAAAGCGGCTCCGAAGCTCCAATAGGACGACAACTCTGCGCCCAGTGAGCAAAGCACTTCTAGGAGAAGTCTTCGAAAGAACGACAGCGGCAAATTCTTGTTCTCCGGAATCTGTGATAGCAGGAGAACTTTAATAGGTTTTCAGACAGTATTACAGAATATTTCTGTAATTCGTGAATACATTCGTTGGTTCTTCAGCTCAGACGTGCATTTCGTTGCTCTCAACCCCCCCCCCATTCTAATCGGTTCTAGCCTTGTTGTACCTTATCAAAACTGACAACTGACACCTGAAAAAAACAACGTTAAGCTGTCTGAAAAAGAGCGATGAAGGACCTAAGCCAAATCAGCAAGGATTCAATCTTGAAGGGCCTTATCAAATCTGAAAAAGAACGGCTATTTCTCCCCTCCCCTTAATTCCCGCTCTTGCGTACTGGCAGTCGACCACGAAAAGCGCACGCAAAACGCTATCTGGCCGCCATGAAATCACTCGATGAAACGTCTTGTTGACACAGATCTTAGATTGAATTCTGTACTTCGTTCGGAGACTTTGGAATGCTTGTTGATGGTCAGCTGGGGAAAATTTCAATATACCCCCCCACCCTGTTAAACCCCCCCACTACCCGGATAACCCCCCCACCGCCGTTGAAATTTGGGAAAGTTCGAAGAAGGGGGGCCTTATTGGAATGATATCAGTGGGGGGTTTAATTGGAATGAAATATATCCCCCCACCGTTGATTTGGGGGTGTATATTGAAATACCTGGAAATCTTTCAATTAGCCCCCCGACAGATTTCATTTCGATCCCCCACTGTATGGTAGCTAGAATAGCCCCCCACCTTGGAGGTCATCTTAATATAGTGGGGGTCATATTTAAATGGTGGGGGGTTCTATTTAAATGTTGGTGGGGGGTTCTATTTAAATAGTGGGGGCTTCTATTTAAATGGTGGGGGGTTCTATTTAAATGTTGGTGGGGGGTTCTATTTAAATGGTGGGGGCTTCTATTTAAATGGTGGGGGGTTCTATTTAAATGGGAGAGAGTATGGTATTAATAAATGTATCGAGCGAATTTTAGTCATCAACAGTGAACAAAACAATTTAATCAACAAAACAACAGGTTAACAATAAAGAGAAATGAAATTCAAAAGCCTAAACCTAAGCCTAAGCCTAAGCCTGCTGATTGCACTTTTTACATATTCTTTTATCCGAAATAATACTTTCGTTCATAAGAACACGGAGAGCGGTCTCTTGATCCGGAATTGAGGTGTGGAAGTCAGAAATGGAAGTTAACTTCGAGAGTGACATCCTGTAGAAATAAGATGCTTCGATAAAAGTTTGTTTAAAGAAATTAAATATGAAAAACGGGTAAAAATCAGAAAAAACAGAGAAAATTAATAATTAGAAGCAACTTCAGCTTCCTGCGCGTTTGATACTCAGCGAATCTTTTAATAAACAATTATATACCCCCCCCCACTACAGAAAGGAGACGCGGTGGGGGACTATATTGAAATGGTCCCACGCTCGAGGAGGCAAGGTGGGGGGGGTTATCCGGTATGTATAATTGGGGGGGTTTATTGAAATATACCCGTCAGCTGTAAATTGACAATCGCGTCGAACGCCGCCAATGTAAAATGTCGTCAGAGTCTCCGAGTGTCTAGCTCCGCTTCCCCCGTCTATTTGACCAATCGATAAATAATCTCGAATCTCCAAGATCACCTGGCGCGCCGTACTACGAAGCTGTAACATATATTATCCGCAAGCAGCTATTTTATTTACTAAAAAAAAGACGGAATGAATCTTGAAAATGTCTCACATTTCAACTTATAAATGCGGAAAGCGCGTCTAAATTACCATGAGTCATGCTTCGAAAAGCGTATTTTTAATTTTTTTTTATGCTAAACGAAAACGAATAAGAAATATAATCATAATGATTGAAACTGTCGCTCAGAAAAATCAATGATCAATGCTGAAATTGTTTGGCTTTTGCAAATCAACTTCGTTTAGAGATCGGAATTTCGTATTTAGATAAAATCGCGGTTTGATTAAAAATGAATGAAATTATTTACAGAAGTAATTTCCCTTTTAGAGATGATGAGGAGGGCACACAGAATATTCGATGATAGTTAACTCGTCTAGACAGGAGTTCCGGCGTTTTCCATTTTTATGGCAGGCAAGCCATTTTCAGAGTCCGTTTTCTTGGCGGCATTCGATTTCGACTTTGACGACTGTTTCGTTTTTCGGTTGTTCTCGTTGTTTCCACACAGAATCATGGGTGATCCGTTGACCGAAAACGCAACTTCTTCGTAGGTGTACACATTTCTGAATGGTTTATGAGGTTGCAATGTTGGAACGGGGAGCACAAGTCCGGCAGGTGTGATTATTTCGTCGCGATGAGCCTCTGCGGCCGTGTTTCTGCCACTGCAAGAAAATTAAGTACATTGGCACCAGTGTGTCGTTTCGAAAGCATTTCGAGAAATTTCCGAAAAATTTCGAAAAAAAAAACATTTTTGATAAAAAATAATAATAAACTATTATCGCCGTAAAAAAGTTCCGACATTTTTTCGAGCCCGCGAAAATCGGGATTTGAATTTAGAGGCTCCGCCCAGTTCTTCATCAGAGCGCATTTGCTATGCGCGATATATTTTTATCAGAAGAAACGACAAAAAAAATAAATGACGAAAATTGATATATTTAAACATTCGAAGAAACGTGTAAAAAAAATTCATTCACGATTAATACAATTTCGTTCTTTTAATCCAGTTTAATTCTGAAAATTCAAAAAATATATCGCGCATAGCAAATGCGCTCTGATGATGAAATGGGCGGAGCCTCTAAATTCAAATCCCGATTTTCGCGGGGGGCTCGAAAAAATGTCGGAACTTTTTTTTTACGGCGATAATACCCTTATTCAAATTTAACTTATCCTTATTTGTCATGATCCTTTAAACTTAAAAAAAAGCAAAATTTTCCATTATTTACTTTTGAGATTTATTTATTTTTGAGAATTACATGTTTTGTGTGAAAACCAATGCAATTCGCAAAGCTTAAAAATTAAAAAATTAAAAAAAATTTTTAAAGGAAAAACCGCGATTTCAACGGCGTCTCGAAAAAATGTCGGAACTTTTTTAAGGCGATAAAAGTTCGAACGGTACTCCGAAATAACGCAAAGCGCATTGCTTATCGTATTTCCATTCAAATCATTTTTCGCGATTCCTCGAGAAATTCTCGAAAATTCTCGAGAAAATTTTCTTGAGAATTTTTCGGAAATTTTTTGAAAAACGCATTTTTCGAGAAATCATTTTTCGAAACGACACACTAATTGGCACTGCTTCACATTGAAAATTGGAGCCCTTTCCCCAAACACTTACGAGTTTTTTCCAGACGGTGCAATTGGGATGCTGGTTTCATGCGACGCGTCATCAATTTCCATATCCTCCATTTGCCGCTCGTCTTCTTCACGTCTTTGCGCCGTCTCCACTTGGGCAGTTTCGTTGCGTACATCTAGGAAAAGATCAGTGGGCGGTGGTGCTGCCATAAACTCTTGAAACGGCATGTTGCGATATTTCTCCGGAATCGTCGCCAGCACTTTTGCCGATTCGTTTCTCGCAGTTTCCAGTGCTCCGTGTCTCAATGAAGCTAGCAATTCTTTCAGAGCTGTGTGGACTGAGCAAAAAAAGAAAAAAAAAACCATTAGTTTTTTATAACAAACGAAAACCTACAAATGGGTTCAAGCTTCTCGGAGAGCTCCACGGCAGCTGGATTGCTGGGATTCTTTTTTATTCTTCGTGGCGGCATACTGAAACGTTGTACAATTTTGAATTTAAAGAAAAAATGAGTAAAATGAATGAAAATTTTAGAATTTAAGAATTTTCAGATTTTCTAGATTCCTGTATACCGTTATCAATCTAATTATAGTGATCTTCAAGACGAGCTCGATCCATTTAAATAATAATTCTAACAATTCGAATTCTGGCACTTCGGGATAACGCTGGACCCCAAAAATTGGGAATTTATGCTCAAATGAGTCCACCAATTGCAGATCGCCCCGTATTATAAAACTATAAATTCAGGAAATTTTAAGCGTGCTTCTCGGTACGGATGGAAATTTCAAGAGAGCTTAATGACAGACCAGAAGTCTTTAAGTCGGCCGGTCCGGCTTCCACGAAAGGCGAAACAAATCGGTCGTCTTTCGTCTCGTCTTGCATTCGTCTTACGAAATAAGTGTCTATCTCTGCATGTCAGACGAATTCTAGAGACGAGACAGTCTTATTTCGTCTCTCTTTCGTGGAAGCCTTACGTGCAAAAGTGTAACACCCACCACCGTGGTTTTCGTCAAAAATGTGAAGCCAGATTCACGGAAAAATGTGTTTTTTCGATTACAAAGATGTATGGCTATACTTTTGTGGAGCGCTGGCAAGCAGCGACGAGAATTTCGACGAAAAACTGCAGGTCAAACAGTTGCCTCAAACACGCTAGTTTTAAGTCCGACGCCCCCCCCCCAAATAGTCCAGTAAGAACTAGAAAGCTATTAATAGAAGCAGGGAGCTCAAATAATTGGAGCTTTATATACACTTAAATTGGTCACTGCTTCAGAGATATTTAATGAAAAATCGGTCAGTTATGCAGCAAATCTATCTTTAAATTTTATCATACAAGGCGCCCGATCAGCGTCGAAACACGTGGAATATTAACTAAAATCTTCCGAATAAAATGCAAAGTTTGCTTCGAAAAATAAACGTGAAAAGCTGAAATTTAAAAAAAAATTAAATAAATCCGTTAGATTTATTTAATTTTAAAATAAAAATTTTTTTTTAATTGGTAAAATTCGTTCAATATTGAATAGAAATGCATTGGAGAAAAATTACTTTATTTTACAATATTTAAAGCATTTCGATTATCTTATTTTTCTCAAAATTTTAGAACAGACTTAGACGATTTTAAGCTAGAAACTAGAAACTCGAGCTATGCTATTTTCGAATGCTCTCTAAGTAAGAAGGGCGCTTATTTAATATCAAAATGTTTATTAAAAGCGTCAAAAATAATAAAATCAATTATATTTCTTTCGCATTTTGAAGTTTTTAGCGAAACTTGAGAAGAACCATTAAGCAGAAAATCGAAAAAGAAAAAATATATTTAAAAACGAGGCCCCGCGATTTGATGCGATTTTAAGCGGCAGAATATAATGAAATCAGAAAATTAATTTCTTTGTTTTTTCTATCATCAAAATTCTTTAAAAATCGTGGGGCTCCTAGAAAGCTTTATTAATTGAAAAAAAAAAGAAAAAAAAACGTTTAAAAAAACACTCGAAATGTTACTTGCCGCCGTCGTGCGGTGTTTGCGGACTCACATATCGTAGTTTTTTGCTTAATATAAAACTAAATATGAGTGAGTTGAATTCTAAGTTTATGCCGCGTTCGAAGTTGATTTCCAGGAGGAATTTCCTGGAAAAACGCTGTCCAAAGTGGCCATTTTTTTCCAGATTTTCCAGAAACTGTTGAAACGAGTGTTACCGTGGTTTTCCTCTTCCCTTCGAGACCACCGACCGTCGCACGATTTACGGCTATTTTTTAACGCAATTTTTTAATGTTTTTAACGTTTTTTTTGCTACATTCGGCTGTTTTTTTCAGAATATTTCGATTCATTGATCCGCCTTCACAACGATTTAATTTCGGAAGATGACCACCCGCCCACAATCGTTTTCGAAACACCCTCTCACCCGTATAAAGATGCCAAAGAGCAAAGAGATGCACTTATGAAGTTTCTGCTGCAGTAGATTTATAGTTTTCAATTGAGCATTTTATTGTTAAAATTAAATTGGACAATAAATGAATTAAACTTAAATTTTATCTCAAAAATAATCACCAGAATTAAATGAGTCATCAGGGTCCAAGTGAGGGAATGGAGGTTTGAAACTTGACAAATTGTTTTCTTTTTTTGAATATTTACGACATATAGAAGCGATTTCTCCCTGAAGTTGAAGTTGAGAAGTCGCATCGATTGATTTCAACGTTTCCACAAGTAAATTTGTGACCGATGCGAACTCCTCAGTCTTCGCTTTATTTCGTTCTTCGATTTTCTTCAAAATTTCCGTGGATGTTTTCATAAACTCTTTGTACTCCTTTTCATCATCATCTTCTGCATCGATCCGCTGTCTTTTACGTTTTTGCGTTTCAATTTTTGAAACTCTTTTGATTACGCTCGTCGACGAATCCGATGATCTGAAAGAACTCTGTAACTCTACAATATCTGAACATGTGCATACGGTGGTGGCGACTTATCCATAATTGACTCTTTTAAAAAATTCATTTCATCATAAAATGGGAATTTTCTGACAATTTTCGCTCCACTTCCACTCGGTTGGTTCTCCCTTTTTCTTTCAGCGTCGTACGCTCCCTTTAAGGAGTTCCAAGCCTTCTTAAGATTGTAGCCTGCAATAATTATGGTGTTTGACATTTAATAAAATGAGCGAATTACCATGATCAGAATAAAAAAACGACAAGTCTTTCTCAAGATTTGCCCATGTCATTTGCTTAAAATTGGAATTCTTATAATTCGAATTTTTTAAATTCCACAAGCACTCATTTTCCGCTACGGCATGAATCACTCGAAGGCATTGTGCCGAATTGAGCTGAATTAAACAATTTAAAACAGAAAGAATTATTTCTCACCTTCTTAAAAGTTTCATATTTACTAATTGAAATTTTCGGATTTTCCGGTTGATCGATTTTTGACGAACTTGAATTGTTTTCGTTATTTCCCATCACCTCTTCAACGATTTCTTCGTCATAATCCATTATTTGAATCGCAATATTCTGAAAAAAACAGCCGAATGTAGCAAAAAAAACGTTAAAAACTTTAAAAAATTGCGTTAAAAAAATAGCCGTAAATCGTGCGACGGTCGGTGGTCTCGAAGGAAAGAGGAAAACCACGGTAACACTCGTTTCAACAGTTTCTGGAAAATCTGGAAAAAAATGGTCACTTTGGACAGCGTTTTTCCAGGAAATTCCTCCTGGAAATCAACTTTGAACGCGGCATTATATATTTATAATTCTTCATTTTTTGAATAGAATAAAATTATAAAAGAATATTTCAAAATCTCTCAAAATGCAGCGCGCGGGCCTAAACTGAATAATAAAATATCGAATTCTAAAAATAGTTGAGAATAGAGAATAGAGAAAATAAACATTTTTCATGGACGGGAAAAAAGCGGGAAATAAAATAAAATTATTTTGCCGGGGAACTATTATCCATCCGCGAGTACGTGATTTTTCGTTTAAAGGCGCTGTTTAGGTCTCTTTAAGGGATAACGCGCTAATTTAAAAATTGTTTTACTTTATTCAGTTTAATAAACAGTTTAAGAAATTTTACAATAAAAATTAATTTTAAAAAAACATAAACATGATTCTCAAAGCAAAATATAGAAAAATTCCAATATTCGCTCTAATTTTCGAAAAGAAATCACAAACTTTTAAATTAGCGCGTTAAAACGCGCTATCCCCTAACAAGACCCAAACAGCGCCTTTAAACGAAAAATCATGTCTTTGCGGATGGATAATACAAATTTATTACAATGTTTTTCAATTTTCTGGTCGCAACTTCCATTTTTAAGACGACCAAAGGAGGGCGAAAATTGAAAACTTTTGTTAAAACTTGTTTTTTTTTTAATTAAATTTTTATTTTTTCTGAAAGCTCATTTTCAAACGGTTTGACTCGCTTTGACAGTTTTCGTGGAAGTTGGTATTATAAATTTAGGCACGATTAACTGATTCCGATCAGAGTTTTAAATTGTAAAATGAAAAAAACAGGGTGGGTGATAAATAGTGTTACGCAACTTTGAGTTTTTGTTTCATTTCAGAAAAACTTTTGTCCAGTTCTGGTGAAAATTAAACTTGTTTGAAGGCATTTATAGCGTTTCTAACGGGTAACACTATTTATCAGCCACCCTGTACAAACCCCCCTCGGCTCTTCCCTCAGAAGACACTCTTCCAGAATGCAGAGCTCCGAGTTTGTAACCCGTTTAGTTGACGATTAGGGAAAAGCGAAAAATGACGAAACGACGATTTTTATAACATTTTTAAAACGCTGTGCAAAATTCTGTTTCCTTTTTTGGCGTCGCGCTTCGCGGGCGGAATCCGTCCACCCGTGCGCGCCCCCCGTGGATTCTGGCAGCTTCTCTGGAGGATTCCCGGAATTTCAGACGCCTTTTAAAAGAACGTTTTGCGCTGCTCACTTTCCTCAGAAAAATGCCTCAGAAGGTCGAAGAATTTTGTAGCGAAGACGCCTGGTCTTTGTTCATTTTGCACAGCGTTTTATAAGGTGTTAATTTCATATTGAGTGGGTGGGTGATAAATAGTGTTACGCGACTTTGCGCGGATTCTGGCGCATGAATATTAGTCGCTGCCGAATTAATTTTATTTTTTATTGATTATTACATTTTATCCATCCGCGAGGACGTGATTTTTCGTTTAAAGGCGCTGTTTAGGTCTCGTTAGGGGATAACGCGCTAATTTAAAAATTGTAAGAAAGCGCACACACTGCGTTTGTGATTTCTTTTCGAAAATTTGAAGCGAATATTGGAATTTTTTCTATATTTTGCTTCGAATATCATGTTTTTAAAATTAATCTTCATTTTTTCCAATATTCGCTCCAATTTTCGAAAAGAAATCACAAACGCAGTGTGTGCGCTTTCTTACAATTTTTAAATTGACGCGTTAAAACGCGCTATCCCCTGAAGAAACCTAAACAGCGCCTTTAAACGAAAAATCACGTACTCGCGGATGAATAATACATATTTATTACAATGTTTGGTATTAGTATTAATTGGTATTATAAATTTAGACACGATTAGCTGATTCCGATTAGAGTTTAAAATTGTAAAATTAAAACAGGGTGGGTGATAAATAGTGTTACGCGACTTTGCGCGGATTCTGGCGCATGAATATTAGTCGCTGCCGAATTAATTTTATTTTTTATTGATTATTACATATTATCCATCCGCGAGGACGTGATTTTCCGTTTAAAGGCGCTGTTTGGGTCTCGTTAGGGGATAACGCGCTAATTTAAAAATTGTAAAAAAGTGCACACTGCGTTTGTGATTTCTTTTCGAAAATTGAAGCGAATATTGGAATTTTTCTATATTTTGCTTCGAATATCATGTTTCTTAAATTAATCCTTATTTTTTCCAATATTCGCTCCAATTTTTCGAAAAGAAATCACAAAAGCAATGTGTGCGCTTTTTTACAATTTTTAAATTAGCGCGCTATCCCCTAACGAGACCCAAACAGCGCCTTTAAACGAAAAATCACGTACGTCCTCGCGGATAGATAATATGTGTAAATCAAAAGTTATTTATACAACTGTCATCGTAGCAGCTACCAAATTGTTACGCCCTTCTTAATGTCACTGTCAATTAATTTCTATGCTTTTCAGCTCAACCGTCATCCCATTTCTGGTATTTCAGACATTTATATGACTGAATTGAGTGTTAATACAATATATCGGTATTTATCTTTTCAAAAACGGTGAGTTCATGGATTCCATTCTCTTTAAATAAACTTTTATTCTTCAGATGCGAGCTAGCCCATGCAAATTCTCAATTTCGTCAGTGGAACGATGTACTGCCCTATAACCTTGATTCTTTCTCGATTATTGATCGCTCTTCATTCAGTCAAATCATTATTAATGAGAAATATTCGTGGAAAATTGAGAAACATGAACTTGGATCACTCGTGCACATTGGTACAATAACGGAGAATGGAAAACACTTGAAAATTGTCAATCTTTCACCAAGTGAAGTTCTCGGAAAAATTACGAATTTTTATTTGAATCGGCCTGGAACTACTATCAGAACATTGAGCATAGTGGTATGTTATGCTTTTTTTTTAAGTTATTAGTTATTAAATTGCTCCATACATTTCAAAAGTCATTTTTGTGTTGCTCCGCCAGATTATCAGAGTGGGAAATAAATATAGCGCCGCGTTTAAGGCAGCGTAATATCTTCAAATCAAAAGATTTTTTTTCCTGAAAATCAGCAAATATTAACAGCTTTCCAGTCTTCCTCATTTCGCTTTGATGAATGCCTGAAGTCTCCTCGAGTAAGCGTCGATGACGGCGCGGAGGTTGTCAAACCGATTTGTGGGTGATAAATAGTGTTACGCAACTTTGCGTGGATTCCCGCCGACTGCTGGAACTGGAATTTCAGACGCCTTTAAAAACAAGTTTTCCGCTGCTGCTGCTGCTCACTTTCCTCCGAACGATGTCTCCTCGAAAGCTCGAAGAATTTTGTAGCGAAAATGTCTGGTCTTTGTTCATTTTGCACAGCGTTTTATAAGACGTTTTATACAAAGTGGGTGGTAAATAGTGTTACTCAACTTTGCGTGGATTCTGGCGCATGAACACAAGTCGCTACTATATCAATTTTATTTTTGATTGATTATTACATATTATCCATCCGCGAGTACGTGATTTTTCGTTTAAAGGTGGTCAAAAGCGATAGTCAAAGCGATCTTCAGTGCTCTCAAATTCGGATAATTTTTCGTGGATACTTGTTGGATTAAATATCCCCACAAAGCAAAATCCGTTGGATTGAGGTCTGGTCATTGATCCTTAATGATGAAATCAAGGAAACTGGCTTCGCACCACCACTTTTGAGAGAGTTTTGCATTGTGAGCCGGCGCGCTCCGTCCTGCTGGTATGTCCAATCGCCACCAGCGAAGTGGGATTTGGACCACGGCTACACCTCCGCCTCAAGAATCTTCAAGGTATAGTATTCCCTGTTGGAGCCAGAGTCAACGTTGACTACAGAGAAGGGCGGAATTCCGGATTCCGCCATTTTTTCATTCCGTCTTCCGGATTCCAGATTCCGTGAAAACATTTTTTTCCGTTTTCCGGATTCCGAGTTCCCAAAATCCAATTCCGCCCTACTCTGGTTCATGCGCCAGAATCCACGCAAAGTTGCGTAACACTATTTATCACCCACAAATCGGTTTGACTACCTCCGTGCCGTCGTCGACTCTTACTCGAAGAGACTTCAGGCAGTTTTCAAAGCGAAAGGAGGAAGATTCGAAAACTGTTAATTCTATGATTTTTTTGTTGATTTTCAGAAAAAAAATCTTTCGATTTTAAGCTATTACACCGTCTTGAATGCGGCGCTATATTTATTCCCCACCCTGCAATATTTCCTTTGCTTCTTATCCCAGCGGCTTATTTCAAACTTTGCAGTGCTCCGCTAGAATTTTTTGATGTATAGCTGCTGAAAATCAATTTAATTCATTGGGCAATGATGCGAAATCAGTTTCTCATTCTAAAAATGTTAAAAAAAATAAATCAAAGTAATTTTGCTTTATTTTTGCGTGTACTCTTAAAAATCGTTTTCCCCAACAGTTTTTGGGCGCTATCTTAGTTGGGGGGGGGGTCCAGTGGTTTTTAGTCATTTTGGAGGTTTTTATTAATCAACTAATAAGAAAAAAAAACCCAAAAAAATCCAAAAAAAATTGCAAAAATTGCTCATCTTTGAATCGCGCCACGCGTGAAAATAAGCAACTTGCAGATATTTTAACAATAACAACAAACATTTTCAGAAAAAAAATTGCAAAAACCTCCAAAATGACTAAAAACCACTGAACACCCCCCCCCCCCCCAACTAAAACAGCGCCGTTTTTTGTGAAAATTCTCAAGACTCATTCAGATTAATACGCCAGGCAATGAAATCAAACGGTTATGGGGTTATTCATGAAGCATTTTTATGCAAAAAATGCCACTTTAATCTTATTCACGATACCATTTTAATTGAAAAAAAAATGCATTTTAGTTAAGTGCTATTATCGCCGTAAAATAGTTCCGACATTTTTTCGAGCCCGCGAAAATCGGGATTTGAATTTAGAGGCTCCGCCCATTTCATCATCAGAGCGCATTTGCTATGCGCGATATATTTTTATCAGAAGAAACGAAAAAAAGCAAATAAATGACGCAAATTGATATATTTAAACATTCGAAGAAACGTGTAAAAAAATTCACGATTAATACAATTTCGTTCTTTTAATCCAGTTTAATTCTGAAAATTCAGAAGAAAAAATAAAAATTCAAAAAATATATCGCGCATAGCAAATGCGCTCTGATGATGAAATGGGCGGAGCCTCTAAATTCAAATCCCGATTTTCGCGGGCTCGAACAAATGTCGGAACTTTTTTACGGCGATAATATGTTCAGTTAAAATGCAAGGTGGTGTCGGATATCGTCACCGAGAAAGTCTGTGCGCCTTTAATGTGTCGATTTACGAGGCCCCTCAATTTTTTGGAGAAGAACTCATAATGTGCGAAAAATTCGCATTTTCGGAAAAAATTTAAATTAATTTGATAAAAATAATATTTTACAGCCAAAAATGAACGGTGAGGAGGCGAAAAAGCGTAAAATTACTATGGCAATGGTGAAAAAATAGTAAAATTATTTATTTGAAAGATTAAAGGCGCATAGGCTTTCTCGGTGACGGTATCCGACACCACCTTGCATTTTAACTGAACTACGATGCATTTTTTTCAATTAAAATGGTATCGTGAATAAGATTAAAGTGGCATTTTTTGCATAAAAATGCATCATGAATAACCCCACAAGAAAGCGCACACACTGCGTTTGTGATTTTTTTTCGAAAATTGAAGCGAATATTGGAATTTTTTCTATATTTTGCTTCGAAAATCATGTTTTTTAATTAATTTTTGTTGTCAAATTTCTTAAACTGAAAACTAAACTCCATTATAACCTTTCCAATTCAAAATAAATCAAATCTTGAAGCTCATTTAAACTTACTTGTCTAGAATGAGCCTTGCTAGCTTCTTTTTCTTCAAAATAAATTCTTTGTGAGTGATTTGGTGGTTTTTAAGCATTGAATGATTAAATTAGAAACTAATAAAAAAAAAAAGAATTCAGCCAACTCACTACGAAATTTCGCAATTTGAACTTCCAACTCTAAACACGCGATAATTTTCCAATTTTAAAAATGACACAAAATGCTAAAAAATTATTATTAAACGCAGTTTTTTGTTAATAGTATTCACCTTTAAAATCGCGGTGGTAAACCTGGATTTTCCTTTAAAAAATTTTTTAATTTTTTAATTTTTAAGCTTTGCGAATTACATTGGTTTTCACACAAAACGTGTAATTCTCAAAAATAAATAAATCTCAAAAGTAAAAAATGGAAATTTTTTCTTTTTTTTAAGTTTAATTGGATCATGACGCTATGGCATTTTGAATATCATGATAAAGCGAAGTTTTAAGATTTATGGACCGAAATCAGTCATTTGCTTCTTGTTTTCGCATTTTTTAGTCATTTTTTGCGTGTATTTCTGTTGTCTGCCAATAAAATAGTTGTAAAAATTGCTAGTGTTAATCGAGTATGTCTAATAACATTTTCAGAAACAAAAATAGTCCAAAAAAGTAAAAAAAAAACATTGGATTGAACCAATGGATACCCCAATCTAATGGGGTTATTCATGATGCATTTTTATGCAAAAAAATGCATTTTAATTCAGTACTATTTTGAATTAAAATGCAAGGCGCCTTTAATCTTTCAAAAAATAATTTTACTATTTTTCACCATTTCCATAGTAATTTTACGTTTTTTCGCCTCCTCGTCGTTCATTTTTGGCTGTAAAATATTATTTTTATCAAATTAATTTAAATTTTTTCCGAAAATGTGAATTTTTCGCACATTTAGAGTTCTTCTCCAAAAAATTGAGGGCCTCGTAAATCGACACATTAAAGGCGCATAGACTTTCTCGGTGGCGATATCCAAAACCGCCTTGCATTTTAATTGCACATAGTACTGAACTAAAATGCATTTTTCGCATTAAAATGCAATAGTGAATAAGATTAAATCGGCATTTTTTGCATAAAAATGCATCATGAATAACCCCATAAGATTGCGCCGAAATTAATTCATTTTTTTTTGTAATTTTTAAAAATCTAGAAAAATGTGATGAAAATCAACAGAATGCCCTGAAATATATTTTAGTTATAAGGCATTAAGGCAAAATTTAAGTTTTATATTAATCGGTGGAGCAGCTGAAAACCCCTGCAGAACAGATTGAATTTCGGCGCGATGTCCGTCATTTGAGCTGAGTGATTTTGTTTGGCGCCGCACCACACGCGAGCACCATCATCCATTCGCCGCAATGATTCGATTCATCCGGCGTTAAAAATTCTGCAAGAAGAGCGGATGTTTAAAATGTTTCTCCAGCCCTTTAATAGTGAAAATTTTTGTGTTTTACACGAAATTTAAACCGCAAAAACTTATGGGGTTATTCATGAAAAGCACAATTGCATTTTAATCCAAAAAAATGCATTTTTTTGCATTAAAATGCTTTTCGTGCTTTTCATGAATAACCCCATTAAAAACTAAAGCATGTACAGGAAATATTTATAGAATCATCCGTATGGTCTGGAACAATGCCATCCGCTAAAAGTGGGTAAATTCGTGTGGAACCTCGCCGTAAATTCGTCAAGATATGACTATACCACTTGGTTCAACTGCTTGAGGTCTAATCCAATAAAGTGCGTGGATATTCTCCTGAACGGGGAGGACAATACAGTATTGAGTGAGCCGGTGGTTTGTCTGCCAGAGCCCGACACCAAATTGCGTATTCAGGATTCTTTCAGATATTGTCAGCGGAGAATCTTAACATCAAGACACGCGTTGATCTTCCTTTACAAGCAATTCTGAAGTTCGAAGCGAGTAGCTTGACTCTGGAGCAACAATTGATGGAAGAAGATCTACGAAAGCTATGTGACGCCTGGGTTCGAGATCAAGGATCAAGGAATCGCGAGCTCACTGTGCAACTTCATAGTAAAAGCTTCGAGTCGATTATGAACATCTTTAAAAAAGAGTTTGGAATGGAATACATCGGAAGATCGAACAACCTGATGAACGCTTCATCAGAAGCATCAGAAACGGGGTAAAATTAATCGATGCATTCTTTTTTAGTTCCACTTTTTATAATTTTCAGAGGAAACTTTCTATTGGCGAGCTCGAACGTCATATTGAAATTGCTCGAATCAAGCGAAGGCAAACTAGTCATGCAGGTTTTGCGATAAGCTGCCTCGTGGATATTCGTCCCTTGAATTGCTCGGGCTCTGATTCGGAGAGCAGCCGAAAGTATCCACTTTCCATGGAACGCACGTGGAATGGATTTCCACAAATAATTTAATCTTGGAGTCAATATTATCTATCTTGCGACGATGAAGAATGAATCCATTTCATCCAACTGTGAGGGAAAATAAAATTATTTATTTTTCAGATATTTTTCTTGAATTTTAAAAGTTTGCAAGCTGGCTAGTTGTCGGCTCTGGTTGAGCCAATTCATTAATTTCAATTCACGCAAACCGCAGATGTCAATGTATTTTATAAGACGGATTCATAAAAATATTTCGGTATTTCATTGCGAGCTCGGGATGCCGAGTGTTGGAAATATTGAATAATCGATGAAATTAATATTTCCATTTGTTTCCTTCGCATCAATTTCGGAGCACAATTTCTTTGGGGAATTTTCTAATTATTTTAATTATAAAAAATTAAAAAAATTTGAAAATTTCATTTTTAAAAGCAAAAAACTGCTTAATCGGTTTCCAAAACAAAATAAAAATTTGAGAAATTCAAAATTCAATGTTGCTCCTTTATAGCCAGTGTGTCGTTTCAAAAAATGCGTTTTTCGAAAAATTTCCGAAGAATTTTTCGAGAAATTCTCGAAAATTCTCGAAAAAAAAACATTCCGATAAAAAATAATAATAAAGTAGTTCGAACGACACTTCGAAATAACGTAAAGCGCGTTGTTTATCGTATTTCCGTTCAAATCATTTTTCGCGATTTCTCGAGAAATTCCCGAAAAATTCTCGAGAAATCAACGAGAAACATTTCTCGAGAACTTTCCGAGAATTTTTCGAAAAACGCATTTTTTGAAACGACACACTGGCTATAACGGAGCAACATTGAATTTTGAATTTCTCAATTTTTTTTTGTTTTGGAAACCGAATAAGCGGTTTTTTGCTTTTAAAAATGAAAATTTTAAATTTTTTATAATTAAAATAGTTAGAAAACTCCCAAAACTCCCGAGAATTTCTCGAAAAAGTTCTCGAGAAATCGCGAAAAATGATTTGAATGGAAATACGATAAACAACGTGCTCTGCGTTATTTCGGAGTGTCGTTCGAATCGTTCGAAGTTTTTTTTTCGAGAATATTCGAAATTTTTCGGGAATTTCTCGAATAATTTTTCGGAAATTTCTCGAGAAATTTTTCTCGCTGATTTTTCGGAAGTTTTTCGAGAAATTTTTCTTGTTGATTTCTCGAGAATTTTCGGAATATTCTCGAGAAATCGCGAAAAATTATTTGAATGGAAATACGATAAACAACTCGCTTTGCGTTATTTCGGAGTGTCGTCCGAACTAGTTTATTATTTTTTTATCGAAATGTTTTTTTTCGAGAATATTCGAAATTTCTCGAGAAATTTTTCTCGCTGATTTTTCGGAAATTTTTCGAAAAATTTCCGAGAAACATTTCTCGAGAAATTTTCGAGAATTTTTCGGAATAATTTCTCGAGAAATCGCGAACAATGATTTGAATGGAAATACGATAAACAACGCGCTTTGCGTTATTTCGGAGTGTCGTTCGAATCGTTCGAAGTTTTTTTTTCGAGAATATTCGAAATTTTTCGGGAATTTCTCGAGAAATTTTCGAGAACTTTTCGGAATAATTTCTCGAAATGTTATCGAAACGACACACTGGTTATAGCCTCAAAGAGAGAAGGTAATAGTCATAATGCTCACTCCACTCTCGTGTCTATACATTTATATAATTGCCATCGAGCATTTCTTCATAAATGTCTTTCACGAATTCATAGAATTTCCATTCTTCTTCACATCACTCCAGCACCCCCCCCCCGCTTCCATTTTTTTTTGTCGCTTTTTTCCCATCCCAGAGCTACTCGTCTTTTGCTGCTCCGCTGCTCCGCTGCTCACCCATTCAGACTTCACGGGCGCGGTGCACAATGACCCACAAAGAAAAAAAAAAAAAAAGAAAAAAACTTATACATATTTCCGACGAGCAGTCATCAAACAACACACTTCATCCGTTTTTCCCACACACACATATATATATATATATATATATATATATATATATATATATATATATCTATATATACACACACATGCATTTCACATATGGGACCCCCCCCTCCCCTTCCCCCCCCCCCAAGTTTCTGTTTCCTTTTTTGGCGGCTGCTTCGTTGCGGGCGGAAACCCTCCACCCGCGCGCGCCCCACGTGGATTCTGGCAGTTTCTCTGGAGGATTCCCGGAATTTCAGACGCCTTTTAAAAGAACGTTTTGCGCTGCTCACTTTCCTCAGAAAAATGCCTCAGAAGGTCGAAGAATTTTGTAGCGAAGATGTCTGGTCTTTGTTCATTTTGCACAGCGTTTTATAAGGTGTTAATTTCATATTGAGTGGGTGATAAATAGTGTTACGCGACTTTGCGCGGATTCTGGCGCATGAATACAAGTCGCTACCGTATCAATGTTATTTTTTATTGACTATTACATATTATCCATCCGCGAAGACGTGATTTTTCGTTTAAAGGCGCAACGAATTAACTGTTTGGGTCTCGTTAGGGGATGGCGCTTTAAATAGTGTTAAATAGCGGATAGTGTGTGCGCTTTCTTACAATTACAACTTTTATTCTTTATTTATTGAAAACTATTGTTAAAACTTGTTTTTGTTTTTTTTTCGTTTAAAGGCGCAACGAATTAACTGTTTTGGTCTCGTTAGGGGATAACGCGCTAATTTAAAAATTGTAAGAAAGCGCACACACTGCGTTTGTGATTTCTTTTCGAAAATTGAAGCGAATATTGGAATTTTTTCTATATTTTGCTTCGAATATCATGTTTTTTTAATTAATTTTTATTTTTTTCCAATATTCGCTCCAATTTTCGAAAAGAAATCACAAACGCAGTGTGTGCGCTTTCTTACAATTTTTAAATTAGCGCGTTAAAACGCGTTATCCCCTAACGAGACCCAAACAGCGCCTTTAAACGAAAAATCACGTACGTACTCGCGGATAGATAATACTTAGTTATTACTGTTTATTACTGCTGGAATTTCAGACGCCTTTTAAAAGAACGTTTTGCGCTGCTCTTTTTTCTCAGAAAGCTGTCTGGTCTTTGTTCATTTTGCACAGCGTTTTAAAAATGTTATAAAAAGCGTCGTTTCGTCATTTTTCGCTTTCCCCTAGTCTTCAACTAAACGGGTTACAAACAACGGGAGCTCTGCATTCTGGAAGAGTGTCTTCTGAGGGAAGCGCCAAAAGGGGTTTGTACAGGGTGGGTGATAAATAGTGTTACCCGTTAGAAACGCTATAAATGCCTTCAAACAAGTTCAATTTTCTTCAGAATTCGACAAAAATGTATTGAAAATGATACAAAAACAAGTTTTAACAATAGTTTTCAATAAATACAAAATAAAAGTTGTAATTGTAAGAAAGCGCACACACTATCCGCTATTTAGCGCGCTATCCCCTAACGAGACCCAAACAGTTAATTCTTTGCGCCTTTAAACGAAAAATCACGTACTTGCGGATGGATAATATGTAATAATCAATAAAAAATTAAATTGATACGGTAGCGACTTGTATTTATGCGTCAGAATCCACGCAAAGTTGCGTAACACTATTTATCACCACTTTGTATAAAACGTCTTATAAAACGCTGTGCAAAATGAACAAAAACCTGAAATCTTTCGACCTTTCGAGGAGGCATCGTTCTGAGGAAAGTGAGCAGCAGCAGCAGCGCAAAACTTTATTTTTAAAGGCGTTGGGCGCGTTGATCTGAAATTCCAGCAGTCGGCGGGAATCCTTTAGAGAAGCGCGACGCCAAAAAAAGGAAACAGAATTTTGCACAGCGTTTTAAAAATGTTATAAAAAGCGTCGTTTCGTCATTTTGCGCTTTCCCCCAGTCTTCAACTAAACGGGTTAAAAACAATGGGAGCTCTGCATTCTAGAAGAGTGTCTTCTGAGGGAAGAGCCGAGGGGGGTTTGTACAGGGTGGCTGATAAATAGTGTTACCCGTTAGAAACGCTATAAATGCCTTCAAACAAGTTCAATTTTCACCAGAATTGAACAAAAGTTTTTCTGAAATAAAACAAAAACTCAAAGTTGCGTAACACTATTTATCACCCACCCTGTTTTTTTTTAATTTTACAATTTAAAACTCTGATTCAGCTATTATCGCCGTAAAAAAGTTCCGACATTTTTTCGAGCCCGCGAAAATCAGGATTTCAATTTAGAAGCTCCGCCCATTTCATCATCAGAGCGCATTTGCTATGCGCGATATATTTTTATCAGAAGAAACGAAAAAAAAAAGATAAATGACGCAAATTGATATATTTTCGAAAAATTCGAAGAAACGTGTAAAAAAATTCACGATTAATACAATTTCGTTATTTTAATCCAGTTTAATTCTGAAAATTCAGAAGAAAAAATAAAAATTCAAAAAATATATCGCGCATAGCAAATGCGCTCTGATGATGATGAATGGGCGGAGCCTCTAAATTCAAATCCCGATTTTCGCGGGCTCGAAAAAATGTCGGAACTTTTTTTTTACGGCGATAATAGTTCGAACGACACTCTGAAATAACGCAAATCGCGTTGTTTATCGTATTTCCATTCAAATCATTTTTCCCGATTTCTCGAGAATATTCCGAAAATTCTCGAGAAATCAACAAGAAAAATTTCTCGAAAAACTTCCGAAAAATTTCGAAAATTCTCGAAAAAAAAACTTCGAACGATTCGAACGACACTCCGAAATAACGCAAAGCGCGTTGTTTATCGTATTTCCATTCAAATAATTTTTCGCGATTTCTCGAGAAAATTTTCGAGAAATTCTCGGGAATTTTTGGGAGTTTTCTAACTATTTTAATTATAAAAAATTTAAAAAATTTTTTACGGCGATAATAATCGTGTCTAAATCGCTGCCAGAATCCACGTGGGGCGCGCGATGCTAAAAAAAGGAAACAGAATTTTGCACAGCGCTTTTTTCGTTATTTTTCGCTATTCCCCTAGTCTTCAACTAAACGGGTTAAAAACAACGGGAGCTGTGCATTCTGGAAGAGCTCTCTCTCTCTCTCCTTCTGTTGCCCTCCATCACTCTTAAACCATTTCATTATTCGTTGTTTTTCCATCGTTCGAATGTATTTTTTGTTTTGTTTTGAGTGTCTTCACGGGCCGCCCGTTTCGACTCGTCTGTGTGACTCCCCCACCCCAGCGAAGCGGATGGTGGGCCTAGAGCACGGAGGGGCAGCGGGGGGGGTCCGAATAGAAGCGCTGTAAATTTACAACCAATAACACTCTGTTTTCCGCTCTCTCTCTCTCTCTCTTTCTCGCCGCTCCTTTCATTTCGATTCGGAAAAAGACGAAGGATGAAACTGCTTCGAGCGCCGTCACAATGCACCTGCCTGCCTCGTGTGCCGTTCTTTTACTTTTTGCGTTTATCGATTTCCGAATATTCAATATTCCAGTGTTGGAAATCATGCGAACTATTTGGTTTTTCGTCGAAATTCTCGTCGCTGCTTGCCAGCGCTGTACATGGGCGCTGGCAAGCAGCGACGAGATTTTCGACGGTGGAGATACACTTTTGTGCAAGGTTTCCATGAAAGACGAAATAAGACCGCCTCGTCTCGTCGTCGTCTTCGTCTTGAATTCGTCTGGCGCAGAAATAGGCATTGTGTTGGGACACATGTATTTTACGGCATAAGACGAACGCAAGACGAACTGAAAGACGTACCAAGACGAGAGCAAAGGCTTCTACGAAAGACGAAATAAGACCGTCTCGTCGTCGTCTTCGTCATCGTCTTGGATTCATCTGACTCAGAGATAAGCATAGTGTTCGTCAAGTGAAATACATTGTTTACACAGTATTGCGTAAGACGAACGCAAGACGAACTGTAAGACGAACCAAGACGATTCCAAAAGACTCCACACGAATATAGTCCAAAAGCCTATTCTGATTACTCCAAAAGTCTGGAAGATTCAGCTCTGGCTACGGTGCTTTGAGTGCTCCTCGGCAGAGAACGGCGGAATTCCGCATTCCGTCTTCCGGATTCCAGATTCCGTGAAAATTTTTTTTCAGTTTTCCGTTTTCCGGATTCCGAGTTCCCAAAATCCAATTCCGCTCTACTCTGCCGAGAAGGGCGGAATTCCGAATTCCGTCTTCTGGATTCCAGATTCCGTGAAAAAATATTTTTTTTCAGTTTTCCGTTTTCCGGATTCCGAGTTCCCAAAATCGAATTCCGCCCTACTTTACAGAGAAGGGCGGAATTCCGGATTCAGTCTTCCGGATTCCAGATCCCGTGAAAAAATTTTTTTTTCCTTTTTCCGGATTCCGAGTTCTCAAAATCCAATTCCGCATTCCGGATTCCGCCGTTTGTTTCATTCCGTCTTCCGGATTCCAGATTCCGTGAAAAAAATTTTTTTCCGTTTTCCGCATTCCGAGTTCCCAAAATCCAATTCCGCCATACTCTGCTCCTCGCGTGAAGCCGTACCTTGTTGGTGAGCCCCCCCCCCCCAATGTCGTCGCCGCTCCAGAATCTCTCTGGACATCTTTTAAGTCAGACTTCAGACCAAAGACGAATGGCGGGCTTCTGCACGTCTCCAGAATCTCCAGAATCCTGTGCACTTTTCGATGTGAAAAGGCCTTCAGAATGCTAACGCTAAAATCGATTGTCTGAAAAGCTCATGTGCTCTTATGGATGTGCGTTTCCATGACGTCTTCGAGAGCTGTCATCAATGTCAAAAGCTCTGCAGTTACAGCTATGCTCCACTGGCTCAGCTCAGGAACGTCTGAAACTCCACTATGGGCACCTTGCCCAATGCCCTTGCTTGGTTTGGCTATTCTAAAAGCCAAAATCCTAGTGGAGCATATTATCGCCGTAAAAAAAAAGTTCCGACATTTTTTCGAGCCCGCGAAAATCGGGATTTGAATTTAGAGGCTCCGCCCATTTCATCATCAGAGCGCATTTGCTATGCGCGATATATTTTTATCAGAAAAAACGAAAAAAAAAAAAGAAAAATGACGCAAATTGATATATTTAAACAAAAAAATTCACGATTAATACAATTTCGTTCTTTTAATCCAGTTTAATTCTGAAAATTCAGAAGAAAAAATAAAAATTCAAAAAATATATCGCGCATAGCAAATGCGCTCTGATGATGAAATGGGCGGAGCCTCTAAATTCAAATCCCGATTTTCGCGGGCTCGAAAAAATGTCGGAACTTTTTTACGGCGATAATATGCTCCACTAGGATTTTGCCTTTTAGAATAGCCAAACCAAGCAAGAGCATTGGGCAAGCTGCCCATAGTGGAGTTTCAGACGTTCCAGAGCTGAAGTTTTCTGCGAAATGCTCCTCGCTGCTCACGGGACCCAACGCGTCAGAGTTCACAGAATCTCCCTTGACATTGACATTGTTATCTTTATCTTCTTCTTCTTCTTCGATGCGATCTCACGTATCCCTTTGAAAACCACAGAGCATGTGCTCCACTTTGTTTTCTGAGCTTGCTGAGCCCCCCCCCCCCTTGGTTTCGGCAAGTTGTCCATTTCTCATGCCCGTCACGCCGCTTGGGGGATTCAGGAGACGATGGGAGAAGACAACGCGGAAGCTAGATTAGTCTCCATTGTTCTCTCTTCGCGGTCAAAGTACGACGACGCTCCACACACCCACCATAACAATTGGCCTCATTTCGGTGCACAAAACGACGGAGATTCTGATGACGCACATTGTACCATTTTCCGCTGAATCTGCGCTCTATTGTGATGAAGCCGATTGTGGGATTCAGCTGTTCACCCTCCCCCCCCACCCCACCATTGCTCGATAGAGAGCTCAATGAAAGCTCCTTTTCAAAGAGTGCTCATCAGAGAAGGGCGGAATTCCGAATTCCGCCGTTTTTTTCATTCCGTCTTCCGAATTTCAGATTCCGTAAAAAATTTTTTTTCCGTTTTCCGCATTCCGGATTCCGCGATATGGTCTTTTTATCAGAGAAGGGCGGAATTCCGAATTCCGCCGTTTTTTTCATTCCGTCTTCCGAATTTCAGATTCCGTAAAAAATTTTTTTTCCGTTTTCCGCATTCCGGATTCCGCGATATGGTCTTTTTATCAGAGAAGGGCGGAATTCCGAATTCCGCCGTTTTTTTCATTCCGTCTTCCGAATTTCAGATTCCGTAAAAAAATTTTTTTCCGTTTTCCGCATTCCGGATTCCAGATTCTTTGAAAAAATTTGTTTTCCGTTTTCCGCATTCCGGATGCCGCGATATGGCCTTTTTATCAAAGAAGGGCGGAATTCCGGATTCCGCCGTTTTTTTCATTCCGTCTTCCGGATTCCAGATTCCATAACAACATTTTTTCCGTTTTCCGCATTCCGGACTCCGCGATATGGCCTTTTATCAGAGAAGGGCGGAATTCCGGATTCCGCCGTTTTTTTCATTCCGTTTTCCGGATTCCAGATTCCATAACAACATTTTTTCCGTTTTCCGCATTCCGGACTCCGCGATATGGCCTTTTATCAGAGAAGGGCGGGATTCCGGATTCCGCATTCCAGATTCCGTGAAAAAATTTGTTTTCCGTTTTCCGGATTCCGCCGTTCTTTTCATTCCGTCTTCCGGATTTCAGATTCCGTGAAAAAATATTTTTTTTTTCCGTTTTCCGCATTCCGGATTCCGCGATATAGTCTTTTTATCAGAGAAGGGCGGAATTCCGCATTCCGGATTCCGCCGTTTTTTTTTTCATTCCGTCTTCCGGATTCCAGATTCCGCGATATGGCCTTTTTATCAGAGAAGGGCGGAATTCCGGATTTCAGATTCTGTGAAAAAATATTTTTTCCGTTTTCCGCATTCCGGATTCTGCGATATGGCCTTTTTATCAGAGAAGGGCGGAATTCCGGATTCCGCCTTCCGGATTCCAAATTCCGTGAAAAATTTTTTTTCCGTTTTCCGCATTCCGGATTCCGCGATATGGCCTTTTTATTAGAGAAGGGCGGAATTCCGCCTTCCGGATTCCGCCGTTTTTTTTTCATTCCGTCTTCCGGATTCCAGATTCCGTGAAAAATTTTTTTCCGTTTTCCGCATTCCGGATTCCGAGTTCCCAAAATCCAATTCCGCCCTACTCTGCAGAGAAAGGCGGAATTCCGCATTCCGGATTCCGAGTTCCCCAAAATCCAATTCCGCCTCATAGGAAATGGTGCTCATAGGAAATACAGAATGCCGAAGATCTGAAAACCACAGTTTTCAGACTTTAGGCGTCAGACATTTTCAGCCAAATTTTCAGTGTTTCACTCTGAGCTCTGAGCACTTTCAGAGTGAGCTTTTCCAGACGTTGCGCGCTCCATTAGAATCGTAGTTTCCCGCGTTTTTCAGTTGACGCGCCAAAGGTCTCATGAGCCAAAAGAAGAAAGTATGGTTTCCCAAAATGAAGAGCTCCTACGAGCTCTTCGCACTTTGGTGCTTCTCTTTCGTTTTTAATAATAGATTCCCGCTTCGTTTTAAGCCGATTCATAGGGCTTTTCCTTTCCCAAAAGAGCCCACTCCCTCGAAAGAGCTCCCGGAAAGAGCCCTTGATGTCTGGTGGCATCGACTTCAGAATTGGATATTTTTGAAGAAGCATTTTCAGTTAGTTTCAGACACACAAGTTTTCAATCCTCATATTCATATAATCATCCTCCCCCCCCCCCCCTTATTTCAGTGTTATTACAACAGTTTCAGTTGATCTGGGACACCCCCCCCCCCTATTCCCGAAAAGAGAGGGAGGGGGGGGGGTGTCCCGGAGGCTTCTGTGCTCCAATATTAGTGAATTCCTTAGGTCTATTTGTGCTATTTCGCGCAATCAATTTTGGCCCAAATTTGGTGCACTTTGGTCATCAATTTTGGCTCAAATTTGGTACACTTTGGTTGTCAATTTTGGCCCAAATTTGGTGCACTTTGGTCGTCAATTTTGGCCTAAATGGGTGCACTTTGGTCATCAATTTCAGCCCAAATTTGATGCACATTGGTCATCAATTTTGGCTCAAATTTGGTACACTTTGGTTGTCAATTTTGGCCCAAATTTGGTGCACTTTGGTCATCAATTTTGGCTCAAATTTGGTACACTTTGGTTGTCAATTTTGGCCCAAATTTGGTGCACTTTGGTCGTCAATTTTGGCCTTAATGGGTGCACTTTGGTCATCAATTTCAGCCCAAATTTGATGCACTTTGGTCATCAATTTTGACTCAAATTTGGTACACTTTGGTTGTCAATTTTGGCCCAAATTTGGTGCACTTTGGTCATCAATTTCAGCCCAAATTTGGTACACTTTGGTCATCAATTTTGGCTCAAATTTGGTACACTTTGGTTGTCAATTTTGGCCCAAATTTGGTGCACTTTGGTCATCAATTTTGGCTCAAATTTGGTACACTTTGGTTGTCAATTTTGGCCCAAATTTGGTGCACTTTGGTCGTCAATTTTGGCCTAAATGGGTGCACTTTGGTCATCAATTTCAGCCCAAATTTGATGCACTTTGGTCATCAATTTTGACTCAAATTTGGTACACTTTGGTTGTCAATTTTGGCCCAAATTTGGTGCACTTTGGTCGTCAATTTTGGCCTAAATGGGTGCACTTTGGTCATCAATTTCAGCCCAAATTTGGTACACTTTGGTCATCAATTTTAGCCCAAATTTGATGCACTTTGGTCATCAATTTTGGCCCAAATTTGATGCACTTTGGTCATCAATTTTGGCTCAAATTTGGTGCACTTTGGTCATCAATTTTGGCCCAAATTTGGTACACTTTGGTTGTCAATTTTGGCCCAATTTTGGTGCACTTTGGCCATCAATTTTGGCTCAAATTTGGTGCACTTTGGTCATCAATTTTGGCTCAAATTTGGTACACTTTGGTCATCAATTTTAGCCCAAATTTGATGCACTTTAGTCATCAATTTTGGCCCAAATTTGGTACACTTTGGTTGTCAATTTTGGCCCAATTTTGGTGCACTTTGGCCATCAATTTTGGCTCAAATTTGGTGCACTTTGGTCATCAATTTTGGCTCAAATTTGGTACACTTTGGTCATCAATTTTAGCCCAAATTTGATGCACTTTGGTCATCAATTTTGGCCCAAATTTGGTGCACTTTGGCCATCAATTTTGGCTCAAATTTGGTACACTTTGGTCATCAATTTTAGCCCAAATTTGATGCACTTTGGTCATCAATTTTGGCTCAAATTTGGTACACTTTGGTTGTCAATTTTGGCCCAAATTTGGTGCACTTTGGCCATCAATTTTGGCTCAAATTTGGTGCACTTTGGTCATCAATTTTGGCTCAAATTTGGTACACTTTGGTTGTCAATTTTGGCCCAAATTTGGTGCACTTTGGCCATCAATTTTGGCTCAAATTTGGTGCACTTTGGTCATCAATTTTGGCTCAAATTTGGTACACTTTGGTCATCAATTTTAGCCCAAATTTGATGCACTTTGGTCATCAATTTTGGCTCAAATTTGGTGCACTTTGGTCATCAATTTTGGCCCAAATTTGGTACACTTTGGTTGTCAATTTTGGCCCAATTTTGGTGCACTTTGGTTGTCAATTTTGGCCCAATTTTGGTGCACTTTGGCCATCAATTTTGGCTCAAATTTGGTGCACTTTGGTCATCAATTTTGGCTCAAATTTGGTACACTTTGGTCATCAATTTTAGCCCAAATTTGATGCACTTTGGTCATCAATTTTAGCCCAAATTTGATGCACTTTGGTCATCAATTTTGGCTCAAATTTGGTACACTTTGGTCATCAATTTTAGCCCAAATTTGATGCACTTTGGTCATCAATTTTAGCCCAAATTTGATGCACTTTGGTCATCAATTTTGGCTCAAATTTGGTGCACTTTGGTCATCAATTTTGGCCCAAATTTGGTACACTTTGGTTGTCAATTTTGGCCCAATTTTGGTGCACTTTGGCCATCAATTTTGGCTCAAATTTGGTGCACTTTGGTCATCAATTTTGGCTCAAATTTGGTACACTTTGGTCATCAATTTTAGCCCAAATTTGATGCACTTTGGTCATCAATTTTGGCCCAAATTTGGTGCACTTTGGCCATCAATTTTGGCTCAAATTTGGTACACTTTGGTCATCAATTTTAGCCCAAATTTGATGCACTTTGGTCATCAATTTTGGCTCAAATTTGGTACACTTTGGTTGTCAATTTTGGCCCAAATTTGGTGCACTTTGGCCATCAATTTTGGCTCAAATTTGGTGCACTTTGGTCATCAATTTTGGCTCAAATTTGGTACACTTTGGTCATCAATTTTAGCCCAAATTTGATGCACTTTGGCCATCAATTTTGGCTCAAATTTGGTACACTTTGGTCATCAATTTTAGCCCAAATTTGATGCACTTTGGTCATCAATTTTGGCTCAAATTTGGTACACTTTGGTTGTCAATTTTGGCCCAAATTTGGTGCACTTTGGCCATCAATTTTGGCTCAAATTTGGTGCACTTTGGTCATCAATTTTGGCTCAAATTTGGTACACTTTGGTCATCAATTTTAGCCCAAATTTGATGCACTTTGGTCATCAATTTTGGCCCAAATTTGGTGCACTTTGGCCATCAATTTTGGCTCAAATTTGGTACACTTTGGTCATCAATTTTAGCCCAAATTTGATGCACTTTGGTCATCAATTTTGGCTCAAATTTGGTACACTTTGGTTGTCAATTTTGGCCCAAATTTGGTGCACTTTGGCCATCAATTTTGGCTCAAATTTGGTGCACTTTGGTCATCAATTTTGGCTCAAATTTGGTACACTTTGGTCATCAATTTTAGCCCAAATTTGGTACACTTTGGTTGTCAATTTTGGCCCAATTTTGGTGCACTTTGGTCATCAATTTTGGCCCAAAATTGGTGCACTTTGGTCATCAATTTTGGCCCAAATTTGGTGCACTTTGGTCATCAATTTTGGCTCAAATTTGGTACACTTTGGTTGTCAATTTTGGTCCAAATTTGGTGCACTTTGGCCATCAATTTTGGCTCAAATTTGGTGCACTTTGGTCATCAATTTTGGCTCAAATTTGGTACACTTTGGTCATCAATTTTAGCCCAAATTTGATGCACTTTGGTCATCAATTTTGGCTCAAATTTGGTACACTTTGGTTGTCAATTTTGGCCCAAATTTGATGCACTTTGGCTATCAATTTTGGCTCAAATTTGGTGCACTTTGGTCATCAATTTTGGCTCAAATTTGGTACACTTTGGTCATCAATTTTAGCCCAAATTTGATGCACTTTGGTCATCAATTTTAGCCCAAATTTGATGCACTTTGGTCATCAATTTTGGCCCAAATTTGGTGCACATTGGTCATCAATTTTGGCCCAAATTTGGTGCACTTTGGTCATCAATTTTGGCTCAAATTTGGTACACTTTGGTTGTCAATTTTGGCCCAAATTTGGTGCACTTTGGCCATCAATTTTGGCTCAAATTTGGTGCACATTGGTCATCAATTTTGGCTCAAATTTGGTACACTTTGGTCATCAATTTTAGCCCATATTTGATGCACTTTGGTCATCAATTTTAGCCCAAATTTGATGCACTTTGGTCATCAATTTTGGCCCAAATTTGGTGCACATTGGTCATCAATTTTGGCCCAAATTTGGTGCACTTTGGTCATCAATTTTGGCTCAAATTTGGTACACTTTGGTTGTCAATTTTGGCCCAAATTTGGTGCACTTTGGCCATCAATTTTGGCTCAAATTTGGTGCACTTTGGTCATCAATTTTGGCTCAAATTTGGTACACTTTGGTCATCAATTTTAGCCCAAATTTGATGCACTTTGGTCATCAATTTTGGCTCAAATTTGGTACACTTTGGTTGTCAATTTTGGCCCAAAT
This sequence comes from Caenorhabditis inopinata, assembly GCA_003052745.1. Taxonomy (NCBI): domain Eukaryota; kingdom Metazoa; phylum Nematoda; class Chromadorea; order Rhabditida; family Rhabditidae; genus Caenorhabditis; species Caenorhabditis inopinata. Next base: position 4,498,351 of record AP018152.1, on the reverse strand, counting down.
TTGGTGCACTTTGGCCATCAATTTTGGCTCAAATTTGGTGCACTTTGGTCATCAATTTTGGCTCAAATTTGGTGCACTTTGGTCATCAATTTTGGCTCAAATTTGGTACACTTTGGTTGTCAATTTTGGCCCAATTTTGGTGCACTTTGGTCATCAATTTTGGCCCAAAATTGGTGCACTTTGGTCATCAATTTTGGCCCAAATTTGGTGCACATTGGTCATCAATTTTGGCCCAAATTTGGTGCACTTTGGTCAACAATTTGGAACGAAATGCTGACAAAACACTATGTTAGACCCAACTTTGCACCAATTTGTGTCTTTTTTGCTGCAAATTGTCCCTGCTTTTGGCATATGCTTCTTCAAAAGGTTCTGAAGAGTTTCAGAAGTGCGCTGCTCGGTGTCTCAGACTAGAATTACGGTTTCACGCATAGAGATTGGAGGCTCGTGTCCGCCCTCGCCGCGCCGCGCGTCTTGGGACCAATCAGTAAGGAATGGCAGATGGGCGAAGGAAGGAAAACATCCAAATCGCGCATAGCAATGCGATGAATAAGCAGCACTCAATCTTGCTGCTGTCTTCCGTTTCCTTCCGTTTCCTCTAATAGAGTCACTTGATTCATTTCACCTGCTTTTCTGTTTCTTTCTTCTCGATGGACATACTCTAAACGTCCATTCTAGCAGTGTTGGCAGGCGCGGGCGAAAACGGGCGAAAGCGGGTAGCCCATTTGAAATTGAAAATTACTGCTTGATATTAAAATCTCGCATCTGAATCCCTGAAGACGTCACGGCCAGCTAACCGCGCTTCATTTCATTCTGAAGATCAGCCGATTCTTGTGATCTGTAATGCTCTGTAAAAGCGCTGAAACTGGTTCAGCGGTCTGAAAATTCCGAGAGAACTGCTGAAAAGCGAAATGCATCTTCTAGCTCAAGGTTTCATACCCTTGTGCTCCAGAATCCGGCTCGGAGCTTTATTCCTCAAAGTCGAGCTTGAGCTGACGGCAAAATGCCTCTTGAAACGGCTTTTGTGCTCACTTTTGGCTACAGTTTGGTCAGTTTGATAATAAAATCTCGCATCTGAATCCCTGAAGACGTCCAGCTAGCTGCGCTTCATTTTATTCTGAAGATCAGCAGATTCTTGTGATCTGTAATGCGCTGAAACTAGTTCAGAAGGCTGAAAATTCCGAGAGAACCTTGTGCTCCATAATCCGGCTCGGAGCTTCATTCCTTACAGTTTTTGCTCGAGCTGACTGCAAAATTCCTCTGGAAACGGCTTTCGTGCTCACTTTTGAAATTGAAAATTGCTGCTCATGAGAGGTTACAGTTTGGTCAGTTTGATAATAAAATCTCGCTTCTGAATCCCTGAAGACGTCACGGCCAGCTAACAGCGCTTCATTCGATTCTGAAGATCAGTAGATTCTTGTGATCTGTAATGCTCTGTGAAAGCGCTGAAACTAGTTCAGATGGCTGAAAATTCCGAGAAAACCTTGTGCTCTATAATCCGGCTCGGGGCTTCATTCCTTACAGTTTTTGCTCGAGCTGACTGCAAAATTCCTCTGGAAATGGCTTTTGTGCTCTTTTTTAAAATTGAAAATGACTGCTCAGGAGAGGTTACAGTTTTGTCAGTTTGATAATAAAATCTCGCTTCTGAATCCCTGAAGACGTCACGGCCAGCTAACAGCGCTTCATTCGATTCTGAAGATCAGCAGATTCTTGTGATCTGTAATGCTCTGTGAAAGCGCTGAAAATTCCGAGAAAACCTTGTGCTCCATAATCCGGCTCGGAGCTTCATTCCTTACAGTTTTTGCTCGAGCTGACGGCCAAATTCCTCTGGAAACGGCTCTCGGAGTCCAAAACATCAACTCCACATTATTAAAGTGGTAAAAGCGCTTCATACCTCCCGAGCAACCTGGAATAGAAGGTCGCCTTTAGTGTCTTCTTGAATCCTTGAGAGTCTTGAGAGCACTTCACAGATGGAAGCAGCTCGAAGCTTGGAGCACACTTCCAATTATTCCAACGAGCACTCCGAACTGCCTCGAGAAGTTGTTCCCTGCGATCTCCAATGTGCTCCACTGCTCGCCGCGCCTAAACCTATTGGAGCAGCAGTGCTCCGAAAATCACCGAGTCAGCAATAATTGTCAAAAATGGGGAGCCGGAGGAAAAAAGTTGTGGGCTCGAGAGTGTGCTCGAGAGACACGTCAAAGCGACTTCAAAGTGAAGAAGAAATGGGTTTCACTTGTCATCAGTTTCAGTGTCTCTCTCTCTCCGTGAATCGAGTTGTTCTCTTGTCTCTTCAAATGTTGCCGCTTCAGTGTGCTTCTGAACCAGTGCCCCTTGGCTCCGGGGCGGGCGGGCTCCTGGTGAGCACCGCTGACGTCACACACGTGTGTGTGTGTGTGTGTGTGTGCTTCCTCTTCGTTGTCTCGAGTCGCAGGGAATGAGAGAGAGAGAGACAGAGAGAATGAGAGAGTGGAAAACCTGGGGACCCTCTTCGCCGTTTCCAACTATCACATTCATTTCGTTTATTGCTCGTTGTGTCTTTGTTTTTCAATAAAAAGATGAAACTCTCTGTCTGTCTGAAACTCCATACTCTTATTGAAGAGCTCCTTCCGTTTCAGCTCTAAACTCAATCGGCCTATCTAGGGAACGTTGTAAACTCACCATTAAAAACACAAAATTCAAAAAAATTTGAAAAAAAATTGATAAACCACAGCAGAGATCGAACCCCACACCTTCCACCTTCTGTCCCCCCTCCTTATCCACTGCGCCATCATGCCACGTTTCAACTCACTAAAACTTGGCAATGATATGATATCGCGGAGGAACTAAAAATGGTTGACCCCACAGTGGTCAGTGCTGCTGGAATTTCAGATCGAAATAGCTCGCTTCGCTGAAGCGTTTAGCAAATTCTGAAGACGGATTCTTACTCAGCGTGAGTTTACAACCTTCCCTAGTAAGAGCCAATGATGAGCTCGCTCATCGACCCCTTCCTGAGCTGTAAGCATTGCTCCAGCGATTCAGATGACGTTCAGCTCCAGAATTGCATCTCGATTCGCACGACACTTTCTTGTTTGCTCTTCCCACTTCCGGTCCTCTTCCGTTTTTCTTTTCGCTTTGTTTCCGTTGAGAATTCTTGTTTCATTCGTTGAGACCGTATCCAGAGAGGACTTCTCATTGGGCGTTCGGCGCTTAAAATATTTTCAGCCAAGGCATCGGTGGGGGGGGGGCTCTTGCTGAACTGAAAAACAACTTCTCTTGCTTGACATCACTTGATCTACAATTATGCTCTCAGAGCTTGCAGAATTGTGGTTTGTTTTCCATTAAACTCCTATTTTTTCAGACTATTCAGCTACCTTGTTGACTAAAATCCCGAGAATGTCTGGAATTTACAATTTATATGAAATTTTAAGTGCAATTCAAAAACCATCTCGCATAGTGATCACTTATGTAGAGTTTGGCGCAGTTTTGTGGATAATTTGGCTTTCTTTTGCGCAACCTGTTAAGCTTGGTCTAAATTTGTTGATAATTTGGCCTAGTTTTGTCGATGATTTGCTCTACTTTTGTTGATAATTTGGCCTCCTAGTTTTGTTGATAATTTGGTCTAGTTTTGCTGATAATTTGGCCTAGTTTTGTTGATGATTTGGCCTAGCTTTGTTGATAATTTGGCCTCCTAGTTTTGTTGATGATTTGGTCTAGTTTTGTTGATGATTTGGTCTAATTTTGTTGATGATTTGGTCTAATTTTGTTGATGATTTGGCCTAGCTTTGTTGATAATTTGGCCTCCTAGTTTTGTTGATGATTTGGTCTAGTTTTGTTGATGATTTGGTCTAATTTTGTTGATGATTTGGTCTAATTTTGTTGATGATTTGGCCTAGCTTTGTTGATAATTTGGCCTCCTAGTTTTGTTGATGATTTGGTCTAGCTTTGTTGATAATTTGGCTTCCTAGTTTTGTTGATGATTTGGTCTAGCTTTGTTAATAATTTGGCCTAGTTTTGTGGTAGACTTGGCCCGAACTTGAGTCATCTCTAGAATCCATCATTTTATAAAGCTTCTTCTTATTCACGTCGATTAATTTCTAGTTTCCCCGGTGAATATGTATCCTCAGAGTAGCGCTGCAGCTGCTCATTGTTCACCTCTTCTATCCACCATCCGCCCGCCTGAAAAACGCGTTTTTCATTCCGTTAAAGCCCAATCAGATAGCCCCAATCAACACCGGTTGAGTCACGCTCATCAGCTATTAATGCCAGGCCGACCAGAGCAAAGAAATCCGATATAAGACGGTTCTATTTTCTTTAATATTGCAAGTCCTCTCTTTCTTTTCCCCTCCGATTTGTGCGTGCTCTTTCTCACATGAACGGAGGCTTCCGTCTGTTCTTTAAATAACTCCCCATGATATATTTTTTAATTCTCAGTTTCTAGCCATCATATTTTCAGAGACAACTAGCAGAGAATACGAATTTTTAAACGACGTGATGACGTGGCTCTGGAGATTCGCGTGGAACTGAAAAAATGGGAGAACCGGTGAGTCAATTCTTACTTTTTCAGAGCTCTCACTCTGAAGTCCATTTCGGAACCGGTTAGCTTCGAGGCAACAGTTTTCCAAAATGCTCACTCTTGAAACAGTTCTGAAATGACATACGGTTGCGAAACGGCTTGCTCTTCATGGGGAACCTTCTGGCACTATGCTGAAAAGCTCTGCTGATCTGGAAGGATGTTGCACAAACCTCTGATTATCTGATGTAAAAACTCTTATTGAGGCACACCGCTACCATAAAGCTCAAAATCTGGAATTTATCCCCGGCTCCGCCGACTTCCTGTTTTCCTTTTCTTTTCAATTCGCACATTTCACGTTCACTTTTTTTTCCATTCCTCTTATTTTTTACAGTAAAATCCCAAAAAAATCGCATTCAAACTGATTTCCAAGGCCAAGATTGCCCTATTTCCTAGTTGTGCTCACTGAGCTTCTATGAAAAGAGTTCGCTATTGGACAAGGCCTTCCTTATAAACGTTTTGAACCTCAGCGCATAACCCTCGGTCTGCAAATTTTTATTTCATCTGAAATCTCAAACTAGAATAAACAAAATGAATTGTGTAGTGCACCCCGTTTGTTTCGGTATTTTTAGTCAAATTTCGAATGAAACACTCCAGCGCTTCTTGGTTTTTAGGAAGATGAATCGTTCTCATCATCACAATGTTTTTAGAGGATTAAAAAAAGGCTTACTAATGCAAAAATTCGAAAAAAAAAACAAGCAGCAGTCACCACAAGACTTGACCCATTTTTCCGGTCTGCACAGCAGGAATTATCGTCGAGGTTTACAGAAGATGACACTTGCCTGAAAGTTTCACTTGAAAAAAGTTATTCAAGGAAAAGGTGAAGATTAGCGCGTCGCGGTGTTTGCGTACAAACGGCTACTGTAACCCGGCTCGTTGCTGATCATAATGAAAATTCCACTCTAAGACATTTCTTCAAAATATTTTAAGCCAATTTTCAGATAAGATTTACTATGCTTTCCATGCAGTTTTTAATGTTGTTTCAAAATTTGAAAAAAAAAAACAATTTCCCACCGACCCAAAGCACCATGCGCAGGCAGCAGCGACCATATAAATGAGTTAAGGAAAAGAGCTGTCGAGATCTACAATACCTACAATTTTCAGACTCTTTCTTACTTATTAATTTGAATTTAAAGGAGGTTATGCGCTTGTCATTGATCTTCCCGGATCAATCACAGGTGAAGAGATAAGGAAGCTTCAATTCAATTTGCCAGTCCAGATACTTTCCTAACTTTCTTCAAATTCAATCAATACTGTCACTCTATCAACTTCGCAAACCATAAATCTTGTAATATTTTAATTGAAAATGCAAAATTTCAACCAGATTCTCTGTGGGGTACAGGGCAAGGGTACCCAAATTGTCGGCACGGATTTGTCCCGCTGGAGATCACGATTTCCATAGTCTGTCATTTTACCGGCGGGGGAAAAGGCGCTTTTAATCAGAATGCGCTCGCTGAATTCCTTCTGACGGCGCTTCAGAGGAAATAAAAAGTTATGCGTCTCTTGGGGGGCCGAAAAGCGGACGGTGTTGACTTTCATCTGAATTCATTGCTTTCTGAATATAGCAAGAATCTATCTGCGAAATTCCGGGCTAATCGCCAGCAGGAATCAGGAAAATGATGAAGTTAGCGCGAGGATCCACGCATTTCGAAATTATTTTGTAATGATAGTAATAAAATATTTTTATTTTTTATTGTTCTGAAAATTCCGGGCACTTTTCTATTTAGCGAATTTCAGAAAATGCCTCCTTCAGTTGCACGCGAAGATCCATCTGAATCGCACAACATCTTCATTCTCGGTATTTGCGTTCTTTTCGGATGGATGATAGTCATTTTAATTTGTGCGTCGCCTCATGTGAGTTCTATTTTCCGATTTTAAAAATCGCTCATGCTCACGTAATACGCCTCCGTGTTGCCGAAAACGATGCAGAGCTGTGTGCCCAGCTGCTCTACTCTGCTTTGCTCTACGAACTTTGGCATTTTTTCCAGCTATTCCGAAACTACCTCAAAAAATGGTTTCATCACGACGAGGACATTGTTACTGACAAAATTCGGAAAGCAGAGGCTCGTCTTCAGGAGACACTGCGTCTCGCACAGAAGCCGTCCAATTTTTTAGTCGATCAAGCTTCAGTGATGTCCGCCATGGCTAATCGTCCTGAAATATCGGAGGTGAGAGTAAATGCTGAATTAACTCTAACTTACATATAACTTAGATGGGCAGAATTATGACTTTCCGATTCATAACAGTCAAAATAAAACTGTAAGATTACAACTGTTCCATTACTCCTGGAAAGCAGAAGAGGTGTGTCGTATTTTGTATTCAATACAGTTCTGTGGCACGATTTGGGCGTAGTTTTGATTTCGGGCTTTGCCTAAATTGAGGCCGTTATCTAAGAGCAAATCTAAATCCAATCCAAGGAACAGTTGGTAACATTTCGATGTCTGACTGCAAAGACAGCTCAAACATCTCCAAAAGGTGCAAAGAGCTCAAAATTGTGCCGATGTTGCTCCAACTATGGGCTGCAATTATCAGAAATCACGGAGATTTGGAAAACTTTTTGCAAAAGCTAAAAAATGCGACACTAGGAAAAGAGAACTAGCGCAATAGTTAACACTACCTAGAAATTGATGTTTTCATTCAATTTCTTTCTCTCCCCCTTCCGGGTTACTAGCAGAGTAGGGCGGGTTTGGATTTTGAGAACTCAGAATCCGGAAAACGGAAAACGGAAAAAAATATTTTCTCACGGAATCTGGAATCCGGATTTTTCGGCCCTATTTGGGATTTATTCTGAAAACTCAACTAGAATGTAAAGTGGTTAATTATGAATCAGAAAATTTCATTAGTTTCAAAAATACAAAAAAATATATATACCGGCCATTCAAAAAAGGGATTCAAGCATTGCCAGTTTCCGGAAACGAAAATAACCGGAATCCTTTTATTTTTCCCGATTTTTAGATAAATTTAAAAAGATTATGAAAAAAAAAAGTTCTTAAATGTTTTTTTTTGCAAGAAACACAGACAAGACTAAATCAGATTTTAATTTTGATATTTTTTAAATCAGGGAGCACAACATATATTGTGTTTTATTAAATTGAGGGTGAAGATTGACTTACTTGCCCAAAATGTGATCATATTCGACTTTATCGGCCTATTGATTCTATCTTTGTGCTGCGACTGAAATAGATTCTGCGAATAAAAATTCGCGAAATTAGGAGAATCTGAGGAAAATAAAAAATTTTCAAAATAACTTTCAAATTAACACAATTCGCGCGCTATCGTAGTCCATAAATTCGCGAGGGTCTCACCACGAACGACAAAAAATAGCGATTTACATTTTTTTAACGCAAATTGCGGCTCCTAATTCGCTTCGAAAGCGGCATTGTCTCTTCTTCCGCATCTGATTCCATATTTCTCAAAAGAAATTCTTCGTTGTAGTTTTCATTTTTTCACAATTTTCAATGATTTCACTGCATTTTTCTGACTGTATTTTCTTTAGAATGGCCTGCAATTTTCTAAATTTAATTTAATGTCTCTAGTTTTTTGTTCTGCGTTGGATTTTTTTCTGTTGGCGTGAAAAATTCGAATCATTTCTGATTACCTTTACGTCGGAAGAGTATTTTTCATTGGCGATCAGTTGTTTTTTTTTTTCCATAAATTGCACCAAACAGATTATTTTAATTTGTGGCGCTTATTCGTTTGGTCTTTAAGGAGGTGCGATGAGCATTTTTGGGCAATAAATCAACGGCTTCTTTCCAAATTCTTTGACTGATAATATCTCGTGCAAAAGCTAATATGTGATTTGTGACAAAGCCAAGCAAAACCGCTTAAGAATGAAAACCGAAAACGTGAAAAAAAATGGAAAACTAAGTAGCGATCATTTTTGTGTAAATTCCGTGGAATAAGTCGATTTTTTCGTTTGTGGACGGAAATTAAACGAATCCTCTGATTCCATAAATAATAAATAAGCGAAAAACTCGGAGAAAAAAATTATTATAAGAAATTTTCCGTTGCAATTTTGCGTTATTCCATTTTTTCGGGCGACAGATAGCCTAACTATGTAAATACCCAATTTTAGGTACTCATTGTTTATATTTTTGTAGGTTTTCGAGCGAAATATCTTTTAAATTAATTATCTGTATTAAATAAACATTTTGGTTTCAGACCCGCATAACATTGGGCTTGGTGGAGGAGGAAGACGAGGACGAGCATTGCTAAACTTGACAAAATTTTCAGCATTTCCTCCAATTTCCAGCGTTTCTATATTCTTATCCGAAAGTGCCCTATTTTCTCTTAAAACACTTATCACTAAGACCCGACTGTTTCCCTTACATTGTTCTCTTGTCACTTTACTTTTCAATGCTTCCACTTATTTTCCGAAACCCGTTCGCATCGTTGGATTGTTCCTGTTTCAGCCCTAAAAACATGTTTTATCTTTAACATGAAATTGCAAACAACCCATTCGGTAGGTATTCACTTAGAACCGCTCAACTTCTGAAATACCCTCTTATTCCCATTTTCTGAAACTGACCCAAAACTTTGTATTTCTTCATATCATTGTAATTTCGTTTAGATACATTTTTTTCAAATAATTATGTCGTTTATCAGTATAAATAAAATTGTAACAATGAAATATTGCATTGACAGAAAACGAAAGGAAATTAATAAATGTGCCCATAAAACATTAAGGAAAAAAGTGACGGAAATGAAACTGAAAAAGGAAGAAAATCACAAAAAATAGCTCAGCTGTCTCCCCATTTCTTCGGCTTCACAACACGCCCCGTCCGCGTTTTTTTGGCTGGCGTAGAAGGATTAGTGGTGGTAGAAGATTCGTCGAGTTCATCCTGGAAATGAAATTTTTATTCAAAATGGATAAGACAAGTTTGAAAGGATTACCTTAGCGATTGGCTCAGTTTTAGCAGTTGTCTCTTGCTCAGCTATATTCTTTGCAGACTCCTTGGCTGAGGCAGAGGTTTTTACAGTTGGTTCAACACGGGATGGGCCGGTTTCTGCATTTAAAAGGAAAACGTCTTCTTGCTCGGCGGTGACAATTCCTTCCGTTTTGGCAATTGGCGGTGACTCTCCAATTTTCGGTTGCTCCACCATTTCTGCTACTACATCACTTTTCTTATTCGGGCGTCCTCTTTTCCTTGCTGGGGTATTCGGATCAGTTGGTTGTCGTTTTCTGGGTGGCTTCCACGGAATAGCTTTGAACTCTTCGGGAACCGGCGCCATGATGGCAGAGGGCTTCTCTTCCACCACCAGTCCTTTCACACTTTCATCGCCGTTGCGCAAAGTTTGCTCACGAAGCAATTGAATCCGTTGGTGGTGATCGATGCCGAAGGAGTCAGATATGTCAGTTCGCTGATGGTGAGTAGGATTTTCAATTTCATTCGATGCGTGTGCGAGACGTTGATTGAACTCTTGATGAGCCCGTGAAGATGGTTGAGCGCGATAATACGGTTTGACTGGCGACGGTGTCTGATGAGGCGGCCCTGATCTTCTCGGCCGACGATCTGGTTGGTATACTCTTTCTTGCATTGCAATCCCCGCAATCATATCTCTTTTGATCTCTTCAACTTTGAGTTCCGGATTGAATTGCGCTTTAACTTCTGCATCAATTTGACAAACCAGCTCTACAACAAAACTAGCCATTTCACGAAGATGATTTATTGTGTCTGTATGAAGTTCAGCGGCGGAGAGCCCATGAGTTGCTGTATCCAGATTCTGATAGGTTTCAATCACTTTATGAAGTGAAAATTTGGCTTTTTGACGAACTCGTTCTTTTTTCTGTTCTTCTGTGAGCTCCGCTTCAATGTCGCGCTCATACGCTTCCAGCACTCCGAGTTCAATTTCAGTGAGCTCTTCGAACAGCGGATCTCTATTGTTTTGAGGATCGTATACTGCAAATGTTTGATTGAAAATGCTCGGTAATTATGTTCAAACGTACACATGCTGTCTTCCATCACACCATCGCATCCGTCGATCATGTCAAAGTTTTCTTCTTCGTCCAAAACTTCTTCTTCTCTCGACATCATTGGCACTTCTTGCCCATCGACATTGAAACTCAACGCCTGAGCACTGGTAGACGGCTCAATAGGGCTCTCGATTTCAGTCTTCTTTGTTGGCACGTGGATCCGCTTCACAACCAACGTTTCTGCTCCATCCTTGGTTCTGATTGTGTCTTAAAACTCTCAAATTATGTTAGCCACGTTTCAGCACCAAACTCACCAAATCTTATGGGAATTTTCTTTCCTTTTGGCTCAACTTCACGATATTTCTTCAATGACGCATTGATAATTCCTAACAGTTCGACAATTTCTACGTGCGACAGGTTCTTCAGTTTTTCCAGAAATTTGCTCGGATGTGAGAGAAGCTGCTCTGCTTCAAGACCGAGCATAACCTGCATACACGGAATCGGAAGCCGTTTGAAAGACATTTCGAAGAGTCGACGCTTGACAGCGATTGGAACACGAAAACCAATGTTTCCATCGTAATGAACATGTTGATCGCAGTATTTAACACGTATGCATTCGCTGAAATTTGGTTTTTCTTAGCAAAACCACTTAGGAAACGAATTATTGATTGATTTGAATAAAAATAATATTTCAAAAAAAAAAAACTAACTATCCATGAGTCTTTTGTACAAATGCAGTGCACGTTTCAAGCGGCCTCTCTGTCAGCCCATTGATTTCAACTTCAACGAGTTCAGCATTCTTCTGTCGGCCTTTGTTCATGTAATTACAGACAAATAGCTGTGTGGCTCCAGCTCTCGATTTCTTACGTAAAACCTCTTCGGAATCCTTTCCTAGTGTCGCCTTTTCAACTTTCGCCAGGAAGTTTTCAAAATCTCGGTCAGCGAAGAATTGAACTTCACGAACAGAAGTCTGACAATCATGATGTTTGAGCATGTGATGGCAAAGCTTTGACATGACCGGGAATCCCGGTGAACAATCCGGGCACTCAGGGCATTTGAAACGAACTTCCGTATCATCGTCTGACATTGAAAACATTGGCTCTTTGAGCGCAGGTGAGGGAGATCGACCAGTATTGATTGATGGTCCGTCAGAGGTGCCAGAGGATTCCTCTTGCCATGGCGGATTTTTTCTGCTTCTATGTCGCTTCTGCTTAAAAATCGGATTATCGGGTAATGGGCGACGGTTGACTGTAACCGCTGGAACGTATTTCTCCACGTCTACTTTGGCCAATTCGCTTATTCCTTTGTTGTTCCCATGATAGTAATCACCACGGTCTACATACATCATATGGGAAGGTCTTCCACGCATACCAGTACGAGATTTCGGAGCGTTTCTTGGTGGGAACCGTCCTCTCTCTGAATGTTTAATAAATTAGCCAACAAATGCATGTAAACACTTACTATGATTTGAGTAAGCTGAAGATGTAGTTGGCACTTCTTCTAACGCCTTCTCATCAACTATAACTTCTTCCATCATTTCCGGCATTTTTTTCACGGCTTCAACTTCCTCTGGCTTCAAAAGCCGTCGGTGGCCGTGTTCATCTGTCATGACGTATGCGTATTCTCCATTTCCGAGATCTTCAACCTCAACGTACTCTTCGATAATTTCGGATCCATCCTCGTAAACCATGACGTCTCTGTATTCCACCACTCTTCCATCAGTATCATACATCTGAAAAATTCAGATCGAATTTCATGTTAATTGAATTATTTTTAAAAAAAGAACATTTTTAAAATGATACACTTATGAATTGTAAATCTTACCAATCCATCTTCCTCCACAATTTCTTCTAGAACTTCTTCTTGCCGCACTTGAATCATTTCGCCATCATGTACAACTTCTTCATGAACGTCTTGATCCTCGATCACACCTATCATGAAAATAACGAATTTCTAAAATATTCTCAATTTCAACTCACTTTCTACGATCTCCTCGACGGGTTCTAAGAACTCTGTCGCTTCTTCGTCTGCAGTGGCTTCCATCGATTTTTTGCGTCGACACTGAAAAACCATTGAGTATTACTTCTGCTTTTTATTATTTCCAGTGTTTCTTTGATATAGATAAAGCGTTTAAGCGGTAATTACGGTAGAAATTAAATCTTATTTTCGATAGAGCAAAGATGCGACGAGTGTTGCAGACGCGCTCGAAACCGAAACGCCGTTGAAACGAACAAATGACGGCGCGAAAAGGGTGGAGTAGGAATAGTGTGCGTTGCGGATGCGTCGCGTATCGAGTGTTTGCGGGCTTCAATTAAAATAGACGCGAAATAAATAGATGAAGAAGATATCTTTCGATGAAAGCGTTCTCTAAAAATAAATTTACTAATTTTTAAAGGCTCATGTTCACTTATTCTTCCCTGCAAGACCATTCTTCTCGGTGGCATTATGAAAATGACGGAGCAAACTGAATCGGAATGATCTTTTTGCAATGATCCTCTGCTCATTTGATCTTACAATTAAAAATATCCGTTTTGTTTGTGACGTATTTGCCAGGAAATGTGGATAAAATTAATCAAGAAAAATGACATTCGTCCGACAACAATTTTGCTTCGGCGACTACGCGGTGAAACAAAATAGTGCGTGTCGGGCTCTGCTATTCAAACCCCGTGGTCGAATTAATGTAGTTTTGATGAATTATCACAATTTATTAACCAAAAAATAAAGCAAGGCACATCACAATAAGTTTATCACAATTGCATTAGGGGTAAATCTTGAAAAATGGGAATGTTTTTAAGCTCATGCAAGCTGGAATCCAAAAAAATATCATTGAAATCATCTTCCTTCACATGGCAATATGATTTTCCAGTAATAAGTGAGTCGAGTGGAGCAAGGAAAAGAAGCTCAAAAAATCGCTGAACTGCCTTTCCTTTGCCAATCACAACTTTACCGTTGTGGGTTCCAAGGTAATTTTCATTTACGTCGATGTCGGTATCATCGAGAAGGAAATCTTGAACGTTAAATTTCGTGGAGTTATCGGGAGACTGATAGCTGTTTAGAATCGCTTGAATCTGATTTTTGAATTCTTCCACTTTTTTATCAGTAAACGGAGTGTAGATACCACGAGTGTCATATGGGACACCAACTGATCTTCTGCCCTTGTAGTCGGATGTGTCTCCCGAATACTTCTCGACGGACTGTCCTAAAATTCTGCGCAGATCCTGAACCTTGCGGAAGAATACTGAGTGGCTTTCATATTTTTCTATAACCCTTGATATGGTTTCTGCAACCGATGGATTCAGCTTTTCTACTGTTATTCTAGGAATTCTTTCTCCGAGCATGGATCTCAAAACCCATTCTGAATCAGCAGCTAGGGCATCCAAAAAGTATCCACCTTCGAGAAACGCAGCCACAGGAATACCAGTGTCCATCAGCATCCGAACCATTGTTGCAAAACCTGCTGGAGTCACATTCATATAACCCTCTGGATCACCAAGAGAAGCATCAAATCCAGAGGAAATAAGAATGAGGTCGGGATCGAAACAATGAATAAATGGCAGGATGATGTGTGTGAAGAGAGCATGATAATCAGAGTCGGTGTGAGAGATTGTGTTCAGTGGTAAGTTGACTGTGTTTTTGTCTGAAACTCATTTCAATTGTTATTTTCCTATTTTATTTCCGATGAAGTCAAAACTTACAACGGTGATAAATTCCCGTCTGTGGCATATTAGGCCAGAAACGACCGTTCTCGTATCGATGAATACTGATCAGCAAAACGTTGTCACCCATAGCTTCCACGCATTCTTGAGTTCCGTTACCCGCGTGAACGTCATAGTCAACAATCAGCACTTTCTTGGCCGAACCACCTTGGATAGCAGCTTTCGCAGCAATTGCCACATTGTTGAAAATACAAAACCCACAGCCTTCATCGGGCATTGCGTGGTGACCGGGAGGCCTAATGAAAGCAATACCAGGAAGTTTCGAGTTAGCCACCGATACCATTAGGTCGATTGCACTTCCAGCAGAAAGTTTCGCTCGTTTCCACGTCGCCGAGTTCACATAGATATCTTCGTATTTCGTGCAAAACTGCTCCTGTTGCTCCTAAACAGACCATTTTTGTGCGACCATTTGTTTTAGAACACTAGTACCACAGTCATCGATTCTGTTGATTGAACATCGTCTATGTATCTTTCTGTGTGCACCGCCAGAAGTTCATCTCTGGTAGCTTCTCGTCGGGGCAGATATTTGATACGCGGATCACTAGCTAATCCAGTTACCTGAAAAAGAGATCTTGATTAAAGCTTGCTTCTTCAGGTAAATATTTGGTTGAATCATATAAGGCTTCTATGAAAGACGAAATAAGACCGTCTCGTCTCGTCTTCGCCATCGTCTAGAATTTGTCTGACGCAGAGATAGACATTGGGTTGGTGCACAATTGACGACGTAAGACGAATTGAAAGACGAACGAAGACGAGACGAAAGGATTCCACAAAAGACGACCGACTTGTTTCGTCTTTCATGGAAGCCTTAGAATCATAAGTCCCATTCGTTATTCATGAGCCTTTTTCTCTATCTGCGTTGTCTTTACACGTTTCCTTCCTGGCACCAAGCTATGGCTACCAGACAGATTACAAGCATCGCTAAAACTAAGACGAAATTTCGGCCGTCTTGTCTCATCTTCTTCTTCGTCTTCAATTCGTCCGACGTAGCGTGTTGACAACTTTTTTATAGCGTAAGACGAATGAAAGACGAACGAGGACTGCTTTTTGTCTTCGTTCTTCCTGGAAGCCTTAGCTAAACGATTTGACCTTTTTCAATTTTTTAAAATCATTTTAAGAAAGTTATGTATCGTCCCTGATTGCTGTAACATTCAGATACGCCTTCCCATCCTGCGCACAGAGAGGGAATGCGGAGTACTATAGGCTTAGTGGTTGGACACGCCTCCTCACCCCGCCTGCAAGGAGAATATAGCGAGGAATGGTCTAGGAGAGGAGATATCCTCTCTCTCTCTCCTAAATATGTATTTATGCTTATACGTCATAACTTATTATTTTATGTATATAAATAAATATATATTATGGAACCAATGCGATAATATTGACTTATGGAGAACTCGGATAAGACGTAGGGTACAGTACCGGCCTAGAAGAGGGGGGGGGGTAGCACCGCATTGGGCTTTTCGTATTATATAGCGTTGCATATATTATCCATCCGCGAGGACGTGATCTTTCGTTTAAATGCGTTAATGGCGCGTTAAATTGTAAGAAAAATTGTTTACTTAAATTGTTAAATTGTTTTCTTACAATTTAACGCGCTATCCCCCAACGAGACCCAAACAGCGCCTTTAAACGAAAGATCACGTCCTCGCGGATGGATAATATGAAGGTAAGTCGCATGTTCAATAAGTTTGAATTCAATTTTTCTGTATATTTTCTTACTTTCAGCCTTTCGTAAATTGCATCCAATCTTTTTGGAACTTCAATGTGATACGACGGCCACGGCTGGTCATGCCTCTCTTCTTGATTATCAAATATCAGAAACACTCTTCTCTCTTTATCTGACATTCTGATGCAATTCTACTTATATTAGACAGGGATTTGATTGCAAAATAAATAAATGGATCACACGGTTCACCATTCTCCACTCTGGCTATTTGTTATTATTAGTATTATTACGTCGAATTTATCATTATGAGAGCATAGAGAGTATTACAGGAGATTTTGTAGCTTATTATAGGTGAACAAAACTTGCGAAAAATACAGTAAGAATATTTAAAAAAATTCTTACGATTTCTGAAAAGAGCTCAAGGTTCAGAATATGATACAATGATAATAATGCGGAGGTTTTGAGAATCATGGAACATAACATGTTGTAGATAAAACAATTGGAGAAAAAATGCAATAGATTCTTTGGGCGAACAGTAATGCTCAGTTAAAAATGACAACGTACATGTTTGACAATAAGCGCAAGCATTAAATATATAAATATATATATAATAAATATTAACATCCAATTTCTTCACTAAACTTCATCTCTTTCTTCCGACATTTTGAGGGCCATTCCCTCGGTAACTACACAACGTGGGCAATACCATTTTCCCGTCGGGGGCTCAACCATCCCAATGCATGGATAGTGGAACCAGCGTAGGGTACACTGAAAATTGTATAAAAATCGATGAAATTAAATTTTTTTTCGAAATCGAAAAATTTTCGGTCATATCGGCCAGATACGAATTTCTTAATCGTTCCAAAAGTAGGAAGTAACCTTCATTCAGAGCAAAAAAGCAACTTCTTACGGCATTTTGGACACACTCAATTTTATTTTCCGAAATTTTTCGAAAGTGTGTCTTTCAGCCCACCAATCACTCTACCCCCCATTTTACTTCTAATCTTTAAGACATTTATTCTACACGGATTTCCAGAAATCTAATAAAACGTTAACTCACATCAACATTATCACACCGAACCATTTCTCCGTAGCTTTTTTCATTGCAGAAACACCAATGACGAGCGTCCTCGTCATCTTCGTCATCAGAGCCGAGTGCCGTTCCACCAACTGGTGTCAAATGACTACGTTTCAAACTATAGTTTCCCCCTTCATCATCGTCATCGTCAGTTGGAGATCCATTACGTGTAGAAGCAATACCATTGGTTGGTGATTGGGGTGTTAACGGGGAGGTGGCAGAAATCTGTTGCGCAGCTAGATTAGCAGCACTCATCCGTTCCTGAAGGGCTATAATCGAATTTCCGTGATTCCGCTGACGTTGAAGGGTCTCTTTAAACATCTCCTGTACTCTACTAGTCAACTTTCTAGTTCTTCCATGCCGGCTCTCAGAAACCACAAATGCTGAATTTTGGAGTACTTGTGAAGACTGAGGAGTGGAAACAGATTGAAGAAGAGTGTGAGGTCCGGAAGAAAATGAGGGAGCAATTAAATTATTAGTTGGAGTAGGTGAGTCATCCACACCAGTATTCGACCAACTACGTTCAGATGGATTTGGCGAAAACCGACCAGTTGATTCACCTCGATTCAACGAGGAAAAGTTGTTAGGTATTGACACGGTCCCACGTAGAGCATTCGTATTAGAACGACGCTGAAAAAATAAATTTCATTACAAGATAATTGGTGAAAGGGGTTCTAATAAATACATCTATCTAAATACATCATCAATAATTATAACGAACAATTCATTCATATATCAATTATAACTGGCACAGATTCACCTTTTTCTAGTCGCCATGGTTCGCTCCGTGGACAATAATTACCAGCGACCAGTCTGTTCTGACACTATAGCTAGGTGGTACAGCTAGGTGGGCGCGCGGAATGAACATTTGGAAATATACCGAATCCTTTCATACTTTTCAAATGTATTGATTTCCAATAGAACATAAAATTGTTCGTTTTTCTTAGAAGTAAAAAGCAAATTCGATACAAAGCAATTGAATTTGAACTAGAGAAATAAAATGATAAATCCCCTCGAGATGAGTAGACAGTGATATGAAGGTTTATGATAAAGGATATGGTTTCATGAGTGGTTGAGACTATAAGTAGACAAAACGAATATTTAATGCTTCTATAGCGCAGACTTTTCATTGCGTAACACTCTTCCATTGGAATTAAAGAAGTTTTACCTAAACTCAAAAACAATGTGCTTTATTTTAATAGAAACTTTATTAAATTATTTTCATAACCGGGTTTAAACCTCTATTTTGAATTTTAAAAAATAAGGAAGAGTCTTTAAGTACTAAACCTTTTTTTTCAGTCTGGTGAATAATTTCCCAATAACTTTAAAAAATTTGTAACAGAATCAAGAAGTCTGCACAAGTATCATATGTTCATTGAATCCTTAACACGATTGCGCATGAACTATTTCGAATTTTTAATTATGTTAAAAAAAATTAATTTTAATGCAAAACAGCGGCTTATATTACATTTTGTGGGAGGATATTGCGTGCTCCGCCACGTTGCGATGCTCGAAACTTTTCAGAAATATTTCTAACCAAAAATTTTAAATGTAAAGCATTAGAAAGCTGGTAAAATACTGGCAAGAGCTTACTGGAGGTATAGGCGCACTGGCAAAATTTGTGTTCCATTCAATTTTTTTGATTAAAATTAAAAAAAACTCACTCTCACGGTGGGTGTAGAAGCTGGTGTTAAACAATCATCACTGGGAACCATCGCCGATGAGAGCAGTAATTGATCTTTCGGAATTTTTGGAGGTCTTCCACGAGGAGCAGGAGAAGGAATTGCAGAGGATAGAGCAGAATGAGCAGAATCATCCGACAAATCCATTCGTAAACGAACACCTTCTTGCAAAATTCTATGAATTTTATCTTTCGATTCTTTCGAGAGAAGAGGACCTGAGGCCACTGTAGAACCACGTGAAGAACCGACTCGATGTCGTCGTTTTCTCTCTTTTCGCGCCGTGATAACTGATTCAACGTGCTGAGTATATCGTTTCTCAATCATCTCAGTAACACCAGAGTTATCTGCTTCCATTTCACATTGGAAATTTGTTTTCTCTTTTTCCAAATGTGATTGATACTTTTTGAGTAGTTCTTGCATCTTCTCCGCTATCAAATATTTTCGCTGAGCAAGGAGTCGTATTGTTCCGAATTCCTACAACAATAAGCAAGGGTTGAATAGCGAAGATTAAAAAAAAAACGTACATCTTGAAGAAATTTAAATCGCTCTTTCCGTTGGTCTTCTGACATGTTAACACCAGATCGCTCGAAGAAATCGTTTATCGCTTCACGGTTACGGTTCAGTCGGGCTAGAATACATTGAAATTACAATTTACTCAATAAAAACTTACTTTCAACTTCAATGTCTATTCGTCGGATCTCGTCGCTTCTGTCCTTAAGCTCGGCAGGAAGCTCGTCGAGCACTGTAATCTCGAAATTACGCTAATAAAATCTTTGAAAACAACTCACTTTCCAAGAAGTCATCAAGAAACAACATTTCGCTGGTTCTGCGGCGTCCGGCGCCCTGATTAAATGCTAATTTCTTCTTTCATTAAAATTTCTATAAAATTGCGTAAAAGGTATAAAACCGGTAACCACCGAATATTCAAAATAACGATAATAGATGTCAAATGTTTGATATAAAATTTACTGTATTGTACAAAAAGAAGAAAACCGAGATATTCTATAAACTAAATAATCTGACAAGCACTCGCTTTTCCTTTTTGAAATACCCTTCAAACGAACTTCTATCTGAAAATCTTAACCTATTCGAGGTCGAACGAATAGTTAACAATTGGGTATTTAAGAGGATCGTCAAATGGGTATGCTCGGTAAAAGTCGTATGGATATTGTTTCGGCATCACGGGATTTCGCCAGCGAAGAGCGTTTGGATGATTGTTACAGAAGTACCAGGTGAGGAGGACCATTGGCACCAAAACGCGAAGACACATTACAATAGAACCCCATCTGAAAACGTTTATAAAAATGGGAAAGGCTTTCATTTAAAAGCTTTAAAACAAGAGCAGACAGAAAATTATTACAGGAAAAAATCCCGCGAGACAAGTAAAAATAATTGATACCAACATTTTTTTTAGAAATGTTTTTTTTTCAGAATTTTTAAACAGAAACATTAAAGTGACGGGGTCCTGTGCCCATTTTTCCAGTTATAATTTGCAGCTCCTCAATTTTTCAGTTATAAAATACACCAAGGTCTAAAATTAGCAATTTTTCGAGCCATTATTTTCATTTTTAAGAAAGTTATGAGCCTGTCTGTACTATTGAAATGAAGACAGCTCTTGTTGGGGTTCCACTGACACACACACACACACAATTAATTAACAAGTAGAGAAAACTATTTAATTGTTTTTGTATAAAGGTACTGAATATATGCATTTCATAAATTTATATTTTTCGATTATGCCGTATTTGTTTTCAAAATTCAAAAAATGACATTTTGAAATTATACTTTTTGGGGCGTATTGCAAATTTCTTGCTTTTGCGTCAAATTCAAATGTTCTATTTCAAGTCATATGTTCCATTGCTTGAGTGACACGGAGATAATTTATTAGTCTAAAAAATTTATACTTATTCATGTGTTGCCTGCTAGTTTATTCCATACGCATCGGTACTAAAACCAGCCAAGATATTAGCTAAAAGCTTTAGGCAATGCCAACTATGCCAACTAGTACTTTATCAATAATTTTGAAACGGCAAATCTTACGTCGAGAAGTCTTCAGCCTCAAGGCCAGTGAAGGTAAGACGATCTCCACGATAGCGCATCATATCAATTGGCACAAGCTCTCCCCAATTTCTACGATTGTGACGATCAGTCCATGCTTCATATGGATCTTTGTGATCGTAGGTGATGGTTCCCAGATCTGGGTAGTCTCCCGCGAATCTCACCACGTCTTCTTTATCCATTGAGCGGTAATCTTCTGGACGTAGACCGTACTTCACGGCGGCGGCACGGCGATCTTCTTCATTCGTAGGCGGAGCACTCGGCTTGTGATCTCGCGGATACCATCCGTCAAATGTCAAAGGACCTCGCACTAAAATGCAAATAGATAAAATATTGGAAATTAGATTAAATTAGAAGAAAGAAGGGAATCAACTTACTAGACATTGCTTTTGCCAGATGAAACGATCTGCAGGCGCTAATCGCCTTTTGTAAGCGGGGGGCAAGCATGCCTAAATTTATTAAATGGATTAATTGAAATCTAAAAAATTCTCTAGAATTTAATAAACGAATAAAACAACTATTATGAATCTTAATTCGGCGTTTTTTTACAATTATATATATTGATTTAAGCTTAAATTTTATTGTAAAATGAATCATTACAGTTTACAATTACTTTATTAAAATTAAAAAATAAATATTCGGAAATCGATAAACAGACCCTCCGTTTTAGAAAATTACACACGTAAAATGATTGCCACCGTAGCTAAGTGCGCTTCAAGACCTCATTCTGAGTCTCTTTTTTTACCGCAATCTCTCTCTCCCACTCCTTGAACGTTATTTGTTAATGGATGAGTATAAGGCACTGCAGATGGTGCTAGAGCCTCTATAGATCCGAGTTATTTAATAATTATGGCAGCAAATGACTATGAATAACTCATGGGAGAGCACACGAGCAAAAATGGAATCTCCAGACATCTTAATTTGTTTTCAAAAAATGTTGTCTGTGAAGAGATAAATACAACGGCAAATCTTTCTTTTTTTCCACTGCGCTTTATGTTTAGTAACCATGTCTCCATATCAGTATTGAAGGATGTACCCTTACAACAGTGAACAGCTTGCACTCATTTCGAAAATAACCTGAAATTCACTTGCATTGGAAGCAACACTTCATCACGTGAACCGGTTTAGTCATATGACTGCCGCTCTGGACACACTAGCAAAGCGTATGCAATTCTTTAAATTTGATAATTTCCGCCTTTTTTTTTTCTTCAAACCTCTTCGTGAAAAATTTTAAATTCCTTTATTATTATTATTTATTTATAAAATATTTCTTTCCGGAAAAGAAAAGAGGTTTTGAATCAATTTTTTAACATTTTAAATAGCATGCCCAATCATTTTTTAAAACCATTTCTCTCTTTCTCTTTCTCTTTCTCTATCCTTCTCCGTCATTCGGTTAACGCCTCTTAAACAAGGTTTTTCATTTCGCAGACACCAATATTTCATCATATTTTCCTGTCTGTCGGTGTGAGTGAATGTGCGAAATCAAGCAGTCATCCTCCAACAACATCTGGCAACCATGACGACGATGTTTAATCGGTTGAATGTAAGTTAAACTTAATAGTATCGAAAATGCGTAATATTATCAATTTACTGATAGAAGTGATAACCAAGTTTATCAGTATTCCCCTTTGTTCTTGGATTGCGCTTTCCGTTTTTTGCAAGTGTATATTTTACTAAAAATGAATTTCAAGAATTTTATCGAATCTAATTCATTATTCGTCAAAAAAAAAATAATTTGTTTTTTTAAACTTTTTTGGCGCTATCTTAGTTGAGGTTGTGGAGAGGGACACTTATTTTTTGTTTTTGTTTTTCACAAATTCTATCTCTGGGATAATCTCCACATTTTAGGCCTATTCTGTTAAGCTTTTCCCATCGAACTCCTCGCTTTTATCTTTCGCATGAAACTTTTATCTATTATCTATTATTTCAACCCTCAAAAACCAATTGATAGGCTGAAGCATCGAAGATTATTTCTGTAAATTACAATGAAAAACATTGAATTCTCGTCAAAATCAGAATTGTTGCAAAAGGATCCAATTATCTTTTTTTTTTCTCGAAAATGCTCTTCAATTCTATAATTTAACCTGAATATAGCTGAAACGCGTTTTTCAAAACGTAATTTTAAAATTTTTTAAACGAAAATGTTTGTTGCTTCAAAATTATCTCGAAAGGTGTCTGAAAATTAAGAAAATCTACAAAAAACGCCCACAAACAATTGAGTTTTTAGAGCCGAAATAACGCATTTTTTATGGGGTTATTCATGATGCATTTTTATGCAAAAAATGCCACTTTAATCTTTTTCACGATAGCATTTTTATGCAAAAAAATACTTTTTAGTTCAATACTATGTGCAATTAAAATGCAAGGCGGTTTTGGATATCGTCACCGAGAAAGTCTATGCGCCTTTAATGTGTCGATTTACGAGGCCCTCAATTTTTTGGAGAAGAACTCATAATATGCGAAAAATTCACATTTTCGGAAGAAATTAAAATTAACTTGATAAAAATAATATTTTACAGCCAAAAATGAACGATGAGGAGGCGAAAAAGCGTAAAATTACTATAGCAATGGTGAGAAAATAGTAAAATTATTTATTTGAAAGCCAAAAATAAATTAAAGGCGCATAGACTTTCTCGGTGACAATATCCGACACCACCTTGCATTTTAACTGAACATAGTACTGAACTAAAATGCACTTTTTTGCATTAAAATGCTATCGTGAATAAGATTAAAGTGGCATTTTTTACATAAAAATGCATCATGAATAACCCCATTAAAAATTTAAAATAATTTTTACCGTTACATAAAGACTGAGACCTCTTTTCTTTCGACAAGCCTAATAATGCCACCCTTTTCAGAAAAAGTCGGTTCCAATGACCCCAGAGGTGGTAACCCCTGTTCAGAAGCAAAAACAAGAAAAAATACGTTCTTGTTTGCAAAAAGAACTGGGGAATGTCGTTAGAGCAGCCATTACGTCGCCTCACTCCAGACGAGAAAATATACCAAGGTAAATTCAAAAATCTCTTTAAAAAGTTAAAAAAAAAACTAAAATTTCCAGTGAAATAACGCAAAACCTATGCAACTCAATCGAAGCAATGTTCATCCATGGACTACGCGATCCATTTTTTCTCAAAGGGACAAGATATGCTAAATATCCAGAGCCAGTAAGTTCTTGTGACTTTTTGTGTTCTAAACAAGGATTCTTATAGAATTTCTGGCCGTTTGTTTCCAAGCTTTCCCATCGTTCAATCATAAATCAAATTTCGTCTTTGGGGCAAATTCGAAGTGAAATTGGAAAGTGTCGTGCATGGATTCGTATAGTTTTAAATGAAAATGCTCTGAGCCAATATTTGGATGTATTAGCTTCCGAATCCACTGCTATTCAGTGAGTTTTTAAAAAATGTACTTGCGAAAAGTTGATAAAAAAACAGACGTAGGTGTGACTAAGGCTTCCACGAAAGACGAAACTATTCTGTCGTCTTTCGTGGAGTCCTTTCGTCTCGTCTTGCGTTCGTCTTACATCGTCAATTAAAATGCATGTGTACCAACACAATGTCCATCTCTGCGTCAGACGAAACG
Source organism: Caenorhabditis inopinata (assembly GCA_003052745.1). Lineage (NCBI taxonomy): Eukaryota > Metazoa > Nematoda > Chromadorea > Rhabditida > Rhabditidae > Caenorhabditis > Caenorhabditis inopinata. The sequence continues at coordinate 4,474,112 of AP018152.1, read as the reverse complement.
GTCTTATTTCGTCTTTCGTGGAAGCCTTAGGTGTGACTGATATCCAATCCGCCAATCGTTAGCATTTGCTTCATTATAAAAAATTCAATTTAGGCGGAATACTGTTTCTGTAGTAAAAAAACACAAAAATACCGTTTAAATAACGGTTTTCATAGTTTTCAATGCATACATTCTATTAATTGTTAGGCAATTCTATTCGGAAGGTGCGTTTCTCCGCCTTCTAGCCGACACTGATCAATCGGAAAGAATTCGAGGACTTCTGAAACCACTGGGAACTCTTCCAATATCTGCAGCCACTAACTCATCTTTCCTGAACACGTGGACCCCTACTCCGTTAATTCTATCCGGTCTTATGGCCGGAGAACCGTTGAAAGTTGGAACACTGAAAGCTCGCCCGAATCCGAAGCCTGTTCATGTGACAGAAGAAATTGCGATTCCTGCTATTGATGTTCTTGTTCATGAAAGTGAGCAAGATATTGGATCACCATCATATAATGAAAGACGACGGAAAAGAGCAATGAATATACCTGTGAGAAGTATGTTTCTATTTTCAAAATCTGGAGCAACGTAATTTTACACTAAAAAGGGAGAATACGTTGATTCTCGTCAATTTTTCAGTGTAATTTTAGATTGTGAAGAATCATTTTCCAGCCCTACTAACAGAAAAAGAACAATTTTTCATAACATTGGTTGAATTCATTTTGTTTATTGTCAGAGGTCTTATCAGAGAAATAGAGAGATTCTTTAGTGAGTGCATGTTATATATTGGCGTCTTTCCATTGAGTGATTATTGTTTTAAACGCATTTAACCCGTATATCTTCGTTAAGAGTCTAAAGACACTTCCAGAAACTGAGAAACTTAATTTATTGCCTTTCCTATTACTACCAATTATCAATTTTATGTAAATCTCAGCGAAACGATTACAATTCGATTCCAGTTTGATAAAGTGTTAGTACTCTATTTCGTGATTTTTCAAATTTATTGAATTCGCAATTACTTATGGGGTTATTCATAATGCATTTTTATGCAAAAATTGTCACTTTTATCTTATTCACGATAGCATTTTAATGCAAAAAAATACATTTTAGTTCAGTACTATGTTCAATTAAAATGCAAGGTGGTGTCGGATACCGTCACCGAGAAAGTCTATGCGCCTTTAATGTGTCGATTTACGAGGCCCTCAATTTTTTGGAAAAGAACTCATAATAAGCGAAAAATTCACATTTTCGGAAAAATTAAAATTAATTTGATAAAAATAATATTTTACAGCCAAAAATGAACGACGAGGAGGCGAAAAAGCGTAAAATTACTATGAAAATAGTAAGAAAATAGTAAAATTATTTATTTGAAAGCCAAAAATAAATTAAAGGCGCATAGACTTTCTCGGTGACGATAAGCGACACCACCTTGCACTTTAACTGAGCATAGCACTGAACTAAAATGCATTTTTTGCATAAAAATGCATCATGAATAACCCCATTAGGAAATCGATTTTCCAAATTGATTGTTGAGCTGCGCAATTTTTTGAACTTCAAACAATTAAACGTCACTCCGTACCAAAAAATTTTTTAAAAATACCTCCCGTTGTTGATAAAACTGGAAATTTACACCTTAGTTTCAATTTGAATTTGTTTTTATTCTCCAGAATAAAAAATTTTTTTAAGTGTCGTCCCGTTATCATGCACTCTTGATATGAAGTTGTTTAAGTGCGTCTGAGTTTCATAGTGCATGTTCGTCTTAAACAGGGAAATGAAAGCAACATGCTCGCTACAATAAATCTTTATGTTGAATGATCTGAACGCCGAAAAAAGACGAATTTTACTGATAAAAATTAAAAAAAATTAGTTTTTCTATGTAAATGTATAAATAATTGTAATAATTGCAGAATCTGAAAACGATAACAACTCAGAGTGCTCATCAGTGTATTCTCATCCGTCGTTGCTCGATTCCGGTGAAATGAGTTATCAGCACGCAATCAACGGAAACCGGAAACGTATTCCTGGAATGCGACCTGTTCCTTCCAATCAGAGAATTCAGCTTCCTCAATCACCATTGTTTTCTTCGACACCAATAGAAACTACTATTCTGGATCAACTAAAGATCCCGAAGAGATCTTCGGATTTTGTGCAGACGGTGTCACATGTATCAGATGCACCACCGGGCTATCAACCATTGATTATTTCTAGAAGAATAAGAAGGCCATCGAAACAGAAGTCGAATTCTATGAGTTCCAGTGAATCTGTGTCTCGCGACAGCAAGAAGGTGACTGAGCCAATTTCTACGAGAGATTCAAGAGCAAATAGTGACATGGTGAGTTATTTGTTTAACTTTTGTTTCTGAACTCAAATTTTTCAAACTTCAGCCTTCAACGATATTCGGAACTGTTCCTAATGATGTGGCATTCTCACCAGACGAAATTCATAATTTTCAAGTTCAATCCAAACCGATTTCTACGACTATCGATAGTGGGATTGCTGATATCGCATCGTCGTCAGCAGGCGCTGCTAGAATTTGCTCTGAAATAGAGCGCAATGAGCCATATGCTAGCAACGAATCATTTGAAGGAGAAGAAGAAATTCAAGGAGAGCAATCTGTTTCGTTTCTGGATGCACTTCATGATTTGGAGTCTACTGCCGAAGAAGAAATCCCTCCACCAAGAAGTCTATCGCTGACAGATGACATATTGAACAAGAAAACTGAAGAAACGTCCGATCAAACTGATGAGACGCATATTCAAGAACCCGAAGAAGGTTCAGATGGTCAGTTTGCGAATCATTGTAATGAACTCCAACTGGAAAATTACGGATGTCGACTAGAAATACCACTCTTAAAAATCAAACTGTTTTATCTACTGTGCCCAACCCCACCTATCTATGACAGTTTGACAGCCTTCATTTTCATATATACAAGAAAACGCACTCCTATAATTTATTTTTACAGTATCAATTAATCCCGAAGAAGGAACTTCTGCCGCCGTTGTTCCAACTTCTGAAGGTGCGGCGGTCCCACGAAGTCAACCTGTTCCTATTCCAGTAGAAAGTCATAGACAATTGCACAGAGCTCAACAGAAGGTATGGTCAAATTACCGCAATTGCTTAACTCCTGTCGTCATTCAAAGTTGTTATCAAAATTAATAAGTTTCTTTCGTTTCTAGGCGGGTCGTGTGATCTTCTTCTGATCATTGATATCTTAAAGAAGTGGGGTAAAATTGAACATACAAATTACAATAGAAAAATTTGGAAATCATATTAATATCGCAGAAACTACGAATTTGATTGTTCAAAGTTCAAACAATTCGAAAAAATGAGACAAAACTGTTCAAAAGATCACAGTTTTCTGTAAGGCTTCCACGAAAGACGAAATAAGATCTTCTCGTCTCGTCTTCGTCTTGAATTCGTCTGACGCAGAGATACACAATACACAGTACACAACGTATTTTATTGCATAAGACGAATGCAAGACGAACTGAAAGACGAACGAAGATGACTTTTTGTTGTCGTCTTTCATGAAAGCCTTAGTTTTCTGCAATAGTTCAGGAAGACAGAAGTGAATTTCAGAAAATTGGTAGTATCATTGTGACTGGCTTGAAACTCGATTAAAATTAAAAAATTGTTGCCAGGCGTGTGTGTTGGCTGTGACGAATGTGCGGTGACTTTGTTCGAAACTCGTCAAATTTGCGAAGCGTCGCCGTGTGGGAGAGGGGGGATTTATTCAAAGCTCTTGTAATGCCAAAGATATGATTAGGTGGAAAAATCTTACGATTCTGATAAATGCTATATTTTTATTTTACGAGGAAGCTCATTGCAGAAAACTAAGGCTTTCATGAAAGACGAAAACAGAAAGTCGTTTTCGTTCGTCTTTCAGTTCGTCTTGCACTCGTCTTAAGCAATAAAAAAGTTGTGTACTGTGTACTGTGTCTCTGCGTCAGACGAATTCAAGACGAAAACGAGACGAGACGATCTTATTTCGTCTTTCATGAAAGCCTTAGTTTTCTGCAATGAGCTTCCTCGTGAAATAAAAATATAGCATTTATCATAATCGTAAGATTTTGCCACTTGATCCTATCTTTGACATTACAAGAGCTTTGGATAGATCCCCCCTTTAACCAAATGGCGACGCTTCGCAAATTTGACGAGTTTCGAACAAAGCCACCGTCATAAGCCAACACACACGCCTGGCAACAATTTTTTAAATTTAATCGAGTTTCAAGCCAGTTACAATGCTAAATTTCACTTCTGTCTTCCTGAACTATTGTTATCAGATTGAATCAGTTTCTATTTAGTTTCTAGACGGGTCGTGTGATGTTCCCGAGATAATGGATCTGATAAGGGAATGAGGTAAAATTGAAGAAAATGAAAGCATATTGCCATAGAAGGAGTAGGAAACCAAAATTACACCAGAAACTTCCGCATTTCATTGTTCACGCATGCCATTCACGGTGCAAACTCCAATTTTTACGGAACAATTTTATCATATTTTTAACGTACGAATTATTTAAAATCTGTGCGAGGTTGGGAAGGATCTTTTGTTTAATTAGTTTCTTCAAAATGATGTTTGTTGAATTCCGTTTCTTCGTTTCCGCCCTTTTACGTTCTAAACAATGTGATTATTGTTTGAACTTATTGTCTCTCTTTTCCCCACACTTAGGCGCATTCACGTGACGAAAGGTGCTAAATAGTGTTAGATAAGGTGGTTGTTGCAATGAAAAAAGGAATGATAAGCGCATAGTAATGCCATAGTATTTTAAGTCTCCAAATTGAGATTTTTCTGCGATATTCTGGCGCCTTTTTCGCATTCTTTGCCACCTGCTAATTGAGAATAATGAGGACTCGTACATCGTCTCCTGTCTTATTGCCACGATCTGTTTCTGATACGAATAACAACATCGATCACATCGCCTATCATATTGTGGCTCAAGAAAAAGAGAACAAACCGCTCGAAAAACTCAATTTTCTTCCAAATCCTTCAATAAGTGCGGCTGATAGTAAACCAAGAAACAGTTTAGTGGATTTAGTAGGCGATGGGAATAGCGTTAAGGAGCCTCTCTTACGCAAGTTTGTTAAATCGGCATTTAACATGGTGTCTGCTACTGCTGTGCGAAAAGATGAGAAACGAACAATAAGGGAGTTGTTTTACGACGTGGTAGGTATTTGATAGAAGAGTCAAATCCGACTAGCTCCGTTTCCTACACTGCACACACATTTTTGCAGTGTGCAGAGCTCATAGTCATGCCACAGGCAGTGTGTCGTTTCGAAAGCATTTCGAGAAAAATTTCCGAAAAATCAACGAGAAAAATTTCTCGAGAAATTTCCGAAGAATTTTTCGAGAAATTCTCGAAAAAGTTCGAAAATTCTCGAAAAAAAAACATTTCGATAAAAAAAAAATAATAAATTAGTTCGAACGACACTCCGAAATAACGCAAAGCGCGTTGTTTATCGTATTTCCATTCAAATAATTTTTCGAGAAATTTCCGAAAAAATTCTCGAGAAATCAACGAGAAAAATTTCTCGAAAATTTTTCGAAAAACGCATTTTTCGAAACGACATACTGGCCACTGGCGCCATTTCTTCGTACTATCGATGATGATAGAACTATCATTGATCACTCACAACCCTAATGTCCAGTTCCACAAACTGATCTCTGACAAAACCACGAGTTCGAAATGATATTTTGCAAATGTTACACACATTACAGAAAGATTCAATTCTTGGTACTTCACTCCGTGATGAGCTTCTTGAAGTTCTTCCTTCGGGCGAGGACGGCACTTTTGATGTGATTCGTTCTTTTTCAGTATTTTACAAATATGTATTTTTTTTAGAATGGAACACCAAACTACGTGCAAAGCCCATTGCTAATGGGCAACTCCCTAGCTGCCATTGGAGCGCGGAATCAAATGTGGGAATCCAATTCGGAGCGCATGTCTTCTTCATCAGGTTCTGGCGGCCCAGTTGCCAGTTTTGGACAGGCCCTTCGGTCAGCAATGGTTGTCAGAGGAGAGCACGACGAGAATCAGGCGATGACAGAATCGATTGGCGCTTCTAGTCAAGATCTAGCTGAGCATGACGAAAGTGTGAATGAAGTGGACTCCGCCAGTGGTTCGCGAAAATCGTCGGTGTCCGCCGAAACCTCGGAAAAGCTGTGCCGAATACCCAGGGAGAAGGGATTGGATTCACAAGATTTCCGATGCGCAATGTGCCGGAAAACGATAGGCGGACCCACTTTCGCAAAGTTTGAGTGCGTTTTCTTTTCAATTTGGTGTAGCTATGTGTAAAGTTATTTTGCAGAACTTGCGCCATTGACAGCAAATACTATTGCACGGAATGCATGAAGACTGGCGGAAAAGTTTCGATTCCAGCACGTGTCGTGATGGACTGGGATTGGAGAGAACGCCCTGTCTCTGATCGAGGACGTGCTTGGTTTGAAGCAAATCAAGAGAAAGCGCTTATCAATATCCAAGAAACGAATCCGAGACTGTATACTCATGTTCCAGCCCTCGCAGAAACACGAAAACTTCGCGAAAAGTTGCATCTTGTCTCAATGTATTTATTCGCGTGCCGCGACTCGGTTGCTGAAGATTTTCGGCGACGTTTGTGGCCAAAAGAGTACCTTCGAAGTGATATTGACCTCTATTCATTTGCCGATTTAATGGATGTGAAAAGTGGAGCTCTTCAAAGGCGACTCAATCATCTGTTTAAACATTCTGTTAATCATGTTATGTCATGCATTCTATGCCAACAAAAAGGATTTTGCTGTGAGCTGTGTTCGGTGCCCGAAGTTCTTTATCCATTCCACACGGAAACAACACATCGAGTGAGTATTACAAATTTCTTTTTTTTTCAACTTCCACACTTTAAACACAAAATTGCAGTGCCCCGTCTGCTTCTCTGTCTTCCATGTTCACTGCTGGCGCTCCTCCGACCAGTGTCCGAAATGTGAACGACGGCGAATCTTTGAAATAAGTCGAGCCGAAATTAATGATCCGCATAACTCGCTGCTTGTTCTTCAGCCATAATTCATTATTTTAAAAGCTTCTAATCAATATAGCTTTTTTTTGAATCTATAACTGTATTTTTATTTTTGTTTCACGCTTTTTTGTATCATTACCATGTTCTAATTCGTTTTTATACTGTACATACCATTTTTCTAGTTACCTCCACAGCGCGACGAAATCGACGTGCTTGCCCAGAGTTGTATAAGTGAAAATTCAAACTCTTGTATAACATATTACGCAAAACTATTTCAGAGATGTTCTGGAAATTTACTACCGGAGTTTTCATTGAATAAATTCCGAAAATTAAAAAAAGATTATTTAAAAAAATACTAAAAATTACTTTAATTACTTTAATCACTAAAATCGTTAACCTAGAATTTTTTAATGGCTGAAAATTTTTAAATTTTAATACAACTCTCTGTCCGTTTGGAAATAAATGTTAAGATTTTAAGGTGAAAACAAGCAATTGGAAATGAATTTCATTAAAATTTATTTCGTTAGGCTTCGAAATAGACAATAAATCAGGATTTCCAGTTATTTAATTTTTTTCTCATTTTTAAAAAAGCTTAAATTAAAAAAATTAAAATTTAAGGGAATTTCGAGGAATTTCGAAATATTTTTTCACCACTCCACGTCGATTTTGCCGCGCGCGCCGTTACCATTTTCCATTGTTGTCGCATGTCGGATCCTTGGATCCCGTGCCATTTGCAAGATCAGAGAGATCAACGCTTTAATAATTTCGCCTGTTTCTTTTAAGTGAACGCCTTGAATATTAGCGCAATCTTTTTGTGATGGCCACTTTCAGAATTTTCAGAACTCTACATTTTTCGTTTCTAAACACATCAAGTGCAGCATGGAATTGTTAAATTTCGAGTTTTATAATGCGCAAGTCAATTTACAATGAAAAATTATTGATTTTTAAAAATACCTTCATCACGAAATGTGGAAAATGGCGCTTCCATCACTCATCTTAACCCTCATCTAGTTAATCTATCCTTCCGACATTTTCTCATTTTTCAAGCCATGTATCTACATTCTCGGTGGTTTTTGTTCCGGTCAAGTGGTTATTTTCCAACTTTCAACGCCTCTATACGCATAATTTCGGTCTTCATTGTCGTCGTCCTGTAAGAAAACGAGAGCAATTAAAGGCGGAATGGACAGTAAGAAGTCTTGGGACGAGGTATAGTGGAATCAGCCCTATGGAAGGAAGTAAACCGCTTACCCGGGAAGTGGAAGAAGAAGAAGAAGGACATGGAGTAGCCTTGAAAAGGGGAATTTTGAGAGGAACATAAAAAATAATCCGAAACGACGACGGACACTCATCACTATTGTCAGTTGTTGCCACACTTTCCTACCATATTTCACTGTTTTTTTTTTGAAATTTTGTCTGGAAAGTCGGGAAAAATGAATGCTCCGATTCCAAAACGTTGCTCAAACTTTTTTTAAACAATTAATTTCTCTCCTGGCTTAAAACCTTTTTTTTGTATGCAAAATAAACTTCTTTTGTCAATCGTTATTTCACTAGAAAATTATACCAAAATACTTTAAATCCGAGGTATTTCAAGTTAAATTTTACTTGGTACCTCCGTCGGCTAATCCGAATGCACAATTTCCAACGGAGCTCTTCGTTGTAAATTCCTTAGACTTTTGATATTTCGACAGGGAGAGGAATCGCTTAATTTCATTCTCTAGAAATTATTAAAAAATTCAAAGATTGGCTTTTTAAGAAAAATTTTAATTAATTTATGATTTATTTATTATCTTTTATAAGATTATATTATTATATTATATTATATTATTATAAGATCTATTTCATTATTTTGATTATTTAGATTTATTTAAGATTTAAGAAAAATTTAAGAAAATAGACTAACTTCTTGAAAATTGCAGTTTTTATTAATATTTAAGCTTCTCAAATTTTCCTTTTATGGACTGAAAATTTCAATCTATTCCAAGCAGTTTTGATGAAAAATTGAAAAAAAAAACTAACTGTCTCCAAATCAGGGATTGCTTCCAGAAGAATCCCAAAAATGGGCGAGCAAATGAGCTGTCCGAATCACTCGCTTTTACTCTTCCTGTTGGCCATCACCCTTGTTCCCACATTTTCACAAAATGGAATAGAAGACGATGTTGTCGAGTTCAATGAAGCTGGTCGTGAAACCGCAAGCACGAGCACTTCGAAACCGCCCGCAGATCCATTTGGGGATTTGGGAAATGAGCGGAGTTTGGATGCGAAATTAGATGATCTCGATGCAGAATCACAGGAGATTGTCACCGATTATGGGAGAAACGGGAGAAAATTGAATGGAGACGTAAGTTCTTTTTAAGAGATTCGAGAACTCTAAAATTTCTTCAAAGTTTTGATGTTTGGACGTGCAATGGCTTAATAGCGATCATTTGTAATGGCCATCTAATAAGGCTAGTTCTTGCCACAAAATGCAGTTTCTCCCCTCAAAAATGACTGAAAATTCCGGAATCCCGGAGTGGAAGACTTCAGCTTAAGGCTTCCACAAAAGACGAAATAAGACTGTCTCATCTTCGTCATCGTCTTGAATTCGTCTGACGCAGGGATAGACATGGTTTAGTACACCTGCATTTTAATTGACGACATAAGATGAATGCAAGACGAGCTAAAAGACGAACAAAAACGACCTTCCTTAGTCACTAAATACGCGCTTAAAGCGTCGGAAGACTGGCAAAAATTAATATATAAAAAGAAAAATAGTCTCGGTATATAAATATTTAAATATTTAGCTTTTCAATATTTCCCACTTCACCTCCATATATTTTCCATGAAATACCAAAAGTATTTAGCTGCGACGACGTCTGATTCTCTATGTGATGAAGTTCTCACCAGTTCAAACGGCGGTCGAAATGTCGGGGGACGCGTCTCAAATTCAAAAGGTAATTTATCACGATTACAATCTCCGGCAATACATACAAATGAGCGGCAAATGAACAAAGGAAAGTAGCAATTTGTGTGTTCCTTGCAGATTGAGAAAATCAAGTTCCGCTTCAGATCTGGCCTCCGGATTAAGTATGCGTCGTTGAAATTGGTAAGGCAATTTTGAATTTACTGCACATACATACTTGCCGGCTCATTCGCTACTCGACAAGACCTTAAAAGAGCCATACAATGAGCTCGTCAGACAATCGTGGTTAGCTCGGTGAATTTTTGAGCACACTCCAATATATTTTTCGAAAAATAAAATATATTATTTCTGTTCGAACAATTTTTCAAAAATCTCTTTTTCGACGGAGTTATTATCGCCTTAAAAAAGTTCCGACATTTTTTCGAGCCCGCGGAAATCGGGATTTGAATTTAGAGGCTCCGCCCATATATCGCGCATAGCAAATGCGCTGCAACGATGATGAATGGGCGGAGCCTCTAAATTCAAATCCCGACTCGAAAAAATGTCGGAACTTTTTTACGGCGATAATATATGTTTTAAAAATGAAATATTTTCATAACTAACTTAGAGGAAATTCAAAATTTCGCATTTTCAGTTTTATTTTTTCCGTTAGCGTCAAAGTTTTAGCACTTGCTTCTACCTATTCTACAAACAAAATAAAGGAAACCTGTCTCGTAGTGCTCTTCAAAGATTTCCACGTTTCGTCGTAGTTGATTAGATGAGATTCTTAAGATGATGTGAAGCCTCTATAAAAAAAAATAATTATTTAATTATTTAGCTTTTAAATGAGAAAACTCACGAATTGAATTTTTTCTTAGAGTATCGACCGTCTCGTTGCACATCTTCTAGCGCCAATTTTCGCCCCTTTTATGCTTCTGCAGCCAGACGAAGTGCGCCCGCTATTTGCGGCTCCACAAGCAAGTCAAACGGAACCCGTATCCGTTCCATCGCAGGAAATAACTCAACCGCAAAGCAGTTTCACGGCTCTCGAACTATTCCCATCGTCTCTTCCGCAAGACAAATGGCCACAATTTGATCAGAGATGGATGAATCCGCAGCCCACTCAGTTTTCCGTTCCATCATTTACCCCGTTTTATCAACCGTTTCGATACTATCGCTCTTATTAGAATCACCCCTTTCAGATTGTTGCGTCGTTTCGCTTTTGCAAATAAATTCAGACTTTGAAGCAGGCAGATTCGTTGAGAATGGAGACGAGGAAAAGTCTTAATCTGTGATTTGTGTCGTCGGCGCAAAATATCAAAGGAAAACGTCACTGCCGTAGCGTAGTAGCGGCTACAATTCAAAACACAGCAAGTCCCTGGGAATATTCTTATTTCATCGTTTATATCCAATTCGAAACTTGAGAAATGATAATGCGAATCGTAAACATTTTGATAACAATTTTGATAGGCACCCGCATCAGTTCGGAATATAAACCTCTTCTTATTTCCTGTGAATACTGATTTATTTTAGCAGGTTGGCAACTTCCTTTTCTAGAAGAATAAATTCTTTTGGAAAATGATTAATTGCTTATTATTTTATTTTATTTTAAACTTACGGAAAATGAGCAACGAAATTTGCTCTTTTATTTCCTTGTTTCTTGGAAATTTTTTGAGACAAATACATATCTAGAGATGAAAAACGAACCCGGAGCTTGATGCGTTCAGAACACAGAATAAATCTCTTTTTTTTCTGAAAATCAAAATATATTCGCAAAATTCAGCGCTTGGGCAGTTTGCTCCAGCTTTGAGCACTATTGCAATCGCCGGTATCTAGTCCTGGAAAGCGTAGATGAGTGTATGCGATGAAATCCCAAACTTCGAGGGCGAAAACTGGTTTTTAAAAATTCCAGACTCGTAAAGGTGACGTTTTTCTGCAGAAATATCTTTCGAAGTTTCAAAACCCTATATAATCTACACCGAAACGAAAACTTTTCAAAAAAAAAACGAAAAAGAATGTTTTCAGTTTTTTAAAGTTGCCTTTTCCAAATATTCCAAACACTGTTACCGTGTATTTTAACAAGTAGAAAAACAGGTTTAAAATGATGTTGAGAGTATTAATATCAGAAATATTAATCCACAATAGCGATGCCCATCATTTTGATATTTTTTTGATGCGGAAAGAGCAGCGAAGGTTTTTCGGTAATGGAAAATGCTCGTTCTACATTTCTTAGGCTATTTCGGACAAAATAGGAAAAGATGCCAGAACAAACAGGAAATGGAGTCGGGAGAGCCAGTGACATTGACAAATCCATTTCGGCAAATTCTATAAAATATTTATTAATTTTTTTGCTGAAAATTCACAACTCACTTCCACATTCGAACTTCAGCCGGGGATGGCGCAATTCTTGTGTGATTGAGAATCAGCGAGCAATACAGAAAGCAGAATTATTTTTCCACATGACAACCTGAGATTTTGCTTGTTATTCGTGAAAAAAACTTACTTCCTCTTCATCGTTTGTTTTTAGCGAATGGCCACATAAACCGCAATCCGCTACAGAATGTAGATCATAGACCATCTAATTTTTCTATTGTTTTATTTAAAAGGAAGAAAACAATTAACAACGAAAAGACAAAAATTTTCAAAAGTTCTGTGTAAACACCGAACGAAAACGGTGCGATGCTTACCGTACCTTTCTTTAACAACATTTTATTTATATTAATCGATTTTTAATTTTAATTTAATTTTTTTTGCAAGATCGCTGCCAAAAATTTTAATTTTTAATTTTAATTTTAAATTTTAGAGTGCAAAAAATGTGATTTTTGCTTGTCGGACCTTTTAAATAAACAATGTAACAACAAAAATTTAAAAAAATCCCAAAAAATTATTTATAATTCGAAATAAATAATAAATATATTTTAAAGCGAATTTAAAGGCGCGCAGATTACGATAGCGCTCAATTTTAACAGCTTTCATCAGATTGGGGCGGAATTGGATTTTGAGTACTCGGAATCCGGAAAACGGAAAAAACATTTTTTTCACGGAATCCGGAATTCCGCCCTTCTCTGGTTTTCATGTTGCTGTCTTCCGCTCGCACTTGGATGTGGCGCCATTTTCAAATTTTAGAGTCGTATTCTCAGTTTTGTGACAGCTCCAACAGTTTTTAATACATTTCTCGATGTTAAAAGCCTTCTAGGAGAGAACAAATTTTATACGGTATTCGTTGCGAGAGCCTTCTGGAAAACCGTATGATTTGAGAAAAAAGTATACAGTGAGCTCAGCTCATTCCATGCATTCCGTGGCTCTTGGGCTAGAAATGCGTAGAAATGTCACCCCCTCCCCCCCCAGCGCTAAGAGCCCACATAGAAGATTGCATCAACTAGAGATGTCTTCAGAATTCTGGGGTTTGCTCCAGAGAAGGGCGGAATTCCGGATTCCGAGTTCCCAAAATCCAATTCCGCCCTAATTTGCAGAGAAGAGCGGAATTCCGGATTCCGCCGTTTTTTTCATTCCGTCTTTCGGATTCCAGATTCCGTAAAAAAATTGTTTCCGTTTTTCGTTTTGCGGATTCCGAGTTTCCAAAATCCAATTCCGCCGTACTCTCCAGAGAGGGGTGGAATTCCGGATTCCGCCGTTTTTTTTTCATTCCGTCTTCCGGATTCCAAATTCCACTCTGCAGAGAAGGGCGGAATTCCGGATTCCGCCGTTTTTTTCCATTCCGTCTTTCGGATTCCAGATTCCGTAAAAAAATTGTTTCCGTTTTTCGTTTTGCGGATTCCGAGTTCCCAAAATCCAATTCCGCCCTACTCTGGTTTGCTCCTAGTTCATGGGCTCATTCTCCAAGGTCCGCTAAGAGAGAAGTTTTCCCAGTTCGTCTCCCCTAGACGGAATTCCAGTTTTTGAACTATTGGGGGATAAGAAAAAACCGGAATTCAAGGACGGAGTCCTGGACACTAAGAAATGTAAAACGCGTTGTAGAAGAAGCCAGGAAAACGCTTCGCACTGCCCAACGTGGGCGCTGCTTGAGAGCGCCCACGATGCTTCGCGGCTCGTGTAGCTCTCCAGAACTTGTGTCGTCGTCGTCGTCGTCGCATAATAGAAACATTAGTCAGCAAGAAGCAATGATTTAGAAGACGTGTTGTCCTCCTTCTTCCCAATGTGCGCGCGGTACGGTCAAAAGAGATCGAGAAACCGGGGAGAGACAGAGTGAAAGACACACACACAGAGTGAGTGAGTGAGATGGTGGGTGTCTGCAGGGTGTCTCTGTTTGAAATTCCCCTGTGTCTGCGTCTCCGGGTTTCGCGTACTCTCCAATATCTTCACTCTCAAAAGGCACCGCCTTGGTTGTTGGGTGTATGTGTTGGGAGGGGAAGAAGGTTGCCGCCAAACGTCTCTTTTCAAATCCGTCTCTTCAACCCCCCCCCCCTTCCCAGTCACCCACTCCCAACGCCACCCCCTTTTCTTCCGCCTTAATACACCATCCAATCTGTCTGTTTTATGCTGGTGCTAACTGACTCTTAGAGGTTGGAGGAGGGAGGCACCCAGTAATAAATAAAAGTTATATGCGCGCTATCCCACAATCGTAAAAATCAAATAACCTGGTCGTTTTTTTTTTATTTTTCTTAAAGTTTCTCCTCCTCCGCCCCACCCTGATCCTTCCGACTTCCGCGGTGAAAGATTCGATTCGTGTTCGTGTCCTATTTGTTTTTATTGTTTGATTTGAATTTGTGTGGATCCCCTCCTCCCCCCCCCAGTATTCCTTTGATCTTCGCCATACTCGCCGCCTTCCAAACATGCTGATAGCCGATCTCTCTGATCGTTGAATCACTTCTCCAGAACTCTTGCATTTTGTGCAGTTCTAGAGAAGTGTGAAGCAGCGACCAGCAGCCAGCGACCAACACTCTATCATCATCGACTAATTATCTATCGATTTTCCTCTACGCGGGCGCTGTGATGATAAGCAAACCCAGGGTAGTAGTAGTCCCCCCCCCCCTCCTCCCCCCTGTGTACAGTTTTTCAGCAGTATGATGATTCTGCGGGTGTATTTCGCGTTCGTTGGCAGTTTGGCAACATTGAAAGTTGCTGATAAAGCTGTTTCTCGATTTTCTCAACCGTCGCTCGCGCCATCGGTTTTTCTGGAATTACAGATTCGCTGAAAATTGAGCTATTTGCGTACTAGTTCTGAGTTCTGAGGAGTTTTCGAAACTTAGTTTTCCTTCCTTTTGAGCTCTTCCAAAATCGATGAGCACACTCTAGATCTGTTGCCTTTTATTTCATTTTAATGTAATAAGCTTTTCAACCATTTATCGGAATACGGTGTCCTCTTCCGTTTGAACCGAAAAGAGGAAATAATCGGATTTTCATGACCGGAGGGGTCTTGGATTCCGAAAAATTCGGAGGCAGATACCATCTTTTATTTATTTTTCATTTGGCTTATTTTCATTTTTCTTCGGCTTTTATGGGGGAGAATTCTAGACTCCCGTACACGCGGAGCTAAAAGCTTCGAGCTCCCGAAAGGCGGAGCTAAAGGCTTGCAGCTCGGCGATATGCAGAGCTAAAGGCTTGGAGCTCCCAAAATGCGGAGCTAAAGGCTTGGAGCTCCCAAAATGCGGAGCTAAAAGCTTGGAGCTCGAGCTAGAGGCTTAGACTTGCTCATACGCAGAGCTGAAGGCTTGGAGCTCCGCGAGCACTATATGCTTGAACTATCCCACTTGTAGCTGTAAAAACCCTCATGAAATGCGCTTGAGAATATTCTCGAGTGACGTAGTGGACATCGGCGCATTCCTAAGCGCCCAGTGTAGCAGCCGCCGTCCATTGATGTAGTTAGTAATTCTAAAGAAGTGACGATAATTATTCTTGTACACACGAGGCTTACCAAGTCGAATTCGTTGTTTAAAGGGATACTTGACATAGATTTTGGTGTATGGTCTCAGACGAGTCTCAGAGGCGCGGCGCATCAGAACGCTTGATGAGACGTGCTTC
This sequence comes from Caenorhabditis inopinata, assembly GCA_003052745.1. Taxonomy (NCBI): domain Eukaryota; kingdom Metazoa; phylum Nematoda; class Chromadorea; order Rhabditida; family Rhabditidae; genus Caenorhabditis; species Caenorhabditis inopinata. The sequence continues at coordinate 4,458,286 of AP018152.1, read as the reverse complement.
GATTCTAGATCAGATCTGCCTTTGATTCGAATCTTAAAGTTAGCAATCACCAAGATGTTTTATCAAGTTTTTCAAAAAGAAAAATTGCAGTTTCTCCCCTCAAAAAAGACTGAAAATCTCGGTATCCCGGAATCCCGGAGTGGAGCCTAAGGCTTCCACGAAAGACGAAATAAGACCGTCTTTACTCGTCTTTGTCATCGTCTAGAATTCGTCTGACATGCAGAGATAGACACTTTTTTTGTAAGACGAATGCAAGACGAACAAAGACAAGACGAAATAGTAATGGCCATCAGACACTAATAAGGCTAGTTCTTGCCACAAAATGCAGTTTCTCCCCTTAAAAATGACTGAAAATTGCGGGATCCCGGAATCCCGGAGTGGAGCCTAAGGCTTCCACGAAAGACGAAATCTCGTCTCGTCTTGTCTTCGTCATCGTCTAGAATTCATCTGACACGCAGTTTCGTAAGACGAATGCAAGACGAACAAAGACAAGACGAAAGCATTCGTCTTTCGTGGAAGCCTTACTTAAGCCTTCCAAACGAGTTTTTGAAGCTTTGGTAGCCCCCCCCCACTCTGAAAATTTTGACTTCGAGGGTCAGAATCAGATCACGTGATCTGTAGACTGATTTCTGAAGATCCCCATGCTGGATTAGTGGCGATCTGCACCTCGTGCCGTGCCGAATAGCTCTGATTCTCCTTTTGAAATCCTTTTGGACAGAATCTCATCAATGGAGCGTTGTTGCGTCGCACCGTGTTACGCCATATCATCATTAGTGAAGGAGCACCTGTTGCCGCTCGTCCACAAGACCCGCAGATGTCTAATTGCTCTTTTTTAGCGGCTGCCGCCCTTACATGGTGCGTGTTACATGGGGGGGGGGAGGTGACTCTCAAAAATGCTCACAAATTGCTCCTAGTTTCCAGAGAATGATTTATTTTTGCGCCTGGAAAAGTCTAGGCGGTGGTCCATCTTCCTCTCTCTCCATCTCCATCTGCGCTGTGGTTTCGGGGGGGGGGGAGCCCCATTAATTCTCAAAACTGCCCCAGCTTTGCCCCTCGCTTCTTTCTCAATTTATTGCCCAAACCCCCCCCCCCCCCCCGCCCGCCCCGAACCCCATCACACTTTCCCTTCCATTGTTCTTCGTTCAATTGAGCCAGAGCAGCGTGCTCTCTTCGAGTCTTCCACTCCATTTTTCTAGCGAAGAGGAGACAGACCTGTAGAGTAAGAGTAAGGCGGATTAGGCGAGCATTAGATTCTGATTCTGCCCCATGATAAGATGGCGATAAGAAGGTGTCATTGGTGTATTATTTGCCGATATGATTTACGGGGTCCTGTTGGGGGGGGTGTCACTGGGGAGAAGTTGGTGATGTCAAGAACTTCTGAACTCTGGGATTCTAGCTTCGAAGTCATCGCGTTAACCGGGTGATTCTGGAAGCGTGGGTGGGGGAGAACAATGATATAATGTGGGGGTCATTGTGAAAGATTACCTCTTTTCCGGAATCGCCCCCCCCCCCCACATCAAGAGGTGGGGGGGGGGTAATTCGGATATTTATACCTCACAGAATAGTCCCCCACACACAATCACCCCCCACATTCAAAAGTAATCGAAAACATAACTATGTGGGGGGCGATTCTGTAAAATTACCCATCGCTGAGACATGCCGCGTTCAAAGCTGATTTCCAGGAGAAATTTCCTGGAAAAACGTTCTCCAAAGCTGCCATTTTTTTCCAGAAAATCTGGAAAAAATGGCTTTTTTCTGGAAAAAAACGAGTGTTACCGTAGTTTGCCTTTTCCCTTCGAGACCACCGACCAGAGTAGGGCGGAATTGGATTTTGGGAACTCGGAATCCGGAAAGCGGAATGAAAAAAACGGCGGAATCCGGAATTCCGCCCTTCTCTGCCACCGACCATCGCCCGATTTTCGGCTCATTTTTAACTTTTTTTCGCTATATTCCGCTGTTTTTCCTGAATATTTCTCCACAAATGATGGATTCTGACGGAGAAGAAATCGTTGAAGATCTCGAAAACATTTGTGAGCTGAATTAAGAAATTTAAAACAGAAAGATTTTTCACCTTCTTCTTCGTCTTTTTCCATCACGTCTTCAACGATTTCTTCTCCGTCAGAATCCATCATTTTGAGGCGAAATATTCAGAAAAACAGCGGAATATAGCGAAAAAAACGTCAAAAAAGAGCGGAAAATCGTGTGACGGTCGGTGGCAGAGAATTCCGCATTCCGCATTCCACATTCCGCCTTTTTTTACATTCCGTCTTCCGGATTCCGTCTTCCGAATTCCAGATTCCGCCGTTTTTTTCATTCCGTCTTCTGGATTGATTCCAGATATCATGAAAAAATTTTTTTCCGTTTTCCGGATTCCGAGTTCCCAAAATCCAATTCCGCGTGGTCTCGAAGGGAAGAGGCTAACTACGGTAACACTCGTTTTTTCCAGAAAAAGCCATTTTTTCCAGAAAATCTTTGGACAACGGTTTTCCAGGAAATTTCTCCTGGAAATCAACTTTGAACGCGGCATATCTCAGCGATGGGTAATTTCACAGAATCGCCCCCCACACCTCTATCGGCCCCCCATAACCGGAATCACCCCCCACGACTCCAGAATCAGCCCCCACGACTCCAGAATCATCCCCCACGATTCCAGAATCGCCCCCCACGATTCCAGAATTACCCCCCACGATTGCAGAATCATCCCCCACGATTTCAGAATCACTCCCCACGATTCCAGAATCACCCCCCCCCATGATTTCAGAATCACCCCCCACGATTCCAGAATCACCCCCCACGATTTCAGAATCACTCCCCACGATTCCAGAATCACCCCCCATGATTTCAGAATCACCCCCCACGATTCCAGAATCACCCCCCACGATTCCAGAATCACTCCCCACGATTCCAGAATCACCCCCCATGATTTCAGAATCACCCCCCACGATTCCAGAATTACCCCCACGACTCCAGAATCAGCCCCCACGATTCCAGAATCACCCCCCCCCCCCACGATTCCAGAATCACCCCCCACGATTCCAGAATCACCCCCCACGATTCTAGAATCACCCCCCACGACTCCAGAATCAGCCCCCACGCTTCCAGAATCACCCCCCACGATTCCAGAATCACCCCCACGACTCCAGAATCACCCCCCCCCCCACAATTCCAGAATCACCCCCCACGACTCCAGAATCACCCCCCCCCCCCACAATTCCAGAATCACCCCCCACGACTCCAGAATCTGCAACGTGGTCGTTTCGACGTGATTTTTGGATGGGGGGGGGGGCGATTCCGGTTCATTCCAGTGGGGGGGAGGAGAATACAGTTATAATACCCAGCGATGCTAGAAAATTGCCTCTGAAAAAGATGCGCTGTAGAAGAGCAAGAGCTCTTCTATTTGTGCTCTCTGCAAAACATTTAAGGGACTTTCGGCGCGCATTCATTCACAAAGTAAATCTTCTTGTACCATTTTCTTGTTTGTCAGTGATTTTCGCACACGCGATCCACCCGCCTTTCCAATCCTCCCCCCCCCCCCTCCGTTGTTTCGGCTCATTTGATGTGTGTCTTACCTTCTTCTCAACAAATAGCACCTTTTCTTCCTCCTCATCTTCCGCATTTTTCCTGCCCCCCCCCCGTCGATCGGTGGTCTGTCCGTCCCATCTTCTAGCAAGTCGGCTACTATCACTGACCGCCGGCCGGCCGCCATCCCCATAATTAGAGTGCCGTGCCTCTGCGGTCTTCTTTTTTGAAGTTTTTTTTTGTTTTTTTGCGAAATGGTAAAGATGATGGTGGGGGGGGGGGGGAGGAGGAGATCAGAGGACTGTGTCATTTGTCGGCGTCGTCTTCGTCGCAGTCGCGGCGCAATGAAAATTTTTATTTCGGTTTTCAAATCGCTTCTTTATCCTCTCCCTCCCCCCCCCCCTCCCTCCATCGAATCATTCGAATTGTCAGCCACGACGACGACGATAAACCGTCCTTCTTATCAAGAGACCACGCGCTGCCGCCTATTCTGAATCCACCGTATCTCTGGCGTCCTGAAGACGTGCCTTCTGAAGACGTGCTCCATCTGAATTCAGTTTGCGCTGTTCTTATTTCTTCATTTTCAGTCGTGCACACTCCAGAATTCCAGCTCTATTTTGCTCTGTTTGGCTCTGTTTAGGGTATAAAAAAAAACCAACAAAAAAAAATTAGCTTTTGCTCATTTGCTCATTTTCAGAAAAACCTGAACACTGAGAATCCAAAATTAGTACCTCTAATAAAAGGGCACTTGCTCTGCAGCGCAATTTTCGAGAAAAAATCGATTTTTTTCTTCATTTTTTCATTTTCCTAGCTTTGGAGAAATGGAAAAAAGCATTTTTGCTCTTTTTCAAAAAGAAATTAGCCAAAAAACGACGAATTTCACTCGAAAACAGTGAACCTCTAATAAAAGGACACTTGCTCTGCAGCGCAATTTTTGAGAAAAACCGAATCTTTTTCTTCATTTTTTCATTTTTTTTAGCTTTTTTCAAAAGAAAATTAGCCAAAAAACGGAAATTTTCATTCGAAAACACTGAACCTCTAATAAAAGGGCACATATAAAAACCGGTTTTTTCCTAATTTCTTCACATTTCTAGCTTTGGAGGATTGAAAAAAAGCATTTTTGCTCTTTTTCAGAAAGAAATTAGCCAAAAAACGGCGAATTTCATTCGAAAACACAGAGCCTCTAATAAAGGGGCACGCAAGCTGACTTGCTCTGCAGCGCAATTTTCGAGAAAAAATCGATTTTTATCCTATTTTTTCCACATTTCTAGCTATGGAAGAATGTAGAAAAGCATTTTTGCTTTTTTTCAAAAAGAAATAAGCCAAAAAACGGCGAATTTCAGTCGAAAACACTGAACCTCTAATAAAAGGGCACATATAAAAACCGGTTTTTTCCTAATTTCTTCACATTTCTAGCTTTGGAGGATTGAAAAAAAGCATTTTTGCTCTTTTTCAGAAAGAAATTAGCCAAAAAACGGCGAATTTCATTCGAAAACACAGAGCCTCTAATAAAGGGGCACGCAAGCTGACTTGCTCTGCAGCGCAATTTTCGAGAAAAAATCGATTTTTATCCTATTTTTTCCACATTTCTAGCTATGGAAGAATGTAGAAAAGCATTTTTGCTTTTTTTCAAAAAGAAATAAGCCAAAAAACGGCGAATTTCAGTCGAAAACACTGAACCTCTAATAAAAGGGCACATATAAAAACCGGTTTTTTCCTAATTTCTTCACATTTCTAGCTTTGGAGGATTGAAAAAAAGCATTTTTGCTCTTTTTCAGAAAGAAATTAGCCAAAAAACGGCGAATTTCATTCGAAAACACAGAGCCTCTAATAAAGGGGCACGCAAGCTGACTTGCTCTGCAGCGCAATTTTCGAGAAAAAATCGATTTTTATCCTATTTTTTCCACATTTCTAGCTATGGAAGAATGTAGAAAAGCATTTTTGCTTTTTTTCAAAAAGAAATAAGCCAAAAAACGGCGAATTTCAGTCGAAAACACTGAACCTCTAATAAAAGGGCACATATAAAAACCGGTTTTTTCCTAATTTCTTCACATTTCTAGCTTTGGAGGATTGAAAAAAAGCATTTTTGCTCTTTTTCAGAAAGAAATTAGCCAAAAAACGGCGAATTTCATTCGAAAACACAGAGCCTCTAATAAAGGGGCACGCAAGCTGACTTGCTCTGCAGCGCAATTTTCGAGAAAAAATCGATTTTTATCCTATTTTTTCCACATTTCTAGCTATGGAAGAATGTAGAAAAGCATTTTTGCTTTTTTTCAAAAAGAAATAAGCCAAAAAACGGCGAATTTCAGTCGAAAACACTGAACCTCTAATAAAAGGGCACATATAAAAACCGGTTTTTTCTTCATTTTTTCAGTTTTGAAAAAATGGAAAAAAGCATTTTTGCTCTTTTTCAGAAGGAAATTAGCCAAAAAACGGAAAATTTCCTTCGAAAACGGTGTACCTCTAATAAAAGGGCACTTGCTCTGCAGCGCAATTTTTGAGAAAAAACGAATTCATTTTTTAGCTTTTTTCAAAAGAAAATTAGCCAAAAAACGGAAATTTTCATTCGAAAACAGTTAACCTCTAATAAAAGGGCACCGACAAAAACCGATTTTTTCCTAATTTTTTCACATTTCTAGCTTTGGAGGATTGGAAAAAAGCATTTTTGCTCTTTTTCAGAAGGAAATTAGCCAAAAAACGGCGAATTTCAGTCGAAAGCGCTGAACCTCTAATAAAAGGGCACTTGCTCTGACTTGTGCAGTTTTCGAGAAAAATCGGTTTTTTTCCTCATTTTTTCAGTTTTCTAGCATTGGAAGAGTGGAGGAAAGCATTTTTGCTCTTTTTCAAAAATAAATTAGCCAAAAAACGGCGAATTTCATTCAAAAAGCAGTGAACCTCTAATAAAAGGGCACCCATTCTGATTTGCTCCACGAGCTCCAGGATATTCCAGGAGACGTTCGAGATCTTTCTGAAAAAAGTTGTGCCCCCCCCCCTCCCACCGCTCTCGCTGATTCGCGTTCTTCTCCCTTCTGCTCCGTCGTGGTCACTTTCTTCTCTCATCTAATAGTGCTGCACCCCCTCCCCCCCCCCCCCTACCACTTGAGATCATGTTGTTCACAGTTCCAATTGTTTCGAATACAACGTTGAAGAGAGAGCGGAGAGCTCAAACAAGTTGCTCTTTTACTGCAGTTGTTGGTACACCACACACACACACTGTCCCCTCCCCCCCCCCGCGGTCCTCCCCCCCCCCACAATACACCATGAGCACACCCTGTCCGTCTCGTTTCGTCTTATTTATTCAATGTCGTTCGGCTGGCGGTCCGTCCGTCCGTCAGTTTCTGTTATTAGTACTTACCAGAGAAGGGCGGAATTCCGCATTCCGCATTCCGGATTCCGCCGTTTTTTTCATTCCGTATTCCGCATTCCGGATTCCGTGAAAAAACAGTTTTTTCCGTTTTCCGGATTCCGGATTCCGAGTTCCCGAAATCGAGAATTTTTCGGAAATTTTTCAAGAATTTTTCGGAAAAATTTCTCGAGAAATCGCGAAAAAGTGATTTGAATGGAAATACGATAAACAACGCGTTTTGCGTTATTTCGGAGTGTCGTTCGAGAATTTTCGAAATTTTTCGGAAATTCTTTCGAAACGACACACCAGGGAAGGGCGGAATTCCGTTTTCCGCATTCCGCATTCCGAATTCCGCCGTTTTTTCATTCCGTCTTCCGGTTTTCAGATTCCGTGAAAAAATTTTTTTACGTTTTCCGCATTCCGGATTCCGTGAAAAAAATTTTTTCCGTTTTCCGGATTCCGGATTCCGTGAAAAAACATTTTTTCCGTTTTCCGGATTCCAGATTCCGTGAAAAAATATTTTTTCCGTTTTCCGCATTCCGAATTCCGTGAAAAAATACTTTTTCCGTTTTCCGGATTCCGGATTTCACGAAAAATTTTTTTTTCCGTTTTCCGTTTTCCGGATTCCGTCAAAAAAATTGTTTCCGTTTTCCGGATTCCGAATTCCGCAAAAAAAATTTTTCCGTTTTCCGCATTCCGGATTCCGTCAAAAAAAAATTTTTTTTTCCGTTTTTCGTTTTCCGGATTCCAGCTTCCGTAAAAAAATTTTTTTCCGTTTTCCGCATTCCGGATTCCGTGAAAAAATTTTTTTCCGTTTTCCGCAATGCGGATTCCGTGAAAAATGTTTTTTTCCGTTTTCCGGACTCCGAATTCCGCGATATGGTGTTTTTATCAGAAAAGGGCGGAATTCCGGATTCCGCCATTTTTTCATTCCGTTTTCCGCATTCCGGATTCCGAGAAAAATTTTTTTTCCGTTTTCCGCATTCCGGATTCCGAGTTCCTCTGGTACTTACACTTACATTACACCTTGTCTCTTGTCCCAACCAACCAACCACAACAACTGTTTTAATTTGGACCATTTTTATTGTTTTGCAGAGCAGCGCGGAGCATCGGAGCACCGGCAATATGGCGAACATCTTCCGAAATCTATTCGGACACAAGAAAAGCCACGGAAAAGTTGACGACGACAATGCGAATGATCAGATGAATACGGTACGTCGATTTCTGTTTCATTTTCTCTCGAAATCCCACTTTTAAGGAACGCGACGCGTCGTCTCGACGGTCAGTGCGCGGCGGCGGAACGTCATCGACGCGTTCAGCTGCTGCTCGCGGAGCACGTTTCCAAGATGACAGTATGCTCCCATCAACGGCGGCCTATCACACGCAGGGCACCGCGAGAACGAGACGGGGACCCAAGAGTTGTCCTGGAGAGTGAGTTACTTACTTCTAGCAGGGGGGGGGGAGAGTAGGGCGGAATTCCGGTTTCCGCCGTTTTTTTCATTCCGTTTTCCGTTTTCCGAATTCCAGATTCCGTGAAAAAACATTTTTTTTCCGTTTTCCGAATTCCGAGTTCCCAAAATCTGAAATCCGGAAGACGGAATGAAAAAAACGGCAAAATCCGGAATCCGAAATCCGAAATTCCGCCCTTTTCTGATAAAAATGCCATATCGCGGAATTCGGAATGCGGAAAACGGAAAAAATATTTTTTCACGGAATCCGGAATCCGGAAAACGGAATGAAAAAAACGGCGGAATTCGGAATGCGGAATGCGGAAAACGGAATTCCGCCCTTTCCTGGTGCACAGCAGTGTGTCGTTTCGAAAGCATTTCGGGAAATTTTTCCGAAAATTTCTCAAAAAATTTCTCGAAAACTTTCCGAAAAATCAACAAGAAAAATTTCCGAGAAATTTCCGAAAAATTCTCGAAAAATTTTCGAAAAATTCTTGAGAAATGTTTCTCGTTGATTTCTCGAGATTCCGGAAACCGGAAGACGGAATGAAAAAAACGGCGGATTCCGGAATGCGGAATGCGGAATTCCGCTCTTTTCTGATAAAAACGCCATATCGCGGAATTCGGAATCCGGAAAACGGAAAAATATTTTTTTCTCGGAATTCGGAATCCGGAAGGCAGAATGCGGAATTCCGCTCTTTTCTGATAAAAACGCCATATCGCGGAATTCGGAATCCGGAAAACGGAAAAAAATATTTTTTCACGGAATCTGGAATCCGGAAAACGAAAAAAAATTTTTTTCACGGAATCTGGAATCCGGAAAACGAAAAAAAAATTTTTTCACGGAATCTGGAATCCGGAAAACGAAAAAAAGTTTTTTTCACGGAATCTGGAATCCGGAAAACGGAAAAAAATATTTTTTCACGGAATCTGGAATCCGGAAGACGGAATGAAATAAACGGCGGAATCCGGAATGCGGAATTCCGCTCTTGAGCATTTCTAAAAAGAAAATCTCCAAAGTTTCAGATACGTGGAAGAGGAGCCAGCCAGCAGCAGTCGATCGTTCAACGTCGATTCATTCCGTCGAGATCATCGTCGTCGAAACAACAACATGATGACATCTTCCACATCGTCGCATCGTCCAACACAGAGATATCAGCAGTGGGAGACTTCAGAATACGGAAGTGAGAACACGTCTCCAATTGGATATCACCGTCAACAACACCATCTCCATCATCGACGTCAACCAGATGAAGAAGACGATGAAGAGGAGGAAGAGGAGGAGCAGAACGAAGAAGACGTCTTTAAGAAATCCATGAGGTATCAAGAATTAAAGAGAAAGATACGAGCTCACTATGAGGAGCGGCTCTTTAATTACGAGAGGGCTCAACGGAGTGATCATCGACAAATCAAAGAATTGGAAAAAGAGAAAGATGATCTCGTTAAGATGCTGCTTCAGTCGAATGCAAAGTTGGAAAAAGAGAAGAAAAAAACGGAATATTTCAAACGAAAATGGCAGGAAGCGGAGCAACAAATCAACAAAGTCCACTCTCAAAATGCTCCGTCATTCGCGCCATTCGCATTTAAAACCACACCGCAGTTCCCGCCGATTTTCCAGTTTGCCACGAACAACGGAGCAGCGCCACGGTACTCGTTCATGGGAGCTCCGATGCATCCGATTTCGTCGTCGAACACCCCAACGACTTCGGCGATGGATACGACCGCCGGCGGAGCAGGTGAGCACACTTTTTTATACAATTTTTGAGGAGACGTCCTCCTTGTTGAAGTGCGCTTCTGAATCCTCAAAACTAGGGCTCAGGCATCAGTTGTTCGGATTCCCGAAAGACTAGGGTGCACAGCAGAGTAGGGCGGAATTGGGTTTTGGGAACTCGGAATCCGGAAAACGGAAAACGGAATGAAAAAAACGGCGGAATTCGGAATGCGGATTGCGGAAAACGGAATTCCGCCTTTCCCAGGTGCACAGCAGTGTGTCGTTTCGAAAGCATTTCGAGAAAAGTTTCCGAAAAATTCTCTAGAAATTTCCGAAAAATTTCCGAAAAATCAACGAGAAAAGTTTCCGAAAAATTCCTGAAAAATTCTCTAAAAAATTCCGAAAAATCAACGAGAAAAATTTCCGAAAAATTCTCGAGAAATTTCCGAAAAAATTCCGAAAAATCAACGAGAAAAATATTCGAAAAAATTCCAAAAAAATTCCGAAAATTTTTCGAAAATTCTCGAGAAATTTCCGAAAAATTTCCGAAAAATCAACGAGAAAAAATTCCGAAAAATTCTCTAGAAATTTCCGAAAAATTTCCGAAAAATCGACGAGAAAAATTTCCGAAAAATTTCCGAAAAATCGACGAGAAAAATTTCCGAAAAATTTCCGAAAAATTCTCGAGAAATTTCCGAAAAATTCTCTAAAAAATTCTCGAAAAATTTGCGAAAAATTCTCGAAAAATTTCCGAAAAATCAACGAGAAAAATTTCCGAAAAAATTCCGAAACATTTTCGAAAATTCTTGCTCAACTAGAAAAGAGCCCAAGGGAGTAATACTGACGCGTTTCCGGATACCCTCATCGTTCAAAAAAGTATTCTTTTCACAACAATTGAGAATAAAGAATTAAACCGGTTAAAACGGAATAAAAACACCATCTCGCGGAATCCGGAATGCGGAAAACGGAAAAAATATATTTTATCACGGAATCTGGAGTCCGGAAGACGGAATGAAAAAACGGCGGAATCCGGAAGACGGAATGAAAAAAACGGCGGAATGCGGAATTCCGCCCTTCTCTGTTGCTCACTCATTTCTACAGTACGCCGTGAGAACTACAGAAGCAAGAGCGAGTTTCAGAACGAAACATCTGAAATTTTGGCGCGCTTGCCGAAGACATTCTCAATCTGCAATTTTCAGGCGAATCCCTTGTGCCGGCTTCTGATGTCAGCTTCATGACTCCACTGACAGTCGTCTCCACATCTCTACCTCCATTAGACCTCTCAAATACACCGGGCCCGTCGACGTCGAACGCTGGAGCGTCGCACCCTCAGGCGCCGTCAAACTCCACATTTTTCCATGACGATGATGACGATCAAGACGAGACGAAAAACTTTCGGGAAGAAGACGTCGAGCTGCCACGTTGTCAGCGTGGCGGCTCATCGAGCACGCTGAGATGTGAAGAAGACGTCATCGATATTCATGAATTTTTGAATAATTCACACACTGCCACTCTAAATGAGGTTCGACTTTAATTAGAAGCGTTACAGTACTCATTGTTTGATTTCAGGGGAAGGACTCCGGATTCAGCACGACTCCAGATGACGATAAGAACAAAAATGGAAACGTTCTGGCGAATTGACTTCAGATGCTTCAGAATTCTTAAGAATATCCGTAAAACTGTAATTTTTTCAACTCACTTCACACCGTTTCCTGTAAAAAAGAACTGAAACGATTTACCATTTTTCCTCCGTCTTTTCTCTTCAAAATCGTTTTCTCAAACCAACGTGTATATTTCAATTTACCGAATTATTGAACTGAATAAAGTTATTTATTATATAGTTTGGCACAGTTTTGGCAGGGTCTGGCACAGTTTTGGCAGGATTTTGCACAGGTTTGGCTGGATTGTGCACAAGTTTGCTACAGATTTGGCAGGGTTTGGCACAGTTTTGGCAGGGTTTTGGCAGAGTTTTGGCAGGATTGTGCACAGGTTTGGCACAGTTTTCGCAGAGTTTTGGCAGGGTTTGACACAATTTTGGCAAGGTTTGGCACAGTTTTGGCAGGGTTGTGCACAGGTTTGTCACAGTTTTGGCAGGGTTTTGGCAGGGTTTGGCACAGTTTTGGCAGAGTTTTGGCAGGGTTTGGCACAGTTTTGGCAGAGTTGTGCACAGGTTTGTCAGGGTTTGGCACAGTTTTGGCAGGGTTTGGCACCGCTTTCACAGGATTGTGTACAGGTTTGGCACAGTTTTGACAGGGTTTTGCACAGGTTTGCCACAGTTTTGGCTCAGTTTTGTCAGGATTTGGCACAGTTTTGGCAGAGTTTTGGCAGGGTTTGGCACAGTTTTGGCAGGGTTTGGCACCGTTTTCACAGGATTGTGTACAGGTTTGGCACAGTTTTGGCAGGATTGTGCACAGGTTTGGCACAGTTTTGTCAGGGTTTGGCACCGTTTTGACAGGATTGTCTACAGGTTTGGCACAGTTTTGGCAGGATTGTGCACAGGTTTGGCACAGTTTTGGCAGGATTGTGCATAGGTTTGGCACAGTTTTGGCTCAGTTTTGTCAGGGTTTGGCACCGTTTTCACAGGATTGTGTACAGGTTTGGCACAGTTTTGGCAGGATTGTGCATAGACTTGGCACAGTTTTGACAGGGTTTTGCACAGGTTTGCCACAGTTTTGGCTCAGTTTTGTCAGGATTTGGCACAGTTTTGGCAGAGTTTTGGCAGGGTTTGGCACAGTTTTGGCAGAGTTGTGCACAGGTTTGTCAGGGTTTGGCACAGTTTTGGCAGGGTTTGGCACCGTTTTCACAGGATTGTGTACAGGTTTGGCACAGTTTTGGCAGGATTGTGCATAGACTTGGCACAGTTTTGACAGGGTTTTGCACAGGTTTGCCACAGTTTTGGCTCAGTTTTGTCAGGATTTGGCACAGTTTTGGCAGAGTTTTGGCAGGGTTTGGCACAGTTTTGGCAGAGTTGTGCACAGGTTTGTCAGGGTTTGGCACAGTTTTGGCAGGGTTTGGCACAGTTTCGGCAAGATTGCGCACAAAGTTTAGCACAGTTTTGGCAGGATTTTGCACAGGTTTGCCACAGTTTTGGCAGCGTTTGGCTCACTTTTGGTACAGTTTTGATAGGATTGTGCACAAGTTTGGCACAGTTTTGGCAAGGTTTGGCACAAAGTTTGGCATAGTTTTGGAGAACGGAGGATTCTGAAGAACTGAGAAACGAATTTATTCAAATTACAAATGCAAATATCACAGCTGAACAAGTGGATTAGAGCGATTTAATGAAATTCATTTTATTTCAGCTCCCCACCCATTTTGCGCTGCTTATTGAGCGGATCGATTTCTTGGTATGCAGGCGGCGGATCGCTTCTCATATTTCTTCGTGCCAGCGTCTCAGCCAGCTTGACTCGTTGAATAGCGCTATCCTGTTTTCGAAGGTATGATTGCAAATCATCCTCAATCCACTTTCTTTTCGTCGAATCCAATGAGCCATCAGCCAGTTGCATTCTCAATTGCGCAATCTTTGCAGTGGCTTTCTCGTATTCACCTCGATGCCTTTGCAAGTCATTAATGCTCATTTCACGATGCACCTCATGCACGGATTCCATTGAGAAATGATGATCTAACGCCTCACAATGTGGATAGTAGCTGCTCATTCTTTGCGCATCCGGAGCTCCTGTGGTCGGTGCAACTTGTTCTTCTGGCAGCGACCATTCTTGTGGTTTACGCATCGCCATTTTGTTGGGCTCTGAATTTAGATAATTCGGATTTCAGAAAATATTCTATGACTGTAAATGAGAAAAATAGAGAGAGAGAGAGAAAAAGAGAAAGAGAAAAAGACAAAGAGAGCACAATCTTATCCCTAACCGTCTCCGTCTCCGCCTTCTCATTTTTATAGTTAAAGAAGTCGTGATGAACTTGGAAAGCCTGATTCTATCGAGAATTTCAAAAGTGCTATTATCCATCCGGGAGGACGTGAGCCTTCGTTTAAAGGCGCAACGAATTAACTGTTTGGGTCTCGTTAGGGGATAGCGAGTTAAATTGTAAGAAATCCGCTATTTAACGCGCTATTCCCTAACGAAACCCAAACAGTTAATTCGTTGCGCCTTTAAACGAAGGCTCACGTCCTCGCGGATGGATAACATGTTTTAATAAACTTTTACACAAAAGTCAGTGGACAAGTGTGTTTTATTTATTGAAAATAATAAATTAAATTAAATTAATAATTAATTAAAATGTTTATATTATTTAGAGAATACTTTAAAATTTTAATTTCAATTATTTATTTTTTAAAAAAATATTTTTAAAAATTTATATAAATTAAAATACTAAAAAAAAACCTCTAAAAAGTGACACAAAAGTCACTGGACAAGATTTTTATATTTATTGAAATTATTTCAACTTAATCAAAATTTTGTGAATATTTATATATTTTTTTAGAGAATTGTTTAACATTTTAAATTAAATATTTATTTTTGAATAAATAATTTTCAAAATTTATATAAATCAAAATTTGAAAAAAAGAAATCTTCAAAAAAGTGACACAAAATCCAGTGGACAACTGTGTTTTATTTATTAAAAATATTTAAATTTAATTAAAAATTTAAAACTTTTTTATATTATCTACAAAATATTTTAACATTTTAAATTAAATTATTTATTTTTAAAATAAATTATTTTTAAAAATTCATATAAATCAAAATATTTTTAAAAAACCTTTGAAAAGTGACACAAAAGTCCGTGGACAGGTGTGTTTTTTTAATTAAAAATATTTAAATTAAATTAAATTAATAATTAATTAAAATATTTATATTATTCAGAGAATAATTTAAAATTTAAAATTCAATTATTTATTTTCAAAATAAATTAATATAACTTTTTTTTTTATTCTAAAAAAGTGACACAAAATCCAGTAGACAACTGTGTTTTATTTATTAAAAATATTTAAATTTAATTAAAAATTTAAAACTTTTTTATATTATCTACAAAATATTTTAACATTTTAAATTAAATATTTATTTAAAAAAATATATTTTTAAAAAATTATATAAATTGAAATACTAAAAAAAACCTCTAAAAAGTGACACAAAAGTCACTGGACAAGATTTTTATATTTATTGAAATTATTTCAACTTAATCAAAATTTTGTGAATATTTGTATATTTTTTAGAGAATTGTTTAACATTTTAAATTAAATATTTATTTTTGAATAAATAATTTTCAAAATTTATAAAAATCAAAATTTGAAAAAAAGAAATCTTCAAAAAAGTGACACAAAATCCAGTGGAAAACTGTGTTTTATTTATTAAAAATATTTAAATTTAATTAAAAATTTAAAACTTTTTGTATTATTTAGAGAATTGTTTAACATTTTAAATTAAATATTTATTTTTAAAATAAATTATTTTTAAAAATTCATATAAATCAAAATATTTTTAAAAAACCTTTGAAAAGTGACACAAAAGTCCGTGGACAGGTTTTTTTTTATTTATTAAAAATATTTAAATTAAATTAAATTAAAAATTAATTTAAATGTTTATATTATTTAGAGAATAATTTAAAATTTAAAATTCAATTATTTATTTAAAAAAAAATTAATAAAATTTGTTTTTTTTTATTCTAAAAAAGTGACACAAAAGTCCGTTGACAAAAATTTAAAAATGGCTTAATAATCAATTTTTTGTCGTTTTTTTTTAATTGGATTAACGAAAATAATTGATTAGACATACTTTGGGAAAGACTCTTTAAAAAATTAAAATTTTAAACTTTTTTTTTTCTTAAAAAAGCACTAACCGAAAGAGTAAGAGAAAGCACGAGACCCACTAGAATTCAAAAAAGATAAAAAATTATGTCGAGGTAAGCATGTGACGCTCAGAATCGATTAAAAATGAGCCACGTTAATGCACGAAATGAAAATCAAGCTGGAAGACCACCCAGGAGATGGACCACAATTGCTAATGACAGAAAGGAGTAGGCTTCCATTTGGCGCCGAAATTTCGGCTATCTCGTCTTGTATTCGTCTTGAATTCGTCTTACGCAGTGTGCCGAAAACTTTTTTATTGCGTAAGACGAATGCAAGACGAACTTTTGTCTCCGTCTTTCGTGGAAGTCTTAGCGTTATGAGTAAAGAACGGATCGAATAAGTAGCTATCCTTCCAATGCCAAATCAATTTCATTGTGAAGTATTCCGACGGTATTCTCAAATGGTTTCATCAGGGGAAATGCATAAACTAGAAGAGATGGAGCACAAGAGCAACAAAAGAAATAAACTGAAATGTTCTATCAGAACAAAAATTGTAAACCAAGACGTCGCAGCGCAATTTAATGGCGTACAAACACATGATATGACATGACGTGGTAATATCAGAACTTCAGAACGTTTTCGGTTTCGCAATTTACAGCTTAATAAGGAGAATTCTTAAAGTGGTACTATTTTCAGAGCGCTTTTTTTCTGTTATTAGACATATTCGACCTAACACTAGCAATTTTTACAAAAATTACGCAAAAAATACGCACAAAAGATGACCAAAAAAGAAGAAAACAAGCAAATGGCTAGGTGTCTGTATATTTTGGCCAATAACGCGCTTATTCAAGTTTAATTTATCTTTTTTTTTTTGTGATTTTCCAATTAAACTTTTCAAAAAAGCAAAAAAGTATGGCGAGGAGGGGTATTGAACTCACAACTCCAAGATTACCACCCATTCCTCTTCACCACTCGCACAGGTGATTAGCGGTTAGTCTATTATATCTCCGAGTGCAAAAACCACCTATAAAACATACATATATCGGCGAGAAGGGTGTACATGTAATATATATATCGCGAGCACTTGCGATAAGTCTATAATAAGTCTAAATTCTGCATATCGGCGAGCAGATGATGCCAATATGATTTCGAACTTTTTTACCCACTAAATTGTCGTTTTTTTCTCTTTTTTTTCAACTTTTCAACAATTTTTTTTAAACTTTTTTGTGTCATTATAACTAACTTTTAGCAGAAGTCAAACACGGCACCATCGATTGGAAATCGAGGTAGAGCGCGATGGCGCCTCTTGTTGGCGCACTTCTTGTGCAAAAATTATTTATCGCTTTTCAGGCTGAAACTGATTTTTCGATAATCTCACAACGTATGTTTTGTGAACAATTGTAAAAGACATTTAATAATAATGTGCATGTCTCTGAGTTTTTGGGCAAGAAGCTGGAATGCGCGAAGAAACTTTCACTAAAATACGAATGAATATGAAAAAGGTTTTCATTAAATTTTGGATCAAATGAGCAATGCTGAAACGTTAAGGCATAAAGAGTGCGTAAAAAGCGGTGGCTAAAGGGCTAAAGCCTCATTTTTTCAAGCCTCAGACTCAGCTCAGTTCACGAGAAATTGTGATCTTAGGAAAACATTTTTAGGAATTTAGGAAATATCGTTTGTATATTGATTTTAAATTTCCACGCAGAAAACAATACAATTTCTTTAAGAAAAAGCGATAACCATCGTAACCAGTCACAGCTGCTCAATAAATTGTTTAAATTCTTTGAAAATACGAAAGTTTTGTTGTAAATATGTCACATTAATTAATCATTTTTGATTTTCAGTAAAGATCGTTAGGATAATCACTCACATTCATTCAAAAACTCCAATGAACCCAGCTAGTTGAAAAATTCAATGAAGGATTACTGTTTTAACATGCGGTGTTTGCGGACTCGAGATTAAGCGCGCTTTCTCTATTTTCTTATTCCCAAAAAGTTCGTTTTCTGAGTTATTTCTTCGCCGTTTTTTTAATCTGCTGAACAAAATTTATTTTTTCAGGTAAAACGGCTTCATCTGAAACACTAATCACAATTTCGCAAGTTTCCATTAGATGTTATCGCTCAGCAAATTAATTTTTTTAGCGCAACGCTAAACGGAATATTCTACAGGTACTTCGTATTTCAAATTAAAGCAAGAGCAAAATTTAAGAAAATTTTCGAAAATTTCGTTTAAAAAGTTGGAAAACCCTTTCTAATTGATTGAATGATAGAGTTTCCGTAATTGCAAAATTTTTTCCTCGAAACATAATCAAAAACAGGATCAAACGAAAAAATTTAGTTCATCGAACTTGTAGTTCGATCAATTAATTAAATTTTACAAGATAAATTTTACAATTTTACAAGATACAAGATAAATTTTACAAGATAACTAAATTTTGCAACAAAATTTTACAAATGTTCTGCGTAGAGAAATGAATACGAAATGAAAATGGTGAACACGGACTTACTCTACCGTGCTCATTTTGAGAAAAATATTATAGCAAAAAGACGCACGAGGCCGCAGTAGTAAACATAAATAAAGTATTTATCGTAATTTAAAAATGAACACATTTCTTAAAAATAAATAAAAATATAAAATTAGAGGAAATATTATTTCTCGTGTTTTCTTACAGGCAACTAATGTTCCCTCATGACGACGATCACGATGAGAATACGGACTTAAACGACGGAACTCACACGGAGACTACTGCACAAATAGAAGATAAAGACGACGACTCGAAATTCGTCAACGCTATCGATTAGTAAACTTAATGTATTGTGCTGTTAGAATTCAATGTTGTTGACCCATTTTTTAATGATTTTTAATATCGCTGTTTTTGTTCTCATTCAACAGAACTTTTTTTTAAAAATAAATTTTCATGGATTACTACTGTCCGATTTTGAGAATGCAGTAGATTTATAACGGTGCTCGCGATAGGACAAATATGTACTACTTTTGCTCGCGATAAGCAGGATGTGTGCAGTTTATAGGTGGTGACTCGCGATTTGTCTATTATAGACTGATTACAAACGCTATCTCTCGTACCCAGCCAATTTTTGCGCGAGCTATATTCCATCTATATTAGTCTAAACGCAAATCACCTGTGAAGACTACCAGCCATTCCTCTTCACCACTCGACCACCGCTGCTAATAGAAAAAACAGTCGGGAATGCATATATGAAAGAGGGGGAAGCCGCGGATTTTCGGATCGATTCGTGGTTTTTGCGCCACGCTTGTTGAACAAGAAAAACCCTAAAACCTTCAAAAGAAATCGAAAAACCATTGACCCCCCCAACTGAACTTCAGAACATGTTCAGTTTCGCAATATACACCTTAATAAGGAGAATTCTTAAAGTGGTATTATTTTCAGAATAACTCTCATGAGAATATGAGAAATCATCGAAAAGTGCGGTATAGAAATATTTTTAAAATTTGATTTCGAAATTTTTAATTTAAAAAATTAAAAAAAAAACGAGCAATCAATGAGAAAATGAGATCGCGATTGGAAGAGAAATTTAAATTTAAATTTAGAAAAAAACGCCCATGAATAGAAAAGTTGGTTCAATGGCGCGCGATTGCATAACTATTATTATTTTTTAATTTTTTAAACATAAATTGCGATTTAAAAAAATTTATTTCGGGTTAAAAATCGAAATAAGAAGTTAATTGGCATGAGGAAGCGAAAATATACAAAGCAAAGTAATGCAATCGCGCTCCAATGAGACAACTCTTCGAATTATGCAAAAAGCGATTTTTTAGGAAATTACTGATCTCATTTTTAAATTATTTTTTGGTTTTTTGTTGTTTCTCAAAATTTCAAAATTAAAAAAAAATTTTTTTGAATTTCCAAATCGCAAATCGCAATTTTTGCCTATTTCTCTACGCTTTTCTAGAATAATCATAGAATAATCTGTAATAATAATGAAAATTTGCTTGAAAAAAAGGTAAAAATAATCTGAATGAAGCATATGACTGAAAAAAACGTGTCTGTAAAAGCATTTCATAAAATGAAAAATCGAAGAGCGAGAGAAAAAGTGACATTGCGAAATAAAGACACGAGACTGGAAAAGACATGGTAAACATTCTGAAACTGTCTGAAATTGTCTGAAATTTGTTAATATATTGTAATCCTAATTGATTTCACTAATTAACCCATTTTTAAACATAAATCTTCCGTCTTTTACACGGCAATCAGCTGGTCTCTGCATCCTCCTCAAGTAGAGTCATGTTCGATCTTCCCCCTTTTGCTATTCAATAGATTCACGCGAGCCTGGTTTTTGTCGGTACATAGACTAGTACTAGTCAAGCAACGCGCCTGCGTCTTTATCGCTTCTTCGGCTTATTAGCTAAGATCAAAGTGTAGTATCTGTTCTTATCGTATTAACCTACGGTATACACTCGATTGAGTGTAATAAAGGTTATATGATTTTTGGAACCTAGGGAAGACTCGGGGCTTGCTCCGACTTCCCAAGGGTCGTCCTGGCGTTGCACTGCTGCCGGGCTCGGCCCAGTCCCCGTGGGGACAGAAAGGATATGTTGAAGTATCTGGTGGAGATGCTCGGTGCTAGGTGCCCTGTTCTGCGGAATCGTTAGTGAGGCAGTTTAATAGTATTTTCCATTAAACGGAATTTTTGAACTGAAATGATTGCTCCGCCGCATCAAACATATTTTCAGTAAGGCTTCCACGAAAGACGAAACAAGACCGTCTCGTCTACGTCATCGTCTAGAATTCGTCTGACACGCAGAGATAGACATTGTGTTGGTACACATGCATTTTAATTGACGACGAAAGACCAACGAAGACGAGACGAAGGAATTCCACGAAAGACAATCGACTTATTTCGTCTTGGCAGCCGTAATTTCCACAAAAGACAAAAAACCGTCTTTCCCCTCATCTTTCGTCTCGTCCTCATTCGTCTCCTCGTCTTTAGTCTCGTCTTCGTTCGTCTTACGCAATGAACGCCAGTATAAACGCAAGACTTACGTAAATCAGACGAATTCCAGACGAAGACCAAGACGAGACGGCCGGCCGAAAATTTGCTCAAATGGAACCCTTCTCCACAATATTCTTTCAGTTCGTCTTGCATTCGTCTTGCATTCGTCTCACGCAATGAACGCAAGACTTACGTAAATCAGACGAATTCCAGACGAAGACCAAGACGAAACGAGATATCCGAAAATTCGCTCAAATGGAAGCCTTAACCGCAATATTCTTTCGGTTCGTCTTGCATTCGTCTTATGCAATAAACGCAAGACGTACGCAAATTAGACGAATTCAAGACGAAGACCAAGACGAGACAAGACGACCGAAATTTTGTCCATATGGAAGCCTTTTCCACAATATTCTTTCAGTTCGTCTTGCATTCGTCTTACGCAATGAACGCAAGACTTACGAAAGTCAGACGAATTCAAGACGAGACGAGACGACCGAAAATTCGCCCAAATTGAAGCCTTCTCCACAATATTCTTTCAGTTCGTCTTGCATTCGTCTTACGCAATGAACGCAAGACTTACGAAAGTCAGACGAATTCAAGACGAGACGAGACGACCGAAAATTCGCCCAAATTGAAGCCTTCTCCACAATATTCTTTCAGTTCGTCTTGCATTCGTCTTTCGTAATGAACGCAATTATAAACGCAAGACTTCCGTAAATCAGACGAATTCAAGACGAAGACGAGACGAGAGGACGAATTCAAGACGAAAAAATCGTTTATAAAAACCAGAAAATGCTCTGCCAAAGTTATAATACAAAATTTTAAAAGAAAGTTTTACACTGAAGCCCGTCCACTCGTATCCAGGCCAACGTCGCTCAACACGCCGATCTGAAATTCCAGTGAAACGTAGTCATATTCATTTTGGATCATTTATTTGTCTTCGAAAGATCTTTTTCTTATTCATTTGGTTGATGTTGTACTACCTCGGACATGTTTCGTCTCTCTGGCACCACACTTTTTATGAAATCTCACACAAAAATTAGGAGCGGCGCACTCAGAGACTTTCGCAGAAACATATCAAGAATCATCATTAGCGGGTGGGGGGCGGGGCGGGACGGGTGGGACACGAGATGGAATAACATAATAGGATACTGCAGTTTTGTGTTCGGCTATAAAGAATGTGCACCTCAACAAGAAAAAACAATACAAGTTTCTTTCAGAGAAGACAACAGTCATATTTACATAATTAAAAATATCAAGATGATAATAATAGGTAATTGGGAAGAATGGTGGGCGTGTCTACTCAGAGAATCGATCGATAATTTGAGTGAAACGGATGAATGGAAGAGACAAAGAGAAAAACGACGACCCGTTCAACACTTAATAACGATTTTGGTTGGGATGATGAGGGGGGGGAGGGGGACTAGACCGGCTACAACTTATTTTGAGAGAATAAAAAAACAGGAGACACTGGGCATCAGGAAAAGTCCACTGGGAGGGGGTGGGGGGAGGAGTTTGTTAAAAACGAAATAATAGAAAAGGAGACCTAGAAACGCGGATGTCTTAAATCTGACTATTTAGAGCTGCATGCTCTCTACCGGTTCAAACTCGTCCTGAAGAGAAGCTAGAATTTGCGCCTGCTTCACAGTTTGTATTTGTGTTTCAACACGTTGAAGATCAGCCAGAATTTGAGCATCACGCTCTCTCATCTCTTTCTGAAAAAAGAGAAAACTTTTAAATGAAAGCTTCTTCGGAAATTTCGAAAAAAAAATTAAAAAATTTTTAAGATTCTTAATTCTTTGAAATTCGCCAAGACATACCATTTCTCTCTTTAACTGCTCAAATAAGTTATTGAAATTGACAGGCACATGATCGTCTCCGCTTTTGGATGTCGACGTTATCGAGACACTAGACTGTTCTGGAGTGGATGCCCGATCCATTTCGAATCCACTGTCCGGATAGCTGATGTCCATAGTAGCGTTTTCAGAGCGCATTGTCTGGAATCCCTGAGAGATTATTTCGCTTTTTTTTATAATCACAACTTACTTCATCATCGTAATCGTAATCCAAATGATTCGAGTAGTCGTTTTCGTCTGTCGACAATGGCGCCTTCTTCGGAATTCTCTCATTATATTGATGATTCGGGTGGTTCTCATCATCGAAGAAAACTGTGGACTTCTGGAAATTGTCCATTGATGTGCTGTTTTGCTTTTTAGGAAGTGTCGCCGAGGTGTAAATCTTCTTAAAGAACCGTTTCGTGGCGCGCAGGAACGTTGTGTTGTTGTCTCCGTTGGTACCGGCACTGCCACGTGGCATCACTCCAGATCGATTCATTTCGGTCGTTGAGATAGCGTGTGTCGAAGTTGTTGAATATGTTGTGTGTGGGCCAGCACTGTGCGAACTGGAAAAAAAACTGATTACTGACTGCAATTAGCGTGCTCGTGACTTCTTCTCATATTGATAAGTTTGTCACTTCAAGTCTGCAAACATGTTTCTGGTGGGAAAATTTTTTAGTCTAAAAGAGCGCATTTGCAGCGCCTCTTCCTCAAAAATAATTCCGTGTCGGCAATGAATTCTATAGTGGAACATATTTCCTGTCTAACGCAGCTCCACGACAAATTTACAAACTTTCAGAACAAGAGAAGGAAGTTTATTGACGAAATAAATTACTTTGAACGTGGATTTAGAAGAACACCTTGGCGGCCGCGAGATTCGCCTTTGAGCGTAGCGTGTCTCGCCACGCCCAGAATACGCAAAAATTAAATGAATAAAAATTCGCTTAAATCTCAATTTTCTGCATTTTCAAGACAATTCGATCGAAAAAAGAAAAAGAGACACTTTTAATAGATTAGAGAGACAAGCTGAGGCATCATTTTTTTTGCCGTTTCTATAATGTTAGTTTCGTTCTTTGAAGAACTATAATTTAAATGAAAAAGAAAGAAAAACGATATACCAATAAAACAGTCAGGTACTCATTCTACAAATGCAAAAGGTTGAAATGAAGAATTGAGACATTTTTCAAATGAAGAGCACTGCACAGCCAGACGAATGAGTCGCCGGCCGGCAAACCGAAGACAAGTGAAACCCAATCCTCGGCCGAGAAATTTTTTCTCGTCCGAAAAGAATGGAAAAAAGTGAGAAACTTCTCCTGTTTTACAACAAAAGCGATATGCGGAACATCAACAACTCTCGAAATGTTTCAAATTGACTTAAAACCAGTTCAAGATCAACTTACCGATGATGCGCTCCACCTCCACTGCTACCACTTCCTCTGTCGGAGTCGTCCGTCGAACTGCCGCTATTCGTCTGTTCGTACTTTCGACGGGAGCTTTGCGAATACTTTAAGTTTCTAGCGCTTTTTGATTGCTGGTGGTGATGATGTGATGTTGAAACGTCGTCTAGATGGAGCAGCCCGCCACCATCTTTTCGCGATTTTCGTAGAAATGCGGCTTGAATCGGTTCCGACGACTTGCTCGTCAGGTTGCCGTTGAAGGAGTCTGAAATCAAGTTTTTTTTCTTGGAAAATGGATGAAAGTTGGCGAATATTCTGTGAAATTCATTTTTATCTGACGATAGCTATAATAATATCAAATTAATCAATCGATTGCTGGAAGAATGTGCTCAAGGATAGCCAAAATGCCGAAAAAAAAATAAATACTCCACTGCTTGAAAATGCGCTTGCATCAGCACATTAGACGCCCATTTAATGTTTTCCAATTTTGGGAGTTCGCGTTAAAACGTGGAATTAAATATTTAATTGTTGAAATAAACAAAAAATAGAAGAAATCGACAAAAAGCTATGCAATCGAGCGCCATTGAACAAATTATTCGAAACAGTTCTGAACCGGCGTGCCACTTAAACAAGAGTTTGGGAAAAGTGTGTTGATAAGCGTAAATTCTTAAATTCAAGGGAGCCGTTTCATTCCGTTGGGAGGCTCCAAGATCTCTATAATTCTATTTGCAGGTATCAAAAAAATCAAGGAAAATTCATTGAAAAAAAGTTATTTTTTTGCAAATAGAAAAATCAATGCGCTTCAGAGAAAAAAACGGTAGAAAATCTGATTATTTCACAAGACAAACGTGCAAAAGAAGAAAAACGGGACTGTCAGTTTAGGGTGCACCAACCAGGCGCCCCACCCCCCTCTCATCTTTCAAGTAGTCACCGAGTTACTGCTAGTAAATGTGCTCTCTAGGTGAACATGTCAAATAATAAAACCCAACTTGCCAAACGGCTAATGATAAGAAAAATTATTGAAATGCGGCAGCACAATATTTGTTTCCGAAGGGGCCGACAACTGATTCCCGAAAAATGCAAAGAACGTTTTTTGAAGGGTGGGGGGGGGGGGAGAGAAACTAAAGGTGTGTTTGTCTGGTTTTCACGGGGCAAAACGAGCATCGAAAAAACAACGAAACACAAGGATCAATTTCAGGGATTACCATTAGAGACGGAGACAAACACAATTGGTTGGAAAATAGAGAATGTCGAGAAATGGGACAAGTGCAAGAAAAATAGTCATCAAGAGTGTTGAAGGAGTCAGAAAGAGCTCCTTTCTTTGTCTCATGGTAAGTGCTCAGCATTAATTGGTTATAATCATGACGTCATGGCGAATGCAGTGGAAAATAAGCGACGTGACAGCAACATATTGTGCACGAGCGTTTCGGAATGTATGAGAAGCTATATACATAGTGATCGTGCATGTGGAAGCAGTAAATCTGAATGGCTCAATAAAATGAATCAGCAACGTTTCGACTGGAGGAGACAAAATCCCGTAGCTTTTTACAACAACTTGACAAGAAACTCAAAAATTAACGAGAACGAGCTTAACGAACGGGAAATGCAGTACAGAATATTTATCTGATGAACCGCGCCAGTCCAGCAAAATGCGTTAATTTCCTTAGTAGAAGGCACATGTCTCCTTCATCGGAAGCTCCCACACTACGACTACTATTCTCATTTGTATGAAACCAGCAGGGATAGAGAGCGGGTGGGCTCTACCCATAAATATTTTGAGTTTATGGGCTGGCGGAAGGGTGGCGGAAAACTGAGAAAAAGGGAAAAAGAAGGAAGATACGTCACTTTAAGGAAACAAAATTATCTTACAGTGAAAGACATCGAGTGAAAGAGCCACGTTCATGAGAATAAAGAGAGCAGATGACCTCCAGAGGAGGTATTCTTGTTGTAAAGAAAGCATGAGCTGTTTATATATATATATATATATATTTTTTTTTTTTTAATATTTTTCTAATCACGCGTCGTCGAAACAATCTTTTGAAATTATTCAATCGCATTGGGAGGGGGTAGTCGTCAGCGGCCGTATTTTGTTGATGCAAGGCTTTCGTGTTCTAGAAAAGTGAAAATAAACGAATAAAAGGGAAATAAACCAAAATTTATGTTCAAAATGTTCACGAAGCACATGCAACAACTAAATATATTCGCAATTATGGCTTCCACGAAAGACGAAGACAAAAATTCGCCTTTCCTCTAGTCGTTCGTCTTGCATTCGTATTACGCAATAAACGCAAGTCAGACGAATTCAAGACGAATTCAAGATGAAGACGAAGACGAGACAAGAAAGCCTATTCGCAATAGAAAAATCTTAAAAATAAAAATTACGTTCAAAGCAGCGCGGATTAATACAAAGTGTGTTTCGCAGAGACGTTAACGACTACCAAGAAAGATGGCAAAAAAATTTCGAAGAATTTGTTAAGTAATGCATTTTTAATTGTATTTTTCGAGATAATACGAAAAGCGATGGGGGGGGAGGAGACGGAGAGCATCAAATTGGTGGCAACGAATTGAAGGGAAGGCGGGCAGAGCCTGACCGCAAATCTTCGGCTCATATTTTCGTTTATTCTTTCTCGATATTTACAGATTCTCCCGCTTCTTCTAGCGTGCATTCTTTTTATATTAATCATGTAGGAATAAAACAGAAATTTTTAGAGAAAGCACGATAGATCAACGGGAGAAATTGGAAAGGATGAGAGAGAAAACGAGTAGCGCGCGCGCGGCGGCTTTTCGTTTAGGCTCCCGCCATTTTTCCCTTCAATTCACTTTTCCCCAATTCGGTGTATCCCTTCTTTTCAAATGATTTCTAATTTTCAACCGTTAGGAAATATTATTTTTTTTTTCAAAAAAAAAGGAATACACAAGCAATGTATAATAATAGCAATGAAAACCCCACAAAATTCGTTAAAAAGAGGCTAAAAAGAGAAAATTGGAGAGGAAAAGGATAAGGAAACGAATATCGACGGGTTCACAGCGTTTGAAAAGGTTCAGTGTGCATATGGTAAACATTTATTTATAGTCATGTAAATATTCGACAAGACATGTGTCGTTTATTTCCCTAAAACAATGAATCCTACGAAAATGTGCAATGTTTATTTTTGAATAAACCGTCGAGCCATTCCCCCGAAAGAATAACATGTTTTCCTATATTTTTAAACTAAACTTCAAAATGAAAAAAAAAGGAATATAAATCCTAAAAAATTGGTTTTATATACATTTTTAGAATAACTGACTGCCTACCTGATGTCTAGCGAGTAAGATAACGGGAAATTTCGTGAATAATCCAATTATTATATTAAAAAAAAGAAAAATGATGATAGGTAATTAAAAGAATGAAAATGATGGAGAATGGGTGAGGGTAAATTTTATTTGCGGGTCCCGCAACGAAAGCTATTAACAATTAATTTTATTGAGTGTTGCGCCTTTAATATACTGTACTAAAACTTTTTTTTTCATTTTTTTTTTCATTTTTTCCCCTATTTTCAGCGATTTTACATCGAGCTTCATGATTGCTGGTCTGACAAAACTAAATATTCATCGAAAACTATATTTTGCGAAAATTGGTAAGTAAATAAAATGCAAAATAGTTAAGGAAAATCTCCAGAACCAGGCAGTTCATCGCGTTTAAATTTTGTCTTTATTCATGTTCCGAAACATCTTGTTGACCCGGACTTGCCCTGTTTATTGTAGAGGAACGTATATGGCTTCAGAAATAAGAGAAAAAAACGAAAGAAACACACATAACACTCACACAAACAGTTTTGCAAATAGAGCGTGAATCGCCGGGCTGCTTGCTTACTTTTAAATTGAAAATGTACATCTACCTATTTAGAGACTTTAAACTTGAAATAGTGGTATCGCCCTAAGTGATTTTTTCCATTAAGATAATGCGCAAGAAAAAATGTTCAAAGGGACATGAAAATTTCCTCGTTTTTCCCCGTTTTTTTTTCGTAGTTCACAGCGAATAGAGTACGGTGGCGCAAAATTAAAAAAAGCAAAAAAAAGTGAATCACTTCCAAATTAGCCCACCTTATGGGGTTATTCATCATGCATTTTAATGCAAAAAAATGCCACTTTAATCTTATTCACGATAGCATTTTAATGCAAAAAAAAATACATTTTAATTCAGTACTTTGTTCAATTAAAATGCAAGGTGGTGTCGGATACCGTCACCGAGAAAGTCTATGCGCCTTTAATTTATTTTTGGCTTTCAAATAAATAATTTTACTATTTTCTCACAATTGCCATAGTAATTTTACGCTTTTTCGCCTCCTCGTCGTTCATTTTTAGCTGTAAAATATTATTTTTATCAAATTAATTTAAATTTTTTTCGAAAATGTGAATTTTTCGCACAATAGGAGTTCTTCTGGAAAAAAAAAATTTGAAGGCCTCGTAAATCGACGCATTAAAGGCGCATAGACTTTCTCGGTGACGATATCCGACACCACCTTGCATTTTAACTGAACTACGATGCATTTTTTTCAATTAAAATGGTATCGTGAATAAGATTAAAGTGGCATTTTTTGCATAAAAACGCATCATGAATAACCCCAAAAGGGACAAGAAATTTTCCTCGTTTTTTCCTTTTTTTTCGTCGTTCACTGCGAGTACGGTGGCGCGAAATTAAAAAACAAAAAGAAGTGAATCACTTTCAAATTAACCCCAATTAGTCCTCAAAAGTGTGAGGGTCTCGCAGCGACAGAAGGCAAAGAAAGAAGCAAAGTTTGTTGCGCACGCAAAATTTACTTTGAACATACAACTTTAGTTGAAGTTCACAAACCTGCTTTTTCATTTCTGGCCACGACATATGATAACTCGTACATCACTACTAGCCGGCTCCCCACTTCTAGAATATCAGTTGTCAGTGTCAATAATAGTAGTAGTGGTTGTAGTTGTAGATGTTGTATGTAGTACGAGAGAGGAGGTCAGTTGTTGGGTTGGGTTTGGGGGCACGGAGCAAAAAATCAAAAAAAAAATAATGTTGTGTGTGTGTGTCTTCCTCCTGAGATCTTGAGGCAAGATTCGACTTGAAAAGAGACCCCTCCCCGGGGTAACAACAACGAAGAAGAGGGCAACTGTTCCCCAGCCGCGTGTGTGTGTGTGTGTGTCGCCCACCGTGCCTTGGCACTTTCAAATTAGATTCGTCCCCACATTGAACGCGGCGACAACGACTTCAAGTGGAAAAAAAGCATGGCGCGGGGAGGGGGGGGGGGGAGAAGCGACGGATAATGGGAATCAGTAGAGAACATACAACAGGTGTCACTCATCCCTTCGCAACATTTCGGCGGTTAGCAAACATTGGTTTTCCCTATGCATTCTGATAGCGCCACACTTGTGGAATCATACTACTGAAAAGAGATCGGATCGCTGTGGTTTCTTTACAGCAGCGACGCACGTTCTGAAAAACGGGAAAAGATTCGCAAATCGAATTTGCATAGCCATTGACGGCGGCAAGGAGATGAAGCTCCCGAATATGAGAGTCAAAGCTCAGAAAGCTGGACTCAAAGCTTCAGATATGCCGAAACCTGTTATTTATGAGAAATACAGTGAGAAATCGCGTGAAATCGCTGAGTTTCAGAGCTGCACAGTGCTCCAGCTCACACAGAAAGAGAGCAAGCCTCACTCAGGAGCAGGAGCTTTCCAGACTAGAATCAATCAAGATTCAGATGTGTGGAATCTCTGAAGAAGACGCTTCTTACGGAATCAGCCGTTATTCGCTACTTTCAGACTTATTCAAGCTGAAAATGCTGCCACCCAGTACCCCCAGAATGAAAAGTTACCTGGTGCAGCGCCGAGAACTGCCAGCGAGAAGTCCTTAAAGGTGACAAGCCATGTCCAGAGATCGATGAGCGACAGAATGACGAACATTCGTCGTCGCCACCGCGTCCTCCAGAGCACCCACACGAGAATAATCAGCTCGTGGGCCGGATCAAATTGTGTTGTCGATGACAGTTTATCGATAGGGGTAGGCAGGCGGGTTAGGCCCAACCGTTTGCACTCTCAAAAGAGCAGTCGTTGCGCGCCCCGTGAGTGGCGATATGATGAGTAGTAGTCCTCCTGCGTCGAGGCGTCTCAGCTCACCCTTCAGGCAGTCAGTCAACAAGACCGGTCTTTCCGCGCACAGAGCACTGACACTGGGGCACTGGCACACTATGTTGTAGTACAGTGTACGCAAAGGTTGTAAATGCGGAAAATAAGAAGCAAAACGACAAAAGTTTCATTAAGTTACAGCCGATGCGACGACGGTGCGGGTGGAGCTTCGAAATAACATGTGTGTACTCTCGGGATTGTTAATCAAAACGCAACGAGGAGAACACGCTTCGCAACAACTAACAACCAGTTGCACGGCTCGAAATAGGTCTTCCGAAAAAAGACGGCAGCGAAAAGGGAGAGAAATCGGCAAAAAAAAGCTGGGTGCCAGTTTGCAGCGAGGCCATGAAGCGGGCTGAAATGGGCTAAAACGGGCAGACCCAGACTGGCCGATAGAGACTTCTCCAGCACCAATTCCCGCTGTGAAGAGAGGAATGTGAGGGGCCCGAAACGGGCTGAAACGGGCAGACCCAGACTGGGCGATAGCAGCTTCTCCAGCACCAATTCCCACTGTGAAGAGAGGGATGTGAGGGGCCCGAAACGGGCTGAAACGGGCAGACCCAGACTGGCCGATAGCAGCTTCTCCAGCACCAATTCCCGCTGTGAAGAGAGGATTGTGAGGGGGCTGTGCTCGGCCCGTGGGCGGCCCGCGGACTGCCCGTTTGCAAGTCTAACTAATAGCAAGTTAATCGCAAATTTCGAAAAGGTGCGGCGACTTGCAGAATAATACAAAAATCTCTGAAAATTGTGAGAGTGGATCGATTGGAAATATTGGGAAAATTGATCTTTTTGACTAGTTCTCCCCTAGTTCTCCTCTTCTTCTTCACACCACTGTCAGCAGTTTTCAAAAAACTCTAGCTGCAAGCAACGACGTCTGAAATTGCCTGTTGGCTTCGACGCGAGCCGAGCTGTGCGGCTCACACCTCTCGCCGCTCTCCAATTGATCTGAACCGAGGTCAACTCACTACAAAAGAAGGTAGAGGAGGTGGAAAAGAGCAAATCTCGTGATACGGGGAACGAAAACCTGACTAGTACGAAGTGAGCTCAATGGAGCAAGTACATATTGAATGCTTCTCAGGAAGCGCGCACTCATCGAAAGAAAACTGCGAGGTATGAAGGGGGGGAATAAATGAGGAAGAGAAAACGAGGAAAAGATCACAAATGACCGCCAACATTTATTTGCCACCAGCCAGGGAATGAGAGGTGCTGAGGTGCTGCTCGCGCAACAATGCTCCGAGAGCCACCACCCGCACATTTGTGGGGAGAGCTGGAAGAGCATGAAGCGCCAAAGTCTTCCCTGGCAGCTTCCAGAGCTTCCAGACAAGACCGTGTACTTCTCCGACCGGGGCAAAGCCAGAGTATGGCGGAATTGGATTTGGGAACGCGGAATCTGGAATCCGGAATACGGAATGTAAAAAACGGCGGAATCCGGAATGCGGAATGCGGAAAACGGAATATTAACCATTAATGAGGGAGTATTTATGATGTAAATGCGCTCTGTTCGCAAAAATTTTTGCGGGAGTTCAAAAAAGTATACTTTTCACAACAATTGAGAATAAAGAATTCGAACGGAATAAAAACGCCATATCGCGGAATCCGGAATGCGGAAAACGGAAAAAAATTTTCACGGAATCCGGAAAACGGAAAAAAAAATTTTCACGAAATCTGCAATGCGGAAAACGGAAAAAAATGTTTTCACGGAATCTGGAATCCGGAATACGGAATGTAAAAAATGGCGGAATGCGGAATGCGGAAAACGGAATATTAACCATTAATGAGGGAATCAAATGATGTAAATGCGCTCTGTTCGCAAAAATTTTTGCGGGAATTCAAAAAAGTATACTTTTCACAACAATTGAGAATACAGAATTCGAACGGAATAAAAACGCCATATCGCGGAATCCGGAATGCGGAAAACGGAAAAAATATTTTTCACGAAATCTGGAATCCGGAAAACGAATTGAAAAAAACGGCGGAATCCGGAATTCCGCCCTTCTCTGGGCAAAGCGGTAAAGCCACAGTACAAAACGCCGCGGATTCCACGGATTACGGTACACCTCATCTGAATCTGAATCTGAATCTGGCAACAAAGAAACGAAGAAAAAAGCGAAAAGCTATATTCGGCTATAACAAAAAGAAATGCCGACGTGTGGAATGGTGAAAGTAGGAAGGGAGAACCGACTTTCGCCCGCGCCAGCAGAAGCGCGGGGAGGTATAGGAAAATCTTCCAGTTTGTCTTGCTTCTAATAGAAGAGCAGTGTCTAATGGAAGTGCACTTTTCCTCTCCTACTCCGATATTCAGCGTTCTTCACTTAAAAACTTCAATTTTGTAGCAAAAAGTCTTGAAACTCTATTAGAAGATTTTTTTCGTTAAACTTTAAGAAAGTGAGGAAAATTCGATTATTCCGAGCAAAAAACGAGATTTGCCGAATTCTAGGACAAATTTGCCGAGTTCTAGGGCAAATTTGGTAATTTCCACGGCAAAGTGCCAAGTTCTAAGGCAAATTTGCCGGTTTTCATGGCAGTTTGGCGAGTTCTAGATGGAGCAATTTGCCGAATACTAGGACAAAATTTGCCGGGTTTCAAGGCAATTTGCCGAGTTCTAGGGCAAAGTGCCGATTTCTAAGGCAAATTTGCTAATTTCTACGGTAAGGCAATATGCCGAGTTCTATGGCAAATTTGCCGGTTTTCAAGGCAATTTGCCGAGTTCTAGGGCAAATTTGCCAATTTTCAAGGCAGTTTGGCAAGTTCTAGGGCAATATTGGTGATTTCCACAGCAAAGTGCCAATTTCCAAGGCAAATTTGCTGATTCCCACGGTAAGGCAATTTGCCGAGTTCTAAGGCAAAGTTTCTGACTTCCACAGCAACGTGCCGAGTTCTGTGGCAAATTTGCCGATTTTCAAGGCGGTTTGGCAAGTTCTAGGGCAACGTTGGTGATTTCCACGGAAAAGTGCCAAGTTCTAAGGCAAATTTGCCGGTGTTCAAAGAAATTTGCCGAGTTCTGTCGCAAATTTGCCGGTTTTCAAAGAAATTTGCCGAGTTCTGTCGCAATTTTGCCGGTTTTCACGAAAAGGCAATTTTCCGTGTTCTAAGGCAAATTTGCCGGTTTTCAAGGCAATTTGCCGAGTTCTGTCGCAAATTTGCCGGTTTTCACGGTAAGGCAATATGCCGAGTTCTAAGGCAAATTTGCTAATTTTCACGGCAATTTGCCGAGTTTTATGGCAAATTTGCCAGTTTTCACGAAAAGGCAATTTGCCGTGTTCTAAGGCAAATTTGCTAATTTTCACGGCAATTTGCCGGTTTTCAAGTCAATTTGCCGAGTTCTATGCAAATTTGCCGATTTTCAAGGCAGTTTGGAAAGTTCTTTAGCAATATTGGTGATTTCCACGGCAATATGCCGAGTTCTAAAACAAATTCGCCGAGTTTTAAATCAGCTTTGCTAATTTCTAATATTAAGGCGACGTTGCTGGCTTTCAAGGCAAATCTGGCCAGTTCTACGGCTACTCTACGGCTTCTCACGGCAATATGCTGGTTTTCACAGTAATCTGGTCAATTCAGCTATTGCTTTGCTGGTTCTCACGGCAATTTGCACAAAGTGCACACCTACCAAGACGCTGTCGTTCGCATGCCAAACCGTCTGGCAGCAGCCGATCAGAAGCTTCTGAAGAGAAGCTCGCTTAAATGGGGAGACGACGACAGAGACGATAAAAGCTCGGAATGTTCCAAAACGTTCGAACAGAGAGTGTAGGGGGGGGGGGAAAGGGTTTTCCGATTTTCATGGCAGCTTGCCGAGCTCTGGGGCAACTATGCAGATTTTCACGGCAATCTGGCCAATGCTATGGCAATTTTACTCTTTTTTACGGCAATGTGCCGAATTCCACGACGAAGTTGCTGTGCTTTGGTTAAACAACGTTGGTTTTCGGTTAGAGTGGTGGGTGGGTGGCCAGGTGGGAGGAGGGGATTGGGCAACGGGCAGCGGAACGGATGGGTCGGACGCAAGAATGAATAGAAGACGTGCATTACCTATTCATATATCTACGAGAATATGCGTGTGATAGTAGTAGAGAAACGAGGCAAACTGGATGCGATCCGACGAGATTCCTTGAACGTGAAAGTGGCAGAATCACACAGAATCACACAGAATCAGAGAGAATTGGTTAGCCGCCGAGAAGCTTCTCAGAATTCTCAGAATACCGTAGCCCACCAGCTCGCGAGCTTCAGAATCTTTCCAAAAGTGCTCACGGGCGGTGTCCCACCGTTTTGTCTCAAAATTTGCAGAACTTTACTTTTCTAGTTACCGTAAAACCAACCTCTAATAGTATTGCATGCTTTTACATACAGTAACCAATTTCCTGGTGCAGCTACCATGAATGCTAACCCAGCGACACTGGAGACTTTGGTCGCTGCTACGTGAGCTGCTACGTAAAAACGCGGAAATAATTTGTCGGCACACTCTCACTCGAGTAGATTGAGCCGAGAGAGCCCACCCCCAATTCAAATACATATTAAAGGGTGGCCCCTGACCCCCCTGGTGGGTGCTGGGGGGGGGGGGGCGGATCGGATCGGAAAAAGAGCAACTCTGACTCACCAATGTCATCGCGACTGCTCACGTACTGGCAATATTCGGTGCTCGAGAAGAAGTCGTTCGTCTGGCTCATTTTGTTAGGAAGGCCTGAAGAAGTGTAAGTGATTAGGAGAATCCCGCTGATTTCGAGCGCTGCTCCTGCTGCTCGACGTTCAACGGCTGGGGGGGGAAGGGAAGGCCGTTATTATATTGGAATCGAGGAGAGCGAACGGGCGGAGAACGTTGGATGTTTGGGCAATGGGGGAGGGTTGGGGAGAGAGGGACGAGGGAAAGTATAGGAGAAAGTACGGGAGAAACGAGCGAGATATTGGGGGAACGCCGTGGCGGGTGGGGAGGGGGGGGGGACAATGGAGAGAGGAGAGATTGTAGCATCATCGTCGTAAATAAAAGCCCATGTTTTTTGCGCTAATTGGCCATTCAAGTGCATAGATAACGGCGATCGGATCGCCGCGACGACTAAAGCAAGGCGAGAGGAGGCCGAGCCGAGCAGTTTTCAATTGTTCTTACATATTATCGCCGTAAAAAAGTTTCGGCATTTTTTCGAGCCCGCGAAAATCGGGATTTGAATTTAGAGGCTCCGCCCATTTCATCATCAGAGCGCATTTGCTATGCGCGATATATTTTTATCAGAAGAAACGAAACAAAAAAAATAAATGACGCAAATTGATATATTTAAACATTCGAAGAAACGTGTAAAAAATTCACGATTAATACAATTTCGTTCTTTTAATCCAGTTTAATTCTGAAAATTCAGAAGAAAAAATAAAAATTCAAAAAATATATCGCGCATAGCAAATGCGCTCTGATGATGAAATGGGCGGAGCCTCTAAATTCAAATCCCGATTTTCGCGGGCTCGAAAAAATGTCGAAACTTTTTTACGGCGATAATAGTACTGGCCAAAAAGGGTAACTTTGCTGAAATTCAGAAGGATCCATCTGAAAATCACTCAGAGGGGTCCGTGCATCGAATCAGCCATTCAGAACGTTCCATTTTTCGGTTTTTTTTGCAATTTTTTTCATAAATTTTTCGATTTTTTTTGTTCAAATTTTCGAAAATTTGACAATTCTTCTTGTTGAATCAATTTATTTTACCGTTTCCAGCTTTGCCTTAAAATATCAGATCGATCCGGGAAATTTCAGAAAAGTTATGCTCGAAAAAACTGTTTGTGAATACCTTTTTGGCCAGTACTAGAGCCCGTGTGCTGCTTTGTCGAAAGATTTAAAAATGTTTGTCCGGCAAACAAGTTTTCTTCAGTTTCAGAATTTGTAGCAGTCAAGAAAACGAGAAGATTTGGCTGGGGGGGGGAATCGCAGACATTTTACGCTGCCAGAAACAGCAAGTTTCAAAACTCTACATGGTGGGTGATAAATAGTGTTACGCGTTACAAACAAGTTCAATTTTCACCAGAATTGGACAAAAATGTATTGAAATGATACAAAAACAAATTTTCACAATAGTTTTCAATCAATAAAAAATAAAATTGATACGGTAGCGACTTGTGTTCATGCGCCAGAATCCACGAAAAGTTGCGTAACACTATTTATCACCCACCCTGTAGATGCTAAACGACACGTTCAGCGGCAATATTTATCGCAAAAACTTTGATTAATAGCATTAAAAATCGATCAATATTTGAAATCAATATCAATTTGAAAAAAAAACACTCCGAAATAACGCAGGTGGCCTTGTTTATCCATAATTTCTTTTGTCGGCTACTGTAGTTTTCACTCATTTAAGCTCACTTTTTCATAAATTTTTCGATTTTTTTTTAATTTTTCGAAAATTTGACAATTCTTCTTGTTGAATCAATTTATTTTACCGTTTCCAGCTTTGTCTGAAAATATCAGATCGATCCGGAAAGTTTCAGAAAAGTTATGCTCGAAACACTGTTTGCGAATACCTTTTTGGCCAGTACTAGAGCCCGTGTGCTGCTTTGTCGAAAGATTTAAAAAGGTTTGTCCGGCAAACAAGTTTTCTTCAGTTTCAGCATTTTGCAGCACTCATCGTGTGGCAAGAAAACGAGAAAACGTGGCTGAGGGAATCGGGCTGCCAGAAACAGCAAGTTTCAAAACTCTACGGGGTGGGTGATAAATAGTGTTACACGTTAGAAACGTTCTAAATGTCTTCAAACAAGTTCAATTTTCACCAGAATTGGACAACAGTTTTCACAATAGTTTTCAATCAATAAAAAATAAAACTGATACGGTAGCGACTTGTATTCATGCGCCAGAATCCACGAAAAGTTGCGTAACACTATTTATCACCCACCCTGTAGATGCGAAACGACACGTTCAGCGGCAATATTTATTGCAAAAACTTTGATTAATAGCATTAAAAATCGATCAATATTTGAAATCAATATCAATTTGAAAAAAAAAACACTCCGAAACGACGCAGGTCGCCTTGTTTATCCATGATTTCTCTTGTCGGCTACTGTAGTTTTCACTCATTTAAGCTCATTTTTTCATAAATTTTTCGATTTTTTTTTAATTTTTCGAAAATTTGACTATTCTTCTTGTTGAATCAATTTCTGTAAACGTTTTCAACCTTGTCTGAAAATATCAGATCGATGCGGGAACTTTCAGTAAAGTTATGCTCGATTATGCTCGAACTGTTTGTGCATACCTTTTTGGCCAGTACTGTACATCTGATGGTTTTCTTCTAATTGACTAAAACTGTAGCGTATGGGCGGAGCCGGAGCACATACGCTACAAAGCTCAAAAAAAAGGGAGTTTTCGGCTCTCTTTATTGATCTGACGTAAGCCAATTGTGGGGGGGGGGTCTACTCTCTTCAGTTTTTCTGCTTTTCTAGAATGCTCAAACCTTCCCCCCCCCCCTAAATTCCTTGAGCATGCTGCTCCCATTCTCACTACTAGCAAGCACGCGCCCATTTTCAGACAATTTCCAACTGGAAAACCACGAACCTAACGAGAGTTGTGTGTGAGTATGATGAATACGAGACAGGTTGGGACTGCTCTCCCCAAGACGACTGTGTCGGTTGCCAACGCTGAGAAGGCCTGACGGGCCAATTGTGGAGGATGCGGTGAGCGGAGGAAGAGGAAGAGGAGGAGGAGGAGGCGCTGCTGATGCCGATGCCGATGATGCGGCTGTTGACAGGTGGTGAAGTTCCGGCGAGGAGCTGAAAATGGTTGAAATGGAAGGTAATACTACGAATTCTTTAGACAGGCGCATGTATAAAAAGCGGGAGGACAAGAGGGGGGGGGGAGAGGGGAGGGATTCCAGACAAGCAAGTGTTGAGCAGCTGCTCAGAGAGCCATGACAAATTGTTTTTTTTTTGATTATTTCAGATCAGATGACTATGTATTTCTCGAAAAG
Source organism: Caenorhabditis inopinata (assembly GCA_003052745.1). Lineage (NCBI taxonomy): Eukaryota > Metazoa > Nematoda > Chromadorea > Rhabditida > Rhabditidae > Caenorhabditis > Caenorhabditis inopinata. The sequence goes on along the minus strand of AP018152.1, from coordinate 4,420,251 downwards.
TTCACTGCGTTGATTGAGAGCACCAGTGAGCAAGTCTCGAGCATTGCTCGAGCTGATGGAGCCGATCCATGGAATCAGCCAGGAGCACAAACCTTGTACGCACGTAATTAACAGAGAGAGAGAGAGAGAGAGAGAGAGCAACGCAACAAAAGGCATGCTCTCTCTCGGAAAGGAAAGGGGAAAGCTGGTCGCTGCTAGGACGACAAGAAAGACTCTTGAAATCTGTGCTCGGCTGGCTCGACCGGAAAGCGCACTGTGTTCTTCCAGTGTTTTTTTTGCCCCCCAATGTGTGCTCATGCTCAAATAAGGGAGTCGAGGGCGGAGCGGCGGGGGGGGGGGGAGGGGGGGGGCAAAATTACGAAAAGTTGGTTGGCTGATGGGTGATGGGTGATGGGGGGGGGGAGTGTTTAGTACGAGACAGCGACGTTCCGCTCCAGCAGTAGCAGCCAACAACACATGCTCCATGCTCATGGTTGGTCCTAGATTGGGTTAGATTAGAAAATTTGGAAAAAAATAGTGGGGGGGGGGTGGCGAATAACGATTCAAATGATGGAGAGGAAGAAGCAGACTGCACATCTTCTCTAATGTCAAGGAGCCAAATTATTGATGAGGAAACATGAGGGAGCTGCCCCAGAGAATCGGGTTACATGCATGTTTTAGTTAGTCGAAAGAAACAATTTTTGGAAGGCGCAAGGCGCAAAGGTCAAACATGCAACTTTCAGATGCCATGGGCTCTCGGCAAGTACACGGCAAAGTGCTGGTGGGCAAGTGGCGTGGAAAACGCAAAATTGCCGAAAACAAGAGGGTAGCTACTCGCTCTACAACACAGAGAACGTTCTCGGCAAGTATACGGCAAATTGCCGGGAAGCTGCCCATCAGCATGTCACTTGTCTAGCGGCAACATGTCTTGTAAGTTGCCAAATCAAGTGAAAAACGGCAAATTGCCGAGAAGAAACGGCGAGCTGCCCATCGGCAAGTCACTTTTTTCGCAGGTCTGATTAGCGGCATTCAGAGCCATTTTTGGCTCGTATTACCGTGCAGAAGAGCACGTTTTTCTCAGATTCCTTGCGGCGCTGCCAATCGGCATCGGCAACGTGCCCAAAATGGTGAGAACGATAGCCTTCTAGTTTGCCATCGCTTCTGATGGGCTCTACAACACAGAGACCGTTCTCGGCAAGTATACGGCAAATTGCCGGGGAAAAAACAGTGAGATGCCTATCGGCAAGTCACTTGTTTAGCGGCAACATGCCTTGCAAGTTGCAAAATTAAGTGAAAAAGAGCAAATTGCCGAAAAGAAGCGGCGAGCTGCCCATCGGCAAGTCACTCTTTCCACAGGTCTGATTAGCGGCATTCAGAGCCATTTTTGGGTCGTATTACCGTGGAGAAAAGCACGTTTTTCCCAGATTCCTTGCGGCGCTGCCAATCGGCATCGGCAACGTGCCCAAAATGGTCAGAACGATAGTCTTCTAGTTTGCCATCGCTTCTGATGGGCTCTACAACACAGAGACCGTTCTCGGCAAGTATACGGCAAATTGCCCGGGAAAAAACAGTGAGATGCCTATCGGCAAGTCACTTGTTTAGCGGCAACATGCCTTGCAAGTTGCAAAATTAAGTGAAAAAGAGCAAATTGCCGAAAAGAAGCGGCGAGCTGCCCATCGGCAAGTCACTCTTTCCACAGGCCTGATTAGCGGCATTCAGAGCCATTTTTGGCTCGTATTACCGTGCAGAAGAGCACGTTTTTCTCAGATTCCTTGCGGCGCTGCCAATCGGTATCGGCAACGTGCCCAAAATGGTCAGAACGATAGAGGCTTCACTTCTCGAAGAACACCCCCTTTTCAAATAGTGACTGAAGCCCCCAGCGTCTCTGCAACAAATCGACAAGGTCGAAAATTGAAAAGTGGGGGAGGGGGGGGGGGAGTGGAGGGCGGACAGGACAGGACAGAAGGGTAGAAAATCTGGTTGAATACCGATAATGATGATCGCCGAATAGTCGCTTCCACACCACCAGCAATGTTGCGCGCATCGTCGGTCGCGCGATGGCCGGAGACGCTTCGAAAAGAGATTTTGACGAAGAAGGTCAGAAGCCCAGGACCCCCCCCCCCCGGGCGGACAGAGAGAAAGAAAAATAACGGAAGTGCGGGCAATTGGAGACAGCCATTTTGTTTGCTCAGCTTTGCTCTGCTCTCGAATCGTTATCGAAATGGAAACTGTCAGACTCTATCGCGCAATTATATCAGCGAAACAGCTCCACGAGAAAAAAGAAAAAAAAACACAAAATGTCGGTGGTCGTTCGGCCGGAGCAAGACATTTACAAAACACATAAACGAATGGGGCGGCTCTCTAAGCTTAACAAGAAGCTAGGCTCACAGACAGAGAGACAGAGAGAGACAGAGAGAAAGAGAGAGAAAGAGCACAAGATGCTCCTCTTTACCATATAAGACAATGTGTATACAATTGCAAGCATATGGTTCGCCCCCCCCCCCCCCATCCCCGCCCCCCTGCCTCGTCATTAGAAGAACAGCACTCTTTGCTCCTCAATCTGCCATCTTCAAAAATGAGCACAAATTGAGGGGGAGGAGCGCGTGCTCTCAAGAGCACAGAACGTGTTGATTGTGAGTTTTGAGTTGTTGAGTTAAAGGTTGACACATGAGGTGTCCTCTCATCACTGGCCAAAATGAATGGACCAGTGCGACACAGAGACACGCACGAATCCGCCGAGATAGATCAAGAATCTGACGAGAGCATTGAGTTTGCCTCAGTGAGAAACCAGTGCTGGCAGACAAACGTCTCCGACAAACCGGGACAAACCTGGGCAAACCTGGGCAAACCGGGACAAACCAGCTTCAAACGCTGTTGGAATTCGATTTTCAGCCTTTACGCTTTCTTCTTTCTTTTCTGCAAGTTGTGCAGATTCGTCGCGACTAAAGCCCTAGCGTCTTTGCCAGAAATCGACAAGGTTGAAAATTGAAAAGTGGGAGGGGGGGAAGGCGGACAGGACAGGGGGTAGAAAATCTGGAAAAGCTAAAGAATCTGACGAGAGCATTGAGCTTGCCTCAGTGAGAAACAAGAAATGAAAGATCCCAATCGAGTGCTGGCAGACAAATGACTCCGACAAACCCCGACAAACCTGGACAAACCGGGACAAACCACTTTTAAACGGTGCTGGAATCCGATTTTCAGCCTTTATGCTCTCTTCTTTCTTTTCTGCAAGTTGTGCAGATTCTTTAAAAGACTTTCACTAGGAGAAAATGATTGACCGGTACGACACAGAGAAGCACCAATCCGCCAAGATAGATCAAGAATCGGACGAGAACATTGAGCTTGCCTCAGTGAGAAACCAGTGCTGGCAGACAAACGTCTCCGACAAACCCCGACAAACTGGGACAAACCGGGACAAACCACCTTTAAACGCCGCTGGAATCCGATTTTCAGCCTTTACGCTCCCTTCTTCCTTTTCTGCAAGTGAGAAACCAGAAGTGAAAGATCCCAATCGAGTGCTGGCAGACAAACGACTCCGACAAACCTCGACAAACTGGGACAAACCCGGACAAACCCCGACAAAACCGGACAAACTGGGACAAACCGGGACAAACCACCTTTAAATAGTGATGGAATTAGATTTTCAGCTTTTATGCTCTCTTTTTTCTTTTCTGCAAGTTGTGCAGATCCTTTAAAAAACTTTCACTAGGAGAAAATGATTAGAGAAAATGACAGACAAACGACTCCGACAAACTGGGACAAACCGGGACAAACCACCTTTAAACGCCGCTGGAATTCGATTTTCAGCCTTTACGCTCTCTTCTTCCTTTTCTGCAAGTGAGATCCCAGAAGTGAAAGATCCTAATCGAGTGCTGGCAGACAAACCACTCCGACAAACCTCGACAAACTGGGACAAACCCGGACAAACCCCGACAAAACCGGACAAACCCCGACAAACCGTGACAAACCACCTTTAAACGGAGCTGGAATCCGAATTTCAGCCTTTACGCTCTCTTCTTCCTTTTCTGCAAGTGAGAAACCAGAAGTGAAAGATCCGACAAACCACGACAAACCCCGACAAACTGAGACAAACCGGGACAAAACACTTTTAAATGGTGCTGAAATCCGATTTTCAGCCTTTATTCTCTCTTTAAAACCTTGCCGGCTATTCCCAGAGACTGGGACCCGCTCCACGAAGAAAAAGCACTTCCTTTCACTTATTTTTTATAAGAAAACACTGAAAAAATGAGAACCGGAGACAAGGCGCAGGCTTAGGCTTCTCCATTATAGTGAGCGCCCAATTGTAGGTGTCGGGTTGAGTTATGACGAGGGGGAAATGATGCATCCGCAAGGGGGCGGGGGGGGGGGGGCTTAGGCGCGTGGGTGGAGAGATTCAGAGAGGCGGGGCTTCGCTACTTCAGAAGAAGATTCAAGCAGCCAAGCCAGCAAAGTTTGGGCATGCTGCCGCTTCTTGTGTGTATCGTTTTTGCCCATTTTAAGAAGAAAAAAACAGTAGAAACTCGACACTTTGTGGCTTGGTAATTAGTGGATTTGAACGCGGTTCAGAGTCAGAGCGCTCGGATTTCAATTAGAAAAAAAAAACAGAAAATAAAAAGGCTCAAGCTCGAGCTCAAATTCCTCAAATTTGTTTGCCTTTCTTTCTCAAAACGCTGACAAAACGAACGCCGCTTTTGATGGAAGTGAGTGACAGAGTGAAAAGGGCGAAACGAAAGTGTTTCTTTTGTGTGCTTTTCTCTTCATGATTCCTGTGTGCATATTCCATCTCACTTTGACCGTATTACGCTATTAAAAAGGTGCATAATATTTTTATGGTCTGAGAACGCTTCAAACTTTGACTATAGGCATTTTCAGCTTGACGATTCGTCGGCTAGTTTACGAAGCAGGCCGCAGTTTCTAGAGAGCCCTACCCAAATTGCAGTTTAGCAGGGCTCCACGAGCACATCACAAGTCTCCCATCAGTCTATGCCAAACTTTGAAGGCTCACAAATCCCGGCCAAATTTCTGACAAATCTAGGCCAACTTTGAAGGCTCACAAGTCTTGGCCAAATTCATCACAATTTTTGGCCAAACTTTAAAGGTTCACAAATCTCGGCCAAATTTCTCCCAAATCTAGGCGAAACTTGGAAGGATCACAAATCTCGGCCAAATCTCCAACAATTGAAGGCCAAACTTTGAAGGCTCACAAGTCTTGGCCAAATTCATCACAATTTTTGGCCAAATTTTAAAGGTTCACAAATCTCGGTCAAATTTCTCGCAAATCTAGGCGAAACTTGGAAGGATCACAAATCTCGGCCAAATTTCTGACAAATCTAGACCAACTTTGAAGGATCACAAGTCTTGGCCTAGTTTTTCATAAATCTAGGCCAAACTTTGAAGGCTCACAAATCCCGGCCAAATTTTTGACAAATCTAGGCCAACTTTGAAGGCTCACAAGTCTTGGCCTAGTTTTTCATAAATCTAGGCCAAATTTCAAATATCAACAAGTCTTGGCCTAGTTTTCCCCAAATCTACGTCCAACCTTAAAGGGTCACAAATCTGGACCAATTTTCTCCCAAATCTAGGCCAACTTTGAAGGCTCACAAGCCTTGGCCTAGTTTATCACAAATCTAGGCCAAACTTTCAGGGTTCGCAATTCTAGTCCAAATTTCTCACAATTCTAGGCCAAATTTCCCAGCATTCTAGGCCAAATTTCTCACAATTCTAGGCCAAATTTCCCACAATTCTAGGCCAAATTTCTCAAAATTCTAGGCCAAATTTCTCAAAATTCTAGGCCAAATTTCCCAGAATTCTAGGCCAAATTTCCCACAATTCTAGGCCAAATTTCTCAAAATTTTAGGCCAAATTTCCCAGCATTCTAGGCCAAATTTCTCACAATTCTAGGCCAAATTTCTCACAATTCTAGGCCAAATTTCTCACAATTCTAGGCCAAATTTCTCACAAATCCAGGACAAGACTTGTCGATTTCTGATATCCGGCTCCGCGCCGTTTCATTCCTGTATATCGGATCACGGGTAATCATCAGGTCAGGAGGAAGGAACGGACCCACTCTCAGATCACATTCAATTTTTCTCATCGCCATCACATTTGAAACGATCCTAATCGGTCGGAATCGGATGAATATCTGAGAGCGACGTCATCCAATTTGAGAGCGCGCTGCCTCCACCACCACCCGGCGTGTCCTTCGATTTGAAAATGGCGGAGGAGACGTTAGCTGCTTTCGAAGACCGTCTCTCAAGGTTAAGATTGGGCTGATGACCGCCCGCCGGGGCAGTGGGGGGGGGGGGGAAGCAGCGCTTAATTGCAATTGCAGGAGCATGAAGGACGTGTGAATGTTGCCACCAGAAATTCGTATGAAAATGGTGAATGGTGTGTTCGGTCATGCGTTTTGTCAGAAAGGAAGTCACATATGAGGGAGAGAGAGGGTAGGTGCCGCCGAGTTTCCCATTTCCGACAGGGTTCTCACAAGTTTCGTACATTGCGGGCGGGGGGGGGGGAGCAGAAAATGTCTTCCAACCATCAAGCACAAAGCTTTTAGTCTTTTTTTCAGTAGATCACGTATTACTGTACTCACAATAAGCCTATGCCTAAGCCTAAGCCAAAGCCTAAGCATAAGCCTAAGCATAAGCCTAAGCCTAAGCCTAAGCCTAAGCCTAAGCCTAAGCCTCAAGCACAAAGATTAAAGTTTTTTTTTAGTAAATCACGTATTACTGTACTCCCAATAAGCCTAAGCCTAAGCCAAAACGAAGCATAAACCTAAGCCTAAGCCTAAGCATAAGCCTAAGCCTAAGCCTAAACCTAAGCCTAAGCCTAAGCCTCAAGCACAAAGATTAAAGTCTTTTTTAGTAAATCACGTATTACTGTACTCACAATAAGCCTAAGCCTAAAGCTAAGCCTAAGCTTAAGCCTAAGCCTAAGCCTAAGCCTACTTCAAAATGAAAATTATGACTCGAAAAAGGCCGCAAATTCCGATTTGGAGCATTCCGAGTCGATTTTGGAGCATTCCGAGTCGAGCCAGCCGCTGTGCTCCCAGAGCCTGAGCCAAGTTCCGCAACTTGCAACTCTTTTCGAACTAGAGCATTTTGAGCAGGAAAAACGTCCGTTGACGCCTCATCGCATTATAGTGCTCGTGCTCTTTGAGAGAATTCTGGAGCATTCCTTCTCGCACGTCTTCAAGATGAAAATGATGACTCGATAAAGATGGTAAAGTGTAAATTCCGGTGCACTCTATATGAAAATGCTGAAAATGCTCGTGTAGACATCGGAGAAGACGGGCCGACGCATTTCGAGCTGATGTTGTCGAGGCGGCCACTCAAAACTGTGCTCCTGTGCTCCTGGAGCCACATACGCTCATGGAGCTTGTCAAGTTCTGCAGTTCTGCAAATCTGTAGCTTCTAAATCATTTTGCACCGGAAGAACGTTCAGAGCAATAGTGCTCGAGCTCCTTGGGGGTATTCTGGAGCATTCCTTCTCGCACGTCTTCAAAATCAAAATGATGACTCGAGAAAGATCGTAAAGTGCAAATTACAGCGCACTCTATATGAAAATGCTGAAAACGAAGACGGGCCGACGCATTCCGAGCCCATGTTGTTGAGCCGGCCACTCAAAACTGTGCTCCTGTGCTCCTGGAGCCACATATATTCATGGAGCTCGTCAAGTTCTGCAGCTTCTAGATCATTTTGCGCCGGAAGAACGTTACGAGGCGGTAGTGCTTGTGCTCTTTGGAGCAATTCCACAAAATTCCTTCTCACACTTCCCTCGGAAATTGAAGCGCAGCGCCAATGTTTCAGCCATTCAAATGTCTGTTCCATTCGCTACCCGCTTTGCAGAAAGAACTCACATAAAGGGGTGGGGGGGGGGTACTGATTCGCCACTTGGTTCCACCTCGTTTAAGAACACAATAAAACGAATGGTAGAAACATTTCGGGGGGGAAAAAAATACATAAATGAGAAGAAGAAGCATCAAGGGGAACGCCTCAAAACACGGCGACGATGCTGCTGCTGCTGCTGGAACACGAGAACACGGGACTTTGGATGAGAATCGGCTTTCAGGGGTTGCCAAAGTTGTAGAGGGAGGGCGGGGGGGGGGGGAAGACTGCTGAATGACTATCGGCCACGACAATTACTTCAGAAGACACACAGGGAGGGAGAGAGAGGAGGGAGAATCTACAGAGGAATCGAAAATGGAGGGACGGAGGGACACAAAGAGAGAGAAAGGGAGAATCAAACTGGTCGGAGAGGAAGAACAACGCGGGATTACCTTTTCAAAGATTCAGGAGGGGATTGGGGACTGCGCGGGGGCGGGGGGGGGACAACTGAAGGACCTCTTGAGTCACGTTTTCAATAATTAAAGATCGATCTTGAAAGGGGGAAGATGGCCCTTGATCTCTGCGCGAGAAGAGAAGGAAAGCGCGCTTGCTTTGTCTCAATTTTGCTGACTTTTCATGCAGAGGAGAAAGCAGAAGAGAAGGCTGTAATTACAGCAGCTTTTCGAGTTTCACAGAAATATTGCGTAGGGGAATAAGTTCGTAGAGTTTTTCGGCAAATCCCATCAAATGAAGATGATTAAGGATTGCGGTAATTTTACAGAATCGCCCCCACCCCCCCATAACCGGAATCAACCTCACCCCCCCCCCCACAGTTATGTTTTCGATTACTTTTGGATGTGGGGGACTATTCTGTGAGGTATAAATATCCGAATTGTCCCCCCCCCACTTCTTGACGTGGGGGGCGATTCCGGAAAAGAGGTAATCTTTCACAATGACCCCCCAAATTATATCCTTGTTCTCCCCCACTGGAATGAACCGGAATTACCCCTCCCCCACGATTCCAGAATCACCTCCCACACGATTCCAGAATCATCCCCCACACGACTCCAGAATCACCCCCTCCCACACGATTCCAGAATCACCCCCCCCCACACGATTCCAGAATCACCCCCCCCACACGATTCCAGAATCACCCCCCCCCCCACACGATTCCAGAATCACCCCCCCCCACACGATTCCAGAATCACCCCCCCACGACTCCAGAATCACCCCCACACGATTCCAGAATCACCCCCCCCCCACACGATTCCAGAATCACCCCCACACGATTCCAGAATCACCCCCCCCCCACGATTCCAGAATCATCCCCCACGACTCCAGAATCACCCCCACCCCCACACGATTCCAGAATTATCCCCCTCCACACGATTCCAGAATCACCCCCCACACAATTCCAGAATCACCCCCCACACGATTCCAGAATCACCCCCCACACGATTCCAGAATCACCCCCACACGATTCTAGAATCACCCCCCACGACTCCAGAATCACCCCCACACGATTCCAGAATCACCCCCCACACGATTCCGGAATCACCCCCCACACGATTCCAGAATCATCCCCCACGACTCCAGAATCACCCCCACCCCACACGATTCCAGAATTATCCCCCCCACACGATTCCAGAATCACCCCCCACACGATTCCAGAATTACCCCCCACACGATTCCAGAATCACCCCCCACACGATTCCAGAATCACCCCCCACACGATTCCAGAATCACCCCCCCCCCCCCACACGATTCCAGAATCACCCCCCACACGACTCCAGAATCACCCCCTCCCCCACGATTCCAGAATCACCCCCCACGACTCCAGAATCACCCCTCACACGATTCTAGAATCACCCCTCCCACGATTCCAGAATCACCCCCACGATTCCAGAATCATCCCCACGATTCCAGAATCATCCCTCCCACGATTCTAGAATCACCCCCACGATTCCAGAATCACCCCCACACGATTCCAGAATCACCCCCACACGATTCCAGAATCACCCCCCCCCACACGATTCCAGAATCACCCCCCACACGACTCCAGAATCACCCCCTCCCCACGATTCCAGAATCACCCCCACGACTCCAGAATCACCCCTCACACGATTCTAGAATCACCCCTCCCACGATTCCAGAATCACCCCCACGATTCCAGAATCATCCCCACGATTCCAGAATCATCCCTCCCACGATTCTAGAATCACCCCCACGATTCCAGAATCACCCCCACACGATTCCAGAATCACCCCCCCCCCACACGATTCCAGAATCACCCCCTACGATTCCAGAATCACCCCCCTCCCACACGATTCCAGAATCACCCCCACACGACTCCAGAATCACCCCCCACACGACTCCAGAATCACCCCCCACACGATTCCAGAATCACCCCCCACGCTTCTAGAATCGTGATTTTTGGATGAATAAAATAAAAAAGGGAGGGGGGGGGGCGATTCCGGTTCATTCCAGTGGGGGGGGGGGGGGGAATAGAGCTCCTACAATCTTCCTTCAATAGTGCCTTCAGATGCTCTTCGTCTGATTCCTCAACGCAACAGTATTAGAGAAGTAGGTTAAAAGTTGGAAGAGCTCACTGCGGATTTTAGATTCTCCATCTGGAAGCGCGTGAGTCTTTGAAAACAGTGTTTTAAACGAGGAATGAAACGAGGGTCGCTGCTAAGACATGACAAAGAACAAAGGGAACGAGGAAAAAAACGTACCATTTCAATCTCGAAATCGGCTCCTCCGATCGGCGCTCAGTCATGTGTCGTGCTCCACCCACCTTCCATGTTCCAAACGCGACGGATCTGAAATAAGGGGAAATTCTCGTCTTAAACTCGGCGCGGGCGCTAAGGACTTTCAGCGCGTTTTCAGCGTCTCTTCGTCGCATTTGAACTAACCCTTTGGCTTTGATAAAACATATCGGATTGCGAAGGAAAACGCTGAACATGTGCGCTGTTTATTGGAAGTGTGGGATGAAAAATGCACTGACGCATTGGTTGGAAAAAACGTTCGCCGGTTGGAGGACGCTATCCACGTAGCACTCTGTACGGAAGCAGCGCGCAAGGGTCACGTCGGAAATCTTTTTTTTCCAGCTTTCAGAAATGTTTTCTTTCGCGCACGATGCATTTGACAGGATTCTGAAGCAAAGCTGAGCCAACGTGCTGTGTCGTTTCGAAAGCATTTCGAGAAATTTTCGAGAAATTCTTCGAGAATTTTTCGAGAAATTCTTCGAGAATTTTTCGAGAAATTCTCGAAAAATTTCAAAAATTCTCGAAAAAAAACATTTCGATTAAAAATAATAATAAACTATTATCGCCGTAAAAAAAAAGTTCCGACATTTTTTCGAGCCCGCGAAAATCGGGATTTGAATTTAGAGGCTCCGCCCATTTCATCATCAGAGCGCATTTGCTATGCGCGATATATTTTTTGAATTTTTATTTTTTCTTCTGAATTTTCAGAATTAAACTGGATTAAAAGAACGAAATTGTATTAATCGTGAATTTTTTTACACGTTTCTTCGAATGTTTAAATATATCAATTTGCGTCATTTATTTTTTTTTTCGTTTCTTCTGATAAAAATATATCGCGCATAGCAAATGCGCTCTGATGATGAAATGGGCGGAGCCTCGAAATTCAAATCCCGATTTTCGCGGGCTCGAAAAAATGTCGGAACTTTTTTACGGCGATAATAGTTCGAACGACACTCCGAAATAACGCAAAGCGCGGTGTTTATCGTATTTCCATTCAAATCATTTTTCGTGATTTCTCGAGAAATTTTTCGAGAAATTTTTTGAGAAATTTTCGAAAAACGCATTTTTCGAGAAATAATTTTTCGCAACGACACCCTGCTGAGCCAACGAGCTACCGAGCACTCTTGATAATGGGAGGTAGCTGAAAATGGAATTATCTGAAACTAGGATGCTTCCTAAATCGGAGAATCAGAAGAAGTAGAACAACGGATGCTTTAATTTAATGGGGTTATTCATGAAAAGCACGAAAATCATTTTAATGCAAAAAAATGCATTTTTTTGCATTTAAATGCAATTGTACTTTTCATGAATAACCCCATTAGACAAATCTGATTCTCCGACAAATGCCTTCGATTCGGAAGCATTCTAGTTTCAGACAATTTCATTTTTAGCTATAATCCATCCGCAAGGACGTGAGCCAATGTTTAAAGGCGCAACGAATTACCTGTTTGGGTCTCGTTAGGGGATAGCGCGTTTTAACGCGCTCTCCCCTAACGAGACCCAAACAGTTTGCGCCTTTAAAAGGAAGGCTCACATCTGGATAATACCTCTCATTATCAAGAGTGCTCGGAAGCTCCTTGGCTCAGCTTTGCTGAATCCTGTCACATGTGCAGTGCGCAAAAAGTGAAAGGAAGAAAGGATGCTTTAATTTCAGACTATTCTGATTCTCCGCTTCCTAGTTTCAGACAATTCTTGCGTCTAGAATAGCTCGGAAATGTGCGGATTCTCCGAAGCCTAAGACCTCTTTTGAAATGCTGCAATTTCAGACAGAATGAGCTGAATCCCTAGCTCAGCAATTTTGCTGAAAGTCCCAGCATTGCTCAGAAGCTCTGGAGCTAACAAGATTCACAAAAATGTCAAGTGGCTCCAGATTCAGAATAAACCAACCTGTACTGTCTGCGAGCATTCAACGTGCTCGTGAATCCCTTGGAGTAGGCGTCGGCCATTTGAGCTTTTTGTCGACAGTATGGCGTGCGCAAGACGACGACGACGATGTCAATAGTTGCGCTGGAAATATTCCGAGGTGAGAGTGATGAGAACCAATAAAGACGAGAGGGCATTGTCATCGAAAAACAAGCACCGCCAGGCGAATCGAATCGAGAGAAGACACACTGAATGACTGGAAGGAACGTTTCTCTCTTTCTCTCGCTCTCGCTCTCTCTATAAATAAAGAGAAAAAGGAAAAGCAGTAGAAGAAAGGGAAGAAGGTGAAGGAGTTTAGTTTACACAAGAAAGAGAACATACTGGAATATAATGAAGCTGCTGCTGAAAAAGGCTTAGGAATCAACAATTGACTTCACGAACGGGGGACTTCAGATTCTTCGATGCAAAATGACACAAAGACAAAAGTCAGACGAATTCAAGACGAACGCCAACAGTGTGTCGTCTCGAAAGCATTTCTCGAGAATTTTTCGAGAATTTTTCGAGAAATTGTCAAAAAAATTTCGAAAATTCTCGAAAAATTTCCGAAAAATCAACGAGAAAAATTTCGAAAATTCTCGAAAAAAAAAACATTTTTGATAAAAAAAAAATAATAAAGTAGTTCGAACGACACTCCGAAATAACGCAAAGCACGTTGTTTATCGTATTTCCATTCAAATCATTTTTCGCGATTCCTCGAGAAATTTTTCGAGAATTTTTCGAAAAATTTCGAAAATTCTCGAAAAAAAACATTTTTGATAAAAAATAATAATAAAGTAGTTCGAACGACACTCCGAAATAACGCAAAGCGCGTTGTTTATCGTATTTCCATTTAAATCATTTTTCGCGATTCCTCGAGAAATTTTTCGAGAAATTTTTCCGAAAAATTCTCGAAAAAAAAACATTTTTGATAAAAAAAAAATAATAAAGTAGTTCGAACGACACTCCGAAATAACGCAAAGCGCGTTGTTTATCGTATTTCCATTCAAATCATTTTTCGCGATTTCTCGAGAAATTTTTCGAGAAATTTTTTGAGAAATTTGAAAATTCTCGAAAAAAAAAACATTTTTGATAAAAAATAATAATAAAGTAGTTCGAACGACACTCCGAAATAACGCAAAGCGCGTTGTTTATCGTATTTCCATTTAAATCATTTTTCGCGATTCCTCGAGAAATTTTTCGAGAAATTTTTCCGAAAAATTTCGAAAATTCTCGAAAAAAAACATTTTTGATAAAAAATAATAATAAAGTAGTTCGAACGACACTCCGAAATAACGCAAAGCGCGTTGTTTATCGTATTTCCATTTAAATCATTTTTCGCGATTCCTCGAGAAATTTTTCGAGAAATTTTTCCGAAAAATTCTCGAAAATTCTCGAAAAAAAACATTTTTGATAAAAAATAATAATAAAGTAGTTCGAACGACACTCCGAAATAACGCAAAGCGCGTTGTTTATCGTATTTCCATTTAAATCATTTTTCGCGATTCCTCGAGAAATTTTTCGAGAAATTTTTCCGAAAAATTCTCGAAAAAAAAACATTTTTGATAAAAAAAAAATAATAAAGTAGTTCGAACGACACTCCGAAATAACGCAAAGCGCGTTGTTTATCGTATTTCCATTCAAATCATTTTTCGCGATTTCTCGAGAAATTTTTCGAGAAATTTTTTGAGAAATTTGAAAATTCTCGAAAAAAAAAACATTTTTGATAAAAAATAATAATAAAGTAGTTCGAACGACACTCCGAAATAACGCAAAGCGCGTTGTTTATCGTATTTCCATTCAAATCATTTTTCGCGATTTTTCAAGAAATTTCCGAAAAATTTTGAAAATTCTCGAAAACTCTCGAGAAATCAACGAGAACAATTTCTCAAGAATTTTTCGAGAAATCATTTTTCGAAACGACACACTGAACGCCAAGACGAGACGGTCATATTCGAGATGCACATGCTCCTAGGAATCGAAAGAGCTATACGTTGTGATAGTATTAAACGCCATCTCTGCGCGCTCTAGCTAGCTCTCCTTCTTCGGTGAAATGTGAGAAGCGCGCGAAATCCGAATCTCAAAAGGCCAATCTGTGATGCGCTTGAGCTAGGCCATTGGACTTATAAGGCTATAGTAGTAGGCCATTTAAAAGGCTGTATTTCCATGGAAAACGTTGAGAAACGGCTTATCAGTAGAGCGATGGGAAGTATATATTATCGCCGTAAAAAAAAAGTTCCGACATTTTTTCGAGCCCGCGAAAATCGGGATTTGAATTTAGAGGCTCCGCCCATTTCATCATCAGAGCGCATTTGCTATGCGCGATATATTTTTATCAGAAAAAACGAAAAAAAAAACAAATAAATGACGCAAATTGATATATTTAAACATTCGAAGAAACGTGTAAAAAAATTCACGATTAATACAATTTCGTTCTTTTAATCCAGTTTAATTCTGAAAATTCAGAAGAAAAAATAAAAATTCAAAAAATATATCGCGCATAGCAAATGTGCTCTGATGATGAAATGGGCGGAGCCTCTAAATTCAAATCCCGATTTTCGCGGGCTCGAAAAAATGTCGGAACTTTTTTTTTACGGCGATAATATTTCCATGAAAAACGTTGAGAAACGGCTTATCAGTAGAGCGCAGAGTTGGGCGGAATAGGATTTTGGGAACTCGGAATCCGGAATCCGGAATACGGAAAAAATATTCTTTCACGGAATCCGGAATCCGGAATACGGAATGAAAAAAACGGCGGAATCCGGAATTTTAACCATTAATAAGGGAATATTTATAATAAAAAATAATGTAAGTGCGCTCTGTTCGCAAAAATTTTTGCGGGGGTTCAAAAAAGTATACATTTCACAACAATTGAGAATAAAAAATTAAAACGGAATAAAAAAGCCATATCGCGGAATCCGGAATGCGGAATATGGAATACGGAAAAAAAAATTTTTCACGGAATCCGGAATCCGGAAAACGGAATGAAAAAAACGGCGGAATCCGGAATTCCGCCCAACTCTACTAGAGCGATGGGAAGTATATAATACCGGAGAACGAACAAGCAAACAGTCTTCCATTTTGACAATGTGAACACGCAATGGGGGCAGGCAGACAGATGACGGCAAGAATAAAAGACGTCGTCGTCGTCGGCGGGCGGGCGGGAACGGGGGCAGCGAGAAGAGAAGCGCAGGATCATGATAAGTGAGGAGCTCTTCTCGTTGAGCAAGGTCACAGAGCATCCGACGAATCTATCTGCTCCATGGGAAGGCTCAAATTTCTTGGGGGGGGGAGGGGCAGATCAAACGAGAAATGTATGAGCGCTAAACAACGACAAAAATGGAAACGGGGGTGGTTGAATTGTGAAAAGAATGGAGGGGGGGGGGGCGTTTTTTTGTCTTCAAACTTTTTTAAGCTCTCGCGCTAACAATTTTCGCTGAAAAAAAGAACTCGTGAGAGAATTCTTTTTAAATGAAAAATCACCGAATTCTTTGATTATTTTGTTCAAAAATTCTTTTTTTTTTTCAAAAAAATTTTTTTTAATTCTAACAAAATTACAATTTATTTTTTAATTATATAATAATTATATGAAAATGAAGATATTTAAAGCCAAATTCTTCTTGAATAACGCTGTAAAAATAAAAGTGAAAATCAAAAGTTTATTAAACGTATTTTATGAGCACAACCGCGCATCATTTTATCGATTAAATCGCGTTTTCAGAATTTTTATTTGAATTTTTTAATTTTAATAAATTGTTTTTGCTGCAGAATTTTTTGCGGAAATCACATTTTTGAGAAGCGCGCTTTGAACTAATTTTTGCGAAATTTATGTGACTTTTTCTTTGAAAATATCTTTGAAAAATTGAAAAAACGGAAATGTTCAATATCGGAATTAAAAAAAATAAATTTCTGATCAAAATATTCACAAAAAAGCCAAAAAATTGATTTATTCCAATTAATTCATTTCGAAATTTCAAAACGAGGGTTACGGTTTATCTTAAAGGCGCATCACAAAATTTTTTTTTTAGTTTTTGGGATTTTTTTTTGATATTTCTTTTTAATTAAATATTTTTTGGCTTATTTACAATGGATTTTCCTTGTCACCATGGGAAATAAATTAGATTTTTACTAAAAAAATAAGAAAAATTATGTTCGGTAAATCGCGTTTTCAGAATTTTTATTTGAATTTTTTAATTTTAATAAATTGTTTCTGCTGCAGATTTCTGCGGAAATCACATTTTTGAGAAGCGCGCTTTGAACTAATTTTTGCGAAATTTGGGTGAATTTTTCTTTGAAAATACCTTTTAAAAATTGAAAAAACGAACATTTTCAATATCGGAATCTTTTAAAAATAAATTTCCGATCAAAATATTCTGAAAAAAGCCAAAAAAATTGATTTATTCCTATCGATTAATTTCGAAATTTCGAAACGAGGGTTACGGTATATCTTAAAGGCGCATAACAAACTTTTTTTTAAAATTTTTTTTTATAATTAAATATTTTTTGCTTTTTTACAATGGATTTTCTTTTTTTTTGCTATTGCACATCGCTTTGATTTTCACTAATTTTTGCGAAATTTAAGTGATTTTTTCTCTGAAAATATCTTTGAAAAATTGAAAAAACGGAAAGTTCAATATCGGAAATCTTTTAAAAATGAATTTCCGATCGAAATATTCTGAAAAAAGCAAAAAAATTTGATTTATTCCTATGTATATCTTAAAGGCGCATCAAAAAACTGTTTTTTTTTGTTGGGATAAAAAAAATTTATTTCTTTATAATTAAGTAATTTTGCGCTTTTTAACTATGGATTTCCCTTTTCACCATGGGAAATAAATTAGATTTTTACTAAAAAAAAAACAAGAAAAATTATGTTTGGTAAATCGCATTTTCAAACTTTTTATTTGAATTTTTAAAATTTAAAAAATGTTTTTTCGCGAGAATCACATTTTTTTATAGGCAATTTGGTTTTGAGAAACGCGCTTCGATTTTCACTAATTTTTGCGAAATTTAAGTGATTTTTTCTTTGAAAATACTTTTTAAAAATTGAAAAAACGGAAATGTTCAATATCGGAATTAAAAAAAAAAATTCCGATCAAAATATTCTGAAAAAGGCGAAAAAAAATTGATTTATTCCAATTGACTAATTTCGAAATTACGAGGGTTACGGTATATCTTAAAGGCGCATCAAAAAACTGTTTTTTTTTTATTTTGGGGATTTAAAAAAATTCTTTATAATTAAGTAATTTTGCGCTTTTTAACCATGGATTTCCCTTGTTACCATGAGAAATAAATAAGATTTTTACTTTAAAAAACTAGAAAAATTATGTTCGGTAAATTTTATTTTTATTTGAATTTTTTAATTTTAATAAATTGTATTTGCTGCAGAATTTTTTGCGGAAATCGCATTTTTGAGAAGCGCGCTTTGATTTTCACTAATTTTTGCGAAATTTAAGTGACTTTTTTTTTGAAAATACCTTTTAAAAATTGAAAAAAAAAACGGAAATTCGACTGAATTTTTAATATCGGAAATCTTTTAAAAATGAATTTCCGATCAAAATATTCTGAAAAAAGCCAAAAAAAATTGATTTATTCCAATTGATTAATTTCGAATTTTCAAAAACAAGGGTTACGGTATATCTTAAAGGCGCATCACAAGCTGTTTTTTTTATTTTGGGGATTAAAAAAATATTTTTTTATAATTAAGTAAATTGATTTATTCCTATTGAAATTGATCAACTTTTTATTTTTGGAATTATTTATTTATTTTTCTTTAAATATTTTTTGACTTTTTTACAATGGATTTTCCTTGTGATTCTGTCAAAATTAAGCTCTGTAAAGGTAAAATGAATGAATTCCGGAATTTACTATAAAAAAATTAAGAATATTCGCCACACCAGCGCGAGTGCTCCCAATGCAAACTCGCGGCGTCAGAGAATCTCTTGAGCAATAGATATTCAATGTTTGCGGCTCTTTTGACTTTCAATTACCCACGTGCACACCAGCTCTACAGTTCTCATGCAGCCTAACATAACCTGTCGGTGCCAACTCATTCGGAGCATTCAAGGAGCACGCTTTGAACTTTTGCACATTTGACAGTAATGCAGTTTTTGTAAGATCTCTACAGTAATAGTGCAAACGCGCTCTTCTGATAATAGTGAGAAATGGCGGGATATCAAAATTGAAATGTTCTGAAAATAAAGTGAAGACATCTCCACGGCTTGTGCTGAAATGCGTTGAGGTAGCACAGGAAAAATGAAGTTTAAAGATGCTCAATGGCTTAAGGGTCTCGGAGAGTTCCGCTTAACAGCTTCTGAGCAGACGCCAAGGCAACCCCTTTTTAAGCAATAATTTTAAGTATGAATGAGCCCGTTTCAGTACGGATTGCAAGGGGGGGGGTGGCTCAAAAAATTGCAGCCGCCAAGTTAAAGAATGATGAAATTTGGAGGAAAACTGGAATCTGGAAACTGAACACTTTCAGAGAAATTAAGGTTGGTTCGATAAATGCATCTGCCAGCTAAGTAGAGATACTCAGATGCAGTGTGTGTCTTTCGATTTTACTGTATCGATTCTTGGGTAAAATCGGTGAAGAATCGATTCTTTCGAGTTTCGATTATTTTTCGATTCTTTACCGATTCCGGCTAAACCGCTCACGCAAGCGTAATTTCGGAGTGTCGTTGCTCGCTTTCAAAGATATTTTTTCATTTGCCTTTTCGTTTTTTGTTTCCAATGGAATTTTTTCGCGGTTTGAAAGCGAGCAACGACACTCCGAAATTACGCTTGCGTGAGCGGTTTAGCCGGAATCGGTAAAGAATCGAAGAATCGTTTCGATTCTTTTTCGATTCCAAAGTACCGATTCTTAACCGGTACTTAATCGGTTCTTTTTTCAGAACTAAAAATCGATGAATCGAAAACACACACTGCTCAGATGGTATCAGCTAACAAGTCTTCTTCCATACTGGCGCGGTGCAGCGGTGTGGCTGGAAAGGAAGGCGTGCTGAGACTTGTGACTTCTGACGTCCACGGTCCAGGGCCACCGGTCAGTGTGCCCCCCCCCCCGCTTCTCGAGCACACCCATTGTGCACTTGTTATAGGCGAATCTCAACTCAATTGGATCACGCCTCCCGGGCAGCAGCAGATGTGCTAGAAGAGGAAGAAGAAGAAGCACTAGTACATCCCTCCAAATTGTGGCTAATCTAGAGCAGCTCCCAGAGCTCCCGAGCTCCCCCGCCCCCCCCCCCCCGAGAAGGAGTATTGTAAGAGCCGATGAGAGCACAAATCGAAAGAAAATGAAATGAAGGGTTCGGGGGGGGGGGGGTGAGACGTGTGTACGTGTACGTGTGTGTGTAATCGAATCAAGATGCAAGTTGGGAGCCGAGCCGAGCCCGGGGGGGGGAGGGGGGGGGGAGGAAGAATGCCAAGAGATATAACGGATTTCTGATGTTCTCCTCGAGCCGAGCCATGAGCATCCCGCAGGTGTCAAAGAGATGCTTGAGATGCTCACGTATTTACCTTCATAGTTTCTTTTTGTTGATAAAGCGGTTGGGGGGGGGGAGGAGGGAGGGGGGGGGCTCGCTGTGATTTATGTATTGCGTTTTTGCCGCTTGTGATGAGACAAGAGTGTGAACAACTAAACGATGTCCACAAACCAGCCAGCCAGCCTACTACTCAGCTGGAATAGTAGTTTTCAGAAAGGGGGGGGGGCGGCGGCGGGAAACTGAAGACGTGAATCTAGTTGCATCGTCAGTGAGAAGCAGTCAACGGGGATATTTCAGCGTCTCTAACAGTTTCAGCTTCTGGAAGCTTTTTGGAAGCCACGGAAGCTATTAAAGAGCCTAAATAAGCCTCCAAAAGCTTAAAAAGCCTAAATAAACTGTAAGAAAAGAAGCGTTACGGACGATGTACGTCTCACGTATTCTAAGAAGACGTGAATCTTGTTGCATCGTCAGTGAGAAGCAGTCAACGGGGATATTTCAGCGGCTTTAACAGTTTTGGCTTCTGGAAGAGCTTTCTGGAAGCTCTCCACTGTATTCAAGCGGAAATATTGAGTTAAAGAACCCTAAATAATACCCTTTATAAGCCTAAATAGTACTAAAAAGGCCTAAAAAGTCTAAACTCAGCCTAAATAATCCTAAATTAGCCATAAAAAGCCATATTAAGCCTAAATAACGCTAAATTGACCTAAAAAGTCCAAATTTAGCCTAAATAGCACTAATTAGTCCTAAAAATTCAAAAAAAGCGTAAATAACGATAAATAAGCCTAAAAATCCAAAATACGCCTAAAAAATCATAAATAAGCCATACAAAGCTTAAATAGCGCTAAATAGGCTTAAAAAATCCAAATAAGCCTTAAAAATCTTAAATAATTCTAAATAACGCTAAATAAGCCATAAAAGAGCCTAAATAATCCTTGAAAGTCTAAATAAGCTTTTAACAACCAAAATAAGCCTTCAAAAGCCTAAATAAGCCTAAATAGCGCTAAATAAGCCTTTAAAGAGCCTAAATATGCCTTAAAAAGCCTAAGTAAACCTAAAAACCATAAATAAGCCTAAATAGCATTAAATAGTCCTAAAAATTCAAAATAAGCCTAAATAACGCTAAATAAGCCTAAAAATCATAAATAAGCCTAAAAACCATAAATAAGCCTAAATAACGCTAAATAAGCCTAAACAATCCAAAATAAGCCTAAAAATTCAAAATAAGCCTAAAAATCCAAAATAAGCCTAAAAACCATAAATAAGCTTAAATAGCGCTAAATAAGCCTAAAAATCCAAAATAAGCCTAAACAATCCAAAATAAGCCTAAAAATTCAAAATAAGCCTAAAAATCCAAAATAAGCCTAAAAACCATAAATAAGCTTAAATAGCGCTAAATAAGCCTAAAAATCCAAAATAAGCCTAAAAATCCAAAATAAGCCTAAAAATCCAAAATAAGCCTAAAAATTCAAAATAAGCCTAAAAATCCAAAATAAGCCTAAAAATCCAAAATAAGCCTAAAAATTCAAAATAAGCCTAAAAATTCAAAATAAGCCTAAAAATCCAAAATAAGCCTAAAAATCCAAAATAAGCCTAAAAATTCAAAATAAGCCTAAAAATTCAAAATAAGCCTAAAAATTCAAAATAAGCCTAAAAATTCAAAATAAGCCTAAAAATTCAAAATAAGCCTAAAAATTCAAAATAAGCCTAAAAATTCAAAATAAGCCTAAAAATTCAAAATAAGCCTAAAAATTCAAAATAAGCCTAAAAATTCAAAATAAGCCAAAAAAACCATAAATAAGCCTAACAAATCATAAATAAGCCTTAAAAGTTTTAAATAAGCCTAAAAAGTCCAAATTAAGCTTAAATAGCACTAAATAAGCCATTAAAGAGCCTAAATAAGCGTTAATTCTAAAGCATTCTTAGGCAGTTTCCCCACGGAAATTCTTTAAGAAAACCAAAAAAAAAATGGAGAGCTCCTACACAGTGACGACGAACGGGATCGATGATTCTTCGGGTTCTTGGCTCCATCGTCTTAAATATGTTCCAGCCGTGTTTTAGTGCTCTTTTAATAATAAAAATGCACACTTTCACTTTCAGCGATGGCGGCGGAAGAGCCTCACAAATCTTTTCTCTAAACTCAAATTACCCGCAGTTGATTCATCTTCTCTCCTTCATGCGCTCTTCTCATCGTTTCAATAGCTTTCGTCGATTGACGCGAAACATGTGTGAAACAAGGGGGGGGGGAGAGGGGGGGGGGACAACAATCACGAATAAAAGTGTTTGGAATGGCAGGCAGAATGACGAGTGGCACATGGTAGCTGCTAGATGAGACAACACCGGCTGCGCTGTTCCCCATGGTAGCTGCTAGATGAGACAACACCGGCTGCGCTGTTCCCCATGGTAGCTGCTAGATGAGACAACACCGGCTGCGCTGTTCCCCATGGTAGCTGCTAGATGAGACAACACCGGCTGCGCTGTTCCCCATGGTAGCTGCTAGATGAGACAACACCGGCTGCGCTGTTCCCCATGGTAGCTGCTAGATGAGACAACACCGGCTGCGCTGTTCCCCATCGTAGCTGCTAGATGAGACAACACCGGCTGCGCTGTTCCCCATGGTAGCTGCTAGATGAGACAACACCGGCTGCGCTGTTCCCCATGGTAGCTGCTAGATGAGACAACACCGGCTGCACTGTTCCCCATGGTAGCTGCTAGATGAGACAACACCGGCTGCACTGTTCCCCATGGTAGCTGCTAGATGAGACAACACCGGCTGCACTGTTCCCCATGGTAGCTGCTAGATGAGACAACACCGGCTGCACTGTTCCCCATGGTAGCTGCTAGATGAGACAACACCGGCTGCACTGTTCCCCATGGTAGCTGCTAGATGAGACAATACCGGCTGCGCTGTTCCCCATGGTAGCTGCTAGATGAGACAACACCGGCTACGCTGTTCCCCATGGTAGCTGCTAGATGAGACAACACCGGCTGCGCTGTTCCCCATGGTAGCTGCTAGATGAGACAACACGGCTGCACTGTTCCCCATGGTAGCTACTAGATGAGACAACACGGCTGCACTGTTCCCCATGGTTGCTGCTAGATGAGACAACACCGGCTGCGCTGTTCCCCATGGTAGCTGCTTGATGAGACAACACCGGCTGCGCTGTTCCCCATGGTAGCTGCTTGATGAGACAACACCGGCTGCGCTGTTCCCCCTGGTAGCTGCTTGATGAGACAACACCGGCTGCGCTGTTCCCCATGGTAGCTGCTTGATGAGACAACACCGGCTGCGCTGTTCCCCATCGTAGCTGCTAGATGAGACAACACCGGCTGCGCTGTTCCCCATCGTAGCTGCTAGATGAGACAACACCGGCTGCGCTGTTCCCCTCACCGATGATGGTAGTGGGAGCTGCTAGATTAGAAGACAACACCGAACAACGCGGATAAATGAAAATGAGGGGAGGAGGGACAACAATCACGAATAAAAGTGTTTGGAATGGCAGGCAGAATGACGAGTGGCACATGGGAGCTGCTACCGCTGTTCCCCATGGTAGCTGCTTGATGAGACAACACCGCCTGCGCTGTTCCCCATGGTAGCTGCTAGATGAGACAACACCGGCTGCGCTGTTCCCCATGGTAGCTGCTTGATGAGACAACACCGGCTGCGCTGTTCCCCATGGTAGCTGCTAGATGAAACAACACCGGCTGCGCTGTTCCCTCACCGATGATGGTAGTGGGAGCTGCTAGATGAGAAGACAACACCGAACAACGCGGATGAATGAAAATGAGGGGGGGGACAACAATCACGAATAAAAGTGTTTGGAATGGCAGGCAGAATGACGAGTGGCACATGGGAGCTGCTACCGCTGTTCCCCATGGTAGCTGCTACACATGGGAGCTGCGCTGTTCCCTCACCGATGATGGTAGTGGGAGCTGCTAGATGAGAAGACAACACCGAACAACGCGGATAAATGAAAATGAGGGGGGGGGGGGGACAACAATCCCGAATAAAAGTGTTTGGAATGGCAGGCAGAATGACGAGTGGCACATGGGAGCTGCTACCGCTGTTCCCCATGGTAGCTGCTACACATGGGAGCTGCGCTGTTCCCCTCACCGATGATGGTAGTGGGAGCTGCTAGATGAGAAGACATCGAACAACGCGGATGAATGAAAATGGGGGGGGGGGACAACAATCACGAATAAAAGTGTTTGGAATGGCAGAACTACGAGTGGCACATGGGAGCTGCTACCACTGTTCCCCATGGTAGCTGCTAGATGAGAAGACAACACCGAACAACGCGGATGAATGAAACATGAAAATGACGAAAGTCGACGTGGAGAGAGATGGGTGGCGGGGGGGGGGGGGGAGGGGGGGGGGGGACAAGCTCTCAGAGAGAGGGCGCTGCTTGCCTCCTCCACAGTTTACCTAACAGTTTTTAATCAAATAAAAGACAGGATATATCAATAGATATCCGCCAACTCGTTGCTTAAACTCTCGGGGAAAAGGGGGGGTGGGAGGGGGGGGGGGGAAAGGGGGGGGGGGAGAGGGCTACGTACCGCTTTTGTGATATTACAGACACTGCCGATCTGGGGTGCTTACGAAACACAGTCCTATCAGTAGTCACTTTCTCTCTAGAATTTTCTACAGAAGAAAGAGAGAGAGAGACAGAAAAACAGAGAGAAAGAGAGATATACAGATAGAGAGACAGAGAGTGCAAGAGAAAGAGAGAAAAGGAGAGAGACAGCGAGAAAAAGAGAAAAAGAAAGTGAGAGAGAACGAAAGAAAAAGAGAGAAAAAGAGAAAGAGAGAGAGAGAGAGATATATACAGCTAGAGAGACAGAGAGAATTAGAGAAAGAGAAAGAGAAATAGAGTGCAAGAGAGAGAGGCGCAGAGAGAGAGAGAGAGAAAGAGAGAAACATCATAGTAACAGTAAAAACCACTCAAAAACAATGGTTAAAAAATTTCGAGAGGTCTCCCCCCCCCCCTCCCCAAAAAAGAGCACGAAGAGCAACGAGACACAGAGATACCGAAAAGGAAGGAGAGAGGCGCTGCGATTTGCGCAATATCACCAAGAACAAAAAACTGTCGAGCAGCACGAGGGATAAGAGCACACGGCCTGTTCTAGATTTGGTAGCTGGAAGGGATGGGGGGGGGGTGCCTCGCCGGAGCACTATCTATTCTGAAGAGCAGCAATTTTCAGTTTTCTTTCAGCTCTAACTGAAGTGTAAATTAGAGAAGGGCGGAATTCCGGATTCCGAGTTCCCAAAATCCAACTCTGGCCCAAATCCAGAGACGAGAGAAACCAGGTGGGGGCGGGGGGGTATGGGGTATGGGCGCTGGGTGGCAGCGCCCACCCCGAAGAATTTTCCAAACACAACAATGTGTACAAAATTAGCGATGAAAACTGCCAATACACGCAGTAAAACAGGTAGAGCGAGGAGGAATAAACATGGAGAAGAAGCAGCGACCAACAGCGACCGACAGCGACCGGCCTTCTCTCCGAAAATCTCTGATTTTATGGCGTTGTGTTGAAGGAAAAAATGAGGGGAAAAGCGACGAGAAGAGGGGGAGGGGGGGGGGGGCGAGTGAGAGGACCCCTCTTGTTTTATTTCTATTCAAATTCAATACAACCAAATAGGGAAGCGGGAGAGCCCTCACAGAAGAGCACAACACAAAGAGCAAGGAGCTGCAATTGGCACTACCTTAAAGAGCAGGAAGAATTCGCTGAAATTCGACTAAAAATGTGGATTTTAACGCAAGAAAATGGGAGGGGGGAAGTGGAGCAGCGACCAGCACATCAAGTTTCAGCCTCTCTTGCTCTGGAGCTTACTGTAAACTTTAAAAGAATCTTGGAGCCTGAGAACTCGGAATCCGGAAAACGGAAAACGGAAAAAAATGTTTCACTGAATCTGGAATCCGGAAAAGGGAAAAAAAAATTTTCACGGAATCCGGAATCCGGAAAAGGGAAAAAAAAATTTTCACGGAATCCGGAAAACGGAAAGCGGAAAAAATGTTTTTCACGGAATTCGGAATTCGGAAAATGGAAAAAAATTTTCACGGAATCCGGAAAACGGAAAACGGAAAAAAAAATTTTTTTCACGGAATCCGGAATGCGGAAAACGGAAAAAAATTTTCACGGAATCCGGAAAACGGAAAACGGAAAAAAAATTTTTTTCACGGAATCCGGAATCCGGAAAACGGAAAAAAAAATTTTTTCACGGAATCCGGAATGCGGAAAACGGAAAACGGAAAAAAAAATTTTTTTCACGGAATCCGGAATGCGGAAAACGGAAAAAAAAATTTTTTTCGCGGAATTCGGCATTCGGAAAACGGAAAAAAATTTTCACGGAATCCGGAAAACGGAAAAAAAAATTTTTCGCGGAATCTGGAATCCGGAAACCGGAAAAAAAATGTTTCACGGAATCCGGAATCCGGAAAACGGAATGTAAAAAATGGCGGAATCCGGAACGCGGAATGTGGAAAACGGAAAAAAAATGTTTCACTGAATCTGGAATCCGGAAAACGGAAAAAAAAAATTTTCACGGAATCCGGAATCCGGAAAACGGAAAAAAAATTTTTTCGCGGAATTCGGAATCCGGAAAGCGGAAAAAATGTTTTTCGCGGAATCTGGAATCCGGAAAACGGAAAAAAAATTTTTCACGGAATCTGGAAACCGGAAAACGGAAAAAAAAATTTTTTCACGGAATCCGGAATCCGGAAAACGGAAAAAAAAATTTTTTCACGGAATCCGGAATACGGAAAACGGAAAAAAAAAATTTTTCGCGGAATCTGGAATCCGGAAACCGGAAAAAAAATGTTTTTTCACGGAATCCGGAATCCGGAAAACGGAATGTAAAAAATGGCGGAATCCGGAACGCGGAATGTGGAAAACGGAAAAAAATGTTTCACTGAATCTGGAATCCGGAAAACGGAAAAAAAAAATTTTTTCACGGAATCCGGAATCCGGAAAACGGAAAAAAAAATTTTTTTCACGGAATCCGGAATCCGGAAAACGGAAAAAAAAATTTTCACGGAATCTGGAATCCGGAAAACGGAATGTAAAAAACGGCGGAATCCGGAACGCGGAATGTGGAAAACGGAATTTTAACCATTAATGAGGCTCTATTGCTGGGGGAAAGCGAGCTCGCTGAAATTCGACTGAAAATGTGAATTTCAACTCAAGAAAACGGGTGGGGGGGGGAGAAGTGGAGCAGCGACCAGCACATCAAGTTTCAGCCTCTCTTGCTCAGGAGCTTACTGTAAACTCTATAAGAATCGTGGATTTCCAGAAAAATGCAGATTTTTCGAATTCGACAATGCTCATCATGCTCTTTTGCTCCTGGACTACGGTATCAAGGAGCACGTCTATCTGGAAACTTTCAGTTTTTGGAGCACTTGGAGCACACTTGAAGTCGTCGTGTGGAAACCGTTTAGAAACAGTGACTATATGGGTAAAAGATCCGACTAAGAGAGCAAACAGTGTGCATTTGAAGAGCAAGCGGAGCAAAAAGTGTGAAAGTGAGTCGCGGGGGGACACGTGGAGCGGTTGGGGAGGGGGGGGGGGAGAGGGGGGCAGCGACACAATTCTTGTTCGTTTCGTTTTCGTTCCACCCCCCCCCCCCTTCGTGTTTTCATTGCTTTTGTGTGTGCGCTGCGCACAACTGAACGCGTGCATGTGCTGGCTGCAAGAAAAAAAAGAACTACGGGCCGGCGATTTTATACGCGGAGCAACATTGGAGAGACGAGAATTAGAGAGAGAGAGACAGAGAGAGACAGAGAAAGAGAGATACAGACAGAGAGAGACATAGAGAAGCAAAGACATGAAGATTGTTTGATTTTGACCAGTTTCAATAGTTTCGGAGAAAGTGTCCAGCAGAAGAGACGTGAAGGTTAGTTGAAGTGAAAGAGAAACTGTAAGAAAAGAAGCGTTACGGACGATGTACGTCTCACGTCTTCTAAGAAGACGTGAATCTAGGGGGGGGGGGGCGGCGGCGGCGGCGGGAAACTGAAGACGTGAATCTTGTTGCATCGTCAGTGAGAAGCAGTCAACGGGGATATTTCAGCGTCTCTAACAGTTTCAGCTTCTGGAAGCTTTCTGGAAGCCATGAAAGAGCCTAAATAAGCCTCCAAAAGCTTAAAAAGCCTAAATAAAACTGTAAGAAAAGAAGCGTTACGGACGATGTACGTCTCTCGTCTTCTAAGAAGACGTGAATCTTGTTGCATCGTCAATGAGAAGCAGTCAACGGGGATATTTCAGCGTCTCTAACAGTTTTGGCTTCTGCAAGCTTTCTGGAAGCTCTCCACTGTATTCAAGCGGAAATATTGAGCTGAAGAACCCTAAATAATATCCTTTATAAGCCTAAATAGCACTAAATAAGCCTAAAAAACGCTAAATATGCCTTTAAAAGCCTAAATAAGCCTTAAAAAGCATAAATATTCCTTAAAAACCCTTAATAATTCTTAAAAAGCCTAAGTAAGCCTAAAAAACGCTAAATATGCCTTTAAAAGCTAAAATAAGCCTCTGAAGTCTAAATAAATCTTTATATAGTCTAAATATGTCTTAAAATGTTTAAAAAAAAACTGAATAATGCGAAATAAGCTTTTAAAAGCCTAAATGGGCCTTTAAAAATCTAAATAAGGCTTTAAAAAGACTAAATAAGCTCAAAAATGTATAAGTAAGCCTAAAGTAGCCTAAATAACACTAAATAAGCCTTAAAAAGCCAAAAAAGCCTAAATAGCACTAAATAAGCCAAAAAATCCTAAATAAGCCTAAATAACGCTAAATAAGCCTAAACAATCCAAAATAAGCCTTAAAAAGCATAAATAAGCCTAAATAGCACTAATAGGCCTAAAAAGTCTAAATTAAGCTTAAATACCACTAATAATCCTAAAAAGTCCAAATTAAGACTAAATAGCACTAAATAGGCTTTTAGAACCCAAAATGAGCCTTAAAAAGCCTAAATAAGCCTAAAAAGCATAAATAAGCCTAAATAACGCTAAATAAGCCTAAACAATCCAAAATAAGCCTTAAAAAGCCTAAATAAGCCTAAATAGCACTAATAGGCCTAAAAAGTCTAAATTAAGCCTAAATAGCACTAAATAGGCTTTAAAATTCTAAATAAGCCTTAAAAAGCCTAAGTAAGCCTCAAAAAGCCTAAATATGCCTTTAAAAGTCTAAATATCCCTCTAAAAGCCTAAGTATTCCTTTAAAAGCCTAAATAAGCCTTAAAAAGCCTAAATAAGCTTTAAAAGCATAAGTAAGCCTTAATAGACCTAAAAAAGCCTTAAAAACCTCAAACAACTCTAAGTTTTCCTTTAAAAAAGCCTAAATAACCCTAAATAAGGCTCACTGCTCATGCTTCAAACAATGCACTGTGTCTACACCAGAATCTCCATATTTCAGATATTTTCAGAGCGAATCTACAGTAGATAGCTTAAAAGAATGAGAGAAGCTTCACTTATTCGGAAATCTAACGGCATCTGAGGGCAACCGCTCAAAAATCAGTATGATTTCCTTGGATTTTTGTGGATCGGGAAGATCGGACTTTTATAAGAGCTGAAAGTCACTGAAATTCCGGTTAAACTCGCCAAAAATCTGAAATCCGCCGACATGTCGCGGACAAGACAAGGCGAAAGACGAAATTCGTCTCCGTCTTTCGTGGAAGACTTAGTTTGCACAGTTCAATCAATTATCTGTCAAATTGACATTAAATTAGAACTAATGAGCACTAAAACACGGCTGGAAGGTGTTTAAGATGGAGCCGAAGATCCGAAGAATCTTCGAGGAGCTGCTTCAGAGCTGAACGCAGAAAAACAGAAATTTCAAGAAGAAAATGAAATAAAAGAAGCGTTCGACCCTTCGGTTGAATGATCGATGGAGCCTGGGGTCTGTTAGTTTGTAGCAACTGTCTCCTCGTTGCTCTATTCAATATATAAGCAGATTAGCAGTTTTCGCGCATTTATTAACATGGGAGATGACAGGCAGCGTCCAGCCGGCATCGGCATTGTGTAAAACACGGAATACATCAGCGGTGATGACGAGGAGCGAGTGCACTGAACAACAGAAGAGCATAAGGCAGCGTTCTTGAAGACCTTCAAGTTATTTTCAGTATTAAAGCAAAGTGGAAGCAAGGAAACGAGCCGCCCATGCAGCAGAGAATCACCGATTCCCACGGGTAATGGAGGAAGGAAAGTTTGGAGTAAATTGAAGGAGGAGGCCGTTTTGAAAAGAAGACGGGCAAAAAACGGGCGAGAAGTGAGACGGCGGCCAATTATAAGAACAAGAAGGAAACATTTTGTCTCAGTCTTTTGACAGCCGCTGAGTGATGTGGTTTCTGAAGCTGGAAATCATCGAATTCTGGAGAATTTTTCCAGTTTTTCTAGTTTAAGCCCAAATGCCAGGAAGACTAACAACTTATTTTCCATTTTAAGACGTTTCTAGCCATAGAGTACTGGCCATAAAGAATGCGCGCGAGTGTTCTTTTTTTTGGGATAACTTCCAAAATATCCATATTTACAAGCTGAAATTTGCTGAAAACGGTACTTATGCCAGTTTTCACACTGTCAAAAAAATTTAGACCGATCGGAGCAGTTTCAGCAAAGTTATCCCAAAAAAACGCCAACGCGCATTCTTTATGGCCAGTACTATAGAAGAGAATCAACTGGCCATAAAGAATGCGCATGGATGTTTTTTTGGAATAATTTTCAATATATTCGTAATTACGAGCTGCAATTTACTGAAAACGGTACTCAGGCCAGCTTTAACACTGTCAAAAAAATTTAGACCGATCGGAGCAGTTTCAGCAAAGTTATCTCAAAAAAACGCCAACGCGCATTCTTTATGGCCAGTGCTAGAGAAGAGAATCAACTGGCCATAAAGAATGCGCGCGGGTGTTTTTTTTGGGATAACTTCCAAAATATCAATATTTACGAGCTGCAATTTACTGAATACATTACTCAGGCCTGTCTTAACACTGCCAAAAAAATTTAGACCAATCGGAGCAGTTTCAGCAAAGTTATCCCAAAAAAACGCCAACGCGCATTCTTTATGGCCAGCGATACAGAAGAGAATCAACTGGCCATAAAGAATGCGCGCGGGAGTCTTTTTTTTTTTTGCGATAACTTTGCTGAAAATCGATATTTTGTTGTGAAAATTCTACTGTAGTTGCGGAACACCCTCACGACAACTTGCAGAAAATTTAAATTCCATTATTGCAAGCATTGCAAACCAGAAGTTCGTTTAACTTGAAGCAGCGTCGGCGAGGCGCTGCCAAGCTGTTATCGATGCAAAAGAGTACTCAACAAAAAATTAAACATTTTGAAAGCGTATTTTGAAGTTTTTGTTTCCTAACATTGTTTTAAAACGCTTCAAAAAGTGAATTTTTCACAATTTTCTCCAATTTTTGATTTTCTCCAAAACTATCCATATTTACAAGCTCCAACTTACTAAATAAGTTACGCAGGCCTGTTTTAACACTTCCAAAGAAATTTGGACCGATCGGAGCAGTTTCAGCAAAGTTATCCCAAGCGGACATTCTTTATGGCCAGTACAATAGAAGAGGATCAATTGCTGCAGTACTGGCCATAAAGAATGCGCGTCGGTGTTTTTTTTGGATAACTTTCAAAATATTCATATTTACGAGCTGCAATTTAATGAAAACGGTACTCAGGCCAGCTTTAACACTGTCAAAAAAATTTAGACCAATCGGAGCAGTTTCAGCAAAATTATCCCAAAAAAACGCCAACGCGCATTCTTTATGGCCAGCATTGAATCAGCTATAATTATGGCTAGAAATACGGAATTAGAAATCGAGCATTATTGGTTGCTCTATTAGGAGCGAAACCGGCAGATGCTCCGTTTTATAGCAGGGATTCCACAAAAGTGCAATTTTTAAACGCGGCCCATAAAGATTGACCTTTTCTAGGAAAGAGACCAGTGTCTAGAGGATTGAACTGGCTGTTAACATCCAGCGGACTACGTGCAGCTGCTCTCCGAGCAACAACCACAGAGCAATGTGCGAACAGAAAAAGAAAATAAAAGAAATAAGTGAACTCTTCCTTATTTGTTGGCTCAGCTGTGAGAAGAGGGTCGCGAGGGAATCCGCGATGATGATGAAGTGAAAGAAGAAGAAGAAGAACTGTTGCTTGATCGATGAATTCCGATCTATTTCAATTTATAATCGAATTGACTTGCGCGATGCTGAAAAAACGCAACGCATCGGAGAGGGGGGGGGAGGAATCGCTATTATTATTAAAGAACCATCTGGCGATTCAGAAGAGACGACACGCCACCACCGATTTCCGAATTCCCGTAATATGCCCTTCACCGGACAGCTTCTTCATCGTCATTCTCTCAACGCTTCTTCCTGTTTGTCACTTTCTCGTACCTTTTCTATCGAAGCGACGGCGACAGCGGAGAATGAGACAAGAGAGGTGAAGACTGAGAGAAGTCGTGCACGGGTACTTCAAATTTCGATGAACTGTCCGCGAGTAGTTATTATTATTATTATTATTATTGTTGTAATGAATGGACGGTCGTTTGAAAGTATACGGTACGGGGAGGGGGGGGGGGTAAGTTAACTGTCGAGAGCGGCGTTGAGAGCCTGGAAAACTGATTGTGTGGAAAATGAAAAAGAAGCTCGCTGCTTTCACGAAAGACAAAGACAAAAAATCGCCTTTGTTCGTCTTGCATTCGTCTTAGACGAATTCAAGACGAAGACGAAGAGGAGACGGCCGAAATTCAATCAGGTGAACTGTCGAGAGCGGATGGAGCAAAGAGCCTGGAAAACTAAGAAAAAGCGTTTGATTGAGTGGAAATAAAAAATAAAAAGAAGCTCGCGGCATTCACGAAAGACAAAGACAAAAAGTCGTCTTTCGACTCGTCTTGCATTCGTCTAACGCAAGTTAGACGAATTTAAGACGAAGACGAAGAGGAGACGGCCGAAGTTTAATAATAAAGAGAGAGATGCTGGTAATTGCGCTTCCAGGATCCCAACACGTTCTATTATTTTGTGTGGAGCCATTTTTAGAATATAATCGAAATATCCAGAAAAAAATGCAATTTAAATAGCCCTAAACAGCTTTTTATTAGTGTTCGTATCGTTAGAACACAGTTTTTTCTTAAATTTTGTGATTTAATTTCATAAATTCAAAATTTTCTGAAAAAAATTGTTTTAGCCACTATTTTGAGGCTTTTCAGAAGTTTAAAAAAGCATTTCGCATGCTTCTCTGCCAGTGAACTGTTAGCTAGAAATGATTCTCTCAAAAAACTGTAAAATTTATCGGAAAATTAAAATAAATTTTGAATTTTCAGTTTTTACTTGATTTTTGCGTTTTTCGCACTTTTAAACAAAGAAATAATATAAAAAAATATATTGGAAAAACGATTTTAAAAATTAATTTTTAGCAGATAGTACGGTAAGCATTGCACATTGTTCGCGCGGTGTTTACACACAAATTTTAAAATTAATTTTTTTTTGCTTTCAGTGTTTTTTTTTCCCTCTTTTTACCTAAAAAATTGGCAATTTTGACGATCTACATTCGTGAAATTCGCAGAAAAAAAATTAGCAAAAAGAGAAAGTAAGTATTTTTTTATAAATAAAAAATATATTATTGTCATTTTAAAAACTGTAAAATTGATCGTCAACTTTAAAAAAAAAAATTTTCTCATTTTTTTGTCTGATTTTTGCATTTTTCACACTTTCAAACAAAGAAATAACATTAAAAATATATTAGAAAAACGATTTAAAAAATTAAATGTTTTTTTTAGCAGATAGTTCGGTAAGCATTGAACGCGGTGTTTGCACACAATTTTTAAATTTTTGTTGTTTAGTGCTTTCCTTTTTTACCTAAAAAATTGGCAATTTTGACGATCTACATAAATAAGCGATGTGCAATTTGCAGAAAAAGTAACCAAAAATAGAAAGTAAGTTTTTTTCACAAAAAAAATTCTTATTACCATTTCAAAAACTGAAAAATGAATCGGCAACTTTAAACAAAAATTTTAAATTCTCATTTTTTTTACTAGAATTTTGAATTTTTGCTCCCTTCTTTTATTTAAAAATGGACAAATTATGACGATCTACATTTATATGCGGCGTGTAATTTCTGTAATGATTTGCAAAAAAATATTACAAAAAAGAAAAAAGAAAGTTTTTTTTTTACAAATAAAGAAATCTGTTTTTGCAGACACTCGTTTGAAACTGTTGAAAAAAAAATCACAATTACGGAATATGATGAGAATCTACTTTTTGTATTGTTTGCGGATTCATAATCAATCAAGAATCGATGGTGGCTGTGACTGTGAGTTTTCAATTTTATACAAAAAAAATTTATACAATAAATATTTTATAAAAGGATCAATCAATGTCGCAATCTATGCGAATATCCTTTTTTTGTTCTGATGAGACTCTACCAACTGAATCTTTTGCTATTCTGTCTAAAATAGCCATTGAAATGTTGTGAAACCCGGCTTCATTTGTTGATGCAGAACGAGCTTTTTCCGGTGATTCTACCGATTACGGAAAAAACACAGTGCTTGGAATATTTAATAAAGAGAGCCTTTAAAAAACTGAAAACATTTATTCCTTGTTTTTTCGCTTTCCGGGCATTTCCAAGTGGATCCAGAATATTGAAATTTAGAAAATTATTTTAAAATTTCTGATGATTCTATAAGTATTAATATGCTTTATTTTGAAAAACGGTGCGCCTTAAGCGAAAAATATCAGGTTTATTGCACGGCTGAAAGTTATTAATAGCAACCCGGCCTGCTAACGAATAAATACACAGGCTGAAAAGGAGGAATAGAGGGTCGCTGTCCGACGCAGTCACTCGTGATGAACTCACAAATTGAGCATTTTTATGAAGCTTGCATTCATCTTATTTGCTATTCTGAAAACTTAATACGCCAGGGGCACTCCGTTCGATTATTCAACTTTGTCCGGAAATATTTTCTGATTCCAAATAGGAAGAGGAGTAGGAATAAGCCAGCTCTTACTTGAATCAACGCTCTTTAAGAAAAAAATTCTATGCTGCTTTGAACAACGGAAATCTGAAATTTTTAGATTTTAATATGAAAAAAAAAACAAAAATTCTCGCTCGCGAACACTTTTTTGAAACTGAACTTTGGAGCTTTAGATACCCGCCAATTGACTTCATTTTTCTGGATCGGTGAATCGGCGAATTTCAAGTTCTGTTTTGCATTATTCCAGCAAAACGCACAAATTCCATGCCAACATTAGTGTGTCGTGTCGATTCAAAAATCGATCAATTTTGATTCGATTTGTTGAACGGGCAAATCGATTTGAATCGATTCGATTTCGCGAATGAATCGACTTGAATCGAATCAACAAAAATAGTGCAAATGCGCTCTACCGATTAATGCCTTCGGCGGCGGTTTGAAATCGTATTTTCCTTTGAAAAATGCAATTTACTAAAAAACAGTTTAAAAAATACGGTTTTAAACCGCCGCCGAAGGCATTGATCGGTAGAGCGCATTTTCTTTATTTTTGCATTATTTTTGTTGATTCGATTTAATCGAATCGATTTTAATTCGAATCAAATCGAATCAGTTCGATTCGATTCGATTTGATTCAATCGCGATTCGAATCATGTTGAATCGATTGAATCGATTCAAAAATTGTCGATTTAATTCGATTCAATCGATCAATTCCAAAATCGACACGACACACTAGTCAACATTAAGATGGATTTCATCAGAAAAGAATATCAAACAAAACTGGTGAACCTTTTAATGCACAATGCAATTCTTGTGATAAGAACCAAGGTTTCGGCCTTTGGCCCGTTTCGGCCCGTATCACAAAAGGGCAAAATAAGTGTTGCAGATACAAATTAAAAATGAAAGGATTATTCGGATGGTGGGGCCGTGGGGTTGTAGACGGGAAGCCCTCTGAACACTGGATACTTTGGAACGAACGGCTTCTCGTTTTCATCAGTGTTCAGCTCGGTTCCTTCTATGCCGTACATTGAGTTTTCGAATGAAAGAGGCGGTGCTAAAAATTGAAAAAGTTTAGGAAATATAGTTCATCTTACAAGGCGCGCCAAGCGTATGGTAAAACGAGTTTCGCGCTAGCTACTGGGTGTTGACGCATTTTTTGTGCCTCGATTTCTGTTTCATGATTTTCAGGATGTGTTAATCTTCTTTTTCCGATATTTTCTTATTGCTAATTTCATTTTTACAGGTATGACAGATGAATTTGTAAACCGTGCTGCAATTAACGAAATGCACCATCGGAGGGAATGGAATCTCTTCGTGGAATCTCTGGAACAACGGCTTGGATGACCTTCAGATGATATGAAGGCTTCACACTTCCTTCAGTCCAGTAGGTAAGCATCAAGCCTCTCAGAGAACTCGTTCGTACCTTGAGAAATATGAATTTTGAGCTCATAATGAGCAGTTCCTCTATGAGAAGAATGGTGAAAACTAGGACTTGGACTGATCTTTTATCGTGTTCACAACGCCACAATTCTATCGGAAAGCTGTCACTGGCCTCGCTGAAGCCGGCCTGGAAACTGACACTCCCCATCTTCAGAAGAGGAAAAAAGCTTCATCCCGGAAGCCGAATTCAACCCACAAGCCCGCTGTCACGACAGTAAAAGAAGCAAAGAAGCGCTGAAGGACGATCAAAAGAGGTTCTCATCCACAGCAAGTCATGGTTCCTAGATCACCGAGGCTAAGATACCGCTCATTTTCGTGGATCCCGATGTGGAGGTCATTAAAGAATACTATTTGAAGGAGATTTTTAAACGCAGGTTCTTCAGTGACCATCACATTTTTCACATTCCAAAATGGCTCAGCTTCACCATCAGAAGTTCAGAATGGCTGCCTATCAACATCGAATTTGAATCCGCAAGGATCAATGAAGAACAGAGACCACCCCACATCGGATACTGGTATTCTTGCAAGTTATACATCCCATTGAATGTGTTACCATACTTTTGGCGCATCCTGTACACTTACCGTTCGGAGTTGGACCAGTCCCATCCGTTGATGCGGTGATATTACTATAAAATGGATGCGGCACCACTCCGCCAACAGCAGGATGCGGCTGCGAACTTCCTGGATACGGTGGGCATGGCTCGAGCGGAGGTCCATATGGATATGGTGGCCCTCCATGCTCCTTGGGTAGCAGTGGGCCATCTGCTTGTGGTACGATGCCATACGCTGGCAGAGCAGCAATTCCACCACCAATAGAAGGCGGAATTGGAGTTGGTTCAGCGGGTGGGAGAAATGGATTTTGGGGATAGTAAGCTGGCGGTAGGAATTGGTATATTGGAACGGTACCAATTACCACAGGCATTTCACAATCAATGGAACTTCCGAATGTCGCGGAGGTGTCAACAGTGATCTGTACAAGGTAGTTTACAGTGATGATTGGAGAGTTCTCTTGAATAGTTGGGGTAATTGACGGAAGATGCAGCTCCAGCGCCGTTTTATATTCTTTTCCAGACTCTATTGTACATGCTTTTGTCAAAATCATTACTGATTTTGTATCATATTTAGTCTTCCTTTCAGGAATGACTGAAGGAATAAGGTCTCCAATGTATTCGAAGCTGTCGCCACGACGGAAAGCGACAAAAGTGCAATGCTGAATGATTCTTGCTTCTACTTCAGTAACTGAAACCGATGAGTAGTTGAGAATGTGCACGTTGATCGGGATGGTTTCTCCCGGAACGAATCCGGTCTTCGGAATGTCCACGCGAAGCTCCAGATAGCCTTTCTTGAAACAACAGCACCCAATATTATCCACTTCATCATCGTGAAGAGGAGCTATTGCATTTGGAATGACGTTGAGGTCTATTGATGAAGATACTGAACAGTTTGCATTACAAAGCGCATTGAACGTTACTACAAACCAGTAATGCAACATTTCTTTGCCTTGTCAATCCTCCATGGTCTGTCCACTTCCGCTTTAACCGAATATCGAATATAACCGTATTTACCCTCGAAACTCGGCGGAATATTGGTTGGTAGCATCATAGAGAACGGCCACTCGTATCTTCCAGCTTCTAGCTCATTCTGAAATTAGAATTTTGATGTTCTTTTCTCAGAAAATTGAGTGTTACCGATCCATCGCTAGAAGCCCACAGGATAGTGGTGTTCTTCAGAAAACTGGCATTGTCCGAATAGCGGACAGCGTGCCTATCGTAAGTAGTTTCTCCGTTATTGTCTCTATAAAAATTGCTATTATGGGGTTATTCATGATGCATTTTTATGCAAAAAATGCCACTTTAATCTTATTCACGATTGCATTTTAATTGAAAAAAATGCATCTTAGTTCAGTGCTATGTTCAGTTAAAATGCAAGGTGGTGTCGGATACCGTCACCGAGAAAGTCTGTGCGCCTTTAATGTGTCGATTTACGAGGCCCTCAATTTTTTGGAGAAGAACTCCTATTGTGCGAAAAATTCACATTTTCGGAAAAAATTTAAATTAATTTGATAAAAATAATATTTTACATCCAAAAATGAACGATGAGGAGGCGAAAAAGCGTAAAATTACTATGGCAATGGTGAAAAAATAGTAAAATTATTTATTTGAAAGATTAAAGGCGCATAGACATTCTCGATGACGATATCCGACACCACCTTGCATTTTAACTGAACATAGCACTGAACAAAAATGCATTTTTTTTTCAATTAAAATGATATCGTGAATAAGATTAAAGTGGCATTTTTTTTTTGCATAAAAATGCATCATGAATAACCCCATAATAGAAAGGGTCGGGAAGCATACCTTCGTCGAACAGTTTCATATTCCTGCCAATTGGTGTGAGCACATCCCTCGAACTGAATGCTCACTGCGCGAGCCTTGTACTTGGCGTCTGTGGTGATTAGAATAACGCGACCAGTGATCGGCTGGCCAGCGAAGAACACTTCGTGTGCTTGATCGAACACTACTAGAAGATCCGTGTCGGCCATTGTGTTCACTTGCCGCGTCGAAGATCACAATGGATTGCGAAACGATGGGATATTGCTCACAGCTGAATAACCATAGAGCAATGCAATTCTATCAATAATTTGCTGGGAATCTGAAAAATGAAGATTAAGCAATGGATCTACACAACGTTCCAGCACACGTCCTGCCAAAAACTGGGACAGACAGAACTAAGAAGCCATGAGGATCGATGCATACTAAAGAAGGACTCTTCTCATTGAATGCAAGAGAAAGGCTTCCACGAAAGACGAAAAAAGACCGTCTCGTCGTCGTCTTAGATTCGTCTGACGCAGAGATCATTGCGTAAGACGAATGCAAAACGAACGAAGACAAGACGAAAGACGACTTTTTGTTTTCGTTTTTCGTGTTAAAAAAAAAGGATTGGGAAAGGCATCTATTTTTTTCTTATATAGATTGTCTAATTCCTCATTTGAACCTATCATTAGCAATAAAGAAATCGGTGATTTTTTCTGATGACTAATCTCGAGAACGCGACGAATTTTATCATGTTAGTGACCTGCGATAAAACAAAAATCAAAAAAATACCAAGCGACAATGGAGAATCCGAAGAAAAGTAGCGGGGAGAGAGTAGCGCGGCGGTTTGAAGGAATGAGCTCGGATAAAAGTTCTGCAATTTTTTAAAATTTAAAATTAAATATTTATTTTTTTAAAAATTGATTTAAAAAATTTAAATAAAGTAAAAATTTTTTAAAATTATTTAAAAAAGTGACATAAAAGTCCGTGGACAAATGTGTTTTTTTTATTAAAAATATTTTAATTTAATTAAAATTTTCAAAAAATTTTTTATTATTTAGAATATTCTTTAAAATTTTAAATTAAATATTTATTTTTTTAAAAATTGATTTAAAAAATTTAAATAAAGTAAAAATTTTTTAAAAATTATTTTAAAAAGTGACAAAAGTCCGTGGACAAATTTGTTTTTTTTATTAAAAATATTTTAATTTACTTGAAATGTTCAAAATTTTTTTATTATTTAGAGAATTTTTTAAAATTTAAAATTAAATATTTATTTTTTTAAAAATTGATTTAAAAAATTTAAATAAAGTAAAAATTTTTAAAAAATTATTTTAAAAAGTGACATAAAAGTCCGTGGACAAGTTTTTTTTTTATTTATTAAAAATATTTTAATTTAATTAAAATTTTCAAATTTTTTTTTATTATTTAGAATATTCTTTAAAATTTTAAATTAAATATTTATTTTTTTTAATTGATTTAAAAAATTTAAATAAAGTAAAAATTTTTAAAAAATTATTTAAAAAAGTGACATAAAAGTCCGTGAACAAATTTGTTTTTTTTATTAAAAATATTTTAATTTAATTAAAATTTTCAAAATTTTTTTTATTATTTAGAAAATTCTTTAAAATTTTAAATTAAATATTTATTTTTTTTAAAAATTGATTTAAAAAATTTAAATAAAGTAAAAATTTTTAAAAAATTATTTTAAAAAGTGACATAAAAGTCCGTGGACAAGTTATTTTTTTATTTATTAAAAATATTTTAATTTAATTAAAATTTTCAAAATTTTTTTTATTATTTAGAGAATTTTTTAAAATTTAAAATTACATATTTATTTTTTTAAAAATTGATTAAAAAAATTTAAATAAAGTAAAAATTTTTTAAAAATTATTTAAAAAAGTGACATAAAAGTCCGTGGACAAATTTGTTTTTTTTATTAAAAATATTTTAATTTAATTAAAATTTTCAAAATTTTTTTTATTATTTAGAATATTCTTTAAAATTTAAAATTAAATATTTATTTTTTTAAAAATTGATTTAAAAAATTTAAATAAAGTAAAAATTATTTAAAATAGTGACATAAAAGTCCGTGGACAAATTTGTTTTTTTTATTAAAAATATTTTAATTTAATAAAAATTTTCAAAATTTTTTTTATTATTTAGAATATTCTTTAAAT
Organism: Caenorhabditis inopinata; assembly: GCA_003052745.1. NCBI lineage: Eukaryota > Metazoa > Nematoda > Chromadorea > Rhabditida > Rhabditidae > Caenorhabditis > Caenorhabditis inopinata. Next base: position 4,379,417 of record AP018152.1, on the reverse strand, counting down.
TTTTAAATTAAATTTCTTTTTAAACTTTCGCTCTGTTTGCACTTTTTTTTTTGGTCGCTGCTGCTTCTGCTGCTGCTCCTGCAGAAATTCGATTCTTCTAGTTATAAACATTGCAAGACTAGAGTCGAGCTCTGTTCGCTTCTGAAATTCCGCGGGTTTTCCGATGAAAGAACGGTACCGTACTGGCCAAAAAGGTATTCGCAAACGCGGTTGTTGAGAGTAACTTTGCTGAAATTTGAGGGATCCATCTGAAAATTTTACTGTGCATGTGTACTGAAAGTACCTTTAGTTATTCTGGTTATTCTTGGCTCTCTCTTATCTTTCACGTCTGAGGTGTTTGCAGAAGTGGCAGACTCCGCCCACTTCTGCTTCACACTCACACGGTCTTTTGGTTCTTTCATTTCTTGTTTCTCCCTAGAATTATTTATGGTTTCTGTCCCCTTTTTTATCTTTTATCTTATATATTCTTATACTCTTAATCGTTATAATATAAATGGTTTAATTACCCAAGTTTGAGATACGACTAATACACAACTCGTGACTTCTGAAAGAGCAACTAACTACTGGCCCAATTCTGTACATGGTGCATCGACTCTAATTCGAACAGTAAAGGTCAGATTCAACCGCGTGGCAGGCAAAAGACACGAACTTGTGAGTATTTGTGAGTATTTCAAATAACCATTGTTGTATGGTGCATGTCTATTAACCATAATGGCACTACGCATCGTCAAAGGAAACGTCACGAAGGCGTTCAAAAAGCTGAAGGAGGTAACGGAGAAAGCAGAAGAACTTTTAAAGGACAACGAGTTATCGGAGCAAGACATGATATTGAACACTTCGATGTTAAGCTCGAAGATTGGTTGTCTGGATCAGTGCGTCGACGCCCTTGGAGCAGCATTGGACAGTGAAGCCGCGAAGCTGCTCGAAGCAGATGTAATGGCAGCGGCAGAGAAGTATATCGACGAGTCGGTAGATCTTCTGAGCAGAGCCCGAGACACCAAAGACAAGTTCGTCGCGAGACACGCGGTCTTCAGCGAAGGTCGCAAGAAAAGAGTGTCCGAAGAAAGGAAGATCGTTCCTACCGAGAACTCAATTCAATCGCCGCCAAAACTTCCAAAACTGCCAAAGTTCTCAGGAAACCGCTGGACTTTCCCGAATTTTTGGGCGATTTTTGAGCGTGTCATCGACCAGACCGAGATCGACGACATAATCAAACTGACACATCTAATGAACCAGTTGGAGGGAGAACCGAAAAGGTTGCTAGAGAAGTTCAAACTCGCAGACAACAACTATGCTCCGGCAGTAGCATTGCTCAAGAAAAAGTACGCAGATCCGAAAGACATTGTGAAAGATCTGCTACAAAGCCTGGAGAACGAGAAAGCAGCGTCAAATCAAGTCAAGGATCAACGTACCCTGTACGATCACTTGGACGTTGTTGTTACTCAACTCCAAGAGAATGGGCAGAAGCTGGACATAGTTATGGTACAGGAAAGTATCATCAAAAAGTTCTCAGAGAAAATCCAGGAGCGATTGTACGACAAGAAGTTCGAAGCAGAAACCGAAGTAGACTGGACAATCACAACTTTGTTGCAAGATTTGGACAGAGCAATTTCGAAGGAGGAGAAGATCCAGAAGAAGTTGGGAGAACTTCATCATCAAGGACAAGGTAACCAGTCGAAGAACTCCAAGGACAAGAAGAGACCTCCCGAACCTCAATCGAAGGATTCATCGGACAATCAACCTGGAAAGAGGGACAAATTCTGTGTTTACTGCCAGAAGAGAGGAAGCCACTACGAGAGCGATTGCAATACTATCGTATCCATCAAAGACAGAATTCTTCATCTAGAGAAGCGGAAGCTCTGCAAACGCTGTTTACGTCATCACGGTGAATCATGGATCTGTAAGAAGGAATGCTACTTGTGCAAGAAAGATCATCATCGCTCGCTTTGTGATCAAAGAATGCCGACCGTTGATGAAGCGAAAAAGCTTTCAGACCAAGGACAGAAGCAAGGACAGTGTAAACAACAGTCACCGACAGAAAGAACGACAGCAATGTTTGCCAAGGAGAACGACGGGAGCAAAGTGCACAGTGACGCATCGAAGGAATGTCAGAAGGCAGACATCGAGCATACTGTAGCTGATGTAACATGGCTCAAAGGAGAAAAAACACTCAGGGAGGAGAAGAGACCAACCAAAAGTTCAGGAGGCTTCATCCCAACGCTTCGAGCAGAAGCTCTAAATCCGAAGTCACAAACGTGGGACGAAGTGACCATCATGATCGACACTGGATCAGATTCAACGTACATCTCACAGCAACTAGCGGAGAAGTGGGCTCTACCGAAACTTGGAGAGAACTCATTTACAGTAAGAACATTTGGAGAAGAAGTTCCGAAAGTCCGAAAGTTCAACATTTCCAAGCTGACTCTCCGGACAAATGAAGCGCAGAAGATTCAGCTCGATGTTCTCGTATCAGCTTCATTGGCGGGCAAGATCCGAAGACCGCCACTGGACCAGGAAGATCTCAAATTCATGTTGGAAAACAACATCAAAGTGAACAAGGAGTGTTTTGAAAAGGTCGTGGACCCCGACATCCTGGTTGGCTGTGATCAGATTCAGGACATCGAAGGACAAGAGCGACTTATTCTTCCCTCAGGACTAAGGCTCATATCGACGTGCTTCGGATACACGACGATGGGAAGAATAACAGAAGAAGCCAAGATGCCCAAAGTGTTCACAGAATATGACCGTCATCTTCTGATAGCCATTCGCACAGAAGAGGAAAAAGAAGATGAACGCCAAGTAGAAGAAAGCCAGAAGCAGGACACGATCATGAAGACTGCCTCAGAGTTCACCGGTCCAATGTCAGAAGAAAAGAGCCAGATCATAAAGGAGACAGACGCTCACTCCGAGAAGAATATTGAGAAACGAGGAAAGTCCTACTGCGTCAAGATTCCCAGAAAACTCGATCATCCTCCCCTGCCAGACAACCTTGGAATAGCAATCAAGCGACTTCAAGCAGTCAAAAAGCAGTATTCGCCAGAAGTTCTGGACATGGTGGATAAGATCTTCCAAGACCAAGTCAAAGCAGAAATCTTAGAAGAAGTAAAGGACATGTATGAAGCAACGGACAACATCATCCATTACAATCCTCATCAGCCAGTGCTCACTCCAACTAAGACTACAACGAAGTGTCGGGTAGTCATAGACGCAAGCAGTCATCTGAAAGGACAACCATCTCTCAACGACATTATTCAAACCGGAGACACGATTCTACCCGATCTAGTGCAGCTCTTAGACAGATTCAGATCTGGTGAAACAGCCATTATCGCAGATGTGGAAAAGGCATTCTTACAAGTGATGCTTCATGAGGACGATAGGGACTTAACAAGAGTCATATGGTTGAAGAATCCAAAGGAGCCAGCCACGAAGGACAACTTTGTGATCTACCGCTTCACGCGGGTATTGTTCGGGCTCAATATCTCACCATACTTGTTAGCCGCTACCATTCGTTATCATTTGACCCACCTAAAAAACCAAGTTCTCGCAAAGGAGATCATATCTAACCTTTACGTTGATAACTTGATCATCACCAGCGACGAGGAGTTAGATAGTCTGAAGAAGATGTACGTGGAAACCAAGGAAACTTTCTCGGAAATGAGTATGAACATGAGAGAATGGCTGACCAACTCAGGACCACTTCAAGAGTTGTTCGCAGAGAAAGACCGGGCTTCAGATTCAATAACGAGAGTACTCGGAATCAGATGGGACTCAACAAAGGACACTCTTAAGATGAATTGTGAGTTCGAGAAGCACAAGAAGATCTCAAGAAGAACCGTGTCGAGTGACGTCGCTTCGAACTACGATCCCTCTGGACTTTTGGTTCCATTGTTTCTGAAATTGAAACTGTTTCAACGTCAACTATGGGACAGTCAATACGGATGGGACACAGAACTGAAGGAGGAGCACAGAGCAGAGTGGACACGACTCAGGAACTCGATTGAAGGTTATTCAGTAACTCTCCCAAGACAGATCATCCAGAAGACGAAAGAAAATCGGATTGTCACCTTCACAGACGCCAGTTCAGAAGCTACTGCGTGCACCATTTTCATCGTCAATGATCTAGGACCAGCACTCCTGTACGGAAAGTCGAAAGTCAAGCCGTTGAAAGAAAAGTGGACCATCCCGAAACTGGAATGCCAAGCGTTGAAGATGGGGGCCGAAAGAACCCTGGCCACAGTCAGAGGACTCCAAGAAGGACAAATCCAGATCACTGAAGTCATCATGATGACGGATAGCATGATCACATTGGACTGGATGAAATCTCAACCAGGCAAGAAGGATACCGGACCATTCATCACCAACAGAGTTGCAGCAATCAGGGATTCGGTAGCTGAACTCCAGGAAAGAAATGTGCCAACTCGATTCGGACACGTCATATCTGAAGAGAATCCAGCGGATATTGGAACCCGTGGAGCAGACAAAGGATCCATAGACCAGTCAATATGGTGGAAAGGACCAGAGTTTTTGAAAAAGAAGATCCAGGAATGGGACAACTACACTAAGTTGTTCACACTACCCCAGGAAGAGATCCGGTCGATGTTATTGTGCAAAAAGGAACCAAAAGAGGAGCCGATTTTCGACTGCAGTAAGACCAACAATTTCGATAAGATGAAGAATATTGTCGGATGGACAGTCAGATTCGTTAGGAATATAATGCCAAAGGCAGCGAGAGAAAGATCGGACAATCCAATCTGGAAAGTTTCATCAAAAGAAAACCAGCTGACCGCAGATGAACGAGAGCTAGCAGAGGTGGTGTTGCTGAAAGACCAACAAAAAGTGATTTCAGACGAACTGCTCCGAAAGTATGCTAACTTGGTACCATACACCAACCAAAAAGGAATCATCGTCTGCAAAGGACGCATGAAGAACTCCGATCTACCCGAGGAAGCAAAGGAACCAGTTCTGATCCCACCAAAGTCACTTCTAGCAAAGCAGATCATCATGAAGGCCCATGGAAAGTACCATGCCAATCCAGGACAAACGGCCACAACGATCAGACAAAAGTACTGGATACCTCAATTGATGCAACAACTGCGATCAGTATTGAAGACATGTGTCAAGTGCCAGACCTTCAACAACTGCCCGTTCAAGTATCCAGACATGGCTCAGCTACCATCCGAACGAGTCCAAAGATCAAAACCTTTTGAACACATTGGATTGGACTGTTTTGGACCCATCACTATCAAAGAAATGGAAGGATCAGAATCAACTTGCCATGGAGCCATCTTCACATGCTCAACAACAAGACTGATTCACATTGAACTCGTGAGAGACACTTCCACTACGGAGTTCATCAAAGCGATGAGAAGATTCGTATCTCTCTATGGCGTGCCAAGGACCATTGTTTCCGATAACGGACCCAATTTCGTCCTAGGAGAGACGATCATCAACGAAGCCATCGAAACAGCTGAACTTAATGATGAAGTAAAGGCTTACCTTGGCCTGCAAGGGATAGAATGGACATTCATAACACCGTATTCACCGTGGAAAGGAGGCTTCTATGAAAGGATGATCAAGTCAGTCAAGCAAGCTTTGGCAAAAGCAAATGGAAGAAGGAAGATGACGATTTCTGAATTGTCTACTGTGTTCTATGAGATCAGCGCCTTCATCAACGAACGACCACTGACCAAATCGAACCAAGACCTTCATTCAGATCTTCCAATCCGACCATGCGACTTCATAAAAGCAGAGATGAAGACAACGATTCCGCTGACATTGGACTACTCAGAAGACTACCGTCCATCGAGAGATGCACAAGTCATCCAGACAAAGAAAGATACTCTGAAAGCGTTGAAGGCTTCTTCAGAGACTACGGAATCAATCTGGAGATGTTGGCAACATCAGTATCTAGTAGAATTACGAGAACAGCACAAGAAAAGGATGGATTCTAAGAAAGGAACAAATATTACTCCAAAAGTGGACCAATTGGTGATCATGGTGGAAAATGATTTCACACCACGGAACTATTGGAGACTCGGCCGCATCCAGAAAGTGATAAAATCGAGAGATGACGTCGTGAGAGAAGTGGAACTGCTGGTCGACACAGGCAGAATACTACGTCGTTCAATCAATCAAGTAGTTCCCCTGGAACTCGATATCGAATCGGACGAAGAATCATCAGCAAAGCCGGAAGTTGAGGAACAAAAAGAACCATCAAGTCACCGGTACAACCTCAGAAGTCGGAAACCCGTCTCCAACAGGACCGTCATGATGGCAATGATGATGACGATGCTCATCAGCATGGTAAAAGGACAAACAATCGAATGCACATCAACAGGACTCAATATTGTCGGACCATTCACAGAATTCGAAGCATGCGTGGAATCCTATTGTACAACGTTCAAGAGAATCAACTGGAAGTATTCATCTTACTCAGAGATATGGATACCACCAGCTCTGAAGCTACAGGACCACCAAGCGACTGTGAAGATATCGAATGGCCGAGACGTCCAGATCCGAGAAGTTCAGTGCCCAGCCGTACCATTTTGCGACACGATTGACTGCACTTTCTGCTGGAGCAATGTGTTGAACCCAGAATGCCACACTTACTGGGCAGTACTAGGAATCGGTCTCATGCTATATTGTGTCATGATGTTCTTCCACTGTCTCTTCCACGTACCAGTACCTATTGGAGCACCGATTAGCATGGCAGGAAGAATCATCAAGACGGCCACAGTTGGAGTGGTGAAAGCACTCTATCAAGGATCTCGAGGACTCATCAACAAACTGTTCATCAGAAGAAGAAACAACGCTCGAAGAATCTCGTGGGAAGAATTAATTCCTCTCACCATCATTCTGCTGATTATCGGTCCATCCATCGGACAAGCATGCCAAGAGGTCGACGTGATTTCTCAACAACAAGAAATCTGCAATGAAGATGGACTGAATTGCAAAACAGTTACTGAAGAAATTCTGACACTGAGCGACGGCCGAAGAGAAGGATGCATTCGGCTGATGAAAAATGGCACTGTAATAAGGGATGTTCGTGTTGAACTGATCACAGTTCAAATGAACTGTTCCAAGGAAATCATTACCTACACACAGAATGCTGAGATCAAAGTTTGGAGCACAAAGAGATGTCCAAGAATGGGATCTTGCAAAGAGGAAAAATGCAATGCTATCAACAGAACCTCCATTGTTCCGGAACTTCATCCTGCCAACAAATACATAGGAGTTACAGGATGCAGTGAAAGTTGCAGTGGACCAGGATGTGGATGCTTCTACCTCTCATCAGGATGCATCTTCTACAGGATCTATGCAGAACCGAATTCCAATCAGAAGTTGGAGATATTTCGATGTTCGGAGTTCATCCCAGCAGTCAAGCTGAAGATCAGATCAACCAGATTGAACTTCTATGAGAACAGAGAGCGATCCAAGCAAATGATGATAACGACAGGACAGTCGATGACGTTCGACGACATCCAGGTCACTGCAGACAGCATTGAAACACCAATCTCGACAGTCATCAATGAGTGGTTCATCAAGTCAGATCATCAAGTCGCTCGTTGGGCCGCCAAAGAATTACCTAGCCTTCGATGCGACGAAAATCTGAAGAACTGCTTTCTGGAGGAGAACTGCAACTGCCAGCCAGCAGAAGACCGAATGAACTGCAACTGTGTCCAGAACGAATTCGAGAAGATATTCCAAAGGACCACTTCCAGATTACCAATTCAAGAGGGACATTGGAGAATAGAAGAGGACAACGACAAAATCAAAGGACTTGTCTCTGGCGCAGTGTCAACGACCATTGCTCTGAAGATCAAGGAGAACTGGGAGATAAAGGTGATAAAGACTGAAGAGAAATGCAGCGTAGAGTCAACACAGGCAGTCGGTTGCTATGCATGCTCGCCAGGAGCAACTGCAGAAATATTCTGCAAATCGACGAAACGATCAACCATGGCCAATGTGGAATGTGCTGAAGAGTCATTCACGGTTCAATGCACAACGGAGGGAACCAAAACAATCATCCACCTGAACTCGGAATATGCGAAACTTCATCGAAATTGCTCGTTGGACTGTGGAGGAAAAAAGAAAGAGTATTTTGAGATCACGGGAATCCTCAAGTACACAGGATCAATCTGGACATCAATCCACCGACTAATTTCGGGAAACACCACGGTGTATAATGAAATTAATATTCCGGACATGAGCCACCTGCTAGAAAGCTATATGAGCTTCATGAAGACAGCATTCATGGTCAGCATTGCGGTGGGAATAACATTCCTCACAACCTACTCACTCGTTACTCGGACAGGCTTTGCAATGATCAAAGGACTATGGAAAGGACTTGGGACAATTGTTCGCATGATTATCTATGTAATCATAAGACTACCAATCTTTTTGTTCAGACTCTGGAGAAGAAGAACGCTCGTCCTCATTTGCATGATTCAGATAGGCTTCAGCTTATGTCTATGTCTTCCCCAGTCTCAATTCACCATGAAATTGATTCCAGATACCAACATGGATTCGAAAGGAATCGCCTACTTTCATGTGGACAAGGCTGTGATGGAGTGGGACGAAACATCAACAACCATCAACGAAACTGCCAAGTATGGAGAGTGGACGAAGTATGGGACCAACTGGAGCCATTTGCTAGAGACGTTTTCGGAAAACTGGACAGGATTGAGAAATCGCTGGAGAGGCCCCCCCGGAGGGAACTCTAAAGAGTTCAAGAACGACCACGATGGCGACCACGATTGTTTCCTTCCTTGTTGTTTGGTTGAGTTGTACTATAGATTTTTTTTCTGTTGCCCATGTTTGTCGTATTGTGTTCTATCCCCGTCCTTAGGGTTTTTCCTGCTCTAGGCCCCCCCCAGTGTACTGAAAGTACCTTTAGTTATTCTGGTTATTCTTGGCTCTCTCTTATCTTTCACGTCTGAGGTGTTTGCAGAAGTGGCAGACTCCGCCCACTTCTGCTTCACACTCACACGGTCTTTTGGTTCTTTCATTTCTTGTTTCTCCCTAGAATTATTTATGGTTTCTGTCCCCTTTTTTATCTTTTATCTTATATATTCTTATACTCTTAATCGTTATAATATAAATGGTTTAATTACCCAAGTTTGAGATACGACTAATACACAACTCGTGACTTCTGAAAGAGCAACTAACTACTGGCCCAATTCTGTACAGCATGTCGTACTCGGTAACGACGAATTGCACACAAGGAAATTGCATCATTTCCAGAAAAAATAAATTTCTTTAACCATTTTAAACTTTGTCTTAAAATATCAGATCGATCCGGGAAGTTTCAGAAAAGTTATGCTCGAAAAAACTGTTTGCGAATACCTTTTTGGCCAGTACTGTATGCGCGTTGACTGCTGCTTCTCCCATCTTCGAGGCGCTGCTTTCCATAAAATTTTCCAGTGCTCGTAGCGCTTTTAGCTTTCAGATGGTGGCCAGATCTGCTCTGCTGACCTGTGAGCTCAAAGGAAGAGCTCAGAAAATGGGGATTCCAGTGTCGTCTGGAATAAGGTTTCCACGAAAGACGAAGACAAAAAGTCGAGTCGTCTTCTATCGTCTTTCAGTTCGTCTTGCATCCGTCTTACGCAATAAAAAAGTTGTCAACACACTGTGTCAGACGAATTCAAGACGAAGACGAGACGGATTTCAGAAGCTTCATCACAGTCGAGACAAAAATCGATATTGTGTTGGTACACACGTATTTTAATTGACGACGTAAGATGAACGCAAGACGAACTGAAAGACGAACGCAAGACGAGACGAAAGACAATCGTCCTGTTTCGTCTTTCATGGAAGCCTTACGTCTGAGTTATTTAAAAAATTCTTTCAAATTTTAAAATAAATATTTATTTTTAAAAAAATTGATTTTTAAAATTTTATTATAAAAAATTCTAAAAAAGTGACACAAACGTCCGTGGACAAGTTTTTTTTTAATATTTATTTAAACTATTTAAACTTTATTAAAAAAGTTTTTATTATTTAGAGAATTCTTTAAAATTTAAAATTCAATTTTTTTAATATATAAATTAAAATTTTTAAAAAACTGATTTAAAAATAAATAACATTTAAGATTGACAAAAAATTAATTATTAAGTTATTTTAAATGCTTTTTGTTCACTAACTTTTGTGTCACATTTTTAGAATTTTTAAAAATTTTTAAATCAATTTTTTTTAAAATAAATATTTAATTTTGAATTTTATAGAACTTTCTAAATAATAAAAACATCTTGAACATTTCAAGTAAATTTAAATATTTTTAATAAATAAAACAAACTTGTTCACTAACTTTTGTGTCACATTTTTAGAATTTTTAAAATTTTTAAAATAAATATTTAATTTTGAATTTTATAGAATTTTCTAAATAATAAAAAAATTTTGAACATTTCAAGTAAATTTAAATATTTTTAATAAATAAAACAAACTTGTCCACAAACTTTTGTGTCAGACTTTATGAATTTGAAATTTAAAATAGGAAATTTCAAACTGAAAACCATACAATATAAAGACAGGAAATTAGTAAATTAGAAGAGCTTGTCGGAAAAGGAAAATTCTCCACTCCAATAATTGGGAGAGGAAGAGCCCTGAGTCGCGGAGCAGTGCAGAGAGTGGAATCAACCTTGATAACCATCCGTCCGATTCGTAGAGCTCATACATCAAATGACGGTCTTATTTACTGATTTCGTTGAAGCATGCTGCTCCATAATAGGCAGGCAGAAATCATTTTGATAACAAAAAAAAGCAGAAATTGTTTATTAGACGGAAAAGAGCAAATTATCAAACGGAGCTCAAAATGATAGAACGGCTCAAATAACGAAAATCGATAGAAACAAGCGATTGCATCATCCGAGATTCCTCTAGTTTCCATAGTAAGGAACTTGGTAGGTGAACTCGGGCTTCAGGTGCACCGTCCAGCATTGTGCACGGTCTCCATCAACGAATTTGCGGGGCGGCACTGAATTTGAGAAGCACTCACTATTAGACGATCAAAATCGACTACAACTTACACGAAGCAGTTCCCAAAGAGAGCGGAGCATTTCCAATTATGATGTTCAGGGAGGCGGGGTTTGCTTTGTTGCAGGCGCCAGTATCCCCCCATACAGTGACAAAGTAATCGATGCTCAGAAATTTGGAGTTTCTGATTGTTGCGACGACTGCTGGAATATCAAAAGAGAATGCGAAATCCTTGCTGCTTCTCGCAGGAACATTGCATCGTTCGATCTTCGTTTCCAGAATCTGCTCTTCAATTTTGCTCTTGAAGCCATCTGCTCCGCTGGCCGCACTTCTCTTGGCTTTTGACTTCTGTGGCAGCTCCTCACGATAGGTGATCTTTCTCGTCAGCTTCGCAGTGATGGCTTTCAGTGGCTTCGATGTCGCATTCTCGATTTGACCGGAGACAATGACGGCTTCTCCTGGCACGTAGCCACGTTTTGGAGAGTGCAGCTGAAATTCGAGCCATCAAAAGCTTCGGGAAATGCGCCACATACCGTGTATTTCACATTTCCTTTGGATGGCAAAAATGGGAGGCACTGACAGCAGAATGCGGTGTTGTCTAGATGAAGACTGGCTGGCTCGCTGGCTCCCGAAATTGTGTTCAAATCAGAAACTGGTGACACCGTCACGGCTCTCTCCACATTCTTGGCTGCAGAGTTTGGAATATCGATGTGAAGGAGAACAGAGTATCGGATGAATCCATAATTTCCCTCGAAGCTCGGCGGGCAGTCCTTCGGAAGCTCAAACGAGAAGTTCCACTCGTAATCGCCAGATGGAAACGTGTTCTGACATCAGGAACAGATTCAGAGTTTCATTATTCTGAAAGACGGAGCAACGCACCTCAGTATTCTCTGCAGTCCACACTTCGTGTTTCATCTGCACATGTGTCTCCTCTCCTTTTTTGTTCTTCTTGTCCTTGACGGCTTTTCTGAAACTTTCTACCATTTTCAACTGAAAATTGAAGTTTCAGACAGTTGCCCCCTCCCATTTTGGAGTTTTCCGAAGTTTTTGAGGGTGGCGTATCATTACGTGGAAAGCAACTTCGCCAGAACGACGATGAAGCCATTCACACCGAATCATGGGCGAAAGTGGGTGCATTTTGGAATTTGCGGAATCCTTTTCGCCCATTCTCACGCACCTACGCATAACAGTTTTCATGGCGGTTCTCGTGAATCGTCGATTGAGAGCTGCGAGCAGGCGAGAGCTCCAAATTGCGCCCTGGTGAGCAGAGTAGGGCGGAATTGGATTTTGGGAACTCGGAATCCGGAATCCGGAAAACGGAAAAAAAATTTTTTTCACGGAATTTGGAATCCGGAAGACAGAATGAAAAAACGGCGGAAACCGGAATTCCGCCCTTCTCTGCTGGTGAGGCGGTTGCCCATGCGACGCGCACAAACAAACTTATTTTCCGCGTTTTCTCGTGAATCTTCGACTAGGAGCGGCGTGTCGGCGGGTGTTCCAAGCAGCGCCCTGGGGAGTCTGCTGCCCACGGGTCGCCCGCGGTGAAGACGCGACACTTTCTTACCTACTTGGACCAGCATCGATCGCACTCAAGATCGCACAAGACAGGTCAATAAGCGCTGCGTAACTCCACGGGTCTCCTGAATCGTAACCTGAGAGCGGCGAGCAGGCGTGGGCTCCAAAGGGTTTGCCCACGGACCACCCGTCTCTCGATTTTCAAGGAATCGCAAGGCTCTCCGGGCTTGCCAATAGAATCCCACTGACACCAGAGAAGAGTGGAATTCCGCATTCCGCATTCCGGATTCCGTGAAAAAAAGTTTTTCCGTTTTTCGGATTCCGAGTTCCCAAAATCCAATTCCGCCCTACTCTGACTGACACCCTCCCTTCTTTGATAAGCAAACGCCTACTTTCCACTCCAAGCAGTGACCGTTTTTCCGGCGAATGTGATTTCCACGCTCTTCGCTTTGAGCTCCTTGGAAGTGGACAACCACGCTCTACCGGTCACCTCTTCTCCCGGATAGTAGATGCTCTTCCCGAATTCAATTTGTGGATCGAACTGCGCCATTTCACTGCAAAAACTATATTTTTGAAGCGAAGCGATGAGAAATGGAAAAATGAGAAAACGCAAAGATCGTCGAAGTGCAACTGATAGCTATACTAACTAATTTTGAAAAGATATAAAAGTGAGAAGATGAACGAAGGCACTACGGGGAGGTGGGGACAGGGGGGGGGGAAGAGTGTGTGCTGTGCGGCTCGAAGGAGCCCAGCTCTTTCTTACATTATTTTACGTTTATGTTTCGCTTTTTCAGTGATAGTAGTGGAAGCTCTCGCAGCTCAAGCGAGCTACTCTGAGCTCTCGAAACTCCCGGAGCAGCGCTTCTTTCAAGTCATCTTCTAATCAAACTGAAATGACTCGTGCAACGTGGTTTCAGCTCAAATTATCCATTTTAAGGATGTACTGTGGACTGCGGACGGCTTCCACGAAAGACGAAGACAAAATGTCGTCTTGCATTTGTCTTACGCAATAAAAAAGTTGTCAATGCACTGCGCCAGACGAATTCAAGACGAAAACGAGACGACCGAAGTTTCGCCCAACTGGAAGCCTTACTATTAGTCCGTTGCTTCGTCTTGCATTCGTCTTACGCATTACAAAAGTTGTCAATACACTGCGCAAGACGAAGAGGAAGACGAGACAGCCGAAATTTCGCCCAAATGGAAGCCTTACTCTTAATCCGTTGCTTCGTCTTGCATTCGTCTTACGCATTACAAAAGTTGTCAATACACTGCGCAAGACGAAGAGGAAGACGAGACGGCCGAAATTTCGCCCAAATAGAAGCCTTACTCTTATTCCGTTGCTTCGTCTTGCATTCGTCTTACGCATTAAGAAAGTTGTCAACACACTGCGCAAGACGAATTCAAGACGAAGAGGAAGACGAGACGGCCCAAATGGAAGCCTTACTCTTAATCCGTTGCTTCGTCTTGCATTCGTCTTACGCAATAAAACAGTTGTCAACACACTGCGCAAGACGAATTCAAGACGAAGACGAGACGGCCCAAATTTCGCCCAACTGGAAGCCTTACTCTTAGTCCGTTTTTTCGTCTTGCATTCGTCTTACCCAATAAATAAGTTGTCAACACACTGCGCAAGACGAATTCAAGACGAAGACGAAGATGAGACGGCCCAAATTTCGCCCAACTGGAAGCCTTACTCTTAGTCCGTTTTTTCGTCTTGCATTCGTCTTACCCAATAAATAAGTTGTCAACACACTGCGCAAGACGAAGACGAAGATGAGACGGCCCAAATTTCGCCCAACTGGAAGCCTTACTCTTAGTCCGTTTTTTCGTCTTGCATTCGTCTTACCCAATAAATAAGTTGTCAACACAATGCGCAAGACGAAGACTAAGATGAGACGGCCGAAATTTCGCACAACTGGAAGCCTTACTCTTAATCCGTTGCTTCGTCTTGCATTCGTCTTACGCAATAAAACAGTTGTCAACACACTGCGCAAGACGAATTCAAGACGAAGACGAGATGGCCGAAATTTCGCCAAAATGGAAGGCTTACTCTTAGTTCGTTGCTTGGTCTTGCATTCGTCTTGCACAGTAAAAAAGTTGTCAATACACTGCGCAAGACCAATTCAAGACGAAGAGGAAGACGAGACGGCCCAAATGGAAGCCTTACTCTTAATCCGTTGCTTGGTCTTGCATTCGTCTTGCACAGTAAAACAGTTGTCAACACACTGCGCAAGACGAATTCAAGACGAAGACGAAGACGAGACGGCCGAAATTTCGCCCACATGGAAGTCATACAGAATAAAAATTGGTTGAACAAGACTTCAGAACCTCGCAATCCTTCCTGGAGCTCCTTGAAGTTAGCGGACTTCAAGGAACCCCCTAATAGAAGGACAGAAGAAAAATTTCAGAGTTCTATGTTTCGTTGCTATTGAAATTGATTAATAGGTCTCATTTTCATGAGCCTTATTGATTTATATAGACAAAATGAATGAGTCCTTGAGAAGTATCCTTCTTTTGGTTTCGACATGCCCTTTTATTAGGAGTTTTCAGTTATAGAACGGTGTGATGAGTACTTCGGCTCTGCATTGATCATTTAAAATTGCGACGAAGTGTGTGGAAATGTGAAAATGAAAAGACGGTGGAGGTGGTGACTTGGAAAAGTGTACAAAACTGAAGAAAAAACGGGTCGACGAAACAACGAAAGCGAGAAGTGCAATCAACAACGAAACGTGTAACTGTTGACAGAAAACAGATAGATCGACCGACGACACAAACACGCGAAGGAACGAAACGAATAGGAGTCGATCTCTACGCGGAAACCATTATTTTGAGGTCATTTCTTTTGCTGGGGCGCTGCCTTCTGCCGATGCCGATTTCAATATCAAGTTCGTCGCTTATATATTTGAATCGAGGAATTTCAAAGAATGCCGCATGATGTACGCGCTTCGAGAATTCGTGACTAATCACAAAAAACCGCCGCACATCGTTGACGCTCAAAAATGATTCGGAGACACACCCACACGGTCTGATCTATCTGATCGGCAATCAATGTTATGAAATGTGGAATGTTAACCCTTTCAGACAAACTCCTGTTTCAGAGAGCAGACTTGAAGACGTAAACTTTAGTGTAGAAATATCAGGATTTACTTGAAAAACATGCTTTAAAAAATTCCAAAAAAAGATAGGTTCACCTTTATTTTTTAAATATTTTTTTAGGTTTCTCTGCATTTTCGTGAATTTTAGTGATATTCTGCATATTTTTTTGCATTTCCGTGAATTTACGCTCAATTTCCATTGCTGCCCCTTGTTTGACTACATAACCAAACTCCTCCAAATAAACATAGGTTCACCCGCATTTTTTGAACTATTTTGTTTTAGGTTAATTTTTAAAAAGGTCTTGAAACAGAGGGACATTTTGATACACATAAATAAGCTTCAGAAAAATAAAAACTTGAAAAAATACAGATATTTATTTAAAAAAAACGGCTTGAAAAAAATTCCAAAAAAAGATAGGTTCACCTCTATTTTTCAAAAATATTTTTTCAGGTTTCCGTCTATTTCCGTGAATTTTAAAAAAGTTTTTGCGTTTTTCCGTGCATTTCTGTAATCTAGCGTAAATTTCTTTGCATTTCCGTAAATTTACGCCTAATTTCCATTGCTGTCCATTGTTTGACTACATAACTAAACTTCTCCAAATAAACATAGGTTCACCCGCATTTTTTGAACTATTTTGTTTTAGGTTAAATTTTAAAAAGGTTTTGAAACAGAGGGACATTTTGATACACATAAATAAAGTTCAGAAGAATAAAAACTTGAAAAAATACAGATATTTATTTTTAAAAAACGGCTTGAAAAAAATTCCAAAAAAAGATAGGTTCACCTCTATTTTTTCAATATTTTTTCAGGTTTTCATGAATTTTTGTGAATTTTAGTAATATTCTGCGTATTTCCGTGCATTTCTGTAATCTAGCGTAAATTTCTTTGCATTTCCGTAAATTTACGCTCAATTTCCATTTCTGTCCATTGTAATGGAAATTGATAACTCCAGTCCTCCAAATAAACATAGGTTCACCCATATTTTTTGCATTATCTCGTTTTAGGTAAAAATTTTTTAAAGGTTTTGAAATAAAAAGACATTTTGATCACACTTTGATACACATAAATAAACTTCAAAAGAATAAAAACTTTTAAAAAATACGCAAAATATCACTAAAATTCACGGAAATGCACGTAAACCTGAAAAAAATATTTGAAAAATAGAGGTGAACCTATTTTTTTTTGGAATTTTTTCAAATTGTTTTTCTAATAAATATCTGTATTTTCGTGTATTTCTGTAATTTTGCGTGAATTTCTTTGCATTTTCGTGAATTTACGGTCAATTTCCATTGCTGTCCATTGTTTGACTACATATTTCTCCAAATAAACATAGGTTCACCCACATTTTTTTGAATCATCTTGTTTTAGGTTAAGTTTAAAGAAAAGTTTTGTGACAAAGTGAAATTTTGAATACATTTAGATACACATTAGTACAGAAATACCAGTATTTACTTGAAAATCACGTTGAAAAAATTCCAAAAAAAAGATAGGTTCACCTCTTTTTTTTGTTATCTCGTTTTAAGATAAAATATTTTTCAGCAATAAACTGCTGCTGACAATGTTTTTGATTGTTTTATAACTATAACCGCAAGGGAAAACCACTGACAGCTCACGAGCAAGCGGGCATCGGCGCGAATTCTGCTTCAAAACACGTTGAAAAAATTCCAAAAAAAGATAGGTTCACCTCTATTTTTTAAATATTTTTTTTTCATATTTCTGTGCATTTCCGTAACTTTGCGTAAATTTCTTTGCATTTCCGTGAATTTACGCTCAAAAATGATTCGGAGACACACCCACACGGTCAGATCTATCTGATCGACAATCAATGTTATGAAACGTGGAATGTTAACCCTTCCAGTCAAACTCCTGTTTCAGAAAGCAGACTGGAAGACGTTCGAGTAGAATCCTTGAAAATAGTTCCATCGCTGCTGTCAGTTGTTTGACTGACATTCAACTGCTCTCCAAATAAACATAGGTTCACCCACATTTTTTGAATTATTTCGTTTTAGGTTCAATTTTCAAAAGGTTTTGAGGCAAAGTGACATTTTGAATGCATTTTTATACACATTATGTACTAATGTGTATCAAAATGCACTCAAAATGTCACTTTGTCACAAAATTTCTCTTTAAACTTAACCTAAAACAAGATGATTCAAAAAATGTGGGTGAACCTATGTTTATTTGGAGAAATATGTAGTCAAACGATGGACAGCAATGGATATTGAGCGTAAACTCACGGAGATGCAAAGAAATTGACGCAAAATTACAGAAATACACGAAAATACAGATATTTATTAGAAAAACAATTTGAAAAAATTCCAAAAAAAGATAGGTTCACCTCTTTTTTTTTGTTATCTCGTTTTAAGATAAAATATTTTTCATCAAAAAACTGTTACTGACAGTGTTTTTGATTGTTTTATACCCATGAGCATAGAAAAACTACTGACAGCTCACGAGCAAGCGGGCATCGCCGCAAATTTTGCTTCAAAACACATTGAAAATATATTCCAAAAAACGATAGGTTCGCCTCTATTTTTTCTTATTTTTTTCCCATTTTTAGATATTTTTTGTTGTAATAAACAGCTGCTGACAACGTGTTTAATTGTTCAATGGTTATGAGCAAAAAAAAACGCAAATTCTGCTCTCGGAATGTCCAATCTACAAAGTACGGCTGTTATTGGAAGATCTTCCAACGCCAACATTTGCAATTATTCAAGGAGCCGAAGGTTTGTTGGAGGATGTACAAAGACGTGTATAGGCTTCTGCTCACAATCAGAAAAACAATTCCAGATTGCCTCCAGATTTCAGCTCTTAAAGCCTCCGCTCTACTCCCATACCATGAAGTGCGTCGGATTCAGATATGGCTCTAGAGACGTGCGAAGCGAGCTAGGGCACCTATGTCCGTCATTCCTGGGGGGGGGGGTCCTCCTCGACGTTTTGGAACTGATTGAAGTGCTTCGAAAGAGCCACAGTCCTGTTTGGCTTACTGCGTTTGTATTACCTATCGTGGCGAGACCCACGCGTATCTAAGGACTACGGTGGCCCAAAATTTTGTTAAAATCCAAGTTGTAGCTTTATTTTAAGACCTGATGATGACATCGTGAGTGTCATGGGCGGTGTGAATCCCCCAGATCGCCTGCTCTCACCACGGGTGACCAGCAGAGAAAAGCGGAATTCTGGATTCCGCCATTTTTCTCATTCCGTTTTCCGGATTCCGGATTCCGTGAAAAACATTTTTTTCCGTTTTCCGGATTCCGAGTTCCCAAAATCCAATTCCGCCCAACTATGAGTTTTAATAATTTATTCTCAATTTTTGTGAAATGTATATTTTTTTGAACTCCCGCAAAAATTTTTGCGAACAGAGCGCATTTACATCATTTTTTATTTTTCGACTCAGAATAAATATTTCCTCATTAATGGTTAAAATTCCGTTTTCCGCATTCCGCGTTCCGGATTCCGCCGTTTTTTACATTCCGCTTTCCGGATTCCGGATTCCGAGTTCCCAAAATCCAATTCCGCCCAACTCTGGTGACCAGCGGGCAACAGCCTCACCAGGTGCTCATTTTGGAGCCCTCGCCTGCTCGCAGCGGGCGCGTGGTGCAGGCTGGGGGCGGGTTGGGCTCCGCAAACTCCAAAATGTGTGATTGGGGGGGGGGGGGTGAATGACTTCTGCTCAAATTGCGTTCCACATAATGATACGCCACCCTCGAAAATTTTGCAAAACTCTAAAATGAGAGGAGGAGGGATTCTTTTTTTCGTATGATTCATTGGTCTTGTGACGAAAATGCGCTAAATATGAGAAATCGAAAATACAAAAAAAAAAAAAAAAAGATTTTCGAATTTTTTTCTTTTCCACATAATGATACGCCACCCTCTATTTCTTTTCTATATGCCTTGGAACAATCAGGTGGAGAGGTGATCGTGGAATTCCAGTTTTCGATTAGTCACCGTTCTACCCAGACACGAACGTCATCGAGAATGCCTCGAGACTCATTACGTGTTTTGAACTTTTTTGCATTATGATTTAATTTATTTGTACATATTTTTTTCTTACTTCGCGTGGGTTTAGGGGTTTAGATTTTTAACATCGAAAATTGGTATTCAAAGAATTAATGCAAAAGAAAATGTTTGCGAGCACCGTCATAGCACAAATGCTAAAGCTAAAGCTGATAAACAATTACGAATATTGATGAAAGGCGAGAGGATCTTGGTACAAAGGGTGTTAAAGCGCATCATTATAAATATACATTGCCTAGTCAGTGCTCGGTTTGAGAAAGGTTGTCATGGCATTCGACTCAGTGTATTGATTAGAAGGATCATCGATGACTTCGTCGTCGTTTTCATCAATCAATTCTGTAAATATAGAATTAAATTTTGCAGACGGCTCTGTCGCTGAAACTTACGGGAAGCTCCTCTATATATTTTGTGCGATGGAGCGTACATTGCCAGCAGAAGCAACACGTAAATGTTGCACATTCCGAACGTTCCAGTAAAAAACGCCGATGTGCTGCCTGTTAAGAATCCGTCTCTGGCCTCGTCTCCATGAAGCTGTGCTTCGCCGTATTGCTTCATAAAGTAGGCGACGATGGTGAAGGCAGCGCATAGAAGTGTGAACAGCATCAAAAACTTAAATCGATAAATGACACCTTCAACTTTGAGCCGTCGATTCTCGCTCGTTTGGTACAGCTGAGCACTTCTTTTGCTCTTGATTGTTGTCCAAACTCGCACCACTTTGAAGAGCAGAAAAACGAAATAGACCACCGTAGAGATGGCCGAGGTGAAAATGGCTACATATGCAACTTGTGAGCCAGTAGAAGACGACCAAACACTGTAGAATGGATCATACAGTTGTACACCGCGTTCGATAATATCGTAGATAAGAAGAGCGCCGGATGCGGTAACGATGAAGAATAGGTTGAATCTATATGACTTCTGAAAAATCTGTGTGAATAGACTGAAAACAGACAATTCGAATTTACAATATTGTTTCTTGTAGAGTCGTCAATGAGATGCTCCCCGGCAAAAATAAGCCAGAACGAAAATAGCACAGTGTAAAAGAGACCTTGGCGTAGATCGGAAACCAGAAGGAGGAATGGAAGACGATGTGTCAGAGAGATCCACTCTATTGGAACTGAAACAAATTCAAATCGAAAGAAAATCGAAAAAATGAACTCACAATCGAGAATCGCCAAACTGAGGCCAAGGAACATAATGGCACGTTCCAGAAGAAGTGGGTTACGAGCAAGCTGGTTTATCTGCAAAAACGTCAACCAACTATGAAAATATGGATATAGCAATTCACTCTGTTGTAATACCACCATAGACAAATCGCAACCACCGGCGTCATCAGAGTTTTTGTCCACAACCAGATCAGTGTGAATCCTCCGTTTTGATGAATTTCAATGAGTCGTAGGCCGGAAAGTTTTCCAATTTGACAATTCGCACTTTTTGGGTCATATTGACAAGCTTGTTGATCGATTGGGATGCGAATATTGATTAGATAAAAGGGGTAGGAGCTTGAGCCGAGTTCGAAAAGATCCAGCATATCGCAATCATATGTGCCACCATCTTTCTTCTAAAACAAAAAAAATTGATAATTCCATTAAAATCTGAGAAACTTGCATTCTCTTCAGCAATCGTACACTCCAGGCGTCTCGTCACATTCGATGATGTCAACTCTTTCCAGTCATTTTTCTCCGATCCTTTTTCACGATACCCCATTCGAACTTCCAGATCTAATGTCGCATGTGACACATATTTGAAGTGCTCACTATATTCAACGTCGACGTGAAGAACGCCGAGTAAAAATTGGAACCAAGGGGAGTATTCCAGCTCAACACCATCTCTGAAAAATAATTTATAAGAATTTATAATAACTTTAGAAAGGCTCACCGAGCATGCGGCATTTTTGCGACGAAAACAATTTCCCGAAGATCGAATGATGAGGGAGTGAAATCGGAGAGCTCCGCAATTTGCTGACAATTCTGTAATAGATTTTTCAGAAACATACAGTCGACAAACAATTCAACTCTATACATCTCTATAAATCCATTTTCCCGATAATCCTTTCGTTTCGTCTCGACATGTGATCATTTCGAATTCCATATACGAAGATGGTGACGGCGCTGTAAAACGTTGATTTTTTTAAATTGCCTATGCAAGTTTTTGACTTAAATACTCACCATACCATGCGCCAACGAGGAAGAATAAAATTTGAATGAAGAGGAGACCGCTAAATATAACGAAGAGCTTCCGATTGCTTAGGTTCTCGATGACGGCTCCACCCGCCATGTTTGCTGATACTGCAAATGGATATTTAATTATTTCTCCAAAAAAAGGAAAAAGCAAGCGAAGAATAAAGGAATAATGAGTCACTGGGCAGAGAAATAAAGAAAATCGCTGCCAATAAAATAGTGAAATAGGATAGGAGTTCGTTTAATGGCTATTTTCATCAAGAAATATAGAAGAAAAGGAAAGAAAAGAAAAGAAAGCATGTGGAACTAATAAAACTGCCCACGACTAGAAAAAGAGAGAAAAATGTGGAGCTACTAACAAAATATGGAAAATATTAGTAAAAATATTAAAAGAATCTCAACGCGACTTGAAAAATCTGAGAAGAAACATTGAAATATGGTCTTTTCGTAGGTTTTATAGTATATTTAACCACTTTTTTTTTATTAGTAAACCTATAAGATAAAAAGCTTTTCGCAAAAAAAAAATTAAAATTTATTAAAATTCAAGTAAATTTAGCTGTATTTGCTATTTGCTAGAAGTTTTGTTCGCCAATCGAATTGCTTCTGGAGTTTTACAAGATTTACCGAAACTTGATTTGTCGAGAAACACACAAATTGAAGAAAGATGGCATTTATTATGGAATTTCAACCGAAACACCCTACTATAGAAAATGACGATCGTCTTTTCATTTTATGTATGCGTTCTATTTGACCTTCTGCCTGTCGTTTTACGACACCAACCCGCCATCCATCCATCCGTCCAATCCATTCATTTCCCATTGCGCTTTGCTTCAAATTGTTGTAAAAAGAGCTGTGCGCGTTTGTGTGTGTGTGTGTGTGTGCAGAAATGAACTGAAGAGAAACAGACGAATAGAGGGAAAAGAAAGCACCGAAAGGGAACCGCCTGTGAGACAAGTTCGGCATTTGCTTACTAACAACGAGGAATTAGGAACGCCGCCCGTCATATCTGCGGATTAGACATGGGTGAAGAGCATACAAAAGGACTCCTCTCCTTATTTGATTTATGAGCGCTGGAATAATTGGGAATATTTATGAAAAATCCAACAACTTTTTTAAAAAATGTAAAAGTGGTTTATCAACCTATAAAAGATCATGAAAATCGATTTTTTTTTTTACAATCATTTCATTTGATCTACCTTCAGACTATTTTTGCGTTTTTTGTGAATAAATTTTATGAACAAAACCTTCGCTAAGCTTGACACCTCGGTGGTTTTATATTTTTCCTGTTTTCACTGAACACACTTCAAGAATCCAAAAATATTTAAGATAGCAAAGAAAACTGAAACAATATTTTCGAAGAGTAGGAATTTGGTCTCTGAACTCTGAATTATGCAAGCGCATGTGAATGCTGTCTTCCAAATACGAGTTTTAATTTTACTTACTTGCACGGCTAAATAATCAATCCGTCGTTCACTTATATCGATTGATCGCGGATCACAACGCCTCAGATCTATTGGTGTTTTGCAATTATTGTCCAAGAGGTGGTGTTTTCTTATTTTCTGAAGCACCCCGACCGTTTCATCTGTGGTGTTCCAGCACGTGTTTTTCATTTCTTGCATCAACGTTGTCCATCTCTAGTCGTTTCTGTGCATCACGTGGCTAGGCGATCTTAGTTTTTCTTCTTTTTTATGAACCGTTGCGGGTGTTTAGCTCTTGTTAGACATCTGATGTTTCATCAATGAAGTTTCTTTTGACGTTGTTCCGTGAGTGTTAGTGTTATCGAGATGTGTGGGTCGGCAAGCGAGCGCATCAATTGTACATATTTTTAACGTCTTCTTAAATGTACAGGGTGGCAGCCATGTAGTGTTACACAACTTTGCGTGGATTCTGGCGCATGAGCACAAGTCGCTACTGTATCAATTTTATTTTTTATTAATTATTACATATTTATTACTATGTTTTCCAATTTTCTGGTTGCAACTTCCATTTTTAAAATAATGACGGCTGCTTCACCCCATCGTGGTTCTATTATTAAACTGATGCGGCAGGGTGTGTCGAATTCGGAGATCGCTAAGCGGTTGAACGTCAACCGAATGCTTGTTCATCGGATTGTTACTCGCTTCCACCGTCTTCGTACACCTGATGACCATCCAAGATCGGGTCGTCCTGTCACTTTCACGACGCCAAAAGCGTTCGGGAAGAATCCGAAGAAATCCGGAGCGAAGCATGAGGAAGCTTGCTAAAAACTTCAAAATGTGCCGGCATTCAATGGGAGTCATTGTCAAAGAGCAGCTGAAGAGGACTCCGTATCGTATGCAAAATTCCTGAACGAGAAAATCAAAGCTCTCCGAATGCCAAAAGCACGAAAGCTTCTTCAAGGCACGCGCTCAGGCACACTGTTCGCAGACGAGAAATTTTTCACCGTTGAAGCTAATAAGAATGGCCAAAACCATCGGATTATTGCAAAAGACTTTCAAACTGCCTGTAAGAACGGAAAAATTCTCAATAAGACATCTCATCCGTCTTCAGTCATGGTTTTTGGTGGAATTTGCTCCGATGGCAAAACCCCGCTGATTTTTGTGGATTTGGGAGCCAAGGTGAACCAAACCTACTACAGAAAATACATTTTAGAGACTGCAGTTCTTCCGTGGTCCAAATCGCAATACGGAAACCGACCCTGGTGCTTCCAACAAGACGGCGCACCGGCTCATCGCGCCAAGGCCACTCAGCAGTGGTGCAAGAACGATTTTCCTGAGTTCATCTCCTCGTCAGAATGGCCAGCGTCGTCACCCGACCTGAATCCTATGAACTACGCCGTTTGGGGATATTTGACCCAGAAGGTTTCCACCAAAAACTACGCTAAATTGAGCGCTCTGAAGGTCTTACTTGTGAAAGCCTGAGACAAAATGGATGCCAACTACCTGCGTGCCGTGGTGGACGCTTACCCGAAGAGATTGAGAGCGGTGGTGAAGGCCAAAGGAGGGCGATTTGAAAACTATCGTTAAAACTTGTTTTTGTATCATTTCAATAAACTTCTGTCCAATTCTGGTGAAAATTGAACTTGTTTGAAGACATTTATAACGTTTCAAGCGTGTAACGGTATTTGGATGCCACCCTGTAACTTTGGCTCCACTTCGCCATTTGTAGCCTACCGAGGTCTCCCTTCGATAATAGAGTGGATACGCCGATGCTGATGTAGACAGAATTGCCTGAAGCGAATGTGTTTTTTATAATTTTTTAAATCTGATTTTTGTGGAATTTTACTTTTCTTACACTTATCAACTAGTTCTTGAACCATTCATTTTACCGTCGGTTTTTAGGTCTTTCGCGGCAAGAATAGAGACGTCTGCAAAACGGTGAGACTTCTGTCGTAGATTCGGATTCCTGGTGCTGTGTCGTAGCCCCGACATTGTTCTTCAGGTCAGTGCGGCTGAAAACAAGTTTAAAGAAAGCCGAGAAGAATTCTTGATACGATATAAGGTAACCTAATCGGACGCCTTTAGCTATGGAAATGTAATGATGGAATATGGAAAGGGGAACCTGAGTAAAGTGGAATGTTGTATATGAAGTGAATACTATAAATCAGTGGAATGATGCAAATTTAGTGGGGTGGTTTAAGAAGCATTTACGCCTTTAAGCCGTGATTCAGTAGACTGCCCAAGTTGCAGCTGGTTCAGCACTATCAAGCGAAAATTTTGAAAGTACATAGAAGAAGATAAGTATGAGCTTCAGTATTTGCTCATAAAATTCAGCGAGTTCTTCTCAATCATAGTCCATGACTAGAGCTACTACGCCTTCTGAGTCTTCAGTATCAGAAGCAGAGACCGAGCGCGAGTGCATACGGCTGAGGGTGCCGATTCTTTGAGTAAATTAGATCCCTCGGATTCGGATTCCCTAATAAGGCCGGCTAAGCGAAAGTTGGGCCGCCAGATCACAAAGATTATTAAGCGCTAGCAGCGACCAGCGTGATACGGTGTACCTTTTAGTCAGATAGATTGAGGGAATTCATCTCCATGTCTTTTTTGCAACGTGAGACGAGATTCGGTACAGATATAAATGAGAGAAAAAAAACTATTTTTTTAAATTCACATTATGTCAATAATTTTATTTCACATTTTATTTAATTAGTAATCGTTTTGGTAAGGTATATATTTTTTCAAATTTGAAATGAATCGTATCTCTGATCCGATGATTTTGGTGGCACAATACTATTTTTTTTGAGAAGTTCCAAGGGTATCTTATCAATATATATGAAATATCTCACAATAAGCGTTTTTTAAGTGATAAGATAGAAAGATGTTAGAGTTGAAGACCTTCAAATCGCATTGTTAAACTTGGGCAGCTACTTTTAAATTCATGATTGCTTATTTTTCGTAAATTATGATTTTTTGACGATCATATTTAGGGTATTTTAGGAAATTGAATACTAATAGTAAGAATGATTAGAAATTTGAAAAATAATATTCGAATATTTGATTTTCGACGTTTTTCTTTGAAAATTTTCAAAAATTCAAAATGACAGCAATATAACTTCGCACCTCTCGAATCAACGCAAAGAAAGAAAAAGACTTAAACTTTTTTTAGGAAAGGTTTTAAATAATATCCAACTTTTCCCTGGATCTCTCTGTAACTAAATAATAATCCTTTCAACTAACAAAAATATTTTATAATACAACAATTCGCAAATTTTGTAAATTTAGGACAATGTTCAAGACGTTTACGAGGCGCAAGTTAACATTTTCTTTGAAAATTTAAGAAAAATAAAGATAGAAGAAGAAGACGGCAGGTTGCTGTCACGGCAGTATTAGCCATTTTGCTTAAATTTCGAATTAAAATGCTTTTGGTTTTTCAAAATGAAAAAAAAACAACGACACTCCGAAATTAATAAGTTGGCGCAGAGTTTATTTTCGTAAATCTACACAAATATTCGGAATTTCTTCATTTAAACTTCGATATTCCAAACAATTTTACACCATTTTTCCATTTTTATCGCTGATATTTATTTTCGAACGAATAACGTCTTCGGATGCCATAATCTACATAAAATGCATTTAAATGGAGGTACTATAAAAAAGGACTCCGCTCAAATACACCAATACCGAGGTAATTTTTGCTTGTTGCTCGCGCTACTCGCAACTAGGTGTCTGGAATAGGTTTAATTAATCGATTGTAAAGTTTATTTTAATTAATTTCATTGCACTTTTTGCTGAATTTTCCTTTCAAAATTATACTGCTATGAAACAATATTTACATATTAATAAAAAGGTAGATAACTCAATTTTAGATTCAAAAACCCTTCGAAAAAGAGCAAAATTAAATATCTCGATCTCTATAAAAGAAGTTCTTGTCGGCGCTATTTTAGTTGGGGGGGGGGGTCCAATAGTTTTTCGACTGTTTTGGATTATTTTTGTTTCTGAAAATGTTATTAGACATACTCGAGTAACACTAGCAATTTTTACAACTATTTTATTGGCAGACAACAAAAATACGCACAAAAAATGACCAAAAAAGAAGGAAAACAAGCATGACTAAAAAGCATTGGCTTCCACGAAAGACGAAAGCATAAAGTCGTCTTGCATTTGTCTTACGCAATAAAAAAGTTGTCAGCACACTGCGTCAGACGAATTCTAGACGCTGACGAAAGCCTTACTTGTCTACATTAACTCATTTTTTCTCTAACAGCAAATATGCTATTTTAAATACAATTCTCTTCTGTTTTTTGGCGCTTTCACGCACTCACCTATTTCAAGCTTTCAGAAAATGAACCTTCTTCGCGCATTCAACGCCACATTGGCCCGTCGCCCTCTCACCACTCAAGCAATTGTCTCTGGAATAGTCTGTGGAGGCGGTGACGCTTTCACACAGTATCTGACCGGCCACAAGGAATGGGACTACTGGAGAACCGCCCGCTTCACATGTCTCGCTGCTGTCTTTATTGCTCCACCACTGAATTTCTGGTTCCGAGTTCTAGAACGAGTCAAACATTCGAATCGACATGTGCAGGTGTTCCGCAGGATGTCAATAG
Source organism: Caenorhabditis inopinata (assembly GCA_003052745.1). Lineage (NCBI taxonomy): Eukaryota > Metazoa > Nematoda > Chromadorea > Rhabditida > Rhabditidae > Caenorhabditis > Caenorhabditis inopinata. The sequence continues at coordinate 4,351,616 of AP018152.1, read as the reverse complement.
ACCAGCTTATGTTCAGGTTGGTTCTAAAAAAAATAAACGTTCAAATGAATTAATTTGTTTCTAGTCCAACCTTCAACGCGTTCATTCTGATAACTCTTCGTCTTCTGGAAGGTCTTTCTCTGAATGATTCAGTGGAACGAATGAGAAAAGATTGGTATGATGTTTACACAGCAAGTCTTAAACTGTGGCCGGCAGTTCAATTATTCAATTTCTACGTGGTTCCTCTCAATTACCGAGTTATTGTTATTCAACTAGTCGCTTTCTTTTGGAATTCTTGGCTTTCCTTTAGAACTCATGAGAAACTCAATTAAATTATTTTATTTTATTAGCATTTAGAAGATTCTTTGTTGTGTTTAGTTTCGGGTAATTTCATTTCATAATAAATAACTTGAATGACAAATGACAAACTGGGTGGTCCCTGACGCGTTTCTTGATATTGCACGCTTGGCAAGTCTGCAGGTGATTCTAAAAGAATAAACATGGATATTGAATAAAAATAGGAGAAATTCGAAATCGAAGAACTCTTTTTAACCCTTCTCTTCCGAAACACTTGAGAAGGACTCGACTTTTTTCAAACTTTTCCGCTTATGCCATTATCTGGGAACGTTGCATCACCCGTAAGATCGAATATTTTTTTTTACAAAAAAGGATCAACAAAATTTGAGAAATCAGATCACCAGCAGCTTCTCGATATAAAAGAATAAATTAGTTAAGAGACAATGTCTGAGAGATTCGACCACAGCTCAACTGCCCATAGTCACAGTTTGAAAAAGTTGTTTCAATTGATCTGATTTTTTATATAATGGGTATTTATGATGCCCTAAGTACAAAACCGTATTCAGAATTAGGCTCCGCCCCTTCGAGTTGAGATACGGTAGGGGTGTTTCGAAAAAAATTTTTTTCTTTTTTGAGATAACCTCGATTTCTTTTCTGGAATCGGAAACCGGTCACTTATGAAGCATTTTTGTGGTGGAAAACATTTTTCTAGCTTTTCTCCTTCCGACAAAAAATTGAATTTTCGGAAAAAAAATGGTTTCATTTCATTATTGTGCAAAAAAATATATTACGGGAAGTGAGACCTCATCAGAACATTATACTTCAGGATATGGGTTACAAGAATTCATAACTGGTTGGCCGCGGTTCTCCTGCCTCCAGTCATTTTTTTCACGATTTTCGTCATTTTTCTACTGTTGTGGTACCTTTTTCCCATTTTTTGGAAAAAAGGCAGCTGAACCGCGGCCAACCAATTATAAATTCTTGTAACCCATACACTGAAATATAAAATTCTGATAAGAAGTCACGTGCCGTAATGAATTTTTTTCCACAATACGGAAATGAAACCATTTTTTTCCGAAAATTCAATTTTTTGGTCGGAAGGAAAAGAGCTAGAAAAATGTTTTCCACTACAAAAATGCTTCATAAGTGACCGGTTATCGATTCCAGAAAAGAAATCGAGGTTATCTCAAAAAAGAAAAAAAAATGTTTTTTCAAAACACCCCTACCGTATCTCAACTCGAAGGGGGTGGAGCCTAATTCTGAATACGGTTTTGTACTTAGGGCATCATAAATACCCATTATATAAAAAATCAGACCAATTGAAACAACTTTTTCAAACTGTGACTACTGGTGGTCGAATCTCTTAGACATTGTCTCTTAAAAGCTAATGAGTTGATCAATCGATGGCGGGAATTAAGCTCACTTGCCGTTCCCTATATAAGGCCTCCAGAAACTTTAGCTGTCAATGTTAGCATGTAGCATACAATTCTGGTCTATCTCACCACAAAAATCTAAGATCTATCAGTGAAATAACATGTTTGATTTATCACGCCGCCTCCCCCCCCCCCACATGTCCTCTGTTTCTGGTACTGCAGATTCAGTAGAATGTCGGGAGAGGCGAAGAACTCAGCGATTAGCCCTGGTCTTCTGCCAAACTGGGCGGAACTGAAGGATCGACCGGCCAGTCGCAAAGATCAAGTTCATACAGGGTGGCTGATAAATAGTGTTAAGCAATTTTGCGTGGATTCTGGCGCTTTAACATAAGTCGCTACAGTATCAATTTTATTTTTTATTAATTATTACATATTTATTATTATGTTTTTCAATTTTCTGGTCGCAACTTCCATTTTTAAGGCAATGACGGCTGCTTCACCCCATCGTGGCTCTATTATTCAACTGATGCAGCAGGATGTGTCGAATTGGGAGATCGCTAAGTGGTTGAATGTCAAACCTTTTGCTCATCGGACTGTTACTCGCTTCGTACACCTGATGACTGTCCAAGATCGGGTCGTCCTGTCACTGTGACGACGCGAAAAGCGTTCTGGAAAGAATCCGAAGAAATCCGGAGCGAAGCATGAGGAAGCTTGCTAAAAACTTCAAAATGTGCCGACATTCAATGGGAATCATTGTCAAAGAGCAGCTGAAGAGGACTCCGTATCGTATGCAAAACGGCGCATTCCTGACCGAGAAAAACAAAGCTCTCCGAATGCAAAAAGCGCGGAAGCTTTTTCTCAATCATCCGTCTTCTGTCATGGTTTTTGGTGGAATTTGCTCCGATGGAAAAACCCCGCTGATTTTTGTTGATTTGGGAGCCAAGGTGAACCAAACCTACTACAGAGAAAACATTGTAGAGACTGAAGCTTTTCCGTGGTCCAAATCGCATTTCGGGAATTTCCGATCCTGGTGCTTCCGACAAGCGGCGCAAAGGCTCATCGCGCCAAGGCCACTCAGCAGTGGTGCAAGGACAATTCTCCAGAGTTCATCTCCTCGTCAGGATGGTCCGCGTCGTCACCCGACCTGAATCCTCTGGACTACGCCGTTTGGGGATATTTCACCCAGAAGGTTTCCACCAAAAACTACGCTAGTTTGAGCGCTCTGAAGGTCGCACTTGTGAAAGCCTGTGACGAAATGGATGCCAACTACTTGAATTTCCAATTCAAACTTCTTGAATGCCCATCCTGTGGATCGATGTGAGTGAGTAGGTTGCTTCTTTAGACTCTTCCCGAAGGAAGCTGGTTCAATACTGTGAGTCCTCGTAGAATAAATACAGAAGACAATTTGGTATATATAATACATAGTTCCCCAAGTCCTCTGAGAGGTGAGAGTCGGGGACTTTACCTCTTTGGAAATACATCAGTTCGCTATGAGAGCTATGGCAGCTTTTCAACAGGTTTAGTGTAATATTGTCATCTCCCGCTGTTTTCCCGTTAAGAACTGTGTTCAATAAGAAATTTTTGTAAAATTTTCATTGTAATTGGCACTATGTGTGCAATACACATTTTTCCGTACAATGCACACATATCTACGATAAAAATTATGCGAAAACACGGAATTGTTCGTACATTCCAGTTTCGAATGCTAGGCGACTCCATAATATTTTAAATATTTCCAATGGCTACAGTAATCCAAAAATTTCGGAGCTCATCGAAAACTCGGAATTCGACGAAGCGATGCAACGATTGAAAGATGATAAAATCAAATTTTAGTTCAGAATTATGGAAAACAAATATCTTAAAATCGAAAAAGATATTTTCAGACAGCCAGAAAGATTAAATGCTATTTCGATTTTATTCATTTTCTTATATTTGTCTAGTTTTTAAACATTTACCGCAGATTCTTCAACAATGAATCCTGAAAGATTTTTTTCCCAAAAAGAATTTCCTGTGGTTTTTAAGCTTTTTTTCAATGTTCTGTGAAGCTTCCTGGAGCCAACTGAACGACTTATTCTGAAGCATACGAACGCTCAAAGTTTTGAACATTGATTCACAGAATTCCAGCTCGGAGCAATCTAAGGGAGGCTCAAGTCTACTTTTTTATTTCAGGCTCCAATTTTAAAAATCGAGCAGTTCAAGTATCTGGAAGCTTTAACGAAGGAATCAATTTTGAATAATTACGTTCTCCGATTTTTTCGTCTGGCAAACGCGTATTTTAAGTTTAAAAAAATAGTTATTTGTTGGGTACTAAGCACCAAAGTCCCAAGCCGCACAGGACCGAAAAAAATGGAAAAAGACGTGCGCCCGGCGCTGAGAACATCCCCAGCCGACTACTGGGCGTCCAAGTATCCAAATAAGCGACGTAGGCAACCACGCGCTTTTGCTTAATTGCCGTTATTTCTTGTCTACCTAATTTTGCATAAATAATTCATTTCACATATAATAATAAGCTACGATGACTCCAATTGTTGTAGAACAAACTAACAAGTATCGTATTTACATACAGACAAAGCATGATACCCGCTTTCGACTGATTGGTGGTGAGGCTTCAGTGTACATTCCACAAAGTAAAAATCGAGTGAATAGAAAACAACACAAATGAAGCGGTCAGGCAAATATGTGAGATGGTTGAGAACAAATTTTGAAGTTTAATAATTAGTCATCCTCGCTGGTCTGAGAGTTGTAGTGCGAGAAGACGTAAGAAAGCTTACGATTGACGGACGGCGGCCGACTGCAGAGGGAACTGCAATTAAGAAAATGTTATAACAAATTTGTCTTATATTAAAACAATTTTAATATTCTGATTATCTGATCCGATAAGTAATTTTGTATTATTCTGCAACAGTCATCGAGATCTTTGCAAATCATTACGGTTGTCAAATGTCCAAATGTCAAGCGTTTTTTGAACGTCTTTTGAAATTTTAATTACCGCATAATGGTTTTGCAGAGATCCCCATCTGTCAGCCATCTGGTCACCTGTTACAAGACAATCGCAACTTTTTTTTCTGACCAAGTTTTCATTTTTGATCGGCATAAAATTGATCGTAGCTATTTTCAGCTATTCAAAACTGAAACAAGGGTGGAAAGGGAAAGGACACTGACACATACGCAATAACCCGGGTTTACCCCCATTCCTGAGCTGAAACACCTGACATCAACTGAAAAGGGGAAAACTGACGTGAGAGAACTATGTCTTCTGCACAGTGGTCTTGGCAGGGTATTATCATCCTGGGAAATCGAAGAAACACCTGACATGCTGCGCTGACGAAATTGTTCAGCAACATTTTCCCGGTCTTAAATTTAAAAAAAGATTATCATTATTTTAAAAACTATTTTCTACATGAAGCAGCACGACCTAATTGTTATGGCGTTAACGTTAGTAAATTTTAAAATATGAGAATTTTCATTTACCAAAATCGAGTCCACCGTGTCGCGATAAGTCGAAATAGTGCTTGTAGTCAACGGGAGTCGAGAAAACTCGTCCAATGATGACGATACAAGCGAGCAGCCATGACATTGCACAGGTGAGCGTGAATGTCACAGGAACCACGATGAACTGTAAATCAGTTTGTTTAAAACTGAGATGCGATATTGCTCTATTACAATGCTCAGAATAAATTTTTTTCGATGCTGCATCCACGCGTACGAGTACAGCAATGAGAAGGCGCAAGTCCAAAGGGCCAATTGGGCCTGGAACATGTCGGAGAGCAGTGAAGAACTCTGTTCATTATATCCTTCCGAGGATACCTGAAATCATATTAATAGTGTACAGGTGAAAGTCCAGACAGAAAAGCTTTCGGCACATTTCTATTGAAACCCACAATACATGTTTTTCTAAATATTTTTTACCGAAATTTCGATAGAAGAAACTTCCATTCGTGTCAGTCACACTCCTCACGTACCGAACATGTGTTTTGTTCAAACGTCAACTATGATTTCATTCCAATCATCACTAAATAGGATAACAAGAAAAGATAAGACCTTGTCCTTTCTGAGGCTGGCAACGAAGAATTGCGCATAGTACTCTAAAGTGACTTTGCACAGTGCCGATATCATATTCGCATCAAAGTTGCCGCTAATTGAAGCCATTTGCAGATTCAAATAAAAGATATAGGAATGTGGTTTATAGAATAATAATAATAATACAGAATGTTATGATCGCGTTGTTAACTATCAAAAGAAAAACTGCAACAGCAGCAACCGGCAATGGATAGAGTTGATAACAGAGTGTGACGAGAATCGTTTGACGGGCACGTCTTATTTTAGACAAACCGAAAAAAAAACAATCTAATGATAACCAGTGAAAAAACCGGCCCAGAGAGCAACGTATTCACATACGTGGAAGAAATTTCGACAAATTTATGTATCCTTCATATACCTTCGCTCATAATGTTTGACAATCTAACGTGTTTCAGTTTGTACCTTCTCACAAACTGTATTGTATTATTTCACATATCCTTATGGGGTTATTCATGAAAGGCACAATTGCATTTTAATGCAAAAAATGCCACTTTAATGTTAGTCACGATTGCATTTTAATGCAAAAAAAATGAATTTTTTTTCCATTAAAATGCTATTTGTGATTTTCATGAATAACCCCATTAGCAAAAACACTTTTTAGACAGCGCTGCATTGGTGAAGTCAGTCAATCTGACCTTTAAACTTGCGAATGGACAACTAAAGATCCCTAGCAATTGTTTTCCAATGACCTAATATTTAACACGTGACGACGTGTTAAATAGTATTGGCCTGCAACCTTGGCCTTTCAGTGACCAAGGTTCAGTAGAATACAACGAAGATCAACCCCCTATCTTTGCGATTCCATTTGTTAAAACAAACATCATCGAAACCGATGGAATGTCTTTATTCGAACGTCTAATAATCTGTATACAAACTTCCACGTGGAGAGGAAATAAAGAGCCATTTGCTGATTCAGTCATAATGTCATAGCTGATTATTGATAAAACTAGGGATAGAAACGAAAGAAAATAATTTAGTAGATGGCGGAAACAACCCTGATAAGCTGGTAACAAAAATAGGGCGACATATCATAACAAGGAAATGTGACTACGAGCGTATTAATCTACTGAAAAGGATCCTCTCGAAGATCACAATTGAAGCCTAACACTATACCAGTTGAAAGCTCGCGACTACACCGCTGTTCTAGAACATTCTGCAAGGTTTTAGAAACTTTGGAAAACAATGTCTATTAAAGTTGTAGTTTTGCACTTATGAAGCTGATTTTTGACATGTGATATACGGACATCCCCATCAGCAAAATTTTGACTGATTTCATTGTTGTTAAGACAGTTTTGTAGATTTTGGGTGTACGTTTCTACAGTATCCCAAGTACCCTGCGATCTCCTAAATATATGGTTGCGAAGCGCTCGGGTGGCCATGACTCCATCCCGAATAACAAAGTAAAAGGCTCACGTTCTATTGAGTTATTCGAAGAAACGTCTGAACTTATTCGCTTAATAATAAGTAGATTCTGACAGAAAGATATCAAAACCCAAGTATCGCAAATTCTACCGTTAGAATACGGTAGGCGCATGTATTCTACGCCATCGTTTATTTTCCCTATTTATCTGTGCCTTCAGCTGACGCGTAGTGAGAGATAGAGAGTGAGACCGCTCTAACAACATTCGTCCTATTCCTCCTGCTGATGATTGAACTTTGTTTTGCAATATGTCTGCCATTCACGTGAATAGCCTCCTCATACGCATTTGCAACACTTTTGTAATGTACACTCACATCGAACTCAACAATCTTGTTCGTTTGAAAGATTTTAAAGTGTTGAGAGAATTTTTGAAAATTCTGCAAAATGTTAAACATCAATTCACCTCGCTGAGTGCAGTACTCAATTTGTCAAGCTCGTCCGACGATAGGTATTCTCCAATTAGGATATCCTGAAACTATTACTTTAAAATGCGGTTTTCAGATGTTCGGTCATACTCCAGAAATCGAGTCAATTGAAGAAGAGCGACTCATTATGCTTCGCTGGCGCTGGAATTGAGCCACATGACTGGCGTCTCCATTTTGGTTCGAAGCGCTGATAGTAGAAAACAGATTTGAAACAGCAGAAAATATGAGAAATAGAACAGCAGGACAAAACATTATAAAATTCCAATAATTTCACTAGATTAACCTATCATACGGCAATACCGCCCTTAGGACGCATACTTTACGAAGACCAGCAAGAATCTGATTAGCTATCCAAAATGTTTTCCTAGCTATTATCACAAGCCGCATCTAGAATATGCGAGGTGGGAAGAACTTAAAATATGGAAATTGAATAAGGTTATGGCAGAATCCAAATCGGATCGAGTCAGCGGATCAGAATTATGTCAGAAAGACCATAGTGCGGTGAATTCATTTTCCCGGCTTAGGGATATTCCAATAAAATTGATTAAAGATTTACCCCGGAATTTGAGTAAGTACTAATGTTTTCGACGACGGCTCTGAGTTATCGTGTGGAATATCTTGTGTCAGACGAGACAAATCGTAGGTCATCTGCAAATCATTCAGTAGTTGATACATCATCTCAGCCAGTTTTGTGAACAGTGGGGCGTAAAAATGTATTCGAATTAATGGAAACGTTTAATTTAAATATAAAAGACGATTGAATGAAGGGTACCAAAGATCGATAGCCAAGCAGTAAACAGTTACTTATTCTTGCGAAGAATGATGGTACTATTTACCGATGCTGATATTGAACTTTCCATTCCGGTGTCTTATATTTCGGATTTGAATGGGAGTGGCGATTGCCGGTGGGTTAGATATTGTTTTCGAAAGAAACTATTTAAACAAAAGGAACAAAACATTCTGCAGCGTGGAAAGAGATCTCAGAGCAACTGTTAATTGTCAGATAGTGTAAGATTCTCAGTAAATAAATAAGAAAAAAGGATCAAAGCATTTACATATTTGAATGGCCAAGTGTGATGTGCAATTCGGAGAAAAATCTATTGGTCAATGCCATTTATGTTTAATATATTAAAAAATATTACGTATTTGGAAGAGAAAAAAATCTTGCGGCACCATTTTTTAATATTTAATTAATGGTTGCTCCTTCTTAATTGTATTAAATATCAATGAATTCTCATAAATTTAGGAACTAAATTGCAAGGAAATACGGGAAAAACGTTGTCTGTTCATGATAGGGGCCGTGTAAGAGCGACAGTGCAGTCCTAACAACGAAGGTCGTGCAGACCCAATCACGAATGCCGAGAGCGTGAGAGGTCGACAGGACAAAAATATGAATGAGAAAGGGGCACGTTCTTTTTTTCTTATTCTCTATACTGCTTGGTAAAAACATAATAGTAAAAGGAGAAATTAATAATCATAGAGGGAGAGAGAGAGAGAGAGCGGGAAAGCATTAGGAGCGAAATCAATTTATACTGCAGACTGGTTTCTTATGGTATTTAAGAATTTAGAATTAAACCTTACATATCTGTCATATTGATGGTTGTAGATATAATTCGTTGTCATAGACCTTAAATTGCTCCGTTAATCACTGAAAAACGATAAAAATTGATGTTTTTAAAAAGTGCATTAAAAATAAATCTCGATTGGCAGGTAAGTGATAAGCGCGGCTCGATTGGTTTGAGGTTAGCAGCAGTAAATATGTTTATAGATGTTTAATCGCTATATGAGTTTGCTTGCAGAAATAATTCAGAAAAAGGCGAGTTTTGGGTATTTCTAACAACAGAATACCACGTAATGAGATTTCGAAGAACAATTAATCTGACAAAATTGGTATATTTATAGCCGCAATGGACTGAAAAATCTCTAGAAGTCTAAAAGTGATGCAACCATTCTTAAGAAAGCGGACACTTTTATCAGTTTCGTTGGTGAAACCTGGTGGGTGTAATTTGCGACTAAACGTGAGTGGACGAAAGAGAGGACAAGGTACACTTCATGATTAGCGAGAAATAGAGCGACTGCGATTTGGCGTATTTTATTTTTATTTATTCGTACTTGTATTTTATAGTGTACTTGTACATGCATTTGTACTCGATTATGGCGCCTCTAGATCTTAGTTATTCCTAAATTTTTATTAATAAATTTAGGTGATTAAGAAATTGTTTTTTAATATTAAGCAGGAATGCCAGAAAGTTCGAAAAATTCATTTAAATAGCCTTTTAAATGTTTTTAGTGTTCTCATACACTGGAAATAAACATGATTAGCTCTTTGAAGATCGTTCAGAAAATTGAGAAAATTACGAGAATTTCGATGCTCAAAGATCACCATGATCATTTTGGAAGTTTTTAGATTATGGTTTTTATAAAATTTGAGATTTTAGACTGAAAAGGTATTGAATAAGATTAGCAAGCCTTTGAAGAACGTATCTGAATTAGTGACGGCCCATTAAAATTGGTGAACTTCCGCAGTGATAAATGAAAATGTAGGAACTGCGCAAGCACCGATCGACGAAAAGGAAAGCGCCGGGGGAGATGGAAACAACATACCATACGAAAAAGAGGGAAGGTGTGAGGTGGCGGGAAAAGAGGCGGCCGAAAACTTTCAATTAATTATGTTATATATCAATTATTTTTATTATAGAGACGACAAACAGTCGTAGCTGTGATTTAAATTTGCACAAGCTAGAAAAATATTATTTTATTTCTTGATAATTAAGGAGAATTAACGAGAATTATTGTAAATGTCCCGTTATTCAAACAATTTTTTCTGAGAAGTTTACGCAAAACGATAAGAAACGAGGGGAAGAAGCGGAAATTTCAATAATTTCAACGAGCAGCCACCATTATAAAAATGCTATCATAAATCGACACTACTTTGGTAGCGAGACTATCTTTTTTAGGTAGGTAACATTTGAATCAGAGTTTCGACTCTTTGGCGTCTCTACGTATACTACAAGTGCCTAGAAGCTCCGTTGAGTAACTTTATCAAAATTCGTCACAGGCCATACATAATAAATGGAAAATATTGAAAAATAAAAATCGGGCAGACAGAAGAGAAGCAAAAAAGCGCAAAAAAAAACGCAGATGGTAAAAAGAGTTATAAAGTATGGGTTTTTATTTTTTAAAAATGATAAATAATGATGTATTAATCTCTAGTTTTTCGCCGCCACCTCACCCCCCCCCCCCGGATAATTAATTTGAAGCTTTAACGTTAAAAATAATGTTTTTTCTCCATTTCGTAGGGCAGCAAACTAATAAAATTGATTCTGCAAAATCCTGGCATACCTTTTTGCAATTCAAGGGCACACGGTTGTAGATTTCAAATTTTTTTCATTTTTGTTAAATTTTCAGATTCCTCTTTAATAAATCTTGTTATTGGGTTTTGAAAAATATATAAAATACGATAAGCGCAAGTTTTAAAAACATTTTCAAAGCATCCAAGGTTAAAAATTCAATAAAACAGCTTATTTTCTTTCAAACATTTGTAATATATCGCTGTGCAGAGAAGCGAAGCATTTTTGGTAGGATTTTACCGCAGTATAACTGTTTAAATAAATTTTAATGAATGCAGAAATTATATTTTTCAACTTTTCAGAATATCGTCATTACCGATTTCATTTAATCTTTTTAATATTAATAGTTCTATCTATATTGTGTAAAAATTTACGAATTCTTGCAAGCATTTCAAAGATTTTCTTGCTATTTGAACATCATTTCTCCCTACTTTGTGTTTTTCTCATTTTATATGTTTTAATTATCGCTTAATTCTCATAATTCTAAATTTTAAGCCACTCCCTGTTTAGAAATAAAAACAGTTTCCGAAGGGTATTTTCGTGGCTTCTTTTTGTGTTTGATCATCACTACCCGAATCGAACTTTAAGAAAAGAGATGCAATTAAAGTAGGTTTTTGTCGAGAAGTGAACGATAATAGCAGTTTTAGCAGTGTGTGTGGACGTTGCAAAAGTGGGCGGAGTCCCGACGCAAAAACTGCGATTCGGCTTAATTCTAATATAAAACGAATTCATCCAGCATTTCAAAATCCATCCAATCTAAAGCAAAATATCGAAAATTGCAAAAAAATTTAGATTCAGAACTTCCCATTTTCATCTACAAAATCCTCGTGGTGATGCATTTTTGTGACGAAGTTACTTTTAACTGTATTTATTATTTATTCTGATATTTTCAATTCAGGTTGAAAAAAATAATTTCGGACAAAGAATCATTGAACAAATCTAAATAAAATTCTACAAAACAAATAAAAATTAACTTCAAAGGTGACAGCGGTCATATTCGAGCAAATTAACAGATATTGCATTTCAAAAAAAAAGAGCTAAAAGAAACGCTTTGTGGCGCTGCTTACTAAGACTTCCACGAAAGACGAAACAAATCGGCCGTCTTTCGTGGAATCCCTTCGTCTTCTCTCGTCTTACGTTGTCAATTAAAATACATATGTACCAACACAATGTCTATCTCTGCGTCAGACGAAGACGAGACGAGACGGTCTTATTTCGTCTTTCGTGGAAGCCTTACTGCTTACAGTACCACGGAAAAGTAAATACGGTATACATTCATACATTTTTGTACTTTCTATATTGACTCTATACGAAAAAAAAATGAAATCCGAAGAATTGTAACTAACAATCTTTATGATAATAAGCAATATATTATCGCCGTAAAAAAGTTCCGACATTTTTTCGAGCCCGCGGAAATCGGGATTTTAATTTAGAGGCTCCGCCCATTTCATCATCAGAGCGCATTTGCTATGCGCGATATATTTTTTGAATTTTATTTTTTTCTTCTGAATTTTCAGAATTAAACTGGATTAAAAGAACGAAATTGTATTAATCGTGAATTTTTTTACACGTTTCTTCAAATTTTTAAATATATCAATTTGCGTCATTCATTTTTTTTTTCGTTTCTTCTGATAAAAATATATCACGCATAGCAAATGCGCTCTGATGATGATGAATGGGCGGAGCCTCTAAATTCAAATCCCGACTCGAAAAAATGTCGGAACTTTTTTACGGCGATAATAGTCAGAGCCTAAAATGTATCTATATGTACGACATATCTAAGTTTTTGAAAATTCGGAGCGTCATAATGTTCTAAGGTAATATTTTTCAATTCATTAAAACTTTATACGAAGGCAATTGTAAGTACCACCCATCAATCCCAGGCACACAAATGTCAATGTCGACGTCACCCATGTGGCGAATGATTTCCCAATAAACGGCTTTATATGCCTTCCGTGTTGTCTGAAAAACGGGATTAATGTCAGTACAAACTATTTGATAATGAAACGAACCGCCACGCGACATAAAAACCAAAAGGAACACCGAAAGCCGTTCCAATTTGCAGCGATTTCACCATTGTTGCTCGAAATTCTGGTAGACAGCTTCCCAATTTTTTTTGAGCTTCAGCATACTCTCCAATAGACGGATAGTCTCCTTTCGGCATCTAAAACCTTTAGGAACCAAGTAACCGAATTATTATTTTTTTAGAGAAAAAATCGATTAAAATCTCCGAATTTAAATTTGTTAAAAAATAAAGAAGTTCAGAAAAAAACAGTACAAACAGTTCTTATTCATATAGGATATAAAAATAGGAAGTTGCATCGAAAGTTAGATGTCGTTAAGAGAATTTTGAAATTAATTTTTAAAAAATTGCGAATTAGTGGCAATCATAGGTGGTTCAAAATAAATGAGAAAACAAGAAAAACTCGAATTCGTTTACACAATATTCGAATGGTTCACAGCCCCGTATAATGAAAAAATTGAAACAGCCAAATATAAACTGCCGAGTTACTTCGGCCGGCTTTCAGGATCAGTTATGTGGCGGATGGTAATCGAATTATTGGGAAGAGGTGACGGATCCATTTCATTCTCATACTGATAGGATGATGCAATTGCGAGTTGAGTACCGTCTTCGTTGAATGACAAGGAAGAAATAGATGTTTCGAATCTAAATTATATTTTACTATATGCGTAGTAAACAAAACAAATTAGGAATTAGGGCAAAGCAAAAATGATAACTCACTTGTGCAACTGAATGATTCTTTTTCGGTTGAACGGATCCCAAATATTGACAATACCATCAGATCCACCAGTGGCAAAGGTACCGTATTTAGGATGGAACGCGACAGTGTGAACGGGATGAATTAATTCGGTTCCATCATTATCTTTCTCGCGATGGCATTTGAACGCATATTTTCTTTTCACTTGTTCACCAGTCTGATCCACGTATTCTACAGCTACACGTCCTTCAATCGATGAGACAACAAACGCTTCTCCAGTTGGGAAGAATTGAACTGCACGCGTTTGATACTTGAGAGGACTGTCACGCATTTGCAACGGCTCTCGAAGCTTTCGGCTGTCGTACATGTAAATTTTGCGGTCCTTTGTACCAACAAGAATCGTGTGTTTGAGAACATCCATTGCATATACGCTGGTGGACACGTTTACAGATTCGATGGCACCATTATTATAGCTTCGTGCATCCCACAATTTGACTGCTGAATCCCAGCCACCAGAGACTATAAGGCTGGTCATTGGATTGAACTCCATGCATCGTACCGCAAGAGCATGTGATCCAAGTTGGGTTCCGTTTCCCGTTTCAATATCGGCCAATTTCACATTGTGATCAACACCTCCGAATGCAACTTTATTGTAACCCTATAAACACAATCTTTTAGAAAAATACTAACAAAAATATCTTACAGCGAATGTGCATGTCAGTAGAGGCTTTCCATGAGTGAAAACGAGTTTTTCAGCAATATCCCCAAGCTTTCCCACTTCATAGACATGACAAGTGCCATCCCAGCCAGAGGCAGCGAGTAGGCGAGATCCACTTTCTTTTTGAAACTAAAATTAAACAATTAATATAAGAGATTTTTGAACAGAATCGTACCTGAACTTTAGAAATCTGAACAAACGATGGAAATGGGACGCGAAACTCGTTTGGCGCCGCTACAATCGTGGCTGCTTGGTACGACATATGTATTCTGACTTCTGAAAAAATGGGGTTCTGGGAAGAGAAAACGGGTAGTTCGAGCTTAAACCACCCACCAACGTATGGATCCCACCCTACATTAGTTGAATAAAGCCCTATTATAGTTGAAAATTGGATGATAGTTATTTTATAACAAATTTTTATTACAATTACAGCATCATGAGCTCATATTCTCTTCATGGGACAGTGACGGGCTCAAGATTCTAGCTTACAAAGCAATGCAAATATATGTGACGGGCCACATCATTTCATGCTGCCATTCTACTTTTTGATATATATTGAAAGCACGAAAACCAAGAGAAATGGGTAAATATAGATACCCTAAACGACTTTGATTTGGCATTTTTCTCTACTTTTTTTTTTTTATAAAAACGGTTTTTTAGAATTAATACATCATTTAATGCATTGAAGAATTTCAATCTGATCCGGCCAGAATAGTTGTATTTGTGAAATGATCGGGATCTATATGCGACTTTATGAGAAGTCTCTTAGTGGCAGCTATTCGTTCACATTATTGTATATTTGAAAGGATTAATCATTGCACGGGCAGAGATTTTTGACGCAGTGAGTTCATGGTGTTCAATGTATCAAGAGGATAATGACATTATCTAACTAGACCGATAAGCACATTGTATCGGGGTTGCATTTAATTAGAGGAGGCAATAGAATACAGAATTTGAAAATTTCTATCATCTCAGAAAAAAAAACAATAAAATGACACTTGTGGAAAAATTGGGAAGAAACGAAGGGCAAAGTGACGGCTACATGCCATACACCATTTTCACGTAGAATACTGTGTTTTAAATAAAACAAATGAGCTTTTAGAAAATGTTAATTGAAAGTGGAGGGGCGACCGGTTTGAGGGATACTCCTTAAAAATACCTGTTGTTCAATTTCTTAAGAGAGGGGCACTAAAAATTTTTAAAAATGGAGGGAAATCATTTGTTGGTGGGTGGTTGATATTCAAACTTGCTTAAAAGACAAGAAATTATGAAAAACGATTGAGAATATGAAAAGAAAATCTGAAAATGAAGAAGCGCGCGAAGCGCTAACATTCAAATACATATAGCATGCATTATTGCGTCGCAGGGTGCAAATGCGGACGAAACAAGAAACACTACGCACAAGTTGTCGCTTTTAATTTTAAGAGCTTAAATAAATTCATTGCATTTGAGGTTTTACCATTTAAAAAATCCCAAATCAAATTAATTTAATCACAGGCATTCGGCAGCAATGAGCCGCGCGATTTCGCGACTCGTTGAAGCATGCAGCCGTCTGAGCATCACCCAGCGAAGTAGCATGCATTGTAAGTATGATTTCTGAACTTTTTTTGCTGTATTTGATTGCTTTCAGATTTTCGACCGCCACCAACTTCTTCAATTCTACCACCAGGACCTCCTCCGAGTATGCCAATTACTGAAAAAGGTTTTCCGACAAATGGTTCTATTCATTTTCCAACATCATCTCCTTCTATAGAGCTTCCATCTCCAAACAGTTCACAAAAGGTAACGAATCGCGCGAACTTTAAAGTATTTCTGCTCAATTTATTTTTAGGTCTACACCTTTCCAACTTTGAATCGTTCCCCTGTTATAGCACCATGTGTAATCGCTGAAGTTTTGGAAAAACTTGCACCCACTGTTAAAAAGGGATCATTAATTACACCCGGAACCGCGAACAAAGCTCCGATGTGGCTTTCACCTCGTCTTCTCACAATTCGTCGGAAGAAAATGAAGAAACATAAGCGAAGAAAGCGGTATGACAGAGACTTCTTTAAATATCAAAAATATCATCGGGAGAAGAAACTGAAAGCCGAACGTGAATTCCAAAAAAGAATGAAATCATTGCTATCCGAATTGGAGGCGTTCGATCCCGAGAAATATGTAAAAGATACAATCCGCATGGCTAATAAAGAGTGGCAAGATGAAATGGCTCCGACGGGAAGAAAGCTGTACCCTCACTGGAGCAGGTTTATGAGCTTAGAGCAGTTATATGGTCTTCCGAAAAGCGAGTATATCGATAAAAGGTGACTGTTTGAAATTCTTCGTTACCATAAATAAGTGATTTTTAAACAGTGTTTTACAAATGAAATTGTCATTTCAGAGCGGGACTTCCATCAACGGAAGAAGCTGAAAAAATCAAAGCGCTAAAGGAGAAGTACGCCAAGTTGTATCGGAAAAAATAGATTTAAAATTGTCTTTTGTATAGGATAGCCTCATCGTTTTTGTTATTTTTGTTTTGTTTTAAAAATATAAATTCAAGTCTTTGAGATGTCAAAAAATTAAGGAACAGATGGCTCAAATACATGTGTAAATTTTTAAAAATTGAATACAAAAAATTCTGAAAATATTTTCAGTAACAGTAGTCGTTCTCAGGTTAGTTTTCATCGTAATTCACAGAAACATGAAAATACATAACATTTTCAAGCAATTATTCGATACTTTTTAGGGCTGATGTTAAAACTCGTACGAATATTATTTGTGATTCGAGATCTGGAGTTAGTTTTCGTGCTGTTGAAAGTAATGTTCTCAAAACTATCGAAACTGTTGCATTTACTCGATTTTTTTGATAAATTCATAGCATCAGACGTGTGAATTGGTGAAGGACTTGAAAATTTTAGATACCAGCTGCAAGAGGAAGGTACGAATTACTGATTAAAGATTTATGGATGTGGCGTACTTGTAAATCAAACTCAAGATCAACAGCACCATGGCGAAATTGGTTAGAATGGATAGAAGCTTATGCTCCAAATTGCGATTTCTATAACTGTGATTCTCTGCAAAAAAGTATGTAGAATTTGGTGTGTATTCCTGATCTGTCTATGAAAATTGAAATCTCTCACCGATATCACAAGTGAAATGAGCCAGCGCAGTCCGGTTCTTTTTAATTGATGTTGTAAGTATTCCGGTTCTTCCCGGTTTCTTGCTGCACCACTCGCGCATCTGAATTGTTCCGCACGTCGTTTTTTCCATAATCATCTGAAATCAATGTAGCATTTTAACTCTGAGTTTCTTCTTCTTCTCACTGACCTGCTCATTTTCTTCTCTAATTTTAACCTTCGGAAAAATCGGAGCAGCTTCACATTCGGTAATGATGAACGACATAGATAAGTATGAATTGATTATTTCCTTTTGTTTCAGCATGTAGTCCAGTCTGAAAGAAGCTCACGTTCTATTAAGAATATAAATGTTTTTCTAATCAATACCCAGAAGCAGCCAAGTCATAAAATTCTCTGCGCAGTTCGTCAGGAACGTCGGAGGTCCCGTTGATGGCATCACATAATAAAAGAAGCGGAGCCAATAAGAAAAGAATAGACAATTTCATAGCGTAGGCAACGGTTAATTTCTTTTTTTTTTAATAATTTAATTCTGCTCTGTGTTATTTTTACCTTTGATCTACATTTCATCATTCGCGCCAATATTTAAAACAGGTTATTCCTCAAAAAACCTTTTCATATTTTTTCTTCCTAAAATGGTTATGCCATTTGATTCAGAAGGCCCAAACCTGCAAATCTTCGATTAGATTTTGAAATAAGTCAACGCCACCGAAAAATCGAAAAAAAAATCGATAAATAAAAGAAATAATAACTCCATTGAGATTTTCTTAAGGTGTTTTGAGCAAATATACGCATTTTTAAATTAATTTTCAAAGTATTGCGCTGTGTTATTTGAGATTTAACACAAATCATTAATATTAACGAGTTTCAATGATAGCTAATCACAGAGAAATGGGCATTTTGCTTACGTTTCCCCAAGCAACCCTTATGCATTTTGCGATGGCATTTGACATTTCCATTCCTTTCATGGCATCACATAATAAAAGAAGCGGAGCCAATAGGAAAAGAATAGACAATTTCATACAACAGTTAATTTCATTCTTTTCAGATAATTTAATTCTGCTCTGTGTTATTTTCACCTTTGATCTACATTTCATCATTCGCGCCAATATTTAAAACAGGCTACTCCTCAAAAAAACCTATTGTTGAAGTCATTAAGTTTCGCAATTTTCATATTGTTTCTGCCTGAAATGGTTATGCCGTTTGATTCAGAAGGCCGAAACCTGCCAATCTTCGATTAGATTTTAAAATAAGTCAACGCCACCGAAATATCGAAAAAAAAATCAAAAAAATAAATAATAACTCCATTGAGATTTTCTTCAGGTGTTTTGAGCAAATATATTCATTTTTAAATGAATTTTCAAAGTATTGCGCTGTGTTATGCGGGATTTAACACAAATAATCAATATTAATGAGTTTCAATGATAGCTAATCACAGAGAAACGGATGTTTTTCTTACGTTTTGCGACGGAGGTGACATTTCAGACTTCTTGAATTCCTTAATTCCTCAATTAAATTAGCTTATTCAATGATTTTTCTTAGTAAGTTGCTTACTTAGTTACTTAATCGATCCGTCAATCGCTTTTTTGGGCACAGATCACAGCTAACCAAGATCGTAAGGCCGCTTTCTGAATATCGCTTTCCGATATTCAGCTCAGATCAGTAAATAGATCGATAGTCGTTGGCGGGATTTCTTTTTCGAATCGTCAGTTTACACGGCGCTGAAGTTGTGCTTTTTTTCTGAAAATTCACTCGATCGCTTGATATTCTCGAATGCAGCGACGGGAATTATAAATAAACGAGAGTGAAATAGCAGGAAAAAAAACTAGAAAAATCAGCGGAATAAGACATATTTATTGAGGGCTCTCCAACGATGCGGATTGCAGTTAACTTTCAGATCCTTCTTAATGTTTACTTTAGTAAATTCTCGAAAGTTCTAATTTCAGTTAGAATTTGAATCTTAGCATATTGAAATTGAAATATAATGTTATTTACAGTCAATTAATAAAAAAGGAGCTAAAAATAAATATTTTTCCATGACGCAAATATTTTTGGATTCCAAATTAATATTTGCTTTCGCATAGGATCTTCCTTCTTTTCTTTTCGAATTCTCGCGAGTTTTTCATTTAATCCAGTTATTAGAATAGTTTTCAGCATAGCCAGTTTCATCTAACCGTTCCTTCTCTCCTGTTATTTAAATGCCAGATTCGAGGTCTGCGAGCAATATTCCTTCTGTTGATTGCCACCGTTACAGTTTCTACGTGATTTTACAACTTTCCGAAGTGTGGCACATTAATGTGGACAATAATATTTTCGCATGTTTTTAATTGTGTGCCGTAAGAGGTAAAAGAACAAAGAGTGGTTTTCATCATATGACGACATAGCCATATTTTTTAATTCTTTTTTTTGCTTTATTTTTAGTTTGCGGATGGTAAGGAGTGTTGGGGAGGGGGGGGGGGGGGAGGGAAGTGAGGAATTCCGAGCACGTGGTCGTTTCTTGGATAAAAATGTGTTTTCCAAGGGAATCACTTCTCCGCTCCATTTTCACTTTTTAAGTAAATCATTTTTTAAATCTGTCTTGTAATTTTCAATAAATTGGGCATGGTTTCAGCATAAACAGTCTGCATGATCGCTAACGGCCTCCAGAATCCTTGAAACCTGAAAATTGGACATTTCTAAGGCGCTATTGCAGTTGGGGCGGAGGCGGACGCACTCGTTCTTCACAATTTCTGAAAATTATGAAAATTTTATTTTTTTTAACGCGTGTATTATAGGAAATGAATGTAAAATGAAGTTTGAGAGCTAAAAATGGGAAATGCAAGGTTGCGCTCTTCGAAAATAATTATTGTCTGCAATCACGGCGCGCAAAGTTGCAGATAGAGCATTATACCTGACGAAAATAATAATTTTAAAAAAATTTATATCCGATATCTCATTTTTAAAAAACTGTTACGCGTTCTGATTTTCTATTTTGCTCATTAAAAAATGCTAAAAATGCAAACGATATCACTGTTCTAAAAAAATCTGAAAATTTTGCCGAAATAGGTACAAAACGAATAATTGTGTTCCACACTATTCGCGCTTTCATTGACGGATTTCTTGAAATAAGGTCCGGTTTCCAGGAATCTCGGCACGTTGAGGACTCGGTGGCGGTCGTTGTGCTTCCTAGCTGTAGAATAGTGTGACAGTCACGATCTGGCTTCGGTTGTCAATCGGAGGTTACCGAATCTTTGACTGATAAGGCATCATTGTGAAACTACAGAAATTTTAGATGAAAAGTCCAAGTAACACTCGAGGTAAGAGTCATAAAAATTTCGGTGTGCCAACATCAGTCATTATTGCTCGAATTCCACAATTCTTTCAAAAACAATTTCACTCTTCCCTCCTCCCATGACACGAAAAGAGTCGTTCAGTGAATGGGCCTGTGCAGGGCCTTATCAAAAAAGGCCTCTCTGACGCCCGCCCTTCGTTATCAATTGTGCTCTCTTTCGAGGCAAGAAATCGCACATTTCTCGCCTCCGTCAATACGTTTGAGGGCATCCGACACCAGCTATGTCGCTTGACGTTCTCAAATGGATTATGCTCGGCGTGCTGGCACTCATGACCGTCGTTTTTGGCTTGTTGCCAATCAAGGTGAGCTTCCGATGCGTTTTTGTAGAAGGGCTGTGGCTCCAATTTCAGAAATAATCACAGTTGAGCTTAAACCACATCATTTCAGCTAACAGACTTCTTGAACAACACACAATCATCTATCCATAAGCACTCGTCGCTTCTCCTTTCCCTATTCTCGTGCTTTGCCGGAGGAGTGTTCCTGTCAGTTTGCTTCATGGACATGCTGCCGGATTCATTGTGGGTGATTTCTAATCAATGTTGCGCCAGCCAACCCCTAACTGCAACAGTTCCAGAGAAGCTTGGCGAAAAACAAAGGCTGACATTGGCTATGAAAGTGACTATCCGTTTGTTCAACTCGTTGCTCTCTGCGGATTTTTCTTTGTCTACCTCACAGAAGAACTGTCCAGCGTTATCTGCAACGTTGGTCATGGCCATTCGCATTCGAATGAAGCAGCGATGGAATCGAACGTCACGTTCCCTCGTGCTCGGCTTGCCACTGTTGGGAGCATTTTTAACGCTGAGGGCAACTTGGTGCAACCTTGTAAACGATCACTTCAGGTAAGCGATTGACGTTTTGTTCTGTGGACTGTGACCTCTGCAAAAATCAAAGGACAATCGCTGAAAGTGGCCAAGAGGGTCGGAACGATTTCTGAATTGACACTCTTCGCGTCCGTTGGCTCGTTCTTGTTGATAAGAGGCTGAAAGTTGCAGAGTTGTTTGCTAACACGCAAACTATTTTGAATAAAAATTCATAGCTCCCGCCGTTGGCAAAGATCAAAAAATCATTCATTTTCAGGAATACGACGGCGACGGCGAAGGCCCCATACGTCAGTCAATAATCTTCACATCGGCGTTCATCCTTCACGTCTTCTTCGAATGCTTCGCGTTTGGAGTTCAGGAAGACGCCGTCTCAGCCACGTCTCTGTTCCTCGGAATCGTGCTGCACAAAGCGATAGTGATGTTCTCTCTCGGCATGAAATTGACGACGTCTCATCCGACGAGACGCTACATTGTCGTCGTGCTCGTCTCGGTGCTGGCGGTGTTCAATGTGATTGGAGGATCATGTGGCATCCTCATTGAAAGTTCTCAAATGAATCAGACGCCGAAAGACATCACAACAGCGACCCTGCAGAGCTTCTCACTGGGAACTTTTATTTATATCACATTTTTCGAGGTTAGTGAAACTTTCACTCTTTTCTTTTCACCTCGCCAATCTAAAAGTGTCTGAAACATGAAGAGCTCTTCAGATGCTTGCTCCGGAACGTGCCAACAACCATTCCAACATCCTTCAATGGATGGCGAGTGTCAGCGGATTCGCTCTTCTCGCTGTCACCATGATCTGGGCGACTTAACTGCTAAAGTTTGTTAAAGTTCTTTCAATTTAAGCATTAATGCCTTGAACCAAAGTGCTAGCATATTATTTGCATCTCAGTAATACAGGTATTTCGTTGTGCACTTATGCACAACGCAGAAAGACAAAAAAAATAAAGATTTCATTATTAAACAAGGAATCTCTTGAAGTTTTGAGCTACAAATTAATGGAATAGCGGACAAAAGAGCACGTACCAGCACGTCTTAAATAATCAAGAAATGGGAAACTACCTACTAATACATTGCAAATTAAGGTAACCCGAGATGTCGTGTTAGCCCGTAGAATTACTGAGCGGCTCCGAGCCGCAGGCACACCAGGCGAGCGCTTCTTTAGAGTTGAACTTGAAAATTGGAAGATGAAATTAAAGACATTATGCTAAAAAGAAAGTACTGGAAGGAAAGATCAGCGGAAAAATGGAGAGAAATGAAGGTTTCAGTGCCATCCTTTTGGATCCAACGTGTAGCTCGGCGAGCCGGACCTCTGACTGCTGATGCTTGTTGGAGAGAGCTGATCTCGCGGTGATAGGCAGTTGGCCGGCGACACTGGCCTGCTTATTAATGCCGGTGGGGACGGTGAGATGGCCAGCGAGTTTCGATCAGACAGCAATCGATAAAGCGCATTGAGCGTTCGGTTGCCGGATTCCACTTTTCTGTCGAGACTTGACATCTGAAAATCGAATATTTATAGTACATATTAAAGCAAAGATTCTGGAGAACATGACTGAAACAAATGTCTGAAACTACCGGAAACTTCTAAGGCTCTAAGGCTTCTAAGAATAAGAAGCGCCGAAAGGTGTGAAATTTGCGAAGAAAAAACTCTTATCTGCCCAGAATTTGATCCCTCTTATCAGCGAAAATTGCAGCAACATACCTGTAGCTCGAGGCGCGACAACCGGGAACCAATCGTTACTGGATGCCCTTTTCTCGAGCCTTTCCCATCGTATTGGCCGGGTTTTCCGAGTGTTTGATCCAGTCTGAATTTCTTTTTCTTTTTCATTTCAAATCACTTGATGGATGCTTTTTTTTAATATTAAATATTCGTGTTTAGCCTTTACCAAATTGGGTTAGTTTAATCGGAAAAGTTGTGGCAAGTTGCCGAAAACAGCGACTTGCCGCTTGGTGTTTAGCGCAATGTGTCGTTTCGAAAAATGATTTCTCGGAAATTTTCTTGAAAATTAAAAAATTTCTATCTCGAAAAATTTCCGAAAAATTCAAGAGAATTTTTTTCGTTGATTTCTCGAGAATTTTCGAAAATTTTTCGAGAATTTCTGGAAAAATTTCTCGAAAAATCGCGAAAAAAAATTTGAATGGAAATACGATAAACAACGCGTTTTGCGTTATTTCGGAGTGTCGTTCGAACTAGTTTATTTTTTTTATCGAAATTTTTTTTTTCGAGAGTTTTCGAAATTTTTCGAGAATTTTTTCCGAATTTCCGTATTTCCATTCAAATTATTTTTTGCGTTTTCTCGAGAAATTTCCGAAAACATTTTCGAGAAATTCTCGAAAAATTTCATGAAATGCTTTCGAAACGACACACTGGTTTTGCGGCAATTTTTGCTGATTTTTGCCGTCAAAATTGCTACGAGTATCACGGCTGGAAGAACAGAACAAACCTTCTAATACAAAGTATTTTTCAGGAAGACTTATTCATTATTTTGAATAGACCCACCTCCTCTGAAGCTCTTTTATTCGGACCATCATATTCAGATGGCCTTGCGAATACTGCTCAATGACGTCTCTCACATCATACGGTTTTCTGGCCTGCTGAAACCTCCTCCGGGCGACGAAATACTTCACTTTGCGAATGGCTCGAATTGCGTTTCGGTGCGCTTCCGTGAGTTCGCAAACATGACTGATATGACTCTCCGGATGCAATTTCACCGGCGTGTTTGCTTCCTCCGTTTCGTATTCAACGTCGATATCAGCTCCAGTGCGATACGCACGCTTCTCGTCGTCGGTGTCCGAGTTTCGCTCGTGACGCAGATGCCGTTCCTGGTGTATTTCGCCCATTTCCACGTCGGCGGACGGCGATCCTTTTCGGCGGAATGTATTCACAAGGCTCGATCTGAAATCGGAAAACCGTGTTTTCAGTATTTCACGAACACTTACTGCTTTTTAAACAGCTGTCTCTTTCTCGTCATATTGTTCGAATCACTGGACGTTTGCTTCTTTCCGTGCGTCTCTTTTGTCTCGTGCGCCAGCGGATCGACGTGAGCATTCCACGTGGCCGACACGCGTTTCTCGGCGGCGTGACACCTCCAGAGACATTGAATCAATGTTGCAGCAGCAGGAATTTGCCGATTGAAATGCTTCTGACGCTGCTTTTGCTGAACTTTGAGCGCGAATCCCGAGCCGAGAATACCGGCCGGTAGAGCGAAGAAGCTGATCGCGAAAATGGAGAAACACGACGCCACGATTCGACCCGTCCAAGTTTGCGGAACAACATCACCGTACCCTATCGTTGTCATTGTGATAACTCCCCACCAGAGGGCATCCGCATAGCTAGTGAAAGCTTGACGACCGTCCGCACCAATATGATCCTTTTCAGCCAGATACACAAAGTAGCTGGAGAAAATGAGACCGAGGAAACCGATGTACAGAGTCGTAATCAGTTCTTGGCGATGAATGAACACAACAGATCCAAGGAGGCGCCTGAAAAGAACGTGTCTGCCGTCAGCGAGCCTTCTGAAGCTGCTCACCATGTTCCGCCTTGCCGATCCACGTGGAGCATCCGCAGAATCTGCAGAAATCTGATTCCTCTGATTGCACTTGTGGCGAACACCTGTCCTTCGCTTCCAATACATATCACTGTCACACTGGCGACGACGACGCAAAGATCTGAAAGTGTTATTCTTAAATAAACAATTCTAAGTCAAGAGGAACCAACCAATTGCAGAAATCGGCTTTCTGGCGAACTTCAGACGTCCCCAGAATCCGATGTACTTCGATCTGCATCCAGCTGACCATAGCCTCACGATGTATTCAAGGGCAAAAAATACTACAAGAAAGATTTCCTGCAAGGAACGCACTCCACTTGCTTAAAGTTGCTCTATGCTCATCAGCTCACCAAAATATACAGAAGCTCGGCCGCAAAATGACTGTGCTCCTCCACAGTCGACAGCACTGATAGTATCAGGCATATGAGAACAATCAGAAATACGCTAAAGTGATAAAGAAAGCACTTCCAGCCGGTCGGCCGTTCCAGACAATTATATATCAGTGCTCTGTAGGTCATCTTCGCCGCCTTCTTTTCCTTGATGTTCCGATAGCGGGCGTTGAACATCTGAAGGAATCAAGAATTGGCGCTGCTTCTGTGACGCGGTGCAACATCAAATCGCCATCATTCTGAAGGATTTGTGGCTCATCAAACAGTGAACGACAAGCCACAAATTTTTCAGCGAGCACTGCTGAGCACAACGGGCGAATACTTTCGGAAACTTTAAAGCAGAACTCTAGGATTCAGATTTCTTTAAACTGTGATTCCTGATTGACAGTAGTTTCAAAAATCGATCAATTTTGATTCGATTTGTTGAACGGGCAAAGCGATTTGAATCGATTCTTGATTCGATAAAATCGAATCAACAAAAATAGTGCAAATGCGCTCTACCGATCAATGCCTTCGGCGGCGGTTTGAAATCGTATTTTCCTTTGAAAAATGCAATTTACTAAAAAACAGTTTAAAAATACGATTTGAAACCGCCGCCGAAGGCATTGATCGGTAGAGCGCATTTGCACAATTTTTGTTGATTCGATTTTATCGAATTGAATCGAACTCAATTCGGATTCAAAAATTGTCGATTTAATTCGATTCAATCGATCAATTTCAAAATCGACACGACACACTAATTGACAGTATCTGTCACTGGCTACTCCCGCAGCTTGAGAAGCACAAATATGCGGCTGCCTATCGCTGACTTTCATTTTTTAATTTTGGGAATGACGCACTGCCAGCAGACACAAAAAATATAGAATGACATCGCTTTCTTTCGTTTTTTTTTTCAAAACTTCACAGCGACAATGGAGGATGGTTTTCTGCATGATTTCACTGTGTTTTTTTCGCGGCGCCGAATCGCAAACCATAGGACGAGGGACGCCTTCAAAATCTGCGGCAGAGCCGCCGCTAATCTCGATTCGATCCGCTGAGCCGCTCCTCCAACCTGCCAACGCCTACCTTCTCCAAAGAGACATACGTACTGCGACGTCGCATGGAGGATGAAGATGTGTGCCAACCGGTGGACGACGTTCCAGTAAATTGTGCATTCATCATTTTTCGACTACGCGCCAAGCAGCGCCCAACGAGTGGAGGAGGAGCGGAAGCGTAACATTAAGAATGCATGTGTTACTCCTCCGTTTTCTCATTCTTAAGAAGCAATGCTACGCGGATAGGCCTTCGCAGAAACTAGACCGTAAGCAAGGGAACGGCTCAATGAGCAAGTTCACGAAAATGATCAGAATCACCATTCTCATAAATTGTTTTTCCGCGCTGAACGCGCGTTCTCCGAATATCCGATTGGAACTAAGCCGTTCTCCAGTCAGTTCCGCAATAGTCACTTTCAGCGATTGCTCTATTTTCAGGCTGACGCCATCCGCTTGTGTTCTATTAAAAGCTCTCCATAGCGTGACTCGATTAGCGTCAAACAGAGATCTCTATGACAAGTGAGAAGGGCTCTTTTTGGAAGTTCCAGACTAAGATGAGGGCGACACCTTAGGAAGAAAGAGGAAGACCAAAGCGACACAGTGCAAGCAGTTCTCATTGAGAACTAGTGTGAAGCTGCTCGCGATCTTCCAAGCTTGCCTAGCTTCGCAGCTACCCTACCAGGAAGCTACTACATGGATTCTACACCTTCACTCTATTCTGAAGATCTTATAGAGACCAAAGGAAGACCAAAGCGACACAGTACAAGCACTTCTCGCTGTGAAGCTGCTAGCGATCTTCCAAGCTTGCCTAGCTTCGCAGCTACCCTACCAGGAAGCTACTCCAACGACACCTTCGCTCTATTCTGAAGACCTTAGAAAAACCAAAGGAAGACCAAAAAGAGCCCAAAAGAAGACCAAAGCGACAGAGTGCAATCATTTCTCAATGTGAGCTAGTGTGAAGCTGCTAGCGATCTTCCAAGCTTGCCTAGCTTCGCAGCTACCCTACCAGGAAGCTACTCCAACGATGCTACACCTTCGCTCTACTCTGAAGACCTTAGAAAGACCAAAGGAAGACCAAAAAGAGCCCAAAAGAAGACGAAAGCGACACAATACAAGCACTTCTCGCTGTGAAGCTGCTCGCGATCTTCCAAGCTTGCCTAGCTACTCCAACTGTGATCTAATCTCTTTATAATGATGCTACCCTTTCGCTCTATTCTGAAGATCTTATAAAGACCAAAGGAAGACCAAAGAGAGACCAAAAGAAGATCAAAGCGACAGAGTGCAATCATTTATCATTGAGAACTACTGTGAAGCTGCTCGCGATCTTCCAAGCTTGCCTATGATGCTTCGCCTTCGCTCAACTTCTCTATGGAGCACATCACCTGGAGGTGCTCTCCTGAATCGGCTATCCGAAACAAGTTACCTCTTGAACGAACATCAACGGTTGAAGAGTGCAATCCATTCTGAGAGCTGATAAAGAAACAGTGAGCAAATGCACACATGCGCACTCACACCAACTAGAATATCAGCATAAGTATGTGTGAAGGGAAGAAACCGAAGGGGGGGGACACCTCCTTTTCTGCTCTCTGTCTTCCGCATTCACTCTGACAATATGCACGGAGTGCTCTTCGCAGCAGCTCGTGCACACCTCAGAAAATGGAGATCTCTCTCATCTCAGCTGTTTTCGGTTCTCCCGTCAGAAATTGAGAGGAAGCACGTTTATCCGGAGAGATGGGAGATTAACGGAACGAGTGGCTCACCGATTTAGAATTCCGCTAGATGCATCGCGGAATGGAACGTTTCGGTGCGGAATTCCGGAAAGCTGTTGATTCTCACATCTTCGGAATTCAGAATCCGAGTATTACTGAAATGCGCAACTGGAATTCTGAAGCATTTGAATGTAAGCTTCAATTTTTTGGTTCCGCGCAGAGTAGGGCGGAATTGGCTTTTGGGAACTCGGAATCCGGAAAACGGAAGACGGAATGAAAAAAACGGAGGAATCCGGAATCCGGAATTCCGCCCTTCTCTGATTCCGCGCCCCTTTTCCATTGATCCTTCACTGAAACGTCTTCTCAAAGTCTCTGACGTGACGCTGAGATGAAAATGATTTCATTTAGAGCCAGAATGTCACGTCGTCAGCTTGTAAATACTGCGGAGAGCTTTGTCATCTCCGTTAACGGATTTCATCAACAATTATCAACGAATCTGAATAAGATTCGCTGAAAATCAAGTGCAAGTTTGATTTTTTGAAAATTCCGAATTTTCAGAAGGGCTTTCCCAGTTCACTTTGTCTGGAAAAAGGCGGTTTCTCAGAGACTACACTCCCATGGACTCGTGAGCAAAGTAGAGCTAACTAGCTCCAAAGTTCGCACGAAATTTCAGACAACTGGAATTCTAGAATTCTGGAATCTGGAATTTAGTGGACGGAATTTCGTTCACTGTTTTTCTCAATTTACTTCAGAATTTTAAGCCTTCATTTTGATCTTGAAATGCGCAAACCTTTCCTAGTCCATCACCAGTCACCATTCCCAATAGAAACGTCTCCGATTCGTCCTGATCTTGCGGAGAGTCGTCGACGGAGGAGCGAAGCGTGGACGACCCATTCGGATAGCCGCCGGCCGTCAGCATTCTGCAAAAAGACAACGATTCGTCGCTATTGTAATTGGAAATGCATTGACAGCAACAACAACAACAACAATGGAGTTGCGCGATTGGCTCATTCTCTCGAGAGAAGCGCGTGAGCCGTGAGCCAGCCCCATGTATACGGCTTCATCATCATCTCATCCTTCCTGGATTCACTCACAATGATGCTCAAGAGGGTGGAGCAGCGAGCGGGGTACTCTCAAGCTCATTGTCTCGTGTTTTCCGAGCTGCTCCGAGCTGCTCCGAAACGGGGATGGCTTGATTAAAAAAAAATTGAAGAGAGGGGTACGGGGGGGGGGGAACCAAGCTGATAAAAGGTGTGTGTCTAAGCATTTTTCTATGAAAAATTGTGGATTGTAGGGACATTCGTTTTCACTGTTTCACGGTTACATTACCGGCCATAAAGGTATAAATTATATTCACTGTCGCTGCTCACAGTCTTTCTTGCTCCAGGTGCTTTATTTTCAGCTCGTTTTAGACATATAAGTTACCTGTTGCTTGATGAAAAAACTGTGAAAAAATCAGATTGATTCGTTTTATATTGAATGAGATATAATCGAAAAACCATAATATTCATACCTTTATGGCCGGTACTGTAGCTCAAAAATTATATAAAGGAAATCATGTAAAGGCGATTATCGAGTGAAATAAAGAATTTCAGAAGAAAAAACTGCCAGTTTTAAGAAATATTTTGAGCTAAAATGCAAAGGAAAACTCAAATTGCGGAGCAACTTGAGCCAAAATAGACATTTTGAGGATGGGGAAAACCAACTTTGTAAATAATCAATTTCCCGCGTCAGACTTGGAAGCAGAGTTGGGCGGAATTGGATTTCGGGAACTCGGAATCCGGAATCCGGAAAACGGAAAAAATTTTTTTCACGGAATCCGGAATCCGGAATTTTAACCATTAATTTTTGCGAGAGATCAAAAAAGTATACTTTTCACAACAATTGAGAATAAAGTATTAAAACTCATAGTTGGGCGGAATTGGATTTCGGGAACTCGGAATCCGGAATCCGGAAAACGGAAAAAATTTTTTTCACGGAATCCGGAATCCGGAATTTTAACCATTAATTTTTGCGAGAGATCAAAAAAGTATACTTTTCACAACAATTGAGAATAAAGTATTAAAACTCATAGTTGGGCGGAATTGGATTTTGGGAACTCGGAATCCGGAAAACGGAAAACGGAAAAAAATTTTTTCACGGAATGCAGAATCCGGAAAACGGAATGAAAAAAACGGCGGAATCCGGAATTCCGCCCTTTTCTGCTTGGAAGTCGTTCAACTTTCTACGCTTTGGAAGCTGCTTTGGGGACAAAAACCGCTTGCCTGAAAATAAGGATTTTCAGATAATTCTGCCCCCCCCCACGTTCCAGCAGCTGGAACAGATAAGGAGGAACTAATGCAAATACGCTTTGGAGCTTTTCAAGCGTACTTTCATTACTCTTTCTCTGCGAATCTTTGGCAAGCATTCGGCACCTTGCCGTGAGGCAAAATGGCTCATTTGCCGGTGACAAGAATTTCAGAGAGATTTTCATTTCGAAAGTGAGCTATTAGAATGGGAGCTGGAAAATTGTCGTCTCTAGACTTATCTTTAATCCTTTAAACGACCTTTCAGAGAGCACGACTGCTCTCAACATTTTTGAAACTGAGCATTATAATCAGAATCGCCCGCCCCCCTTCCCCTCCCCCAGAAAACTTTCGGCAAGTATAGGGCAAGCTGCTCAGGTAAGAAGCAAGTTATAAGTCAGCACAACAAAGCTGTCGTCTTCTAATTGCCAAGCAGCGCTGCCTCAAGAGCCAACGGGACGAGGGGGGGGGCTCTGTCAAACTGCCTGCTTCATTTATGATGACTCAAAATGCAAAATGAATAGAATGATGTGAATTTAGTGGAGAATGAAGGAAGCGGTTGGGGGGGGGGGACTGAAATTGTACGCCGAATCCGGCACTTTCTGACTTCGATTTCCAGAAGAGAATCAAAGTCTCGCCGGAACCTCACACAGCTACGATTTTCAGATATTTTCGCTACAAACCCCACGGAATACATTTCTTCTTTCTCACATCGATTTGAGAGCAACTGGAAGAAAATGGAGAAATTACATCTTCGGATATTTTCAGTGAATGGACAAAGACTGAAATCGGAAGAGAGCGAATGATAAAGATTTCATGAGAATTTGTAAGAATATGTGCTCGCGCACTAAAAGAGCAAAAAGGGGGGGGGGGAGTGGGTTGTTGGAATCGATTTATTTCCAGCAAAGAAGCGATTCAGATTCAGAATATGAAGATGAAATCGATGGATTCAATGAATGCGACAACGCACCTCACTCGTCAGCAGACTGTGAATAATCATAGGTTAACATGAGAAAGAGCTCTAGAAATTGAAAAGTTTTCAAAGATTAGAAGTGGCAGGTAAGAGGAAAGCGCATTCTAAAAGTGCAAAAAAAAGATTAGCGGGCTCGGTGTTTCTGATTAGACTAGCGGGAGCAGAAGGTTCAGTAGTACGTTTTTTGGTTTGAAATGTAAATGGAAAATTGCTTTTTAAAATTAATTCCTTTGTTAGAGAGTCTATAAAAGTCTATAAAATTTTCAATAAAATAAATCTCTGTAATAATAACTCATTTCAGTGGTTTTTTTGCGGTTTTGGCATGTTATTTCTCAGGATATCAAATGATCATTCAGACTTCAAGATATTGCAAGTGCGCTCTAGCGCACTTGTTTTTTCATCTTTTTGATGGCGGGAATGTGTATTTTGATTTTTTCTATATATATTTTTTAAATATCTTTCTCATGTTCTAGCCTGATTTTGATAAAAAAATACTTAATTTATGCTTTAATTAACAAAATATAAGGTTCGTCTTCAACAGCAACCACATCCAGGAAAATAATTAATAAATAATAACTCCTGAGTAGGTAAGTATCTCTTAAATTTTAAAATTGTTAAATAAAGCGAATTCGAATTTAAAATTTAAAATTTAAAATTTTAAATTTTAAATTTCAATTGATCAATCAATTCCCGTTTTTTTAAAGAGCTTTAATATAGATTGGCTTTTTCCAAAACGTTTACGCTCTTAAGTGTTAGCGCCTTTTCTAAAAATAGTTTTCAGTTTAATTCTAACAACTAATTAAAATTATTTATTAAAAAACGCCACGATTAAATAAGAAAAAAATAGCGAAAAGATTCGAGATTCAGCTTGGCGTGCTCTCACCTACACCTACCGAGAAAAGCTTGGGACACTATTCAGCGGTCTTTCCCACAAGGCACAAAATCAGGATTCCAAACAAATGATTTATAATAAAATGTGAACAGAAAGTGACGAGAAAAGACGATTTACCTTTTTATCGATTTTCGACGACCCATGCCTCTCTGTTTTTTTTCCCTGTTGAGAGTTTTTGAATGCAGAGGAATAATAACAAATCGAGTTTTCGAGAAGGAGAGGAAGAAGGAGCTACAAATCTGAGATATGTCGAGCCTTTCGCTTTTCAAGAGAGTGATCGGAGATACAGAGAGGATGCAAATTCATATTGGATTTGGCTGGAAGTGTTAGAAGCGCGCCGTGCGGAGAGATAAAAGATATCAGAGTGCGTGTGAGCAGGTTCTAGAAGTCTTGTAATGATGACTAAAAACTCAAAAATCATTTGATGTTGCTTCATCGGCAGGTCGATTTAGGCGCGAAGACGGAAAAATTCTGTTTTTTCAGTAGCTATTTTTATTTTATTCCTTCAGTATTTCAGTGTCTTTTTTAGCGTAGTTTCTAGGTTGATCTTCTTTGTGAGGAAGACTGCTCCTCTTCCCCAATGTGCACGTGGTGTTTGCGGTGCAAACGTTATCAACGACAACTTTTTAATTTTCTTCTGCGAAAGAACAATCAGAAAATCAAATGCTTGCTAAATGAGCACTCCTAAGCAAAAAATCTATTTTGTATTGGGTCTAGAAGATTTCAATTTATCCTTCTTTTTTTTCAGAAATGAACGTTTCAGTCTTCGTTTATCGTCAAGTGAATTCCAGTTATAGGTTTCCAGCTACACTTAGCACAGCAACGTCGATTTCTCTGTGCATTTGGTAAAAAATTTTTTTTTTGTATTTTACTGTGTCTCGATGCCAGTTATTCTACAATTTTCCTTAAGATGGAATAGTTTTTCTCGAGCAACCTTAAGATAGCTTTCAGATTGCCTCGAGTTGCTCGAGCTATCTTGCGTTAGCTTCGAGATGGTCCAGAATTAAGGCTTCCACAAAAGACGAAATAAGACCGTCTCGTCTAGAATTCGTCTGACGCAAAAATAGACATTGTGTTGGTACACATGTATTTTAATTGACAATGCAAGACGAACGAAGGCGAGACGAAAGGAATCCAAGAGCTCTCTTAAACTAGGTAGCTTCGAGATGGCCTAGAATTGTTCAGCCATGTTTGAGACAGTTTAGAAATGGGTTAGCTTTGTTTAAGCTACTCTTGAGATAGGCTCAAAGAAGATTGCTCAAGCTATCACTTCCTTCAGTGGCATGCAATATTTTCTTCTTAAATACTCAATCTTCTTACTTAAAAAAATTATTTTTCAATTTCAACTCTCCAGACTTCCGGGTTCAATTCATTTCCTTAATCATTGAACCTTTAACTCTTATGCGTAATTCCCTAATAAACCTGATTGCTGCAAAATATTTTTTTTTCTGTGGAATTTTAATATAAAGCCGGAAATGAAATTAATCACGTAGCAGCTTCCAAAATGTTCAGGATTTGCGCCAAAAGTTTGACGGAATAACATTTTTTTCTGACTGCCGCTAATCTGCTACTTTATAGCTCGAAGTATTTGTTATAATACTTTTATTTTCAGTCATATGCGACATTTTTTTGGCTGAATAGAGTTGTAAATCGAAAAAAAAACGACTTAATCCCAAATTAATCTTTTTTTTCAATATAAAGATAGTTTTCTCAAGATGCATTATGATGGTTAAAGCATGTAGAATGTAGGCATTCAAAATTAATATTTCTTTGCTAATTACTCATCTAATAATGCTGCATTTCGAAATCAAACCATTTCGAATTCAAACTTTTCGAAATAGTGTAAATTTAAATAAACTATTTTGGGTATTTTGAGCTTTAATCGATTTTAAAACGTCGCTGAGCCATCTACTTTTTTTTTTTGAATTTTCAATACCACTGTTTCGAACTGATTTAGATAAAGTTTTTTAGTGTTTTAGCACATTAGAAACTTGAAATGAGCAAAGATTCAAGATTCAACTCACTTTCTGAATGGTCTTGCTCCAAAATGCGCCATCGTTTTTTTGCTCCGCTTTTTAGCAATAAAGTGACTAAAGTTTACAATAGGTTGTGCATCGCGTCAATTATTGAGTTAATCTTATTAGAGTCTCCATTTTCTCGCCATCATTTTCAGTTTTTTTCATTGATTTTTCATCCAACTTTCAGCGTCTGAAAGAGCGTGTATCTGATAATTTGATAAGCTCATTTTCCGCGTCTGATAAGCACACAACTAGGTGTTAGTCAATTTCTGTTTTCACCGTTCCAGTATGGACGAGTAGCTGGGCACCTCTAAATTGAAATATGCTTCAGAATGATACTTCAAAAATCCATTTTTTTGCAGCTTCCGTTGATGAAATGTGAAATTTTATGACGCTGGCTGCAAATCCTTTCAAAACAACTTTTCTGCTTATGAAATGGAGCAAATCGGAGAGCTCGCATGAATTCGACTACAAGCGGCTTCAATCAGAAGTGCCCAGAGCGTCTATCAGGGGGTTTATCGTATGTTAATTCTATAATCAAAAAGTTTTTAAAAGATAGCGTGATCTTTGATAGTAGTTAGTAGCTAGGAACTCGCAAATCTCCATCTCGACCTCAAAAAAGTATTACAGAAGGGAGCTGCGCTATAAGCGAATCGATCGAAATCTCGCCTAGTTCACGTTGCATGAGACGAAAGGTCTGTGATGAAACGCACAAATGCATTTGATGCTATGCAAACAAGCTGAAAACCGAACGAATATGATTTAATAGAACGACGAGTCACTGCACGTGGGCTGTGGATCATAGTGAGCAGAACGAAACGAAAATTGCAAAGTTCTCTAAGGAGAAATGCGCTCATTGTTGACGTTCCGACGAATTCTTCGTCTAAATTATTATAGAATGAAAAATCCTTTTCTAAGTCGCAGTTCTCCGAATAATTTTTCGTACAAAATAACATCCAGCTCAATAAAAAGAAGAAAATCTAAATAGATGAGAAAATGGGAAATTTATCACCTGAAAAAAGACGAAACTAAATAATAATGCGCGTGCTACGTATCGCAATAAATGTCGTAAAATTGGCTCTATTTCTTGCTGGTATACTACTATAATAATAATCATTTTCTAATAAAAAAAAATCGAATTTTTACAGTTTTTCAGATAAGAAAATGAGATAATTTCATTCGTTGTCCATCTGTTATTTGGAAGTGAGCGGTGTGTTTGAAGTTCCAGATGCCCAGTACCCAATTGATAGAATTCCAACTGTTGGCCTTCATGCTATATGGCTTTATTTCTAACATTTTAGAAGAGAGCTTTCGGAGAAATTCATTTTTAAGCTTTTTCAGTTATTTGTTATCAAACCTTTATGCCAAAATGCTAGAAAAATCAATCGACGAGACGACCGTCGTCAAGAGGAAGGCTTCCACGAAAGACGAAATAAGACAGACGTATTCGTATTGACGACGTAAGACGAACGCAAGACGAACTGAAAGTCAAGAGAAAGCCCGACGTTGGACAAATGATTGCCTTATTGAAGCGACTATAAACAAGAAATTATTAAAATTTTTTCAAGCGGTTGCCTCTATTCCTCACATCATCCTTGAGTCACTTGAGGAACATCTCTACCGTGGCACGGAGGTATTCTGGAGGTAACTTGTTCCATTCTGCCTCCAAAACTCTCTTCAATGACACCGAATTGCGATGTGGTCGTGCTGAAACTCTTGATTAAAATGGACTAGTGGAGCGGATTCAAATCCTGTGATGAGATAAATAAAATTGGTTTGT
Source organism: Caenorhabditis inopinata (assembly GCA_003052745.1). Classification (NCBI taxonomy): domain Eukaryota; kingdom Metazoa; phylum Nematoda; class Chromadorea; order Rhabditida; family Rhabditidae; genus Caenorhabditis; species Caenorhabditis inopinata. The sequence goes on along the minus strand of AP018152.1, from coordinate 4,315,366 downwards.
AAGGTGGAGCAAACTCGTGTTGGAATGTGCAATTCTGGTGTCCGATCGCGGTTTGCTCGTGGTTGGATTACAAAAAAATTTCCGTCGCGTTTCTAAACGATTTTTTTTTTGAAATTCTACGAGTTATCGGCCAAAATCGCTAAGAAATATCAAGATACCTAGCGATTTTAGGCCAATATTCAATGGCTACCTGATATTCTTTGGCTACTTTTGCCTTCGATTATCAATGGCTACCTAGTTTCAATGGCTACGTAGTTTGTAGCCATTGATTTAGTAAATACGATTTCCACGCAAAAATGATCTAAACGTCGAAAACTATTCAGAAAATGAGCAAAATTCAATTTAATTTTCAAAATTTTCAAAAAATTCAAAAGGTAGTCATTGATCAAGTAGCCAAAGATTAGGTAGCCATTGAATATTGGTCGCGATTTTATAAGCTCATAATGAGCATTTCCTACATTTGAACAAATGTAAAATGAGAGCTTCGACTGGCTCCGTATCGTTTTTCTATCGGAATGCAGAACTGTTAAGCTCTCCTTGCTGGCACGCGCCAAACTAAACATCTGAAGATGAAATAAACTTCAGTATGGACGCGGAATTCAACCCACAAGGCTAGTGGCTCAACCGCAAACGGAGCAAATGAGCGCGGAAGGATAAAGGTTCTCACCCACAGCAAGCTTGAACTCCAACCTCCGACATTTATTTCAATATTGCTTGAAATTTATTTGCATTTCGCATAGACATTGCCAATAATTTGTATTATAAATTACAATGAGTTTCCAGATAATACTGCTCAGAATTGAGCGTTCCGATTACTTTCAGATGCAACATTTCGTTTTCTTCTTCCTGCGATTCAGAATCCGGAATCTGAAAAATAAAAGAAAATTCGAGTCTACTTGTTTATACATATAATACAACTTTTTACGTCAAAAATGACCGGAATTCACATATAAATATGGAAGAGTGCAGACAAGATCAGGCTGGCAGACATCTTTCTTCATTGCTGAAAAGTGAAGACCTCGAATTCGATTTATAGACAATAAGCGATTTAACAGTATTGTAGAGACCAATAGTTTTTTTTCCGAAGCAAAGAGGTATCGTCTGAAAGTTTCGTTATTATTATATTAGGTTGATGGAAAAGTTATTGCGTTTTTATGTTGTTTACTTTTGTGAAAGATTTTTGAATAAAATGTTTGATTATCTGTGGTCGTGTTATATATCATTTTAAAGAGCGTAATTCGCTCTATCTACTCGTCTTATTGATTTTTCCTTGAAATAATTATGTCACTTTTTATGGCACTTCAAAAAAGCATGGATAAAAGGCAAATTCGAACGATTTTCTTGTTCCAGTTCAAACTAGGCCGAAACGCTGTCGAGACAACTCGCGATATCAACGATGCATTTGGCCAAGAAACCAATAATAAACGTACGGCACAATGGTGGTTCAAAAAACCACCATTGATTCGAAGAAGATTCGAAGAACTCATTGAGATATGCAATTTGCAAACTTTTCAAAAAAATAATTTTGATTTTTGAGGAAACCTATGCTAATGCTTGTCACCGACCCGAATCACACATAGCACTTCTTTTTTTTTTCAAAAGGAAACGCTGAGCTTTGCGCAAGAAACGCGTTCAAGGAGCTGGAAGGTTTGCTCCGTTTCTTACCTTTTTTTATCTGTCGTGCTGAGTAGAGTAGGGCGGAATTGGATTTTGGGAACTCGGAATCCGGAATTCGCCCCCTTCTCTGGTGCCGAGACCCTTATTGACAACGGTGGTGTGAATATTTGTTAAGTTGAAAGAAATTTTTTTCAAGTTTTACGAGGCCCTCAATTTTTTGGAGAAGAACTCCTATTGTGCGAAAAATTCACGTTTTCGGAAAAAAATTAAATTAATTAGATAAAAAGAATATTTTACAGCCAAAAATGAACGATGAAGAAGCGTGAGAAAATAAAAAAATTATTTATTTAAAAGCCAAAAAGTTGAGAATTTTCCATTCTTCCTCTTTCCATTCTTCCATATTGAAATCTCTTGAACTTTCTTTGGTTGACTCAGTCTTCTGTGGTGGTTCCGATCCTTTTCTTTTCCGCAAGCTACTGATAAATGAAATCACTTTTCCTTCCATCTCGATCTTTTCAATCGCCGTTGCCCCTCGAGAAACATCGTTGAAAACCGTACAAATTCTACTCGAGAGGCAAGAGGAAGAAGACGAAGGAGCAGGTGGAGCAGGCGGAGCGCTGAACATTTTATATTAGTTAATAATTTAAATTAAACATTACTTTTTTGTTTCTCGTGGTTTATTAGCAATGTTTAAGAATTGCAAGTGGGCGGCATACGGGAAACTGCTGACAACATCATTAACTCCACTGCCGGATGGGGCCAGCTTGATTCGTTGCAGATGGATAGCATAATCATTACAAATTTCATCCCATCTCGCCTTCGCACATTTTCCTGCGAATTCTTTGTTTTACTCTGAGAATAGTTTTTTTTGCTTCAAATCTCACCGTAATTTCTCACAGTATGTGGCATAAAGTTGCTGCATTTGTACTCAATTTTTCCGAACGTTTCCTTCCGGATCTCCTTTCTATTCCAGTTTTGATTTTTTGGATTCCAAATCTCTTCGTTTTTCCTAATCAAATTGATGAAAAAAACTATATTTTCATACGTATACTGCAAACTATGATTATTGATTTCGATTATGAAGGTTAATAATCACCTTTTCATACGAATCGTTAGCTTTCGCTTTTGGTTTTCTTCCACATCTCGATGATTTCATTTCATTTTTAAAATTTAATTTTTCGGCGTCTTCTCTCGACATTAACAGTGTTTCCTTTATGGGTTTAACTTCATCGTCGCTCATTTTTCTTCTGCGTCGCGCCTATAAAAATCAATAATATTCTCACAAAGAAAACCAATTTAACGACGAATGCAAAAGAAAACGAATAAATTACGAAAATATTGAAATATTAATGGGGTTATTCATGATGCATTTTAATGCAAAAAAAATACATTTTAGTTCAGTATTATGTTCGATTAAAATGCAAGGCGGCGTCGGATATCGTCACCGAGAAAGTCTATGCGCCTTTAATGTATCGATTTACGACGCCCTCAATTTTTTGGAGAAGAACTCATAATGTGCGAAAAATTCACATCTTCGGAAGAAATTAAAATTAATTTGATAAAAATAATATTTTACAGCCAAAAATGAACGATGAGGAGGCGAAAAATCGTAAAATTACCATGGCAATGTGAGAAAATAGTAAAATTATTTATTTGAAAGCCAAAATTAAATTAAAGGCGCATAGACTTTCTCGGTGGCGATATCCGACACCGCCTTGCATTTTAATTTCAATTCAATTTCATTTCAATTTAGACTGAATATACTAAACTAAAATATATTTTTTTGCATTAAAATGCTATCGTGAATAAGATTAAAGTGGCATTTTTTGTATAAAAATGCATCATGAATAACCCCATAAAAAGAGAATACGAAAAACAGCAATAAAAAATTGAGGGCCTCGCAAATCGATACATTAAAGGCGCATAGACTTTCTCGGTTGTGATATCCGACACCGCCTTGCATTTTATGCATTAAAATGCAATTGTGCTTTTCATGAATAACCCCATTACTAATTTCGCGTCACTGTAGTTTATAGATCCGTGAATGTCCCTCCATTTAACACAAAAAATTCTCTTCGAGCGCAGCAGTGCGTTTAGAAAGTTTTCTTACTATTAGAAGTTTGGCCAAACAATTTTTTGCTAACGGGGTTATTCATGAAAAGCACAATTGCATTTAAATGCAAAAAAATGCATTGTTTTGCATTAAAATGATTTTCGTGATTTTCATGAATAACCCCATAAGCAGTGCTTGCGGACAATTTAAGACAAAATCAGCGCAGACCATTTTAAGCGATTAATAAATGCGTATTCAGCGCTCCGCGGGTTTATAAAAATAGTGAACGTCACCCTGTTGAGGTACTCTTGGAATCACTCACTCATGAGGCATAACAAACATTTTTTTTTTCTCAAGAGAAAAATCCTTCATGATTTTAAATATAAGCGAAACTTTAATACACAAAAATGTTTTAGATTGGACGTTTTTTTTTTAAATATTGCTTCGAAAATGTCTATTTTCAAAAAATTATCAGTTTATAGAAATTTATCCGAAAAATGACAACACGCGATGGAAAAAACTGAATCAGTCAAATATTAATCTAATTATGGGGTTATTCATGATGCATTTTTATGCAAAAAATGCCACTTTAATCTTATTCACGATAGCATTTTTATGCAAAAAAATGCAGTACTATTTTCATTCAAAATGCAAGGTGGTGTCGGATATCGTCACCGAGAAAGTCTATGCGCCTTTAATGTGTCGATTTACGAGGCCCTCAATTTTTTGGAGAAGAACTCATAATGTGCGAAAAATTCACATTTCGAAAGAAATTAAAATTAACTTGATAAAAATAATATATTACAGCCAAAAATGAACGATGAGGAGGCGAAAAAGCGTAAAATTACTATGGCAATGGTGAAAAAATAGTAAAATTATTTATTTGAAAGCCAAAAATAAATTAAAGGCGCATAGATTTTCTCGGTGACGATATCCGACACCGCCTTGCATTTTAATTGAACATAGCACTAAACTAAAACGTATTTTTTGCATAAAAATGCATCATGAATAACCCCATTAGAAATTACGTGTTAAATTAGGCAAGATAACAATTCTAGTCTAAATAGGCGGAATACTAGTTTAATTACGAAAAATACAAGTCTAATTGTAGAAAAAACTAACCAAATTATGCGAAAAGCTAATTATGGGGTTATTCATGAAAAGTACAATTGCATATTAATGCAAAAAAAGGCATTTTTTTGCATTAAAATGCTTTTTGTGCTTTTCATGAATAACCCCATTAGAAAATTTGTTAATCTAACTGAGTTGCGTTAGTTACGAATTTTATTACAACTCGATTAATATTTTTTTGAGGAATAGAAACAAAATGCTGAAAAGTTTCTGTCTTCTTGGAATTGACTCAATAAGACGGTCCAAAAGGCAACTGGGCGAATTTTTTATTCATATTTCGAGCACAAATTCCAGAAATCCTCCGATTCCCCGCGACACCAGCGATTCTGAACTGATCGTGGCACGAGGTTAATCTGTGAAGTAAATCATCAAGAATAGAAAAACTGCAACATTGACCGGCGAAATCAAATCGAAATAACCTTTTTACGCAGGGAAAAACAGAAAAAATCCTGGCAAAGCTTACCAGAAAATTTTACTAATTTAAGCAATCACGGCGCATGCGACTTACAGAATTAATCCTTCTGTAGGAGAATTAAAAATAAATTTTCAGTGTAATTTGCGAATTTGTTCAGCCAATAACGTGTATTGTCTCTGGAAAACTTTAATACTTTAAAAAATAGAAAAATTAAATTAGATTTACTAGAAAGTTTAAGAATAAAACAAAAACAAGACGAAGTGATCACAGGAAACAGAAATAGTACTTTTTTGGTACTTTGACACTTAATAGATCTCAATTTTTTCTTTTATTCGCCAAGCGGCTAGGCTCTCCACATCTTGCTTCATTCCAACTCGGTTTTTAGCTTCCAATTGCAATACGAATGAAATCTTTAATGATTCTTCAGCCTTGTTCGATCGTTAACTTTCTTTGCCAGACGTCTCAGGGATACGACAATGTGGCATCTGTAATATACAGAAATGAAGCTTTAATTCAAGAAATAATTATATTAGTAGAAAGAGCATTTTATTTGAGTTTCGAAAAAAAAGCGAAAAAAACCAAGACAAGATAAAAACCGAAAATTTGTGAAAATAGCTATAAATCAAAGATAATTTTGGAGTTTTTTAATACAGAAACGATCCGACTACATTTCCCTTTCTGAGGAATACCTTCATTTTAAGAAATGCGGAGCTCAGCTATCGAATTCCGTCACTGTTAAATAAATAGTTTCTTTGAGTTTGACAATTTGCGCGTAAAATGGCACGCATCTGGTTCACCTCCCCTCCCTATATAAGCGTGTTTGCGGATGTTCCTATTAAAAATGTTTCTTCCCAATTAAATTAAATTATTTACCAATTACTAATAACAATTTTGTGTTTGCACATTAATTTTATTAATTTTATTAAAGCGCATTCTTCTAAGATGTTCCTTCTTATATCTTATTTGTTATCTGTATCTCTTTGAATTTTCGAAAAAACCACTCTTTCAGGGTAACATGGATTTCTTCGTCAAGAATGGCGAAGAACCCTACATGCAGTTCTCAAATTTCAAACTCAGAAGTTATTTTCCTCATGAAATTGATAAACTGAGTGTCCTCAAAATAACACAAACCAAAACATTTGATGAGGTTTGCTAGTTTTAACTAAATCGGCCAATATTTTTGGTAATTCAGGTTGGTCATCCAATTGCTGGTGGTCTCTACGATCCGATTCTGGGTCCCGACAACATTTTTGATCAGTGCTTGACGTGCAACCAATACGAAAGACATTGTCCGGGACACATGGGACACATTCAGCTCGCGGTACCAGTGTTCAATCCCCTTCTGTTTCAGTTTACTTACAATGTGAGTGAAAATAGTGGATCTACTCTTCGTATCCAATAAACTTTCAGCTGCTTAAAGGATCATGCGTTCACTGTCACAGATTTACGTGTAAAGGAGACGGTGTGAATTCTCGTTTGCTACTCGCTCAGCTCCGGTGTTTTGAACTTGGCGTTGAACACGTTGCTTTCGATCTTGAATCCATTCTTCGTGACAAAATTGCTAGCAGTGATATTTTCGACGACGGCGATTCTAAAGCTTTCAATGACGTTGACGCCTGCATATCTCAACTGGCCAATAAGCCACTCTCGGAACTTACACAGTTCAAGTCGGCGCCAACTAAAAATAGTGTACAATTGAAAAAAGACATAATAACCGAGTTTCTGAGAAGCAATCTGTTTAAAAGAGTCCAAAAATGTCCTCTGTGCAAAAATCGCAACGGAGTTCTGAGAAATGATGGTGCCCGTTCAATTTTAATTGATTTCACTGGCTCTCGTGGAAAATCAAAGAAAACTATTATTGTTGGAGAAAACGGATATAATGAAGAATCTTCTTCAGATGACGATGAAAAGAAAATAAATGATAAGAAAAGCGCCGAGGTGTCTACTGATGTTGTCGATCTGGATGAAGGAGGCTTAGAGATGCAAATGAAACATGTGAGAGGTGGTGAATGTGATAAGCTTGCTTGGAGGGGAGCAGAAGTTCGGGAACATTTTAGGATTCTCTTCAAAAATGATGGAAAACTTCTTCTGAAACTTTTCCCTATGCTCGTCGATGATTTAAATGGGGATGATATGATTTGCCCGTTAGATGGCTTGTTCCTCGAGAGAATTCTTGTTCCTCCGAAGAAATTCCGCCCAATTCGAATGTTCAAAGGAGCGCAATACGAGGATCCACAGACATTGAATCTACGCAAGGTTCTCGAGGCTACTGAAACCATTTCAGCAATTTCTCTAATCATGAAAGGAGATACCAGTGCCAATCTCAAAGAATTGGTTTCTTCCCGAGTTCGTGGAAAGACTTTGAATGCGCAAATGCACGATGCGTACCTCCAACTGCAACTTCGCGCCAATGCTATTTTCGATCAAGATTTAAACAAAGGAGACCGTGATAGCATCGCCGGTATTAAGCAAATTCTCGAGAAGAAACAAGGATTGTTCAGAATGCATATGATGGGAAAACGTGTCAATTTTGCTTGTCGATCAGTTATCACTCCAGATCCTTATCTGGATATCGATGAAATAGGAATTCCTGATATTTTTGCGAAAAAGCTCACTTTCACTGAACCCGTGAATGCCTTCAACTTGAACGAAATGCGAACACTACTCCGAAAAGGACCTCATGAGCACCCTGGCGCTAATTACTACATTGAGCCGTCAGGAAAGAAGACCATGCTCGGTGACAGACCGGAGGAGGTGAAACGTCGCAAGCAACTTGCTAAATCATTGAATGCAGCGACAACGGAAAACCTTCGTCAGACTCCTAAAGTATTGAGACATATGAAAAACGGGGACATGATTATGATGAATCGTCAACCATCTCTCCACAAACCGTCGATCCTGGGACATAGAGCAAGAGTTCTTACTGGGCAGAGGGCTCTTCGAATGAACTACGCACCGTGCAAAGCGTATAATGCAGATTTCGACGGAGATGAAATGAACGGACATTTGGTTCAATCACATATAGCTCAAACAGAAGTTCGTGAGATTGCAAATGTTGGAAGCAACTTCCTGGTTCCAAAAGATGCTACACCACTTCTTGGTCTTATTCAGGACCACGTCGTTTCTGGTGTACTTTTAACTCTGCGGGATCGGTTTCTAAATAAGGAAGACTTCATGCACTTAGTTCTTGCCTCGTTCGCGCAGTATTCCAAAAGAATCGAAATTCCTCCGCCGGCAATTCTATACCCGAAACGCCTCTGGACCGGAAAACAGGTTGTTTCTACTGTCGTGAAGAATTGCATTCCAGAAGGGAAACCTCTCATTAATCTGGACGGAAAGGCAAAGACGCCACTCAGCTGTTGGGCTGTTCCAGAATTTAACCCACCATCTTTCGATATGAGTGAATCTCACGTGGTGTTCCGACAGGGAGAACTGTTGGTTGGAGTTCTCGACAAGGCACATTTTGGAGCTACGCAGTTTGGATTGGCTCATTGTGCTTTCGAGCTCTATGGTCACCGTTGTGGTGTACAGCTTTTGTCCTGCTTTTCTCGTCTTTTCACAACCTATCTCCAGGTATGAGAATTAAATTATTTAAAATTTGAGGAATTATGTTCATTTTAGTATCATGGATTCACTCTCGGAGTAGCAGATATCCTCGTGGTCAAAGAAGCCGATCGAAAACGTAAGAAAGCGGTTATGGAATCAAGAAATATCGGAGACCAAGTTGTCAAAACCTCGTTCGGCCTTCCTGATAATTCAACGCCAGCTGAAATTAAGCGAACTCTTGCTGCCACGTATTGTAATCCACGTGGACAAGGAACAGATGTAAAAATGTTGGACTATGGAATGAAGCAAGGAATCGCCAAATACAACGATGCGATAACCAAGTCTTGCGTGCCAACAGGACTTCTTCGTACCTTTCCGCAAAATGCTCTTCAATTGATGATCCAATCTGGAGCTAAGGGATCTGCTGTGAACGCTATTCAGATTTCAGGATGCCTCGGTCAAATTGAATTGGAAGGAAAGCGTATGGCCGTCACCGTTGCTGGAAGAACTCTCCCATCTTTTCGATGCTTCGATTCATCGCCAAGAGCTGGTGGCTACATTGATCAGCGTTTCTTAACTGGAATGAACCCACAAGAACTATTTTTTCACACCATGGCCGGACGTGAAGGTCTTATCGATACGGCAGTCAAGACCTCTCGTTCCGGATATCTTCAGCGATGTATTATTAAGCATCTTGAAGGAGTTCGCGTACATTATGACTCTACAGTTAGAGATCATGATGGGTCCGTTATACAGTTTAGATACGGTGAAGATGGAATGGATACAACTAAAGCAACTTTCTTGAACAAAAAAACAATGCCATTCTTGGAAGACAATCTCGTTGCTGTAACTCTTGCCTCTAAACCGGAAGGTGTTAATGATGCAGATTTCGGTGTTAAGGAAACCGAAAAACGATACAAAAAGATAGCAAAGTGGAAAAAGAAATCATCGAAATCAGAAGGAAAGAGTAAGAAGACATACTTCTCGGCATTTACCAATTTTTCTGCTGAGCACGCTGGATTGGAGAAGAAAAGAATCTTGGGGATGTGGTTTGAGCTTTCTATGGAAGAGAGAATGGAATATGTCAAAGGAATTCCGAAAAAATGTCCAGAAGCCGTCGATGAACGATACAATCCAACTTGCAAGCTAGGAGCTCTTCCGGAAAAGATGTTGGATGAGATTGAAGGTTTCTGTACAAAAGTGAAAGAGAATGAAGAACCGAAGGAAGTTTTGAAGAGGACATTATATTGGAAAGGTTTTTATTACACTGGAATTGCCAGAAATAACTAATTTTTATAGGAATGAGAGCTCTCGCCGACCCAGGGGAAAATGTCGGTCTTCTTGCTGCACAATCAATCGGAGAGCCGTCGACTCAGATGACTTTGAATACATTCCATTTTGCTGGAAGAGGAGAAATGAACGTCACGTTGGGAATTCCAAGACTTCGAGAAATTTTGATGACTGCTTCGAAGAGCATTGCCACCCCGAGCGCATCGATTGCAGTTATTGAAGGAACTCCACGCGAAAGAATTGATGCGATAAAACGAGAACTTGACCGTGTTTATTTGAAACAACTGCTCAAAAATTTCTCTCTAGAAGAAAAAATTACACTGACACAAAAGTAGGTAGACAAATTCATTTAATGTTTAATTCTGAAAATTTTAGTCAATCTTGTCGTCGCTATCACCTCCGTATTGAAATCTTGCCATCAGAGAAGCGTGAACAAGGAGCACGACATCTGAAACGTTCGATAATCATGGAGCAAATCGAAAAAAGATTTATTCTTCGTGTTGCACACGCTATTAGGAAAAAGTATCACGACATTACCGAATATCAGCAAATGTCGCATCGTACAATGCGTCAGGGAAATATATCAGCTGGAATCGAAACTAGTGGTAACAAATCTCGCGGGCTTCAAGGGCCCGATAATGGTGATTCTTCGGATGAGGAAGCAGAAGGAGGAAAAGAGGCCGATGCCGCTGAAGCACGACTTCATCAAAGACATCGGGATGAAGGAGCTGATTACGAAGGAGAAGATGAAGAACGCGTGGAAGTTCGTGAAATTGACGATGACCCCATGGATTCGGAAACAGAGGACATTAAGAACGAAGTAGAAGAAGAGCAGGATGAAGAGGTCAATAAAGAAGCAGTGATTAATTCATCAAGAATTCAAGCAGTTCAACGGTTATCAGAAAATATTTCGTCCTATACGTACGATGTGAAGGCAAACAAGTGGTGTGAAGTAGTTTTCGAGCTTCCCTTAAGAAATAAGACAAAAATGGATGTGTCATCCATTGTAGAAAAGTGAGTGCCGTATCTAAATTCGAGAAAATTCTGAACTTTTGTATCGATTTTAGAGAAATCGACTTGTTTATTGTACACCAGACATCTGGAATTGAAAGATGCATTGAAACAACAGAGCAGAAAAACGGCAAGGAAGCTATAATCCTACAAACACAAGGAATAAATCTGTCTGCATTCTTCAAGCATGCCGATGTTCTTGATGTGAATTCCGTCTATTCTAACGATCTTAATCTGATTTTGGAAAACTACGGAGTTGAAGCTTGCGCGAAGGCTATCACAACTGTAAGTTTTTTCTCGAAAATTATATATGTATAAAACACTAAAAATTGAAAGTTTCTGCAACTTACTAGATGAATAGAATACTAGAATATTGTCTGAAGCCTAATAAACCTAAACATGTAATTAAAAAATTTTCAGAATTAAAAAAAAGCATTTAAATGGTCTTATAAATGCATTTTTTGTATTTTCTTGCACTAGTGAATATCAAAAAATTGAATTTTTAATCACTTGAATAAGTACGTAAGTTTTCAGAAGAAAGTTTTATAATGCAGACGAACTCTTGTGATGCTTTCTGAAATGCTTCCTTCCACTTGTTATCACATGTGTTGGGGGCACCTGATCCACACATGAATTCAGAATCTTAAAAAGTATGGTCTGTATTAATGGTCATCTGAAACCACCATTTTCACTTTCATGGTTTCGTTTTTCATGATTAATATTATTATTATTCTCCCGACTTTTCTGGCTGTAAAATTTTATTCGAAAATGTTACTATTGAATCATCGGACGAGTCATTAAAGTTCGACATAATTAAAATCACAAAATTTTGTTATTGTTGATTTCCTCGTGCAAACCGCCAGGATGTCTAACTGGTACGAGTGAAACCCTCATTAGGCCCCAAAGACCGATTCGTAAAAAAGACAGCTATCGAAGTTTTGTGATATTCACTCACGTTGTTCATTATTATAAAAACTCAACTCTCGTGTAATTCAGTGATAAAATGCATCTTTCACTAAATTTTGAACTAGAATATAACGATGGGAGAAGTCTAAAAATGTTTGGTTTGTAGTTTCAGACAGCCGCGAAACTATCATAATATTTTAAAAATTCTGCATTTATTCTTGCTGATTTTCATTTGTAGAATTCGATTTCAAGACCACTAATTAACGGTATTGGCCATGCTGTGTTCCAAAGCTCTCCTATTTAAGGTTTCGTTAGACAATACCTAACCGCACAGGTTTACACTATGATAAATAGTTTTTTTTTCACTTTCAATTAAATCTCTCATTTTCTTCATTTTTTAACACCGTACACACGCACTCTCTCTCTCTCTCTCACGCGTGTCACATGGCTGTCCGGGAACAGAGAAGAACATTTAAGATTTATGGTTGCCATCTGATAATCTTCTCTTTCACCAGGCGCCACCCGTAATATAGAGAACGTCTTTCCCCTTCGTTGACGCTCCTTGATATGCATTCTATTAATAGCGAAAAGAAGATTGGTGCGTACTACATTCATACTCCCATGTGATTGACATGAGGATATGTGAAAATAGCGTACATTTTTTGGAAATCTATACCCATTGCATGAGGTCAAGTTTTTATATGACATAATTAATTATTTAAAGTTTTTTTTAAAGAACATAGATACGATTTCAGATTTTCACACTAACGCAAATATACATTTCTATGTAACAGTTATAGTTATCATGAAACTGGTGAAGTGATTGGCTTCTCTAAATTAATAGGTGATTTCGATGTAGAGTAGTATCGACGACTAGTCGAAGTCAAAAGGTCAGCACATGTTGTTACAGCAAAAACGCTAAAAGCATTGTGACAATTCTAGTTGACTTTTTACAATGAAGCCCTTAAAATAAAACCTTTCATCAATTCTGAATATGATAATGAACGTCATGCTTATGGATGCTATAGCTGTAGAACTGGCGAAACCTATATCCTAAACTACATCATCAAGTTTTCTTATTGTATCAAAAAGCTTTATTCGGTCAAACCTGAAAAGGGTCTTGGGCCTGATTTAGGCCTAGTTTCCGAAGTAACATATCTTGCTCCGCTTTCCTATTACCGCAAAAGTTCAGCATTCCTTTCCGTGTTCCTTTACAGCTGGACTGCTTTTAGGTATGTCCGAAATCGCAATCCATTATCCCTTTCTAGTACAATTCTCTTTCCGAAAAAAGATATTAGCTAGTGATTATTAGACGGAGACCACACGACGCTTATTCTCTTTAGATGCATTATTTTCATTAAGTAACTCAGAACAATGTGAGAAGGTGAATATAGTATTCATTCGAAAGGAGACACAAAGAAGACGAGACTGTTTGAAAATGGGCGGCGTTGCTGTTTCTCCCTCAATCACCGTCGTCGCACCGCTCCGCGTAGTTTTGATCGTCTTCTAGTGTCGCTGATTATGTGTGTTCATCTCTTTCTGGCCTCGCGACGTCACCACTCGTCGTTCTTCTGATGTCGTCGATGACTATATTCTTTGAGACGTGCTCTTCTCTTTCATCGATTATTGGTCATTTGTGATGGAGATGATGAAGATGGAGAATGTGGAAGGTGATTAAAACTTTTCCTCCTACTCCTCCCGCCTCTCTTCCCCTCGTTCTTCCTTACTCTTAGTACTATAAAAGGGTGAACCCCAGTGGTTGGTCACAATTTTTCTGACGAGGAAGACGAACACAAGGGAAAAAAGTCACATCCTATTATAAAATCGAATTCACACCAAGAAAACACTCTATATTATTAACTATAGTAGAATGAACTAAGGCTTCCACGAAAGACGAAATAAGACCGTCTAGTCTCGTCTTCGTCATCGTCTAGAATTTGTCTGACACGCAGAGATAGACATTGTGTTGGTACACATGTATTTTAATTGACGACGTAAGACGAACGCAAGACGAACTGAAAGGATTCCAGGAAAGACGACCGATTTGTTTCGTATGTCGTGGAAGCCTTAAAATGAACTAATGATCACGAATAACAAGATTCTTGTGTTGAAAATCCTCTAATCCGAATTTGTCACATGCGAAACAGTTAAGTTAATCATTATTAAATACATTAATAAAAATGAAAAGCCTTATGTCGTCATCAGATTATTAATTACCTGAATGTTAACCAAAGTCAACCAATGATTCCATTCCAACTAAAAGTATGAATATTATTTTAAAAATTATTTTCCTAGAGCTGGAAATACAAATATTTAATGTAAGATCCCTGTATACTTGTGTCATATTTTTCAGGAAATGAACAACGTATTCGCCGTTTACGGTATCGAAGTCTCGAAACGACATCTTTCGTTGACCGCCGACTATATGACATTCACAGGGCAAATCCAACCGTTCAATCGTGGAGCCATGTCTTCTAGCTCTTCGCCACTTCAAAAAATGACCTTTGAGACGACTATGGCCTTCTTGCGCGAGTCACTTCTACAAGGTTTGTTTCTTTTTTCAATGTTTTGGTAAATGTTAGTAATTCGAGAAATTTGTGGCCAACGGAGGACACAATTTGCGCACTCTAGAGATAGAGATATACTTTTAAATGATTAGGCATTTTGCAAGTTGTGTTTTAGATTTCATTCTTTGAAGATCTGCATCATTCAAAGATTTAGCGCGGGAAGTATCTTGTATTGAAAGCGACGCAGACAGAGTTTGCATTCGCTAGAAATTCGACGATTAGAGAAAGTGGATTTTTTTTTGTTTCTAGCAAAGGTGATAAATTGATATATTGACATATATTCGAAAAAACGTTATTGCCGAGGAGAAAAAATGGTGAAATTTGTTAAAATATGCACTGTTTGTAACTTGAATGTACGCCAAGAATCATCTGAGAACAAAAAATGTATGACGATCGCATATCTTGATTTGTTCAATTGACTAACAACCTAAACTATTATTATTGTTTCACCACCGAAAGAGAGTTTAACACGTACCCAATCGACCTTTTTGTTTTGGTTTAATGTCATATGGAACCTGCAAAGTTCTGTTTCTGCAATTGAAAAAATTGAAATCGTGCAATGCATTTTTTTTTTGATAAAATGACCAGTCGAGACTACAAACAGTTATTTCCTAAGATAGTGTTGCATTGCCCTATTGTACTGGTAGTATTCGGATATAAAGTACAAGTGGAAAGTTCGCGGCTATGCCGCTTTTCTAGAACTTTCTGGAACTTTCTGGAATGTTTTAGAAAAATTCCAAATACCCAGTGGCCTCCTAAAGATGTGGTTGCGAAGCGCTCGAGTGGCGCATATCAAAGTAGGAGGCCCACGTTCTTTTGAGTTATTCTAAAAAACATGCTGGACAGACAGACGGAACTATTCGCTTAGTAATAAGTAGATTACGGTGTTATAGCATACATAAATATAATTGAACTAAATTATATTAAAGGCCTTGACCTTCCGGAACTATTAATAAATAATGGGGTTATTCATGAGAAGCACGAAAAGCATTTTTATGCAAAAAAAAATGCATTTTTTGCATGAAAATGCAATCGTGAATAACATTGAAGTGGCATTTTTTGCATTAAAATGCAATTGTGCTTTTCATGAATAACCCCATAAGCATTTTTTAATTCTCTGAGGCCGATTTTCAATTCTATCGATGCTTTTGCTAAATATCAAAACCCTTTTATGAATTCACGATAACAATGTGTTAAGAATATTACGGTCCTTGCACGCAATTGTGTGACGCGTGGAGATCATTGAAGAACACCGCCGTACCCATCTCGTATTGCAATGAATGCTGTTGCTGCGACTACTTTTGCAGAAAATTTCCTAGTTTGCTTCAAAGTTTTGTTCATTGATTCGCCTCGTAGAATTGGAGGAAAAGCGGGAATATCAGACATAATTAAGATTAGAAATTAAGCACCAACCCTGGCTAGAGTGAGGGTGCACACCCAGCTATCTTCCGTTTACTCTGGCTCTCGGTTCCACGTGAAGTGACGTTTTGAAACCACTGGTTAATCGCCCGAAGGAAAAAAAAACTGGACATCGCACTCCACGAGGCCGAAGCGCAGTGGCGTCTTGATTTGTCAAACTCTTTTTGGCTATACAAATTTTTGCGAGATCGTAACGTCTTCAGAGAAGTTAGTGTTTTATTAGAGTACCAAATCGAGTTCTATGATAGACAGTTATTAATAGGCTGTTTATCGAAAAGAAGTGTGTTTCCATCCATCTCCCTACTTTTCTCAATCTCTCACACTAACACTACCTTGACCACTGACACAGTGACTTGTGAGAAAGCGGGGAGTTCCTGGCCACGTGTGCTTTAACGTTTTCACGTGAACTAGATGAGTCACAGAATGTGGCCGTCTGAATAAGGCTTCCGTGAAAGACGAAAACAATAATTCGTCTTCGTTCGTCTTGCATTCGTTTTACGCAATAAAAAGTTGTGCATGTGTACCAACACAATGTCTATCTCTGCGTCAGACGAATCCAAGACAAAGACTAAGACGAAGACGAGACGGTCTTATGTCGTCTTTCGTGGAAGCCCTACGTCTGAAAGAGTTTGTTTTCGAAGTATTTTCCAATGAGGAATAAGATTAAATGGAAGTTTCCTTGTATTTCTATTTATAATAACTGAAAGATGGTTACCAAGAATTATTGTCCGACGAATAGACGTATTCGTTAGGAATACGCCGAGTAGAGACAGTTGAACATAGTTGACTATCAGTTTGTCTGTTTGACACGAATAAAATCTCATATTACTCGTGCAAATCTGCTCTCTTCAAAATTGCTTCGAATATATTGCTTAGCCGTCATTTTCAATGTTTCTTCATGTTTGAGGAATCGGAAAAAAGAATGAGTAATTGTTTATTTTTGCCTTTCTGTTTGTGAAATCGACTACATCGAATGATGATGCTTATTGTCTTATTAGCCTCCTCTCAGCGTCCATCTATCTCCGACGTTGATGACAATGATGATCGGTGTCAGGTAGAAACAGACGACGTAGTAGTTTTACCACTATAGAGTTTCTCAAAGTGCCTGTTTTTTAATCATAATAGTGCGACCTATCTGTTTGTCTGTTGACGGGTAGTCCTCTATCCTTACTTCTTGTTTTACTAGTGTTCAACTGCCAATTTAATATAGTCGTTGAGTCAAAAAACGGGTGCTAGTCGGCGCTGTGGAGGGGGGGGGGGGGGTGGCAGTGCTTTAAAATTTAAACTTAAAAAAAACATATTGTAATAAAAATACAAACATAATGCATTTCACGTGGAATGACTACGGTAAAACTGCACAGAGGATATACCGTTATCTCGATTCTGTTTTGAGGTTCAAGATGTGCTGTAGGCGTGTAGGAAAGAGTAGAAACTCGTAGAATGTTGCTCATTGACGTCTTCCTTAATTAAGTGATACCGAAAACATTTGTTTTCTGTAACTTGAGTTCCTTCATGAATCAAAAAATTAATAAAAAGCAGCGAAGATTACATTGGCAACGGATTAAATGTGAGTGGGCGATCCTAAGGTTTCATAAATGGGAAATAAGGATTAGAAAGAATTATAATGAGAACTTAATTAATTATTGCTGTTTTTCCAAAAGAGAGAGGAAATATATTTTGTTTCTAAATGTTTCCCTGCTCTTCGACTCCAAGGAGATCATTCTTTTGTCATAGTACTGAAAGAATACAATCAATGTGCGGAGCACTCGCACTGGGTGCCTCGTGCTTCACTTAATTGATAAGATAATAATTGCAAATAAAATTAACCCCAATACATGTTTACGTGAAGAAAACATTAAAGTAAAAAATAAATTCCAGGCGAAGAGGACAATGTGAATTCTCCATCGGCTCGTATCGTAATGGGCGCTCTGCCTCGCGGAGGAACCGGCTCGTTCGACCTTCTTATCGACACCAACATGAAGTCGGAGAGTGAGGAAATTGCAGCGGAGAGAGCCCGAAAGCGAGGATCGAAACATAGATTTTAGCTTTTTCTTATATATATAATTGTTTAATTGTTATTTTTAATGTTTTTCATTGTTACATTATGCTATTTTCGTTAGCTTTTTTAAATCTCAATTTGTTGTTTTTTTTTGTTTTGTTAGTATTTCTTTGTTTTAATGAATATCTCGCTGTTCAATTAGAAAAATGCTGAAAATTGAACTTAAGTGTTAACCAACCAACTTTTATATCACTCTAATTCAAGACCATCTCAATTTCTACACAAATTTGCCGTCTACGCATCAGAGAAATCCATCATTTATTATATGTACAAGGTGCGCACCAAGTGTGCATTTTAAAGCTCGGATGCTTCTTTGGCAAAAATTGGGATCACATACACAGGAATTGAGAACGAAAGCTATACAGGGGGACGAAGTGAAAGAAAGATGGTGTTGAATTAAAGCAAGTTTCAAGTGGCAAGAGGAGTCGTCGGTTCCTTTGGAGGAATCAGAAGTGTAAACGGCCGGTAGGGGCTATGTAGAAGGAGATCATACATTTATGACGAGGATGTGACGGTGAGTGGCTCACTGAAATAAATCACATTGAGCATTAATTTTTGAGATTTTGGAGTAAACCAACTCACCATTTAGAGAATCGCTCTCTCGTGCAGGATTCGAACCGCTTGAATCGTCGGAAGGAGACGAATTCCAGGGTGTCGCGGGACGGATGAATAATGCTGATCATTGTTCTCGCGTTCGTCGTGTTTCAGAAGTTTGTTACAGGAAGAAGAGCCCAGGGATGGAAGTCCGCGTCTCTCTTATTCGATTTAGTCAGTGTCTATGCAGGGAAAGGAGGCCATAGCCGCGAGGAGGCGACGCTTTTATAGCGAAGAGGAGGGCGGGGAGCGCGTCGACTCCTCCTTCACCTTTTACATCTCCTTCCCAACAGCAGTTTCGACCAACTGTTGAGATCACGTTGGCATGGTGCCAAGATGCGGGGGCGGGGTTTCCCCGAATTTTTTGCTTTCTTTCGGGTGCCTTCTGTTCTGCTTACAAGAGAGCGAGGCAGGGAGAGAACAGTGAAGAGGAAAGGAAGAATGGGACTGGTTTGATTATGGAAACAAGGGTTACGGTAATTCTCTATTTTATTATTCTTTTTTTGACAATGCGGCTTGCTGTATTGTGTTAATTAATTAATTTCTGCCAATTTTTTTGCCTTGTTTTGCCTGATTTTTTGTTAAAGAATTAATTTACTCTGATTCGGAACTAAAAACCGAATCAGTTCCCCATTGTCTGACTGTTCGCTTCTTGAGGTAGTTTTAAGAATTTCAGGCGACAATACGGTGAGGCCGCGACGGTCTGCACTCTGTGGCTAATTGGCGGCCAAGAAATGATACAGCGGGAAGTGGTTCCGCGATAATAATGGGAATCCGCGTGTGAAGGTTGTTGAGAATCCATGAAGATCCATGAAGGGCGCTCGAGGAACAATTATCCCATTTTCGATATCCTTAAAACTCAGAAAAGTTTATTTAACGCTTTTTAAACTCTTCAGTTGTGCTCCAATTTCACTTTTAGGACTCATCTTCTCGTGGATTGCCTGCTGAAACCCTGTTGAAAGCTATCCGTCAAGTGTTCCCTACGATGGATGCCTTAAGGCAGTTCAATTGGCAATGCTTCTGAATGGAGAATGGACTAATCGGAGAGTCTCTCTGAAATAATATATTCATTAAACATTCGAAAATCATCATTGTACGAAAAAATTCCTAGATTTTCGTCAACGTTCCGAACGTTTTTCTCAATTTGTCTGAAAAAAAAAACAGTTTTAAGTGCCGGAGACGCGGCAAAAACCCCTGCGCTCTTTCGTGTCGTTCCGCGAAGCACATGACACCGTTTCGATATTTCACCTAAGACTTCTAGAGGAACAAAAGCCAAATAGGTGGCCAGCGATTCGCCTCCCGTTATCTTCAGACAAGAAATATTTGAGTGCATTTTTCGTTTGCCCAACAACATCAAAACATGGTCATCGCATCATTTTCGCGTGTACAAAGTAACCAATTCGAGATGTTTCTTTTTGACTTTTGAGATTTATTACGGCATATCAAAAGGAATGCATTCTTCAGTCATACAGTAATCTCTCAGTTGCTTCCTAGAGAATCGAGACGCACATGTCTCGCATTTCGAAACCCCTCGAGATAATTTTGGATTCCAAAAAAGATCATTACGTCACAAAATATTGTACAATCACCTCTGCTGGTAGGTCAGCACGGTCTTTTAAACTTTTATCTAATGGAAGAAAAAAGATGATTGATGATAGAAAATGCTACTACTATTCCACTTTAAAATATTTCAAAACCGGTTGACTGCTAATTTACATTTGCATATTCACATGACACTGTGAAGGTGTAGCTTTTGCCTTCAGATATTTCTCTTATCTTGAAGACGTGAACATAGGAGAATAGGCGGAAAGCGGAATTCGAAGACAGGGAGAATCTTCACGTGAGCTGGCGACGCTTTCGCGCGTCTTCCTCTAAATTCATCTCAATTTGCACTTTGGTGATCCAAAGCATTCTGCAGAGAAGTGGTAATACATTACACTGGCCACCTGCGAGAATCAAGTTGTATTCCTGAAGGGCTCACTCAAGAATTGCGGTTAAAGTTGGAAATTCTTCATAAAAATCTCCAAATTGAGAGACCTTCATGAATTCCATTTTGGGTTACTGTACAAATACTGTTTAAAAAAACACCTGACATCGAAGAAAAATCTCTAAAATAAAAGATATAAAGGACACTATAATTGGTTCAAAGTATGTTATTACATTTTGATTTGTTATCATTCTTATTTTTATTTAATTTAATAAAAAAGTTCGCGTTACTGAAACCCGGGCCCCGGCACAGCGCAAGGGACGTTGCACATTGTAGATTCCAGAATCCTTTATTATAAAATTCATTGAGCAGATGGATCGACTGGTCTCGTGGACATTGTCCTATTTTAAAGCGGCGCTAACTGATAACTATCAGCTCGCCGAGCGCTGGCTAAAACGTGTTGAGCTTCTACCAAACTGGATTTCCAGAATTCAGATGCACTCTCCGGCATGGAAAAAAATTCGATTTCTACGGTATTACCTATAGCCGCGTCTCTTCAAAACCGCGAAATCTGGAGGAATAGCTAGCACGTGATCGCCGGTTATTCTTTTATCAACGATTCTCTTTTATCAATTTCAAAACGGTCAACTAATAATAAAATAGATTTCAAAAAGAGAAGTGCGTGATTTCTTCTATACCTATTTTTAGCTGGTTCTTCCATATTTGGCAGTACATGTAATCGGTACTATGGGGTCGAAGGATTCATGTATTCCACGCAGGGAATCTGAAATTACAAACCCCAAAAATAAACAATGACGAAGAAGGGATTTAAGGAATGATACGCTAGAAATAATAAAGAGAGGGAAGTAAAATGATGATAGTTGGGCGACGCGAAACAAGGAAATCTAAAAAGCAGTCAGAAAGAAAAAGGGAAACGATTCTTCACTGCTAAATGCGTAGGAGACGAAGAGTTTTAGGCTAGCGGATTCTCTAGTTTCTGGAGAGCAACGACTTTTTTTAAAATTTTACACTAAACAGTTTAGCTGAAATTCAGTCTCTGATTACTGAAAAAGATTTCAGCTTCTCATTGGAACCAGGCGCATCTTATACAACGGAATACGCCTGAAACACGTTCTAGCATTAGTTCATGCGGTAAAACTCGACTCGATCAGCTCTTAGAATCGATTTTTCAGTCTTTTGAAGAGCCCTCCATAAGATGAATGCAAAATTCGCAATAGATGGATACTAGAAGTACTTCGAATGTACGAATCTCAATGAGATACCGACAGCCGCAGAGTGCCACTTCTCATTTCTCCGTATTTCTACACCTGTTTGCACCAAGACCCTGCCTGCGTTTACAGTGAAAAATCACCGAAGAAAACCAACGTCGATAATCAATAACGTGTCCTTGTGGGATAACCGTGTCAAAGTAATCCAAATTGCTGTGCGCTGGGTGGCCTTGCCGTTCCAAGGCCCACACCGGCAATTTTTACCATTTCCATACCTGAAATTAACCAAATGTATTTCTCGTGGGCGTGTCTTCCCACCTCTTCACGCAAACACCGACCGACGCCAATTGTTGTGTGCACATCTCGCCTCCACTAGACTTGTGCACCGTCACCATTGTTGCAGAGCCGCTCGTAGGCACTCTGCTAGTTCTCTGCAACATTTGACATGTTGATGTTGATAAACTATTGCTCCTTAAAAACGAGCAGTTTGAGTTCTCGACGTGCTCTTCAACCTCCGCACTTTCTCATGTTGAGGCGCAACTCTATAAGAAGGGAAGTTCTATAATAATAAAAGCGCGCTTATAATACGGATTTTGTATTAATTGACGAAAAATTACTTTAAAAACTGTGCACCTGGCTCTCAGCAAGTTGCGAATAGCAATTCAAAGCTTTTGGCAGTGCTCAAAAACAGCTAGGCGTTGTTTGAAAATCGAGAGGGCCGTGGCACGAATGTCGCACATGGCGACCACGGCCGTCACTGTCGAGTCCACGGTTTTCAAGCTGTTTAGTCAATTTTCCTTGGTAATTTTATTACGTGTGGCGCCTATTTTGGTTCAGTATTCACGGGAGTCATGAGAAATCAAAAAGATGCTGAAAATTGATTCAGCTGAGAGCGATTTCTGTCAGTTCTGACTGAATTTTGGTTTGCCTTACTTGATACCAACGTGGTCGGGGCGAGTTGCGGACTTTTCTCACTTTTGAATCGATTTAGCACAGTGGAGCGCACTCAGTTTTCTTGATAACGGTAGCCGCGGACGGACACAATAATCCAAATAGGGGGTTCACCCGCCAGTGCAACCAACTGCATCACTACATACAGTCCATATAGATAAGTCGGTACAAAAATAGCCGTATCACACACGTCAGTGCTTATCGAAAAACAGCCGATTGAACGGAATGGACCGATAAAAGAACAATCACATATTTTTGAAAATTCTCTCCCCCCCCCCCCACTCCTCCCGTACCCACCGCCCGTCTTCTTTTCGTACATCTGCAGTGCTTTCAAAGAAAGATTTATCAAGATCATAAGAACATCAAACATTGGGTTCAATTATAGTTGAACCTTTTCGTTCGAAATAAACACGTGTCTTCCTCAGAAAACAAGCAGAAATCAAATGAAGAGGATGGGACGACGAAGAAGTGAGAAAAATATGAAGGTAATCACACCATGGAAATTGGATGGGTTCAAGCTCATCGAACGAGAAAAATGGTGATGCTTTGCGATGCGAAAAACATCGAGTGGACTAGGCGTCAGAAACGAGGAATGCGCACGCGCGGTCGCCTGGTTTGGAAGCTGTCGTTACCTGGTCGGGGAATGGTGCCCTTCGGCAATTCGAGGGAGCCTGAGCATTGATGAGACCTCACTGCCTTTTGATACCACTGCGAGCGTAGAGGCTGGAATGTTGAATCCAGTGTGGACTGAAGGATGAGCTTTCAGAGTAACGTCGTCAAACTTTTCAAATCGATCTGCTCTAATGTATAAGGCACATGGTCACGCGCCAGTCACGAGACGCTTAGATGCACGATGAATACCATGTGTAGGCATGTCGCATATGATTTCAGCATCAGCATCCATATCGGCTGCCCATAAGCGCGCTGAACTCTCCTTTTTCAAATTTAATTGACGTTATTTCTGAAAAAAAAGCGGTCTTGATATTTTAAAATTAATTTTACTCGCCTGCTAAGGTGTTTAAGAAAACAGAGAATTCCCAAGAAACTATTACATCTGATGTTTCAGCGAATGGTATGAGGATTTGCGTGGGATACAAAGCAAAGTGTGCATGCGTCACACTGGACGACAGTTGGGTGAAGCGCTTCTAGCAATGCTAGAAATTCTATTATAGCAATTAGAATATGAAATGCGACGGATTTTTCGAAATTTTTACACTCACAATCAGAGGCATTTTTAAATTCTCTAAAGTCGCAATAGAGCTGACTAAAATCTGTGTAATGCTAATAAATTATATTAATTAAATTAGGTAAAATAATTTTTAACAAAGAAGAAGAAAATGTACACTCTGATGGCCACAGACCAGCAAAAAATGTCTGAAAAATGTAATTTTCACTTAAATAATTCATTTTTAAACCAGTATTTGCGTACTTTGGTAGCCGTAAGCGCTCCTCCGTTTTCCCACGTGCACAATTGAAAAGTAAAGTTAGGCGTGCCCCGCCAATAGGAAAAACTTTTGATGATTTTCTCTAATTCTTTCAAAGCAGCTAGACAAACTCCTACGGCGCGATGAAGCAATTCGGAAGATTACAATGCGCTCCGGCTCTTCTGGGAGTGTGCCGATATATATTATTTTCTCAACATATATTCAAAATTTTTAATTTTTATAATTATAGAGACGCCGAACAGTCCGAACAGTTCAATAGAAAAAAATAACCGAACAATTCTTTTTTTTTCTGAAAATAATTAAATTAAATTGAATTATAGTAAATTTTACTCACTTAAACACATTTTTTAAATAATTGCAAGTACATAATGCGCATATATACAACAAAAAGGATACGAAACGAGCGCGCTTGTAAATCGACACAACTTTAGTGACGAGGCATTCATTTTTTAATGGGGTTATTCATGAAAAGCACAATTGCATTTTAATGCAAAAAAAGGCATTTTTTTGCATTAAAATGCTTTTTGTGCTTTTCATGAATAACCCCATAAGATATAGCACATTAGAATCAGTTTTCCGACTGTTTTAACGTCTCTATTTTACAGAAAAAATAAAAGATTTCGGCACATTCTCCACAAGCAAGAAGAGCCGGAGCACGAGCGCTGCTTCACGAAAATTCATTTATATATAATTTGTTTTTTTGGAAATCAATCGATACACTAAGCTCTGATACATATTTCGAACTAGATTCCTGTTTTGAAATCATTCTGGATGTCACATCTTCAATATTCTATGTAGAGATTAGAACTGTTTTACCAACGAGCCTCGCCAAGCAGCGCCCACACCGCATCGTCTACGTAGCGTTTTCGCACCCGCTCGTCGCTGCCTTTTTCTGTTTTCTGAAAATCGGTCGATGCATTGCGACTGAAAAAAACGAACCGTATGGGCGCTGTTACATCGGGTTGTCCTGCTCTTTTCAAGGCAATAAAAACTGATAAAAAAAGACGTTTTCGCATGTCCTGCAGCGACGCATCATTTTATGCTTCAAATGAACGTGTTGAACTGCGAGAGAACTTGAATCCAACAAGAATCCATCTGAATAAGCAGCTGAAATCTGGAGTATTTCGAAAATCGAAAAAGTCGCCATCTGAAGCTGGAATTTTAGAATTTTAGCGGAATCAATGTTTTCGTGGCTCTGAGGAAGACTACTAAGGGTAAGAAAGGTTAGCAGAATTTGTTGTTGCATTCAAAGTTGAAAGCGAAACAATCAATTTCAGAAATTTCAGACAAACTTGTTCAGCTTCATAGCGAGAATTTCCAGTTGTAAATTCATA
The DNA here is from genome assembly GCA_003052745.1 of Caenorhabditis inopinata. Classification (NCBI taxonomy): domain Eukaryota; kingdom Metazoa; phylum Nematoda; class Chromadorea; order Rhabditida; family Rhabditidae; genus Caenorhabditis; species Caenorhabditis inopinata. Next base: position 4,289,872 of record AP018152.1, on the reverse strand, counting down.
TACACGGATAGATTGAAGGTGTCAAATTGTGGGAATTTCCATTAAAATTGCAAAGAATTTCTGTAGCAAAACCTTCTTTAAATTTTGAATTTACAGCTTCAAAAAAACAATATAAATGGTCGACCTCGGCGCGGTTTATACTATGAGTGTAAGTGTGAGTGTAAGTCCATTGAACAAATTGGCATCAGATGAAAAGGCGTTGCAAATCAGGGCCCGAATCATTGATCCCATTGGTAGCTGTCATCGCAGCATGAACTAGCAAAATCTGTTGGACACTAGCAATGTCATCTTTTCATCTTTTCTTTGAATTATGCTTACCCGATTGTGGCACTGAAGTATTGAACATCATTCGGGTACTGCGTTGAAGGCTTGTTGGAAGCTACACTGTCGCTGCTAAGCAGCTTTAAATTTTTTAAATAAAAATTCTAGCTATTTTCAGGCTTCCATAATTAAAAACGCTGAATAAGCGGTTGATAACATTGAGCTCGCTAGGCATCAAACTCATAAGCGAACATCGGACAACGTTTTAATCTGAAATGCTCAATTTTGAATACATGGAAAGATTGCCATGAAAAGAAAATTATCTTACAGATTGGCAGCGGCAACTGGTCGTTCTCTGCAGTAACTTTCCATTGGATGCTTTCCAAAAATTGTCTGTGTGGAGCATTTGCCTCAAACCTTGAATTTTGAAAGAAATTTGATTGTTGTCAGGTATAGGTTGTATACGAATGAGCCATTGATAGCGATCTGTGTAAGAGTTTAGTCATTTCTTTATAAAATTATAAAAATAGATTTGAAAACGCAAATAAAAAAATTGATTTCCTTATCTGTGTGACTAATTGAGTCAAGTTACCCTGAAAATTACTCGAATTAGTCTCTAGAAAAGACGATCAGAAAGGTCTTGCAGGGTGACAAATAAATAGTGGTACGCAACTTTGCGTCAAGCTTGATGTATGCACACTGATTGCGAACTACCAGGATCCTCTTTCTTATTAAATACTAATTGGTTTTTACCTAAAATTACAGATCGGAGTGGATTAAATTCCTGTTAGTAAAGCTGCAGAATTCTTCGAAAGTCTTGCAAAAATAAATTATATGTCAAGAAGTAATCGCCCAAACGTAACTCACTGCTCCAGAAGCCGTTAAAGCCGTCAGAGAGTGAATTATGGCACATTTCTCAAATATTGAAAATAGTTCTTATATCAGTGTTTCCAGCAGAGTTGTTCTCCCTCTTTTCGCTAAGCTCGTCTCGTCCTCTGAATAACCTGCTAGCTCCCATTGGAATACGACGTGCGGGAATATTTGTCACGGAGGGTCCTCACGAAAAATAAAATTCTCAAAGCTCTCAATAAGGCGCTGCTTCAATCATGAGCTGACAGCAAATCAAATTTTCTGCGTTACGTAGTGGAGTCTTCTGGAGCTTCGGGATGTCATCAAGGCCATTAATTACAAGCCGCCCCCCAAGTCGAACGCCAACCAGAGATTTTCGGATTCCGCCGTTTTTTTCATTCCGTCTTCCGGATTCCAGATTCCGTGAAAAAAATGTTTTTTCCATTTTCCGTTTTCCGGATTCCGAGTTCCCAATTCCGCCCTACTCTGACGCCAACCGCGCCGTTCCATTTTTCATAGAGTTCCGCAGGTACGCGTTGAATATCACGATAAGGTCTTCAGTTTTCGCAGAATCGATTCTGTCGGACGAGCCATAAAAAAGAAACGCGTCTAAATGTCGCGCTAGGCAATATGATTTATTACCCTTTTTTCAATTGCTCTGCGATGGAAGACTAGTGGGCCAGATATCCAAAACATTCAGAATTCTTACGCATTCCTTCCGTCACGTTGCCCTCATCGGTGGACACATTTCTCTAAAAAACTTGGCCTAAATTGCCCGAGAGCTGGGCGTATCAGCCCATTAACTGCATTGATTATGACGGACGTCTTGTTACTTAAACTATCCTCCACGCAGTTTAAGCACCCGCCTCTTTACGGCAACTTGCCGTGTAATTGCCGAGAAACTATAAGGTATTGTTCTGCTAAAGGGGTAATTTCTGCAAGGCATCGAAATATTAGTACACCAAATGGTTTCTAGCCACTGCTGACAACCGGCCGGCAAGCTGCCCTTTTCAACGACAGTTTTTCGTATCGCTTTGCACTATCTTATCATAAAAATGTAAAAGTGTCATTAATTGGCATGGTGCTCAGAGTGAATCTCTGAGAATGAAATGAATGGGAAACAATGAGATGAAAAACGACCTTTTATCTCTTGGACTATAATTTCAGATGACCGGAAGGTCTTAAGGTCCGCAGGTACGTATCATAGCGTCTATGGCGTTCGACTTGGTCGCTATGATCCGCTCTGTGAGCAAAGGTCGGGATCAACTAAGTAACTGAGGCAGGCAGTACCTTCTCCTCACGCAAATCACTTAAAATGGGAAGCATGTGCCGAAGAGTGCAGAGGCTTAGAATCCTGCAGTCTGAAGATCACAGGAAGTGGGAGCAGGATAGTTAATCGATCCGTTATTGGCTTGAGTGGGAGCAGATCACAGTTAGCTATGCCTTACGATCTCGGTCGATGGTGGTTCATGAAGGAATCAGAGACGCCTTTGCAGTGAATCGCGCAATCTCAAAAGGGGTAGGAGTTGTCCAAGAGCTGGTTTTTAGTCTCCACGAATCCATTTTTGTATCAGTTTTGTCTATCTTCCGTCGGTGCTTCCCACGGAAGCTAGTTCTTCATTCTGATGTAGTTAAGATGTCTTCGCGGTGTATCTCAAAAGACCGAAGCGACTGACATCGTTCCATGCTCAAACGATGCGAGCGATTACCCAACGCGCTTGAAATAAGAAGCATCTGCAAAGCGGAGAGTGTAGAAGCTTCCTGGATTCTGAAGAAGGCAGGAATCGGGGAGGAGCTACGAGAAAATTTTTCAGATTACACTAAATTCGGCGTTTATTCCGCTGTCCATAAGCTCACATCGTCTGAGCGCGGAACGATGAACAGCACATCAGTCCTTTCGGTCTTTAGCAATTGGCGAAGACATCCGAAAGATCTGCCAAATCACGGACCCACCTATCTACATCAGGGGTGCAGAGGACACATTCTACAAAGCACCGTCGGAGGCCAATATTCAATGACTCCCCAATATTCAATGACTCCCTAGTTTCAATGACTCCCTAGTTTCAATGACTCCCCAATATTCAATGACTCCCCAATATTCAATGACTCCCCAATATTCAATGACTCCCTAGTTTCAATGACTCCCTAGTTTCAATGACTCCCTAGTTTCAATGACTACCTAGTTTCAATGACTCCCTATTTTCAATGACTCCCTAGTTTCAATGACTCCCTAGTTTCAGAAAATGAGCAAAATTTAATTTAATTTTCAAAATTTTCAAAAAATTCAAAAGGCAGCCATTGAATATTGGCTACCGTCGGAAGATGTACGGAACTGATATGCACACTGCACAATTCTCTCCATTCTCCATCATTCTTGGAGCCGAAATAGCCGAAACCAGCGCTTTTGTGCATAAGTTTGTCTCCCCCCCCCGCGCTTTTGTCTTGCTCTCTATTCCTCTTTCAGTGCATGCGCTGTTCGTGTACTACCCAGCGCCCACGTCGTCTCGTCGTTCTCTTCTTTTTTTTTTGTTTTTTTTTCCGTATTTGATGCCATCCAACTCGACTATCACCATGTTTTCACGGGGACAATCGCGGTGTGATGGCCAAGTTTGCCGGGCGGCCGCCGAGCCAAACCAGCTGCTCTCCTTTTGTATTGTACTATTTAGTAGTAATAGCTCGATTCCTGACATTCCTTTTATTATAGAATTCTCATTTTTTCTCAATTTTCATTTCAAAGGCTTCACCGTCTGAAACAAATTGTGTGTTCTCTGCTGACAATGACCATGTCTACGCAAGTGATAACGGACATTTTGATCTCGCCATTCTCCACCATTTTTCACCGCTAAAACTTGCTATCTAGCCCGCCTCTTCCCATCAGCCAGTATTGTGATGTACACGTGGACCGACCGTCGTTTGCAGTCTTCCTCTTGTATGGCCGCAATCGATCATATCGCGTGTTCTCCTCTTCTTCATTAAAGGTGCCTATTCGATTATCATCTCGTGCATCTGAGAAGGAAAGGAAAGGACCGTCGTCGTCGTTGTTGTTCTTGTCTACGTGACTTTTTCAATATTATTTCTGCCTGTGATGGGCGGAGACACCCCTAGGTCTACCCTCACATTACATCACTTTCCCAGAACGAAATGGTATAAAAGGACGAAAAAAATCTAGTGTTTTGAACCCGTTTTGCTCTTCCTTCCTCTTCCATCGATTGATTTATCGATCCTTTTAAACTTTGCTAATATCCTTTCTATTCCAATCATTTCCAGCATTTCAAAATGAGCTCCCCTATCAACAAAGTCCTTATCGCAGACGATATCGAGCAAGAATGCGTCGATATTCTGAAGCAAAACGGTATCGAGGTGACGGTGAAGACGAAGCAGTCCAAAGAGCAGCTTCTGGAGACTCTTCCGCAGCATGACGCCGTCATTGTGCGAAGCGCCACAAAAATCAGCGCAGAGCTTTTGGCTGCTTCTGCTGGAAAATTAAAGCTCGTTGGAAGAGCCGGTACCGGTGTTGATAACATTGATGTGCCGGCGGCTACGGCGAACAAGATTCTCGTGATGAACACACCGCGTGAGTTTCAATTAATCATTGGTCATCTCGTAGTCGCATGGCGTCATGATTCATCGAATACTGATCGAAAACAATGTACTATATTACTTATATTACAGAGGCCAACTCTCGATCGGCTGCTGAACTCACGTGCATTCTGATTCTCTCCTTGTCTCGCCATGTTCCACAAGCGGCCGCCTCAATGAAGGCCGGCAAGTGGGCTCGCAAAGATTTCATGGGAGAAGAAGTCTACGGACGCACACTCGCAGTTCTCGGCCTTGGACGCATTGGATCCGAAGTGGCTGTGCGGCTCCAGGCTTTTGGAATGAAGGTTATTGGATATGATCCTATTGTCACAAAAGAGCAGGCAGAGGCGAAGAACATCGAGTTGCTGCCACTGGAACAGATTTGGCCACAAGCCGACTACATTACAGTTCATGTACCACTCATCAAGCAGACTGAAAACTTGATCAACAAAGAAAGTGAGTTGCTTTTGCTCCAAAAGTGCAATGCTCATCTGAAAAATTTCAGCGCTTGCCCAGTGCAAAAAAGGAGTTCGCATTGTGAACGTTGCTCGTGGTGGAATCGTGAATGAGCAGGATCTCGTCGACTCGCTGAACGCTGGACACGCCAAAGGCGCCGCGTTTGACGTATTCGAGCAGGAGCCGCCCACTTTCAGAGAGCTCATCGATCATCCACTCGTCATTGCTACCCCACATCTTGGAGCATCGACCATCGATGCGCAGCTCCGTGTTGCCACTGAAATTGCCGATAATATTGTGCAGTACAATAAGGGAACTGTGCTGGGAGTTCTTAACGCTAGAGATGTTCTCAATTAAGTTATTGATGCCGCCAGTGGTGGTTCAAGAAGTGATTTTCATTTTTCACTGTGTCTGTACTATGTATTATTTTATAAATTTTCCAATTTTTATACCAAATGTCTCAGAATTACGGATTCTTAGCTTTATAGTGAAGTACCACACAACCTGTTATCTTGCAGCTTTCTGCAGGACTTTCAGACTCCAGCTCAACCTGAAAGGCCCATTAGGGCTTTAAGTAGTCATAGTTCTCCCTCCAGATTGATTGAGATTCTTTCCCGATCCTTCCAGCTCCTATCTCCAGTTTATCTTTGCTTCCAAATCTTTCCAGATCCTTTCAGCTCCTCTCTCCTCCCAGATCGATCCAGATCCTTCCAGATCCTTCCAGCTCCTCTCTCCTTCCAGATCCTTCCAGCTCCTCTCTCCTTCCAGATCCTTCCAGCTCCTCTCTCCTCCCAGATCGATCCAGATCCTTCCAGATCCTTCCAGCTCCTCTCTCCTTCCAGATCCTTCCAGCTCCTCTCTCCTTCCAGATCCTTCCAGCTCCTCTCTCCTTCCAGATCCTTCCAGCTCCTCTCTCCTCCCAGATCGATCCAGATCCTTCCAGATCCTTCCAGCTCCTCTCTCCTTCCAGATCCTTCCAGCTCCTCTCTCCTTCCAGATCCTTCCAGCTCCTCTCTCCTTCCAGATCTTTCCAGCTCCTCTCTCCTTCCAGGTCCTTCAGGTCCTTCCAGCTCTTTCCAGCTCCTCTCTCCTTCCAGGTCCTTCCAGGTCCTTCAGGTCCTTCCAGCTCCTTCCAGCTGCTCTTTCCTTCCAGATTGATCCAGATCCCTTCCAGATCCTTCCAACTTCTCTCTCCTTCTAGATCTTTCCAGCTCCTCTCTTTCACTCCAGATCGATCGAGATTCTGTCCCGATCTTTCCAGATCGATCCAGATCCTTTTAGCTCCTCCCTCCCTCCAGATCCTTCCAGCTCCTTTATAGTGAAGTACCTCACCGTTACAACCGCCACTTGCTGCAGGACTTGCAGTCTCCAGCTCAACCTGAAAGACCCATAAGGACGTCAAAAGCTTCGGAGCGCCTTGCTAGAAGAGGCGACAAACGGCGCTAAATAGCGTTACAGCGAGTCAAAGAGGCGTGGAGCTGAGCATGAAAGAGCACTGAAAGAGCCCTAGAGCATTCATATTTTCATTGAAACTGACCCCTTAATACTCTTTGTTTCCCGCATTTCCAGCATTTTTGAACAGTGACTGTATCAGAATTTCTCTCTTTTCAGAGATGCTGGCCCCTGAAGATTTCAGAATATTCTTGAGCACAGTGAATAGAGAAATTCTGATATTCAGAAAATCTGAAAATCTGAGAACAGTTCTGAAACGCTGAACATTGTGAATAGGAATCAGAAGCATCCCCTTTGAAGCATCCCCCATGGAGACTTGGACGATGAATATTCACAAAGACTGGCAGCGGTACTTCAAAATGAATCGAAAGAATCCGCAAATTAGCTTCAGAAGGGATCTAGAAGAGCTCCAGAAGGCGCTATTAGGTACTGCTAAATCAATTTGATCAATTTGCTTTTTTTGCAGTTCTGGATCCCTTTTTCTTGATTTTAAAGCAGAGACGCGTGTAGTACGCATCGACTTATGCGCCCCCCCCCACCCCCGCTCCCCGAAAGTGCGTGGTCATCAGTGTCGGCCGTACTGTGACACGGACACCCACGGGCGGAGCCCTTTGCTTCAACAGTGGGCTCTTTGCCAACCAAATTTCTCTGAGAAGGGCTCGCGGCATTTTTAATTGCTTGCTGTACACGTGAATTCTGGGCTGAAACGGACCGGCGCGGTCTTGTGTAAGATTGTAAATTTAAGTGTTAAGCGCCAGCGTGAGATATTGGCTCAATGAGCAACGTAAAATTTAAGAAACCATATGATTAGCCCGCCTGATTTATCGATCCGCTTTCCGAAATTGTATTACTCGTCGCAGGAGAAATCGCAAGGATGATAAAGGAGAGTGAAAATAAGCTTTTTCACGGATTAATCTCCAGTTTGGAAGAAGTGATGTGGTGGCACGTGATTGGTCTGTGATTGGCTCGTAATTGACCCGTAATTGGCCAGTGATTGAAATTCTGCAGAATTGCGGATTCCCGTATGATTGAGGAATCTTCGGAATTTCGCCCTTTTTCCGTGTTTGGCCTGTGATTGGCCCGTGATTGGCCGGTGAATGCCCTGTGGTTTAACCGTGATTCGCCCGTGATTGGCCTGTGTTTGATCCGTGATTGGCCTGTGATTGGACTAGGATTGACCCGTGATTGGCCCGTAATTGAAATCTACAGAATTGCGGTTTTCCGTTTGATTGAGGAATCGTTGGAATTTCGCCCTTTTTCCGTGTTTGGCCTGTGATTGACCCGTGATTGGCCTGTGATTGGCCTGTGATTGGTCTGTGATTGGCGTATATTTTGTCTGTGATTGGCTCGTAATTGACCCGTAATTGGCCAGCGATTGAAATTCTGCAGAACTGCGGTTTAGAATCTATGTTTTAGCGGTTTCCCGTATGATTGAAGAATCTTCCGAATTTCGCCTTTTTTCTGTGATTGGCCTGTGATTGGACTGGGATTGGCCGGTGATTGGCCCATGATTGAAATTCGGCAGAACTGTGGTTTAGAATCTATGCTTTACGGTTCCTCGTGTGATTGAGGAATCACCGAAATTCGCTCTTTTTCCCTGATTCGCCCGTTATTGGCCGGTAAATGCCCTGTGGTTTAACCGTGATTGGCCCGTGTTTGCCCTGTGATTGGTCAGCGATTGACCCGTGATTGGCCTGTGATTGAAATCTACAGAATTCCGGTTTTCCGTATGATTGAGGAATTGTCGGAATATCGCCCTTTTTCCGTGTTTGGCCTGTAATTGATCCGTGATTGTCCGGTGAATGCGCTGTGGTTTAACCGTGATTGGCCCGTGATTTGCCTGTGATTGGTCTGTGATTGGCACGTGTTTGACCCGTAATTGAAATCTACAGAATTACGGTTTAGAATCTAAGTTTTTACGGTTCTCCGTGTGATTGAGGAATCGTCGGAATTTCGCCCTTTTTCCGTGTTTGGCCTGTGATTGGCCCGTAAACGGCCCGTAATTGAAATCTTCAGAATTGCGGTTTTCCGTGTGATCACCGGAATTTCGCCCTTTTTCCGTGTTTGGCCTGTAATTGGCCCGTGATTGGCCGGTGAATACCCTGTGGTTTAACCGTGATTCGCCCGTGATTGACACGTGATTGGTCCGTGATTGGTCTGTGATTGGCTCGTAATTGACCCGTAATTGGCCAGCGATTGAAATTCTGCAGAAATGCGGTTTAGAATCTATGTTTTAGCGGTTTCCCGTATGATTGAGGAATAGTCGGAATTTCGCCCTTTTTCCGTGTTTGGCCTGTAATTGGCCCGTGATTGGCCCGTGATTGGCCTGTGATTGACTCATGATTGGCCCATGATTGAAATTCTGCAGAACAACGGTTTAGAATCTAAGTTTTTGCGGTTTCCAGAATGATTAAGGAATCGCCGGAATTTTGCCCTTTTTCCGTGATTGGTCTGTGATCGACCCGTGAATGACCCGTGATTGGCATGTGATTGGCTCATGTTTGGCCCGTGTTTGACCCGTAATTGGCCCGTAATTGAAATCTACAGAATTGCGGTTCCTCGTGTGATTGAGGAATCGCAGGAATTTCGCCCTTTTTCCGATATTGGCCCGTGATTGGTTTGTGATTGTCTTGTAATTGGCCAGTGATTGAAATTCTGCAAAACTGCGGCTGAGAATCTATGTTTTTACGGTTCCCCGTGTGATTGAGGAATCGCCGGAATTTCGCCCTTTTTCTGTGATTGGCCTGTGATTGGCCCATGTTTGACCCGTGATTGGCCCATGATTGAAATCTACAGAATTACGGCTTAGAATCTAAGTTTTTGCGGTTTCCCGTATGATTGAGGAATCGTCGGAATTTCGCCCTTTTTCCGTGATTGGCCTGTGATTGGCCCGTGATTGGCCTGTGTTTGGTCTGTGTTTGGTCTGTGATTGGCTCGTAATTGACCCGTGATTGGCCGGTTAATGCGCTGTGATTGACCCGTGATTGGCCCGTGATTGGCCCGTGATTGACCCGTAATTGGCCCGTAATTGAAATCTACAGAATTGCGGTTTAGAATCTAATTTTTTGCGGTTTCCCGTATGATTAAGGAATCGCCGGAATTTCGCCGTTTTCTCTAATCAGATGGTGTTGTTTTCCAAAAGTGATTTTCAACTGTCGTAGAGCAGATAGACTGTGAAAACTCACGTATTTCCCCTGAACCGTTATCACTTGGTCTAAGCACCTTGTACCGTTTGTACTGCGCCCGAAAACCTGGCCATTTCTCGTCTCTTCATTTCATGATGATGTCTTGCTTGTCTAGCGAACGTGCCGATTAGTAAAACCGCCACGTGCTGGCTATTTGTTCTCTTGTTCTCTAACATATCATCGTCTTACACACTGCCTACCTATCATTTACCTTGCTTCCAGTCCCCTTCTTGCAGTTGTTCTTTTCGATGACGTTTCTCGGGGCATTCTTTTAAAGATCACCTATACTGAACGGTATGGGTTACGGTCGGTTAGACCGTAACCCATACCGTTTTTTTCATCGTTGTATCATATTATTTCTCATATTTTATCACAGGTAAGAGTCAACTCTCCCCCCCCCCAAATGGCCGAATGGTGTGCTGATCATTTGCGTAACTGTGATGGCTGGAAGACGGCGGGCCTCGAGCTCTCTACTTGCAGTGATGAGAATGCAAAGTGGTTGGACGCCTGCATCCGACAACTCGTTTCATGGTCAGATTGCGCCAGTTTAGGAGGGTTTCACGCTTCTTTGGAGAAGCTCGTTGCTTCCGATCCCGACGCAAGTAAGTGCATCTTTAATTTGCGTCTTTTTTTGAAGCGCACGGGCGCCCAACTTCTTTCAAATTGAAAAGCATGCTGCTCAAAAATTACAGCTAATCGTAGAGGCTCGTCGATTAGCATGGCTCTTTTATCGATCCGAGTTCAAGCTCTTATCCAGCGAATATAACTGCGCAGAGCCCGCTGAGATCTTGCATTTCCGAACTTTTTCAACCACCGTTCATTCTCATTTGAAAAACAGCTTTTGAGCTCAGGAATTTCAGCTTACAAATAATAGAAGAGCATGTTGTTTTGATTGTTTGATTAATTGAAGTCATGGTATATTCTAGCAAGGCCTTTTTGTTTTTAGGTGTCCCTTTGACTTTCCGGAGCAACGGCTTAGGTTTAGACTTAGGCTTAGGTTTAGTCTTAGGCTTAGGCTTAGGCTTAGGCTTAGGCTTAGGCTTAGGCTTAGGCTTAAGCTTAGGCTTAGGCTTAACGCGAATTTCAAGACTACACGCTTCGAATGCGCTGGTGGCCTGAGAAGGACGGAATTCCGGTTTCCGCCGTTTTTTTTCATTCCGTCTTCCGGATTCCAGATTTCGTGAAAAAATTGTTTTCCGTTTTCCGTTTTCCGGATTCCAAGCTCCCAAAAACCAATACTCTGCAGAGAAGGACGGAATTCCGGATTCCGCCGTTTTTTTCATTCCGTCTTCCGGATTCCAGATTCTGTGAAAAAATTGTTTTCCGTTTTCCGTTTTCCGGATTCCGAGTTCCCAAAAACCAATACTCTGCAGAGAAGGACGGAATTCTGGTTTCCGCCGTTTTTTTTCATTCCGTCTTCCGGATTCCAGATTCTGTGAAAAAATTGTTTTCCGTTTTCCGGATTCCAAGTTCCCAAAATCCAATTCCGCCCTACTCTGCTTGTGGCTCAGATCAATACATACTGTAGACCCGTGGGGGGGGGGGTTACGTGAGTTCTATGGTGGGTGATTTTCCGATTATAACAAAGTCACGCTTAGGCTTAGGCTTAGGCTTAGGCTTAGGCTTAAGCTTAGGCTTAACGCGAATTTCAAGACTACACGCTTTGAATGCGCTGGTCGCTCTGATCAATACATACCCGTGGGGGGTTATACTTGAGTTCTATGGTGGGTGATTTTTGAATTATACCGACATCGGCTTAGGCTTAGGCTTAGGCTTAACGCGAATTTCAAGACTCAATGCTTCAAATGCGTTGTGCATTCTGATCAATACGTACTGTTCTGAAAAGTTCTGAAAGCCTTCTCTCTCAGGCAGCTCACAGTTTTCCATATATTCCAATGTAGTTATTATCCATCTGCGAGGACGTGAGCCAATGTTTAAAGGCGCAACGAATTAACTGTTTGGGTCTCGTTAGGGGATACACGTTAAATAGCGTTCGCTTTCTTACAATTTAACGCGCTATGTTTGTTTGGGTCTCATAGCGAAACTGTTTGGGTCTCATAGCGCGTTAAATTGTAAGAAAGCGAACGCTATTTAACGTGTATCCCCTAACAAGACCCAAATAGTTAATTCGTTGCGCCTTTAAACGAAAGCTCACGTCCTCGCGGATGGAGCAAGTGCCGATCAACAGTTTTGCAGTCATGGCTCGTGCTTTTGTGGTTGGCCTAACTGGTCTTGGCACCGAAGCTGCCGCACGCGACATTGAATTTGCCAAAACAATGAATAAACTGGAAATTGACGCTGAAAACTATGGAAACGAAAGAGAGAAACGACACGTCAATGCAGCAGTTTTATGGGGAAGAGGGTTTGTTTTGTTGGCCATTCATTCTGCTCCGCACGTCGCTCAATCGCTTCTGATTTAGGAAGCATCACGAGGCTGCTGATGAATGGGACAGGTTGTCCGAGGACTATCCAACGGACTTAATCGCTGTCAAATTCTCTCACGACGCTCATTTCTTCAATGGGAACCCCATCGGAAAGAAGAACGCCATCGAGAAGGTGATCGGCAAGTGGAGCGCGGATTTGCCGTGCTACAGCTATCTTCACGGAATGTACGCGTTCGGTCTCGAGGAGTGCGGTCTGTACGGCGACGCGGAAGCGGAAGCGGACAGAGCATTGAGCCTAAATCGATTCGATTGCTGGGCGTCTCACGCGAAGGCGCACGTTCTGGAAATGAACGGCCGACACCGAGAGGGAAAAGAGTTCATGTATAACACGGAGAACGAGTGGCGGGTGGGTGGTGAAAAACTGTCTAGTTGGGCTCGAAGAGTTCCCGTATTTTCAGCAAGGCTGGATGCTGGCCACCCACAATTACTGGCACACTGCCCTGTTTCATATTGAGTTCGGCGAGTACGAGGCGGCGTTAGGCATCTTTGATCGAGAGGTTGCCAACCGTTTTAATCGCACAAATTCACTTCTGGATATGGTTGACGCCAGCTCATTGCTATGGAGATTGGAGCTAGAAGGCGTGAATGTTGGCAAGCAGAGATGGCTCAAAATAGAGCATCTTGGAAGGTACATTGACAATCATTCGATTGTCTTCAATGATGTTCATCTTGGAGTCGCATTGTACCGGCAGGAAGAGCTGGAAACTGAAAATCACCTGAGAGAATCATTAGAAGAATATTCATCGTGAGTCTATCCACTTTAAGACATCTCGAGCTTCAAGTTTCAGACTTCTCTCCGAAGACAACGCGAAGATCAGTAAGACCATCGGAATGCCGCTCTATGATGGAATGCTAGAGTTCGCTCGTCGCGACTATGATTCGGCTGCCGAGATGATGTTCCCGATTCGCGATCAGGTGATTCACATCGGAGGATCGCATGCTCAGCGTGATATGTTTGTTCAGACCCTTATACAGTCGTGTATTTTAAGTAAGAATCCGAAGAACTGGAGTCTGACTCCACAGCTTTTAATGGAGAGAGACGCTGTGAAGCATGACTCTCTTCTTGGGCAGAGGCTGGCTGAAAAGTTTAGAGTCTTGCATCCTCTGTGAGTGACGTCTTCTTCATTCACCGTATTGTTTTCATTCGCATTATTTTTTTTATACAATAAAGAAAGTTACAGAATAAGAAAGTGAATAGACAGTTTTTAAATATGAGAACGAGCCTGATTCTGGATGAGTGTCTTCACGCGTGCTCCAAAATCTGGATGAACTTTCGTGAAGTGGTCAATCATTCCAGAAACGATGAAGTCGTGACATCCCCCAAGAGCGCCCGCGAAGTTCTGGCAAAGTCTCTCACGTGCTCCTGTATCCAAGACCTTCTCCCAGAATTGGCGGGGTTGCTCGTAGTTATTGTCGTCTCCACTCTCATAGCGATCAACATCTCCAGTAGTTTGGAAGACCGTATCCTTCACATCTGGGCGTGTTTTCCCATAGTTGAAGCTGTTGGGGAAGTAGTTTGGAGCGTGTTGCTGGTTGTCATAGGCCATCGAACCGTCGCGCTGAGTATTGTGCGCACGCGAACGATACGGACAGTTGACAGGAAGCTGAATGTAGTTCGGTCCGAGGCGATGGAAGTGAGTATCGGTGTAGGAAAAGATTCGTCCCTGGAGCATTTTATCGGGAGAGAACTCGATTCCTGGAACGATGTGTGCTGGACAAAAAGCGGCTTGCTCAATCTGTAACATGGCGCAATCTATGATTTTGGGATTAGAATGAATCCTACCTCGGCGAAATAGTTTCTCGGATTTCTGTTGAGCACCATCTTTCCGACCTCAATCAGCGGATGGTCTCCATGTGGCCAAACTTTGGTGAGGTCGAACGGATTGAACTCCCATTTCTCTGCTTGCTCGAAGGTCATCACTTGAATGAACAGCTTCCACACTGGGAAATCTCCTTTTTCAATTGCGTTGAACAAGTCGCGGATGGCGTAGTCTGGATCTTCAGATGCAAGACGTCCGGCCTGCTCAACAGTGAGATTTTTGACTCCTTGCGTTGGCTGAAATCGAAAGAAAATTGAGAATTTTAAAGTTCAAACTCGCCTTGAAGTGGAACTTGACATAAACTGCCTTTCCGTCTTTGTTAACCATCTTGAAGGTGTGCGATCCGTATCCATTCATGTGACGGTAGCCATCAGGAGTTCCTCTGTCGGAGAAGAGGAACATCACCTGATGAAGACCCTCTGGTCTGTGCATCCAGAAGTCAAACATAGCATTTGGGTCCTTCAGATGAGTTTGCGGATTTCTCTTTTGAGTATGAATAAAGTTCGGGAAATGAATGGGGTCCCGGATGAAGAAAATCGGAGTGTTGTTTCCAACCAAATCCCAGTTGCCTTCCTCCGTGTAGAATTTTATAGCGAATCCACGTGGATCGCGAGCAGTATCCGCAGATCCACTCTCCCCTCCGACAGTCGAGAAGCGAGCAAGAAGTGGTGTCTGTTTTCCGACTTTGCTGAAGATATCAGCTTTGCAGTACTTTGAGATGTCATGAGTCACTTCGAAGTAGCCATGAGCTCCGGCTCCCTTGGCATGAACGACGCGCTCTGGGATACGCTCACGATCGAAATGCGCCATTTCATCCATATACACGACATCTTGCATGAGCATCGGTCCACGTCTTCCCGCGGTGAGCACAGCGGTTTTTGAGTAGATTGGAGCTCCATTCGAAGTTGTGATCACTTGCGGCTTCTGAATCATAAAATTCGGTTAGCAGATGATTAGAAAATTGAATATTCGCACTTACTGGATAATTAGCCTTGTAGGTCTTCAATTGATTATCAGCTGGATCGTTTGGCATTTCGCTTTCTGAAATTCAAGCATTATAAAACCCGTCTGAAACTCCCGAAAAACAAAAAAAATCTCGACGAGGACTCGTTTCAAACACGAGGCGAATGCAATGTTTTGAAGAAAGCGGAATGACGGAGACGGACATCGGGAGAGAGAGAGAAGAAAGATTGTAGCGTTATCATTGACAACTAGAGGGACGTGTTGTTCACATTTGGGTAGAAGACTACGGCATAGTCTTTGATAGTGTCCGGAAAACCGAAATAGAGAGAGAAAGATTATCTATTGATTTAAGCGCTTTTTATATTAAAGCTTTACTGTATTGCACAGTATTTTTGAAAAATAAATGAATTTTTTTGCGCGGGGGAAGAGACATGCAACCTATTATTTTTAAATAAATATCCATTTTTCTTAATGACGCAGCAGCGACCAATTCAAAGACAAATATCGACGAAGGTGGCTGTAATTTTTTATTATTTCTTTAAAAAAACCTGCAAAAATCGGTCTAAATTGTCTCAAATAGTTTTTCACTCTTAAAAACCCGCATTGTGCCGGCGAAACAGCGATTTAATTTGCACATTGCACATCTATAAGTGTTGAAATTCAATTTGGTTTTTGAATTTCAGCGAACTCATTTCCTTATAGAGCACACGGCCAGAAAATGCTGACGCTGGACGGTTATGTAACCATCGATAAGAGAGGAGGGTTCTCAAAGTATTAATTTTGCAAGTCCGCTTCTCCAGATTATTAATATTTTCCGTGCAAACGCCTCTAACTTAAAATCGGCGGCGAGCAAACATCTTATCAATATTATTGATTTAAATTGCATATATTGCAAGTATGCTTATTATTTTTTAAATTTATGTACATGCCTTCAAACTTAAAAATTATCAATGCTTATTCTGACAGAGAATGCGTCGAACAGAATTTCCAAAATCGGGATGAACATTGGTGAGCACTTTGATCATTCCTTGTTGCACCTGCTCGTAACATGGACGCAGTGCGCTGGCAATATTCTCAGCTAGCCTGCTTCTTTGCTCCTCATTGAGCACTTTCTCCCAGAATTGACGCGGCTGCTCGTAGTTGTGATCATCTCCAGTTTCATAGCGATCCACATCTCCAACTGCGGCAAACGTGGATTCTTTCGCATCGTCACGTGTGCGGTATCCTTTGAAACTGTTGGGGAAATAGTTTGGAGCGTCTCCTTGGTTGTCATAGGCCATTGAACCGTCGCGCTGGGTATTGTGCGCACGCGAACGATACGGACAGTTGACAGGAAGCTGAATGTAGTTCGGTCCGAGGCGATGGAAGTGAGTATCGGTGTAAGAAAAGATTCGTCCCTGGAGCATTTTATCAGGGGAGAACTCGATTCCTGGAACGATGTGTGCTGGACAAAAAGCGGCTTGCTCAATCTGTAACACGACGTAAACTATGATTTTGGAATTAGAATGAAAGTTACCTCAGCGAAATAGTTTCTCGGGTTTCTGTTGAGCACCATCTTTCCGACCTCAATCAGCGGATGGTCTCCATGTGGCCAAACTTTGGTAAGGTCGAACGGATTGAACTCCCATTTCTCTGCTTGCTCGAAGGTCATCACTTGAATGAACAGTTTCCACACTGGGAAATCCCCCTTCTCAATTGCGTTGAACAAGTCGCGGATGGCGTAGTCTGGATCTTCCGAAGCAAGCTTTCCAGCTTCGTTTACACTCAAATTTTTGACTCCTTGCGTTGGCTGAAAGAAGTAAGTTTTAGAAGACAAAATGGAAATACAAAATGTGTTAACCTTGAAATGGAATTTGCAGTAGACAGGATGCCCTTCCTTGTTAACCATTTTAAATGTGTGTGATCCATATCCATTCATATGACGATATCCGTCTGGAATTCCACGATCCGAGAAAAGGAACATCACTTGATGTATAGCTTCAGGTCGATTGATCCAAAAATCAAACATAGCATTTGGATCTTTCAGATGAGTTTGCGGATTTCTCTTTTGAGTATGAATAAAGTTAGGGAAATGAATGGGGTCACGGATGAAGAAAATCGGAGTGTTGTTTCCAACCAAATCCCAGTTGCCTTCCTCCGTGTAGAATTTTATAGCGAATCCACGTGGATCCCGAGCAGTATCCGCAGATCCACTCTCCCCTCCGACAGTCGAGAAGCGAGCAAGAAGTGGTGTCTGTTTTCCGATTTTACTGAAGATATCGGCTTTGCAGTACTTTGAGATGTCATGAGTCACTTCGAAGTAGCCATGAGCTCCGGCTCCTTTGGCATGAACGACGCGCTCTGGGATACGCTCACGATCGAAATGAGCCATTTCATCCATATAAACGATATCTTGCATGAGCATCGGTCCACGTCTTCCGGCAGTGAGCACCGCGGTTTTCGAGTAGATTGGAGCTCCATTGGAAGTTGTGAGAACATGTGGTTCCTGAAAAAAAAATATGTTCAGACTATCTACAAATAAATTAATGAAAATAAACTGACTGCGTGATTCTCCTTATAAGATTTCAATTGCTCTTCTGCCATGGTGCCTGGAGTAGACTGATTTACAGCTGAAAAAGGAGAAAAAGGATAATAATTCTCGCCTACAAATGTTTCCTTGAAGTAATTGGTAATTCGAGACAGTCTAGAATGCGAAATGAGAAGGTAAGCTCACTTAAATTGGCCATGTGAGGTAGCATTGGCATTTTGAGTTTCCGTGGTGTCCGTTTCGAAGAATCAACACTGCAAACAAACAGACTTTGCTTTTTCTAAAAAAAATTCGATGGAAAACCGGAGCAGATTAAAAGGAATGAAACCCGCGAAAATAAATAAATGAGTTATGGGATGGAGGTAAAAGGAATTGAGAAGACGTTTTTAAGGCTTCCACGAAAGACGAAATAAGACGGTCTCGCCTCGTCTTCGTCTTAAATTCGTCTGACGCGCAGAGATAAGCATTTTAATGGACGACGTAAGACGAATTCAAGACGAGCTGAAAGACGAACGGCTTAAACGTTTTTATTATCTTTTTGGTTTTGCTTAGACAATTGAAGTTTTTCAAATAAATTGAGGCATCAAAATTTGAATGCTTATTTAATAGATTTCCAAGGGCGAGTAGAAATTTTATTTTTTAAAATATCGAAAGTGAGAAAATTGATTTTCGAATATTCTACGATGGTTGCATTGCCTCGATTAAGGTCTCCACGAAAGACAAAGACAAAAAGTCGTCTTACGTAATAAAAAGTTGTCAACACACTGCGTTAGACGAATTCAAGACGAAGAAGACGAAACTTTCTGCAGTGAACGTTGCATCACCATTAGCTGGACGTTAATGAAGCGTTTAAAGGTGCACCAACCAAAGGGAATGATATCTCCTAATTTTAAAAGAAGGTTGTGCTCTTTGGCTTCCCCGAAAACTTCTAAAAAGGAACTACTGTATTCCCTCAGAACTCCGAACTTTAAAGGCGCAATTGTTGGAAATACAATTTACAATATTTTAAAAAATATTAAAATTTATTTAATTCCTTTTAGTGATGAATTAAAATGCATTCATGCAAGCCGAAATGTGAGAAAATTGCTTTTCAACGCACAATTTCTAAATAAAAATAGTTCGAAAAACATCAATTAATTTTTATTTTTTATCTCATTGTTATTCTAAATTGTTATTCTAAAGCGGAGCAATGAAGCATCCAGATTTTTTCATTCGAGCAGAAATTTAAACGATCAGCAAAAGTAAAACATATTAAAGAATAGCTTAAGTTATTGAGCGGAGCTTAAAGATTACCAAGGGGAAACCCTCTCGTGAAATAATGTCTAAAGTGATGTCAACGTTCATAAAAAGAAAGGAGACGGAAAAGAATTGAAATGTTGAACAACGCGTGGTGTCTAGCCCCCTCCGAATATAAGTGCCGTCCTTTTTATACTAAGGGAATTGTCAGCATCAAATAATAGCAATGTCATCATCATTTACATTGTTTTTTCGCAACCAAACACCAGGTATTCGCAGAAGAAAAAATCTTTGCGGACAACGACTTTCATCATCGTTTTTCATTTAGAGGCAAGCGAAGCGAATCTGCTGAAAACAAAAGCGAAGTGATTTTTCTAGAACGTTGATTAAAAATCGATATTCTTTCCCGGTATTCCTTAACTATCCACCTCTTGATCTCTTGAGGTTTTTGACAAAAAAAATTTATTTAATTATATAAGAAATTTTTCAGATAACTAATTTTTTAAAGTCAAACATGTCGAGTTCACTGCAACTAAAAATAAAAGAAAAATAAATTATATTTTGAGGTTTCACTAGAATTTTTATTATTTTTTCGACGGCTTTATCATAAAAAAGACTAAAAGTGGGGAAATGAGAAGGTTGCACTGCCGCTTTATACACGAACGAGCGGAAGAAGTGAGGCAGCCCTTGATCAAACATTACTCAGCATGTTTACTTGTTTAGCAGTTACTAGTGACCCGCGTTTTGCTTTCTCGCATTTTTTTGTGGAGAAAAGCTAATAGTAAGTAAAACATTTGGCATATGGGAAGAAAGGAACGCAGAGCACAATATTTAAATACTTTTAAAATGCAACTTACCAGATTTCTGGAGTACCAAGAAGTAAGGGAGGTTCTGTAGAATCGAGGTGTTCTGGAAAATTAGAATTTACACTTTTTTTTTTCTTTTCGAAAAAGGTCTTTATTGTGGAAGGATTTCGATCGAAGGAAATTCATTTCGAAAACTAAAAAGTGTAAAATGCTGATTGCAGTAGATAAAAAAGAAGGAATATTGATAATCTGACATGAAGCTTTCAAAATTGAATGCCGAACAATTAAAAATGAATAATTTTTATCTGAAATTTATAAAAATTAAAGTAAAATGTATAAAAACAACCATAAATTGCCTTTTGAAACCATTACAGATTAAAAAAAACTATGGTCACCCATATTACAATTTTTCATATCGTGATGAGACACAAATAGCTAAAATGGGTTCTGCGTCTTTAAAGCTACAGTAGAAGACAATAATTTCTCGTTGCTCACTTCTTTAATCGCTTGGGGCTCCATCGAAACTTCAATTAGCGAATTCAAAACGATGGAATGAAGCCATGAGTCAATTGCACGTCATCTGAATTGCTTCAAGCACACAAAATTTTCTGTCTATAACTGCAAACGCATCCAAAAATTAAAGGAATTTGAAAAGTTCCTACTAAATCCTACTAAAGCACGAAGTTTCGAAGCGACCCACAATACTGGATATTTTAAAACCGCGAAATTTCAGAACCGATACATTTCGAAACCACGTCGTTTCGAAAAGACCCAGAAAACTGGAAATTAGCAAACCGCAACATTTTAAAAACGAAAAATTGCAAAACCACGACGTTTCGAAACCGAGATCTTTTGAAAGCACGAAGTTTTAAAACGACCCACAAAACTGGACATTTTGAAACCGAAAATTTTCAGAATCGAGACATTTTAAAACCGAGACATTTCGAAACCGCCACGTTTCGAAAAGACCCACAAAATTGGAAATTTCCCAACCGCAACATTTCCAAACAACGACGTTTCAACCCCACGACGTTTCAAAACCACGACGTTTCAAAACCACGACGTTTCAAAACCACGGCGTTTCAAAACCATGACGTTTCAAAAAAGGCGGCGTATTAAAACCACGCCGTTTCAAAACCATGACGTTTCAAAACCAATTTCCTTCTAAAGCACGAAATTTCGAAAAGACCCACAAAACTGAACATTTTGAAATCACGACGTTTCAAAACCACGACGTTTCAAAAACACGACGTTTCAAAAACACGACGTTTCAAAACGACGACTTTTCAAAACCACGACGTTTCAAAACCACGAAGTTTCAAAAACACGACGTTTCGAAACCAATTTCCTTCTAAAGCACGAAATTTCGAAAAGACCAACAAAACTGGACATTTTGAAACCACGACGTTTCAAAACTACGACGTTTCAAAAAAGGCGTCGTATCAAAACCACGCCGTTTCAAAACTATGACGTTTCAAAACCATGACGTTTCAAAAACATGACGTTTCAAAACCATGACGTTTCAAAACCACAACGTTTCGAAACCACGACGTTTCGAATATTCCCAGAAAACTGGACATTTCGAAACCGCAAAATTTCAAAACCACGACGTTTCAAAACCATGGCGTTTCAAATACACGACGTTTCAAAAAAGGCGTCGTATCAAAACCACGCCGTTTCAAAACCATGACGTTTCAAAATCACGACGTTTCAAAACCATGACGTTTCAAAACCATGACGTTTCAAAACCACAACGTTTCGAAACCACGACGTTTCGAATATTCCCAGAAAACTAGACATTTCGAAACCGCAAAATTTCAAAACCACGACGTTTCAAAACCATGGCGTTTCAAATACACGACGTTTCAAAAAAGGCGTCGTATCAAAACCACGCCGTTTCAAAACTATGACGTTTCAAAACCATGACGTTTCAAAAACATGACGTTTCAAAACCATGACGTTTCAAAGCCACGACCTTTCAAAACCACGACGTTTCAAAAACACGACGTTTCAAAACGACGACTTTTCAAAACGACGACTTTTCAAAACCACGACGTTTCAAAACCACGAAGTTTCAAAAACACGACGTTTCGAAACCAATTTCCTTCTAAAGCACGAAATTTCGAAAAGACCCACAAAACTGGACATTTTGAAACCACGACGTTTCAAAACCACGCCGTTTCAAAACCATGACGTTTCAAAATCACGACGTTTCAAAACCACGCCGTTTCAAAACCATCCAAAATAGTGTTGTTTATTGTGTCATTCACTGGAAAATGGGTATATTTTCAAATGTATTAGGACTAATGTTCACTCGGTTTCGAAGCGTCCGGTTTCGAAATGTCGCGAAGCGCAGAGCGTAGATCAATATTCCTTGAATGTCAATTCACGAAATTTGCATTCCGTCCTTCAATTGCTCTCTCTATCTATGCGAATTGAATTAGAAGCCAGCGACTCCACACATTTCACTTTCATTTCAAGACCAACACCATCTTTGTGTGGCGCGAAATGTGCTCAGCGGTCATTGCTCATGAGGAGGAGAGCGTCATTCTCGAAATAATTGACTTATTATGTTAAGCTGTGGAGATGGAGAATCAAATAAAATGGAAGAGAAGTGGAAATGAGATGCTTCGACGACGACGCTTTTTATTCTTTCTCTCTCTCCCCCCCCCCCCCATCTTCTTGTTTCAACTACATAGTTTCAGCTATAATATTTTCAGCGAGTTTCTGCTCCATTTCTTTAAATTTTATAGCCAAATACATGATTGGGATATTAGGCTTTCTCGCAACTAGGACGTTTCGAAACCTTTCTTGCTTGCTCTGCTCCTTGAAGATCGTCATGGCCTTCTGAATGCACCGAGGAAAGAGCATCAGAATAAACCATTTTCTGGAGGGGTTTTCCCTCATTAAATGCTGAAATTCTCTCTCTTTTAAAGCGCATTTCGTTCATTCAAAACTTCTAATGTTCCGAAACGGTGTGGTTTTGAAACGTCACTATTCGAAAAGAGCACTATGCATTTGGGACCACCTGAAATTCATAAATTCCATCGGTTTTTCTGAAATTCTTAGAATAATCGCATATTATTGAAGGTTGAGCAGTTGAGCACTTTCTAGCAGCAACCTTTCTTTGGAAACAAGGCAATGGGGTCTGTAATTATAATAAACGAGTTCGAACGACATTCCGAAATAACGCAAAGCGCGTTGTTTATCGTATTTCTTTCAAATCATTTTTCGCGATTTCTCGAGAAATTTCCGACATTTTTTTCGAGAAATTCTCGAAAAATTTCGAAAATTCACGAAAAGAAACATTTTGATTAAAAAAAAATAATAAACTAGTTCGAACGACACTTCGAAATAACGCAAAGCGCGTCGTTTATCGTATTTCCATTCAAATAATTTTTCGCGATTTCTCGAGAAATTTTTCTCTCTTATAGATCTCTTATAGAAGGGCACCGTCTGCAAAATCTGACTCTGAGCTGTAACGCGAAGGACTAAGGTTCTCTTCACGATTCCTTTGTTCCCTAACGACACTGAATCAATGAGAAATGTGCTTCCTTGTTACAATTTTCATCGTCGGGACATCGGGAGGAGCATAATAACTGGAACAAGGCTGGAAATGACACCAACGCCTTCAGATGCACTTCAGACCTCCCCGAATCGATTGAGCTCGTCTGCCTTCAAAGAGCTCTGAGATTCCAGTCTGATGAATTCGGATTCAATTCTGTCTGATCTGACGAATATCTGACGAATTCAGATTCAGGCATTCTAGAAATCTGAAATTGGAGATTGCTCTTTCGTACTCTTCTGAAAGCATTACTGTAGTTTCCGAGCCTCATATTTTCAGCCGAATTTTCAGCAGAACTCTTCTGAAAACCCAAAATGACTGTAATTGTCTTTATATACAGCGTTTGAGGTAACCCAGGGTGGCGTTTTTCCGAATTTTTAAGATAGCGTCCAGAAAAGCCATCTGTAGAGCAACAAACTCCGCGGAGAGCACCAAGGGAGCATAATAAAAGAGTTGGCGAGCAGTTAATTAGCAAGAGCTAGCAGGAGTATGGATTTCTGAATCCATACTCCAGCTAGGCAACTGTAGAGATCACAAGAGAAGATCAGCGTTCAGCTCCGTGCACGGATGCGGAATCAACTTCTCTAACCAGCTTCTCGTTTGGCTATTAGAGCTCTCAACATCTGGAAACTCAAATTGAGCATTTTGAGCCGTGAGATACAGCACAAAAGTTATTTGAAACGGCTCAAATGGTCTAAAAAGAGCAAATTCTAATAGCATCCGTTGTTTTGGCTCTCCAAACTGAAATTACTTCGAAAACGACAGTAGCGACTTCAGAAGAGTACGACAGAGCAATCCCCAATTTCAGATTTCTAGAATGCGTGAATTCGAAGGCAGACGTGCTCAATTCGAGGAGATCTGAAGTGCAACATGATGCGTTGGTGTCATTTCCAGCCTTGTTCCAGTCTTTATGCTCCTCCCGATGTCTGGTCCTATTGGGATCTTCTATGACGCTGAAAATTGCAACAAGGAAGCACATTTCTCATGCGCTTTTTGTAGGCAGCGCTCAAAGATGCCCGTCAGTCCGTCAGAAAGTCGGAAAATCCATCCTCTATTCGCCTGTATGGACGCGGATTCTTTCAGCAAGGTCTTGTGTAAGGATCCAGGCTTCTGATAGCCCTATGTGCGCTGGAGCGCTGGAAGAACGATGGTGTCGAAGAGTTGAACTCGGATTCGGGGGCTGGTGAGAGCGCATCATCTGAAGTGCATCATGAGGCGTTGGTGTCATTTCCAGTCTTGTTCCAGTCTTTATGCTCCTCCCGATGTCTGGTCCTATTGGGATCTTCTATGACGCTGAAAATTGTAACAAGGAAGCACATTTCTCATGCGCTTTTTGTTGGCAGCGCTCAGAGTCGATCTTGCAGACCAGACGGCTTTACGAGATGCCCGTCAGTCCGTCAGAAAGTCAGAAGGTCCATCCTCTATTCGCCTGTATGGACGTGAATCACAGCTGGCCTTGCCTTGACGTCCCACGGATTCTTCCAGCAAGGCCCTCTGTAAGGGGCCCAGGCTTCTGAAAACCGTAATTGCGCGATGATGACGAAGAGTTGAGCTCGAATTCGGAAGCAGATGAGATCGGCAGTGTGGTTTTTTAATGATTTTCAGCGCTGCCTAGGCTGCACGTCTTCTTCTGAGGAGTTCTGATTCTGAATTCGCATCTGAATCCCCTGGAGACACGCTGAATCCAGAAGGCCGATGGCTCTCTGTGTGGCCAGCTACCAAAACAGAAGTTATTGGTGGCAAGTGAGGCCACCCGCAGGATCAAAGCGATCCAAAAGAGCCCTCGTGAGTACGAAAGAGCTGCATCCAATTTCAGTCTGGAATCAGAATCCCCTGGAGACACGCTGCATTCAGAAGGCCGGGGGAAACGGAAGCCAAGACGACTTCACTGGACTTCAGAAATTTCCAATTCAAGAGCGACGGAACACCCAAAATCAGAGAAAGATCCGCAGATTTTGCCGGGAAATTTCGAGAAGAATTATTGCCAAAAACTGAGAAATACTCATTTTTTTCAATTTCGGCGAAGAAAAACCTAATTTTCAGACATTTTCAGCCAAAAAAGCGCTACTTTCAAAGTTTCTCGGTTTTTGCGATTTTTTTTGTGAATAACCGCATTAGTGGTTTCAGATAAAGCGCGGCGGGTACAATGGAATAATAATTAACGGATACATTTAGGCATTTTCAGCCTATTTCACGTGCTTAAAGATGCATAATCTGAGCCGAATGTTTCCCATTTTCAGCCTCATTTCTGCTCTTCAAAGAAATTGAGCATTTTTCTGCAAAACCTCGTGTTCTGTTTAATGCGATTTTGCTCCTGCACTGCACACTTTATCTCTAACTGATTTCCAGAAAAATGAGAGAAAGCAAGCGTCCTGTGCCGGTTGTCGGCTGTACTCAGGCAACTTGCCGCTTTCCATGGCACTTTGCCTATTGCCGAACATTCTTGGAGATCATGAAAGAAATAATTATTCCTTTTTTTTCATTCTCGAATACAGTGCTGGCCAAAAAGGTATTAATAATCCGGTTTTTCGTGTCGATATCGATTCGATTTTGAATCGATTTAGTTCAATTCGATTCGACAAAAGTTAATCAACAAAAATAGTGCAAATGCGCTCTACCGACCAATGCCTTCGGCGGCGGTTTGAAATCGTATTTTTATCGCTTTCATTCAGATTGCATTTTTTAATGCAATTCTTTTTTTTTTATATTAGTTTTTTACACTTTTCTACGATTTTTCACGTTTTGTTTTCGTTTTCACTAAAAACAGTTAAAAATACGATTTTAATCCGCCACCAAAGGCATTGTTCGGTAGAGCGCATTTGCACTATTTTTGTTGATTCGATTTTATCGAATCGAATCGAACTGAATCGAATTGAATCGATTCGATTCGATTCAATCCAATTTTAAAATCGAATCGAATCGAATCGAAATGTGGAATGTGTGAAACACAGTTACGCAAATATGCAGACTAAAAAATTGCATCATTTTTGAAAAATTATTGAAATTTTTATATATTTTTTTTCGTTTTTTTTCCATATTTCATTTTTTCATGATTTTCGGGAATTCTGGAGGCTGCATTCCCCATTCAATGACTCAGAATTGCGATGTGCACGTGCTGGAAGTCCCCATGCAGACTAGTGGAGCAGATTCAAGTCCGGTGAGACTTCTGGAGCATTGGCAGAGGAAGGTGGAGCTGGTTTCCTTCAAATCGCATTGTTTGTTGATCCTTACACCTGGATCTTCAAACATCTTAGCATCGGAGGAGGATTGATCCAAGAACCATGACTTATGGTGGATCTGATGCTTCGTTGATCCTTCTTCGGCGCTCATTTTCTTCATATTGGTTGAACACAAAGTTATTGCGTTTTTGAATCTTCAACTTTAAATGACCATAACTTTTTTTTAAATCAAATTTATTAATCGAAATCAAAACCATTAGAATCAATACATTTTTGCCAACGAGAAACAAATTTCCTTAGGCCGGTAGCGTTAAAGTCCAGGTTTCACGACCACAGATAACCAAGCATTTTATTCAAAAATCTTTCACAAAAGTAAACAACATAAAAACGCAATAACTTTGTGTTCAACCTAAT
This sequence comes from Caenorhabditis inopinata, assembly GCA_003052745.1. Taxonomy (NCBI): domain Eukaryota; kingdom Metazoa; phylum Nematoda; class Chromadorea; order Rhabditida; family Rhabditidae; genus Caenorhabditis; species Caenorhabditis inopinata. The sequence continues at coordinate 4,263,136 of AP018152.1, read as the reverse complement.
AGAAGGCTCCATCTTCCAGGCTGATTTGTTGGCCTTCAAATGGTGACACTTCTGTACTTTTGCATCCGGCATTCCAGACGCTTCTTCTCCTGGAGCAACTGCCTCCTCCTTTGAGCTCCCAATTCATAGGAGACCTTGAGGAGAGCTGTACACGCTATGCATTCGAGCCAGCTTGCTCTTTTCCAGCATTTCGAACACGATTCGGAGATGGAGCAACTCCTCCTCATTTTGAGCTCCCCAACTCATCTTTCTCGTTATTCAAAATCGAGACTAGATCCTCTGTAGAGTGACAGAAGTTTGTTTTCGAGTGTTTTTGGCTCTTCATGTTCTTCTCTTTCAAGCTGTAGCTGTTATTCGAGACAGACTCCAATTCTCGCTAAAAAATGATGTTAGCAGTTAGAAAACTTGAAAAAAAAACACAAAAAATGCGCCAGCACCCTGCAGTTTGCGCGAAACTCGTGCTCTCAGCCAGTGTGTCGTTTCGAAAAATGATTTCTCGAAAAATGCGTTTTTCGAAAAATATTTCGAGAATTTTTCGAAAATTTCTCGAAAACTTTTTCGGAAATTTCTCGAAATTTTTCGAGAAATTTCTCGAAAAATCGCGAAAAATGATTTGAATGGAAATACGATTAAAAAAAGCGCTTTGCGTTATTTCGGAGTGTCGTTTGAACTACTTTATTGTTATTTTTTATCGAAATGTTTTTTTTCGTGAATTTTCGAGAATTTTTCGAAAAATTTCTCGAAAATTTTCTCGAGAAATCGCGAAAAATGATTTGAATGGAAATACGATAAACAACGCGCTTTGCGTTATTTCGGAGTGTCGTTTGAATTAGTTTATTATTATTTTTTATCGAAATGTTTTTTTTCGTGAATTTTCGAAGTTTTTCGAGAATTTCTCGAGAATTTCTCGAAAATTTTCTCGAGAAATCGCGAAAAATGATTTGAATGGAAATACGATAAACAACGCGCTTTGCGTTATTTAGGAGTGTCGTTTGAATTAGTTTATTATTATTTTTTATCGAAATGTTTTTTTTCGTGAATTTTCGAAGTTTTTCGAGAATTTCTCGAAAAAATGTTCGGAAATTTCTCGAGAAATTTTTCTCGTTGATTTCTCGAGAATTTTTCAAAAATGTTTCGGAAATTTCTCGAGAATTTCTCGAAAAAATGTTCGGAAATTTCTCGAGAAATTTTTCTCGTTGATTTCTCGAGAATTTTTCAAAAATGTTCGGAAATTTCTCGAGAAATTTTTCTCGTTGATTTCTCGAGAATTTTTCAAAAATGTTTCGGAAATTTCTCGAGAATTTCTCGAAAAAATGTTCGGAAATTTCTCGAGAAATTTTTCTCGTTGATTTCTCGAGAATTTCTCGAAAAAATGTTCGGAAATTTCTCGAGAAATTTTTCTCGTTGATTTCTCGAGAATTTTTCAAAAATGTTTCGGAAATTTCTCGAGAATTTCTCGAAAAAATGTTCGGAAATTTCTCGAGAAATTTTTCTCGTTGATTTCTCGACAATTTTTCAAAAATGTTTCGGAAATTTCTCGAGAAATTTTTCTCGTTGATTTCTCGACAATTTTTCAAAAATGTTTCGGAAATTTCTCGAGAATTTCTCGAAAAAATGTTCGGAAATTTCTCGAGAAATTTTTCTCGTTGATTTCTCGAGAATTTTTCAAAAATGTTCGGAAATTTCTCGAGAAATTTTTCTCGTTGATTTCTCGAGAATTTTTCAAAAATGTTTCGAAGTTTTTCGAGAATTTCTCGAAAAAATGTTCGGAAATTTCTCGAGAAATTTTTCTCGTTGATTTCTCGAGAATTTTTCAAAAATGTTTCGGAAATTTCTCGAGAATTTCTCGAAAAAATGTTCGGAAATTTCTCGAGAAATTTTTCTCGTTGATTTCTCGAGAATTTTTCAAAAATGTTTCGAAATTTCTCGAGAATTTCTCGAAAAAATGTTCGGAAATTTCTCGAGAAATTTTTCTCGTTGATTTCTCGAGAATTTTTCAAAAATGTTTCGGAAATTTCTCGAGAATTTCTCGAAAAAATGTTCGGAAATTTCTCGAGAAATTTTTCTCGTTGATTTCTCGAGAATTTTTCAAAAATGTTTCGGAAATTTCTCGAGAATTTCTCGAAAAAATGTTCGGAAATTTCTCGAGAAATTTTTCTCGTTGATTTCTCGACAATTTTTCAAAAATGTTTCGGAAATTTCTCGAGAATTTCTCGAAAAAATGTTCGGAAATTTCTCGAGAAATTTTTCTCGTTGATTTCTCGAGAATTTTTCAAAAATGTTCGGAAATTTCTCGAGAAATTTTTCTCGTTGATTTCTCGAGAATTTTTCAAAAATGTTTCGAAGTTTTTCGAGAATTTCTCGAAAAAATGTTCGGAAATTTCTCGAGAAATTTTTCTCGTTGATTTCTCGACAATTTTTCAAAAATGTTTCGGAAATTTCTCGAGAATTTCTCGAAAAAATGTTCGGAAATTTCTCGAGAAATTTTTCTCGTTGATTTCTCGAGAATTTTTCAAAAATGTTCGGAAATTTCTCGAGAATTTCTCGAAAAAATGTTCGGAAATTTCTCGAGAAATTTTTCTCGTTGATTTCTCGAGAATTTTTCAAAAATGTTTCGGAAATTTCTCGAGAATTTCTCGAAAAAATGTTCGGAAATTTCTCGAGAAATTTTTCTCGTCGATTTCTCGAGAATTTCTCGAAAAAAATTTCGAAACGACACACTGCAACCATAGCTACCTGATTTGTGGGTTTTGCCATTGCTTTGTGTTGTTTATCGGCGTCACACGCATCCGTTCGTTTTCAATTCTTTTTTCAGTGTAGTTGTGGCATCCGGTGAGCAAATTAATTTCCTCTCAATCCCTCCATCCCTCTCTCTCTCTCTTTTTCAGAATTTGTCTTGTTTTATTTTCATAGTCCTTGTGTGTGCTCGTTCCAGAAGAGTAGTTCATTCATCCATTCATTCATCCCCTCCCCCCCCCCCCCCCCTCCCTTTCCCGTCGTTTTTCTTTCCTTTTTGACTTCTTGAGAGCACAACATTCATTTTCCAAATTTCCAGTTTTCAATTTGTTTCTTTTCTGCGCTTGAATTGAGAGAAATGAGCCTAGAAAAGAGCACCAAATGGAGCATTGTTGATTGTTGAGCGTCCCGTCTGGAAGATGAGCCCTTGCCTCAGGTCAGGAGCTGAGCAAAAGTCTCGGCAGTGCTCAGAGAGAGAGAGAGGTCAGTGCTTCGCTTCAACTTTTTAGAGCCCGAAGCTCTTAAAGCTTAGGGCTTCAAGAGCCCGATTTCAGAGTCCTCCTCTACAGTTTCTAAAGAGCTGAAATTGCTCTCTAAATTTCTGAAACTGAGGATTCTCAATAAATTGTCTGGGAGTCTTTTGATGCTCCGCTCAAGAGCATTTTGATGCTCCAGCCGAGACCAGCCGCTCTTGTCTGACTTCCGTAGAATCTGTTTGACGAATAGAGAAATTTGATACAGTAAGACATGCAAAACTGGAATTTTTTAGCTGAAAACCCTCAAACTGTGAGCTAGAAGAAGTGTGAGCGCTCTGAAAATCTGAAAATCTGAAAACCTTCTTTCTATACAGTCTTAACCAAGACTGCAGCAGCTCAATGAAGTGAGCAGGAATTTCAGAAGAATGAGCTACAGTATGCTAGGTTAATAGTGCAGAACATAGAGAATTTTCCAGAAGAATTCCAGAAAAATTCCTTCCAGAACGACTTAAACAGAGACCACTAGAGAACTAGAAAAACGAAAATCAAACAAAACTTCTGCTAGATTCAGTAATTTCCGTTAAATTGAATTTTCAGCCTTTTTTTGAGGTTTTCAGTCTTTATTTTTTAGCTCTGAAACTGCAAAAAAAATGCATGGAAATCCTTATTTAAAATCAGCAAAAAAGCGAAGATTTCCATGGGGGCCGTGGTTGATTTTCCGGCGCTATCAGCCATCCACCTACCGAAATCTATTAATTTTTAAGTATTCCGATTGAAATTATAATTGTATTTTATGAAAAATAATAAAAAGAAGATTTTAATGACACAGAACTCTCTATATGCTCTCTACGTGGAAATCAGTTAACCGGATTCAAGTTTGGAGACATGGTTTGCCACTGACGGCGCTTTTTTTAAAATTATAATTTTTGAATTAAAAAAAAAAGCATTTTTTGCTACGAATTTGCTGGAAAAATTGACTTTTATTAATTAGAAAAAAATTAAATATTTTTACTGAAAGTACGGTAAGCATTGTACCATGTTCACGCGGTGTTTACACACAATTTTCGAAAATTTGTTTTTTTTTGTTGTTTGTCGCTTCCCTTATTTTACCTAAAAATTGACGAATTTTACGATTTTTTGACTTGGAATGATCTAAATTCGAAAACGGCGAGCAATTTAAGTGATGATTTGCTGAAAAAAGCAACAAAGGAGTGTAAGGTAAGTCGTTTCTTTCACTAATAATTCTAATAAAATAAATTTATTAAAGATACGAGTTACATAAAATTCAATTTTGAAGAAAATTATGTAAGTTCACCGAGACAAGACTAAAAAGCGCAAAACTAATGAAAATCTTTTGATAAAATTTGAAATGAAAAACGATTGACGTTCGAAGAGATGTCGAATTTGTGAAAGGAATTTCTGCCGATGTGATGCTGTCAGAAACCTTTTCTGAAAGAACAGAATCTTCTGGACGATTCGGCGTTGAGAGTTCTTCAGAACATTGCGAATCTCCGAAGTGTGTTCGCCACGACGTCTTAAGTTCTTTTCGAATTCAAAGACGGTAAAATCGAATAATTTCAATTGATGCTCCAATAAACAGCTTGTTGAATGCCGACCGTTTTCGCCATTAGCATCTCACCACTGAATGGTCGATTTTCAGCTTTTTGCTCACAATATTATGAAAAAACGAAAAAAAACGGCGAGTAATTTATGTGATGACTTGCAGAAAAAAGCAACAAAGGAGGTAAAGTAAGTCGTTTATTTCACTAATAATCCTAATGAAATACATTTATTAAAAATACGAGTTACATAAAATTTCATTTTGAAGAAATTTATGTTCCCACGGAGCTGTAAGTTCATCGAGAAAAGACTAAAAAGCGGATAACTAATGAAAATGTTTTAAATACATAACATTTAAAATGAAAAACGGTCGACGATCGAAGAGATATCGAATTTGTGAGAGGAATTTCTGCCGATGTGATGTCGTCAGAAACCTTTTCTGAAAGAACAGAATCTTCTGAACGTTTCGGTGTTGAAAGTTCTTCAGAACAATCTCCGAAGCGTGTGCGCCACGACGTCTTCGGGTTCTCCTCGAAAATTTCAATTGATGCTCCAATAAACAGCTTGTTGAATGCCGACCGTTTTGGCTTTTAGCAATCTCACCACTGAATGGTCGATTTTCAGCGTTTTGCTCACTCATGCTCGTATGAAAAAACGAAAAAAAAACGGCGAGAAATTTATGTGATGATTTGAAAAAAAAAGCAACAAAGGAGGTAAGGTAAGTCGTTTATTTCTCTAATAATCCAAATAAAATTAATTTTTTTCAAAGATACGGGCTACATAAACTTCAATTTGAAAAAATTTATCCTTCCACGGAGCTATAAGTTCACCGAGAAAAGACTAAGAAGCGGATAACTAATGAAAATATTTTGATAAAATTTTGAATGAAAAACGATTGACGATCGAAGAGATATCGAATTTGTGAAAGGAATTTCTGCCGATATGATGCCGTCAGAAACCTTTTCTGAAAGAACAGAATCTTCTGAACGTTTCGGTGTTGAAAGTTCTTCAGAACAATCTCCGAAGCGTGTGCGCCACGACGTCTTCGGGTTCTCCTCGAAAATTACAATTGATGCTCCAATAAACAGCTTGTTGAATGCCGACCGTTTTCGTTTTAAGCATCTCACCACTGAATGGTCGATTTTCAGCTTTTTTCTCACAATAGTATGAAAAAACGAAAAAAAACTTTGTTTTTGAAGATTTTTTCCCTTTTGTCTCCTGTTTTCAGAGTATTCTCCATGAATTCATAATCTCTCATGGCTCTTTTGCCCGGCTCTTACCCCTAAAGAGTTTCCGCATTCCCAAACGTTTTAACAGTTGTTCACATGATCTATTAAATTTGATATTAATACTGAATTTTTTCATTGTCTCTTGAGAATTCTCTGGGCTCTCCTGCAGTCTGCGGGTGAGCTAACTGGAAATCTGCTCCGTCATTTCTAGGAAATTTTAATTTTGTTTCACTCGTTATTAATTTATTCTCTTTTTGTTCGAAATAGTTGAATATATAACGAATTTTCCTTTAAATTAGTTGTTTGGTTTTCAGAATCCAACGCTTGCTCGACTCCTTTTGGCTAATGAAACATGGTCGCTGTCGGAGAGCCAGACACAATCAACTCTGAGAATTTTCGCCTTCATTGCGTGGCTAGAAACAGGGAAATATTAATTTTGGAAAATCGAGAAAATGACTTTCGGAAAAAAAATTCAATTTATTTCGGAAAATTGAAATTTCTTCGTTTTCTTCGGTTTTTCGTATTTTTCCCAACTTCACACAAATCTTATAGTGTACCCCTTCAAAAAAAATTTAAAATTTAAGAGCGCGCTTTGAATCTGGAATTTGGTGTTCGATGTATAATCGCCGTAAAAAAGTTCCGACATTTTTTCGAGCCCGCGAAAATCGGGATTTGAATTTAGAGGCTCCGCCCATTTCATCATCAGAGCGCATTTGCTTTGCGCGATATATTTTTTGAATTTTTATTTTTTTTTTCTGAATTTTCAGAATTAAACTGGATTAAAAGAACGAAATTGTATTAATCGTGAATTTTTTTACACGTTTCTTCGAATGTTTAAATATATCAATTTGCGTCATTTATTTTTTTTTTTTTCGTTTTTTCTGATAAAAATATATCGCGCATAGCAAATGCGCTCTGATGATGAAATGGGCGGAGCCTCTAAATTCAAATCCCGATTTTCGCGGGCTCGAAAAAAATGTCGGAACTTTTTTTTACGGCGATAATATTTCTTCAATTTTATTTAATTATGGTTCCTTATTACCTGCTTTATTGCTTTCGCTCGTTGTGTTCGGATGGCCTAGTGGATAGTGGCTGCGTCTATGGCTCAAGGGGCCAAGGGTTCACTTTTTAACTCTTAATAAACACTTCCAAATTGTTGATTACAACAACGAAGTTGAGAAGTTCAATAGACTACTGTAATTTCAGAAAAGTCTTTCATATTTCGAATTTCTGACTCCTCGATTTCATTAAGAAGCAACTGGCGGTTTGCATTTCTTTTAGTCATTTCCCGTATTCTCTCGTTTCGCCTTCCTCTATCATCATTTCTATAATATTCTGCTCTTCATAAGTAAGACAACGACGAGGAATGCAGACAAAAGGATTCTATATTCCTTCGCATGCCATCATCGTCGTTTCTCGCCCTAACAGACCTATTTCCACATGTTTCCAGTCCATTATTCATGTGTTATTCGATCTCCATATCCATCTCTCTCCCCCCCCCCCCCCCGACCCGAAATACGCCATTCTCTTCGGTCTACCGTCGTTTGCATTCGTCTTTGTTTGGTCTTAAATTGAATGCTCTTCCCCCCCCCCCTCCGCGAAGGAAATTGATATCCACTTTTCGGCTGCACACCACGACGACAACTTCTATTTGTTTTCATTTACAGAAGCGACGACGTCTTCTCCGACTTCTTCAGTGTGGACGGATTGGTGGTGGTGGCACCGACGTCTCGTCAGAGTACGGTTTCCTCCTCTTCTTCTTTCAGCCGCTTCCTTCTTCAAGATTGTTTAAGTTGCTCTTAAAGCGGGCGGCGCCGACTCTTAGAAATTGAGCATCTTGCTCATTTAGACTCTATTGAGCCGGAATAGAGTCTAAATGCAAAGTCTGTGCAAAGTTTGTACAAATTTGTTCCAAATTGTGCAAATCTGTAACAAATTGTACAAAGTCTGTGCAAAGTTTGTACAAAATCTGTACAATTCTGCCCCAAACTGTACAAAGTCTGTGCAAAGTTTGTACAAATTTGTTCCAAATCTGTACGAAGTGTGTACAAAATCTGGGCAAATCTGTAACAAATTGTGCCAAATTGTATTTTCGAGTTCCGCGATTTTTAAGCATTTTTCTTCAGGAAAAATGCTGAAAATACAGGTCACTGCAATATCTAATAGGACGGTCGAATTCAATCCTCCAAAGTCGCGAAGTCTGAATCTAAAGAGCTCTCCCCCAGCTCACGTTGAAAGCGTTGAAAAAGTGATCGAATTCGCTCTCTTTTCGGCCGCTTCTAAAGCTGCTACAGACTAGGAAAGGCAAATTGTACAAAATCTGTTTCAAATCTGTGACAAATGTGCACCAAATTGTACAAAATTTGTACAATGTGTGTGTGAGCCCTGGCTCTCGCTGGAAATCTCCTTCGAGCATCGCTCCTTTCAGAGAAAACACTGAATTTCAGCTACTTTTGGGAAAAATTGCTGGAAAACTGGAAATCGTTTAAGATTTCCATCGCACATCTTTGGAACTGTGGAACACACCGCAATTCAGACGGCGATATTCTTAAAACTGAATCGGAGACGACTCCAATTCGGCGTCTGAAGCTGCTAGGCAAATTTTTACAAAATCTGTACAAAATCTGTACAAATTTGTTCCAAATTGTGCAAATCTGTAACAAATTGTAGAATCCTGCTTCGAATTTGTGCAAATTTGTTCCAAATCAGTACCAGATCTGTACAAAATCTGCACAATTTGGAACAACTTGTAAAAATCAGTGCAAACATGTAGCAAATTGTGCCAAATTGTACAAATGTGTACCAAATTGTACAAAGTCTGTGCAAAGTGTGTACAAAGTCTGGGCAAAATTTGTACAAATTTGTTCCAAATTGTGCAAATCTGTAACAAATTGTGCCAAAAATTGTACAAAGTCTGTACAAAGTCAGTACGAATTTGTTCCAAATACGTGCAAATCTGTAACAAATTGTGCAAAGTCTGTACAAAATCTGTTCTAAATCTGTGTAAATCTGTACCAAATTGTGCCAAAAATTGTACAAAGTCTGTGCAAAGTTTGTGCGAATCAGTTCCAAATTGTGCCAAATTGTACAAAATCTGTGCAAAGTTTGTACAAATTTGTTCCAAATCTGTACGAAGTGTGTACAAAATCTGGGCAAATTTGTAACAAATTGTGCCAAATTGTACATATATTCGGGTTTCGCGGTTTTTAAGCATTTTTCTTCATGAAATATGCTGAAAATACAGGTCACTGCAATATCTAATAGGACGGTTGAATTCAATCCTCCAAAGTCGCGAAGTCTGAATCTAAAGAGCTCTCCCCCGGCTCACGTTGAAAGCGTTGAAAAAGTGATCGAATTCGCTCTCTTTTCGGCCGCTTCTCAAGCTGCTACAGACTAGGAAAGGCAAATTGTACAAAATCTGTGCAAACCTGTAACAAATTGTACCAAATTGTAAAAAGGCTGTGCAAAGTTTGTACAAATTTGTTCCGAATTGTGCAAATCTGTACCAAAATGTACAAATTTGTACAAAATCTGCACAAATATGTACCAAATCTGTAACAAATTGTGTACAAAATCTGGGCAAATTTGTAACAAATTGTGTACAAAATCTGTGCAAATCTGTAACAAATTGTGTACAAAATCTGGGCAAATTTGTAACAAATTGTGCCAAATTGTACATATATTCGGGTTTCGCGGTTTTTAAGCATTTTTCTTCATGAAATATGCTGAAAATACAGGTCACTGCAATATCTAATAGGACGGTTGAATTCAATCCTCCAAAGTCGCGAAGTCTGAATCTAAAGAGCTCTCCCCCGGCTCACGTTGAAAGCGTTGAAAAAGTGATCGAATTCGCTCTCTTTTCGGCCGCTTCTCAAGCTGCTACAGACTAGGAAAGGCAAATTATACAAAATCTGTGCAAATCTGTAACAAATTGTGCCAAATTGTAAAAAGGCTGTGCAAAGTTTGTACAAGTTTGTTCCGAATTGTGCAAATCTGTACCAAAATGTACAAATTTGTACAAAATCTGCACAAATATGTACCAAATCTGTAACAAATTGTGTACAACATCTGGGCAAGTCTGTAACAAATTGTGTACAAAATCTGGGCAAACATGTAGAAAATTGTGCCAAATTGTACAAATGTGTACCAAATTGTACAAAGTCTGTGCAAAGTGTGTACAAAGTCTGAGCCAAATTTGTACAAATTTGTTCCAAATTTGTGCAAACCTGTAGCAAATTGTGCCAAATTGTATAAAGTCTGTACAAAGTCAATACAAATTTGTTACAAATCTGTGCAAATCTGTATCAACTTGTAGAAATCTGCTTCAAATTTGTGCAAATCTGTTCCAAATCTGTACGAAGTGTGTACAAAATCTGGGCAAATTTGTAACAAATTGTGCCAAATTGTACATATTTTCGGGTTTCGCGGTTTTTAAGCATTTTTCTTCATGAAATATGCTGAAAATACAGGTCACTGCAATATCTAATAGGACGGTTGAATTCAATCCTCCAAAGTCGCGAAGTCTGAATCTAAAGAGCTCTTCCTTGCTCACGTTGAAAGCGTTGAAAAAGTGATCGAATTCGCTCTCTTTTCGGCGGCTTTCCTGTCCCCTAATTCAGCTCATCATAACCGCTTTCTCGGTGACTCTCTCTCTGCCGTCTTTCTTTTCCAATTCTCAGTCATCGGAGTCGAAATCCAATTTTGTCGACGTCTTGGGGGGGGGGTGGGGCGGCGCTGCAAGTCGTAGGTTCACCCAGGGTTTCCATATCATATTGGTCCAAAAGCGCCACCCTCCCCCCCCCCCCTCTCCATGTGCGAAGTGCTCATTTTGATGCTCAACTCGTTCTATCGAGTCTACTATCAGCTGTTCGATTTATGTGAGCACACTCTGATATCTGTGCTCATTCTGCTCGTCGTCTTGATCTGCTTCATTCCGGCGTTATTCAAAACGGTTCGTTTCAAACTTCTGATTCTCCTCATCGTCGGAACGGAGCATCGAGAGCTCGAGCTCGCTAAAGCTTGCAGATTGCAGATCTCTGTAATCCTAACTGAGATCGGGATTGGGCCGCCTGGCTAAAGACGCACAGAAGACTAACCTAAGACTAAATTGGTCTGTCTTCCCAATTTTGGCTTGAAGAAACGTAAAAGTGGGCCGTAGTTGGGCCATCTGTTGCACACAAGTACGCCACGCACGTTCAATTTAGAATAACCGCTATGTTCCTTTAAATCCCCGCCACCCCCCCCCCCTCATCTTCTATTCAAAACTGTAGGTTTGCTCTAGAACTTTCATGCACTGGCAAGTTGCCGTGCACAAAGAGTAATCAGTATGCAATTTGTTCACAATTTGGCAACAATTTGTCCACAATTTGGCAACAATTTGGAAACAATTTGTCCACAATTTGGCAACAATTTGTCCACAATTTGGCAACAATTTGGTAACAATTTGTCGACAATTTAGCAACAATTTGTCCACGATTTGTTCACAATTTGTTCACATTTCTCAAAAATTTGTCCACAATTTGTCCACAATTTGGCAACAATTTGTCCGCAATTTGTCAACTATATTGAATATTGAAGTGCGCTCCTTAATAGCAATGCAGAAGTATCCGGATACCATAGGACCATTACCAACCCCCTTCTCCGAATTCGCGGAGCTCCCTACCGGATGGCTCCGCTCTAATTTAAGCTTCGCGGATGTCCAGAACGGTACCATAGTGGGGGAGGGGGGGGGGACATTGAAATCTGAAAATTCTAAGCCTTCGAAGCTGAAAAGTTACGGAAAATTCTAATTTAACGAGCTCTTGAGAATGCGGCGTAACACCTGCAAGCTGCCGTGCACAAAGAGTAATCTGTATGCAATTTGTCCACAACTTGGCAACAAGGACAAATTGCTGACAAATTGTTCCCAAATTGTGGACAAATTGTTTACAAATTGCTCACAAATTGTTGCCAAATTGTGAACAAATTGTTGACAAATTGTTGCCAAATTAAGGACAAATTGTTGACAAATTATAGACGAATTGTTGCCAAATTATTGTTAACATCATTTATGAACGATTTGTCTACAATTTGTTCACAATTTGGCAACAATTTGTTCACAGTTTGGCAACAATTTGTCCACAATTTGCCCACAATTTGGCAACAATTTGTCCACAATTTGTCAACAATTTGGCATCCATTTGTTCACAATTTGTCCACAATTTGTCCACAATTTGTCAACAATTTGGCAACTATTAGTCAACAATTTGTCAGCAATTTTGTTCACAATTTGGCAACAAAAAATGATTTCCAGAGAAATGTTGATAAATGAGAATTCGCCGTGCGCCGATCTTGCTCGGTGCCTTTCAGAATTTTCAGAAATTTCTGAATTTTTTGCTATTTTCCATTCTTTTCAAATTAAAAATCAAAAAATACAAAGTTTCCAGCAATCTGTCTGCCTGCGACACTTTTCAGACCACAGCTAACCTTACAGAGTGCGGCATAAATAATAGGATGAGAGTTTGCGGAAGGCTTGGCGCTGGTACACCGCGCCCAGCGCACACTGTGATTTTTATTTAGTTTAATTACATATTTTTCTTTAATTTTTTTCAAATTCTGGACAATGTTGGCTGAATCTCCGTATAGACTCCCTCCTGGATTCCAAGAGAATGGGATTTTCAAATTCTGAGATTCCAAAAAAGCTGAAAATGCATAATTCTCTGCTCTATTAGAATGTGACTCATTATGAACGTCTAGAGACCCTGGGAGACAAGCCTAGATATGCTCAGTTTGGGTGCCCTGAAGACAGCGCTTCTGAAGGCCTAGGACGATCTTGACGTCAACTATCTGCGACTCCTGAAGGCGAAGAATAGAAGAATCTTTGAAAAATTTTAATTGTATTTGATTTTATATAGTTTGAGTGAACTTTTGTCCAAATTTCATAAAGATTGCACTTTTTTGGCCAAAGTTATGGCGTGTCAAACCCATCCTATTATTTATGCCGCACCCCTGTGGCCTGTCAACTGCATTTCGAGCCGATGAATTATGACCTCTATTAGTGTGTTTCATCATGCCGACATGACAAATGACACTGCTATTACATAAACTCGCGTGTGTGTGTGTAACACGGCTCCAAATTGGTTTTTATGCTCTGATCCCTTGGCGTGCTCTCCCTTCCCCCGTTTTTCAGTGTGTTGCCAAATGGGATTAAATTTTATTTCCAGCGTCCTCCATTGCTCTAATTATGAAATAATTGTGAAGATGTGTCTTAATGAATTCTGAAGTGTTTGGCAGAAAATTTCAGTGAAATACTTAAATTTTTGACGTGAAGTGCTCTCTGGTCACTGGTTCCCCTTTGAGCAAGTGGCTGGAACTTTGAGACGTTTTTCTTGAAATTGGACAGCTCCCTCCCTCCCCCCCCTCTCATTTTTATTTCAGATTTCCTGTTAGACATGCCCTTTTATTAGAGGACTCTTCAAACTTTGTTTTCATATATAATTTTTAGTTAATTCTCTCTAGAAGACGAAGAAGAAGCCCATGCATTTTTTATGACTATTTTACTACTTTTTTTTTGAAGAATTCGAGACGAATTTGTTTTAGTTTTCAATGGGAAAATGGTATTCCAGATTTCATTTTCAGCTATTTCAGCTTTCTGAAAGCGCGCAATTCAGAGAGCAACGAGGGCCTGGAGAACTTGGCTTCAAAAAACCAAAAACCATTTTCAGATATTTGAAAAAGCTTCTGAAATGTGTTTTACGGTTCTCTTTAGAATTGCGCTGCTTCATTTCATTTAGAATTGCGCTGCTTCATTTCATTTAGAATTGCGCTGCTTCATTTTATATGGAATTGCGCTGCTTCATTTTATATGGAATTGCGCTGCTTCATTTCATATAGAATTGCGCTGCTTCATTTTATATGGAATTGCGCTGCTTCATTTCATATAGAATTGCGCTGCTTCATTTCGTATAGAATTGCGCTGCTTCATTTCATTTAGAATTGCGCTGCTTCATTTCATTTAGAATTGCGCTGCTTCATTTCATATAGAATTGCGCTGCTTCATTTCATATAGAATTGCGCTGCTTCATTTCGTATAGAATTGCGCTGCTTCATTTCAAATAGAATTGCGCTGCTTCATGTCACTTAGAATTGCGCTGCTTCATTTTATATGGAATTGCGCTGTTTCGTTTTATTTAAAATTGCCCTGCTTCATTTCATATAGAATTGCGCTGCTTCATGTCACTTAGAATTGCGCTGCTTCATTTCGTTTAGAATTGCGCTGCTTCGTTTCATATAGGAATGCGCTGCTTCATTTCATATAGAATTGCGCTGCTTCATTTCATTTAGAATTGCGGCGCTGCTAAGCAGAAGCAATTTGGTCGTCACGAAATATTCGTGTCGATTTACGAGAGCGCATTTATTGGGGATTTCAGAACGTCGGATTAATCTGGAATTTCAGAATTCTGATTTCAGCTTTCGGAAATTCGGAATTCCGGAATTCCGGAACTTTTGAATATTCCGAATTTGAAATTTCTCTGAAGTTTGGAACGTCGGTATACACTGAAATTTCGATTAATCTGGAATTTCAGAATTCAGATTTAGAGTTTTCTGGAAATTGAAACAATTCGAATTTATAGTTTCGGAATTTCCGGAGTTCCACATTTCCGGAATTTGCGGAATTCCGAGTTCCGTGCCGAAACCCTTGAATGTAACAACATCTTCTTTAAGTTTTTCTCAAATTGCTCAATGCGGAGAGCTCTAGGAGGAGTGAGCCCTGTGTGTCAACAGCCTCCTGCTCTCCATTTTCCGTCCTGCCAGTTGCACTCTCTAATCATTTCCACTTTCTTTTTTCATTGTGCTCCTTATCCTCTTGCCTCCCCCCCCCTCCCCCCCTCACTCAGAGAACTGTTTATGCTCAATGGGCGCTGCTGCCGGTCAAAAAACGAGACTAAACTCAGTCGGAATCCATTTCGAGAAACCCCAAAAATCGCAGCTCTCAGAGCTGTCAAACCAAATTTGTCAGACTGACTCGAAGAGCGGAGCACAAATTGGTGCTCCATGAAGTGTTTGGTGGGGGGGGGGGGGGAGGGAGGGACGCAGCGCCGCCTGCTTCTGACATCACTGAAAACCCATTTTGATTCGTTGACTTGAATTGGGAGAAACAGCGAATAGGGGCGGCTCTTCCAGCCATCCATTAATTGCTCGAAAGCTTCATTTCCACTAGTTTCCGCTGTTTTTTCTTCTGCGATGCTCTTTTGTTCCAAAAAGTGAAGCCTTTGCTCCACGCTGCTCCGGCTTATTTCACAGATTCAAACCGCTATTTTCAACTCCCGATTTCCAGTTTCCAGCTCCTTTTAGACTAGAAATATGGCTAGAATCCTGCCTGAATCAGAGGCTTTTTTTTCAGATTTCCAGAGATGGAGCATTTCTCTTGAATTCTCAATCATTCTTGATCATTTTTGATCTACTTCTGACCCATTTTCTCATGATTTCGAGAGCAAATATCATCAAAATGACGCTTTTTTGCTATCTTCATAATTGAGCAAAAAAATATGCACAAAAATGCAAAATTCGTGCATCACAGCAACTATTTGATTGATCGGCTCGTATTCCGAGAGTTCCGTTTACAGCGATTTCCATCAGAAGTGCTCAGATTCCATTAATTCTGATGCTTCGTATGCTTCCCATTGGAGCTATGCTTCGGCTGAGCTAGTTGGCTGACAGAGGCGAGAGAAAGCACTCACTTCGTCTACGAATTATTCCATTTTTGAAACGCTTAAAAATGCGGGCTGAAAATTACATTTTGGGCAATGCAAACAGATTAAGCCTAAGCCTAAGCAATTGGCTATGCAACTACAGGGTGCGCCATAAATATAGCGCCGCTACTTTGCGTAAGCTCTGACGCATGCGGAACGCTTTTTGTAGCGCACAGTATTATTTTTTAATTGATTATTTTGTTTTTAACTATTCCTGAAAATTTCAGCCAATTATATTAACTTTGAAGGTAATGGTGGCTGCTTCTCTATTCCGATCGGCAATTGTAGAGTGTGCGAAGAAAGGATTGACTCCTTCGGAGATTGTTGAAAAGCTACGAGTCGGCGAATCGGTGTTCGCTTCAGGGAGCTGGGAAGTGGTCGCCCGGTGTCTGTGATGACAACTCCAGATGCGGTCAAGGTCGTCAGAGAGAGAATCAGAAGAAATCCGGAAAGAAGCATGAGAAAAATGTCGACAGAGCTTGGAATGAGTGCCACATCTATGAGACGAATTGTCAGAAACTGTTTTAATAAACATTTTGGTTGATTTTTAGAAAAAAATCTTTCGATTTGAAGTTTTTACACCGTCTGGAATGCGGCGCTATATTTATGGCGCACCCTGTACTTAAGCCTAAACTTAAGCCTAAGTCTAAGCAATTGACTAACTTTAAGCCCAAGCCTAAGCTTAACCAATGACTTAAGCCTAAGCCTATTACCTAAGCCTAAGCCTTAGCCTGAGCCTTTCGGGAAATCTTGAATTAGAAATGAGATAACGAACTGAAAGTTTGGAATTAAATGAAGATCGGACATTGTTAACAGAATAAGCCCAAGCCTTAGCTTAAGCCATGACTTAAGCCTAAGCAAAGACTTAAGCCTAAGCCTAAGCATAAGCCTAAGCAATTGAGTTAACGGACTGAAAATATTGAATTAAATGAGGGTCAAGCAATGCCAACAGAATAAGCCTAAGACTAAGCCTAAGCAATGGTTTAGGCCTAAGCTTATGTCTAAGCTTAAGCCTAAGCCGAAGCAATAGGCTAAGCAACTACCTGAGTCTAAGCCTAAGCCTAAGCCTAAGTCTAAGCAGTTACCTAAGCTCAAGCCTAAGCCTAAGCCTAAGCCTAAGGCCAACGATCAATTCCATAAGTCGCCGTCATAAACGTAACTCAAATAATCAAATTGACATTTGTTATTCGGCACGTCACTTCCACTTCTTATAGAAACCAATTGCAGTGCTATTAAACGAGTTTCCATATGATTTGCTTGCCGCTTTCGTTCCAGTGTCTCTCCTCACGTAGCTCGGCGAGCAAGCCTGAACGGGGCCGCCAGTGGATTTTAAGAGCATAGTAACCGAAAGGATTCTCTCAGCGAAAAGCGATGCTGGGGGGGGGGGGGAGATTAGGAAAATGTATACTGATAATGGAGGCAAACGGAGCAATAGGATTAGGGGAATGGAAGAGAGAGAGAGAGAGCCGCCGAGCATCTTATGTGCTTTGCGTCATTCGTCATGAAGTTGAACACCTTCTTCTCCGCAGTCAAATTGAAATTCGTTTCTACTATTTGCAAATTCAAGCCATAATGACGAAGCTGTTCTCCAATAGAAGGGTATGCATCTGATTGTTTTCTATTCTTTGGCTCATTTCATTCCAGGAAGCTTCCAACGCTTGATTTTCAGATTTATAGCTCTTTGATAGTGAAAAAAAGATCCTTTCAAAATCTCTGAAATTTCCATGTTTTCCGCTCAGATTTTTGTGATTCTGGAGCTCTAAATCTTCCAGTTTTCATGAATTCTTGGCAAATTCAGATTTACAGCTCTGAAAATGGAGAAATCGCTTTAAAATCTCTGAAATTTCCATGTTTTCCGCTCAGATTTTTGTGATTCTGGAGCTTTAAATCTTCCAGTTTCCATGAATTAAAGGGCAATTCGCTTCCTGACAAGAAAGAACGGCTCAGGTGTCTAACAGCGCCTAACACTGCCAAATAAGAGCTGGAAGGTGCCCAAGAAGCTTCCAGCGCTTGAATTTCAGATTTATAGCTCTTTGATAGTGAAAAAAAGATCCCTTTAAAATCTCTGAAATTTCCAAGTTTTCCGCTCAAACTTCTGTGGTTCTGGGGCTCTAAATCTTCCAGTTTTCATGAATTCTAGCAAATTCAGATTTACAGCTCTGAAAATGGAGAAATCGCTTTAAAATCTCTGAAATTTCCAAGTTTATCGCTAGAATTTCTGTGATTCTGGAGCTCTAAATCCCTGAATTCTTTGACAATTCGCTTCCTGACAAGAAAGAACGGCTCAGGTGTCTAACAGCGCCTAACACTGCCAAATAAGAGCCTGGAAGGTGTCCAAGAAGCTTCCAGAATCTGAATTTCAGATTTATAGCTCTTTGATAGTGAAAAAAAGATCCCTTTAAAATCTCTGAAATTTCCATGTTTTCCGCTCAGATTTTTGTGATTCTGGGGCTCTAAATTTTCCAGTTTTCATGAATTCTAGCAAATTCAGATTTAGAGCTCTGAAAATGGAGAGATCCCTTTAAAATCTCTGAAATTTTCAAGTTTTCCGCTCAAATTTCTGTGATTCTAGAGCTCTAAATCTTCCAGTTTCCATGAATTAAAGGGCAATTTGTTTCCTGGCCAATTAGAACGGCTCAGGTGTCTAACAGCGCCTAACACTGCCAAATAAGAGCCGGGAAGGTACCCAAGAAACTTCCAGCGCTTGAATTTCAGATTTATAGCTCTTTGATAGTGCAAAGATCCCTTTAAAATCTCTGAAATTTCCAAGTTTTCAGCACACTTTTCATTGATTCTGAAGGGTTTTTTTACAGCGTTTTGAACCATTTTTTTCTGGAAAAAAACAGAGATTTGTGGCAGGAAGCTATGTAGCTGTTGGCACAAACGCCAAGGTTCGGAGCTCTGCAGAAGCTCGCTAGGCAACAATGGCTGAAAGGAAACTTTCAGCTTAGTCTTTTCACCGAAGAATGCTCAAAAGCTCAAGCGAAATTGCTTTCTTGCTGGAATTTCAGATAGATTAGGTGCTGAAATATTTGACGGCTCCAATGAAGCATTTCAGATTCTTCAGATTCAAATTTCAGATCGGCTAGCTGATCTGGAAGCGTTGGCTTCTGTAATTTCTGTAAATTGGCAGCTTTTTGAGCCACATTTCCAGAGAACACCTTCCAGAACTTCGCGCGCTTAAAATTAAGAATCTGAAAACTCTGAGGTCATGCCAAATGTCTGAAAAGGTCTGAAAATGCGCTTAGCTGCCGGCAATCCCTTCCTCCTGCCATCTGGTCAACGCTGTTTCAGTCTCGTCTCGTTTTCGTCTTCGTCTTGAATTCGTCTGACACGCAGAGATAGACATGCACTTTAATTGACGACGTAAGACGAATGCAAGACGAACTGAAATAGCGATTCTGTTGTAGAGCTAGAATCTAATTCATAAATGCTCCAGAAACAGAAGAAAAACCGTGCTCTTTCACTAGAACTCGAGGAAACTCTCGGCAAGCATCCGGCAACATGGTGAGCACTTGCCACTAGCCACTGGTAGCCTAAAGGCACCTTGCCCCTCCAGAAGTTTCAGTTTTTCAAAAATAGCAGCGCTGTCTGTGTAGCTGCTTCCACGTGCATCCATTCTCCAGAATTCTGAAGCGATTCTTATCAATGGAGCACTTCTGGAAATTCGATACTCTCGAATCGCCAATTTCCTTGCGTTTTCCTTTTCCCGCGGACTAATTCGACAACGACGATCCGGTTACCCCACGTCGTCGAGTTCTTCGCTCTATGCACTTTTCAGACATGCGATTTGTGAAGGGGGGGGGCTCTCAAAGCGACGAATACCGTACCACAAGTCTCATTGAGCATCAGACAGCGCCCCAACCTTCGTTGCTCGTCGAGTTCTCGTGTTTCCCATTTAGTTTATTCGCGACGGTAGTGTGTGTGTCGCTTAATGAAATATTCATTTTTTGGGGCGGCTCAAATGAGCATAACAATAATAGAGATTGAGCTCCGTCGTTGGCTCTCGATGGAATTTCTGGAGCTTGTTGAAGCATGTGCTCTTCGGGTCTTATGTCTCAAAAATTTGGTTTTGCTCTTTTTTTTTGCTCTCATTCTTTGATAACCGTAGCCCATTCATTGAGCTCCGTCGCATTCTGGAAGCTGGGGGGGGGGGGGGCGAACTCGGGCAAGTCACAGCAGCCCATTATACCTTTATGGCCAGCTCTTTGTTGAAATTTTCGCAGCGCACAGTCTTTCTTGCTCCAGGTGCTTTATTTCCAGCTCTTTCTGATTACATTACCTAGAAATCCCCATCTCTTCTTCTTGCCGCTGCTCATTCTACGTACACACACTGGCCATAAAGGTATTAATTAATACCTTTATGGCCGGTACTGTACATGGATGATTGAAAAGTATCAAAAGCTAGCAGCTACGCTTCGATGGCTACGCAGCTACCATAGAATTTTCATAACAAAATATCTGTTTTCAGCGCAGTTATCCAAAAAATGTTTGGAGCTTGTTGAAGCATGTGCTCTTCGGGTCTTATGACCCAAAAACGTGGTTTTGCTCTTTTTTTTCGCTCTCATTCTTTGATAATCGTAGCCCATTCATTGAAGATTACGGTTTTTCATTAGCTCCGTTGAGCTCCGTCGCATTCTGGACTCGGGCGAACGCGGGCAAGCCACGGTAATACATTTATGGCCAGCACTGTAACTAGCTCTTTGCATGCTCTTTGTTGAAAATTTCGCAGCGCACAGTCTTTCTTGCTCCAGGTGCTTTATTTCCAGCTCTTTCTGATTACATTACCTAGAAATCTCCATCTCGCAATGCTCTTCTTCTTCTTCTTCTTGCTGCTGCTCATTCTACATACAGCGCTGGCCATAAAGGTATTAATATTTTGTGGGGAAACCATAATACCTTCATGGCCGGTTACTGTACATGGATGATTGAAAAGTATCAAAAGCTAGCAGCTACGCAGCTACCATAGAATTTTCATAACAAAATATGTGTTTTCAGCGTACAAAGCCCGCGGGCATTCTTTATGGCCAGCACTGTAGAACGCTCTTAACAGCTACTTTCAGCGGCTCATAAAAGCGAATCTCTTGGAGCAAACTCGTTTGTGCGCTGCTTTGTGCGCTGCTTTGTGCGCTGCTCTAAATTAATCGAATAAAATTCCGAAAATTGCAGGAAGAGCAGCGCCCACTGTTTACCATCTTCGTTCTCGTGTGCGGCGTGGTCGGCGGCCTCATCGTCGTCATCTCCGTTGTCTATCTCTACAGATATTGTCTGAAAAGACGCAATCCGGTCACCACGTAAGCAGCGCAGCGCCCATTCACAACCGCCTTTTTACAGCCGCCCGCTTTTCAGAACGGTGAACCCGGACTTCAAGAGAGAGCACATCCGGAGTGTCGTCGTCGGACTCAGCCGACCACTGCCCTTGCCGCAAGAGTTCGTCAACTCATCCACGCCGAAGCACACATCGACGACGACGTTGGGGTTCGAAGACGAGCACGACATCGATAACAGCATATCAGTGGTCCCGCTGATTGTCACGAAGGACTCCAGCTACGCGCTCAGATTGTCGCAGAACACGTACAACAGTGAGTGACGATCCACTCGCTGAAAAACGCGTTTTCTTGCTCTTCGCAGCTCTTCTCTCCGTGTCGCCGGCTCCGACTCGTGCTCACTCCGCAGAGCTACACCCTCCAGAGGCCAGCGACGAGGCGCGTCGCAGCTCTTTCGAAGTTCAACGCGGCACGGGAAGACAGCTGCCGAGTACCGAAGGACTAGAGGTTTGTAGGTTACTATTTATGGAAAACTGAACGGCAAACTGCTTGTTGGCAAGGGCAAGGTGCCAAAGGCAAAGTGGCTGAGGAGAGGGACACCTCCGGAAGGATCAGAAGGCGGCACGTCGGCATCGGCGTGAGAAAAATGGGAAAAATGGGAAAAATGGGAAATTAAAAAGGAAAAAGAAAAGCAATAACCTCTTATTGGTACTGTACCCGTCAGTCTCATGGATTTGGCGTTTTGCTCTCAAACTCTGAGAAGCTGAAAATTAAAGAAAATTTGGGGGGCGTGGGGGAAGAACGGAAAATGAATAGAAATGGCTGAAAAAGACTGAAAATGAGCAAGAAAATGATATGAAATTGGTGATTTGTCTCTTATTTTTTGCAACTTGAAAAGCACTTCTCCAGCGCTGGCAACAGATAGATGGCGGCGGCACTCGGAGCATAGTGAACGGTCATTTTGGGCTCTTTGAGCTGATGCGATTGATCCTGATGAGCGAGTTGATCTTCCAGAGTTGTTGAGATCGTTTTGCACGTTTTGCATCTGAAAATTGGCAGTTTGTCTGCGCTTTGTCTGAGCTTTTTCTGAACTTTTTCTGAGATTTGTCTTAGCTTTGTCTGAGCTTTGTCTGAGCATTGTCTGAGCTTTGTCTGAGCTTTGTCTGAGCTTTGTCTAAGCTTTGTCTGCTCTTATCTTGTCAACTCACTTGATTGTATGGTTTGTCTGCACATGTCTTATCATCGCTGCTTTGTCTCTTCTCACGACTCCTTTACATATATTGCACGTTTTGTCGGTGGACGAGGAGCGTAAGAGCTCGGTGAGATAAGTGTCCGCATTCCGATTCGATTCCTTCTTCGGCCGGCACGTTGTCTTCGGAAAGCACTGCGACAACACGAGACACATCTTTGGCATGTCGCGTTTGTCGACAAACATATCGACCTTGCGCGGATGCTCCACTCTCATATGAGTGTAGATCTTGTATTTGTCGATGGCCTGCCATCCGCAGAGACGGCACTGGTAGCATCCGGCATCGGCGTGCTGCGCCACGTGCACCGACATGGCGTTCTCGTGATTGTCGACCTTCTGCTTGCAGATGCCGCATTGAAGTGCTTTGTCTCTGTAGCTAAAAGAGTTGAATCAAAGGTTAGAAGCGAGGAAAAAAGAGCAACTAACTGCTGTCGCATGTACTTCATCCTTCTGTAGAACTCGACGTGCGCCTTTCGCTTCTCCTTCCCGTCGATGGTGACGTCAACCGATTCAATATCCACAAACTCTTCCTCATCGTCTTCGTCGTCCTCTTCCTCCTTTTTAGAAGACGTGCTCGGCGAGGAAGCTGAAAGGGAGCCCGCAGAAGCGTGAACAAAATCGGCTGGCGTGGAAACCGACGACAACTTTCGCAAGGTGTCCAACGGCGTCGTTGATGGCTGGATGATCACTGGAGGCGTCGAACACTTGCTGGAATCCATGGCGTTCGGCATTTGTAACAGAGTGCTCAGTGTGCTGAATACTACTCCAGGCGGTGTCGCTGCACATTCTGGCACATTTGTGGATGTCGCAAAGTTGGAGAGTGTGTGGAACGCCGACGGGATCACTGATGATACTCCAGATGACGGCAGAAGCGCTGAAATTAGAAATGCAGCTAGAACGTGTTGAACAGAAGACCAGAACTTACCGTGTTGATTCTGAAGCGCCTGTTGTAGCAGTATATAAGCGGCCAAGTTTGCTCCGAACGAATCTTGCGGTGACAACGACGACGACGACGACGATGACTGCGTCGCTGTCAACGGAACGTGTTTGGCTGGCCATGTGGAGGGCGTTGATGCCTGTGACGTCATCGCTTGGAAGAGCATCTATAAAAAGAAGAAGGACTGTATATCGATGGAATCGAATGGATGGTGACTGGCACAATTGTCTGTATTGTTTATGTTTCATATAAGCGTGTTCAATATATACGATGAGTGTGCTCACACATTGCAAGATTGGTCAGACCGCCCGGCAGACAGATAGTGCGATAGGGACGGTGTGGGGGGGGGGAGAGCGGGGGGGGGGGCACAGCGATGATGATGAAAAGAACTTTCGAAAGCCATTATTCTGATTCTGGGTCAACAGTATTCCTTGGCTGTATGTTCTTAGGCTTAGTCACAAGAATCACATGGGTGAGGTACACAGAACAGATGATTACAAGAGTACGGTGAAATGTGGAGAAGCGTGAATCATGTGAGAGCAAGACTCTCTTAAAAACAAACGTGTGCTCTTTTGCTCGATAAAAAGTGAGCAACTCACAGCGTTTTTTTGTGAAGTAGCGCTGGGAGCCCCCACCCCCCCCCACCGGAAAATTGATGGACGCCGTGTTATTTCAGCAGCATTAGGAATTGCAGAACGCTTGGTTTGGTTTGGCTCCGTCACGCGAATGGAGCCGAAATTTGCGGAGCTTTTCCATTGAATACGCGCTTTTATAAATTCTGACACAAAAGTCTGTGGACAATTTTATATTATTTATTAAAAATATTTAAATTTAAATTTAATCAAATTTCCTTAAATTCTCATATTATTTAGAGAATTTGTTAAAATTCTTAAATTAAATATTAATTTTTTTTAAATTTTATTTTAAAAATTTATATAAATTTACATTTCTTTTTAAAAATACATTTAAAAATTTTTAATGAATTTTTAAAGTTTTTTAAATACTATTCAGAGAATTCTTTAAAATTCTTAAATTAAATATTTATTTTTAGAAACATTTATTTTAAAAATTCGCATAAATTTATATTCATTTTTAAAAATAAAATAAAAAATTTAAAATACATTTTTAAAGTTTTTTGAAATATTATTTAGAGAATTTTTTGACATTTAAAATTAAATATTTATTTTTTTAAAAATTGAATTTTCAAAATTCATATAAATTTAAATTTAAAACAAAAATCTTTAAAAAGTGACACAAAAGTCCGTGGGCAAGTTCGTTTTATTTATTAAAAATATTAAAAATTATTTTAAATTTTTGAAATGCTCATATTATTTAGAAAATTCTTAGAATTTTTAAATTTAATAATTTAAAATAAAATAAAAATGTTTTAAAAAATTTATTTTATTTTATTTAATTTTTAAAAAATCTTTTAATTAATTTTTTAAGATAAATATTAAAATTAAAAATTTTAAATTATTCTCTGAATAATATTGAAATTTTTCACATTTTTTAATTGAGTTAGCCAATATCTTCTGACAAGTCTGACACAAAAGTCCGCGGAAAAGCTTGTTTTATTTATTAAAAATATTTAAAGTTAATTAAAATTCTTTAAAGTTTTCATATTAGTTAGAGAATACATTGAAATTTTTAAATTTAATATTTATTTAAAAAACGTTAATTCAAAAAATTTATTTAAAAATTAAAAAATTTTTTAAAAAATTTAATTTTTTTTTAATTTTTTCTAGAAATAAATATTAATTATTTATATTATTTAAAGAATACTCTAAAATTTACAATTCAATTATTTATTTTTAAAAATATATAAATTTTAAAAATTTATGAAATTTAATTTAATTAAAAAAAAATTTTTTTTAAATTAATTTTTAAAAAAATAAATTTTAAATTTTAAATTTTAAAGAATTCTCTAAATAATATATAAATTTCATTAATTTTAATTAATTTTAAGTATTTTTTAATAAATAAAACAAACTTTTCCACGGACTTTTGTGTCAGACTTTAGAAGAGTCGTTAAATATATGCTCTTCTAATAGAGGCGCCGATTCTAATGGAGCATTGCTAAAAAAGAGCTCTCACTTTAAGCGTTTTCGAAATTCTCGGTGTAACTGGATGCTGGACGGAAAAGTTCGGTCTAAACGTTCTTTCTGCTCGCCAATCTCTCGGCCTTTATATGGATATCGGGTCACCCCCCCCCCCTCCTCTCCCCCCCCCCCCCCCAACGGATGTCATGCCAAAGAGCTTTGGGAATGAGAGCAGATGAGCCAACATTTTGAAGATTTTCAAGCCGAACACACACACACACACACAAATACACGGAGCACAGGATGCACAGTAACTGTGGAGCACATCGAATGCAGAAATGTTGGGGGGGGGGGGGAGGGGGGGGGGTCAAAAGTCAAAATTGGCAGCTTCTTGCTCGCTCACCATTGGATTATTTTGCTGCGGAGTGGTTGGCACAGCCGCCGCCGCCCCACCGGCGGTTAGTATCTTTTGCAACTGTCCTTGATCCATTGCCCGCATTGTTCAATTCGTTGTAATAATCATAATAAGAAGAGTAATTCGATGCAAGACTGGAAGAAATCTGAAATTTTGTAAAGTGCGAGAGCCGGAGCCCAGAGAGCAACGAGAGCAACGAAAAAGAAAGATGAAGCGAAGAAGGAAATTGAGTTTATCCGGGAGCAAGAAAAGAGCTCTAATTAGGATCGTAGCAGCTCCCAAGCACGGGGGGGGGGGGCGCAGGCAGCAAAGAATGAAGAAAGAAGGCGTGAAGAGGAGCTGATCCAGTGAGGTGTGACTGACAGACTTCTCAACGAAAGGCGCTTAGAGTATCGCCTAATTTGCTTCTTATTTCTTGATTTGGATGGAGAATCAGAATCAAAAAATGAGAAATATTGATGCGGTGCTTTGCTCAGAAGAGCAGCGCAAAGTTCAGCGGCTCTTCGGAGTCGGCGGAGTCCTTCGACAGGAAGGAAGCACGTGGAAAACCCTCTCGATCGGCATGAAAAACGCCGCGATCATCGACCACTGCCACACTGAATTGGCCGAATTTGGGGACTGCTGCCGAAGCAGCGACCCTCGGCGTCGTCTTGAAATGGTTGATATCAAAAAGAAAGGCGTTGCTACATATCAAAAATAAACGAACACTGATGTCAGAGATATTTGACAAAAAATGAAGGTCGCTGCGTTGCTGTTCGTCACATGAGACGGTGACGAATGAACAGAGAGGCGAGAAGCGAGAATCGAGAATTCTCGCTTCTCGAAGTCTTCATTTCTCGATTCTGATCTTCAAAGTGAGGCTTCCACGAAAGGAATCCTTTCGTCTCGTCTTGCGTTCGTCTTACTGCGCCAGACGAATTCTAGACGAGCCGGGCTCTTTAAGAAGCTCTGGAAAGCAGCATCTGAGTGTCAGACGTAAGGCTTCCATGAAAGACGAAACAAGACGAAACAAGACGATCGTCTTTCGTGGAATCTTTTTGTCTCGTCTTGCGTTCGTCTTACTGCGCCAGACGAATTCTAGACGAGCCGGGCGCTGCTTCTTGCCATCTTTAAAAAGCTCTGGAAAGCAGCATCTGAGTGTCAGACGTAAGGCTTCTATGAAAGACGAAACAAGACGAAACAAGACGGTCGTCTTTCGTGGAATCTTTTTGTCTCGTCTTGCGTTCGTCTTACTCCGCCAGACGAATTCTAGACAAGCCGGGCTCTGCTTCTTGCCATCTTTAAGAAGCTCTAGAAAGCCGCATCTGAGTGTCAGACGTAAGGTTTCCATGAAAGACGAAACAAGACGAAACAGGACGAAACAAGACGGTCGTCTTTCGTGGAATCCTTTCGTCTTTCGGTTCGTCTTGCATTCGTCTTTCAGTTCGTCTTGCATTCGTTTTACGTCGTCAATTAAAATGCATGTCTATCTCTGCGTGTCAGACAAATTCTAGACGAAGACGAAGACGAGACGAGACCGTCTTATTTTGTCTTTCCTGGAAGCCTTACTTCAAAGATCGCTCGCCGCAGTTCTCGAACGCCTTTTAATATAAGGACATGCCCTATTATTTCTTGTGAGCTCCGGCTCTCTAAGCTCTCTGATTAAAGGTTCCGTTTTGTAGGTTTTTCGTTTTTAATCTTCTTAAAACTTTAGTTTCGACGAGGGAAAGGCTGATCACACTAAAGAAGATTATGAGATTAAAGAGATCGAGAAATGGGTTTTCCAGATTCATAAAAGTGCCCCTGCCCTTCTATTAGAGTAATAATAAGAAGCCGACGATCTATGTCTCAGCTGTGCTGAAGCTTCTGAAATCCGTCTCGTCTTCGTCTCGTCTTCCTCTTCGTCTTGAATTCGTCTGACGCAGTGTGTTGGCATGTTTTTTATTGCGTAAGACGAACAGCAAGACGAAAAAAAGCAAGACGAACTGAAAGACGAAAGAAGACGACTTTTTGTCTTCGTCTTTCGTGGAAGCCTTATTCCAGACGACGCTAGAATCCCCTTTTCTGAGCTCTTCCTTCGAGCTCACAGATCAACAGATTACTGGCCAAAAAGGTATGAACAAACAGTTTTTCGAGCATAATTTTTCTGAAACTTCCCGGATCGATCTGATATTTTAAGACAAAGTTGAAAACGGTAAAAGAAATTGATTCAACAAGAAGAATAGTCAAATTTTCGAAAATTTGAAAAAAAAATCGAAAATTTTATGAAAAAATGGCAAAAAGCCGAAAAATGAAACTTTCTAGAAATGATGCAATTTCCTTGTACGCAATTCGTCGTCACCGTGTACGACATGCACAGTAACATTTTCAGATAGATCCCTCAATTTTCAGCAAAGTTACTCTCAAAAAACCGCGTTTGTGAATACCTTTTTGGCGAGGAATTTCAGAAGCGAAGAGAGCTCATGAATACTTGCAGACTTGTGCTCTTGAAATGTTTATAACTAGAAGAATCGAATTTCTGCTGCAGCAGCAACAGCAGCAGTAGCAGCGACCAAAGAAAAAAGTGCAAACAGAGTGAGTGCATCTCGCTTTATGCATTTGCGTAATTCTCTTATTATACAGAGTTTCATAACAAGTTTTCAAGATTAAATGACTACAGAAAAACAACGTGAAATGGGCGGGGCGGAGCAGGAGGAGCAAAAAAAAGAAGCCTTGATTTCAGCGATCTTTGATCATGATGTAACAAGAGGTGCACACGGTTGGATAAACCTTATTTGGAGCTGGTCGGGGGGGGGGGGGGACTGGGAGCATCTAGAAGATTCTGACAAGTGCTCAAGAGAGTTAAAGCTCTTCTGGAAACTAAGTGATAAGCCGGGCTTGGGAGTCTTGCCTGAGGCGCTCCCCACCATCGTTCAGAAGCGTGAAACGCTCGAATTTTAATTGAGCAATGGCGTTGGAGTATGATTAAGAGGAAGTGGATGGCACCCCCCCCCCCCACATCATGATCAGCTCTCCCAGTTCCTCTCTCCGTGACACAAAACACGCGTTTCCCCCCCCCCTACTCCCCCCCTCCACACAAATCGCCACCACAAGTTTTGTGCTTTATTTGCTCAACTTTTGTGGGAAAAAGACGATTTTTTAGGGGCTGCTTAGGCTTACAACTTTCCGTTTACTATGCGACAACGAGGGACACTGCTCCCCGCGTTTTCTATGGCCATGATAGCAGTTTTTGGGAAGGGCGCTGCCTATCAGCTACCTTCAAAATCACCGAAATTTTGGCTGGAAACTGGAAAATTGAGAGCTTCTCTTCCAGAAAAGAGCCTTAAAATTTCATATTTTCAATTTAAAAGCTCTGAATTTCCCTATTTTCATCCCGAAATTTTCTCTATTTGGGCGCTGGAAAGAGAGATTTTTAAAAATTTGGCGTTCTTCCCGCTGGAAAATTTGATAAGCAGGAAAGCTGAAACTGAGACTGAAACTGCATTAGGCTTCATGGTTTTCAGAGCTTCGAGCTTCGAGCTCCCCGCATTCAAATGAGGTGGGGGGGGGCACTTCTAGCTTACAACTTTCCGTTTACTATGCGACAGTGAGGGTGTCCCTCCGCGTTTTCTATGGCATATCAGAAGAGCGGCTGGCTTCTTGAGAGACTGTAGCGGTGAGCGAAGCAGCTGTGAAAGAGCACCAGCCATGAAATAGCAGTTTCTGGGAAGGGCGCTGCCTATCAGCTACTTTTAAAATCACCGACATTTTGGCTGAAAACTGGAAAATTTAGAGTTTCTCTTCCAGTCTTCCACAAAAGAGCCTTAAAATTTCATATTTTCCATTTAAAATCACTGAATTTCCCTATTTTCAGCCCGAAATCTCTCTAATTGGGCGCTGGAAAGATTTTTGAAAAATTGGCGTTCTCCCCGTTGGAAAATCTGAAAAGCAGGAAAGCTGAAACTGCAATTGCAGAAGACTTCGCGCTTCCCGAATTCAAATGAGCGCAATAAGTGCTCCTTCTTTGTACCAAAATTGGAGCGTTCGAAGCAAACACTCGGCGCTATATAAACCACGGCAAATACAGCTATTTTCAGCACGTCGCTTATTCCGCATTCCCCTGCATCACTGTGACGCTTTGATACTGAATTTCTCTTGTATTTATAGCAAGAAAAAGGAGTTTCTGGGAAGGGCGCTGCCTATCAGCTCCCTTTAAAATCACCGAAATTTTGGATGAAAACTGGAAAATTGAGAGCTTCTCTTCCAGAAAAGAGCCTTAAAATTTCAGATTTTCAATTTAAAATCAGTGAATTTCCCTATTTTGAGCCTGAAGTTCTGTCTATTTGGGCGCTGGAAAAAGAGAATTTTGAAAAATTCGGCGTTCTTTCCGCTGGAAATTCTGAAAAGCAGAAAAGTAGGAAAGCTGAAACTGAAACTGCAGAAGGCTTCATGGTTTTCAGAGCTTCCAGCTTTGTGCTCCCTGAATTCAAATGAGCGGGGGGGGGCACTTCTAGCTTACAACTTTCCGTTTACTATGCGACAGTGAGGGACACTGCTCCCCGCGTTTTCTATGGCCATAATAGCAGTTTCTGGGAAGGGCGCTGCCTATCAGCTACCTTTAAAATCATCGAAATTTTGGATGAAAACTGGAAAATTGAGAGCTTAAGTTTCAGTTTCAGCATTCTCTTTTAGAAAAGAGTCGTAAAATTTCAGATTTTCCATTTAAAATCACTGAATTTCCCTATTTTCATCCCGAAATTTTCTCTATTTGGGCGCTGGAAAGAGAGATTTTTAAAAAATTGGCGTTCTCACCGCTGGAAAATCTGAATATTGAGGCAGCAAAGCTGAAACTGAAATTGCAGAAGGCTTCGCGCTTCCCGAATTCAAATGAGCACAATAAGTGCTCCTTCTTTGTACCAAAACTGGAGCGTTCGAAGCAAACACTCGGCGCTATTTAAACCACGGCAAATACAGCTATTTCCAGCACGTCGCTTATTCCGCATTCCCCTGCATCACTGTGACGCTTTGATACTGAATTTCTCTTGTATTTATAGCAAGAAAAAGGAGTGTCTGGGAAGGGCGCTGCCTATCAGCTACCTTTAAAATCACCGAAATTTTGGATGAAAACTGGAAAATTGAGAGCTTCTCTTCCAGAAAAGAGCCTTAAAAGTTCAGATTTTCAATTTAAAATCACTGAATTTCCCTATTTTCAGCCCGAAATTCTCTCTATTTGGGCGCTGGAAAGAGAGATTTTTAAAAATTCGGTGTTATCCCTGCTGGAAAATCTTGCCCGCAAAGAAGCAGAAAAGCAGGAAAACTGAAACTGAAACTCCAGAAGGCTTCAAGCTTCCCGAATTCAAATGAGCACAATAAGTGCTCCTTCTTTGTACCAAAATTGGAGCGTTTGAAGCAAACACTCGGCGCTATATAAACCACGGCAAATACAGCTATTTCCAGCACGTCGCTTATTCCGCATTCCCCTGCATCACTGTGACGCTTTGATACTGAATTTCTCTTGTATTTATAGTGTGACACACTCAGCGATAGAGATAGAGAGATAGAGAGACAGAGAGAAAGAGACAGCGCCTCCAAGTTGATCGTGAACAAAAAAAAAAAAAGAGAAATAATGCGGTACGGTGCGATTGACATGGCGAGACGAAGAGGCGCAGCGCGTCAAAATGGATGCTGATGTTTCAACTTCTCGAGTCCGGAGAATGAGCCGAGAAGCTACAATGATGCTGCTGCGGATTCTCAGCAGCAGCAGCAGCAGCAGCAGCACCCATCAGAAGCGCCGCTTCCCAGAGAGAAGAGCATGGGAATCAGCGGCGGGAATCGTCGGAAAAGGAGAAAAAATGATGGAAAAAAGAAAAAAAAAAGAGCATGAGAGATGGTTTGCCACAATACGCCGGGGTCATCTTACTTGGAGGGTGCGGGGGGGGGGGGGAGAGGTAAAAGAAGAGAGGAAATGGAGAGATAACGACGAAAGATGGAGACAATTTATTTATTCAAGGACAGGATAAATTAGGTGCACGCGCGCAGAACATTCCAACGCTTCCGGCCGCCGGCACATCTCAACTTCTCTGAGGAATAGAGGAGACGTGCCGAAGATCTGCAAATCACTGTCTCAGAGTAGACGCCTTTTTGGAGCATTGGAAGCTTCTGAAAGTCTCTAAGCCGAGCCGAGGGAGTCGCGGAAGAAAATTTTCCACGTTGGTCGCTGCGAAGAAGAAAAGAGCAGTAAAGTGTGTGTGTCTCTCTCTCTCTGTGTCTCTCTGTCTCTTGTTATCTCTCACGATAGAAACAGCTGTGTGTATGGGCAGCGGATGGGATCCTAAACTTTGCTTTCTCCCCCACTCCGCCCCCCCCCCTATCTCTCTCTCTCTCTCTCCTCGAGTCGAATCCTCGGCCCCCTGCTACAGTCCCATCGTGTCCGCTGGGGCGTCTCGTGGCCAACACCACGCGAAAATGAGTCGACTTATATACCCAGCAGGCGCGCGGGAAACCGGTTGATGGGTCTCGTGTCTCTCGCCACCCTCTTCGCACTGTCCAATCCATCGACAAGTTCCGCGCACTCGTCTCTCTCTCTCTGTGTACGTCTCTCGAACGGACACACCGTGGGGCACTCGCCCGGACCCTCTAATGTTCGTGTACTCTTTGATGACGTTCCCCGAGACCCCCGCCCCCCCCCCCACCCCGCATTTAGACACTTAACAGTGCAGAGGCCGACACACACAACACAACGTTGGCCAAGTGTTTCGAATTTAACACCGATGATGGCTGGGGAAATCGACGTCGCGGTTCACAGCACAACGCTCATAATTTTTGGAACATCAGAAGAATAGCAGAACCATAAAAATCGTCATCGGAAAACCGATACTTCGGATTTCCTCTCTCTCTCTCTCTCTATGTCTCTCTCTCTCTCTATCTCTCCCCCCCCCCACAGAAGGTCGCTGCGATCACATGTTTCCGCAAAGCGATCTAACAACCCCCAAAGTAATTGTGATTTGTGGCTGTTACTTGACACATCCGAGAGTGATAAGAGGCGATCAGGTGGGTGGGTAGGTGGGAGGGGGATGGGACATGCGCGCCGATGACGCAGTACAGGTTCTCATGTAGTGCACTCGCCGTTGTTGCTCAAACTAATTGAATTGAGACTACAAACTACATTTTTCGTTTTCAAAATACTAAAAAAACGCCTAGCAGCGACCAAGAATCGGAGCGCTGACAGCCG
The DNA here is from genome assembly GCA_003052745.1 of Caenorhabditis inopinata. Classification (NCBI taxonomy): domain Eukaryota; kingdom Metazoa; phylum Nematoda; class Chromadorea; order Rhabditida; family Rhabditidae; genus Caenorhabditis; species Caenorhabditis inopinata. The sequence continues at coordinate 4,230,308 of AP018152.1, read as the reverse complement.
CGAGACTTGCGGATTCTGAATTCCTGACACTCAAGAAGTGCGGATTCTGAATCTATTTGAATCGAAACTGCACATCGCAAAAACTACATTTTTCTTTTTCAAAAAAATCCTATAAAACGCATAGCAGCGCCCAAGAATCGGAGCGCTGACAGCCGCGAGACTTGCGGATTCTGAATTCCTGACACTCAAGAAGTGCGGATTCTGAATCTATTTGAATCGAAACTGCACATCGCAAAAACTACATTCTTCGTTTTCAACAAATCCTATAAAACGCATAGCAGCGACCAAGAATCGGAGCGCTGACAGCCGCGAGACTTGCGGATTCTGAATTCCGAATAATCAAGAAGTGCGGATTCTGAATCTATTTGGATCGAAACTACACATCACAAAAACTACATTTTTCTTTTTCAAAAAAATCCTATAAAACGCATAGCAGCGCCCAAGAATCGGAGCGCTGACAGCCGCGAGACTTGCGGATTCTGAATTCCGAATAATCAAGAAGTGCGGATTCTGAATCTATTTGAATCAAAACTACACATCGCAAAAACTACATTTTTCCTTTTCAAAAAATCCTATAAAACGCGTAGCAGCGCCCAAGAATCGGAGCGCTGACAGCCGCGAGACTTACGGATTCTGAATTCCTAACACTCAAGAAGTGCGGATTCTGAGTCTATTTGAATCGAAACTACACGTCGCAAAAACTACATTTTTCGTTTTCAAAATACTAAAAAAAACGCATAGCAGCGTAGCAGCGTCCAAGAATCGGAGCTCAGAGGTTTATTCTACATTGAGCATCGGCTTGCAGCCACGAGACTTGCGGATTCTGAATTCCTAACACTCAAGAAGTGGGGATGCTCAATCTATTTGAATCGGAACTACACATCGCAAAAACTACATTCTTCCTTTTCAACAAATATTAAAAAACGCATAGCAGCGCCCAAGAATCGGAGTGCTGGCAGCCTCGAGACTTGCGGATTCTGAATTCCTAATACTCAAGAAGCGCGGATGCTCAATCTATTCGAATCGAAACTACACATCGCAAACTACATGTTTCGTTTTTAAAATACTAAAAAAACGCATAGTCGCGCCTAAGCATCCGAGCTCAGAGAACATTGAGCATCGGCTAGCAGCCGCGAGACTTGCGGATTCTCAATCTCCGAAAAATCAAAAAGTGCAAAAGTGCGGAGCAGCTGTGGTTCGGCTCTTCCACTGCTGCTAAGATCGCACGTCAGAATCGCCGGAGCACAACGGAATTGCGCCACGGAGCCAGGATTCCTGAAGTTGAAGTGGGTGTAGTAGGCAGCAATGTTATCGTGTCAAGATCAAGATCGTCTCATCTCAAACCGTACTAGAAGACATGTAAAGAAATGAGGCGACCCTCCCACAGATGGGTATCTAGCCTAGCATCTCTCCAATCTCACTAGCCAACCTTGACACTTTGAAAGAAACCTTAAATCGAGGGAAAAGAAAGAAGAAGGAGGTGGAGGATGAAGGAGAAGATCGTCGTGGAGCCCCTCAGGCCGAAGAGAAAGAGAAAAAGCAGCACCCGGCCTCCTGGAAAACGGGTGGGAATGATGAAAGCGAAAGGCTGTGCCCCGGTCTCATTCGCGGGGGGGGGGGGGAGAAGGCACATCGAGCAACCGAGCATAGGTAGCACCCGCTGAGCAAGATGGATGAAAAGTTGTAATATCGAGCGTTCTATTCATGCGGTCGCCAAAAAATATGCACATTTATTGATTCCGCCGTTCGGAGCAATGCGTCGATGAAGAATTGGAGCCAACGGAGCCAATGTAGAATGCAGAATCAGAATCCGATCATTATTCGATGCGAAATCGCAGATCTCTGGATCTCAGATCTCAGACTAACGACAATCCCCAAATCCTTAAGAGGTTGGTTAGTCCCCCCGTCTCTCGTTCGTCTTCGTTCGTCTCCCGGGAGTCGCTTGTCTCCAAACACGGAAGCCATTGCCTTCTGGAATTCTGGAGTTGGCCGGCGAGTTCCCAGAAGAGAAGGCCTCTCCCACGTTGCTCTTGGTTTCTAGTGGTCGCACGCCGAGTTGTGAGATTCTGCAAATGAAAGCAGCGCCTCGAATTTTCCAGAATCAGAAGACGTTCCTCGTTCCTTCTGATGCTCATCTCCTCAACCACAGCTGGCGTGCTCTTTTTTCTGCGATTCATATCATCACAGAACCTTCAATGATCTCCAGAGAGCAGAGAGCTCCCGAGTGTCAATAAATTTGTGTTTTTCTGCTCGCGGAGCACACACACACTAGATGCCGGCTCCATTGTGCATTTTGAGATTTTGAAGACTCCACAACAGAAGACATAAATGCTCTTTAAGACTTAACACTTTTGAGGAGAAGTTACAGTAATCAAATCCAATTGAGCAAAGAGCAAAGAGCAAAGAGCAGAGAAGAAGCCCATTTTTAGATATTCCAGCCAGCCAGTCCCCCCCCCCCCATAACAATTTTTATTTCCAATTTTATGACCTCTTCAACTCGAGCAGCAGAATCAGTGAACAAGTCACAGACGCGTCACTAACTTTGAAGAACCCGTAAAGAGTACGCTCACTGCGAAAAACAGTTTTAAAGCAGCGCAGCGCAGTGGAGTGCAGTCATAAAATATCTTGTATCTCTTGACCTGTTGCGATCAACTTTCTTGGTCGCTGCGTCTCGTCATTGAGATAGATCGGCAACAGTTTTTTTTTTTTGCAGCTTGGCGTGTTTCCCCATTCTTATGACCTTCTACCGCTGCCATCTGAATAGTCGGCGCGTGCGAATTTCACAAGCTGAAATGGGCTGAAACACTGGACTAGGAAATTTGCGGATGTGCGGAGCACTGACTGTGAAACGGAGCATAGCTATTTTTGGCTGAAATTCTACAGAAAAAGGCGCATTGATGAAGTGCTCATTGGAGGGCTCACAAGCTGAAACGTGCAAAAACTCTCGATGTGTTTACTCGAAAATCAGCGTCTCTGAAACGGAGCATATCCTGATTTTTTGGCTAAAAATCTGCAAAATTGAGTATCTGTGTACAAATTGCGAACCATTTGAGAGCTCTTTGTGCATGGAAGCGAAGCGCACTTTATTTAAAGGCGCATTGATGCAGCGCTCATTGGAAGGCTCACAAGCTGAAACACTCGACTAGGAAATTTGCGGAAATTAGCGGAGCACCGACTGTGAAACGGAGCACCGCGATTTTTTGGCTGAAAATCTACAAAAATACACAGATAGCCAACTAAGGCTCACAAGCTGAAATGTGCTGAAATTCTCGATGCGAGCACTGGAAAATTAGCGTCTCTGAAACGGAGCACCGCGATTTTTTGGCTGAAAATCTGCAAAATTGAGTTTCTGTGTACAGATTGCCAACCATTTGAGAGCTCTTTGTGCATGGAAGCGAAGCGCACTTTATTTAAAGGCGCATTGATGCAGCGCTCATTGGAAGGCTCACAAGCTGAAATGTGCTGAAAAACTCGACTAGGAAATTTGCGGAAATTGGCGGAGCACTGACTGTGAAGCGGAGCATCGCTATTTTTGGCTGAAAATCTACAAAAATACACAGATAGCCAACTAAGGCTCACAAGCTGAAATGTGCTGAAATTCTCGATGCGAGCACTCGAAAATCAGCGGCTCTGAAACGGAGCACCGCGATTTTTTGGCTGAAAATCTGCAAAATTGAGTATCTGTGTACAAATTGCCAACCATTTGAGAGCTCTTTGTGCATGGAAGCGAAGCGCACTTTATTTAAAGGCGCATTGATGGAGCGCTCATTGGAAGGCTCACAAGCTGAAATGTGCTGAAAAACTCGACTCGAAAATTTGCGGAAATGCGGAGCACTGACTGTGAAACGGAGCATCGCTATTTTTGGCTGAAAATCTACAAAAATACACAGATAGCCAACTAAGGCTCACAAGCTGAAATGTGCTGAAATTCTCGATGCGAGCACTCGAAAATCAGCGGCTCTGAAACGGAGCACCCCCGATTTTTTGGCTGAAAATCGGCAAAATTGAGTATCTGTGTACAGATTGCCAATCATTTGAGAGCTCTTTGTGCATGGAAGCGAAGCGCAAGAAGATGAACTTTTTTAAAGGCGCACGCGCGGAATTCATTGATGCAGCGCTCATTAGAAGGCTCACAAGCTGAAACGTGCTGACTGAAACACTCTACTCGAAAATCAGGGGCTCTGAAACGGAGCATCCCCGATTTTTTGGCTGAAAATAAGCAGTCATTCCGCACATTTTTAAAGGCGCAGAGTGAAAAGGAAATCTTAAGGTAAAGCTCATGTTTTGCAAAATCAATAGGAATGGGCAGAAAATTAACTTTGCGGCAAGTTGCCAAAAAAAAATCAACGAGTTAACTCCTGGGAGCTGTTTAGCAGCTTCCAAAATGAAAATTTGAAGGAGAGGGGGGGGGACGAGTTTCGGCAAGCTGGAACTTCCATTTTACTGGAAAAAAGTGACGGCTCTTCTCCAATGCTCTCGCCCCCCCCCTTCGAGCCTACGCGGTACATATTTATAGTGCTGAAAGGACTCCAAAACAGGTAAGGCGGGGTCAGGATGGCGAGTGAGTGCAATAAAACGGGGGAAGGCGATAAGCGATAAGAGGAAGAAGGAAACGGCGAAGAAAACAAGGGGAGTGACACGAGAAAAAGAGCAAACGGTTCAATATTAAACTCATTTACCCTTGTGTCCCCCCCCCCGGCCGGCCGGCCGGCACCCCGCCGGGCGAGTCTCCCACAGAGCTCCACTCTCTTCCAGTTAGGGCGTCTTTAGGCGGCCTTTTATAGCGTTGGCTCGCCAACTGATAAGCAGCGACGTTTTATCAGCAGCGACGCGGCGAAGGTGATATTTAAAAGAAGGACAGCCAACGGAGCAGCGCATTCCATTCTTTTTTGGTGAGAAATGCGGCGACTCATGTGACACTGAAACGCGTTGCTCTCCAGCGTCGCTGCTGCTGCTGAAAATGTTGCGTCATTCGTCTGGAATCGTTTTCCGTTCTAGACGTTCTAGAATCGCGTTGTTTGGCTGAAATAGAGCTGTATTAGTGAGCAAAGAAACGTGGGAAACCTTAAATGAGAGCTGAAAATCGCTCTGCTTGCTGAAAATTGGAATTCGCAGTGCAAAATCAGAAATCGAAGGCGCAAAAGTGCAATTCTCCGACCAAAACTTTGTACTTTTCTCGTCTCCAATGAGTGCATTTCTGGCTGACGTAACCTCGCGTTTCCTCCTCCAATCATCAGGAATACCGTGTTAGGGGGGGGGGGGGGGTTGGGGGGAAGGGAGCTGCCTGCCTTACTGATAAGCGAAACCTATAAACCTATATAGTTCACTCAATTTTCAGCATCACCGCCAATTCGAGCATGATCGACAACGTCGAATGAGCCACTTTGCACGGAGCAATGCGGTGCATTATGCCGCTGCTCCGCCGCCTAGAAAACAGGTAAGAGTGCTCTTATATTAGAGGTTGGACTAGTATTCTGAAAAGCGATGATAGTGAAGAAATTCGAAGTTCTAATGAAGATTTTGAAAGCGGAAAACTTGAATTTTGCACTGCTCGCCCAATGGGTGCGAGATGCTCTTTAATTAGAGGTACGAATTCTTAAACAGGATTCAGACACCATCACCAGGTGCTTGCCTAGTGCTGGGAGCTGCCAGAAGCGGTCGCTGCCTACGTGGTGAGCAGCGACGCCGAGGAAATACAGTACTGGCCATAAAGAATGTCCGCGCGCTTTTTTTTGGGCTGAATCAAAAACTTTTGCAATTTCATTTTCTGCAAGTTACCGTGAGGGTGCTACGCAGCTACAGTAAAATTTTCACAGCAAAATATCGATTTTCAGCAAAGTTATTCCAAAAAAAACACTCGCGCGCATTCTTTATGGCCAGTACTGTAGAATTTTGGCGGTGCTCCCCCCCCCCCTATTGCCAGAGTAGGGCGGAATTGGATTTTGGGAACTCGGAATTCGGAAAACGGAAAACGGAAAAACCTTTTTTTCACGGAATCCGGAATCCGGAAAACGGAAAAAACATTTTTTCACGGAATCCGGAATCCGGAATACGGAATGTAAAAAACGGCGGAATTCGGAATTTTAACCATTAATTTTTGCGAGAGATCAAAAAAGTGCACTTTTTACAACAATTGAGAATAAAGTATTAAAACTCATAGTTGGGCGGAATCGGATTTTGGGAACTCGGAATCCGGAATTCGGAAAACGGAAAAAATTTTTTTCACGGAATTCGGAATTCGGAAAACGGAAAAAAAAGGTTTTCACGGAATCCGGAATTCGGAAAACGGAAAAAAAAGTTTTCACGGAATCCGGAATTCGGAAAACGGAAAAAAAATTTTTTCACGGAATCCGGAATCCGGAAAACGGAATGAAAAAAACGGCGGAATCCGGAATTCCGCCCTTCTCTGCCTATTGCCAGTGCCGAGCTCTGCCAGCGCAGACCGTCCTAGGCCAAATCCTAGGCTCGCACAAGGCTCATCTTGATGCTCATAAGCTCTTTTTAGACTTTGAGCCAGCAGAGCTGAAATTCAGCTTTTTTGAGATTTTTTTTCTCTTATTTTCAGAATTAAAGGTTTCCCTATTACAGGTCTCATCGCCACTTCCGGAAATTCCGAGACGCATCTATGAAAGAGGCCACGCCCATTCTCGCTCCTGGAATCCTGGAGCACAACCGTCTCCTCCACCGCTTCTCGATCTGAATCCATATCGACAGTTCTACGAGCCAAGTGTCGCCGATCAAGACATATCGGATGATCCATATGTAGTGCAAGTGTCCAATTCGAGGCGCCTCGACGTGCCGATCATTCAAGAACCACCGTCGCCGACACCGCGTGACCTGGCGTCCTCTGAACGACGTCGAAAGCATGCAATTCAGAGGCAGGTGAAGTCATTCGAAATGAATACGGCGCAACGTCGCTTTGCCTTGGATCACAGGTCGAACACGCTGGCATCGTCGCAAGCAACCGTCGAAGCCGAACGAGAGGAAGTGTCGGCGGCGTGTCAATCATTGTGGGCGGCGCGAGGGCATCTGGAGCAGCTCGACGCTCTCGGAATATCGGAGCCGTCATCGGTGTCGACGTCATTCGAATCGAATACTGATAGCCAAGCCACAGCAGACACTGTGGAGAGGCAGGCAAACCAGGCGGCCAAAGCGAAGAGATCCGTTTTCAAGTGAGTCGCAGCACTTCACAATTGTACTTTTTCAGCTTTTTTTAAGCTTTTGATAACTGAAATTAGCTGAATCCTTCTGAAAATTCACAAAATACCTATCAGAGCTCATCATCGTATTCTACCAGCAGCCCCCAATGAGCATTCAGCTCCCCGGCAGGTTTACGCATGCCGACGCACTCAATTTCAGAACTTGTACTTTTCCATGATCAATTTTTAAGCGTTCTATGACATCATATTTACAGTAAACCACGGCAGGTAGAGCATGAGGTATACGGTAGTGCTCCTCATTTCGGAAAGCGTTATACTCTCGCCGATTGTCGAAGAAAATCGACGAAAGAATGGTGGGAAGAGAGAAAAACGAAGAATCTGTGGGTGATCGGTTGATCTTCCCTTCTAGTTCAGCTGATCCCTGATTTTCCTTTTCCCGAAAGCCCAGTAAACCGCTCTGATCATTTTCCATGCTCCAAAATTGCTCCGTTGCCAAATTGTGGACAAATTATTGCCAAATTGTTGCCGAATTGTGGCCAAATTGTTACCAAATTGTGGACAAATATTGGACAAATTGTTACCAAATTGTTACCAAATTGTGAACAAATTATTGTCAAATTGTTGCCAAATTGATCTTCCTTTCTAGTTCAGCTGATCCCTGATTTTCCTTGCCGCTTCCCAGTTCCCTAAAACCCAATAAACCGCTCTGATCACTTCCCGCATTAAACCATTTTGTCATGCTCCAAAATTGCTCCGTTTTAGAAGCCACCAGTTAGTACTATCATGGGTGCGGCATAAATATAAAATTGTGGACAAATTATTGCCAAATTGTTACCAAATTGTGGACAAATTACTGCCAAATTGTTGCCAAATTGTGGACAAATTATTGCCAAATTTTGGACAAATTGTTACCAAATTGTTACCAAATTGTGGACCAATTTTGGACAAATTATTGCCAAATTGTTACCAAATTGTTACCAAATTGTTACCAAATTGTGGACCAATTGTGGACCAATTTTGGACAAATTATTGCCAAATTGTTACCATATTGTTACCAAATTGTTACCAAATTGTGGACCAATTGTGGACAAATTATTGCCAAATTGTTGCCAAATTGATCTTCTCTTCTAGTTCAGCTGATCTCTGATTTTCCTTTTCCCGAAAGCCCAATAAATAGCTCTGATCACTTCCCGCATTAAACCATTTTGTTATGCTCAAAAATTGCTCCGTTTTAGAAGCCACCAGTTAGTACTACCATGAATGCGGCATAAATATAAAATTATTGCCAAATTGTTGACAAATTGTTAGCAAATTGTGGACAAATTGTGGGACAAACATTGGACAGATTTTTACCAAATTGTTACCAAATTGTGGACCAATTTTGGACAAATTATTGCCAAATTGTTGCCAAATTGATCTTCCTTTCTAGTTCAGCTGATCCCTGATTTTCCTTTTCCCGAAAGCCCAATAAATAGCTCTGATCACTTCCCGCATTAAACCGTTTTGTCGTGCTCCAAAATTGCTCCGTTTTAGAAGCCACCAGTTAGTACTATCATGGATGCGGCATAAATAATAGGATGGGTTTTAAGCGCGATAACTTTGGCCAAAAAAGTGGAATCGATATGAAATTTGGACAAAAGTTAACTCAAACAATATAAAATTAAACAAAATTGACATTTTTCGAATATTCTTCCATTCGCCTTCAGAAGTCGCAGATAGTTGACGTCAAGATCGTTCCAGGCCTTCAGAAGCGCTGTCTTCAGTGAATTGACTGGAATTTGGAAAAAATTAACGAAAAACCCCGAGAAACATAAACAAAAAAGATTCACAAAAATGAATAAAAATCACTGTGTTCGCCAGACCCGCCGCAAAACCTCATCCTATTATTTATGCCGCACCCTGTGTAAGATTTGAAGTCTACAGTACTTGCTATGTTATCAGGAACATTCTGCTGCAACGTCAGTTCTTGTCGACGGCAGCCGTGTCCAGCATGGAATCCAACAACTCCACTGACGACAGTGATCAGCGATTCTCGAATAGTTTCGACAGCACGCGCAGTGAATTAGGTACGCAACACGAGAGCTCAGAGAGCTGCCTAACGACGTCATCGCTTTCAGAACGACGTCGATTGTCGCTGCTGAATCAGACGGACGCCAACTCGTCGGATGAGGCGTGCAGCACCGCGCGGAGGATTAATAACAGGGACTATAGGTAAGGTGTGGAAGAAGCATGAGACAGCCTCAGCATTTTCAGCGTGGACGTGCGCAGCGATTCGCTCTTCCGCGAGTGGAGCCGCGTGGATCCGGCGTATGGTCCGCTGGATCGAAGACTCCAACGAGGTCATACAGTGGATCATTCTGTCTTGAAGTAAGACCTTCATCTCCTTGATAAACTCCATTCAATTTTCAGCCAGCCGCGTCTTTTCCATCGTCAATTCTCCCTCGCCGCTCAAATGCCGACGCGTCGTCAGCCGACGATCGTTTCCTATCGATCTTGAGCACAATTGTATATATTCTCATTTTTATCGATCTCCTCCTCAATTGTATTATATCATTTATGCATTCTTGAAATGATTTCTTTCAAAACCTCCAAATTCCAAATTCCACAATAATGCTTCCAAAGTGACACCTCCAAGTATTGCCATTTCAAACATTTGAAATAATCAATAAATGATCTTCAGATTCAGAATTCTTCAGAATCTCAATGCATTTGTAAAAGAAGGTAAAACGAGACAACCATTTTTGTATTTTAATATCATAAAATATCGATTTATTCGTCAGCAGAGTTAAGCCGCCAAGCATTCCATTGGCGTAGCTGTTAAGCAGCTACGCTGACAGATTCCATGGCGCAGCTGTTAAGCAGCTACACCGACGGGATCCATGGTGTAGCTGTTAAGCAGTTACACCGACGGATTCCATGGCGTAGCTGTTAAACATCTACGCTGACAGATTCCACGCCGTAGCTGTTAAGCAGCTACACTGACAGATTCCACGCCGTAGCTGTTAAGCAGCTACGCTGACAGATTCCATGGCGTAGCTGTCAAGCAGCTACGCTGACAGATTCCACGCCGTAGCTGTTAAGCAGCTACGCTGACAGATTCCACGCCGTAGCTGTTAAGCAGCTACACTGACAGATTCCACGCCGTAGCTGTTAAGCAGCTACGCTGACAGATTCCATGGCGTAGCTGTTAAGCAGCTACACCGACGGATTCCATGGCGACTGGCTCTTCTGTTTTTTTTTTTTATTTCTTTATTATATTTGCCTCGTGGAATTCTACAGTGCGCCGCAGGTAGTCGACGTCAACGTCCAAATCCTTCCAGGCCTTGAGCAGCGCAAACTTCAGAGACTTCAAATTTCGATGAGAGTCAGCTATGACCTTCTATTCCAATAATCCCAAGTGAGCAACGGAAGTAGGGCTCGGTGTTTTGGTAGGTGCACCTTGGGATGTGAATCCGGCCGATACCATGGCCGATTGTGGAAACATTTTGGGAGCATGAATTGATCATTTGGAAGCCGTTGACGCTGGTTCCGACGGTTCGGAAGCGGTCTTGGACTAGCCTGAAATTCACTGTCCAGGAGGGAGACGGTAGCTGGGAAGATCCAAGTCTGATTCCACGATTCTCAGAACGACAATCGAATTGATTCTGACATCTCGTTCAGGGTGATTCTCTTCTTGATGATGCCACGAGCCCGGCCCGGCGAGTGTTCACATTGCGAAGACGTCCCGATGCTTTCAGACACTTGACCACTTTGTAGACGGTAGATTTCGGAATATGAATTTCAAACTGCTAAGTGTCACAATGGGAACGTCATCAAAGAGCACGCGAACAGTAGAGCGTCCGGGTGTCCGAGAAGTGAGTATCTACCGTATCAGAAGCACAGGCCCAAGGCAGATTGTGCTATTTTCAGCCAGTTTTGGGTGCCTGTTTCCTTTATTCTGACCTGCTAAGCCAAAGCTAGAGCAATCGGATCACAGAGAGTATTGGGCGCTGCCTCCGATCCGATATACAGTGCCGACCATAAAGGTATTATATTGTCGAAAAAGCTGATCCTTGATCCCGGAATATCGAAAGGCTCGAATCGAATCCAGACTAGTTATGATCTTTCAAGCTAATCTACTGATTCAACGTGATGCAAAATGCGAAGCATTCTGACAGCGTCCTGAGACACTTGAGCACCTTGAAGAAGGTAGACTTCGATACCAGAGGAAGCTGGCATTTGTGGGTCGCTGCAGGAAAGCACGATGCACTGAACGATGCACTCAATGTGGCAATCCCGGCTTACATAGGCTCTCTAATTTCGAAAGTTTGGAGCTTGGCAGCGTGCCAAGTGCTCCATACTTATGTGCCACCAGTAGTACTGGTAGTTCTGATGTTGAAGGATGTTAGAAGCCCTCCAGAGGTCTGCGCGGAAGAACTTCTGAAGTCATGGATGACCTGAGAGCTGTTCAAGGATACTTCATTCTTCAGGAACCTTCTTCAGGAATGTTGAGCGCCTTCAGCGTTCTTAAACGCATTGGAATTTCAGAATTTCAAGGGTAAGTTTTTCAGAGTGTTTTCAGCTCGATGACACTCGCATCCTATCTGAAAATCCCTTCTAATACCGATGAAAATGCAAAATTTCAGATGGCGTGGATTTTCAGCGGAAATATTGACCCGCAGACCCCAAAGATTGTTCCAATACCGAATTCAAGCATCATATAGAAGGGCATGGGCACTTCGATTGGAAGATTCGCTGTCTCTAAAACTGTAACAAATGAGGCCTGAATTTCAGCCAGGAACCATGAAGTGCGCTCTGTGGCGCATGCGAGACGTGACGATGCTCACGGAGCACATTCTATTCGTGTTTCACCGCCTGGAGACGAAGAAAACGCATGGGACGGCGGCAGAGGACTAACCGCCGGTGTTTGTCTTCTTCTCTGATCCTCTTCTCGTTGTGTGACTCCCTCTTTCTCTCTCTCTTTCACTCTCTCTCGCTCCTTTCCCTCACTATCTTTTTTTTTTGCTATTTTGTTGTTTGGGCGACGGAAAAGAAGGCATTCTTCTGCGTGTTTTTCTTTTACTTTTGCGATGTCACCTTGAGCAGATTCACTTCGGATTTCTTTTTTCGAGTGAGTTGCTCTTCGAGCTCTAGCAGTGCTTTTTCGATATCTCGAATCTCTATTTGTTTTTTTTTTTGAATCTGCTTCTTTTTAAGCGCTTTCTAACTATTCAACTTGGCCTTCTGATTCTATTTAAGAGATTCTTGAAAAAGCAGCTAAGCCTAAGCCTAAGCCTAAGCAATGACTTAAGCCTAAGCCTAAATCTATTTGACATATACTTGAAAAAGCAGCTACGTCTAAGCCTAAGCCTAAGCCAAAATCTTTTTAACAGAATTTTGAAAAAGCAGGTAAGCCTAAGCTTAACCTAAAGCAATGACCTAAGCCTAAGCCGAAGCCTAAATCTATTTAACAGAATTTCGAGAAAGCAGCTAAGCCTAAGCCTAACCTAAAGCAATGACCTAAGCCTAAGCCAAAATCTTTTTAACAGAATTTTGAAAAAGCAGGTAAGCATAAGCTTAACCTAAAGCAATGACCTAAGCCTAAGCCTAAGCCTAAATCTATTTAACGGAATTTTGAAAAAACAGCTAAGCCTAAGCCTAAGCCTAAGCCGAAGCCTAAATCTATTTAACAGAATTTCGAGAAAGCAGCTAAGCCTAAGCCTAACCTAAAGCAATGACCTAAGCCTAAGCCAAAATCTTTTTAACAGAATTTTGAAAAAGCAGGTAAGCATAAGCTTAACCTAAAGCAATGACCTAAGCCTAAGCCTAAGCCTAAATCTATTTAACGGAATTTTGAAAAAGCAGGTAAGCCTAAGCCTAACCTAAAGCAATGACCTAAGCCTAAGCCTAAATCTATTTAACGGAATCTTGAAAAATCAGGTAAGCCTAAGCCTAAGCCTAAGCCAAAATCTTTTTAACAGAATTTTGAAAAAGCAGCTAAGCCTAAGCCTAAGCCTAAGCTCTGCGGAACCTTGAATTTCGTCGATTCGTTGCACCGCTAAAACGATGGCAACCAGTTAGCCGGGGGGGGGGGGGCGAATCACCAGCGTTTCAGCCACCGTGATAATCTGCAAAACAGCGCGTCAAGGTCATTGGGGAAGCAATGAAGAAAACAAAACAATTCGCGAATTTCGTTCTGTGTCACTTCTCTCCCACTTTTCCCATTTTTCTATTTGTGTTGTGTTTCTTTGAATTCCGCTATATTCAACACTTTTTTCTTTTTTTAGACTTCCCGGTTTGCTGAATTTCACGCTTTCAAATGGTCCAAATTTGCGTTGATTTTCAGTGAAATTGCTTCAGAAATTTCAGAAAAGACTGAAATCAGATGTCTGAAAAGGGGCGGCTCCTGGAGCCTCCATTGTTTCAAATGGAGCATTTGCAAAGAGCAGAGGGGGGGGGAGACACTCATTAAATAAACAGAATGGCTCATTCTCTTCGGCTCGCCGAGATTCTTCTGTTCTTGTAGAAACCGATTCTCAGTGAACCGTAGCACAGGTAGTCCACAAGTACTTTCCGTTGCACTTGTTCTGCAAACATTTGGTCGTCAGTTGAGTGTGATCCTTTCCTTATCACTTTGATATGTGTCCGATTCATTTTTTTGTTGTTTTACCGCGCACATGTTCAACGGATTCGGTGCACTTTGGTTTTGGGAATGTGGCAAAGAAAAATAGTGAAAAAAAGAAATAGTCACCTGTAGAAATACTGAAAGTTCCACAGTCGCCTTAAGATTCCTTCTCTCTCTACAAGTTCCGTGCCCAATTGGTCTGAAAATTGATCAAACTTTGATCAAACTTTGAGCTAACTTCGATCTAACTTTGATCCAACTTTGAATTAACTTTGATCTAACTTTGAGCTAACTTCGATCTAACTTTGATCCAACTTTGAATTAACTTTGATCTTACTTTGAGCTAACTTTGAACTGAATTTGAGCTAACATTGATCTAACTTTTAGCTAACTTTTATCCACTTTTGAGCTAAACTCGAGCTAGCTTCGATTCAACTTTGATCTATTTTTGATCTAACTTTGAACTGACTTTGATCCAACTTTGAGCTAACTTCGAGCTAAGTTCGATCCAACTTCGATCTACTTTTGATCTAACTTTGAACAGACTTTGATCCAACTTTTAGCTAACTTTGATCTAACTTTGAGCTAATTTTGGACAGAATTTGAGCTAACCTTGATGTAATTTTGATTTAACTTTGAGCTAACTTTGATCCAACTTTGATCTAACTTTGACCTCGTTTTGAACTGAATTTGAGCTAACATTGAGCTAACATTGTTCTGTTAATAGACCAACATTGAGTTAACTTCGAGCTAAAATTGAACTGAAGTTGAGCAGACCTTGAGCTAGCATTGGGCTAACATTGATCTAACTTTGATCTAACTTTGATCCAACTTTGAGATAACTTTGATTCAATTTTGAGATGACTTTGATCCAACTTTGAGATAACTTTGATCTAACTTTGAGCTAATTTTGAACTGAATTTGAGCTAGCATTGAGCTAACATTGTTCTGGTAATAGACCAGCATTGAGCTAACTTTGAGCTAAAATTGAACTAAAGTTGAGCGAACATCGAGCCAACATTGAACTCACATTGGGATAGTAATAGACTAGCATTGAGCCAGCATTGAGTTAGTTGTATTATAGCTTAGAATTGAGCTAACATTGAGCTGGTAATAGACTAACATTGAGCGAACGTTGAGCTGAATTTAAGCTAGCATTGAGCTAAGTTTGAGCTAACATTGAGCTGGTAATAGACCAACATTGAGCGACCTTTAACAAACTTTGAGATAGCATTGAGCAAACTTTGAGCTAAATTTGAGCTGATCGCTCATTTCAGTATTTCACCACTTTCCACAGTATATCAAACCTATTATTTTTAAGATTTTTAAGAGTTTTAATCCCTTTTCTTTTCTCGAGCTAAGAACCAACATGTATCTAGTTTCCAGCCAAGTCTCTAACCCTCTTTTAAATATACAAAACTCAGCGACAATATGTACATCTCAGTTTCCCTAACAATAAGAGCTCGATTGTTCGCTTACGTGGGAAACTGTACGAATGAAAAGCGTTCTTTTTCAGTTCCGCTCTCTGACGCCGTTTGCTCTTTTAAGCTTCTTATTCATGTGAAAAATGAGCGGTGTTTGCCATTTTGAAATGAATTTTTTTCCGTCTGATTACTCAAATTAAATGATAAATATAATAAATATTGAAGTGATGATGGCTTATATCGATTGCTCCTTGAAATTCTGAATTCTGATTCTTTGCCCACTTCTGAAATGGTATATTTTCAGATGGCAGCCAACACAAATTTCATCGATGAAATAACGCAATGGGTGGATTCACTGCCCAACTGGGGTAAGGCGACAGTCGTCGGCGGCACGGCTCTCGCCGTCTATATTCCATACAGGTTTCTTTTGCCGCGAACACGAAAATCTCCGGCGACCGATAACTGGAAGCCAGGTGGGTTGAGCGTCGTTCGTTGAATGACAGAATGCAATCCAGATGTCGTTTGCAGATGTCGTCTATCTCTATCAGTTTCCTCGGACCAGAATACTGCCGAACATTTCGCCGTTTTGTATGAAAGTCGAAACATGGCTTCGGATGTCTGATATTAGCTACGAGGTTTGTGCTCTCTCTCTCTCTCTCTCTTTCTCTATGTCTCTCTATGTTTCGTTGTCTCTCTCTCACTTTTGCTCTCTCGCTTTGTCTCTTGCTTTGTCTTTCTCTCTTTGTCTCTATTTTTCTTTGTCTCTTTGTCTTTTGTCTCTCTTTGTCTCTTTGCCTCTCTCCCTCCCTTTGTCTCTCTTTTTTCCTTTGTCTCTCTCTTTTTGTCTCTTTCACTTTGTCTCTCTTTGTCTCTCTCTCTCTCTTTGTCTCTCTTTCCCTTTGTCTCTTGCTTTGTCTTTCTCTCTTTGTCTCTAATTTCCTTTGTCTCTCTTTGTCTCTATTTCTCTATGTCTCTCTATGTTTCGTTGTCTCTCTCTCTCAATTTCGGTCTCTCGCTTTGTCTCTTGCTTTGTCTCTTGCTTTGTCTTTCTCTCTTTGTCTTTTGTCTCTGTTTCTCTCTTTGTCTCTCTCTCTTTGTCTCTATTTCTCTTTGTCTCTCTTTTTCCCTTTGTCTCTCTCTTTTTGTCTCTTTCTCTATGTCTCTCTATGTTTCGTTGTCTCTCTCTCACTTTTGCTCTCTCTCTTTGTCTCTTTGTCTCTCTTTGTCTCTTTGTCTCTCTTTCTCTCTTTGTCTCTTTGTCTCTCTTTCTTTTTTGCTCTTTCGCTTTGTCTCTTGCTTTGTCTTTCTCTCTTTGTCTCTTTTTCCCTTTGTCTCTCTTTTTCCCTTTGTCTCTCTCTTTTTGTCTTTTTCTCTGTCTCTCTATGTTTCGTTGTCTCTCTCTTTTTTTGCTCTCTCTCTATGTCTCTTGCTTTGTCTCTTGCTTTGTCTTTCTCTCTTTGTCTTTTGTCTCTTTTTGTTTCTTTGTCTTTCTCTCCCTTTGTCTCTCTCTCTTTATCTCTCTTTCCCTTCGTCTCTCTCTCTCTCTGTCTCTCCACAAATTTTTTTTAAATTTCCAAAAATTATGGAATTTCAAGATCCCTAGCACACTCAGCGTCATCCATTTCATAATTTCAGATTCCCAAATGCAGTCTTCGAACGAGATCACAGGAAGGAACGCTTCCATTCGTCGAGCTGAACGGAAAGGAGTACTACGACTCGAGCTTCATTCTTCGCGACGTCGATGAGGCACTGACGCACGCTTCGCTGGATGACCACTTATCCGTCGAGCAGAAAGCGACGTCACGGGCGTTCGAAGCGATGATCGAGAAGTCGCTGACGATTTCAGCAGCGTATTACAGACTGGAAAACGTCGGGAAGGTAAGCGACTTGTGATTCCGGTGGTAATGTCGTAATGAGCTTTTTCTCAGATGGTCGACGTCTTCGATCCAAAAGTGTTTGGGATCTTCGGACCACTCGTCAAGTTTCTCAACTCCAGATTCTTTGCTTCAGGGGTAGGCGTCTTCTATCGTTGACTTTGATCCAATGACGTCATTTTCAGTTGCTCCGAAGAATCTCCGGCTCAGACATCGGTAATCACAGCCGTGAGGATATCATTAGAATAGGTTTAGACGACTTGAAGGCGATCAGCAAATACTTGGGCAACAAGCACTATTTCCACGGATTCAAGCCGACTAAGGTGGACGCCTGCATTTTTTCGAATCTTTGTCAAATTTATTATGCTCCGTATACAACTGAGCACCGCGATTTGATAGTGGGAGAATGCAGTAATCTGGCGGAGTACGTCGAAAGAATCAAGAACAGGTTGATCTTTAATATTATTTAAACTTCCTGAAATTCTCTTTTCCAGATTTTATCCAGATTGGGATGACGTGACTACAAAATATTCTACAGACACTAGTAATTGGAAGAAGAGGCACGTGACTAGGAATGGAACCGCCAACGGAAAGCATTGAGATCGGCTGGTTTCGTCATTTTTTTAGTGATCAATCATTCTACTTACAACCGAATTTGATGCTTTTTCTGAAATAAAGTCAAATTCTTCTGAAATTTTCAAGGGACAACGTAAATTTCAACACAACGAACAACAACGAGCAACAGGTGAAACTAATGGGTTATTCATGAAAAACACAATTGCATTTTAATGCAAAAAAATGCATTATTTTTGCATTAAAAATGCAATTGTGCTTTTCATGAATAGCCCCATAAACAAAACGGAATATAACAAGAAAATGTTTAGAAATGGGCTAGGCAGTGCAGAATTTGGGCATCTAAGTGGCTGTCGTTTCAGCTTGTCTCAATCCGTAAATTTTCTTCATCTGTTCATATTTTTTTCGGTCGGATTCTGTGACAGACGGGCGTATTCTGGAGGCAGCCTCGCGGAAATGCTTCATCGCAACACCATTCACTGAGTCGTCATTCTGAAAACCCAAGATGAGAGCAGCTACATAAGGCTTTCACGAAAGACGAAACTAATCGGTCGTCTTTCGTGGAATCTTTTCGTCTCGTCTTGCATTCGTCTTACATCGTCAATTAAAATGCGTCAGATAAATTCTAGACGAGACTATCTGACTTCGTGGAAGCCTTCAAGTGAAACTAACCATTAAAATTCTGGCTTGTAGAGCAAGCAACGACGATTCGTGAATTAGAGCAGCTAAATCAGCACCACTGAAAACATTTTCGTCAATTATGCTTGGCCGACGTGTTTAAAAACTTACGTGAATCCAGAAACTTCAGGTAATCGAGCAATCTCCTGGAAATCGACATCATCTGCGAGCATTGGACGAGTACCATTTTTTGTGCTCTTTCTCAAGATATCTGCACGATCTTCAGCATTAGGAAAATCGACAAACAGTATTTTATCGAGACGACCCGGACGAAGAATCGCAGCATCAACGATATCTGAAAACTTATTTTTTGTAAAGCTATTTTCACTTGAAAACTGACCCGGTCGATTTGTGGCTCCAATTAGGAAGACCTTTTGTCGTCCTTCAACTCCATCCATTTCAGTAAGCAATTGATTCACTAATCTCGCTCCACCAGAACTCTCTCCGTGCGATCGTTTAGGGCATAATGCGTCAATTTCGTCGAAGAAAATAACACATGGCTGAGAATCACGGGCTCTTTGGAACACCGTTCGCACTGCTCTTTCCGACTCTCCTACGTACATATTTAGAAGCTCTGGTCCTTTTACAGAAATGAAATTCATTCCTGTTTCATTGGCAACTGCTTTAGCAAGAAGAGTTTTTCCACATCCTGGCGGCCCGCAGAGAAGAATACCCTGCGGCCGACTATCAACTCCGAGTGCGGCGAAATCATCAGCTTTTTTGATCGGGTACAAAACACTCCATTTCAATAATTCTCGAACATCACCTAACGCACCAATATCTTCCCAGGATACATCTGGAACGGTTGCAAATCCTTCTCTTTTCGCTGCTGGTTGAATTGTTGATAGAGCTCTTTCAAAGTCTTCAAACGAGATACGAAGCCCTCCGTTCAACTGAGAAAGAGCTGTTGGGTCATCTTCTCCGTGCAACCAGGCAAGAACTCGGTCTAGTTCTTCTTTGATTTGTTCGGCGGTGAGGTTTTTGTGTCCTTCGTTCTTGGCGACAATTGTGTCGAAGACTCGATCGATGGCCACTTTGGCAGCTTCTCTGATAAGAGCTTGAAGATCTGCGCCAACATATCCAGGAGTCAATTTTGCTATTTGTCGCAGTGTAACATCTTTACCAAGATTTACTCTGGAAACGCTTCATTAGAATTTACAGATTTAAAAAATACTAACTTGCAAATCTTTTCCAAAATCTTTTCTCTTGCTGCCTCGTCTGGGATACCCAACGAAATTTCGTTTTCAAATCGTCCAGCTCGTCTCAAGCCTCCGTCGACAGCATCTGGTCTTGAAGTGGTACCAATCACCAGGACACCGGAGAATGGGGATGCTGCCGACGTCGTTGTTGAGTCGTTCAAAATCGCAACACTGCCATCATCGCCGAAAGTTAGCTGGTCTTTTAGCGGCTTTTCTCGCGGGGGCAGCACCAGTTCTAAAACAACGTTTTGATGAGGTTAACAATTGACAACTGACTATACCATCAAGGGAACTGCACAACTGACTGACAACTCTTCGTTCCATTTCTCTCGTAGCAGTTTCTCTCCTCGGAGCAATCGCATCGACATCATCGAGAATCAAAATACACGGACTATTTTGTTTAGCAGCATCAAACAGTTTTCGAATTTTTTCCTCTGTTTCACCGGACACTCCTGATACGAGCTCAGTAGCTGCGAGTTGAATCATCGGAATTTCAAGCTCCCCGGCGACGGCCTGAGCAAACAGCGTCTTTCCGCAGCCGGGCGGTCCGTGAACAATGAAACCACGAGGAGGATCGACTCCGAGTGTTGAGAACGTTTTGGGCCGTTTCAGGTGCATGGCCAAACGGCAAACTTCTAAAAACTGACGATCCGCTCCACCAATATGCTCGAATTTCACCAGAGATTCTCGTGGAACAACGGCGTCTACCACTGCGCCCAGGCCGCGCGGTAGTGCATCTCCTCGTGCCGATTGTTGCGGCGGCAACCCTTGTGACTTTCTGTTATTTTGGCTTGAATTACGTTTATCGGCATACGTAGTGTTTGGCTGCTGAGAACTGTGTGGACTTTTCGCCAGTGACTTTTTGGAAGAACTATTATTATAGAGATTGAGCACTGTTTTATTGGCCCTATTTGTCGGTTTCTGTTCAATGTGCTTCTCGATTATCACAGCAAGAGCTTCGTGTTCTTCGTCGCTGCCGTCGCTGATTAATACTTCTCTGGGAGGAATGGAGCTAAAAATTGAATTCAACGGTTTTAATGTTTATCTAACTAGTAAGTTTGGACACCTACTCAGCGCACTTTCTTCCAACGGGTGCTTTTCTTTTTCTGGTTTCCAGAAACTTTTTAGATGACTCGGCAGAAATTTCTTGAACATCGTCCATCGCCTCTTTCGCACCGACGATTTGTTCTTCTTTAGCAACTAGCTGAATCTGCTCCAGTGCTTCACGAACCATTCCCATAAATAATTTCTGGTCCTTACGACTGTATTGCTGATATTCTCTGAAAATAGGTGAACATGTGCGTTTGCTTTGCATCCAGAATTTAACATTGCTGTGAGGACACCCTAAAATAATTTTCGCGCAGCTATCTGTATCGGAGTAACTCTAAGCAGCCATACATACGGATGCTCTTGTTGTAAATCATAGGCAACGATTTCAGGCTTGAAATATTTGGTTCCTGGATACTTTCGAACATGTGCCTGGACGCGTGGCAAGAGGGTAGGATGACTGGAGGACAACCTTGCGCCAACTGCAGGCATTCTGAAACTTCCGAAACAATTCTAAGCTTTACAAATGGATAGACGGGAAAAATGACTTGGCTATGAGCAGGTTATGCTTCATATCTTAAAGATAGCAGCGACCTTCAGAAAAAAAACGATGTTAAATGTGCATAAATCCGAAAGAAAATCGCAATGACTACAGAAAATACCGAAAAGTTTAAGAATTACACTCCTACGATGAGCATTTTTCCTTTCCATCTTCCTTTAAAAATAAAATACATGCAACGAATAATCAACGAATCACAAACCGACGAAACTGGTGTCAGGGTATGATGAAATGTTCAGTCTGTTTATTTTTCTTATTTTAGGGCACCACAAATGTATCTGTTATACTATTTAATAAATTATAAACTTCAAATAAGTAAGTAAATCAAGATAATTGAAGAGAATTGGGACGAGATGGAAACTGGGCTATAGTTTAGTTTGTGAAGTAATAAATTATGATTTTGGCGGCTCATTTTTCGTTTTTGGGTTGGTTTACAAATATACAATCAAAAAGTGGAAAGTGAAGGAATAGACGGTAAAAGGTGGACAATTATGCAAAGAAATGAAGAGAATTTCAACAGAGAAATTTGCAAAAATGGGAGAGAATTCAAGATCAAGAGAGATTTTCGTTGGAACAGAAGACAGAATGGGGTGATATGAGTAAGAGCAGAAACGAAAAACATTTTTGTGAGAAGAGAATTGCACCATTTTGAGAAGACGTTGAGAAAATATTACTTTAAACCAAAGGTAAGACACGAATGGGAAAGGAAATATTATATAATAATGAATCACCGAACGAGGTCAATGTTTTCGAGTTTCTTTTTGGTTTGAGTCGAAAAAAAATGCCGATTATACCCTTTGGCACAATATTAAAAATATTAAAAATAAAAATATTAAGAAAAATCATTCCCAACCGGCAACTTCCGTTTTGAATCCCTCCAGGAGACCCTCTCGTATTTTCGAAATTTCACTGTCGTCCTGAAAATAAAAATGCAGAATTGCCAATTATTAATAAAAGATTATTACGGTCTACGGTGGCATTTCTGGGAATACGCTCCCCAAAATTGCGAAAACTACATTTGATTAAAAGTAGATCAAAAAGGTCTTATTATGAAAATAATAAATGAGCTTAGATTGAAGGAACCTTTATAGCAAACTTAGAGCAACATTTCAAGAATTTCAAAATTTTACCTTAAAAGCATCCGTACTTCCAGGTGGTGGCCCTGATGATAATGGCGGATTACTCATCGGATTGCTTAATGGGTTACTCATTGGACCTCCACTAGGCGTGCTTGGGTTAACATTGTTATTCACACTATGGGCCGATCCAGGAGCAGATCCAGGACCTCCACCATTCATCGAAACTGCTGCCACTGCTCCTGCTGATAGAGCTCCGACGCTCCCACTGGCAGCTCCCGTGGGTGTTAATGCTTCAGTTTTCATTTCATCGCAGTTGTTGGCCGTAATTTCTTGTTTTGGTTGTTGTTGTGATTGGTTCATGGAAGACGGAGTGCCAACAGATCCTACGGATGTGGTAGCCACGGGTGGAACACTTCCTGGTCCTGCGCCGGGTATCGATCCACCCATTCCAGGTGTTCCCGGTCCAGGAGCTCCACCGTTTGGACCGGCCGACATGGGTTGATCCGTCATTCCGAAGGGCATTGCTGAACTGCTTGTTGGCGGCATTGGTGGCATCCCCATAAACGCAGGTGGCATGTTTGGATCACCAACTTGTGATGGAACCATACTCGGAGAATTAAGAGACATGTGGGGCATAGCTCCGTTTGGCATCATTCCACTTCCACTAGCACCTGGAAACGGCTGAGCTCCAGCGGGGCCCATGAAATCATATCGTGGCATTCCGCCCATATCTGAAAAATACTTTCGTACTTGCAGAATTGAGTAAAAGTTTTAAAAAATTCACCATTCGTAAGGTCAGTGTGAGATATTGAAAAAAAAGTGGAACATTTAGTCGAAAAACAAATTTAATTGATTATTCTTTCAATATTTAATTTGAAATATACTTTTTGACTTGGTGAATAAAACTTACCCATAGGTGCGCCGGGAACTCCTGGCCGAGGCATTCCTCCAGGACCAGGGAAAGGACCAGGAGGTGGCATCCTCAAACCAGGATTCGGCCTCATTTGTAATCTTGGATCAGGGTTGAACATTGGGAATCCACCATGTGGCATTCCAGCAGGTGGCATCCTTCCTGGCGGAAATCGCGCGCCAAATGCTCCTGGATGACCACCCATCATCTCTATACCCATCGGAGGAGGAGGAAACTGTAACGTTTTATTATGAATATCAAATAAATGCATTTGTATTGAGTATAACTTACATGTCCATTCATACCAGGAGGCATTCCAATCATTGTCTGAAAATCAGCAGCCTTAATAGAGTTTTTAATTTAATTTAAAAATAACCTCATGGAAATATTTCGCTTCTTGAGTGTAATGATCACCCGTGAGAGGATCACCCCTCCGCTCTGGAGCTGCCGCCCAGAGATCCCAAAAAAGTATCCACCAATCCAGGAGGAACGACTTTTCAGATGGTTTAATCGAGTTGTTAGCCAAAGCGGGATGCGCGTTTATCACCTCTTCCTTGAAGGTCTCGGCGGTTTTCGTGGCGCCAGATTGTAGAAGGTATTCGTAGATATATGATGTTAACCTGAGTGATAAAATTTCATAATTTAAATGCCTATATGATTGAGTCCAGTGCATACCAGACTATTTGAAAGTTTAAGTTTACTAGTAACATAAAAATTAGTAAAGAGTTTTGTTCGAATAAAAATATTTGAATCGTCTAGAAAAGCTTTAGCAAATGTCTTGGCGGTTGAATATGCTCTTGAAATAGCTATTTTTGTGATTTATATATGAATTACATTTTACGAACCCTTTTTTTGCAGTCTTTTAATTTTTATCATATTTAGTTTTTCATTTAACGAATAAACACAGATCCAAATACTCACCTTTCCTTTGCTGTCAGCTCTGGCAGTCCAGGTGGTTGCGGCTGCATTGATGGGGGCTGCATAAGAGGTGGAGGGCCGCCAACCCCTCGCTGAAACATGAAGGGGTCTTCGTGTTGGGTGTCCAGTGTTGATATCTTGACGGTCGTATGTCGACGACAAGAGTCAGAGAAAACGTTATGTTGATGATGATAATTCTTGCTTCAGGAATGAAGGAAGGCAGGCCGCTCGATTCGCTTCTACAGACGCATTTTAGCACTTTTGTACTAAAAATCACAATATTTATCTTTCATTGTATCAAGAAGACAGCGGAAATGAAAAGAAGAGAACAAAATGATGACGCATTAGAAGGAAAAATTATTGATAAACAGCTTCTCAAGATCCAAAGGCTTGGAACCAATTTAGGTATAAACGAGAAAGAACAAAGGAAACAGGGAAACGAAGTGAAATAAGGTTAGCAAACTTCAATTTAATGACCATATGGCTAAGTTTTGTTCGAGAAATTGAATTTTGGAAGAGGAAGAGGGAGGGGTGTAAATTGGCGATGATAGCGATGACGTGGGGAGAAGACGATCTCAAGTTTTCCTAATTTCCGCCAAGTTTTCTAGCTCTTGTTCTTGTTCACTTTTAATTACACATTGGCTTCAAGCTCATTCACCTATATTACGCAAATTGTCTAGTTTTTTGCGGTTAATGAGTAAAAGTTTTAAAAACAATACACTTAAGCTTACGCTCCCTTCATCGAATCGATATATAGGTAATGTACTATTCAAAGAGAAACAGAGTCGATAAAAGTAAATAATAGGAGGGCGAGAGGGAGGGGCTGAAAGAAAAACTTAATGATAAAGAAAATGGGTGGCATTTAAATGAGCAGTCAGTTGAAATTGTGTTTCGATCGGCGAAATTTTTATAGATGTATTCGAGGATCCAATTGCAATAAAACAATTATACATTTCACCGTGATATAAATTAAAGCTGAAAATGAATGAATTTCTCTTAAAACTGAAATTTTAAACAAAAAAAAAAGAATCACGTACATGACCATGCCAGCCCTCAAACCTTAAACTACCCTATTTCATTAGATTCCACTTTAATGTGTGTTTTCACTAAAAAAGAAATAAAAAAGGATCAAAGGAAGGTACTGTTCACTTAAAATATTCAGACAAATGAAGCATTGGCTACAAAGGGGGGGGGGAGAGGGGAGGGGAAACAACTGCTATACCTAACAGCTGGAAAATACGAAGCCACCTGTCTGAAAGAAGTGGTATACGTCATACTCGTTTTCAATTTTGTTGGAATAGAGGAAATAAACAGCGGTTTAAAAAAATCTGATGGCGCTCAGGGATAACGAGAGACCCAGGATGTGAGAGACAGGTGGAAGGGCAGAACCTGTGAAACTAGTAAGTTGGAGCCTGGGGGGGGAAAGATGAAAATCTTACTAAGCACGAGGTCGATACGGGATGAGAAAGGGACGAAGCTGCTACTTCTATTTCGTTGTCTTTTTCTTCGACCAGCAGCCAGTAGCAGCCGTTGGCCAAGAAAGGCCCCTCAGAAGATGATGGTGTGGAATGAACAAGGCGATTGGGAGAGGAGAAGCAGAGAGAGAGAAAGATTCCGTACGAGAGAGATTATTGAAAAGAAGAGATTTTAAGAAGAGGCACAGAGAACACTGCGGTGCCTGAGAACGGAGATAGAGAGTATATCTCCAGAGAGGAGAAGTAGAGCTATGGCGATGAGAAGGAGAAGCGGTCCAGAAGATGCGATGACACAGAGAAGCGAGAAGGTCGACGATGACATCGACGGGTGGGTGACATGCATTGTTGGACGCACAGAGACTCCATACCTCTTTTCCCTCCTCTCTATCTCTCCTACTTTTTCCTCTCATACTTTTCTGTATGCATACTGACACAGCGGCCTTTGCGTATCTCGCGTGCGCATTGACCCCCCTACAGCTGGCAAACAGCCAACTAACAGAACTCTGGTAATATCTGCGTATCTCGACTATCGATTGCTTATTTTTCCTTCGTTCCCTCTTTTCTCGTGGTTACAGAAAGAGGGTTGAGGCCTTCTTTCCACGAGAAGGACGGGGCTAGATGCGCGCTCGTTTAACAATAGCCCTTTCGCGCACACGGACTGCACGCGGGGTCTCGCGCCGTCGCCGACGTCGACTCGACCCACCGACCTTATTTACTGTGAAAGTGGCGAGAGGAAGAGGAAGCTGACCGACTTTACCGCAATAGCAGGTCAATACTGTACAAACGAGGCACAACAGCCGATAGGTAGATAGAGTAGGTGTAGGTTTTCAATCAAGTGGAGAAGTTCGATTAAATACTTACCGGTACTAGTCACGTGATGACGGAATTGAAGGTAAAATCCTATTTTTTTAAGCATCGGCTTTCTTTCGAATTACCGAAGCTTATCAGAAACCTAGAGGTTGAAAAATATAGTTCTTGACGACTAAATCTGTATGGTCAACGATACTAGCAAATACAAGCAGCCTTCAATGTGAAGAAGACACCAAGAGTTATATGATATCAAGAAATCGACGAAGCATACTAAAGGGGAGAACTGATTTTTTTTTCATACTGAGACAGCAAAAACGGAAATTTCGAAAAGCGTAGATTTTTGGTTTATTGGAAATCCACAAAAATCATTGAAACGAGGTGACTTTTCCACGGCACATTCTCACCAATTTAAAATTTTTATCTGCGACAAAACGAATATTTTGGTGGTGATGTTCATATGGTAATAAGTGGTCCAGTTTCAGAAAAATGAAAAATTCAGTTTTAAATAATAGTGACAAAAACTGTAGTTGTAAATGCTCCTAAATATAAATTTAGCCAGTTCGCAATCACATTTTTTAAAATTGCATTTCAAAAAAGGTTCCACTTAGATAAAAGCCAAACCTCAAAATATCAAATTCTCTTTAAGCCGATTTCAGGATTTCTTAAACTAGATCGACTTTCAATAGTTGCGGAATATTTTAAGAAGTTCCTAGATAATTTTTTTAAAATAACAATTTTATGGAACACGGCACATTAGAAGCCGAAAGTACCAATTAAAACGTCATCCTCTATGCACCGATATCTTGTAACGTGGCAACAAGTCCTATTGCGAAAAAATTCAGAAACGTTTTTGAGCATGATTTATAATGTTTTCTGGCTTAGAAATGGATATACATTTTTTTTTTAATTCTGGCATTCAGATTGAAATAGAATATTTCAGTCGCAAACGAATTTTATATGAAAAAATACAAAAAGTGACAAGTATGTTATTTTAAACGATATCTAATCGTTCAATTTTTTTTAATAAAAACGCACGTGATCGCACGGAAAATGTTCTTTTTGGTCTATTCAATTAATATTTGATACGGTACAAAATCCAAAGAAAAAATCGAGTTTATCAAAAAAATTTTAAACCGGTTGAACTCGGTTGAAGATCAGGAAAATGTGATCGTCTACAATTAACGCGTCAAGGATGTCTGTTGGCGCGTTTCGAGATATTTTGAATCCAACTTTTTCTTCGGCCTACGGATAGCTATCAATAGAAACAGGACAGGAGAGAAACAAGTTTATTTAGATTTGCTGCGTAATTTTAGATTATTGAAAAAATAATCAATAAAATCAAAAAAAAATCGAAATGTTGAAAATAGCAATAATTTAAATTTGATTCGAAAACGGAATTACAGAACCGCTTGAAATTTGGTTATTTCCGGTGTTTTCCAATTTTCAAATCAAAATTGACACTTTGCAATAACAGCTGTCATATCATTTGATTATTCATATGTAAAATCTAAAAAGCATTAAATTTTTAAAGAAAATCGAAAAACATTTTTTACATATTTCTCGATTCATTCAGGAAAAGAGTGGAGTATCTGAACAATTTATGAAGATAGCAATACGATATTATTTCTTAAAACAACAAGAAGGCTTTATTTTTTAATTTTTTATTAAAATTTGAGAAATTGAACAATTCGACCAGTTCGCGTCTTGCCACAACCATGTCATTAATGAAAAGTGCTTATATGCAACTGAGGCAGCAAGCCTAGCATTAATTAATTAATTATTTAACAAAAATTAATAAACTGTATGCTTCCTCCGTTAATAGACTACCAAAAGGAAAAAAAAAAGCGAAAAAGCGGGAAGATTTCAGACCTGCACAGCAAAAGCGCCGTACCCGAATTCTAGGCAGCAAATTTTGAAATCTCTGAGCATTTTTAAAAATATTTATTTAATATGATTAGAAAAATTATTTCTATTGTTGTTCGTTGTTTTCTTTTTCTTATTTCTCCCATTTCGCTTCTAGCGCCGTCTAGTATTTCATTTTTTTTCGGCAAATTATTAAAATAATTAGATTTTCAAATAAATTCACTACGTAAGGTCTCAGGTGTGAAGCTGATGTTCTTAACAAGTATTCTTTGTTAACCTTATATGCTTATTACGTTTATTTTTAGCCTGCCTACAAGTTACCTGTTTCTTTTTAAATTTAGAATTTAGAGGCGATTTAAGAATTCTGAGTTTGCTTCTTGTATTTTCCCCTAAAAATTTGGGTTTTAGAAAGAATTTCGGAAGCACTCGTAACGAGAAAACAACTCACCATGCTCGAATCGTTGATATAATTGTCGTCTAAAATTTGAAAAAAGGATGAAACTTCTGCCAATATACCGAACGCGGTGCGAATTATCGGCGCATCGTAGCTTCTGCGTCTCTTTTTTCCAAGGTGTCTTACATATTTTCGTTTTCACTTTCATTTGTTCTCCAATATTTCCACTCATGACTATTGCTCGCCTAGAGAGAATTCAGTTTTAAATAACAGAACATTTAAAACAATTTTCTGCTTAACCTTCGTTTTTCACCGTCTTTAAAAAAATGTTTCGCTCCGTCTTGCGAGCTTTTATTTTTTAAAGCTCGTTTTCCCCGTTTTCTGGAGCTAAAACGTTAATTTTTATCGCCAACAGCTCTGCAACGCACAAGTTTGTCGCGTCAAAATTCATCAAATGCAACGCTATCTTTTATATCCCGGAAAAATTCAATTTCGAAGCAAATTTTATGTTTCTTCACGCTGTGTTTTAGGCTACTAAACAACGGAGTAGAAATTGTCAATATGACAAAAAGTGTCTAATAATTAATATGCGAAATTCGCTTTTTCTTTAAATTTCCTGATGAACTTGCTTACTTACTTAATTACTTAGTTGATCCGTCAATCGCTTGTCTTGCTATTTTTATTATTATTATATATGAATTTTTCGCTCAAAAAAGAAAGCTTCACATTTTAATTGCGCTTATTTTAAATATCTTGTTCTTTCAATAAACATATCGAATAACCCAATATTAGGAAAAATCGTATGTGACGGATGAAACAAAAATGGATAGTTAGGCTGCAGCCATGAAATCTTGAGGAAAACTGAAAATCTGTATTCGTGTGCGAGATCAAAAATAATATTTCGCTATTCTTCTTATTTCTGCACGATTTTCAAGGTGTAGAAGAACGAAAATGTGCTGCTCCATTCCTCTGAATATCTACTTTAATAAATTTTTTAAAAATTGATGTCTTCCTTGTAATGTTGTTTTTTTTTAGATAAAAGACTCTCAGTAAACGATTTTTCAGAATGCATTTTTCAAGAACTCTCGCATTACGCAGAATTCTCAACAGTGGTTTCCACCCGTTTCAAGTCATTCCAAAGCCAGATGCGTGGATGAAGCGGGAACGTCTCAACAGATTCACAGCTGTATGCTTATTTTGAATAATAGATAACTGATGGTATTTTGTTACAGTGGCAATACGCATCGGAACGAAACACGGTTAAAGGGGCCTATCGGAAAGAAGACAAGATTTTTGCTTATCTGAACATGCAACGAGAGGATGAACGGAAGCTAGAAAAATTCGTAAGAACTTTTTTTAAAATTTTCTTTAAATTACAAAAATTTCATGCTCATTATCCCCTTCATTTTCTGCTTGTTAAACAGAGCTTCACCTGGCCCCGCTTTCTAAGAGAATATTCAGCTCTCATAATCAGATAATCAAAAAATTCGAATATATAAAAAAATATTAATATAATTTTTCTATTACTTCAGCTTCACTTTCGAAAACTTTCGTTATCCTCAAAAAGAAATTCGAATTACTATTTAACTGTTCTTTTTACTAACATTTATAAAATGTTCATTGTTCTGAACGGTATCTCCTAAAAATTTTTAATCGACTTTCCCCTCTTCAAATATAAATATCACAATTATCAATATTAGAAATATAATATTTGGTTGATTCGATAGTTCCGGCCAACTTCGTGGTAAAAAGATTAATTATATATTAAACATTAAAAAAAAAGAAAGTCACTAAACGAAATCAACATCCATCTCGATGAGTATCTGCTACCGTGTTACGAGCTTGTGCTTGTTTTCCTGCCAGAATGACGGGCAGTGAAATACTGTCAATTTCCTTTTGACCTCTCGTTTAGAATTGAATTTGCTTGTCACTAAGTTGGTGTTTCATATATCTGAAGAGATAATAATCATTAGAGCAAGGCCAGAGCTATACAGTGTGTTTGGAGTATAAATCGTCCATCCACATCAAACAACTTCTGCCTTGATCTTTCTTGCAGCATGTTGCCGAACTTTGACTTGTAGAAACTAAACTTTAGACTTCTTTCCTTGTTGCAGTACTTATATATTATGTCATTATCTAGTGCCTTAAAATATTTCATTCCACGAAAATACCACCAACTGAAAGCATCACCCTTTTATCGTGAATTTCATGTCTGGACGCATCTGCCGCAATTTTCGAATGTATGGTACCATCGTCGTTCGAGAATGAGCATTTGACTTTTAAATAAGGTTTCCTTTGAAAAGACAAAACAAATGGGTGGAATCCTTTCGTCTTTCAGCTCGTCTTGCGTTCGTCTTACATCGTCAATTAAAATACATGTGTTCGAACACAATGTCTATCTCTGCGTCTGACGAATTCTAGACTATGACGAAGACGAGACGAGGCGGTTTTATCTAGTTTTTAGTAGAAGCCTTACATGTAAAAACTTATGAATCAACATAATACATTTAACTGAAAATGTTATTTATTCAGCACGCCGAAGAGCGACTTCGAACAGCACTTGCCGAGCATGATATGGAGTACTCAAAGTTTAAAACAGTGCTATCACAATCTCAAATCCTAATCGACAATATTTGCCTCTCACAACTTGCCATTTATGAGCCAAGATCATTCAGAGTATGTTTTATGATACAAAATATAAGGCCTGAGGCTTCCGCGAAAGACGAAACAAGTCGGCCGCATTCGTCTTACGTTGTCAATTAAAATACATGTCTATCTCTGCGTCAGACGAATTCTAGACGAAGACGAAGAAGAGACGAGACGGTTTTATTTCGTCTTTCGTGGAAACCTTAATAAGTTCTACTGGTATTTATTTCCAATTTATTGCTTTAATAATGAAAATGCTGGTAAGATGAGTTGCCGATTGTGTGGTTACATATTAAACAAAGGCAAAATTCCTTTTACTCGTTTCAATTTAAAAATTCAAAAAATGTGATAACTTTTCAAAAAACTCCTCTACTAGTGATGCTCCAATTTAGATTATAGTTAAGAATTGACTCAAATCATTGTCCAATATTGAAAATTGCTCATAGCGCGATTAATATAATTGTTCATAAATTTTAGCTTTTTTGAACTGTCGTTCACTATTATAATGGAAAAAATAAAGATGCTGGCTAAAAAATCCGAAATGAAATTGTGAGCAATTTTTTTTGGACAAATTTGAACAAAATTTTTTGAAGAATAATCTGAATTTCATTTTAAAGAGTTCGAAAGTTATAATAAACTAACAAAATAAGATCAATCTTCTTCTTTTCCATATTTTAATCAGATTGGCTCATTTTTAAGAGTCTCGTCGCATTTGCAAAGGAGGTGGCTCGTCAAGAAGGAATGAGCGTCATTCCGGATGAACAAGAGTTTTGCTACGATGTAAGGTCAATAATTTTATGCGGCGCTTTCATTTACTTCATTCAGGTTCATGTGGATAACAAGCTAGTTCTACGAAAACCGTTCCCTCGAGCTGTCGAATACACACGAGGAGCTTCTGAAAACCACACGATCAAGCCAAGAAAGCTGCGAACAGACGAGTATTAAAAATAAGTTTCATTGTAGATTAATGATTTTTTTAGAGAATGTAATGCTTGTTATTACCTGTTTCAATCTTTTATTTTCGAAAGATGTGTTATTAAAGTTGTTCCTTGTTTATTAATCAAATTTTACATTATTTATTTTACAATTTTTAGCTTTTTGGTAATAGATAACTGCAAAAATTAAATTAAAAATTCAATTCTTTGAGGATCGATATAACCCGGATTTTAAAGAACCGCGTAATTCTCCGATTTATCAATGTGGCAATTAGTGATAATAATTGTGTTGTGCTCCGTAAGAGCATCGTGTCCCGATAAGCTGGCAGCGACTGAGCTGAAAGGCAAGAGACTACGATTTGCATGAATAAGTCGAGCTCTTACCTTGGCGGAGGACATATTGTAGCAAGTATCCTTGCAATGGATCGAACGCAAGACAGCTCTCCGAATGCCGATCGAATTTTTCCATTCATTGAGCAAAGCAGGGTGAAGATAATGATTGATGTGAGTAGTGTTAATAGTTCAGTTAGATCGCCCAATGTATAGATCAGTTTAACGCTGGAAACTGTTGAGAGAACAGCAAGAACTCCCTGAGGAAGCTCAACAATAATGAATAAAACCATTATGGCAAGAATCATATTAGTGGTTCTCGAGTGTTGCTTATCTCTTTCGACGTTCGAGAAGCGTGAGCTCATAACCTGAATCTTTTTTAGCTGATCCAAAATGAGGCATGTCATTATGCAAAGGATTATCTGGAATAAAACACATTGTTGCGCGGTTTTCTGATCCCCGGAACTCACAGATGGCACAACCTTTGCCGTCAGATAAAAGAGCCAAAAGTTCATATTTCGGAGCCAGATACTCTGAGTGTAGGCTAGCTGATAAGCAACTTGATTCCGCAAAATCGGATACCTTTCTGCGCATCCCTCGTTTTCGGGAACCTGAAAATGAACAGAGCTCGCTTTTTTTTTAGTGTGTTAAGGAATTTCACAAGTTTGCATTTCTCTCACGAAGACGTCAACCTTTTCAATAAAATGGACTAGACGACGCATCCCCCACTCCCCGCAACCTCTCTATCTTCACCTTTTTTGAAGAGCGCAAGTTCAAAGTCCTCGCTGCTAGTCAAAAACGTTTCAAAAAGACGTAATTAAATAAGAGCAGTAGTAAATGGTCAAGAAATTGTAAACAAGAGTTGTTTTAATGAGGTCCAATCAAAAAGAAAGAGAGTCGTTAGTCGTTGCCCACGAATCTCCACATCTCTTTTCCCTTTGTTCTAATTATTTCAAGATTCCAAGAATTCGTTTAGATCTTTCGGAAAATGGAGGAGAATGAAATCTAAATGTGGGAAGGAAGCTCCTTACCTCGGTCACTTGTGACGTGAAATGCAGTGGGATGCACAAGATGATCACGCTCACGTAGATTACTACGATTGCAACGCGAGACTTCTGAAACGAAATGGAAGGTTTGAGATCAAAGTGAAGAAGCTTCAAAGAGCAGTGCAAGCATGGGAATTAACTTTAAATATTTGAATTTAAAGACCATCCGATTTACTGCATTGAGAAATTCGCTCCGTATCACCACTTAAATGCATTAACAAGTTTTGCAACATCCACACAGTGAATAAATAATCGTTTTTTTTTTAATGTTTTAGAGGTTCTTTGCTAGTGCTCGCGGAGCACTATTTCTGCAACAGATGTGGGTATTTTTGGAGGAAGTTTCCCTCCCATTTTTTCTTATAAATTCCATATTATTTCTCGGTGTTCACTAGCTTCTCTTTTCAGCAAAACTCCACAAGTCTAGACGAAGTTTTACTTATGACTTGTGGAGTTTCGCTGAGTTATTTCAGACAAATATCACACGCTTCCACTGTTTTAACATTTAAATATAATGTTTCAACATTCTTGTACCTGCCACGTGAACCAAGGCACATTTGAATTGATGCCGGAAAGTTGAGCCAATGAAAAGAACCTTATCAACGAAAGAGCAACGACATGAAACACCTGAATAATTAGGGTGTGTAGCTGCGTATTTCTCACTAGGAACTCACTGCTGACATGTGGACAAGCACGGAAACTGTAACAGACAAGTGCATTGTAGTTGCCATATAGTAAGAGAAGAAAAACGGCTGACAAAGTTGATCCGACATGAATTTGAAGAACGTGGAGTAGAGGAAGTTGATGCATAGGGCTAGCTGACTGCTGAAATTATAGACGCTGTTGAGTTCTCCTTCATAAGGTCGTCTTTCGTCTCGCTTTTCAGTTCGTCTTGCATTCGTCTTACGTCGTCAATTAAAATGTCTATCTTTGCGTCAAACGAATTCTAGACGATGATGAAGACGAGACGAGACGGTTTTATTTCGTCTTTTGTGGAAGCCTTTCTCATTTATTATCATTTTATTGCTTTCTTGATTTTTTTTGGGGGGGGGGAACTGATTTAGATCATTATTATTCAGGTGCTATTTTATTCTGAAAACTACACTTTAAAGTGCCCCATTTCGTTTTTACTCATTCAAAAGGTCAAGACATTCTCCCGCTAACTGAAAACTAAATTTTAATGCTATTGGAGCTAGTTTCAAATGAAATGACGGGCTTGACACAAAAAATCATTTTTTGGTCATAAAGTTGTTTATTTCATATTTCTACTACCACCTGCGGGTTCAAGGATACTCCTGCGCTGCGCACGCACTTCCCCCCGCGTTGAAACTTCCGGAGACAAATATGCGTGCGTGTGATTTTACACAACATTTACCCCCCCCCCCCGCAGCCGCCTCCCACACTCGCTTCTTTTTTATGCCTTTCCGATTTTCCGGATCGGTGAACTCTCGATTGTTAACTAAAAAAAAACACGATGTCAACCCTTTTCAGTTTTATCTGTCTCCTGAATTCACTTTGGCTGCTCCTTACTTACTCTCGAGTTCGGTTTTCGTGATGACCAAGAACGGGGAGAATGGGAAAGGAGAAACGAAGCAGTAAGAGTCTAATGTGTCAAGCCTATGTGATCTGAGGAAACGAAATATGAAGAAAGAAGATTATTGAAGGGGAAAAAAACACGAAGACAAGAAGTCGTCTTTGTTCGCCTTTCAGTTCGTCTTGCATTCGTCTTACCCAATAAAAAAGTTGTCAGACGAATTCAAGACGACATTTCGCCCAAATAGAAGCCCTAGAAAAAACGCCCCATAAAAAATCATTAATTGAGAGCATTCGAGCTCATTCAGTGGTTTTTTTAAATCTGTGGGTTTTTCTATCCAATTATATAAAAATTAACGTCTAAATGAACCATACGTCAAAGAATTCATGGTTCAGACAGCGATCCAACAGAAAAAATCCGTATTGGCTGGTCATTTGGTGATAAAATTGATAATCCAGTGTTTCGCTTCGCTGCTATGTCATTCATTTTAATTCCTTTTTTTGTGCATTTCTTTCTTTTTAGGATAAGATTTCGCTCTTTTCGCTCGCAGCGTTTCCCCTTTTCAACACGAAGCCGATGTCATCAGTGCTCATCTATTTCGGCGCAAACCATATAATGATTCGTGCTCCGAAGATTAATCGTGTTCCGAAAAACAATAGAGCCAATAAATTCTCCAAACTAGATTGGATTGCTTTCTGGTTCTATCAGGCTTGTCAAACGAGTGCAAGATTATTCGTTACGCATTATGCACTAAAAAATTTGGGGATATACAGAAATGGGGAATTGGTCGAGTCAGCTAAGATCGAAATGAAATGAAAATGGGGAGGATGGCATCAGCGAATGAGATTTGGAGCATTCCAAGGTTTGGTTGGTAGTCGGACGGATTTATAAAGGACACAAAGAATGATTAAAATGTCACGCTTCCATCAGTGATGAGCAATGAGCACTAACAGTTAATCTTCAAAAAAACATTTTTAGAACTTTCAGAAAATCAGAATTCAATAGTAAAAAGCTCACAAAAAGCTCTTTTGAGCGATTTTAATGAGATTTTTAATTAATATAATAATTTTTTTTTGGGAATACATATTATAGAAAGATCTCAGAATTTCTACATTTGGGTTAGATTTTCGTTTTTATTGAATTTTTCAAATGAACTAGAAGAATCTTCTTTTAGACAGTTTACGAAATAGCAGCGGAACTCGCTGTCAGCGCACTCACCAACTCATTGAAATCAGAAACATGTTCGTCGGATTGAGCATCGACGAAAGTGTTGTAATAGTGAGCATATGGCCAAGAGCTCCCGATATACAGAGCAGCAAGACCATCGGTGGATGAAATATCCTTCCGTATTCGAGAAGAAACGTCTCGAACACTGTGGTGTCGTCGTCGTCGGCGGGATTGCTCATTCTGGAATCTGCTGGTTGATTGATTTCCGAAGCGAGAACTTTTGGGCGCTGTTTGGTTTTTTTTAGAATACGGATATAAGAGTGATCTCCAAGAAAGAGCAACGTGACCTAAAAGCCATATAAAGCACAAATGACAGATAATTAGAGATTATAATTCTAGATAAACAAATCAGAGATTCTTTTTGAGGAAAAACATTTCTAGAAACTTCAGAAAGCAACTTGCTGGTTGGGTTCAAAATCTTCCTTTCATTTTCTTCGTCCTGAAAAGTCGCCCATTAAACTGCAAAAGAGCAAAAATGCTCCGAGAAGAGGGAGGAGCTTTCTGAGCAGCGCACAAAAATGAGAATGAAGGAAAGTGGAATTAGGAGCCGCCTCCTATGAAAAAGAAATGTGCAAAAGGAAAATGAAACGAATAGAGAAAACGGAGACCCGATGATCTACCCGATAGTGATCGGAAGCGTAGATTCTGGAGATTTTAAGATGGACCAGCGATCATTTATGGCATCTGAAACTATATCTATTATAGAAGTGAAATCATGCTCTCTTCTGATCCTCCTCTGTAATTTTTCAGAAGATTCTAAGCACTGACCGCTTTAGCGTTTTGGCAGCGCGCTGCCGGAGCAAACTGCCCCAAATTTTGGCAGAATCCACTGCGCAAGTGCCTGTAGCCAGACTGGTGCGCATTCTGCCCACTCCTTGCCCACGTAAAGCGCAGAAGTTTAGGAGCTATTGGCAATTGTCGTGAGAAACTACAAGTCACCGTGCAAAAACTCTCACGTTGTTCCAAAAGTGATTTTTATTTTTGCAAAAAAATAATTTTTTAAATCAAGAACTTCTAACTTATTGGCTCTTTTTCCTTTCCTTGTTCTCACGCCGGTCATTCTTGATTCCGAGAAGGGCTAGACCGGAAAATAATGGATAATATAATAGAAGAGAAAACGCAGAGTAAAAGTTAAAATGCTAGAGAATTAAGGATTTTTCAGAAGGAATTTCAGACGTAAAAAGAGAATATTAGAAGAGGTATTGTTGACGGACTAAATGCGGACCCGCCGCGAGCGCTCTCATATCCATTTCCAAACACACCGCCCCCCGACCCGATCAAGCCCGGGAATAACAGATTTCGGCGTGTTTTTTTTTTTGGCCGACATCGATTTGAAGCAAAATACTGAAATTAGAGAAGGGAACGACGGCGGCCCCGGTTTGTGGCCCGCCCGCAGATGTGGGAAAGAAGCCGCAGGGGAAGGAGACCGCGAAAATTGTTGTTGGCAATTTAAAATAACGAGCTATTTGGTATTTCTTGATTAAAACAATATTGTGGTTACAGTGACGCAAGTTGTGATTCAAGAACTCGCCGAGCCTATTCGCTTTGTGTCACAGGTATATAGGGTTCGGCAAATGAATAGACTTTCCCAGAAAAAAATCGAATTAAATCAATATTTTAATAGGAGTTCAATAGAATAACAAATTTCAAAATTAATTCATAATTTTTCAATTTTCGCACATCTGTTTTTGATGATGGTGGCACTGGGGTAGTCGGGCGACAGATTGCCTCATTCCACGAGCAAAGTCTTTTTGAGATTTTTCAAATTTGTGTGAGGACGAGCTTGAACGTTCGCTTCAAGAGTTCCCCACACGAAATAATCCTTTGAATTGAGAGCAGGGCTTGAGACTTGCCATTCTTTCACGGAGAGGATACTCGGAAAATTCGCTTCGCACTACTGCTAGCCATCGTTTAGCCATGGGAGCCGGTGCTCCATGGAAAGTGCAATTTTGCGATCCAAAGTGTGATTGGGTGCGAGGGAAGCAAGACTTTTCCCAAAACCTCGTTGAGATAGTATTCCCGGTTTCACGAAAAACCATAAAAACCCTCTGCTTTTGGCTTCCCGAGGATCTCGAACAAGTACACGATGATTTTTGGAATTGAATTCCGCTTCCAAATTGAATAGCTTCTCATCGATGATCACTGTCGCCAAGTGCATGGCTTGTCGGGCGCGCTTTGAATTTTTAGAGTCGGCCGAGTTCGTTTCGATTCGAAAGACTAGCCATTTTTCGCGTTCGATATGGCTTCATCTCCAACACATTTTTGACAACTCTTCTCACTGTTCGGTCACTGGTTCCCACTTCTTCATCCATCTTGCGCATGCTTCTGCGAGGTTTGCGTCTGACAAATCGGTTCCCGAATCGCTTTGACTTGCTTTGGAGCGATAACGTGTGGAGGCTTTCCAGACAGTAACTTTGCCAATTCCGAGAGATGAACGGATCTTGCCTAGCTTTTGCAGTCCGATAATTGAAGAAGGATAATTGAAGCATAGACGGGGCCCTTCATTACTATAAAAACTAAGATAGAAACATAAGAAATAAAAAAAAATGAAAAACACGGGAAAGCATTTTAAAGCCAGCCAGTCTGCGTCGAAGTTGAGTTACAGTACTTTTGCCGCACTCTGTAATTCCTCAGATAATTTTTATTCTCCCAATAGCACATTTAATTGTCACGGGGTGTGTTGCGGATTTTCAAATTTTGTGATTAGAGATTTGGGAGAAACAATGTGAGATCATAACGAATTGCAGACAAGTCAATCGGCCACAACAGGCGAAGTTCTCAAAAAAACGAAGAAAAATTACTGAAAATTATGTGCTTATGAATTGGGGAAATATTAGGGAACAAGATGAAAACCCTTCTCGGTCTTCACCTGGTCTTGAAAAAATGGGCGTGCCTATTTCTGGAATTCCGCGAAATTCACTCTACATAGTAGGCTAGGAGTAATGGTGTGGCTAGGAGTAATGAAGATGGAAATTCTTAAGTTGGTCTTCACCGACGCCTTTGAAAACGCCCACAAAAGAGCG
Organism: Caenorhabditis inopinata; assembly: GCA_003052745.1. Lineage (NCBI taxonomy): Eukaryota > Metazoa > Nematoda > Chromadorea > Rhabditida > Rhabditidae > Caenorhabditis > Caenorhabditis inopinata. The sequence goes on along the minus strand of AP018152.1, from coordinate 4,191,003 downwards.
CTAGATTACTCCACACAGCGGCAACTTGCCAAACCAAAAATGGCAGTTTGCCGATGAAAACGAAGTCCGAAAAACCAAGTTATAGGCAAAATGGCGGTATAATATTTGAAGATTTTTGATTTTTCGACTAGCAGTCTCAAGGGTACATATGACAAACTTTGGCATATTAATGCGTATGTTTCTTGGAGTAAACAAACCAACCTGGCGAGTATTATTTCATGAATCCGCCACTTTGAATTCCCGGTATCAAATTTCAGCTTGGTCTGGTCAATATTTCTCTGAAAATTGAAGGAATTACAATGTTAGGAAACAAAAGTAAGCGCAAAGCAGGTTATGAGCAAAATATTTATAAACATCCTGAGAGAGGATCAAAAATAACCAATCAGCATCATTTTAACGTGTAGCGGATTAACGAGGATTGTCTCACATTTTCAGAATGAAAAAGAGACAATCAACAATGAAGAAATTGTAGATCAAGCTGGAGAACAAAGCAACCGTGAGAATATTGGGTAAGAGCATTCAAAAAAGAGCACGCGGAAGGGAGGTATGGAAGGCGCTGCCAAATCGTTTATAATTGATTGACGTCTCGATTAATCATTTAATGGAGACTAAATAGTTTAATCTCTTGAAGGGAGGAAGGTTCGTGGAGGGAGGGGGGGGGGGAGCTTGGAACGGGCTAGCTGGCTAATTCTAAAAGGATTTAGCTCGAAATGAAAGAGGAATGTAGGAAAATGCTGGAACAGCATTTTCCTACACAGACTACGCTTTTTTTTTGGTTTTCTATGCACCAGATTCGACAAAATACGTCGCCTTAGAAGTGCCGAACACGCCAAGCAAGGATTCACAACTAGCGGCGCTTTTTTCAGCATCAGTATAGGTCGTGCCATATTGGTTGCCGTAAGATTAGCAAAATTTGACATGTGCTACCAATTTCTTTCTAAATTTTCGAGTCACTTTCCTAATGCTCCGTCTGAAATGCTGACGATGAACTAATTTTCCGGTTTATCAAAGCTAAAAATGAGAGAAATAGATGTGAAGCTGAAAATCAAAACAAATAAAGCCAAGCCGCTCCCCGTTTTCTCTTTGTAACAGAATATCACCGTCTGCCAGCATTTGAGGCCAGACAGACGGAACACTCGGCTTACAAAATTGGCAAATATTGTTTGCAGAATCCAAGGAGTTCAGAAAAATAGAGCTCTTCGGAGAATATGACTCGATGGATGAATCATATGAAAAAAACATAAGCTGAATAGAATAAAAGAATGGAGTAGGCGACTCTTTTTTCAGACAAAGAACCGCACTTCAGATATATCCGCTAAGGAAACACGACTGTGAAGAAATCGGCGTATGACTTGCGCAAGCAAATTAATGAAATTTGCTTTCAGATAGCTTAAATGGAAAAGCCAAAACCGCCTCTCAACAGACTTCCTCTATTTTATGCTTTACATCCGATACGGAAATGCGAAATTTTGGACATTATAGTGTTTTGGAATCTTCAATCTTATCCGCTTGAAAAATAGCGAATTTTTTTTTGGAATTTATTTTTAAAAAATGGAGGGAGAATTGCAGGAAAATTGCACAAAAATTTAATTGAAATTGTTATTTAAAAAAAACTCAAGAATAGTTTTCGAATCTTCCGTCGTTGACATTGATGACGACCCGATGTCTCTCCGGTAAGCACCCAGCTACTCGATATTGTCCCTTGCCTTGAGCAGTGCCATCTTCAGAGCATTGATAATTTTAGAGGTCTTCTGCGTCTAATATCCCCATACGCCGTAATCGAATGAATACAAATTTTTGGTGAACTTTCACGCGTCGTGAGGTGTCGAAAATTTTTATATTCTTACGAATGCCGTCAATAATTGGAGCAGAATACAGGGAAGCAGTTGGCATTACCTCAAAAAATTGAAATTTACGATATTAAATTATTTAAAGATAAAAACGAAAATCATTATTTAAACAGAAAATAACATTCTGTAGCTTTCCAAGCAGTGTGCAAGCATCAAGCTCTACGCAATTTTGCGTATCACTCACTATTGATTGGTGCGATTTAGGCTACCTTGTAAGCTTCCAATAGACTGAATCTCTAATTCTGTACTTTCTTAAAACACTGGACGGCTTCAACTTCAGTTTAAAGGAATTCGTAAGTGCTTTTGCATTTTTTTTCTTTCAATTTTTAAAAACCAACCAGCGAAAACCTACGAAAAGCTGATAGCATCATTTCATGTCTTTTTAAGCTGTCTATGACATCGTGTGAATTTTGTTCGCTAACATTTGAAACTACGACTTAAGCTGCTAAAAATATAAACAATATATATATATATTATATAATTATTATAGCAAATACGAAGACGAAGGAAAAGGTTGGCACATTGGAATTTCGGACAGTGGAAACTTGATGAAAGCTTGAGGGAGTTGTGCTTGCGGTGACGTCTTCAAAAGTCGATCACCAGAATCTTCCTTCTTCTGAATCACCCCAAATGTTAAAAATATGCCACTATAAACAACATAGCCAATTTCATTTTCTTTTAGAGCTTTCTTTTAGATCTTGAAAAATGATGAGCGTGGGGTCAGGAGCCACTTTGTGCTGGGAAAAATTAATATTTGATTTCAGTGGGGAAAACGAAGAGTGTAGGGCTTTTCTCAATTTAGAATCGAGGAAACACTGAAAAAAATAAAGAAGAAAAAGAAGACGAAGAAGGTGCTTCCAAAAAAAAAAGTAAGGAAAAGGGAGATGAGGCGCAACATGAATGATCAAATCGAATATTCATGGGGGGAGGCGAGGAGGGAACGCGGACGAAAACGAAAAGCACCAACTTCCCAAAAAAAAAGACAATGATCATGATTATAGGCAATGAAGTTGTGCGGCGAAAAACGAGGAAATGTTGGAGGAGTTTTGCAGTTGAGCTACTTTTAAGATTCGCAAAGAGTAACCTACTCTTCCTAGTGCTGCGAGCGATGCGCTGCGAGCCGTTTCAAGGCGCAGAAAATTGAGAGTTAAAGGAGGGAGCGAAGGTGCTCATTTTGGTTAGGTAGACATCTCAGCCTTTCTCCGTTTGGAATTTTCGGTGTAATCGTGGGAAAACTAGCAGCTTAGATTTATGAGTGGGCAACATTCGCTTCTGTGAGGTTTGTCTGAAAATTTCCAGCAATTAGGCTTGTCAGAGGTTGATTATAATGAAAGGCTCGCAAAATAAACGACTAAGGCTTTTATTTGGGCGAAATTTCGGCTGTCTCGTCTCGTCTTCAATTCGTCTGATATGCGCAATTCTTGCGTAAGACGAATGCAAGACAAGCGAAGACGAGCCGAAAACGACTTTTTGTCTTCGTCTTTCGTGCAAGGGCATTCCGCTGGAAATATTGGGAAAATATGGGGTCTGAGAACCTTGTTTGAACCCTCAAGTGCACAGCGGATTTCCAGAATTCCCCAAAAAAATGAAATGGGCTGGGTGGGGGGTGGGGGGGAATTGGGCAGAAGAACTGCTAGTTTTAAATGACTTATCTCCAGCATTTTTGGTCATGCGCTCCCATTTTTCCGCTAAGTTGGAGACGAATAGCTTCAACTTTATTCCAACAACTTATGGAGCCATTCTCGAAAACGGCAAAAACAAAAATAGAGAGGTAAAAAGGAACGGAAAGTGAACTATAACAGGGTCTCCGGCACAGCTCGAACAAACATTGATTAGAGCAGCGCTGGGCTCAACGAGAAATGTACAAGCTCATATTACCGCATTCCGTTTTCAAAAGTGCACGCATTTTTAATTGTTCTTCCAAACATCTGAAATGACAGAAAGCAAAGCACAAAATGCCGAATTTGGGATTGAGTAGAGTGAAAGGAAAACGCTTTTTGTTGTTTAAAGCGATTGAGTGGTATATTTTTGAATGGGAAATAGTTAATCTCCTTCCGAGAAAACTCAATTAACGGTGCATTTGTGTCTGGTCAGCTATTGTTATAAAAGAGAAGAAGGGCGCTGAGAGTGCTTATCAACAAAGGGAAAGTAAGAACTTCTTTTGGAATGTTCAAGTCTATCTATTCATAGTTTTTCTGAGTGTATGTTTACACGTGTCCATACTTGTGAATATGGCAGAAACGGGCTAACTGCGGACCAGATCATAAGCACGCGCAATTCTCTCACAAATCTAGGCCAATCTTGAAGGTTCACAAGTCTAGCACAGTTCTCTCACAAATGTAGGCCAAACTTTGAATGCTCACAAGTTTACCCCGATTCTCTCACAAATCTAAGTCTAACTTTGAAGATTCACCAGTCTAGCACAATTCTCTCACAAATCTAGGTTGAAATTTGAAAATTCACAAAACCAGGCTAGATCTTGCACAATTCTAGGCCAAACTTTGAAAATCCACAAATCTAGACCAAATCTACCACTAGTATAAGCCAAACTTTAAAGGATCACAAGTATTGCACAACTCTCTCACAAATCTAGGCTGAAATTTGAAAATTCACAAAACCAGGCTAGATCTTGCACAATTCTAGGCCAAACTTTGAAAATCCACAAATCTAGACCAAATCTACCACTAGTATAAGCCAAACTTTAAAGGATCACAAGTCTTGCACAACTCTCTCACAAATCTAGGTTGAAATTTGAAAATTCACAAAATCAGGCCAGATCTTGCACAATTCTAGGCCAAACTTTGAAAAATCCACAAATCTAGACCAAATCTACCACTAGTATAAGCCAAACTTTAAAGGATCACAAGTCTTGCACAACTCTCTCACAAATCTAGGTTGAAATTTGAAAATTCACAAAACCAGGCCAGATCTTGCACAATTCTAGGCCAAACTTTGAAAATCCACAAATCTAGACCAAATCTACCACTAGTATAAGCCAAACTTTAAAGGATCACAAGTCTTGCACAACTCTCTCACAAATCTAGGTTGAAATTTGAAAATTCACAAAACCAGGCCAGATCTTGCACAATTCTAGACCAAACTTTGAAAATCCACAAATCTAGACCAAATCTCCCACTGGTATAAGCCAAACTTTAAAGGATCACAAGTCTTGCACAACTCTCTCACAAATCTAGGCCAATCTTTGAAGGTTCACAAGTCTATTCACTGATTAGTAGAGTTGTTACGCGATTCTCGCAAAGCTCCTTGATCGTTGGAGGCACACGGATCGTATCGGATGGGAGCTCGTCGAAATCTGTGGCTTCGTCGCGGAGAATGGCTTTGGAGAGCGCGTAAACTGTCCTCGGATGGGCCATTGATATTTCTGTAGTTGTCGGTGAATCTGATGAATTGTTGTCTGAATTTCCCTGTACCCATGCTCCCTCTTTCTAGCATCATAGTTCTAACATCATCATCAGTGCCAACCACATTACGTGAATCCTGAGAGGAACCAAATGGTGGGGTCTGGTTATTCACAGAACGTCGACCAATGCATATGAACTGTCACAAGGCAAATCTGCAATCTTGCAACGATTAGCAGCTCCCTTGGTCGCTGCTAGACTCGTCGGTGGATCACTGACCGTTGCCGACACCACCTCTCATACGCCTTTCAATAGTGAAAAGAGAGCAAATCAATTTAGATTTTTTTTTATTTTTTCCCTTTTTCATCTTTAAAAAAAATTTTTTTTTTTTTTTGATTATCTTCTATTTTTAAACGTTTTTTTCTCGATCACGTATTTGACGGTGGGAGCTGGGAGCTGGTTCACAGTTCACAGTTGTCGATTCCGCGATTCTAACAAATAATGTGAAAGCGGCCGAAAAATATGGAGTTTCTCTCGTCAATGTATCCAAAAATGAAAATCGAACAAATGGAAGAAGAATCTGAGAATGGAAGGAGCAGGCAGACATGTGAATCTCGCAGCATGGATTCGAGAGCAACGTCAGAAAAAGCTCAGAGTCACACGAATCATGATCCAAGAACATGAGAGCACGACAAACTACAGACTATAAGGTGCATAGCTCAATGAAAAAATACAGCGTCATGTTTATAATCTCGTTGTTTAGAGCACAAACGGATGGCTTTAACGTTTCCTAGAACGTCGCGGATTTGTTTCTCGTCGTCCGACAACAGTCTGCTAAAAGCCTCCAGATGAATACTGCTGCGGAAGTAAGCTCCCTTACATTCCACAACCCCACAAACACACGACGTCACCTATACGCCACCCACTCCAAACTCGGTCGAACCCACGGAATTCGACGACGGGAACGTGAACTTGCCCTTCGCCGATCACCGACGACTACGTGGCCTCACCGGTCAAGGGTCTTCTGAATGTCAACCATCCTGCTGAGATTCACCGCCAAATCAGTCCCAACTTCGGCGCTATCTTAGTTAGGGGGGGGGGGGGTTTTTGTCATTTTTGGAGGGTTTTCTAAATTTTTATTTGTACAATTGTTTGTTGGTACTGTTAAAATATTTGTGAGTTCTTTTTTTTCACGAGTGGTGCTTACCCGTGGCACGAAAACCATGATTCGCTTTGAAAATCCTAAGCATCACGCCGTTTACTCGCTTCCTTCATTTCCCGTCTTTCCTTTATGCATTCTCCACGTTTAAATCTAGGCCAAACTTTGAAGATTCACAATTCTCGACCAATTCTCTCACAAATCTAGACCAAACTTTGAAGATTCACAATTCTCGAACAATTCTCTCACAAATCTAGGCCAAACTTTGAAGTTTTACAAGTTTAGCACAATTCTCTTACAAATCTAGGCCAAACTTTGAAAATTCACAATTCTTGACCAACTCTCACAAATAGGGGCCAAACTTTGAATATTCACAATTCTTGACCAATTCTCTCACAAATCTAGACCAAACTTTGAAGATTCACAATTCTCGACCAATTCTCTCACAAATCTAGGCCAAACTTTGAAGTTTTACAAGTTTAGCACAATTCTCTCACAAATCTAGGCCAAATTTTGAAGATTAACAATTCTTGACCAATTCTCTCACAAATCTAGGCCAAAGTTTGAAGATTCACAATTCTTGACCAATTCTCTCACAAATCTAGGCCAAAGTTTGAAGATTCACAATTCTTGACCAATTCTCTCACAAATAAAGGCCAAACTTTGAAGATTCACGATTCTCGACCAATTCTCTCACAAATCTAGGCCAAACTTTGAAGTTTTACAAGTTTAGCACAATTCTCTCACAAATCTAGGCCAAACTTTGAATATTCACAATTCTTGACCAATTCTCTCGCAAATCTAGGCCAAACTTTGAAGATTCACAAGTTTAGCACAATTCTCTCACAAATCTAGGCCAAATTTTGAAGATTAACAATTCTTGACCAATTCTCTCACAAATATAGGCCAAACTTTGAAGATTCACAATTCTTGACCAATTCTCTCACAAATCTAGGCCAAAGTTTGAAGATTCACAATTCTTGACCAATTCTCTCACAAATATAGGCCAAACTTTGAAGATTCACAATTTTTGACCAATTCTCTCGCAAATCTAGGCCAAACTTTGAAGATTCACAAGTTTAGCACAATTCTCTCACAAATCTAGGCCAAATTTTGAAGATTAACAATTCTTGACCAATTCTCTCACAAATATAGGCCAAACTTTGAATATTCACAATTCTTGACCAATTCTCTCGCAAATCTAGGCCAAACTTTGAAGATTCACAAGTTTAGCACAATTCTCTCACAAATCTAGGCCAAATTTTGAAGATTAACAATTCTTGACCAATTCTCTCACAAATATAGGCCAAACTTTGAATATTCACAATTCTTGACCAATTCTCTCGCAAATCTAGGCCAAACTTTGAAGATTCACAAGTTTAGCACAATTCTCTCACAAATCTAGGCCAAATTTTGAAGATTAACAATTCTTGACCAATTCTCTCACAAATATAGGCCAAACTTTGAAGATTCACAATTCTTGACCAATTCTCTCACAAATCTAGGCCAAAGTTTGAAGATTCACAATTCTTGACCAATTCTCTCACAAATATAGGCCAAACTTTGAAGATTCACAATTTTTGACCAATTCTCACAAATAGGGGCCAAACTTTGAATATTCACAATTCTTGACCAATTCTCTCACAAATCTAGACCAAACTTTGAAGATTCACAATTCTCGACCAATTCTCTCACAAATCTAGGCCAAACTTTGAAGTTTTACAAGTTTAGCACAATTCTCTCACAAATCTAGGCCAAATTTTGAAGATTAACAATTCTTGACCAATTCTCTCACAAATCTAGGCCAAAGTTTGAAGATTCACAATTCTTGACCAATTCTCTCACAAATCTAGGCCAAAGTTTGAAGATTCACAATTCTTGACCAATTCTCTCACAAATATAGGCCAAACTTTGAAGATTCACAATTTTTGACCAATTCTCTCACAAATATAGGCCAAACTTTGAAAATTCACAAGTTTATCACAATTCTCTCACAAATCTAGGCCAATTCTGACTGAAACTTTTTGTGAAAATCCTAATAAATTCTTATAGTTTTGAGAAGTCGACAAGAAAAAAGCAACGAGAAAAATAGCTTTTTTTAACATTAGTATTGCTCTCAAAAAGGCTCCACGAACAATAGTATTGCATGCAACTGTATTTGAGTTTTTAACGGTACATTGAAGGTCTTTGACTATTAGTGCATCACTTTGGTGGGGAGCTACCTCATTTAAAATCAGTGACCAGCCAGCAGCGAGCTGTGGACTAATTACACGTGTGTATTTCTGGAATGGCTTAGTCGACGGCCGCATGAGCAGTCGTGGAAGCTCATCTAATTTGACGGAGAAGAGGTCTTGTTTTTGCCGATTGTCGTTGTCGCAATGAAGCAATTTCCCCTCCCATGAAAACGACGACGCCATTAAATGGAGCGTTGATGAAATAAACGGTTAGAATGATTCAGAAGGATCTGCTCGGCGCTCAACAATTTGATTGTTGGCCGTGCATTTCAAAGCAGATGACAACATTTCCTGAAATGTTGCATTTCTGCAACCCGCAAAAACACGCGAATCATTTCCAGTTTCTGGACTTTTCAGACAACAACAACTCGGCTTATCAGGAGGTTAAGACTGAGACTGAATCACGCGACTAATTGAGATGCATAATAGCCAGTGCTCTCCAGTTTTTCTAGCTCACTGAGCCGAAGCTTCATTTCTAGTTTTTTTGCAAATCTTCAAGAATTTACTTTGAGACAACTATAGTTCTGAACCCCTAATCAGCGCTGAAAATGAATCGAAAAGAACGGAAATATGTGTTGAGCATTTGATCTCGAATTGCGTCGGAAACTCAATAAAATGTTAGCTGAGAGCTTTAATATATCAATCCGCCAATTTATTGCTCTCGGAGCAGATGAGATAAACTTTCAAAAAATTAGAAAAAAGTGAAATTGGATTTGTCTATGGAGGCTTGTAGAACGGGCTGGCGGCCAGCTTAATTACAGCAAAAAAAAACAGAAATTGGAGCAAGGAATGCTCAATTTGAATTGTTCTCATCGGATTCTAGGCATTCCGTAAGCCGGCCACCGCTTCGTCATTGAGCAATTACAGCGAAGAGTGTGAAGAGGTGAATATTCTAAAAAGTCTAAGGTTGCACGAGAAGTGTTTGGGAGGGGGGGGGGAGGAATGACCGAAACATGGGAAGGGGAATGGAAGAGCGAAATTTATGACATTGAAAATTAAATTGTAGACGTTGCGCGAGACGAGAGATCGAAGAGCGCCTCGTGGGTGCGTGCTTCTGTCAACGTCTGGAGACTGGGATTCGCCGCGCTCTGCTCCTCTCGGCTCTGGCAGCGACGCAACGCAAGAAGAAGAGAGAGAGAGCCAACCCGCGCTTCACCTGTTCAGTTACAGTATCCCTAGGTATCGCGTGCCGCAAGCGCCCGCTTCACGGAATCCGGAATCCGGAATGAAAAAAACGGCGGAATCCGGAATGCGGAATCCGGAATTTTAACCATTAATTTTTGCGGGAGATCAAAAAAGTATACTTTTCACAACAATTGAGAATAAAGTATTAAAACTCATAGTTGGGCGGAATTGGATTTTGGGAACTCGGAATCCGGAATCCGAAAAACGGAAAAAAAATTTTTTCACGGAATCTGGAATCCGGAAAACGGAAAAATTTCTTTTCACGGAATCCGGAATCCGGAAAACGGAAAAAAAATTTTTTTTTTCACGGAATCCGGAAACCGGAAAACGGAATGAAAAAAACGGCGGAATCCGGAATTCCGCCCTTCTCTGCCGCCCACGGGTCAACTACTTTTCCAGAAATTTCTCAAATTCTAAGGCTTCCGCGAAAAACGAAATAAGACCTTCTCGTCTTGTCTCGTCTTCGTCTTGAATTCGTCTGTCACGCAGAGATAGGCATTGTGTTCGTCAAGTAAAATACATTGTTCACACAGTCTTGTGTAAGACGAGCGAAGACGAGACGAAAGACGACTTTTTTTTTCGTCTTTCGTGGAAGCCTTCTCACACTAACTTCAAGAGAATCTCTGAAATTACAGAGTAATCTGGAGGGATTCAGAGTTTTAGCACTCTTTCAGCCACTTTCCACCAATTTGCATCGAATTTATCCAGTTTAAGTAAGAAAAAAACAGTCTGAAAATACAGTTTTTTTTTCTAATTTTTGGTATTTCTTATTGTTTTCAAAAGTCTAAAGGAAATGGTTAAACTAGAAATTCAGATTGCGAAAGAGCACAGAAAGGGCAGAAATACTGTAGAAATACTTTCTTCTCGTCTGAATTGAAAAGTCTGAGAGAAGCTTCTATGAAAGACGAAATAAGACCGTCTCGTCTCGTCTTCATCATCGTCTAGAATTCGTCTGACGCAAAGATAGGCATTGTGTTGGTACACATGCCTTTTAATTGACGATGTAAGACGAATGCAAGACGAGACGAAAGAATTTCGTCTTTCGTGGAAGCCTTACGTCTGAGCATCCGAGGCTTTTTCCAGAGAAGCATGAATGCTCGCTCGGTGTATGCTCCATATGTATTTGTGAGCGATGGGGTAGCCGGGGCGAGAGCACTGGGAAACCTAATAGCTTGAAAAACGAAGACGAAATAAATATTCGTTTTTTTTGTTCATCTTCTTCTAGTAAAACAATAGGGCATTCGCATACTCTTCTCATGTTTCGGTAATTCGGTTATCCGATAATGTCTACAGTAGTGGTCAATGAAGTATCAGAATACGAGGTTTTTCAGTAGAAAATCACAAGCCTTTGAGTGCTTGTCTTACTGTCAAATATTGATTGATTATTTTGAGTGAATTCTACAAAGATAGAAATCTATTTTTGTAGTTTACACCTTTCCTGTGGGCCCACAACTTACAGTTTTATAGATCTCACAAGAGAGCATTCTTTCAAATCACTGAAATTTTCAATGGGAGTTCTCTGGAAAGAGCTATAAACCTGCAAGCAGCGGCTAGCGGCCTAATTGTAAGCTTCTAAAAATATTAATAAAAAATTTCCGTCTAACTATAGAGAATAGCGGCCTAGAAACCATGAAACAAACGGGCTGGTGTGGTTGGTTCCATAGCCATTAAAGTGGCCGGGCCAGCCACACCTACCCGTAATCTGCCCACCCGTCTGTTTAAGGGTTTCTAGACCGCTATTCTCTATAGATAGACGAAAATTTTTTATTAATTTTTTTTGAAGTTTAGGCCGCAAGCCGCTGCTTGCAGGTTTATAGCTCTCTCCAGAGAACTCCCAGTCGAACTTTCAGTGATTTAAAAGGAAGCTCTCTTGCGACAGCTATAAAACTGCAAGTTACGGTAGCACAGAAAAATGTTTAACTACAAAAATGAAGTTCTATTTTAGTAGAAACTTTACTTTCGAAATTCTTGTACTCCCGACTCCCGAGAGAACTAGAACACTCAACGGTTATTGAAATAATCAATCAATATTTGACAGTAAGACAAGCACTCAAAGGCTTGTGATTTTCTACTGAAAAACCCCAAATGTTGACATTCTATTGACCGCTACTGTATTGAACGGTGCAAACACAATTGCTCCGCCGATGTGCAAAGCTAGTCAGTTATCCTCTAATGAAAAGTGTGCACCTCTTTGGGCTTGCCGGAGTATTCCGGAAAAAATCGAGATTATTGTTTTTTTATTCGAAAAAAAATGAATTCCTTTAACGTTTTTTCGTTACAAAGGATGAAGCAATCAGAAAAACCGTAATACTATCGATAACAGCAGAAAATAATAAAAAACCAGAAAAAATAACTTTAAAATACCTATTTGAAAGATAATTTTTGAAGTGTTTCTGGTAAAAACGGGTTTTTTTTTTGCTTCTGCTTATTAAACGAATTAAACGAGACATTTTTCGATTGAAAAACATTTTTTTTAATATTCAGGAAATGTTACGGCATTTTATAAAGAAAAGATTGAGAAAAACAAATTAATTCAGATATGAGAAATATTAGGAATTTAAAATGAATCCGCTTGAGACGCAGAACAAAGTTTTAGGCACGCGCCTTTAAACTACCGTAGTCTTTTGATTTTTTTTTCGAATTAATCTCGAAATCAGTTCCGTTCACAACTGGTGTGAAATTTTGAGAGCACTAGCTCAACGTTAAGATTCTGGAAAAATAATAGACTTTCTAAAGCTTTCCTAAAGTTTCTAAAATCGGGCGTGAGGAGCAAAGCGTGATAAAATGTTTCAGAATGAAAATGCGGTGAGCTGCGAAACGGAAAACACGGTAAATCGCGAATTCGGAATTCAAGGAGAAAGAGATCAATGACCGGAACAGCGCTTTGACGATTTGCAAGAGCTAGTTGGAGAGGGCTCCACGGCTCCAACGGGCCTAGAGATCAAGCAGCATAGCCCAGATAGCAAAAACGAGAGCAAGGGGCCCTACCCATCCCCCCCCCCTCAAAAACTGGAAACAAGTGAGGAGAATAAGAAAGATGAGACGGAAAAAGAAGGTGATGATGAGCAGAATCCGCTGAGCAGAAACTGAAATCACTGAACAAAAGTTCGAAGAGACGAGAGATGAACTTTGAGGGAAATGCCCGAATTCTAAATACAATTTGAAAAGAGACAAGCTTGCTAAAAATTCGGGAATAAACAAAGGAATCTGACTTTTAAAAAGCGACAGAATCGATGGTGGAATTCCAGAATCATGCCTCCAACTCTTCGCGATCCATGCGTAATTTCAGAATTTTCAGAATGAAACTAATCTTTTTCAAAATGCAGCAAGTTGAGGATCACAGCGAGTTCTGCAAGACTATGATAGCTATCCCTTAATACAGATTTGATAAAGAAGGTGGCTCCGGCCGGCTGCTGAAGACTTCTGAGTCATTCGGTTGTTGAGGTCGCCTATTTTGTGCTTGCTCCTTAGCGCTCTCGTGGAATTCATACAACTTGGTAGCTGTAATGGACTTAAAAAACCTACTTACTTGGATACTTGGAGGTCCGGCAGTCGGCAGGGGATGTTCTCAGCGCTGGGCACTGCGCGGCTTGGTCCCAGTTGCCGTCGGGAGTATTGAATTTCTTCAGTGCATCGGACCATCTTTTAACGTCTCTTGGATACTATAAGGTAATTCGGTTTGCCCATCTACCGTCTTGTCTTGGTACGACGTGGCCTGTCCATCGGTACTCTTAGCGGTGGTTGCGTATTCCACAGCGTCTCGAATACTTCCGATCGCCCTACTGACTTCAAAAACAGTGCAGAATAAGTATATAATAGAGATCTGTCCCGTGATCATTAATCTCTACTTCCATGATATTGGAGAGGAGGGCGTGTGAGGTTAGGAAAACGATCACTCCTCTCACAAAAGTGATGCTCCGTTCTTCTTAGAACAATTCGGTTCCGTTTTGATCTGTCATATTTACTTTCGCTGATCAAATTTGATGTTCTCCTCTTGAAATTGCGCGAGTCGGATCATAGGTGGTGACAGATTTTGAAAGTGCATATATGCACGTAAATAAATTCTTCGTGTTTTCAGTCTGGTGAGCTTGTTCCGTACCGAATGCAAACGGAAGGTCCTTCCAGAGTTCCAGAATCATCAGTTTCAGAAACAGTGGCTGAGTTCGAAGGACTATGGCTGGGGGGGGGGGGGAGGGAGGCTTTGCTGATGGAAGCGTATTGGGTGTTTCTGCTTGCACTTTTACGGTGTACTAAGCCGCTGAACACAGCAACACAGCAAAAATTATAGTGGGACTAACTTGCTTTTACAGAATTTTCGGCTAATTGAAACAAGGTAACTCTTATTCTAGTAAGAGCTGAGTTATGAGCAATAGATGGCCGATATCACAGTGCTTCTATGGCGGTACCTGGATCAAAGACATGTCTAGAGTATAGCGAACATCCCTGAATTTAAGATTTTCTTTCTGCATCGCGCAACAAAAATTTTTAATTATTTTTAATCATTTTTTTAGCTCATTTCCAAAATTTCAACGAAAAATGTTTCTTTTTCTAATCTCGAGTTTCAGCCGTTTTTGATCTTCTCACCGAGCGAGTGGCGGGCGCGCAGAAAAAAATCAGAAAAAAACAAAGAAATTGCTCGGCTACGATAGAATTTTTTATTACAAAAAGTAATTTGTTTAAAAGTTTGCGTAGAATCTAATGGCGAAGCCAAAAAACGGAAAACCACGATTTTCTCAAAACTTTGTTTTTTCAGACAAGTTCTAAAATTGCTTATAGGCTACCAATCTTTCCCCAAATTGTCATACGTACAAACAAGGCACATATCTGTCATAATCAGTCAGAAAAAGTAGGGGTCACCGTTGAAAGTTTTAAAGTATTTCTTAAGGCTGTTTGGCTGGAAATTCTGAAATTCGGCTACAGCAAAAATTGATTTTCTTTCGTAAATCAGATTTCTTGTATCAAAAACTATCGAAATCAATCATAAAATCCTGAAAACCGGACGTTCTTCCATCATGTGTGCTCAACTTTATGCATGCTGACAACAAAATTTTCCGGTTTTCTATGGATTTTCCAAATAAAAATTAAGGATAACAAAAAATTGACACTTTCATTGAATTCTACGTAGTCGCTTATATAGAGACATTTTTAATATATGACAATTATTAATTCCGAATCCTGAGTACAGAAGTTCATATTTGGTGCGGTGCGCTGGGGGATTTGGACGACCCGCCCACTTTCATTGCGTTCTCTATTATCGGATCGCGAGTACGTGGTTTGTCGTACAGAGGCGGGGTTTGAGTCTCGTTAAGGGATAGCACGTTTTAACGCGCCAATTTAAAAATTGTAAGGAAGCGCACACACTGCGTTTGTGATTTCTTTTCGAAAATTGAAGCGAATATAGGAATTTTTTCTATTTATATTTTGCTTCGAAAATCATGTTTTTCTTAATTAATTTTTATTGTCAAATTTCGCTTCAATTTTCGAAAAGAAATCACATACGCAGTGTGTGCGCTTCCTTACAATTTTTAAATTTGCGCGTTAAAACGCGCTATCCCCTAACGAGACCCAAACCCCGCCTCTATACGACAAACCACGTACTCGCGATCCGATAATACCTACACATTAAAAAGTTTCGTTCTATAATACACGTGGGAATGAAGATTTATGTTGGGCTACACCCTTTTATAGTTAATTTTCCCCAGCTTGTCCCTTTCTTTAAAAACTAACTTATTTTCCGCTTTCTTGCGCTTTCTGGCAGGGTTCACATTTTCCCGAAATTTTAATTTTAGACGGAAAATTTTTTGGAATGTTCACACATTGTGAAATGTGTTGCTGAAAGTTGAAAAAAGCGCAAAACTTTAAAAACGATTTTAAAAAAAATTACCGTGACATGACACAACTCAGAAAATCTTGCCTTGCGGAGATAATCCTACGAAATTCTGCAAACACGTTGAATGCAGCTTACCGTAGTCGCCACAAAAAAGTTAAAGGAATTTTCTTTCTGAAAGTATTGGATGAAACACGAGATATATATGACGTAGATGCAATATTGATAAAAAATTAATCTTTTAATTTAAATTCACTACAATCGGTCATAAATGCTTTGATTAAAGTCATAAAAATGGAAAATCGTTTGATTAAAAACGGCGCATTTTGAAAAAAAACAAGAAAAGAATATCTGAAAGATGGAATAAAAAGGAAGAGTTGTTAGTTGTAGACGAACGAATCGCGTGTGACCCAAATTTAATTAATTTCTGAAAAAATATATTGGCAGAAAAACGAAAAGTGTCACATCAAATAAAAAAAAACAGAGACAAAAACGAGATGTGCCGAACTGGAACAGTTTTCAAAAATTTTATTTTTTGAAATAATCAGAAATATTCTGATCAATGACAAAAAATGCATGAAAAAATACAAAAATCAAAAAAAAAGAATTGAAATTGCGCGCTGTGCATGTACCAGAGCTCACGCAAAGTTGCGGGTCAATAACTACGGTGCACCCTTTAAAAGGTAAACTTCTGAATCAGAAGGCTGCTGAAATAAAATTTAGAAGATTTTCGAATATCCTGAACATTCCGGGACGTCTGAAAGAGGTAGGCTTTAAATTTTAAGTGTCAATTTGTTTATTATTTCAGAATATTCTGTGCAACTCACTGGTGTGGGCCTACATGGGTTCTCCAATTTATCAGAAAAATAAATAATTTCGCTCAAAAAATCGAAAAATCACAAAATTTTAATTTTAATACCAAATTTAGAAAAATCCTATAAAATTTGTGAGAACTAGTTTATTGGAGAATTCGAAGAAAATGAGTTTGATATACGATTTTTGAAAAAATATGGTCGCTGTCAAGCCTTGTTCATATCTCGACTCATAATTACAGCTTTCGTCTTTATGATTCGGCCATCTCATTCTTTTTTGAAAAACCTTCAGAAATAAAATCATATTTTGAAAGACAATGCAGTAATAAAATGAGGAGCAGGAAGTGCTTAAGAAAATTCTGAAAATGAAAATTTATCATATTGCATTGTGCCTATGAAAAATAATAAAAATTGGGCAATTTTTAAGCTCAGAAAGTGATTAGCATTGAAACGATTCAATGCGTTATTGGAAGGAAGAAGCCCGTCAACGAAGGATATAATTTATTTTTGTTTTCAGCGCTTTCCAAGTTTTCATGAATTTTATGAATATTCTTTAATATTTTTTACTGTGTAAATTTAATGATCTTTTTATTAAAATTTTATTCAACTATTAGTTGAAACACGTGCTAATCCTTGAATCCGCTTGAATTTCAGAAATCCTTTCGCTCCGGATGGAAGAGTATATTCGGCGTAGAGATGCCGGAGAAAGAAGTGTGTACACCGACCCGCACAATTGCAGACACATCTGATTTAATATTTTTTGTTTACTATTTATTTCGTTGCATAGATATCAGTGCAAAAATTTAAATTTTATTTAAAATTTCTCTCCTAGCAATTTCTCTTTTATTCCTTTAATTTAATCGGAGTTATTTAAATTTTTATTTGCTATAAATAGTTGCAGATGTCAAATTGTAATACAATTTTGACTTTGTGCGATATCTGCGTCAGGCAAATTGCTGGAAATGCGGAAAATGTCACGCAGTGTGAGGAGTCATACCAATGTCAACTTTGCTTTGGAATCATGGATCAGGCCATGATAGATGAGGTTAGCTAGTAGATCACTTTATGGAGTGAAAAAACACGGATTTATATTAATCCCGGCTAACTTGAGGCATGTACAACACAGTTGGTCACAATTTTTTTCAATTTTTGATCCCTATTTTGTTCAGCCGCAAACAAACATTTTTTTTGAAAAGACCATTCCGATCGAGAAGAAATGCTCATGAGAGTGTGGGAAAGGGTTTGAATGCGGACAACTGAAACCTTGGAAAATATATAACTTGCACTCTATCGATCGTGATTAAGCTCATTTAACTTTGTTATTTTCAGGTTGGTGAAAAAGTTCAAGAAGAGCTCACCAAACAGCCATACGATTCGAACAGCTTCATTCTGGCACTGAATTTGCCAGTGGGACAAACGCTCAGGTATGTATTCCGTCAGTTTACTATTATTTTCACAAGAACAAAATCAACAGGGAGATTCTAGTGAGTCGCCTCCGGCCCGATTTCAATGGAACATTGGTCTCAGTGCCGTATAAAGTGCGAAACATTGACGGATACTTGAAAAAGTTGGGATCGGTGAGTTGAAAAAGTTTGTCGTCTAGTAATACAATTAAGTGTTCAGTACTCTGGAAAACGACCTACTTTGAGTTCTGACCTACAGCTTATGATTACTTTCGAACAAGATGAATCGGATTTTTACGATCTTGAATTTCTCAAAAATGAGTTTCCTAATGATTTTCGAGTTGGAAAACGCGGCAGATACAATAATCAAGAGACTCCAACGAGATGCACCAAACAACAGTTACAGCAAATCACTGGTAGAATCGATGTTTCAATTGCGGAGTAAATTGTTTTACCTTTATTGCTAGCAATAAACTTATTTGCAGAAAATATATATTCAAATCGCCAACTCGAAAGTGCACATTTAATTTGAGCTTCGAACGTGATCCCGTTTACATAGCTGGAAGATACTGCAAGTATTCCAGATGTCTTCCTCAATCACCTTGGAGTGAAGATAAAGATGCGCCGAGAGAGCTAGGAAATTCGGTAACTTCTTCATACAACTTTACATTTATTTTAAAGAAATAGTTAAAGCTTTCACATTATAAATGAATTCATAAAAATGATATAACCTTAATAGTTTTTTTTTAATTTGAGGTGTCTGAAAAAATCTGCGACATTTTGAAAAAGCAGTTTGGAGCCAGCGATAGCCGATTCATCACGTCTGGTCGAGAAGATATTGATGTTAGAATGCTCGGAACAGGAAGACCATTTGTAGTCGAACTGCGAAATTGTAGAATTACAGCACCTGTGAGAGGAACGGCATATGTGGAAACGCTAAAGGCTGTTGAAAAATCTATTAATTCGCAAAAGGATATTAACGTAAATTCGTTGACAAGAGTTTCGAGAGAATTAGCTGACAATTTATGTGTTGGCGAGGAAGGTAATTGCTGTATGATTAGAAAAACATAAAATATTATCTAATTATTCAGAAAAACGAAAACAATATTGTGCCTATTGCTACAGTATTCTACCTATTTCTGATGAGCAGTTCGCTTCAGCTTTATCGAAAATCCCGTTAACCATTGTTCAAAAAACACCAGTTCGAGTGATGAAAAGAAGAGCTCTATTAGATAGAGAGCGTGCAATTTATTCTGCTGGATTTCTAAAACTGGATGATCATCATTTTGAGGTTCGGCTAGAAACTCAAGCAGGTACCTACATCAAAGAATTTGTCCACGGCGACTTTGGAAGAACACGCCCATCATTAGCCGAGCTGCTTGGTGTTGAACATGGGGAAGTCGATATTCTAGAGCTAGACGTTGAAAAAGTTGATCTCGAGTGGCCACCGAAGTTGAAAGATAATGAAGGGCCCGTCAGGTTCAGATGAATAATTTGCTATTGTTGATTTTATTGTTATTCTTAATGTTTGTTGTTTTAATAATTTTCAAAACCAATTCATTGTTTTCTAGTCTTCATATTATAATGGTCAACGACCTTTAAAAATATCTCAGCCTTTCACATTTTCTCGTCGTTTATGTCTTTTTGTATTTCTCAAAGACATGGGTGAATCGTCCTCACAAATCGTCGAGGGACCTCAGCCGAAACCGTCACGATTTCAATTCGTTCCTGTGCCTGGAGAATTCACAAGGTATGTATTTCTAAATTGAGCCATTACAGCGTTCTGACGTGCGAGAATATGTTGATCTATAATAATGATAATAATTGATAACCCCAATCGGAGGGCAGTATTTGGGAAAGTGGGCGGACCCCAAAATTGTACGTCGCGTAATCCTTAAAAACGTCGATCATATTTCTTTATCCGTAGTATCTTCTAAAATAAGTTTCAGAGGTCGGTGGAAATGCCGAGATTCGTATCATCCGTATGCTGAGACCTTGGAATTCGAGAAGAACAAGACCAAGGAAACTAATCCGGATAAGTCGTTAAATTTTGTAAGACTTTTGCTGTAACAGAATTTCTTCAGAATTTCGGTGTTCTTCAAGTTGCGGCAGCCGGAGGAAGAAGAAAGTACGATTCAGGTGACGTCCATAAAGAACAAAGAACCCGACAATGGAGACGAAATATCGAATTCAACTGAAAGTATAATTATTACTCGAAAAAATGGAGTCACTATAGTTAGGAAAACATCGAATACTCTGCTTCCAGAAAATTACGACCAAATACGGGAACTGTCTGTTGACGATTTCGAGAATAAGACGGTCGGAAACGTGCAGCAGGTTCCACCAACGCCAATGAACACTCCGCCTGCAAGTATGATCGTTGTGGATACCAGTGCAAGTTTTTTTTGTAGAAACAGTTATAATACTATGTTTAAGACGGGATTATTAATGTCATTCTCAAAGTTTCAGATTCCAACGGCTTCCGATGGTGCATTATCTGCCCATCCAAGCCGTAAGACATCCAATGAAGATAATACAGAAGTTCAAAAGCTCACAGGGTCTTCAATTCTTAGCGACGTTAGCTCTTCAAGGCAACCTTTAGAACCAAATAAAACGGCACGGCACTTCCAAGTAGAGCCAGTAGTTTTAAGTGAGCCTAGTACCCCGTCTCCGGTAGCACCGGCGTCATCGATTGAAACCCTTGCACCATCTCCTGCTATCCAACCACTCAATGAGCCAACATTCCAAGTTATTCAAGTGAGATTTGATACATAAGGGATCCCTAGTATCTTGTTTTCATTGAGGTTCAGACTGAAGAAAGTAAAAACATGTCTATGGACTCAGTGAAGAATGTTATCGATGCAGCCTTGGCTCCACCAATCACAGATCGTTTAAACCTTGTCGATGAAGTAGAAACGCCCACGAATGTGATGATTACAGTTTCAGCTGCGTTGGAGAAAAAAGATGTTTGCTTCTTTAAAAATATTACCGTTCGTTGTCTCATACAAGTTTTTGCAGGTTGCCGCAGCTGGAAGCGTTGGAAGCCTTGATGCTTGCGGAATACCTATTCCCGGCCCACAAATCGTAGCGCCACACTCGACACCATATGGAACCCCTAAAGACACTCAGAATGTGTCAGTGTTTGAAGAAGTATTTTCCATAAGTTCTATCGCTCCACCTCCGACAATTATCACCACAACAACCGCGCCAGCATCGTCGCCCGTGTCTTCGTCGGTTTCTGCTTCAGCGTCAGCGTCACTCCCATCTGTTGCGATGACCGTTGTAACGGTAAATCCTACAACGTTGTCGACACCATCTGCAGCAGAAACTCACACTCCGATCGATAACAAGATCGAGCAAGCCATGGAGTTGGTTAAGACTCATTTGACATACGCTGTTCGAGAAGAAGTTGATACCTTGCGAAATACTATTGCTGATCTGGAATACCAAGTTTGATACCTCGAAAAATTTGAATTGAGTTTCAACCGTTTTATTTCAGATGAGAGAATCTCAGTACGAGTGTAATTACTATCGGCAGCATTGCACTCCGGAACTCGTCGAACAAGCTTCTACATTTGTCCATCAACAAATGGCAAGTCATCAACGGCCAACACGAAGAGTTGTCAGCGCAACCAATGTGATATTCGACGGAGTGTCTGCTCAGAATTCATCTGCCTCCGCGTCTGCATCATCTGCACACATGAGGAACTTGCAAAATCAGATTCAACAAATGAAACAGGTACATGTTCATTGGAAACGGTTTACTTTTTCTACAAATACTTTTAATTTTACGGGCCGGCTGGTAAATATATAAATATATGTTGAGCGAAAAGCCTTCGTAATTTTTTTGTTTCGTCTTTTGTTCAGTGTTAATTTAATTTTTTCTTATTTAATTTTTTTAGTTCTTATTATGCATGCTTAGCACACCTGGAAAATTTACAGATAGAGTTCAAAATGAGCGAGAATTTGCGATCGCCATGCTCCGAGGTATTTTTCTGTGTGAATTTTTCCAAGGTCGCAAATGCAGCGAATTTTGAAAACTCTGTCTCCTACACTATCATCTAGTTTTGGTTCAAAAAGTTTGCCGAAGAGAATGACGATCTTGAAGATAAACCGAGTTCCGATCGTCCACATGTGGATATTGAAGTGGATATCTCGAGAGCGCTGGAAGAAGGAACAAGAGCAAAGTGACGCGAACTTGCGGCGACTCTCAAGCATCCTCAAAAAACTATCATTGATCTTCTTCATGAGCCTAGAAGAATGCCAAAGTTTGGTCAACTCGTTCTTCACTTTATGACAGATGTGTCAACCGATTATCATCGTTTTCGATCTCTGCAGAATCACCTCGGTGGGCAAAAGTTCCATGATAGAAAGGATGTCGAGAAGTGGTTGGACTCTCGCGTTCTACAAGAATGGAATCGCTCAACTTCCGTCGCGTTGGCAAGAAGTCATAAATACCTCAATTTCTTTGAATAAATTTTGCTCCGAAAAAAATTCAAAAAATTACGAAGACTATTCGCTCAACCTAATATAATGATCACAAAAACGTTTTCTTTTCATTTTTTTTAATATAAAAACGATTTACACTGATATTGTAAACTTTTGTGATCTAATTTGTTCAAATATCTGCCATTAGAAATTATAAATTATATTTAATGAAACTTGAACGGTATCTAACTAAAAGTTAAGAGTTATTCCAGATCGCTCCTGTTGCAACCATTACTGCCACCAACTCCACTATTATCACTTCAACCCCCTCCGCTACAGTTCCCCCCAAGCCCTCTCCAACCACCTCAGAGCCCTCATTGATCACCACAGCAGGTGTTTCCTCTACTAGTACTTGAGTCCGTGTGTTATCAATACCAAAATGTACTCCATTTTATGTCTCATTCAAAGCATATAGCATATATTAGTTAATTGCTTTAAGACCCGCCTATCAAGACATTTTTACCTTCGCATTTTATGTATTTTCCTCCAACTCTCGTTTTCAATGTTTATTTATTTTTATGCGAAACAATCGACGGAAGTATTAAATTCTGATTCTTTTTCTTAGCCTTAATTTAAATTAAGTTCAGAGATCCTACTAGAACTCTTTTTTTCTCAACTCTTGTGTGTGATTTCTTTCATACAGGGCGTTTCAGATGGCTCCTACCGTTTTGATGGTAGCTGAAAAACCGATGCTTGCGGATTCTATTGCCCAACTCTTGTCAAATGGTCAAGCTAGAAAACGAAAAGGTTAGTATTTAAAACGTGCTTACAATTTTAAGATATTCTATTCGCAGGGTGGAATGGTGTGTGCTCAGTTAGCGACTATGATGGTCAGTTTAACGGTCGCAATGCCAAGATCAAAGTGACAAGCACATGTGGCCACGTCATGTCGCTAGACTTTCCGGCAAAGTTTAACAATTGGGAGCGTGTCGATCCTGCGGAATTGTACAACGCTCCTGTTGTCAAAATTGAGGCGAATCCAAAAATGAAAATGAACGAGTTTTTGGCATCTGAAGCCAAAGGTGCCGACTACTTAGTACTCTGGCTAGATTGTGATAAAGAGGGAGAAAACATTTGTTTTGAAGTAAGCTGAAATCTGGCGTATCATTGGCATAAAAAGTGTATGTTCAGGTCATAGAAGCAGTCAAAACAGCAATGTTCAAAAACCGTCCGGACTACATGTCCAATGTGTATCGTGCTCATTTCTCTGCGATCACCGAAAAAGATATAAAAGCGGCGATGAAGAACTTGGGTCGTCCAGATCAAAATATGTCGTTATCCGTTGATGCTAGACAAGAGTTAGATCTGCGTATCGGATGCTCTTTTACCCGGTTTCAGACCAAGTTTTTTCAAGGAAAATATGGTGACCTCGACAGCAATGTGATTTCATACGGTCCTTGTCAAACACCAACCCTTGGATTTTGTGTAACAAGACACGATCAGATTGTACAATTCAAGCCGGAGGCGTATTGGGTTTTGAAAACCGTTTTCACGTGTGATGATTCCCAAACATTCTCTCCAGAATGGCAGCGAGGCAGAATTTTCGATGCTGAAATCGCAAAAATTTTTATGGACAGAATCAAGGAAACTAAATTATTCAATTTAAACCTTTATCATTATTTTTTCAGAATTCTAAAAGTGGAGTCGTAACTGATGTTAGCAAGAAAGAGGCTAGAAAAGAACGACCATGTGCTTTGAACACTGTTGAACTAATGAGAGTGGCTAGTAGTTCGTTGGGATTGAGTCCATCGACAACAATGCATGTCGCCGAATCTCTTTATACGCAAGGATACATTTCGTATCCGAGAACTGAAACAACAGCCTATCCTGCTAATTTCGACTTGACTGGAACACTAAAACTACTATCTGGAGACAAAAAGTGTGGATCTGTAGTATCGCAAGTTCTTGCCGACGGAATCAAACGGCCGAAGAGTGGAGTCGATAAAGGAGACCATCCTCCAATCACACCAATGCGTGCGAATACTGGTAGCTTGTCAGGTGATATGGCAAGAATTTATGAATACGTGTCACAGCACTTTGTTGCCTCCCTCATGAAACCGTGTATTTATGAAGTGACCACGGTAAAAATGAAATGTGGCGAAGAGCACTTCACATGTCAGGGAAAATGTGTTGTCGATCCTGGATTCACTGCAATCATGCCGTGGTTGAATGTAGAGGAAGCATGCAGTGTTCCAAAAAGTTTGCAACAGGTTGGAGCAAAAATAGAGCTGCAGTGAGTTATCTCTTCCTAACATACGATTCACCATAGATGACTCGTTTCAGAGACGCTCAAATCCAAGCTCGTGAAACAACTCCACCGAGTTACCTAACCGAAGCTGAACTGATCACTCTTATGGAAAAACACGGTATTGGTACGGATGCTTCGATTCCTGTGCACATCAACACAATCACTCAGCGAAACTATGTGACTGTAGAAAGTGGGCGAAGACTTGTGCCAACTCGCTTAGGACAGTGCTTGGTTAGAGGCTATTGGAAAGTAGATCCCGAGCTTGCGTTACCTACAATGCGAGCTGAACTGGAAGAGCAGCTGAACCTAGTGGCCAGTGGAAAAGCTGATTATTTTGACGTAGTTTTCTACCCAAGATATAATGGCCAAATTACAATAATTCTGTTTGCAGGTTAAAAATCACGCACTCAAAATGTTTGAAATGAAGTTTCAATATTTCGTGAGCAACATCCCCGCTGTCGATACATTATTCGAAGCTTCGTTCACAACACTGTCGGACACCGGAAAGCCATTCTCGCGGTGTGGAAAATGTAGAAGATACATGAAATTAGTGCAAACGAAGCCACAACGACTTTTTTGCCCCACTTGTCAGGAAACGTATGCTGTTCCGAATTCCAAGGATGGTGTTCTAAGAGTGATCGGAGATTACAAATGTCCTCTCGATGACTTTGACGTCGTTATGTGGCAGGTATGTCATCCTTATGTATGAATTGTGATTTTAGTATGTCAGCTGATGGGGCTCCTTGGATTTTCAACTAATTCGTCTTGCCCTATTTTTCTAGCCTACGAAATTTTCTACTGTAAGCACATGAAAAATGGAAAGTTATCGTAATTTAAGGAGCAATATCTGAAAACCGTTATTAACCGTTATTAAAGTCTCAAAAAACGAAATAGTTGGGTATAACTAATATTTCACATTGATAGTATCTATAATAATAATAATAAATAAATAAATAAATAAATAAGGTCTATAGGCGGTAACTGGACGGTAACTTCAGTTAAATTAAGTTCCAGTTAAGTCCAGTTAAGTGCTGAAAGCGCTACGGATAGGATTGTAATGGTGTAAATCGTGCATTTATTAGCTACTTAATTAAGCTATCTTATTCAGGGAGCCGGTGGAAAGCTCGCGCGGTCATTCACACTTTGCCCATTTTGCTTCAACAATCCGCCATTTGAAAAAATGCCTCAAGGTGCCGGTTGTGATAACTGTGTGCACCCGTCTTGTCAGTTTTCTATCAACTCGAATGGAGTATGCTCCTGTCTGCAAGATTGTGGAGGAGTTATGCTTCTCGACACCCAGTCACATCCAAAATGGAGGATTTCCTGTAATAAGTGTCCCTCGGTTGTCGGACTGTTTGAAGGAGCTTCCAAAGTCAGAGTGAATAAGACTAAAACTTGTGAAGAATGTGGCTCGCAATTCATTAAAGCTGAGTTAAAGGTATGTTTAATAACACTTTGCTCTTCATGCCTAATCGTTGTTTCAGCCAAACTCGGGAAAACCTGGTGCAGTTGTGTATGAGTCAAATAGTTACGAAGGATGCATTTTCTGCGACGCGATGAATAAATATCCGGGTGCCATCAACCTAAATCACGCTTATCTATCTGAAGAGTCCCGTCAGAAAAATATACAACCCTCCAGAAGAGGTGGAAGAGGAAGAGGAGGATCCAGAGGCGGTGGTAGAGGTCGAGGAGGAAGAGGAAGAGGAAGAGGGCGATAGTCTCTCAAAAGCAAAAGTAAATGTTCTCTTCTTGTTAATGTATTTTTCTAGTTCTAAAATTAATAATTAAATACGGTTTTATAAATTTGTGCAAGACAGATACGAAAAATATCATCTATACGTTGATTCGTGTTTTACCTCTTTTGAAAAATTGAGTTGTCTAATTCTCTAGATATCTCGCTTGTTTATTGCTTTAAGTTTTATGTGTATAAAAAAATTTCCCTCACGCAGATGCCACCAAAGAAGGCCGCCAAGGGTGGAGGTGCTAAAGACGATGCTCCGAAGAAAGAAGCGAAAGGAGGAACCTCTGTGAAAGTTCGTCATATCTTATGCGAAAAGCAAGGGAAGGCGTTGGAAGCCATCGAAAAACTGAAGGCCGGAATGAAGTTCAATGAAGTCGCAGCACAATACAGTGAAGATAAAGCAAGAAGTGGTGGTGATCTCGGATGGATGACTCGTGGAAGTATGGTTGGACCGTTTCAGGTGAGTTAAATTCTGGGCTGTTCTTCCGATTTGTGCATGCCATGTTCAGCCTATATTATTATTTTTTTGCAGGAAGCTGCATTTGCTCTGTCAAACAGCTCGTGTGACAAACCGATATACACCGATCCACCAGTTAAAACGAAATTTGGTTATCATGTGATTATGGTTGAAGGAAAAAAGTAATTGAACCGATTATTTGTTTTTGATAAATATTTAATAATTTATTTACTTTAATAACGGTTTATTTTCTATGCGTCATATTCCAACGCTGTATACTTCATTATAATGTAATGCTCGACGCCAGAATGGTAGATTAAGTCCATGCAATCGAGTAAGGTCATACATTCATCTATAATTTCACTATGAATGCGTAAATTATTTTTTAAAGTTTCAATTACCTATTTATGACCACGCTTTTCATTTAAATAAGTGACATCTTTTTTCCGTTTGTTGTTCGTTCCCTCTTAAGTTTTATTTGGATTTTTAATTATTCTACTCAAAGCTCTAGTATTTTTTTTTAGATCTCAGCAATGAGCCGGGAAAACCCCGCCACAATAGAGCTGAACTCGGTCACTGCTAAGTCCGTTCTTGATGAAAATGGGGATCAGTCGGGCTCGAAAGAAGTGTTTCGAAGTCAACAGTCTCTCGGTCTTATCACACAAAGGTTTATGAATTTGCGGCAGCGAAATGAAATTATGAACCTGAATGAAGTGGCCAAAGAGTTGAATATTTCAAAACGACGCGTGTACGACGTGATCAATGTATTGGAAGGCCTTGGATATGTACAAAAAGTTGAGAAGAATAATATTCAATGGATGTAAGTATTACAAGCGATTTGAGTAACCAATATTTCTGCCGTTCGTTTTGTTATATGATACCACATTTAGCGGGGACAGCAACAAAACTGAGGATCAGGACAAGCTGGAAGCACGTGTCGAGTTGTTACGGCAACAAGAAAAAGTTCTCGAAATGATGATCAAGGATGCTCAAGCTATCATTGGTCTTCATTTCGAAGATCCCATTTCTAGGCCATACAAGTAATCTCATTAACAACTTATAGATTAAGTAAAAAACGAGTGTTTTAGTTATGTTCGTAAAGAGGATATTAGAAACACGGCGGATCCTGAAACAAAGTCGATTATTGTCAAGTCGGATATTGATTCGAGCAGCTCTTTCGAGGCCAGCCAATGATTATTGATCAAAAAAAAACAAGGAAACTTTCAGGTTCAAGTAACAGATCCCAGTACTAGTGGTTCCTATGATATGATTGTTCGAAACAAAAATGGAGTGAAATCGCATGCTCTTCTGTTCACCAACGATCTACTACGAGAAAATCAAGCAGAATATTTAAAAGAGGGTGGAGATATTGATGATGGCCAGATGAATGTGACACTTGCCGATATCTCTTCGGAAGTCATCTCGAATGAAGCTAAACCGGAGATTGGCGATCTGGATACAGAAGATCTTGGTGAGTATATGGCAGAGAAGGGCGGAATTCGGGATTCCGCCGTTTTTTTCATTCTGTCTTCCGGATTCCAGATTCCGTAAAAAACCATTTTTTTCCGTTTTCCGGATTCCGAGTTCCCAAAATCCAATTCCGCCCTACTCTACAGAGAAGGGCGGAATTCGGGATTCCGCCGTTTTTTTCATTCCGTCTTCCGGATTCCAGGTTCTGTGAAAAAAATTTTTTTTCCGTTTTCCGGATTCCGAATTCCCAAAATCCAATTCCGCCCTACTCTGGTATATGGGTATTTATTTAGATTTTATTTTTAAAAAATGTTGCAGAAACATTTGTCCTTCCATCGTCTTCTTCCCGTCAGCCTGACGCTCCATATGTTCCTGAAACTCCTGGTCGTGGTTTGTTCTTCAGTCCATTCAAAACGCTCATCGACCCGTGCATCCTTCCATCTTACTCTGATGATCTTAGCAGTGGCTTTATTAATATAACAACGCCATCAAGGATCATGGCAGAGCAATCTACTACAGAGCGAGATGAAGAGCCAGGTAGCGTCATGGATTTTTTCAGCGATTAATCAAACTTATAGTTGAATTATTATGTCCATTTCACGCTATACATATTGTTGTACTTGTTATCTCCAATTAAGCTTCCTTAAGCCAGTGTTTATATAAATCTCAGTCGATAATCTCCATATTTCATTCTCAGGGTTATTGTTCACTTTACATTTTTTTTGTTTTAATATCCGTGCTACACCACTCCTTTTTGCTCATACGAACTTTCTCATCAAAAATAAAACAATGAATTAATGAAACATTGAAATTGATATTTTCCATGGTTACAGTTGTCCACTTATGCCTCTGCTGACAAAAAACCATTTTAAATCTGAATTCTTAATTCTTTAATTGTGCTCTTAGTATGACCACGAGTCGCATTCTCCGGCTAACCGCTGATAACATGGAAGAAGCCATTGATGCGGCTGTTAGCGTCCTATTGAGAGGAGGTTACGATCTCATTCTCATCCTTACCTGAACTCCTCTTTGCCAGGAATCATTGCCCTGCCCACGGACACTATCTATGGAATATCCACTCTTCTTCCGTACGCTGACAAGCTCTATGCGCTCAAGCAAAGGCCAAACGAAAAGCCTTTAGGCATTTTCCTACCGAGTCCGACATCGATGAAACTCATCTCAAAGCAAACTATTACAGATGAAATGGCAACTAGGTGAATGCTCAAATGAGAGGATTTTAGCTAATAAAAATAATTTTTTCAGTCTGCTGCCGGGACCCGTGACATTGATCTTCGAGCGTCTTCCGTGTCTTCCTGCCCAGTTCAATCCGGGAGTCGTAAATGTGGCTTGTCGCGTGCCAGACTGCCCTATCGTTTTAAATATCTGCAGGCAAAACTATGGCATACCCGACGTCTTTATTAGCCTATTCTTACAGAACACTCGGGCAGCCACTGGCTCAAACGTCGGCAAACGTCAGTGGATCACTGCAAAACCCTACGTCGATTGATGATTTCAAAGACTTACAGCCAAGCATCGATTTGATTCTAGATGGAGGACCAATTATTTCAAATGGAGAAGGATCTACTATCATCGATTTGACCATTGAATCGTGCTACAGAGTTATTCGAAAGGGGTGTGCCGAGAAGGCGACGGTGGAGAAACTCAAATCGTTTGGATTCTTAGAAATCTAATATACAGTTCTATAATTATTATAATATCACATTCTAATTCATTTTTAAAACTTGATATTCTTGTTGTTTTACTTGTTATGAATCGTTGTTCGTTGTTTCTGGTATTTTCCGCTGTTTCGCTTAGTTTTTAACACTTTAAATATATATATTTTTTTTTTAATTTTAAGTTGAATAATGAACTGCAGTTGCTAGTTCATTCAGATGTCGGGTGATCAGACGAATGAAAAAATTGGAGGACCTCATCATCGGAAAAAGAAAGGTATACACAGTACCGTGCAAAAGGTTGTCCACTCTGTGGTTTTCGAGTACCGATATGGAGCCAAAAGTTTTACCAGCGGTTTCTAAGAAGGTTTGACGGGTTGTGGCCGAATTTCATGAAGAAATATGAAAAAATAAAATTTTTAGGTGAAAAAATCAAATGTTGACCTTAATTTTTCAAAAAATCGTAACTTTTTTTTCGAAAATTCGATTTTTTTTCACCTAAAAATTATATATTTTTTAAATATTTCTTTATGAAATTTGGCCACAATCCGTCAAACCTTCTTAGAAACAGCTGGTAAAAATTTTGGAAAACCACAGAGTGGACAACCTTTTGCACGGTACTGTAAGAGATATAAATAAATATTAAAAACAACGTGATACTTCAGAGTCAGTTGAGGAGAAAATTACATGGGAAGAGAACGACTTCGTGGATGAGAAGGTTCGTTATATGTATTCCCCTTTTTGAAAATTCTTCGGAAGACCTAATAGAGCATTCTTCGAATTACCTCATTTGTAATAAGAAATTTGAACTCTAGATTCACCTGAAGCTGTCATCTTGTTCTTCTTCTGCTTCTTCTGATTCAGCGTCTTCTGACACTTCTACCTCGTCGTCGTCCGGCTCATCGACACGCGCTCGTCGAAACTGGTCGGTTTTCTCGTCGCGTCTCCGTGAGACGTTGAGCAAGTCAAGAATGGCTTCGACGACAGACTCATTTATATTGTTTGATGTGAAGCGTGCTAAGAATAATAATGATTGCATGTGGATTTGTGAACGAGCCAACTCGCCATTTGATATCGAATTTGAAGATTTAGATGCATTTCGTCGGCGAATTTTCAAGTTCATCCCTCCGAAATATTCATTTTCTTTGAACTCTCTAGCTTCGGGATTCGACAACACTGGAAACGTTCGAATTTGGCCAGGAAGTGAAGCTTTGGCGTGGGTTATTCTCAATTATTCTGCTGGTATTCTTGCAAAAACAGGGAGCCGTTTTCTAGAATTAGGAGCCGGGTTTCTAGGACTCTCGAGCTTTGTGATAGCTAGCAAATATCCAGAGGCAACCGTTTGGATAACGGATGGGAACCTCGAGTCAACAAGGTCCTTGGAAAAAGTCCGAAGTGCCAACTCGGAACTGTTGGATCGTGTCCACATTCAACAGTTGATTTGGGGCAAAGATGTTCTCGATACTCCCTCATTCAATACGATTCTCGCTGCCGACTGTGTCTTCTTTGCGGAGCATCACGAAGCTCTGATGAATAGCATTAGCTCGCATTTAGCACCAAATGGAACTGTGATTATTTCAAGTCCGCGTCGTAAGCAGAGCCTTCAGAAATTTCTGGAATACGTTAAGTCTACTTGGAGCCATGCGTTCAAAGTTCGCATTGATATGGAAATCAATGCGGCGTTACAGAAAAAAGTTGGTGGGCTCTGGAGCGGCTCCGAAGAGAAGGATGAGAAGCTCCCAATAATTGTTTTCCTCCATAGGATTTTATAATAATGTTCTGTCCGGTGTCATATATTTGCGACGAAGGCTTCCACGAAAGACGAAACAAGTCGGTCGTCTTCGTTCGTCTTACTGCTGCGTCAGACGAATTCTAGACGAGACGGTCTTCTTTCGTCTTTCGTGGAAACCTTATTTGCCCTAGTGCCATACTTATTTTGCTGTGATTTCCCCCCCCCCCATCTAGCATTTCATGAAACATAGATCATTCAATTCAAAAGTATCTCAAATTAAATGATATTTATAAAATCGATTTAATTATTCATTTTTGCTTTAAAAAAATCCTTTAAAAAAATCGTTTTCTTCTACAAATAGGAACTAAAAAGCGCCCTGCAACTGGGTGTTCTCAAAACCGCAGATTCAATAGCTCTCCGAGTTGGTGGACGAAATGGTCTGGATATGGTGGTGAATGAGGACGTCGTTAATCAAGTGGCCGCAATAGTTTGGGATACCGTATCCGAAAACTGGACTGAAGATCTTGCAAGATTTGCGGCGCATGCCGGAAGGCAGAAAGTCGCCATGGAAGACATCTCATTGTTAACCAGGAGAAATCCCGATTTGGTCAGTTTTGAAAGCTTAAAATGGGAAAATTTCCTTTCAAAAATTCAGCTTCAAGCGGCGTGCAAATTAGCCGGTGTGAGCTGCCAACAGCAATTGATGGGTCAGACGAAAGGGAAAGGCAGGAAGCGAAAGAAAGACGATATTTCTACTTCCAACCAGCGCTCGAATTGTCCGGAAGATGGTATCGAGTGTCCCGCCAATCGCGCTATCCAAACTCCAAAAGCGCAGCTGAAAACGTCGAAACTTGAAACAGATGTGCCATCAATACGAGTTACCTCAACGCCGAAAGCAACCGAAAAGTCTCTTCATTTTCCTTGTGAAATTACACCGATTCGACCAACTGATTCGACCATATTTAATTCAAAATCAGTGAATTTGAGTGTAATTGAAGAAGAAATGGCAACGGTGACGGAAGATGAGCAGAATAGACGAGAAGAAGCTGAAGGAAACCCAGTTTCTTTTGATGTTTTTGGAGCAACAAGGAGCACTGTATGTTCAGAATTTATTTTTTTAAAAATATAATATGAATTCAATATTTCCAGATAACCGATTTTTCATCGCTTCTTAAAAGAGCCGAAGAGCACGATTCCTTGATAATGGAGCCGACGAAGGAGCGAATCGAAAAAGAGCGATTGGAACGAATGGTTCCAGACGAAGAGGTAACTCTGAAACATATCTATTCCTATACTGGGTTTTCCTCCAGTTCGAAAACGACAGCTTCGACTCATTTGACAACTACAACCTGAAAAATGAGCATCTTGCTGAAAAGAGTCCTGACAATACCTCGAAGAATGCAGTCTTCAGCAACAGTACGGTAAAAGCAAGTTTTCCAAAAACAAATGAGTTTCTTCAGAAATCTCCGCTTTCGCATTCGATGATGACGATTCGTTCGATGAGCCAACATCTCTGAAACCGGCGAAGCCATTGCAGCAGACCCCGAGTGCATCTATGAAACGAAGGTGCCTTTTTTTTTAGTGTTGAGCAGGTGAACGTATGATTTTGTGGAACATTTTGGTTTTTTTTTTTCTGATGTGCGAATTTTTAGCCTATTTTAAGTTTCTATCATGAAATACCTACTAAGAGCCCATATTTCTTCAATAGGAAGCATTTTGGTTGAAAATCCAGTTTTCGAGTTTTCGAAAAATTTTGGTGGTGAACGTAAGATTATGTGGAGCACTTCTAATTCTATTCTAATTAAATTTTAACAATAAAAATGTGATTTTCAGGGAAAGAAATGCCAGCGAAACCACGCCGACCAATTCTTCAGTGCTCAAAAAAAGCAAAACTCGTCACGACGACCACGACAGTTTTGACGAATTCGACTTTGATATTTGACTCGCATCCGTAAGGCAGCCCTTTTCTTCATTGCACCGTTCAATAAAATGTTCATACCTTCTTATTTTTGTTGACTTCCCCATTGAGACGTACAAATTCGAATTGGCAATTACTTGACTTTTCCAAAAATCCATTTTGTTTCACAATACAGTACTAAGGGAAATGTCGGAGCACGATGATGCGGTGTCTGCGATCAATGAGGAAATTAGAGCGCAGGAAGAAGTGCTCAACGCATTCTTTTACTATGGAAAGTATGGAAGCGAGAGGATTCTTTCCATGATCCAACAGATGAGGTTGGTTTGTTGAAGTCTTGAATATCGATAAATCGCTTCCTTTTTTTCACAGAAATATACCAAATGATCATCAGAAACTAATTAGCGGAATGTTTAAAGAGCACATTAACAACATTAAAACAAGAGTGGAGCACAATCACTCGTAAGCGTGAGATTTACAGAGATTTTGGCGTTAATGAAGCAATATTTTCAGAATTCTCAAAATTATCGCCAATAATTGCTCCGGAATGTTCGGAGAGGATCACTTGAAAGCGTTGAGGATTCATCAGCTAAGGTAATTAGCATAGAAGGGCGGAATTGGATTTTGGGAACTCGGTATCCGGAAAACGGAAAAAAAATTTTCACGGAATCTGAAATCCGGAAAACGGAATTTTAACCATTAATAAGGGAATATTTATGATGTAAATGCGCTCTGTCCTCAAAAATTTTTGCGGGAGTTCAAAAAGTATAATTTTCACAATAATTGAGAATAAAGAATGAAAACGGAATAAAAACGCCATATCGCGGAGTCCGAAATGCGGAAAACGGAAACAATATTTTTCACGGAATCTGGAATCCGGAATCCGGAAAAAAAATTTTTTCACGGAAGCTGGAATCTGGAAGACGGAATGAAAAAAACGGCGTAATCCGGAATTCCGCCTTTCTTTTCTTCGACTTTTGATATTCAGAAGACCAACCGAAGATTTCATGTCGAAAGTGCTGAGTACGATGCGTCAAATTTGCCGGGAATGGTCTTCCGAAGGACGGCCAGAACGAGAAGCGACTTTCCAGCCAATCATCGAGCAACTCAACGCGATTTATCCACCCGAACAGCGCCACAAGATTCGAGTTTTAGTGCCAGGATGTGGTCTTGGAAGACTAGCCTACGACTTGATGGAGCAAGGATTTTCAGTTCAAGGAAATGAGTTTGCATTTTTCATGCTCTTTGTGTCATTCTTCATTATAAACAATTGCACCAAGGTTTGTGAGATCTTCACAAAATCAATGATTTTCGATTTCAGGCCGATCAATTCACGATCTA
The DNA here is from genome assembly GCA_003052745.1 of Caenorhabditis inopinata. Classification (NCBI taxonomy): domain Eukaryota; kingdom Metazoa; phylum Nematoda; class Chromadorea; order Rhabditida; family Rhabditidae; genus Caenorhabditis; species Caenorhabditis inopinata. The sequence continues at coordinate 4,156,109 of AP018152.1, read as the reverse complement.
CCCCTTTATTTTTGACAACAATAACAGCTGGAAGTTTGAAGATCAACTCCGGCCTGTCACTTTCCCCGACAAAGCGCCTGCCGGATCGCAGACCCCCCGAAAAAACTCGTTTTCCATTTGTGCCGGTGACTTTCTGGAGATTATACAAAACTCTATTTTCGATGTGATTGTCACCGCTTGGTTTATCGACACTGCACATAACATATTTGAGTATATTGGTACATTATAGAATCAAGTTTTTAACCGGAGCACACCCATTTTCAGACGCTATTCACGCAGGCCTCGAAGTTGGCGGCGTGTGGATCAATGTCGGACCATTAACCTGGCATTATTCCGGTGTTCGAGACGAGGCGTCCATCGAATTGCCGTACTCTGTGATAATTGATCTCATCAAGCGAAAGGGCTTCGAACTGATCGAAGAGAGGCAAATCGAGAGCAAATATACAGTGAATCGACGATCTATGCAGCATAATCAGTTCATTTGCGCGTATTTTTACGCCAGAAAAATCGCTCCAATATCAGAAAATACAGATCCTCAATGTGATTAGAATAAATTATACGAATTCCGACTAACTATTCGACGCCTTGCTCCAACATTGGAATCTGATTTTTGCTGATAAAAGAGAAATCATGATTTACTAGTAACTAACGAACAAAACCAAGGGTTCCACGAAAGACGAAGACAAAATATCGTCTTACGCAAGTCAGACGAAGACGAGACGATCATATTTCGGCTCTCGTGGAAGCCTTAAACAAAACAACAAAGAAACAGGCGCCTTCTACTATCCTTAGTGGAAAAATTTAATAATTTTAATTATGATACTGCCTATCGAACTCCCTTCGCATCTCCTTCTCTTCCTCTCTAACACGCTCTTCATATTGTTGCTGCTTCAATTTCGCAAGCGATTTCGCGCCTTCTCGATCCGACGCGGTTATCTGAAAGAGTCGTGTTGGGTGTTTCGCCATTTCGCTGGGGTGATTACCGGCCGATTAACGATTCGCAAGACATGCCCTTCGCGGTTTATTTGCACATCCAGCGCGCCTTCCTTCACAATCATTTTGGTCTCTTTCTTCGTGATAAACGATGGGAAGTAGGACATGAAGCTGGAGTCGAGAGTGGTGAGCCGCCACAACACAACGATGACGTCTTCGTTTTCGTAGACACACGAGCCGATCCACTGAAAACAACGAGAGAGTCAGTAGGTGACGATGAGGAAATTATGAATCTCACTTCGACTTTATTGAACGGCGACAAATATCGATAATACAACCGAACTTTTGCAATGTGGGACATCAATTGGGTTCTGCCACTCAACGTTTTTGAAAATATGCGATCTTCGAAATGAACGTCATCATTGCAAACGTCGATGAAATCTCGAATGTTTGATTTGAGGACTAGAGGAGTCTGAACGTTATTTTATGAAATAGTCCAATTAAGGGCTAAATTTCGGCCGTCTCGTCTTGAATTCGTCTGACGCAGTGTACTTTCTTATTGCGTAAGACGAATGCAAGACGAACGAAGACGTCATTTTTGTCTTCGTCTCTTTCGTGGAAGCCTTGAGAAGCTATTGAGCTATCGCCTACTAATTTCTGCAGTAGCCAGTCCACTTTCAGAAGAATACTTGTTGATGGCGCTGATTCTGGCTGTTGGGTAGACAATTTACGATGGAATGCGGCACATGCGGGTTGAGAGAATGCTGTAAATGGGCTATATTTCCTTCCAGCCAATTATTTTCATTTTTGAAATGACGTCTTTTTATGGGAATTCACTACAAAGTTTGGAGCTGCCAAGTTTATAAAGCTTACAGGGTGGGGAATAAGTATAGCGCCGCATTCAAGACGGCGTGATAACTTAAAATCGAAAGATTTTGTTCTGAAAACCCACAAAAATTATAGCATTAACAGTCTTTGATGTCTGCCTGAACTCTTTTCGGGTAAGAGTCAACGACGGCACGCAGGTAGTCATCGTTGACTTTGGAAGATTCTTGAGGCGGGGAGGGTGTTGCCGTGGTGCTTCATGGGTGGCAATCAGAGAAGGGCGGAATTCCGGCTTCCGCCGTTTTTTTCATTCCGTGAAAAAAATGTTTTCCGTTTTCCGGATTCCGAGTTCCCAAAATCCAATTCCGCCCTACTCTGCAGAGAAGGGCGGAATTCCGGATTCCGCCATAAAAACAATTCCGCCCTACTCTACCAGCAGGACAGAGCGCGCCGGCTCACACCGCAAAACTCACTCAGCAGTGGTGGTGCGAAGCCAATTTCCTCGATTTGATCTCTAAGGATCAGGCCAGACCTCAATCCGATGGATTTTGCTTTTTGGGGATATTTGACCCAACAAGTATTCACGAAATCCGAATTTCGGAGCCCTGAAGATCACTTTGACTAGCTCCGTACCATCGCCGATTCTTATCCGAAGAGACTTCAGGCAATCATCAAATCGAAAGAAGGAACATTCGAAAACTGTTAATTCTATAATTTTTATTGATTTTCAGCAAAAAAATCGTTCGATTCGGTGTGTCGTTTCGAAAAATTATTTGTCGAAAAATGCGTTTTTCGAGAATTTCTCGAAAAATTTTTCGGAAATTTCTCGAAGAATGATTCGAGAAAAATTTAGAGAAATCAACGAGAAACATTTCTCGAGAATTTTTCGAAAAAATTTCTCGAAATGCTTTCGAAACGACACACTGGTTCGATTTGAAGTTATTACGCCGTCTTAAAATGCGGCGCTATATTTATTGCCAATCCTGCGTGCACTTACTAATATAGCGTGAAGCCATCGGCAATAAGCTGGAAAACCGACTGATATTGTTCATTCTGAAAACGATTCCATTGTTTTATTCTCCATTTTCAGACTCCCAAAGAAATAATTTTTGGCTGAACGTCCCCTAATACCACATGATGTACATTTCTGTAATGTTATATCAATGGTTTATTACAATGATTACAATATATATATATTGAACAGGGAAACACGATGAAAATATTTGGCAAAAAAGAGCTGGAAAAAAAAGTGTGTTTCTGATAGACAAATCATCATATCACAAAATACATGGATGCAATAATAGAGAATGTACAATTTATGGTGTGTAGCAAATCGTCCGGGACTTCACAAATCAGCTTATTCAGATACACTTTTTGATGGACTATTACTGCTGGAGCTGACGGCTGATTCGCCAATGTTTAAGTACTGACAAATGTGTAAAGGAAGCTTGTTCTGACTGGCCGACAACTGATGGAATATCGCTTCAGCTGCAGTGAGAATTTCGTCGACTTTCAAGTGCATGGACAAATCGTTGATGTGCTGTAAAATCAATGTATTCAATTAGAAACATTTTAAATTCATCTTCGCAAAACCTTTAGAATTTCCGTTAATCCAAACTTGTTGTCGATGATGATGTTAGTTTGTGCATCCAGAATAGCAACGCAGATGAGTAGAAGGAAACGAGGGCATGGCTGGCCGGACCACAAGACCTCCCAAAGCCTACATGAATCTAGGAATGAGAATTCACGTTTGAACCAAACAATGACCCAACGGAAACAGAAGTACATGTCGTCTGATTCTTCGCTTTCTACAAAGATTGTAACATTTAATAACTGATAAACACAAGAAACAACTTGCCTAGGTAGTTGGCAAGCTTAGGATTGATGATCATCACCAAGTCCCTGAGCTGGTTCATTTGCATCTTGATGAATGCTTCATCCTTTTCAAAGTTCCTGTGAGTCATCTCCATCAGCCCAACAAAACACCAGAAAGTGTCGACTTCGTCCTTCATTACGAATAAGAGTGGAGACGCAAAGTCCGACATTCCTTGAACATATCCCAAATCAAAGTTGTACATCACGTAGGTCATCAAAACATTGTGAAGATGCACAAGATTCACATTGTCCTCTCCTTGAAAGAACGGAACTGTTCGATCGGTCCGGACAACGTCTTTTTCAACAAGGGATTTTCTCTTGACATATTTCGAGAACCTCTTTTCTTGATCTTCAGTGATTGACATCCACTGGCTTTTCATATTGTGATACTGTTTGGCCAGCTCTGCGCGTCTTTTCTCAAAATCTGCATCTGACTCGCTCCACTGACGATATCCGAGCAGACATTTCCAAGCTTCTTTTCGAAGTTCTGCATTGAGTCCTCCTCGGAAAATGTTAATTTTCAAATGTTGCAACTTCAAGGAATCATACGACCCATCCGCGTTCTAAACATCAACGTTTATAGGATTTCAAAAATAATTGATTTAACCTTAAACGAGTCCCAAAGCTCTTTTGAAACGGGTGCTTCTCTGTGGATATCAGGTCTCGCTGACAATTCCAGCTGTGTCACCACTTCGAATTCACCGGCATCATCAGAATGTACACGCATTTGCTCTTCAGCTAATCGTAATTCTCTCATCAGTCTTATTTTCTCTTCCTGAGATACAGCATCTGTGTCATTCAGAACCGAATTGATTACTTGATCCTGTACGAACGAAGTGATCTTACTGAACCCAGTCATCGCAGTCATATACGGATTTTGCATGAATCTCTGTAAATTATAACAATGACACCACTGAATCAGTGAAATAATCCGTTTACCGAAAGAATATCTCCATTTTCATCAAGCATGCTGACGCTTTTCGCGAGTGCTTCAGATTTTTGATCGACAATAAGAACGAGGCTAGCATCACGATGAGACCGACGAAGAGTAGTGTAGCTGAAACACGATCATTTTGGTCGGCTTAGGTAGGTATCGCAGCGAAAGCTAACCCTTGCAGACAGGAAATAAAACCATCAGTAGAAGTATTTTGGAAGAACAGGGGTAATCGGCTACTTCCATCACGGCAGATGAATCGAATCGATGGAAAATCACCACTTCCTAAATATTTTACATTAAAATTTATTAATAAAACTATTTTAGATATTTAAAATTAAATTTTTTTGAATTTCTGATTAGAAAAAGAAAAAAAGAAACATTCTAACATACCTCTTTTCGTCTCAATATTTCGGAAGCTGCTCAAATCGCTTATATCCACTGAAAACGCCAGACGCGATACACAACTACGTTTCTCCTCCGAACTTCTAGAGTGCACCATTTCAGCATATCCATCGTCAGACGTCATTACCCACGAAGCATCCGGATCTTCCAAAGGCTTCCATTCAATGAAGACTCCAATTGGCTTCTCGACTATTGACAACACTCCCGGAATATATTCACTCGCATCTTCCCTCAGTTTTGCAGACACCCCTGGCACACTGACAACTGTCTAAAAGTTTTAATTCAATCACTCATTTAATGGCAGCGTTTTACTCTATCAGGGACAATGCTCCTGACCATCGAATCCAAGTCATTATTCATTTCTCTCTGATTATTCTCGCGTCTGTTTTTCGCGTATTTGTAAACCAAATATGGTAACATTCACCGCAACAGGCGTAAGTATATATATATAGCTGCAAATTTATAAATATTGAAAAAAAAAGACGAAATGATGGTTGATTTGAAAAATAGCAAAGAATAAATAGAAGAAGGATGAGGGAGAGACAGAGAGAAAGAGAGATAAAAGAACTGAGTCAAAAAAGAAAGTTATGAAATCTTTGTAAATATAAGAACAGATAATTCTTTTAAAAACTTTCAGGAGGGGTCGGTCATCAGGTGGCGACAAGCGAGACGGAGAAGGTTAGATGACACTGTTTCGCAGAGGAGCGCATGTGCATATTTTTAATTTTTTCTTCAGTGTCTTCCCAGTGTAATTCATCCAAAAACGCCTCAATTATTCACGGGAAAAGCGCTATACCTGCGTCTCCGCCGTGCAGATGAAGCGCGTTTGTTTCGAATGACACAAAGTTGGCAGACGTTCTAGAAAATCGCATTTACAGAAGCCAGAAAAAACAATTCTGTACATGATTATTATGAAATCGGAGATGAGCAATGGTATTTCAGGAAATTTTTCCTTAGAATAACAATTTTTTTCAAATTTTAATTCATACGTTAAATCGGAGACTATTGGAACTTTTGGGGTTATTTAAATTGGAGAAAGAGAACGTCCGGGTGGCACTGGTTTTTGCGCGATTGGCTATTTCTTCTTCCAGAACATTCCTCGAGGAACACCAGCGATTTTTAAGACATTTTTGTTAACGAAACGGCAAAAAATGATAATAAAACAAAGGCTCCCATCTTTGTCTTCTTCTTCGCCTTGAATTCGTCTTATGCAGTGACGCTGACAACGTTTTCATTGGGTTAGACGAATGCAAGACGAGCTGAAAGACGAACGAAGACGACTCGACTTTTCGTCTTCGTTTTTCGTGGAAGCCTTAAATAAAACCATTAAGCGAAGTAGCTGCTCACCGTGGCACCTTGGTATTCGCGCTACGAGCTCCAAAAAGCGCCAAAAGTGAAAAACTATGATAGTGGCGAATTTGTTAGATCCGAGATCAGAGAATTTAGGAGAAACAGAAAACTTGGCTCCGAGTTTCAGTTGTGTTGCACGAGTGTTTCAGCCATCGATAGTTAAAAAAGGAAAAAACCAAAAAAAACAAAAGGAAAAAAAAAGTGAACTATTCTCAGAACAATTCATTATGACGTAAGAATGGCTAAATCTCGATAGGATTAATTGGTAGATTTACAGAAAAATGGATAAGAATTAAAATTTGGGAAATCGAGTTGGACAAAATAAGATAAATAAGCAGCTAGAAATGAAAAAAAAAACGGGAAAGTTTAAATAAAACGAGAGAGATTTTTCAACAGAGCATCTGCAGCAGAAAAGAGCGAAAACGGTAGGAATCTAAATAACGAGTGTCTCACAATCACAGCTTTATGGTTTAGTTTAATTGAAATCAGGAGAATCAATATTGGAAATGGACAAGATCATTTGGCCAAAACTGGGTAGGGAAGTGCGCACATCTATTCTTTTTCAGTTGGTGTTTCCTTGTCATCCTCGTTCTCAATGTTGAGGTTCTCAAACATTCCAGCTGTCTTCAACTCCTGAAATACAAATTTTGAAAAAGAAGAACTATTAAACACCGTGTATTTAACATTAAATTCCAGTCAACCGAATTTTTAAAAATTTTAAAACACTGTTTAAGAAAGAATGTTAAATTAATCTAGACCCTTTCGAAAGTTTGAACCATTCTAACTTTTCAGAAAATGATTAATTTAAATACTCGTTTGAAAAATAAAGGCAGCCTACTCACAAGGATTAACATTTGTTAGCTCGAAACTTATAGTTCGCTCAGAAATTATCCTTTGCACAACGCACAGCTAAATTTCGTAAACTAGCTTATCGTTTAACAGAAACCCAATATATAATGTTGCATACTGCTAAACTTGTATGAGAAAATGAACTTCGTTCAAGTTTCGGATAAAAGTATAAAATTTGAAATTTTTAAATATCATACTTGGAAAAAAGACGAATACAATTTTCATTTCTCAGAGTCCTCGTTATTTTTTCAAAAATCTAAGTCGGTTGAACTAATTTCAGGATTTTTACATTATATATTTAATTTTCCGTTTTTTTATGGGCTCATTATCAAGTTATTCGAATAATACCTCCACTTGCAACAGCTCTTCCTTGACAAACTTTCCAAACTCATCCATCACCTCCTGATCATCAAGCTCTTCTTCGCCACCTCGTCTATTCTCGACTTGATCCAGGTGGCTTTCCAAAAACTGTCGTTCCTCGTCTGTCAGATCATTATCTTGAGACTCGTCGAAAGAGTCTCGATCACAATCTGCGACGTTGCCGGCGCGATGTTCTATTCCTCTAGTAACAACTCGATCCCATCCACGCGTACGACATTCAATAAGGGAAAAAATTTGTGCTTTTATGGAATCTCCTAGTATTGGAGATCCTTTTGCATAAGCTCCCATAATCGTTAGTATACTATCCACTCGTGATCGAAGTTCTTCAGACGAGTCCATTTCGGCTCCAGCAACTTTAAAAACTCTCAACAAACATTTCATATATTCGTCTTTCAGAGTGAACTTCAAAATTTCATCGATTTGGTCCGCCAACGCCTTACCAATCATTTCGAATCGACTACCATTTTCCTGGTAATATTATCAGTTTTTTTAGAAACTGTTCTCCACTTACTAGTGTCAATTTAACAAAAACTTCAGCATAAAAAACGGCCATGTATACACGGGAATCGTTCTCCAATCGTTTACGAGCTTCGTGAAACTCTCCAAGTATCGGAACAATGAAACGCCGCAGGAAGTCTTTAATCTAAAAATGTTGCGCTACAGCAGTAATAAAATTTGAACTCTACCTCACGAGAAAGTGTCATCAGCAGATTTGAGTAAGTATGCTGAGGGTCAGTGCCGCGGAATTGGTTTGACTCTATAGAATATGACATTTCGAAAATCAATCTCACACCAATTTTCTTAGAGTCATCATCCATTTGAGGATCTTCAAATCTCTGCCGTATAGCTGCAATCCAGGTTGGTGAATCTTCTTCTCCCTCTGCTATCAACTGCTCACAACCAACCAGTATCTGCAAAAGATGTAGTCAAAAACAGTTAGCAGCAGACCAATAGTTACCTCGGTGAGAAAAGACGAGCATTTACTGGATGAGATCTGCTCGTGCAATTCTGTTGACGGAAGGTACTGCTGTGATTGCTGTCCGAATTGAGCAAACGCGTCAATAGCCTCAAATCGATACAGTGTAAAATTTACAATAAATTATGGTAAATTACAGCATCTTCCGGTTGATACATGGCGTTGTAGGAAGAGGAGGGGGCTGACGTAGCGCCGTACTGCTGAAATAAATAAAGACGTAAGTACGACTATTTCAGGAAACTTAAAAATTAGTGCACACGTCGGAATTTTTCATTCTCTACCGATTGCAACAAGATCTTACCCGCTGAATTAATTTTCTTTAAAAACCCGATTTAAATGTTAAAAAAAATTTTTTTTAAGAGGCGGCCAAGTCTCCAGGGCCAGGTTCAAGAATGTCGTGTTGTATTCCTGCTATGCCGGAAGAAGAAGTGAACTCGTTCATCTTAACGATGCCCCAATTACCGACAACGAAAAGATGTACGAAAAGTTGAACAGCCTCTATTTCTCTCCTTTTTGTTCTATTCACTACTATAAACTGAGAGATTGAGAGACTCTGCGAGGTGAACTATTTGAGAAACGGGAAAAGAAAGAAACGAGAAAGTCGACAGCCACCGCTGCAGAGAGTCACAGCTTTCCGAGACCGAGGGTACAGAGGGAAGGAAAGAGGAAGCGAATCAGCGGACGGAGCGCACACGTTTCCCTATCTAGTTGTTATACCATCTCGCATTTGCCTGTTGTGTATTGTATTTCTGTGTTTGTGTAGGTTTGCTCTGTTTTTAAACTGTTCGAGAATTCGCAGTTCGATCAATAGCGGGCTGATGCTTTCGAAACACTATTAACGTTTATATAAACAACGCGTTGATGTCGCATTATTGATTGGGAGAACACAATCACATGGACTTTGGAAGCGAACTCATTTTTCCTAAAGAAGCAGGTATGCCTATAATACCAACTTGGTCATTGTTGGAAAAGAATGATAGGTGAGGACCAAATTTGTCTGAGCAAAAATTTCGTATTGTTCCAAAATGATTCACGTTTTGAATTTTTGACTTTCTAAAAACCCTACAATCTAAAATTTACAGATTAACTTCTTAAACATAGGCTTTGCATGAGATTCTCTCGAAAAAAAATCTGCAGTGCATTGAGAGAAAAATCCGTTAAGAAACTTCTCAGTTATCTCAGTTTAAGAAGGAAATAGTTAAAGAAACGTTTCGAAGCGAACAGTAGTTTTCAATTATATTTAAAAGGGAACATCGGCCATAAAATCTTGTAAGTTAGCATATTTCATTTGACTCAATTTTTTTAAAAATTGTTATTAACACGGAATTTTTAGAAAAATAAGTTGGATTCAGGTCGATTTAGAGTAACAAAAAAGTATTTAAAAAGAGCTTTAAAAAACATAACTGTATCCTTTGTGTTTTACATATTTTACTGGCTGGTATTCATCATTCTATCTAGATCGGCCAATTTTCCTCTAGAATTAATTTATACCAGGCAAACGGCCATTATGGTTTTTACGCAGAAATTCAATTAAGGTTTCCACGTTCAACTTATTTTATTTCGTCAGAATTTCCAAGCATCTTTGCAATTAAAATGGTGGTGGGCCAGGAGATTGATCCGTAAAAAATTTGCGGGAGACCTAATAATTATACTATTTTATGGCAAGTACGAACCACTTCGTTTTTGAAATTAAGGGGCTATTCGATTTCCATTCATTTCGGAAAAGGCTAGTTCAATTTTATAAAACAAATGGGCTTTAAAATACTGAGCTCCAAAAACGTTTATTATTATTTCGGTAACAAATATCCTGCGATGTGAATCGGTGTGTCCAGTAGCCTATTCTCAATATCCTCCGTTGACAGGAATTTAGAAATAGCTGAATGATAATGCTTCTCCACTGTCAGAAACACTGTTGAACTGATGCAAAACTGCATTTTTCTATCGATAAAACGGGGCAACAACTTAGAATGAAAAGTGTGCACTGCAGATCTCTTAAAAAGTATTTTAATTACTTTCTTATGTGCCTGTGTTGATCAAAAACGACGATCTTGAAACGATTTGTCACTGTCCAAACAGCCTCTCCAGTTTTACCCAACCCCTTTTTCACCGATGAAACATCGGCGAACAAAAATTGATAAAACTACCCACTCCTGAAATTTTCAAATTTGTTAAAAAGTTCCAAAGTAAAGTATGTTAAAGAGTTATTAAATTAACTTGCATTCAGTTGATAGTGCTGTTGATATGGCTGATGGTATTGTTGTTGATACATCGGTGAACCACCGTAGTATCCGTACTCCTGAGGCGGCGTCACTGGCTTCCGCGGTACGAAAACGCTGGCATTCGCATTAAACATGAAAGGCAGATAGTGATAGTCACTTTGCTGCCGTTGTTGTTGCTGCGGTACGTCTGAAGTAGAAGGTAAAAACTATTTCGTTGAAAATAAATTAAGATACGACTGACATTGTTGTTGGTGCGGTGAGCAATTGTAGGCGTTCGGCTGAATGCACGCAGAATGATCGTTTTGCTGAATCGGTTGCGGAAGCCCTCTAGCTGGGATTTGGGGGTAACCGTAGTCTGAGAAAAAAAAACAATTCAACTTCAACTTCTGTATTGAAAATGTCAAATACTATGCAGATTTTGTTGGTATCCATCAAGCTGCACGTGTTGCGGATGTTGTGAATGTTGAGGGTTTTGAGTGTTTTGAGGATGTTGCGGTTGAGGCGGTTGAGATGGTTGTTGAGACCTATTGTTCCAATAACCAGCAGACATTTCGCTAAACTGAAATATTTCGAAAGTTATAGCGGTATATGATAAAAAAGTCATAAGCAAATAAAAGGGAGAGTCTGAAGCATAAAAAGCGAGTCAAAGAGAATTTTTTTTGTGTGGTTAATAAACTCATTCAAAAAACGTTTTAAAAATGAGGTTAAGTATAAAAGTAGGGAGCCGGATAACTCGGCGGACTACTTTTGCCTCCTCCAAAGAGAAAAAATCGATTAAAAACAGCCGGAAAGCTTGAGGACGGCAGTTATTTTTCACGTGCTTTTCCAAATATGACAGTTGTGCACTTTATCGTGACGGTGTTCTCACACAAAACACCACATCCTACGATCATAGGAATAGACAAGGTTTTCGAGATCATTTTAGAAAGAAGAAAACGGAGAAAAAAGCAAATGGCGCGAAAGTTCGAGTAGAAAGTGCGAGAAGGAGAACAAAGATCATAAAATGATCACAAATATGCTCAATCGGATTGCAATTTATAAAAGAAGTCTGAAAAAAAATTAAGATACCTTGTCATTTGAAGAAAAAATTGCGACGATGGGAAAAACGACAATTGAGGTCTTTTCCGGCACTGCTATGTCACACGCGTTTTCGTTAAATTTTCAGGAATTTTCAAGAATATTTGTAATCGAAAGAAATCATGGCTGATATTCAAATCCAATCGCGCTCCATTGCACAAATAGCCGCGAATTACCAAAAGTCAATAAAATTCTTAAAATGTTCTCGTTTTTTTGACATTTCACTAATAGTAAGTCAGTGGAATATAAATCTGTTTTTTTTCTAAATTTATAAATAAATGCGTCAAAAATTTAAAGACACAAGCGAAAATTTACTGCCAATATAAAAAAAAATAAGAAAGAAATAAAAATACGTTTTTTTTTTTCAAATAATGGATTCAATATTGGAATTAGCAGAGTTCAACATTTTGTAAATCAGTGCACTGCTCAGGTATAGCTCAGAATTCTTAAACTGAGAATTTAACCCAAGAAATTTACAATAAATCGCGATACACGATAAAAGGATTTATTTTTTTAAATAATAGTTTTTTACTTTACGCTTTATTCCATCATAATCCTTTATTCTCTATTTTATTGGATTTTTATAACTTTTTATCGCGACGTACCCTGAATTGGTCTATAAATTATTACGATATTTGGTCCAAACGCTGACTTTGAATCTCCCAACGGAAGCTCGCTCCGCCTTTTTTTCTGAAATTTAATTTAATTTTCATACGATCTAAATTTGAATGCTTAAAGTATTATTGCAAATTTTAGCAGCTGAAGTTCGATAAGTTTCTTTTCCAATAACTTCAACTGCGAATCTGAATAGAGCACACTTGCAGCTTATCCTCATTATCCACAGCTCTCCCAAAGAAAAAAAAATTAACTTCTCAGTGCATCTTTTCCATTTTATTATTTCTTGATTTTCGCAAAATAAGAGCTCTCGACTTATGAAATTGATTAAAGCAACAATTTAATTTAATCCTTCTCGAGTTACTTTTTAAAACGCTTAAATAATTGAACTTCTGCTTATTTTTAAAAACGTGTTTATTTTCTCTCAAGATTTTGATTTTCAGGAAAAATTTGAAAAATCTGGCATCATTAAACGAGAATTCCGATCTCTCTGCCCAAGTTTTGTGCACCACTTCCTCCATTCCAACCGAGGAATGTTAGTAGTTCACAGACGTTATGACGGAGAAATTCAATCATTCATCAGAAAAGAAGTTCTACGAGACATGTACCGAACTCAACAAAAGATATCCGGTTACCTAGACATTTGCTCTTTAAAATAACCGTGATTCTCGCCGAAAATGTGTAATATCTCGTTAACAAGTAACCTCCTGCAACATTAATAGAATATACATTCGATTATTTCCAATTTTTTAACAATGAATTCATGAAAATTAAAAATTTCCAAAAATAAAAGTAAAGGAGCGGCAAAACACACTGATGGTACCGAGAAAAATCGCCAAAAACCAGCAAATAACGAAAGGGAAACAGGCCAGCGTTACGGTAGATTCATTGAAAAAATTCTCGGATTTCAGATCATTTTAAGTTCAATTGTGATGAACGCATCTGAATACAGAAGACGATGCCTGCTACCAGTTATTCTGCGAAACAGGCATATTTTGTCTATTTTTTCAAAAAATTTCCCGGTTAAGCTGAATTTTGTGTTAAAATGTTTAATTTCAGACTATTTTTAGCGATAAGAAGAATTTCTTTGGTGACGGTCCGGATGAAAAAGTAACAAAGTACTCCGATTTTTCAGAATATGAGCATCTAGTAGAAAAGGAAATATACAGTGCTCCACATAATCTTACGTTCAACCCAAAAATTTTCGAAATTTCGAAAACCGGCTTTTCAACCAAAATGCTTTCTATTGAAGAAATTGGGCTTTTAGTAGGTGTTTCATGATAGAAACTGAAAATAGGCTTAAAAGTCACACATCAGGAAAAAACCAAAATTTCATTTTAAAAAGTTAAAAAAAATCCACAAAATCATACGTTCACTTTCTCAAAACAAAAAAAACAAATTCAATTTGATTTTTTCGGTGTTTGGCGGTCACATTTGGAGCCTTTTTTCATTTCTTTCTCATAAAAAAATGTTTAAAAAATGCTCTTCGAAAGAACGCGGCGAACAGTCTCCACGGATACGAAAAGTCCAAGTTCGCTCCTGCTCTTTGAGCAAGTGACATTAGAATTTGATGCTCTGCGTATAAGTCTTCGCTTGTCTCGACCAGAAAAAAGAGGTGGACGACCAGAAGACTTCTTTATATCATAACCAAATGGATTTGCAGCATATCGATTGATTAAATCTAGGGAACGCTTCATTTCTTTAAAGATTTGACGGTGCGAGGATCCTTCAGCCAATTTGACGTCAATTAGTCCTTTTTTATATTCACTTAGAGGTTTACCTTTCGACATGTCTTAAAAGCAAAAAAACAAGGAATAAACAGATTAAAACCAAGTTTAAAGTTCAAAAAACGACAAAAAATATAAGTGAACGTATCATTACGTGGAAAAATACACGCATTTTTCGAAAAATGTCGAATTTCCCGATTGCTCAGCTTTATTTTATTTTCGCTCCAGGACCCATAATTTTCTTTTTTAAAGGTGTTTCCATATCATATATCATAAATAATTAGGAATTACAGAAAATCGAAATTTTGAGATTTTTGGGGGTGAACGTAAGATTATGTGGAGCACTTTAGTATTATAGAAAATGTTGACGCCGGCGCATTTTTCTACCCAGAGCAACCAATTTGTAGGACTTTCAGTTTTTTCAGAGCAATTTCGAATTTCCTAAAAATGAAGAAAAATGCCTGGCGCACACATTTCTAAAATAATTTTAACCACTGAAAAAAGAAAAAAATCACGACCTCCATCCCCTAGGAAGTCACATCACTTTGAAGTGATCAGACTGATCCTCGGATCAACTATCATAAAGGGGAATAGACTCACTCGCTTGTGGGGATTGAAGAGCACTTCTACGATGCTTTTGCTTACGCTGCTTCCCAATAGAACTCTTCAGAAGCTCTGGTTTCTAGTCTTTCTAGTCTTTCTTCCTCAGAAAAAATTGACTTGAAATCATCGATCTTCTTGTTTGGGAATTAAGGCATTTTTTTGATCTTCTGAGGGTTGATTATTTTACTAAAAAACATTTTATCAAACTTTAAAACTTAAAAAAATGGCAAAATCGGAAAAGCAAAAAAATCGCAATTGAGCAGAACCGAAATCCACACTTCTAAGATTCCAATTCTTCCCTCTTCCCTACTAGGCCATCGCTGCTTCTTCTTTTTACTGTTGGGATAGCATATAGGAAAGAGGGGGAAAAAAGGGACGAGGAAAGAGCTCCGGATTTTCAGATCGAATTGTAGATTTTGCGCCACGAGTAAGCGAACAAAAAAGCTTTAAAATATTTTAACAGCAGCAATAAACAATTGAACAAAAAAATCACTAAAGCCTTCAAAAAAGTCAAAAAACCATTCCCCTTCCTAACTAAGATGGCATCTCTTGAAGATTATCTCTTCCATCTCTTCAACGCCACCGTCATCATTGCGATATGTGATAAGAGCTATGAAAAGTTGCTGCAATTACACAGTGTGCTCCACATAATCTTACGTTCACCCCCAAAAATCTCAAAATTTCGATTTTCTGTAATTCCTAATTATTTATGATATATGATATGAAAATACTTAAAAAAAAAAGAAAATTATGGGGCCTGGAGCGAAAATAAAATAAAACTGAGTAATCGAGAAATTCGACATTTTTCGAAAAATTGGTATTTTTTCCACATAATGATACGTTCACTTTTATTTTTTGTCGTTTTTTGAACTTTAAACTTGGTTCTAATCTAATTATTTATCGTTTTTCTGCTTTTAGAAGACATGTCGAAACGTAAACCTCTAAGTGAATATAAAAAAGGACCAATTGACGCCAAATTGGCTGAAGGACACTCGCACCGTCAAATCTCTAAAGAAATGAAGCGTTCCCTAGATTTAATCAACCGATATGCTGCAAATCCACTTGATTATGGTATAAAGAAGTCTTCTGGTCGTCCACCTCTTTTTTCTGGACGAGACAAGCGAAGAATTATCCGCAGAACGTCAAATTCTATGGCACTTGCACAAAGATCAAGAGCGAACTTGGACTTTCCGTATCCGTGGAGACTGTTCGCCGCTTTCTTTCGAAGAGCATTTTTTAACATTTTTTATGAGAAAGAAATGAGAAAGGCTCCAAATGTGACCGCCAAACACCGAAAAAATCAAATTGAATTTGTTTTTTTTTGTTTTGAGAAAGTGAACGTATGATTTTGTGGATTTTTTTTTAAACTTTTTAAAATGAAATTTTGGTTTTTTCCTGATGTGTGACTTTTAAGCCTATTTTCAGTTTCTATCATGAAACACCTACTAAAAGCCCATATTTCTTCAATAGAAAGCATTTTGGTTGAAAAGCCGATTTTCGAAAATTCGAAAATTTTTAGGGTGAACGTAAGATTATGTGGAGCACTGTATATTTCCTTTTCTACTAGATGCTCATATTCTGAAAAATCTGAGTACTTTGTTACTTTTTCATCCGGACCGTCACCAAAGAAATTCTTTTTATCGTTGAAAATAGTCTGAAATTAAACATTTTAACACAAAATTCGGTTTCACTGGGAAATTTCTTGAAAAAATTAGCAAAATAAGCCTGTTTCGCCGAATAACTGGTAGCAGGCATCGTCTTCTGTATTCAGATGCGTTCATCACTATTGAACTTTTTCTTTTCTTCGCTTAAAATGATCTGAAATCCGAGAATTTTTTCAATGAATCTACCGTAACGCTCGCCTGATTCCCCTTCGTTATTTGGCGATTTTTCTCGGTACCATCGGTGTGTTTTGCCGCTCCTTTACATTTATTTTTAGAAATTTTTAATTTTCATGAATTCATTGTTAAAAAATTGAAAATATTCGAATGTATATTCTATTAATGTTGCAGGAGGTTACTTGTTAACGAGATATTACACATTTTCGGCAAGAATCACGGTTATTTTAAAGAGCAAATGTCTAGGTAACCGGATATCTTTTGGTGAGTTCTGTACATGTCTCGTAGAATTTCATTTCTGATGACTGATTGAATTTCTCTGTCATAACATCTATGAACTATTAACACGACCGAGAAACGGTTTTTTCTTCGATTTCGGCGAATTCCTCGGTTGGCATGGAGGTAGTGGTGCACAAAACTTGAGGGCAGAGAGATCGGAATTCTTGCTTAATGATGTCATATTTTAAATTTTTTCCTGAAAATCAAAATCTTGAGAGAAAATAAACACGTTTTTAAAAATAAGCAGAAGTTCAATTATTTAAGCTGAAGGATCCTCGCACCGTCAAATCTTTAAAGAAATGAAGCGTTCCCTAGATTAAATCAATCGATATGCTGGAAATCCATTTGGTTATGATATAAAG
This sequence comes from Caenorhabditis inopinata, assembly GCA_003052745.1. Lineage (NCBI taxonomy): Eukaryota > Metazoa > Nematoda > Chromadorea > Rhabditida > Rhabditidae > Caenorhabditis > Caenorhabditis inopinata. The sequence goes on along the minus strand of AP018152.1, from coordinate 4,138,861 downwards.
AAGTCTTCTGGTCGTCCACCTCTTCTTTCTGGACGAGACAAGCGAAGAATTATCCGCAGAACGTCAAATTCTAATGTCACTTGCTCAAAGATCAAGAGAAAACTTTAACTTTCCGTATCCGTGGAGACTGTTCGCCGCGTTCTTTCGAAGATCAAATTCATCAGACGCCAAAAAATGATGAAGGCTCCAAATGTGATCGCCAAGCACCAAAAAAATTAGATTGAATTTCTTTTCTTTTGTTATTTTCTTTTTTTTTCCTGATTTGAGAAAGTGAACGTATGATTTTGTGGAAAATTTTTGAACCTTTTTTTTAATAAAATTTTGTTTTTTTCCTGATGCGTGAATTTTAAGCCAATTTTAAGTTTCTATCATAAAAACCTACTAAAAGCCCAATTTCTTCAATAGAAAGCATTTTGGTTGAAAAGCCGGTTTTCGAGTTTTCGAACATTTTTGGGGTGAACGTAAGATTATGTGGAGCACTGTAGTTTTACATGTTTTTTCAAGAATAGTGAATCTATTCCTTTGATGTGCAAACCTAAATCTACAGATTATCGATTCGATTCCATCAAATCTCGAGGCTCAGGCTTCTTGCATCTTCGAAATAAGAATATCCAATTCTTCCATCTCATCTGTTGTAAATTTTGTTTATTTATATCGATTAATTTGTTTTTTTTTTCATTTAATTTGCAAAATATTTTTTGATTTTTCATTATTCCATTATTCCTAATTAAAATTATCATTAATAAAGAGAGAATTGCAAAATTCCAAAAACTCGTATCATCTGGAATAGCTTCGAATTATATAAAAGAATTTTTAATAGAATTTATTATCGCCGTAAAAAAGTTCCGACATTTTTTCGAGCCCGCGAAAATCGGGATTTGAATTTAGAGGCTCCGCCCATTTCATCATCAGAGCGCATTTGCTATGCGCGATATATTTTTTGAATTTTTATTTTTTCTTCTGAATTTTCAGAATTAAACTGGATTAAAAGAACGAAATTGTATTAATCGTGAATTTTTTTACACGTTTCTTCGAATGTTTAAATATATCAATTTGCGTAATTTATTGTTTTTTTTTTCGTTTCTTCTGATAAAAATATATCGCGCATAGCAAATGCGCTCTGATGATGAAATGGGCGGAGCCTCTAAATTCAAATCCCGATTTTCGCGGGCTCGAAAAAATGTCGGAACTTTTTTACGGCGATAATAAAATATTTTAAAGAAAAATTGGAAAGAAAACGCGTTTTTTTTGGTATTTCATCTGGTTCATCTCGAAGATATTTCAATTTTAGATTAAAAAAAAAATTTTTTTTTAATTAGAAATTTATTTACACAATTTCTCGAAAAAAATTGAGAAATATTTTTATATTAATTACTCCTTAACGCTCGAGTTTCGCTGAAAATAAAAATGAGATTATACGTTGAATGGCAGACGATTGCATCACAGATAAAGAGAGGGACACCGAATATGTACGTGAAATTGCAGATGTTGCAGTTTTTTAAAGGAAAAATAAAGAATTTGATAAGGAAAACTTCTAGTGTAAAGTCCAGACTGTTATCTAGGAAGCACAAAGAATGCGCCGGCGGCGAAAACTTCTCAACCTGAATATGCACCGCGAAACTGATTTTCAGAGCCGAACATTCTGACGATGAGATTAAGTTAATTGTTAGTCAAATTCTCCACTGATTTTTGAATTTTCAGCAAAAATTTTGGTTTTTTTTTTCAACAAATAAGAAAATTAGCCACAAATAAAAAAAGAAAAATTGGATTATAACGGAGAAAACAAGCCCCTCCCACTTTCGCAATGACCTGGCACACCTTTTCGCAAAGTTAGGGAAAGCGGCTGCGCTTTAAATAATTTTTAAATTTTATTTTAAAATTTTGATTTTTCTCAAATTCCCCTTCTTTAAATAAACGGAATTTTTTTAATTATCACGTTTTAAATTAAATTTTAAATAAATTTCATTGCAAAAACAATTTCTTAAAATAATTATTTTTAAAGGAAAGTACGGTAAGCATTGCACCTCGTTCGCACCGTGTTTATACACAATTTTTGAATTTTTGTTTTTTTTGTTTTTATTTTGTTTCCTTGGTTTAGCTAAGCAATATCTCCATTTTAGATTGAAATTTGAATTAAATCGATATTTTCAAAGTTATTTTTATTTTTTTTTCTTTAATAAAACTTTGTAAACGCATCTTAAACCAGCTTTTTAACTTGCTCAAAAAGTTGCTTTAAAAAAACTGAAAACTTCGCTTTTTTTTTTAATTTCTTTTCAGAATTGTTGGCAAAAAATGCTTGTGAAATCCCTAAGAAGCTGTAATATGTATTTATATAATAATTTTTCCAATTTTACAGTTCAACCGACTACATGAAGAGACTTCTCATTTTTGCGTTTTTCAGCTTTTTCGTACTTCTGCTCGCGAAACTTGCCATTTTTTCAGTGCATCAGAAAGCGGAAGACAGAAGGATTCGCGGTAAACTACACAAAAATGATCTTTAATTCGCGCCGATTTGTCTCAAAAGTTCTTGGAGCTCTTAAACAGTTTTTCGCTGTCTGGTACTCGCTTAAAGCTGACGATTGCCCACTAAAAATGATAATGCTGATAGTCTTTTGGTCGGTGCTCCACGTACCGTAATCAATCGAAAACAATAATTTCTCAGTTATGCGTCGAAACTATAAAAAATTATTTAAAAAAAAGAATTCGCCAATAGATTCTTTGATTTCAGTCTTATAAAGTAAGCTTAGAGAAGTTCTGTAGAGGCAATCATTCTAGCAAAATGGGAACTTCAAAGCAACGTTAATACTAAGGCTTCCACGAAAGACGAAGACAAAAAGTCGTCTTTCATCTTGTTTTTCGTCTCGTATTCGTTCGTCTTTCAGTTCGTCTTGCATTCGTCTTACGTCGTCAATTAAAATGCACGTGTACCAACACAATGTCTATCTCTACGTCAGACGAATTCAAGATGAAGACGGGATCAGATGGTCTTATTTGGTCTGTCGTATAAGCCAGACCAAATAAGACCAATGCCACCTCTCCCTGGCACCAGTATAAAAAAAGGGAGGGGGAGAGTGCTAATTTTTCGAAAAACACCCAATTCTTGAATTTCACGTAAGGCTTCCTCGAAAGACGAAGACAAAAAGCCATCTTTCCCCTCGTCTTCTTTCCTCTTTCAGTTCGTCTTGCATTCGTCTTACCCAATAAGCGCAAGACTTACGCAAGTCAGACGAGTTCAAGACTAAGACGAGATGGCTGAAATTTCGCCAAAATAGAACCCCTAGTTAGTACCAGAGTAGGACGGAATTGGATTTCGGGAACTCGGAATCCGGAAAACGGAAAAACATTTTTTCACGGAATCTGGAATCCGGAAGACGGAATGAAAAAAACGGCGGAATCCGGAATGCGGAAAACATTGCTAAAATTCCGTTTTCCGGGAAAAAAATTTTTTTCCGTTTTCCGGATTCTGGATTCCGTGAAAAATTTTTTCCGGATTCCGGATTCCGTGAAAAAAATTATTTTCCGTTTTCCGGATTCCGGATTCCGAGTTCCCAAAATCCGGAATTCCGCCCTTCTTTGCAGAGTAGGGCGGAATTGGATTTTGGGAACTCGGAATCCGGAAAACGGAAAAAAAAATTTTCACGGAATCCGGGATTCCGCCCTTCTCTGGTTAGTACTCACACAGCGAAATACCGTTGCCACCCCCCCCCATCCCAACAAATTTACTATTATATATAAACTCGTTTCACTAATAATGTATGTTGTTTCGTACTGATCTCGCTGGTATTTTACGGGGGGGGGGAGGTCATACCCTTGTGATTTTTTTTAATCTTTAAAAAGAAATTTGATGAAAAATCGTTGCTGTTCAGGCCGTTCATTAACTTTTGCTTTCTTTCTAAAACGCTTTTTTGCGACAATTTATGACTCATTTTCATTATGACTACACCAGTGTGTCGTTTCGAAAAATGCGTTTTTCGAAAAATTTCCGAAAAATTCTCGAGGAATTTTTCTCGTTGATTTCTCGAGAATTTCTTGAAAATTTTCGAGAATTTCTTGAAAAATTTTTCGGAAATTTCTCGAAAAATTTCTCGAGGAATTTCGGAGTCGAACTACTTTATTATTATTTTTTATCAAAAATGTTTTTTTCGAGAATTTTCGAAATTTTTCTCGTTGATTTTTCGGAAATTTTTCGATAAATTTTTCGAAAAATTCTCGAAAAATTTCTCGGGAAATCAACGAGAAAAATTTCTCGAAATGCTTTCTAGACGACACACTGGACTACACTAAGGTTTCTACGAAAGACGAAACAAGTCGACCGTCTTTCGTGGAATCCTTTTGTCTCGTCTCCGTTCGTCTTACGTCGTCAATTAAAATACATGTGTACCAACACAATGTCTATCTCTGCGTGTCAGACGAATTCAAGACGAAAACAAAGACGAGAAGAGACAGTCTTATTTCGTCTTTCGTGGAAGCCAGAAAACGTTATGAAAATTGTTGCGAAATCAGTTAAATTAATGGGTGTATGCTTTCCAACTCGATTGAAATGATAGGAATTTTTTAGAGACAAGAGGCGGTGTTCATTTCATAATTGAAATTCTTTCATTTTCGTTTTGAGAAAATAGGCAATTAAATTCGGAATTTAAGCATACAAAAATGATACCAATGCAATTACACGTAATAATGAGAAGAGCTACTCGTATTTAACAGATCAAGTATGAGATGGGGGGGGGGGGAGGGAAATGAAGAGAAAATAGTGAAACTTTTCTGGGAAACATTTACTCTTCCTCAGCGATATCGAACAACTGTGGGCTTGGAGGCCTTGAGTAGAAAACACGTCGCGAGCTGAGCTTGCGAACAGGTCGAAGTGGTCCCGAAATCATTGGCGAGGTGAGGTGACGGAGCATCTGAAAATTGTTCAAATTAGGGTGAGCTCGAAGAGGTATCAGATTTTTTAGTTTTATAGCTCATAATTTAACTTTTCAGTTTACAATAAGCAAGCTGAAATAAATGACACACCTTTTGCTCAATTTCCTCTATCCTTTTTTTTAGTTCCGGGCGTTCTTGCTGCTTTTTTGACATTTTCTTATCGTCTTCTTCACCGCAGCAGTTAATAACGCAGAGAACTGTCATCCAAAAGAGTTGCATGCACCAGTTCTGAAGTGTTTCAATAAGAGCATGTGCGAGAACTTGTCGCGCTTGTGTTGATGGCATCTGAAAATTGGAAAGAATAAGTAATCAATTATTAATGAAAACTTTTTAAACCTTCGCTAAAACTGAGAAACTTGAAAATGAAAATGTATGACACGCAGACAGTCAATCATAACGGCAGCTATGATATGACTGTCAAAAAGATCTGACCTACTTGGAAGATCTTGTAGATCAAACTAAAATCTTACCTTCTGAGAAGCTAAGGAAGATTGGAATTGAAGCAAGAGCGATGAGAGCTCGTTATTTTGTTGAAGCATCTTCTGTTTCTCGTTCGTTCGGTTGCGACAGTTGATGAGTGAATTGGCTGACTGCTGGTCTGGTGCGTTATGTATAAGAAGAGACGAAAGAGATACAGCAATGATAGCGAAATGGGCGGAGCCAGGGAGGGCGGCCATTAATTAGTTCACGTGAACGACGTGCGTGATGTGTGTTCTTTGGCACTATCATTTGTTAGTGTTTTCCGCATGCAATTTCCTCTCCCTTCTCGCTTTTCGTCTTGTTCGACTGACAAAGATCGCCCGAATTCTTTATCTGTTTCACTGACAAAGATAACATCAAGAAAAGATCACCTACAGCTTGCAAGCATGTCATAGTTTGTTGTAAAAATCAAGTCGACTTTGTACCCAATTCGTTGCGGTTTTTGGGATGGAAAACAAACCGGCACAGACTAGAATCAGTATCATTTCTGTCTTTCGAAAGTTCAGCCTTCCCATTCAAGTGCATTGTTCAATAATTCAGCAGAAAGTATAGGAGTTTGAAGATTGTGGTTCACTATGCACCTTATTTTCTTTTGTTGATAATTCTGAAAAATGCAATTTGCAGATTCGTCTTGTGATTGTCAAATTTAACACGTTTTTTGTTGGATGGCCTTGGTATTTGATCGTTTTTCAAATCCTAAAATGTTATCAAAAAAAGATTATATTAGAAAAAACACGTGTTTATATTATATCGATGATATTGTTTGCAATAAATATTTGTTGCAATTTTCCTATCTATTTGAAGTTATTTTCAGTCACACTCCGAAAACATTTCAGCACTAGGGCGTTTCTACAGTAACCACTTTTCAAGAAGTGATTTGCTGAGTGAGGCAATCTTGAATTAATCAGATATGCTGCCTTAATAAGCGACAGCGATCATCTTCTGGTATAAAACATGTGAAGAAGTCAATGTTTGATAGAAGACGTTGTGAAACCATGAAAATAACTGGATAATGGAGATAATGTCAAGAAAGGAAACATTTTCCAGCTGTATTCGTGCTTTAACGAAAGGTTGCCCGAATTCTTGGATTTTTAAACAGCATTCTGCTGAGATTCATGCCTAAGGATCGATAGACAAATTTCAGCGACATCGTTTCTGCGCCGATCACAGCGCGTACTCATTTACACATTTAAAGTTTCTCCAACATTCACCATTTTCAGAGCTTTTTAAGATAAATAAATGAGAAGGGGGGGGGGGGCTAATGCTTTAGGATGTTTTAAAGGTTGCTTTTAATCAAATTAAATTTTTTTTTCTGATAAAAATGTTCGTGGTAAGTAGTTTTCTTCTAAAAATTTTTATAGTTTATTGCAGCATATCGGAAAGTTGAAACGTTTAAGCATACAGTTATATGATTAGGAAAAATGAATATCGAGCTTTTCAGAAACACGGAATAAGAACCTCAGATGCACAAAAATTCCTTATAATCCATGGAAATTAACTTTATAATGTGAAAACCGAATTTCGAAAGTTAACTACAGTAACTTTCAGAATTATTCTATTTTTCTAATATTTTTTTTCTGATTTACAGTAAAGCGAGCCACACTTTGTTAATACCACAAGCCTCGAGCAATAAGTATTAGCTTATTTCGCTCAAAACATGCGATTTTCGACTAAAAATGCTCTTCTACTGACTTGATCTATTCAACTGAAAACCAATCACTAATGGCTGCCCTCCTTATTCTGACATCATTACAGTATCATCTTTCAAATTTCAAGAAACCCGTCAACAAATTTCCTTGACTTACGTAACCTTCAGAATGACTTTCACATGTCGAGTTTGATGGGCTTAATTACCCCTGTAAACAACCATTTTCGCGCACGTTCTATTCCAAAACGTGATCCCCCAATCAGAAATCTTGAGTTCCATTGATCTTCATAGAACCTGAGTTACAATCTATCTCTCAAATGGATGTTGATGTTTTCCTCGTTATCATTTCTTTCAATTTCCTTCACATTTTTTGACGCGTCCAATCGTTCCGAAGAAGTTTCTGCGCGGGGTGTCTCATCAGAAACTCCTATGTTCAAGCTTCAGCACAAGTGTTTTGTAAACAACATTCTGATTAAATTAGTAGTTGCTGCAAAAGACATCAAACAACTATTCTTCCGTTTTCCTCTTCTCATAGAACACTCGATCTTAGCACACTGCAAACTGATAACAATAAAGGTGGGAGGAATCGGTGTAAAGGTCAGAGAATATACAGTTTTCGTCGCCATTAGTTACTATCCGTTGGTATAAACAAGCTCCTAAATACGGATTCATGCAATCACTAGATTGCCAGTGATTCGGCAAGTTAGAATCATTGAAAGCGACATTTTAGGAATGGCATATAATCTTATTTGAATCAAGAAAGACCTTGAAGGTATTCGTTAAGGGAACGGAAGGACAAGTAGTCAAGATCGCTTTCCAAATGCGTTTTTAATTTGTTATAGAAATGAGAGGGAGTGCTACTAATAAAAAATTTAATATATTCAAATTATTCTTTAATGGTGATACGATTATAAAACTGAAGAACGGCAGACGTTTGCTTCAATTTGCTTTTCCAAACTTTAAAATTTAAAGAATTACCAGCTGAGAGATGCCTTGAGAGATTTCGCGAGCGGAGTCTGAAAAATGGAATATATAAAAATTAAATAGTACTAAAAACTTTTAAATTTCATTGACTTTAAAGGTACTTCTCTCGTGAGTGCTATAAATTACGCGGTATTAAATACGATTTTTGTAGAATTTCCTCAAAAATGTTTGAAATAATTATAGATTTGTCGGCATTATAACAAGAACCCAACGTCGGAGTGCTTCAACTGATACAGCAAAACGATGATATTCTATTGGACGCTACTGTAGGTACGGTGAATCGTTTAATAATGAAAATGGCGCATTCTTCCACCTATCAAAGCCCAAATCACGGAAAAAATGGCGTTTTTGAGAGCCAACCAAATTTCTGTGTTGCAGTGTGAACTAGCCATTCTAATTACGACTCGGTATTCGAAACCTTGGCAATTTGGTACGCTTGTTTTCGCACAAAGGCAACGTTATTGATTGACATCTTCTTCTTGCAAAAAAACAAGCGAAACATGTTTTTTAAAGGTTATCTCTGGGGAGAACTGCTTTGGAACAGACAGTCTCGTATTTTATTTGAGTACTTTTAGTATTTTCGTCTGTAAAATAATCTTTAGTGAAGAATAATATCTTTGATAGTATTAGGGTGTCTTGGACATAACGATTGTATGCCGAGTATTTGTACAGTTATTGCAATTGTCTTTGTGTTTACAGAACGACGAAGACGGCACAACTGAAAACCGAGTTTTGCGCATAAGTATTACATTAGCGAGGCTTGATAAAGAAGTTTTAGTGAAAATCGAACTTGTGTCAAGGCATTGCGTGTGCTCCGTTTTAGCAAGATGTGCATAATTTGAGTTTTTATATAGAGCACAGTGAAGTTTGCGAGGTGGTTCAGTACTTGACTAACATTTGTGTTCGCGTGTGGCCTTTCAAAAGTTGGTACCCTGGACCATTGTGAGAGGGTTCGTGATTACTAGAATGATGTGCTGTTTCACGTCCAGTCGACCAGGATACTGTCACAACTGGAAAAAGTTTCAGCCGATTTTCTGGTTGATGTAACAGGTTGTCACCAGAGAAGGGCGGAATTCCGGATTCCGCCGTTTTTTCATTCCGTTTTCCGGATTCCGTAAAAAATTTTTTTCCGTTTTCCGGATTCCGAGTTCCCAAAATCCAATTCCGCCCAACTACGAGTTTTAATTCTTTATTCTCAATTGTTGTGAAAAATATTCTTTTTTGATCTCCCGCAAAAATTAATGGTTGAAATGCCGGATTCCGCCGTTTTTTACATTCCGTTTTCCGTGAAAAAATTTTTTTTCCGGATTCCGGATACCGTGAAAAAATTTTTTTTCCGTTTTCCGGATTCCGTGAAAATTTTTTTTCCGTTTTCCGAATTCCGGGTTCCCAAAATCCAATTCCGCCCTACTCTGGTTGCCACAGACTAGTTACCGTATGATAATGAATCAAAAAATCTAGCAACGGTGCTCGTGCTCACAGTTAATCGGTTCTTGAAGTTTTTGGTAGTTACGGATTATTTGATGACGGTCGACCATTATCTAATCCTCCGCAACGGAAGAGATTTCTGTCGATATCAACATGCCCGCATTCCCGGGAATAGGTTCGCGGTTGCCCGAAAGTTCAATCAAGTTTCCCGAAGAGTAATAACGAATCCTTGTTGTGACAAACCATTGCTAAACAGAGGATCGTTTATTTGTGAGGTAACTGCGAAGGTAGAGAAACGAAATCCTATATTCCACTCTATTTCACAGATATAAACTTTTGGTTGGTTTATGGACACGAGGACGGCACAGTTGAAGATCAGAAACCAACTAACTTTAATAGTTTTTATTTGTGAAATACACATCGGAGGTGATGCTTTTTGACAGCAACTGGAAGTCAGTATACACACTTGAAAGCTAGAAAAACTACATTGAAGATAGCATTGCTATACAATATTACGGTTATATTAAAAAGCGGCGTTCTGCACGAATAGATACACATGGAACGTCTCAAACTCATTGGTATTCTTCGAACCCTAGTTGGCATGAAGTACGTGATTTTTTGAATTACAACTGTACATTATGCCAAAGTTATTGTCTCAAAGGTTCAATCGATAATATTGAAAATAACAAACATTGAAACAAATAACTTACATTATGGCAAATGAAGATTTTCAAAAGAGGAGGAATTCTTGAAATCTGGTGAACGAAATAACAAAAACATTGGCATCCGAAAAAAACTAAACGTGCTAATTGTAAGGCAGCGGTTGAAACAGCAAAATGAATTTTAAAAATATAAATGATTCAGAAGCAGAACAATTATTCAAGCTTTCAGTTTCGAAATTCTCGTGGTCTGACTTTGTAATTTCTTAATGCATATAGTTTGATTTTTTCAGAATTTCAAAAATGTGTTGTTTTCCGCCTGTTTCAGAAATTGTCCTTCCTTATTTGCAAACTTCAGATTTATTAGAGACATTTAAAATCTACTTATTATTAAGCGAATAGTTTCTGTCTGTCTGTCCAAGACGTTTCTTTGAATAACTCCAAAGAACGTGGGACTTTTACTTTGATATTCGGAATGGAGTCATGGCGACCGGAGCGCTTCGCAATCATATATTTAGGAGGTCGCAGGGTATTTGAGATACTGTAGAACTGTACACCCAAAATCTACAAAACTGTCTTAACAACGGTAAAAACAGTCAAAATTTTGCAGATATATCAATTGGGATGTCCGTATATCACATGTAAAAAATCAGCTTCATATATGCAAAACTAAAACTTTAATAGACATTGTTTTCCAAAGCTTCTGGAACATTCTACTGGTAATATAAAACACAAGAAAAATCCGAAAAACCAACTTCACAGAATTTTCAAGACTATACAAATGGGCAACACGGCACACGACAGAAAACGATAGGTTCGCCGTGTGTTCTGAATTATAAACCGCCTTCGAGAATTGAAATTTATACGATGTCACTAATGTAGGCTACGCAGATACTTTGCTGTATAACAATGTTCCATTTCTGTTTAATTATTGAAATATGTATAGCATTCAAACTACAAAAATAAATGAGTGTTCGAGAATCTCTATCCACATTTCAGCCAATCAATAGTCTCTACAAGGCTCTGAGATTTCTTGAGCTTCGCATAATTTGATTTTTACTGACAAAAAATGTTTGAGGTCCCTCCTAGAGGTATTCGGTGGATTTCAGATAGCGTCACCAGTCCTCGGCCACCCAATCCAGGATATTTCTACGCAGAGGATTACATCAGCTACGCACATGGAGAGACGTGCGCTGGGGATAATTATTTTGTAGAAAAGTATAAGTACGATCCTCATTTCGCAGAACGCATGGCCATCGTTCCATGATTTTGTTTGAGCACACAGAAATATAAGTATAATCTACATACATGATTGATTGCTGGGAGCTGGTACGTTGGTGTAGATTAAGCTGCAGCAGCTACATCACTCCAAAGAAAAATAACTGACTTTCGTTTGAACCGACGGCAACTCGACGGCAACTGGTCCCATGCCGCACAGGACCGAAACGAATAGAAAGAGACGTGTGCTCGGCGCTAAGAACATCCCTAGCCGTATACCGGCGTCCAAGTATCTCAGTAAGTAAATCTTTCGTTTGACCAGAAGCGCTCTGTCCGTTCTCGAAGTGTGCACGTAGTATTTCTCTGCGGATTGGTGCAGCCAAAGCTTTCTAGAGATTAGAATCATTAAAAAAATTGCTTTTAGTCATACCTGTATAATCTTCTAGCGAACACCTTCGTTGAAGCTGTCCTGCATTAAATATTGACAATTTTTGAATCTGAAAGGCCAAACCATTAGTGAGAGACAATATTTAACGATATTGGACCGCTGAAAATAAAGTCGGCAATTTTAACTTTTCCATCAAAATTAATAATAAACCTAATAAAACCGAAAATTATGAAAAAAAAAACGAAAAAAATTGCATTAAAAAACATATAAAAAATGTCGTAATTTGAATGGCCGTAAATTGGCGTGACGGTGTTCACCTCAAGCACTGTAAAATACCGAGTACCGTAGCAAGGTTACTCCTAAAAATCGATAAATCAACCTTTCTCAAGCACCTATAGTGTTCTTTTCTATCCTTGTTTTGCGGAAATTTTCGATTATTTCATTAAAAAATAAAAGTAAGCAATAATTCGGTAAAATAGTAAAATATTATTTCTTATACAAACATAGACACTCATGTTTTTCATGTGATAATCGCAACGGGGAAGCAACGTGAAAACTAGAAACATGGTGTTTGCTTTTTCTTCTAATTTAAAAATACACAAGTTTTGAGAATCTCGAAACAAAATTTTATTGTATTTCTGCTTGACTGCTATTATAATTCTCATATTTGTATAAGACAATTTCGAAATTAAAATTTCGGAATTAAATAGAAAAAAGAAAGGAATTTCTTTGTTTCAAATTCTCACGCGCTCCTTCCTTCCGATGACATCTTGTTCTGAAACTTCTAATGTTATGTAGAATACGTGATGTTCACTTCTTCTTCTTCTTCCAATGGGGTTGCGTCATGCTTACACACTACTGATGAGTGATGACAATATCAGCCAATTGTCCAGTGGACAAAGGGCATTCCAGTGTCGCCGCACCCCGATTCACGTGAATAGAAGCAATGTCTAATAGGATTGGGTATGATGTTTACTAGACACCACACAGAGAATGATTGCAGACCATTAATAAGCAATGGAAGCATAATTCACGTGCCTTCTTGCTTCATGTGTGTACTCGCGAGGCACGGGATTTATACCAAATTGTTGAACTCGTGCTATTTGTGGGCGTGCACACTCCAGCCACCAGCCCCCCCCCTAACACGAGTGCCCACCACTTTTGAAAAACAAGTGCAGAAAAATGCAAAAAGAAATTAGTAAGAAGTGTGACCGTTGGACTGCACTGTGCAACAAATGGCGGCCAACAGGGCAATCGTGGGGGTAGACAGCAGCGACCATGTTGTAAGAGGGATGCGGATTCACGTGCTGCGGAGGGTATGCATGAGGGCAACGGATCTTATCTTCCTGTATCCCTCTCTCTCTCTCTATCTTTCCGTCGGCTGGAAAACACCTAGGCTCCACTCGATTCCTGTTTGAATCTCAAAAAAGTGCTTCAATCCTCAGGCGGTGCTGTGGTATTGCTGTTTGATTCCTTGTGGCCCCTATTTAAAGGATCACGGCTTCCTGAATCAAGGAGCTCGGAAGATAAGAAGACGTTAGAATCCAATGGCAATCATTTTTCAGTGAGGCTCTGAAAAATTGTTTTTAAGGAAATTTTAAATTCGATTTCTTCCGGTCAAGCCTCTGAAAACTATCAAAATGATCAATTGCTCTATTATGTAGAAGAGTCCTGAAAAGAGAGCCTTCCTCAAGTCCGGTGATGAAGAACTTCTGTTAAGATTGCCTGAGCACAATGCTCGGACGAATTTTCCAATTTTCCGCTACATTTCCACTAAAATGAGCGGCATCGTAGTGCCGGAGGTGATTGCTCCAAAAGCTTTGACTTGCTGTGGATGAGAATCCTTCCGCACTCATTTATTTGCTTTACAGTCGTGACTAGAACTCGACGGTTTTGTGGGATGTTCGATAGACCGCAATTCTATCGGAAAAGAGCAAGCTGGCTCGAAGGGCGAAGTTTCCAGCTCTCCTTGCTGGCGCACGCTGAAATAAGCACTTGGAGACGAACAACCCATCAGCATAAATGCCGAATTTAACCCCACAAAACCGTCGAGCACTAGTCACGACTGTAGGGTTAAATTCGGCATCTATGCTGATGAGTTGTTCGTCTTTAAATGTTTATTTCGGCGCGCGCCAGCAAGGAGAGCTGTACACTTCGGCCTTCGAGCCAGCTTGCTTTTTTCTGATAGAATTGCGGTCTTTCGAAGATTCCACAAAACCATCGAGTTCTAGTCACGACTGTAAAGCAAATAAATGAGTGCGGAAGGATTCTCATCCACAGAAAGTCAAAACTGTTGGAGCAATCACCTCCGGCCCTACTCATTTTAGTGGAGACCAAGACGACTCTGATCCATCTGTACTGGAAAATTCGAAAATTCGTCGGAGCATTGTGCTCAGACTATCTCAACAGAAATTCACAGGATTTCACCGGATCACCGGACCTGAATCCGTTTTACAATTCGGTCTGGAAGGTTCCATAGTCAAGACTTGAAATACGCTGCTCAAAGAAGTGAGCTCTATGCAAACTATTCCAGAGACAAGTGTCCGCTAAGGTGATCCTATATCACCAAGCCTCTTCTCCGCTTGTCTAGGGATAGCCCTCAGTCTATTGTCCTGGAGCCGTCATTTTTAGCCAAAATTAGGCAGTCTGGATTAAGGATTCCACGAACCGTCTTCATTCGTCTTGCATTCGTCTTACGCAATAAAAAAGTTGTCAACACACACTCCGTCAGACGAATTCAAGACGAAGAAGAAGACGAGACTTTCGCCCCAATGAAAGCTGCCCCCGAATTCGAGCTCTTCCACACCATTCCACATACAGATCTGAAACCTGAACTGTTCCACAGGGCCTTGCTGAAAGAATCCATGTGACGCATGCATCACTGGAAGGAAGATTCATAGGAGTGACCCTCACGGAACAACGCCAACGAGACGTGCACCTCGAAGGCATCCGGAAAGTCCCAAAATGCAGTGGCAATTAAGGCTTCCATTTGGGCGAAAGTTTGGCCGCTTCTTCTTCGTCTTGAATTCGTCTGGCTTGCGGAAATCTTATGTTTATTGCGTAAGATAAATGCAAGACGAACTGAAAGACGAATCGAAAAACGTCGAGACGTCTTCGTCTTTCTTGGAAGCCTTAGTGGCAATCGAGGTTCAAAATATTCTGTATATGCCTCTGGGGATTTCCAGAAGTCATCCATTGAGTTTTTCAACTGAAATTCCATAAACTCGAAGCAAAAATTATGAATTTGACCTTTTCATATGCACTTTACTTGAACCTTCTTTTAGTCATTTTACAGCAGTTGATGTCCGGAGGCTCCATCCGCCTTTCTAGCCTTGCAGTACAGAAATATGCACCAAAACTGTTTAATTGAACAGGCTTATCTTTGAGTCGAAACACAAATAGAAAGAGCAAAAAAATATGACGTCATCTTAAGTTCTGCGGGGGAGGAAATGCCCACTGACACTTTAATTTCAGTCTTTGTACAGAGTGACGCATAAGTGCACATGGTGGAATATAGACACTCTAAAACCGGTATTAAAAATGGGCATTGTTGAAATTAAGGTGTTTTATTGGAAAAATAGAGAATAATCATCAATTCAAATAGTTTCGATTTCGCTGAATTTGGCTTTGAAGACGTCGTGGACAGACGTCCACTACCGCACGCATATAGGCCAGAGACTGCTTCAGAGATTCGAATTTGGGGCGAGAAGGATTCTGTTCCTGTATCAGTCGTGCTACAAAACTAATTTTAGATGGCGTCAAATTGCATCACATCGAGATAAATTTATTTTATAATTTTTAAATCGGCCTGCCGTTTATTTACTTATTTATTTTCAAAATATTTCAAAAAAGCAACACGTAGAAATTAGCTGTAAAATTCTATAAAAATGAAATATTGGACAGATTTTGTTGGGTTATTTCCGTCAGGTATAATGTTATTTCTGCAACTTTGCGAAAAGTGATTGCAGAATTTTGTGTAAACACCGTGCTCACACGGTACTATGCTTACCGTACTTTCTTTTAAAAATTTTTAAATAAAAATAACATTTTTTCTAATACATTTTTATTGTTAATTTTTGAGGCAGTAATGCGACGGTGTTTTTTAATTTTGGAATTCTTTGTAGAAACTGAAATTGCTCCAAACCCGGTAAACTACTCTTCTTTTTCTGACTGTTTCTTTGGAGTCTCATAAGATTTTTGTGAAGCCAGCTGCTGAATTTCGCCCCCACGGTGAGCATCTGTCTTTTCGAATTCATTCTACTAATTCATTTTATATTCATTTTACATTTTACATATAGACGAAAAGATCTGCAAGTGATGTTGACGGAGCTCAATCGAGATGCTTCAAATTCCACTTTTCCGTTCTATTCGTCGCTCCAACCAAATCGTTGCACGCTGAAAAATGAAGCTACGCCCACAATAACGGATCGACTAAGAATCCGAAGTAAGTATGCATTCGAAAATCAGCTGAGACGCATAAGAAACCCGTGTGTCATTTTCATTGAAGAGCATACTAGTGTGTCGCGTCGATTTAACAATCGGTCAATTTTGATTCGATTTGTTGAACGGGCAAATCAATTTTAATCGATTCAATTACAATTCGAATCAAGTTGAAGCGATTGAATCGATTCAAAAATTGTCGATCCAATTCGATTCATTCTATCATTTCCAAAATCGACACGACACACTAGAGCACACCAACAAAATGGAAGAATGTGCGCGGTATATTCATTAAAAAATATAATGACGCAAATTTCAGGCTTTCATCATGGCTATGCGAGCAAAACTGCAACGGTAGTATGCCTATGATTCATACCGGTCTGATCTGAGGAATGAGCCCCGAGTGCTCTCAATGGAAAATTTTGGTGTAGACTCCGTCCTGTTGCGCCACAAATCAAATGAACGTTCTCATCAATTCATTGGCCTCCTTAAACAAGCCCTAAAGAAAATATGCCAGGTTATTGAAGAACTATTGAGAAAAATAGTTTTAAAATTAATAAAGATCAGTTTAGAAGAAAAGGTAATCTGAATGCTTGATCAGGGTTTCTCCGCCAATGATCACTGACTTTGTCGCGCTCTGTACCTGCAAATCAGACTCCGCCTTTTGCAAGCCGAGGCATTTTTGAAATGTCACATTGCTTTTTTCTCCATTTCTCAATTAGCATTCAGTTTTGTATGAATGTGTGTTATCTAGAAGCAAACCGGTCCGTCCTCCGGAGAGACATGCAACCACCAGGCTGCCGACCTCTTCGCTTGTCTCGACTACTTTTTTAATATTAATTGTACCTGGTCGTCGACCGTCGGTTCCAGCGCCACGTTCATTAGATTAGAACAAGAACGAGAAGGAGCGCAAATGAACATCTTATCAGCCGATTTACGTTGTATGGGAAACGTGATTTCCTGTGTTAAGACTTGAAAAAAATAGCAAAAAATGGCGTAAAACGAGCCGAATAAACAGTACACAATATAAAAGATCCGCTGGGAGATTGATAATGAATACACATATCATTTCGAAAGCTTTCCGCCAGAGTATTTATTCAATTTTATTTACAATTGACATGCATTTTATATTAAAATTCATCTGGAGTGCCAGAGAATTCCCTTTTCACGCTCTGAAAAAGCTTCATAATCCATCATCTCTCCAGATCACTCCTTATTTAGTTTTTTTTTAAATTTTTTCACTGCTGGCGACCTAATACAGAATCTTTCAATAAAGCGTAATCATTAGTCTATTGCGCGAATTCGTAGAAACTATAATTACAAACGTTCTTTAGTGCAATTTTTTACTGCGAGGGTTCCGCAGCACCTCTGCATCCCTCAATTTTTCAATAGAAGAATCTCTCTAATAAAGTTTTCGCTTTTTTTTTATTTTTTGTACAGTTTTCGAATTTGTTCGGCACGACGCCGCCGAAAACTTTGAGATAAAAACACCGCCAGACCTTTTTGTAACGTATAAATCATTAAAACTGTGAGAATTCCATGAAATCCTACTGTGAAATCTCTTGCGAACTCTCTGAACTTTTGTGTAATTACAATGGCAATGTGCCATCCTCCACTGTTAAATATCTCCATCACAAATCTTCTACATAGCTACGTTGCGGCGAGGAATACATCAAAAAGGAATAGGCTCGTTTAGTCCAAGCACGCATCTCAGTTAGCAAGTCCATCATTGAGATTCACCATCCAGATTACCTTGCTTGCGTCGTTTATAAGGAGTAGCGAATTCTCAAACAGCACTATTCCAACACTCGTCTTCGTTTTCAGCATGAGGATTTTAGCCCGCTCACTGCTCATTGCTTCATTTATTTCAACGGTTATTGGATTTAAGACTAACCGAGTAAGACGGGTTTCATTGGGATTGCCTAATAGAATGAAAGTTTTCAGACATCGTGCTTCCATTACGTGTCATGTTTGGAGGCTTCTGAGGCGAATCTGAAGCAGTGCGCAGGAGGAACGGCTATTTCTCTTACCTTGGAAGCAAAAGACGTCAACATCAGAGATCTTGTCAAGTACAGGGCTTTGGAGTTTGTTGGATGTCAAGGTGAGTGAAAATGGCAAGCGCTCGATTCGTCTGCCACCTAAAATAATGCATTCTCAATTGCTCATTTCCAGACCGGCTTCTCAAAGAGATCGTCGACTTCGAGGCTCTGCAGATTCTTGTCAACGAAGATGCTCGCGAGTGCTTTGAGAAACTTCCGGAAAGCTCAAAGCGGGTGGAGCAGTTCACTGATTCCTGCGATTACGTTCAACCAGGCAGCCGTAACTCTTCAAAAGGAGATGCTCTTCAGTGCTTGATCGAATTCAAACAAGATCGTGAATATTGCGAAAGCCTTCTCGAGTGTTGTCCTGATCACACGAGATGCGGAGAGCGAATGAATGCAGTATCACTGTCTTATCAGAACGCTCGTGTCAAGGCTGAACAGATTGTGTACAGTATGATTTCCTGTATTGTTGTCAACGATCCAAGATTCCTGAGAGAGGGAGCACGGCTTCAATCTCTTCGTGATCCATACCGCAATTCGGGAGTCCCATTCCTTCGTCCAGATGCCTACACTGAAGCCAGAATCGTCAGAAGACTTGCTCTCACCTCCACTGCCACACTTTCCCAGAGACGAGAGAGATTCCTGAAGAAGTATTCGCAAATCAGACAGATTGTCGCTCAGAACTTGTTTGGCCAGCAACAGAATTCCATCAAATTGAACCAACCAGTTGAAGATCTTATCACTGAAACTTCGTCAATGATCGACGCGGAATCGACAGGGAACATCAGCACAACTGTTCCTCCAGAGACCATCACCACTCCAGAAGAAGATGCTACTACTCAAAAAGTTATCGAAGCCATAGAGTCAATGGGAAATGCAGCAACATCAGAAGAGAAAGAAGTTATCAAAGAAAAATCTGAAATGAACGTCAACACAATTCGTAATTTAATCCGCAGCGCTTCTGACAAGGATCTTTCTGAATATGTGTCCCTCATTTCCGAAGGAAAGTTCACAGAATTGTTCGAGCTTGCTGAGAAGAAGAAAATCACATTGGCTAACAAGAACGACGAGAAGCTTTCGGCGAAGATGTCGAAACTGAAGTGAGTTTTACATTTTTCTCGATTATTCACAGTCGCATGTTTTGTTTTCTTCAGGGATTTGATCAACGAGGCTTTGTCGGAGAAGGAGAAGAGTTCTGAAGTCGAGAAACCAATTGAGAAGGAGGATAAAGTAGAGAAGTCGGAGCTTGTTGCCATGGAAGACAAAGACATTCCAGCTTTGATTACCATTTCTGATTTGGAGCAGAAGAAGACAGCCAAATTGGCTCACACTATTGTTTCCAGAAACGTGGCTGAAGCTGAAACCATTAACGGTGTACAAAGTGACGAGAAGAAGACTGTTGAGCCCGAGGAGAAGGAGAAGGAGAAGGAAATTGTGGAACCTAAAAAAAAGGAGCCAGAACTTAAGGAGGCTGAAGATACCAAGGTGATCACTGATGAGAAAAAGCAAATAGAGCTTCCAATGAAGATTGAGCCCGAGGAGAAGAAGAAGGAAATTGTGGAACTGAAAAAAAAGGAGCCAGAACTTAAGGAGGCTGAAGATACCAAGGTGATCACTGATGAGAAAAAGCAAATAAAGCTTCCAATGAAGATTGAGAAACTGGAAAAGAATGCTGACCCAAAGTTGGATAATCAAAAATTAAAGAATGTTTTGAACGATAAGGAGAGAGCTCTTCTGGTTGAATCTGAAATCAAGAGCTCCGCTGCTCATACTAAACAAAATTTAGAATCTCTGAAGTCAGAGGAGACCACGGTTGTTGTTGATGATCTTCCAGCTTTGGAAAAAGACGAATCTAGTGAGAAGAAGGATGAAGTATCGACGACAACGTTGGAGCCTACCACAACTTCTGCTGTTGTTGAGGAAACAGAGACGGAGAAGGCAGAAATCAAAGCAGAACTTTTAAGCAACTCGGATGATATCCTTATTGCCACAAAACCAGAAACAACAGTTAAAGGAGAGATTGAAGGAAGTGGAGAAGGGGAAGACGCTGTAACAGCTACCACAGCTGAGCCTCTGTCGACAACCCTTGTGGCTCATCCCGAATCTGCAAAGCCATCCGACGTAGTTATTGAGAATGTGAAGAGAATCCGTCCGAGAACAGAGCAAACTCATTGTCAGCAGTACGCCTCTTGCTGGCAAACCGTTTTGGATTATGAGCAACAATGCGATAGAAAGTATTCGACAGAGGTGCTCAGCCATGGAATTGATGATAGTGAGATCTTGAACATCCTCCACAATAGCTCGATATCTCACCATGAAATTGTGTTGAAGGCTTGTCTACGCCCGTTGGATAGATCTGTTCATTCTACGGCAAGTTTTCCAGATTTCCACCTTTTCTGAAATATTTTTTTCAGCTCAAGCAACTCCTCGTCATTCAACGCGGGGTCCGCAAGGCTTGCCTTGAGCTTGGACGCAACAAAATCGCTGTCACTGATGCTGAAGAAGCTCTTTGCAACATAGAGGTTCCAACAACTGCTTCGATCGATGAATTCTTTTCTTCTGAACATGTTCGAACTCAGTCCAACTATCTCACATGCCGCGCCAAACTTGAGCCAATCCGTGAGGCTTGCAGTATCGTTAGAAACTGCTGTGCCTCTGTGGACACCTGTGATAACTACATCGGCTCATCACCGGTTAAGAAGCTTGAGACCGAAGCTATTCGACGGTTGGTGAAGAAGCAGAATGACTGCGAGACGAAGATGCTGCAAACATTGACCTACATTCATGAGCAGCTGGCAAGCCCCTCCAGAAGACGTCGGTTCTATTACCATTGATTGACATGTCATTTAGATATGCTAGTAGTTGATTGTGGTTATTTCTAGAATAATACCCTAACTAGTCCTCTAGCGCCCCCCTCCCCCCCAACCCATCCATGCAATATGTATAATACTAACAAAAAACTTACTAATAAGTGAAATATTTGAACATTTAAGTAAAATAACATGAAAAATAATATAAAATACATAAGAATAGGAATTGAGAGCTTGGCAAGTGTGTTACAAGAAATGCAGACTAGATATAAAATTGTTTAAAAAAGCGATTTCAGGTTTAGTATTGAGTACAGATATACTTCCAGTTGGTGAATTCATCGATTCCCTGTGCACCCCCCTCACGTCCAATTCCGGATTCCTTGACTCCTCCAAATGCCGCCTCGGCGCAACTGATGAGACCTTCATTAACTCCAACCATGCCTACTTCCAATCTTCTAGCGAATCGTTGAAGACGTGCTGGGTTTTTTCCAAAAATATATCCGGCCAGTCCAACGCGACAGTTGTTGGAGGCATGGAGAACCTCTTCATCGTCGCGGAACTTCTGCACTGATGCAATTGGCCCAAAAATTTCAGTCTGTGCAATTCTAGTGTTCGATTGAACATTGGTGATGAGAGTTGGCTCATAGGAAGTCCCGTGTTCTCCACGTCTTCCACCGCAAATCAATTCGGATCCTTTGCCGAGAGCATCAGATAGCAGCAGTTCACACTGAATTTTTTTAGAACTCGACAAACTCGACATTAGTATTAGCTGAATATAGTTTCTGTCTCACCTTCTCAACAGCTTTCTGATTCACCAATGGTCCTTGTGTAGTTTTGGGATTCATTCCATCTCCAAGGATCAGTCTTTCTTTCATTGCTGCTGCAAGTTTAGATACATACTTATCATGAATCTTTTCATGAACAAAAATTCTGTTAGCAGAGACGCACGTTTGTCCAGAGCATCGGAATTTTGTAGCCATAGTACCCTAGAAAATGGATTTGTTTTCTTGAAAAATAATTCCGCTTCCTTACATTTACAGCTACATCCAGATCTGCATCATCGAACACAATCAAAGGAGCATTGCCACCAAGTTCGAGACAGACTCTCTTCACAGTTGACGCTGATTGCGCGAGAAGAAGCTTTCCAACAGGCGTACTTCCAGTGAAACTTATAGCAGAAACATTCGGGGATTCACAGAGAAATTGAGAAATCTTCGCTGTGTTTTCACGATCAGCGGGGATAACATTGAAGACTCCAGCTGGAATTCCCGCTTCTTCGGCCGTCTGCGCCAGAGCTAATGCTGACAATGGAGTATCTTCAGCTGGTTTCACAACAGCCGCACATCCGACTGCCAGTGCTGCAGCTGCTTTTCGTGCTATCATCGCAGTCGGGAAGTTCCACGGAGAGATAAGTACAACAACGCCAATCGGTTCACGTGTGTGCAAGTGAAGGCGATTCTGAACTGCCGATGGTACAACTTGCCCGTATACTCGGCGAGCTTCTCCAGCATACCAATCGAAATAAGCTGCCGAATATTGGATCTCTCCTCGAGCTTCTGCCAATGGTTTTCCTTGTTCTTTTGTGAGAAGAGTTGCCAGTTCGGTTTCACGTTGCGATAGAATTTCAAACCACTTGTGAAGAATGGCTCCACGTTGCTTCGCTGAGTATGAAAAGGCCCACTTTTCAAATCCTTGAGCGGCGCTTGTCACAGCCTGAAAAGCAAGCAGTTTCATTGAGCACAGCAGGCTTTTCAACGTCCGAAAGTTGAATATTTTCCACAGAAAAATTTCGCACATTTTCTCTTATTGGGATACCCATCCATTTCTCTCGGAATTTCTCTCTCGGAACGCGCTGGAACTATAGAAATAGTTGTCGAATTCGTTATTTATGAAACTGAAATTAGATTAGCGAAATCAGTAAAGTCAACTGAAATTAGGAAATTTCGGAGCGTCGTTGCGACATTTATTAATGGGATTATTAATGAAAAACACCATTGCATTTTTTTGCATTAAAATGCTTTTCGTGCTTTCCATGAATAACCCCATAAGTTTTCAGTCTAAGGCTTCCACGAAAGGCAGAAACAAAAAGTCGTCTTACGCAATAAAAAGCGTCTATCTCTGCGTCAGACGAATTCAAGACGAAGACGAGAGGTTCTTATTTCGTCTTCATTAAAGGTTGAACTATCTTACTTTTTCAGCATCTTTAACTGAGCAATTCGCCACTCTTTCAATAACATCGTTATTGTAAGGATTCACAACATCAAATGTGTTTCCCGATTCCGGCGCTGTCCACTTTCCATCAATATACGCCTGGGCTCCTTGAGGGAGCAATGAGTACTTTCTCGAAGCGATTCTGATTGAAGATAGTTGCTTCCAACTCATCCTGATTAAACAAACTTTGTGAGGCATTCAAGAGAACTGGAAAAGGAAAAACTCAGGAAAAATTTTGGTTTAGATTTTCAAGAAAATTAGCCAAAGACAACTCACCTTTTGTATTTTTTTTGTCGTTTTCGAGAATTATCGCATTACAATATCATAAGTGGTGTTTAAAACACATCTCAAAAAGAGCATTACCACTTTTTTCATCATGCAAAAAAAAATTTAAGTTTAAATAAAACGCTCATTTATTCATCGAAAGTAGAACTTTACTAAAAACCAGCGACATCAGAAAAAACTACAGAATCGAAAGATGCGGTCTGAACAAGATTCAGAAATAATCTATTTATTGATCATTGGCGTAATCAGCAGGGTTTTTTCGGTTGGCAGCATGGTTTGTTTTCTTGGCCCAATCGTAAAGCAGGTAGGCTCCGATAGTCTGAAAAAAACATTGCTTAAAAATTGAGATTGGAACACTCAGAAATAATCGGGTTATTCATGAAAAGCACAATTGCATTTTTAATGCAAAAAAAATCATTTTTTTGCATTAAAATGCTTCCACGAAAGACGATATAAGACCGTCTCATCTCGTCTTCGTCATCGTCTAGAATTCGTCTGACGCAGAGATAGAAATTGTGTTGGTACGCATGCATTAAAGACGAACAAAGACGAGACGAAAGGATTCCACGAAAGACGACTCACCTGTGGAATGTAGTAATACCACTGATCCCAGACGTACGACTTAAAGGTCTTAACGAAGGCTTGATCCAGGAAACCTTTGAACGCCTTCTGCTCATTTGGAGCAAGAGCGAAGCGATGCTCTCCGTACATCTTCCCCAAATTTCCGAAATGTTTTCCCATAGCAACAGCGGTCGGCCTCATTATTCTGAAATTGAATAAATGTAGTAATTACAATAAAGGAAGTTCATTTGCGATAAATGAGTAAAATATATGAAGCGGTACAGTAAACGACCGACTGGAATTTGATAGGAAAAGCAAAACACAAAACTGAAGAAGATTTATTTATTTGAGACATTGCATATTCGTCTAGAACTTTGACATGCTTATGTAAATGACACTACAAGCACTAACTCCCGAAATTAATTGCTTGCCGTGAACTTATCGAAACGCTGCAAGTAATTATACTCAGAATTATTTTTCTGACTAGATAATTCGTTGTGCTTCGATCGGTTCCATTCTGCACCAAATCCAGGTGTTGGGGCAGGTAATCCGAAGTTAGTGGAAGCTCCTTGGTTGACTCCCTGGACTTTCTCTCCATTAAATGTTCCTGATGAGTAAAGAACCTTCGGTGGTTCTACGGTTCTACGGCCATCTCTGTTAAAAGAATTTGTTGAATTGCAAAGAGAAAAAGCAACAAACCTAGTCAAATAATAGTTGTCAGCAAGTTTGTGATGAACGCCACCTGGAAGGCTTGGAAGTTCAGCAGATCCAGGACGAGCAGATTGGGACTTTGGGAATCGAAGAGGGTTCTGATAAACGGCTTTTCCATCTGGTCCCGCAATTCCAGGTGGTGGCGTGATCGGAAGTCTGTCAGCAGCAAGGAGTTTCTCTAGTAATTGATGTGCTATTTGAATGTGTTAAGGAGAATGACATACCTTTAAGCCAGGTCCAGAATGGGGTCTGAGTACGATTTTGGACAGTCGCTGCAGCAATTTTGCGACCGCTCATGGTGAGCTGGTAACAGAAATTTTCGAAGAGAAATGTGAGAGGCTCAATTTAATAAACAAATAGAATGAGAAGGATTAAGAAATTGCTAAACAAAATAAAATAGTGATTATTCATAGAGTATTTAGAAAATGCAATGCTCACAAAAGATTAAAATTGAAAAAACATCAAATAACTTATTTAAATTTGAGAGAAGATTGTTGTCTGGAGTATTGAAGTTTAGATCGGCTGGCTTGTTTCAAAATCAAGAACATAAACGACTGACATATTGTACATCACTTTTGAGTTAAAAAATGCAATCAGAAAATTATTGTTTCTCTAATCTTCTTTTATTTGAAAAGAATGCTTGCAGACCAGTTCACACAAAATCAATTGGGCATCCAACATTGGCTATTACAGAGCATTAACTATATAAAAAGTAATGAAAAAATAAGAATAGTAACAGCATTTTATATTTTCCGGTGTGAAGGTCTAAAATTTTAAGATAAATAGAATAAATCCAGAAAAATTGACGAAGATAATGAAACAAATAAATGGCCGGCCGCCATCTTGTGCATTTGCGCGTCATGGTGTTTGCGAAAAATTCATCAAATTTTACGTAAAGTATTTTAATGGAACTATCCTATTTCTATTTTTTCTTAAACAATGCTTGTAATTATAAACCTTTTATTCCTATTCAATAATTTAAAAAGCATAAAAGCTTTAATTTACTTTTTTCTGCAATTTTCGCCTCTTCTTGATGCTTTCTGATTCAGTTATTGTACAAAGCAACGAAGGAATACCTACGTAATGCAGAATGCAATGAAATGCGTCAAAACCTACTTTTAAAGCATTTTTCTACCGACTTTGAATAAAAAAAAAGCGACAAAAAATGTTTTTAAAAATCTCAAGCAGTGCGGTTTCTTGTGCATTTTGTTTTAGCTTGCTACACTTTTAAAAGACGTTTTTATAATCTTTCGTTTTAGTTTTTTTCGAGGTTTGGAATCCTCCCAAATTTTTGGATTTAGGAGGAATGAATTAGCGAGAAAACAGCATCTTTTTCTAAAATTTTATCAACTTATTACCAGCAGATTGCAAGAAATATCTCATTTAAGTGTGTTCTGAGCAATTAATGAAAAAACCTTTTTGTGCTTCTTCTTTTTAATCGGATCTCCGGCCAGCGATTTTGCAAAAGAAGAACAACGGATATTTGCTCTTTCGTTTTTATATTCTATTATGTAATCTGTTTTTATTTCATTATGAACAAAATAACCAACTCTTTGCTGTCTTTGATACCAATTTTCTAAATGTCCATCTTTCAGAATGCTAATTTTCAACCACTTTTCTCAAATGCGAGATTGACACCGATGAATGTATGAAGAAAAAAAAAGTGTTCAAAGTTTCAGATAATTTCTTCAGTTTCCATGCCGTCATCTGCTTTTCCATTCCTGATTCTTTACTTATAGTAGGTGTTCCTGGAAGGGCACGGCTTGATTGTAATGAGCGAGCCAATAAAAAAAAAGAAAAAACAAAGAAGAGAATATATTCACAAAGTAAAACAGTAAAAATCAAAAACAATGTGTTACGCTTCCTGATAAGTGTTAGAGCGGAATGGATGCGCTGGCTCAATGACAATATTTTGACGATCAGCATCCGAGTTTCCCTGAACTTCCCGGTATATTACTGTGCATGGAACAGTGTAGAATATGGTTTGTACAATGAAGAATAGCTGAAAAAAACAAAATCTGTAAGTTGTTTTGTCAAACGCGGCAGACCGTTCACTTACGCCTGATGCGATGTATCCAGCAGAAGTTCCATACACGTATCGGTTTGCAAGTGAGAAAGAGAGCCAGACGCAGATGACACAGAGAATTGCGAGAATGAATGAATAAACGAGCTCAACAAGGTTCCACGCGATGCTGCCATTGGAGATGCTCTCCATCAGTTCGTCTTGAATTCGAAGAGCGAAGATTATTGTGGCTGCCGCAGATATCTGAAAATATATTTGATTGAAGCAAAGGAAAATAGAGACCCCACTTACGATAAGACACGTGATGAGCGTAAACCAAAGTATTCCATTTTCTCCAGAAGCCGTTGACCCGACGCAGACAGCCAGAACGATTGCATTGAGCTTAATATCGATTGCAGTGAGTTTAAATCAATAGTTTTAACACGAAAAATATAAATTAAAAATTGCTAAAAAAAATAATTGAAAACCTACCGTTTGTAGAAGTTTGAAATAGTGTGGCAGTTTCATAAAAATATTGTTCTGCTGCTCAAAAACATTTCCCAAAGACTGCATTTTCTGTGAATATCGATTTTCTAGTGAAATAATAGGAAAACAAGGCGAGAAGGTGGTTATCGATGACCAGTGTCTCTTGATAATGAAGCAAACAGAGAGCACAGGTATGTTATCATGAACACGGTTATCGTGCACATGATGCACAAATTGGAATTGATGGTCTCGATGGGTCTCTCATAAAATATCGGCCATAACGATCTTTTTTTTGCGTTTTCTGGACTTAACATCGCTCGAAATTATCCAATTAATTTCATTTGTTTACCGTATACGGTAAACACCGCTACGCACATATGCAGACTAAAATTCAAGATGCCCATAAACTTCCCAATATGCTTTTAGACATAGGTAAACTCTCGAACCTATCGTACGAGGACATCAAAATGAAGCCACCACTCAACATGCACTGCTCCACAAAAGTATACGATATGTAAATATGCATGTTTGCCACGAAAATTTGTTGGTTTTTATTTTGAATATTGTTTTTGGTCGCTGCGTATAGAGTGCCAGCTACGTGTCGGTTGGTAGCTGCGTATTTTTTGGTTGAGGTGGTCGCTGCATAGTGCGAAAGAAAAGTGTTAATAATATTGTGGAAAATCACAATAAAAAGTCAAATTTTATCAAATTTTAACAGATAAATAAGAGCTAACTGAGAATTATAAGAAGGCAAGGATTTGTCAGCTACGTGTCTGTTGGTCGCTGCGTATAGATTGCCAGCTACGTGTCGGTTGGTAGCTGCGTATTTTTTGGTTGAGGTGGTCGCTGCATAGTGCGAAAGAAAAGTGTTAATAATATTGTGGAAAATCACAATAAAAAGTCAAATTTTATCAAATTTTAGCAGATAAATAAGAGCTAACTGAGAATTATAAGAAGGCAAGGATTTGTCAGCTACGTGTCTGTTGGTCGCTGCGTATAGATTGCCAGCTACGTGTCGGTTGGTAGCTGCGTATTTTTTGGTTGAGGTGGTCGCTGCATAGTGCGAAAGAAAAGTGTTAATAATATTGTGGAAAATCACAATAAAAAGTCAAATTTTATCAAATTTTAGCAGATAAATAAGAGCTAACTGAGAATTATAAGAAGGCAAGGATTTGTCAGCTACGTGTCTGTTGGTCGCTGCGTATAGATTACCAGCTGCGTGTCGGTTGGTCGCTGCGTATAGATCGCCAACTACGTGTCGGTTGGTCGCTGCGTATAGATTGCCAACTACGTGTCTGTTGGTCGCTGCGTATAGATTGCCAGCTACGTGTCGGTTGGTAGCTGCGTATTTTTTGGTTGAGGTGGTCGCTGCATAGTGCGAAAGAAAAGTGTTAATAATATTGTGGAAAGTCACTATAAAAAGTCAAATTTTATCAAATTTTAGCTGGTGAATAAAATCTAACTGAGAATTGTAAGAAGGCGCGGATTTGGTCAGTGTTGATTACTGGAGCAATTGCTAAGGAAGCTTTGTTGCTCAGTTAGATGTACAGGTATGTTATCATGAACACGGCTATCGTGCACATGATGCACAGATTGGAATTGAT
The DNA here is from genome assembly GCA_003052745.1 of Caenorhabditis inopinata. NCBI lineage: Eukaryota > Metazoa > Nematoda > Chromadorea > Rhabditida > Rhabditidae > Caenorhabditis > Caenorhabditis inopinata. Next base: position 4,109,981 of record AP018152.1, on the reverse strand, counting down.
GGTCTTGGCGGGTCTCTCATAAAATATCGGCCATAACGATCTTTTTTTTGCGTTTTCTGGACTTAACATCGCTCGAAATTATCCAATTAATTTCATTTGTTTACCGTATACGGTAAACACCGCTACGCACATTTGCAGACTAAAATTCAAGATGCCTATAATCTTCCCAACATGCCGACCCATCTCATGGGGGTCGTCCGACAGCTTTTCGACGTTTTTGATGTCGAGGAATCCATTCTTGTATCAGTCTCGTCCAATGTGCCCGGCTCATCTTAATTCTTCTATTTGATGAGTTTAAGTGGGTCCGCTATCTTAGTTGGGTGGGGGGGGGGGGGTCCATAGCATTTTCAGAAACAAAAATATTCCAAAAAAGTCGAAAAATCATTGGACCCCCCAACTAAGATACAGCAGTAAAATTAATCCATGCGAGACGCAAAGCAAACATTTTGCCATGCGCCTTTAAAATACCGTAATTCTTCAATTCTAGTAATTTGTCTGTTTTCCAGAGAAGGGCGGAATTCCGGATTCCGCCATTTTTTTCATTCCGTTTTCCGGATTCCGGATTCCGTGAAAAAATTTCTTTCCTTTTTTCGGATTCCGGATTCCGTGAAAAAAATTTCTTTCCGTTTTTCGGATTCCGGATTCCGTGAAAAAAATTTCTTTCCGTTTTTCGGATTCCGGATTCCGTGAAAAAAATTTCTTTCCGTTTTTCGGATTCCGGATTCCGTGAAAAAAATTTCTTTCCGTATTCCGAATTCCGGATTCCGTGAAAAAAATTTCTTTCCGTATTCCGAATTCCGGATTCCGTGAAAAAAATTTCTTTCCGTTTTTCGGATTCCGGATTCCGTGAAAAAAATTTCCTTCCGTTTTCCGGATTCCGGATTCCGAGTTCCCAAAATCCAATTCCGCCCAACTCGGGTAATTTGCCTGTTTTTTCTCCTTTTTTAGTCATTTTTTGTGCGTTTTTCTGATGTCTGCCAATAAAATTGTTTTAAAAAATTGCGAGTATTTCTAATAACACTTTCAGAAACAAAAATAATCCAAAAAAGTCGAAAAACCATTAGACCCCCTCCCCCCCCAACAAAGATAGCGTCCAAATTTCAAGACACTCTCAATTCCGCGTCGAGCTCTGAGCATTCAAATTTCCTATAGGTCTTGTCACAGTTCTTCCCACTATTCATATTTACAACCCCCCCCTACACCCCCCGACACCTGTAAAAATTTGAGGATCACCACGTAGATGGTAACGCGACGGTATTCCCAGGAGAGCATATATCGCGTCTTCTGCAGACTCCGCCCCTTTCAGACATATAAAAGAAGACGGATTGGTGGCGCTACCATCAATTGTTACCTAGATTACCTCAATCTGAGCACAATACTCCTTTCTGCTGCTAATATGCCGTCGTATTCTGATGCCACCTTCCGCTCCAAAGCCTCCTCTTCTAAGATTCCATCCCGTACCATTCCTCACTGCCCAATCAGCAAAATGAGTTCTGCTGAGAACGTGAAGAGTACTTGGTAATGGGGAGGAATGTCAACCATGCTCTCATGAGATTGCATGAGTTGAACTGCCCGATTAGAGTGTTTGAGCACTGCTTAACTGAGAAAGTGCTGGAAAAGCATTACATGCACAGGCTCGAGTACCACTACCAAGTTGGCTTGCTTTTCCAAAAGTTCGCAGCTCTTCGCCGAAGAGAAATCACAATTGCTAATGAGAAATTTAGCAAACGGGGTCAATTGACTCCAGATTTGTTCTCCAATAAAGCGGTTGTGAGCAATCTGAAAGCAGAGCAGGAGGACAGAGATCAAACGCTCAATAATGAGCTCTTCGCAAAGGCTGTGCGGTCTATTGAGCATCACCCGGAGAAGGCCTTCTCCAAGCCGGATTATTCCAAGTATAGGGTAAGCTTGCATTCTCTATTTTCTCTTTTTCGATTCTAATTTCTCCATTTCTTTCAGATTATCAAGAAGTCCTCAGCTTCTGCTTCAACTTCTCCAGTCACGTCGTCCTCTTCTAAGTGAGCTGAGCAACCAAGCTTCACAAGCAATTTCTCCAGTAATCAGCACTGACCAAATCCTCGCCTTCCTATAATTCTCAGTTAGCTCTTATTTATCTGCTAAAATTTGATAAAATTTGACTTTTTATTGTGATTTTCCACAATATTATTAACACTTTTCCTTCGCACTATGCAGCGACCACCTCAACCAAAAAAATACGCAGCTACCAACCGACACGTAGCTGGCAATCCATACACAGCGACCAACCGACACGTAGTTGGCAATCTATACGCAGCTACCAACCGACACGTAGCTGGCAATCCATACACAGCGACCAACCGACACGTGGTTGGCAATCTATACGCAGCGACCAACCGACACGTAGCTGGCAATCTATACGCAGCGACTAACAGACACGCACTTGGTAATTTATACGCAGCGACCAACCGACACGTAGTTGGCAATCTATACGCAGCTACCAACCGACACGTAGCTGGCAATCTATACGCAGCGACCAACCGACACGTAGCTGTCAATCTATACGCAGCTACCAACTGACACGTAGCTGGTAACCCATACGCAGCTACCAACCAACACGTAGCTGGTAATCCATACACAGCGACCAACCGACACGTAGCTGGTAATCTATACGCAGCGACCAAAAACAATATTCAAAATACACTTCCATTTTCAAAGACCATTAATCCCTCTAATATGTATTCTTTAGACTCTTCCAGATGGATCTCCACTTGAATACGTCGAATCGCAACTTCCAGTGTCTTCAATGAAGTCAACAACAAAACAAAACACGAAGAAAACGATATTCAGCTAATTAGAAAGACGACGTCGAAGTAATTTGAGCAGCCACCGACGTGGGAGGGAGGCGAAAGGAGAACACGGCTTAACTTATTCGTCTCTGAAGCGTTACAGCTCTTCACTTGAAATGAGTGTTCACGTTCCATTTTTTGTCGACTCTGAAACGCTTCTTCCTTTCATTCTGTAATTTTGCTGTAACAAGGAAGCAGCGACGCATCCGAAAAGGAACATCCCGGTTTCTCTGTTTTCTCTTGAATCTCAATTCTATTTTCGTGCACACTTGAGAATCGTCCGTCATATTTTTCAATTTCAATGCCCATCGAAAGGTCTATGGAATTTCAGAAGTTGTCGTTCCTCGTCTAGAGCATTTCGAGACGCTTAATGCAGAAACTGCTTTAGAAATGCAGCGATTGATTGCGATTCTGAAGTCTTTAAATGACGTTCTCTGAAGCTGTCGGTTACGAAACGACGGGCTTTGACCGTGACGTTTCTAAACCAGTCGCTTCGCTATGCATCAGACTATTGGTCGCTGTTAACCATATTTGAGAACTGAAAGAGCATCTCTTGCACACACAGAGATTCCTATATATCCTTGAATGTTCCGACGCTTCCCGGGTTTCGCGCAGCTTCATGCATTACCAAGTGCGAAGGTCATAGTGTGCAAAGCACGAAGATACGCGGAACCCGGGAAGTGTTGGGCTATACGGGAATAGAAAGCCTTATCATCACAATAGATGTGACTGCTAAGTATTTAACAAATTTTCGAAAATCTGTCTTTCATGGAAGCCTTACTTATGGCTACACAATTTCAATGCATTCTTTGATATTGCAGCTCCGCTTCTTGAAGTTACAGAAAGGGTTCCGAGAAAAATCCTTTCGTGGAAGCCTTAAGGCGAAAACACAGACACAATGTGCTGCTCATTATAGCACATTCGAACTTTGGAGCATCACTTCGCAGGCCACAAAATAGCTGTGTGCTCATTTTCGCTCCTGTTTTGTTTGCACGTTTTCTGTAATTAACCTGCTCAGTATTTCAAGAAGATGAGTTGTGCAGTGCCGTGCAAAACCAAACATTTTTAGTCGCAAATCGAATAATTGGCCGGGGGATGCGGGATTTTCCATTTCTTTGTGAAAGAATTGTAAATGAATTGCTCACCTGAGAAAAATAAGACGGAATAACAGCTTTCGCTCGCTGGCTCGCTTCTCTGCTTCCTCCCATTGAGGTCCCCCCCCACCCACAGACGGAGCCCGTCTGTTCTTCCATTGCCGATTTCTTCCGGTTGCCTTGCGCGACCACTTTCACTTTTTTGGCTCTTTCGTAGTTAAAGTAGTTGAAAAAAGAAAAGATTCACTGAAACGCGTACGCCGTGCTCGTGAGGGGGGGGGGGGGCGTGGTGGGGTGGGGTGGGAGGATTCGGAAATTGGACAGCTATGCATTTCAAAGTTTTTTTTCCAGTTTTCTTAGTGTTTTCATGTGATTCAAGTTTTCTGGAAATTTCGACTGAATTTTCCATTTTCCTCATGAATTGCGCTGCCAAACAGCTCCAATTACCTAGCTTATTAAACAGTGCGCAGGACAGACAATTTCAGACGATTTTCAGAAGTAGTGACTGCTTTGTTGGTTCAATTCACATGAGACCAAAGAGGCAAAGCTAAGCTCTAGCTATTTAGTATTCTAGAAGTCTGGGAAGAAGATTTCTTGGCGATTTCAGCCCATAACTCGTAAAATTTCGTAAAAATCACATTAAATTCATCGTTTTTTTTATTCCATATCCAATTAAACTTTAAAAAAAGCAAAATCAAAAAAAGCAAAAAGAATTTGGCATTGAGCGGAACCGAACCCACAACCCCCAGATTCCCATTCCCCCCTCTTCCCGCATCGACCACCACTGCTTGTTTTTCCCATTATGGAGAATGCATAGATAAAAGAGGTGGAAGGAAGGAGGGAGGGCGGGGGCATCCCAGGAAATGGAGAGCATTTTGAGCCGTCTCTTTTCGCCAACCGCTTTTCCTTTCGCCAATCCGTCAATCATCTGGTAAACAGCTGCCACCGATGTTCCGAATAATTGAAGTGGTTCTTGACAAATGAGCTGGAGGCGAAGGGGAAGTCGAAAGAAAAGAAAAGAAAGTGTTTCCCCTCCCCCCCCCCCCATCCCATTTTTCAGCCGGTGGGCTGATTGTGCACGGCTATTCTTTTGCGTCTTCTCCTCATTTCAGTTTTTTCAACAAATTTAGAGCTCTCTGCCAATCTCTATGTCTCTCTATTTTTGATATGCTCTCAGAGGGGAGGGCTTTCTTAAAAGCCCCCTTTTATAATGTTTTTCTAGTTTATTTTCCCATTTGTCAAGTGCGCAGTGTCTGTAGCTCGCTTTTATTGCTCATTGATCGCCAAAATACTAATTAAGAGGCAAATTTCCATGTAATATCGTCGTAAAGTGCGTGCTCTTTTCATATTAATGAGATAGACACTTTGTGCTCAGCGATGAACGCCTGCTTTCTCGAAACTGGCATCTTTTCTTTGGGAATTCTTCATTAGACGAGTTTATTTTTGGTAGAAGGCTTGCGGGTGAAGTTTGGTCCGAAATTACTGAAAATTAGTCTGAGAGTTCCATTTCACCCCAACGTTTCAGCCAGTGAAGTTTAAAACAGTAGATGTATGGCTAAGGCTTCCAGTCTCAGCAGACACGTCGCCCGACGCTTAGGACGTCTGCACATTGTTGTTATGTACTCCTGAATGTTCCGACGCTTCCCGGGTTTCGCGCAACTTCATGCATTATCAAGTGCGAAGGTCATAGTGTGCAAAGTACGAAGATACGCGGAACCCGGGAAGTGACGAGCTATAAGAGAAAATATAAATAAGATAGACACTTTGTGCCCAATGACGAGCGTCTGCATTCTCGAAACTGAACTCTTTTATTTGAGAATTTTTCATTAGTTGAGTTTGTTTTCGGTAGACGGCTTGGGAATGAAGTCTGGTCTGAAAGTTCCATTTATAAAAACCACCACGATCTACATATTTCTTCTGGAAAACTTTTGTGCTTATTTAAGTTTTAGCGTCAACGTTTCAGCCAGCGAAGTTAAAAATAATAGACGTATGGCCCGTCTCTGCTTTTACGTTGGTGGACTTTTTTGTGATGCACTCTTGAATGTTCCGACGCTTCCCGGGTTACGCGCAGCTTCATGCATTACCAAGTGCGAAGCATGTTGTAAGGTCATATCGTGTAAAGAACGAAGAAACGCGGAACCCGGGAAGTGACGACCTATACGAGTATAGAAAGCCTATTGACAAAGACTTGCGCGTCAAGTAAAATGCATCGTGCACATCGTACACAATTTTTGTATTCACCTATTAATCAAGAGCCCGCAAGTGTAAGCCTTCTTCAAGTCCATGCGAAAGTTGCTCACAAGTTTCAGACAAGTTATAGCCAAAACGTGCGGGGGATTCAGCATTTGCTAAGCATTCTTCGTCAGTGCTTTTTCATTTCGATTTGACTCTCTCTTTCTCCATTCTCCATTAAGTTTCGCATTATCCAGATTCCCATTAATCAACGATTTTCTCTTTTTTCCAGAATCTGAATTGCTCACCGCTTCATGTCCGAAATAACAAATAGCGGAACATTCCTGCAAGCTTCTTCTCCGATTGACTCGGCTCTTTTCTTCGTATTCGCCGCTTTTATTCTCAACGTCATTGTCGTCATAAGTACGTTAATTCGCCGAGTTTCGCCAGCGTTTCTCTTTTTTTGATTGTGGCTTAAAGAAAAGAAGATAAAGAAATCGGCAGAAGGAATAGAGCAAGAGAGAAGCAGATTTGAAACATCTTTCGGGCTCCGAGTTGCATTTTTATTTGATTTTTATTTTTGGGGGAACTTTCTCACAAATCTCAAAATCCTCTGTCAGATAAGAAAATCGGGCGCTATCTTAGTTGGAGGGGGAAGGGGGGGGGGTCAATGGTTTTTCGCCTTTTTTTTGGATTTTTTGTTTCTGAAAACGTTATTAGACTTGTCATGCTCCAATTAAACTTTAAAAAAAGCAAAATCAAAAAAGAAAGTGTGCGGTGAAGGGGAATCGAACCCACAACTCAAAGATTCCCATTCGTCCCTCTTCCCATTTCGGCCATCGCTGCTTGCTTAATCTAACGTGGGGAATGCATATAAGAAAGATGGAAGGAAGGGGACGAGGAAAAGGCGCGGAGCACCGGATTTTCAGATCGAAATGTGGTTTTCGCGCCACGAGTAAGCGAAAAAAAAGCTTTAAAATATTTTAACAATAAAAACAAACAATTTTTTGGAGGTTTTAGAGTCTTTTTCTTTGTTCATTTGTTTGTTGTTTTTGTTAAAATATTTTTAATTTTCGATCTGAAAATCCGGAGCTCCGCGCCCTTTCCTTCCCCATCTTTCCTATATGTATTCTCCACGTTTGACCAAGCAAGCAGCGATGGCCGAGGCGGGAAGAGGGAAGGATGGGAATCCTGGAGTTGTGGGTTCGGTTCCGGCCGCCGTAACTTTTTTAAAGCTTTTGTTTTAAAGTTCAATAGGATATGGAACAAAACCAATCCAAAAAAGTCGAAAAACCATGGATCCCTCGCGCCCCCAATCAATGTGTCGTTTCGAAAAATTATTTCTCGAAAAATGCGTTTTTCGAAAAATTTTTCGAGAATTTCTCAAAAAAATTTTCGGAAATTTCTCGAAAAATCCTCGAAGAATTTTTCGAGAAATCACGAAAAATGATTTGAATGGAAATACGATAAACACCGCGCTTTGCGTTATTTCGGAGTGTCGTTCGAACTAGTTTATTATTTTTTTTTTATCGAAATGTTCTTTTTTTCGAGAATTTTCGACATTTTTCGAGAATTTCTCGAAAAATCCTCGAAAAATTTTTCTCGTTGATTTTTCGGAAATTTTTCGAGAAATTTTTCGAGAAATCAACGAGAAACATTTCTCGAGAATTTTTCGAAAAAATTTCTCGAAATGCTTTCGAAACGACACACTGCCTCCAACTAAGATAGCGCCAATTATTTAACTATATACCCACCACGATCCTCAATTTTTCAGTAGCCTTCTGCTATTTCGACCCGGCGCCACACGAGCCGGCATTCGTCTATCGTACCTATGACACTCTACGACGGTTGAGTCGACGGAACGCCGAATCTCGAATCAGAATGTCCATAAAATCCGAAGAGCAGGAGGAGGAGAGCAACGACTCGCCGGCGCAAGTGCTCTTTGTGTAGATCACACCGCTTCTACTCCTGTCCGTCTAGTGCCCGCTGTGTGTAATGTGTGCTTGCACCGAGCGAAACTCACGGTTCAATGTTCATGCGATGATGCTCGGTTGCTGAAAATTGAATGCTTGAAAGTTCGTTCGTGTTGTCGTCGTTTCTCCTAAGGATTCCATTCGGGCGAAATTTCGTCTTTCTCCTCGTCTTGAACTCGTCTGACGCAGACGATAGACAGAAATTGCTATATATGTATTTCAGAATGTTCCGACGCTTCCTGGGTTTCGTGCAGCTTGTGCAAAGTACGAAGATACGCGGAACCCGGGAAGTGACGAGCTATACGAGAATAGAAAGCCTATTGACAAAGACTTGCGCGTCAAGTAAAATGCATTGTGCACACTGTACACAATTTTTGTATTGCGTCAAGGCGAAAGACGAGAAAAAAGACGAATTTTCGTCTCCGCCTTTCGTGGAAGCCTTAGTTCGTTCATTGCTCGCTTCGTCGGCTCTATTAAACTGCATACCATTTTCAGCTAAATTCCTGGTCAACGACCACGCTGTGACGATTGAACCTCCGTTCTAATACTGGTTTAACTACAATCCGACGTTTACTTTCTTCTTGCCTATGAATGTGATCTCTTATTCTTGTGGAGTACTGTATGGATACCATGGATATCTGAAATTCTTGAATTTTAATTATGAAAATGCATTATTATTTCATTGATTTTTCATTCAATCACACAGTGAAATGTGGTTACTGGCACACATCTTTGCACATTTTCAGCTATTCAACGCTCAACACCGTTCCAACTAGAGAAGGGCGGAATTCCGGATTCCACCGTTTTTTTCAATCCGTCTTCCGGATTCCAGATTCCGTGAAACATTTTCTTTCCGTTTTCCGCATTCCGGATTCCGCGATATGTCGTTGTTATTCCGTTTTAATTCTTTATTCTCAATTGTTGTGAAAAGTATACTTTTTTGAATTTCCGCCAAAATTTTTGCGGACAGAGCGCATTTACATCATAAACATTCCCTCATTAATGGTTAAAATTCCGTTTTCCGCATTCCGGATTCCGTGAAAAATATTTTTTCCGTATTCCGTTTTCCGGATTCCGAGTTTCCAAAATCCAATTCCGCCCCACTCTGGCTCCCTCTTCCCGCCTCGGCCATCGCTGCTTGTTTGATCTAAGCTCCATGAGTTCCGAGATAACTGCTCTTTTCAAAAGTACCGCAGCACACGATTTTCAGCATTGAAAATCTTCTCGATGCACAACTAGTCACTTATACGGAAATCGCCGAGATACCGCATTTTAATGAGCACATGTCAAGCTCATTGGTCTAGCTCACAACCGATGAGCTGCGGCTCCTCAGTTCTATTAATAGACAAATACAAAATGGATGCGTTGCGGTTGCGCGAACGCCACCAAATTTGTACACCTGCTCCTCCTCCTCCTGTTCACCGACTGACCCGTTGCAATATAGGCAAATACACTGACCACTGTGTCCCATGCGCATTCAATTACTGTACTGCAATGCACTCCTCATTACTACATTTTTTCATTTTTTCGACTTTTTTCGCGGCTTTGGAGGCTAGAATTCTTCATAGGGTAAGACAGACAGACTTTGCTATCCGCGACTCGTCTTGAATTCGTCTGACACAGTGATAGACATTGTGCTGGTACACATGCACAACTGTCTTATGGCGTAAGACGAATGCAAGACGAACTGAAAGACGAGATAAAATACGACTTTTTGTCTTCGTTTTCGTGGAGGGCTACACCCGCGAAAACTGAAGCCTAGCATTCTTCAAATTTGAAATGATCTTAGCGAGTTCTGAGGACTGTGATAGTTAAGGCTTCCACGAAAGAGACGAAGACAAATAGTCGTCTTCGTTCGTCTTGCATTCATCTTGCGCTATAAAAGAGTTGTCAAGACACTGCGTCAGACGAATTCAAGACGAAGATGAGATTTCTCTAAATGGAAGCCTTTGTGATAGTTTCCACGGTGAGAAATCTCATCTTGAAGGGTGTATGCACACTAGGCATCAGACTTGACGACAAATTGATATCCTCGCATTGGCATGCGCGAGAACTGAGAAAACGGGAAAGCGGAAGTGTCTTCCATGCCTTTCTATAAGAGGTTTTCACCACTAACCATGTTCAGCCACGCGACTTCCGCTGTGGCCGACTCATCGTTTTCGGAGACAGTTTATCGGATGACGGCGTTGAGGCAGAAGGCGAAAGTCACGGATTTCTACGGAATTGCAACGGCAAAGTGTGGCCCGAGTATGTGAATGCGCTGCTCGAATGCGATCGTGTAAGTTCTGACGACGTCTGCACACATTGACGCACTCGGGTTTCAGTACGTCAACTACGCGTACAGCGGAGCAAAGTCGGGATTCGGCAACTTCTACTTCGACTCGTTCTCCGGAATTCAGTGGCAAATCAATCAGTTTTTGTCGAACAACAAATTCCTTTCCGACGATCCACTGGTGATTTTGCAAACTGGTGGGACTATCGACTTTTTCGGAGGGGACAACAATGCCACCGACGTCGTCGAGAATATTCAGCAAACAATTCAGAATATAACGCAGGTAAGAACGAAATTCAGCGTCTAGAAATTCACAGTGCGCTCCCCCCCCCCTCCAGAAAACTGTACACCTCGCACCACATTTCAGACAATGTCATCTGGAACCCTCGTGATCCTCTCCCTTCTGGATGTCTCCAACAGCCCAGGTGTTCAGGCAGCGGAAGATTCAGAAATGCTTCAAGAACGACTGGGGCATCTCATTTCGGAAACGAATAGGGTAAGCTTTCAAGGAGGACACCACAGAACGCCGGAACTAATTCCAGCAGCTGCATCACATCGTCCTGGACAGTGATCTCGGCACGCGCCGCCTCAATCCGTTCCTCCGGGTTCGGCTAATTGATATTAATACCGTCGCGCTGGCAGCAATGCAATCGTTGAACACGACAGAGCCCTTCACGCATCACTCCCCGGACCTCATGTGAGTATTATTATTATTGTTTTTTTCCGAGCTTCAAAATTGATCAAAACCGTTTCGTTTTGTTATTATTTTCAGTCGCCCTTCGTTTTTTCTTTTGATGTGTACCGTTAGCATTAGTATTATTGACTATGAACTTTATTAGTGCGATAAGAGAGGCGTATTATGCTGGAGAGCACATTTAACAATGCTCTCTTTCAAGTTTCGTCCGAAATGAAACGCCTGTCTATAATAAACGTAAGCGGAAGTCTCCGATAATAACGTTGAATGACGACCACTTTTAATACGATCGTTAGCATCGAACTCCAGATTCTTAAAGCGCAATGAAATGAGAATCAATACGCAAGATTTAGAGCTCAGAGCTTATGAGCTTGCTCAGAGCATGTCTGGAAAGTTGTCGCGAAGAGGACATTTTTTAAACGGTGGCAAGCCTAAGCATTCGGAAATTTGAGTGTGCATCAAATTTCGCCTGATTCATGATCAGACGTGACGTCACGACGGGCAGGTGTCAAAAAGGCCGTCTTTTTTACGACTTTTTGCCGCTTTTTTGCAGCGAATCGCCGAATTAGATGGCAATTGAAGGTTGCAAGAGCAAGTTCTGTGAGCACACTTTTGTCAGATTTTAGAAAAGTTGAGTCCCACAGCATTGAGGAATTGACATGCTTTTCTATAAGGGATGTTAATTTCAGCTTTTTATTTATGAAGAACTTCGCTGGTCACTAGAAACATTGATGAAAATCATAGAAAAGTTAACCGCATTTTGTAATTGTAAAGGTGAACGCTCAGCAGAGAGCATAGAGCTGGTAGGAATGCGTTTGAGGTGCATTGGTAGTCGCGTAGAAGGGGCTGGAGATACGACGGAGGAGGTTATGTGAACATTTGGAAGTATGAAGTACCGTCAATGAGTTGGGTTCCAAAGGTCCTGTGACTCTCAAGTACCCGCGGCGCAGTATTCAAGAACAAGCAAACTTGGACTGCAAGACCGAAAGCTGCAGTCATCCTAAGATCCTGGCTCACTACCCCCCCCCCCACAATTTTATCGATATGACGCGAGGGTTTGAGGGGTATGGCAAAATAAGGCAGAGCCCTATACAGAATTTTACAGGAGAGCATGTGAGCACACGTTTTTAGAGGCGAACAGCGCTTTCTGGAATTCAAGATGCGCGATCCCAAGAGATTTATGCAATGCTGAGGATTCCTTGTAGACTGTGATAAAAGCAACGAGGAATACAGCACATGATCTTCGATCTACACTACTGGCCATAAAGAATGCGCGCGGGTGTCTTTTTTTTTGGATATCTTTGTTGAAACTGATCCGATCGGTCTAACTTTTTTTGGAAGAGTTAAAACTGACCTGATCTCATTGGGGGGGGGGGGTCATCCGACAGCTCGTTTTTGATGTCGAGGAATCCATTCTTGCATCAGTTTCTTCCCATAATGTGCTCATTCCTATCAATCTTCTTGCTAGTGATGCATGGATCCTATCAGCGAGGCTCTGTGTCTGTGTTTGAGGCGCTTGGCAATGATACGATTCGTGGTTGTTGAGCTTCGTAGAAAAGTGCGGCGATTCCTCTTTTTTGAAAGCAGATCGGAGGAAGATTGGTGGGCGGGTACTTCTGGAAAAAACTCATATATTTCATGTCAAGTATTTTACATATTTTCCACTAATATTAAGCATATTAAATTATTATTAAATTAAATATTTATTTAATTTTTAATTAAATTAAATATTAAACTAAAATCGGCGAGGCACCAGTGACAATTGCATAAATTTGGTGAGAAATACTTCAATTGATCAAGAATCTATTTATTGATTTTATTAAAACTGTTTAAACAAACAAAAATTCTGCAAAAAGTGTAATAAAAGTACTTAAAAATAACACAAAAGCCTACAATTTATCAATTAAACTCTTTCTGGATAAAAGGCGGCGACACTTTGTTTTTAGTGTATTCGAGCCGGATTTTTAAAGGAATTTTATATAATTTTTTTATATAAACAAAAAACTCACTGAAATGAAGAGAGAAACTGCGAAAATCCGTCTGAAATATAGAAAATTAATTAAACAATTCAAATAATCGGCGGAGATTTACGAAAATAAAGACTGCAAGAGTGCGTAATTTCGGAGTGTCGTAATTTATTTATTTTTTGTTGAAATTTAAAAATCTCTTTCGATTTGTTAGGTAAAATTGAAAAATGTATTAATTTAATTGATTTTATTTTTTATTCCCATTATTTCAGCCCTCAAGCAATCTATAAGTATGCGTATCATGACCTCTGGAATCCTTCAACCATCGTCCACTATCATATCGCTAAGGAAGTTGTTCGAAATCTTCAACAATTCTAGATCGCAATTCATTTCCTTTTACAACGTTTTCACATTTTTTTTCTGTATAAATAAAGTCTGAAACGAGTTTTATTCACGCTGAATCTTAAAATTCTCTTTAAAAAAATGCTCTCACAATTTTCAGTTCTTGCACTACAATTCACATTTTATCTGGAAATATTTCTGGCATGAAGAGCTTGTGACAGATGTGACGGTGCTCTTTTCATTGCTACTTCGCAGTCATCTGCACATCAATACCAATGTCGCAAGATGCGAGCAGATTCAGCGAAGAAAGCTTCCAGAGGATAAACGGCGGCGACCCTTTGTTTTTAGTGTATTCGAGCCGGATTTTTAAAGGAATTTTATATACATTTTTTATATAAACAAAAAACTCACTGAAATGAAGAGAGAAATTGCGAAAATCCGTCTGAAATATAGAAAATTAATTAAATAATTCAAATAATCGGTGGAGATTTACGAAAATAAAGACTGCAAGAGCGCGTAATTTTGGAGTGTCGTAATTTAACATTTTTTGTTGAAATTTAAAAATCTCTTTCGATTTGTTAGGTAAAATTGAAAAATGTATTAATTTAATTGATTTTATTTTTTATTCCCATTATTTCAGCCCTCAAGCAATCTATAAGTATGCGTATCATGACCTCTGGAATCCTTCAACCATCGTCCACTATCATATCGCTAAGGAAGTTGTTCGAAATCTTCAACAATTCTAGATCGCAATTCATTTCCTTTTACAACGTTTTCACATTTTTTTTCTGTATAAATAAAGTCTGAAACGAGTTTTATTCACGCTGAATCTTAAAATTCTCTTTAAAAAAATGCTCTCACAATTTTCAGTTCTTGCACTGCAATTCACATTTTATCTGGAAATATTTCTGGCACAAAGAGCTTGTGACGGTGCTTTCTTCATTGCTACTTCGCCGTCATCTGCACATCAATACCAATGTCGCAAGATGCGAGCAGATTCAGCGAAGAAAGCTTCCAGAGGATAAACGGCGGCGACACTTTGTTTTTAGTGTATTCGAGCCGAATTTTTAGAGGAATTTTATATAAATTATTTATATAAACAAAAAACTCACTGAAATGAAGAGAGAAATTGCGAAAATCCGTCTGAAATATAGAAAATTAATTAAATAATTCAAATAATCGGCGGAGATTTACGAAAATAAAGACTGCAAGAGTGCGTAATTTCGGAGTGTCGTAATTTTTCTGTTGAAATTTAAAAATCTCTTGCGATTTGTTAGGTAAAATTGAAAAATTTATTAATTTAATTGATTTTATCTTTTATTCCCATTATTTCAGCCCTCAAGCAATCTATAAGTATGCGTATCATGACCTCTGGAATCCTTTAACCATCGTTCACAATCTTCAACAATTCTAGATCGCAATTCATTTCATTCTTTGAAGTTTTCACATTTGTTTCTGTATAAATGAAGTCTGAAACGAGGTTTATTCACACTGAATCTTAAAATTCTCTTTAAAAAATGCTGCTTTCACAACTTTCAGTTCTTGCACTGCAATTCACATTTTATCTGGAAATATTTCTGGCACAAAGAGCTTGTGACGGATGTGTCGGTGCTCTCTTCATTGCTACAGTCACCGTAGAACGGACGTGCTCCAGAATCTATGAAGAACCTCGGAAGCTGCTCGCCAAGCTTCTCCAGAATGCCGAGATGCCGCTAATCAGCGAAATAGTCTTGAGAAGGTTCAGAATTCGGATTCAGAAGATCTACTCAGCTATTCTCCAACATCAATCAATAACCTCATCAGATGCCCTCTTTCCAACACCATCGTTCCTCCCAGAAGAAGTTCAAACATCGCTCAATTCATTCCCGAACGGGAAGATGACAAAATCACGGCAGTCATCCATGAGTTGAAGCCGGAACTCCACAGAAGAAGACGGGCGGTCTGGGCTCGTCTGGCCTGAAGCGCCGATCGCCATTCGCAAGGCACTGTGACAAGGGAATAACGGATCGACTACGTAAATAGTTCAGTGGGAAGGAAAGTAATGTTACGAACTTTTAAACCTTTGGTAATCACACATAAGCTCCTTTTATATTTTCCAAATAATTTTATCATTAAAATGAATGTTAGTGAAGAGACACCAATACAATAAGGCAAAAAGGCACTTCTTAAAGTACTGATAAGAAGGAACTGAAAGGAGGAGTGGCACGGTAAAGCGAATTGTGAGTGTGGTTTCATTCTTTCAATAATGGCGGCCTCCAATAATATCCTACACACTATATTGCTGGTATGTTCTTTTTGTCTTTAATTCAGCATTTTTGGATTGTCGAATTTAAAGTGTAGAATGAGTCAGTTAGACGCTAGAATGCACCGTCAGAAAGCGAATAGGCGCAGGGGAACTTCTGAAGAATTCTTCGTTGAACTTCAGAAGAATTCTTCGTTGATCTTCAGAATTCAGAGAAATTCTCAGTTGAATTTCCGAAGAATTCTCCGTTGATCTTCAGAATTCTTCGTTGATCTTCTTCAGAAGAAGAATTCTTCGTTGATCTTCTTCAGAAGAAGAATTCTTCGTTGAACTTCAGAAGAATTCTTCGTTGAACTTCAGAAGAATTCTTCGTTGAACTTCAGAAGAATTCTCCGTTGAACTTCAGAAGAATTCTTCGTTGAACTTCAGAAGAATTCTTCGTTGAACTTCAGAAGAATTCTTCGTTGAACTTCAGAAGAATTCTTCGTTGAACTTCAGAAGAATTCTTCGTTGATCTTCTTCAGAAGAAGAATTCTCCGTTGAACTTCAGAAGAATTCTTCGTTGATCTTCTTCAGAAGAAGAATTCTTCGTTGATCTTCAGAATTCTTCGTTGATCTTCAGAATTCTCAGTTGATCTTCAGAATTCTCAGTTGATCTTCAGAATTCTCAGTTGATCTTCAGAATTCTCCGTTGATCTTCAGAATTTTCTGTTGATCTTCTTCTTCAGAAGAATTCTCAATTCTCAGAATTCAGAGAAATTCTCAGTTGAATTTCAGAAGAATTCTCCGTTGATCTTCTTAGGAAGAAGAATTCTTCGTTGATCTTCAGAATTCTTCGTTGATCTTCTTCAGAAGAAGAATTCTTCGTTGATCTTCTTCAGAAGAAGAATTCTTCGTTGATTTTCTTCAGAAGAAGAATTCTTCGTTGATCTTCAGAATTCTTCGTTGATTTTCTTCAGAAGAAGAATTCTTCGTTGATCTTCAGAATTCTTCGTTGATTTTCTTCAGAAGAAGAATTCTTCGTTGATCTTCTTCTGAAGAATTCTTCGTTGAACTTCTTCTGAAGAATTCTTCGTTGATCTTCTTCAGAAGAAGAATTCTTTGTTGATCTTCAGAATTCTCAGTTGATCTTCAGAATTCTCCGTTGATCTTCTTCTTCAGAAGAATTCTTCGTTGATCTTCTTCTTCAGAAGAATTCTCAATTCTCAGAATTCAGAGAAATTCTCAGTTGATCTTCAGAATTCTTCGTTGATCTTCTTCTTCAGAAGAATTCTCAATTCTCAGAATTCAGAGAAATTCTCAGTTGATCTTCAGAATTCTTCGTTGATCTTCTTCAGAAGAAGAATTCTTCGTTGATCTTCAGAAGAATTCTTCGTTGATCTTCAGAATTCTCAGTTGACCGACCGCGCTTTGTAGATAACAACATCGGTGTTTTTCAGGTTGCCGGGATCGCACTCACTGCCGGCGTCCTGGGAGTTGTCATCGCCATTCTGGTCAACCAATCGAATACGAATAGCCCGACAAGCACTGAGGCTGATATCGTGGGTAAGTCTGTGAGCGACGAGCACAACTCATTTTCCAGAGAATACTCTTATCACCTCTTATCATTTTTCGTTTCTGGCAAAGATTCTCTCTGTTTAAATTGAATGAGAATTGCCCCGAACAATGTGATGCAACATCGTCAATGTTCCGTGAAAACCATTTAAACATTGGAGCAAATAAATTAGCGAAGCACATCGAGTTCTTTGCAGCCAAAACACTGAATATTGCGCCGCCCAGCAAAGTCGACAACAGCAATCCAAAATACCAGTCGTATCAGCAAGTTGTGCAGTTATACAAGTACGTTTCAATTGATTAATCATCGTTTCGTATCGGAAATTTGCGCTGCGGGGAGGGCATGGTTTAGAGCCCCCCGACCACTGAATGCGAAAATCGAAAACGTGATTCATACAGTTGGGCAAACACTGAAAAACTGAAGTTGGCTGAAAACGCCTGAAGATGCTCAAACGGCGTGCTCTCAGCCAGTGTGTCGTTTCGAAAAATGATTTCTCGAAAAATGGGTTTTCTCGAGAAATTTTTCTCGTTGATTACTCGAAAATTTTTCGAAAAATTTCTCGAAAAATCGCGAAAAATGATTTGAATGGAAATACGATAAACAACGCGTTTTGCGTTATTTCGGAGTGTCGTTCGAACTAGTTTATTATTTTTTTTATCGAAATGTTTTTTTTTTGAGAATTTTCGCAATTTTTCGAGAATTTTTCGGAAAAATTTCTCGAAAAAATCGCGAAAAATGATTTGAATGGAAATACGATAAACAACGCGTTTTGCGTTATTTCGGAGTGTCGTTCGAACTAGTTTATTATTATTTTTTATCGAAATGTTTTTTTTTCGAGAATTTTCGCAATTTTTCGAGAATTTTTCGGAAAAATTTCTCGAAAAAATCGCGAAAAATTATTTGAATGGAAATACGATAAACAACGCGTTCTGCGTTATTTCGGAGTGTCGTTTGAACTAGTTTATTATTATTTTTTATTGAAATGTTTTTTTTTCGAGAATTTTCGCAATTTTTCGAGAATTTCTCGAGAATTTTTGGAAATTTCTCGAGAAATTCTCGAGAAATTTTTCGAAATGCTTTCGAAACGACACACTGCTCTTAGCACAAAACTCCGCAAGTCTCCGCAATTATTAAAAGTTTGGCCTGAAATTGTGCGAGACTTGTGCAGCTTTGCTTCCGTCAATGGTCTGATCTTACTGTACTTTCTTGTCTCTCGGAACGGCAGAATCCGGAATTCCGCCCTTCTCAGGCCATCCATATATCAAAGAAAACCCAAAGATCTTCAGAGCCTCGGCGAACCTTTCTGCCGATCCATGCAATGACTTTTACGCGTACGCCTGTGGAAATTTCAAGGGAGCCGCGAGCTTCGATGTTTCCGATAGCTCCAACACAGCCGACATGATCGCGCAGTTGACTGATGACACCTATATTAGCACTGCGGTAAGCCACACTTTCAGACAATCTGCAATGGCAACGGGCCACTTTTTTCAGCCTCTTCCAGTCCAACAAACTCGCTGGTATTTCGACGCTTGCGTGTCAGCTCGTCAAAACTGGACCAACATTGTGGCCAACGGAACCGTTGTCACCAACGCGATCAATAAGCTCGCGGCTGGGCTCGCACAGTTTCCAAACCGAACTGTGTATCCGTTTCCCATGCTCGATCAAAGTACCAACGTCACAGCGTTTCCAGGAGCTTATGGTTTGGGATATCTCACCGGAAGTCTGACGGCTCAAGGCGTCGACACCATCATCTCTGCTTCGGTCGACACTAATTGGAAAGATCCTTCTGGCCCAGATGGCTTTGCTTACATGCTGGACCAGCCAACCACTTTCGCGGATAACACTTACTATTTGAAGGACTGGGCCAATTTGAAATTTTCGTGAGTTTCCTACCTGCAATCTTAGTTGGGGGTTTTTAGTCATTTTTGGAGGTTTAAAAAAAGTTTTTTTTCTGAAAATGTTATTAGATATACACGAATAACACTAGTAATTTTTAGAACACTTTTATTGGCAGACAACAAAAAATACGCACAAAAAAGAAAATGACGCTATCTTAGTTTGGGGGGGGGTCCAATGGTTTTTCGGCTTTCGAAAAAAAAATTTTTTTACACGTTTCTCGATTTTTTCAGCATAATATGGAAAACTAAAATAGCGCAAATGGCGTAAAATTGGCGCGAAAAACCCATCAAAAATTGGAACATTTTGGGGCTTGGCTCGGGCAGAATACGCAGCTCTGCGCTGCTCCAAAACCTGAGCATTCCGAGGAATTAAAATTTTGTCACACCGACAGAAATAAGCAGAATGGAATTCAGAATTCGGAAAATTCCGAGAAAAAATTCGAAAAATTGAAAAAAAAATTGAACAAAAAAATCAAAAAAAAAAGATTACGGTATTTTAAAGGCGCATACCTGATAACTAGATTTGCGTCTCGAGAGGATTTTTCTTTTGTAAATCGCTTTTTTTAAATAGCCTGAATATTTAAAAATTGAAAAATGTTTTACTTTCAAATTGCAAAAATTTCTTGCGCTATTTTCTCAATTTTATCAATATTTAATGGTTTAGCCAAAGTAAATGAGCACTACTTGCGTATTACCGCCGTAAAAAAGTTCCGACATTTTTTCGAGCCCGCGAAAATCGGGATTTGAATTTAGAGGCTCCGCCCATTTCATCATCAGACCGCATTTGCTATGCGCGATATATTTTTTGAATTTTTATTTTTTCTTCTGAATTTTCAGAATTAAACTGGATTAAAAGAACGAAATTGTATTTAAAAAAATCGTGAATTTTTTACACGTTTCTTCGAATGTTTAAATATATCAATTTGCGTCATTTATCTTTTTTTTTTCGTTTTTTCTGATAAAAATATATCGCGCATAGCAAATGCGCTCCAATGGGCGGATCCTCTAAATTCAAATCCCGAACTTTTTTACGGCGATAATACCAAGCTATGTATTTTGAAGCAAATATATTTAAAGCAGGGGAGCTTGCAGAATATTTCGTTTTATTTTTCGCAACAATTCTGCAAAAAAATTAGCATTAAAAATCCTTTTTTTAATTAAAAAAATTAAAAAATATGTTATGGAAAGTACGGTAAGCATCGCACCTTGTTTTCATGGTGTTTGCACACAATTATTGAAATATTTTTTTTTACCTAAAAAAATGGCCCAAGCTATGTATTCTGAAGCGGCGTGCAATTTATGTAGTCATTTGCAGAAAAAAAAGCAAAGAACACGAGGTAAGCTTCTTTTACGATTAATAATCCCAAATAAAATTATTGTTTGGCGCTATCTTTGTATTGAAAAATCTTCCAGTAACCGAATTTTAAGGTAATTTTTTATAAAATTCAAAAGAACAAAAAAAAAAGTAAAAAAAATTTTGCGCGGAGCGGAATCGAACCCTCAAGTGCCAGACTCCCGTCCTTCCCTCTTCCCACCTCCACAGGTGAAGCGCGATCGGTCTATCATAGGTACAGGTCTATGATAGACGTATGATAGGTCTATGGCGCCCGAGAAGGGTCCGCTCAGGCGCAGTAGGTCTATGATAGATCTATCATAGGCCTATCGCGCATCTGAAAATTCGAATTTTAGGCTCAAGTATTTTTGAATATTTTTTACTATTTTTCCGGTTTTTCATTATTTTTTTAATCATTTTTCGTATATTATTCATGACTCGACCAGTATGGAAGCACTTCCAATCGGAAAAAGAAAAAGGTTTCACGGAATTTTTATGTAGAATTTCTTGAAAAACGACGAGAAACTAACGACGCTGTATATAGTGCAATGTTTAACGCGAACCTGGTTTTTGTCGGTACATGGCATACCCCTACTCAAACCTTCCAGCCCTATTTAGAAATCTGCATACTGCCTCACGCGAGCCTGGTTTTTGTCGGTACATACCATACATCTAGTCACACCTGTGCCGACCATCGTTGTCGCTTCTTCGGCTAGGATCAAAGAGTAGTTATCCAATTCCCCGAAAAAAGATCCACGAATCAGTTTGAAGAGGAGGAAGATTAAGGAGCACAAACTGAATTTTTCCTTTGTTTCCTTCCCAGTTTTCCCCTTCCGTTAAACAATAATAAAGTAAATATTACTGAACATTTTCTGTTCTTAAATTTTTGTTTGCGAGGGCTGAACAGTCCGAAAGAACCGTCTGATGCCCGACAAGTTTCAGATAGGTCTGAAATTGACGAGGGATAGATTCATGATACGTCCATGATAGGTCTATAATTGATTCATCATAGGCCTATAAGCGCAGTAGACCTATGATAGACCTGCAATAACAAGCTAGCGCTGCCCCTCTTCGAGATGCGTGCGCCTCATCCTGGAGCTATGATAGACCGATCGCGCTTCACCTGTGTCGGCCACCGCTGCATTGTTATTTCGACGTGGTGAATGCATATAGGAAAGAAGGGGAATGAAGGGGGCGAGTAAAGGGCGCGATGCTCAGGATTTTCAGATCCAATCGTGGTTTTCGTGCCACGGGTAAGCGCCACGCGTGAAAAAAAACTCACAAATATTTTAACAGTAACAACAAACAATTGTACAACAAAAAAATTAGAAAAACCTCCAAAAATGACTAAAAACGAGTGGACCCCCCCCCCCCAACTAAGAATTGCGCCGGGAGGGATACCATTTCGTTGACTGAATTTCAGACTGAATAAAACAATCACTGAAACGATGCTCCTATTGGCAAGCGTGCAAAACAAAACACTTGACCGGAGCATTCTTCAAGAAGACGTTAATGACATCATTAATCTTGACCAACTTCTCGCGCTCAACTTCTCCACAGATGACACCACTCGCCGTCAGCAGGAGAGAAGTTACAACCCGAACACGTTGAGCCAGCTGCGAGATCTCTACCATGATACAATATTCAGGTAAAGACGAAGAAGGTGTGGCGTCGAAAAGGCACTTAATTCGGGGGGTACCAAGTTCATGATTCGGGGACGCTTCTTCTGTCTTTTTGCAGTTCGTGGTACTTGGGGAGACAAAGAATTGAAGGATTCAGTACTCATATTGAGCTCCGGAACACGATTTTTGGTTTGAGATCTGAACAATGACTCAAAAACAGCTTGACTGTCATGAACTTGGTACCCCCGAATCATTGTACCCCCCCCCCCCGAATTAAATGCCCGTCGAAAAGCTGCACATTTTCAGCTGGCACATGTTCTTGCCACTGGCTGTCGGACCCGCCGAGCACGTTCTTGATAAGCTCTTGAACGGGAACTCATTCCAATACTACATCACAATGGAGCCGCTCATGCTGAATAAGCTGCTCCTGGCTTTGAATGAACAAAACACCTACGGAATCACGCCGAGAGCGCTTGTCAACTATTTCTATTACCGGCTCGTTGACTCGCTCAGCCAATTTCTTCCATGGCCAACACAAGTAAGCAACTTCAATTTTTTCAAACGAATCTTATCTTTTTTTGCAGTCGGACACCGTTCGTCCGTACTTCAAGGTTCAGAAGCAGCCATTCGGACGACGAAGACGTGACTTGCCAAATAAGAGAAAGCATCAGATGAAGCAGATCGACGATTTTTCACAGGCTCAGACCGATTGTATTGGTGAAACTATTGAAATGATGCAGGTAAGCGGCACATCTCAATCATCACAGTCTGGAGACCAGAGAAGGGCGGAATTCCGTTTTCCGGATTCCGGATTCCGTGAAAAACATTTTTTTCCGTTTTCCGGATTCCGGATTCCGTGAAAAATTTTTTTTTCCGTTTTCCGGATTCCGGATTCCGAGTTCCCAACATCCAATTCCGCCCAACTATGAGTTTTAATACTTTATTCTCAATTGTTGTGAAAAGTATACTTTTTTGATCTCCCGCAAAAATTAATGGTTAAAATTCCAGATTCCGCCGTTTTTTACACTCCGTATTCCGGATTCCGGATTCCGTGAAAAAATTATTTTTTTCCGTCTTCCGGATTCCGAGTTCCCAAAATTCTCAAATCTTTATTTTGAACACTCACTTTTTGAAAACGTAAAAAAATGTACATAATTTTCCATTAGATTTTGTCACTATTTTTTCTGTAAATTTGTAAATATTTTTTATTGATTTTTTCATAGAATTACACAGTTTTAAAGTGAGGGATTTCTTTCCAATAGATCTAACCATTTCTAGAAAAAAAATGGAAAAACTCGCTAATTTACTTCTGACTTCTGAATCAAAAACACTCAAAAATGAAAAAAAAAACGAAAAAAATTGAAAAAAATTAAAAACTTTTGCAATGATGCAATTTCATCTTCTGCAAGTTGTCGTGAGGGTGTTCCGCAGCTACAGTAGGATTTTCACAAAAAAATATCCCAAAAAAAAGCCCGCGGGCATTCTTTATGGCCAGTACTGTATATAATTTCCATAAATGCGGGCGAAAAACCAGAAAAGGGCGGAATTCCGGATTCCGCCGTTTTTTTATGCCGTCTTCCGGATTCCAGATGCCGTGAAAAAATTTTTTTCCGTCTTCCGGATTCCGGATTCCGTGAAAAAAAAATTGTTTCCGTTTTCCGTATTCCGGATTCCGTGAAAAATTGTTTTTTCCGTTTTCCGGATTCCGGATTCCGTGAAAAAAAATTTTTTCCGTTTTCCGGATTCCGGATTCCGTGAAAAAAAATTTTTCCGTTTTCCGGATTCCGGATTCCGTGAAAAAAAATTTTTTTTCCGTTTTCCGGATTCCGGATTCCGTGAAACATTTTTTTCCGTTTTCCGGATTCCGGATTACGTGAAAAATTTTTTTTCCGTTTTCCGGATTCCGGATTCCGTGAAACATTTTTTTTCCGTTTTTCGGATTCCGGATTCCGTGAAACATTTTTTTCCGTTTTCCGGATTCCGGATTACGTGAAAAATTTTTTTTCCGTTTTTCGGATTTCGGATTCCGTGAAAAATTTTTTTTCCGTTTTCCGGATTCCGGATTCCGAGTTCCCAACATCCAATTCCGCCCAACTATGAGTTTTAATACTTTATTCTCAATTGTTGTGAAAAGTATACTTTTTTGATCTCCCGCAAAAATTAATGGTTAAAATTCCGGATTCCGGATTCCGCCGTTTTTTACATTCCGGATTCCGGATTCCGTGAAAAAATTTTTTTCCGTTTTCCGAATTCCGGATTCCGTGAAAAAAATTTTTTTCCGTTTTCCGGATTCCGGATTCCGTGAAAAAAATTTTTTTCCGTTTTCCGGATTCCGGATTCCGTGAAAAAAATTTTTTTTCCGTTTTCCGAATTCCGGATTCCGTGAAAAAATTTTTTTTCCGTTTTCCGGATTCCGGATTCCGTGAAAAAAAATTTTTTCCGTTTTCCGGATTCCGTGAAAAAAAATTTTTTTTCCGTTTTCCGGATTCCGGATTCCGAGAGTTCCCAAAACTCATTTTTTAGTACGCCAACGCTCGAGTCTTCATCGACAAGATCTATCCAACAGCACAAGATCGTAAAAACGTTCGTGAGCACGTTGCGAAGGTTGCCAGCAGCATCGTTATCGGATTCCGATCAATGATTGATCAGCTGGATTGGATGACTACTTCAACAAAGAAGGGAGCCTATAATAAAATTGAGAATCTTGTGAAGAACATTGCGTATCCTGACTGGATCACCGATGATAAGCAGCTCACAGATTATCACGCTCAAATGAACTTCACCAAAGACAACGACTACATCACTATGTACTTCAATGCGGTGAATTTCGGCTTGTATAAAAACTGGGATCAACTCGTCATCGGAGCGGCTGATCGTACTGGATTCAACGGAGCACCCGGAGTCACGAATGCTTGGTATCAACCAGAGCTCAACTCGATCACTTTCCCGGCTGGAATTCTGAAGAAGCCGTTCTATGATTTCAGCTGGCCAGCCTCGGTGAACTTTGGAGCTATGGGTGTGATTGCTGGGCACGAGTTGACTCATGGATTCGACGATGAGGGAGTCCAATGGAACGGAGTCGGCGCGTTGAGCGGGTAGGTGAACGAACAGGGTGCGCCATAAATATAGCGCCGCATTCAAGACGGTGTAAAAACATCTTCAAATCAAAATATTTTTTTCTGAAAATCATTCAAAATGTTTATTAAAACATAACAAAAAAGATAGCATCAACAATTTTTGAATCTTCCTTTCCTTCGCTTTGATGACTGCTCTCGAAGTCTCTAAGGCAAAATAGCGGCGCTATATTTATGGCGCACCCTGTAGAACTCGCACGATTTGAATGCGTTCAGATGGATGGACAGCCAATCGCAGAGCGCATTTACATCATTTTTTTTTATTTTCGACTCAGAATAAATATTTCCTCATTAATGGTTAAAATTCCGTTTTCCGCCTGAACGCCTCGCCTGAATACTCACTATACAGGGTGCGCCATAAATATAGCGCCGCATTCAAGACGGTGTAAAAACTTCAAATCGAAATATTTTTCTCTGAAAATTATTCAAAATGTTTATTAAAACATGTCACAAAATATAGCATTAACAATTTTCGAATCTTCCTTTCCTTCGCTTTGATGACTGCTCTCGAAGTCTCTAAGGCAAAATAGCGGCGCTATATTTATGGCGCACCCTGTAGAACTCGCACAATTTAAATGCGTTCAGATGGATGGACAGCCAATCGCAAAAGTCGTTTACCAGCATGGCGCAGTGTGTCGTTGACGAGTACAACAACTTCTGTCCACTTGACAAAGCGACGTATGGAGCAGCTGCTTGCATTGATGGAGCTCAAACTCAAGGAGAAAACATCGCCGACAACGGAGGTACAGCTTTTTTTTGGGCTGAATCAAAAACTGTAAATCAGTCGTTTCGAAAAATGCGTTTTTCGAAACATTTCCGAAAAATTCTCGAGAAATTTTTCTCGTTGATTTCTCGAGAATTTTTCGAGAATTCCTCGAAAAAATTTTCGGAAATTTCTCGAGAAATCGCGAAAAATGATTTGAATGGAAATACGATAAACAACGCGTTTTGCGTTTTTCGGAGTGTCGTTCGAACTACTTTATTATTATTTTTTATCGAAATGTTTTTTTTTCGAGAATTTTCGAAATTTTTCGGAAATTTTTCGAGAAATTTTTTGAAAAATTCTCGAAAAATTTCTCGAGAAATCAACGAGAAAAATTTCTCGAAATGCTTTCGAAACGACACACTGCTGTAAATTATTAAAAACTTTTGCAATAATGCAATTTCAATTTTCTGCAAGTTGCCGTGAGGGTGTTCCGCAGCTACAGTAGGATTTTCACAACAAAATATCTGTTTTCAGCGTAGTTATCTCAAAAAAAAGTGGACCAGAGTAGGGCGGAATTGGATTTTGGGAACTCGGAATCCGGAATCCGGAATCCGGCAAACAGAAATAAAATTTTTTTTCACGGAATCCGGAATCCGGAAAACGGAAAATTTTTTTTCACGGAATCCAAAATCTGGAAAACGGAAACAAATTTTTTTCACGGAATCCGGAATGCGGAAAACGGAAAAAAAAATTTTTCACGGAATCCGGAAAACGGAAAACGGAATGAAAAAACGGCGGAATCCGGAATTCCGCCCTTCTCTGCTGTGGACATTCTTTATGGCCACTGTACTGTAGATTGCTGAAAATACGTGGAGCAACTCGAAAAAATGCTCATTTTTCAGGAATCCACTCGGCATTCCGTGCTTACAAAAATTACGTGAATCTCTATGGTCCGGACGCAGCTCTTCCAGACGACATCTTCCAATATTTCAACCCAGATCAACTGTTCTTCATGAGTTTTGCTCAGGTCTGGTGTGACACTCCGGAGAGTGACGAAGGGTTCCTAAGACAAATTCTGGTGGACGTGCACTCTCCGGCCATCTACCGTGTCCTTGGATCCATCCAGAATTTTCCGGCGTTCAAGTCGGCATTCAATTGCCCGTCTTCCACGTATGCTCCAGATCAGCATTGCAACGTTTGGGTCTCCGATATTGATACCAGTGAGTTACTGATTACTCGAAAAATGCGTTTTTCGAAAAATTTACGAAAAATTCTCGAGAAATTTTTCTTGTTGATTTCTCGAGAACTTTTCGAAAATTTCTCGAGAAATCGCGAAAAATGATTTGAATGGAAATACGATAAACAACGCGCTTTGCGTTATTTCGGAGTGTCGTTCGAACTAGTTTATTATTATTTTTTATCGAAATGTTTTTTTTTCGAGAATTTTCGCAATTTTTCGAGAATTTCTCGAGAATTTTTCGAGAATTTTCGCAATTTTCGAGAATTTCTCGAGAATTTTTCGAGAATTTTCGCAATTTTTCGAGAATTTTTCGAGAATTTTCGCAATTTTTCGAGAATTTTTCGGAAAAATTTCTCGAAAAGTCGCGAAAAATGATTTTAATGGAAATACGATAAACAACGCGTTTCGCGTTATTTCGGAGTGTCGTTCGAACTAGTTTATTATTATTATTTATCGAAATGTTTTTTTTCGAGAATTTCTCGAGAATTTTTCGGAAAATTTTCGAGAAATTTTTCTTGTTGATTTCTCGAGAATTTTTCGAGAATTTTCGCAATTTTTCGAGAACGTTTTTTTTTCTAAAATTTATCGAGAAATCAACGAGAAACATTTCTCGAGAAATCAACGAGAAAAATTTCTCGAGAATTTTTCGGAAATTTTTTGAGAAAATTTTCGAAAATTTCTCGAGAATTTTCGAAATATTTTGAAAATTTCTCGAGGAATCGCGAAAACTGATTTGAATGGAAATACGATAAACAACGCGCTTTGCTTTATTTCGGAGTGTCGTTTTTTTTTCTAAAATTTTTCGAGAATTTCTCGCAAAATTTTTCTCGTTGATTTCTCGAGAATTTTTGGGAAAAATTTCTCGAAATGCTTTCGAAACAACACACTGATGAGAGGCGCATGATGGAAGACAATAGTTAATACGTTTCCAGCTTACGGACTTCCAAATGTGCAGACAGATTTGAACGTGGCTCCGGAGGCTCAAATCACTTCAAGAGACGTCGATAAAATGAATGCGTATCAGATGGCGGTTAACTATTACTCTGTGAGTTTTTTTTTTGATTTCGCTGGAGCCATCCGGCTTACTGTATCACCTTGTAGTAGAGAGCACAAATAGCGCCGCGTTTAATGGGGTTATTCATGAAAAGCACGAAAATGCATTTTAATGCAAAAAAATGCATTTTAATGCAAAAAAATGCATTTTAATGCAAAAAAATGCATTTTAATGCAAAAAAATGCATTTTAATGCAAAAAAATGCATTTTTTTGCATTAAAATGCTTTTCGTGCTTTTCATGAATAACCCCCATTAAAGAAGCTCGTTATTCGGTTTCAGGGCGGTTCTTGAGTAGTGTGTCGTATCGATTCAAAAATCGATCAATTTTGATTCGATTTGTTGAACGGGCAAATCGACTTGAATCGATTCGATTTGAAAATGGAATTGAATCGATTCGATTCGATTCGATAAAATCGAATCAACAAAAAAAAATTTTTTTCCGTTTTCCGGATTCCGCGAAAAAAAAGTTTTTTCCGTTTTCCGGATTCCGAATTCCGCGAATAAAATTTTTTTTCCGTTTTCCGGATTCCGAATTTCACGAATAAAAATTTTTTCCGTTTTCCGGATTCCGGATTTCGCGAAAAAAAAATGAAAAAAAAAATTCGATTCGATTCGATAAAATCGAATCAACAAAAAAAAATTTTTTTCCGTTTTCCGGATTCCGGATTCCGCGAATAAAATTTTTTTCCGTTTTCCGGATTCCGAATTTCGCGAATAAAAATTTTTTCCGTTTTCCGGATTCCGGATTCCGCGAAAAAAAAAAATGAAAAAAAAATGAAAAAAAAATTCGATTCGATTCGATAAAATCGAATCAACAAAAAAAAATTTTTTTCCGTTTTCCGGATTCCGGATTCCGCGAATAAAATTTTTTTCCGTTTTCCGGATTCCGAATTCCGCGAATAAAATTTTTTCCGTTTTCCGGATTCCGGATTCCGCGAAAAAAAAAATGAAAAAAAAATTCGATTCGATTCGATAAAATCGAAGCAACAAAAAAAAATTTTTTTCCGGATTCCGGATTCCGCGAATAAAATTTTCTTTTCTTTATTTTTGCATTATTTTTGTTGATTCGATTTTATCGAATCGAATCGAATCGAACGATTCGATTTTTATTCAATCGCGATTCGAATCATGTTGAATCGATTTAATGCAAATTTTAATTTTAATGCAAAAAAAATGCATTTTAATGCAAAAAAATGCAAAAAAAAATTGCATTAAAATGCTTTTCGTGCTTTTCATGAATAACCCCCATTAAAGAAGCTCGTTATTCGGTTTCAGGGCGGTTCTTGAGTATAAAAATCGATTTCAGAAATCCGTGAACACCTCCATCAACCCATGCGATGATTTCTTCGGATATGCCTGTGGAAGCTTCAACCAACCGGTGTCTTTCTACACGGCCCGTGCTCAGAATCTAGTCTACATGTCGCAGAAACTCGAGGATCCAAAATACTACAACGACACTATTATTAACTGCCCGGCTCTGATCAAGGAAAGGCAATTCTACAATGCGTGTCTCGTTGCCACTGTCAACTATCAAACTGAAGACAATATTCTCCTCTCGAAAAACTATATTCAAGCCAAGATAAGTGCTCTGCAAGTATTCATTGGCCAGCCGTTCACCATGGTGAATGGAGGAACTGCGACTCTTCCAAACTCCAAGCAACTTGCTGATGCTCTCGGTTATCTTTCGTTCACTCAAGGAATCGACACGTTGATCAGCCCACTCGTTGACACCTATTGGATTGATAATAGCAAGGGATATCAATTGTTCATCGATCAGAACACCGGATATTTGTCCAAGACCTTCTACCAGCCAGCTGCTTGGAAGAATGAGAAACCCAAGTATTTCAACACGGCGTTCAAAGTTATTCAGAGGTACTCTAGAGAGCAGAACATCACCCTGCCAGCCGGCCTCAATGACACTCTTTCCCGAGTTTTGGACTTCGAGCAGATGATTGCCACCGATTATAGTACCGACGATGACACTCGCAGACACTACAATCGATCGTGGAATCTTGTGGAAATTGGAAACTTGGGTGCCACCTACACCTTCTTAGACTGGACAGTATTCTTCTCACATGTGCCAGCTACCGCTCAGCCGAAGTTGGTTTCCGCGTACCCAGTCTCCATAATGGAGGTTGACAGAATCAAGAGCTTCTCGAATGACTATAAAACGCTTGACGCGAATCTGCTGGTTAACCTTCTGTATCTGCGGCAGTTGCTCGGCAATGCGCAGTACATTCCGTCATATATCTCGGCGTTCCGTGGAATGACTGAAGAATCCGTTTTCCTCGGACTCTCTAGAAGAAGGACAATTCCAAACCATATTCCACCGAACGCGGATGTCGAGGCGAATGGGCCGAGCTGTGCGGGCATCGCCAACAATCTGATGCAGTATGCGAATGGACGCGTCTTTGTTGACTACATGTACCCAACAGCTCAAAGTGTGGAGGATATACGTGCTTCTGCTGGTGGTATTATCGGGAATGTGATCACATCCTTCCAAGGAATGATTGATCAATTGGACTGGATGACACCAGACACCAAAAAGAAGGCTTATGATAAGACTGTCAACATTAGTGAGTTGAACGCAGTGGGTCGTTTCGAAAAATGCGTTTTTCGACAATTTTCGGAAGTTTCACGAAAAATTCTCGAAGAATTTTTCGAGAAATCACGAAAAATGATTTGAATGGAAATACAATAAACACCGCGCTTCGCGTTATTTCGGAGTGTCGTACGAACTAGTTTATTGTTATTTTTTATAGAAATTTTTTTTTTCGAGAATTTTCGAAATTTTTCGAGAATTTCTCGAAAAATCCTCGAGAAAAATTTCACGTTGATTTTTCGAAAATTTTTCGAAAAATTTCTCGAAAAATCACGAAAAATGATTTGAATGGAAATACGATAAACACCGCGCTTTGCGTTATAAAAAAGTTCCGACATTTTTTCGAGCCCGCGAAAATCGGGATTTTTTAAATTTAGAGGCTCCGCCCATTTCATCATCAGAGCGCATTTGCTATGCGCGATATATTTTTTGAATTTTTATTTTTTCTTCTGAATTTTCAGAATTAAACTGGATTAAAAGAACGAAATTGTATTAATCGTGAATTTTTTTACACGTTTCTTCGAATGTTTAAATATATCAATTTGCGTCATTTATTTATTTTTTCGTTTCTTCTGATAAAAATATATCGCGCATAGCAAATGCGCTCTGATGATGAAATGGGCGGAGCCTCTAAATTCAAATCCCGATTTTCGCGGGGGGCTCGAAAAAATGTCGGAACTTTTTTTTACGGCGATAATAGTTTATTATTATTTTTTATCGAAATGTTCTTTTTCTTTTTCAGAAAATTTTCGAGGAACTTTTCGAAAATTTTTTCGGAAATTTCTCGAAAAATCCTCGAGAAATTTTTCTCGAGGATTTTTCGAACATTTTTGGAGAAATTTTTCAAAAAATTCTCGAAAAATGATTTGAATGGAAATACGATAAACAACGCGCTTTGCGTTATTTCGGAGTGTTGTTCGAACTACTTTATTATTATTTTTTATCGAAATGTTTTTTTTTTCGAGAATTTTCGCAATTTTTCGAGAATTTTTTGAAAAAATTTCTCGAATTGCTTTCGAAACGACACACTGGTTATTTCCAGAACAAAACGTCGCCTTCCCTGACTGGATCCGAAACGACAGTCTTCTCAGCGCCTACTACGCCGATCTCGTCATTGCCGATGGCGACAACTACTATGACATTTACGATAAGCTTGTCAGATTCAACATTGAAGTCCAGTACAATCAACTGAATGCGGCACCAGCCAACAGAAATGATTTCCTTGGACAACCGGCGACGGTCAACGCGTGGTACCAACCGCAACTGAATTCGATCACTTTCCCGGCGGGCATTCTCGTTCCGCCATACTTCAATCCATTGTGGCCGCCAAGTATCAACTACGGAGCCATGGGATTGGTTGCCGGCCACGAGTTGACTCACGGGTTCGATGATGAAGGAGTCCAATGGGGGCCAACTGGAAATCTTGATGACTGGATGGATGATACGTCGAAGACCGGATTCCAGAATATGGCAAAATGCGTCATTAACGAGTACAACAATTTCTGTCCATTGAATGCGTCACTCTACACGCCAAACTGTGTTAAAGGAACTCAGACGCAAGGAGAAAACATTGCTGATAACGGTGGTAAGTGTTTCATCGGGAATTGGGTATTATAACTGCATTTCCCCCCACAAACCTCGGTATCACCCCCCCCCCCCCACTGGAATGAACCGGAATCGCTCCCCCCCCCTTTTTTTTGTTTTATTTATCCAAAAATCACGTGTAATCAATCTTCTTTTCAACATTTTCAATTCATTTCATTTCAACATTTCGTGTGGGGGGTGATTCTGGAATTGTGGGGGGTGATTCTAGAGTCGTGTGGGGGGGTGATTCTGGAATTGTGGGGGGTGATTCTGGAGTCGTGTGGGGGGGGGGGGGTGATTCTGGAATTGTGGGGGGTGATTCTGGAGTCGTGGGGGGTGATTCTGGAGTCGTGTGGGGGGGGGGTGATTCTGAAATTGTGGGGGGTGATTCTGGAGTCGTGGGGGGTAATTCTGGAATTGTGGGGGGGGATTCTGGAGTCGTGGGGGGTGATTCTGGAATTGTGGGGGGTGATTCTGGAGTCGTGGGGGGTGATTCTGGAATTGTGGGGGTGATTCTGGAATTGTGGGGGGTGATTATGGAGTCGTGGGGGGTGATTCTGGAGTCGTGGGGGGTGATTCTGGAGTCGTGGGGGGTGATTCTGGAGTCGTGGGGGGTGATTCTGGAGTCGTGGGGGGTGATTCTGGAATTTTGGGGGGTGATTCTGGAGTCGTGGGGGGTGATTCTGGAGTCGTGGGGGGGGGGGTGATTCTGGAATTGTGGGAGGTGATTCTGGAGTCGTGGGGGGTGATTCTGGAATTGTGGGGGGTGATTCTGGAGTCGTGGGGGGTGATTCTGGAATTGTAGGGGGTGATTCTGGAATTGTGGGGGGTGATTCTGGAATTGTGGGGGGTGATTCTGGAATTGTGGGGGGTGATTCTGGAATTGTGGGAGGTGATTCTGGAATTGTGGGAGGTGATTCTGGAATTGTGGGGGGTGATTCTGGAATTGTGGGGGGTGATTCTGGAGTCGTGGGGGGTGATTCTGGAGTCGTGAGGAGTGATTCTGGAATTGTGGGGGGTGATTCTGGAGTCGTGGGGGGTGATTCTGGAATCGTGGGGGGTGATTCTGGAATCGTGGGGGAGGGGTAATTCCGGTTCATTCCAGTGGGGGAGAACAAGGATATAATTTGGGGGGTCATTGTGAAAGATTACCTCTTTTCCGGAATCGCCCCCCACATCAAGAGGTGGGGGGCGATTCGGATATTTATACCTCACAGAATAGTCCCCCACATCCAAAAGTAATCGAAAACATAACTGTGGGGGGGGGGGGTGATTCCGGTTATGGGGGGGGGGCGATTCTGTAAAATTACCGCGACTTGGAGTCGGAGAATCGGGGAATCGGAGCTCAATGCTATTTTTCGAATTTCAGGAGTTCACGCCGCATTCAACGCCTACAAAACGCATCAAGCGCTCGATGGGCCAGATCCACGGCTCCCTGATCGGCTCTTCGGACAATTCACCCACGATCAATTGTTCTTCATGAGTTTTGCTCAAGTGTGGTGTACAGTTCGTCCTTCTGACGACGATTTGTATACTAGCCTTATGACCGATCCACATTCGCCGTCCATGTACAGAGTCGCTGGTACCATACAGGTCAGTTGTCGAAGAAATTGAGAAAAACAAATAAACAACGACATCCGGAATCCGGAAAAAGGAAAAAAAATTTTGCAACGGAATCCGGAACCTGGAATTCCGCCCTTCTCTGCTGACAACCAGTGTGTAGTGTGTCGTTTCGAAAAATGATTTTTCGAAAAATTTCCGAAAAATTTTTCTCGTTGATTTCTCGAGAAATTTTCGAGAGTTTTCGAAATTTTTCGAGAAATCGCGAAAAATGATTTGAATGGAAATACGATAAACAACGCGCTTTGCGTTATTTCGGAGTGTCGTTCGAACTAGTTTATTATTATTTTTTATCGAAATGTTTTTTTTTTTGTTGAGAATTTTCGAAATTTTTCGAGAAATTCTCGAGAAATTCTTCGGAAATTTTTCTCGTTGATTTTTCGGAAAAAGTTCGAAAAAAAGACAACGAATACGTTGAGGTGATCGACCCACAGTTTAAAAATACGATTTCAAACCGCCGCCGAAGGCATTGATCGGTAGAGCGCATTTGCACACTATTTTTGTTGATTCGATTTTATCGAATCGAATCGATTTTTATTCAATCGCGATTCGAATCATGTTGAATCGATTGAATCGTTTCAATCGATCAATTCCAAAATCGACACGACACACTAGTACTATTTTGAATTAAAATGCAAGGCGGTGTCGGGTATCGCCACCAAGAAAGTCTGTGCGCCTTTAAATTATTTTTGGCTTTCAAATAAATAATTTTACTATTTTCTCGCCATTGCCATCGTTCATTTTTGGCTGTAAAATATTATTTTTATGAAATTAATTTTAATTTTTTCCGAAAATGTGAATTTTTCGCACAATAGGAGTTTTTCTCCAAAAAATTGAGGGCCTCGTAAATCGACACATTAAAGGCGCACAGACTTTCTCGGTGACGATATCCAAAACCGCCTTGCATTTTAACTGAACATAACACTGAATTAAAATGCATTTTTTTGCATTAAAATGCATCATGAATAACAGCATTAGGATTTTCATTTTCGGAAAAAGAAAAACGTCGCTGCCTCATCAAAAATGCCGGGTGGTCTTGCTCTTATTAGACTGCTTAAAATGAAAAGCTCTTCTTCATTTTGAAGCGAATAGAGCTCACAGATTTTTAGTTTAGAAATATTTGATTCTTTTCTCTGAAAAAATTGAAAAAAAACAATGGTATTTTTGACTTTTGACTCCCCGAATAGTGCGCTCTCTTCAATCTGCTCAACGTTTTCTTTTTTTGAGAATAATCAAAATAAACTGAAATTCTCATTTTCTTCAGAATTTCCCCGCCTTCCAAACAGCGTTCAATTGTCCACTTGGATCTGCAAGCGCTCCAAAGGATCACTGTGAAGTGTGGGTGCCGAAAAAGTATCAATAGAAGACCGAATACGTTTTTGTTTCTGCTCCTTATTTTTCTTTTGTGTCTTCATCTGCCTTCATTTTAAATTCGTTACAATCTCATTGTAATCACTGATGCTCAATATAAAGCCGTTAATAATTCTGAAAGTGGACTATTCTCGTTGTTTCCCCGTAAAAATTAGCAATATTTCTTCCTAAATTATTAGGTTGAACACAAAGTTATGGCGTTTTTTAACCTTCAACTTTAAATGACCATAACTTTTTTTAAAATCAAATTTATGAATCGAAATAAAAACCATTAGAATCAATACATGCGGTGTTTACACACAATTTAAAAAATTTTGTTTTTTCTTGCTTTCTGTGTTTTTTCCTCTCTTTTTACCTAAAAATTGAGCAATTTTGGCGATTTACATTCGTGAAAATCGCAGAAAAAAATATCAAAAAATAAGAAAGTAAGTATTTTTTGCGAATAAAAAAACTCTCTTATTGCCATTTAAAAAACTGTAATACTAAATGGCAACTTAAAAAAAAAATTTTTATTCTTATTTTTACTACATTTTTGTATTATTCGCACTTTTAAAAAAAGGAATAATATTAAAAATATATTAGAAAAATGCGGTTTAAAAAATTAAATGTTTTTTAGCAGATAGTACGGTAAGCATTGCACGCGGTGCTTACACACAATTTTGAAATTTTTGTTTTTTAGTGCTTCCCTTCTTTTACCTAAAAATGGACAAATCACGACGATCTAAATTCATAAGCGGCGTGCAATTTGCAAAACAAAATATCATAAAATAAGAAAGTAAGTATTTTTTAAAAATAAAAAATATATTATTGTCATTTTAAAAACTGTAAAATTGATCGGCAACTTTTTGAAAAAAATTTTAATTTTTCATTTTTACTACATTTTTGATATATTCGCATTTTTAAACAAAGAAATAATGTTAAAAATATTAGGTTGAACACAAGGTTATTGCGTTTTTTTAACCTTCAACTTTAAATGACCATAACTTTTTTTTAAATCAAATTTATTAATCGAAATAAAAACCATTAGAATCAATACATTTTTGCCAATGAGAAACAAGTTTCTTTATGCCGGTAGCGTAAAAGTCCGGGTTTCTGGAAGCGACGTTGAACTCATTGAAGGCATTTTCGGCATCGTCTTGGCTTTTGAAGCATTTCTCACGAAGGAAGTTGTCGAGGAGCTTGAAAAAGTGGTAATCGGTGGGCGAGAGGTCTGGTGAATATGGTGGATGAGGCAGAGTCTCATAGCCTAATTCGTTCAGCTTTTGCAAGGTCGGTATGTCCGAGCATTATTTTGGAGATGAATTGGTCCCTCTTTGTTGATCCATGCTGGGCAAGCAGTCGAATGGAGAACACGACTTTGGCAGTCTGACACCCAATGGACCGTGCGACGTGCTTGGTGGCTAGGAACACCTTGGTATTTTCAACTTTCCCGCTTGCTTACGTCGAAATTGCGGCACATCGCACGAAACTGCTGTCAGACCACGGAATCGGTTCTGCCCCAACGTAAGTTTTTTTTTGCTTTTCTGATTTTGCTTTTTTTAAGTTCAATTGAATCATTACAAATAAGGATAAGTTACATTTGAATAAGCGTGGTGCTTTTCAGAAACAAAAATAATCCAAAAAAGCCGAAAAACCATTGGAAACCCCCCAACTAAGAAAGCGTATTTTTGTTGTCTGCCAATAAAAGTGTTTTAAAAATTACTAGTGTTATTCGTGTATATCTAATAACATTTTCAGAAAAAAAAAAATTTTTTAACCTTCAAAAATGACTAAAAACGAGTGGACCCCCCCCCCCCCAACTAAGATTGCCCCTCTTCATTTGCTGTAGCTAATTATTTGGAGCTGTCTGGCGAATTGCACGTTTTTATTTCGATAACAACGTGGTTTCCATTCAAAAATAATGGAAGAGCTAGCAGGAGTTTTGTATAATAAATAAAAGTGAACTTTCACGCAAAAAACGTAAGTTGTTTGGATTGATG
The DNA here is from genome assembly GCA_003052745.1 of Caenorhabditis inopinata. NCBI lineage: Eukaryota > Metazoa > Nematoda > Chromadorea > Rhabditida > Rhabditidae > Caenorhabditis > Caenorhabditis inopinata. The sequence goes on along the minus strand of AP018152.1, from coordinate 4,072,701 downwards.
TATCCCGAAAAGCAGAGCCTTATTAATTACGTTTCATTCAGCAGCGACCATGTGGACCCGACGAGAGGAAATAATACAATCTTCACGGTATCAATACGAAAATTCGGTGAGCGTCAAACTTTGAGAATACCGGGAAAACGGGGTTGGTTATTGAACCAAAATTCCCCGTCCCGAGATGCTTCATTACGAGACGAAGACGAATCGTGAAAGCTGCAAAAATGTTGATTCACCGCTAACCACTCTTTCCCGAAATGCAAAATAGTTGAAGGAAGCGTTAGAGCATGTGCATTTCCTTCGAAATTATTATCCATTCAATGAAATTGCAAAGACCGAATTTATAGAGAATATGTTACAGTATGAATACGCGATCTCTGTCGTCAATCTTTGCATTGGTATGAACAGTTTTTTTGAATTCCCTTCCAAAGTGCTCAAATATCGTGGAGGAGCATTCATCATTTCATATGCAGTCATGATTCTTCTCTTCGGCTATCCAGTTTTATACCTCGAGCTCATTCTCGGCCAGTTTCATCGGTGCTCTTCTGCGATTTTCATTAGAAGATGTGTTCCTCTTCTGCAAGGCTTTGGATGCTTGGCAATGATTTCTGCTCTCGCAACTCTCTATAATTTTCAATTTTCATTGGCTCTTTTTTTGAAATTTGTGATTTCTCTCACCATGTATCAATGGAAAGGTTTGCCTTGGTCAAGCTGCGGCAACGTGTGGAATACAGATGGTTTGCCATCAGCGTCATTTTTTTGTTTTAAAATTGTTCAATTCCAGAATGCTACGAGTTTTACAGCAAACAATGTAGTGCAAATCTTAAAACAGCTCACATACTGTTTCAGAACAAATGCGTGAATGAAAGCATGCTGAATTATGATGAAATCGAGTCTGCAGAAGTGCAATATATCAAGTATGAACATCGGGGGGAAAATTGCTATAAACTTTATGGTCATTTCAGCAGAGTCATCTTTCAGCAGTTTGTTGGTTCCAGTCTTTCTCAATTTTCAATGTTCGACACCGAATTGGCCGATTTGTGGTTCATTATTTGGATTGTGATGGTCTTATTTCAAATTCGTGTTGGCAATTGCTTCACTTCCTTCATCTTTGTAATGGGATTATTCACGATAGCATTTTTATGCAAAAAAATGCATTTTATTTCAGCAACATTTTTTCGAGCCCGCGAAAATCGGGATTTGAATTTAGAGGCTCCACCCATTTCATCATCAGAGCGCATTTCAAAAAAATATATCGCGCATAGCCTCTAAATTCAAATCCCGATTTTCGGGGGCTCGAAAAAATGTCCGAACTTTTTTACGGCGATAATATGCTCAATTAAAATGCAAGGTGGTTTTGGATATCGTCACCGAGAAAGTCTGTGCGCCTTTAATGTGTCGATTTACGAGGCCCTCAATTTTTTGGAGAAGAACTCCTATTGTGCGAAAAATTCACATTTTCGGAAAAAATTTAAATTAATTTGTTAAAAATAATATTTTACAGCCAAAAATGAACGATGAGGAGGCGAAAAAGCGTAAAATTACTATGGCAATGGTGAAAAAATAGTAAAATTATTTATTTGAAAGATTAAAGGCGCATAGACTTTCTCGGTGACGATATCCGACACCACCTTGCATTTTAATTGAACATAGTACTGAATTAAAATTCATTTTTTTTGCACAGATGAAATGGGTGGAGCCTCTAAATTCAAATCCCGATTTTCGCGGGCTCGAAAAAATGTTGCTGAAATAAAATGCATTTTTTTGCATTAAAATGCTATCGTGAATAACCCCATAAAGAATTCAGCAGATTTAATATTCAATCAATAAATTGTGTGTTTCAGGTTCCTTGTATCTTTATATTCCTTATATGCTCTTTCTTCTTCATTCGATCACTGAATCTTGAAGGAGCCGTGGACGGTTTTCGCGAAATGCTCAATGTCGAATGGGCAGAGCTATTGTACACTGAAATATGGATAGATGCACTCAAAATGGTCATTGAAACGCTGTGCATCGGAATTGGTAGTCATACTGTACTTGCTTCAATGGCGAAACCGACGAAGAACACGTTTCAGGTTAGTTTCAGATTAATTCGTTGAGCAAAATGTAAAATAATTGTCTGCTCTGCTGCAGGTTGCCACACTTGCAGTCATTTTGAATTCGGCTCTCAATCTCATTATTATTGCAACTTTGTATTGTATTCTTGGGCATATACGAGTTACAACTGGAAGGCTTTCAGTGTACGATATTCGATTTATTCCGTCTGGTCAGTCTTAAATGCAAAATCTAATTTTTCGGGGCAATTTTAATTTGGGGGGGGGTCCACTCGTTTTTAGTCATTTTTGGAGGTTAAAAAAAAAATTTTTTTTACAATTGTTAATGCTAAAGTATGCTAAAATAAAGAGGCGCTGTGGCATTTCGGAAATTGCATTTCAAATATCATAATAAAGCGAAATTTAACGAGTTATGGGCAGTGTGTCGTTTCGAAAGCATTTCGAGAAATTTTTCTCGTTGATTTCTCGAGAAATTTTCCGAAAAATGAACGAGAAATTCTCGAAAAAAAAAATTTCGATAAAAAAAAATAATAAACTAGTTCGAACGACACTCCGAAATAACGCAAAGCGCGTGGTTTGTCGTATTTCCATTCAAATCATTTTTCGCGATTTCTCGAAAAATTGTTCGAGAAATTCTCGAAAAATTCTCGAGAAATCAACGAGAAAAATGTCGCGGGAATTTTTGAGAAATTTTTCGAAAAACGCATTTTTCGAGAAATCATTTTTCGAAACGACACACTGGTTATGGGCCGGAATCGCCAAGAAATATCCAGTCACCTAGTCATTTTCTTTTTTTTTTTGCGTCTTTTTGTTGTCTGCCAATAAAATTGTTCTAAAAATTTCTAGTGTTATTCGTGTATATCTAATAACATTTTCAGAAAAAAAACCGTTTTTTAAAACCTCCAAAAATGACTAAAAACGAGTGGACCACCCCCCCCCAACTAAGATTGCGCCAATTTTTCAATCTCGTTGTGTTCGTTTATAGGCCCCTACTTTTTCGAATTTTCGAAAGTTTTTTCGAGAATTATCGAAATTTCTCGAAAAATCGCGAAAAATGATTTGAATGGAAATACGATAAACAACGCGCTTTGCATTATTTTGGAGTCTCGTTCGAATTTTCTCGTTTTCGAGAAATTTTTCGGAAAAATTTCTCGAAAAATTTCGAAAAAAGACAACGAATACGTTGTCTGTTTAGCGTTTGCAGAAGTGACAGTGGCTGCCCTAAAATTCTCAACAACAAAAATAGTGCAAATGCGCTCTACCGATCAATGCCTTGGGCGGCGGTTTGAAATCGTATTTTTCTTTGAAAAATGCAATTTACTTAAAAAACAGTTTAAAAATACGATTTTTTTAACCGCCGCCGAAGTCATTGGTCGGTAGAGCGCATTTTCACTATTTTTGTTGATTCGATTTTATCTAATCGAATCGAACTAAATCGATTCAAGTCGATTTATTCGCGAAATCGAATCAAAATTGATCGATTTTTGAATCGACACGACACACTAGTCTTAAATGCAAAATCGCGTTGTTCAAGTTCGTTTATAGGCCCCTACTTTGCTTATTCAATGTATCCCGTGCTACTCCGCGAAGTTGCCAATAATTCAAATCTTTGGGCAATTCTCCACTACACTTGCATAATTCTCTCGATATGGAAGTCATGCGCACGTAAGTATCGCCGTAAAAAAAAGTTCCGAAATTTTTTCGAGCCCGCGAAAATCGGGATTTGAATTCAGAGGCTCCGCCCATTTCATCATCAGAGCGCATTTGCTATTTTTCGAATTTTTATTTTTTCTTCTGAATTTTCAGAATTAAACTGGATTAAAAGAACGAAATTGTATTAATCGTGAATTTTTTTACACGTTTCTTCGAATGTTTAAATATATCAATTTGCCTCATTTATTTGTTTTTTTTTCGTTTCTTCTGATAAAAATATATCGCGCATAGCAAATGCGCTCAAATGATGATGAATGGGCGGAGCCTCTAAATTCAAATCCCGAATTTCGAGGGCTCGAAAAAATGTCGGAACTTTTTTACGGCGATAATAAGTATCGTTTCAATACATTTTGGTAGTTTTGCAATTTCAGTTATATTAAAAACGATCGCTGTCACCCTTGCCGATATATTCAATATATCCATGAAAAGTTTTAAATTTGACTTACTTTTCACATTGTTAGCCTCGTTTCTATCATTTTTTGGGTTCATTTTATTTTTTGAGGTTTTTCCAATTATTGACACTCTATATTTTCTTTACCTTGATTACAGGGAGGGATATTCTACGTTTCAATTATAGCGACTATCCAACAAATTACCACAGGAGCATTTATCACAGTTTTAATGATCGTTGTTGTCGAATTTTACGGATTGAAAACGATTTATGAGGATATATATAATCTAATGGGCCGCCCATCCAAAGACCAATGGAGTTGTATCTATTCATGGTCTTTTTGGGAATGGAAATGGAGAATGGCTCCAGCTTTCTCTATGCTTTATGTAATTTATCAATTTTTCCGTTATTATCCTGATGCACAAAATGATCTGGTGTATCATTATAGTTATGATGTATCTTTTATTTATCTGAAACATCATTTCGTCTATAATTATTTCAGATAATTCTATTTACAGTGCTCTTTTTAATTATCGTGTTTTTATTTGCTTCGGCCTACTATTCGTATCTCAAAATGCTGCATCACTTTGAAGAAAACGAAAGAAATGTACGATTCTAAAGCGATAAAGATTATTCTTACAATTTTTCTTCCAGAAGAATTTTCGATTCAAGTGCCTACTCTCTCTCCAACGTCATTTACGTTCCTGGGATTGGATTGCGAATGACAAGAAATTAATCGACGTACTATGACGAATCTTTAGCGTTTCTTTAAATTTTTTTTTGGTTTTCAGGAAGAGTTACCTGACAGCGAACCAGAAGATTCGGATGGATTTTGGAAACGAGAATATCTAAACTTTTTTGATTTCTCAGATGAGGCAAATAATGTAAAGAAAGGACGGACGCAAACGAGTTGCAAAAAAACCGGATGACTGAAAAAGATTAAAGAAAATGCTAATGTAATACAATATTTAAACATTTTTAAACAATATTATTGAATCAAAATACATATTGTTATTACGAAATCCCCATTTTTAAACGTTATAAAAAAATCATATTTTTCTACTGCAATGATTTTGAGCTGTTACAGGAAACTGGACTATTCTCGTTGTTTCTCCGACAAAATTAGCAATATTTCTTCGTTAAATTATGATTAGACTAGTGTGTCGTGTCGATTCAAAAATCGATCAATTTTGATTCGATTTGTTGAACGGGCAAATCGATTCGATTTAGTTCGATAAAATCGATTCAACAAAAATAGTGCGAATGCGCTCTACCGATCAATGCCTTCGGCGGCGGTTTGAAATCGTATTTTCCTTTGAAAAATGCAATTTACTAAAAAAAACCGTTAAAAATACGTTTTTACACCGCCGCAGAAGGCATTGGTCGGTAGAGCGCATTTGCACTATTTTTGTTGATTCGATTTTATCGAATCGAATCGATTCCAAACGATCGTTTCCAAAATCGACACGACACACTAGTCGAGACTTGGTTCATCTTTTAATTTTCCATTTTTGTAAGAAAATACACGTACACTCAACGTACCCACGAAACGTCAATATTGAGCTTATACTCTTTTAAAAGCCGCGCATGGATTAACGGCACAGAAACAAATGTAATACAAGTCGCCAAGGAAATGGCGTTTTTATTGTAGAGGATGCTGACTACACTCATCGAGTTCAGGGAAAACTTCCAGCAGAACACGGTCAACAAGCACGTAGAGAAGCTGTTTGTTCAGACGTGGGTATTGGAGGGAATCTATAATGCGGGACAGAAGAATTTTGACATCCTCTCGGTTGATTAGACGTTGAGCATGAATGGGAATCTGCAATTCGAACGCTGTATTTAAGAGAAAAAACGGCTGGAAGAACGAACATTATTCTGAAAATATTCCAGAGTTCTTCGCAGTGCCAGCTCTTCACGCATTTTCATTTCTTGTTCTGTTGGCCACGGAGCATTATTGCAGAACAACGACCATTGGATGTGTTGAAAGAGGAACGTCAAATTGGATACTGTCAATGATTTATGGAAGACGTTCACAAGAACAGATCGGATAATCGCGTCGACGGTCTTGCTGCACAATGAGCGGATGGCCGAGAAAATCGGTATCATCCATCTCAACTGTGATGCCAGTGGTTGCCAGAAGAGCAAAAGGATTGAATCATAAGCCGATCTGGAATGGAAATATGGATTATTGAATACTGCTCGTTACTCTTAACAGACCTTGTCCATAACTGAATTTCATCAGGATTACGCATAGTTTCTTTCGGAATAACTTCAAAGTTGTTTCCATAAATCGAAGAATACACCGAATTAGTAGCTAACGTTGTTCCAGACGTTGTTGGGGTGACATCTTCCAGGTCTTTATTTGACTTCTCCTCTACACGATTAGGAGAAGCCAGCGTCTGAGCAAGCGTTTTTAAAAGAAACGGTTTCAGACTCTGTCCTTTTTCTCGTCCGACCAGCTTTCCAGGCAATGTTTTTCTTACGACTTTCCATGGATTAAGATCCCCTAGCGATAGCGTGTCTCGGAACTCTTCGTTCGATGAAAGGAATGCGAGAAGCAACTCTGATCGATTGAGAAGACGTTGTTTGAACAGAGTGGAGAGAAACGTGGAGAAAATGAGACGATGCTGCTCCATGAACGGCCTATCTCTTGTGACAAACGTTTTGCGTGTTGGAAGTGGTGAGAAGCGTAGTGAATCGCCATGAAATTCATTGAGCTTCGATTCAAGAACGTAGAACTCATTGAAGGTGCGATGGATCGACCAACGTTGAGTCTCGTGTGGTTTCGCATCAGGACGTTCTACTTCAATCACAAACACAAAAATTGTCCGTTCCGTGATAGTATCTTTTAAGCCGGTGACTTGAGCTACATTCACTTTCCAACAATTCAAATCAATCGGGTCAGAATCCATCACCAGTCCAGTTGTAGCAGGGATAGGAATCGGTGTTTCTGGCTCTTCTCCTTCTCCTTCTTCTTCTAGTTTCTCTTCTAAATCTCCATCTGCACTTATTACATCAATAGAAGGTACGGGAAGGCTAACATAGGAAGAAGACGATGACGATCCGCCTTGTGATTCAGGAGTTTCAACGCCACTAGCACCTCCAGCTTCATCCTTCTCTTCCTCGCCTACAGAAGTCAACGCTTTTCTGACACGAGCTCTCAGCTGTGAAAGAGAAAATGTACGATCAACTGGAGCCGCAGCAGTTCGTTGTCGTTGTTGTTGATCAATCAATTCGTTGATAGTGATCGGTGGAGAACCGCACAGATAGCCGAGAAAACATTCGGATTGACAAAATAAGATGACATGAGTTCCTTGAGTACGATTGTAGACTTCTTGGTAAGACTAGAAATACAGATTTTAGAAATTAGAAAGACCCGCTACTCATGTACCGATTCTATTATCGCCTCGAGTACTGCTAAATCATTTTCCTCAACTGCAGCTTTGTATTGTTCTACCAACGTTTCAGACAACTTTACTCTTTCCTGCGCACTTTCATGAATAAATTGCCCATATAGCTGCCATATATCATACGCTATTTGACTAGCTGTTTCTGACTGCAAAATTAAGTTTTTTTTTTCAATTTTTTGAAGTGAAGAACGAACCTTTCTTTGAATACTGTCCAGAATACGCGTCGATTCGGCTAAAAATTGCAGCTCATATACGGGCCCTCTGATGTCCTGGAGGTACATTCGAAAAATCGAGTAGAGACGAGCATCACGAAGAATTTCGGTAAGTTTTAGTTGGAGAAGTGAATCGGGAAGGTTTTCAGACAAAGAGTCGAACTCCTCGGTGAGACCTTTTAGAAGTGGAACTGGAGTTACCTGGAATTATTAACCTACGATGAAGATGGCTAGATTTTCCCATACATCTATAGGCTCTTCAATCATATCAACTCTTCTATCTTCATCAAATAGCAAAATTAGCCAGTAGTTTATAGTATCCGGCTGTGTGAGCATATCAAAAACTGGAAGAAGGACTGCATTTGTGAGCATTTCTCTCATGAACTCTCTGGCTGATTTTGAGGGCCACGGCCGTTCATTCTTCCTTCTTCCAAACAATCGCAGAGGACTGTCATCGTCATGAGCTCTTCCAGCAAGGCGTGTTTCATCAAGAAGACGGGGAATTAAAAAATCAGCAATCTGCCGAACATACGCCGCTTCTTCTGCTCTTCCATGCAGAGCTACATGAATATCGTCCAGTTGCTCGGCAATTTGAGTTTCAAGGTGAGATCGAGGCGGTGTGTTCGATGATCTAAGCTTTTTCTCAATTTCGGTGAGGCGGGACATATGGAAGGAAACAATCGGTAAAGCTTGATCAGCAACAAACTTGGAAATATCAATACGTCGTACGCAACGAACAAGGTTTGCACACGCGTAGCGAAGTTGGTATCTGCAAATGAGAGAAATCCAGTCCACTGAGCACTCGTATAGTAGCTCACCTTATCTCGTTGATGAACGCCCTGTCCCTACTTATAACGTGGCCATACCAATCATTTACATATTGTTCTACAATTTCGTTAAGTAAACTTTCGATGGCTTCGTTTAGAGATGCGGATATTGTGAGATCTTCCCATGGCATTCGACGAGTTTTCTCCGTATCTGCTTTAAGATCATCTTCATCAGAACTGAGTTCGGTATTCGAAGATGCAATAGGGTTGAAGTAGTCTTTCCATTGATAGAGCATTTCTCCGTTTGAACAGTCGAATATCCATTTCGCGAAGAAAACACCACCTAAGAGAGATCCAACCACGATTAGGATAGCTCCAAGTCTGCAAAACATTCTGCTTTTCGCGAAAAATTGAAATTTAAAATATTTAATATCATACCCAAAGTCAGCTGCATAAAATATAGTTATTAGAAGAACCACGGCGGCTGACACATGGATTTTCTCTTGCTGCTTTAAATAATTCATTGTTCTTCTATTACGAAGTCATCTGAAAACCCTAATTATCTGGAATGTGGTCGGATTTGCAATCGATATACAAGCGACGAAACGCAATTCGTGAAAACGATACTTGAAATTAAGAATCAAAGGAGCACAACAAACAAGTATATCGTTTAAAAAACCAACAACAAGTTAACATGTATCTAGCTATCTGAAACAACATGATATTATAGGGAATACAATTCTTGATTTATTTCTGGGAATTCTCTCTTTCATTCTTTTTTTCCGCTCTTCGTCTTGCCTCGGCGCGTTTTCTTTTCACATTTACTGGGAACTCAATCGGCTGAACTTTATAGAATCTGCTTCCAGGAAGACGTTTTCCACGTAACGAGGCGGAGTACGGCAGAATGGGTTGTACTCGTGCGGTAAGACCTTTGTTGGCAGGAGAAAAGGCTCTGAAAATGTATTTTTGAAATACATTCTATTTTCAGGAAGAACACTTTCGAAATACGAGTAAAAAATGCTTACCTTAGAACAACGTCTCGTTCGGAAGTGACCATAACCCATCCGATGGAGGAAAGAACAATATCACAGCAACCTTCATTTGATCTTCCCTTAATTTCAAATTGCCTTCCACTCTCATTATTCGCTCCCTCGAAACCTGGCCACGATGCCATTCTTGTGGCATTTCCTTGCGGAACAACAAGAGCTGGGGTGCCAAGCCATTTACGGTAGAATTCCTCTACTTCATGTGTCGGCATAACATTAAGAGGAAGTTGATCGTTGGCAAAAGTTGTCAGAAGAACATTGGAAGATCCCAAAACTGCTGTAACATCAATCCGGCTAACACCGCCAATGAGCAAAGACTCTCCTGCTCTGATGATGGCTGTTCGCGGCTTTAGAACACGACGTGCAGTCACATTAACAAGCTCATCCAGCGTAAAAAACGAAAGAACTTGATTTTCATTCACAGTTCCAGGTGTATCGTAACACCATTTTCCCTTTGCAAAAATAGGATCATCAAGAGAGTATTTCTTCCTTTCTTCGTTTCTTCTTTGTGATTCATTTTCTTCATTACCTTCTCCCTGCAATTCTTTCAGAGCCATTGGTTGCAGTTCGTCTTCAGAATCTTTGTAAGTATTCTGAATCACAGCTGTCGGTATAGCAAAACGGTCATCTCCAGTTTCCGCAAGCATCAACTTTCGAGCGTACATTTCTTTCTTGGTCCATGCCCTATGCGCCATCAACCGCCGGCGGCGCATTTCGAGTCGGTACGGCCCAGGTTTCATGACCGGAAATTTGAGGAGAGAGATCTGGAAAACAAGTACAGTTAGGCCTGGTATTTATGATTTTTAGTTTAAATACAGTTGTTCCAGGCCAAATACTCGTAGTGGCTCGATCAACAAGATCCACAGCTCTCACTTTGCAAAGATCTGATTGGAGAAAAGCGTTAAACAAGGTTCTGAAACATTTTAATGGTGACAATCAAACTGAAAATAAAATTAAAATGTTGACTTACGACTTTCCAGCATTAGTGCATCCAACGAGAAATATGTCACCACGCATCCCCAGTTTGACATTCGTATACTTTAAATAAATTTCAGTGATCAACTCTTCAATTCCATAACCAGTTTTTGCACTGACCAAGGCAGTGTGCAGAATGTTAAAGCTAAATTTTCATCGTTTAAATTATTGATAAATTATTTTCAGTTCTAGCTTACCTTGAAAGAAGTCCCACTTTTTCCACAGCCCGTTCAACAGTTTTTTTGAAGCGCCACATGTATCCAGTTTTGGCGTCTGGAGGCAGCAGATCAACTTTGTTGCCAACAACAATCATTGGCCGCCTGCTGCCAACAATCTGTGCTAATTTAGGGTAGATACTTCCAGGTAGATCGGTTACATCAACGACCAACACGACAAGTGATTCTGGCTGCTTCTTCAATTCCATCATCATCCTACTGTAATCCACGTCACAGACGTTGACATTCAATAAGAAGTTATGCTCTTGTAGCAGATAGCACCTTTTGCAGAGTGAATGAGCAGGAGCTTCAGCTTTGTGAAAACCATTGGATTTTCTGTCGATTTTCTCAAAAATTTCCAGAGGCACAAATCCGGGAAGTGAGCTGTCTTTACAATGAAAATTCGCTCCACAACCCGTACATTTTTCAAGGCTAGCTGGCATATCTTCAACGATTGTTCCCGTCAATGCTGAAGCCCCTGGATCATCTGATGTTTCGAGCGAATTGAATGAGCTTCTTTCTTTATTTTCTTCAACTCCAGCCATTCGCTGTCCCGGGTTTTGAAAGGAAATTTGCTCGACAGCATCATCAGAGCCATGGTATTCTCTAGTGGCTACCATTCGATCTCCTGGATCCAGATCCAAAGAACTGCCAGCGATATATTCATCTACAAACACATCAGCTTCCACGTAAAAGCCACGATCAGCCTCTGATGAGTATGAGGTATCGAGGTTATTAGTAGACGAGCTGATCGCGGTTGAAGACGCATCATTATTTGAAGGTATACTTATCGATTTTAACGGAAAAGTTGCTGATTGTGTAGATTCATCAGAAGAGAGGAGAGATGAAGCTACAGGCGATCTTTTTTCGAGAATCTTCTGATAGGCAGGATCCTGACTGAGCAATATCTCTCCTAACATTGATTCCGTCGAGTATTTTTTCAAATTTTGTTGACCGATTTGGGCTTTTGAATTCATTTGTTCCCTTTCAAATTCAGCCAATTTTTTATGAATTTCTCCCACTTTTGCAGAGCGGTTAAATCGAAATTTCCTTACGTCATCCAGTGTTTTTTGAATTTCTCTGCGTACACTATAATGTTGAATGCCAACTTTCATCCAAGAGTGATTACGATTTACCAATTTTAACATTTTTTGGCCTTTCCTTCGTTTTTCTTAAATGAACTTCTCTTCTGATGTTCTTTGAGATTATCAATCGAATTCGATCTTTCCCCGAAGTCGTGGGTTACTTCTTCGATATTATTGAAAATCGAATATCCTCGAAAGTTCCAGCAATTAATAAGAAAGATTGTTGTGACGTACAAGCAAGCAGTCAATGGGAAGAAAATTCCAATAGCTAGAGCCCAAAGTTTCGAAGGGATATACGTGATTCCTGGAACGTTGTTTTCCAGCAAAGTTCAAATTAATAAATCAAGCTCACCAAGACGATACAAAATAGGAACTGGGGTGATCGCCCAAATGAGATAAGCGGCCAACAGGCACCAAGATACAATGTACAAAGCAAATCCGTAAATTCCACGAGCGGGATGCGGTCCCGGCAGGTGTATGTCTTCTGACGGAAGTGGCGGATTCGACTTTTTCGAAGTTTCTATAACGTGTGAGACCCCCGGAGAAGAGGTCATCCGCTAGTAGAAATAGCTGAAAAATTTCTAATATTCATCATTTATAATAAATTATATTGAGGAAATAGCAAGTGACGTATCAACGTACTGATGATCAACGAAATAAGACAAGGTATTATAACCTGCTTTATGAAAATTTAGTCCCCGGAAACTTGAAAAACGTTGACTATTAAAAATATCACAATCCGTATCTGAAAATGATGTGGAAAATAGGGCAAGGTTTCGAATAATAACATGATGGGAAAGTTATAGAAATTATCACAGAACGTGGAAGAATATCTTTCAAAAATGAGTATTAAAAAATCGTTTTAGTTCCAATCATCATCAGTAAAATGTGGTGGAGCAGGAATTAGAGAAGTCGATTGTGCCGAGGAGGTTGAGGCTCGATCATGTCTTCCAGTTATGGCCTTTCTTCGGGAATCTAGCGCTTTTGACAAGGCTGACATCAAATCTCCACCTCCCGATGTGGCAGCTGAACTTTTTGGTGTCTTCTGAACTTCGGAACTTGTGAGAGTTGATGCTTCCAAAATGCCGTCAAATTTTCCTTTTCGTTTAGGTACTACGTCAGCGATTTTACTTAATTTCGCCTTGCTAGCTCCACCTGCTGCTCTGATCGCCGCCATCAAATCAGCCCTTCCTTCATCGGCGGATTTTGCTGGGCTGAACGTCACGGAAGAGGTTGGAACTTGCGAAATAGGAGGAGGGGGAGGAGGAGGAGGAGGAGGAGGAGGCGGCGGCGGTGGGGGTGGTGGCGGTGGTTGTGGAGTAGGTAGTGAAACGGCCGAAGGAAGCGTGATTGTAGGTGAGGCGGTCGCGGGTTCCATGTTCATATTTACAGAAGTCGGAAGCGTCTGCGTGAGTGGTTCAGGAGGAGAAACTGTCACTGATGGTTCTAAGAAAGAAGCTTCAGCAGGTAAATCGAATGATTGAATAATGTCCAAGTCAGGGAGAAGATCCTCATCAATTCCAAAATCTTCCAGTGTAAAGTCTTGGGCGTGGCCTGCAAAAAATATTCACATTTCCTCTCAATAACTGAGACGCAATGATCCTTACCTTTCAAATTGGGAAGGCTCGCTGGCATCTCAAATAATGGGGATTTGCCAATTACACCACTTTCAATTCGGAATGCTAGCGGGTGATCATCATCCGCAGAATCGTCCGTCATCAACGTGCTACTAAGGGCGGTGTCTTCAAGAAGTTGCTCATGAAGTTTTAACTGCGACATCTCATCGCTTCGTCCACTTCTTCTCGTTGAAGTTCCATCGTCTGCATCTAGGTGCACCTGCTTGAAGTTGCCGGTGACACCTTCATAAGCGGGAATGGAGGTTCCTGCATAGAAGAGCTCAGTGATATGCATGTCATCTCGAGAACGAGGAAGCTCCCGAAGCCCTCCTAGCAGCCGCTTTTTATATTTTTCCCACCCCTTATTCTCATACTCGTTTACAGCTTGACTCGTCAGAAAGAACTTTTCAGACTTGTGCAACTCGTAAGTGAAATCAATGGGTTCGCATGGTCGGAGAACGTGATCGTCGGCACGACGAAATGCGGGAAGATCTTCCGAGTTAGCAAAGTGTTCTGCGTCGATATTTATTCGGAAAAGCGATGTTGAAGCAAGTCCCTCGAAGGAAGTTTTAGGAAGTTGACGTGGAAGTGTGAATGTTATGACTTTATCATACTGAAAAAATAAGCAGATTTTCTCTCTGATTTTGCGCTATTTTACCTCTAACAATTGCTGCAACTTTCGTTCAAGATTCTCTGTTTTCTTGTCAAGGATTTCAGCTTTTTGGTGAATTTTGGCGATCCGCTCCTCAACTCTATTGAATATATCATCTGAAACTTTCATCAACTTGTTAAGCGCCTGATCGATACGAAAAATTGTTTCCTCGCGCCCGGCATCGCGAGGAACCAAGGGAACATGATACATTCGTGACGAATCACTGAAACAGTACAAATCGACGTTCTTTAAAATAAAAAGCAAGTAGGTGTAACGGTATCGAAGCAGATGTTTGACAGTTGACATTTCGAATCAAACACGGTAATAAGTCAGAATGTTTATGAAATACAAAAGTAAAATAAGAACACAAACAGAGCAGATGAGAAATACTATTTATAAGTGTTTGGCGAGGATGGTTTTGTAACAATGAGCTTTTGGAATTCTATTTAAAGTTCAGTCGAGCGATATGATCAGCAGCTCTCATCGAAACGTTTAATGATGGGTGGACTGGATTCACGATTGGCTCACCGAGCAGAGATAAGGCTGCGATGGAGAAATAAGTGTGAAGAATGTCTGAAAACCGTTTAATGTTTGTCGTATTCGTGCTATATACAATGTTTTACAATGTAACGTTTGTTTTATTTACCTGAATAACCTCCGGCTTCAGGATACTTGCTAAATCCACCAACGTGAGGGTGTTGGCAGATCATCAGGAATTCTCTAAGGTGAGGTTTCGATATGAAATGATACGCGTTGAGAATCTTTAACGTGGCACCCATCCAGAATGCGTAACAACTGTCATCACGCTTATGAGCTCTACCGTGAAACCCAATGTCCTGTTTTTGAACAGCCCATCGAATCAGCCGATCAATATCTCGACGAGATAATACTTCCTCCGTCCATAGACGATTCGATAAAGCCAATGAAGCAATAGCACAGAATGTAGAGCCACCGTGACTTTCATCGCCAGGAGCTTGGCCAATACCACCGTCCATGTTGATGCTGTTTTTCAAGAATGCTCCTAGCTTGCCCCAGTCAATAATATCCAGCCTGTTGCCGTCTAGAATATTGCATATGGCAACGGCACAAAACACAAATCTCATATCTGATTCTGACCCAACTCCTTGACTCCAAAAGCTGAAATCAAAAAATAATTTCACAATAATCAAGTTCAATTCTAACCATCCATTGTCTCTTTGCGCAGCTTTGACAGTTCTCAAAATTGCGTCGCGGTCCACTTTTTTGAAATCATCTCCCAGGATAGCTAGTGATAGTAAGGCACTATAAGTTTGGGCAAGATTTCCTTCATCGTATTCACTATTTTCGCACGAATGTGATCCACGGAATCCACTGACATTTCCTGAAATAAAATGGGAAATTGCAGTTGGAAAACATCAGGAAAAAGCCTGGGATCTGAAAACCCGAATTTCCAGAATTTAACGCATCAAAAATCGATTACAGTTTAAGCAGTAACAACAATTAACAAGGTAACAAAAAACAAAGTTGGGTAGCCCGTTAGAGGATAACAATAAACAAGAATGTGATTATAAAAGAGATTAGAAATATTAAGAACTATTTTCAGCCATCATATTTGTAGTTGCTTTCCATGAATCCAGCGTGATTTTTGACAAAACGCTGTTCACATCGTCTAAGGGCAATACATCAAGATGAGTAGTTGGTGGCGTAATATGAAAACTACTTGCTTTCCTTTGTAAACTAACAGCTTGGTGATAAAATTTGGATATTACTCGACGATCCACTAGAGGGGTGCCCACTTGGACAACTTGTCTGAAATAATTTTTGAAAAGGTATTTCAATGCGGGACAATAAGTTCCTCACCTAGTGTCTTTCGGCCCTTCTTTGACTTCTTCACACAATTCATCCGAATAAACAGGCCTCCATTCTTCCCTACTCCATTTGTCTACAGCGGATCTAGTGTCTGTAATCCTTTGCATACTTTTTCGCTCTTCATCAATTCGTTTTTCATCGCATATTTCCTCGTGCGAAAATTTCTGCCACCATATCGCTCCATCATCAGTTTGGCGGAGTAGCAAAGAAGTTTGCGTTTTCACATTATCAACCAAAGACATGGCACGTGTTGGTTCAACAATTACAGAAGAACTTGCATACTTTCCTCGGTGCACAATTTGATTGAAGTTCCCAGGTTCTCCAATTGATTGAAACGGATTAACAGATGACCAGATGCCCGACGAGTGAGCATATAGCTTCGTCATAGAGATAGAGGAGTTCAGAACCTGAAGTTGATCAAGGCAGAAAATTGAATAAACCTAAATTTTAAAAATATAATTCTTATTTAATTATGAGCACTAACGTTTCCATTATCACGTGAATCTTTGATTCTTTCGGAAACTATAAAATGATGAGTGCCCGAAGAAAAAGGATGTTTGACTCCTAGTACTGGAGTTCCCGCAAATCGGTCATCAACTAAATGAAGAGCTCGATCAGTCATTATTACGTAGTGGTTTGCCGTTCCTTGTAACCGTGAAATATGGCGAACCATTGAAGAAGTCGGTGGAGTGTCTTGAATATATAGAGCTTCTTGGTGACCTCGTGTTTCAAAAACTGGACTTCTCCAAAGTTCCACACACGTTCTAGAGTTATTTGAACATCTCATGTCTACAGTTTCAACATGGAAGTTTCCAGCGATTGCAACCATTTTTGGATGATCACAAAACGCGACATATTGATATATTTCCTGATTATTTGCTTTTAGTTGTTCGGGTTTCTGTGGTGTTTTCGACGAAACATCGTGAATCCAAACACGTCCTCCATAATCAACGACAGCCATTGTGCCTTCTAGAAGGTGCGATTCAGCAAAAGATTTCGCAGCGTAATGAAAAATGGGAATGGGTTCTCCGAAACTCATCGTATCATCTTCATTATCACAACTCTCTTCGCGAAGATTGATCATTTTCAAAAGGGATGGACTGCGCAGATATAATCGAGTAAATGATCTTTCACTCCACACGGAAGTTCTCAGCTCCAAAAGCGGCTCTTTGGTTCTCGGTGGGCAAGACTCATTTTTGACAGGAGGCATCATTTTTAGCTTGAGTTTTGAAACAGCCTGAAGCGTTTCGACGCAAGGAGTTCCGCTCGAATCAACCTAAAAATGCATCAACTTAAACCAATTATTTCTGCTAAATAGGCTTACATCTACAGAAAACGTTTCTAAAACTTGTCGTTTTGATCTCTCATTAACAGTCCAAATCTTCAAAATACCTCCATCATCATTTTCGAAAAATCGGGAAGCGAGAAGGTTTCTATTATACAGTTCATAATCGTTTGCTCGAAACGAAAAATGACCGGGAAGACGATGAAAGTCATTCTAAAATTAGGAATTTTCTCAAATTTCAATTCATTTTACAAACTTTTTTCGATCTCGGAGGGACGAGAGGCTCAATAAGACCAATTTGAAGAGGTGGTATATAGCGCCTGAAAAATCATTCGCGTAAAATTTTGTTGTGGAAAATATGTTGCTGGCCGCTGAGGTTCAAGGTTTATTTGAGATTCCTTCCAGTTTATTTAGAAACTCACCTCCAGAAGTTCTGCAAATTGTATTGGGGGATCCATTTCGTGCTACCATCCGAGTTTAATGAATTCGTGTCCTCCAATAAACCGCCGAATCCGCGATGCCCAAAGAATCTTTGACCGAAGTCACGAGGTTCAGGTTCACAAAAAAGGGCAGGAGCGGCAACATGAGACGGGGCCAACGGAACAACAGAATCAGAGATAGGAATAGAACACATAATAAATGGATTAAAAGACAACGATTTTTGATGCGTTTCTTGAATTGAATACTAAATTGACTACCGTTTGTGAACTGAAGACCGTAAATCCAGTCAATATAGGATTGACGACGTTCGGCAGTCAGAAGGTTGTCAAGCTCTCCCAGTAAGTCCAAAGAGGATATTGCAAACAGGAAGATTGTGTTTCTGAAATATCTCTTGAATGCACCTATCACAATTTTTATCTAACCGACTGGTCTCTAGAGTGTTGTAGGGTTGAGGGAAAACGTTGAGATGTCGAATCAAGAAGCCAATGTGTCTTTTGTATTCGAAATTTAAGGATTCCCCTGATGCTGCGGCTGTAATCGATATGTAACATTTTCATTTTATTTCTGAAACTTTTTTTTTTCAAAATAACTACCGTTTCTAGCGATTTCTAGTAACTGTTGCTCTGTGCTGATATCGCACATTTAGGCCGTAAGATCGCTGAAAATAACTTTCGTTTTCTGAAACAATCAAGACTCCATTCAAAACCAAAAATAAACATGGTTGGTAAACCACTACCAGCAAGATTTCATTTTTGATAAAAAAGGATATCCAGTTTTTTTCTAATTCAGCATTCAAAGAAACAACAAAGAACAAACAATAAATTGCGAAATGTATAACCAAAGACTTAACCTAAATTCTTATTAAAAAAACAATTAATGAGCGTGAGGAGTGCCAAAACCAAGCATCAAAGCGACAAACTTGTGGAAAACGCTCATATCAAGCTTTTCGACAACATCCATTTGCTCGTAATATGGTTTCGGCTTGTAAAGACGAATGCCTGAAAATCTTTAGAATGAGTGAACCGCTTAAATAAACAATGAAATTCACCTTTTTCGATCCAAACGATGTTTTTCTCGGAGTTTTCTCCGTTTTCCGTTGGTTTTAATGTATTTAATTGCATAGCCACTAAATCAAGACGTCCATTTACAAGCTGTACTCCGCGAACAAGCTGAAGTTTCAGACTCAATTATAATTTGTTTCAGACTTAATAATTTGAGAATAGTGACAAACTTACAACGGGTTTTTTAAGCTCAGTTTCTCCATTTCTTGTAGCTTCAGCGACTGCGGCGGCATAAGTGGTAAGAATAGCATTAGCCATGTTTTGTTCGCTGGTCCATGGGTACTTTTGGTCTTGTTCTCGGGACCAGAGGATTGAGTGAACATGTGTCTGTTGCAGGTTTCTAGTGAGTAACAGATCGTCGTTATAAATGGTATCCATCTCAAAATCAATAATAGGCGAAATCGGGTAGATATCAGGCAATGACTCAGAACTTAAATTTTAACTTTTTAATTGAGTATTTCAATGCAAATGTTACCAAGCAGCTTTAATATCCATTGGTCCAGCCCATGGCATCGTAACCGAAGAGTCTGGGGATTGAACTGTCAGATGTGGTTGACCACGAAGAACTAGCGGGCTTTTCGAAAAATATTTTCCACCAGAAATGTACACTGATAATGGAGAATCTCGGTTGACTCTGAAAAACATATTCTCGGAATTTTCATTTTCTGGAATACAGCTTTTTAGATTTTAAAACAATATGTGAAATATATATTATCTATCCGCGAGTTTGGGTCTCGTTAGGGGATAGCGCGTTTAACGCGCTAATTTAAAAATTGTGAGAAAGCGCGTTTGTGATTTCTTTTCGAAAATTGAAGCGAATATAGGAATTTTTTTATATTTTGCTTCGAAAATCATGTTTTTTAATTAATTTTTATTGTCAAATTTCTTAAACTGTTTATTAAACTGAATAAATCACAAACGCAGTGTGTGCGCTGTCTTACAATTTTTAAATTAGCGCGTTAAAACGCGCTATCCCCTAACGAGACCCAAACAGCGCCTTTAAACGAAAAATCACGTACTCGCGGATAGATAATATATGCATTGCAACTTTAGAAAGAAGTTAATCTTACTGTAAATTTTTCTTCAACGCTTGTGTTCGAATACCACTTAGAATAACATGCCGTAGGAGATTGTTCAGAATGATGTTGCTGAAAACTGGAAATTATTTGAAGAGCTGAATACACCTCACTTTCTTTTGATAACCGGAGTTCCGTGAAGGCGAATATGACGTACCCAAAACATTATAGGATCGAAGCGAGCAGGGAGTTTTTCTAACGTAGGATTATATCGTTCGCCGTGAAGAATGGAATCTTTCACCTGATGTTTTAAAGTACTAAAGAAGAATAAAAATCTGGAATATTACCATTTCTTCATCAATCTCTAGCTTAGCTGCAGAATTGTGAAGAATTGAGTCAGGCAGCCCATTGCGCACAACACTCCGAGTTAGTAGTGCCGCTTGTACAATTCCATCACTCATTGGCTCAGATCCTTCAAAAATGTAAGCTGGATGACTTTGTTGAAGCGGATGATATTGTTGTTCGGTAAACTGGAACTACTCAATATGTTTTAATCGTTGGAATGAAGACCACCTACCAGGTGATCACGATCCACTTGTTCTTTAGCTTGTTCAATAAAGTTTTTACGATCTGAAAGCGTAAAAATTTCAGACGGCTCAAAAATTGGTACTCCTAGAGCTTTCACGGCTTCCGGCACTTCGAAATTTGGCATTTTTCTTTTATTTCTCGAGTTGTAAATTTCTTTGAAAATCCGTGTATCCATTTTACCCCATTGTTTGACGGCTCTATATTTTCGAAACACCATCTGAAAGGATACAATTGAAATATCTAAAAGATAAATTGCACAGAAGAAAGACAAAAAATTTGAATATGCCGATAAAAGAATGGAGAAAAAGGTGTTTTAAGAAATGCGAGAATCACTGTTTCATTTCAATTCAATGCACTGCTCCTCTGCTGTTTCAATTATTTTTCAACATTCATTTTCAATTCATTTTGGCAATAGAGCAACGAAAATGAAGAAAATTATAATATTTTCGGGGGCTCGGGGCGAAAAGGTGGATTTTGTTTTTCATTTTTCCCGATATCTCCCGGGAAAAAAGTTTCATATATAGAAATGACAGAGAGATAGATTTAGATCAGAAAAATGGAAAAATAATAATTCAGCATTTCAGTAAATCCAACCAACAGCAACAGAAGAAAGGGTAACTAGAGACAGTTAATTTCGCGCCCCGCAGGGTTAATAGTGAGCAGTTTAGGCTTATTCAGCACCTACGTCTTCTGTTTCTCGCATTCAACCTCATGCTATTCGTTTGTAAGCGGTGTCTACAGAGAAGGTATAGAAAATTGATGCTCCACAAAAAGGAAGGTTAGGAGAAAAATTAGTACAGAATAGGCAGTTCAAGCAGTGTACTATGCTGTGTTCCGCACAATTTTTCAATGTTTTCGATTTCCAGCATTTCGCGGACTTTTAAAAATTGGGTCATCTTGAAAATATTTTTTTGAAAAATAGCGGTTACGTGGCATTTGAGTACTGTAGATGGGTTTCGAAGCGAACGGGTTTTTTAATTTTTGCAAGTTCCTAGCGAATGAAGAAATATTCAATTAAAACTCCTTTTTTTTTTAATTTTTTAAAGTAATATAACAAAATTTAATAAAAATACATTTTTTATTAAAAATGTGACAATAAAAATAATTTTTTAGAATTACTTTTTTAAAAAATTGCTCAAAAAATGCATTATTTTCATGGTGTCATTCTTCCGCCACTCTTTTCCTATCCGACTCGTTTCTCTACGTCTCTTCAATCGGGAAGTAACCGCGCTCTATCGATCTAGCAGAAGTCAGTCGTCACCCTCATTGTTGAAGGACGTTTTCTGTACTCTGCGCCTTCTCAATTATACATGTTCTTGCGAATCCATCTAGCCCATACGAGTCCCTTCTATTCGCGCTCCGTTGAATTCTATGATAAATACTGCTCCGTCGCCAATTCGCTCCAATTTAAAATTGTTTCTTAATGATGCTAATTTTTATAAATTATTAATTAATAACTATTTATTGAAAACCGAAAAGAAAAAAATTATTTTAGATATTCTTGCTGCTTCCTTTAATCATAGCCTAGCCTTCCAACCAAATTACTTATTTTTCCAGGTCGCCATGTCGCTCCAATCTATTGAAGAGATGGGTTAGTCATTCCCGCTTCTCCACTATTATTATTATTATATATTTTTTTTCAGAATCTTATCCTGTTGTCGATGATTCTGGAGATCTTATTGATCCGAATTTAATACCAACAGTTGCCACGGAAGTCGTGATGACAGGCGATGGAATACAAAGGGTGCATATGCCAGAAATAATTCATACCAAAACCATTAACTCATTTTGCAGCGTTTCACAGGCGACACTGACGGCGATGAAGATGAAACGTATCAATACGAATACACTTATGAAGATGATGATCCACATAATCATCACGAGCATATGGAGATAGAAGAAGAAGTCGTGGTGGCCGATGAGGGAGATTATCCTCATTGGAAGGAAGACAAGTAAAATGTAGTTCTGAAAGTAGAAATAAATCGTTTTGTGCTTATAGGAAAATGAATTTATACGATGTATTGGATGGAAAAGTGTACCTGGAAGAAGCCAAACCGCCAAAACGTGCGCGACTCGTCGATCAGGCTTTCGATGCAGTCTATCAAACTTCAGTATCACGCGGGACTCCGGCTGACTTCGCATTCGCTTCCGAATTTAATGATTATGCGGTCTATCCTCCTGCTAAGCAAAGTGCGCAAGCAGATAGGACTTGTCAAGGATGTGGAATGACATTGAGAAGAAGCGTATTCTATCATCACGCAAGAATGATTCGCGAGAAAGGAGCATGTAATCTGTTCACACCGCAAAGATTTCCTTGTACTCAATGTGATGCTCGCATTGGAACACTCGAAAAATTGTGCCAACACATGGAGCAAATCCATCAAGCTCCCACACAAATTAAAACCGTGATTTTCACCAATGAGGACGATTTCAAGCAGTTCCGCATTGAACTTGAGGGTAAAGGAGGCAATTTTCGAATGGCTAGAGGAAACAAAAAGAACAAGGTATATTCATTCATTGATATTTTTAAAATAGCTGCTATTAAAAAGGTGCGAGGGCCTGGCTGAGGTCCATAGAAACTAATTTTAATAAATGCTCCTATGCTCTGAATAATTCGGGTGTACGGCATCTGTTATCATATCTCTAAAGATGTTTATCTAGGAAATTAACTCTTTCCATTGTTCGCTTCAATTCCAGTTTCTTGAACTGTCGTATGGATTAATCCTTTTTGTAATTTTCTTACAGAAAGGAGTTGTTCAATATTTTCGTTGCAATCGTCTTCAAACTCTTGCTCGTAATCAAACCTTTCGACCTGTTGACAACCCGGCTATAGAAGAACTCCCTTCAAATAGGAAACGAGGGCGACTTCATCAACAAGAATTGCGATCGCAGAGTGCCAAACAAGTAATTCGAACTGAGAATTCGTGTACTGCATTTTATAACAAGGCATATCTGGACAATGGGTACAGTTATCTCTAGACTATTTATTTCTATTTTTCGCATTTTCAGCACAATTGAAGTACGCTTCTGCGACCATCATCTCCACGACGACGAAAAACTAAGGCTTCCAGATGCTGTAAGGTCTAGAGTTATCGAGCTTGCTCGTAAGAACCTTCCTCATATCGTGATCTTGATGATTGTTAAAGGTATCCCTTGACTTCGTTTCATTTAATGGCATCAAGTAGTTTCCAGATGAGCGATTCAAATATTGCGAAAGAAACTCTGCTAACGACAGGCGCATTCAAGACATGAAAACCCAAGATATTCGCCAAGTTCTCGCTGGAAACAATCGATCTGAAAGAAGTTTGTTTTATTCATTGTGGCATAACGATTTTTCTTCTAAATTTTTAGCAAGAATTTCCCGCGGCGAGCCACCACGAGATCCATCATTTGATCGAGGACCATTGTCACAAATTGATGATGATCCAACGAGGCCGTGGGCAGATGTTAGGCCGGCAGCAAAAGTCGACCGATGTTCGTTGTCTCATTCCGAATTACGGTATCTCGATCTGTTTGATAGCAATCGAGAAGAAATAATGGCGAAATTAAATGAAAGAACAAGAGTTGAGCAGGATAAAAAGTTAGTTGATTTTCAGCGTTTAAATAAAATGTAGATGCAAAGCATAAGGTTTGTTATCCATATGACATCAGTTTATCATTCTAGGATGCTTTTTGATTCCTTCATTCACCGGCTTTCAAGTTCTCAAGAGGTTATAAAGCATCTTCACTACCATCAACTTGTTCCTTCGGAAACGACTCTTCTGAAACTCAAAAAGACATATTCGTATCTGCAAAAAATTCAGAAGCAGCTTCTGAATCCACGGCGTGAGCAATCTAATCCGATCCGAGTAACCTCCTACATTCGAATGATGGAGGAAGAAGCCAGAAATATCGAAAGGAATAGACAAACCGCTACACTTTCCGGCGAAGTAAGCGTAACTAACGGAGATGAAATAGATGTTGTGGGTATCGATGACGATGAATACCATCATCAAATGAACCTTCATTCACATGAAGTAGTCGAAGAAGAGGAAGTTGGTTATCATCAGCATGAGGAAGGCACCGAAGAAAGTATAGAAGGAATAGGAGACGTCGAGGAGGAAGAGTACTTACCAGTTGAAGAAGTATTAGATAATGTGGTCGAAGAAGTCGTTGAAGAAGTCGTTGTCGATGAAATCGTTGAAAATTTTGAGGGAGAAGAGCCAGTTGAAGACCAAGACGTAGAGGACGGTGAACCGACAGTTACGAGAGCCGGAAGGGTTGTGAAAAAGAAGACTAAATTTAATTCTTAGACTGGTACTTGAATCTCCTTGTAATCGCTCAAAATAATAAGAATTCGTTTTGATATTTTTACGCAATATTCAAATTTAACCCTTCTCGTATATGTTTCCTTGTAAGTTCTACATTTTTCCACTTTTTACTATTCCGTTAAAGACCCTCATGAAAGTTCTGACCCTTTCTAATGCTTCAGCGAAAATATCAAAGAGAGAGAGAGAGAAGATGTTGCCAAAGTAAGAACCTATAAACCTCTTCCTTTTTTTGTTTGAAGTTCGGGCCCGTCGACCTCCCCTCTAACAATTTTTTTAAATGAAATGATCAAAACCAGCTTCATATTCGAATAGAAATGGAACTTTTCTGTAAAATTCTGTTTAAAAAAGGCGAATAAGGAAGAGTAAAATTATATCCGGCTTCAGCTACGCTTTCCCTCATAGTCAGCTTTTTTGTTTGCAGAAATTATTATCGCTTGCTCTTCCACTCAGAAGTTCTAGAGGTTAAAAGGCTCACAGGTCATAGAATTCATAACCGAAAACCAAAATTAAACCTATTTCAACGGTGTTGGAGGCTTTCATTGGCTTCCTTCACAGTGCAGTAAGTGACGGTGAAAGTCAGTCCACTTCTTCATTCATACGCAAGCAACTTATTCAATTTTAAATACTGTCCGTGACAATTTGACAGACGAATGGACGAAGTTGAATACAAGATCGAATAGACCATATGCCGTTGGAATTCAACACCGCGCATCCGTCGATCGGTGATTCGGAATCGAAGTTGGTGAACGGAGTAGAAGTCTCGGTGGCTGTTTTAGTTTTCATTCCGATCCAAGCAAAATCAGAAGTTTCACTGGAGTTTAAGAGACCTGAAAACATTTAAATAAATTTAAGCTTCCGCATAGCCAAAACTAAGGCTTCCAAAAAAGACGAAACAAATCGGTCGCCTTTCGTGGAATCGTTTCGTCTCGTCTTCGTTCGTCTTTCAGTTCGTCTACGTCGTCAATTAAAATACATGGGTACCAACACAATGTCTATCTCTGCGCCAGACGAACTCTAGACGATGACGAAGACGAGACGAGACGGTCTTATTTCGTCTTTCGTGGAAGCCTTAGCCAAAACTTCAAATATAATGCCGCGTTCAAAGTTGATTTCCAGGAGAAATTTCCTGGAAAAACGCTGTCCAAAGCTGCCATTTTTTTTCCAGATTTTCCGGAAACTGTCGCTGCGACAGTTTCCGGAAAATTTGGAAAAAAAAGTGTTACCGCAGTTTGCCTCTTCCCTTCGAGACCGTCGCACGATTTACGGTCCTTTTTTAACGCAATTTTTTCAAGTTTTTAAAATTTTATTTTTTTCGCTATATTCGGCTGTTTTTTCTGAATATTTCTCTTCAAATTATGGATTAATTAACGGATAAATCGTTGAAGATCTCGAAAACATTCGTGAGTAGATTATAACTCTGATACAAAAATCTGGAAAATCTGGAAAAAATGGCAGCTTTGGACAGCGTTTTTCCAGGAAATTTCTCCTGGAAATCAACGTTGAACGCGGCATAATGGCCGTTTTATATCGATAAAGCTATTTTGTTTACAAATGGAGAGATTTAAAGATTTTACAGACGAATGAACGACTTCTTTAATAGAAAGTAACGTTCCCGGATCGGCTAATAATGGTAACAACTCACTTGTTACAAATTTGTTTCTTGCCTCATTATCAATTATAACCAAATGAGCTCCAAAACCTTGACAAAATTTCTCCGCATTATCCCAATTCTTTCTCTCTTCAAAAAGCCGATATTTGGTGCCACTTTCTGTCGTATTCCATTCTTTCAGCAGCACATTCTGAAGTCCCCCGATTAATTTCTCCAACCTTTCCACCTTTCTTTCCAAAGTTTGAATATCGGTCTGTGTGCGACTTTCAAAGCTCTGCAGTTGAGCGGGGAAATCGTCGTCCGTAGAGAAGAAACTCGATATTCCACGGAAATTCTGTAACAAAAGTGATGATTCACTGGATAGTTGCACTGATTGATGTTCGGTCTGCCAAATTGAGATGTTTGATCGTTATCACTTATCTTGATTTTTTGTTATCCATGAGACGTTAATGGGATGAAATGAGAGCTGCCAGTGGTATTAGTGGTAAGCTAGGAAACTGTGGTCAAATAACTTGGTCGATTTACTGATTTTTTTTTTCGAAAAACAGGTTTTAAAACAATTTTTTGGGGGATTTAACAACATTTATTTTCAAAATTTTACTTAATTCGATTTAAAAAACTCCTGGAGACCCTCTAATGGACCTAACTGTACTTAAGGCGGAAGTGTTGCATCGCCGCTCCGCTCAACGAGTTTTCAGATCTTGTCAATTTTTGGATGAATTTAAGAGGACTCAGGTAATTTTTGGCACATGTGCCCCATGTTGGGGCGCGGTTGCCGGTACTACGCAGTAAGCGTTCACGTTGAAAAAGCTTACCGCGTAGCACCGGCAACCGCGCCCCAACATGGGGCACATGTGCCAAAAATTACCTGAGGAAGAAGAAAAAGAAGAAGAAGCTAGTAATCTTGAAGCAGTGGTATGAGTAGCCGCCGACAGTTCCTAGGACTTAAACACGCTGAGAAAGAATCCGTTTTCAGAATTTGCTGAACGCTTCAGTGAAACGAGTTATTTCGATCTGAAATTCCAGCACTGACCACTGTGGTTAACTATAGAAAACCCCACAAGGAATACAGGGAAGTAACTCGCTTCGCTGAAGCGTTCAGCAAATTCTGAAAACTGATTTTTTCTCAGCGTTATCTAATCACGATTCTCATAGGTCTGGTATGGAAACTCCATGGTGAGTTTACAACCTTCCCTTGTAAGACTTTCAAGCGAAGCCATGAGGCCTAGATGAGAAATTAAAATCATTTCTTTCCGAGAACCGCCTTCATTTATTTTTTATTTTCAATTCAATAATTTTTGAATTTCAACCAACTTACATATTGAGTCTGGGCGACGCATGCGAAAATAAGAACCACAAATATCGATCGCATTTTCTGAAAATCACAGTTGATAACAGGGAAGTAGGAAAAACGGTGATTCAGAATAATAAAAAAAGGTGAAATGGAAACTAAATCGGCAAGTTTAGAGTGATATCAAATCAGCTACCTACTCTCTACTTTATATGTCTTGTATTTAGGTCTTTCCAATTTCTCGCTTACCTTCACATTTTGTTATTCGTCATTCCGGGTGTTTGGTGAATTCCGAGGCCTTCAAACGGATTTTTGGAGACGATTGATGATCTTCCAGTGGAGAGAAATCAAACATCGAATTAGGGAAAATAAGTGTTCTAACGAAAAATTGAAACGAAACTGCAAAAATTATTAAAATAAATGAAATTGGCTTCCTAAACGTTTGATACTCAGCCAAGAGAATTCGAATATTCTGGAAAAGGAGTGGCTACTCTCCCCAAAATGCTGCTGGGCTTTTAAAATAATCACATTATGGATTCAGATTAATTAAATGCCTTGATGACTTACATTTATGGCGAGATGAGAACAAGTAAAAGAAGGCGTTTTCAGTTAACTGTTGCGTGAAATGCATCTCGGTATTCGCTGTCAACTATTCCATGGAATTCTGATAAGCAAGTATTCTCAGCCGATATTTTACATCATTCGGTGTACATGAGAAGTACACGAGCTGCTCAGACAGATATTTAGATATTCAAAGAAATTTCGGCGCTCTCAATTGTACTGTAACACAAGTTTGACGCCTTCTGGAGCATGCTGGCGCACTTTTCGTGGGGCGCTATTTTTAAAAAATTATTCTCCCTATTTTTCATTTGTCGATTTGCACAATTTCATGTTTCTATCTCAAATCTCTTTCCTTCGTTTCTAAAAAAAATTTGCTCGTGGAATGGGGCAGCCTCCATGAAAGCTTTAAGGAAGGCTCGCCGTGAACAAAAGTTTCTGGAAAGCTCGTTAGCTTAGACTTGCAGGTAATGCCGTTTTTTTAAGACCTTCTTCTACGGTTTAACTATTAAAAAAGCTAGGCAGCCGAGCCGGCCAAATCTGATAATTTCCTGTAAATTTTGAAATTGATTCGACTTTTTTTTGAGGAAGTTATACCGTTTTTCTGAAAATGAGCTGCCATTGGGTGCTAGCGCATTTTTCGTGCAATAATTGTATTCCTATCATTTTCATCATGTTTTAATTATCTTATTTCCAAATTTTCAAGTCTTTCGGCTCATTTTTACATTTATTGTGGCAAATTCTATACACGCAGGCTCCATCGTCGAGATGGCTAACTATAAGAGGGAAAAGGATCCAAGTATCATCGGAAAAGCTCTCGGAGAGCCATTAAACGTTTTGATGAGTTGAATACACTCAAGACCTCGCACTTCGATTACTTCGGAGAGAATCAAGGCCGTCAGAGGAATCCGCACAGAAGCATGAGAAGAATAAGTCGGAAGAATCGTGAAAAGTGAGCTCGGGCTGAGCCCATATCTTGCTTGAAAGACTTCAATTTTGTCGGGAAAGAAAAAAAAGTGCAAATCTCTACTTGCTGGCACGCGCCAAAATGAACTCTTGAAGACTCTTCACGGTGGAAGCCAAAACCATCGAGTTCTAGCCCTGAGAGCTCTGCAAGCTAATGAGCACGGTAGGATGATTCACAGAGCTTCATATCCTGCACAAGTCATGATGGTTAGGTGCAATCACCTTAGATGCCAAGATGCCTCTCATTTTCGTGGATTCTGGGGTGAAAATTAAGAAAGAGTTCGATTTGGAGCAGATTTTGAAGAAGTATGTGCTCCAACCAAGCCTGGGCTTTTCAACAGGATTCTGCAGCCGCTATCAAGGCAAAAGTCCCTGAAGCATGATGCACGGCTAACTTCTCTCGATTCATCACCAGACTTGAATCCGCTTGGCTACTCCGTATGAGATGTTCTCCAGTCGAGGATCCAAGCACGCCCACATCCCAATTTGGAGCCAAGTCGGGACTTTTCAACAGGATTCGTCAGAATCCGCACCGAAGCTTGAGAAGAGTGAGCCTGGAGCTTCGAATGAGCTATACCAGAACCCCAGAATACGGCCAACTTCTCTCGTTTCATCGTCTGCCTCTTCTCCAGACTTGAATCCGCTTGGCGAGGATCCAAGCACATCCACATGGAGTCGTTGAAGAGAAGTTTGGAGGCGGAATCGGTCAAGTTCCCCCCAGAATACCTCCGTGCCACTGTAGAAGAGACTCATGGATGTCGTGAAGAACAGAAGCAACCGCATCATTGAATGTGATCACCAATGCTTCGGCGAAAGACGAAGACAAAAAGTCGTCTTTCCTCTCGTCTTGCATCATTCGTCTTACGCAAGTCAGACGAAGACAGGACAATGCAAGAAGCAACACTAATGAAGTTCTCGAATAATGGAGGGCGCCAGCATAACAAGATGATCTGGGCATACTGTCAGACAGTACTCTATGAACTTGTCTAGTAAACATCTCCGATTCGGAGCGTCTACAGTCGCTGTTCATTCGTCTGATTTGACTTCTTTTCTACCAGCAAATCGAGGAATCCGAAATTAATTTCTATAACATGATCAACTTCAGTCTTCCTCTCCGTTATCAAGTTCAGGGGGAAACCGAAAGTTAGAAGAACAAGACGGATTTGATAGAGCGACGACGCAAGTGGTAGTGGTGGAAGCGGGAAAGGGATGGGGATCGGGGAGGGGGGGAAGTATTTAGATGGGCATGCTAATGAACCGTCAAAATTGTATCTTTTGAGTGGATTGCTGGTCTAACACTCTCCTCCCGATCAGCGCACGACGAAGCGAGTCTCTCAAAAGCCGAACGCTGGAATGACTGATAAGAGAGGCGTGTCGAAATCCAGATTTTCCGGACGTCTATTAGGGAGTTTCAACGTCTAATCGGTTAACAGTTGTCTGAACCTGAAGTCTCTCGGTTCGCAGTGCTGTCGGCAACAACACCGTACACTTTTTAAGCCTAATTAACGTTCGCACACCCGGGTGACCAGACACTATTGGCCTAATCTTCTGGATAGCACCTTCCCACCCCCCCCCCGCGTACTCTCGGCGAGACACCCCAAATATAAAAGCGACGCGCCGCCGGTGGCGTGCGCTTTTGATTTGTTATGATGTCGTCTTATGGTATCCTTCTGATTTTTCTGCTATTTATTTGGCTGGAAGGTAGTTCCCTTTCTTTTTTCAAATCAAATTTTCTTTCTTTCTTTATTTCTTCTCTTCAAAACTCTTTATTTATAGCCCTAGCCCTCTAATGGAAGCGCACTTCTATCTTATTTGAAGAAAAACTGCAATTCCAGACTTTGGCTGAGCAATGGAACAACTCAAAGTTTAAGTGAAGTGTAAATGAAAACCTAAACCATAGAACATTCTTGATAGTCCAGCGATTCCTCAGTTTTCTGAAATTTCTACAGTAACCTAGGGGAATGGACTTTGCAGCAGAAAAGGGCGGAATTCCGGATTCCGAGTTCCCAAAATCCAATTCCGCCCTATTCTGCCTGATTTGTTGGACTCCATGAGGTACGGTACGCAACGCTTCAAAGCTGGAAGCTTCATGTGACGGCAGCTGCAAAGTGGGCTGCAGAAGCAAGAGCTGTCTCCGCGAATTCATAATTCAGAGCGAAGCTTTCAGCGAAGCTCTCTGCTTCTTACTGTCTGTCTGTCCGCCTAAGTCAACAGATTCGGGATGGAGCCATGGCCACCTGAGCTCTTTGCAACCGTATCCTAGGTCGCAGGAGGTCGCAGGGTACCTGAGATCCTGTAGAACTATCCACACAAAACTGTCTGCGCCGCAACTTCCACTTACCAGTTTTCCTCTAATAAGCTCATTTAAAAGACTGACTAGTGGTCATTCAAGGCCATGGAAGCGATTACGGCCTGAATAGGGCCGGTAATTAGACAAGAATGGTCAGTGAGAATCCGGCTACTATCGAACACCAAAGATCAGCATCACTCAATCCGAGCTTTAATTCAAGAGATTCGAGGTTTCTTTTAGGTATCCAAGGTGAGCTGAAAATCGAAAAAGAGCTAAGCGTGGCTCTTGAAGCGAAGGATGTGAAGTCCTCGCCGTATTACAAAGACAACGTTTTGTCACTTCCGATTTCAAAAGAAGCTGGAACAGAGCTATGGCAGCATTGGACGGACCAAGCGTTCTCCGGACTCATCTCAGCAATAGCAACGAGACGGTGAGAAAGGGTTTGCACCATCCAGAAAGAGCTCAGCTCGCCAGATTTCAGACTGAAATTAGTGGAGAAGTATGATAAGAAGAAGCATGAGAAGTGCTCATCAGATGCGCACGATATCATGAGCCACGCCAAGTGTTTGGTGGCACTCGAAGCCGATGGGCTCAAGAACAGATTGCTCAAGAGAAAACGGTTTTTTGATAAAGGTATGTGCATTGTTTAGGGGAAGTTCTCCAATCAATTTGATATACACTTCAGAAGCCAGAAAATCGATTGGACTGACAGCAAGAAGGCCATCGAAAAGCTCAGAGAAGCTGAAGAAGTTGCGAAGTCTGGAAAGCTATGAAGCATCAAAAAGCGCTGAAAATAAGAGCAAAACGCGGAGAAAGTCTTGGCGATCCGCAGAACTCTCGAACAGCCGTGATGCTGATTCTTGGGTAGGTTCATTCAAGACAGCGAGAAGAGCAAAACGAGCAATCAAAGTCAAAAATTCGGAGAGCTACATTCTGAAATCGGATTACGATAAGTGAGCAATCGAGCATCGCACTTTCTCAATACTCAATTTCAGATCTCCATTTGCAATAATCACGAAGCACTTGACGAAAACTGTGAAGGAGTTGAAAAAGAAGGACAAGCTCTCCAAGTGGCAAGACATTATAGAGCGAATTCAGAAGGAGGGTGTGGTGATCAAAAATAAGAAAAAGATTGAGAATATTCAACGAAAGCGGCTACGCCTTTTTCAAGACGCCAAACGGATCAAGGCATCTGAGAGCAGCGCGAGCTCCACTGAACTCAGAAACCGAAGGAAGCATAAGGACGGGGGTCTTATGACGGTGAGTTTGCTTTTGCTTTGCTTTTCAGAATGTTCGGGATGGTTTAGAATTTCAAATTTCAGCCGCCACCTTCCTCTCATCTAGAGAGGGTTCAGCTCTCTAGAGGAGAGGAAGGAGGCGGCTGAAATTTGAATTTTCGGCTGGAATCCCATCTATTAGTGTAGAAATTAGGCAGGGATGGGGATTTTGAGTTTAAGCATCAGTTTCTGAAAAAAATTTGCAATCAAGCCTTCACCAGAAGACAGCGAGCCGTCTTGGTGTTGATGCTATAACAATTCCAGATTCCAGATTGTGCATATTTTAATTGGAAGCGGTCAATAAGATGAGTTGTTGTTTCAGAACTTTGCCAACATAGAAAAATACATAGAGGATGAAGAGTTGAGAGAGATGTTCCATCAGAAGACTTCAAATATGACGGATGAGCAGAAGCTGATGATGATGCCAATTGACCTTATCCGGCAGGCTGTGAAGATCGGACTCGGCATCAGTGGCCATAATACTACGGATTTTGATCGGAAAACGCTGAAACTGA
The DNA here is from genome assembly GCA_003052745.1 of Caenorhabditis inopinata. Lineage (NCBI taxonomy): Eukaryota > Metazoa > Nematoda > Chromadorea > Rhabditida > Rhabditidae > Caenorhabditis > Caenorhabditis inopinata. The sequence continues at coordinate 4,039,513 of AP018152.1, read as the reverse complement.
TCAGCCCGAGGTTCATGAGCATTCTTCCCGAGGACGAAGAAGCGAAGAAGGAAGAGGTAAAGTTTAGACCTGGAATTTCAGATGGATCAGGACCAGTGTGTCGTTTCGAAAAATGCGTTTTTCGGAAAAATTTCTCGAAAAATGATTTGAATGGAAATACGATAAACAATGCGCTTTGCGTTATTTCGGAGTGTCGTTTTTTTTTGGAAATTTCTCGAGAATTTTTCGGAAAAATTTCTCGAAATGCTTTGAAAACGACACATCAGAACGAAACAATGAGTGGAATTTCAGATCGATCTGCTCTCGCCGTCTCTGTTCTCTCTGCATGATTCTGGATCTAATATTGAGAAGATAACATCGTTTAAATCACTGTTAGGTGCTGGAATGACTTCAGAAGACACGCAGAACTTTCTAGATTTACTGGTGGAAGCGACTGGAGTGTCGGAGGCCGTAGAGGACGCAGAACGCAAGATGATTGATGCTCAAAGGAAGAAAGACGATGCAATGGGAAGAGGACCTGATGGTCAGCCACTGTACTTCACAAAAGAGAATGTGACGGAGCGATTTCCGGCGGAAGCGAAGAAGATCGAGTTGATGGAGGCGTTGGATAAAACGTATTCAACTGAACAGCTCAAAGACATGAATCAAACCGGCTACACCATCTTGACACCTAAACAAATGCAGCTCGTCTACGGAAACAGCTCACCACTCAAGAACCCAAAGTTGCTGAAAGTGTATAACAATATGACAAGGGCTGAAATTCACCGTGCGATTCATGCGACAATCCGAAATTTGGCGGAAGAAAAAGTGAAGTTTGAGGTAAGTCGAATAACTGAAAGTTGGCACTCTTAAAACGGACGCTTCAGGTCCGACAAAAAGACATCGTGCTGTCGCCTATCGTCGCAACGCCGATCATCAATAACCCTGCATTAACGTCACAGGCATTAATCCTCTCGCCGGCCGTCTTCGTCCCTCTAATCCAATCGCCGGCCGTTTTTGGAACAGTCATTCTGTCTCCATGGCTCTTCGTGCCAGTCATTCTGTCGCCACGTATCCTGAGTCCAGTTGTGTTGGACCCGTTCATGTTCGTGCCGATTATTCTCTCGCCACTCGCCCTCGTCCCCATCATCCTGTCGCCGGGCGTATTCAACCCGATTGTTCTGTCGCCGCTGCTTCTCTGCCCATTCATACTGTCCCCGCAAGTGATGACCCCACTGATTCTGTCGCCGTTCGCGCTCACGCCGTTGGTTCTCAATCCGCTCCTCTTGTCCCCATTGGTTTTGTCGCCGTTCGTGCTCTCCCCGCAAATTCTGTCACCGCAATTGGTGACTGGAATCATCCTGTCCCCCTACGCCCTCTCACCAGCCATCGAATCGAATGGAGTACTGGTTTCGGTAGTTGCGTCACCAAGTTGGCTCAGCTAGTTGCTTTTTCTACTGCTCTTGTCATTCCAATGCCAAAGATATGTATATGGGTAGAAACGAATTGTGAAAATAATTGTATTAATAAAATAATTTAATTTAATTTTTATTTTTACACACTGATTGACAATTCGAAAATCGGAAAATAATGCTCTAGAATGCCGACGATCCGAGCAAAAATTCAAAGAGAAATTTGAGCAAACGAGACTCCGAAATAACACCTCACGCTTGTTGTTTATCGTAAATCCACACCAATTTTCTTTTCTATTTTTTCGAATTTTTCCTTGATTTTCGTCATTTCTTGCTCATTTTCTTCAGATTTTTTGCATAATAATAAATAGTTTCAGCAGAAATCAAAGTAATAACGAAAAATCAGTGCAACGATTCACATATTTTAAGCTATTTGCCTGTAATATTCCGAAAAAAAAGTTCATTGCCCGTGCCACTCCGCTACCTGCCTGCCAAATCACGAAGATGGAAATAATTCTATGGATTCTCGGATTGGCAAATTGCACAGCAAGTAGCCGAAGTTTCAGCGAAGTTGCTGTGCCAAGAAGTTCGCTGACGTCGTCAAATAAGAAGAGCTTTCTTTTACGGTAACATGCCAATTTTTTCTTCATTTCTTGCTCATTTTCTTAGGATCTTTTGCATAATAATAAATAGTTTCAGCAGAAATTAAAATACTAACGAGAAATCAGTGCGACGATCCACTTATTTAAAGCTATTTGCCTGCGCCACTCCGCTACCTCCCTTCCAAATCACGAAGATGGAATTAATTCTATGGATATTCGGATTGGTTGCTGTGCAAAGAAGCTTGCTGACGTCGTCAATTGGCAAGTAGCTTTCTTTTACGGTAACCTGCCACTTTTTTCTTCATTTCTTGCTCATTTTCTTCGGATCTTTTGCATAATAATAAATAGTTTCAGCAGAAATTAAAGTACTAACGAGAAATCAGTGCAATGATCCATTTATTTTAAGCTATTTGCCTGTAATATTCCGAAAAAAGTTCATTGCCCGTGTCACTCTGCTACTCGCTTCCCAAATCACGAAGATGGAATTAATTCTATGGATTCTCGGATTGGCAAATTGCAAAGCAAGTTGTAGCAGAGTTAGGAAAGTTGCTATGCAAAGAAGTTTGTTGACGTCGTCAATTGGCAAGTAGCTTTCTTTTATGGTAACATGCCACTTTTTTTAACTTTTTTTCAAAAATGTCGTAATTTCTTGCTCATTTTCTTCGGATTTTTTGCATTATAACAAATAATTTCAGCAGAAATTAAAGTACAAACAAAAAATCAGTGCAACGAGCCATTTATTTAAAGCTATTTGCCCGTGCCACTCCGCTACCTGCCTGCCAAATCAGGAGGTGGCCTGAATTCGATGGATTCTCGAATTAATCTTCTCTTCTTAATAGCATTTCGAATCTTCTCTTTGTTCCCTTGTAAAGCTCAGAGCCGACAATCGTGGTGCTCATAACATATTTTATATTTCAGAAATGAAAAATATTATTTAGAATATTTTTTATTTCTGAAGTTGCTCTGCTCTCCTCGGTGAATTCTTAAAGGAAAGGAGCCGCAGAGCCGGTAATACCATTAAATATAGAAAATTAATGAGCCTTCCTCAATGCGAAGTCTTTTAAATAAAATAAAATTTCGAACAGTGCTCCGTGAGCTCGAGATGATAAAGGTGTTATGGAAGTTGCTGACGTCGTCAAATGGCAAGTATAATAGCTTTCTTTTACGGTAACATGTCCCTTTTTTTCGATTTTTTCTTCATTTCTTGCTCATTTTCTTCGAATTTTTCGCATTATAACAAATAGTTTCAGCAGAAATTAAAGAGCTGACGAGAAATCAGTGCAATGATCCACTTATTTTCAGCTATTTGCCCGTGCCACTCCGCTACCTGCCTGCCAAATCAGAAGGTGGCATGAATTCGATGGATTCTCTCGAATTAACGAAGATATTATGGAAGTTGCTGACGTCGTGAAAAGGCAAGTTGATTTCTTTCACGAAAAAACGCCGAAACTTCTCTGATTATCTATAGTCTTTCATAAAACGACAATTATAAAAAGCGGCGAAGCGTGCGATTTTTAAGGAAAATTGTCGCTTCGCTGACTCTAGTTCTCGAAAATCTTCTTCCACTCTTCAGGAGACATAAAGGGGGCTTCATCCTTTTCAATTGTTGCACTGTTTTAATCCTATCAGCATGCCGTCTTTCTCTCTCTCTCTCTTTCTTTCGTATTTTCTCTGTAGAGACAAGACTAGATTTGATTAGTGGTGCGTTCATCGTTAATTGATTTAACAGTTTGAGAAATTCGCAGACAGAAAACCTCCTTTTTGCTTCTGACTAAGCATCGCGATACGCGGAACGCAGAGAATTTGGATAAACAAATATGAGAAGATGAAGAAGGAAATAAGGGTTCTTTCGGATTTAGTAGTTCTGTAGCAAATTGTGTTTCATAAATGTTTCTGTAAATCTTCAACAGCTATGTGAGTTCAATGTAGAGAAGAAAGACGAACAAAAAATTGTGTTTTGAAACACATTCAGCAACAGAGAGTGAATGCTTTTGCTGAAATTCCTCATTAATTTGTAGTGATTGCAGCTCAACTGCGCAAGAAATCGGCTGATTCTACGGCGCTGCCAACCGTCATAATTCAGAAGACGTGCTGAATGCGCAGAAATTTGAGCAACTGAGACATCGCCAGCGCTGATAATGCGCCTCTGTGAGCAGCTAGAGGATCAGATGCTCAGTGTTTGGGCAGTTTGCGCTTGCTCTGCTGTAGTCGCCTAAACCAATACGCGTATTTATGTCAATGTAATATTGTTCTCCTGCTGGCTGTCTGGATTTTCAACGGAATGTATGTTGTAGTACCAATCTCTGAGTTTAAATACAAAATGATCCATAAGTATAGAGACTTTTCAGGGAGAGCTCTTGGCACGGCGCCAAGTTCGATTTTCGTGAAATTTCTCGAATAGAGAGCTTGTGTTAGCCGAGATTGCAAGCCTCACGTGAACCGCTCATTATGCTAAAATCTCCGCCGCATCGACCCTTAATCGTCAAGTTGTTTTCCGATGGAATCAGAATGTCGCATATCATTCGACGTCTTCATATTCCAGAACTAGCGTGACCTGCACTCAAAAGTTCAATCCAACTCCCCAAAACGCAGCTTGGCATTCCACTAGATGTTTCCACAATTGGTATCGGTCAGCTTCACATCGGAAGGTAAACTTCTATTGGTCTTCTTTACTAGAAATGTGATGTTCGACTCGGAGCCCTTCTTCCGTGGGCCACTAGCCACTTTGGCCAGCGACCTTTCATCCTTAAACCAGACTTGGGCCGAAATCCACCAAGACATTGTTCGATGTCCATTTTCTAGAATATTGGAACAAGGAAATATGGCCCGCTTCCTCGACTTCTCAGTTTGAGGATTCTTGAAACAGAAGGTCATGGCTCACTCTCATCCAAATTTGAAGTTGCAAGTTGCAAAACGAGAGTTTCTGAAACAGCCACACAAGTTGGAAACGTATGGGGACCGTCTCACGCCTCAACTTCTGTATTATGAAAGAGGATTGCTATAATGCCCTGAGAATACCGAATTCATCGTGCCTTTTGTGCTCCGGCAAACTTATCAGTAAGTGTTTTATTTGGGCGAAATATCGGCCGTCTCGTCTCGTCTTGGATTCGTCTCACGCAGAGATAGACATTGCGTTGGTGCACATGCACAACTTTTTTATTGCGTAAGACGAATGCAAAACGAACTGAAAGACGACTTTTTGTCTTCGTCTTTCGTGGAAGCTTTACTTATCAGGAAGTTGAAGTGATTCTACAAAATTGCAGAATTCTAGAACTCTGTATTTTTACTTTAATTTATATACATATAATTTGAATTTTCGATTAGTTTTTTTTGTTAACAAAACGAATATCAAGCACATAGTCCAGTGGCCGTTTCGCACGTTGTTCCTGTCGGACAGGCTGAGCAGGTTGTTCCAGAGTTGTAAATGTTTTGGCCCAAGAAATTACCGCTGAAAATTTGTGTATCAAAAAGCTGAAATCGAGCCCACACTCCACTCACCGCGCCTTGTAGTGACACACAACAACCACCTGATTGTAGTTCTCCATTGTGCGATCGGGTCCACAATTTGTGACGCCACACCCCAGCAGTCCAGTGTTTGCCCACGCCATTTGAGTGGCGTGGCCTACCTTTGTGTTCAAAAGGTCTATTGTGAAGACATTGGATGCCCACCCATACAGCTGGAATTCTTGTTCCCATGCCATAGAAGCAGCTCCTCCGTAGATATCCAGACCGCTGAATGGGAGGCTTGACCAACGCCAATACAGATTCTCTCCAACGCCAGGAGCGCTCGAGTGCCCCGTTGGGCAGGTGTTGGCGTACATTTGAGCGGAGTTGGCCAGTGTGACGTCCCACTTCTAAAGGGATCAATGAGAATGAGCGGGTCAAACTAAGGCTTTCACGAAAGACGAGATAAGACCGTCTTGAATTCGTCTGACACGCAGAGATGCATTTTAAGTGACGACGTAAGACGAATGCAAGACGAATTGTTTCGTCTTTTGTGGAAGCACACTAACCATTTTGAGAATATTGGTTCCAGCCGGCTTTGTCGTTCCCCGTGCTACATAGGTTCCTTTCGCAATTTTGGAGCGCAGGGAGTTGTGTAGAAATACGATAAATTGCTGTGTGTTCGCTTTGAACTGAGCATGAACGCCTGGAATCCAATTTGATTATCCACAGCTTCTGTTCTGCAGGATTTACCCATGTGGAATACTGTAAAGACTAAAAGAGTTACGGTGTGCATATTGATTGAAATCTGAAAATACTACCGCCATTTTTCTATTTATAAGATAATGAGTTATGTGTAGGCAGCTGCCCACTGAACTTTGGCCGAGTTGCGTAGGAGCTGAGCATGCTCAAATGAAATTCTTTGCCGGATTAGTGGACTCCAAAGCTCGTTTGAGCAAATACAGATTCGATGAAATTGGGATAAATGTAGAAAATCAGGCGGCCAGCCTACGTGCGGCTCAATGCGGAACAGATGAGAACTCTCATTTTTAAAGCTTCCACGAAAGACGAAATAAGACGGTCTCGTCTCGTCTTTCAGTTCGTCTTGCATTCGTCTGAGATAGAAATTGTGTTGGTACACATGCATTTCAATTGACGACGTAAGACGAATGCAAGACGAACTGAAAGACGACCGATTTGTTTCGTCTTTCGTGGAAGCATTACCTTAAACTCGCGCCTCCAACTAACAATTTTGCGAACGAAAGACGAAAACGAAAAGTCGTCTTTTGTTCGTCTTTCGCAATAAAAAAGTGTTCACAAATTTCTATTTCTGCGTAAGACGAATTGAAGACGAGACAGTCTTATTTCGTATAAGAAACTATGGTTTTTAGTGGATTTTGAAACAAATTCAAAAGCGGGCACCATCATTATGGTTTCCCTGTTGCTCTTGCTTCTAAATGGGCTCAGGGAGAAGAGCGCACCGCAGGCACACAGACACACAAGGTGACACTTTGATAGAGGTTTTGCGATGAGCTTACAAAATAGCGGAAGAGCAGCTACCATTAAAAGTCGCGTATAGGTTATCTTAACGAGATTCTGAAGTGTTGACTTTCCGATCGGTAGAAATAGAAAACTACGATATTGAAATGGTATGATTTCATTTGCTCATCTTTTCATCTCTGTTCAAGTGTGAAGGAGAGGGAGCCGAGAATTTGCTCTCAAAAAGATCAAGAGTCACTTTGCACTTTGCTATGAAATCGCGTATCAATAAGGCTTTCTTTAGGGCAAATTCGTCGAGAATCAGAGTTTGCTATTTACCCCGGAATATTCCGACGCTTCCCGGGTTTCGCGCAGCTTCATGCATTACATTACATTACACATAGTGTGCGAAATACGAAGATACGCGGAACCCGGGAAGTGACGAGCTATACGAAAACACAAAGCCTATTGACTTTTAATTTTAGTCGCTATTTCGAATGTGATCTCCTTAAAGGCCTACAGTTCGAATTGACTGTAAAAATGAATTAAAGGTCGGCTGAAATATTCCCCTTATCTTTAAGGATGGGCGGGGCGTCGACTTCATGGAAAATTCGATGCACTCACTTCAAACAGGCGGTTTACTGTCCAACACCAGTAGCCGTGGGAGATAAATCATTTCCGTTACTGCGGTTCAATCAAACAAACGACGGATCATTTTATGCCCCTCAGATAGGCGTGCGCCGCTCTTCATTAAATCAAAGAAGTGTCGCGCCGATGTTTTATCACTCGGAACACTTTCGGAACGTTTTTAAACATCCGAATCATTCATTCCGCGCTGATGTGCAGCTTCTGATTCTCTCACGCTACTGATGGATTCGTCGCGGATTCTGAAGCCGTCTCGCTTCTTAGTTGCACTCATCATTGTGCTCCTTATGGCTCAACGTGAGTTTGAGCTTTGTAAATAGCGGCTTGAAGACGTCGTGGGAGAGATTCACGGATTCTTCAAAAAGCGTCTTCTTCAGAGCTTCCCCACTTAAATGGGGTCCTGCAGGACCATGTTCTGCAATGCTCCATACATGGAGCATGCTGGTTTTGCTGAAACACCAAACGACGTTGTTTCTGGCTCACCTGGCTCACTCTGAGCATCTATAAAGCTGAAATCAGGCCACGGGAGCATACTCTTCCCCAGAATATCTAAACTGCTCCAGATGGGATTGGAGCCTAGGCAAATCGTCTGGCTTATGGCAGAGCCGGCTGAACCGCTGCTCATCAAAAGTGCGCTGCTACGCAGCTCCCAAGTGCTTCCTTCCTTGAAACAGGTTGGAGAGGACGCAGCGCCTTTGGCACCAGGCCAAGAAGATCGCTCCAAGATCCTGACGTCGTACTACTATGTCAGCTTGGGATTCCCAGTCTTTTTGAATGATTTCTTCAAGTTATTTGCATCAATTTTAAGTGAAATCTGAAAGGAAAAGCTGAAAATCTCGCCAAAAAGGAATCAGAGGAGTGATAGAGAAGCACCGTCGCGTCATCTGGGCTCTGCGCGAATTCCAGAATTCCAGACTAAAATCTGTAATCTGAAATCCAGTTTCAGTCGCATCGCTCTAGTGTCCCATGCTCCTCTAGTTTCAGACCTTCAGTCATCGCACGTCTTCTGATTCAAACACCAAGAACGGTAGAGTAGTACAGGGTGCGCCATAAATATAGCGCCGCAACTTTGCGTAAGCTCTGGCGCATGCGGAACGCTTTTTGTAGCGCACAGTATTCTTTTTTCAATTAATTATTTTGTTTTTAACTAAAATATTCCTGAAAATTTCAGTCAATTACAGTACTGGCCAAAAAGGTATTCGCAAACCTTTTTGAGAGTAACTTTGCTGAAATTTGAGGAATCGGTCTGAAAATTTTACTGTACATGTCGTACACGGTGACGACAAATTGCGTACAAGGGAATTGCATCATTTTCAGAAAAAAAAACATTTAAAAAAAATTTTTTTCATTTTTTTTTCGTTTTTTCACTTTTTTCAAATTATATATTTTTGGATATTATAGCATAACTTTTCTGAAACTTCCCGGATCGATCTGGTATTTTAAAACAACGTTTCTTAGAAGAAATTTTTAGAAACTATATTTTCCAAAAATATAAAATATGAAAAAAGTGAAAAAACGAAAAAATATGAAAAAATTGAAAAAAAAACTATTTTTTTAGGAAAAAATGCAATTTCCTTGTACGCAATTTGTCGTCACCGTGTACTACATGTACAGTGAAATTTTCAGATGGATCCCTCAAATTTCAGCAAAGTTACTCTCAAAAAACCGCGTTTGTGAATACCTTTTTGGCCAGTACTGTATATTAACTTTTAAGGTATTGGTCGCTGCTTCTCCATTCCGATTTGCAATTTTAGAGCTGTAGACTTCTTCGGAGATTGTGAAAAAGCTAGGAGTCGTCGAATCGGTGCTCGCTTCAGGGAGCTGGAAACGTTGAACGACAAATGAGACAATTTAGACGCCTCATACCTCCGTGCCGTGCTCGAAGAGACATCGAGCAGTCATTAAAGCGAAAGGAGGAAGATTCGAAAATTGTTAATGCTATCTTTTTTGTTATGTTTTAATAAACATCTTGGTTAATTTTCAGAAAAAAATATTTAGATTTGAAGTTTTTACACCGTCTTGAATGCGGCGCTATATTTATGGCGCACCCTGTATAGTGAGTATTCAGGCGAGGCGTTCAGGCGGAAAACGGAATTTCAACCATTAATGAGGAAATATTTATTCTGAATCGAAAAATAAAAAAAAATGATGTAAATGCGCTCTGCGATTGGCTGTCCATCCATCTGAACGCATTCAAATTGTGCGAGTTCTACAGGGTGCGCCATAAATATAGCGCCGCTATTTTGCCTTAGAGACATCGAGAGCAGTCATTAAAGCGAAAGGAGGAAGATTCGAAAATTGTTAATGCTATCTTTTTTGACATGTTTTAATAAACATTTTTGCTGATTTTCAGAAAAAAATATTTCGATTTGAAGAAGTTTTTACACGGTCTAGAATGCGGCGCTATATTTATGGCGCACCCTGTAGAGAGTCTCGCCGCAGAGATGTATGTACGCAGCCATAAAACAGCATCGTAACGGTTTTATAGTGCCCATCAAAGTGATGCGAACGCTCGTTTAACCCCCCCCCCCCCCCCAAGTGAAACCAGTTAAGAATTTTCAGAGACTCCTGGCGCCATCTTAGCGGAAAAGAAGCTGAAGGTCACCTATGATACCCGAGATTTGAGAGCTTCTCCATTCTACAAAAACAGGACGCTCACACTGCCAATGTCAAGAGAGGCTGGAACAGATCTTTGGAAGCGATGGACACATCAAGCGTTTTCAGCACTCATTTCAGCCATTGCAATGAGAAGGTATGAAGGCCTACTCTATCAGAGAAGGGCGGAATTCCGGATTCCGCATTCCGGATTCCGCCGCTTTTTTCATTCCGTTTTCCGTGAAAAATTTTTTTTCCGTTTTCCGTTTTCCGGATTCCGAGTTCCCAAAATCCCCCAACTATGAGTTTTAATACTTTATTCTCAATTTTTGTGAAAAGTATACTTTTTTGATCTCCCGCAAAAATTAATGGTTAAAATTCCGGATTCCGCATTCCGCATTCCGGATTCCGCCGTTTTTTACATTCCGTTAAAATTTTTTTCCGTTTTCCGGATTCCGGATTCCGTGAAAAAAATTTTTAAAAAAAATTGATTGTCCAGCGAGGCCTCAGTTTTCTGATATTTCTACAGTAACCTACGGAATGAACTTTGCTGCAGAGAAGGGCGGAATTCCGGATTCCGCCGTTTTTTTCATTCCGTCTTCCGTTTTCCGGATTCCGGATTCCGAGTTCCCAAAATCCAATTCCGCCCTACTCTGCCCTCTATCAGCTTCTCGAGCTATGACGAATGATTTTCAGACTGAGGTTAGTAGAGGAGTACGATCGGCGAAGGCATGAGATGTGCTCATCGAGTGCTCATGATATAGCGAGCCATGCGAAATGCTTGGTGGCTTTGGAGCAAGATGTGCTGAAAATCCGATTGCTCAAGAAGAAGATGTTCGGCAATCGTGAGATTCTCAATTTGCATCACTCATAAATTTCAGATGAGTTTCAGAGAAACGACGATCAATAAACCATAAGAATCTCTGGAATCCCAAAAATCTGAAAGAGGCGGAGAATCCGTCTTTAAGACGAAGGCGAAGGATTCCGAGCAAAGCGAGAAGATCAATCTCCATTACTCCTTCTGCTGGATATGAAATCAAGTCTGATAGTGACAGGTGGGCTAGCAGCGACGCTAGTTGCTAATAGAAATCCTCCTAGCTTTTTTTAAAAATGCGCAAGCTTCTGGAATTCGAGATATTTCCATCTGAAAATCCGGAGATCCACGCCCTTTCCTCGCTGCCTTCCTTCCCCTTCTTTCCCTCTCTCTCTCATATATGTATGCATTCCCCACAGATTGAAGAACCTAGTAGCGTGGCCGAGTGGTAAAGAGGGTGGATGCGAGTAATTGGGTATGCGTTCGATTCCTTTTCACGACAAAATTCTTTAGCTCTTCTGATTTTGCTTTTTTAAAGTTTTTAAAGGATCACAATAAAAAAAGATAAAACAAAAGTAGTAATAGTACAGCTGTAAGTAGCTCCTCTCATTTCCAGCTCTCCCTTTGCGATTATAGTCAAATATCTGACGAACACTGTAAAACTGTTAAAAAACAAGAAGAAGCTCTCAAGTTGGCAGGAGATCGTGCAACGGATCCGTCATGACAGCGCACAAATCAAGAAGAAGAGCAGATTGATTGATCTGCAAAAGAAACGAATGCGACTTTCCTCGTCGCTGCGGAGCTCTGTGAGCTCCGTTGGAATCAGAAGAGAGATCAATAGATCTCTGAAAGTATGTAATGCTCCAGTCAAACGATCCTAATTGTTGTTTCAGGCCTTCCCCAGCATAGAAGCTGACATTGAAGATGAAGAATTGAGAGAGATGGTCCATCAGAAGACTTCAAATATGACGGATGAGCAGAAGCTGATGATGATGCCAATTGACCTTATCCGGCAGGCTGTGAAGATCGGACTCGGCATCAGTGGCCATAATACTACGGATTTTGATCGGAAAACGCTGAAACTGATCAGCCCGAGGTTCATGAGCATTCTTCCCGATGACGAAGAAGCGAAGAAGGAAGAGGTAAAGTCTAGACCTGGAATTTCAGAGGGATCAGGACCAGTGTGTTGTTTCGACAAATGATTCCTCGAAAAATGCGTTTTTTGAAAAATTTCTCGAGAAATTTTTCTCGTTGATTTCTCAAGAATTTTTCAAGAATTTTTCAAAAAAATTTCTCAAAAAATTTAATTGAAATCGCGAAAAATGATTTGAATGGAAATACGATAAACAACGCGTTTCGCGTTATTTCAGAGTGTCGTTTATTTTTGAAAATTTTCAAGAATTTTTCGGAAAAATTTCTCGAGAAATCACGAAAAATTAATTTGAATGAAAATACGATAAACATCGCGTTTCGCGTTATTTCGGAGTGTCGTTTTTTTTTGAAAATTTTCGAGAATTTTAAGGAAAAATTTCTCGAAAAATCGCGAAAAATGTTTTGAATGGAAATACGATAAACAACGCGCTTTGCGTTATTTCGGAGTGTCGTTCTTTTTTTGAAAATTTTCTCGTTGATTTCTCGGGAATTTCTCGAACGATTTCTCGAAAAATCACGAAAAATGATTTGAATGGAAATACGATAAACATCGCGTTTCGCGTTATTTCGGAGTGTCGTTTTTTTTTGAAAATTTTCGAGAATTTTAAGGAAAAATTTCTCGAAAAATCGCGAAAAATGTTTTGAATGGAAATACGATAAACAACGCGCTTTGCGTTATTTCGGAGTGTCGTTCTTTTTTTGAAAATTTTCTCGTTGATTTCTCGGGAATTTCTCGAACGATTTCTCGAAAAATCACGAAAAATGATTTGAATGGAAATACGATAAACAACGCGCTTTGCGTTATTTCGGAGTATCGTTTTTTTTTTGAAAATTTGCGGAAATTTCTCGAGAATTTCTCGAAAAATTTCTCGAGAAATCGCGAAAAATGATTCGAATGGAAATACGATAAACAACGCGCTTTGCGTTATTTCGGAGTGTCTTTTTTTTTAAATTTTTCGAGAATTTTTGGAAAATTTCCGAAAATTTCTCGAGAAATTTTTCTCGTTTATTTCTCGAGAATTTTTCGGAAAAATTTCTCGAAATGCTTTGAAAACGACACATCAGAACGAAACAATGAGTGGAATTTCAGATCGCTTTGCTCTCGCCGTCTCTGCTCTCTCTGCATGATTCTGACGCGGAGCTGGAAAAGAAGACATCCTTCAAATCGATACTTGGCGCAGGATCAGCATCCATCGAGTCTCAAAACTTTCTAGATTTACTGGTAGAAGCGACTGGAGTGTCGGAGGCCGTAGAGGACGCGGAGCGCAAGATGATTGATGCTCAAAGAAAGAAAGACGATGCAATGGGAAGAGGACCTGATGGTCAGCCACTGTACTTCACAAAAGAGAATGTGACGGAACGATTTCCGACGGAAGCGAAGAAGATCGAGTTGATGGAGGCGTTGGATAAAACGTATTCAACTGAGCAGCTCAAAGACATGAATCAAACCGGCTACACCATCTTGACACCTAAACAAATGCAGCTCGTCTACGGAAACAGCTCACCACTCAAGAACCCAAAGTTGCTGAAAGTGTATAACAATATGACAAGGGCTGAAATTCACCGCGCGATTCATGCGACAATCCGGAATTTGGCGGAAGAAAAAGTGAAGTTTGAGGTTCTCTTCCATCAGTAAATCATTGCTCAATTCTTCAATAATACTTCAGGTGCGCCGAAAAGACATTGTGCTCTCTCCACTCGTCAACTCCGCTCTAATAAATGCTCCAGAAATGGCATCGCAGTCTCTGATCCTTTCTCCAGTTGCCTTTGTCCCCCTGATCAATTCTCCGGCGCTCTTCGGCTCGGTCATCCTGTCTCCATGGCTCTTCGTGCCGCTTATTCTATCTCCCCGGATTCTCAGCCCAGTCGTCCTGGACCCCTTCATGTTCGTCCCAATCATCCTCTCGCCTCTTGCTCTCGATCCCGTTGTGCTCTCGCCGGGAGCGCTCAACCCGATCGTCCTGTCGCCGCTGCTAATGTGCCCATTTGTGCTCTCGCCGCAAGTCATGACACCGCTCATTTTGTCGCCGTTCGCCATGACGCCGCTTATTCTGAACCCGCTGGCTCTGTCGCCCATTGTGCTCTCGCCATTTGTGCTCTCACCGCAAGTGCTCTCACCGCAATATGTGTCCGGACTGTTTCTGTCCCCTTTCGCTCTTTCGCCGGCTATCGAGTCGAATAGCGCGCTGTTCACAGTACTCCTCTCGCCAAGTTGGCTCAGTTAAATCAGACATTCAATAAATTGATATTTCTTCAGTAAAAAGTACAAAAATGCGTAGAGGGGAGCACGGAAGATATGTGAAAATGGAGAATCGAGATAAGGAAGCAACAAATTTCAGAATTTCAGAACTAGAACAGCAAATACGAAAACAGGAGTAGAATTGCTAAAACTGGTAGTGCTTGGCAGCTGCTCGTCGAAATAGCCGAGTTGCATCGATCGCCGAGGCAACTGCACACCCGAATGCGTTGAGAATCGGCTTGCTCGTGACGAAACAGGTCAGAGGCCGACATGTCCCTGAAACTGGCTCAAATGCTCTCAAAAAAAAATTGTCATTGAAACAACAATTCGTTTTGTCAAGGTTGCTATATATTCCTGAATGTTCCGACGCTTCCCGGGTTTCGCGCAGCTTCATGCATTACCAAGTGTGAAGGTCATAGTGTGCAAAGTACGAAGATGCGCGGAACCCGGGAAGTGTCGAGCTATGCGAGAATAGATAGCCTAATCCTCTTCAACAAAATTTTGTATTGTTTTTAAATTATTTTTGATTATTTGTTGTGACCCTTATCCAATTTTGAAGCTCAGAAGTTACAGCTTGATAAGCTGCTCTTTTTAAGCTCTCAAGAACAAAAACAAAACCAACCGGCAAATATCATATCGATCGAACATGCTAAGCGTATGATTGTTCAATCCCTTCTTGGCAATCGTCAAGGCGCACCCGCGCATGTAGAGACGATGTCCGGTCGGCTGGCCTGAAACGACGGGATTCATGGCAGCCAGAGAAGGGCGGAATTCCGGATTCCGCCGTTTTTTTCATTCCGGATTCCGGATTCCGGATTCCGAGTTCCCAAAATCCAATTCCGCCCAACTATGAGTTTTAATACTTTATTCTCAATTGTTGTGAAAAGTATACTTTTTTGATCTCCCGCAAAAATTAATGGTTAAAATTCCGGATTCCGCCGTTTTGTACATTCCGTATTCCGGATTCCAGATTCCGTTAAAAATTCTTTTCCCTTTTCCGGATTCCGGATTCTTGAAAAAACATTTTTTTTCCGTTTTCCGGATTCCGCCGTTTTTTACATTCCGTATTCCGGATTCCAGATTCCGTGAAACATTTTTTTTTTCGTTTTCCGGATTCCGGATTCTTGAAAAAATTTTTTTCCGTTTTCCGGATTCCGCCGTTTTGTACATTCCGTATTCCGGATTCCAGATTCCGTTAAAATTATTTTCCGTTTTCCGGACTCCGAATTCCGTGAAAAATTTTTTTTCCGTTTTCCGGATTTCGGATTCCGTGAAAACAATTTTTTTTTCCGTTTTCCGGATTCCGGATTCTTGAAAAAAACATTTTTTTTTTCCGTTTTCCGTTTTCCGGATTCTTGAAAACAATTTTTTTTCCGTTTTCCGAATTCCGGATTCTTGAAAAAAAAATTTTTCCGTTTTCCGGATTCCGGATTCCGAGTTCCCAAAATCCAATTCCGCCCAACTATTAGTTTTAATACTTTATTCTCAATTGTTGTGAAAAGTATACTTTTTTGATCTTCCGCAAAAGTTAATGGTTAAAATTCCGGATTCCGCCGTTTTGTACATTCCGTATTCCGGATTCCAGATTCCGTGAAAAAAATGTTTTTCCGTTTTCCGGATTCCGGATTCTTGAAAAAACATTTTTTTTTCGTTTTCCGGATTCCGGATTCTTGAAAAAACATTTTTTTTTCCGTTTTCCGGATTCCAGATTCCGTTAAAAATTTTTTTCCGTTTTCCGACTTCCGGATTCCGTGAAAAAATTTTTTTCCGTTTTCCGCATTCCAGATTCTTGAAAATAACATTTTTCCGTTTTCCGGTTTCCGAATTCCGGATTCTTGAAAAAAATTTTCCGTTTTCCGGTTTCCGGATTCCGGATTCTTGAAAAAAATTTTCCGTTTTCCGGTTTCCGGATTCCGTGAAAAAAAAGTTTCCGGATTCCGGATTCTTGAAAAAAAAATTTTTTTTTCCGTTTTCAGGTTTCCGAATTCTTGAAAAAACATTTTTTTTCCGTTTTCCGGATTCCGGATTCCGATCGCTTACTCACCCATCACCACCAAGTCCTGCTGAATAGTCAAGCAAATGGTTCGGCATGGAACCGTGTGCATATTCTTGCTATCCATCTCACCATCACACTGCGAGCTGAAGTTTCGCGGTCTGTTGAAGTACCTGAACATCGACATTTTCAGAGCTCAGTGCTCTCTCTCTCTCTCCTGCTCCGTCAAAACTGACTTCTCCATTCCCTTATTGAGAAACCCTTCGTACATCTCTGACATGCAGCTGTAGCATCGATTGTGGTGGCTATTCTGCCGGTATCCGGCCGCCGATGCGCTCGCTGAGTGGATCACCACCATCATTGCAGCAGCAGCAGCAACCAGGATGATCGACAATGAAGACGTGAACGTCATCGGACGGATCATTCATCGCATTTGAGTGGATAAAATGAGCTGAAAACCGGAAAAGTTGGAAATCAAAAGGTTTTGAGAGCGACGAGCCGAGAGCAGGAGCAAGAGGAGATGGGATGGGATGGAGCTCAATAAATTGAATAGAGTGGGGGGGGGGGGAGGGGTGAGGGCTCCGGCTCCTTTCACTTCCAGAATCCTTCTCCTTCTCTTCTCATTTTCCATCGGAGTCATCATATTTATTTATCTGTGTTGAGACAAGCCAGAAACACGAGTAAAAACGATCGAGTGACACTGCTACGCAGCGACACACTCCTGCTCTCCAGATGAGCAATGGAGAGCAGCAGAGGAAAAACGGAAAGCTGATATTCTGGAGAAGAAGAGAAAGAGAGGCGAAAGCGAAACAAAGTGGGCGGAGTCGAGAGCCGAAGGGGAGGGAAGAATGGTGCTCAGATTTCCGATTGATTTAAATGGGAAAGCGAGGAGCATGAAATAGGTTGTCGGCCAATTATAAGGGCGGGGGGGGGGTGTAAGGTTACGGTAGATGCGACCCTCAAGAAATGAAGGGCATCTTAAGACACCCACGTCGTCTTATAGAAGAGACTGACGGCAGGATGACTACCAGAGTAGGGCGGAATTGGATTTGGGGGAACTCGGAATCCGGAATTCGGAAGACGAAATGTAAAAAACGGCGGAATTTGGAATGCGGAAAACGGAAAACGGAATACGGAAGCAATATTTTTTCACGGAATCTGGAATGCGGAAAACGGAATTTTAACCATTAATGAGGGAATCAAATGATGTAAATGCGCTCTGTTCGCAAACATTTTTGCGGGAGTTCAAAAAAGTAAACTTTTCACAACAATTGAGAATAACGAATTAAAACGGAATAAAAACACCATATCGCGGAACCCGGAATGCGGAAAACGGAAAAAAATATTTTTTCACGGAATCTGAAATCCGGAATCCGGAAAACGGAAAAACAATTTTTCGCAGAATCTGGAATCCGGAAAACGGAGTGAAAAAAACGGGGGAATCCGGAATCCGGAAAACGGAAAAAAATATTTTTTCACGGAATCTGGAATCCGGAAAACGGAAAAAAAAAAATTTTTTTTCACGGAATCTGGAATCCGGAAAACGGAAAATGGAAAAAATGTTTTTTTCACAGAATCTGGAATCCGGAAAACGGAAAAAAATATTTTTTCACGGAATATGGAATCCGGAAAACGGAAAAAATGTTTTTTCACGGAATCTGGAATCCGGAAAATGGAATGTAAAAAACGGCGGAATTCGGAATGCGGAAAATGGAAAAAAAATATTTTTTCACGGAATCTGGAATCCGGAAAACGGAAAAAAAATTTTTTTCACGGAATCTGGAATCCGGAAAACGGAAAACGGAAAAAATATTTTTTCACGGAAATTGGAATCCGGAATACGGAAAAAATATTTTTTCACAAAATCTGGAATCCGGAAAACGGAAATAATATTTTTTCACGGAATCTGGAATCCGGAATCCGGAAAAAATATTTTTTCACGGAATCTGGAATCCGGAAGACGGAAAAAATATTTTTTCACGGAATCTGGAATCCGGAATCCGGAATGAAAAAAACGGCGGAATTCGGAATCCGGAATTCCGCCCTTCTCTGATGACTGGTCCCTCCCCACAAATATTGGCTCCCTTCTTGTAGAGAACGACGAGCTAAACGGAGCCACAAATTTGCTACAGAAGCACCGATGCTCACCAGAGTTGGGCGGAATTGGATGTTGGGAACTCGGAATCTGGAATTCCGCCCTTCTCTGATGCTCACCCCCCACGGGGGGGGGGGGGAAGCTCCCTGGAGCCTAACTAGTAGAGAGAGCAAGATTTGGAAGATGGAGCAGCTCACCCGGAGCAAGAATCTGGAGAACTGTCTCTGCGCTGAGCGTGAGAGCTCTTCTCAAAATGTGGGGTTTTTCAGCACTAGAAAGAGGGAAATTAAAGTTCCATTAAGCTCTTTTTAGCCTTCCCCTTCCTCGGTCTCTCCATCTCTCATGTGCTCTTTCCCCCCCCCCCCCTCACACTCGAACCACCACAAAGGCGTCTAATTAGAGACGTGGTGGAGCCCCGTCTGGAAGAGCCGAATGGACAAAGTGAGAGGAGGGAGGGGGGGGGGGGAGGGGAGTGGGGTTTGAAGGCGTCAAACTGCAATCTGAGAAGAAGTGCGACGGAGAAAACCGAGACTTGAAGAGCAAAAAGAAGCGGAAAATGCTAATTCTCATGTCGCGTCGCGCGGCTGCTTGCCAGCACCTCATTTATGACACGGCGGTTTGTGTGGGGGCTTCTTCCAGCCGGTAATTGGAAGTGATGGAAACGAAGAGAGCACCATCCACCCCCCCCCCCCGACCTTTTATTGTGCTTTTATGGGAGTCAGCAATGACGCTGAAACGGGCTCTTCACTTCTGTTGGCAAAAACAAAGTGAATTTTGAGCATTTTCAGCAAGCACTTGAGATTAGAGACAGGTCGCTGGCTAGCAGCTCGAAAAGCAGGTGGGCCATAAATATAGCGCCGCATTGCAGACGGTGTGAAAACTTTAAATCAAAAGGTTTTTTTTTCGCTGAAAACTGTCAATGCTATAACAGAATTGAGCACAGTGGTGCTCCTCGGATAGGGATTCGTTTTTACATAAGCCTAAGCCCAGAGCTTCATTTTACAGGGTGGGCCATAAATATAGCGCCGCATTGAAGGCGGTGTGAAAACTTTAAATCAAACGGTTCTTTTTTTGCTGAAAACTGTCAATGCTATAAATTTGGCTAACTTTCAGCAAAAAAACCTTTCGATTTTAAGTTTTTACACCGTCTGCAATGCGGCGCTATATTTATGGCGCATCCTGTAAAATGAAGCTCTGGCCGAATTGAAAACGAATCCCCATCCGAGGAGCACTGCTGTGCTCAATTCTGTAATTGTTGCAGCGCTTTCATAAAGAAACTCTAATATAAAGATGGTAATTGCATTAAGTTCGCCACCACTTTCCTTTCCTTTTCTTTCAGAGAGATTTCGCCCAATTTGGTGGATGAATAGAAGACGGAAAGTACGTTTTGTGCGCTAGTTAAGTTCGGTGCATATTCACGAGAGCTCTCGCCAAATGCTCATCGGGATTTTCAAAGAAATTCACTCCTAGCGCTCACTCACTTCAATCATTGAGCTTCCAAGCTGAAAAAGTGCGGCATAAATAATAGGATGAGGTTTTGCGGAAGGTCGGGCGCTGCTACGCAGCGCCCGGCGAACTCTGTAATTTTTATTTAGTTTTATTACACCTTTTTTAAAGTTTTTCGTTAATTTTCTCCGATTTTCAGTCAATGATGGCTCGTTACCAACACTGGAAGACGTGCCAAGATGTAGACAAGACTTCTGAAGCTGTCAAAAAGGTGCGTTTGAGGAGTCGCAGAAATGGAGCAATGAGCACGAGCAAGATGGCTAAAGTCTAGAAGAAGAATCGTCAGAAACAAGCTGAAGAAGACAGCCTTATCGTATCCAGAAGGCTGATTTTTTGACTGAGAAGAAGAAGGCTCCACGCATGCAAAAAGCACGTCATCTCCTGACTTTCAGACATTCAGACGGCCTTTCAGAATGGGAAATCCGTCAAAACCTTTTCTCATCCAGCCTCCGCGATGGTTTTTGGCGGAATCTCTGCCAGCTCATTTTCGCGGATCCTGGAGTCAAAGTGAGCCAAATTTATTACAGAAAAAGGAATTTTGAAGGCTGGTGTACTTCTCTGGGATCTTCCAACCGGGCTCAGCTCCAGCTCATAGCACAAATTTATTTGTCTCGTAGCCAAACTATGAACAATTATGAGCCAAACCATAAACAATTATGAACCAAGCTATGAAAAATCGTAGCCAAACTATGAACAATCGTAGCCAAATTATGAACAACTATGAACCAAACTATGAACAACTATGAACCAAACTATGAACAATTGTAGCCAAACTATGAACAATCGTAGCCAAACTATGAACAACTATGAACCAAACTATGAACAAAAGTAGCCAAACTATGAACAATCGTAGCCAAACTATGAACAACTATAAACCAAACTATGAACAACTATGAACCAAACTATGAACAATTGTAGCCAAACTATGAACAATCGTAGCCAAACTATGAACAACTATAAACCAAACTATGAACAACTACAAACCAAACTATGAACAATCGTAGCCAATCTATGAACAATTGTAGCCAAACTATGAACAATCGTAGTCACACTCTGAACAAAGAACCAAACATGTGAACAAATGTAGCCAAACTTTGAACAACTATGAACCAAACTATGATCAATTATGAACCAAACTATGAACAATCGTAGCCAAACTATGAACAACTATGAACCAAACTATGAACAACTATGAATCAAACTATGAACAATTGTAGCCAAACTATGAACAATTGTAGCCAAACCATGAACAACTATGAACCAAACTATGAAAAATTTTAGCAAAACTATGAACAACTATGAACTGAACTATGAACAATTATGAACCAAACTATGAACAATAGTAGCCAAACTATGAACAACTATAAACCAAACTATGAACAACTATGAACCAAACTATGAACAAAAGTAGCCAAACTATGAACAACTATAAACCAAACTATGAACAACTACAAACCAAACTATGAACAATCGTAGCCAAACTATGAACAATTGTAGCCAAACTATGAACAATCGTAGTCACACTCTGAACAAAGAACCAAACATGTGAACAAATGTAGCCAAACTTTGAACAACTATGAACCAAACTATGATCAATTATGAACCAAACTATGAACAATCGTAGCCAAACTATGAACAACTATGAACCAAACTATGAAAAATTTTAGCAAAACTATGAACAACTATGAACTGAACTATGAACAATTATGAACCAAACTATGAACAAAAGTAGCCAAACTATGAACAACTATAAACCAAACTATGAACAACTACAAACCAAACTATGAACAATCGTAGCCAATCTATGAACAATTGTAGCCAAACTATGAACAATCGTAGTCACACTCTGAACAAAGAACCAAACATGTGAACAAATGTAGCCAAACTTTGAACAACTATGAACCAAACTATGATCAATTATGAACCAAACTATGAACAATCGTAGCCAAACTATGAACAACTATGAACCAAACTATGAACAATAGTAGCCAAACTATGAACAACTATGAACCAAACTATGAACAACTATGAATCAAACTATGAACAATTGTAGCCAAACTATGAACAATTGTAGCCAAACCATGAACAACTATGAACCAAACTATGAAAAATTTTAGCAAAACTATGAACAACTATGAACTGAACTATGAACAATTATGAACCAAACTATGAACAATAGTAGCCAAACTATGAACAACTATAAACCAAACTATGAACAACTACAAACCAAACTATGAACAATCGTAGCCAAACTATGAACAATTGTAGCCAAACTATGAACAATCGTAGTCACACTCTGAACAAAGAACCAAACATGTGAACAAATGTAGCCAAACTTTGAACAACTATGAACCAAACTATGATCAATTATGAACCAAACTATGAACAATCGTAGCCAAACTATGAACAACTATGAACCAAACTATGAACCAAACTATGAACCAAACTATGAACAATTGTAGCCAAACTATGAACAATTGTAGCCAAACCATGAACAACTATGAACCAAACTATGAAAAATTTTAGCAAAACTATGAACAACTATGAACTAAACTATGAACAATTATGAACCAAACTATGAACAATAGTAGCCAAACTATAAACAATTGTGAACCAAACTATGAACAACCGTAGTCACACTCTGAACAAAGAACCAAACATGTGAACAAATGTAGCCAAACTTTGAACAACTATGAACCAAACAATGAACAATTATGAACCAAACTCTGAGCAACTACGAACCAAATTATGAACAACTATGAACCAAACTATGAACACTAGTAGCCAAACTATGAACAATCGTATCCAAACTATGAACATATCGTAGCCAAACGATGAGCAATCGTAGCCAAACTATGAAAAATGTAGCCAAACTATGAACAATTGTAGCCAATCTATGAACAATCGTAGCCAAACTATGAACAACTATGAACCAAACTATGAACAATTGTAGCCAAACTGTGAAAAATCGTGGCCAAACTAGGAACAACTATAAACCAAACTATGAACAATTGTAACCAAACTATGAACAATTGTAGCCAAACTATGAACAATCGTATCCAAACTATAAACAATTATAGCCAAACTATGAACAACTATGAACCAAACTTTGAACAATTGTGAACCAAACTATGAGCAAAGTTATCCCAAAGAGCCGAACACCGAACGCCGAACGCACTATTCAACTTTTATTGAATATTTTCTTCGGAATATCGGCAAAAATAAATTGATTTTAATGCTCTGAATGTGCTGAGAAAAAGAGAAGAAAAGTGGGTTGAGAGGGAGGGAGGGGGGGGGACTTATAATTTGGGTGTTGGCGGAGGAAAGTTGAAAGTGGAAAGCTGTAAATCACGAGCGGAATAAATCAGAATCGCCACGATATGCACGTTTCTGAGTGGACTACTACGGCGAAGAAAGTCATAAAAAAAGAGGTATATAAATGTATAAAATCCAGGGAGTCTTTGCCCGTTTTCCGGTCACTTCCTGCTATCAAATCTCTTGACACTAATGCGAAAAAGAGAAGGAAAGGGGGGGGGTGGGGGGGGGGAGAAAGCTTGTCGTCTGGTCTGAAATTGAGATTCTCTATATATACATCTGGAAGGAATTCAGGTTGGGAGCTGCCTGGCAGGCTCTCGATGAATTCAAGGGAGCAGTGCAACCAGGAGAGAGGTAATTGAGCAAATATCTCTGAAAGAGCTCGACGAGGTGTGCTCCGATCATTTACAATTTGGTTGAAAACGCTTCTTCTAGTCAGGGCTGTAATTGCAGTCAAAGAGCAAACCGGCAAGAGGGCTAGGGCATGCGTAGGGATGTGTCGGTGCTTCCATCATTCACAAATGGTAGTGACCACCGTCTACTTCGCAGCCACCTGCACTTCAACACCAACATCGCAAGATACGAGCAGGTCAAGCGAAGAAAGCTTCCAAAGAGAGAGTTGGACCCGAACACTGCGCACACGCTCAGTGCCACAGTCGCAATAGATCCCAATACGGACATTGATCAAGATTATCAAAATCTAATCGACGTACTCAAGGATCTACAGGACAAAGCAATAACAAGGCCATCCAACCACGCACACAGAAGAATCTCGGAAGCAACTCGTCAGCTTCTAACCAAACGGCGTTTCACAGACAGATCAGACCCAAACTTCAAGTCACTGTCTCAAGAATGCCGAGAAGCTGTCGAGAAAGACCATGAAGAATTCGCCAGAACCCGCCTACTGAATGCCGCTAATCAACGAAGGAGTCTTAAGAAGGTAGCGAGAGACATCACAGAGTATAAATCTCAAATACCTTGCCTTAAGTCTCCATCGAGCGGCGAAAGAATCACTTCCAGGACAAAGATGGAACAGGAGATTCAGAAGTTCTACTCGAAACTATTCAGCAGCAACTTCCCTTCTCCCACATCAACCAACACCCCCATCAGAACGGAAACACCACCACCAGCACCACCGTTCCTCCCAGAAGAAGTGCGAACTGCCCTCAACTCATTCCCAAACGGGAAGGCAGCAGGCGATGACAAAATCACGGCAGATTTTCTCAAGAGCTGTCATGACAATGTCATTAGCCTGATCGCACGACGATTCTCGAAGTATTTAGAAAGCGGAAAAGTTCCATTGAAATGGAAATCCTCTAACACTACTCTGATCTTCAAAAAAGGAGACAGAGAAAATTTGGAGAATTATAGGCCTATCTGCCTTCTATCAGTACTCTATAAGACATTCTCAAAATGTCTATTAAATAGAGTACGAAAAACACTAGAAGAAGCCCAGCCAGTCGAGCAAGCAGGATTCCGTCGATCATTCTCAACGATCGACCACATACACTCAGTACAACGCTTGCTCGAGGTTGGCCGCGAGTACCAAATCCCGCTCACACTTGTCTTCATTGACTTCCACAAGGCATTTGACAGTGTGGAACCAAAAGCGATATGGGAAAGCCTTCGAGCACAAGGAGTAGAAGCAGTCTATATTAACCTGCTCAAAGAGTGCTATGCAAACTGCACAACCACCTTCACACCATTCCATAGACAAGTTGAGGTACCCATCACAAGAGGTGTACGCCAAGGTGATCCAATATCACCAAACCTCTTCTCAGCTTGTCTAGAGCTCGTTCTCGGAAAATTGTCTTGGAATCACCTCAAAGGACAAGACGACGACTACGCTCACGTGCCAGGAATAAGGATCAATGGCAGAAATCTCACCCATTTGAGATTCGCAGACGACATCATTCTCGTCGCAAACGACCCACGAACTGCCAGCCAGATGATCCAAGAGTTCACAGAAAGGTGCAAAAAAGTAGGCCTTCAAATCAATACTAACAAAACCAAAGTGTTGAGAAACACATACGCCACCACACATCCGGTGATCATCAGTAATA
Source organism: Caenorhabditis inopinata (assembly GCA_003052745.1). Taxonomy (NCBI): domain Eukaryota; kingdom Metazoa; phylum Nematoda; class Chromadorea; order Rhabditida; family Rhabditidae; genus Caenorhabditis; species Caenorhabditis inopinata. The sequence continues at coordinate 4,014,180 of AP018152.1, read as the reverse complement.
ATACAACCATCACAACAATCGAAGACGTGGATGAGTATGTCTACCTTGGCAGGCTACTCAACTCACGAAATGAGCTAGAACCTGAACTCCACAGAAGAAGACGGGCAGCCTGGGCCGCGTTCAACAACATCAAAAACACCACAGACGCTCTCACCTGCCCACGAATTCGAGCTCAACTTTTCGACACCATCGTTCTTCCCGCGCTCACATATGGATCAGAAACCTGGACCTTCACACAGAACCTCGCTGAACGGATCCGGGTGACGCATGCATCACTAGAAAGAAGATTAATTGGAATGACCCTCACGGAACAACGCCAACGAGACTTACACCGTGAAGACATCCGAAAAATCTCCCAAGTCACGGACCCACTCAAACACATCAAAAAGAAAAAATTAGGATGGGCCGGGCACATTATGCGAAGAACTGACGAAAGATGGACGAAACTGATACAAGAATGGATTCCTCGAGACCAAAAACGACCTGTCGGACGACCCCCCATGAGATGGTCCGACTCTTTACGAAAAGAAATCTCAATATACCGAGGAAATCGACTAACCACTTCATGGACAACCATCGCCCAAGACCGCAAGGCATGGTTAGCTGTGATCCGCGCTCACACAAGCGAATGACGGATCGACTAAGTAACTAAGTAAGTAAGTAACGCTTCTTCTAGTCAGGGCTGTAATTGCAGTCAAAGAGCAAACCGGCAAGAGGGCTAGGGCATGCCGCGTTCTTGCCGATTCGAACTTCAAGGATCCATCCATGGATCGCGTTTTCTCTCAATTAACTCCAATTTTTGCCCCAAAACCGCTGGTTTTGGAGCAAAAACTCCTTATTTGTCACTAATTTTGCAGCGGACATCTGACGGGAAAGCAGGCTGCCTGCAGCAATTCCAGAGGAATTATTATCGCCGTAAAAAAAAAGTTCCGACATTTTTTCGAGCCCGCGAAAATCGGGGATTTGAATTTAGAGGCTCCGCCCATTTCATCATCAGAGCGCATTTGCTATGCGCGATATATTTTTTGAATTTTTATTTTTTCTTCTGAATTTTCAGAATTAAACTGGATTAAAAGAACGAAATTGTATTAATTGTGAATTTTTTTACACGTTTCTTCAAATGTTTAAATATATCAATTTGCGAAAAAAAAGAAAGAAAAAATAAAAAAAAAATTCAGAAGAAAAAATAAAAATTCAAAAAATATATCGCGCATAGCAAATGCGCTCTGATGATGAAATGGGCGGAGCCTCTAAATTTAAATCCCGATTTTCGCGGGCTCGAAAAAATGTCGGAACTTTTTTACGGCGATAATATATCGAAATGTAAAAAAAAAAGATTACGGTATTTTAAAGGCGCGTGCCTCAAAACGTTATTCTGCGTCTCGAGCAGATTTAATCAATTTTTTCAATTTTAATATATTTTTTAATCAATTTCAATTTTCTCAATCTTCTTTTCTATAAAACGCCTTTAAAACCGCAACTTTTTAAGACTCTTAAAAATCGCGAATTGCTGAAATGAGATCGGAGCATCTAGCTGAAAATAACTAGAAAAAAAAGGCTGAAATTTCTAGAAAATCAGATTCTGCTGATATTCTGGAGCAAAATGCGCACAAAATTAAAGTTTTTAAGCCGCATATTCTTGAAATCAGAAGTGGACGCACTCTCTCTCTTTCTCTATCTCTCTATCTCTCTCTCTGATTAGAAATCCTGAAGCGGAAAACGTCTCCGGAAGCCGTGAAAAGAGCGTGCATCGCAAAAAGAGCCAAACGATGAGGGATGTTGCTCGTTTTGAGGAGAGCTCGAGACCCGCTTTCTCCCCATCCCCAACCCCCCCCCCCCCACCACATCTATCTCAATTAATGTAACTCCCCGTCTCTAAGTGTAAATGGTGGCAGAGCAGCCGTTTTCGGCATTCGCTGCGAGGAGCTCTCGAAAAATTTGGGAGGGGGGGGTGGGTGAAGGGGGGGGGGCGCAGCGACGAGCCCGATGCGCGAGTCAGGTGGTGACGTCGTCGTCGGCTCTGTTGATTGACGATCAACAAGTCGGTCTAATTAAAGTTTCCGCCGAGCCAAAGCATATTATTTAGGGGCGGGCGGGAAGGGGGGGGGAGTTGGGGGGGGGGGTGGAGTGGACTCCATGTGCTGCTTTCAGTGAGAATGCGGCGCAAAAGGGAAACGAGACGGGGTGCATCTGGTAGTGCAAAAAGAGCACCACCGATTAGTAGCTAATATTATAGTGGTTGCAAAGAGGAGGAGAAGGGGGGGGGGGGGGGGGGGGGGGGGGAGGGGAGGAGCTGTGTGAAAATGGCGCGGGGAAACAGAGGAATTGCGAATTGCTGGGAAATGTGAGAATAATCTTGAGCTGCTTCTGTCAGTTACCTAGGTGATCGACGAGAATGAGATCCACGCCACAAGTGCACATTTTCAGCGATTTTCAGCGCGGAGACCTCTGCGGAGGTATTTCCCCTTCTTACATTTTGAATTTGGGATTTGAGAAAAAAGCCGTGAGAAAAGTGAGCTGGCGGTTGGAAGCGGGAGCGACTTGCCGTATGCTTCACAAAAATTCGTCTACCAACCCCCCCCCCCCGAGTTTATTTTGTCACCAATATCAAGTTCCCCACAAGTTTGGACCAATCTTTGAAAATTCACAATTCTTGGCCAATTCTCTCACAAATCTAGGCCAAACTTTGAAGGTTCCCTACTTTTGATCAATTTCTTCACAATTTCAGGCCAAACTTTAAAGGATCACAACTCTTGATAAATTTTTCCACAATTCTAAATCAATCTTTAAAGGATCTCAATCATTGAGCAACTTTTCCGCAATTCTAAATCAATCTTTGAAAAAGGATCACACCTCTGGATCAATTTTTCCACTAGCTTATGCCAAAGTTTGAAGGATTACAATTATTAGCCAATTCTCTCGCGAATCTAGGCCAAACTTCGAAGGTTCACAACTCTTAGCCAATTTCTTCACAACTTCAGGCCAAACTTTAAAGGATCACAACTATTGGTCAAGTTTCCCACAATTCTAAATCAATCTTTGAAGGTTTACAATTCTTGGCCAATTCTCTCACAAATCTAGGCCAAACTTTGAAGGTTCACTACTTTCGATCAATTTTCCCACAATTCTAAATCAATCTTTGAAAGATCACACCTCTGGATCAATTTTTCCACTAGTTTAGGCCAAACTTTGAAGGTTCACAATTCTTGGCCAATTCTCTCACAAATCTAGGCCAAACTTTGAAGGTTCCCTACTTTTGATCAATTTTTCCGCAATTCTAAATCAATCTTTGAAAGATCACAACTCTGGATCAATTTTTCCACTAGTTTAGGCCAAACTTTGAAGGTTCACAATTCTTGGCCAATTCTCTCACAAATCTAGGCCAAACTTTGAAGGTTCCCTACTTTTGATCAATTTTTCCGCAATTCTAAATCAATCTTTGAAAGATCACAACTCTGGATCAATTTTTCCACTAGTTTAGGCCAAACTTTGAAGGTTCACAATTCTTGGCCAATTCTCTCACAAATCTAGGCCAAACTTTGAAGGTTCCCTACTTTTGATCAATTTTTCCGCAATTCTAAATCAATCTTTGAAAGATCACACCACTGGATCAATTTTTCCACTAGTTTAGGCCAAAGTTTGAAGGTTTACAATTCTTGGCCAATTCTCTCACAAATCTATGCCAAACTTTGAAGGTTCCCTACTTTCGATCAATTTTTCCACAATTCTAGACCAATCTTTATTGGTGCACAATTCTTGACCAAGTTTAGAACAAATCTTACTCACGATTTGTACTAGATTTGTGGCGTTATGCTGAGTGGGCTTCTTGCACGAGCTTCTTGTCCACTTTTCTTGGCGTGGACAAGGAAGCCACACATTATGGTTTCATGCATCAACTTTCCCAGAAATGCATGCGCACCGCAATGCCTAAAGTGGCCTCCGTATCGGCGCCAGAAATAGTGTCGAAACGCTGCAAGCGTGTCAATTAAACGCCCCCCCCCCCCCCTCGTTGCCTTTCGCGTTATTACTTTCAGACCTTTCCCCATTTCCTTCGTATGCATTAATCATTGCTTTCCATAACGAATTGAGCGCCATTTATTTCTCGTGTTTTTCGCCATCTTCCACTTATTCAAAACCACCACAAATTGGCAGGTTGGTGAAATGAGAAGAGCCACCGTGAGCCGGCCGCGAGCTCATTTCTCATCGTGCACGCCAAATTTCGCAGCGATACGGATGGGGGGGGGGAGTAAACTAACAAATGAGAGCGCAATTTGTTTCAAGCAAAAACCCAACTTTTTTTCTTTTTTCTAGAATTTTGAATGAATCATCTTTTGAATTCAAGGGAACAAGGCGTGAAGGAGGGTGGGGGGGTTGGGGGGGGGGGTAAGAATTAAATCAATGACGTAATAGAGAATCTATATTTTTGGTGAAGCTCGATAAGTCGCCCCAATTCGGCTGTTGTGGCTGGGATTTACGACGGCTCATCTGAAATTTGCGATAAATTATCAACAAGAAAAGAGGGGCAAGTGCGCTCTACCGAAGGGCTTCAGGACTCGCTGTAAAACGAATAGTTCAGTAGAGCACACTTACTGACAAAATGCGATCGTCGCAATGAACGAGTTCAGTAGAGCGCACTTATTCTCCTATACCTCAAGGGAAAAAAACGGACGATACGATTCGGCACTACGATATGAGGCAAACTCGCTGAAATATTTGCCAGCGATTATCTTGCAGTTTTCGTGGTTAGACCCAATAATTTATTATCGCTGTAAAGAAGTTCCGACTTTTTTTCGGGCCCGCGAAAATCGGGATTTGAATTTAGAGGCTCCTCCCATTTCATCATCAGAGCGCATTTGCTATGCGCGATATATTTTTATCAGAAGAAACGAAAAAAATAAATAAATGACGCAAATTGATATATTTAAACATTCGAAGAAACGTGTAAAAAAATTCACGATTAATACAATTTCGTTCTTTTAATTCAGTTTAATCTCTTAAAATTCAGAAGAAAAAATAAAAATTCAAAAAATATATCGCGCATAGCAAATGCGCTCAAATGATGATGAATGGGCGGAGACTCTAAATTCAAATCCCGATTTTCGCGGGCTCGAAAAAATGTCGGAACTTTTTTACGGCGATAATAGAAATTTTTAAAAAATTTTCAAAATCGTCGAATTATAGCCATGTTTATACTTTTCTGAAAGCTCATAAAGAGCTGATTCGAAAAAAATGCAATTTCAGACGGTTTGACTCACTTTGACAGTTTTCGTGATAAGACCCAATTATTTAGAAAGTATTCAAAAATTTTCAAATTCGACGATTAAATGGAAAAAGGAAGTAAAATAAAGAGAAAACGGTGCGGATTTCGTCATTAAGCACAGTTCCCTCCCCCTTTTCCTTCGCAGTTACAGTAATAGAGATCGCCATGAGACCCATCCCATACTGCGACTATTCAAATTCAATGTGTAGCAAAATGGCCATTTCGGAACCGATCGTTTTGCAACTTTCTACAGCTTTCCAGTTCAAATGATTAATTTATTAGGTTGAACACAAAGTTATGGCGTTTTTTAACCTTCAACTTTAAATGACCATAACTTTTTTTAAAATCAAATTTATTAATCGAAATAAAAACCATTAGAATCAATATATTTTTGACAACCAACGAGAAACAAGTTTCCTTATGCCGGTAGCGTAAAAGTCCGGGTTTCTGGAAGCGACGAACTCATTGAAGGCATTTTCGGAATCGTCTTGGCTTTTGAAGCATTTCTCACGAAGGAAGTTGTCGAGGTGCTTGAAAAAGTGGTAATCGGTGGGCGAGAGGTCTGGTGAGTATGGTGGATGAAGCGGAGTCTCATAGCCTAATTCGTTCAGCTTTTGCAGGGTCGGTTGTGCAACATGTGGCCAAGCATTATCGTGGAGAAGAATTGGTCCCTTTCTGTTGATCAATGCCGGGCACATACGTCGTAACTTCTGATGCATTTCGTCAATTTGCTGGCAGTACTTCTCTGCTGTAATTGTTTCGCCCGGATTTAGGAAGCTGCAGTGAATGAGACCGGCTGCAGACCACCAAACAGTCACCATAGCCTTTTTTTGGTGGAGTTTCGGCTTCGGAAAGGGTTTCGGAGCCTCATCACGATCCAACCACTGCGCGGAACGTCGTCGATTGTCGTAGAGGATCCACTTTTCATCACACGCTACAATTCGGTCAAGAAACGGCTCATTTTTGTTGCGTAAAAGAAGAGCGGATGAAGCCTCAAAACAACGATTTTTTGATTTTCGTTTAATTCGTGTGGCACCCATTTGTCGAGCTTTTTCGATTTGCCTATTTGCTTCAGATGAACGACGACTGTTGTTTGGCAAACGTCGAGTTCTTCGGCAACTTCTCGTGTCGATTTGAGAGGATCGGCTTCGATTAAGGCTCTCAATTGATCGTTGTCAATCACAGACTGGCGGCCGTCACGATCTTCATCTTCGAGGCTCTCGTCACCGCTACGGAATTTTTTGAACCACCGTTGTGCCGTACGTTTATTATTGGTTTCTTGGCCAAATGCATCGTTGATATCGCGAGTTGTCTCGACAGAGTTTCGGCCTAGTTTGAACTGGAACAAGAAAATCGTTCGAATTTGCCTTTTATCCATGCTTTTTTGAAATGCTATAAAACGTGACATAATTATTTCAAGGAAAAATAAATAAGACGAGTAGATAGAGCGAATTACGCTCTTTAAAATGATATATAACACGACCACAGATAACCAAACATTTTATTCAAAAATCTTTCACAAAAGTAAACAACATAAAAACGCCATAACTTTGTGTTCAACCTAATAATTTTTGAATTTAATTTCAGGTTGCGAAATGGCACGTTATCTGATTCGTCTACACCTCACACCATCATTTTTAATACCTGCCATTTTTCTCAAAGTTCTGAAACGTCCATTTTCTAAACTTTTGAACTCTACATTGGCCTTGCAGAAATTTCAGATGTAAAGCAAGGGAACTGCGGGAGGAAAAAACTGTTAACACCTTCCAATCTATCCATTTTTTGTCAATTTATGGAGGCACCACGAGTAAAACGCCTCGAAAAAAAAATTTCCTTTTTTCAGACCGTACTCACCGACTTTTTTCTTTTCTCTTCCTTCTTTTGTTTCTCCTTTTCCACTAGTTTCTCTTCCTGATCACGGATTTCTCTGCGACTTCCTCGTCGACTTGGATACCTTAACGGATCTTGACTGTGTCGTGTGTTCGTTGACGGACGGCTGTCATCGAGAGTTTTATCTGAAATTTTCAAATTTTTTACACTTTCTGAAGCATTTCCATAGTTCACTAGTACCTCCAAGATGATGATCGCTTTCCTCTTCTTCCTCCGAGTCCTCAACTTCACTCGGAAGTTCTATTTCCGCAGTTTCCGCTAAGGTTTCGTCGGAACCGCGGTGCGCGCCACGTTCCAGTCGCTCCTTCGTCTTCTTTACAGTCTTCTTCTTTTTCGGTTTCGTTTTCTCTGGCTCCGTTGGCTCATTGAATGGGATCGAAATCTCTTCCTCCACTCCAACGACTTCCGCCTTCCGAGGCTGAACCGTTTTCGATCTCTTCTTTTTCTTCTTCTTCTTCAATTCTTGCTGTTGCTGGTGTCCACCGTACGCAGCAGGAGTGAAATGAGAGCTTGAAGCCACGTAATTCTGCAAAACGCAAAAAATTGCTCCAAAAATGGAAGAAACAAATGAAAATGTATTTTACGCACCTCCCCATCCTTTATTTTGTTGATGTCTCTGATGAGAGTGCCACTCGTTGTGTACAACTTCTTCGCCCCATTAATGAGGCCTATCCTCTGGCTGATGACGTCGAGGAGAACATCAATCGACGGTATGCGATGGGTATTCATCACCACCTGAATACAGAATATAAACTGCCATAATTCATGATGCAGAAAACCGGTTATTCCTCCCTTAAAGTATGGTAACACGAGTTTCGCGCAAGCCGGACGGCGCTGACGTATGTTTTGTGCTTTGATTTTCATTTCAACTTTTTCAGCATTTTTCAGTCACCTTTTTCCCAATTTTTCTAGTTGATAGCTTCATTTTTACAGGTACTGTAGCTACTTTTGTACACAATGCTATAATTATCAAGATGTACCATCGGAAAGGCCCCCAGAATCTCCGATATGAAGCGCTCAACAAACTTGAAAACCGTCTAAAAAGACTGTCAGGAAAAGAGCTCATGAGAAAGACGAGTTTGCAGCTCAAAAGGATCAACTACTCCATGAGAAGAATCTAGAAATGAGAGCTTGTACAGGACCCGTATCGTACTTTAAATTCCGCTATTCTATCCAAAAAGAGCAAGTTGGCTCGAATGCAAGAAGTTTTAAGCTCTCATTGCTGGCACGCGCCAAAATGAGCATCTGAAGACAAAACAGTCTTCAGCCTGGAAATCAGAGAAGGGCGGAATTCCGGATTCCGCCGTTTTTTTCATTCCGTTTTCCGTTTTCCGGATTCCGTGAAAAAATTTTTTTTTCCGTTTTCCGTTTTCCGGATTCCGAGTTCCCAAAATCCAATTCCACCCAACTATGAGTTTTAATACTTTATTCTCAATTGTTGTGAAAAGTATACTTTTTTGAACTCCCGCAAAAATTTTTGCGAACAGAGCGCATTTACATCAAAAATATTCCCTCATTAATGGTTAAAATTCCGTTTTCCGCATTCCGCATTCCGGATTCCGCCGTTTTTTTACATTCCGTATTCCGGATTCCAGATTCCGTGAAAAAATATTTTTTCCGTTTTCCGGATTAAAGAATCCGTGAAAAATTTTTTTTTCGTTTTCCGGATTCCAGATTCCGTGAAAAAAATTTGTTTCCGTTTTCCGTTTTCCGGATTCCGAGTTCCCAAAATCCAATTCCGCCCTACTCTGCTGGAAATAGGATTTTTGCAAATTTTTGGATTAAAAAATTGAAGAATTCTCTACTAACAGCATTTTTTCAGTGATCTCGCAAAAAACAGCTTATAATATAGACTGAAAATCAAGATCGCGCTTCACAAGTTTTCTGAAATAAAAACGCGCTGTACCGACGGTGCTGCATTGAGCCTATGCAAGTATGGCGCTGGGCAGAATCGGCGTATCACCGAATTTCCCCAATACATTTTGGAAATTTTGGCCATTTTGCTACTAGACCGCTTAGCAATCTGCCGTTTCCGAAATGACCGCCGATTGCGAAATTGATGTGTGACATTATTATTTTTTAATAATTTTCTTTAAAAAAATATTTTTCATCGAAAAAAAAAATTGTTTTTTAAACAAAAAGGATGTGAATTATCAAAATCACAATGATTCGGATAAATGGATATTTCGAAATGTTTTATTTATTTTCAAATTATAAGGATTTCTTATAAAATTCTCAATTTTCAATAATCAGTATCGAACTGAGAAACTCACCTGAATTCCCTGGAAAAAGACATCTGCATTCCTCCACACATGAATCCGTTTTATTCCGGCCGCATTGGAGCTGCTCACCATTGTGGGAACAACTGGAACATGATCCGAAGACCGACTTCGAAACGTTTTCGGGTGCTTCGACATTGAAAATGAATCGTATCAAGTGAATATATACAAAACAAGAAGGAATGGATGTATGTGGGAAGCGGGAAGGACATGCGCGCGGGCCCATGGCGACAGTGCATTTGTCTCCACGCAACAGAGGCCCGCATCATGAGCATCATAAATTCAGTTTTTGAATGGTTGAAGTTGTTGTCAAAAAGATGGCTATGGTGAAATGTTCTTAGTGGTAAGAAATTTGCTTCGCTTTTTGCGGGTATCTAAGCACCACGGTGGGCAGAAATTTCCAGAAATTTTCGTCATTTGAATTTTATTTTTTTTTTGTTTTTCACAATCGTAAGTAGTCGTTAAAAAGACAAAAAACAAGAACACAAAATTCATCGTGTGAGAGCGCTTTAAGATACTTTAAATCTGCAAAAATTCTTTTAGTTTCGAGCTGCAATTTGGCTTAATTGACTTTCAAAATGCTTGCAGTGTGCCGGTTGCATTTTTATTAACTTTCATGGATTAGACGATTTCAGAAATTTTTAGCTTAATAATTCCAGGCAATAATAGAAAATATAGAAGCTATCTTTGGAACTGAACCTTTTCCGCCCGCCCTTTTTTTTAAACTTTTTTTTCTTTAACATTTAATCAATTTGTATCAAAAATTGTATATTTTAGCCATAATTATATACATAATAACACATTATTTGTTTTCCACTGTTTTTTTTTGAAAAAAAAATAATAAACGCTTCATTTTTTGTTTATTTTTCAATTTTCTTGAGATGCGGTACTTACCGTGATGTTAAATTGATTTTTTCCACAATTAAAAAAATTCAAACTTTAATTTTCATTTAATTAGAAACAATTTCAGCGATAAAAACAAGGAAAAAAGAAAAAAAATTTGTGCGATAGAGCACGTTTACACTAGGGAACTCTGAGAATCCCGTGATTTTGAAGCTGTTTTAAATGATTTAAAATGTTCGTGACATATATAACGTTGGAATCGCAAGTGATTTAGCGTTAAAAAATCGGTATTCTCTATTTTAAATCTGTTAAGTGATAGAGTAGCCGTCTAAATAGATCTAAATGGACGGCACTTGGCTGAACTATCATTAAAACCATAAGTGAATTGTTCTACAAACTATCTTTAAAAAATGGTGTCAAATAAATAGAAAAACAGACCAATAAAAACTATAGAAAATAGCTGATACAAAATTTTCACAAGTGATGGCCTCCTGAGTATGAAAAATGTTGGTCAAACACTGTCCATGGTAGATAAAGTGAAGTAATTTCGAATTTGTACATACAAAAACTGGAAAAGCAAGATAAAGAATCAACGTCACGGGGCTTTTTTATTGGCGAAATTTTGAAGTTCCTTATAACAAGTTTTGAAAAAGCAAAAACTAGAATCACTGTCGTCCGAGAACTGCTTGCTTCAACTGGCTGATCTCTCTCTCCATTCTGGAAACTTCCTCTCGGAGCTCATCGTTTCTTCTTATCAAGTCCCCCAGTTCGAGCTCTGCACTTTCACGAGCTTCGCGTTGTCTTTTACGGTACCTGGCGGCAGCAAGATTATTCTGAATCCTTTTCCTTCGAAGGATTTCTTCAGGGGATTCTTCTTCTTCTCGCCCTTCTTCTAGCTGGGAGTCCTTGAGAGCTACGACAACAAGTTTAACGATGTCTTCGATAGTCATTTGCTGTTTTCCATTGTGCAGCTGGAATTTAAGATTTAGAAGATCAAAACCTTTAGTATTTACAAATATGTTTTTTTTAATTGTGCTGAAATGTATGTTTTCGGAACGATCATTTGCATGAGCACATCGAACATTTGTTTAAAAAATAAAATAAAAACAGAGGGACAGTTCTGTTGCGACAAAAATTTTTTATCAATAAACGTAAATCACGGGAAGTATTGAAAATAGTAAAACTCTCTCTTTTTGAAAGGCAAAAAATACCAAACCACGTCCTTTTATTAATAGCTTGCGCTGTTTAGAGTTACTTGAAAAATACAAGTTTGCTCACCACTAAATGCTCTTGAATTTCTCTCTTCATATCAAACGAAGAAGAGTTGCCCATTTGTAGCAGTTCTGGAATTCGATGTGGCATTCCAGATGATTGTGGAGCAAATGAGGAGTACGGTGGAGGGGCCATTGGGCATTCTGCAATTTTTGTCAGACATTTTCAGAGATTTCAAAAATATCCGATTAATTATTTTTTACAAGAATGAGACTTAACAAAGAACTCACGGTTGCCAACAGGTACACCATTAGTGTCCACTGGTATTGGGTGTGGTGCAAGAGGGCTCATAACCATGTGATATTGTCCTGCATGGTGCATGTCCAATTGGTGTCCTGGCATCGGTAGACAAGGGTTAAAGGGAGGTTGGGCTGATTGCGGAAGTTGAAGTGGAGTGTAATATTGGGGAGGCTGCGGAGTTGTCGGACAAGAAAAATCTGGTGTTGTCTGAAATTAAATTTTTTTTGAAAGGGCACGACTATTATTTTAAATGTGTTATGTTTTGATAAGCTTTCAGTTCAATTAGCACATTACCGTGGGAAACATGAAGGTTGCAGTCGATTTCGGCAATTTGCTATGTTAAACCGAGAATTTTAATATAAAAGCAGAATATTACTACAAAGAACGACAATAAGTGGCTGGCAGTCGCGAAATAGATTTTTAACGGCAACCTGCCAAAAATTCTATGTGTAATACTTCTGGGTCATAGGTATTTGAAACAATTTAACGTTAAATTTCAGAAGAAAGGAACATCTAATGAAACGCTTCTCAAATAAATGCATTTTACGTTTTGTTGTGAATTTTTATATGACATTTTATTTAGGGTACAAACATAATCTTCACAATTTTGCGGGGATAATTTTCACAAAAAAATTTATATAAAAATGAAAAAAAAAGAAGATTTCTTGTTCATTTATAAAAATATATTGTTAGAAATGAAATCAACTCTGCAAAGTTTTTGTTACATTGTTAATAATTTCTAGTATAATTAAGTTTTAAATAAATATATTCGAACAATTTTTCTTTTAATCTAAATTTTTAGAATTTAAATTTTAGAAAATATGGTGTTCATTTAGAAATTGCGCAAATTCAATCGGAGAATTTTGTAGTCCGATTTTTTTTCAAATTCCGGATTTAAGTGGAAACTTTACTATTTTAATTAGAAGTTTTCGAATTAAATACGATCACTTTTATAATTCATAATTTGAAGGATTTCAACTATAAAATTTTAAATTTGCCGAAGTGGCCATATTTCATCAATTTTTTCAATATATGCAATCTCACATATACAGTATTCTATTATTTACTTTTATTTTTTTTTTCTTTTGAAAAAAATGAGACCCAAGCGTGAAAAATGGATGGGAGTCTTAAAATATTCCTTCAAGCTGAGACAGACAATCCCATGAAAGATTGGCTCAAAACTAACGTCAATTCAAAAAAAAAATTAGTCTCTCATGTGCAGTAAATAAACAAAATAGTGCAATGATACTTTTAGAAATCAAAACTCATTCCCAATTAAGCTATGATTCATGAAACTTGATAGCTGGAGTCAGCAAACACTACAAACAAGTTGCCTCCTTAATTTTAGCGGGGCGATTTTAATAAAATGTGGCATAAAGCCAGAATTAATCTTTTTGTTTAGATTAACGCATGTTTCCATGACAATGAGGAAATAAAATGCGCGTTTGGTAAAGAACAAGTAAGAAAAAAAAACTAATAAATAAATTAAAAATTAAAGGTAGGAGCGATTATCGCAAAGGGGTCTCACAACGAAATTCTTCGAAAACTGTTCTTCACCGCTTTTTTCAAAAATTTCTAATCATTCTTACTATTAGTTTTTTTTTCAAATATCGAACAGCTAATTAACATTATGATCATAATTTTTATTTTTCATTCCAGGAAAAGGAGAAACTTTTTATGCCGACCCAGATGTGTAAATAAATAAATTAAACTAATAAATAAATTAAAAATTAAAGGTAGGAGCGATTATCGCAAAGGGGTCTCACAACGAAACTCTTCGAAAACTGTTCTCCACCGCTTTTTTCAAAATTTTCTAATCATTCTTAGTTTTTTTTTTCATATATCGAATAGCTAATTAACATTATGATCATAATTTTTATTTTTCATTCCAGGAAAAGGAGAAACTTTTTATGCCGACCCAGATGTGTAAATAAATAAATTAAACTAATAAATAAATTAAAAATCAAAGGTAGGAGTGATTATCGCAAAGGGGTCTCACAACGAAACTCTTCGAAAACTGTTCTCCACCGCTTTTTTCAAAATTTTCTAATCATTCTTAGTTTTTTTTTTCATATATCGAATAGCTAATTAACATTATGATAATAATTTTTATTTTTCATTTTAGAAAAAGGAGAAATTTTTTATGCCGACCCAAATGTGTAAATAAATAAATTAAACTAATAAATAAATTAAAAATTAAAGGTAGAAGCGATTATCGCAAAGGGGTCTCACAACGAAATTCTTCGAAAACTGTTTTCCACCGCTTTTTTCAAAAATTTCTAATCATTCTTACTATTAGTTTTTTTTCAAATATCGAATAGCTTATTAACATTATGATCATAATTTTTATTTTTCATTCCAGGAAAAGGAGAAACTTTTTATGCCGACCCAAATGTGTAAATAAATAAATTAAAAATTAAAGGTAGGAGCGATTATCGCAAAGGGGTCTCACAACGAAATTCTTCGAAAACTGTTTTCCACCGCTTTTTTCAAAAATTTCTAATCATTCTTACTATTAGTTTTTTTTTTCAAATATCGAACAGCTAATTAACATTATGATAATAATTTTTATTTTTCATTACAGAAAAAGGAGAAATTCTTTACGCCGACCCAGATGTGTAAATAAATAAATTAAAAATTAAAGGTAGGAGTGATTATCGCAAAGGGGTCTCACAACGAAATTCTTCGAAAACTGTTTTCCACCGCTTTTTTCAAAAATTTCTAATCATTCTTACTATTAGTTTTTTTTCAAATATCGAATAGCTTATTAACATTATGATCATAATTTTTATTTTTCATTCCAGGAAAAGGAGAAACTTTTTATGCCGACCCAAATGTGTAAATAAATAAATTAAAAATTAAAGGTAGGAGCGATTATCGCAAAGGGGTCTCACAACGAAATTCTTCGAAAACTGTTTTCCACCGCTTTTTTCAAAAATTTCTAATCATTCTTACTATTAGTTTTTTTTTCAAATATCGAATAGCTTATTAACATTATGATCATAATTTTTATTTTTCATTACAGGAAAAGGAGAAGCTTTTTATGCCGACCCAAATGTGCCCCCTCTTCAACCATTCAACAACGGCTTAAATTTAAGGCGAAATTGCAAAGTATGTCATGTGTTATGATGGTTAAAGTCATCAAATTCCACCAAATAGTGATAGTTTTCTTAACATTCATAAATACTACCTAAATCTAAAATACAAACAACATCTGTGATGTTTTGTTTCTATTTTGAGAGAGGTATTTTTTGTTAGTAAACTAAATTTGGAGAATTAGTTCGCGTTACTTCAAAATACAGTGATCTGTGCGAGATTCTTTCAGTGATGTTCTTTCCTGCTTGATTGTTTATTTCATGATTAGCTTTCTCTGCACTGGGACCCCCTCCCCCAATTCTTTAAACAAAACAGAAACCAACCGACGACGATCTCTCTATGTACTGGGCCTCTGATACAATCTCTCGATAAATATCGTATTCAGTACGATTCTGGGGTATACCAAAATGGTTTTCTGGATGCACCGAAGTGGGCAGTGGATGTGAAGCTTCTGAAGAGCTAGTTGCTTTCGGGAAATGTGGAGGAGCCGCCGCTTGGAGTAGTGGAGCTGCACCTGGGAATTTGGATGAAAGTGAGAGTTTTGCAATTGAAACAAAATGTTTATAAGTAATTTTCACAAGGTGTCAGCAAACACAATATGATGCAATTGCTTGATTTTTAGGCGTGTGTCAGCCCGTGTACGAGTGATAAACTCGTGTTTGTGTTGGATGAAATGAGAAAGAGTCGAAGAAAAATAGGCAACAAGATGAAGAAACACAGAG
Organism: Caenorhabditis inopinata; assembly: GCA_003052745.1. Classification (NCBI taxonomy): domain Eukaryota; kingdom Metazoa; phylum Nematoda; class Chromadorea; order Rhabditida; family Rhabditidae; genus Caenorhabditis; species Caenorhabditis inopinata. The sequence continues at coordinate 3,998,578 of AP018152.1, read as the reverse complement.
AAGAACTACTTATGCCTACGATTTTTGAGAGGGAACGGCAAAAGGTAAAGCTCATTGGGACTGACAGGAAAACAATACGAAACATAAAAGTTTTCGGAAAAGTATTCTTAATTAAAAGCTGAATGTCTAATGGTTAAATTAAGTTAGGAAATCCTAAACAATCACAACTAATCTTGAAACCAATGACCGCCAAGGTCACTTCGTGTTGGTCATTGTTGTTCTCAATCTTTTCTGCGAGAACCAGAAAACTATCCATTTTTGAGAACGAAATGTGACGTGTTCAGCTGTGAGCGAGCGAGAGAGAAAGAGACAACAGCAAAAAAAGATGATCGGAGACTTTTTTTGGTAAATTTGGAGGGGGGGGGTTTCTGGGAGGTTGGTTTCCAAAGCAATGTAGAGCAGGATTTGAAAATCATGATGCAATTTTTTTCAGAGTTTTAACGAAGACTGACGTTTTATCGTGCATGGATGACCAGCGAGAGCACTGCCTGAGTTTGATTTCAATGAGCATCTGATAAAGAGCCCTTACTGAAAACTGAAAAGGTGAAAAGTTTTCGAATTTTCTCCAAAGTCATTGTTTTGTGTTCGTAATAATTGAAAGTTTTATCTTTCAGAGACACTGAAAACGATCGCTTCTCCAATACCTGCAGGCCGGCTCCGCACATATCTCAAAAAAGAGAAATTCTCTACTCGCCAAGGATCAAAATATTATCGCCGTAAAAAAGCTCCGACATTTTTTCGAGCCCGCGAAAATCGGGATTTGAATTTAGAGGCTCCGCCCATTTCATCAGCGCATTTGCTATGCGCGATATATTTTTATCAGAAGAAACGAAAACAAAAATAAATGACGCAAATTGATATATAAATATAATTAAATATAAATATAATATAATTGATATAAACATTCGAAGAAACGTGTAAAAAAATTCACGATCAATACAATTTCGTTCTTTTAATCCAGTTTAATTCTGAAAATTCAGAAGAAAAAATAAGGAGCCTCTAAATTCAAATCCCGATTTTCGCGGGCTCGAAAAAATTTCGGAACTTTTTTACGGCGATAATAGTTCTATAATAAAAGTGTCAATGAAAATCCATCGTTCTAAGTGACATCAGATCAGGAGACGTTATGGAGACCGATTTTCTCCGCACAGCTACATTATCAATCCTATTTCCAAGCTGTTTTGGTTTGTTGTTATTATTGACACTTAACTTCTCAGAATCCTCCGAGATCTTCAATTTGCGATTATTTTCTTTTGGAAGAAAGCTATGCGCTTGCCTGTTGTTGTTGACCCGGATAGCAAGTTTTTAAAAAAATAGTTCAACTGACCCACTTTCAAAATTGTTTTCCTAGATTTTTGGAATTTTTTATCTTAGTGTATTGAAAATGATTTAAATGAATTGCGATTTTAAATCTAACTTATTATATTGATTTACATAGTCCAAAGACGTTTGCGGGGTAGTCTTTTTGGTTCTTTATACTAGAAAAGTTTTTGAAAATTAATTATTTTCACACGGGTGTACGGTAAGCGTTATACCTTGTTCATCATAGTGTTTGCACACAACCTTTGAAAACGTCATTTTTTTTCTTGTTTTTTAGTGTTTTCCTTCATTTACCTTGAATAATCTGAAAATTTGACGATTTACTGGCATGGAATGATCTACATTCAAGACCGGCGAGCAATTTATGTAGTAATTTGCTAAAAATCAAAAAAGTTGTGTAGTTATTTGATTTGTTTTTGTTTTCTCTAATAAAAATTTGTAGGTGCATCTGAACCCGACTTTTTAACTTGTTGAAAACAGATATTGACAGTGTTAAGAATATTTGGAAAAACAGGAAATAAATAACTGAAAAAAAAAGTTTTTTTTTTGTCATTAGAAGTAAAAACATGCGTTGAACACTATAACCGGCGCAAACTACCTGTCGGCAAAGACAGACATTTTTAAACACAAAATAAGAATAAATATTGATTTTAAAAACTAGTAGGTTCAAAGTCGAAACCTATGGCTTCATGGAAGCCGAGTTATTGCTTATTTTGCCGATAATCTCAAATTTTTAAAGATTTTAACATACGATGTATTTCTTGTACTTTTGTCTGAGTTTAACGTCATTCACGACCACATTTTTTTCCTTTTCTTTTGGAATTTTGGGATTAAGAGGGCAGTGCAAACACCGTTTTGTGTGTTGTCGAAAATTTCTTCATGTACCCTTCTAATTTTCAGGGATGTGCATTTCGTGCTTCGTTTATCATTGAAGGATTGCTTATCGTAATCGCCAGTGCATTCCTTTTCCAATTCAGACAACTCGCCGAACACATGTAATGTTTCTTTTAAATTATGCAAATTTATAAAAACTTTTGACGAAGGCGAGATGAGGGTGGCGTCGTCCTCACCCGAAAGCACAAAATCACTAAAGTTTCAAAGTTTCAGGCTACCACGTTCTTATTAATTCTCTCTGAGAATAACAGAGGAGAGAAGACTAACTAAAGGAACACTGTACGACTCCATGGTTCTCCCAGCTCTAATATGGCTCAGAAGTCTGGATTTCATAGAAGCACTAGCAGAAAGAATCAGAGTGACCCACACAAGACTGGTCGGGATAACAAGGGAGCAACGTTAAAGGAGTTCAAACATGGAGAAGACATCAGAAGTGTATCAAAAGTTGGATTCTCGCTGTAATTCATAAAAAGAAGTAAACTCGTGCTGAATTCATTAGGAATGAGCAAACGAAACACCTCTGTGAGCATCGTTGCAAAGTACCGGAAGGATTGGTGTGCTATGATCCGCACACCCACAATGTCAGCAAAAAATAGATCGACTAAGTAGGTAACTGGAAAAAATTTGAAAAAACCCCTTTAAAAACATCTCTTTGCTTTACTTTTCGAATTCAAATGGAAAAGCCCAGACCACCAAAGCGCGGTCCAACTAGGGCTTTCTGCAGGGTCGGCGCTCGCCAAGTATGACTTGCAGGAATATATTTTTTCTTAGAATCCAGAGCAGAGTACACTTGAAACAGTTGGTGAATTCGCAGGACTGGACGAAGAAATCAATCAAAAAGGAATGAAGAGTGATAATGATATGAGAATTATGAAGAATAATAGAGAAATGGAGTATGACACGTTTGGAAATGATTGAAATATGAGGAGCTTACCTGACTTACTGGAATGTCGTTTTCTGAATCCAATGATGGAGCCTAAAAATCCACGACGCATCAAGTCATCAGCATCGTACGTTGTGTTCATTTTTGTAAAAATTCGGAGATTCAGTTACTGAAATATTAATTATGGACAGCTTTACAAAATCTTTACTAAATATTCCTAGTGCATCCCATCGATGAACGAACAAATTTACATTTAAAAAAATTCGGAAATTCAATAATTTCATTAGGCATATTGTTTTTCTTTTAGGTTCAAAGCAAAAAATTTGAACGAATGATGAAAAAAAGGTCTGAGCAGAGAAATAGAGACGTCGATTTGTTTGAAGCTGATTAGAGTTTATACCAATATACGAAATAGCGTGTTGAAGAGCGACTGTCTGTGCCTCTAGCTTCAAGTTGATAACAATACAATTTGGTCACACTCAGACGCAGTTCAGTGGAGCTCATTGTAAATTGCTGGTGACCTGCACGCAGCACCACCCTCGCACCATATGTTCAATGGAGCGCGCTTTGCTTGCCAGCCAATGAGATGATACGGTATGATTTTTCCTATGAATTCTAGACAATTATACTGCACTGTTTTCCAGCATCTACTTCTAATATACATGTGATAAGAGCGGAACCGGGCCAACCGCGGGGGCGGCTCGTAACCTTCCTCAAAATCAAATCAGCGAAATATTCAGAAGATGAATCAATAAAGATCAGTGGGACCACCAGCATCGGCTCGGAACCTGCTGCTCCGGCCGGCATGTAAAAGGGTTGCCCTCCCGAAATCTCGAATTTCTTGATTTTGAAGAAGGCCCGATTCAGGCGGGAATGCAATTTTCCATTTTTCTTATGCTAAAAATTGTCTGCCACCTGGACAAGCTGACAAACACGAAGACGACAGACATAGAACTATGACATTGAATACCTAGATGGTGTCTTCTTCCTGTGCCTGCCACGTCGCCTCACTCTCATAAATGCTAGCAGCTGATCGTCGGCGTCATCCGTCGAAGCCACTACGCTGCAAAATGGAATCCCATTTATTACTATTACTATCAATCAATCATAACGAGTAGGAATCATCGAATAAAGTATCGGGTTATCTGCCAAACAAAACGCGTTTACATCGAAGTGACTGTCGAGTTGAATTATCAGCACGGCACAGGAGGAAAACGGAATTCGGTGAAAAGCGGGGCGAGTTGAAACTATCCGAAAATGGAGATAAGGAAGCGAAAAGGTGCGCTCATTGATTGATTTATTGACGCTGATCGGATTAGCCGATCAAGCGAGTTGAGAGCAACTTTAGCCTTGACTACACTCTTTTCAGCTCTATCAGTCAGCACTAATTGATGGGTTTCCAGCTATCATAAGCCAGCACGAGCTCCATTTTTTTCTCAAAAACTCCTGGGGGGGGGGGTGGAGGGGGAGGTCCTCGTTGATATTATAGAAATCAAAATGTTCAGACCGACACCGATGGGTTTTTTTTGGTTTCGGTTGTCTGTCAATGCATCGCAGCAAATTAGCACCCGGCGAGAAGAGAATTAGAGAAGCAGACTATGCTAGATTGGTGGTTTTTTGCATCATTATCAGCATTATTATTTCAGAGAACTGGAGCGCAAAATATCGGCGAAAACTACCAGGTTTGCCAGGCAATCCAACTGCTCAGCTCTACGGTGAAAGTAGTCGTCAAATTTGGAAAGAAATGAAACAAAAACCATCTCAGTTGAAATGTTGAAATGATATGCTTCATTGATCAAATCAGACCGGTTTCAATAGATACACGACGCGCAGTGACACCAAGCGATGACGTCATCAATTCAAGACATCCTTTCAGAGATAGCGTCTGTTGATTTCGGCGGATGGAGCTCGCACAAAGTACGCCATTTTTCATTTTTGATAACAAAGAGTGAGAGCACAAAACAAATGATTTACATCTATCGCTTAGATTGATGACTTGCTACCCGAAACCCGAAACGGTACGGTAGTGAGCAGCAAATGAGCTGGCGGTGCTCTTCAGGGAAAGCGTATTGGGTGGAGGGAAAAACAGTAACAGCGCTGAAATCGAATAGACTACATCATCAGACGGGCTGTTGATACGCGGCACTATGAAAACAAACTTGGCCAACTGCACAACAATGCTAATCGAGATAGCATTTGATTTGCAGCTTGTCCGTTCGTCGTGCTGCTGGAAGTCAAAACAGAACGCGTTCCTTGTGCGCTGCTCAATGCAGGACTGCTCAACTGGAAAGAATGGTGGGCGGATACCCGTTGATGATGTGACAGAACGAGGAAACACTAAATAGAAGCACGTTGGTGTCGCATGAAGGAGTTTGACCTGCTTGCTCTCATTTCTGGAATTACGTGAGTTCCACTCCATTTTTCCGTTTTCTCTACCGTACCGCTTCGTAAGCTCCGATAAGACTTTGCTCTCAAGGCAAGCCCTATCAAAGATAAACACTGGAATGGCGCTTGAAATATGGCTAGTTCAAAGACAATGTCAACAAAGTTGAATTCGAAGCGTTTATTCTGGTGCAATTCGATAAGTGAGAGCAGGGGAGAAGAGCAAAAGAAAATGGGGAATTATGTTGGCGAGTTCGTGAATCTGATGGACCAATCGGAAGACGCTGAAGCCTCTCACTTTTGGCCTTTTTCGTGTCCAGCTTTGTGATCTTCGTGAGACCCCGCCGATCTTCAAGAAAAGAAACACAGGGGCTTAGTGCCGTAGCGCAGAAAGAAACTTACGAAACAGCGGAAGAAGACTTGCGAGACGCAGGTGTGCCCACGCTGGAACCTGTGTGCTCATCATCATCCTCTTCCCCCTCTTCTGCTTCGTCGTCTTCCTCGCCGGAGGACTTCTCCACGTCATCCGAGCCATGTGCCTCTTCTTCTTCTTCGTCGTCTTCTACGCCTTCCTCGTCATCGTCGTCGTCTTCTTCTTCTTCTTCGTGCCCTTCATCTTCGTCGGAGCTCTCTGGTGTTGGTTGTCTGAAATTGCAGAATAAAGAAGCATTCGCATTTTAGAAATTTTAAGAATTCTTAGCTTACGGCTCCACCACTAAATTTGCCTGAAACATACTGTGAAACACTTTTAGCCTCCAAAGCCTTTGCTGACCTTTGTGCTGCCGGCGTCGCTGGTTTCTTGATCGACTTTGCCGATGCAGATCTTGATGCGACTGCTGGAGGTGAAGGAGTGCGATGTATTGTCGCCACGTCAACTCGTTTTGCTTCCTCTGGGAACTCCAGAATCTCTGCGGCTCCTGATTCCACGTTGGGCACAGGCATTATTGATGAGGCGGTTGAAACACCAGATACCGCAGTTGGTATTGGTTTCGGTTTTGGTGTCGCTGGCTTCCCTTTCTTAGATGTGGCGGCTGCCGCAGCAGCGCCGCCGATCGCAGAGGCTCCGACAACTGCAACGCCAGCGCCTCCGGCGGCTCTCAGCACTTTTTTCACGATTTTCCTTTTCGGCGTTGGCGGTCTTTTGGGCTTTGCTGTCGATGCTGCTAACTTTGCTTTAGGCTTTGAAATTGTTGGTTTTGGAGGCGGAGCCTTCGGCCTCGGCTGATCGAACTTCTTGGGAACAGCCGCAATCGCTGCTGATCCATTGACATTGCCACGAACTGGATGAGATCCATCTCTTCTCGACTTCCGATCCTCTCCAAGTATCCTAACTGATCGACTCCTTTGAACTCCGGATCCCGAGTTCGCCGCCTGTCTATGCTTACCGGGATCCTGACTTCTAGTCCGTGCCGTTTTTATTCGATCCGAGCTCATAATCGGGCTGTGCTTGCGGCTCGGCGGCTTCCAGACTTTTTCAGTGAACTCTCCATAGCGCATCGGAATGAATTGAGCAGAGGCGGCCACATAAATCTTTAAAAAAGGAATTGCCTGCAGTAAAACGCCTACGGGGGGGGGGAGAGCACTGGAATCGTTCAACTGACCTTGCCGTCCTCCAACTCTTTGATAGAGCTAACCACTTTTCCATCAGCCGTATACAACTTCTTGGCTCCATGTGAGAGCTCTATTCGATCATTGACCTGATTTAGCAGTGGCTCCATCTCCTTTATCACTCGCGGATTGATCACAAACTTAAAATTTTGCTGATTTCAGATGAAAATTCTGTTTTGCGTAACGAAGAATTGCGGAGCTTACCTTGACACCTCTGTGAAACCGATCTCCATTCTTAAAAATTGAAATCTTTCGGATATTATATGCAGAAATTCCAGAAAGCGAGGACACTCCAGATGAAGATAATGGATCCTCGGTCACCTTTTTCACACTCTTTTTCGAGTTTGGAGTTGGCATTTTGAATAGCTGAAATTGGCGGATGATAAGGTGTGAGAGACGGCTGAAAGTCACGAAAATAATTAGTTATCGAGATTTTCAGTGATCTTTTATGATAGATGAAACAAGGACGAATGAGCTGTACGTTTCTGCTGAAAAAGAGCAAAAGGGCGGTGCGTTGTGGCGGCCACGGGGGCATATACACATTCACATAAACACAAAAAGCGTTATCGCTTTTGATATGGCATCTCCATGACAACCAGAACGCTCGCCTTTCTCTCCGGAGCTTACCAGCTGAGCGAAACAGCCAAGGAAGACGAGAGACGCAGCGCTCCGTGTGAAACAAAACGCCCACCGGAAACCTTTTTTGTCGGTTTGCCAGTGTACTATCAATTGAGTCTGAAATTTTGGATTTGCATGGAAGAATGGAAGCTGAAAATCAGAGGAATCAAGCATTTTCGATTAAGAAGCATGAGTTTTATGAATGCTGTATAAATGAAGTCAATGAATTTTAAAATTGGAGCGTAGATTCAGACGCATTGTTGCATCCAGTCGGCGTGCACACTTGGCATCTTTGCAGCAGCACGTCTTTTCTTCGGCTTTCTCAAATGAGAAATCCTGAAATAGAAAGGTATGATACAATGGGAGCACCAGCGTCTTCAGAAGTCAAGAATGGGTAAATAAAGGAATTTTTCTTTTGTAACAACTCAGTTTGGACATCCAGCAATTCTTAAAAATTTTTTTCGCATCTTTCCATTGCGATTTTCCACAAAAAATTGGCACTAAAACTCGATTAGAATCTTTACAAATTAAAAAAAAATTATTTTTAATGGAAAGTACGGTAAGCATCGTACATATTCGGTGTTTACACACAACCTTCGAAACTTTATTTTCTTTTCTTTTTGGCCTTTAGTTTTTCCTTTCTTTTACCTAAAACAATGACAAAATAAATGTTTTCACCGCCGGCTTCACCTTTTGATGCGTAATAGTCTTTAGCCCGCCTTATTCCCACCGATTACCGAAAAAGGTTGAGCGCTTTTCCGCATAAAAATAGCAAAATGAGGGGCGTCACTATTGGAAATTAATATTAATATTTCTAAAATTGATACTTTTAAATTTAGTTTTTTTTGGTTAATTTCCTTTGTAAAATGTTATAATTACATCCTGTTTTTTTTTTAATTGTTTATTAGCAGTGTTTGGAATATTTGGAAAAGGCAGCTGTCGGTTTTTTTTTGTTCTTTTTGCCAGAACATCTAACAAAAAAAAAACTAGTTTTATGTTCCCAAAATAAATTTTTTCTTGTGGCAACCTTGGCACTTCGAGAAGAGCCAGTGTCCGCGTAAGGTTTAGGGGTCCATTTTAAAGATTGGAAAATTACGGAAATATGCAGCGACTTTGATATATTTTAGCATGAAGGCAAGATCTCAGGAAAAAAACCATCCAGACTGCATCTTTGCATCTTTTTTCAATAAAATTCAGATGGAACATTGCTTCTTATTCAATAGTTGTCAAATGAATCTTTGAATAAATAAGGAAACGCAAGCAGGTCAGATTTTTTTCAGATACAGGCGCATTAAGGTTCTGAAAATGACACTTTTTTTAATACAGCTTATTTCAAAACGAATAATTTCAATTCATATGATTCTTACCCCAATTTCTTTGACCAACACTCTTTTCAGCGACCCAACGCTTCTGTCAATCGATTTACTCGTTTCGTCGTTCTTGTAGATTTCAGTTGTGCACGGTTTCTGAAATTTCCAATTTCAGCTTACCGCGAAACACTCAATGAAAAATCCGCTGCTTCTTTTTTGATGTCTCAACGGATTGACAACCCGAAAATGACAACATTGGTAAGCAACTGTAGAAAAATGTTGAGAACTTTTCGGCGGCGAAGAAGATAGTCAAAGATACTTTTTAAGCAGTTCAGTTTAGCTTGGCGTCAGAAAATGAAGTTTTAAAATTTGACTGAAAATATTTGAAAACGAATTTGCACTAAAATGTTAAATTAAGTCTTTTATTGATTTTCCCGTATTATCAAGTTGGCTGAGCCATTTGCAATATTTTTCCCTCCATTTTTTGCCGCATTGGTGAATAACCCATTAGGTTAAAAGCTAAAATGTAGACTTTTTGCGGCGTTTTTCTATTAGAGCTGGGATTTGTTTCGTTTTATTTCACTCACTGCACACATTTGCACAGCTTTCGGTACCACAGGAATACACGAAAAGTGAACATTTCGAATATGAGCTTGATTGCCGTCCGCCATCGTGGCGTCCAGAGAGACCAGTTTACTGAAACTCGCTTCAAATCGAACATGACAACCAAAAACGTTGCTCACCTAACACAAAACCCATTGCAGTTTTTGACCTTATCCGTTATTTTCATAGTGAACTCCTTGTTGATGGAGCCGCTAACCAGAATTGGCTCATCTTCTAAAACGACAACAACCCACCTTGTGAAATCTGGCACAAAAGTCCGTGGACAAGTTTGTTTTATTTATTACAAATATTTAAACTTAATTAAAAGTTTTAAAATTGTTATATTATTCAGAGAATACTTTCAAATTTTAAAATAAATATTTAATTTTAAAAAATTAATTTAAAACATTTATGCAAATTAAAATTGAAAAAAAACCTTTTAAAAAGTGAAGCAAAAGTCCGTGGACAAACATTTAAAAATATATTAATTATTAATTTTTTTGCCTTTTATTTTGAATTACCGAAAAAAATCTATTAGGCATACTTTGGGAAAGACTCTTTAAAAAATTTGACACGATTTTGCCCAAATCTTGGAACTACGCGATGAAGGAAGCACAACCGGCCGGCCGGTTCCTTTAGCAGTTCAATGGGTTGTTGGTGACGATGAAAACTTGTTAACTAGGCTTTTTGCTCGACCAATACGACTCGCAAAAATTTTTTTTTCAATTTTAATTTATATAAACTTTTAAAATTAATTTTTTTTATAAGAGCTAATTGTAAGTTTAAAATTTCAAAGCATTCTCTAAATAATGTAAAAATTTGAAAACTTTAAATATTCTTAACAAGTAAAATAAACTTGTCCACAGACTTTTGTGTCTTTGAGTGCGCTTAAACGTACTCGAAGTGCATGCGATTACTTCGGCTGCCGTCGAATCTAATAAAACTAACACGAAACATAGGAATACGAGTCGAGGCCAAGGCATGTTCAAAGGAAAACCGTCGGCCTGTGCCCTCCATGTACAGAAATCGCGGGAAATTCTCTCTGCCATTGGGAATTGCTTTTATTTCCCATAAAAATTCCGCTGGAATTTGAAAAAAGAGATGAAAAGGGGAAAATTTTGGAACGGAGGGATTCGAAATTTTCCTTCGATTTTCTTTATGGCAGTGCGACAGCATAAAGCGTTATGAAATATAAGATTCGCAAGCTGAACAAAGTGCAAATGAGTTTATATACTCGCCCCACTCTAAAAAGACTGCCCCTGGAATAAAAATGTATTTGGAATCATTTTTTAAAGATAAATTTTCAAATAATTATCTTTAAAGATGGAGAAAATATTCAAATTTCAATGCCCTTGTTGATAAATGAATGGCAAAACCAATCCGAACTATCTTTCAGTTCTCGTTCTGCAAAAATGGAGTCCGCACACCGCAAATACGAGCAAACGGGGACCGAAGCTCTGATTTTATGAAGTTTTTGGGAACCCACCTCGGAACCAACTGTTCGATTTGACAGTTCTCCCTACGATCAGCTACGGATCTGAGACCTGAGCCGATAAGAAGACTACTTCTATGATTCTCACAAGAACTCAACGAGGAGCCCTAGAAAGATCATAGATCACTATTGGGAACTAATCGAAGAGAAGCACTGATCTACGGCAAAAATCCGACATCCGAGACGCTGTGGAATCCACCACCACCGCGAAGTACCGATGGGCAGGCCACGTCGTACGAAGACAAGACAGTAGATGGAAAAACCGAATCACCTTCTGCTATCCGAAGGACGTTTTGGGCCGTACCGCAACTGAAGAAATTCGATACTCCCGACGGCAACTCGTCCCAAGCCGCATAGGACCGACACAATTGGAAAGAGACGTGTACTCGGCGCTGAGAACACCCCCAGCCGACTACCGGGCGTCCAAGTATCCAAGTAAGTAAGTAATCTCTACTTTTTTACTAAATTCAGAAGGTTCAGTTGATTTATTTGTTCCCCGCATTCATAGCAGTCATAACGATAATATTTATAAGCTAATTATTGGTGGAAAATAAATATTTACAGCACATTTCACGCAACTTCTGGATTCGTCTGAAAATGTTGTCTGATGTTTTTGCCGATTATCTTTGATATCATCCACCAAAAAGAATTGGAATGAAAAATAAAATTTCGACCGCAAATGTGAGTGAAAACGCGCTCTATAGCTAGTATGTTCATTGTTCAGAGGACACCAATACATTCAGACGCAGGACCCTGGTGGCCAAACTCCATTATTTGTAAGGCTTCCACGAAAGACGTAGACAAAAAGTCGTCTTCGTTCGTCTTGCATTCGCCTTACGCAATAAAAAGTTGTCAACACTCTGCGTCAGACGAATTCAAGACGAAACGGCCGAAATAATGCCCAGTTGGAAGCCTTAATTATTTAATTATTAATTTTCGAAGTGTAAATTCCCCTCCAATGAAAGTGCAGAAAACAGCCACAGCAATAAGCTCCAATAAGCTGCAACCGAAATTACAATGAAGCCGCTCGAATTTGTATTTTTATTAGTAATCAATACCTATTAAGAGTTTACAGATTATTTAGAATTCGTCACTGAATCCGTAGTATTTATGATCTCCATCTCTAAATTTGGGATCGATAAGCCTCCATCCACGATTTATCGCATCAATGGCTTTGATCTCTGCTGGAGTTAACTCGAAATCAAAAACCGTGAAGTTTTCAACGATTCTTTCTGAAAATCATAATTCTGAATAATTTATCCCGGTGTAAATGTGTAAACATATAAATATCACATTGAAAGCGAAAGGAAAGGTAGAAGCAACAGACAGCAACATGTATTTAGAACTCTTCCTTGAATGGGCAGTGTGGGTGATCACCGTCCCGTTGACTCAAGTCCACAATTCGCCAGTTTTTGTTTAATCCATCAATTTTGGCGACTTCATCCGCGGTGAGCTTGAAGTCGAAAATTGCGAAATTTTCATAGATACGTTCTGAAAATTTGGAGAACAATGTGTGGGGTTAGAAGCAATTTCGTCAATAACATATTATCGCCGTAAAAAAGTTCCGACATTTTTTCGAGCCCGCGAAAATCGGGATTTGAATTTAGAGGCTCCGCCCATTTCATCATCAGAGCGCATTTGCTATGCGCGATATATTTTTATCAGAAGAAACGAAAAAAAATAAATAAATGACGCAAATTGATATATTTAAACATTCGAAGAAACGTGTAAAAAAATTTACGATTAATACAATTTCGTTCTTTTAATCCAGTTTAATTCTGAAAATTAAGAAGAAAAAATAAGGAGCCTCTAAATTCAAATCCCGATTTTCGCGGGCTCGAAAAAATGTCGGAACTTTTTTACGGCGATAATAGGTAACTTCAATACGGAAATGTTAGAGGTGGTCAAACATGCAATGCTATCATTTTTTTTTCCTTTTGTTGAATCAGCTTTTCAGAAATTTGTTATTCAAATACTGTGAAAGACGTATGGTAGTTTTTAAGAGCAAAAGCAATTAGTGCATGGAATGAATTGAATTTCAGAATGTTAAGCTACTTACTCGGGCTAACTGATTTCGGAATAGCTGAGAGACCACTTTCCACGAACCAGCGAATAACGATTTGAGCTGGAGTCTGAAAATATGTCTTATTAGCGTATGAGATCGATTGATCTTTTGCTTGCCTTTCCATGAGCCTTGGCTATTTCAGCGACAACTTCATTTGTCAGCACATTGGGATCTCCATCTTTACGGAAGAAGGCGGACCCCGGATTTCCGAGAGGTGAATAGCCAACGACTACGATTCCCTTCTCCTTGCAGAATTCGCGAAGCTTCACTTGGGTGAAGTACGGATGCAACTCGACTTGCAGACAAGCCGGTTTCACCACTGCCGCATCCCAGACACGTTGGATCTGCTTTGATGTGAAGTTCGAAAGGCCGATTGAGCGGGATTTTCCCGCTTTCTGTGCGGATTCGAGAGCTTTCCAGGTTTCAAGATAGTCGACGTCCGAATACTTCATTTTTCCATTTTCTCCGGCTGGGAATAGTCCTTCGTTTTCTGCGTACCCTTGTGGCCAGTGAATGAGCAGCAGATCGATGTAGGAGAGTTGTAGGTCCGAGAGAATGATGTCAATGTTCTCATTTGCTTTGGCTTCCGAATGAAACGTGTTCCACACTTTGGAAGTGATAAAGAGATCCTCGCGCTAGAAGGAAAAGTGATTTTACTCGGAGTAATTTGAGCTTTTCAAGCGGTTTCTAGTAGCGATGCTTGTTTTTAACTTTTAAAAGCAATTTTTAAAAATAATTTTTTAATGAAAATTCTCAACTGAGTGAGTTTGAAAGATTTCCGCAGCGCAATTCACGTGGGAAACGCGCTTCAAAAGCGAAATAAAAGTTTAAAATACTCCGATAAATGCTTACCTTAACTTTTCCTTCATCAAAAAGCTCTTTTAATGCTTCTCCAACTTCTTTCTGGTTCTGATAGGCATGGGCGCAATCAATATGACGATATCCCGCTTCCACGGCGGCCTTGATTGCAGCTGCTACTTCACCCGGTTTCGACTGCCACGTGCCCAAACCAATCGCTGGGATGGTGTAACCGGAGTTTAACTTCAGAGTTGGCGAGGACATACTAAATGAATATTTTTATTAATGGGGTTATTCATGATGCATTTTTATGCAAAAAATGCCACTTTAATCTTATTCACGATACCATTTTAATTGAAAAAAAAAGCATTTTTGTTCAGTTAAAATGCAAGGTGGTGTCGGATATCGTCATCAAGAAAGTCTGTGCGCCTTTAATGTGTCGATTTACGAGGCCCTCAAATTTTTTTTCCAGAAGAACTCTTATTGTGCGAAAAATTCACATTTTCGGAAAAAATTTAAATTAATTTGATAAAAAATAATATTTTACAGCCAAAGCGTAAAATTACTATAGCAATAATGAAAAAATAGTAAAATTATTTATTTTAAAGATTAAAGGCGCATAGACTTTCTCGGTGACGGTATCCGACACCACCTTGCATTTTAACTGAACATAGCACTGAACAAAAATGCTTTTTTTTTTCAATTAAAATGGTATCGTGAATAAGATTAAAGTGGCATTTTTTGCATAAAAATGCATCATGAATAACCCCATAAATATTCTGGTACGAGATTTAAGCAAAAAAAAGGAAGTTTTTATCGGAAAATTCGGATGAAAATTGCGATGAAAAATATAGTATACAACTCTTGCGCCAGAACTTTCCTATTGACCGATTCATTATTTATGTCAACGACACGCAAAGATGGACACACAAAACCACAAGGCGCTAGAGAATACAGAGACAATCGTCTCGATGGTCATCTATTGATCTTTGATGTTCCAAATAGAGCAGTTGCAATTAACATTTCTTTTAGATAAAAAATATGAAATAAGCAAAAAAAATCTTTATATTTTGTACGGTGAGATCATTAGAACCGTAACACAATTATTTTTAGTGCATATAATATATATATGAAATACAGAAATTTGACACAACATATATTTAAAATTGTATAATTGACATACAGTTTGGCAAAACAAGAATCATCGTCGATGCGGCCATGGGAAAAGAGGATGATCGAAATTGCCAAGAATTGGGTTCAATATCCGAAAATCAATGTTCAGCGCTTCGATTCGATTGATTTCTCCAGGCGACAATCGAAACTTGAAAATGTTGATGTTCTGTCGAATTCGTTCTGAAAGAAAAAACATTTGAATTCAGTATAAAAAAAGACGATATTTACTAGGCTCCGAAGACTTTATGAGTGCAGTTTGGCCGACGTCAATTACCCATCGTAGAATTACTTGAACGACAGACTTAACATAATGTTTTTAAATTTAATAATAATAATCAATTTTTTTAAAAATTACTTTTCCATGTCCTTTAGCAATTGATTGAAGTGTTTCATCAAACAACAAATTTGGATCTTCATGCTTCCGGAAAAGTGCAGATCCAGGATTTCCAGTTATCATATGAGCAGTTAGCACAATTCCCTTATCATCACAGTATTGTCTCACGAGTTTTTGAGTGAAGAACGGGTTCATCTCAACTTGTAAAACTGCCGGCTTTATAAGACCTTCGGTCCATACTCGTTCCACCTGCTCCACACTAAAATTGGCGAGTCCAATAGATCGAATCTTCCCAGATCGATGTGCGTCCTCGAGAGCCTTCCAGGTTTCCATAAAATCAACGTTGGAGTATCGCATTTTTCCATCACTTCCACGTGGCCACAGACCCTTATCGCCGGGCTCGTCTTCGGCCCAACCAAATGGCCAGTGAATGACGATAAGGTCCATGTACTTTGTATCGAATTCTTCGAGCATCAAATTTATCTGCTCCATGCACCTATCACGTGAGTGATAGGTGTTCCCAATTTTCGATGATAGAAACAGTTCCTCACGCTTTAAAAAAAATCGATCGTGCTATTAATTGGTTTTCGAAGAATTTTGGAAGCTCACCCTTATCTTTCTGATTTTACACCATTCCTTGATACCCGCAGCCACTTCCGCCTGATTCTTGAAGCTTAATGCACTATCGATATGACGATATCCGGCTTCTAATGCCTCTCTAACTCGTTCTGCTGCAATCGTTTTCGAGAGCTGCCATGTGCCAAACCCGATTACAGGCATTTCGTAGCCGGAATTCAATGTTATAGTCTCGGCTATCGGCATGACTCGTAGACTGCAATAATGAATAATATTACGAGGGAAAACATGTTTTTTAAAATTTAAATTCTAATTTAAATTTAAATTCTAAAATAAAACAATTCGGTATGAGATTAAATGTTAAAATTTGAATGTCGCCAAATGTCGTGTTCGCATCCGTGCTCGCTGTGTTTGCACAGATTTGGTAGAATTCTTTCTTTTTTTCAGAGAACAACCAAGGAGAATGGAGAGCAAAATTGGTGAGCATTGAACTCGATGTCAATATAACTTTGCTTCCGCTTCCCGCATTCCCCTTATTTAAATTCTAAATTTCAGCGTTCTCAGAGAAAATTATTTTTTATGGGTTTATTCATGAAAAGCGCAATTGCATTTTAATACAAAAAAAGGCATTTTTTGCATTAAAATGCTTTTCATGAATAACTCCATTATAATTTCAGTTAGTCAAAATTTGGCGCTAAAATACTTTTAATAGTTTAAGATATTTTTAATTAAATGAAGCGAAGCGTAAAAAGTACTGAAACCTTCATTTCTAAAACTGTCTTACACAAAAGCGTACCAAAAAAATTTAAAATACGTTTCTTGAATCTTAAAAGCATGTTTTAGGCACCTAAAACAGATTAGTTGTTGCTTCGTTTTATTTTATTAATATTGATTGAAACTCGATTGTCGCAGCATTCAATCGCAGAATTGCAGCCATTCTCCTATTTTTAATAAAGGGAAAACGTACAATAAAATTTGCCAACTCATCGCTCTTTCATTAATCATTTTCTTTTGATATTTCTACTTTTGAAAACGACAGATCGAAATTTTCGTTGTCTACCAATAAAATTGTTGTAAAAATTGGTAATGTTACTCGAGTATGTCTAATAAAAATTCCAGAAAAAAATATAATTCAAAAAAGTCGAAAAACCATTGGACCCCTCCCCACTAAGATAGCGCTCAGAAATTCTCTTATTTTTAATATTCTGAACGAGAAAACGTACAATAACATTTGTCAACTCATCGCTCTTTCATTAATCATTTTTTTAATTATTATTTTTTTAATTTGAATATTTCTTCCGATTACTTTTAAAAAGGACAGATCGAAATATATTGCTATTAGCACAGAAAGTCAAGGAAATGAAAGGAGCAGAATATCGACATATCGATTGACGTGGCCTGATATCTGAATTCATCTTATGGAGTAAAATCGGAGAAGAAGAACTGAAAATAAAATTAATTACTAACTTCAAAAATGAAAATGAAATACAGAAATGGCGAAGTCTAAAAAGACTAAAAAAGACTGAAAAAATAGAAATATAGTTCAGATTTCTTTCTAAAACATACGTGGCTACAATTTATTCTATATTCGTGTTTTATTCTATGGAATCTGCCTTTTATGAGTCGGATACTTTCAGATTAATTTGCTATTTGAAAGAAATGATTACAGAAGGCTAGCACTCTGTCTTCATCGATAACAACGACGAAGAATACAATCGGAGTGGGATTTTTATAGTCAAACTTGAGAAATACTGAATTAAATGTTAATACATTTAATTTAATTTAAATAATTTATTCGAAGATCCCCATTGTTTCATTTTGGTATTTGCAAGAGCTACTTTTGCTAAATAAGGCAAAATAAATTTTATTTTAGAGGTACTCTTATTTTTGTTTTTTTTTCAGTTGAAAAGTGAAATTTAAAAGTCTATATGATTTTTGAATATTTTATTTTATTTATGTTTGCAGAATTTCAAAGTGCTATTTAGAAAATTTAAAATAAAAAAAACTTACACCAAGAAAACGAAACCACGACTGATTTATCTTCGAAAAAAAATTTAAATTTTGTAGATTTTTGCGTGATTAGACGAGGGCTGTAAGAAAAATATTAAATATCTCAATTTATCGAAAATTTAAGCTTACCTAATGCTGCGTTCAAAGTTGATTTCCAGGAGAAATTTCCTGGAAAAACGCTGTCCAAAGCTGCCATTTTTTTTCCAGATTCTCCGGAAACTGTCGCAACGAGTGTTACCGTAGTTTGCCTCTTCCCTTCGAGACCACCGACCGTCGCACGATTTACGGCTCTTTTTTAACGCAATTTTTTCAAGTTTTTAAACTTTTTCGCTATATTCGCCTGTTTTTTCTAAATATTTCGCCTCAAATAATGGATTCTGACGGAGAAATCGTTGAAAACAATACAAGTTCGTCAATTATCGATCATCCGGAAAATCTGGAAAAGAAATGGCAGCTTTGGACAGCGTTTTTCCAGGAAATTTCTCCTGGAAATCAACTTTGCACGCGCCATAATCTTGCTTTGCTCGCATTTTGTCCTCCTCCTAATGACTATTGCAAATGCGCTCTAGCGCACAAGGAATTGCTGGGAGTAGATCACTGAGTTAAACCTGGAGCCATTTTTATAATTATCGAGCAGAACGTCGCCGCGAATTTTAAATTTTAAAAAATGTTAAATTTAAAGCAAATTCAAATAGAAAAAAAATGTTAAAATTCCGAATTCTACGAAACCTGAATTTATAAAAATTTGAGATTGGGTAATCACCAGAGAAGGGCGGAATTCCGGATTCCGCCGTTTTTTTCATTCCGTTTTCCGGATTTCGGATTCCGTGAAAAAAAATGTTTCCGTTTTCCGGATTCCGGATTCCGACCGAGCTTTGGATTTAGGATTATTTAAGATGAACTGCTAAACTACAGCAATGGAAATAAGAAAACTGGCGGAGGCTGCAGCCATTTTCAGCACCAAAGCTGGGAAAGTTTGAGCAAAGCATTAGGAAACGTGTGTATGTATGGCTGCCGACCAGAGTAGGGCGGAATTGGATTTTGGGAACTCGGAATCCGGAATCCGGAAATCGAAAACATTTTTTTTTCACGGAATCTGGAATCCGGAAAATGGAAAAATTTTTTTCACGGAATCTGGAATCCGGAATACGGAATGTAAAAAATGGCGGAATGCGGAAAACGGAAAAGGAAATTTTAGCCATTAATGAGGGAATCAAATGATGTAAATGCGCTCTGTTCGCAAAAATTTTTGCGGGAGTTCAAAAAAGTATACTTTTCACAACAATTGAAAATAAATTATTAAAACTCATAGTTGGGCGGAATTGGATTTTTTTCACGGAATCCAGAAAACGGAAAACGGAAAAATTTTTTTCACGGAATCTGGAATCCGGAAAACGGAATTCCGCCCTTCCCTGCTGCCGACCAGTTGCAAGAATACGATACGGAATTCGAATAGCTGATAATTTGAATTCCGCGGAAACGGACTACGAGAGAAGATTCTTATGCCCCCCTTCAAGGATCATTAATCTTGAAAAAGCGAATTTCGAGGAATAATGTGACAAATGGAAGATTATCAAATACACCACGAACAATCACTTTACTAAGATTCTCAGGGAATCGTTCAGAATTTCTTAACTACTCAACGATGCCATGGATCGGAAATTCTTAGTCGATCCGTCAATCGCGGATCGCAGTAAGTGATTGATCAGAGACTTTTTTCCCAGTGAGTCGGACCAGTGTGTCGTCTCGAAAGCATTTCGAGAAATTTTTCCGAATAATTCTCGAGAAATTTTTCTCGTTGATTTCCCGAGAAATTTTTCGAAAAATTTCCGAAAAATCAAAGAGAAAAATTTTTCGAAATTTTTCCGGGAAATTTCCGAAAATTTTCGAAAATTCTCGAAAAAAAGAACATTTCGATACAAAATAATAATAAACTAGTTCGAACGACACTCCGAAATAACGCAAAGCGCGGTGTTTATCGTATTTCCATTCAAATCATTCGTCGTGATTTCTCGAAAAATTCTTCGAGGATTTTTCGAGAAATAATTTTTCGAAACGACACACTGATTGGGGTAGGACCGTCTTGCTGAAACACCTAATCTCAATCAGTTTCACGTGAGATGCAGAAGCTTATTTGTCCGATTAATCCTAACGTGACATTTCACGTAAGATTTACGGAACACGAACAGAGATAAGAGATGGATATAAAAGGCGGAAAGTTGCGTTCCAGTCTTCATCGAGTTCAACTGAATCTAATCGAATCGCCATGGCCCAGTCCGTTCCTCCAGGAGATATCCAGACGCAGCCAAACGCCAAGATCGTGTTCAACGCGCCGTACGACGACAAACACACGTATCACATTAAGGTGATCAACTCGTCGGCCCGTCGTATTGGATATGGTATCAAGACCACCAACATGAAGCGATTGGGAGTCGATCCACCATGTGGAGTTCTCGACCCAAAGGAGGCAGTTCTCCTTGCAGTTTCTTGCGATGCTTTCGCTTACGGACAAGAGGTAATTTGGGTGGTGGAAGGGTTTCTGACGATTCGTTTATCATTTTTAGGACACCAACAACGATCGTATCACCGTTGAATGGACCAACACTCCAGATGGAGCTGCCAAGCAGTTCCGTCGTGAATGGTTCCAGGGAGACGGAATGGTCCGTCGTAAGAACCTTCCAATCGAGTACAACCCATAAGAGCTACAATTTTGGTATCAATAAACACTTAAATTTTTGTGGAATTTTGTATCTGGTAGCACATCCTCTTTGTGGCAGAAGCTTTTATGCTGAATCCGGAGGGAAGATCCTCTATAAACGCTTTATTAGAATGCTAGGCATTATCAGATCATCAGTGATCAGCGATTCCTTTTTCGAAATATTATAGCATGTTTGGGGAAAATGTGGAGCACTTTTCATTTCCGGGTGGCAGAACCCATGTTCGTTCACATTAACGACAGCCTTCCTAACAGCCATTTGGTGCTTCTGGAAAGATTTTGTAGTGGAAGGGAAGCACTGAATTTGGAGGCGGTGGCCCCGACCTAAAAGTACAATATTAGGTACACACTACTAGTGTGTCGTTTCGAAAAATTATTTCTCGAAGTTTTTCTCGTTGATTTTTCAGAAATTTTTCGAACAATTTTTTGAGAAATTCTCGAAATGCTTTCGAAACGACACACTCCACACTAGTAGTACGCAACTTACCGTTCGAAAAGTTGAGAACAAGTGAACTACGATCTGGATAGCGCTGGAAGTTGCCTCGAGGTGCGAGGTGTTAAATTCTTCGCTTCTGAATTGCAGTGTAAACCGTCTTTTTGTAAATACTAATTGTGAATATATCACACATTGAATCTCGTTTTCTTTGAATAAATTTTGTACCGAAAAAAATTCAAAAAAAAAATGTTATCGAAGCCTTTTCGAAGACCTTTCATTCAATTCCGAACAAAATGTTTAGTAAAACCGTGAAATTTAAAATTTGATATCCGGATTGTTCCTTTTCAAAGCAGCTTGATCTTCTTGAGATAGCTTGTGGAATTCTTCATGAAGACGTTTGGCTTCATCATTTTTGATTTCCTTTCCAACGGTCAGAGAGCACAACGCGTCGGTAACCATATGGATTAGCTGCAAGTATTAACTGTTTTCTTTCGAAATTTCATTAAAGTTTCAAGTAATATTGGGCGTTTTTTGAAGTTTTTTAAGAATTAAGTTTTCACAAATGATATTTGAGGAATCGCATCGAATGTCGATTTTTTAGCGAAATTTTTTTGAGAGCCTTACATCCTTACATCGGAAAATTGTCATATTTTGGTTTAGCAGCTGGAGCATAGGCACCTACAGGTGACAATGCTCACTTTAAACTTAAACTGATTTATGACCTACTTTTATAGAATACTCGACAGCAGACGGCGACAGCCCAACCAATCGTTTCTTATTTCCCTCCAAAACATTAGCTAACCGACTTCCAAGTTCTGGATTCCTTTTTGAAACCTCATCAATAATTTCACCACATTGAGAGAAGCACGAATGCTTTTTGAATACCTGACAATTAAGTATCAGATTGTATAGAAATGATGGATTTATTATTATAGTAGTTCACCTCTTGAAGAACCGGTTTCTCATCGGCAGTAATAGAGGACGAGAATTCAAGTTGTTCCTTTGGGAAGAAGTCTGAAACAAATACGATATGAATTTTTTAAAAATTAAAGGCAATAAATCATCGAAATTTTGCTTCAAGGTCAGCTGGGGTGGTGTCAGTATGAAGAAATCCGCCGAGACTGCCTTCCTGTCGGCACATGGGCGTCCGATCTTATTTTAATTTGCTAAATGTATTTAATTATATTATTTACGTACCAAACGAACCGTGATTTCATTTTTAAATTCCCAATTCGAAGAAAGTTACGCGTCTGGTTAATTGATAGGTTAATTGATAGGGATCCGCTCGATATAGCAACAAATAAAAATTTCACCAGTCAGTTCTTTTCATCACAAAATACTTTGACTTAACAAAATCAAACGAGTGTGTCTCCGCATTTTTTTTTCATCGCGCAAATGATTTTTTCCTAATTTTAACATTTTATTTCAGGAATTTTGGAGACTTTTGGAGAAATTCTGCAGATTAATAAAAAATTATGCTGAAGGATTTGTAGAAAGAAAGTCAAAGTTTTATGTGAAACCTGGACAGAGAGTTTTCAGACAGTTTTCCAGTAAAAAGAGCCAAAGAAGCGCGCGAACATATTAGAGGAGAAATCTACAAGATTTGATGAAAAATAAATAAAAATAAGCGTGGAACAAGCCATAGAAATTCATTTTGAGCGTTTCAGAAAAAGATTTTCAGCTAGCGTGTACCTAAAAAAGGTTGGACGACCTTTTCTGAGGTTTCGCGTAAGATACAGTGTAGAGAGTTCATGCGCACTAAACAACGGACAGAATTGTATTTAACATATCAAAATATTCTTATCGATTATTTCAGCGAATTGATGTCTTGCCACGTGGATTTTTCGAATAATAACGAGGAATTCAAATATGGTAAGTTACAGCTTTAAGTTTACAAAAAAATCACGCCTAAAATTATTGAATTGAACAAAAAAAAAACAGTAAAACTTCCAAAAAAGTTGAAAGACCATTAACCCTCCTCCCAACTAAGATAGCGCCGATTATTATATTACTTTAAAAACAAAAACTATTATATTGGACAATGTCGCAAAAAATTGTTTGTGATTGATTAAAGTTGTGATTTTCTTATTCAACCCGTCCCGCAAAAAAAACTGATTGGCTTAAGACAAAAATAAAACTTACTTTTGACACATTCTGGAAGAGTTGAAACGCTCATTTTTTGATTTCTCGTAGTTTCTGAAGCATTTCAATATATTTTTTTCAATAAGACACAAAAAAAATCACTATCAAAGAAAAGGAATGGATAACTTGAAAGAAACGTGATAAAAATAAAAGTAAAATGGAAAAAACACAACCGGTTTTCGGTGGACGGTGATTTGAGTGAAAAACAATTTGAAGTATTTTGGCGACGTCCCACATGTTTCAGCTTCCTTTTATACGTAATCTCCGTCTGTTTACAGTTGTGATGGGGCGGTGCACACGCGCTCACACATTTTATTGTTGGATTCTTGAAACGATAATTGGTGATTCGATTTTCATCTGGTTCGATGGGTTATGTAAAGACCAGAAATGACTTTTTTTTTAACTTTTAAGGAGCGAGATTTGTTGTAGATGCAATGACTTGTTTGAAAAGAATTAAACTTATTTCGTTTTCTCATCGACCTTTACGGAAAATAATTCAAATGATTCATGGAAATGGAGAAGCCTTTTATTTTTAAAATTTCAAGCATAGGGACAGCGCCTCCTTCGATTCTATCTTTTCAGAATAAAGTGAAAAAGGTTTCAAAAATCTGTGAGCCCAGAAGCCAAATTTTCTTGATTCAATCCATTCTCGCAGTGTCCAAACGTCAATTTTAAAGTCACGTGCAGAGGTTTTTTCGACTTTTTTCTGCTTTTTCTTCGTCCTTGAACTGTTTCTGCGAGGTGAACTGTTTCCCATATCTGTAATCACGTGTCAAATCAGAATTCCTAACAATTTTTAGTTGAATTGACGTCCGGGCTGACTGCTGGTCACTTGAAGTCCATTCTGGAGATTTTGGAGTGGAATTTGTGATGTTTTATATTTTTCACACGTATACTAGTCAATATTTTTCAGGAACTCCTGAGGGTCATTGTCCCGTTCTTCAGAAAAGTGCCGAACACGTCTTCCAACAAGAGATTGCTCCGATTTACAAGATATAGGTTGAAGGCGCTGAGAATCGTGGACCTCGATCGGCCAGCAGTTAGCCGAGACCGCAATCCAACCGCAAAAGTTGTGAATACGCAGTTCAAAGGCATCATGGAAGCCGAGGGAAACGCGATCCAAGCGGCAGAATTGACAGCTTTCGTGGCCAGCATGCCCAACAGAATTTTCGAGGTGATCCAGAAAAATTGAGGAGAGACTAATTATTAAACATTTTTCTCTCTCTCTTTCATATTATATTTTTCAATGAAGGATCATCAGTAGGAGCAGCAGCATCTCCCCCACTACCGCCGCCACCACCGCCGCCACTGGTCCCATCGCGAGCGGAGGATACCTAGGTGTTGGGTTCAACCCCATAAGTTTCCCGTTCCACGTTATTTCACGCTCACGTGAAATACGTGACCTTGTTACACGTCACGTTATCGTATCAGCACCCTATAAATAGGCCCACTTCTCTGTGTTCCTGAGTTCAAGATTTGCTCCTATATCTCTTCTATTATCTACTTCAATAAAGACCTTTGTAATTCTTCTCCGCGACGTAACACTGGCGATCAGGATGAGATTCGAACTCACGCGGGGAAACCCCAATGGATTAGCAGTCCGCGAACAATTCCACGAGCACAACACAGCCTCCGATGATCTCCGTCATTGATTCCATCACTGCTCGTCTGCCAATGTTCCATTTCGACTCCGACAATGGATGCACATTCGACGTATGGTTCAATCGCTACGTGGACATCATTAACAAGGATGGTCATGGAATCGACGACGCCAGCCGCGCCCGTCTCGTTGTATCTAAGCTAGATCCCATTGCATATTCCCGATTTACCAATATCATTCTTCCAGCAAAAGCTTCAGACTTGTCATTCGAGGACACCGTCAAGCACCTGAAGGATCTCTTTGGTCCAACCAAGTCAGTTTTCCGCCGACGTTTCGAATTCCTGCAAGCTGAATACGATGGAAATGGTATCGATGAATACACTGGAATCATCAAGCGTCACTACAATCTCTCCGAATGGAAGGATATGACCGATGAACAAGTGCAGTGCCTCATATGGATATGTGGATTTCGTGGAACCGAGTATGCAGACATCAGAACACGCTCAATTCAACTTCTGGAAACAAAACCATCGACAACACTGCTCGAATTGAAGAATGAAATGAAGCGACTCCTGGACATCCGTGAAGACTCTCGTGCGATTGGTTCGTCAACTACTCATATGGAAGTAAGTGCAGTTCGTGAGAAGAAACAGGTCAAACCGTCCAACAATCACCCGAGGAATGAGAAGTCACCGCCGTCACCCTGCAAGCATTGTACAGGTCAGCACTGGAACAGGGATTGCCCACATCGACTGTCAGAATGCCGGAATTGCAAACAGAAGGGACACCTCGCCAAGGCTTGCTCATCTGCTAAGAAACATCGTCGGACAAACATCATTACCATAGCGAATGCAACATCTAAAGGACTCAACAGAATCTACAAAGAAGTGAAGATAAATGGTCGGAAACTACGCATGCAGCTGGACACGGGAGCCGAAGTCACACTGATCAGCGTCAAGGACTGGAAGAAGCTCGCCTCGCCTGCACTATCACCACCATCGCTAGTCTTGAAATCAGCCAACAACCAGAAGATCGACGTTCGTGGACAATTCAATTGCTCATTCGTGCTCAATGGACATCTTGGACATGGAATCTGTCACGTCGCCGACACAGCTACTCTTCTTGGAATGGACTGGATCGCTCAGGACACCGCACTGCTCACTTCACTCACTGGTTCGATCAACAGGATCTCTGCAACCACACTGGCCTCCAACCGAACTTCGCTGAAGGATCACCTTGTCAAATCTTATCCAAATGTCTTCGCTGATGGATTGGGATGCTGCACCAAGGTCAAAGCTTCCTTCAAATTGAAACAAGGTACGTCTCCAACATTTCGAAAGGCTCGTCCAGTCCCATATGCGGTATTGCCTCGTGTCACTCAAGAATTGGAACGTCTCGTTGCCGCCAAAGTCATTTCGCCCATCGATCACTCAGAATTCGCTGCTCCAATCGTCGTGGTTCAAAAGAAGAATGGCTCGATTCGTCTGTGTGCTGATTATTCAACTGGTCTCAACGATGCACTTGAACAACATCAACACCCACTACCGACTGCAACCGACATCTTCGCGACACTCAACGGAGGACGCTACTTCACACAAATCGATCTGGCCGAAGCTTATCTTCAACTGGAAGTTGAAGAAAATCATCAGAAGATGCTCACCATCAATACCCATCTTGGTCTATTCCGCTACCACCGTCTGCCGTTTGGAGTCAAGACCGCTCCAGCGATTTTCCAACAAACCATGGATATGATGCTGACCGGAATCGACGGAGTTGCCGCGTATTTGGACGATGTCATCATCTCCGGAAGTTCTCTCGAAGACCACAACAAAAGACTGGAAGCCGTCATAAAGCGTCTCAACGACTTCGGATTACGTATCAAACTGGAAAAATGTGCATTCATGGAAGAGGAAATCAAATTTCTTGGTTTCATCATCAACGCTCAAGGACGCCAACCGGATCCTGAGAAGATCAAAGCCATCAATGACATGCCAGCTCCACGGGACGTCACTCAACTTCGGTCGTTCCTTGGTCTAGTTCAGTTTTATGGTCAATTTGTCAAGAAACTTCACAATATTCGGGCACCATTGGACAAGCTGACAACCAAGGAAGCAACATTCAAATGGTCCACATCTTGTCAAGCCGCCTTCGATCAAATCAAGGATGTGCTCCGCTCTGGACTGCTTTTGACACACTTCGACCCGTCTCTTCCCATCATCGTGGCCGCGGATGCTTCACAGAATGGAATTGGCGCAGTCATCACACATCGTTTGCCGGATGGATCTGAAAAAGCTATCGCCCACGCTAGTAAGTCGCTGACACCTGCTCAACGAAACTACGGTCAAATCGAGAAGGAGGGACTCGCTCTCATCTTCG
Source organism: Caenorhabditis inopinata (assembly GCA_003052745.1). Classification (NCBI taxonomy): domain Eukaryota; kingdom Metazoa; phylum Nematoda; class Chromadorea; order Rhabditida; family Rhabditidae; genus Caenorhabditis; species Caenorhabditis inopinata. The sequence continues at coordinate 3,971,242 of AP018152.1, read as the reverse complement.
CAGTTCAAAAGTTCCATCGATACATTCATGGAAGAAGATTCACTCTCCGCACGGATCACAAACCACTTCTGACTATTTTCGGATCAAAGAAAGGTGTTCCCGTGTACAGTGCAAACCGGCTGCAACGTTGGGCTGCTACCCTACTCAACTACAACTTCTCGATTGAATACATCAACACCAAGTCTTTTGGTCAAGCTGACGCCCTCTCACGACTCATCTCCAACCACTCTGAGCAACGGGAAGCGGAGGATCGAGTCATAGCATCAATCGAAGCCGACATTGAAGCTGAATTCCACTCCAACTGTCGCAACCTACCCATCACCTCGGAGACAATACGACGAGCAACATCAGCAGATCCGGTTCTGAAGGAAATTGTCAGTCAGGTCAGGAATGGTTCCTGGAAAACGGTCAAGCAATCGTCACCTCAATGGACATTCGCCTCAAGAAAGGACAATCTCAGCATCACCAACGACTGCCTGATGTTCGCACACCGAATCGTGATTCCAGAATGTCTCCGAAAGAAGGTTCTACAGTCTCTCCATAAAGCACATCCGGGAATGGATCGTATGAAGAGATTGGCACGCAGTTTCGTCTACTGGCCGAATGTCGACAAGGATATCGAATCACTCGTTAGGAATTGCTCGAATTGCCAAGCTGCTGCCAAGAATCCAATAAAAGCTCATCTCGAGTCATGGCCAATCGCTACCGCACCATGGAAACGTGTTCACATCGACTACGCAGGTCCAATCAATGGCATATACTATCTCGTCGTCGTCGATGCGTTCTCCAAATGGCCGGAAATCATTGCAACTTCGTCGATCACAAGTTCAGCTACAGTAACTTTGCTCACGAAGATCTTCGCTCAATTCGGAAATCCGGAAACAATGGTCTCCGACAACGGGACCCAGTTCTCATCATCGTCATTTGCCAACTTCTGCAAATCTCGTGGGATCACTCATCTGCATTCTCCACCGTTCCATCCCCAATCCAATGGCCAAGCTGAGCGTTTTGTAGACACTTTCAAACGCGCACTCATCAAATTGAAAGGGGAAGGAGATGCCAGTACAGCAGTTCAAACATTTCTCCAGGCATATCGATCGACACCATCTGCCAGCAGTCCGGACAACAAGTCACCCGCAGAAAACTTCATTGGTCGTCGAATCCGAACCGTTCTGGATCTCCTCATGCCGTCCACTACATCTCCACCGTCACTTCGTCGTCAACAGATGGAAGCTCAGTTCAATGCACATCATGGTACCAAGGATCGTCACTTCGCCGCGAATTCAGCTGTATTCGTCAAGGACTACCGTCAATCGAAACCGACTTGGACACCGGGAACCGTCATTCGTCGCACTGGATCAGTTACTTATCTCGTCAACTGCAATGGACTCGTATGCACTCGTCATGCCAACCAACTTCGCCGTCGGGACAATCTGCCTCAGGGACAATCGCTGCTCAACGCTTTTGATCTGCCACCACTGCCACTCTTCGCCGAACAACAGCTCATGGACAACCCAATCACGTCAACAACGACCGGGACGACTCCTGCTCCTGCTGCCAATCAAGCGCCCGCTCAGTGCCCAGTTCGCCGATCGACTCGAGTGCGCAACCCGCCGGACCGCCTTTCCGTAAGGCCCACGAAGAAAACGTATACATAACTTTTAATAGTTCCCTATTGGGGGAGGTGTTGGGTTCAACCCCATAAGTTTCCCGTTCCACGTTATTTCACGCTCACGTGAAATACGTGACCTTGTTACACGTCACGTTATCGTATCAGCACCCTATAAATAGGCCCACTTCTCTGTGTTCCTGAGTTCAAGATTTGCTCCTATATCTCTTCTATTATCTACTTCAATAAAGACCTTTGTAATTCTTCTCCGCGACGTAACACTAGGATCCTGTAAAATGCAATTCGAAGAAAAAAAAAGAAGTCGAAAACATCGCTGCCGCATCAAAAATGCCACGTGGTCAATGTTTGACGGCTTAAAAAGTGACTTTTGGATGGTACTCTAGTACGATTTATTACATCCATTACAATTTGGCTCCTTGGTTTATTGCTTATTCTCAGTCGACTGAAATTCACGGATTTTTGATATCTTTTTTCTAAAAGGCGAACATCGAAATCCATTTTCTACATAAAAACCACCCCATATCAGATGTCCTAAATACGCCCAAAACCAAGTAGATCCTTAAACATGTGGTGTCCGACCGAATGTTCAACATTTATTACAAACTGAAATGTTCAATACAATTAGTTTTCAGCCGCTGTATCCGGCTGGGTGGCAAAAAAAGGGAAATACTAAAGAAAACAACTCCTTGGTATAACCTTCTTTTCAAGTTGTACCAAAGAATACTGCATTTAGATCTCATTCCGTTGTATAAAATGAATGTAAAATTTAATCCATTAAATAAATTGTAGAAATCAGCCCGAAATCAGACCGGATTCGGTCCGTTTGGCTACATAACTGTATTTAGTCTATTTACCGGCTATAATCATGTTTTAATTAATTCGTCCAGAAAATAGAAATCGAGTGAAGAACCAAATGAATGCCAACGGATATAGTAGTTGCGCAAGCCGAGTAGAGAGCAGGGAGCTGTCAAATTTAAGAGAATATTTATAATAAATTCCCGAAAAAAACCTGATATAGTTTCCAATGAGATACAATTATTTGAGTGACGAGTTGGTAGATAGTCGACAATGCAATATGCACTAGGGGCCACCTGGAAAGTGAAGTCGAGAATTTCATTTTCAGATAATTTCATAATTCATCCAAAACTTACACAAGAAAAAATCGTCTTGCGTGAGAGTCGATTTTCATTTCGAAACGAAGAACGATAAAAAGTAGAATCAGAATAATCAGGAAACAGAATCCAACGAGAACCAATGCGAAAACTGAAAATTATTATTAAAAAGCCAAGTTTTACAATTTATTTTTAAAGAAATTACAAAGTACAATAATTGGGAAACGTTTTAAAACCGTTTATATTTATTCTACAATGTTTGGAATTCCATTAAAAAAAAGAGTTTTTAGAATCGTAGCTTTTTGAGTTTTTTTTTCAAATACAATGCTAAACAATAGCAAAATTTAATTAAAAAATTACTAAAAAGCCGCAAAATTTTTGTTTTCTTTTTTAATTTCAAAATTTTAAATTCTTAATTCTTTAAATTTCCGCAAAATCCGGGCCGCCACGGGCCCTTTCGTAACTTTCCTCAATTTCCATATTTCATATTTTCATTCGATGAACACGCAAATTATAAAATATGGGAATTGAGGAAAGTTACGAAAGGGCCCGGATTTTGCTGAAACTTGAAGAATTTTAAATTTTGAAATTAAGAAATAAAACAAAAATTTTGCGGGTTTTTCATAATTTTCACATTTTCATTCGTTCAACACACAAATTGTGAGTGTGTTTCTTGACATTTTATACTATTTTCCGTTCTTCAGAATCAATTTAGATGCCGGAAAAGAGGCAAGATCAAACATTGGCCTTTTGGGCCTTTCTCCTTTAGCGAAATCTGATCTAGCGCATTTCATATAATCCAAATCCAATTGTTTCCAAAACAATGTCATGAAATATCTTAAGGCCCCCAACTTGCAATTTTTATCTTTTTAATCTATTAAAATTTCAAAAAGTTGCGGCGACGCTCGTGGTATTTCGGAATACGGCACGTCGAGCACCATGGCTGGGAGCTGGGTCGGCGTGCTTTGGATTTTACATATTTTCACTCGATGGTGCATATGGATTCGTTTATGATAATAAACTGTATCAGACTCGTAAGACTATTCGGTTCGTTGGTATTATCCATCCGCGAGGACGTGATTTTTTGTTTAAAGGCGCTGTTTGGGTCTCGCTACGGGATAGCGCGTTTTACAATTTAAAAATTGTAAGAAAGCGCACACACTGTGTTTGTGATTTCTTTTCGAAAATTGAAGCGAATATTGGAATTTTTTCTATATTTTGCTTTGAAAATCATGTTTTTTTTTTAATTAATTGTTATTGTCAAATTTCTTAAACTGTTCATTAAACTGAATAAATCACAAACGCAGTGTGTGCGCTTTCTTACAATTTTTAAATTAGCGCGTGAAAACGCGCTATCCCCTAAAGAGACCCAAACAGCGCCTTTAAACGAAAAATCACGTCCTCGCGGATGGATAATACGAACAATGCCTTAAATTTGCATTCATAGTACGGAGCCTCGCCATTTCTTGAAATCCCGCTCACTTTGAAAATGGTTAATGGCCGGAATATCAACTCTGCTCCACTGAACCAACAAGAAATAAAATATAGCAACGTGAATCAAGGATGACAAGGAGTGCAAGTAAAGTAGTGTTTTCTTTTTCCTGAAAATGCATAAGAAGTTCGGAGAAACCCAACGGTAGAATATTAAATTATAAATAACTCACCGTGGATTCATAGTTATTTGTTTTTCCATTATTTGAGCAGCTTCAGACATTTTTAATTTTGGAAAAGAGCAAGGAGTTCAGAAAAAAACTTTTGATAACTTTTTTAAGCGATAAAACTAACAGCTGGTCGTCTGTTATCAATTAAACATTGTTTGTTCTTATTGCAAGATGGTACCGTCGTACCTTGCGGTACTTTTTTACATTTTGTGATAAGGAACTGTTTAATTAAAGCGAAATGCTTACATTTTTTTCCTGAGCATGCTAGGGAACTGGAAAAATATGAATGGCCACGAGCGGCGGCGCAATATTCCTTTTATACATAATATTTCGGTCTGAAAATCAATAAATGTTAGTAAAAATGAATATCTTACCTGTTTTAAACTTATTTCCCCTTTTTTACCAGAAAAAAACTGCTTTCAAACCATTCCATGCATTATTAAGCGACGTTCTCGAAAAACGTCTTGTAAATTTAAATATGAGGTTATGGATTAAAAAAACGGAGATGGTGCAATCGAAAATTTCAGTGTCCACTTGACACACTTGAAGAACAATGACATGAGCATGAAGCTGGCCAACGACCAAAGAGACAGTACATCCGTTTTCTCTGAAAAAAAAAATAATAAAAAAACTCACTGCGCTTTTGTTCGAAGGAGCGATCGATCCCTTGAAGGCTCCCACATCTCCGAGTAATTGTTTTCATGGGTGGTTTCACGCATCTTCGTCTACACGGATTCTCACGAACTTCCGCGGATCGGCACCCTCGAGTTACACGTCGGCGAATCGCCCAGGGCGGTCACCGAGTTTTCCGAAAATCCTCCGCCAGAAGTTCTGTGTAAAGTTACGCAATCACCCTAGTCGGCCAGGATCGGCTTTATCTTAAATTCAAATTTTCAGATTTTGAGATATGCCACTTTGAAATATTTCAATTGTTTCTTTTTCATTTTTAAATGAGATCTCAACTGCCCAAAATTTGGCAAGAAAAACGAAATTTCCGTTTCAATATCAATTGAGACTAAACGCGTTTGTTGCCCATGTATTTACGGGGTGTTGGGTTTCTAAAATAAAATTCTTAAAACACGAACACTTCACCAAAGGAAAAATTTATTTCAACAAAAAATTGGATTTGAAAAATCAATAAAGACACCAAAAAAGTCAAAAAACTAGTGAGATCTATTTAGATCTCTCCTAAAAATATTCTCAAAAACTCCCGCCTCGCTTTAGCTAAAAAAACGCGCGCCCCGTTCGGTGGAGTGTCGTTGCAAAGTTTTTTTGAAAATGTGTAGGGAGTCATGCCGCCGTCAACTCGTTTTTTTTCCAGAAGAATCATAATTAATACTTTTCAGCATCATTCATAAATAGCAATTTTAAGTACACTTTCTTCTTTTAAGGTGTAACGCAGCGCAAAGTGAGAAATCCGGATATTCCGTTCCTCCGTAATGAACCGCCCATGTTTCACTATTATGGAACTGTATGCGTATAAATAAAAATGACTGGTTCAGTAATAGTAGTAGTTGTAGTCGAAACCATTCTCATGCGAAATTATGCGCCTGTGCAAAGAATTTAATGTTCACATGTCTACTGCAATCCGAATCGCTTTTGTGTCTTCGTCTCTTCTTATTTCATTATGTCTATTTTTGATTATGATGACGTCACGCGAGATTTCAGAGTTTCGGGAGCAGACGCTGGACGATTTGAAAGAGTGGAAAGTGAGTTTTTATGTTTGAAGAGTTTTATCGCTTCTATATTTAATTTATCTTTAATATAGCTTCTAAAATGCAAAAAAAACATAAGCTTGTGCAAGTCATTGAGCTCTTCATCTTACTGAAATTTTAAATTAATATTCATCGCCTAGAAGAAAGTTATCCCAATATTTTCAAAGTATTAAACACAGATTTTGAGATATTCCACGTGAAAAAATCGGAAAAATGGCTGAGTTTTCTGCTAAATCTGCTTTTGTTTCTTATCATAAAATACTTATTGAAAACTAATAATTTATTCGCATTTTCAATTTGGGAAAAATGGAAAATATTAATCGGAACTTCCTCTGAAAAATTCCTTTAAAAATATATTAATATGCATTATTTTCAGTTCTTTTCTGATGCAGCGTGGAAGGAAATAACATCGTTGAACATTCGAAATACTCGAAGTGTGCCTGCGAATGCTGGAAATGCGGGAAATCGATTCTGGTCTAAAAGATCGTACGATAATTATGCTCCGGCTACAGCCCACCAAGTGAATTCGTACGCAAGGGTGAATAGTTATGCGACTGCTCCAATACTTCATCCACCGACCCAACAGATGGATCAGTGTAGTGAGTTGGACTTGACGTTGCTTCTTGTAAATTTATTATTGATTTTTTCAATTTACAGACTGCGCTCAACAAGCCAACAACTGTCCACCGGGCCCTCCAGGTCCTGTTGGTTATCCAGGAATACCTGGAGAACCTGGCACTCGTGGTCTTGACGGTCGCCCCGGCGCCAACGGAGTAGCTCTTATTGCTTATAATCAAGAAATTCCGGGATGTATTCAATGCCCGCCAGGGCCTCCAGGACCACCTGGACCACTGGGGTCGTGTGGTCCTCAAGGAGCACCAGGAATACCTGGAGCCCCTGGATACACTCCGCTACCAGGACGTCCAGGACCTGCAGGCCCGTGTGGGGATAAAGGACGGAGCGGCCTAAATGGCAACCCAGGACTCAAAGGAGAACCAGGACAGAATGCAGTCAGATCGGTGTCACTTCCTGGACGGAAGGGGCCTCCAGGGTCCCCGGGACCGTGTGGACCACCTGGGCTGCCAGGATACACTCCGCCACCGGGACCGCCGGGCGCTACAGGATTCCATGGAGAACCTGGACAAGATGGAGAGCCCGGGGTGCCAGGGGCACCTGGGTATCCGGGAATACAAGGCCCACCTGGCCAAGATGCAGAATATTGTCCATGTCCGCCAAAGAATGCAGGAGTTAATCGGAATAGTTATGGAGAGCCACTAGGTAAGGAATAATAGATAACAATCGGATTTCGAGACTTCAACAGTGACTTGAATTTCTCGTTGCTCAGTGGCAAAGAAAATGTATTGCGTAAGATATGGTGTTTGGCGGTATAAGACAGTTCAGTGAAGCTTTTTTCCTTGCAGTTGCAAGCTTGATATTCTTATGGAGGTAATGAATAAAATAGAATAGATAAATAGATAATAGATAAAAATAATATATTTAAAAAAAAAAAGATAAAAAAAAGATAAAAATAGATAAAATAATGGGGTTATTCATGAAAAGCACAATTGCATTTTAATGCAAAAAAAATGAATTTTTTTGCATTAAAATGCTTTTCGTGCTTTTCATGAATAACCCCATTATTTTCGCGCAAATTTGCATTTCTTCACAAAAATAATTAATCCATTTTGTTCAAGGTACACAATCGACGAACTACGCAGTTATTCCACAAAGCCCTTATGTCTCCGAGTACAATAAAGAAGACGAATACAGAAAACGATTATTATCAAGAGTTCTCAAAAAACAGAAAAAACTTTTGCTGGCATCAAGAGCAAAGAATGTGCGGAGAAAACCAATTAACCACAATAACTCGACTCATCATATTTGATTATTTTGTTGCTCCATATTAACATTGAATTGAAATTCTTTAAAATTCATTCATTAAAAGCATCGTGATTTATAAAATTTCTAATAAAATATTCGAATTAAACTTTTATTATCCTTCAAATTGATGGTTTTTGTCGGCAAATAACGAATACATTTATTTGAAAAAGTAGGAAAAGAAAGAGCAAAAATTGTTCCTGATATGGTTAAAATTCCGTTTTCCGCATTCCGCCGTTTTTTTCTTTCCGTCTTCCGGATTCCAGATTCCGTGAAAAAATATTTGTCCCGATTCCGCGATATGGCGTTTTTATTCCGTTTTAATTCTTTATTCTCAATTTTTGTGAAAAGTATACTTTTTTGAACTCCCGCGAAATTGTTAGCGAACAGAGCGCATTTACATCATAAATATTCCCCCATTAATGGTTAAAATTCCGTTTTCCGCATTCCGGATGCCGCCGTTTTTTACATTCCGTTTTCCGGATTCCAGATTCCGTGAAAAAAATTTTTTTTCCGTCTTCCGGATTGCAGATTCCGTGAAAAATTTTTTTTCCGTTTTCCGGATACCGAGTTCTCAAAATCGTAAGGAAAACGGTTTAAAAACCCAAAAAATTTGAAAAATTTGAATTTCCATATGCTCTTCCCATAGCCCTTATTAAAACTAGCGAGGGCTCTATGCTCCTGAGCCCGAGTCATTCATATTTATTTTTTTTGGTGTTCTGGCTGGAAAATATTTATTTATATTCACATTTACAGGTAAAATGAGCGAAACCGACAAAAGTGATTTTCTCCGAATTTCAGAAATCAAACAATCTTATTTGTCGTCGAGATTTCAAAAACTGAGTGTAGAATCTTCTGGGCTCAATTCGATTTTAACGAAGGTTTGTTTTAATTAAATATATTTTCAGCCTGTCTTGTCTGAAATAACGGCTAAAATTAATTTTGTGAATTAATTAATGCTGTTTAAAAATTCATTTTCAGCATTTCGAATACCAAAATTTGAACAGAAATGAGAAAATCATCGAGAAACAAAAAACAATCGATAGAAATATTCTGAAAGGATTTGTTGACGAGATGCCCAAAGAGCTCAAAAGCAAAAAGAGCAAGAGGAGTTCAACAAGAAAATCATCGAAGAACTGTGCGTATTGCGTTGCTATATGAGTTCTTCGGATTCTGAATCATCCATGTAGCATTGAAAACTCTCATGGTGTTACTCAAAACAACAAAAAAGGTGAGAAAAACGGGTTAGTAACTCGAAAAAATTAATAGTTTTACAGCTGTAATGAAAACTGGTCGGTTCGCTTTCCTCAATTTTGAAATCGAGTTAAAATCTGGAAGTTTCAGGTCAAAGCGAAAAGCGAAAAGAAAAAATAAAAATTAATAATAATAATCGAGAAGCAGGAAGACAGGAATTTAATAATAATAATAATGGAAGAGGATACAAGCAAATGAATTGCGTGTTTAAGAAAAATATCCATTTGATTCTTGCTTTTCGCATTTAAAGGGTCCAATAAAATGTCCCTGTGACCAGAGAGGCTGCCATGGGTTATCCAACGCTTCAATTTGTTCTGAAAATATTTAATTGTTTCTTCTCTTGGAAAATCACTTTTTATTCTAATTATTATCGCCGTAAAAAAGTTCCGACATTTTTTCGAGCCCGCGAAAATCGGGATTTGAATTTAGAGGCTCCGCCCATTTCATCATCAGAGCGCATTTGCTATGCGCGATATATTTTTATCAGAAGAAACGAAAAAAAATAAATGACGCAAATTGATATATTTAAACAAAAAAAAATTCACGAATAATACAATTTCGTTCTTTTAATCCAGTTTAGTTTTGAAAATTCAGAAGAAAAAATAAAAATTCAAAAAATATATCGCGCATAGCAAATGCGCTCTGATGATGAAATGGGCGGAGCCTCTAAAAATTTAAATCCCGATTTTCGCGGGCTCGAAAAAATGTCCGAACTTTTTTACGGCGATAATACATATTTCGATGAACAGCGATGAATAAGCGGTGATATGAAGCAAGCAAACACAATAGTGTGTCGTGTCGATTCAACAATCGATCAATTTTGGTTCGATTTGTTGAAAATCGATAAAATCGAATCAAAAAAAATAGTGCAAATGCGCTCTACCGACCAATGCCTTCGGCGGCGGTTTGAAATTGTATTTTTTATCGCTTTCATTCAGATTGCGTTTTTTAAAGCAATTATGAGTTTTTTCAACACTTTTCTACGATTTTACACGTTGTTTTCGTTTTCACTAAAAAACAGTTAAAAATACGATTTTAAGCCGCCGCCAAAGGCATTGTTCGGTAGAGCGCATTTTCACTATTTTTATTTGATTTTATCGAACCGAATCGAATCGATTCAAATTCGAATCAAATCGTATCGATTCAAAAATTGTCGATCCAATTCGATTCAATCGATCAATTCCAAAATCGACACGACACACTAAACACAAACATTAAAACTATACTTACCCGAACCACCTTTTCAACGATTTCTGCTTCTTCAAATTGTATGCATTGTTTCCTATTATAAATCAATAATAGGAAACAATGAATGCAATTCGAAGAAGCAGAAATCATATAAATAAAAATAAGACGGCAATAAGTTTAATAATTCTCATTTTGCGAGGCAAAGGAAGAATTTGTCGAAAAGTCGAAATTTTTCGATATTTACAATCGATCGAAAAAATGGAAAAGAAAAAGGCGAGAAAAGGGCGTGGAGCTTCCAAAAATGACTGAAAACCATTGGACGACGGCATGCGGAATGCGGAAAACGGAATTTTAACCATTAATGAGGGAATCAAATGATGTAAATGCGCTCTGTTCGAAAAAATTTTTGCGGGAGTTCAAAAAAGTATACTTTTCACAACAATTGAGAATAAAGAATTAAAACGGAATAAAAACGCCATAACTCAGAATCCGGAATGCGGAAAACGGAACAAATATTTTTTCACGGAATCCGGAATTCCGCCTTTCTCTGGTTTTTAAGCCACTTATTCGTCATTGTTTTTAAGGAATTGCTCATGGTTAGGTCTTGAAGAAGCTTATGTATATAAATCAATGCACCTTTAAAAGTAGTGTTTTTATGAGAATAATTTTCCTTTAATTATTGTAGTTTCACGTTGTTTTAATCAGTTTCGTTTTGAATTTTCAAAAGGTTTTTCGAGATATTCTGGTGCCCAGCGCTACCACCCAAATCTCGATAATATCGAAAATAAAGGATACCGCTATAGAGTTAAAAATCGCTCTACCGACCATTAAGTCGAGCTTCCAATTCCACTTCCACCTGCTCTAAAATATCAAGAGTGAATTGAACTTGCAGGTCTTCGCAGAGGCTGCTCGTCTCGTTTTTCTCCAATTGACTGTATATCAAACGAAGAAAAATGCGGCTACTTGTCGGGTTATTGCCCGGTTTGTAGACCAAAGACATCAAAATCCTCAAAGCCAAAGTCATTTTTGACCTGCCGATCTTCTTGATCTACATGTTGCAGTTGGCGCCAAGGGCGCGATCCTGACGTGTTTTTGGACTCAGGGCGGCGCGAAAAAACATAAAGGAGGAAGTTTCATTTTTATAAGTTAGTTAAGTTTCATCCTTGGTTTTTAGGATTTTTGAGTTGCCTTGTGCTAATTTTTTCTTATTTTTTCTCTGTTCGTTGACTGCCTTTTTTTTTTTTTAAATAAATCCTCAAAATCAAAAGCAGTGAGGAGTCAATTTACAACTTACTGAGAAACATCGCCAAAACCGCGTGAAATTCGAGAATCTTATATTTAATCCTAAATTCTTAATGCAGGTATTTATCATTGTAAAAAATTGTAAAATTAAGAAGAAACAGCAATTTTCTTAGCGCGGAACTCTCGCAGCGAACACAGTATAAACGGAGAAATTGCCTCCATAGCACCGCTTAATTTAATGTGTTTTTCGAGGTTTTTAGGAGCTACTCAGCGAAAATTACTTTCTTAAAATTTAAAATTATTTATTTATAAATTTAAAAATAATTTCCTTTTTCTCGCAAGTCAAAAAGCTGTTACCCCACTTGTGTGTTTTTTTTGTAATTAACTGCCTTTCCACTTATATTTAATATTGTTAAATTGATTTAATAATTAATTAACTGACTTCCAGACAGTGCAGTGCAAGGAATTTGTGATCCGCGCCCACACAAGCGATTGACGGATCGATTAAGTAAGTCGTGGAACCTTTTCGACAAAGTTGAACATGAAACAATCGAATTGAATCGAGGAAAAATGATTTTTAGGAATTTTTGGAGCATTTTTCTTGATTTTTTTTTCAGAAATTGTTATTAGAAATACTCGAATAACACTAGAAATTTTTAAAACAATTTTATTGGCAGACAACAAAAAATACGCACAAAAAAGAAAATGACTAGGTGACTGGATATTTCTTGGCGATTCCGGCCCATTTCTCGTAAAATTTCGCTTCATCGGGATATTTGAAAGAATGATTCACTGTCTGATGGTCGAAACCCAATGTTTGGCAAAGAAAATAAAAAAAAATATATATATATCGCTAGTTTCCATCATGTTAATGAATTTTTGCAATATCAAACTCCATTTCAATCGGAAAAGCATTTTCGGCGGTTTTTTTGTTGTTGTCTACTCTTGAATCGAAGCGCTTTTCTCTAGAAATATCGATTGAATTTCAGGCGATGTTCCAGCAGCAATATCAGATGCTTGGAGCTTTTTCGACAAAGTTGAACATGAAACAATCGAATTAAATCGAGGAAAAATGATTTTTAGTCATTTTTGGAGGTTTTTTTTTGGATTCTTTTTCTGGAAATTTTTATTAGAAATACTCGAATAACACTAGCAATTTTTAGAACAAATTTATTGGCAGATAACAAAAATACGCAAGAAAAAGAAAATGACTAGGTGACTGGATATTTCTTGGCGATTCCGGCCCATTTATCGTAAAATTTCGCTTTATCGTGATACAGTGCGGTCAATATCTATAGGACTTCCCTCTAATTAGGGTCTATCCGGAGAACGAAAAAAGATATCAAAATTCTGTGAGCTCCATTCGATTTGAAACACAAAAACACAACAAGGGCCAAAAATTCATGAAGATACCACTTTCCAGGACCCTGTAACAACAAAAAGGTGCATCTGCTAGTGGTCAATATCTATAGGACACCTCCCATTTTCTGCTGCTTGCAGATGTCCTTCGAAACTTTGATTTTTTTTCTTATTTTTATTTTATTACACGTTTTCCGGGTTTCTACAGTAATTTGACTCTTCTTCTAGACTTTTCTATTTGAAATGCTACAGCGCCTCCAAGTAATAATCATCCCATAACTTTTTCTTTGAGGCCACACTTTGGCTTAGGCTTAGACTTAGGCTTAGGCTTACTTCAAGTCGAGAAGTGCACCAGCTGCAGTCCTATTCATATCTATGATTCACTAATAAGCGAAAAAAATTTTTTTTTAATTGCAAAAATTGTTAATAGTTTAATCGCTTTTAATTTAATATTTAATTTAATTTAATTTAATTTTAAAACTTACAGATATTTCAATATTAAAGTTTTTTAAATATAAAAGTTGCCGATGATATCAAATCAGTTTTATATGAAGATATCGAATAAATAGATCATTATGTTAATTTAGCAGTTTTATTAAAGTCTGTTGCTTCAAATGGTGAATCTCAAAAACCAAATTATTTTCTTATTTCTAAAGGAATTCATGAAAAAAACTTCTTTATTTCTCTTTAAAATTACCAAAAAAAATATATAGTGTCAGTTCGTGAAAATAAGGGTCAATGCTCACCAAAGTTTATAAAAATGCCTTTTTAGTGAAAAAAGAATCGATCAATTCTTTCATTTTTTCGACTATATTTTCAGAAAAGGAGTTGAAGAAGTTAAAGAAGAGCACTGGAATCCGGCAATAAAAGGAACCAGACAGTATCTTGTTGGACATCTTTTTGGGAAGGAATTCACATTGAAGTAAGTCATTCTTTAAGTCCCAGCACTCACCCTGTGCACTATCAGCAAAATATTGACTGTTTATCAGAGTAGGGCGGAATCGGATTTTGGGAACTCGGAATCCGGAAAACGGAAAAAATTTTTTTCACGGAATCCGGAAACCGGAAAACGGAAAAAACATTTTTCACGGAATCCGGAAAAAAAATTTTTTTCACCGAATCCGGAATCCGGAAAACGGAATGAAAAAAACGGCGGAATCCGGAATGCGGAATCCGGAAGTTTTTTATATCATTGTTAAGACAGTTTTGCATATTTTTATTTTAAATGAGACAACGAGATGGCTCTTTTTATAATTTCTTTGCTTATTGATTCACAGTCGCCTTAGAAGAGGTCTTCTTAATTTCTTTTCTCATCTCCTGTTGGCGCTTCTTCATTTCCGTATCCTTCATAGCGGCCATTCGCGATTTCACAGGAGTTGTCGTCGTACTTGATTTCACAGTGCTGGAGGTTCCCTTCGACTCTCGGCTCACTGAATTGCCTTCGTAATCCAGAAGTACAACGTCATTCTTCTTTTGCAAAATACAGTTACGGGCAATCGACTCGGTGAGAAACTTGAAGTCGGCAAGGGTGTACATGCCGTGATCCTTTCTCCACTTGCCGTTGATCTATGTAGATTTACGCTCATGAATAGAGGAGACATATTGATAAACCGACTCACCCGACAACCTTTCGTTTTGAGGATCCAGCAGCGAGCATTCTGTGAGAATTCGTGCATCTCGCCTTTATACGCTTCAGTTCTTGTCCAGTATGGTGTAATCGTTTTGGGACCATCCGGCTTAATATCCGTCATGTTCACATATGTACCACCAAACATCTCGATAATCTTCTTCCATTGAAAGCGATCTGAAAATTAGGAATTGGCGGCTGCAAACTTATCGGATTCGACTCACTTTTTTCAGAATTCTTGGAAGTTGACGGCAGAATACAAATATCCGCATTTTTCAGAAGACGTCGAACCACCATTCGATAATGATTCTTTTTAATATTGCAAATTGTATCGCGATGGGTTTTTCCGTTATAGCGAGTATTCAACACGTACCAATTATAGTCTTCGTCCATCGCTTTATCCTTCATCTTCACAAGCGCTTCCAACCAGTCTCTGTTCATCAACACGGTCTTGCTGAAACAGGAATTTCAGGCGCGATGGTGATCAATCATTTTTGGAGGTTTTTCTAATTTGTAAAGGGCGCGGTGCTCAGGATTTTCAGATCGAATTGTGGTTTTCGTGATACTGGGTAACATACTTGGGCGGTAGTACAATATGAGTGAACTCGTCGAGATCCTTTCCATTTACATTTCCCCAAATGATGCTTTTCTTGATTCTCAGCGGCAGTTTTCTCCGTTTATAATCTTTGAATTTACAGTCGTTGAGCACCAAAACATTCCAAGTTTTTGGCGTGTTTTTCGGAATGATTTCTTAATATTTTGGAAATTCAGAAAGCTGAAAAAATCAATAATCTAACTTACGGCGAAGCTTAGTAGATGGATTTCTGTTCAACTCATGGTATTCTTTGGAAATTTGATCAACGCCGTTATAATGAGCCCATGTATCACAGTCTTCTCCGGCGGCATCGCGGCATGGGTCTCTCGAGTTAATGAATATGCCAGGTGGGGCTACGTACGCTGAAACAAAGAAATCCTGTATCCCTTCACCACATCCTAGTTTCAGAAAACTAACCCTTCTCCGGTGGCAGATCCAATTTCACATCTGGATCCTTACGATTCATCCAACAACAAACCAAGACTACTATAATTGCAACAACTATAATTCCCAGAGTGACGGCTATTCCGATGATAATGCTGAAACAGATTTGTAGGAAACTAGTGACAGGTATTAACTATATTTGTATGAACTAACTATTTGGTCATGGTTTGTGGTTCCGTGGTTGGTGTCACCTGTTGTATTTTTTGAATCGCGAATAATACATCAGGAACCGATTCGAAGCTTCTTTGTACCAAATTCCAATTCATTGCTAGAGGTGTCTCAAGATGTACCAATGCGTTTTCTACATCCGGAATGCGGGGATTTAGCAGAATCATGGATTCTCTCATCTTCCTCATATCGAAACTTCCAGCAATCAAAATCACCGATATCTCCTTGTACACCAGCCCAACTTGTTGAAGTGTTCTTTCGGGTTGCGAAAACTTTCGCATGTTCACTCTCGCTAGAATTTTGATGGATTTTGTCTGAAACTCAACCAGCTTTTTCCTCAATGTTGTAAAATTTGTCCAAGCATTATTCAATTCCGTTTTATCTTCTGAATCTCTCATTTTTCTGATCACATCAACCACATTGTCTCCTTTTCGAATCAGCAGTGAAAGTTGATCGTAGAGTTCATTGAGTTGCTCCAGTGAAGAGGCGGCATAAGAGTAATTCAGAAGAAGTGACGGATCTTCTTTCAAGGCAACTTCATCGATGCTCCTTTTCGATGGCTTCTTAGTTCTGATTTCTGATTCTTCACCAAGTTCATTAAGACTCTTCTGTATCTTTTCTACAGCTGCTACAAATTTTATGACCTTTTTGGTGGTGCCCTCTGGTTTGATATTATTGATAAACTTAGCAATGTTGACGATATAGTCGATTTCAGCCAAATCAAGATTGAACATCGAGTCACACCTTTGCTCATGGATTTTCAGTTGTTCCATCTTATCGAGAACATAGAAAAGTAACAGATTGATACTATCATCCAGTCCTTCCACCGTTATTAAATCACGGAGTACATCCTCCTGGGGCTTTATTTTTTCGTAATCATCTCTATGGTTAGACACGAATTTTTTAATATGTCTCAGCAATTCCCAATTTTGATCAGTAAATACGATAGACGAAGGAAATTGTCGTATTATATCATCAAGTTCTTGCACTAGTAAATCACGATTTGGAATACTAAAACGGGTATCATCATATTGAAAAAAGGCTTCTTTAATTCTTCGATAAGCCCGTGTGATTTCTAATAATTTCTCGATGTCTTGACGTGAAATGCTTTTATCCAAAAGTGTTAAGCAATCTCTGTTTGCCATATTTTCAATATTATTGATTGATTTGGAGCGTTGGATGATCTTAAATCCCTTTACAAAGAAGCGAATCATGTTATAGTTATTCCGATCGAAGAGAATATCACTATCCATCGTAATCAACTCAATTGGATGCAATGCACTTTTGCCATTTGTATAGTAATCCGAGAGCTTTTGCAACATTTCCGTGTTGTTGAGCACACCTTCCACCCATTTGTCTTTAATATCCAGCTGGATTTGTGTTAAATTGAGCCTACGATGCAGAGCATGCCCGATTGGAACGCTGGTTAGAGGTTTGTCAAATAGTGAAAACACCAAGTACAACTCTTCCAATAAGTGGATCGTGTTGGTCGTTTTACTGACAGCACTCAACGATTTCTGGTGATTAACAATCTTTTCGAGTTTCGGCAGCATATTTTGGATACGAGTAAGACTATCTTGCAAATCGAAAAATGCCATCGCAGCGGACAACTTTGTCTCCAGAGCTAACATTGGGTTTACTGCTTCTTCAAGTTCGTCTGTCTGGTATCCGTCAGCAAAAAGGCCACGGAAATATTTTAAATATTCCTCCAACCAATCCCGTTCCCAATCGGTGTACCCTTCAGTTTCAAGGAGTCCTATTAATTCCAAAATGTGGTCGACCACGTTGAACCTTTTCGGATCTATTGCATAAATTATGATCGTTTGGGGAAGAGCAGGAAATTGATATATCGTCACCACTGTACTCAAATCTTGTCGTTTGAATCCAAGAAAACGTTCGTAATCTGCTCTGAACTCAATCATTTCAGTCTCGTTTGCATGAGGAGATTCAGAAATGGACGCAGAGAACGAAGTGAGTTGCTCAGAAACCCCTTCAAACTTCAAAGAAACAAACTTGTCAAGATCGCGACTGTTTTCAAGATTCCACACATTTGCCACAATATCTTTTCTATTCATTTTCTTATTAGTAAGCTGAACTTGAAGGTAGAGGGCACTGAACACTCGAGCCAGAGTCATATGGCGTGATATTGTAATGGTGTTTGCCTCTGAAATTGAGGATTGAGCACACATCGGGAGGAGGGAAGGGAGTTGCAAGAATAGCATTATACCTAACGAAAATATACTAAAAAGAACTGCTCAGTGTCTAATTTACAGTACTCTGGACATAAAGAGTGCGCGCGGGTGTTTTTATAAAATAATTTCGCTGAAGACAGATATTTTGTTGTGAAAATTCTACTGTAGTTGCGGAACACCCTCACGGCAATTTGGAAGGAAATCCCTCAAGAAAAGACCTACGAGAAGCCATCATTGTCGGCTGGAAACGAGGTGACTTGGCGCTCAACAGTGCAATCGATCTCAAAGTCAGATTCGTCGCGTTTTGAAAAGATAGCAAGATGTCATTAATTCGTAAATCGCCAGGAAGACCCCGCATTGCCCCCCCCCCCCCGGAAAATTGATCGAAATATCATGTGAGCGGCTCGAGAGGCTCCCTATTCAGATCATTGTCACTTCCCCAATGGAGCCCGTACGTTCTGTGGCACATCTGAACCAACAGTCTCAACATGGAGGCGGATCGGGTCAAAACATTTGAAGCTTGTTCCAGACAAACGGCTCCTCAGTTTCAGAGAGTTTCAATGATATTTAAAATCCCATAGCGCTACCCTTATTCAAATGTAACTTATTTTTATTTGTCATAATCCAATTAAACAAAAAAAAAATCAAAATCAGAATGGCACGGAGCCAAACCCAGATCCCCTCCCTCCATCTTCCCACGTCGGCCACCGCTGCTGGGAAGGAAAGAGGCGCGAAGCTCCGGATTTTCAGATCGTGGTGTCCGCGCCGCGCGTGAAGAAACATTTCAAATATTTTAATAGAATCAATACACAATTGAACAAAAAAAAAACAAAAAACTCTAAAAATGACTAAAAAAACCCCCTCCACCCAACCCAAACACCCAATAGCTAGCGCCCAAAAGGGTACCCAATGGGCCAGTTTTAACACTGCCAGAACCATTCAGACCAATCGTAGCAGTTTCAGATTAGCTATCCAAAAAAAAAACGAAAAAAAAGAAGAGCGCGCATTCTTTTTGGCCAGTTCTGTACATAAAGTCCTCCAAATAAACATAGTTTCACCCACAATTTTTTAATTATCTCGTTTTCTGTTAAGTATATTAAATGTTAAAGTCAAAAGTAGCATGTTGCTTTCCCTATTTTTTATCAATTCGGACGGTATTGTTATGAGAAAAATAATTAAAAAAAAAACAGCAGAAATAGGCAAAAAACGAGTGACGAGTCACTTACGAGTCATGTTCACAGCCCGCACAAATCTCCCGTAATTGTGTGGATCCAAAAGCTTTCCCCAAGTGAAAATCATTAATAATGCATCTGAAAAAACGTGATTTTCCTTCAGAGTTTGAGTCAGAAATTAACAAAAAAAATCTCACAGACGGTGAGCGTCATTCTTGATTTTCACCAGAGCGCTCTTCTTCGAAATTTTAAAATTCGGAAGATTACTTTGAACAATTCAAAGAAACTCATATATTTATATATTAAAAAAATCAGTGTTATTAAAACAAAGTTTACGAATCATTTTTTAATCCACGTTTCCAATTTTAATCCACGCTTTCGAAATGGAAAATCTCTGACAAGGGAACCTCGAATAGAAATCCTCCTAACTTTTTTTAAAAATTTGACCACAGGTACTTTCGACTACGGGAAATTCAGTACACATAGTGGCCATCTGCGCAAACTTCTGGAAATCGAGATATTTCGATCTGAAAATCCGGAGCTCTGCGCCCATTCCTCCCATCCTTCCTTCCCCTTCTTTCCTATATGCATTCCACGCTATAGGAAAAACAAGCAGCGGTGGCCGAGGGGTAAAGAGGTGGATGCGAGTATATCAAGTGTGGGTTCGATGTCGCTTTACGGCAAATTGTTGTTTGCTTTTCTGATTTTGCTTTTTTTTCAAGTTTTAAAATTTTTACAGGATCATGATAAAAAAGTATGAAACAAAATGCCGAAATTTCTGGAAATCGAGAAAAAATTAACAGGTTATACTAACTATTTATATTTATTAAATAACCAGAGCAAGAAAAAAATATAGTAAAATCTATGATTGACCAACACAAAATGGAGAAAACAGAAATGTTCCTAGCAATGAATGCACTTGATAAACGACGTTTTGAGACATCCGTTGTGATGGCATTCTCTTGCAACGTTCCTTGAGAAGAGGTTCTGGGATGGAGTTTGGAAGAAGGGTTGCTTGGGGACCTCATAACCGCAAGCATGCCAGGCATTTTGAGCTCATGGTTTCAACTTGGGAGAACAGAGCTGCTACCAGATGAGAGACAGAAGCTGAAAATCGAGAGTCCTTTTTTCGAATATCAAAATTTCAACGAACTTACCTTCAAAGTTCAAAGTTATCAAATCTTCGGATGATTGGATTTGGAAATGGAAACGAGGATTTGGACTATCATCCCGGAAAATCACGAAGTTCGTAGCGAGTGTCGGGCACAAAAATCGAGACCAAATCGAGAAAACCTCCAAGGATTTCGTCAAAGAGACCAATCAAATCCTTTCCATGTATCCCATATCCAACGTCTTCAACGCTGACCAAAGCGGATTTCTGCTGGAGATGAACAATGCAAGAACTTTGGTTTTCACAGGATCGGACACTATTAATTGTGTCGTCCAGAATGTGTCTTCCACGACCAATTCTTATACAGTTTTTCCGTTGATTTCTGCCGATGGGACACTTCATCCAAAGTTGTTCGTGACGTTGAAACATAATGGTGGAAAGTTCCCCAAAAAAGGCAACTACAAAGCATCAAATTTGATGATAACCTGTCACAGTTCGCATCATTACGAAACATTTGATGAAGGTATTCTTTGAAAAAGTCGTTTTTGACTCATCGATGCCAAAAGATGCTCTACTTTTAATGGACTCGTGGAGTAGCTGGAAGGATCAAAATGCCATTGACCTAAACCAGCAGCCAATGACTTGAAAGTCCGCATTATCCCTCCAGGATGCACGAGATTGGTTCAGCCTTTGATATTCGAAAAAAGGACTCTCGATTTTCAGTTTCTGTCTCTCATCTGGTAGCAGCTCTGTTCTCCCAAGTTGAAACCATGAGCTCAAAATGCCTGGCGTGCTTGCGGTTATGAGGTCCCCAAGCAACCCTTCTTCCAAACTCCATCCCAGAACCTCTTCTCAAGGAACGTTGCAAGAGAATGCCATCACAACGGATGTCCCAAAACGTCGTTTATCAAGTGCATTCATCGCGAGGAGCATTTCTGTTTTCTCCATTTTGTGTTGGTCAATCATAGATTTTCCTATATTTTTTTCTTATACTAACTATTTAATAAATATAAATAGTTAGTATAACCTGTTAATTTTTTCTCGATTTCCAGAAATTTCGGCATTTTGTTTCATCTTTTTTTTATCATGATCCTGTAAAAATTTTAAAACTTGAAAAAAAAGCAAAATCAGAAAAGCAAAAAACAATTTGCCGTGAAGCGAAACCGAACCCACACTTGATATACTCGCATCCACCTCTTTACCCCTCGGCCACCGCTGCTTGTTTTTTCTTCAGCGTGGAATGCATATAGGAAAGAAGGGGAAGGAAGGATGGGAGGAATGGGCGCAGAGCTCCGGATTTTCAGATCGAAATATCTCGATTTCCAGAAGTTTGCGCAGATGGCCACTATGTGTACTGAATTTCTCGTAGTCGAAAGTACCTGTGGTCAAAATTTTAAAAAAAGTTAGGAGGATTTCTATTCGAGGTTCCCTTGTGAATCTCAAATGAATCTCAAAAACCAAATTCTTTTCTTATTTCTAAATGAATTCATGAAAAAACTTCTTTATTTCTCTTCAAAATTACCAAAAAAAAATATATAGTGTCAGTTCGTGAAAATAATGGTCAATGCTCTCACCAAAGTTTATAAAAATGCCTTTTTAGTGAAAAAAGAAACGCATCACTCTCGATGCTTTTCTTACTGAGATTTCCCTATACAGCAGAGTTGGGCGGAATTCCGGATTCCGCATTCCGGATTCCGCCGTTTTTTTCATTCCGTTTTCCGGATTCCGTGAAAAAATATTTTTTTCCGTATTCCGGATTCCGGATTCCGCGATATGGCTTTTTTATTCCGTTTTAATTCTTTATTCTCAATTATTGTGAAATGTGTACTTTTTTGAACTCCCGCAAAAATTGTTGCGAACAGAGCGCACTTACATCATTTTTTATTATAAATATTCCCTTATTAATGGTTAAAATTCCGGATTCCGCCGTTTTTTTCATTCCGTTTTCCGGAATCCGGATTCCGTGAAAAAATATTTTTTCCGTATTCCGCATTCCGGATTCCGAGTTCCCAAAATCCTATTCCGCCCAACTCTGCTATACAGTACTGGCCAAAAAGGTATTCGCAAACAGTTTTTCGAGCATAACTTTTCTGAAACTTCCCGGATCGATTTGATATTTTAAGACAAACTTTATAACGGTAAAAGAAATTGAATCAACAACAAGAATTGTCAAATTATCGAAAATTTGAAAAAATATATCGAAAATTTTATGAAAATGGCGAAAAACCGAAAAATGGAACTTTGACTTTTGAGATCTAGGAAAGACCGGTAAATGAAGAATAATTATAAAACATGATTAAAATAGTTTTAATACTTTGTTGGGTAGCCAGACATCTTCTTGGCATCAAGTCGAAAATGGTGTCGATCACAGACAGGGTGATGGCCTGCCAGACAGATTGGAGTTGATCGAATTTCTGATTGGCATTCGATGCTCGGAGCTCTCTGAGTTGTCTCTCGACATGCTCCCAGAGGTGCTCGATCGGATTCAAGTCAGGAGATTGACTGGGCCAGTCCAGACGATCCACGTGGCGGCGTAGGAACCAGACTATGATGTGCTTCGAAATGTGCTTCGGGTCGTTATCCTGTTGGAAAACGATCTTCTTTTTTTCTCTTTTTAAAAAGACGCTTTCATCCGCACAGCGCTAGGCGGGTCGCCATTGAAAAGTCATCTTTGAATGACTCGTCAAATATGAAGAGATAAATGAATAATTTGAAAACATCATAGGATGGTGTAAGAAAGTGCGCTAGAGCGCATTTACAATAAAAATAACAATAACAAGATAAGTGTGATTCAGAGGAAGGAATAAGAGAATTAGAGGATAAAGAAATATCGACAGATTGTATTATCGCCGTAAAAAAGATCCGACATTTTTTCGAGCCCGCGAAAATCGGGATTTGAATTTAGAGGATCCGCCCATTTCATCATCAGAGCGCATTTGCTATGCGCGATATATTTTTTGAATTTTTATTTTTTCTTCTGAATTTTCAGAATTAAACTGGATTAAAAGAACGAAATTGTATTAATCGTGAATTTCTTTACACGTTTCTTCGAATGTTTAAATATATCAATTTGCGTCATTTATTTGTTTTTTTCGTTTCTTCTGATAAAAATATATCGCGCATAGCAAATGCGCTCTGATGATGAAATGGGCGGAGCCTCTAAATTCAAATTCCGATTTTCGCGGGCTCGAAAAAATGTCGGAACTTTTTTACGGCGATAATACTTGAATGGGAATATAAGGAAAAGAACGACGGAGATTAAGATCAAGTAATGAAGAATCATTGAAAAATCTAAGCTATCGATGTCCCTACGATTCGATCTGAAAATCCTGACTTCACAGATTTTTAAAATAAGCGTGAGCGTGGCTCATCTTGATTCCAAGGGGTTACCCCCCCCCTCAAATAACTTTTGAAAAACTTCAATGCTTTATTCAAATTTGAATTTGCAGATCTTCTCGGAGAGCTTAAAATGCTGAATTCAAGTTCTCCCTCTGATCTCATTATTTGGAATTTGACGTAAGTGGAAAAGCGTCAAAGGCGCACCAGTTTCTTCAAAAACTCAATGCTCTCCATTTAGATTAATTGTTCAATGGCAATGGGCCATCTTCAATTTTTGTTTCGAAACATTTCGAAAAAGAAAAATACGATCGTGACTAGTCGTGTCGATTTTGGAATTGATCGATCGAATCGAATTGGATCGACAATTTTTGGATCGATTCAATCGATTCAACTTGATTCGAGTCGAATCAATTCGATTCAATTCGATAAAATCGAATCAACAATGCAATAATGCAAAAATAAAGAAAAAAATTTTTTTTCACGGAATCTGGAAAACGGAAACAATTTTTTTTGTTGATTCGATTTTATCGAATTAAATCGAATCGAAAATCGAATCGAATCGATTCAATGCGATTTTTCCGTTCAACAAATCGAATCAAAGTTGATCGATTTTTGAATCGACACGACACACGATTCGTGACTCGATTGAACAGTTGCACGAATTTGAATTAAAGAAATATGGAAAAAAGACAATGTTTAATGGAGTTCCGGGCAAAAAGATCTTCCTTCTGACGACGACGTCTTCATTAAATTGGAAGGACATGCAGAATATGTTGCCAGAGGCCAAAACGCAAGTGGAAACGGAGAAGGTTCTTTGACACTAACGTATGACTTTCATGCATATTCCAAGTTTTCGTTTCAGACCGACAAATCCGTTGCCAAGGAATTGGAATCGATGGAATCAGAAAATCAAGAGGTGGACTCATGAACTTTATTCTCGAAAATTCATAGAAATAAAAATGAATGACACTAGGAGATTTGAACACAGCGCGCGACGCAAAAGCCTGAACCCTCAGACACGCAAATATGTTCTATCCATTGAGATCAGTTTCCTCGTCCCGTCAAAAAATGAGGAACTCTTCCAGATTCAGAAAGATGATGAATGATACTTATTTGAGGATGCTTGAGAGACACCGCTAGTTCGCATGACATTGCTCGAGTCTTCTTCCAGCGTTCCCGAGATATCCATACGTGGACGACCGGATCTCGGTTTATCTTCAAGATCATAGATCTTGATTGTCACTGAAGATCACTAAAACTTGATGGTTGTATAGGAAACATCTCCAGAGCTCGATCTCGATCTCGAGTATTAGTGTGTCTTATGGGGTTATTCATGAAAATCACAATTGCATTTTAATACAAAAAAAATGTATTTTTTTGCATTAAAATGCTTTTCGTGCTTTTCATGAATAACCCCATTATATTCTTTCATATTCACATTTTAAAACAGCATAGCACATATACCATGCGGTTCCAACCAAACGAATGAGCATCCAAAAGTATAAAGTTTCGGGAAAGCAGAACGGACCATAAGAAATTATATATTGGACGAGAAAAGCAGCCAAAAATGCTCTGGAGCTTAACATTTGCAAAGTTGCTCTGCTACTGAAGTTTTCAATTTCAATTTTGTGACTCGAAATAATACATTTTATTTATATTTGAATTTACTCATTTGTGTAAATTTCGAATTTCTCCAATAGGCGGAAACACAATTCACTGTCAATACTTTACAAAAAATCAAAGCTAATGGCACAGAAAATGAAGAGTTCAAGTGACTGCTTAGACGGCGTTGAAGTCTATCTCATTAGATATTCCAACGTTATCGTCATCAGAATTGGAATCGATTATTTTTTGGTTTGAACTCACAAAACGTGTTTCATTCGAATATGATATTCGGCGTGAATTCACCAGCACTTCACAGCAGGAGTTTGGCAGTTTAAAAATCGGAAAATGAAAGATACTCATGCCTATTTTATATCGGTTGATCGCATCCAATGATCTGCTCTAAAATAATAAATCGATCCACCTTAAATCGTTTTCAATTTTAACCGTGTCACATATTCCATAAAATGGCCACAACTTAACTTCAAAATTTCTGTTTTCCACATCCAATCCTGGAGATTTCCTTTTCTTATGGAATATTTAAGCTTCGTTACATTTTTAGTGATTGCTTTCTTGTCTGAAAATCAATAATTATGTGCTGTGCTTTGTTGATTGAAAATTTCTCACCGAACAATGCATCAATTCTTGTTTTCCAAATGATAATGGTAGTTGAGTAATTCATTCATTCATTCATTTTTAAGTTAAATTTCATACAAAGCGAGAACCACCGCTGAGCCAACACCGGAATTAAATATTCCATTCGTATCGAGAAACCATTTTAAAAATTATAGAACCGCCGCTGCTTTGCGACGTTTTCAATACAGTGCGGTCAATATCTATAGGACCCCCCTCTAATTATGGTCTATCCGGAGAACGGAAAAAGATATCAAAATTCTGTGAGCGCCATTCGATTTCAAACACAAAAAAACCCCCGGGGCCAAAATTTCATGAAGATACCACTTTCCAGGATTATGTAACAACAAAAAGGTGCATCTACAAGTGGTCAATATCTATAGGACCCCCTCATTTTCTGCTGTTTGCAGATAGGAGGTCCTCCGGAACTTTGATATTTTTTTCCTGTTTTTGTTTTATTGCACGTTTTTCAGTTTTCTACAGTAATTTTACACTTCTAGAAACCTTCCCGCTTTTTGAAAAAGCCCAAATACACTAAATTACACATTAAAAGACGTAGCTTATTGAAAACTGGAAAGGAATGGCAAGAAAAACATCAAAAACTAACAAAAATTCATTAACTAGTTTCTCCTCCATTGTTCCGGATCACTTCAATCAAACGATTCGGCATGCTGGCGATCATATTCTTGTGAACAGCGCTGCTGAGGAGGTCCCACTCCGATTTCACAGCTCTCTTTAGCTCGTGTACAGTGTTGTACTGTCGACCATTGTGGTACACACGTCGAACCAAGTATCCTCAGACATTCTCGATGGCTACTGGAGAAATACAGAGGCCAATGGAGAGATCTTCGGAAGGATCCGAAGTACTTCTCGAAGCGCAATTTCGGCGGTGGACGTGTGATGGTTTGGGGAGCATAGAAGAAGTTGAATCTCAAGTTTATTACTACTCGCGAGACGTCCACTTCGTATCAGCTGACCCTTCAGAACACTATCGTTCATCGTTTGGAACCGCCGCCGTACTCACACCTTCCAGCAAGATAACGCATCAACCCATCGCAGCAAGTCTACAATGGATTGGTTTTCCGCCAAGAAGATCGATGTGATGGAGTGGCCCACCTGCATTCCGGATCTGAACCACATCAAGAATGTCTGGGGATACTTGGTTCGACGTGTGTACCACAATGGTCGTCAGTACAACACTGTACACGAGCTAAAGAGAGCTGTGAAATCGGAGTGGGACCTCATCAGCAGCGCTGTTCTCAAGAATATGGTCGCCAGCATGCCGAATCGTTTGATTGAAGTGATCCAGAACAATGGAGGAAAAACCAGTTAATGAATTTTTGTTAGTTTTTGATGTTTTTCTTGCCATTCCTTTCCAGTTTTCAATAAGCTACGTCTTTTAATGTGTATTTTGTGTACTTGGGCTTTTTCAAAAAGCGGGAAGGTTTCTAGAAGTGTAAAATTACTGTAGAAAACTGAAAAACTTGCAATAAAACAAAAACAGGAAAAAAAGATCACAGTTCCGGAGGACCTCCTATCTGCAAACAGCAGAAAATGAGGGGGTCCTATAGATATTGACCACTTGCAGATGCACCTTTTTGTTGTTACAGAATCCTGGAAAGTGGTATCTTCATGAAATGTTGGCCCCGGGGGTTTTTTTGTGTTTGAAATCAAATGGCGCTTACAGAATTTTGATATCTTTTTCCGTTCTCCGGATAGACCATAATTAGAGGGGGGTCCTATAGATATTGACCGCACTGTAATGCACTTTTGTATTATTTTTCTCTAGAGGCGAGAGATGGAGAAGCCGTGAGAAAAAAAAACGGAAATTAGCAATCAGTCATATAATCGGCAGCTATCAGATCATCGGGGCAATCTTAGTTGGGGGGGGTCCACTCGTTTTTAGTCATTTTTGGAGGTTTTTCTAATTTTTTTCTGGTTTTTTTTAATGGTTTTTCGGCTTTTTTGGATTATTTTTGTTTCTGAAAAGCACCACGCTTAGTCAAATGTAACCTATCCTTATTTGTCATGATCCAATCAAACTTAAAAAAAAGCAAAATCAGAAAAGCAAAAAAAAAAACGTTGGAGCGGAACCGAACCACGACCCCCAAATTCCCATTTCTCCCTCTTCCGCCCTCGGCCACCGCTGCTTGCACAGGCAAAGCGCCAAATGCGAAGAGCAGGCCGCTGGCATGCGAGCGGGGAACAAACCGCAGGCGTGCTGGCGGTCTGCTCTTCGCATGCTGGCGGTCTGTCGGTAGACTTCCGGCGGCATTCCTCCTGCATTTCGACCCCTCCTTACCCATTCTAATTTCTCATAAAAACAATAGCAAATCAAGTTTTAAAAGAATTATAGGTTTATCTATTGAAGAAATTCAACATTTACAATTGAAAAGTGAGAAAAGTAGGGGAAACAACAGAAAATGGGTGAAATCATTAATTTGAATCATGGCAATTCTTAATTTAAACTAACCCATGTAAAAAATGAACAAGTTAGTAAAAAAGAAACAGGGGGTTTATTAACGAATTTGACCTTTCTGCTTTCTAGTCATCCTTCTGACCGGTACATCTGACTCCTCGTTTTGCTTTGGGGCCCCTTCAAGTGGTTCGATTGCATCATTTGTCTTAGCTATATTGTTTTTCTGAGAAGTACTTCCCATCCTCTGAAACTCTTCGAATAGCTGAGCTGTTCGTTTTTTGTTATAACCGTGTCGTTTGCCGCTGAAACAGGATGGGTATTTATATCAAAACATATAGTGAATTTTCTTACATGAAATTCGTCATCGAGTCTTTCACGAGATTTACAACATTGGTTAGATCACTTTCTTCTAAATCGAATCCATGCTTCAGAACGTCTGCAAAAAATGCATTGAATTTCTTGTGTTCTTTAAATTAATCTTACCAGGAAAGTTATTAAGGAGCGAGGAGATCAAGAATTAACTTAATTTTAACTTAAATTAGAAAATTGATTTAAAAACGCGACGAAAGTAGAAAAAATAATATATTTTTAGCAGTGAATAATTTTTTTATGCCAATGGCAATTTGTTCGTAATTTAGCTTTCGTTTTCATCAATTTTTGGAAGAAAATAAATATTTTTTTAAATTAAATTATAAAATATGACTTACCTTTTAATTAATCCGCGCGGTAAATTGGACGAAGAAATAGAATATAGTCGAGGCGCTGAATTTCAAGGAATAATCCCAGCTTCGACAAATAAAGAATTGCGTAAACAAGTCCGCAAAACACCATGTGTACGCAATTTTAACGGTGTATCGTATTCTCAGTTGTGAAATTCTTTTTTTTTTAAACGACTGATATTTTTTTTGTCAGTTTGAATGCGAAATCAACGACTCATGTCAGAAATTGATGGGAAAAGGAAAATTCCAAATTAAATAACCAGAAGGCCAAATTTATTCCAGGTTTTGAATCGATTTATGTTTCATTTTTCGTTGTTTTTTTTCCAAATATTTCGGAATTCGGAATAAGTTTTCTACATTTAGGCAGTACTCCAGGATTTTTTTAAACAATTTCTCCGTTCTGTTTCATTCGTTATATTTAAAATTAAAGTAGGCAGCATTCGGACAAAGCAATCATTCACTTTTTGTGAAAAAAAGTCTCTCACGCAAGTAAAATCTAGAAGAATATTGAAATTGTCGTAAGCTGATATTTGAAAAAAAAAGTTTCATTTAAAAGAAATTTCGACCGCGGAAAATGTAACTTCATCTTATCTTAAATTTGAAATTTGATCTAAAAACGCAATGAAAAGAGAAAAAATAGTATATTGGCAATGAAGTAATTATTTTTAGACCAATGGCAATTGGTTCGTAATTTATCTTTCGTTTTCATCATTTTTTGGAAGAAAAAAAATATTTTTATATTAAATTATAAAATATGACTTGCCTTGATGACTTCATCAGAAGCTTCACGTAAGTGACGAAAAAGACCTGAGTTGTTCAGATATTAATCTATTTTTAGTCATTAGGCTTACCTGAACGTGTATCATATGAATCGCATACGCCGTTATCAAAATGCTCGAATTGTTCTTCATAGCTTTCATCATGACTTTCCAATTCAGGTGAACTGGTTTCTTCAGGAAATGGAATATCTCGAAATAGTGGTGCGTAAAATTGACGGTTGCTACGTGGCATGACCAAAATTCAAATATAGATATACTTCAAATCTGATATATAAAAAATATAAAAATATATGAAAAAAAACTTGAACAAATGACAGATAAATAACGAATTGAATTCACCGAATCAATTTTGTTGTTCTAGAAGGCCACGTGGCAGCGTCCACATCTTGACCGCTTGATTTCTTGACCTGCATGGCTTCTGGAGGATAACTTTAATTTTTTTTGTACTGATAGCTTCAAACTTTAACACAAACTGTTGAAAAACATGTGAATTTGTATTCACGCCAGAAGACTTAGAATTGATCTCATGAGCATCAGCACTTTTTTTCACATCTTCAGACTCCCAGAATAGATTGTCAATTCGTTTTCCTTACTTGAAATGCTTAGATTGACAAGTGAGACTTCGAAATTTAGGAGCTCGATAAGCTGTTTTCGATAAAAACTGATAAATACAGTTTATCTTATAAATCTAAGTGATGCTAATACTAACTGTGAGTTATTGACTTCGAATGCCATTCGCATGTCAGCGGCCTGCCGGTAGGCTAACCTACGCCTGTTGGCGCTTATACTCACTATTTCATGAAAAAAAACTAAAAATCAAACTGAAACCTACCCAGAAAACGTAGAACGTTGTTTTGACTTCATCTAAAACATCTGAATACCATAGTCCCATCCGCATGTTCTTAGTTCCGTTCGCATGCTCTTCGCCTGCTTTTCGCATGTTGGAGGTCCTTCGAAATTTTTTTCACCCGCTGCGCTTTTCGAACGGCTACATATATGTTACACGCATTCTCTTCGAATTCCGTGCTTTTAGACTGATTTCGATCACATTTTTTTTGCCTACTTTTCGCATGTAGCGCTTCTTCGCATTCTCTTCGCATTCTTTTCGCATGTTAGCGGTCGCTCGCATGCTCTTCGACTGCTCTTCGCATGTGGCGCTTTGCCTGTGTGTTTATTTCAACGTGGAGAATGCATAGAAGAAAGAAGGGGAATGAAGGGGGCGAATAAAGGGTGCGGTGCTCAGGATTTTCAGATCCAATCGTGGTTTTCGTGCCACGGGTAAGCGCCACGCGTGAAAAAAAAACTCACAAATATTTTAACAGTAACAGAAAACAATTGTACAAAAAAAAAATTAGAAAAACCTCCAAAAATGACTAAAAACGAGTGGACCCCCTCAACTAAGATTGCGCCAGATCATCATCATAATTGTCAACGACGTCATTGGCCTACCAACACCGACATCGAAAATAATGTTCCATTTATTTCGACAATTCCGACTCTTTTTTGGTCTACATTACAGTGTCATTATCACAAAAATCAATTATATCGTACATCAGCAGACGGTCATGAAAGCCTCAGTTTCCTTCTTTTCGTTATCATTCGATGATTCCTAAATTTATTAACATTTTTGACACTAGCGGAACTTGTAGATTAACGACATCACAGGCTCTCCCCTTTCACTAGAACTATGGTGCGTAATTAAAAGAATCGCCGGAAAATGAAATAAAACAATAAAATCTGAGCGGCGAGAATTTTTAAACGCTTTTAAAAATATTATTAATCTTTCCTTTTATATGTATTATTCCATCTAAAATACACTGAAGTATAATTTAAGAATTTGCATCGAAAAATATTAAATTTAGGCAAAATTCTAATAATAATAGCGTAACTTCGTTCGCGATGAGCTTAGTTTGCAACGAATAATATTCGGTTTTCCTGTGCACAAAAACTCATTTTTAAACATTACAAGTTATTGATTCTCTGTCGATTTTTATAGTATTAATTTACTTTTCTTTTTTTTTAATTAGTTTTTTATAATTTTTTGTGAATAAAGTTATAAATGGAATCAGAAATTACAACTTAACTCATACATTGATGCTTTCCGCTCTCTTTAGTCTCCGTTTCCTTCTTTTAAATGTTTCGCTTTCAGTCATGGAACTCAGTTTAAAGTCTCCGCGGCCCAATCGGCTATATTCAGGGAAACTCTTCATATTGTCCTGATTGAACAATTCTTTAATAAATCGGTGATACAAATATGGAATTCATCGTGTCGACAGTGCGGCTCGGAGAAGAAGATGCATTTAGTGCTGAAAGTATTAGCAAACAATACATAACAGAACATTTTTGATAATTTTGTGGAAAAAAATAAAGTTTTTCCAGACTCAGGCGTACCTGGAAAAGCTCGGCTTTATTTTTTGAAGAAAAAAAAATTACATAGAGCGGAGCGCTCGCGTTAGCTGGGAGAGTTTTTCTTATCACTTGTTTTCGGGTATTAAATTTCGGGTAGATGGTGATTTCGACATCCTAGTTGAAATTTTTCGCCGCAGCCATCCAGAGGTACCAACAGATAAATTAGATGGCCATAGCGATGAGGATTCCTATCTCATTAACAAAAATTCGACGGAATTTTGCACCGAAAATGAGTCAATAATGGCTCACGAGAAAAGCGCTGACTTCTTTCACATTTATATGAAGTGCGTTTTCGCATTATTAAAAAAAAACAAGTAATACAAGGAGACATGAAAGAATTTTGCAGAAAATTATTAAATCAGAGGCAAAAGGAAATTTCTTCACCGATTTTTTAGAATAATCGAGTTTCCACATTTTAAAGGCGAAATGAGACAGGCAGAAAATTAAAATAAAATAATATTTCGAAAAAAAAGCGATGGTTCACCTGTTTTGGCTCTCAGATTTTGTAGTATTCGCAGTCGTCAAAGAGTCCGATTATCTCATCAGCGGTCTTCCAACTCTTGTACTCCAACCAGTTCCGAATGTTTTTTTTTACAATTTTTATGACGTTCTGGGTAGGTCTCATCATTCAATATTCAGTAGAAAATGAAGTTTTTCAGAGAAATTCGAATGAAAAAGAAATGCGAAATGGATTTCGGCATTTACGCAGTAAATGGAATAAATAAATCTCAACATCCTCATCCCTGAAATGCTCTCAAGTCTCAGAGTTACAGAAACATGCCGTCTTAGCGAGCTTAGCGAGCACTAGAGTAACGCGTCGATGATGAGTCGAGTCGACGAAGTCGACGAAAGTCGAAAAAATCGAGTCGACTAAAGTAAAGTCGACTTTTTGAACGGGCCAATCGATTTGAATCGATTTAATTCGATTCGATTCGACAAAAATAGTGCAAATGCGCTCTACCGACCAGTGCCTTCGGCGGCGGTTTGAAATTGTATTTTTTTATCGCTTTCATTCAGATTGCGTTTTTTAAAGCAATTATGAGTTTTTTTCAACACTTTTCTACGATTTTACACGTTGTTTTCGTTTTCACTAAAAAACAGTTAAAAGTACGATTTTAAGCCGCCGCCAAAGGCATTGTTCGGTAGAGCGCATTTGCACTATTTTTTATTTGATTTTATCGAATCGAATCGAATCGATTCAAATTCGAATCAAATCGTATCGATTCAAAATCGAATCGATTCGATTTTTATTCAATCGCGAGTTGAATCGATTGAATGAATCGATTGAATGAGTTGAATGAATCGAGTTGATTCAAGTTGAATCGATTGAATCGATTCAAAAATTGTCGATCCAATTCGATTCAATCGATCAATTCCAAAATCGACACGACACACTAAACACAAACATTAAAACTATACTTACCCGAACCACCTTTTCAACGCTTTCCGCTTCTTCGGACATGCAACTGTTCGTACCCATTCACACTCCTTAATTGAATTATGAGTTTGTAAAAATCAACAGAATATATTATCGCCTTAAAAAAGTTCCGACATTTTTTCGAGCCCGCGAAAATCGGGATTTGAATTTAGAGGCTCCGCCCATTTCATCATCAGAGCGCATTTGCTATGCGCGATATATTTTTTGAATTTTTATTTTTTTCTTCTGAATTTTCAGAATTAAACTGGATTAAAAGAACAAAATTGTATTAATCGTGAATTTTTTTACACGTTTCTTCGAATGTTTAAATATATCAATTTGCGTCATTTATTGTTTTTTTTTTCGTTTCTTCTGATAAAAATATATCGCGCATAGCAAATGCGCTCAAATGATGATTAATGGGCGGAGCCTCTAAATTCAAATCCCGACTCGAAAAAATGTCGACTCGAAAAAACGAAAAAAAAAATACATACTATGGTGAAAGGTACTTTCTAGAATTCTAGCAAGATGTTTAGTTTGCTGAGCAGATTTGTGATAAGAATAAGACGGCAATATGTTTAATAATTCTCATTTTGCGAAGCAATGGAAGAATTTGTCGAAAATTGAAGCGAATATATGAATTTTTCTATATTTTGCTTCGAAAATCATGTTTTTTTTTTTTAATTAATTTTTATTGTCAAATTTCTTAAACTGTTTATTAAACTGAAAAAATCACAAACGCAGTGTGTGCGCTTTCTTACAATTTTTAAATTAGCGCGTTATCCCCTAACGAGACCAAAACAGCGCCTTTAAACGAAAAATCACGTCTTTGCGGATGGGTAACAGAGAAGGGAGGAATTCCGGATTCCGGATTCCGCTGTTTTTTTCATTCCGTTTTCCGGATTCCGAATTCCGGGAAAATTTTTTTTTCCGTTTTCCGGATTCCGAGTTCCCAAAATCCAATTCCGCCCTACTCTGATGGATAATATCACATTTGCCCTAGGGGAATGCATAGAAGAAATAATGGGAAGGAATGGGGCGAGAAAAGGGGGCGGAGCTTCGGATTTTCAGATCGTGGTGTCCGCGCCACGCGTGAGGAAACATTTTAAATATTTTAATAGTAACAATAAACAATTAAACAAAAAACTCCAAAAATGACTAAGGATTATTGGACCCCCCCCCCTCCACCCAACCCAATCACCCAATAGCTACCGCGCAAAAGGGTACCCAACGGGCCAGTTTTAACAATGAGGGAAAAATTTAGACGAATTGGAGCAGTTTAAGATTAGCTATCCAAACAAAAAACGAAAAAAAAAGCGGAGCGCGCATTCTTTTTGGCCAGTTCTGTATATAAAGTCCTCCAATTAAACATAGGTTCACCCACATTTTTTTAAATTATCTCGTTTTCTGTTAAGTATATTAAATGTTAAAGTCATGTTGCTTTCCCTATTTTTTTATCAATTCGGACGGTATTGTTATGAGAAAAATAATTAAAAAAAAAAACAGCAGAAATAGGCAAAAAACGAGTGGCGAGTCACTTACGAGTCACGTTCACAGCTCGCACAAATCTCCCATTATCGTGTGGATCCAAAAGTTTTTGAGCAGCATATCCCGAAGTGAAAATCATTAATAATGACATCATCACTGCATCTGAAAAAACGTGATTTTCCTTCAGAGTTTCATAAATTAACAAAAAAAAATCTCACAGGCGGGGAGCTTCATTCTTGATTGTCACCAGAGCGCTCTTCTTCGAAATTTTGAAATTCGGAAGATTACTTTGAACGATTCAAAGAAACTCATATATTTATTTATATATAAAAAATGTTATTGTGTTATCAGTGTTTTAATTCACGTTTCCAAATCCACGTTTCCCAATTTTAATCTACGCTTTCGAAATGGAACATTTCATTTCAAAGGGGGTATGTGAAATCGGAACAAAATGAGAATAGAACTCGTAGGAAATCGGAATATGATGAAAATAAAAAAGTTATAAAAGAAAATTGTATTGAATTGGAACTCATAAGGAATTAGAACTGTTTTAAAGTAAAACCGCATGGAAGCGGAACTGTATGGAATTGGAACTCTCTTCAATGGAGCGCGTTTGCTTTACCCAAAGTATTTTTTTAGTTGATTTAATACTGAGAAAAGTACTCGTGTAAAGAAAACGCGCTCCATTGAACAGAGTTCCAATTCCATACAGTTTTCTTTTTTAACAGTTTTATTTTCATCATTTTCCGATTTCCTACGAGTTCTATTCTCATTTTGTTCCGATTTCATATACCCCCATTTCAAATGGAAATTGATTTCAAAATCGAGACTTTTTTTTCGGGTAACTAGAAAAACGAAGCAGATTTTAATTCGATTTCAAAATTGAAGAAAGCGATGGCTACTTGTCGACTTATTGCCCGTTTTGTAGACCAAAGGCATCAAAATCCTCAAAGCCAAAGTCATTTTTTCCGGAAAACATTTTTTTTCCGGATTCCGGATTCCGCGAATAAAAATTTTTTCCGAATTCCGGATTCCGCGAATAAAATTTTTTTCCGTTTTCCGGATTCCGGATTCCGCAAATAAAAATTTTTTTTCTTTATATTTGCATTATATTTGTTGATTCGATTTTATCGAATCGAATCGAATTGAATCGAATTGAATCGTTTCAAAAATTGTCGATTTAATTCGATTCAATCGATCAATTCCAAAATCGACACGACACTCTAGCTGCATTAATAATTTAGGATTAAATTTAAGATTCTCGAATTTCACGCGGTTTTGGCGATTTTTCTCATTAAGTTGTAAATTGACTCCTCACTGCTTTTAATTTTAAGGATTTATTTAAAAAAAGGATTTAAAATATTTGAAATGTTTCTTCATTCCGTGAAAAATTTTTTTTCTTTTTTCCGGATTCCGAGTTCCCAAAATCCAATTCCGCCCTACTCTGGTAATAATCAATAGAAAATAAAATTGATATGGTAGAGACTTGATTAATACTTTAAATTGCTTAATACTTTTTTATTAAACGAAATTCGGAAGAACAATTGACAGATATACTTAGATATATATTTCAGATATATATTTCAGGCAAATTGAAGACAACAAGGGCTACAACCGGTGTGTCGTTTCGTTTCGAAAAATGTGTTTTTCGAAAAATTTAATCGAGAAATTCTCGAGAAAAGTTTCTCGTTGATTTCTCGAGAACTTTTCGAAAATGTTCTCGAGAAATCGCGAA
This sequence comes from Caenorhabditis inopinata, assembly GCA_003052745.1. Taxonomy (NCBI): domain Eukaryota; kingdom Metazoa; phylum Nematoda; class Chromadorea; order Rhabditida; family Rhabditidae; genus Caenorhabditis; species Caenorhabditis inopinata. The sequence goes on along the minus strand of AP018152.1, from coordinate 3,934,354 downwards.
AAATGAATGAAAATAGGATAAACAACGCGCTTTGCGTTATTTCGGAGTGTCGTTCGAACTAGTTTATTATTATTTTTTATCGAAATGTTTTTTTTTCGAGAATTTTCGAAAATTTTCGGAAATTTCTCGAAAAATTCTCGAAAAATTCCGAAAAATTCTCGAAAAATTCTCGATAAAATTCTCGAAAAAATTTTTGAGAAAATTCTCGAGAAAATACCGAAGAATTCTCGAAAAATTTTCGAGAAATCAACGAGAAACATTTAACGAGAATTTTTTGAAAAAATTTCTCGAAATGCTTCCGAAACGACACAACTGAAATTTTGGAGCAATCGAGAGAGCAATGATGCCAAACGGGGAATGTGAAATGGAAGGAAGAGAGAGCATCATACACAACGTCACTGCTTCATTCTCATTTTCCATTCGTCGAACAGCTTGTCGACTTTCTCTTTGTGCTCCATCAGCTCCTTGGCGATTCCAGAAGTATTCGGCATTTGCGACAACCTCATTGGCTCGGAAAGAGCCGATCTGGAATATGGCATTGTTTCAGAACACTGAAGCCTTGAAGAATCAACGTTCCCTACCTTGCTGGAATCGGCGCTTTCTTCGCTGCACTTTCAGCAGCGGCTTCTCTGAAAATCAAAGTGTCGTCGTTATGGATTTTCTGATTTCATTTCGGTAATTTTACAGAATCGCCCCCCACACCTCTATCGGCCCCCCATAACCGGAATCACCCCCCCCCCTACGATTCCAGAATCACCCCCCCCCCTCACGATTCCAGAATCACCCCACCACAATTCCAGAATCACCCCACCACAATTCCAGAATCACCCCACACGATTCCAGAATCACCCCCCCCCCTCACGATTCCAGAATCACCCCCCCCCCCTCACGATTCCAGAATCACCCCACACGATTCCAGAATCACCCCTCCACGATTCCAGAATCACCCCCCCCCACGACTCCAGAGTTACCCCCCACGACTCCAGAATTACCCCCCACGATTCCAAAACCACCCCCCCCCCACGACTCCAGAATCACCCCCCCCCACGATTCTAGAATCACCCCCCACGATTCCAAAATCACCCCCCACGATTCCAAAATCACCCCCCCCCACGACTCCAGAATCACCCCCCACGATTCCAAAATCATGGGGGGGGGCGATTCCGGTTCATTCCAGTGGGGGGTAATACCGAGGTTTGTGGGGGGGGGGGGAAATACAGTTATAATACCTTCATTTCTTCTGAATTTCTTGAATAAAAAGAGGCAAAATCAGAACGTACTCTACAGCTTTGTCTGCCATATCCTTGGCGGCTTTTGCGAAGACTTTTTTCAGCCTATTCTGAAAATATCTATTATTATTCAATTCATTGCGGACTACGAATTGTGTTCCAGCTAGTGCTGGGCTCTCAGAGATATTGTGCTCCGACTCCGAGGGATTTTATAGATTCTTAGGCACTTCTGGCAAGGAAGCCTGGGGCTGGAAGAATCTAGAATTCAGGCCGAAACTGGCTGTTCAATTTCCTGAAGACGTAAGTTTTTTTCAGATGAAAACGCCAAGGACAGCTCAGCTCAAATGTGTGCATTTGAACTACAATAAGCTCACTGAGCAGAGAAGGGCGGAATTCCGGATTCCGCCGATTTCCAGATTCCGTGAAAAAAACTATTTTTTCCGTTTTCCGTACTCCGGATTCTGTGAAATTTTTTTGCTGTTTTTCCGTTTTCCGGATCCCGTGAAAAAAATTATTCCCGTTTTCCGGATTCCGTGAAAAATTTTTTTCCGTTTTCCGGATTCCGTGAAAAACATTTTTTCCGCTCTCCGGATTCCGTGAAAAACATTTTTTACGCTTTCCGGGTTCCAGATTCCGTGAAAAAAACTATTTTTTCCGTTTTCCGGACTCCGGATTCTGTGAAATTTTTTTGCTGTTTTTCCGTTTTCCGGATCCCGTGAAAAAAATTATTCCCGTTTTCCGGATTCCGTGAAAAATTTTTTTCCGTTTTCCGGATTCCGTGAAAAACATTTTTTCCGCTCTCCGGATTCCGTGAAAAACATTTTTTACGCTTTCCGGGTTCCAGATTCCGTGAAAAAAAATTTTTTTCCGTTTTCCGGATTCCGTGAAAAAAATTTTTTTTCGTTTTCCGGATTTCGTGAAAAAAACAATTTTTCCGTTTTCTGGATATTGTGAAAAAAAAAATTTTTCCGTTTTCCGAATTCCGGATTCCGTGAAAAAATTTTTTTCCGTTTTCCGTTTTCCGGATACCGGATTCCAGATTCCGTGAAAAAATGTTTTTTCTGTTTTCCGGATTCCAGATTCCGTGAAAAAACTTTTTTCCGTTTTCCGAATTCCGTGAAAAAAATATTTTTCCGTTTTCCGGATTCCGTGAAAAAAATATTTTTCGGTTTTCTGTTTTCCGGTTTCCGAGCTCCCAAAATCCAATTTTGCCCTACTCTGCAGAGAAGGACGGAATTCCGGATTCCGCATTCCGGATTCCGCCGTTTTTTCATTCCGTTTTCCGGATTCCAGATTCCGTGAAAAAAATTTTTTTTTCGTTTTCCGTTTTCCGGATTCCGCATTCCGTGAAATTTTTTTTCCGTATTCGGATTCCGAGTTCCCAAAATCCAATTCCGCCCTAGTCTGGTGCTCACCTTCTTATTTTGGAGCAATCCGATACCCGCGAAAGTTTAATTTGAGCTTAGAAATAGCACGTGAGCACTGCGAGAGTTATAATGGTTTCTCCTTTTTTTCCGAGTTCCCAAAATCCAATTCCGCCCTACTCTGTCATTGAGCCCTGCCAGAGTACTGTAGGTACTTGAAACTTAAGAATTGTTCCAGCAATTCTAGTATATTTTCTGAGCCTTTTGCTAGCAGTGCTCTTCTATTAGAGGGCGGCTTACAGTGCATCTTGAGTTGCTCAATAATCTACAGTATCCCTCGCAGCTCACAAACCCTCTCATTTCTCTCATTTTTCACCAGAGAAGGGCGGAATTCCGGATTCCGGATTCCGCCGTTTTTTATCATTCCGTTTTCCGGATTCCGGATTCCGTGAAAAAAATTTTTTTTTTCGTTTTCCGGATTCCGAATTCCGTGAAAAAATTTTTTCCGTTTTCCGCATTCCGGATTCCGTGAAAAAAACTTTTTTTCCGTTTTCCGAATTCCGTGAAAAAAATTTTTTTCCGTTTTCCGGATTCCGGATTCCGAGTTCCCAAAATCCGATTCCGCCCAACTCTGTTTTTCACAAACCATGAATCTGATGTGAGTCACATTGATTCCACCCTCCATGTATTTGACGATCTCCTTGAGTGATGGCGGAAGATCGAGCACAACGTCATCCGCTTCGGTTCCAGAAGTCGTTGGCGCAAGCGAATCCTGCTCACCGAGCACGTCGATTCTGGCAAAACGCTTCCCGATGCACAAGAAATCGAATTTTGTAAAATAACTTACATCGCATCTTCAAAATGCTCTTTTGTAGTCTTTGCGCTGCTGCTTCCAGCGCCTGGATTCATCTTTCCGAATCTTGAGTTTTTTTGTCTGAAAATCTAAAATTTCAGAAACGCTTTAGGTAAGGACTGGAAATAGGAAACAATGAATACTTTCTGGAACACATTGGTTTACTGTGCTCAATTTCAGAAATGATTCTTTTGGATCAACGCGACTTCTGGAAATTTCCGGCTGGAATTGAGTTTGTCTTGGAATCAGAGCTACTGCGCTCTATTGCAATGGCTAAATGACACCGGTGTGTCGTTTCGAAAAATGATTTTTCGAAAACTTTCCGAAAAATTCTCGAGAAATTTTTCTCGTTGATTTCTCAAAAATTTCTCGAAAATTTTTCGAGAAATCGCGAAAAATGATTTGAATGGAAAAACGATAAACAACGCGCTTTGCGTTATTTCGGAGTGTCGTTTTTTTTTTTGAATTTTTCGGAAAAATTTCTCGAGAAATCGCGAAAAATGATTTGAATGGAAAAACGATAAACAACGCGCTTTGCGTTATTTCGGAGTGTCGTTTTTTTTTTGAATTTTTCGGAAAAATTTCTCGAGAAATCGCGAAAAATGATTTGAATGGAAATACGATAAACAACGCGCTTTGCGTTATTTCGGAGTGTCGTTTTATTTTTGAATTTTTCGGAAAAATTTCTCGAGAAATCGCGAAAAATGATTTGAATGGAAAAACGATAAACAACGCGCTTTGCGTTATTTCGGAGTGTCGTTTTATTTTTGAATTTTTCGGAAAAATTTCTCGAGAAATCGCGAAAAATGATTTGAATGGAAATACGATAAACAACGCGCTTTGCGTTATTTCGGAGTGTCGTTCGAACTAGTTTATTAATTTTTTTAGCGAAATTTTTTGGAAATTTCTCGAGAAATCAACGAGAAACATTTCTCGAGAATTTTTCGGAAAAATTTCTCAAATTTAGATTAAAAATTAAAAATTTACGTGTCGTAAAATTTGATGCATTGTGTGCAAACACTATATTAAACGATATCCTACATATCCAGCAGAGTAGGGCGGAATCCGGAATCCGGAATTCCGCCCTTCTCTGATATCCAGTCAAGTGTGTCGTTTCGAAAGCATTTCGAGAAATTTTTCTGAAAAATCCTCGAAAATTTTCCGGAAAATTCTCGAGAAATGTTTCTCGTTGCTTTCTCGAAAAATTTCGAAAATTCTCGAAAAATTCTCGAGAAATTAAAAAAAAAACGACACTCCGAAATAACGCAAAGCGCGTTGTTTATCGTATTTCCATTCAAATCATTTTTCGCGATTTCTCGAAAAATTCTCGAGAAATTTAAAAAAAAAAACGACACTCCGAAATAACGCAAAGCGCGTTGTTTAGTTGCCGGTGGCAGAACTCCCTACCGTCCTACACGTTGCTGCAATGCTCACCAACACTTCGCAACGACGCTCCATCGAACGGGGCGCGCATTCTTCAGCAAAAGCGTGGCGGATGAGTTTGTTTTTGTTTTTAGGATAGTTTTGTTTGTGCTAGCAGAGAGATTTTTGGGTGTGTTTTTAGTTGTGTTATTGACTCTCGTTTTCTGTAAATTTTTGTTCGCGTTAATTTTAATTTTTTTAAAGTTAATTCCAAAGTGATCTTGGAATAAAGTTCTTCTTTTGTTTGTGTATCTTCTTTTTTTATTTTGTGGACCCAATACCCCGTACTATACGTGGGCAACTTGGGGGCCGAACCAATCCGTTTCGTATCGTATAATTTTTATTTTTCTTTCTTCCTTCCTTCTTGAACTTCTTGCATCTCTCCTGGTCGATTGAATAATTTGCCAGGGTAAAGGAGATTTTGTCGATTGAATAATCGGCAAATACGAGAAGAAATCTTTGGTCGATTGAATAATTGGCCAGAGTATAAGAAGATTTTGTCGATTGAATAATCGGCAAATACGAGGAGAAATCTCTGGTCGATTGAATAATTGGCCAGAATACAAGAAAAATTTTGTCGATTGAATAATCGTCAAAAACGATAGGATACATCTCTGGTCGATTGAATAACTGGCCAGAGTAAAAGAAGATTTTGTCGATTGAATAATCGTCAAAACAAAATACTTTTGAATAAAAGTGTTTTTTACAGGAATCATCCGAAGAACAATGGAAGAACTTAGCGACGCGAACAGAAAGGAAGATGGCGATGGAAAGGGAGTTGAGAGCCGCGGAGGAAGACCACACACAGAGACAAACGGATCGACGAAAGCCGAAGAAATGGAAATTGAAGAGGTGGGTGTTAAGGAGCAGAGAAAAAGAGCAATAGGGTTCGGGCGCTTCCTATCCACTGTCACCGCGGTAGAGGAAGAAATGAAAAGACAGTTTGAAAAGGTCACAAAATGTAGTGAGCGGCAAAAAGATGTCGTTATGGCCCCCATAAAAAAGTTCCACGCAGAGTTGGTGGAAAGATATGAGGAAATGGGCGGGGACAAATGGCCGAGAAGGGTGATCCGAGTAATGAAGGAGTGCGGGATAAGCACAGTAGAGGAGTTGAAGAATGTGTGCAATGGCGCGCTAGGTGGTGAGCAGGAAGAAGGAATAGGCAGACTGGGGAATATGCGATTGGAAAAGCTGAGTAATGAATATAATGTGTTACAGAGGCAGTGGGATGCAGAAAAGGAAGCTCTGCAGTGGGAGATCGAGCGACTCCAAAAGGAAAAAAGAGAAAGTGAGCAGAAAGTGAAGATTTTGGAAAAAAGGCTGAAAGAAGAGAAGAAAATAGCGGAGGCGTTGAAAGGAAACCTGCATCATGCATCAGGTAAGTCAAGAGAAAGAGGTGGAAAAAATAGTCCAAGCAAAATTCAGGGGCACTTGCGGAATGCCGAACAATCGTCGAGCAGCTCAAGCCACGGAAGCAAGAGCAATGGAAGAATAAGGCAGATGCAAGGTGAGCGGGAAACGTTAGTAGAAAGTGAGAGATGGCGCGCGAAGGTTGACAACTGGGACATGGGCGGAACCGATGTAGATGTAGAGTCATGGGAAAGGAGATCGCAGCGGGGCAGTAAGAAAAGTTCGGCGGAGTATAGAAGTTCGGCGGGTAGTAGGATTTCGGAAATAGTGGGCTGCATGAACAGAATGATGAAAGCGAATGCGCTGCCTGAACCAAAACCATTTGATGGCACGGGCGAGTTCAAGGATTTCAAGAGAGCATTTCTCTTGAAGTATAACAATGTCGCTGATGGTGATGAAGAATTAGTGGCGATTCTAGAAGAAAAGTTTCTCAGAGGAGAAGCAAAGTCGCTGTTCAAATCATTGCCAAGAAGAGATGAAAGACCCATCAAAGATTTGTTCGATGAATTCGAACGGAAGCTTAAGAAAAGAAGGGGAGATGGTCAAGCCGAAGCCTTGACAGTTTTCGAGGAATTAACAAGACGACCACACCAGAAATTGTGGGAATATTTGGGCTTGGTAGAGCAATGGTCGCGGAAAGCGTACCCGGATGTAAAAGAAAAGACGTTGTCACAAATGCGCGTGACCAAGTTAATGATAGCAGTGAGGGAAGATGTGACGCTGCATAGAATGCTGGTCATGAAGAGATTCGATTTGACGCCGGAGGAACAGTATGAAGGGCTGAAAGATATTGCTCTTCAGCAGGAAAACGAAAAATACCGGGTTGTCAACTTCAGAAAATCCAAATTAACCGGGTACAAGGAGAATGATAAAGGAGACGGAAGAAATAGAGCGGCTGAAAAGGACGATCACAAATACATGGGAGGCCCGACGAAGAAAGAAGGGAGCCAAGAAAAGCGTTTGGACCGGCCCAGATGTTTTCGATGTGGAGGTGCTGGACACATGGCACGACAATGTACGTCTAAGCCAGTGCAAAATATTGAAGCCAAGGACAAAATAAGAGAAGTCGGAGAAGAAGTGGTAGAAACTGTGGAGATTCTGGGCCAGAAGCGTAGAATGGTCATTGATAGTGGAGCGGTAGTGTCGGTCGTATCAACGGGCGCTTGGGAAAGATTGAAAAAAGGGTGCCCAAGTTGGGAAAAAGTGGTGAAGGTGTTAGATACCCCGACAGTCACTCTTGTTGATGCCTCGAAAAGAACAATGCCAGTTAAGGAGCAGATGCAGATTCCAATCAAAGTGAGGGATAGGGATGCTGTAGTGGTTTTTCAGTTAGTAGAGAATGAGACAGAAGTTTTCTTGCTGGGTACAAATGCATTCAAAAGTATTGGAGTTGAATTGAAATGGAAGGCAGAGAGAGCAGTGGCGCGAACGGCTGAAAAGTTGAGAATACCACCACAAAGTTGTGCGCAGATTTTGGTTAAAACTGATGCTGACGTGGGAAATCAAGTGCTTCTGGAATCGGAAAGGGAGTGGACACCGACGAGCGTATGTGCGAAGAATGAGAAAGGGCTAATAACAGTAGTCGTGTCCAACTGGAGGGATGAACCATTGCTCATCAAAAAGAACGAAATCCTTGGTGTAGTCACTAGGGAAGGGGTTATGTGGAAAGAAGGCGATAGAAAGCCGGTAAATATGATGGAGTTGGACAAAGGTGAAGTGCTGACTGGGAGTGTGAAGAAGAAGGAAGTGATGAGGATGTTGAGTGAAAATGGGAAAATTCCAGAAGGGCGCATTCAGGATGTAGTGTTCCAGTTTGCAGACGTGTTTGCTATCAGCGATGATGAGTTGACACAGACAGATAGGGCTAAATGCGAAATTGAGTTGAGCGAAAAAGAACCGATCAGGCAGAAGTGCCGTCCAGTTCCGTTAGCCTTACAAGAAAAAGTCAGAGCGATGCTGAAAGATATGGAGAGAAGGAGAGTGATAAAAAAGTGCCGATCACCGTGGGCAAGTCCAGTGGTACTAGTGAAGAAAAAAGATGGAAGTATTCGAATGTGCGTGGATTACAGGAAGCTGAACGCAGTTATAAAACTGAATGCTCATCCTCTGCCACACATTGAATCTACATTGCAAGCTCTGGGGGAAAAGAAGTGGTTTACTACTTTGGATTTGATGGCCGGATATTGGCAGATCCCAATGGAGGAGAAATCAAAGGAAAAGACTGCGTTCACTGTGTTGAATGAGCAGTATCAATTCGAAGTTATGCCATTTGGATTAACGACGAGTCCAGCAATTTTCCAGGAGACCATGGAAGAAATGTTGGGAGAATGGATTGGGAAGTCAGTGTTCGTGTACATTGACGATATCTTGATTGCTAGTAGGACGGAAAAGGAGCACGCAGAAGACTTGGCGAGGGTGTTGAGAAGGATACGGGAGTGTGGATTGAAGTTGAAGGCGCAGAAATGTAAAATTGGTCAGTCGTCAGTAGAGTACTTGGGGCACATTATTGATGAGAAGGGAATACGGACGGATGAGAAAAAGGTAGAAAAGATGGAGAAGTTTCCGGTTCCGAAAGATCGGAAGGAACTTCACTCGTTTCTCGGGTTGTGCTCGTATTACAGAAATTTCGTGATGAATTTTTCTGCGATCGCGGCACCATTAACGCCATTGACTTCACCGAAAGTTCCGTGGAGATGGACAGATGAACAGCAAAGTGCATTTGACGAGTTGAAAAGGAGGATGTCTTCGGCACCAGTGTTGGCTCAACCGGACATTGAAGCGGCAAGAAACTTTGAGAGGCCATTCTGTATATTCACTGATGCGTCAGGGTATGGGATTGGAGCAGTGTTGGCTCAAAAAGGAGTAGATGAAAAGATGCATCCGATTGCGTTTGCGTCGAAAGCATTGACAGCGGCGGAAAAAAATTATCATGTTAGTGATAAGGAAGCCCTGGCTGTATTGTTTGCAACTAGAAGATTCAAGCATTTCATATTTGGGTGTCCAACGACTGTGTACACGGATCACAAACCGTTGACAAGTCTTTTCAAGGGAAAGAATCTGGCGGATAGATTGTTGAGATGGTCAATGGAAATGCAAGATTTCGCATTGAATATCGTCTATTTGAAGGGAAAAGCTAACGCGGTAGCTGATGCGTTGTCACGGGGAGGAGTTCATGAAATGGAGGAAATGAAAGAGGTCCAAGAACAAGCTAAAATGGAAATTCTGCGCGTGGTTAATGAAATTTCGGTGATCAGGGAACAAGAAAGGAAAGACAGTAGTTGGAGAAAGTTGTTAGAAAAAGATTCCGGATGGAAAGAGATCATGGGGAAATTAGACACTGGGGATCAGGAAGGTTTCGTGGAAGTGCCTGCAGAAGGAAAAAGAGAACTTCAGGAATTCATGATGGTAGATGGAGAATTGATGATGGTGACTAAATACGGAGCGTTGTTAAGAGTAGTACCAGAAGAGAAACGGAAGGAAGTTTTTCTGGAAGCGCATGGGGGAACATTCGGAGGACATTGGGGTCCGGAGAAAGTTGGAGCAATGTTAGAAAAGAAATATTGGTGGCCACGAATGAAAGCATGGGTAACAAAGTGGTCGAGAGAATGTCAGCAGTGCCTTTGTGGAAATGCTAAAAACATTTTAACGTCACCGTTAACACCAATAGAGACGTCGGAACCACTTGAAATAGTAGCGTTGGATTTGCTTGATTTAGGAAGAAGTGTTCATGGAAACCGTTATGTGTTGACAATCATTGATTTGTTCAGTCGTTATGCGGGTGTGTGTGCGATTCCAGATAAATCAGCAGAAACAGTAGTGAAAGCTTTTGTCGAGAACTGGATGTTGAAGGAGGGAAGAATTCCGAAAGCAATTTTGACGGATCAAGGACTCGAGTTCGCAAATTCTACGTTTGAGAAGATGGCAAAAATGTCGAATATAGAACTTATCAGAACAAAGGGTTATCATTCAAGAATGAATGGGGCCGTGGAAAGATTCAATAGAACAATCCAAACAGTGCTGAAAAAGGTGACAGTTGTGCCGACAGAATGGGACGAAAAATTACCATATGCGGTATTTGCGTACAATGCGGCGAAGCATGATGCTACAGGGGAAAGTCCATATTTTCTAATGTATGGGAGAGATCCTAAAATCCCGATGAAATCAGATTTAGTGGAACAGATTGGAAAGTACCAGGTGGATGTGGACGACTACAAGTTTCGACACGTCGAGCAAATGAATTTGGCTTATGAGAAAGCCAGAAGTCACGTCCAGAAAGAGCAAGAAAAGGCGAAAAAGATGTTTGATGAGAAGCACAGAGTAGACAGGAAAAATTTTCCAGTGGTGGGGGAAAGAGTGCTCATCAAAATTCATGCAGAGAAACTTGGGGCAAGAAATCCAAAATTGGTGAATAATTGGCAAGGACCATATCGGGTTTGCAAAACGACAGAGAACTCAGCCGAGGTGATGGAAATTTTGGGAGGACGGAAAATTTGGGTTCCGTGGGAGCAAGTTAGGAAAGTCCCAAAAGAAGTTCCAGAAATAGAAATAAAGACAAAGGCGAAGCGCAGCAAGCGTGGGGTGAAGAGTGTAACGGTGCAGAGTGTTGGAATGACAAAGAGAAAAGAAAACCATAAAAGAAATGTACATGCTTTCAGGAAACTGCTCACAGAAGGATGCGATTGTGCGGAAAAGCAGTGCCAAGTTCGCGAATCCAACACAAACTGCAAATCTGTGGAAGAGCTGGCTCGGGTGTTGTGTGCAAGAAGCAAAAATGTGCCACTGGAAGATATCCCATTGATGGTACATTCAAAATGGGTCAAGGATCAAGTCGGGGAAAAGGATAAGGAGGAGGCTCTGTTGAAATTCGCTAAGACGTGCCAAGGTGTTGCCAAGGCAGTGATGAATGAAGAAAGCCAGGAAGGATGGAAGAATGTGGTTATGGAGGTGAAGAAGCAAGTCATCGAACGTAATAAGCCAAAGAAGATAGCGGTGAAAGAGAAGAATGTCATTGTGGCGTCGAGGTTGGGTCTGGCAAGTCGATTCATTTATGAATGGAGGGAGAATAGTGTAGATGGCTGGGCCGAAAAATTTCAATGGTCTGAGGTAGAGTCGGCGATTTTTTTGTTGAAATTGTCAAAAGATAAGATTTACAACGACAAAATGGAAGAAATCATACGAGTAATAGCCAAAGAAGCAAAAGAAGTGAAAGTGGTACCGTTTTGCATGATATGCAAGTATGCTGAAGTGAACGAAGTGTCGAAGGACTGGCGACTAAGGCTGCAATCTGCAGTTAACATGAAATGGACGGATCCATCAACTCCGGTGGGAGTCAATCAAATGCCCTTAATTGTGATGGGAAGCGAAAAGTTCACGTCCACCGAGCAACTGGTTGGGTTTCTGCAGCTGGCGTTAGGAAATCACCCAATCTTGGAAATGCTACACGGAGAAAAGGAAAGCGGGGAGCCGAGGCCCAAACGACGTCTGTAAGATTTTTAAATGTTTTTTAATTTATTTTTGTTAGTTATATTTACTAAGTAATAGTAGGATGTTACCCCCCCCCCCCGTACTTAAGTTCTAGTAAGGACAAGTTAGTAAAATTTTTTTGTCTTTTGTTTCATGGTAAAAGTCTAATAGAGACGCTGTTAGTTTATTGTAACCGTTAGCTGAAGCTGCTAGAATTGTGCTGTCGCCATAGAGGAGACGAATGTAAGTCGAGGTTGGTGATGCTCTTGGCACCGGTCGGAGCCCGGTTTGGTGTAAGGGGGGGAAGTTGCCGGTGGCAGAACTCCCTACCGTCCTACACGTTGCTGCAATGCTCACCAACACTTCGCAACGACGCTCCATCGAACGGGGCGCGCATTCTTCAGCAAAAGCGTGGCGGATGAGTTTGTTTTTGTTTTTAGGATAGTTTTGTTTGTGCTAGCAGAGAGATTTTTGGGTGTGTTTTTAGTTGTGTTATTGACTCTCGTTTTCTGTAAATTTTTGTTCGCGTTAATTTTAATTTTTTTAAAGTTAATTCCAAAGTGATCTTGGAATAAAGTTCTTCTTTTGTTTGTGTATCTTCTTTTTTTATTTTGTGGACCCAATACCCCGTACTATACGTGGGCAACTGTTTATCGTATTTCCATTCAAATCATTTTTCGCGATTTCTCGAGAAATTTTTCCGAAAAATTTAAAAAAAAAACGACACTCCGAAATAACGCAAAGCGCGTTGTTTATCGTATTTCCATTCAAATCATTTTTCGCGATTTCTCGAGAAATGTTTCTTGTTAATTTTTCGGAAATTTTTTGAGAAATTTTCGAGAAATCAACGAGAAACATTTCTCGAGAATTGATCCTGATCCAGTCACAAAATGTCGACGGGAAAGTGCAGGCTTTTGTCATGCTCCAACTACCCCTAAGTTCTGAAATCTAAAGCTACCGTATTCCCATTGAGTATGCCCCTTCAAAATGAGACAACGTTGGCACAAAAGCTGCCTAAAGTGCGCTCAAAACCTGACCAAAGTTCAGAATGCAGAGAGCGCCGTAGATCGGGAAAAAACGAGATGGTAGCTTCGGAATTCTCAGAAGATCGCTCCCAGATTCCAGATTCCCTTGATTTCAGATTTTTCAAATTCAGTGAGAATCTTTTTAAGAAGATTTTAAGCGTCTTCCAGATGGATTCTAGACACACAGAGAGAGACAGAGAGAGAGAGAGAGAGAGAGAGAGAGAGAGAGAGAGAGAGAGAGAGAGAGAGAGAGAGAGAGAGAGAGAGAGAGAGAGAGAGAGAGAGAGAGAGAGAGACAGAGAGAGAGAGAGAGAGAGACAGAGAGAGAGCAAATGAGCAGCGGACGAACTCTGATTGATTATGAAATATCTGTCGAGCGAAGGAGCGTGGAGCGAATAACAAAACCATTCGGAACAGACGAGCTGATGCATCATACTCTGCGTGTCCGTCTGCGGCCCCAGTCGGTCGGCCATCTGTCTGCGTTTCAGCGAGACACGCGCTATTTTCTCAGATGGTTCGCCTGGTCAAGGTCATAAAGTATTCGGAGAACAATTTTGTTCCAATTTTGGAGAGAGAGAGAGAGACAGAGAGAAAGAGAGAGCTCAGAACTCTAAAATTTCCAATTCTGACGGTAACGCATTGATTTTCTTTTGGTTCTCCAAATCTACAGTAATCCCTTCAAAGAGATAGTGCTCACCAGAGAAGGGCAGGAATTCCGGATTCCGCCGTTTTTTTCATTCCGCTTTCCGCATTTCGGATTCCGCCGTTTTTTTTTTCATTCCGTCTTCCGGATTCCAGATTCCGTGAAAAAAATTTCCGTTTTCCGCATTCCGGATTCCGTGAAAATTTTTTTTCCGTTTTCCGCATTCCGGATTCCGCGATATGGCGTTTTTATTCCGTTTTAATTCTTTATTCTCAATTGTTGTAAAAAGTATACGTTTTTGAACTCCCGCAAAAAGAGCACATTTACATCATTTTTTTTTCGAAATTCCGTAGAAATTCCATTTTCCGCATTCCGCATTCCGGATTCTGCCGTTTTTTACATTCCGTATTCCGGATTCCGGGTTCCGTGAAAAAATGTTTATTCCGTTTTCCGTATTCCGGATTCCAGATTCCGTGAAAAATTTTTTTTATCGTTTGCCGTTTTCCGCATTCCGGATTCCGTGATATGGCGTTTTTATCAGAGAAAGGCGGAATTCCCGATTCCGGATTCCGTGAAAAATTTTTTTTCCGTTTTCCGTATTCCGGATTCCGAGTTCCCAAAATCCAATTCCGCCCTAGTCTGGTGCTCACCTTCTTATTTTGGAGCAATCCGATACCCGCGAAAGTTTAATTTGAGCTTACAAATAGCATGTGAGCACTGCGAGAGCTATAATGGTTTCTCTGTCTGAAAACGTGACAATGCTTGATCGGTTATCGATTTTTTTTCATTGCGGGCGGAGCGGAGGCCTCATTTCTTTGAAGGTCTTTCAAGATTACTGTTTTCATAGCTCTTCAGTGGATCTTTGCTCTAAACGGAAGATCAACCAATCTGATCTGAAAAATGATGAATCAGAAGCTGGAAAAACATGTTTCAGCAGGAATATACGGAAAAAACAATCAATAAAGCAATAAACTTAAAAAAAAAGCAAAATCAGAAAAGCCGGTATGCGGAAAGCGGAATGAAAAAAACGGCGGAATCCGGAATGCGGAAGACGGAATTCCGCCCTTCTCTGATAAAAACGTCATATCGCGAATTTCGGAATGCGGAAAACGGAAAAAAAATTTTCACGGAATCTGGAATCCGGAATACGGAAAAACATTTTTCACGGAATCTGGAATCCGGAATCCGGAATTCCGTCCTTCTCTGATAAAAACGCCATATCGCGAATTTCGGAATGCGGAAAACGGAAAAAAAATTTTCACGGAATCTGGAATCCGGAATACGGAAAAACATTTTTCACGGAATCTGGAATCCGGAATCCGGAATTCCGTCCTTCTCTGATAAAAACGCCATATCGCGGAATTCGGAATGTGGAAAACGGAGAGAAATATTTTTTCACGGAATATGGAATCCGGAAAGCGAAGAAACATGTTTTTCACGGAATCTGGAATCCGGAAGACGGAATTCCGCCCTTCTCTGATAAAAACGTCATATCGCGAATTTCGGAATGCGGAAAACGGAAAAAAAATTTTCACGGAATCTGGAATCCGGAATACGGAAAAACATTTTTCACGGAATCTGGAATCCGGAATCCGGAATTCCGTCCTTCTCTGATAAAAACGCCATATCGCGAATTTCGGAATGCGGAAAACGGAAAAAAAATTTTCACGGAATCTGGAATCCGGAATACGGAAAAACATTTTTCACGGAATCTGGAATCCGGAATCCGGAATTCCGTCCTTCTCTGATAAAAACGCCATATCGCGGAATTCGGAATGTGGAAAACGGAGAAAAATATTTTTTCACGGAATCTGGAATCCGGAAAGCGAAGAAACATGTTTTTCACGGAATCTGGAATCCGGAAGACGGAATTCCGCCCTTCTCTGATAAAAACGTCATATCGCGAATTTCGGAATGCGGAAAACGGAAAAAAAATTTTCACGGAATCTGGAATCCGGAATACGGAAAAACATTTTTCACGGAATCTGGAATCCGGAATACGGAAAAACATTTTTCACGGAATCTGGAATCCGGAATCCGGAATTCCGTCCTTCTCTGATAAAAACGCCATATCGCGGAATTCGGAATGTGGAAAACGGAGAGAAATATTTTTTCACGGAATCTGGAATCCGGAAGACGGAATGAAAAAAACGGTGGAATCCGGAATTCCGCCCTTCTCTGGCTCCCACTAGCTCACATTTCGCCTCCTAGCCACTCAAGGATCACGCATTGTCACTCTTCTCCTTTCAAAGGATCGTACAGTACGCTCAGTTATCGTGAAATGCAACAACGCTCTAGTGAACCAGCTCATTCCACTTGAACTTGACACCACTGCATAAAAAGAAAAAAATAATTAAAAAAATAGATTAAAAATAATAAAAAATTAATAAAAACCTAATAAGTACTCTGGGTAAAGCAAACGCGCTCCATTGAACAGAGTTCCAATTCCATACGAATAACAATTAAAGTGAAAAGTTTATTTGGAGCATTTTAAGCGCGATTTCAGATCTCTGAGAGCTCGCTTCCCCGCCTTATTCAGATTAGATCAGATATGAAGATATGAAGACGTCACGACTCCAGAATTCGTATTTTCAGAGGAGCTCAAGCTCAGCGTGCTCGCTAGATTTATGAGCCCGCTAATTGAGCATTTTGAGCCACGAAATTCAAAGAAAAAGCCTACTAACGCCTTCACAAATTGTAGATACATCGCTCATTTGTGCGAAGACGCTTCTGGAATTCTTGTGTGTCCGCTGGACACGAACTACGACGAATGCAACTGCCGCACGTCTACAATCTGCCGGAATTCGCCGTGAACTCGTGAGTCATTTCGGGGAATTGAGCTCACTGAGCTCCAGAGAAGGGCGGAATTCCGGATTCCGCCCTTCTCTGTTAATTCCGCCCAACTATGAGTTTTAATGGTTAAAATTCCGGATTCCAGATTCCGTGAAAAATTTTTTTTTTCGTTTTCCGGTTTCCGGATTCCGGATTCCGTGAAAAAATTTTTTTCCGTTTTCCGGATTCCGGATTCCGAGTTCCCAAAATCTAATTCCGCCCAACTCTGGTCGTCTCCCTTTACACATTTCACCGAGTTCCGCGTTGTTCACGATGGTAAACGTATTTAGAGGATGAACACGCTGAAATGCTCTTTTCCTTGATTCCTTCTGGTTGGTGTGTCGTGTCGATTTCGGAATCGATCGATTGAATCGAATTGGATCGATTATGGTTCAATTTTTGAATCGATTCGAATCGATTCGATTCGATTCGATTGTTGCCGTGTTGATCGAATCATATCGAATCAGCAAAAATAATGCAAGTGCGCTCTACCAAACAATGCCTTTGGCGGCGGATTAGGCTTAATATCGTACAATCTCTGAATGAAAGCGATAAAAAATACGATTTCAATCCGTCGACGAAGGCATTGATCGGTAGAGCGCATTTGCACCAGAGTAGGGCGGAATTGGATTTTGGGAACGCGGAATCCGGAATCCGGAAAACTGAATGAACAAAACGGCGGAAACCGGAATCCGGAACTCCGCCCTTCTCTTGTGTACAGGGTGGCCGCTAATTTTCCGCACATGATAGAACGGATATAAAACCGGAACCAAAAATCAAAGAGACTTGGGGATTCCGCATTCCGGATTCCGCCGTTTTTTACATGCCGTATTCCGGAATCTAGATTCCGTGAGAAATTTTTTTTTTCCGTTTTCCGGATTCCGCAATATGGCGTTTTTATTCCGTTTTAATTGAATCCCAATAAATATTATAGACAATTACTTCTGCAACATCTTCTGCAAAGTTGAGTTGTCGGCGCTATCTTAGTTGGTGGGGGGGGGGGCGGGTGATCAATGGTTTTTCGACTTTTTTGGATTATCTTTGTTTCTGAAACATTCTCGAGTCAGAGAAGGGCGGAATTCCGGATTCCGCCGTTTTTTCATTCCGTTTTCCGGGTTCAAGATTCCGCGAAATTTTTTTTTTCCGTTTTCCGCATTCCGGATTCCGCGATATGGCGTTTTTATTCCGTTTTAATTTTTTATTCTCAATTGTTGTGAAAAGTATCCATTTTTGAACTCCCGCAAAAATTTTTGCGAACAGAGCGCATTTACATCATTTGATTCCCTCATTAATGGTTAAAATTCCGTTTTCCGCATTCCGGATTTCGCCGTTTTTTTTCATTCCGTTTTCCGGATTCCGGATTCCGTGAAAAATGTTTTTTTTCCGTTTTCCAGATTCCGAGTTCCCAAAATCGAATTCCGCCTTACTCTGGTATACAGGGTGGCCGCTAATTACCCGCACACGGGTTCCGCGCCAAGCAGGCAAGCATTGACGCATTAGGGGAGCGGATAAATTTGATTTTTTTATTTATTTATCAATTTTTTACTATTTTCCCAAGTTTCGGCTTCATGAGTTTTGTTTTAGCCAATTTGAACGTGCTTCTCTGCAGAGTAGGGCGGAATTGGATTTTGGGCACTCGGAATGCGGAAAACGGAAAGCGGAAAAAGATTTTTTCACGGAATGAAAAAAATGGCGGAATCCGGAATTCCGCCATTCTCTGCAGAGTAAGGCGGAATTGGATTTTGGGCACTCGGAATTCGGAAAACGGAAAGCGGAAAAATATTTTTTCACGGAATCTAGAATCCGGAAGACGGAATGAAGAAAATGGCAGAATGCGGAATCCCGTCCTTCTCTGCAGAGTAGGGCGGAATTGGATTTTGGGCACTCGGAATGCGGAAAACGGAAAGCGGAAAAAGATTTTTTCACGGAATCTGAAATTCGGAAGACGGAATGAAAAAAACGGCGGAATGCGGAATGCGGAATCCCCAAGTCTCTTCGATTGTTGGTTCCGGTTTTATAGCCGTTCTATCATGTGCGGATGAATAGCGGCTACCCTGTACATCAGAGAAGGGCGGAATTCCGGATTCCGCCATTTTTTTCATTCCGTCTTCCGGATTCCGTGAGAAACATTATTTTCCGTTTTCCGGATTTCGAGTTCCCAAAATCCAATTCCGCCCTACTCTGCTGTACACCATATGATTGTCGTTCGATCAAAGAGAAAACTGTGAAATGACGCTTCGAGAAGTATTTCATTTCGGATCCTTCCGAAGATCTCTGTCTGGGGATGCTTGGTTCGACGTGTGTACCAGAAAATCCGCCAAGTCACGGATCCATTGAACCTCGTCAACGCGATGCCGCTACATGCAAAGTACCGATGGAAGATGGACTCATTGAGACGAAACACGAGCTGCCGGACGATCCCCCATGAGATCCATTAATTTTTAATTTTTAAAAGATTAATTTTTTTAAAATATTTTTTTAAATTTTTTCTAATTCTATTATTTTAACTGTTTTTGCGGTAATTTTCTTTTCAAAATGCAGACGCTCCTGAACAAATTTTTATTTATACTAAATCCCAAGATTCTCGTCGATTCCGGAAAGCATCGATTGAAAGTGAAACGCGGAATCGCAGTGCTGAAAGGATATAAATACTTCATTAGAATACCAGGAATTCATCAGTGATTATTTTATAGTAGGTTTGAGGAAACTGTGAGACAAGTCTCATTGCAGACATAATCTGGGTGGCAGAATCCACATGTTTTTTCACAGTAATGACGTCGCTGCTTACACGTCCAGTTGCAGTTTTTACAGAAGCCATTGCGAGCCCAGTTTTCACAGCTGAAATCATCGCAGTGAGTCTTTCATAGGTTTTCATATACAGTACTGCCCATAAAGGTATTATATTATGGGTTTTCGGACAGGTTGTAGTGCTAGCTGACCCGGTAGCCCAACAATTATGACGCAATTTGGAAAAAAAGGCGCACCAATGCACACCACCAGTGTGTCGTTTCGAAAAATTATTTCTCGAAAAATGCGTTTTTCGAAAAATTTCCGAAAAGTTCTCGAGAAATTTTTCGAGAATTTTCGAGAATTTCTCGAAAATTTTTTTGGAAATTTCTCGAGGAATCGCGAAAAATGATTTGAATGGAAATACGATAAACAACGCGCTTTGCGTTATTTCGGAGTGTCGTTCGAACTATTATCGCCTTAAAAAAGTTTCGACATTCTTTCGAGCCCGCGGAAATCGGGATTTGAATTTAGAGGCTCCGCTCATTTCATCATCATTTGAGCGCATTTGCCATGCGCGACATGTTTGTTGAATTTTTATTTTTTCTTCTTCTTTTTCTTCGCAAATTGATATATTTAAACATTCGAAGAAACGTGTAAAAAATTCACGATTAATACAATTTCTTAAATGTATCAACTTGCGAAGAAAAAGAAGAAGAAAAAATTAAAAATTCAACAAACATGTCGCGCATAGCAAATGCGCTCAAATGATGATGAATGGGCGGAGCCTCTAAATTCAAATCCCGACTCTAAAAAATGTCGGATCTTTTTTACGGCGATAATAGTTTATTATTATTTTTTATCAAAAATGTTTTTTTTCGAGAATTTTCGAAATTTTTCGAGAAATTCTCGAAACGACACACTGCACACCACATTTCTTAATCACCATTTTTCGTCTTTTTTCGAATATTGTTTCCGTCGAATTTTTCTGTGATTAAATATTTTTAAGTAATGCAAGCGGGGAAGTAGTAATCTTGACGTTAGAGTCCAAACTGCAATTTTCGTGGGCTGAGCACAAAGCCCTACCCAAAAAAACTATGATATAATACCTTTATGGCCAGTACTGTAATACATACTTTTTTCCAATATCCGTGCAATTGGATGCCAATTGATTAGGTAGTAGTTGAGCAAATGGAAGCTGCGGCTTACAGTGAATCGCAACAATTAGAATAGCCACTAGAATGAGACACTTCATTTTGAAAGCTGCAAAACTGCCCAGAATTGAAGAGAAACACACTTCCTTAGCCGTTTTTATACGATTGGTGTGTGCTGAAACAGTTATTTTAGGTGGGTGATTGGTTCCTTTGTTTCAAAAATCGCGTGAAAAGAGGATTACCATCTGACAATTGAAGCTTGAAGTTCTTATCTGGAGAATAGTTGGAGGCATCAGACAAGACACATGTACATTTCTTATAGTTTCGTGCTCCGAATGGCTCAGCGTCAGAGACCTAGAAGGGAGGTGTGTGATTAGCTCCTTTGTATCAAAAATCGAGGGAAAAGAGGATTACCGTCTGAAATTCTCTGCTCTTCAGCTGTCGTTTACGTGAGTGGAGGTTTACGCACTATCAGCTTGCGTTTTGAATTGATCGTAGTTCTCTGTGAGCCGGAAGTGATTTCACTATCATACGATGATTGACCTTTGCATTCTTCCTACGCTTTCTTCCTATTTAGTGGAGATTGCACGCACACATGGCGTTCGCAAAGCTGTAAGAAATCACAAGAATAATTGTACATATGAACGGAGCAAAGGTTAAAAAGATGGGCTGTGTCATGCAAAGTGCGCTTCAAAGGTATAGCGCGCAGTTCTCCAGAGCTATTTAGTCATTTTTGAAGCTTTTTTTCTTGATTTTTTTTTCTGAAAATGTTATTAGATATACTAGAATAACACTAGAAATTTTTAGAACAATTTTATTGGCAGACAACAAAAATACGCACAAAAAAGAAAATGACTAGGTGACTGGATATTTCTTGGCGATTCCGGCCCATAATTCGTAAAATTTCACTTTATCGTGATATTTGAAATGCTACAGCGCCTCATAGTAATAATCATCCCATAAATTTTCTTTGAGGCCACACTTTGGCTTAGGCTTAGTCTTAGACTTAGGCTTACTTAAATTCGAGAAGTGCATCAGCTGCAGTCCTATTCATATTTATGATTAACTAAGTTATTATTAACTAATGGGGTTATTCATGATGCATTTTTATGCAAAAAATGCCACTTTAATCTTATTCACGATAGCATTTTAATTGAAAAAAAATGCATCGTAGTTCAGTGCTATGTTCAGTTAAAATGCAAGGTGGTGTCGGATATCGTCACCGAGAAAGTCTATGAGCCTTTAATGTGTCGATTTACGAGGCCCTCAATTTTTTTTCCAGAAGAACTCCTATTGTGCGAAAAATTCACATTTTCGGAAAAATTTAAATTAATTTGATAAAAATAATATTTTACAGCCAGAAATGAACGATGAGGAGGCGAAAAAGCGTAAAATTACTATGGCAATGGTGAAAAAATAGTAAAATTATTTATTTGAAAGATTAAAGGCGCATAGACTTTCTCGGTGACGATATCCGACACCACCTTGCATTTTAACTGATCATAGCACTGAACTACGATGCATTTTTTTCAATTAAAATGCTATCGTGAAAAAGATTAAAGTGGCATTTTTTGCATAAAAATGCATTATGAATAACCCCATAATAAGCGAAAAAAAATCCCAAAAAAAAATTGCAAAAATTGCTCATCGTTGAAGCGCGCCACGCGTGAAAAAAGTGGAATCGTAGTTTTCGTGCCAAGAGTAAGCGTCACGCATGAAAAAAACATCTTACAAATATTTTAACAATAGCAACAAACATTTTCAGAAAAAAAATCAAGAAAAAACCGTCAAAAATGGCTAAAAACCATTGACCTCCCTCAACAACCATGGCGCCCAATACCAGATATCCAGAGGACCTCCAGAGCCTCGTGGATAGCATGACAAACCGCATTTATGACCTAATTGCTCGTCAAGAAGTCCCAATTGATATATAAATATAGAAATTCTCAGTTTTCTATAAGAATTTGTTGTTTTATCGAATTTTATTGAATACGCCCTATAATTTTGACGCGGTTTTATGGTTCTACATAAAGCCAAAGTAGACCGATTTGCTGAAAAATTTGTTTCTTTACTTTTGACGCGCATTTTAACTTTAAAAAATCGTACAAAAAATATGCAAAAAAAAGGATTTATAAGCTTAAAATGCCTATTTTTGGAATGGTTTAGCACGGGGTGACCTGAAAATATTTAGACGCAATTGTGCGTCAAGTTTGCTACATCGGAACTGCATAAGCACCATAGCTATTATTTTTATTTATTGCGTTGTTTTAAGCATTTTTCTTGAAGTTTTAGCTCACAAATCTTCTTTTCTTTATAGCAATCATCAATGATGTGAGCGAGCGAGCCAGAAAATATCAGAAAGAAAGGTTGAGAAAGACTTCAATGTGCGAGAGAAGTGGAAAAGTGTCTATACTAAGACTCTTCGAAGGCAAAAATCTTTCGCGGTCTGCTTTATCATGCTATGGTCTTTACGAAGAACGATTTCAGATGGAAAATACTGAATTATGAATCATTTATGAAGAAATGAGAAAATCCCGTCGTCCCGTTCATTCCATTGTCGATGCATATCCGAAGCGTTTCCAAGTTGTGACCAAGGTCATTTGGTCAGTTCTTAGTTGTTTCCAAAATATCCGAATAACTTATATGTTTTCAGAGCAATTACAGAGTTCGAAACGTGTCTCGTCACATCCGACAAGAATGCGAAACGCACAGTGAAGGGAACACAACCTAATTGTGTACTTCAGTATGTTTTTTATGAATGATAAGGATTATGAGAAGCCTCATGAGCAATCTATGAATCAAAAGTTTTGGCGAATTACAGAAATCTGAAGCTGCAAAACATAGAGATAACCCTGAATCTGAAAATCTAAAAATAACCACTAAGTAAGTATTTTAAGGAATAATTGCGCCTTGAAAATGAGTAGCTTTTCTGTATTTTCACTAGTTTTGTGAAATGCCGAAGACAGTGTGTGAAGATGTTCCAATTGGCGAAGCTGGAAAAAAAAACTCCGCGGACATTCGTGTTCGGCAATTTTAAGTCAGTCGTCTTTGCTATTCTTCCAGTTGCTGCTGAAACTGAGCAGTGTCCTGTTACTGCCGCCGCAGTCTCTCGGTGCTCCAAAATGTATGCTAGAATCAAAACTTTTCAGCATGATCGACTGCAGTCATTATTAACTCAATTTTCATCCATTTTACTGTGAGTTTTACGTGTTAATCTTTCTAATCTTCCTTAATGCCGCATTTGAAATGATTTTTAGCGTTTCCGAACTGTGATCAGGGCGAAGGGAAAAGAATGCGAAAGCTATTGTAAGTTCTTAGATGTTTCCAAAATATCCGAATAATTTATCTATTTTCAGAGAAATTACAGAGTTCGAAACGTGTCTCGTCCCATCCGACAAGAATGCGGAACGCACAGTGAAGGGAACACAACATAATTGTGTACTTCAGTATGTTTTTTAGTTGCATTAAGTTCTTTAAGCTCTAGAAAGCCTATACGACTCCGTTAGAAACCTAAAATTCAGTGTTTTTGGCCACAGTGGCCCATTTCACTGGTTTCCGTTGCTCTTTCATTCCTGTCGGCCTTGTGAAATGCCGAAGACGGTGTGTGAAGATGTTCCAATTGGCGGAGCTGGAAAAAAACTCCGCGGGCATTCGTGTTCGGCAAAATCGATTTCGGCAATTTTAAGTCAGTCGTCTTTGCTATTCTTCCAGTTGCTGCTGAAACTGAGCAGTGTCCTGTTATTGCTGCCGCAGTCTCTCGGTGCTCCAAAATGTATTCTAAAATCAAAACTTTTTAGCATGATCGTTTGCAGCCATTATTCACTCAATATTCATCCATTTTATTGTGAGTTTTACGTGTTAATTTTTCTAATCTTCCTTAATGCCGCATTTTGAATGATTTTTAGCGTTTCCGAACTGTGATCAAAGCGAAGAGAAAAGAATGCGAAAACTATTGTAAGTTCTTAGCTGCTTCCCAAATATCCGAATAATTTATCTATTTTCAGAGAAATTTCAGAGTTCGAAACATGTCTCGTCCCATCAGACAAGAATGCGAAACGCACAGTGAAGGGAACACAACCTAATTGTGTACTTAAGTATGTTTTTTAGTTGCATTAAGTTCTTTAAGCTCTAGAAAGCCTGTGCGACACCGTTAAAAACTTAAAATTCAGTTTTTTTGGCCACAGTGGTCCATTTCACTGGTTTCCGTTGCTCTTTCATTCCTGTTTGCTTTGTGAAATGCCGAAGACGAAACTGAGCAGTGTCCTGTTATTGCCGCCGCAGTCTCTCGGTGCTCCAAAATGTATGCTAGAATCAAAACTTTTGAGCATGTTCGACTATTATGATGCAGCCATTATTAACTCAATTTTCAAATATTTTATTGTGAGTTTTACGTGTTAATCTTTCCAATCTTCCTTAATGCCGCATTTTAAATGATTTTTAGCGTTTCCGAACTGCGATCAGGGCGAAGAGAAAAGAATGCGAAAACTATTGTAAGTTCTTAGCTGCTTCCAAAATATCCGAATAATTTATCTATTTTCAGAGCAATTTCAGAGTTCGAAACGTGTCTCGTCCCAATCCGAAAAATCCGAAAGCGAAAAAAATCAATTTCTTGCAGAATATTTCGTTGAGAGTGTTTCTAAAGGCACAGGCATTTTTCACATTTTCGCGAATCCGGACGTTCCAAGAATGCGAAACGCACAGTGAAGGGAACACAACCAGAGTAGGGCGGAATTGGATTTTGGGAACTCGGAATCCGGAAAACGGAAAAAATGTTTTTCACGGAATCTGGAATCCGGAAGACGGAATGAAAAAAAACGACAGAATCCGGAATCCGGAATTCCGCCCTTCTCTGAACACAACCTAATTGTCTACTTCGGTATGTTTTTTTTAGCTGCATTAAATTATTTAAGCTCTAGAAAGCCTGTGCGACACCGTTAAAAACTTAAAATTCAGTTTTTTTGGCCGCAGTGGCCCATTTCCTGTAATCGTTGCCCAACCGCTAGACATTCAGCAAATGTCACTAGCAAAAAATCATCATTTATTAACAATGTATGTGACGTACCTTCTCCAACCACACCCACCCCCACTAATCCTTTCGTTCAATAGCTCAAACAGCTACATAGTTGATGATATAAATGCACTTAGGTCTTCAGCGATAACAGTTTTTTTCTGAAAATGAATAGCTTTTCAGCATTTTCACTGGTTTTCATTGCTCTTCTATTCCTGTCATCCTCGGTGACTGCAGAAGAAAAGGCGTGTGAGGATGATCCCAATGTAGATTGCAAATCTTTCGCTGATGATTGTGCTGATCCAAAGCTACTCCCATTGCTGAAAGCATCTTGCCCGGTTACTTGCAAACTATGCCCTCCAACAGAACCCCCAACAACACCTGCTCCATGCGAAGATTCCCCGGGAGCGGATTGTGATCAATTGAAGTCCGATTGTGACAACGATAAATATATTCCAATGCTGAGAGAATACTGTCCAGTTACATGTAATTTGTGTCCGGGAGCCACTACTGTACCGCCAACTCCAAATCCAAATTGCTATGACTCTGGGTCGAAGTGAGTGTATCGCATGAATACTGCATCCATATTTTTGCAATTTTCTTCCTCAAATATCAAGTTGACAACTGTGCCGTAACTCTTTAATTTCAGCTGTGCCAACTGGGTGAAAAAAGGATTCTGCACAAACTGCTTCTACAAATGCTCTGAAAAATTGCAGTATTGCGCCAAATCATGCGGATTTTGCACACCAGGATCATGCAAGGATTGCAATAATTTTCAACGCTTTTTGAGAGGGAACGCAGAAATTGATTTCTCTGAAAGTGATTTGTAGGATTTCATTATTCGTCAATAAACACGAACATCGACCTTCGATCTACTTGTTCTATACACACGTTTTCGCGTATATATGTATTTTCAACATTGTTTTTTTTTCATTAATCAGTGACATTCATAAGCAATCAGTGAATCGAAAGTTTCGGCAAATTACAGAAATCTGAAGCTGCAAAAAATGGAGAGAACCCTGAATCAGAAAATCTAAAAATAACCACTAAGTAAGTAATTTGAGGAATAATTTTCACTGGTTTTACGTTGCTCTTTCATTCCTGTCTGCCTTGTGAAATGCCGTGTGAAAACGGCCCAATTGGCAGGCAGAGCTGGAAGAAAAAACTCTGCAAAATCGAGATTTGCTAAATCGATTTCGGCAATTCCCAGTCAGCCGTCTTTGCTATCCTTCGAGTTGCTGCTGAAACTGAGCAGTGTCCTGTTACTGCCGCCGCCGTCTCTCGGTGCTCCAAAATGTATGCTAGAATCAAAACTTTTCAGCATGATTGGCTATCACAGCGCAGCAATTATTACCTCAATTTTCATCCATTTTCCAGCGATATTTTCGAGCCAAAACAAAAATTAGAGAGCAATTATTTAAAGATTTAGCATCTGAAATTGGTTTTGTCGCAAATAATTTGAATTTTTTTCAAAATTTGAAATTGCAATGCTTAAAATCAACATTTCTTGACATCTGACTCTGGCGAAAAACGTCGGTGGCTCCGCCGGTGTTGTACTGAGACTTTTCGCCAGCTAATTCCTCTGAAATGAAAAAGTATATTTTCTATTTCCAGAAATGAGAATTTCGATAATCGTTTATTTTCAGAGCTACTCAAGACCAAACGACGCGGCTCACAAGCTGCCTTTCCTATACGTTTCTTATACGTTAGTTGCGTGCTCCAAATGGCTCCGCGTCTGAGACCAAGAAGGAAGGTGTGTGAAGTGTATCAAAAATTGAGTAAAAAGAGGATTAGCATCTGAAATTCTCTGCACTTTTATGGAAGAATATTGGAGGGCTGTTATCATCAGCTGTCGTCTACGTGAGTGGAGGTTTACGCACTATCGGTTGGTGGTTTGAATGAATCGCAGTTTTCTGTGAGTCGGAAGTGATATTTCACTATCAATTGATGATGACGTTGATTGACCTTTGTATTCTTCCTTAAGGCTTCCGCGAAAGACGAAAACGAAAAATAGTCCTTCGTCTCGTCTTCGTTCGTCTTTCAAGACGTCAGACAAAGATGTAGACGAGCCCAAGAGTAGGATGAAAATGAATCCAATACAAAGACGAATCCAAGACAAAGATGAAGATAAATCCAAGACGCAGATGAATCCAAAACCAAGATGAAGCCGAATCCAAGACAAAGACGAATCCAAGACGAAGACCAATCCAAGACGAAAATGAAGACAAATCCAAGACGAATACGAGTCCAAGACGAAGACCAATCCAAAACGAAGATAAAGATGAATCCAAGACGAAGACGAATCCAATATAAAGAACAATCTAAGACGGAGCCTAATCCAAGACGAAGACGAATCCAAAACAAAGAAGAAGCCGAATCCAAGACAAAAACGAATCCAAGACGAAGATGAAGACGAATCCAAAACGAAGATGAAGCCGAATTCAAGACAAAGATGAAGACAAATCCAAGACGAAGACGAAGACAGATTCCAGACAAAGACGAATCCAAGACGGAGATGTAGACGAATCCAAGACGAAGACGAATCCAAAACGAAGATGAAGAACAATCTAAGACGAAGCCTAATCCAAGACGAAGCCTAATTCAAGACGAAGATGAAGACGAACCCAAGACTAATATGAAGATGAATCCAATACAAAGACGAATCCAAGACGACGAAGACGAGGACAGACTCAAGACAAAGACGAATCCAAGACAAAGATGAAGATTAATCCAAGACAAAGATGAAGACCAATCCAAGACGAAGACGAATCCAAGACGAAGATGAAGACAAATCCCAGACGCAGACGAATCCAAGACGGAGATGTATACGAATCCAAGACGAAGATGAATACAAATCCAAGACGAAGAACAACCCAAGACGAAGATGAAGATGAATCCAGGACGAAGACCAAACCAAGACGAAGACGAATCCAAGACGAAGATGAAGACAAATCCCAGACGCAGACGAATCCAAGACGGAGATGTATACGAATCCAAGACGAAGATGAATACAAATCCAAGACGAAGAACAACCCAAGACGAAGATGAATATTAATCCAAGACGAAGACGAATCCAATATAAAGACCAATCTAAGACGAAGCCTAATCCAAGACGAAGACGAATCCAAAACAAAGAAGAAGCCGAATCCAAGACGAAGACGAAGACGAATCCAAAACGAAGATGAAGCCGAATCCAAGACAAAGACGAATCCAAGACGAAGATGAAGACGAATCCAAGACCAAGACGAATCCAAAACGAAGACCAATCCAAGACGAAGATGAAGACGAATCCAAAACGAAGACCAATCCAAGACGAAGATGAAGACGAATCCAAAACGAAGACGAATTTAAGACAAAGACGAGACGGTCTTCTTTCGTCTTACATGGAGTTTCAAGGTACTGACTCAAATTTCAAATTTTCGTTTTTGACAAGCTGCAATTAACTGTAATCGGTTTATTCTGAAAGCTTCTACACTAATGGCGCGTCGCCGAGATTCATCGCTTCTGAATCGCACGGGGGGGGGGCAGATATCAGATTTTTCTTCGGGCATCATGCCGAAACCTCCTGCGACCGCCGGGGAGCGCGATTATCACAAGCGGAACAGTGAGGGATGAGGTGGATCTTTCCCCCTCCTCTCTTGTTCTTCTGCAGTAAAGAACCTTTCGTCGTCATGAATCTCAGCGACTGTCTAGGGGGGGGGGGGAAGGGAAATTCGATTACGCTAAGTTCCAATTTGTATTAAACTACCACTTTTTTTTTTCTTCCGCGCTGGTATTCTCTCTCTCTCTCTCTCAATCTACCCCATGCCTATAACCGCTTTAAACATCCGCTAGCCTTAATTACAACCGCACTGTCTTTCTCTCTCTCTCTCTCTCTCTCTCTCTCTCTCTCCCTCTCGCTTCTCTGCCCAGATTTGCAGAGGTTAATCGCACTAGAACCCTGTGTTCAACATGACACGACCCCCCCCCCCCTTAAGCTTACCAGTGCTATTCTATTAAGCCCATTCGATTTCCATCTTCGGCGTTTTTGTTCTCGATCTTTTGTTTTATAAGATCGTAGTATACTCGTAGTGTCCGATCGACAAGAATCGTCTCTTAGAAGTCGTCGATATGCTGCTCTGAAAATGGTTTGGCGGTGAAGTGAAGTGAGCACACCCTAAGCTTCAGTTTCAAACATTTTCAGAGAATGTCGGATTCATAGAAAGGCGCCTCATGTCTTACTGTACGGCACAGCTGGAAATTGTAAATTTTAGTGAATTCTCCATTCTGGATGCGTGAATCTTCGTTGTAGCACTGCTCCCCCCCCTATGATTCTGTTATAGCGAGACGCTTCTGTTTAAGACTACCGCCTATGCAGCGACCTTCAGAATTCGGGATTCACGCATCATAGACAGTTTGGTCAGATTCCAGCGAGATCCTCTGAAACAGCGCCTGCTACAGATGCTTAATCTATGAGATTTGAGAAGCCGACTCCGCGGATGCGGGGCTCTTTTTACCCAGGAAGATCCCTGGCTTCCTCGAAAGACGTAACAAGTCGGTCTCGTCTTCGTTCGTCTTTCAGTTCGTCGTCAATTGAAATACATGTGTAATAACATAATTCTAGACGATGACAAAGACGAGACGAGACTTATTTCGTCTGTTTCGCTTATTTCGAATGCTCATTGTGCTTCGGAGAGTCGAACCTCATGCTCTTAGCAGTAGTGCTCTCACTTCATGACAGTCTTCGATGAGACTAGAAAACGGGCTTTCAGACAATTTCAATTTTACAGTAAGGGATATTGCAGCAGCAGACGTCTCTCTTCCAATTAATTTAATTTCAGAGCAACGCACTGCTAAGCAGCGCCCTACTGAATTCTGCTGATCAGAGCTATAAGCTAAAAATCCGGGACCACCATCGCCTAAGATCGCAAGGCATCGTTAGCTGTGATCCGCGCCAATCGACTAAGTAACGAAGTAGGTGGGTAGTATTGGTCAGTGCGCGACACCGCTTGTGATTTGTGATGGATTACGGTTGGAAAGCATCTTTCGAACCTCACATTAATCATCTTATGATCTCCGGCTTCTGTCTGTGCATCGGTTTATCTCTCTCTCTCTCTGACATGCACATTTCGCGTAGTTTGGAAGCTCTTTTTAGTGGAAAAATAAGTGATTTAAGTATCAATCGATAATTGCTGATTTCCGAATCTTGTGTGCTTTTAAGCTTCACTATTCTATTTTCTGATGCTGGAAACTTCATTCATTATCTTCTTCTAGAGAATCGGATCAGAGAGACGTAAAAGAAAATCAGAATCTGAAATAGTTTGGTCTTTCAGAAGAACTTCTAGAATTCCGCTGAAACTGAAGCACTCGTCGCCGCAAAAGGGCGCTGTTACCGGCGACCCGAACACTTGTAGTCGTTGCATTTCTCGCTTATCCAGTTTTGGGGGCTGCCTGACAGCTTCCGCACGTCTCTTCTTGATATCTACGTCATTATTGCTTCGTTTGGAATGTGATGCTCTCTGATTCTTCCAGATTTCTAGATCTGTAAAAAGCTAGAACGGCGTGATGGTCTTCTCTTCAGATGCCAGCGTCTGGATTCTTCAGAGCTATCTGAAAATCCATTTTTCAATCGGTGAATTGGTTCCGTTAAATAATATTAATAATATTATTAATAATAATATTAATAATAATTATAATTATTATTATTATGTCTATAAGAATGGTCAAGGGGGGAGGGTAGTGGAGAGGGACGCCTACATTGCAAAGAGATGGGTAAAACAGAGAGAGAGAGAGAGACACGAGAAGACGTGGAGACGACGTAGCGGCAAATCTGGTTGTGTAGAGCGCGAAGCCGAGGGATCGTGGTGGTCAGCCGGTTCCTGTGGGGAAGCGACGACCGAAGCGGCTTGTTACCCGCCGCGGATGAGACGACACATGCTGCTGGGGCTGTCGTCTCGTCTCTTGCCATATCCTCCTCCGCTTTCTTCGCCCTTTTTCAACATTTTTCAGGCAATTTCACTTTTTCGCAACTTTTCCGATTTAGATGTGATAGAATGTGCCATCGCAATTTTATTTCTTAAAAAACCAATTACAGCACTGGCCATAAAGGTATGATGTTATGGTTCTCCATTCGCTGCCCACAGTCTTTTCTTGCTTTATTTTCAGCTTTTTCTGAAGCTGAAAATACATTGCTCAAAGATCCCCATCCCGCAATGCTCTTCTTCTTCTTGCCGGTGCTCATTCTGCTCATTCTATGTACATGCAGTACCGGCCATAAAGGTATTATTATCCTGATACCTTTATGGCCAGTACTGTATGTAGAATGAGCATTGCGGGATTTTTCAGATCTTTAGACAATGTAATCAGAAGCAGGTAACTTAAATGTCTGAAAAAGCTGAAAATAAAGCACCTGGAGCAAGAAAGACTATAATTAATACCTTTATGGCCGCGGCACTGTATTTCTAGTTACCGTCGATTTAGGATGACTTCTGGAAGTCGAAGGCAGTTCAGAAACTTGCCGTTTTAAATGGAAAAAAACTCGGTTTTCCACGGCAATGTGCCTGCCAATTGCATGGGCAGCTTGCCGTATGCCTGCCAAAACTTGTTTCTTCCCTCCCCCCCCCTCCACTATAAGGAAGTTGTAGACCAAATTGCCCATAGTTGTATACAGCAATCTTCCTTCTTTAATAGCAACTTGCCCAATGCCACGGCAGCTTGCCGAATGCCATAGCTCATTGCTCTATGTCTGCCCCAGAACTAGTTAGCTTTTTCCCTCCTCCCCCCCGGCAATATGCCAATTACCCATAGAAACTGTGCAGTTGTCCGGCAATCTTCTGTCTTACATAGCACCTTGCCTAATTGTACGGCAACTTGCCGAATGCCTGCCAAAACTTGCTTCCTACCCCTTCCCCTCCCCGGCAACATGCCAGTTGCACATAGCAACTGTGCAGTTGTACGGCAACTTTCCGTCTTACATAGTAAATTGCCTAATGCCACGGCAACTAGCCGAATGCCAAAGCTCATTGCCCTATGTCTGCCAAAACTAGCTACCTTCTTCCCTCCCCCCCCCGGCAATATGCCAACTGCACATAGCAACTGTGCAGTTGTGCGGCAAGTTGCCCATCGTTTTGTACGGCAATCTTCTGTCTTACATAGCACCTTGCCTAATTGTACGGCAACTTGCCGAATGCCTGCCAAAACTTGCTTCCTACCCCTTCCCCTCCCCGGCAACATGCCAGTTGCACATAGTAACTGTGCAGTTGTACGGCAACTTTCCGTCTTACATAGTAAATTGCCTAATGCCACGGCAACTAGCCGAATGCCAAAGCTCATTGCCCTATGTCTGCCAAAACTAGCTACCTTCTTCCCTCCCCCCCCGGCAATATGCCAACTGCACATAGCAACTGTGCAGTTGTGCGGCAAGTTGCCCATCGTTTTGTACGGCAATCTTCTGTCTTACATAGCACCTTGCCTAATTGTACGGCAACTTGCCGAATTCCTGCCAAATCACATGTCCAGCAGCTCCCATCTTAGTTTCTTAGTCTTCTGATGCCTTTTTGGTGAAGATTCTTCTAATTTTGTGCAGTGAGTGTTTTCTGAAAAACCGTCTTCAAAAAATGCGTGGATCTGGCAGTAGCGGGTGAGCATTTCGCGAGCAAAACTGGAAAACATCAGACTTCAATTTCTCGCTATAATACAAGAAGATTACATTGCATTTTCAGCACTTTCAGACATTTTCAGAGCGCGTCAATACGTTGCATAAGTGGCTTACACACTGCTGCTACTATCTGTATATTTTCCTTTCTTTTCTCTCCAACTTTAACGAGATTCCATTCTTTCATTCTCCATCCTTTGTTCTGTAACTTCGGAAAGATGTAATCTGAAAATGTGGCGATTTCAGTCACAGTCAAACCGGCCATAAAGGTATGTATTATGGTTTTATAGTTGCCATTCGAAACACAGTCAGTGTCGCTGCCCCCACACAGTCTTTCTTGGAGCATTTTCAGCTCTTTCTGATTAGATTGCCTAAAAATCCCCCATCCCGCAATGCTCTTCTTCTTCTTCTTCTTTTTGTCGGTGCTCACGCATCGGCCATAAAGGTATTAAATTATGGTTTTTCTACAATATCATACCTTTATGGCCGGCGCTTCTTCTTTGGCTTTTTCTCATCCAAATTCTGATTTCAGATGCTTCCAAACCTCGACCCGATTCTCATCCTTTTCCCCTTCGTTTTCTTCACCACTACGGTAGCGCAATTCACGTCGCAAACGTACCCGGATCCGCGGTTGGATCCCTTCTCGTGTCGATTGGCGCTTCCGTCGCAAGTCTGTGATCCCTCTGCAATTGTGTCGGATGAAGAGAGAAGTCGATTGGTGCAACGTGCCAATCAGCTTCATTCACTGACTTCTGGAATCAAGAACACGTCGCCGTCATGCGCGCTGATGCCCGATCGGAATCTGGAGGTGACTTCTTCTTCTTCTTTTCTCTTGGGGGGGGGGGGGCTTTCTACTCGTGGAATTTCAGATTCCTGACGTTGAAAACAAAGAAAAAATGATAGGAATACTAGAAATTTCAGATCATCGTCGCAATTATAGACAAAATCGGAAGCGTTCCAGGAGTGCCAGTTGACATTGAGAAGTTCGCGAATAATTTGAAGAGAAAATATCAGAACTTCCAGGTATTTCGTCATCACCGTTCGACATAATTCTAGATTTCCGATTTTCAGGACGTCGGAATGTGCGACACAACGGTGCTCATCGTCAATTCCAGACAGGATCGACAAGTGTTCACAGTGGCCGGAAGAGACGCCAAGATCTCGAAGGACACCCTGAAATCCGCTTTTGAGCGCAACA
Source organism: Caenorhabditis inopinata (assembly GCA_003052745.1). NCBI lineage: Eukaryota > Metazoa > Nematoda > Chromadorea > Rhabditida > Rhabditidae > Caenorhabditis > Caenorhabditis inopinata. The sequence goes on along the minus strand of AP018152.1, from coordinate 3,900,393 downwards.
TTGGCCACTTCAAAACCGGCAGATACGCGCTTGGCCTTGAAGGAATGATCGAAGTGATCGTCGCCGCCTATTCAAACGCCCATATTGTGCAGGTTCCGACTCCGGACGCCTTCAAACCGACTGAGTGAGTCGTCGAGCAGCACTGGAGAAGCGATCTGAAAATATGGCTCTAATATTTCAGCTTCATACCGTCTCCCTCCTCGGCTGCCACCACCGGTGCCGTCTCCGCAGTCGAATCGCATCCGTTCCGAGCTTCAGGACTTCCGAATAGTGTTCAGCCAGCGAAGAGACCCTTCGCAGCACTCAACACAATTCACGAGAATATTGAAGAAGACGACAAGGTTCGTGGCTCTCGCTATCTGAATTGCCTAGAAGATGCACTCTGAAATTTCAGATCTGGGTGTCGATTCTCCAGCAGTCCATCGCTCGTTGTGGACAGAACGAGGCAGACCTGCCGAAGCACGTGAGAGCCGTTGTCGAAGGTTTGTATTGAATCTGACAGCTCGAATCAGCATGCGAATTTCAGAAGCCATGAACATCTCTCTGAAACTGATCTCCGACCCTCGTTACAACAAAATTGAAGAAGACACCGAGCAGAACAAGGAGGTCTTGGGAAGCCGAGCAAAGTAAGTTGGCTAGAAGGAAATTCAGATTGCTCAAGCTTTCCATTAGGGCAATTAAGGTGCAGGATGCCGGGCATTTGCCCAAGCGCCATTTTTGTTTTAGGATTTCAGATCGAATTGGCTTGAAGCTGATTTTCAGCGCCGTAAGGAGTTTTCTGTGGCTCTTACTTAACTGCGTCAGTAGAAGCTTGAATTTTCAGACGGAAAACTGAAAATTTCGTAACTCACAGCCTTTCCCCCCTTAGAATCACAAAAATGACGTCGTCAGCGAATCGCAGATGCCTGAAATCTAATTCCACGTCCTGCTCCTGCCTGCTCTCTGGAAGAATGATGGATAGCGGTTCTATTAAAGTCGAGAATTCTGAGCCTCCGCTGTATTCTTAACACCATTGAGTATCGCCCATTCTCCAAGCCTTCTTCAGCTCAATTCCGGCTTGAATTCGCTATTTCTAGAGAGCAATCTATCGTGGTAGACGGGCTCTTCGACGTGGACTCTTCTGCTTCCCTTTTTACTTTCAGTTTTTGGGTGTTCGGCCACCAAAATGATGTCATCAGCGAATCTCAGATGTCTGAAATCTAGTATAAATAGCCCTGCTTCTGTAGACTCTTCCAGATTAAAGCTGAAATTCAAGGCCGCCTCTCCCCCCCCCCCCATTTCTCAAATTGCAGCATTCTGTTTTCAGAGCCTGGGACTCAGCCATCAACGAGTTCATCCGACCGCTCTTCCAAAAGTACCGCCACTCCATCGTCTCCGGCGGAGCACAAAGCTGTCCAGTGAGCTCGGCGAGCAGCAGGAAGAGAAGGCATTTCTAAGCGCTTCTCGAAGGCTTCTCGAAGGACTTTCTGTAAATTGTCTGGCATTTGATTTTCTGTTTAATGCGGGTCTCCTCATCTATACTTCTTGTTGCAGCAGCATAAAATTGAAAAATAAAGTTTTTTCCCCCCCCCAAGCCGTGACATTTGATGAGATTCTGAAATTCCCCCACGTCGCGCCCCACTAGTGAATCGACGACAGTTTCATTTCTCGTTTTCAAGAAACGCTGGAAACTCCCATTTTACTCCCAATTTCCTGTTTCTCCGTTCAATGCCACGTGGTGTACAAGTAAGTTCGATTTCGATTTTGTTGGAATCGCCTCCAACCTTCCCCCCCCTGCAGAGTCTCAGTCAGACGACTAGGAATCCTTGAAAAATAAGCAAAAAATTGAATTTGCGAGCTGAAAATTCCTAGCTCGCAGCAAATATGGAGGGCGGAACCGAACCTGCGATGCAAAACTCTCAGCCATCCCTCTTCCCACATCGACCACCAGCGCCTGCTTTTCGTCAAGTGGGGAATGCATATATGAAGGAAGGGGAAAGAAGGGGACTAGGAAATTGCGCGGAGCTCCGGATTTTCAGATCTCGAAATATCTCGATTTCCAGGAATTTCGGCAGAATTTCGAATTTTTAGGAAACTTTTTAGAAAATGCACTTTTCTGCTGAAAAAAAACCTCCAGATTACTGCTCAGCGCCAAAAAAAGTCACTTCCCCCCAAATTTTCTCTGAAAGTGATCACCATTAAGGCTGAAAGGGGTTCCAGAAGAACTGCGTCTCGCGTTCTATGTATAAAACATGCAAATGCACACACACACAATTGACTGAAGCCCGCCGCATGATAATGTGACTGATAATGTGTCATTGCATTGATTATTTTGATCGGTGTTGGTGCATTCATTGTGCTCTCCCAATACATTGCTGCTCATTTCGACATTTTGCTCTTTTCAAGACTTTTTCAAGATTTCGGACGTACCAGCGCAAAAGTATCAGATTTTTCCATCTGCCATCGATATTTCGAAAGCATTGCGAGTAAGTTCCTCTCATCATCGCTTCCTAAGCCTAAGCCTAAGCCTAAGCCTAAGCCTAAGCCTAAGCCTAAGCCTAGCCCTCCTCAATTCCCACTGGGCTTTTAGCGTCGTGATAGCTAGACAATGTGCTCTTTCTTGATCCCCCCCTTGGATTCTGCGGCTTCTGCTAAGCACGGTGATCGGAAGACGGAAGACGATAGAAAATATTCTGAAAATTCAAAAATGCGGCGAAAATTATTACATTTTCGCATATTTCAATTCTTGTGAGAATTGTCTGAAGACGTCAAAAAGCCTAAGCTTAAGCCTAAGCCTAAGCCTAAGCTTAAACCTAAGTTTAAGCTTAAGCCTAAGTCTAAGCCTAAGCCTAAGCCTAAGCCTAAGCTTAAGCCTAAGCCTAAGCCTAAGCCTAAGCCTAGCCCTCCTCAATTCCCACTGGGCTTTTAGCGTCGTGCCAGCTAGACAATGTGCTCTTTCCCAATGGTGTGGAGACCCCCCCCCTTGGATTCTGCGGCTTCTGTTAAGCACGGTGATCGGAAGACGGAAGACGATAGAAAATATTCTGAAAATTCAAAAATGCGGCGAAAATTATTACATTTTCGCAGATTTCAATTCTTGTGAGAATTGTCTGAAGACGTCAAAAAGTCTAGAAGTAGAAGCTCCCTCTTTATGAACAGCTCACTATATTCAGCGTGAAGCGGTCGCCGACAACCCTCCCGGATGCTGTGACGTGTTCCTTGACTTGCTCCGCGCGTGCGGCCTCGTGTGCTACGTGGCGTGCCCACCAGTCCCGTCGGTGATCACTCGGAAGCTGGCGTTCCATCCGCCGGAACGAGGAATCACGTATCGGATAGCGCTGAAGTCGGATCCGGAGAAACGCGTGAAAAACGTGCGGTGTTGTCGCGGAGAGCCGATCCAACTGGTGGTGCGAAACATCTCGAACGGCACCGACTACATTCATTCGGAAAGGGAGGTGGAGGTGTTCACGGTGACGACTTCTAACAACAATGAGCTGGTGTGCATCAAGTGTTCGCCGGACAACTACTCTAATGATCAGGCCGTCGCGGATCAGGTGGTGCTCTTCTGTCAGCCGAACTCCTCGGATCTCGGCGGCTTTCTACAACCCAACTCGATGAACTTTGTCACCTATGCCAACGTTTTTGTGACTGACGTTTATGCCTTTGACTATTCTGGGTGAGCTCAGTCCTTCTTGGTGAGCCAAACTCTCCATTTCCAGCTACGGCTACTCATCTGGCAATCAGGGCGAGAAGAACATGTACGCCGACGTGCGAGCCGTCTACGAAAAGATCCGCGAGACGAGACCCGACAAGAGGGTGATTCAGAATGCCTCCCCCCCCCTCTCTATGCTCACTTTTTTCAGATCGTGCTCATGGGCTATAGTATCGGAACGACGGCGGCCGTCGACATCGCCGCCACAAATCCCGACGCGCTCGCTGGAGTGGTGCTCATTGCGCCGTTCACTAGTGGCCTACGACTGTTCTCGAGTAAACCCGACAAGCCGGAGACGTGCTGGGCGGACTCGTTCACCAAGTATACATACTTACACGCCGACCGTTTTTTTTGCTCTTCAATTCTAACTGAATTTCAGTTTCGATAAGATCAATCGTGTGGAGACTCGAGTGCTGATCTGTCATGGTGATCTAGACGAGGTCATTCCGTTGGCTCATGGAATGGCTCTCTACGAAAAACTGAAAAACCCGGTGCCGCCGCTAGTTGTCCACGGAGCCAATCATCATACGATTCTCAGTGGGAAGTATATTCAGGTTTTCACTCGTATTGCAAGGTAATTCATATTCTGAAAATCTGAAAATCTGAAAATGCGGAGCTGTGCACTTGGGCTTGGCTCCCCCTTTTTTATGAGAGCTCCGGGGCTGCTGGCTCTCATTCGAATTGCAGTCATTGCACACGAATGGTAGCAGTCAGTTTGATGCTCAGCTCTATAGAAAGTGTTCACTGGTGCTGCTGGCTGGAGCTGTGATCTTGGAGCATTGCAGAGAATCCTCTCTACTCTGAAAATGGGCGCTATCTTAGTTGGGGTCATTTTTGGAGGTTTTTCTAATTTTTTTTTGTTGTACAATTGCTTGTTGTTACTGTTAGCGTGGCGCTTACCCCCCCCCCCCCCAAACCACGATTCAATCTGAAAATCCGGAGCTCTGCGCCCTTTACTCGCCCCCTTCATTCCCCTTCATTCCCCATCTTTCCTATATGCATTCTCCCCGTTGCAATAAGCAAGCAGCGGTGGCCGAGGCGGGAAGATGGTGGAATGGGAGTCTGTGCGTGTGGGTTCGGTTCCCCCTTGATTCCAATTTTTTTTGCTTTTTTGATTTTGAATAAAATTGCTGTAAAAACTGCTAGTGTTACTCGAGTATGTCTAATAACATTTTTAGAAACAAAAATTTTCCAAAAAAGTCGAGAAAAACCATTAAACCCCCCCCCAACTAAGATAGCGCCTGCGGATTATAACGGGGAGCGATCTTGTCTGAAAGAAGCTTTTCCAGCATCAAAATTAGAGCAGAGACTGCGGTGAGCTCCCGAGCATTTCAGCAATTTCCAGTAGGCTAGTGTAGGCTTTGTAAAGAAGCAAGGAAGCTGAAAGCTGAAAATCTTGCTGCTCTTCTAGCCTTTTCTGCTGAAAATCAGCCTGAAAAGCGCTGCTTCGTTCAGTTTTCTGTGAGCTTGTGCGCTACCTTGGAGCATGCATTGCATTTTGAGAGCCGTGTGCTAATTTCTTGAATAGGAGGAGAGCTTGAGAGCTGATGCGGTTGATGGCTCGGAGAGAGAAAGAGCAAGATCACTGCTGAAATCTAAAGCCTGTGCCGAAGATCTGAAAATCCTCTCTACTCTGAAAATGAGCAAATCCCATTGGGGAGCGATCTTGTCTGAAAGAAGCTTTTCCAGCATCAAAATTAGAGCAGAGACTGCGGTGAGCTCCCGAGCATTTCAGCAATTTCCAGTAGGCTAGGGTAGGCTTTCTAAAGAAGCAAGGAAGCTGCTCTTCTACCTTTTTCTGCTTAAAATCAATCTAAAAATCGGGGAGCGATCTTGTCTGAAAGAAGCTTGCTGTGAGCTTCATCTGAGAACCTTCCCCTCCCCCCCCCCCCCCCCAACCAGGATTTCAGAAGTTTTCAGCTGGCTAGTGTAGGCTTTCTAATGAAGCTGAAAATCTTGCTGCTCTTCTAGTTTTTTTTGCTGAAAATCAACCTAAAAACGGTGCTCTGTTCAGTTTCCTGTGAGCTTGTGCGCTACCTTGGAGCATGCATTGCATTTTGAGAGCCGTTGCAGAAAGGCTCTGTGCTAATTTCTTGAATAGGAGGAGCTCGGAGAGAGAGAGAGAAATCTGGAGCCTTCCAGGTTCTGGAGCATCCTCTCTACTCTGAAAATGAGCCACATCCCAGAGAAGTCTTTTCTAGAGCTTGTCTGAAAGAAGCATTTCCAGCATCAAAATTAGAGCAGAGACTGCGGTGAGCTCCCGAGCATTTCAGCAATTTTCAGCAGGCTAGTGTAGGCTTTCTAAGGAAGCAAGGAAGCTGCTCTTCTAGTTTTTTCTGCTGAAAATCAACCTAAAACGCGGGGAGCGATCTTGTCTGAAAGAAGCTTGCGATGAGCTTCATCTGAGAATCTTCCCCCCGAGCATTTCAGCGATTTCCAGCAGGCCAATGTAGGCTTTCTGAAGAAGCAAGACCCGCTCGTTAGTGTCTGAAAATCATGCTGCTCTTCTAGTTTTTTCTGCTGAAAATCAACCTAAAAAGAGGGGAGCGATCTTGTCTGACAGAAGCTTGCGGTGAGCTTCATTTGAGAGCCCCCCCCCCCGAGCTGAAAATCTTGCTGCTCTTCTAGCTTTTGCTGCTGAAAATCAACCTAAAAAACGGTGCTCTGTTCTTCAGCTTCCTTCGACACGAAACTCTGGTGAGCTGCCGGTCAGCCGAAGTGAACACCTCGTCGATGAGCACGTCCAAGAACCCGAACACCACCGACGGATGAATATATGTCTTTCTCGTATTGGCTGTGAATCTATAAACACGTGTGTGCACAATTCTTTCTCTTTTTTTTTCTTGATTTTCACTCAAATTGCTTTCAAATCATTTCAATGAAGCGTAATGTACTTATTGTCTAACTGTAAACTTGAGCGGGAATCCCAGTGACGGCTTCGTGATTATCTCGGGCAGCGGAATGTTCTTCAGAAGGCCGACGTCGGTGTGCACGTCGAAGCGCCGCAGAATCCAGGAGACTACCGTCTTCTCCTCTTGCATTGCGAACTTCTGACCGATGCAGTTGCGTGGTCCTGCGCTGAACGGGATGTAGGCGTAGGCGTGTCTCTTGGTCACTTCCTCCTCGCTGAATCTCTCGGGATCGAACACCTCGTGATTCTTGTAATTCCGAGGGTTATTTTGAATGAATGCAGGTGAGACTAGCACGGAGCAGCCCTTTGGGATCGTCATGCCATCTGAAAGAAGGATTGTTGAAGGCGGTTAGGGCGGGGGGGCGGTGGGTCCAATGGTTTTTAGTCATTTTTTGTTGTACAATTTTTTGTGGTTACTGTTTTCACGCGTGGCGCTTACCCGTCGCTCGAAATCCACGATTCGATCTGAAAATTCTGAGCACCCCGACGACGAGGACATTCAAATTGATACTGATAACAGCGACAACATCGAATACGATAACTTACATGAACCTGGTAGGAAAGCATACGGAGACTTAGTAAATGTTTGGTTTTTCAGATTTGGGAGAGCGACTACGTTCAGAATCGGATGAAGTTATAACTTTCGTCGCTGCTGCCTGTTTTGCTCGTTCTACCGATTCTGATTTTAAACGATTCCTGGCTTCTCATGATGATGCAAAATTCAGAGAAAAGGTTACCAGTCTGTGGAAGAACACATTTTGTAAAATTACAAAGCATTTTTTTTGTAATAATTGCGGAGCAGAAGGAGGCGTGGATTCGAAATGGTAACTTTTTCCGTTTCGAGCTTTTCAATAATGTCGTTTGCAGTTGTGGAACAGTGATTGAAAATCACAGACTCAGAGCGTTCGAACAAGTGCGAGAAATCGTCGAAGAAAACTTCTCGAAAATCATGGAAGTCCGGTAGAAACTACGGCAAGACAAGACGTTCGCGCATAATCTACAAGGTGAATACCTTCGGAAATTATGGGAAATGGAAGACAAGGGGAAATTGAATCTTTCTACTATCGGAAGTATTGATGGCGTGTCTCTCAATGGAAATACAAAGTGGGTCATATCCTAACTCGAACCTAAACGAATGAAGATATACGAATTCGGAAAGAAAAATCATTTTCAAATATAATTAGAGAGAGATTTGGGGGAATCCTGCCGATGGAGGCTTATAACTTCCTTCAAAATTGACCAAAACCGGAAAGATATCAACTTGTTCAGCGATCCGAGATCTACAATTTGAGATTCTCCCCAAGCCAAAATGTTAATTTTGAAGGAAGTTATGACCTTCTCAAGTAGCACTACTGCACTACTTAATTACCCATGGAGCTACAGGCGCTTCTAGAAATCAAAATTCACTGTGCGTCGTAGAATTCACCTATTAAAGTACTAAAAATCACCTAAAAATCTACAAAAATGGAAAAAGAGAAGCTGAATTCGACTTTTCCCCACTCGCAGCATCTCTCGATCGTCTTCGATCCTCGATGGAACACGAGAAGATGGTGGATACACACAAAGCGTCAGACTTGACGAAAATTTATAGAAACTATTTTTCTAGATTTTTAAGCTTGAAAATGTGCTTTTTTTGCAGTTAACTTCGGCAAATTTCACTCGAATTTGCTAAACCGCGAAGTGTGAATTTTTTTTTAAATTTCCAGCTACGGTTGTCAGTGACAATGTTGCGTACACGCGCACACTGCACGCGTAACTGCACTATTTTCACAATTTAAATATTTCCCTAATTCTCATTTTCTCCAAATGTATTCCCATTTCGCTGTTAAAAATCTCGGTATTTATCAGGTAAAATCAGACAAACTGAATACGAAAAATAATTCATCGAATTTTCAGCTACCCATGCTCTCTGTTCAGGTTCCTAAGGCTGATTCAACCCGACACGGCACCACCTGCAGCGCCCGAAGGATTAAAGCATTAACGGTAGCTCTTTCATTTCAAATTATCGACAAAAAATTGAGTAAAGAAGTGGGGAAACCGATCTTCAAAAATCGCATTAAATTTGTCTAATTTTGGGACAATACTTTTAAAAAATGTAATTTTGTCCAACAAGGAGTGCCGTGTGACCATCTTCTAAAAATCTTCTTTAAAAAATGAGAAAACCCCCTCAAAAGTTCCATTTCGACCAAATGAAGCACTTGAAATTGTTCCAATGTAAGATTTCAGCAAAAAAATTTCTTCGAAAAGAATAAAGAGCAATAAAATTACGTTCTTTGGTCAAGATCCCTTCTGAGAATTCCATGAACTTTTAGGATATGTGGAAAGTGCCTCGCCGAAACGGAGAAGCGATTGAAAGAGTTCCAAGAGGATTTTGCCGAGTGAGTTTCGAATTGCGTTTCACTCCAAACATCATCATTTCAGAGACAATAACTTCCAACTTTACCTAAACGTCATTGGAAACGTGGACACTGCTCCGGAGGAACAGGCACTCTTCTCGGATGATGAAGTTCCGTCTGAGAATAATCCCATCAACAATCAAGAAATCGTCTCCTCTGATAACGTCGATTAAAATTTTCTTTATTCCTTTTGCTCTATCTTTTTTCCTTGTTTTGTTGCCCCATTTGTTGCTGTTTTTGAATAAACCAAGTTAAAAAAAACTGATGTTCAATAATCAAGTGAAAAAACACGATTACTGAAGGATTGCGCAGCAGTCGATTGCTCAAGGGTTAGTAATCAATTATTGAATTCATTCGACAACCGATTGTCTACGCCTCAGTAATCACTCGCACACTGATTACTAATTCTTCGCTAACCCCGTTTTACCTGTGAAGCGATTGGTGCTTTTCAGAAACAAAAATAATTCAAAAATAATCACCAATCTCGAATTCCGCCTCGACGGATCGAGCGATTTGAGGGACTGATGGACGCATTCGCAACGCTTCCTTCACGCACTTCTCCAGATATTTCATTCTCCGCAGATCGTCCACTGTGCAATCTCTAGAGGTTCCTTCTGAAAAAATGGCGTCAGTGCGTCAAAATGCTGAAAAAGGACTAGCCGAAGATCGCATCGAGCTCCTGAACACACTTCCTTTGGTATTCTGCGTGATTCGCCAGGCACCACAGCGTCCATCCGATTCCCGATGATGTCGTGTCGTGGCCCTCGAACATGAAAGTGTCGACTTCTTCTCGAATATCTTCATATTGGAGCCCACCTTCCTCCTTTTTCTGAAACTCATTGAGATGCTCCTTTAAGAAAAGCACTTTTCTATTACCTCAATCAGAATATCCAGGAACGCCTTTTTCCGGTCATCCTCCTGCTCCACAAGAGCTCCGTGGGTCTCGTCGTGGTGCTCGCGCATTCTGCGTTCGATGACTCTTGTGGTGAACGACGTGACAATTTGCAGATTCCTCTGAAACTCCGCGTCGAAGCCCGTCAAACTGCTGACAGGCTTGAGCCAAAGCCAAGGCATTCGCTGGTATTTGAACGCGAGCCGATTCATCTCATTGACAGCGATCACATAGGGATGAGTGTGATTCGTCTGAGCGCTCACCGTGGTGCCCATCGCGGTTTCTGGAGAAGATCTTTACGATTCGCCGGGCGTTTTTTAGCGGCCTCGTTAGCAGTGTGTGTTTTCGATCCCGGTTCGGTGAATTAATCGATTCCTAGTTTCGAAAAAAGAACCGATTAAGTACCGAATAAAAATCGGTGACTTTGGAGTCGAAAAAGAATCGATTAAGAATCGAAACGAATTCTTCGATTCTTTACCGATTCCAAGTCATCGAGCAAGAATCGATAAAAGAATCGAAAATTTGAAGAATCGATTCCACATTTTTCGATTCCTTTTCGATTCTTTACCGATTCCGGCTGGCTCCGGGACATTTCAAAACCGGTCGTTTCAAAACCGGACATTTCAAAACCGGTCGTTTCAAAACCGGACATTTCAAAACCGGACATTTCAAAACCGGACGTTTCAAAACCGTGATTTCGACTATTAAAGTGTTTTCGAGATTTTTAGTTTTTTTAATCCCGAAAACACATTAATAGTCGAAATCACGGTTTTGAAAAGTCCGGTTCTGAAAAGACCGGTTTTGAAATGTCCGGTTTTGAAATGTCTCGGTTTTGAAACGTTCGGTTTTGAAATGTCCAGTTTTGAACTGCCCAGTTTTGAAATGTCCGGTTTTGAAATGTCTTGGTTTTGAAATGTCTCGGTTTTGAAATGTCCGGTTTTGAAATGTCTCGGTTTTGAAATGTCTTGGTTTTGAAATGTCTTGGTTTTGAAATGTCTCGGGTTTGAAATGTCCGGTTTTGAAATGTCTTGGTTTTGAAATGTCTTGGTTTTGAAATGTCTTGGTTTTGAAATGTCTTGGTTTTGAAATGTCTCTGTTTTGAAATGTCCGGTTTTGAAATATCTTGGTTTTGAAATGTCTCGGTTTTGAAATGTCCGGTTTTGAAATGTCTTGGTTTTGAAATGTCTCGGTTTTGAAATGTCTAGGTTTTGAAATGTCTTGGTTTTGAAATGTCTTGGTTTTGAAATGTCCGGTTTTGAATCGGTAAAGAATCGAAAAGGAATCGAAACTCGAAAGAATCGATACGATTCCGGTTAAAAAGAATCGATTCTTTACCGATTCCGGCTGGCTCCGGGACATTTCAAAACCGGACATTTCAAAACCGGACATTTCAAAACTGGACGTTTCAAAACCAGACATTTCAAAACCGGATATTTCAAAACTGGACGTTTCAAAACCGGGCATTTCAAAACCGGACATTTCAAAACCAGACATTTCAAAACCGGACGTTTCAAAACCGGACATTTCAAAACCGGACGTTTCAAAACAGTGATTTCGACTATTAAAGGGTTTTCGAGATGTTTAGTTTTTTTTTAATCCCGAAAACACATTAATAGTCGAAACCACGGTTTTGAAACGTCCGGTTTTGAAATGTCCCGGAGCCAGCCGGAATCGGTAAAGAATCGATTCTTTTTAACCGGAATCGTATCGATTCTTTCGAGTTTCGACCCAAGAATCGATACGGAAAAATCGAAAGACACACTGCTCGAGTCTCGCCTACCACAGATAATATCCAGCGCGCATCGCTTTACGTACGGAAACGCGTCGATTGTGCTGTCCGCGGCGCTGCTCGCTGCACTCTCGATTTGTTCCAGCAAAATCTGAAATTCCGAATTTTTGAATCGAATGAAGCAGTGACCAACTCTGCTCTGATTATCGAAGACCGTCTGGAAGTCAACGAGCACGTTGAAATGGAAGGAGGGCGTGAGCATCTTGCGACGAGCTCTCCATTTCTCACCGCCGGCTAGTAGCAGACCCGTGCCGAGCCACGGAAGGAAAATGTCGTATTCGCTGCTCTTATTGATTAGAACATTGCTCTCCAGAACTTTCTGCAAAGCTTCTTAAAATGCTGAAAATTGAGCCCAGCCGTACCTTAACAGCTTCCGGAGTCAATGCAATCACCATTGGGAAGGGTCCAATCCAGAACTTGGCCAGTGAGCATCCTTTCGACGAGTACTCCAATCCCCAGTTGTATAGCTGAAGAGCGAATTCTGAATGAAGACGTGTGGCTAGCTGATTCGCAATTTCCGCGTTGCTCACCGACAGGATCCGTCTTAAATCGATAGGCGGTTCCGATGAAGGGCAGCGCCAACGGACCGTCAATCTTCGCCAGCAGCTCGTACAATCTCATTCGCTCCTGAAGGCGTGCAGAGTTTAGTTTAGAAGCGTTCGCTTGAAAATTGAAACCAACTTTTATAAAGCTCATCACTCGGCTCAGATTGAAGAGCACATAGAGCAGGATTAGAGCAAGGATGTACACGGCGACACCCATTTTGGGAGTGAGCAATTCTCTTCTGAAAATGGTAGCTGCTCCCTGGATTGCGCTGCGCTGATTCCTATAAAAATAGTGAAAAGTGTAGTCTAGTGGCGTGTTTGCACATGTTAAGGAGCACTGATAGCAAGAGCAAGACCACTAGAGCTGGCTAGAAAGTTCGGATGCTCACGGAGCTCTCGAAAACCTGAAAATCCAGCGGATTCAGAAGGCGGCTGGGGGAATAGAGCGTTTTCAGCTCGGCCAGAGTTGCATCGGATTTTGGGAACTCGGAATCCGGAAAACGGAAAACGGAAAACAAATTTTTCACGGAATCCGGAATTCCGCGCTTCTCTCCAGAGTAGGGCGGAACTGGATTTTGGGAACTCGGAATCCGGAATCCGGAAAACGGAAAAAAATTTTTTTTCACGGAATCCGGAGTCCGGAAAACGGAATTTAAAAAACCACGAAATTGGATTTTGGGAACTCGGAATGCGGAATCCGGAAAACGGAAAAAAATTTTTTTTCACGGAATCCGGAGTCCGGAAAACGGAATTTAAAAAACGGCGAAATTGGATTTTGGGAACTCGGAATGCGGAAAGCGGAAAAATATTTTTTCACGGAATCCGGAAAAAAATTTTTTCACGGAATCTGGAAAACGGAAAAAAAAACATTTTTCACGGAATCCGGAATTCGGAAAACGGAATGAAAAAAACGGCGGAATCCGGAATTCGGAATTCCGCCCTTCTTTCCAGAGTAGGGCGGAATTGGATTTTGGGAACTCGTAAACCGGAATCCGGAAAACGGAAAAAAAAAATTTTTTCACGGAATCCGGAGAACGGAATGAAAAAAACGGCGGAATCCGGAATTCGGAATTCCGCCCTTCTCTCCAGAGTAGGGCGGAATCGGATTTTGGGAACTCGTAAACCGGAATCCGGAAAACGGAAAAAAAAAATTTTTCACGGAGTCCGGAAAACGGAATTTAAAAAACGGCGAAATTGGATTTTGGGAACTCGGAATGCGGAAAGCGGAAAAATATTTTTTCACGGAATCCGGAAAAAAATTTCTTCACGGAATCTGGAAAACGGAAAAAACATTTTTCACGGAATCCGGAATTCGGAAAACGGAATGAAAAAAACGGCGGAATCCGGAATTCGGAATTCCGCCCTTCTTTCCAGAGTAGGGCGGAATTGGATTTTGGGAACTCGGACACCGGAATCCGGAAAACGGAAAAAAAACTTTTTTCACGGAATCCGGAATCCGGAAAACGGAATGAAAAAAAGGGCGGAATCCGGAATTCGGAATTCCGCCCTTCTCTCCAGAGTAGGGCGGAGTTGGATTTTGGGAACTCGGAATCCGGAATCCGGAAAACGGAAAAAAATTTTTTTTTTTCACGGAATCCGGAATCCGGAAAACGGAATTCCGCCCTTCTCTGCTGAGCATTGAGAAGCGCGACTACTGTAACGTATAGTAAAAGGAGTTTGGGGGGGGGTGACAATTTTGCACAAATTTTTTGCTCTTTTTCGAGGCGACTGCAGTGAAGCGCTCATCTCACTCATTTTCAGCGCTATTCCAGAATTTCCAGAAGAGCCTCGGCTCGGCTCCGATGCACACAGCGTAAAAATTGGAAAATAAATTAAACGAAACGCTGAAAAAAAGAGCCGTGGAGCTGCGAAAGTGAGCCGCAAGTACGTGCTCCACGTGCTCGGAGGAAGAGAAAGAAATCATGATAAGACGGCAAAAACGATGACGATTCAAAAACCATTTATCGAGAGTTTTTCTAATCAAACACTGAAAACGGGGAGCACAATGAGGGGGGGGGGGAGACCCGTGATTTGTCAGCCGGCGCTTTCAGCCGTGCGTCGGGGAGGAGAAATTCTTAAAAATTGTAGCCAAAGACGATATAATCATATTCATATAGACGTCGGAACAAGCGGAAAAGATCCTCGTCCTTCCGCACTTTCTCCATTATATTCCGCTCTTCGGGTGACAGCTCCAGGGGAATCTCTGAAATTGAATTGCTGTTTTAAGAGTTTGAAAGAGATTCTTATGGCTTACTCATCACTTCCTCTTTAATAATTTTTTGCTCTTCCAGGGGAACTCCTTGCTCTTTAAGGATTTCGTTCAGGTTATCTGAAAATACAGCGAGCTCCGCTTGGCTTCCGCCGATTTTCACTGGAACGACTCTTGTGAATTCTCGATTGAAATTACAGTTCCTGAAATAAATTTTCAGTGTCCACTTTCAGAAAAACGTCCTCAGACAGCCAAGGTGTATCGACATGTACTCGTTCTGACGTTAATTAGCGAAACCAGAACTTTTTCTATCATCACCAGACGTCAGATGTTTCAAACGCTGGCTGTTAACTTAAATGAAGATTGCGCCCGACAGCTCCCGGGTTCCGCTGGCAACAGTGTTTTTCATGGGAACTTTGACGAGAGATATTGCTAGCCGAAGAGACGCAGCGTAGGGGAAGGGTAAGCGATATTGATTTATTGAGATTCCAGTGATTTAAATTGAAGAAAATCTCAATTAATTGGAAATTCAGTTAGCGAAATCAAATTTGCTCGCATTTCAGAATAGTATTTCCAGTTTTCAGCGAGAAACGACGCAGAGCCGACGTATTGCTCTAGAAGCCATCTGGAGCTATACTCAATTCACTAAGGCAGCCGAGAGCTGAGAGCTGTTTCATTTTCAGAATTTGCAATCAATTGAGATGTTCTTCAATTTAAATCTACGCTGCGTCTCTTCGGCTAGCAATATCTCTCGTCAAAATTCCCATGAAAAACAGTGTTACCAGCGGAACCCGGGAGATGTCGGGCGCAAGTCAACAGCTAGTTTATAAAGGTCCTTCAGTTTGTTTTTACAAGAAAAAATGCTGCG
Source organism: Caenorhabditis inopinata (assembly GCA_003052745.1). Classification (NCBI taxonomy): domain Eukaryota; kingdom Metazoa; phylum Nematoda; class Chromadorea; order Rhabditida; family Rhabditidae; genus Caenorhabditis; species Caenorhabditis inopinata. Next base: position 3,885,092 of record AP018152.1, on the reverse strand, counting down.
CGGAAAAAAGGGAATTTTCTGCTATTTTTTATCGATTTTTTCTTTTTTTGGGATTTCTGTGGATTCTCACTATTTTAGCATGTTTTTTTTGCTTAATTTAACTCTGAAATCCGCAAATATACAAGAAAACCACTAGAAAAGAGCACAGAGTACGGTAGAAGTGAATCCCAGAAAAATGAAATCTCACCAGGTTTGCGGACTGAAATGATTCGTGACGTAGGTCCTGATGTTTCCAGACAAACCTTCAGCGAGAAGCTGATGCTCTTTTATCAATTTCCGCATGAAGCAGCTCAGATTTTGTTGACAATTGAAGCACTTTTTCTCGCTGAAAAACGCGTTGCTCTTCTTCTGGATTCACACTTCTCATCGGACAAGGGCGGAATTCCGCATTCCGCCGTTTTTTCATTCCGTCTTCCGGATTCCGGATTCCTTGAAAAAATATTTTTCTGTTTTCCGGATTCCAGATTCCGTAAAAATTTTCCTTCCGTTCTCCGGATTCCAGATTCCGTGAAAAAATATTTTTTTCCGTTTTCCGGGTTTCAGATTCCGTGAAAAAATTTTTTTTCCGTTTTCCGCATTCCGGATTTCGTGAAAAAACATTTTTCTGTTTTCCGGATTCCAGATTCCGTGAAAAAAATATTTTTTCCGTTTTCCGCATTCCGCATTCCGTAAAAATTTTTTTTCCGTTTTCCGCATTCCGGATTTCGTGAAAAAACATTTTTCTGTTTTCCGGATTCCAGATTCCGTGAAAAAAATATTTTTTCCGTCTTCCGCATTCCGCATTCCGTGAAAAAACATTTTTCTGTTTTCCGGATTCCAGATTCCATGAAAAAATATTTTTTCCGTCTTCCGCATTCCGCATTCCGTAAAAAAGTTTTTTCCGTTTTCCGCATTCCAGATTCCGTGAAAAAAATGTTTTTTTTCCGTTTTCCGGATTCCAGATTCCGCGAAAAAATTATTTTTCCGTTTTCCGCATTCCAGATTCCGTGAAAAAAAATATTTTTTCCGTTTTCCGGGTTCCAGATTCCATGAAAAAATATTTTTTCGTTTTCCGCATTCCGGATTCCGTGAAAAAAATATTTTTTCCGTCTTCCGGATTCCGGAATTCCGAGCTTACAACACCACGCTCTTACATTTGACAAATGCTTCTGAAAGTCCGCGAGAATCGTTCGAGTGGATGCTGAATGAAGGCGACTCGTCGGATTGCCGGATTTTCAGTTATTTCGCTTTTCCATCGCTGCCAGTCGGTCAACATGAATCCAGCGTCTTTGGAGCACAATCTGAAATTATTTTCGTCTTCGTCTCAAATTCGTCTGACTTGAGTTTATTGCGTAAGAAAGACGAATGCAAGACGAATGCAAGACGAAAGGATCTGAACTTTCTGAACTTCAGATACTGAAGTGGCAGAAAGATCAGGGTTTCAAGAAAGTGGAAATCTCGTCTTGGTCTTCGTCTCGAATTCGTCTGACTTGCGTTTATTGCGTAAGAAAGACGAATGCAAGACGAAAGGATCTCTGAACTTTCTGAACTTCAGATACTGAAGTGGCAGAAAGATCAGGGTTTCAAGAAAGTGGAAATCTCGTCTTGGTCTTCGTCTCGAATTCGTCTGACTTGAGTTTATTGCGTAAGAAAGACGAATGCAAAACGAATGCAAGACGAAAGGATCTCTGAACTTTCTGAACTTCAGATACTGAAGTGGCAGAAAGATCAGGGTTTCAAGAAAGTGGAAATTTCGTCTTGGTCTTCGTCTCGAATTCGTTTGACTTGCGTTTATTGCGTAAGAAAGACGAATGCAAGACGAATGCAAGACGAAAGGATCTGAACTTTCTGATCCTCAGATACTGAAGTGGCAGAAAGATCAGGGTTTCAAGAAAGTGGAAATTTCGTCTTGGTCTTCGTCTCGAATTCGTCTGACTTGCGTTTATTGCGTAAGAAAGACGAATGCAAGACGAATGCAAGACGAATGCAAGACGAATGCAAGACGAATGCAAGACGTATGCAAGACGAAAGGATCTGAATTTTCTGAACTTCAGATACTGAAGTGGCAGAAAGATCAGGGTTTCAAGAAAGTGGAAATTTCGTCTTGGTCTTCGTCTCGAATTCGTCTGACTTGCGTTTATTGCGTAAGAAAGACGAATGCAAGACGAAAGGATCTCTGAACTTTCTGAACTTCAGATACTGAAGTGGCAGAAAGATCAGGGTTTCAAGAAAGTGGAAATCTCGTCTTGGTCTTCGTCTCGAATTTGTCTGACTTGAGTTTATTGCGTAAGAAAGACGAATGCAAAACGAATGCAAGACGAAAGGATCTCTGAACTTTCTGAACTTCAGATACTGAAGTGGCAGAAAGATCAGGGTTTCAAGAAAGTGGAAATTTCGTCTTGGTCTTCGTCTCGAATTCGTTTGACTTGCGTTTATTGCGTAAGAAAGACGAATGCAAGACGAATGCAAGACGAAAGGATCTGAACTTTCTGATCCTCAGATACTGAAGTGGCAGAAAGATCAGGGTTTCAAGAAAGTGGAAATTTCGTCTTGGTCTTCGTCTCGAATTCGTCTGACTTGCGTTTATTGCGTAAGAAAGACGAATGCAAGACGAATGCAAGACGAATGCAAGACGAATGCAAGACGAATGCAAGACGTATGCAAGACGAAAGGATCTGAATTTTCTGAACTTCAGATACTGAAGTGGCAGAAAGATCAGGGTTTCAAGAAAGTGGAAATTTCGTCTTGGTCTTCGTCTCGAATTCGTCTGACTTGCGTTTATTGCGTAAGAAAGACGAATGCAAGACGAATGCAAGACGAAAGGATCTGAACTTTCTGATCCTCAGATACTGAAGTGGCAGAAAGATCAGGGTTTCAAGAAAGTGGAAATTTCGTCTTGGTCTTCGTCTCGAATTCGTCTGACTTGCGTTTATTGCGTAAGAAAGACGAATGCAAGACGAATGCAAAACGAAAGGATCTGAACTTTCTGAACTTCAGATACTGAAGTGGCAGAAAGATCAGGGTTTCAAGAAAGTGGAAATCTCGTCTTGGTCTTCGTCTCGAATTCGTCTGACTTGCGTTTATTGCGAAAGAAAGACGAATGCAAGACGAATGCAAGACGAATGCAAGACGAATGCAAGACGAAAGGATCTGAACTTTCTGAACTTCAGATACTGAAGTGGCAGAAAGATCAGGGTTACAAGAAATTGGAAATCTCGTCTTGGTTTTCGTCTCGAATTCGTCTGACTTGCGTTTATTGCGTAAGAAAGACGAATGCAAGACGAATGCAAGACGAATGCAAGACGAATGCAAGACGAAAGGATCTGAACTTTCTGAACTTCAGATACTGAAGTGGCAGAAGGATCAGGGTTTCAAGAAAGTGGACATCTCGTCTTGGTCTTCGTCTCCAATTCGTCTGACTTGCGTTTATTGCGTAAGAAAGACGAATGCAAGACGAATGCAAGACGAATGCAAGACGAAAGGATAGCTCACCCAGCCGAACTCAAGTCCTGCGAAATCGTTTTATTGGCTCTAGTGAAGAGGCTTGAATTGAGCAGATAGCAGAAGATGGCGGAGTTGATTTCAGGAAAATTTCCATGTATCGAGCAACTTGACATTTTGTATTTCAGAAGGAACTGTAATCGATTTCAGCAATTTCAGCATTTTCTTCTTACTCTGAAAATCTTACTCTTTCGTCTCGATATCCCTCCGCGAACGGTGGCAGCACCTTCATTAGATCCGGCATCCACCAAACTCTGTGTTTTTCTGAAATCAACTAGGAGCTCTTCAAAGTTTTCGAGTTCTAGGCGGTTACTGTAGGTGCTCTCCGCTTTCCAACAGAGAAGGGCGGAATTCCGGATTCCGCCGTTTTTTTCATTCCGTTTTCCGGATTCCGGATTCCGTGAAAAAATATTTTTTCCGTTTTCCGTTTTTCGGATTCCGGATTCCGTGAAAAATTTTTTTTTTCCGTTTTCCGTTTTCCAGATTCCGTGAAAAAATGTTTTTTCCGTTTTCCGGATTCCAGATTCCGTGAAAAAATGTTTTTTCCGTTTTCCGGATTTCAGATTCCGTGAAAAAATATTTTTTTTCCGTTTTCCGGATTCCGGATTCCGTGAAAAACAATTTTCTCCGTTTTCCGGATTCCAGATGAAAATATATTTTTTCCGTTTTCCGGATTCCAAATTCCGTGACAAAATATTTTTTTTTCCGGATTCCAGATTCCGTGAAAAATTTTTTTTCCGGATTTCAGATTCCGTGAAAAAATATTTTTTTCCGTTTTCCGGATTCCAAATTCCGTGAAAAAATATTTTTTTTCCGTTTTCCGGATTCCAAATTCCGTGAAAAAATATTTTTTTTCTGTTTTCCGGATTCCAAATTCCGTGAAAAAATATTTTTTTTCCGTTTTCCGGATTCCAGATTCCGTGAAAATATATTTTTTTTCCGTTTTCCGGATTCCAGATTCCGTGAAAATATATTTTTTTTCCGTTTTCCGGCCTCCAGATGAAAATACATTTTTTCCGTTTTCCGGATTCCAGATAAAAAAATATTTTTTTCCGTTTTCCGGATTCCAAATTCCGTGAAAAAATATTTTTTTTCCGTTTTCCGGATTCCAAATTCCGTGAAAAAATATTTTTTTTCTGTTTTCCGGATTCCAAATTCCGTGAAAAAATATTTTTTTTCCGTTTTCCGGATTCCAGATTCCGTGAAAATATATTTTTTTTCCGTTTTCCGGATTCCAGATGAAAATACATTTTTTCCGTTTTCCGGCCTCCAGATGAAAATACATTTTTTCCGTTTTCCGGATTCCAGATAAAAAAATATTTTTTTCAGTTTTCCGGATTCCAAATTCCGTGAAAAAATATTTTTTTTCCGTTTTCCGGATTTCAGATTCCGTGAAAAAATATTTTTTTTCCGTTTTCCGGCCTCCAGATGAAAATACATTTTTTCCGTTTTCCGGATTCCAGATGAAAATACATTTTTTCCGTTTTCCGGATTCCAGATAAAAAAATATTTTTTTCAGTTTTCCGGATTCCAAATTCCGTGAAAAAATATTTTTTTTCCGTTTTCCGGATTTCAGATTCCGTGAAAAAATATTTTTTTTTCCGTTTTCCGGATTCCGGATTCCGTGAACAAATATTTTTTATTCCGTCTTCCGTATTCTAGATTCCGTGAAAAAATGTTTTTTCCGTTTTCCGTTTTCCGGATTCCGAGTTCCCAAAATCCGATTCCGCCCAACTCCGCCGCCTTCCAACGGAGCTCGCAACTTACTGAATTCCTCGACGATTGTCGGCTGCTGTATGAATTGCGGCGGATCTTTCCACCGTATCCATGCGAACCACAATAAGCCGACACAAATGATCAGAGGAATCAGTCGATAGATTCTGTTGGATGTCGGCGGTCTCGAGTTATTCTGCCATGCTGATGCTGCTATTCCGATCCTGTACTGCACCGGAAGCTCGCCGACTGGAAGCGGCTCGGCTGTTGTGGGAACTGGTGGAGCTGGAGGCTTGTCCTTCTGCCGGGTTTCCATTTTCTGAAAATATGGAGAGATAAAGCAATTTTGGAGCACATTTTGCGGCTATATTATCAATTCAAATAAAGGTTTTTGCTCTGGGGAGCAAACTGTGCATTGGGCAAGATGCCGCTTTCAATGGGCATGTTGCCGGAGTTTTGGTCTCTACTATTCTCAAAGATATCAGATATTGGGAGAACAACACAAGGTTAGGGAGCAAACTCTGCATTGGGCAAGGTGCCGGTTTCGATCGGCATGTTGCCGGTGTCTTGACCTCTAGGATTATCAAATTTTTCAGATTTTGAAAGAACAACGGAAGATTGGGAAGCAAACTGCGCATTGGGCAAGGTGCCGGTTTCAATCGGCAAGTTATAGTTCTTTAACGGCATGTTGCCGATGCTTTGGCCTCTAGGATTATCAAAGATTGCAGATTTTGAGAGAACAACAGAAGGTTAGGGAGCCAATTGTCCATTGGGCAAGCTGCCACTTCCAATCGGCAAGAATTTCCTTTTTGACGGCATGTTGCCGGTGTCTTGGCCTCTAGGATTATCAAAGATTTCAGATATGGAAAGAACAACAGAAGGATGGGGAGCTGATGGCCCCTCAGTAAACTTTCGGCAAGCGTACGGCAACATGCTGTGTAATGGGCAAACTGCCACTTTCTATCGGCAAGCCTTTCCTTTTTAACGGCATGTTGCCGGAGTTTTGTCCTCTAGGATTATCAAAGATTTCAGATATTGAGAGAACAACAAAAGCATGAGGAACTGATGACTTTCGGCAAGTATACGGCAACATGCTGTGCATTGGGCAAGCTGCCACTTTCAATTGGCAAGCCTTTCCTTTCAAACGGCATGTTGCCGGTGTCTTGGCCTCTATGATTATCAAAGATTGCAGATTTTGAGAGAACAACAAAAAGATGGGGAACTAATGACTTTCGGCAAGCGTACGACAACATGCTGAGCAATGGGCAAGCTGCCACTTTTAATCGGCAAGCATTTCCTTTTTGACGGCATGTTGCCGGTGTTTTGGCCTGAAGATTGCAGATATTGAAAGAACAACAGAAGGATGGGTAGCTGATGGCCCCTCAGTAAACTTTCGGCAAGCGTACGGCAACATGCTGTGTAATGGGCAAACTGCCACTTTCTATCGGCAAGCTTTTCCTTTTTAACGGCATGTTGCCGGAATTTTGTCCTCTAGGATTATCAAAAATTTCAGATATTGAGAGAACAACAAAAGCATGAGGAACTGATGACTTTCGGCAAGTATACGGCAACATGCTGTGCATTGGGCAAGCTGCCACTTTCAATTGGCAAGCTATAGTTTTTTAACGGCATGTTGCCGGTGTTTTGGCCTCTAGGATTATCAAAGATTGCGGATTTTGAGAGAACAACAAAAATATAGGGAACTGATGACTTTCGGCAAGTATACGGCAACATGCTCTGCAATGGGCAAGCTGCCACTTTCAAGTCCAAAATGTCCTTTTCGCCAAAGGATTCTCCATCATTTTGCGTACAACAGAAGCGGAAATCCCGCAAATAGCCTGCGGCAGTGCACTCCTTTCGGCAAATCATCTAAGTGTTTCTTCGCCTGAATCTCCTCGGCGGTTCCGGTTTCTGTTTGCCACCAGATTCCGAGATTCTTTGGACGAGGCGTCGAACCATGAATGGGCTGCAGAATGGCATTATAAATTAGACAAATCACTCGTTTTGTTGGAATTTTGAAGGACAGCCTGGAAAATGAGAATTATGAAATATGGCGGAAAATGAAGCTAATCTGGAAATCTTGAATCTTAAAGTGCTTCAGAGAATCTTCGCGAATTCCTTCTGAAAGCAGACGCTAACCGAACATTAAAATCCGAAGAAACAAGCGCGGGATGATAACGGATACTCAACAAATCGTTCGCAGTGCCCATAAAATGCCCATTACAGAGAACGCCCGGATTTTTCATTGATTTTCGGGTTTTTTCCTGTCCTCAACAGGAATCCGCACTTCTCGTCGCGGATTCATGAAAGTTATTCACAAAAAGGGGAAGAAAGAAGCTGGAAAATTGCTCAAGCTTGCCGAAACTTCTTAGGTCTTAGAGTCGGAAGAGAACGGCTGAAAATGTCTGAAAATAGCACGGAATGCAAAAGCTTCAAGCCGCGCCTTAACTATTTTCAGCATTTCACAAAGTTGTGTTAACTTTCTTCAATTTTCGACTGCGCTCCACATAATGATACGCCAGGTAAACAAAAATGTGGAAAATCTCGAAAATACGTGGTGATAGAGGCTTGGAATGTACTGAGAAAATGTGCAAAATTGGTTTTAATTTCAAGGAAATTAAAAAAATTAATTTTATAGAAAAAATGAGGAGAAAATCCACATAAAGATACGCCAGGCAAGCAGAAATGATAGATAGAAGCTCGAAATATTTTGAAAAACTGCATAAAGTTGGTTTCAATTTCAGATTAGTATCTGAGAACTTGACCTAGATAGACGAGAAATGAGAAAAATCAATTTTATCGAAAAAAAATTGAACAAAAATAATTCCACATAAAGATACGCCAGCCATTCGGAAATGTGGAAAAACTCGAAAATGATTGAAAGAAGCTAGGAATTTCTTGAGAAAATGCGTAAAATTGGTGTTAATTAAAGATTTGCATCTGAAAACTAAAAAAAAACATTGAAATTGAAAGAATTAATTTTTTAGAAAAAATTGAACAAAAAAATTCCACATAATGATACGCCAGGCCATCAAAAACGCGGAAATACTCGAAAATTATTGAAAGAAGCTTGGAATTTCTTAAGAAAATGAGTAAAATTGGCTTTAATTTTAGATTGGCATTCAAAACTTTTATTTTTAACTCAGAAATTGGAAGAATTAATTTTATAGAAAAAAATGAAGAGAAAATCCACATAAAGATACGCCAGGCAAGCCAAAATGCGGAAAAACTCCAAAATTATTGAAAGACGCTTGAAATTTCTTAAGAAAATGCGTAAAATTGGCGTTAATTAAAGGTTTGCATCAAAAAACTTTCAAAAAAATCTAAGAAATTGAAGGAATTATTTTTATAGAAAAAATGAGAAAAAAATCCACATAAAGATACGCCTGGCAAGCAAAAATGATAGATAGAAGCTTGGAATGTTTCGAGAAAATGCATAAAATTGGTTTGTATTTTAGATCAGTATCTGAAAACTTGACCCAGAAAAACGAAAAATGAGAAAAATCGATTTTATCGAAAAAAATTGAAAAAAATAACTCCACATAATGATACGCCAGGCAATCGTGTTGAAAATCTCGAAAATGATAGAAAGAAGTTTGAAATTTCTTGAGAAAATGCGTAAAATTTGTGTTAATTAAAGGTTTTCATGAAAAAAACTTTGAAATTGGAAGAATTAACTTTATAGAAAAAATTAGGAAAAAACCCACATAAAGATACGCCAACCATTCAAAAATGTGGAAAAACTCAAGAATGATAAATAGAAGCTTGATTATTCTCAAGAAAATGCGTAAAATTGGTGTTAATTAGAAATTTACATCTAAAAACTTAGAGAAAAAGCGACTAAGTTGAAAGAATTAATTTTATAGAAAAAATGAGAAAAATCCACATAAAGATACGCCAGGCAACCGAAAATAATAGATAGAAGCTTGAAATGTTTTGAAAAACTGCATAAAGTTGGTTTCAATTTCAGATCAGTATCTGAGAACTTGACACCCAGAAAAACGAGAAATGAGAAAAATCGATTTTATCGAAAAAAAATTGAACAAAAATAATTCCACATAATGATACGCCAGGTAATGAAAAATGCGGAATAATTTGAAAATTATGGAAAGAAGCTAGGAATTTCTTGAGAAAATGCGTAAAATTGGTTTTCATTTTAAATTAACAACAAAAATATCAGAGAAAAAGCAAAGAAATCAGAAAAAAAATCAATTTTATCAAAAAAAAAAGTTTTCAAAAATCCACATAAATATACGCCAGGTATTCTAAAATATTGAAAATCTCGAAAATCATAGAAAAAATCTTGAAATTTTTGAAAAAAATGCGTAAAATTGGTTATATGAAAATTAGTATCTGAAAACTTAAAGCAGAAAAACTAGAAATGAGAAAAATCGATTTTATCAAAAAAAAAATTGAACAAAAATAATTCCACATAATGATACGCCAGGCATTAGAAAATGCGGAATAATTTGAAAATGATTGAAAGAAGCTTGAAATTTCTTAAGAAAATGCGTAAAATTGGCGTTAATTAAGGGTTTGCATCAAAAAACTTTTAAAAAAATCTAAGAAATTGAAGGAATTAATTTTATAGAAAAAATGAGGAGAAAAACCACATAAAGATACGCCAGGCAAGCAAAAATGATAGATAGAAGCTCGAAATTTTTTGAAAAACTGCATAAAGTTGGTTTCAATTTCAGATCAGTATCTGAGAACTTGACCTAGATAGACGAGAAATGAGAAAAATCGATTTTATCGAAAAAAAATTGAACAAAAAATCCACATAATGATACGCCAGGCCATCAAAAACGCGGAAATACTCGAAAATGATAGAAAGAAGCTTGGAATTTCTTGAGAAAATGAGTAAAATTGGCTTTAATTTCAGATTAGCATTTAAAACTTTTATTTTTAACTTAGAAATTGGAAGAATTAATTTTATAAAAAAAATGAGGAGAAAATCCACATAAAGATACGACAGTCATTCAAAAATGTGGAAAAACTCGAAAATTATAGAACGAAGCTTGAATATTCTTTAAAAAATGCGTAAAATTGGTGTTATTCAAAGGTTTGCATCAAAAAACTTAAAGAAAAAGCGTCGAAATTGAAAGAATTAATTGTATAGAAAAAATGAGTAGAAAATCCACATAAAGATACGCCAGGAAATCGAAAATGATAAATAGAAGCTTGAAATTTTTTGAAAAATTGCATAAAATTGGTTTCAATTTCAGATTAGTATTTGAGAACTTGACCTAGAAAGACTAGAAATAAGAAAAATCAATTTTATCGAAAAAATTGAACAAAAAAAATTCCACATAATGATACGCCAGGCAATGAGAAATGCGGAAAAACTCGAAAATGATTGAAAGAATCTTGGAATTTCTTGAGAAAATGCGTAAAATTGGCGTTAATTTCAGATTAGCAACTGAAATTTTAGAGAAGGAAAACGGAAAATGAGAAAAATCAATTTTATCAAAAAAAAATGAAGAAAAACTCCACATAATGATACGCCAGGCAATCAAAAATGTGAAAAAAAAGGAAAAAGAAAAGGACAAAAATTATATTAATAATAGAAGAATCCATCGAAGGATAGGGACGGTCTTCATCATTTTTTGTTTCACCAATAGTCGCCACATGTCGACATTTGTGTGATTAAGGGCCGGGATACTGTCGTATCTCATGTTTCCATCGTAAATCTTTAAGAAACACCCAAAGTGTTTGATGACGATTCTGTCGGTGGGCAGGGAGAAAGGAGAAGAAGTTGGCGCGCCGACGGACAACTGGAATTCCATGGCAACCTGTCGATGGTTTCTGCAATTGTAGTCCAGGCTTCAATCCGGGCTGTGAGCACTTATGACAGACGAAATCAGGGCTCTTGATGATCTGGAATCTGGAAATAAGAGAAGGGCGGAATTCCGGATTCCGCTGTTTTTTTAAACTCCGTCTTCCGGATTCCAGATTCTCTGAAAAAATATTTTTTCCGTTTTCCGAATTTTTTAGTGCGTATGACGAATGCAAGACGAACTGAAAGACGACTTTTTGTGCTTTGAAACTGAAATTTTCTGCGTATTTCGTCTTCGTCTCGAATTCGTCTGACACAGTGTGTTGACGACTTTTTTAGTGCGTAAGACGAATGCAAGACGAACTGAAAGACGACTTTTTGCTTTGAAACTGAGCTTTTGTGCAAATTTCGTCTTCGTCTCGAATTCGTCTGACAAAGTGTAAGACGAATGCAAGACGAACTGAAAGACGACTTTTTGCTTCGAAACTCAAAGTTTGTGCGTATTTCGTTTTCGTCTCGAATTCGTCTGACACAGTGTGTTGACGACTTTTTTAGTGCGTAAGACGAATGCAAGACGAACTGAAAGACGACTTTTTGCTTTGAAACTGAAATTTTGTGCGTATTTCGTCTTCGTCTCGAATTCGTCTGACACAGTGTGTTGACGACTTTTTTAGTGCGTAAGATGAATGCCAGACGAACGAAGACGAGACGAAAAGATTCCACGAAAGACGACTGATTTGTCTTTGGAAGCCTTAGCTTGCATACGATGCGTACTCCTTCCAGTCAGTCTACATGAATCCAGCGCCACAATCTGAAGTGGCAGGAAGATCAGGGTTTCAAGAAAGTTGAAATCTCGTCTTGGTCTTCGTCTCGAATTTCGTCTGACTTGCGTTTATTGCGTAAGACGAATGCAAGACAAACTGAAAGACGAGACGAAAGGACCAGCCGGACCCAAGCCCTGTGAAATCGTTTTATTGGCTGTGGTGAAGAGGCTAGAATGACGAAAGACGAACGACGAGAAGCCTTTGATAAGATAAAATGGAAAAAAAAAGATTGCACGAAAAATGCGCCAGCGCCGACAAGCTTGCGCGAAACTCGTGGCTTCTCAACTCCATAGGTCTCTCAAATTTGGCTGAAACTAATCGTCAATTTCTCCATTTTCAGAAGTTTTCAGAGATCTGAGATCAGACAGTAAAAACTAGTAAAATGTGAGGAGTCAAAGGAAAAAAAAACTGAAAAAAAAAAGAAGATTTTCCCACGGATTCAGGGTCGGAGCACGTGAATCTGGGAATCTCTGAATCTTTCAAGAATCTGAATTTCTCAAGAATCTGAATCTCTTCAGAATCTGAATCTCTTCAGAATCTGAATCTCTTCAGAATCTGAATCTCTCAAGAATCTGAATCTCTCAGGAATCTGAATTTCTCGGGAATCTGAATTTCTCGGGAATCTGAATTTCTCGGGAATCTGAATCTCTCGGAATCTCAATCTCTCGGGAATCTCAATCTCTCGGGAATCTGGGAATCTCATAAGATTCCATGAATCTGAATCACTCAAGAGGAATGCAACGATGCTTGAAGGATCTGAGATCACGTCTTCTGACGAGAAGACAAAAGGATTTGAATATCTTGAATCTTCCTCCGAAATCTCAAAGAAACAAGCTCACCACATCGTCTTTCCCGAGATTTATGCGCCGTTTTTTAGCAGCTACGCGTTTGTTATCTAGATCATCATCGAACGAGTTCAATGGATCTTTAATTGAAAAATGAAGGCGCTGAGAAGTGTATCAAAAGTATGAGTGACGATAACTCTGAAAATATCTGATCATCGTATCACTCAGCATGCGTATAGATATAAGAAGGCAGTATCCACCTATCCACCGACAATTTTCCGCTAAAAATTGAGAGAACCTGTCCGAAGCGTGCGTCAGATGAAGTGGTCGTCGCTGTTTAGCTCTCTGCGTCCTGCGTCTCTCGCGGCTTCACAGAACGTCTTCAAGGTTACTTTGGCGTTATCAAGTGATGATTCGGATTCGATTAATTTATTCATAGAGGTAATCGGATGGAACATAATGGCAGGAAGAGATCCAGGATGATGGTGGGCGGCTAGTCTCTTGGACTTCGGAATTCTAGAATCTAGAAATCTGGACGTCGCTGGAATCCCCGCAGAGAAGGACGGGATTCCGCCGTTTTTTTCATTCCGTCTTCCGGATTCCAGATTCCGTGAAAAAAATTGTTTTCCGTTTTCCGAGTTCCGAGTTCCTCCAAATTCCAATTCCGCCCGACTCTGGCAGAAGCACGTGCAAATTGGCTAAAACAAAACTCATGAAGCTGAAACTTGAGAAAATAGTAAAAAATACATAAACAAATTTTTAAAATTGAATTTATCCGCTCCACTGATGCGTCAATGCTTGCCTGCTTGGCGCGGAACCCGTGTGCGGGTAATTAGCGGCCACCCTGTATACCAGAGTAGGGCGGAATTGGTTTTTGGGAACTCGGAATCCGGAAAACGGAATGGAAAAAACGGCGGAATCCGGAATCCGGAATGCGGAATTCCGCCCTTCTCTACTAGTGGCGTGGCGCCATTAGTAGTTGGCAACTCTCGCCCCCTTCATTCCCCATCTTTCCTATATGCGTTCTCCACATTAAAAAAATTAAGCAGCGGTGGTCAAGTGGTGAAGAGGGATGAATAGGAGTCTGGAGGTCGTGGGTTCGTTTCCACTTCCATAGAATTTTCTTTTGCTTTCCTGATTTTACCTTTTTTTTAAAGTTTAATTGAATAATGCCAATAAATTAGTTGTAAAAATTGCTAATAACATTTTCAGAAGCAAAAATAATCCAAAAAAAGTCGAAAAATCATTGGACACCCCCCCCCCCCCACCGCCCCCAACTAAAATAGCGCCAGGAAGACTTCCAGAAGGAGGAACTAAAGCTGCTAGAAAGGTATTCCGAACTAGCGGAACAGTTTCTTTAATTATCTTCATTAGGTGGCACTCTCAAAAGAACTCGATCTCCGGCGGCATACTACCGAAGACGTTTTGTTTCTTTCACTTCAAACCACTTCAACGGAAGTCGTCAGAAGTTCCTGGACGTTTTCGCATTTATCAAGAAAAGCGGATGGACTGATTCTTTGACCGGAAGCGCTTTTCAGCATGGGGAGAAATAGATTTTGAAGAAGGAACGGAGCGATTTTCCCATAGACTAGGTGCGCGCGCTTCGTTTTTTCGTCTCGTCTTCGTCCACGTCGTCTTTGGAAGGTGAAGGCCTTGTGAATCTCTCTTCAAAAGTCAATATTTCATCATAATAGACAGATGTAGAGGCGCACTCGTGATTAGCCGTGTGGGGTGATCAGCGGAGATCACCAATAGTCAAAGAGACTTGGGATTTGCAGGATTAGATACATGGAGCGAATTCATGTAAGAAGCAGATACAAATTCTGAGAAACTGATGGCTTGAAGGATTTCTGGAACCCGGACTTCTGGAATCCGGACTTTTTGAACCCGGACTTTTGGAATCCGGACTTCTGGAATCCAGACTTCTGGAATCCAGACTTCTGGAATCCGGAATTCTGGAATCCAGACTTCTGGAACCCGGACTTCTGGAATCCAGACTTCTGGAATCCGGAATTCTGGAATCCAGACTTCTGGAATCCGGAATTCTGGAATCCAGACTTCTGGAACCCGGACTTCTGGAATCCAGACTTCTGGAATCCAGACTTCTGGAACCCGGAATTGTGGAATCCAGACTTCTAGAATTCGGACTCTGGAATCCGGACTCTGGAACCCGGACTTTTGGAATCGGGACTTCTGGAACCCGGCCTTTTGGAACCCGTACTTCTGGAATCCAGACTTCTGGAATCCGGAATTCTGGAATCCAGACTTCTGGAACCCGGACTTCTGGAACCCAGATTTCTGGAACCCGGACTTCTGGAACCCGGAATTCTGGAATCCAGACTTTTTGAACCCGGACTTCTGGAATCCGGAATTCTGGAATCCAGACTTCTGGAACCCGGACTTCTGGAACCCGGCCTTTTGGAATCCAGACTTCTGGAATCCGGAATTCTGGAATCCAGACTTCTGGAATCCAGACTTCTGGAACCCAGACTTCTGGAACCCACACTTCTGGAACCCGGAATTCTGGAATCGGGACTTCTGGAACCCGGACTTCTGGAACCCAGACTTCTGGAACCCACACTTCTGGAACCCGGAATTCTGGAATCGGGACTTCTGGAACCCGGACTTCCGTACTCCGTACTACGAACTCTGGATCTGCGTACTCCGGACTCCCGTATCCTGGACTCCAATTCGCCGGGCTCCCGTTCTCCAGACTCCTGTACAAACTCTGAACTGCCGTACTCAGTACATCAGTATTCCGGAATTCCATGTTCCGCGACTTCCTCACTCATGATTTCCGTGCTCCGAACTCCCGTGTTCCAGACTTCCGTTTTCCGCACTTCTGTACTCCGGACTGTCCTACTCAGTACATCAGTATTCCGCAATTCTGCACTTCGGACTCCCGTGGTCCGGACTCAGAGAAAGGCGGAATTCCGGATTCCACCGTTTTTTTCATCCCGTCTTCCGGATTCCAGATTCCGTGAAAAAAATTATTTTCACGGTATCTGGAATATTTATTTTTAGAAATTTTCCCCACAGTTCATATTTTTTAAATTCCGTTTTCCGCATTCCGGATTCCGCCGTTTTTTACATTCCGTTTTCCGGATTCCGAGTTCCGAAAATCCAATTCCGCCCTACTCTGGTAGGCAGTGCTCCAATGTGTACTGTCTGGAAGCGCATTGTCGGGCTCGTCGAGTTGGAAAAAATAATAAATAAATGGAGCGAAATTCAATAGTGTCACGCCAATTACTAGATTTTAAATGTGCACAAAGGTCAAGAAGTGTTGCCGGATGCATGCCAAGTCGTTATTTCGATAATCCTTTGAAACCAATCTGACGGTTTACAATAAAGATGTCTGAGGAAGAAGAGGATGACTTAAATTTTAAAACAGTGAGTTTGCGCGCTTCGCAGCCATCGTCATGTGTGCTCATTTGAGGGAATGGAAATTAGTAGCAGCAAGGCTACCTACACAATTGTTCGAATTATCGGTGAAGGAGGATTCGGTGCAGTATACTTGGTGAAAGACAACAAGACAGGCAAGCAGTGCGCGATGAAGGTGGAGAGGAAGATCGAGAAGCGGAAGCACTCCAAACTGAAAATGGAGATCGCCATTCTGAAATTGGTGGGCAGTGGCAAGCACTTCACGCAAATTGTCGACCGTGGAAAGAAGGACAAGGAGGGCTTCTTCTTCTTGGTCATGGAGCTCGTCGGCAAAAGTTTGGCAGACTTGAAAAGCGAGCGAACTGACAAGGTGTTCTCGTTTGCCACCGGCCTCGGTGTGGCGAGCCAGTGCCTGGAGGCGGTGGAGGATTTACACAAGCACGGGTTCATTCATCGCGATCTGAAACCGCAGAACTACGCGTGCGGACTAGAAGAGAAGAAGCATCTGATCTACATTCTCGACTTTGGAATCGCTCGCAAATACTTGAACACGAAGAATGAGCTGAAAACTCCAAGAGAGACTGTGGGTTTCAAGGTTGGTGCATTGACCGCGGCTCGCTCTTCTGAAAACCGGTGATTCGGAAAGCTTTCAGGGAACGGTTCGATTCGCTCCGCTCGCCTGCCACCGCAACACTGAAATGGGCCCGAAGGACGATTGCGAGAGCTGGTTCTACCTTCTCATTGATCTCATTCTGTTCGGCGGCCTTCCGTGGCGTAAGATCAACGACAAGAACGAGGTTCTGAAAACGAAGGAAGAATGCCGAAAAGAGAAGCGATCTACGTTGTACGTTGGTTTGAAACACACTGTCGAACTGAACAAGGTGCTCGATTACATTGACTCAAGAGCCTATCAGGATCGAGTTGACTATCAATTTATATATAAGTCCCTTTCAGACGTAAGAGAACTCGGAGCAAGTAAATTGAAAGATGAACAGTTTCAGGCGTGCGTATCAGCCGGTCTTGACATTGATGCGCCGTACGACTGGGAGAGCACAAGAGAAACGGAGCCGTGTAAAGAGAAGACGAAGGATCTAAACTCAAAAATTGGATAAATTATGTTACAGTGTTTTAAAGGTGCTATTAAAGGAATTATGCGGCTTCTTGAGCTTCTTGATGCTCCAAAAGACTGATTATTAGAAAGAAATATTCGTATATTTTGTTATATTTTAATTGTTGGGCGCCGAGCAAGTAATCTTCTATGAGCAAATCCTGTCTTTTAGATATTTTATGCCACAGGCAAAACCTTTGATTCAAGAAAATGAAATGTGAAATTCGTCGCCCCGGGATTCTGGCAACTCGACTTGTTCATTGAAATGTTCTGTATTTTTCGATTTTTTGCACTCAATGACTAATTTTTTAAAATATTTCTTTTAAAATGTTCGTCGAAAATGAATTATACTATTTTCGATTGCCAAAAATTGTTCTTTTAATGCTGAAAACTTACATTTTCATCCAAAATTTCATCCAAAACAAGATCTTTTCAATGGGAACCTCTCGTGGAGCCGACACAAGAGCCGCAGAGCAATAATGATTTCCAAATAGACAACCTGAAATTAAAAATGAATTTTAGATATTTCATTTTCCAGAAAATCTGTTAAGATCTAAAGCTCATTTTCTACAGGTTTATTTGTTCCAAAAAAGTAATTGAGTGTAATTAATGCACTCAATGACTAATTAAAAACAAATATTTCGTCTAAAATCTTCGTCGAAAATGAATCATACTATTTTCGATTGCCAAAAGTTGTTCTTTTAATGCTGAAAACTAACATTTTCATCCAAAATTTCATCCAAAACAAGATCCTTTCAATGGGAAGGTCTCGTGGAGCAGACGCAGAGCAACGATAATTTCCAAATAGACAACCTGAAATTAAAATTGAATTTTAGATATTTCATTTTCCAGAAAATCTGTTAAGATCTAAATTTCCTTTTCTACAGGTTTATTTGTTCCGAAAAAGTCATTGAGTCTAATTAAAGCACTCAATGACTATTTTTTTTGAATATTTCTTTTAAAATCTTCGTCGGAAATGAATTATACTATTTTCGATTGCCAAAAATTGTTGTTTTCATGCTTTTAATTCATATTTTCATCCAAAACAAGATCTTTTCAATGGGAACCTCTCGTGGAGCCGACACAAGAGCCGCAGAGCAATAATGATTTCCAAATAGACAACCTGAAATTAAAATTGAATTTTAGACATTTCATTTTCCAGAAAATCTGTTAAGATCTAAAGCTCCTTTTCTACAGGTTTATTTGTTCCTAAAAAGTCATTAAGTGAAATTAATGCACTCAATGACTATTTTTTTTGAATATTTCTTTTAAAATCTTCGTCGGAAATGAATCATACTATTTTCAATTGCCAAAAATTGTTCTTTTAATGCTGAAAACTAACATTTTCATCCAAAATTTCATCCAAAACAAGATCCTTTCAATGGGAAGGTCTCGTGGAGCAGACGCAGAGCAACGATAATTTCCAAATAGACAACCTGAAATTAAAATTGAATTTTAGACATTTCATTTTCCAGAAAATCTGTTAAGATCTAAAGCTCCTTTTCTACAGGTTTATTTGTTCCTAAAAAGTCATTAAGTGAAATTAATGCACTCAATGACTATTTTTTTTGAATATTTCTTTTAAAATCTTCGTCGGAAATGAATCATACTATTTTCAATTGCCAAAAATTGTTCTTTTAATGCTGAAAACTTACATTTTCATCCAAAATTTCATCCAAAACAAGAGAGCCAAGAGCCGCAGAGCAACGATGATTTCCAAATAGACAACCTGAAAGTAAAATTGAATTTGAAATATTTCATCTTCCAGAAGATTTGTTAAGATCTAAAGCTCCTTTTCTACAGGTTTATTTGTTCCTAAAAAGTCATTGAGTGAAATTAATGCACTCAAATACTAATTTTTTAAAAAATATTTCTTTTAAATTCTTCGTCGGAAATGAATTATACTATTTTCGATTGCCAAAAATTGTTGTTTTCATGCTTTTAATTCATATTTTCATCCAAAACAAGATCTTTTCAATGGGAACCTCTCGTGGAGCCGACACAAGAGCCGCAGAGCAATAATGATTTCCAAATAGACAACCTGAAATTAAAATTGAATTTTAGACATTTCATTTTCCAGAAAATCTGTTAAGATCTAAAGCTCCTTTTCTACAGGTTTATTTGTTCCTAAAAAGTCATTAAGTGAAATTAATGCACTCAATGACTATTTTTTTTGAATATTTCTTTTAAAATCTTCGTCGGAAATGAATCATACTATTTTCAATTGCCAAAAATTGTTCTTTTAATGCTGAAAACTTACATTTTCATCCAAAATTTCATCCAAAACAAGAGAGCCAAGAGCCGCAGAGCAACGATGATTTCCAAATAGACAACCTGAAAGTAAAATTGAATTTGAAATATTTCATCTTCCAGAAGATTTGTTAAGATCTAAAGCTCCTTTTCTACAGGTTTATTTGTTCCTAAAAAGTCATTGAGTGAAATTAATGCACTCAAATACTAATTTTTTAAAAAATATTTCTTTTAAATTCTTCGTCGGAAATGAATTATACTATTTTCGATTGCCAAAAATTGTTGTTTTCATGCTTTTAATTCATATTTTCATCCAAAACAAGATCTTTTCAATGGGAACCTCTCGTGGAGCCGACACAAGAGCCGCAGAGCAATAATGATTTCCAAATGCGCGTTCGAAGTTGATTTCCAGGAGAATTTCTGAAAACGCTGTCAAAGTGCCATTTTTTTCCAGATTTTCCAGAAACTGTTGAAACGAGTGTTACCGTGGTTTTCCTCTTCCTTCGAGACCACCGACCGTCGCACGATTTACGGCTATTTTTTAACGCAATTTTTTAAAGTTTTTAACGTTTTTTTTGCTACATTCGGCTGTTTTTTTCAGAATATTTCGATTCATTGATCCGCCTTCACAACGATTTAATTTCGGAAGATGACCACCGCCCACAATCGTTTTCGAAACACCCTCTCACCCGTATAAAGATGCCAAAGAGCAAAGAGATGCACTTATGAAGTTTCTGCTGCAGTAGATTTATAGTTTTCAATTGAGCATTTTATTGTTAAAATTAAATTGGACAATAAATGAATTAAACTTAAATTTTATCTCAAAAATAATCACCAGAATTAAATGAGTCATCAGGGTCCAAGTGAGGGAATGGAGGTTTGAAACTTGACAAATTGTTTTCTTTTTTTGAATATTTACGACATATAGAAGCGATTTCTCCCTGAAGTTGAAGTTGAGAAGTCGCATCGATTGATTTCAACGTTTCCACAAGTAAATTTGTGACCGATGCGAACTCCTCAGTCTTCGCTTTATTTCGTTCTTCGATTTTCTTCAAAATTTCCGTGGATGTTTTCATAAACTCTTTGTACTCCTTTTCATCATCATCTTCTGCATCGATCCGCTGTCTTTTACGTTTTTGCGTTTCAATTTTTGAAACTCTTTTGATTACGCTCGTCGACGAATCCGATGATCTGAAAGAACTCTGTAACTCTACAATATCTGAACATGTGCATACGGTGGTGGCGACTTATCCATAATTGACTCTTTTAAAAAGTTCATTTCATCATAAAATGGGAATTTTCTGACAATTTTCGCTCCACTTCCACTCGGTTGGTTCTCACTTTTTCTTTCAGCGTCGTACGCTCTCTTTAAGGAGTTCCAAGCCTTCTTAAGATTGTAGCCTGCAATAATTATGGTGTTTGACATGCAATAAAATGAGCGAATTACCATGATCAGAATAAAAAAACGACATGTCTTTCTCAAGATTTGCCCATGTCATTTGCTTGAAATTGGAATTCTTATAATTCGAATTTTTTAAATTCCACAAGCACTCATTTTCCGCTACGGCATGAATCACTCGAAGGCATTGTGCCGAATTGAGCTGAATTAAACAATTTAAAACAGAAATAATTATTTCTCACCTTCTTAAAAGTTTCATATTTATTAATTGATATTTTCGGATTTTCCGGTTGATCGATTTTTGACGAACTTGAATTGTTTTCGTTATTTCCCATCACCTCTTCAACGATTTCTTCGTCATAATCCATTATTTGAATCGAAATATTCTGAAAAAACAGCCGAATGAAGCGAAAAAAAACGTTAAAAAACTTTTAAAAATTGCGTTAAAAAAATAGCCGTAAATCGTGCGACGGTCGGTGGTCTCGAAGGAAAGAGGAAAACCACGGTAACACTCGTTTCAACAGTTTCTGGAAAATCTGGAAAAAATGGTCACTTTGGACACGTTTTCAGGAAATTCTCCTGAAATAACTTCAAAATAGACAACCTGAAATTAAAATTGAATTTTAGATATTTCATTTTCCAGAAAATCTGTTAAGATCTAAAGCTCCTTTTCTACAGGTTTATTTGTTCCTAAAAAGTCATTGAGTGAAATTAATGCACTCAATGACTATTTTTTTTGAATATTTCTTTTAAAATCTTCGTCGAAAATGAATTATACCATTTTCGATTACCAAAAATTGTTCTTTTAATGCTGAAAACTAACATTTTCATCCAAAATTTCATCCAAAACAAGATCCTTTCAATGGGAAGGTCTCGTGGAGCAGACGCAGAGCAATAATGATTTCCAAATAGACAACCTGAAATTAAAATTGAATTTTAGATATTTCATTTTCCAGAAAATCTGTTAAGATCTAAAGCTCCTTTTCTACATGTTTATTTGTTCCTAAAAAGTCATTGAGTGAAATTAATGCACTCAATGACTATTTTTTTTGAATATTTCTTTTAAAATCTTCGTCGGAAATGAATTATACTATTTTCAATTGCCAAAAATTGTTCTTTTAATGCTGAAAACTTACATTTTCATCCAAAACAAGATCTTTTCAATGGGAACCTCTCGTGGAGCCGACACGAGCCGCAGAGCAATAATGATTTCCAAATAGACAACCTGAAAGTAAAATTATATTTTAGATATTTCATTTTCCAGAAAATCTGTTAAGATCTAAAGCTCCTTTTCTACAGGTTTATTTGTTCCAAAAAAGTCATTGAGTGTGATTAATGCGCACTCAAAGACTAATTTTTTAAAAATATTTCTTCTAAAATCTTCGTCGGAAATGAATTATACTATTTTCAATTGCCAAAAATTGTTCTTTTTATGCTGAAAACTAACATTTTCATCCAAAATTTCATCCAAAACAAGATCCTTTCAATGGGAAGGTCTCGTGGAGCAGACGCAGAGCAACGATGACTTCCAAATAGCCAACCTGAAAGTAAAATTATATTTTAGATATTTCATTTTCCAGAAGATTTGTTAAGATCTCAAGCTCCTTTTCTACAGGTTTATTTGTTCCTAAAAAGTCATTGAGTGAAATTAATGCACTCAAATACTAATTTTTAAAAAAATATTTCTTTTAAATTCTTCGTCGGAAATGAATTATACTATTTTCGCTTGCCAAAAATTGTTTTTTTCATGCTTTTAATTCATATTTTCATCCAAAACAAGATCTTTTCAATGGGAACCTCTCGTGGAGCAGACACAAGAGCCGCAGAGCAACGATGATCTCCAAATAGACAACCTGAAACTAAAATTTTATTTTAGATATTTCTCAAATATTTTCCACTTTGAGCGGTGTTGAATGATCGCCTTGCAAAGCTTCTAGCTGGATTCGTATTCCGCTTTTTTCTAAAAATAATCTCTGAATCAGAGAAGACACAAATGCTTTTTCTTTCATGAGAAACGAATTCTTTGTCAGATTTTCTGCAAAAAAGAATAAAAAAGGAGCAATAAAAATGTATTTTTTTCCAGATTTTCTGCAAAAAAAATAATAAAAAAGAGCCAATAAAAAATTTTTTGAGACTCTTTTTGGTTTTTTTTTTCCAAACATTCCAAAGGCGATTAATCTGATTCTTTATAACATTCAAAAACAGATATACGATGCATTTACCACATTTTTTAAAGAAAACTTGCAGAAAAATAGTTTTTATCGCTCAATAATGATGTCTTTCAGTGGAATCTAACGGCATTCCATCGGCAGAAGATCCTCTCATAACATCTAAATCATGGCAGTTGTCCATCCAATTTTCTGAGTCTTCGATCATTGTGTCAGACTAAAAGTCTCTTCGATCCCTACTTTTCTCTATTTAATTCTATCAACAGGTGTTCTTTAGTTTTGCGCTTCTTAGACGTTTCTCTGCGAGTTTGCAGTTCTATGGAACATTGTTTCTTCTTCGAATTCTTCGATGATTTACGCCATTCGTCACCTAAAAAAATATTGGCGCTGTCATTGTTGCGATTCTGGAATGTTATTTATTGTTTTTTTTTGTTTAAGGTGTTTGTTGGGTCTGGGTCTAGCAGCAATATAATATTCAAATGTCTAGTTTGTACCGAACTTTTAGTTAATGCACTATGCACTATGAGCAGCTATATCTTTAAATTCTTGACATAGAAAATGCGCACTGCTTCTCAAAGCCGATCTTTGGAATGGTCGAAGTGGAATGATAATTTCAAAAGACACAAATAAGCGAAAATCTATTTACTAAAAATGAGCCGAAATCGCAAAGAAAAAATCCGGCTACCTAGCCATTTTTTAGTTTTATGTTTTACATATTTTTTGTTATTTTGAATTTTATAAAAAATTACCTTAAAATTCGGTTACTGGAAGATTTTTCAGTATAAAGATAGCGCCAAAAAATAATTTTAATTGGGATTATTAATCGTAAAAGAAGCTTACCTCGTGTCCTTTGTTTTTTTTCTGCAAATGATCACATAAATTGCACGTCGCTTCAGAATACATAGCTTGGTAATGTTAAATTTGCTAATTTTTTAGGTTAAAAAAATATTTCAAAAATTATGTGCAAACACCATGAAAACAAAGTGCGATGCTTACCGTACTTTTCATTAAAAATATTTTTAATTTTTTTTAAATTAAAAAAAGGATTTTTAATGCTAATTTTTTCGCAAAATTGTTGCAAAAAAGAAAGCAAAATATTATACAAGCATTCCCGTTTTAAATATATTTGTTTCGAAATACATTGCTTGGGAGTAGAATGTTAAATTTTCTTTCTTTCTGCTTTTTTAAGTAAAAAAAAATATTTCAAAAATTGTGTGCAAACACCATGAAAACAAAGTGCGATGCTTACCGTACTTTCCAATAAAATTATTTTTAATTTCTTTTAAATTAAAAAAAAAGATTTTTATGTTAATTTTTTCGCAAAATTGTTGCGAAAATCAAAAAGAAATATTCTGCAAGCATCCCCGCTTTAAATATATTTGCTTCAGAGTACATTGCTTGGGAGTAGAATGTTAAATTTCCTTTTTTTTTTGTTTTTTAGGAAAAAAAAATATATTTCAAAAATTGTGTGCAAACACCATGCAAACAAGGTGTGATGCTTACCGTATTTCTAATGAAAAATATGTAATTTTTTAAATTAAAAAAAAAAGATTTTTAATGCTAATTTTTTCTTAGAATTGTTGTGAAAATTAGAAAGTTCTTTTATTATCGCCGTAAAAAAGTTCCGACATTTTTTCGAGCCCGCGAAAATCGGGATTTGAATTTAGAGGCTCCGCCCATTTCATTATCAGAGCGCATTTGCTATGCGTGATATATTTTTTGAATGTTTATTTTTTCTTCTGAATTTTCAGAATTAAACTGGATTAAAAAAACGAAATTGTATTAATCGTGAATTTTTTTACACGTTTCTTCGAATGTTTAAATATATCAATTTGCGTCATTTATTTTTGTTTTTTCGTTTCTTTTGATAAAAATATATCGCGCATAGCAAATGCGCTCTGATGATGAAATGGGCGGAGCCTCTAAATTCAAATCCCGATTTTCGCGGGCTCGAAAAAATGTCGGAACTTTTTTACGGCGATAATAGTAAAATGTTAAATTTCCTTTTTTTGTTTTTTAGATAAAAAAAAAAGATATTTCAAAAATTGTGTGCAAACACCATGAATACAAGGTGCAATGCTTACCGTACTTTCCATTAAAAATATTTAATTTTTTTTGATTAACAAAAGAGATTTTTAATGCAAATTTTTTCTCAGAATTGTTGCGAAAATCAGAAAGAAATATTCTGCAAGCTCCTCTGCTTTGTATGCAAAAGTCGAAATGTTGTTCAAAAGCCCAAAACAAAATCCTGTTTGCTAATTCATTTTGCACGAATCAAGTTAGCGATGATGATGGTACCGTAACGGAACTGTCCTGATTATGGGCGGGCTCTCATAACTATAAGGGTTGTCAGAAAATACATAATTGAACCGGAATAGTTAGTGGTGGAGCAAAGAAGTGAGTAACTAGGAAATACAACTGGGAGGGGGGGGGGGTGGGGGGGGGGAGAGAGAGACAGAGAATGATTATTGATTGATTAAAAGAAGACAGAGTGGCTAGCAACCGAGAGCGAATACAAGTTTTGGTATAGTTTCGAAAAGAGATACATGTGTAAGGTGGGGGGGGGGCGCAGGGGGGGGGAGGGTTGCTGGAATCAAATAGGCATCGGAATCAGTAAGACAGGAAAGAAGACTAATAGTGGATGAGGTGAAACAACAAGGTACCTAAACGTTTTATGGCAAGCTGCGAGAGATAGAGACAGACGGAGGCAACATGGAAAGAGAGAGAGACAGAGAGAAAGAGAGAAAGAGAGAGAGAGCGGGGGGGGGAAAGAGTTAAAGAGTTAAATTAGTATATATATATATATTTGTATATATGGAAAATGAATCCGTAAAAACGACTAGCGTCTTCTCTTAAGTTAAATATGTATCTGCTTCATAAGGCTTCCACGATAGACGAACTCTTTGTCTTCGTCTTCGTCTTAAACTCGTCTTGAATTCGTCTGACTTGCGTTAGTCTTGCGTTAGCCTCGCATAAGACGACGCCTTCCGTCTTCGTCTTTCGCAGAAGCCTCAGTGCTTCAGCTATATGTACACAACCGGGGGCCTGGAGTTCTCGCAAGTTTTGTACATGTAATAATGAAAGAAAATCGTTGATCTACAACTCGAACAAGAACAACAACAAAAGGCGAAACATTTGATGTCAATTTCGTCAGTTTTTGACACTCGCTATCTTAAAGAACTGCGACAATTGCTCAAATGCTGAAACAGTGGCTTTGGGGAAGAGAAGCGAGAGCAGAGGCGATTGGCTCATTTGAGTCGTCGGATTCAGCAGGTTCAGCGAGATGTGTTGCTTCTGAAATATGCTCTTTTTAGGCGCTATCTAGAACCATATCACTTACCAAAACGTCAAGATTGGGAGTGATTGATAGTGGAGGAATCGGCGCGATCGGCGCAATCGGCAGCACTGGAGCGGGCGCTGGAGCCGGCGCGATCGCCAGCGCATTGACCATCGGGAACTTGAAGCCGGCAGCGACGAGTTGTTGCGCGAATTGAGTCAGATTCAAGTTATTCAAAGATAGTGGCAGGCTCGGCAGCGGCGGAGCAATCTTCGGCTTCGGTGGTGGTGGTCGGTTGCTGAGAACGCGTAACGCATCCATTGACACCTCCTTGAGCAGCTCGTGCTCCTTCTTCATCACATCCCACTCCGACAGGTTTCGAGCCCTCGCTTCCTGGTTCAGCAGAGAGAATTTTTCAGCCAGCTTCCGCACCTCGTCCTTCGTTTCTGGGCAAGCGTCGCTAAACTGTTGCATGTTGTCGAACTCTCCTCTGCTTGAATCAAAGTTCGCAGTTGCTCGGTTCTTGTAGTTGGTGCTGCTCGTTAAATCTCTCCATAGCTTCTGCTGTATCACAACGTTATGCAAGTAGGCTGCTTCTTGCATCCATATGCGAAAATCGTCTTCCGACTTCAGGAAGAGCGCTTCCAACGTGTCTTTGTCCATCCTTTTCAGATATTTGATGATCACCTCCTCAAACTCGTCACGAGGCTTCAACTTGTCCACTCCGGCATGGCCGATGAAGTCCGACAGCGTCAGATGCTTCTTCTCGATTCTCTCGAACGCCCACTCATCCACGTCGGCCGGCTTCTTAATGATCTCCTCGCCCTCGTCCTCCTCGTCGGCGATGCACTCCGCGTACCTTTCGTCCTCCCGTAACAGCTTCTTCTTCAGCGGCTCCTGCGGCTCCGCCTCGTCGTACGCTCGCTTCCCAATACGATGCGAGTTCATGATGAACTTGCGCCACGCCGCGCGATTTTCCTCGGTGCTGTAGTCCTTGTGCACTCGAATCATTTGCGACCATCGACTGCTGCTGCACCCCACATGAGTCAGCCCGTGGTTGCGGACTGGGAAGTGATGGTGCAACGAGAAGTCGGTGGGAGTGAACTTCTTAGTGCATTCTATGCACTCTATGCATCGCATGTTCCCACGCTTCGGGTACCAGTACCCATGAGTTCCATACTGAAAAACCGTGGGTTTTAGCTGAAAATCAGGGGGGATAGCAATACCGTACCTCGTCGACGTTCTCCTCCAGATCCTCCCCTTTCATCCATTGATCATTGTAGTCGATGAAATTCATGTTTGTAACGCGAATACGGGTGGTTTTGTCCCTGCAATTTCAGACTCATTTTCAGCTAGTAATTAGTCCTGCTCCCCCCCCCCCCATAGGAGAAGTGCTCAGTGAAGAGGGGAAGCGGATTTCCTTGTTTACTGATTCTTGGCAGCGACGAGATGTTTGCGCGACGGCAGCAGCGCCTGAGAGCCGCTGAGGTTTCTTCTAATTAAGGAAAGAGGAAACGACTGCGGGGAGGGGGGGGGGGAGGTGGAAATGTGCAAAAATGAGAAGCGGCGAGCCGATGAAAGTTTGTTTGTTAGTGCTGCAGCTCCTGCTGCTCCTGCTGCTGCTCCTGCTACGCGACGCGCACGTGCGCCCAAGTTCAAGAATCTTACCACACATCGTGCTCCACCTTGGTGGGTCGGCTCTCCACGCGCAGCTCTCCCATGATCCGCTCAATGTCCGATCGCGTCATCATGCTCATCGACGAGATTTTCAGCTCACGGCAAACCTCCGATTTCTCCATGACTGCGTTGAATTGCGTCGACGTCGCGATTTTAATGTAGACGTTCTTATCACCTGAATGATGCACACTGAGCTTCAGAACTCTCAGAGTTTCCACTTACGAAGAAGCTTCTGGAAGTACTCCGCATCTGATCTGTTTTGCCTGGCGAGCACCTCATCAAGAATCTCTATCGGTAAGTACGGCTCGCCGTCGATGTTCAGTGCAGGGACACGAATTCTGAAAGAAAGCTTTACCTCTGGAGATGAAGAGGGAACGTTCCAGACCAAGGAACGCGTTAAGGCCGGCCGCCAGTGCCAGTACAAGTGCACCTAAACTATGCCGTCGTCTCGCCACTTATTTTTGTTTTCTGCCCCGCGGTTTTCCGGTTCAGAGTGCGCCCCATGTGCTGTGGTGTTGCCTCTCCGATTGACAAGAAGGGGGGGGGGGGGGGGGAGGGATCAGAAATCGCGCTTGTTATTCCGAAGGGTAGGTAAGTAAGGGCTTCTGGGAATCGCGATCTCAGATGACGTCACACACACAACTTCTGATGAACGCGTTTGTGTTCTGCTCGAAAGGAATGCCACACTCGTGCTGCTGCTGCTGCCCCCCCCCCCCCCCCGACACACCACGCTGACTCACATCGAGAGATAGAGATAGCATTATAGCATTAGCAAGAATTATAGCAACAGCCCTAGGAGCATACCTAGAAGTGCAGCGCTTCGATCCTGTGTGCTTATTCAGGTGAAATGTGCGCGCAGGATGTGCTCTTTTGAGCTTCAAGAAAAGCAGCAGCAAAAAAAACGGATAGAATGTTGCACAAAAGCCGCGTGACCTCGGGCGCGCCCTTCCCTTTGAATTCGCACACACACAAGAATGTGAATGCATAATGATTGTGGTGTGGCCGATGCGATGCGATGGCTAGACACTGGTAAATAAGCGAGAAGCCAGGGGCAAGCTGGATCTTGAGCAATATTCAAAACACGAGGGCTCTGGCATAGTTCGAGCCGGATCAGAGATACACTCACCCGAGCAGCCAAATCCACATGAATCTTCCCGGGTCGAGGTTCTTGTTGTGATGAATCACGACGCCGTCCGACGGCGAGTACTTCTTCGGCTCCGACGTCGACGGTTGCGAGACGTCCGGAGCCTCGTCATCCGACTTGGTCTCCTCGTACAACGCCTTCAGATTCGCTAGCAGTGGATCGTTGTCCATAAGGTCGGGGGTACGGTGTTCCGGCTCCACCTGCTTCGAGCAGCCGGCCGTCTCGTCAGACATATATGGTCTGAAAGAAAAAGAGTTTATAAAGGGGGGGGGGAGAGAGAGAGGAGTACGGTAACAATTTTTGGCTCGGTTAAGCTTGAATTGAGAATCTGACGACGTAAGTGGATTTGATGAATAGGAGAAGAAGAAGCCGAGATGAATAACAAAGCGAAGCAAAAAAAAAAGAGGGGGGGGGGGGAGAAGGCGCGTGTCAAACTGAAATTGAATGAGGGATTGGCAGGCACATATTCACATCGCAATAACAATGACGTGGCGGCGGAGCACAGATCTCTCCAGAGGCGTTCCGAACGAAGGTGTGCCCGCCGTTCGGAATCACATATCAGAATGGTGGCAGCAAGGCGCGAGAGGTGTTAAATGACACGACGGAGGACCGACTCTCTACACGAGGCGCATTCAGAGAGCACACAGTTCCTTGAAACTTCAGAGAAATGAAGGAAGCTCCGCCCCCCGGAGGAGAGTATGTCTGCGCGTCGTCTACTTCTGTTTGGCCCATGGCGTCGTCGTCGTCGCGGAGAATCTGCTGGTGTTGTTGGGTTGGCGAGGCGAGGAGCCCGGAGGGGGGGGGGCGGGGTGGAGCCCAACTCATCATCGCAATTTCTGCGGGCATTGAACTCTTGACCATCATTACGTGCGTACAGCCATCCGCCGGTCGCATGCAAACACAAACACACACACGAAAGAGCGCGTTTCAACAACAATGCAGAGGCAGAATATATGAAAAGTGTGGCAGCACCGGCACACACACACACACACACACACACATGAGAGAGCAAATGCTACAGAGCACAATTGGCAAAATAACACGAGATAAAACAAGAGAATGGATGATAAGCTTGTCATCTTTCAGTTCAGTTCGTCTTGCATTCGTCTTACGCAATAAGAAAGGCGTCAACACACTGTGTGAGACGAATTCGAGACGAAGACGAAATACGACGCACAAAATTTGAGTTTCAAAGCAAAAAGTCGTCTTTCAGTTCGTCTTGCATTCGTCTTACACTGGGTCAGACGGATTCGAGACAAAGACAAAATACGCACAAAATTTGAGTTTCAAAGCAAAAAGTCGTCTTTCAGTTCGTCTTGCATTCGTCTTACACTTTGTCAGGCGAATTCGAGACGAAGACGAAATACGACGCACAAAATTTGAGTTTCAAAGCAAAAAGTCGTCTTTCACTTTGTCTTGCATTCGTCTTACACTGTGTGAGACGAATTCAAGACGAAGACAAAATACGCACAAAATTTGAGTTTCAAAGAAAAAGTCGTCTTTCAGTTCGTCTTGCATTCGTCTTACGCAATAAGAAAGTCGTCAACACACTGTGTGAGACGAATTCGAGACGAAGACGAAATACGACGCACAAAATTTGAGTTTCAAAGCACAAAAAGTCGTCTTTCAGTTCGTCTTGCATTCGTCTTACACTTTGTCAGACGAATTCGAGACGAAGACGAAATACGCACAAAATTTGAGTTTCAAAGAAAAAGTCGTCTTTCAGTTCGTCTTGCATTCGTCTTACGCACTAAAAAAGTCGTCAACACACTACGTCAGACGAATTCGAGACGAAGACGAAATTCGCACAAAAGCTCAGTTTCAAAGCAAAAAGTCGTCTTTCAGTTCGTCTTGCATTCGTCTTGCGCACTAAAAAAGTCGTCAACACACTGTGTGAGACGAATTCGAGACGAAGACGAAATACGCACAAAATTTCAGTTTCAAAGCACAAAACGTCGCCTTTCAGTTCGTCTTGCATTCGTCTTACGCACTAAAAACAGTCGTCAACACACTGGGTCAGACGAATTCGAGACGAAGACGAAATACGCACAAAATTTCAGTTTCAAACCACAAAAAGTCGTCTTTCAGTTCGTCTTGCAATCGTCTTACACTGTGTCAGACGAATTCGAGACAAAGACGAAATACGCACAAAATTTCAGTTTCAAAGCAAAAAGTCGTCTTTCAGTTCGTCTTGCATTCGTCTTGCGCACTAAAAAAGTCGTCAACACACTGTGCGAGACGAATTCGAGACGAAGACGAAATTCGCACAAAAGCTCAGTTTCAAAGCAAAAAGTCGTCTCTCAGTTCGTCTTGCATTCGTCTTACGCACTAAAAAAGTCGTCAACACACTGTGCGAGACGAATTCGAGACGAAGACGAAGACAAGAGACAGTTTCAAAGTGCTATTTTCAGGTTACTATCGAAGAGTGATTTATTTGGTTTCGCGGCGCGGTTCTCTCCTCTCTGTGTGTGTGTGTGTATTTTGAATCAGTGTCTGTTGCTGCTGCGCGCCTGCGCAGGTGTTGACGACGACACATGGACTTTGATGTTAATTCCATTTCTTCTTCCAACAGCTGGAAAATGAGAGATCAAGCAGCAACACAACAACAACAACAAGCGTCGGCCAAAGCCTTGACAATTCCCTATCCCCCCCCCCCTGAAGCAAAAATGCAAAACACGCAGTGAATAAGCTGAAAATGCTGAAAATGAGTGAGCCGAGGGATCTTAAAGCGCGCAAAGAATAATCTGGAAGCCATTATTGACAGTGTTGACGACGCCGCTGGAAATGCTGGAAATGAGTGAAGCGCGATCACTCATTTTCCGTGTCGAAGTGTCTAGACATACACTTCGGGGCGAGGGATGCGTCGTCGCAACATTCGCCGGTTCCGTATTCTCATCACAGAGTGGAAGAAGAGACGAGAAGGAGGAGGAGGTGGAGGAGGAGGAGAGACAACGCAGCAGCAGGCACGAGACAGTGAATTGTGAACTTTTGGTTCGCTGCCTGGCTGATGGTACATATATATATATATATATATATATATATATATATGAAAAAGATGAAAAAGAATCGTTGAGAAGGTGGTGGTTCCACTGAGTGCACAACGATTCGAGAACGAGAATCAGCAACAGCAGCAGAAAGAGATCAGAGAACAGAAGTGAATAGTATCTCAAAACGAATCACTCGTCGTGTGTTAGATTCGCGATTCGCACGATTCCACACTTCTAGAATTCTGACAGGCGGCTTCTGAAGCCACGAGTGAGAAACCACAGAGATGAGCACAAAGGAACGCCGTCTATGGGCGTCTAACGATGTCTAGAGGAGTGAAGGGCGGAATTCCGCATTCCGGATTCCATGAAAACAATTTTTTTTTGTTTTCCGTTTTCCGGATTCCGCGATATGGCGTTTTTATCAGAGAAGAGGGGAATTCCGCATTCCGGATTCCGCGAAAAAAAATTTGTTTCCGGATTCCGCGATATGGCGTTTTTATCAGAAAAGGACGGAATTCCGGATTCCGAGTTCCCGAAATCCATATCCGCTCTACTCTGGAGAAAAGGGCAGGATTCCGCATTCCGTCTTCCGTTTTCCGCATTCCGCGATATGGCGTTTTTATCAGAAAAGGGCGGAATTCCGGATTCCGCCGTTTTTTTCATTCCGTCTTTCGGATTCCGAGTTCCCAAAATCCAATTCCGCCCTACTCTGAAGAAAAGGGCGGAATTCCGGATCCCGTGAAAAAACTTTTTTTTTCGGTTTTTCGGATTCCGCGATATGGCGTTTTTATCAGAAAAGGGCGGAATTCCGGATTTCGTGAAAAAACTTTTTTTTCCGATTTCCGTTTTCCGCATTCCGCGATATGGCGTTTTTATCAGAAAAGGGCGGAATTCCGGATTCCGCCGTTTTTTTCATTCCGTCTTTCGGATTCCGAGTTCCCAAAATCCAATTCCGCCTTACTCTGGAGAAAAGGGCGGAATTCCGCATTCCGTCCTCCGGATTCCGGATTTCGTGAAAAAAAATTTTTTTTTCGTTTTCCGCGTTCCGGATTCCGCGATATGGCGTTTTTATCAGAGCACACTTACAGTAGCCATGGAGGGGGGGGGGAGCGGCATGTGAGCTCAGTGAGCACCACGAGAAAACAAAAGCTGACAAATAAATAAATAAAGAGAGCAGGAGTCTATAAAAAATGAGAGAGAACCAATAAGAAACAATTTTTCGAAATGGCAAGAAAAAAAAAAGGAAAGAAATAGAGAGAAAAGAGAGAAAAATGTCTGACACACGCCAGAGACGACGACGACGCCCCTCTCTCTCTCCCCACACTAATGACTACGGGCAACCGGGGGGGGGGAGGGGGGGGGAGGAAAAACCGAAGAAGGGGAGGAGGGGACATGTGACCGAACTCCACCACCAACACTTCTCTTCTCGTCTATCCGTTTTCCATGCGACGATGGAGGCGGCGCTGCTGCAACAGCAGCGAGGGCGCCCTGCGCCCGCCCGCCCGCCCGCTCGGCAGTTGAGCAATGTGAAACAGATAGACGGGCGTCTAGACGCAGCTGAAGAATGCGAATGGGGTGTGCATGCTGGCTGGCTGGCTGGCTGGCTCGCGCGCTTTTAGGAGTGATGATGAGCGAGCCGGACTAGACAGAGAAGCACACTCGCTCTCCTTTTTTTCCAGTTTTTTTTCTTCTTGTGAAATATGCGCGAATATTTCTCTCTTCTGCTCCCCCCCCCCCACTTTTTTTTGGGGGGGCTGCACGTCGACGCTTTAAAGATCATGAGTTCAGCCGGATGCGAGTCCCTCCCAGAGCACGGAAGGGGAACGCGGAAGGGTCCAAGAAACAAGCGATTATGCTATTCGGTTCTGCGATTCGGGGGATTCTGGGATTCAGAGAATTCTAAGATTCAGCGGATTCTGGGATTCAGGGGATTCTGCAATTCTTAGATTCAGGGATTCAGAGAATTCTGGGATTCAGAGGATTCTGCGATTCTACGATTCAGGGATTCAAAGATTCAGAGGATTCAGAGGATTCTGGGATTTAGAGGATTCTGGGATTCAGAGGATTCTGCGATTCAGGGATTCAAAGATTCAGAGGATTCAGGGATTTAGAGGATTCTGGGATTCAGAGGATTCTGGGATTCAGAGGATTCTGGGATTCAGAGGATTCTGCGATTCAGGGATTCAAAGATTCAGAGGATTCAGGGATTTAGAGGATTCTGGGATTCAGAGGATTCTGGGATTCAGAGAATTCTGGGATTCAGAGGATTCTGCGATTCTACGATTCAGGGATTCAAAGATTCAGAGGATTCAGAGGATTCTGGGATTTAGAGGATTCTGGGATTCAGGAGTTCAGGAATTCTGGGATTCAGAGAATTCTACGATTCAGGAATTCAGGGATCCTGGGATTCAGAGAATTCTACGATTCAGGAATTCATGGAATCCTGGGATTCTGGGATCCACGATTTTAGGATTCTGAAATTCAGGGGATTCTGGGGATTCAGAGGATTCTGGGATTCTGCGTTTCAGGGATTCTGGGATTCAGAGATTCTGGGATTCAGAGGATTCAAAGATTCAGGGATTCTGCGATTCTACGATTCAGGAATTCAGGGATTCTAGGATTCAGAGGATTCTGCGATTCTACGATTCAGGAATTCATAGGATTCAGGGATTCAGGGATTCAGGGGATTCTGCGATTCAGAAGATTCAAAGATTCAGGGATTCTGCGATTCTACGATTCAGGAATTCATGGAATCCTGGGATTCTGGGAACCACGATTCTAGGATTCTGCGATTCTGGAATCTCGCGATTTTTGAATTCTACGATTCTACGATTCTGAGAATCTGAAATTCAAGGATTCTACAATTCTGGAATCCCGCGATTCTGCAATTCTGCAATTTTCATTCACAGCGTCACGCAATGTTGTCTTTTCACTCCATAAGCTGTCATCATAAGCATTTCAGCTTCGTGCCGCTGTTATAGCATCCCCCCCCTCCGGTTTTCAGACCCTTCCCTTTTTTCCCATCTATTCTTAACCCTCCGTCACTGGCAGAGAAGGGGGGGGGTTTGGCGGCGTGTGCGCCGCGTCCTTCTTCCGAAGAAATTAGAAATGCGAAGACGTGAGAAATGCGAGAAAGCGGAGCACGAAAAACGGAGTGAGATTAGCCTTCTGCAACAGACGGCTCAAACGACGAATCGAGCAAAAACCAGTGCGATTGCACTGAAAAAGAAACAAAAAGCAAAGAGCGATGAGGTTGAGCACAGAAAACGGTATGAAACCCTTTTGCTGGAAATCAAGAAGGGAGCACTTTTTTAAGAGCTCTAAGTCTGTAGGTAGTGCTCGCACAAAAAAGTTGTCAACTACAAAAATGAAGCTCTATTCTTCCAGAATTCTCTCAGCAATTTCTGAAAGAATTTGTCAATTTTCAGCATTTTGGCAAGCTCTCAAAGTTGATTATTTCCAGCAGAAAGCACCCACCCAACTTCAGAATGAAGTTTCCCACAATTCTTTAATAAAGACTACTATGGCGACTACTTCAGAATCTCATTTCAGCCTAGACGGACATGCGACTCAATTAGGATAACTTGAGTAACTCCGATCATTGGTGTTTTCGCCGCCTATGAGAAAACGCAGCCAAATTTCACTTTTCTTTGAGTGCATGCTGTAATTCTGGAAATGATTGGATTCGCTCGAAAATTTCAGAGTGAATGCTCCAAAGATAGACCTTCATTTTTGTAGTTGACCACTTTTTTGTACGACCGCTTCCAACAGAGTTACGGCGCTTAGAAGAGAGCTCACAAAAATGCTCAAAGGGAGTCCTCTTCTGAGCGCCGTAACTCTGTTAGAAGCGCTCGCACAGAAAAGTGATCAACTACAAAAATGAAGGTCTATCTTTGGAGAATTCACTCTGAAATTTTCGTATGAATCCCATCATTTTCAGAATTACAGTGTGCACTCAAAAAATGGCCTTTTTCATCTAAAAAACTTGAAGGGCAGAGATTACTGTAGACGTTACTGTAGGGAGAAACGGGCTCATTACTGCTCTGAAAGAAGGAATGGTGAGGTGCATGAGAAACCAATAAAAGTGATCGCTAATCGATCACATGAGGGGGTGGAGGGAGGGGGTGGAGAGAGACCACCGATATTTCTAGTTTGATCGGAGCGATGAACAGTCGAGACGAACTCCTCGAGAGCAGAGTAGGGCGGAATTGGATTTTTGGAACTCGGAATCCGGAAAACGGAAAACGGAAAAAAAAATTTTCACGGAATCTTGAATCCGGAAGACGGAAAAAAAATTTTTCACGGAATCTGGAATCCGGAAAACAGAATGAAAAAAACAGCGGAATCCGGAATCCGGAATTCCTCTCTTCTCTCCAGAGTGCGGCGGAATTGGATTTTGGGAACTCGGAATCCAGAAAACGGAAAACGGAAAAAAAATTTTTTCACAGAATCTGGAATCCGGAATACGGAATGAAAAAAACGGCGGAATGCGGAAAACGGAATTTTAACCATTAATGACGGAA
The DNA here is from genome assembly GCA_003052745.1 of Caenorhabditis inopinata. Classification (NCBI taxonomy): domain Eukaryota; kingdom Metazoa; phylum Nematoda; class Chromadorea; order Rhabditida; family Rhabditidae; genus Caenorhabditis; species Caenorhabditis inopinata. The sequence continues at coordinate 3,848,600 of AP018152.1, read as the reverse complement.
TCAAATGATGTAAATGCGCTCTGTTCGCAAAATTTTTGCGGAGACGGATTCTCTAATTCTGATTCTGATTCCAGACTTCTATTAAAGCCTCTCTGTGAGCTTCTTTCTGGCTCAACGGAGCGCCTTCTCGAGTGCCGAGTACCAACCATGGATGCTCCGTTCCGACAATGTGTGCACTCACTCTGCGAGAAAGAGCAGCGACGGTGTTGATCACTTGATCTTTGTTTATTTGAGTTCGACTCAAACTTTCAGTGTTGTTTCAGACGACAATTTCAGCAAATGTCAGCATATTTCAGGTGTTGAGTGTTGATAATTCAACAAAAAAAATGAATGAGAGGGTTTCGACATATCATTGAAACTGATCATTATCAGAGAAGTGAACTTGCGAACTGTCAATTCAATTTGCGTCGGAAGTTTTGGATTCCTTCCAGAAGGCGTGGAATGGAAGATGCCTTCCGTCTTCCGCTCGTCTTCCGCTCGTCTTCCGCTCGTCTTCCGCTCAATTGCAGCACTCTTGTTATATCAGTTGGCGCTAGAACTTCCGGTGACACATATTCGTATCCTTTTCTACATACGTGCACACTCAGACTCGTCTGCCTTGAAACCCGACTCCAGATGCTCTTCTAGTGGTGCAGAAGAAGAAGAAGAAGGGAGGGGGGGGGGGCACGTGATGAAGATTGTCCCCTAAGACCACAGACGGCTAGACACCGTACTCTGTGTCTCCGAATGCCCAGTTATCACTGTCAATTGGCGCCACTGACGAACTTTGAGAGCAGAAAAAGAGTAGTTCGGGGTGGCTGGCTCCGTGCAAAACTCGAAGAAATTACAAATGTGTTTACGAAAAGAAAAAACGAAGGAAAGGAGATGGAAAAAAATAGAAAAAAACGGGTGTTTGTGTGTGTGTGTATGTAAGGAGAAAGTGACTTCGTCTGGAATGGAATGACGTGAATTCGAAGATGAGTCTAAGGGCTCCGATATGGAGCAACAGCAGAAGCACAAAACGGATGTCTTTCAGTTCGTCTTGCATTCGTCTTACACTGTGTCAGACGAATTGAAGACGAAGACGAAATAGGCACAAAATTTCAGTTTCTAAGCAAAATGACGTCTTTCAGTTCGTCTTACGCACTAAAAAAGTCTTCAACACACTGTGCCAGACGAATTCGAGACGAAGACGAAATACGCACAAAATTTCAGTTTCAAAGCAAAAAGTCGTCTTTCAGTTCGTCTTGCATTCGTCTTACACTGTGTCAGACGAATTCGAGACGAAGACGAAATAGGCACAAAATTTCAGTTTCAAAGCAAAAAGTCGTCTTTCAGTTCGTCTTGCATTTGTCTTACGCACTAAAAAAGTCGTCAACACGCTGTGTCAGACGAATTCGAGACGAAGACGAAATAGGCACAAAATTTGAGTTTCAAAGCAAAAAGTCGTCTTTCAGTTCGTCTTGCATTCGTCTTACACTGTGTCAGACGAATTCGAGACGAAGACGAAATACGCACAAAATTTCAGTTTCAAAGCAAAAAGTCGTCTTTCAGTTCGTCTTGCATTCGTCTTACGCGCTAAAAAAGTCGTCAAAAAACTGTGTGAGACGAATTCGAGACCAAGACGAAATACGCACAAAATTTCAGTTTAAAAGCAAAAAGTCGTCTTTCACTTCGTCTTGCATTCGTCTTACGCACTAAAAAAGTCGTCAGCACACTGTGTCAGACGAATTCGAGACGAAGACGAAATAAGCACAAAATTTGAGTTTCAAAGCACAAAAAGTCGTCTTTCAGTTCGTCTTGCATTTGTCTTACGCACTAAAAAAGTCGTCAACACGCTGTGTGGGACGAATTCGAGACGAAGACAAAATTCGCACAAAATTTGAGTTTCAAAGCAAAAAGTCGTCTTTCAGTTCGTCTTGCATTTGTCTTACGCACTAAAAAAGTCGTCAGCACACTGTGTCAGACGAATTCGAGACGAAGACGAAATAGGCACAAAATTTGAGTTTCAAAGCAAAAAGTCGTCTTTCAGTTCGTCTTGCATTTGTCTTACGCACTAAAAAAGTCGTCAGCACACTGTGTCAGACGAATTCGAGACGAAGACGAAATACGCACAAAATTTGAGTTTCAAAGCAAAAAGTCGTCTTTCAGTTCGTCTTGCATTTGTCTTACGCACTAAAAAAAGTCGTCAACACACTGTGTCAGACGAATTCGAGACGAAGACGAAATAGGCACAAAATTTCAGTTTCAAAGAAAGCAAAAAGTCGTCTTTCAGTTCGTCTTGCATTCGTCTTACGCACTAAAAAAGTCACACGAATTCGGTCTTATTTCGTCTTTCGTGGAAGCTTTTAACTCCTTAACTAAGAGAACCTTTCAGACCCTCCAAAGAGCTCGCCGAGCCCTGGCTCTCACGGATCCAACGAAGCCAGTCTGGGAGAGTGATATCACTGTCAGGCGTATGCCAATTGTACTAGTTTGCCGACAGACGCCCCCCCCCCCCCACTTGTGTGCATCGACAAAAGTCACAGAGAGAGCTCATTGATAAATGAGTTGTTCTATGAAACTAGAAGAGGGCTCCGAGTGCTCAGCAGAGCAAGAAAAAAGGACGTAAAATTACGGAATCTCAGAATCGTAGAATCGTAGAATCCCAGAATCGCGGGATCCCAGAATCCCAGAATATCAGAATTCCAGAATCTCAGAACCCCAGAACTTCAGAATTGCAGAATCTCCAGAATCGCGGGATTCCAGAATCGCGGGTTCCAGAATCGCGGGTTCCAGAATCGCGGATCCCAGAATCGCGGGATCCCAGAATCGTAAAATCGCAAGATTCCAGAATCTCAGAATATCAGAATTGCAGAATCTCCAGAATCGCGGGATTCCAGAATCGCGAAATTGCGTGATTCCAGAACCGCAAAATCGCAGAACTTCAGAACTTCAGAATTGCAGAATCTCAGAATCCCAGAATCGCGAGATCCCAGAATCACAGAATCGTAACATCGCGTGATTCCAGAATCGCTGAATCCCAGAATCCCAGAATTGCGAAATCGCGGAATCCCAGAATCCCAAAACTTTAGAATTGCAGAATCTCCAGAATCGCGGGATTCCAGAATCGCAGAATCGCAGAATCGCGAAATCGCGGGATTCCAGAATCCCAGAGCTTCAGAATTGCAGAATCTCCAGAATCGCGGGATTCCAGAATCACAGAATCGCGGAATCCCAGAACTTCAGAACTTCAGAATTGCAGAATTCCCAGAATCCCAGAATCCCAAAACTTCAGAATTGCAGAATCTCCAGAATCACGGGATCCCAGAATCGCAGAATCTCTGAAATGAGGACACTCAACCGGGTAGAACCTCGCCCACTGATCTCTGTAGACGGGCGGCGGCCGCATCCATTATTCAAACGGGCACCGACCGATCGAATTAACTTCAAGCGGATGCAGACAGCAAGCAAAAGATGACGATTAATGTAATTGGGCGACGGGGAGGGGGGGGGGGGGCGCGCGGAATCTCATCTACTGATCTTTGCAGGCAGCGCACGCATCCCTTATTGAAACGAACCTATCGAACTTCAATGAATATTGACCAAGAGTGGTTTGGTGGGGAGGGGGGGGGGGAAAGTTCCGACGCGACACTGATGGAAATTCCGAATGTGAAGGGGGGGGGGACACGGGAAACGGGTTATAGTTGTTCACATGTGACGGAAAAGAAACAACCAAAAAACCGTCAAAACGACAGTTTTCAGTTAGAAATTTCAGATTTTCAGAGCCGCCAATCTCTGAAATTCCAATGAGCCCTTTTCGCGGAAGAAAACTGTAACATTTCACTTTCAGACGAGGAAAAAAGCTGAAAAAGAAAGCAACAACGACGCGGAATCACAGCATATCGAATTCTGAAAACAATCATGTCTGCTCTCAAAAGTTAAAGCCAAACATTTCTAATTTTAGACACTGTAAACACGCCAAGAATAAAAGGGATCGGAAAATGTTGCGGAAATTTCGGAATTACGACTTCCGCTTCGCAAATCTCTGCTAGGCAAGCGTTTTTCAGCTCGAGGAGCACCAATTCTATTACGATTTTTTCTTTCAGTTCTCTGGACAAATAATAAAATGAAATTAGTCTTTTCCGTTCCAAAAATTAACGGAAATTTGCGGAATTCCGACTTCCGTTCCGAAAATTTGCGGAAATTTGCGGAATTCCGACTTCCGCTTCACAAATCTCTGTTAAACAAGCGTTTTTCAGCTCGAGGAGCACCACTTTTATTACGGTGTTTTCTTTCAGTTCCCCGGTAAATTAATAAAATGAAATTAGTCTTTTCCGTTCCGAAAATTTGCGGAATTCCGACTTCCGTTCCGAAAATTTGCGGGATTCCGACTTCCGTTCCAAAAATTTGCGGAATTCCGTCTTCCGTTCCAAAAATTTTCGGAAATTTCGGAAATCCGACTTCCGTTCCGAAAATTTGCGGAATTTCGACTTCCGATCGAAAAATTTGCGGAATTCCGACTTCCGTTCCGAAAATTTGCGGAATTCCGACTTCCATTCCGAAAATTTGCGGAATTCCGACTTCCGTTCCGAAAATTTGCGGGATTCCGACTTCCGTTCCGAAAATTTGCGGAATTTCGACTTCCGTTCGAAAAATTTGCGGAATTTCGACTTCCGTTCGAAAAATTTGCGGAATTCCGTCTTCCGTTCCGAAAATTTGCGGAAATATGCGGAATTCCGACTTCCGCTTCACAAATCTCTGTTAGGCAAGCGTTTTTTCAGCTCGAGTAGTGCTCCTTGATTTGCCCGGAAAAGAGATCTCTCAGAAAATTGTTGTTGCGTAACACTATTTATCACCCACCCTGTATATGCAGACAGATAAGTCGCGCGTGCCTAGTCGGTGGAGGGGGGGGGGGGGGAGGGACCCACAAAACTACGATGGTAGACCCCCCCCCCCCCGCGAGTCTGTAAACTATCAGCTAGCCACTATGAACGGGGAGAGAGAGAGAGAGAGAGCAGAGAACGCCAAAAAATGGTTCGTCGTTATAACGATGCCATAGAGTGTTAATCAGAGAGAAAAGGAGAGAGAGAGAGACGGAGAGAAAGAGAGAAAGACTTCTATTGTTGTACAGCACAAGAAACTAGCTGAAAACGAATTGAAGAAAAGAAGGAAAACTGTATAATACTGCACAAAAAACTTCCATTTTCATTTCAATTTGAGGCGGAAATTGCGGCGGAAGACATGCATTATTCCTGGGGGGGGGGAGGGGGAGGGGGGCGGGAATTCTAGAGGAAACGAAAAACTGAAAATCGTTTTGTGCTCCGTTCTGGCTATATTTAACTCATTAACTCAGCGGCTATGGAGGAAAACTAGTCCCCCTCCCCCCCCCCCCCTTCTGGAGCTGGGAACACGCTTTTTGTGTGAACTACAATGATTGTTTCTATGTATAGAAGCGCCAGGCAAGAAGCACAGTATTTTCTTTTCAATTTTTGTTGTTTTTTTTTGTCTGAAATTCGCAAACACTTGTCTGCTTTTTTCTCTGCTTCACAACGGCGGTGTCTCATGTTTTTCTCTCGCAATGTTTGCAGTACAGCTAGGTCTTAGGGCTACTGTAAATGTTTGGCGATTCGCTGGAATTCCGAAGTCTGAAACTGTCGGAAAGGCTTGCTGAGGAGCCTTCTCCAAGGAGTCTCGAATCGTTCTGAAATTCCGAAGTCTGAAACTTCTCGGAATTGCGCAGTGTTACAGACGGAATGGCTTGCAGAGGCTTGCTGCAAGCCTCAAATTTCAAGTTTTCATTTTCAAATGCAAATTTTCGCAACGGAAGTCGGAATTCCGCAAATCTCGCAAAGTCTCGGAACGGAAGTCGGAATTCCGCAAATCTCGCAAAGTCTCGGAACGGAAGTCGGAATTCCGCAAATTTTCGGAACGGAAGTCGGAATTCCGCAAATCTCGCAAATTTTCGGAACGGAAGTCGGAATTCCACAAATCCCGCAAAGTCTCGGAACGAAAGTCGGAAGTCCGCAAATTTTCGAAACGGAAGTCGGAATTCCGCAAATCACGCAAATTTTCGAAACGGAAGTCGGAATTCCAAAATTTCCACACATTTTCGCATTTTCGTTCTGAAGATCCGAAGTCTAAAACTTCGCAGAATTCCTCGGAGTAACAGACGGAAAAGCTTGCAGAGGCTTTCTGCAAGCCTTCTCCAAGGAGTCTCGAATCTTTCTGAAATTCCGAAGTCTAAAACTTCCCGGAATTCCTCAGAGTTACAGACGGAAAGGCTTGCAGAGGCTTGCTGCAAGCCTCAAATTTCAAGTTTTCATTTTCAAATGCAAATTTTCGGAACGGAAGTCGGAATTCCGCAAATTTTCGAAACGGAAGTCGGAATTCCGAAATTTCCACACATTTTCGCATTTTCGTTCTGAAATTCCGAAGTCTGAAACTTCGCGGAATTCTTCAGAGTTACAGACAGAATGGCTTGCAGAGGCTTGCTGCAAGCCTCAAATTTCAAATTTTCAAATGCAAATTTTCGGAACGGAAGTCGGAATTCCAAAATTTCCACACATTTTCGCATTTTCGTTCTGAAATTCCGAAGTCTAAAACTTCCGGAATTTCTCAGAGTTACAGACGGAAAGGCTTTCTGAAGCTTGCTGTAAACCTTAGCAAGCTTTTTCCAAGGAATCTCGAAGTGACACTCTTGAATCGTTCTGACTTAAATCTGAAATTCCGAGGTCTGAAACTTCCCGGAATTCCTCAGAGTTACAGACGGAATGGCTTGCAGAGGCTTGCTGTAAGCCTCAAATTTCAAATTTTCAAATGCAAATTTTCGGAACGGAAGTCGGAATTCCGCAAATCTCGCAAATTTTCGGAACGGAAGTCGGAATTCCACAAATCCCGCAAAGTCTCGGAACGGAAGTCGGAAGTCCGCAAATTTTCGAAACGGAAGTCGGAATTCCGCAAATCACGCAAATTTTCGAAACGGAAGTCGGAATTCCAAAATTTCCACACATTTTCGCATTTTCGTTCTGAAGATCCGAAGTCTAAAACTTCGCAGAATTCCTCGGAGTAACAGACGGAAAAGCTTGCAGAGGCTTGCTGCAAGCCTCAAATTTCAAGTTTTCATTTTCAAATGCAAATTTTCGGAACGGAAGTCGGAATTCCGCAAATCTCGCAAATTTTCGGAACGGAAGTCGGAATTCCGAAATTTCCACACATTTTCGCATTTTCGTTCTGAAATTCCGAAGTCTAAAACTTCCGGAATTCCTCAGAGTTACAGACGGAAAGGCTTGCTGCAAACCTTCTCCAAGGAGTCTCGAATCTTTCTGAAATTCCGAAGTCTAAAACTTCCCTGAATTCCTCAGAGTTACAAACGGAAAAGCTTGCAGAGGCTTGCTGCAAGCGTCAAATTTCAAATTTTCAAATGCAAATTTTCGGAACGGAAGTCGGAATTCCGCAAATTTCCACACATTTTTGCATTTTCGTTCTGAAATTCCGAAGTCTAAAACTTCGCGGAATTCCTCAGAGTTACAGTCGGAAAGGCTTGCTGCAAGCTTTCTCCAAGGAGTTTCGAATCTTTCTGAAATTCCGAAGTCTAAAACTTCGCGGAATTCCTCAGAGTTACAGACGGAAAGGCTTGCAGAGGCTTGCTGTAAACCTTAGCAAGCTTTTCCCAAGGAATCTCGAAGTGACACTCTTGAATCGTTCTGACTTAAATCTGAAATTCCGAGGTCTGAAACTTCTCGGAATTCCTCAGAGTTACAGATGGAATGGCTTGCAACAAGCCTAAAAATAAAAATAAAAAGAAAAGCGCATATTCGATTCTGAAAATCCACGCCGCTCAGTCTGAATTCGTTGTTTCTCAATAGGCCGCCAATGCCCTTTAAACAGAGCGCTTGGCATTTCTCGCATTTTTCAACGAAATGCTGCTATCAAGTGATAAATATCGCATTGTCAGATAAACTTGGAAAACGGGCCAAGCGAAGCGAACTTTGTTCTCTTCATCTCTCTCTCACTCTTTTAAACATACATACTCACAAACACACACACACAGAGAGAAGAGAGCGAGGGGGGGGGAGAAGTAATTGATGGGTGTCTGGCCTCCTGGCCGGTGCAGGAGGAGGAGGAGGAGGAGGGAGCGACGGGTTTTCTAATGTCTAGCGCATAGAACGTGCTGAAACGTTGAAGAGAGAGAGAGAGAGAGAGAGAAAGAGAGACAAAGAGAGACAAAGAGAGACAAAGAGAGACAAAGAGAGACAAAGAGAGACAAAGAGAGAGAGAGAGACATCTCATAAGATAAGACAATTTGTTGCTGATGTAGAGGGAATCAGTGCTATTCGAATTGTTGTTTAGGGGGGGGGGGAGGGAGCGAAAACTTTCGGAATCTGGATTCTTCTTGCGGGAAAGAACAAAGAAGCTGTGGTTTGCTCCTCGCTGAAATCTTCTGCTGCATGGGGGTTTACAGAGAGCAAAACTCGCGGCTGGAAGTGCCAGAAGAAGCCAGAGACGATGCGATCTTGAAAAGTGCGGCGGCGCCGCAGTCGGCCGCCGATAAACAATGTCTGCGCCTTCTGGAAAAGACGGTGAGATAGAAATGAAACCGATTGGTTTCGGCGTGCACGCTACCACACGCTGGCGGGCGCCCAATTCCTCACTCTTTGCATCTCTGCACCCCTGTCTCGCCTGTTTGATCTTTGGGTTGGTTGGCAATAGGCGAGGGGCGAGAGAATCAGATGCAAAAAGACCGCCCGTCCTCTCCTCTTTTCTCCTCACCGAGAGACGTCGGTTGGTCGGCGGGCGGGCGGGCGGGTGGAAGAAGAAGAAGAAGACAACAACAAGTGCCCGTGCCCGTGGCGGGAAAGGGGGGGGCGAGGGGGGGGGGAAGGGGGGGGGAGTCATCGTCGACGACGAAAAACGAAGAGTGTCTGGTGGAATTGCAACAATTGTGTGTGAGACTATTATAGACCGTTGTTGCTCAATTTCTTATCAAGAGAGAGAGATAGAGAGAGAGAGAGAATTAGAGAAAGAGAGAGTGCATATTTGTTCAAGGTGTAAGAAGTATTATTGCTGATAATGCACACCGAATAGAGCAACATTTTGAACTGATAAAGCGCGCTAAGCTCTTTATTGAGGAGCATGTCTCAAAATCTTGGCCCTTCACTTACAGAATTTTTTCTAAATTTGCTCATTTATAGTTTCGAATACGGGCTTTCTCGTGGTGTATTTGGTTTTCTGCACAAATTCCTAGAAGTCGAGAAAATTCCATCTGAAAAATATGCTGTTTTTTGCTTGTTAGCGCCGGATTTTGACATTTAAAGAAAGGCGCATTTTGAATAGATTTTGATTAAATAAATAAGTGAAATTCAAAAAAAAAAATTTTTGAAAAATATTTTGCGAAAATTCCAAAAACAGATGAGTTCATCCGGAGAAAAAGAACAAAAAATAGAATCACAAATAAACATAGGTTCACTTTCATTTTTTCGGCTTTTTTCAATATTTTTTGTTTTATCGTAGTTTTCGTGCCAAGAGTAAGCGTTACGCGTGAAAAAAAACAATTTACACATATTTTAACAATAGCAACAAACATTTTCAGAAAAAAAATCCAGAAAAAAGCTCCAAAAATGACTAAAAACCATTGACCCACCCCCCCCCCCTCCACTCAACTACCTTACAAGGGAACCATGTCTAAATTTGCTCATTTATAGTTTCGAATACGGGCTTTCTCGTGGTGTATTTGGTTTTCTGCACAAATTCCTAGAAGTCGAGAAAATTCCATCTGAAAAATATGCTGTTTTTTGCTTGTTAGCGCCGGATTTTGACATTTAAAGAAAGGCGCATTTTGAATAGATTTTGATTAAATAAATAAGTGAAATTCAAAAAAAAAAATTTTTGAAAAATATTTTGCGAAAATTCCAAAAACAGATGAGTTCATCCGGAGAAAAAGAACAAAAAATAGGATCACAAATAAACATAGGTTCACTTTCATTTTTTCGACTTTTTTCAATATTTTTTTTGTTTTATCGTAGTTTTTGTGCCAAGAGTAAGCGTCACGCGTAAAAAAAACAACTTACAAATATTTTAACAATAGCAACAAACATTTTCAGAAAAAAAATCCAGAAAAAAGCTCCAAAAATGACTAAAAACCATTGACCTCCAGGGCAAGGGAACCATTTTTAGGTATCATGTCAGAATTTTTTCTAAATTTGCTCATTTATAGTTTCGAATACGGGCTTTCTTGTGGTGTATTCGGTTTTCTGCATAAATTCCTAGAAGTCGAGAAAATTCCATCTGAAAAATATGCTGTTTTTTTGCTTTTTAGCGCCGGATTTTGACATTTAAAGAAAGGCGCATTTTGAATAGATTTTGATTAAAAAAATAAGTGAAATTCAGAAAAAGAAAAATTTGAAAAATATTTTTCGAAAATTCCAAAAACAGATGAGTTCACCCGGAGAAAAAGAACAAAAAATAGCATCACAAATAAACATAGGTTCACTTTCATTTTTTCGACTTTTTTCAATATTTTTTTGTTTTATCGTAGTTTTTGTGCCAAGAGTAAGCGTCACGCGTGAAAAAAAACAATTTACAAATATTTTAACAATAGCAACAAACATTTTCAGAAAAAAAATCCAGAAAAAAGCTCCAAAAATGACTAAAAACCATTGACCCCCCCCCCCCCTCCACTCAACTACCTTACAAGGGAACCATGTCTAAATTTGCTCATTTATAGTTTCGAATACGGGCTTTCTCGTGGTGTATTCGGTTTTCTGCACGAATCTCTAGAAGTCGAGAAAATTCCATCTGAAAATATGCTGGTTCCCTTGTTAGGCTTAGCTTTCACAAGAGAGAATTGCAGCCGAAATTGCAGCCGATTTGCTGGTTTCAGGAAACCAGCAAATCGACTGCAACAATTTCAGAATGAAGTGAAGTGTCAGACGTCTGACAAGCCTTAATCGACGCGTCTCAAGTCTCAAGGATCTTTGTTCCGCGGCCGCCGCCGCCGGCGCGCCCCCCCCCCCCACCTTAGTCTATCGGAAAAATGGTCTTTAGAGTGGCAGTTGAAATCGCCGCGAATTCTTCAAGTGAACATCGTGCTTTTGTTCTATTGATTCTTCTAGCGTGGTGCAGAGTGGGGGAGGGGGGGGGGCGGCAGGCGCGACACCACCCGCCAAATGTCTCGCAAGAAGTTCGTTCCCCCCCCCCCATCGCTGAACAGCTGGGATAGGAAGAAGCAGGCGGCAGGCGGCAGCCCCAAGAGTGTACGACAAACATTTCGAAACTCTCGCGGCGCTGCTCAGAAATTGCTCTTCTGGCTGGTTAGCGCCGATCTGAAACCGAAGAACCTGATCCCCTGAAAAGGTACAGAAAACACAAAAGTCATGTGATGAGGGGGGGGGGGCGAGTTGGGGACACACAAAAAATAGATAGATGATAAAAGAGAAGAAACAAATGGAACTGGAGGAGTGGTTTGTGGGGGGGCGGGCTTCGGTTCGGTTCGAATTCTCTGTGCTTGCTTTTTGTGTAGAATGGAGGAAAGACGAATGAATCGTGTTAGTGTATGTTTAGTAGTCTAGGGGTCTAGAGAGCGCTTCGCTTTTGTGTTGTTGACTTATACGTCGCCGACACATAGTCAATCTTAGTTGAGAGAACGGTATGGGGGGGGGACAGCACAGGGATAGACGGGACGGGCGGGACGACGACGACTAGACATGTTTCAATTGATAATGGAGAAGGGCACGAGTCGTTCTAGACAAGCTGAGCATGTTCGCTCTGCTGCACTGACGATCTCCCCCCCCCCCGCCCCCCACTCTCTCCAAAATTTTCAGATTTTCCAGACAAATGAGCATCTCTGAACCTTTCAAACTTTCTCTCAACGGTTTCCAAGAACGACGAAAGAAGACCAGTCTCGTCTCGTCTTCGTTTTCGTCTTGAATTCGTCTGACGCAGAGATAGACATTGTGTTGGTACACATGTATTTTAATTGACGTAAGACGAACGCAAGACGAACGCAAGACGAACGAAAAACGAACGCAAGACGCACGAAAGACGAACGCAAGACGAACGCAAGACGAACGAAAAACGAACGCAAGGCGCAAGAAAGACGAACACAAGACGAACGAGAGACGAACGCAAGACGAACAAAAGACGAACTCAAGACGAACGCAAGACGAACGCAAGACGAACGAGAGACAAACTCAGGACAAACTGAAGAACGCAAGACGAACGAACGGCGAACACAAGACGAACGAAAAACGAACGAAAGACGAACGCAAGACGAACGAAAGACGAACGCAAGACGAACGCAAGACGAACGCAAGACGAAAGATTGCCGATTACTAGCGGCAAGCGAACCTTTCTCTGCGGCAACTTGCCGCCTTGTGTTGCTACACAGTAGCGATGCACCTTGCGGAGCAAGCTGCCGTATACATGCCGAAACTTGTTTGTTAGAGTCACAGAATAAGGTTTTCAAGAAAGACGAAATAAGACCAGTCTCGTCTAGCTCTAGAATTCGTCTGACACGCAGAGATAGACATTGCTTAAGACGAATGCAAGACGAACGCAAGACGAACGCAAGACGAAAGATGGCCGATTGCTAGCGGCAAGCGAACCCTTCTCTACGGCAATTTGCCGCCTTGTGTTGCTGGAGAGTAATGAAGCAACTTGTGGAGCAAGCTGCCGTATACTTGCCCAAACTCGTTTTTTAGAGTCACAGAATAAGGTTTTCAAGAAAGACGAAATAAGACCAGTCTCGTCTAGGTCTTGAATTCGTCTGACACGCAGAGATAGACATTGCGTAAGACGAACGCAAGACGAAGTGAAAGACGAAATAAGACCAATCTCGCCTCGTCTTCGTTTTCGTCTTGAATTCGTCTGACGCAGAGATAGACATTGTGTTGTTACACATGTATTTCAATTGACGTAAGACAAACGCAAGACGAACGAAAGACGAACGGAAGACGAACGCAAGACGAAAGATTGCCGATTGCTAGCGGCAAGCGAACCCTTCTCTACGGCAACTTGCCGCCATGTGTTGCTAGTGTTGACCTTGTGTTGAGAGTAATGAAGCAACTTTTGGAGCAAGCTGCCGTATACTTGCCGAAACTTGTTTTTTAGAATCACAGAATAAGGTTTTCAAAAAAGACGAAATAAGACCAGTCTCGTCTAGGTCTTGAATTCGTCTGACACGCAGAGATAGACATTTCGTAAGACGAACGCAAGACGAAGTGAAAGACGAAAACATAGAAGTGAATAATGAATAAATTTCAGGATTATTACGGTATTTCAGAAACGAGACTTACCAGAAAGCGCCTGATGCTTGCTTTCTGACCCGGATGGCTTCTGCGTCTGACGTCTTCTTGTTTTTTTTGTCGCTCCTAACGATGTATTCCAGCTCAGAGTTGGAATAATGCGAGAAGAAGGCGTTGAGCTCGAGCAATGCTCTTGAAGATTCGGATTGCTTGACGACGACGACGACGATGGCAGACACTGAAGCGTGAGAATTAATTATATGCGTTTCCATAGTAACATTACGTGAAAGAATGCGAAAAGAACATGCGAGATGAGAGACAAAAAACAAACGGAAAACGGAAGAAATTTCACGGAATCTGGAATCCGGAAGACGGAATGAAAAAAAAACGGCGGAATCCGGAACCCGGAATTCCGCCCTTTTCTCCAGAGTAGGGCGGAATTGGATTTTGGGAACTTGGAATCCGGAAAACGGAAAAATATTTTTTTCACGGAATCTGGAATCCGGAAGAGGGAATGAAAAAAACGGCGGAATCCGGAATGCGGAATTCCGCCTTTTTCTCCAGAGTAGGGCGAAATTGGATTTTGGGAACTCGGAATCTGGAAAACGGAAAAATATTTTTTTCAAGGAATCTGGAATCCGGAACACGGAATGTAAAAAACGGCGGAATGCGGAATGCGGAAAACGGAAAACGGAATTTTAACCATTAATGAGGGAATATTTATGATGTAAATGCGCTCTGTTCGCAAAATGTTTTGCGGGAGTTCAAAAAAGTATACTTTTCGCAACAATTGAGAATAAAAAATGAAAACAGAATAAAAACGCCATATCGCGGAATCCGGAATGCGGAAAACGGAATGAAAAAAACGGTGGAAACCGGAATTCCGCCCTTCTCTGGATGGGATGAATCAACGCAGTAAGGGGTCTAAAAATAGCTGAAATCGGAGGATATTGATATCGGAATAGTTCTTTCTTTAATTTTCAGATATCGGAAAAGTGGGCTCCAGAAAATTGTGCATTTTGAAGCTTCTTTGAAAGTTAAAACTCGAAAATGCTGTTGCGTTTCGCCGCCAAGTGCACTATCGCCAGGCCAGACGCCGCCGATTTCTCGTTGTTATCCAGCGGAAAGTTATCAGTGATTTCCACCCGTATCAGTTCACCACGGCCCTAAAGTTACGCTTCTCTCTCTCTCTCTCTCTTTGTATCTCTTTGTCTCTATTTGTCTCTTTTTGTCTCTCTTTGTCTCTCTTTGTCTCTCTTTGTCTCTCTTTGTCTCTTTTTGTCTCTCTCTGTCGATCGCTCTCTCCAAAGTCCGAATTGTGTCTCCGCCTATTTGATGCGCTTTTCCAAAGGTTCTACAGTTGAGAGACAACCGCCGTCGGCCGGTTATCAGTTAGCAGCGGAAAACGAAGAAAAAATAGAAAATGTTTTCGAAATTCGAAGAATGCACCGTTTGGTTTCAGCGGAAAGCAGTGCTCTAATGAATTCGAAATGGGAAGGGAAATGATTTCTCGAAAAATGCGTTTTTCGAAAAATTTCCGAAAAATTCTCGAGAAATTTTGCTCGTTGATTTCTCGAGAATTTTTCGAAAATTTCTCGAGAAATCGCGAAAAATGATTTGAATGGAAATACGATAAACAACGCGCTTTGCGTTATTTCGGAGTGTCGTTCGAACTAGTTTATTATTATTTTTTATCGAAATGTTTTTTTTTCGAAAATTTTTCGTTGAATTTTCGGAAATTTCTCCAGAAATTTTTCTCGTTGTTTTTTCGGAAATTTTTTGAGAATTTTTCGAGAATTTTCGAGAATTTCTCGTTGAATTTTCGGAAATTTCTTCAGAAATTTTTCTCGTTGATTTTTCGGAAATTTTTCGAGAATTTTTCGGAAAATGTTCTCAAAAAATTTCTCGAAAAATCGCGAAAAATGATTTGAATGGAAATACGATAAACAACACGCTTTGCGTTATTTCGGAGTGTCGTTCCAACTAGTTTATTATTATTTTTTATCAAAATGTTTTTTTTTCGAAAATTTTTCGTTGAATTTTCGGAAATTTCTCCAGAAATTTTTCTCGTTGTTTTTTCGGAAATGTTTCGAGAATTTTTCCAAAAATGTTCTCAAAAAATTTCTCGAAAAATCGCGAAAAATGATTTGAATGGAAATACGATAAACAGCGCGCTTTGCGTTATTTCGGAGTGTCGTTCGAACTAGTTTATTGTTATTTTTTATCGAAATGTTCTTTTTTTCGAGAATTTTCGAAAATTTTCGAGAATTTTTCGTTGATTTTTCGGAAATTTTTCGAGAATTTTTCGTTGATTTTTCGGAAATTTTTCGAGAATTTTTCCAAAAATGTTCTCAAAAAATTTCTCGAAAAATCGCGAAAAATGATTTGAATGGAAATACGATAAACAACGCGCTTTGCGTTTTTTCGGAGTGTTGTTCGAACTAGTTTATTATTATTTTTTACCGAAATGTTTTTTTTCGAGAATTTTTCGTTGATTTTTGGAAACTTCTCGAGAAATTTTTCTCGTTGATTTTTCGGAAATTTTTCGAGAATTTTCCGGAAAATTTTCTCAAAAAAATTTCTCGAAAAATCGCGAAAAATGATTTGAATGGAAATACGATAAACAACGCGCTTTGTGTTATTTCGGAGTGTCGTTCGAACTATTATCGCCGTAAAAAAGTTTCGACATTTTTTCGTTTTTTCGAGTCGGGATTTGAATTTAGAGGCTCCGCCCATTAATCATCATTTGAGCGCATTTGCTATGCGCGATATATTTTTATCAGAAGAAACGAAAAAATAAATAAATGACGCAAATTGATATATTTAAACATTCGAAGAAACGTGTAAAAAAATTCACGATTAATACAATTTCGTTCTTTTAATCCAGTTTAATTCTGAAAATTCAGAAGAAAAAATAAAAATTCAAAAAATATATCGCGCATAGCAAATGCGCTCTGATGATGAAATGGGCGGAGCCTCTAAATTCAAATCCCGATTTTCGCGGGCTCGAAAAAATGTCGGAACTTTTTTACGGCGATAATAGTTTATTATTATTTTTTATCGAAATGTTTTTTTTTTTCGAGAATTTCTCGAACAATTTTTCTGAAATTTTTCGAAAAATTCTCGAAAAATTTTTCGAAATGCTTTCGAAACGACACACTGAATGGAACTGTGCGAAAAGGCACAAACTCAAATTACAATTTCACTAAACCGCAATGCGTCGCCACTCCCCCCATTGACATATTTGCTCCGCCCTTATTGCAAAACGGGCTTCGGCTTCTTTTCCGAGAGCACTTTCAGATCAAGTTTTTAAATAACTTCGCAGAGTTCCAGACTCCAAAGATGAATGACGTCAAAAGGAGTACGGTAATTGCAGTCGACTTCTGAAGAACCAGCTGCTCATGAGCTCACGACGGATTCTATAATGCAGAGGCTTGCTGAAAATGCTCCAAATTGAGCAGCGCTCTGCATGCGGATGGAAAGCAGTGGCAGCCTCTAGAAAAAACCGATTGCTGTCTTCCTCTGGAATAATACGCTGCTTAAATTACAGCATTTGATGGAGCGAGATGACGAAAGAGCATCACCTGCCTGCCTCGAGTGGCGGTGATGACTAAGCTGGAGCATTTGAAGCAGAAGGAAGCGGTGATTATAGGGAATGCATCAAATATCATTCCCCCCCCCCCCCCCCCCCCGCCGCCGCCTAGAATCACATTTTCAGAAGAAGCTATCGAGGTGTATCGCTCAGATTCAGCGTTCAGCGCAGCGCACCCAGCCGACTAGGTAATGAGATTCAGAAGGAAATCAGAAGGCGCGAAACTCGTGAAAACTCGAAATTGAGAGCACTTATTCCAGCTGGTTTGCATTTATAAAGACATCAAACACCGAAAAATGCATTTTTTTGACAGGTTTGTTGGTCACCACCAATTCCTTCGTTTTCTACGCATAATTATTGCCGGCAGATTCGCTTTTTTCGCTTTTCCCTTTTTCGGAGACGTGCCAGCCTTCAAGACAACTTCCTACAATATCACCTGCTCTCAAATCAACAATAACGTGGCACAATTCCAGCGATGTTTGTCGGGCGGAAACTGCGATTTTAAATATTTTTTAATGGGGTTATTCATGAAAAGCACAATTTCATTTTAATGCAAAAAAAAGCATTTTTTTTGCATTAAAATGCTTTTCGTGCTTTTCATGAATAACCCCATAAGCGTCGTTTTTTTTTTGCGTATTTTTTTATTTTTAATTCTTTAAATTATTTTAAACGGCGCAAATTCTTATGGAGCGGCTAGACCGCGCGTTTTTTTTTCAGCTGCAACTCCGATAAAACGTGCTCTTTATAGTTTTCGCAACCAAAAAGGCTCTCTGGAGCTCGCCAGAGTAATGTGCTCTGAGATGTCGTGTGCCGCGCAGCATTTTCGCGATTATTATTCTCTAGATAATTACTTTATTAAAATGGAAAAGAAAAATTGAATTTCCGAAAAAAACTTCCGAAAATGCGGAAAAAAAAGATTTTAAATGAATTTTTTTCCCTAATTTTATCGCATTTCAAATTCAAAAAAAAGTTGAATTTAACTTCAAAAAATACGGCAAAAAAAATCTATTTTCAATGAATATTTTTCCTTATTTTATCACATTTAAAATTCAAAAAAAAATTGAATTTAACTTCCAAAAATGCGGCAAAAAATCGCTTTTCAATGAATATTTTTCCTTATTTTATCACATTTAAAATTCAAAAAAAAATTGAATTTAACTTCCAAAAATGCGGCAAAAAATCGCTTTTCAATGAATATTTTTCCTTATATTATCACATTTTAAATGCAAAAAATTTGAATTTAACTTCTGAAAATACGGCAAAAAAATCTATTTTAAATGAATATTTTCCCTAATTTTATCACATTTCAAATTCAAAAAAACTTTTTGAATTTAACTTCTGAAAATGTGGAAAAAAAATCTATTTTAAATTAATATTTTTCCCTAATTTTATCACATTTCAAATTCAAAAAAAAAATTTGAATTCAACTTCCGAAAATGTGGAAAAAAATCGCTTTTAAATGAATTTTTTTCCCTAATTTTATCACATTTCAAATTCAAAAAAAATACGAATTTATCTTCAGAAAATGCGGAAAAAAAACGATTTTAAATGAATTTTTTTCCCTAATTTTATTATCGGTTCGCGAGTACGCAAGAAATCGTTTAGACATGGGGTTTGGGTCTCGTTAGGAAATTGGCGCGTTAAAACGCGCCAATTTAAAAATTGAAAGGAAGCGCACACACTGCGTTTGTTTTTCTTTTCGAAAATTGAAATCGAATATTGGAATTTTTTCTATTTATATTTTGCTTCGAAAATCATGTATTTTTTAAAATTAATTTTTATTGTCAATTTTCTTAAACTGCTTATTAAACTGAATAAAGTATTATTTACCGGAATTTAAATGTTTTTTTTTCAATATTAGAAGTTTATATTCTTCAAATTAGTATCTTTTCACTTGCAGCTAATTGTTTCAACAGAAGTGATGAAGTTTATGGTAAGGAATACCTGTCAAATAAAATTTATAAATATTAATTTTCAGGTTTTTCGTGAGAAGAGGTTTTTTATGGTTAGACACGCGAGGTCGCTGAATGATCCGGACGTTTTAGAATCTGGAGAATCAGCTGGTCAACCATCCGGGGAAGGATCGAGAGAGGATTCTGGAGAGAAAGTCATCGAAGGTAACTAAATCTTCTCCTTTTTCTCTTTTTTCAAATCATCTTCTCTTTCAGAAAATCTTCTCTTCGACGAAACGAACGTCTTCAGTTAAAAACAATGTTAAATATACTCTTCACGTCAGTCAGTGCATATACTTTTTTTATTTGAAAAATTGGAAAAGTCTATAAATAATTTGTATTTTATATGTTTAACTGTTGAATGATGTGTCATCTGCGCCAAAATGTGAAACTTTGGAGAATTTATAAAAAGAATGTGGAACTAAAAGCCATGCGTTTCTGTGTTCAATGTAGAAAAGAATAAACAATTGTTGTTTCATAGTTATGTCATCCTCGCCGCTGGAGCCTAAGTTCGCCAAAGTGCGAATCGAAGGGAGAGTTCATCTGATGAGAAGAAGCTTGTTGAATGAAGAAGAGAAAAGTGACTTGAACTTGAACATTTTAGAAAACAAAAAAAGTTTTAGAAAAATTAGATTCGTCCTTGCATGGAATTATTGAACTGAAAGTAGAAGGTCCTGAGAACCAGATGCTGTTTAGACACAAATCTACTGAAACAATAGCTGAAGAAATGGAGGTATTTTTACGTGGATTAACAAAGGTTCATTAGACAAAAAATATTCTAGACACAAGAAGAGAGACAGAAAAAAGTGCAGGAAGAGTCGGATCGGAAATTGGGGAGTGCCATCCGAAATTTGCAATTTACCGATTGCTCCCATATTTGTGGCCCTGGTATAAAAGACAAAGATGTGAAAATGGTGGCTTTCGTAGTGGAGCATCTGTCACAAATAAAAAGACAGTTAGGCGAACAAGCGCGCGACACCATTTTCAGTAATCCGAAAATTTTGGCTTCAACGATTCTCGGTATTGCATACAGCACAGTGAGCAAGAAGGTGGCGGAGGCTTTGTCGGATACAACTCCGAAAGATACACGAAAGGAAGAGCAGAAGGAAATGTGCAAAAACAAAAAAATTTTAGAACTCATCACGGAATCCCAGCAGAAGGAAATCCGAGATCACATCGAAGAATGTTACAGCACAGATTCCAACTTCACTCTTCAATCACTTTTGATCGATCTCAAAGACAAGTTTAGCTTTCCATTCAAAAGAACTACTCTTCGCAAAATCCTGCAAGACATGGACATTGTACATAAGATCAAAACGTACAATCCCATGACTTCTGCTCGATATGATTTGATTGAATGGAGAGCTAGATATCTCAAAGAGATCGCGGAAATGAGGGAATCTGGGGCGTTCATCACGTACTTCGATGAGACTTGGATCTTCCATGGGATGACCAAGAGGAAGGGATGGGTGACAAAGCACAAGTCGGCATATGAGCTTGCTCGAATGGGGAGTCTGAAAAATCCAGTTCCAGGGTTCAAGGCAACTAGTGAGTGAGAGTGAGAGCCATTGTCCTAGCTGTACTCACTGAATCCTCCATTTTGCCTGAATCCGTCGAAGTGATCACTTCCAAGAGACCTGCCTCGGAGCAGATGCTTGATTATCACAAGACAATGGATTCCGATGCATACAAGAAGTATATGGAAGTTATCATTCCTTTGATTGCAGCAGCGGCACCGACTGGAAGACAGGCAGTTCTCGTCATCGACAACTGTCCTATTCACAACAAACCGTTGCTAAAGGTTTACTACACATCTCCGATAAAACCGAGATCATCACAGAATTTCAGATTCCAACAAAAAATGCTTCAAAACCTGCTCTCGCTGAGTTTTTGAATAGCCAAGGAATCGCATACGACTTGAAAATGAATAGGGATGAGCTGTGGAGAGAAGCTGAGCTTTTCATCAATGCAAATGGAGGGAAGACAGCAATGACCAAGTATGAGGTCGACGAGATGGCAAAGCAGTTTGGGGTGAAGATCTTGCGTCTGCCCCCTTACCACTGCTGCCTGAATCCCATCGAACTCATCTGGAACCAGCTGAAAACCCATCTCAGACAGTTCGGCAAGGTCGACAATAAAATTGATGTCGTATGTTTTTTTACGACTTTCAGTATTTTTTTAGTATTTAGTATTTATTAAGGTTCGACGACAAGCCATCGACTTCCTCAAAAATATTCCAGAGGGTACAATCGTGAACACGATTGAACATGTCGTAAACGTCGAAAACGACTTACAAACAATAATGGATGCAGAATCTCACGAAGAATTGCGAGAAAATGAAGATTCTGACGATGATGAGGACGGTCTGAAGGATGGATTGATGGATGATGATGATGAATGATGATGGATGATGGATGAAGGATGACACATCATTCAACAGTTAAACATATAAAATACAAATTATTTATAGACTTTTCCAATTTTTCAAATAAAAAAAGTATATGCACTGACTGACGTGAAGAGTATATTTAACATTGTTTTTAACTGAAGACGTTCGTTTCGTCGAAGAGAAGATTTTCTGAAAGAGAAGATGATTTGAAAAAAGAGAAAAAGGAGAAGATTTAGTTACCTTCGATGACTTTCTCTCCAGAATCCTCTCTCGATCCTTCCCCGGATGGTTGACCAGCTGATTCTCCAGATTCTAAAACGTCCGGATCATTCAGCGACCTCGCGTGTCTAACCATAAAAAACCTCTTCTCACGAAAAACCTGAGAATTAATATTTATAAATTTTATTTGACAGGTATTCCTTACCATAAACTTCATCACTTCTGTTGAAACAATTAGCTGCAAGTGAAAAGATACTAATTTGAAGAATATAAACTTCTAATATTGAAAAAAAAACATTTAAATTCCGGTAAATAATACTTTATTCAATTTAATAAGCAGTTTAAGAAAATTGACAATAAAAATTAATTTTAAAAAATACATGATTTTCGAAGCAAAATATAAATAGAAAAAATTCCAATATTCGATTTCAATTTTCGAAAAGAAAAACAAACGCAGTGTGTGCGCTTCCTTTCAATTTTTAAATTGGCGCGTTTTAACGCGCCAATTTCCTAACGAGACCCAAACCCCATGTCTAAACGATTTCTTGCGTACTCGCGAACCGATAATATCACATTTCAAATTCAAAAAAAAATTGAATTTAATTTCCGAAAATGCGGTAAAAAATCGATTTTAGATGAATATTTTCCTTAATTTTATCACATTTCAAATTCAAAAAAAAATTGAATTTAATTTCCGAAAATGCGGTAAAAAATCGATTTTAGATGAATATTTTCCTTAATTTTATCACATTTTAAATTCAAAAAAAAATTTGAATTTAACTTCCAAAAATGCGGTAAAAAATCGATTTTAAATGAATATTTTCCCTAATTTTATCACATTTCAAACTTTAAAAAAAATTGAATTTAATTTCCAAAAATGCGGCAAAAAAAATCGCTTTTAAATGAATTTTTTTCCCTAATTTTATCACATTTCAAATTCAAAAAAAAATTGAATTTAACTTCCAAAAATACGGAAAAAAAATTGATTTTAAATGAATATTTTCCCTAATTTTATCACATTTCAAATTCAAAAAAAAATTGAATTTAATTTCTGAAAATACGGCAAAAAAAATCTATTTTAAATGAATATTTTCCCTAATTTTATCACATTTAAAATTCAAAAAAAAAATTGAATTTAACTTCCAAAAATGCGGAAAAAAATCGATTTTACATGAATATTTTCCCTAATTTTATCACATTTCAAATTCAAAAAAAATTGAATTTAATTTCTGAAAATACGGAAAAAAAAATCTATTTTAAATACATTTTTTTTCCCTAATTTTATTACATTTCAAATTCAAAAAAGCGTATCTCAAATTCTGGAATTCCAATTCAAATCATCCGCCTATAATCATGAGGCTTCTGCCTCTTTCCAGATGAGAAGGAATGAAGCGATGCAGATTAAGTTGCTGCCGAATGCTCCGAGCTTAGCAGAATTCAGAGTTCTAATTGATTGTTATTTCTGAATTACACGGCGCAGAAGCTCCATTTATTAGTTTTTTGCGTAAAATTGCTCTTGAATTTTCAGTGAAATTTTTGAAAAACCAACGTTCCTGTTCCAGACATTTTCCAAGATCTTCTTGTTAGAAAGCTTGAACAAATGGTGTATTATGTTTGTCTGCTTCACAATTTAACGATTCAAAAACTGGAAGGACGAGGAGTCTTAGATCCCAAGCTCCTGTGGTTTGCTCTGATGATCCCGAACGAAAATAAATTTCCGCACGTCGGTCTTTTGCTCCGTAGTTTGCTCTCGGCTGATATTGACTAGCCAATCGTTCACACCTCAACTGTTGACAGTTCTTCCGATTCAAATCCGCCCCGGATGAAGCCTACGGTAGTCGGGCCGCTCTTTGGTTTGGGTGTCCTTCACCAGCAACATACCCCAAGAAGACCACACAAAGAGTGCTCGGTGAGATCAGGAAGTAAAAAAAATCAGAGAAAAAACTATTGAATATTGATGGCGGTAGTGGGAGGGGAGGGAGAAGGGGAGGCGACTGCTGAAAACGAGCGAGATGCGGAGGTCCGCGAAATACGAATTTATGATATATATTTATATATATAGCGACGAAAAGAATAGGAGGAGAGAGGTGATAAAATGATAATAAAAATGTTTTGTGGCTTTCGGTGTGGTTTTGTCTTTTTGCAAGTATCCGATTATGCAAAATTTATGATTGGATGTAATATCGCCGCTGTATTCGAAGCAGTGAATGACATTGGTTGTTTGCACGGCCATGGGGCAATCAGATCCACAGATAATGGAATAATTTCGATATAATCATTGTCTTTGTATTTTCTAAAACATCCAAACGTTACTCTGCTCAAAGAGAAATGGCGATCGCTTTGGAGATTGCGATCAGCGATGTGATTTACTTATATTTTATATTTCTACGAAAAGTTTTTAAAGCATATATCACTTTCTAGAAGTTTTGGCTCTAAATAACTACATTTCTTTAAAAAAAAAGCGTCACGGCGAGCTATTCGAGGTGTTGAATGCACAATTCAGCTTCTGATGTACAGTACCGGCCATAAAGGTATCATATTATGGTTTTTCGACCATATCTCATTCGATATAGAACGAATCAATCTGATTTTTTCAGAGTTTCTTCATCAAGCAACAATGTATCAGCTAAGAACATTTGGATTTGTAAGACTAACGAATACTGGAGTATTTTTTAAAAAATCGAAAACAACAAAAACCGATATTTCTTAAATGAAACTTCGTGCTCTTAGAAATTGTTCTATCTGCGAAATTTTGATATTTTGTGGGAAAACCATTAGCATCAATTACTGCCTGGCATCTACTGAGCATAGAATCGATCATTGTGTCGATGGTTGATTGGAGAATCTTCTTCCACTCCTCCTGGAGAAATTTGAACTTCTTGTTGATGTTTGAAGCAGTTTTACCGGTCAATCTCTTTTCAAATTCCTCCCATAGGTGCTCAATAATGTTCTGGTCCAAGCTTTGACTCAGCCAATCCAAAAGAGTGAGACGGCGGCGGTTGAACCAGTTGCGCACGTGATGAGAACGATGCTTCGGATCATTATCCTGCTGATACAGAAATGTACAGCTTACGCTAGAAAGTGCACAGGATCTCATGGTGTTCTCCAAAATATTCTCATATCCGTAGCGAACGATATCACCGACGATGCGCTTTAGAGGACCCATTCCCGTGGCGGAGAAGCAACCCCAAACAATGCAGGAACCGTCACGGTGCTTCATGGTTGGCAGTTGATACTTGGGGACGTAGCGAATGCCGGTAGGACGACGAATCCACTTCACACCGTCACTTCCAAACAAGTTGTACTTGCTTTCGTCCGACCAGACAATATTGGCCCAGTCCTGGCGGGTCTAATGAAGATGACTTCTGAACCAGATGGTTTGGGGTTGCTTCTCCGCCACGGGAATGGGTTTTCTCAAGCGCATCGTTGGTAATATCATTCGCTACAGATATGACAATATTTTGGACAGCACCCTGAGATCCTGGACACTTTCTAGCGTAGGCCGTGTCTTTGTGTATCAGCAGGATAATAATCCCAAGCATCGTTCTCATCACGTGTGCAACTGGTTCAACCGCCGCCGTCTCACTCTTTTGGATTGGCTGAGTCAACGCTCGGACCAGAACATCATTGAGCATCTATGGCAAAAATTTGAAAAGAGATTGACTGGTAAAACTGCTTCAAACATCGACCAGAAGTTCAAATTTCGCCAGGAAGAGTGGAAGAAGATTCCCCAATCAACCATCGACATTTTGATCGATTCCATGCCCCGTAGGTGCCAGGCAGTAATTGATACAAATGGTTTTTCCACAAAATATTGAAATCTCGCAGATAGAACATTTTCTAAGAGCACGAAGTTTCATTGAAGAAATATGGGTTTTTGTTGTTTTCGATCTTTTTCAAATTACTCTATTATGAATTAGTCTCACAAATCCAAATGTTCTTAGCTGATACATTGTTGCTTCATGAACAAACTGTGAAAAAATAAGATTGATTCGTTTTATATCGAATGAGATATGGTCGAAAAACCATAATATGATACCTTTATGGCCGGTACTGTATATATAATTAAATTTTATATTTCTACAAAGATTTTTAAAGCATATATTATTTTTTTAAAGTTCTGATTTTAAATGTCTAAATTTCTGAAAAAAGGAAGCGTTACGGCGAATTTTTCGGGGCGTTGAATGCATAATTCAGCTTCTGATGCATATGCTTTTAAAGAAAATTCTATCAGCGATGTATATATAATTAAATATCATATTTCTTCGATGATTTTTCAAAATATATCACTTTCTAGAAGTTTTGGCTTTAAATAACTGAATTTCTGAAAAAAGAAGCTTCACGGCGAACATTACAGGCGTTGAATGCACAATTCGGTTTCTGATGAATATTTTTTAAAGAAAATTCTATTTAGCAGCGATGTACCTATATATATAATTAAATTTTATATTTCTTCGAAGATTTTTCAAAATATATCACTTTCTAGAAGTGTTGACTTCAAATAACTTAAATTTCTGAAAAAAGGAAGCGTCACGGCGAATTTTTCGGGGCGTTAAATGCACAATTCCGCTTCTGATGTATATTGTTTCAAAGAAAAACCTTTAGCAGCGATGTATACTTAATTAAATTTATATTTCTTCGAAGATTTTTCAAAATATATCACTTTCTAGAAGTTTTGACTTTAAATAACTAAATTTCTGAAAAAAGAAGCGTCACGGCGAATTTTTCGGGGCGTTAAATGCACAATTCCGCTTCTGATGTATATTGTTTCAAAGAAAAACCTTTAGCAGCGATGTATACTTAATTAAATTTTATATTTCTTCGAAGATTTTTCAAAATATATCACTTTCTAGAAGTTCTGACTTTAAATAACTAAATTTCTGAAAAAAGAAGCGTCACGGCAAATTTTTCCGGGCCGTTAAATGCACAATTCCGCTTCTGATGTATATTGTTTCAAAGAAAAACCTTTAGCAGCGATGTATACTTAATTAAATTTATATTTCTTCGAAGATTTTTCAAAATATATCACTTTCTAGAAGTGTTGACTTTAAATAACTAAATTTCTGAAAAAAGAAGCGCCACGGCGAGATATTTGGGGTATTGAATGCACAATTCGGCTTCTGATGCATTTTTTTAAAAGAAAATTCTAGCAGCAATGTATATATAATTAAATTTTATATTTCTTCGAAGATTTTTCAAAGAATATATTACGTTCTAGAAGTGCTTACTTTAAATAACTAAATTTCTGAAAAAAGGAAGCGTCACGGCGAATTTTTCGGGGCATTGAATGCACAATTCAGCTTCTGAAGCATATTTTTTTAAAAGAAAATTCTAGCAGCGAATAAAGCATGAAATTTGTTTCTGTATCACTGTTTGAATGCAAAAAATGCAAGTCTAAAATTTAAAGTTCGTGGTAAACCGAGAAATCTAAAATACGCCCGAAAAAAAAATACCGCGAAAAAAAAAATACCGAAACGAATCCTAAGTATCTCTTCGAAAATGATCTTTGGCTCTGAAGTTCTCATTATTTGCAGACGGATCTCGTCCTGCAAAACTTGTATTTTTTTTTACGAAATAGCTCTGACATTCAGAAGGAGGTCAGAACGAACTCGCGTCGGGTCTCCTTGCCACGAAAGTCAACGCTTCTCGGAGTGAGCCATGGTCAAACAAATCAAATAGCCATTTCTCGATTTTCGCCTCGTGCTATTTTCTTCTCATTTTGCATTTCGCTACTGTGTCAACTTAATAGAGTAGAGTATTGTTTAAGAAAACCTAAAATTAGATTTTATTTGCCAACAGTGTGCTATTTTTATATCAACGATTGCAAGTTAGACGTTTCCTTTAGGTGCTTAAAAATAGATATATTTAAGAATGCTCGTTTTGTAATTTTGTAATTATTCACAATGACTTTCTATTGGAAAAGATGATGCACACTGGAGATCTGAGAGCAAGAATTTCAGATGAGATAAATAAAGCCATGCGCAGCTTTATTAAATGGAAAGGAGTATGCTGGACTGAAAAAAACTCGAATATTATTCGAAAAACGACGCAATACATTGGTAGGAATTTTTTGCAAAATATAGATGTGTAGCCTAAACAATTTTCTCTATTTCCTCTCCCTTTTTTCAGTTAGACAACCAGTGAAACCACTGTTCACATATCCAGTTTTACACTTTCTCTGAAAATGTATAAGCGTCACGGCTTATACATTTTCAGAACTATTACAGTAAAAGAATTCAATTGAAACGTTTTTATAAGTCACTTTCATTTTTTTTAAAGAAAATTACTCAGAACTGATATCGAATGTCTAGGAGTCTGAACTCTCATCGGATCCTCGCCACGAGACTCAAGCAGCCCATAATGTCTCGATGTGAGCCACGGTCCAACAAATCAAACAGCCATTTTCTCAATCCTCTTCCTGTTGTTTCACTTTTTCTATTTCGGTATTGTGTCAACTTAATAGCGTAGTGTATCCTTTAGGAAGCGCTAAAATAGATTATATTTGCCGATTTTCTTTTTAGGTGGAGGGTTGCAAATTCGGCTTTTTCTATGGATTGGAGGGCTTCTCGGTCTGTAATTGGAATAAATAAAAAAATTTATATTTCTAAACGCTATTCTAGTCGGAGTACCTTCCTTTCTCGAATCAATGCTCCGGAAGACATCAAAACGTCAATCGCGCTCAATCCTTTTGGAGAATTTTACCAAGAAGCACCAGTATGACTCGTCGGATGCAAACAAAGACGATAGAAGAGAAATGCTCCGAAGTATCTGCAACATGCAAGTCGGTTAAGTATATGGTATCACGAAACAAATTGAAAACCGTTCAGAAAACACGAAAAAAAGCGGTTTTGACAATGAAAAAGAGGCCGACGAAAGATCAAGTAACCCGAGATAGCAGCGCGTGTTTTGTGTATTGTATTTTGCTCTACAGATCGGGTAACAAGCTAAGGACTTCAAACGACTCTGACGAAGGAGCCGTGACGCGATTTGGCAATTGTTTACTAAAACTGTCCTCACCGTTCCAAGAAGATTAGTGGAAAATCGTAGTCAAAAATGCTCCTTCAACAAAGCTGAAATTTAAAATAATATTCTACTGGAATTGAAGAAGATTTTAGCGTATTACCCAGGAACACAAATTCTCCACCCTCTTCTGCCGCGTTGTTCTGAAGATCCGTATCTTCACATCCTGGAGAAGAGTGAAATCGTGAAAACGCGCTCTATCGCACAAAAGTGTGAAGAACTAAAATTTGGCCAAGCGCCAAGTTATGCTATTTATTAATTTTTAAATAATAAAATAAATTCTTCTAAACATTTCATGTTAAATGTAAATATAAAAAATGTCATATTTTTAAAAAATATATTAAAAATAAATAAAATATTCAATTATCGCAAATTAAAAAGATAAAGCTCCGTTAAACGTAAATTATCAACCTCCATTGCCACTTAATTCATTTGCATCGTCGTAGCTCTTGCTTCTCATTTGCGGAAAGCTTCGCCGTAGCGAAATCGCTCCGCTCCTCGTATTGTCGAAAAAAATTGTTTTTTTTTATGTTAGCTCTTTCCAAGCTATGCTATTGATCATTGTGCTCTGCTCATACCTCATCTCATTGTTAAACGCATTCGTATTACGTTTAGCAATCTGCAAATAAACTTTCTTTTTAATAGAAAAAAGCGTTTTTTCAATCACCAACTTGATAACATCGGAATGTAGATGGATTATTTAGCCTAAGAAATCTTTGAGCTAGTCGCTTCTGATATTTTTGGCAATGAGCCATCTTACGCACTTTTTTCTAATCAGATTCCTTTCTGTTGTTCAAATAAAAATGTAGCGCTACGAGTAGTACCACATTCGTAGTCTGAAGAATTAACGTCTCGATTTAAGTAGTATTTTACAAAATTGCACTGTTATTTGTCGCAGTTGCGTGCACATGTCCCATATAGTACATTGAATTTATAACGTCATCTCATATATTTCAAGTACATAGAGAGCTCTCTTTAGCATTTGTTATACATATGTTTCCACACCAAGAATTACAGTCAAATAACGTACTTGTTATCGTTTTCTGATCTTCGCGGCTATTTCGTCGGCATTTCCAGGAAGCGAATGCGAATTTTTATATTGAAACTGATTCACAAATCGTTTCGAGAGCAGTATGTGCACCCAGCGGTAGAGCTCCAGGCTTGCCAGCAGTAGGATGTTCGGCTACACTGAGCGTTCTTTCATTGAAAAAACCTTTGCATCTACAGAGGAAATTAAGAAGAATAAAATCCGCAGATCGCGCCTGCTTATTAAAGTCAATTTCGGCATTATCATGATGAATTTCGTCCATTTTAGATAGCGGCCTTCAATAATTTTGAAATATTCTCAGCCCGCATCGTTTTTTTTTGTTATTAAAAATACCTATTTCCGAAGAAGACTCCGATTAAGAAATTCGTGCCCTGTTGGCTGCTCATGATGAGATGCACATAGAACTAGCGAATTCTCTCTCCACTTCATCTTTCCAGCATTTTATACCTAGAAGATATTCTTAATCTGAAAAGCTCTAGAAATATTAAAGAAACGGTTGAACTATGCAATTGAGACTGCTCCGGTAAATCAGTTTTCGATGGAATTAAAAACTTGAGATCTTACAAGGAGATTTTCAAATCGTTCAATATAAATTTTTAATTTAAATGTTAGAAAAATCAATATTTTTTTTATATTGCTCCATTTTTCTTCAATCTCTTTATATTTATTATGAAAAACATTGACTCAATTTGAATTGAAAATGCTTTTCTTTATTTTTCAACGATAATCCGCTATACCGCTCACGCTCTATTTAACCTTGTACGTTCTGATGCGACACTTCTTCCTCTTTTCTC
Organism: Caenorhabditis inopinata; assembly: GCA_003052745.1. Classification (NCBI taxonomy): domain Eukaryota; kingdom Metazoa; phylum Nematoda; class Chromadorea; order Rhabditida; family Rhabditidae; genus Caenorhabditis; species Caenorhabditis inopinata. The sequence goes on along the minus strand of AP018152.1, from coordinate 3,818,384 downwards.
CAGAATCCTTTTCTCACGGTGTTTTCTCACTATGAAGCCCTGGGATATATATTTCAGCGTATTGTTTTCTTCTATTCAGCTGTATCAGAAGCAGAAATGGTGTTTTTTGTTAATCAAAAACTAATTTTCAGCAAAAATGAATGCCCCAGCTGCTTTTGAATCATTTTTGCTTCTCGACGACAAAAAATTCTACATTGAAAAAGACACAAAGGTGAGGTAAAAAGGTGAAGGTAAATTTATCCTAACTATTGCTTCTAAGTCATCATTTTACAGGTTCCCAATGCAGCGATTTTCACGATTAATAAAGAAGATCACACAATTGGAAACATGCTCAAAGTGTAAGCAAGTATTTAATCATAATTACTGATTTTCTTATCTGCAGACAACTCCTCAAAGACCCGGAAGTGTTGTTCGCTGGATACAAGAACCCTCATCCCTTGGAGCACAAAATTTTACTTCGTATTCAGACAACGAACCGAACCACTCCAGCAGATGCTCTGACAACTGCCATCACAGATCTTGTTGGAGAACTATCGCTGCTGGAACATCGTATCGACGCTGCTATTAAAAAGTGTACGCAAGCTAATGAGCACGAGCGTGGATATAACTAATTCCTCATTGATCTCTTCGCGATCTCAAAAATTTTCTTGTTTTATTTTGTTTTTTTTTATAAATGTTCGAAATTTTCAAAAAAAAGTTTTCCACCGACTGCGATTGGGTTCGTTCTCCCTCTTAATATTTTTATTCTGTGATTTTTCCTTATGGGGTTATTCATGAAAAGCACGAAAAGCATTTTAATGCAAAAAAATGCCTTTTTTTGCATTAAAATGCAATCGTGAATAACATTAAAGTGGCATTTTTTGCAATAAAATGCAATTTTGCTTTTCATGTATAACCCCATTAATATTCTTCAAAAATTGATTTCAATTCTAGTGGGCTTTCATAGTGTTCTTCGGATCTCCATAATTCCGATAATTTTCCCTGTAAATTTCAGCAGTGTTTCTCAGGCCTTTCAACTGCTCTGTATTACACTTAAAATGAAAAACAGCACTAATTTTCGCATAATATTTTAATTTTCTGCATGTTCGATAATATTAGGCGAAATTCCAAATCAGCTCCGACAACTTTCCGCGTTTTGTTCCTGCATTCCTTCCCGTTCCTTTCTCCATTTTTGTGAGGTCTCCTAATATTTTCCGAGTTAGGATACAACGATTCAGCTCTGTTTCCTTTACTCTACGATCCGCGAATTGCAGCTTTTGATGATCTTATTATTGACTTAAAATAGAACTGATTTGTTGTATCATATTCAGACTAAATGCCGTTTAACAGCCAGGGCGGTATAGTGTTTAGGACGTAGCTACTTGATAGGTTTCATCTGTTATACCGAGGGAAAATTTCCCAATTATGGCCATAGTTCCTTAGTTTATTTGCAATCTGAAAACTTCTTCCTATGAAACCATTAATGCCCACCGATAACTAAAATATTATGAGCCGGCTCCACTTTTTTCCTAATACAAAGATAGAGATAACTACTACAGATGAGCTCTCCACTTATACGAGTAAGTCGAAAAAGAAGTGCCGATCCTCATGAAGCACTAATTCTACACAGTAAACGGGCGAAGAATGGTATTTCATTGGTTTTCACATTATTTAAAGCTGCCGCCGAAGGAAACGATCAAGAACTTACTGGAGCTCGAGTTGTCGATCTGACATCACAGAAACGTTGTTTAAATGGTAACCCTATAAATAATAATAACTCGATTTTAGTCTCATTTCAGAAGTTCCTGAAGATAATGAAACTGAAAATCCATTGGGATTTGTGAAGGATGAAGCAGTCGGGCTTGTTGGAGAAATTGCGAAGCAAGACAAAAAACAAGAGAAATTACAAGTCTCGGTGAGCTTATAAAAATCAAAACAACGCGCCAAGATTAATGGACGGTCACTTTTGAGAAATAACTTAGGTTCGACTGTAATTTAACACTACTTTTGCCAGTGCACAAAATAAATGAAAATTTCAGAAATTAAAGTTTTCCTTTGAAATGTAACTTGTTTTTATCAGCTGAATGGACGTGTTTTACAACCCGTATCAAGCACTGTAGCAGCTCCATTGGCTGACGATATTGTGTATGACTACTATGCGATTCATAAAAATCTTGGGAACGCTGGAGATAATTCAAGTTGGGAGGCCGATATGGAAGGAGCTGATGTTCGATTTGCCAATCGAGATGAGCTGAATTTAGAGGAAGATGAAGATTCAGATGGCATACGAGCAGATGACGATGATGACTCCAATGATGAAGATAATTGGCGGAATGATTATCCAGACGAAGACTCTTATGATGAGGTAAATTTTCTGTATAAATATAGAAGCGAAAACAAAAAAGAATCTTTCTAGCTCTGCATCAGCACTGAAAGTTTTTTTTCTCAAATTGATCAAAATTTAAAATTAAATAAACGAAAACCAATAGATTCTATTAACTTTATATTTCATTTTAGGATAGCGATCATGGAGATCCGTACGGACTGCTGGAGCCTGACAATTGGCATGCTGGTGAGGCGTTCTCTAACGACAGTTTCAACAGGCGTCTTCAAAAGTAATTGTTCATATTCGCCTCTTCTGAATCTCGTGTCAATTTGTTTTTCAGCATGGATCTTAACGAAGAGCGTTACGAGACGTACTTTGAAGGTGACGACACTGATGACGAAGCAGATTATTAATGTTTTGATTGCCACATTTTACTTATCAACTCACCACATATTTTCACATTCTTGTTCTTCTTGTTATTCGAATCGCACTCATTTTAACAATCAAAAATGAAGTGGCTCATTATTCTGCTCGCTTTGCTATTCTCGGTTCACGGTTCGCCGGATACAGAGAAAATTGATCTTCCCGATATAATTCACAAAATACAGAATTTCTTCACGTTTCTATGCACTCGATGCAAAGAAGTCGTCAGCGTAATTGACTGGGCAATTGATAGCCAAAGTTTGATGAAAGTAAGGAGTTAAATTAATTTAAAAAAAAAAACATTAAAATTTGATAGGATGCCAACGCCCTGTGTGACGCTATGCTGGGATCTAACGACGTGATGCAGAGAGTTTGCAAGTCTGTTGGTACGAAAACTGAACGAAAGGCGAATTAAACGATTCAAATAATTTCAGTTGAGGATATTCTTGGAGAAGTGTACACGCAGCTCAAAAAACTCGAACCAGATGACAGAGTTTGCGCTCATTTGCATCTTTGTGACGCTTGCCTTGTCCCCACTTTCAGCACCGAAACTGCTACGTAGGTTTTATCAAATTAGAAGTGATTTATACATTAAAAAAATATATAAAACTGCTAGACATTTTTGTTTTATAATTTTATTATTCTCAGGTCACTTTCAAGAGCACAAGCTATTCACGAGATCGACACATCGAAATTGGTTAATGGAATCGCAAAGCTTCATCATTTGGCGTTCAGTCTCTCGGGAAACAATACCGAATTGCTACATTATTACAATAAAGCAAAATTGTTTCCATAAAGGCTGATTTGTACGAATTTCCTGAAATTGTTTTTCGCAAATAAAATATTCAGTTAATTAAAATGTGCATTTATTTCAAGTTGTTTGCTTTTCTCTAATTCTTAATTGTTTTAAAGTGCAGAAAAACTGATTTTTTATTCGGAAAATACTTATTTATGGCAAGAATAACGGAGCACGGCGCAGCTATTTTTAAAAGAAAGGAGTGGGACATGTGGGTGAGGAAATACGCTCCCTGGCCAACTCCCGCCACAATCGTTCAAATTTCGAAATTTTTCGGCGAGATGATGCTTCGAAATAATGCTGATACGAATTCTGCGCCACTATTTTTTTGCTCTTTTAAATGTATTTATAACAGAATCGTCGAAAAAATTCAACCTTTTTATTTATTTCTTCAGAACCCGATGGTCAACGTTGAGAAATTGTCGGACGCTGAGCTCCGCGCTGAGCTACTCGTTCGCGGAGCAAATGTTGGTCCAGTGACCGGAACCACTCGTTCACTCTACGAGAATAAGCTCAAAAAGTTGCTGACTGCTGGAGGAAAGGTATTTGATTTGAGAAATGTTAAATTTTAGTCTCCTCGTCAACAATAATTTTTTAGACACCTGCCCGTCCTGCTTCTACTGCTACAACCAAGCAAACTCCAAAATCGACGCCTAAACCTGCTGCTGCATCAAAATCTTCGGCTAATAAAACCGAAAAATCTCCAGACACTTCCCGACGATCACTTCCACGGGCCGCTGCCAACAGTACTATCAATTCAACATTCAATCGGTCGGAAGTTGAGGAAATGAGCAATTCTGACAATGACAATGAAGAAGAAGAGGAGGAGATTGTTTCGCCCAAATCTCGTCAATCCTCGTTCCGTTCAACTAATACTACCACGTCCAGTATTGCGAGAGGCCGTCCTGTGTCCTCTACTCCTACGAAAAGGCTTTCGCCAGTTCGCAAACCATCACTCATTCCGAAACATGTGCCATCTCCGGCGAGAGTGACTTCTTCAACGAAAACTACTATCAATACTACTACACGCATTCCTACAACTCCAAGATCTATTCATGTTCCAGTGCCTGGCCTGATCACCGATTTCACGCCAAGTTTTTCTACCTTTGGAAGTGATCGACCAGGTGCCACACCTCCAAGAAAACCGATCTACACCTCAAGAGTTACTAATGTTCTTCACGACTTAGGAAACACGACTGGAGAAGAGGATGATGATTTCGAAGGTCAAGAATCAAGCAGAATTATTTATAAAACCGAGGAACCTCCAAAGGGCATCGTGAAGAACGCTTGGAATAAAGTTCTAGGCTACGGATTCAATGCATCGAAGACGCCAGGAGAAAGCTATGATCTCCGCGCTGGCTCGTCTAGAATTCGTGTTCAGAAAAATCCAAGAACCGGGAAAGTCACTGTAAGACAGTCAAACATCTTCAACGACGCAATATTCGTAGCTTTTTATGCGATAATAATTTTGTTCGTCGTGCTTACAATTGCCTATGCGTTTACAACTCATCAGCCGAAAACTGCGAACTTCGCTGGATACTGGGGTGTGTTGAAGGCTGCTGGAAGAGATTCTCTGAATTTCTTTTACAACTATGCCATTCTCCCTATTGTTTCGTTCGGTATATGTAAGTTTCTAGTGTCTTTTCTGAGAAGTCATTAATTTTTTAATTTTCAGTGGTCGTTCTCGGAGGCGGAATCTTCTTTGGACACCGTAAATACAAGGAGGCTAAGGAAGAAGAAGATGCAAAACTCTACGATCTCATTGACTGCATAATTGACCATATCAAAGAATCCTCTGCTAATGGAGATCCATATCTCACACAGCCTCATGTTCGAGATGTCATTTTCCCACCAGCTAAAAGGTAATATTAATTTGTTAAAATCTTTCAAAATTATGATTCATCTGCTTTCTTTTCAGACGCTCTGCTGAAATGGCACGCTGGGAGAAGGCGGTACACTTCATTGATACCAATGAGTCGCGTGTGGCCACCAACACTATCGTGCTTCCGAGTGGACAAGAGTGCGCTGCCTGGAAATGGATCGGAAACCAGTCTCATAAAAAATGGTAGTATAATTAAAACTGAAATTCTGTACAATCTTTCTAAAGCTATCCACTCATCCAACTGTATTTCTCTTTTATCTCGTACATTGTCGGCTCTCTACCGTGAAATTAATTATTTTATGAGTTCCGCTGTTCTCTCTAACATACCCGTATTTTCTATTGTTTCTCATAATTTTACTAAATAAAAAAAATAGTGTCATGCAAGCTATACTTCGTTTGGTAGGTAGAGACATCCCTCTTGATCTTATTACTAGAGACGGAGCAGTGCGCTCAATTTTGTTTCGAATTGAATGGCGATAAATCGCAATTCAAGTCAAAAATTAAAAATGATTAAAAATGCGTTAAAAAACAATATTATGCAATCGCGCCCCACTGAGAACACTGAATAATTTCACATATTTCTGAATTTTAATTCTTCAATTTTGGTGAAATTTCGGCCTTCACGTCTCGTCTTCTTCTTCGGCTTGAATTCGTCTGACGCAGTGTGTTGACAACTTTTTTATTGGGTAAGACGAATGCAAGACGACTTTTTGAATCTTGCATGGTACGAGAACGTTTAAATAGCTGCCAACCGTAAATATAAATTATTTACCGCTGGCATTTTCTTTTTTTTCAAGTTTTTATAGGCTTTACTCACTTTTCACTCATTTTTCAGCTTTCGTGGTATTGCTTTATAGAAAATTAGGTTCTAGACGATAACAAATGCTTTATGCCCAATAAATTCGTGTACCCATAGGTTTGTTCATTAATACCAAGTTGCAATTTCGCTTTTCATTCAACCTATCGATTTACCTTCCGGTAAAATCCCATAAATGCGGCTTCACATTTTTAGCGCTCTCACTGGTCATTTTTCCTTTAACCTGCTGCGTCGCTTCTCACGCGCAATGTCTAGCAGCGCCCATTCGCCTCTTTCCATTTTTTTTTCGACTCGTCGTTCTTCAAAAAATAGTTCCATTTTACCTTTTAACCGATGTGGAGAATGTGCAATGAGCGCTCCCCGGAGATTTATAAATTATCTCTTTTAATATTTCATTTTCATAGACCGCTCTGCGCGAAAATTCAGATTCTTGAATAAAGTATTTCTTGAAAATCGCTGATAAAAATCCAATTTCTAGCTAAAAATATTTAAAGTCGACAACTATTGACCTACTAAATCCAACGCAAATTCGTAATTTAATTTATTTGTTCCCGCTCGCCTATCCTTTTTTTAATTTCCCGGTTCCCCTCTCTCTCTCTCTCTATCATGTGACATTTCTTTATAATTAACCAACACATAATTATTATTTGCTTTGAATTTGAAGGTTTGGCTAGTCGACGACCTGCACAATGGGTGTTCCCAAGTTTTATCGATGGATATCTGAACGCTATGCGTGTTTGAGTGAAATAATAAATGAATCTGAAATTCCTGAATTCGACAATTTATATCTGGATATGAACGGAATAATTCACAATTGCTCGCATCCGAACGATGACGATATTACCTTCAGAATTTCCGAAGATGAGATTTTCGAGAATATATTCGCTTATATCGAAGTGGGAAAAGTGTCAAAATATAATCGAATAACAATTTCACTTTTTCAGAAGCTCTATAAACTCATTCGACCTCAAAAAGTGTTCTTCATGGCCGTTGACGGCGTGGCTCCGCGAGCCAAAATGAATCAACAGCGCAGTAGACGTTTCATGTAAGTCGCAACCCCCTTTTCATTAATAAAGACGCTTCATCCTTTCAGGTCAGCGCGTACTGCCCAAACACAATTGCAGCAAGCAATTAAAAAAGGAAAAATACTGCCCACCGAAAAACGCTTTGACTCGAATTGTATCACTCCGGGAACATACTTCATGACGAGGCTACACGAAGAACTTGACAAATGGATCAGCACGAAAGTAGAATCCGATCCTCTTTGGCAAGGGCGCATAATAATTCTCAGTGGGCATAATGTATGCTTATGACACTAATCGAATTGGATTCAATTTGATTAAGGCTTCCACGAAAGACGAAATAACTCGGTCGTCTTTTAGTTCGTCTTGCGTTCGTGTGTACTAACACAATGTCCCTACGTCAGACGAATTCTAGACGATGACGAAGACGAGACGGCCTTATTTCGTCTTTCGTGGAAGCCTTAATTTTGATAATCAATTTTTATAGGTGCCTGGAGAAGGGGAGCACAAAATTATGGATTACATCCGCACTGAGCGCTCAAAATCTGGCTATGACCCTAATACGCGTCATTGTATGTATGGTCTTGATGCTGATCTCGTTATGTTAGGCATCGTTTCGCATGAACCGCACTTCTCTCTGCTTCGTGAAGAAGTCAATTTCAATACAAGGCCAAGAAAAAATCCCAAGGAATCTAAAAGGCCGAAAAGAACCGACTCAGACACCAAAACATTTCACCTACTCCATTTATCACTCCTTCGTGAGTATTTGGCATGGGAGTTCGCCGATGTGAAGGTGAGAATTGTATTCAAAGAATTATTTCTGTTAAAATTCACAGAAAATACCACATAATATTTGCGGTGTATTAGTATCAAGTACTAATATATTATTTTAAAAGCGGAGTGCGCAGATTAAAGAAACATATTCGACTTGTTGGTACTCCTGACATCATATTTTTCGTGACCCGGGTTCTGGAACAATTTTTTTTAATTGAAGAAAATCAAGCATTCCTCAAGGTTTGGGTGAATTTAATAATTAAATTCATCGCAAGAACCCTTTATGTTCATTTAGTGATTGAAACATTTTCCAAAAAAAAACGTATTGAAATAGAAAAAAAGGCGAATTCCCTTTCTTCTCGTCTTTCATTTCGTCTTGAATTCGTTTTATAGTATTGTCTTAGTTTGATAAACGAAACCAATTACAGAATATTATGATTTCTATGTTATTTCTTAAGGATTTTCAGATCTTCAGTCACACTTGAACGATCTGTCAGAAGCCTATACGGCTGGAAGTTTTCGACTGAATCAATGACAGTGATTCTGAAAAACGTAACGAGAAGCTTCCGATGCTCCCACAGATGTCAGTGACCTTCGGTCGTAGTAGTAGTAGGCGTCAGACAAGAGCTGTCAGACAAGAGACAAGAGCTGTCTGAGGCTACTACGACCGAAGGTCACTGACACCTGTGGGAGCTTTGAAAGCTTCTCGTTACGTTTTTCAGAATCACCGTCATCGATTTATTCGAAAACTTCTAGCCGTATATGCTTCTGACAGATTTCAAAATAAATTTCATATTCACCTCATGATCATCGTTCAAGTGTGACTGAAGATCTGAAAATCCTTAAGAAATGACATAGAAATCATAATATTCTGTAATTGATTTCGTTCATCGAACTAAGACAGTACTATAAAACGAATTCAAGACGAAATGAAAGACGAGACGAAAGGATTCCACGAAAGACGACCGATTTATTTCGTCTTTCGTGGAAGCCTTACTGCACAGAAAAAAGGGAATTCGCCTTTTTTTCTATTTCAATACTGCGCTCCAGCTTCTGCCACCGTTAGCTCGGCAATTGATCCACAGTTGCTGCAGTTTCGCGGGTAGGTGACTGTTTCCTGCAGTATCAGGATGGCATATATTTAATTTTCAAAATAGGGACTGGGAGTTTGCCGCTGCCGTATTCAAAATTCAAAAAAATAATCGGATTTTCAAGATAATTCGGTCATTTTCAGGTTGATTCTGGAAAATCTAAATAAACATCACTCGGCAAATCCCTGTTTAATTGCTTAACAATTAAATTTTACCGTGTGAAGTAGTAGCCCTCATCTTCATCCTTTTTCAGGACTCTCTTCCATTCGCATACGACATGGAGCGTATCGTTGATGATTGGATTCTAATGGGTCTTCTTGTTGGAAATGACTTTCTCCCTCATCTTCCAAACGTTCATATTCATGATGATGCGCTTCCTTTACTCTATTCGACGTATAAAAAAGTTCTACCATCACTTGAAGGCTACATCAACGAAAGCGGATACCTAAACTTGTCTCGTTTCGAAAAATTCCTAGCTCAGCTGGCTCTGAACGATAAGAACCACTTCATGGATAAGCTAGAAGATGAACAGTTCCTGAAATCGAAAAAGATTGCAAAATCAGGAGGCTTTGACTCAGAAGAAGCATCAGCAGAAGAGAGCCTGGTTCCTTTTGAATCATCAGATATTGAAGAGGATAATGATGATGATGGAGAAGAAAAAGAATCAAAAACGAATGATGAAGACGACGCAGCTTTTGTTAGCGATCACGAAGAAGAAGATGAAGATGATGTGAAATTGAGTAAAGAAGAGGTTAATAAAGTTTAAATGATAGAAATAATGAAAATATTCATCGGTAACAATCCACAAAGCGCACTCATTTCTATTTCTTAGTGAAATTTATACCGATTCCAGCAAACAATGCCGTAATCCACTCCAGGATCATCCAATTTCTCTTATTTTCAGAATTCTTCATCCGCCTCCGATACCCAATGTTTAGAAGAAGAGTTCAACGATGAACTTGCGACTCTTGCGTTGTCCGGAATGAACGATGCTGACTTTGCCAATAGTGTAGAAGCATGTTGGACAAAAACTATGGAAAATCAATTCAAGCGTCACAAGAAATCGTATTACTCTGACAAACTTCGCTACAAAAATATTTCAAAGTCAGAGCTTCGAGCCCAGGCTGAAGGATACGTGCTAGCCATTCAATGGAATCTCCATTACTATTATCACGGGTGCGTTTCATGGAGTTGGTTTTACCCTCACCATTATGCCCCATTCATATCTGACGTGCAAGGATTCGCCAACATGAAACTCGAGTTTGAGCTTTCGAAACCGTTTCAGCCGTTTGAACAACTCCTCGCCGTTCTTCCGGAAGCATCGGCTGAGTGTCTACCAGTACCATTACGAGAATTAATGTCTTCTGATCCATCGAAATCGTTAATTCACGATTTTTATCCAGAAAATTTTGAAACTGACCTAAACGGAAAGCGAAATGATTGGGAAGCTGTCGTCCTGATTCCGTTTATTAATGAGGAAAGACTTCTCGAAGCGATTGAATCTAAGAAAAATCGTCTGACGAACGAAGAATTGGCCAGGTTAGTAATTTATCTTATTTTACCATTCTCATTAATGAGCATTGCTATAAATGTTTCAAAAATTTCTCAATTTTGCTATTGGTATCAAGCTCTTCACATTTTCCATCTCTTAATATGGGAAGTATAGTAATTCTACATGAAGACGTTTCAGAGAATCGTTTAGAAAAGAGAAAAACATGTGAAAAAAGTGATTTTCTAGTTACAAAACAGCCGCCTCGCCTGCTGGCTGAGAGATCTTTTGAAATTTCAGAAATACGCATGGAAGTCATATTCAATACATGTCAACTACTCAAAAGGATGGTCGAAATACTCGTACTACTCGTACTACTCGTACTACTCGTCGAGAGCTTTCACGGGACTTGTTCAGGATTGCGAAAAAAAAAGTGAAATGGGGACTGTTGCCAAATGTGAAAATGGACGTCTACTTCCCCGGTTTCCCCACAATGAAACATTTAAGCCACGCTGGAGAGCTTCGGTTCGCCAACTGTAACGTGTTTGGAATGCCGTCTCGAAAAGAGTCTATGGTGCTCAAAATTGAGAACGAGAAAAGCGATAAAGATGTTATCGAGCTGGGATCCGAATTGTGCGACGAAGAAGTCTGCATTGATTGGCCATTCCTAAAGTTGGCGAAAGTCGAATCAATATGGGGTGGAGATTGCAAAATCGTTAGAAAGTCACCAGAGGATGAGATTATTGTGAGGGACATGACGGAAGAGGAGAAAAAGCAATGGCAAGCTCACACGAATCAAATCGCCGAGCGTTTAATGACACGATACGCTATAGAGATAATGGACCAAAAAAATGCGAAGGGAGAGCGTGTTCTTCCGGCGCTGGTATGGGTTCGTAAATTCATTGGACTCGTTTACATGACTCAAGATGGAGAAGAGAATAAACGACCCGTCCTAAAGCCTGTTAAGCAATGGTCCAATCCGCAGAATTTGGTTCCAGTTCTCTTACCATTAGTTGTAAAGGTATTCACGATTTTTCCGTTTTCATTGGCAACATTGTTTACAGGACGCTCTTCTTGAAAACTCACGCCTTCTTGCCGATCTTCCCGTCTCATTGGCATATCCAATACATTCTGTTGTTTGGCCTCTCGATCCTAGAATGAAACTATTCGGAATGCCAGGAACGGTTATCACCTATCACAATAGGAAGGCAGCGAATTGTAAGTTTGTTCGTTTATAATTTAAATGCCACAATCACATTTATTATTAGTAGCCGTAGAGGTGATGGGCATGGTAATACCGAACAAAGTGGACAGTATGGAGGCGTTGCGGAAAAAAATGAAAGCGATGTCTCTCCGTTGGATGGGAGGATACGATTGTGCACGACAGTGTAATGTCGACGTTCGCCTCTTCGCCCGAATCACTGGTACAATGTTCTTATGGAATGAGCCTCGTAAAAAAGTGGAGAAGGGCCAACAAATTTCATCTGATTCCAAAATCAACTGCGGTTTGGCTCTGAAATACTCGAGAAGAGATATATGTCTAGCTGACTACACTGATCGAACCGAACAAAAAAATCAGAAAGGAGTGACCAACAAGGTATGGTCATACACCAATTTGACGTGTCGACTCGTGATGGAATACAAGGAGAAGTTCCCTGAAATATGGAAGTATCTTGATTCAGTTGGCCTCAATCAACAAGATGATGTCTATTATGCAGAAGATATTTGGAGCAACGAAGAAGTCCGCGAGCAGCGGTTTACAGAACTCAAAGAATTCTTAAGTGGTCTTCCAAGCCATGAAGCTGAACAGCTGAAATGTGGAACCGTCTATGCTGATCGGCAATTGATTGCAGAAATTGAAAAAGTGGCTACTGCCAAAGACGAGAAGAGACCAACAATGATGAAATATATTATACCGCCCACATCGATTTTCCGGTATGAGTTATACGACGGGAAAGTTCACGTCGATCCAGAAGCAGATTTCCAAGTCTTAGATAGGGTTTCTATCATGTCTTCAGATGTGGTAATCAAGGATTCATGTTCGCAATCTGTTTTCACTTCATTTTTATTTTCAGAAACATATGAAAGTGGTGCAAGGCACTGTTATTGGAATTCACGGCGATAAAATTGATGTGCTATTCGATATGGCATTCGATGGTGGTGCTAAAGTTCGTGGATCGACCCTGGCTTCGGCAATTCGTGTACCCCAAAGTGCACTTTTCAACATTACATTTGGATTGATCAGGAAAACAGCTGAACAACAGGTAGAACTAGATTTTGAAATTCATACCCGTAAATAGGTGTTATTACAGAAACAGATTGAAACAAATTTTAAAGGAGCTTACGTTCTTCTCCCGCGGAAAAACACTGATCCAGCATCAGTAACAGCGACTTCTGCTACTTCTTCTCATTCACTGCACAATTCGAATTCGCAGAATGGTATGAGCTCTTCCAAAAAAGGAAGGCGTCAGAGGTCATCAAATAGCAAAACGTCGGAAGATATTACTATTGTTGCCAAAAGAAATCCTGAAAATTCAGAAGAAGCCCTTTCCCGTTCCCTGCGTAAAATGCTCAATATTAAACCAACCAGAGCTGCCAACAAGGCTTCCTCTTCATCCTCCTCATCTTCTGAAGCAACAGCGATACAGGGAAAACAAGTGTCTCTGAAAGAGTTGCTTGGCATTACAGAATCCAGCTCAGGACTACTAAACTCTAAAATCGATAATGAAACTGTGAAGAAACAAGAAAACTCGGTTCTTCAACAAACTCAACCAGATATAAACAGTGCGAAGAATAAGAAATCTTCTAAAGAATCGAAGCATCATACCTATCAAAATCATGCAGAGCGTGCGGAAGTACCGTCATCGTCCAAATCGACTAAGAATTCTAAAAATCAAAAACAGAACCAAATCGAGCTTCTTCGAAGGGAACCGACCCCGAACAATGAAGCCAACGGACAAATTGAACTTCCGATGGCAACTTCCGTTTCTACGGTACCTGAAACACAATCTTCTCAACAGACCATACATCTTCCACCGTTCGGAATACCTCCACCCAACGTGAACTTCAATGTTCCTCCACCGCAGTTTGTCCAGCCTGGAATCGCTTCGGGAATGATGGCGATGGCCTTTTCCGGAGAGCAAATCAAATCTCCGCTCCGTCAACAGCAAAGAGGATATAATGGGTTAGTTCTTAAGAATAACTTATAATGGGCAAAGTAGAAAAGAGAAAAGACAACATACATGTGATTTTTAGGAAGCACTCCGTTCCAATCGTAACCGACTTCAAGCCATCTGCGGTCTCTCGTCCAAATAATTATCGTTATACTGTTCAACAGCCGAAAAAAACGATGATTGCAAAACGGAAATCAAAGACTCCACCTCTTGTCCCCGTTGAACAGGAAACGAAGAGGCCAGATTCCCCGCCCACAACCTCTTCCAGCGGCGGCAAATCGAAACATCCGCGCACGAAGAAGCAATCCCGGTTGGGTAGCAACTTTAGCAATCCATCTCCATCAGTTTGAAACCGTTTTGATGGAATTATAAGAGGTATTTCTGAAAAAAAAAGTCAGTATTTTTCTTTTGATCCACAATCCATCCCCCCGCCCCCCCCCCCAGTCCTCAAGTTGGTACGTTTTGGTTGATATTTTGCAGAGAGTTAGTGCCTGAAATACAAAATCTCTTTTCGCTTGTTATACTGCATTGAAAGTCTAGAAAATTGAAGGAAAATCGGCGAAATATTGGCGTCCAGATTGAAGAGATCTACTGTCTTGATTGAGGTGGCTACGGCCGTGTCTAAGATCGTAGACGCTCCGGAGTTTGAGGAAAAATCGTTCTCTAAGATGGCTGAGGAAGCTCTACGTTTGAATTAGAGTAATGAATCGCCGGGTTTGTTCTCTCTACTGTACTAATTGAAATCGAAAGAGATGAAGCGTTGGGAAATGAATGAATCACGGCTCCCATTGGCTTTCTTGTTTCAGATAAGAAGACAATAGAAAACGCCACGAATGTAACAATAAATTGCGGAAAATGCGGTTTCATCGCAATCACTGCGCATTCAAATTTAATTTTTGATTAATATTCAAATTGATCTAGTTTATAGCGTTTATCATCACAGCTTATTACCAAGAGCCAGTCTTTTTCTCATTTCTAACTAGTACAGTAGAGCGAAGTTAGCCTTGGGCTTCATTCCTATAACATTTGGCTTAAAAATGTTTAGAAATGCTGCGATATGAAAGAGAAAAAATCCGAATTGAGTTGGGTTTCATAAAAAGAAAAGAAAAACAGTAACCCAGGTAGCATTTTATTCAAAAATAAATTTGGAATCACATAAAAAAGATTAATCTGTCAGAGCACAGCTAAAAGAAAAAAAAACAAATTTCTCCCAAAAAACAAATCTCCGAAACTCCCGCCTCGCTTTAGCTAAAGAGCGCGCGCCTCGTTCGGTGGAGTGTCGTTGTGAGTTTTTTGGGAAAATGTTTAGGACGTTAGAGCGTCATGCCATCGCAACTTCCGAGTATATTTTTTGATGAAAGACATGTTATTTTGTGTCAGAATTCTGTAGCGCTCTGAAATTTTAGAAAAATATGGACAAAAGTCTAAATCAAAAAGAAATAATTTTCGGAGAGTTTAAAACATTTTTAATTGGAGAAAACGGTTTCAATTCTTCGCCTCTCCGTTAGGGGCGCCGCTCTTCCTTCGTTTTCTACCATCTCCTTCACTTTGAACGTGACATTAGGCTCCACTTTCTTTCGCCCCCTGAAGCATTTTTAACAACTTCTAATGAGATTTTTGCTATAATGGGGAAGACTTACTTTGTCCACTCAACATGGGCGGCTCTGAAAACGTGAAAATTTCGGAGATTTTTAAGAGAGTTTTCTGGTAAAAGCTACGTAATGGTGGTACTAAACCATGGCTTCCACGAAAGACGAAATAAGGCCGTCTCGTCTTCGTCTTCAGTTTCTCTTACGCACAGATAGAAGATTGTACACAACTTTTTTTATTGCGTAAGACGAATGCAAGACGAGACGAAAGACGACTTTTTGTTTTCGTCTTTCGTGTCTTTTGTTTTCGTCACAAAAAGTCGTCTTTCGTCTCGTCTTTCACTCCTTCGTCTTGCATTCGTCTTACGCGATAAACGCAAGACTTGCGCAAGTCAGACGAATTCAAGACGAAGACGAGACGGCCGAAATTTCGCCCAAATGGAATTAAATAATTAAAAGTGATTAAAAGTGGACAAAATTAGTTTTTCAACTAGGCGAAACAAATACTAATACTATTTATTTTGCAACCTAATGTATCCTAATTATCTAACACCGGAGTGGAGCCATCAGTGTTCCACTCTTTTTTTTTCCAGAAATTCTGAAAAAAAAACGTGTATAATAAACGAGAAGTGGATTTGTATTCGATGAATCTGGGGCACTAACCAATTGAAAATATCTGCCCGAACGGACCATGGCCACGAGTTCTCGGTTTTCCTAACTTCTCTCATATTCACTGTTTCCCGCTACTTGAATTCACTGATATATACGTATCAATACTCTTATTCAGTATATTCGATCAAATCTTGTGTTTCTATATTCATGCTTGTATTATGTAATTGTGTAATTCAATTTCTTGTCATTGTCCCACCCCCCTCCCCTCTCTCCCTCCCTCCGAGCGTTTTCTCTGTACCAAACTAGTAATATTCATTCGGGAATACACTCC
The DNA here is from genome assembly GCA_003052745.1 of Caenorhabditis inopinata. Classification (NCBI taxonomy): domain Eukaryota; kingdom Metazoa; phylum Nematoda; class Chromadorea; order Rhabditida; family Rhabditidae; genus Caenorhabditis; species Caenorhabditis inopinata. The sequence goes on along the minus strand of AP018152.1, from coordinate 3,802,080 downwards.
TGTGTTTTCGAGAACCGTGCTAAGGCCTAAATATTTTTTAACTTTTCACCGTACCACGATAAAAGGAATGAAGGTTTAATGTAAGTTATTTGCTTTTTTTGTTGTGCAAAGATTCTTGCAGAAAAGAAAATAATCAGCGTGATATTCCGACAGATTGCCCTTTGCTAATGGCTATCAGAGTAGGGCGGAATTGGATTTTGGGAACTCGGAATCCGGAAGACGGAATGAAAAAAACGGCGGAATCCGGAATGCGGAATTCCGCCCTTCTCTCCAGAGTAGTGCGGAATTGGATTTTGGGAACTCGGAATCCGGAAAACGGAAAAAAAAATTTTCACGGAGTCTGGAATGCGGAATTCCGCCCTTCTCTGATGGCTATGTGGCTAGAGGATTACCATTTTCAACTGAATATTCTGAATGTCGACGTGCTCCTGGACGTCATCCTTCGTTTCTGTCGATGCATTACCCTGTCAGTATCTCGCACAAGACACACCAGCCCCTGCCATGTGAAGAGCCGCTTTTTCTGAAATTTTCTGAAACATGACGTGCTCCCTCTGGAAAGATCAATTTGGAACGAAGAAAGGCTTCAATTTTGGCTCTCTTCGACCATTGGCATCGCTGAGCAAAATGCAGAATTTACTTATTGATTGAACACCTGAAAATGAGAAAACAAGCTAATCCGCTCGAGACGCAAAACAAACTTTTTAGACATGCGCCTTTGAAATATCGTAATTCTTTATTCTTTTTTTCGATTTTTTTGAAAATCAATCTTATTTTATTTTTCTATATTCAGGTGATAAAGCGCTTCCAAAATATGAAAATCAGAAAAAAAAATAATAAAACCGCTCGAGAAGCAGAAAAGTTTTGAGGTATGCGCCTTTAAACTACCGTACTCCTTTAATTTAATTTTTTCTTCTCAATATTCTGAATTATTTTTTGAAGTTTTCCGAGGAATATCGGAATTTTTGTTTACCAAGTTTTGTTCCGCGCACCTCTAACATAAGAGCACCCTGCGGAAGTTTCGAAATCTTTAATTCTGTAAAATTTCAAGACGGATGCATACCAGAGAAGGGCGGAATTCCGGATTCCGCCTTCCGGATTCCAGATTCCGTGAAAAAAGATATTTTTCCGTTTTCCGGATTCCAGATTCCGTGAAATTTTTTTTTCCGTTTTCCGGATTCCAGATTCCGTGAAAAATTTTTTTTCCGTTTTCCGGATTCCAGATTCCGTGAAAAAAATGTTTTCCGGATTCCAGGTTCCGTGAAAAATTTTTTTCCGTTTTCCGGATTCCAGGTTCCGTGAAAAATTTTTTTCCGTTTTCCGGATTCCAGGTTCCGTGAAAAAATTTTTTTCCGTTTTCCGCATTCCGGATTCCAGATTCCATGAAAAAACATTTTTTCCGTTTTCCGCATTCCGGATTCCAGATTCCATGAAAAAATTTTTTTCCGTATTCCGGATTCCAGATTCCGTGAAAAAACATTGTTTCCGTTTTCCGCATTCCGGATTCCAGGTTCCGTGATTAATTTTTTTTCTGTTTTCCGGATTCCAGATTCCGTGAAAAATTTTTTTCCGTTTTCCGGATTCCAGATTCCGTGATTAATTTTTTTCCGTTTTCCGGATTCCAGATTCCGTGAAAATTTTTTTTTCGTTTTCCGTTTTCCGGATTCCAGGTTCCGTGAAAGATATTTTTCCGTTTTCCGTTTTCCGGATTCCAGGTTCCGTGAAAAAATATTTTTCCGTTTTCCGGATTCCAGATTCCGTGAAAAATATTTTTTCCGTTTTCCGGATTTCAGATTCCGTGAAAAAAATTTTTTCCGTTTTCCAGATTCCAGATTCCGTGAAAAAACATTTTTTCCGCATTCCGGATTCCAGATTCCGTGAAAAAATATTTTTTCCGTTTTCCGCATTCCAGGTTCCGTGAAAAAAATTTTTTCCGTTTTCCGAATTCCGGATTCCAGATTCCGTGAAAAATTTTTTTTCCGTTTTCCGGATTTCAGATTCCGTGAAAAAATATTTTTTCCGTTTTCCGGATTCCAGATTCCGTGAAAAAATATTTTTTTCCGTTTTCCGCATTCCAGATTCCGTGAAAAAACATTTTTTCCGTTTTCCGGATTCCGTGAAAAAAGTTTTTTTCCGTCTTCCGGATTCCGTAAAAAATGTTTTTTCCGTTTTCCGGATTCCAGATTCCGTGAAAAATTTTTTTTCCGTTTTCCGGATTCCAGATTCCGTGAAAATTTTTTTTTCCGTATTCCGGATTCCAGGTTCCGTGAAAAATATTTTTCCGTTTTCCGGATTCCAGATTCCGTGAAAAATGTTTTTTTTTCAGTTTTCCGGATTCCAGATTCCGTGAAAAAATATTTTTTCCGTTTTCCGGATTCCGGATTCCAGATTCCGCCCTACTCCTACACCGCTGTGACGTGACGAAATGAGCTCTCATATTTTAGTTGTTGCTGGCGCTTTTCTGGTGCTTATTTATGGTCATAGACTGCAAAGAAGCGTGCTTTCAGAGTTGATGAATTTTCGGCTGGAATTCCGGAAATTCTCGGGGAAACGGGCGATTTTTCGTCCGATTTGTCACTGATTATTCCGCTTTTATTACAGCGCATCGAATGAGACTTTCATGATTTTGGATGCCTTCCAGATGTCTTCTTCGTCTCATTTTTTGTTGGAAAGAGATGGGGGGGAGGGGGGGGGGGGGAGGGATGAAGCATGCAAATCCTCTTCGCCGGCTTCTTCCTTCCTATTCCATTCATTCGGTTTTCTCACCAACCACTTTGAAACACGAAGAGCAGCTGCTCCAAAGCCTGGCAACGGACGGATAATCCGGCTCTTTCGGATGTGTCCCACTTGGAAGGGACAATGGGGGGGGGGGAGGAGGGTGGACGTCCTTTCTGAAAAGATGCTCTTCTGGAGATTTTCAGACGGATTAATTCGCCCTTTACCCATTGTTCTCGGAGCTCGTTCGGCTTCTTTTATGCCGAGCAACAAGACCAGTTTGATCATTGATGTATTCGTTCTGAATCTCACATTGGTCTCCATGATTCATTTTCTTATTTTGCTGGATTTCGCTGCAAAATTGAGCGAAATTTATTGGAAAAAAGCGCTGAATATGACATCTATTTTCTCAATGTTTTCTGATGCTGTAGAATTGTACAAAGCTCTGCAATTTCCGCTATTTCAACTTCGAAAAAAGCGAAAAATCTTGTGGGAAACCGGCCTCTAAGGCTTTATCGAAAATTCGTCTTTCGACTCATCTCTTAGTTCGTCTTGCTTTCGTCTTACGCAATAAACTCAAGACTTACGCAAGTCAGACGAATTCAAGACGAAGACAACAATTCGTCTTGCATTCGTCTTACGCAATAAATGCAAGACTTACGCGAGTCAGACGAATTCAAGACGAAGACGAAAATTCGTCTTTCAGTTCGTCTTGCATTCGTCTTACGCAATAAACGCAAGACCCACGCAAGTCAGACGAATTCAAGACGAAGACAACAATTCGTCTTGCATTCGTCTTACGCAATAAATGCAAGACTTACGCGAGTCAGACGAATTCAAGACGAAGACGAAAATTCGTCTTTCAGTTCGTCTTGCATTCGTCTTACGCAATAAACGCAAGACCCACGCAAGTCAGACGAATTCAAGACGAAGACGAAAATTCGTCTTTCAGTTCGTCTTACACTATAAACGAAAGACTTACGCAAGTCAGACGAATTCAAGACGAAGACAAAAATTCGTCTTTCGACTCGTCTTTCAGTTCGTCTTACACAATAAACGAAAGACTTACGCAAGTCAGACGAATTCAAGGCGAAGACGAAATTTCGTCTTTCGACTCGTCTTTCAGTTCGTCTTACACAATAAACGAAAGACTTACGCAAGTTAGATGAATTCAAGACGGAGACAAAAATTCGTCTTGCATTCGTCCTGCGCAATAAACGCAAGACTTACGAAAATCAAACGAATTCTAGACGGAGACGAAAATTCGTCTTTCGACTCGTCTTTTAGTTCGTCTTACACAATGACCGCAAGACTTACGCAAGTTAGACGAATTCAAGACGGAGACAAAAATTCGTCTTGCATTCGTCTCACGCAATTAACGCAAAATTTACGCAAGTCAGACGAATTAAAGACAAAGACAAAAGTTCGTCTTCCAGTTCTTCTTACACAATAAACGAAAGACTTACGCAAGTCAGACGAATTTAAGACGAAGACAAAAATTCGTCTTTCAGTTTGTCTTACGCAATAAACGCAAGACTTACGCATGTCAGACGAATTCAAGACGGAGACAAAAGTTCGTCTTCCAGTTCGTGTTATGCAATAAACGCAAAACTTACGCAAGTCAGACGAATTCAAGACGAAGACAAAAATTCGTTTTTCGACTCGTCTTTCAGTTCGTCTTACACAATAAACGAAAGACTTACGCAAGTCAGACGAATTCAAGGCGAAGACGAAAATTCGTCTTTCGACTTGTCTTTCAGTTCGTCTTACACAATAAACGCAAGACTTACGCAAGTCAGACGAATTCAAGACAAAGACAAGAATTCGTCTTTCGACTCATCTCTTAGTTCGTCTTGCATTCGTCTTACATAATAAGCGCAAGACCCACGCAAGTCAGACGAATTCAAGACGGAGACAAAAATTCGTCTTGCATTCGTTTTACATAATAAGCGCAAGACCCACGCAAGTCAGACGAATTCGAGACGAAGACAAAAAATCGTCTTTCGACTCGTCTCTTAGTTCGTCTTGCATTTGTCTTACACAATAAACGCAAGAGTTACAAAAACCAGACGAATTCAAGACGAAGACAAAAATTCGTCTTTCGACTTGTCTTTCAGTTCGTCTTACACAATAAACGAAAGACTTACGCAAGTCAGACGAATGAAAGACGAAGACGAAGACGAGACGAGACGGCCTTACCAGCAACCGTTGGTTCTGACGTTCCAGAACTGGATCTGATGTTCGAGATGTTCTGAAACGTCAGGTTGCGAAAAGGCCACAAAGTTAAAACTCTAATTTTAGCCCATTTATACACTCGAAATCTAGTAGTTGGAGGCGAGCAGAGGGCGGGCGACGGGCGGGCGAAGGGCGGGCGAAAAATAACTTTAAAAAGAATGCATTTGTTTCGGCAATTTCTTTTGTTTGAAGCGCGGAGGACGGCGTCCTGAAAATGAGGAGAAAGAGGCAAGAAGAAATGTATAACCCAAACCGATGAAATCCAATTTTGAGGTTTCTCTTCCTTCCCCCCCCCCCCCCCTCCACTACTTTTAGCAATTGTAACCCGATTTTCTTTGGACACTTTTTTTGGCGACCCCCCCCCCTTCTTCCACGGCTTTCTTATGACCACCTGCTGTATTACGAAACTGCTGTTTTTCAGAAAATTTCAGAGAAACCGCAGCGGGGGGGGGCGGGACGGAGAGGATTCTGAAATGTTGAAAATAGCTCTTCAAGAACTCTGAAATTCCACAATAATGAAGAGTGGAGGAGAAAAACATTGCGCGTTTCGTTCTATTAGAAGCTTTTCAGAATATTAAAAAAAAATAATTCAAAAAAAGGAAGCTTAGCGCTCATTTCACCGCGCCGTTTCTCCGTGCATTGGCTGAGTGGCGACGCGAGTGATACGGACTGCTTTGTATCAAAGTCGACACTCAGCGAAAGTCAATATCAAATTCAAAGAAAAACGTTCAATTTTTTAAAAATATTTTGTCCGCGGACTTTTGTGTCACCACTTTTTTAGATGGATTTTTCAATTTTTCAATTTTTTAATTTAAATTTATATAAATTAATTAAAAATAAATAAATATTTAATTTTAAATTTAAAATTTAAAATTTTAATTTTTAATGGAAATTTTAAAGGAAGACCTTGGAAGGGTGAGGATTCTCGGAATTCCGGAATACTTCGAATTTTTGCGCTTTTTTTTCGAAAAATTGTTTTTTCATAACGCTTAATCGTCATAAAAGATAAGAGAAACTGAAAAACCGCATTTTTATCGAAAAAAAAACCAAAAATTTAGCTTAAATTCAAGAAAATTTAGTTTCGCTTTTTCGTTTAATTTGGAATTAAAAAAATAATAAATCTCTTCTCATTTTCTCATATTCAGGCGATAAAACGGGCGTTTTATAGAAAAGAAGATTGAGAAAATTGAAATTGATTAAAAAATATATTTAAATTGTGAAAATTAAATAAATCTGCTCGAGACGCAGAATTACGTTTTGAGGCACGCTCCTTTAAAATATCGTAATCTTTTTTTTTTTACATTTCGATATATTATCGCCGTAAAAAAGTTCCGACATTTTTTCGAGCCCGCGAAAATCGGGATTTGAATTTAGAGGCTCCGCCCATTATATCATCAGAGCGCATTTGCTATGCGCGATATATTTTTTGAATTTTTATTTTTTCTTTTGAATTTTCAGAATTAAACTGGATTAAAAGAACGAAATTGTATTAATCGTGAATTTTTTTACACGTTTCTTCGAATGTTTAAATATGTAAATTTGCGTCATTTATTTTTTTTTCGTTTCTTCTGATAAAAATATATAGCGCATAGCAAATGCGCTCTGATGATGAAATGGGCGGAGCCTCTTAATTCAAATCCCGATTTTCGCGGGCTCGAAAAAATGGCGGAACTTTTTTACGGCGATAATAAATCTCCGTTTTTTTTTTTAATATTTCATCGAAATTATTCATCAAAATACGGAAATTTTTAAAAGTTATTTGCTAAATTAATTTTAAAATAATATTTAGAAAAAAAATTGAAAAAAAAGAAAAAGAAGAAATTGAAGAAAAAAAGAATCCGAGAAATTTTCAATATTAAAAATATAACATGAATCCGCTCGAGACGCAGAACAAACTTTGAGCATGCGCCTTTAACATACCGTAATCTTTCATTCGGATTTTTGTTTCTTTGTATTCTTAAAAAAAAAATCCATTTCCGAAATATATTTTTTTGGATTTTTTAAAATCGGAATTTCATTTCTAAAAATAAAAAAAAATCCGGAATCTCGATTTCCGTTTCGCACACTTCTGGGTGAAGATTATCCAGTGGTATCCGATTGACATGCATCGATGATGACGCTTTTCGGAGAGCTGAAACTCTTCTAGAATTGTTTGTTTCGCATCGTAGATGTCTCGAAGCGTCGAAGCATTCGACAACGCGTATTCTTGGAGAGCAATAGGGATTCAGCAGTCGGACAGCAGTCAACGAGATTGTGCTGAATGCGCGGCTGGTAAGGATCGGATCCATCCTGCTGGTACCCAGTGTGTCGTTTCGAAAGCATTTCGAGAAATTTCCGAAAAATTTCTCGAAAAAAAAAACATTTTTGATAAAAAATAATAATAAACTAGTTCGAACGACACTCCGAAATAACGCAAGGCGCGTTGTTTATCGTATTACCATTCAAATCATTTTTCGAGATTCCTCGAGAAATGTTTCGAGAAATTCTCGAAAAATTTCGAAAATTCTCGAAAAATTCTCGAGAAATCAACGAGAAAAATTTCTCGAGAATTTTTCGGAAATTTTTCGAAAAACGCATTTTTCGAGAAATCATTTTTCGAAACGACACACTGCTGGTACCTGCAATGCTCTTTTAGATTCCGATGAAACATTGCTTTAACTGGTTTCTTGAAAGAATGCACGCTCAATGTGCTCTTGCGGGAGCCGAGCCGGAGGAGCCGGACGCTGCTCAGTGCGAAGCCCGACGGATGATTCTTCTCATCTGGTGATCTCTGAAAGAATCGATCTTCTGATTTCGATAAAGCATTGCTTTAATTGGCTTCTTTGGCTTCCTGAAAGAAGACGTCGTTCTGCCGTTGCAGACAGGTTCTTCTCTCTGAAAGTGCTCTCTGAAAGCGGCGATGATCGTCCTGCTGGTTTCTTGATACCAAAATCAGAAGGATTCGCCGAAGTGCCACGGCACGAGATGCCAATCATTTCGAAGACGGAAAACTCGGAAAACTTCTAAAATTCTTATCGATTTTTCTTTGTTTTCGCCACGAGACCCATAGTATGAAAACTGTGTTATTTTCTTGAATTTTGAATTTTCCATTGTGGAAAATTCCATTTTTTGATGACTAGCCGGACAGCGCGCACCAATTCGGAAGACCTTTGGAGCAAGGAGCCACTTATTGGAAGCCATACATCTTAATCCCTTCCACAGATCGAAAATTTTCGAATCTTCGATGTTCAAGACTACGATCTTTCCGATCTTTCTCGCGACCTCTCTCTTCCTGGCCTCGGTGAGCTTTCGCGTGAGATATTGGGCTGGTAGCGCTTTCATTCGGAGCACCAAACGTGGCGCCTGTTGAATAGAAACCCGAAGTTCTCGGAGCATTTCTTTCAAAAGTATTAGAAATTGCCGTAGTTTGTGAGCAAATCCCAGCGAGCTTCTTATGAGAGCACGTCTTATTCCATCCAATGAGCAAAGCTAAAGATTAGATCCTTCTAACTCTGGATGAAGTCCACCGTCGTCGGGAGGAGACCAAATCGTGCTACTAATCATTTAGACGAGTCCATTATCCCGCCAGCTCTCGTCTAAGCACACTCTTGCCCTTTCAAGACCACATTATGCGCATACATATCCATCAGCGACGACGTCGTCATCCTCCGTTTCTCGGCCACACCACCACTACTTCAGCTTCATTCGCATCGTTAGTTCACTTCCTGTTGTTATTTTTCTAATTTCTTCTCAAATAAAATAGAATCTTTGTCCTGCATTCCATTCACTTGTGCCCTCAAACTGACTGGAGAGAGAGAGAGAGAGCTCATAAAATTGAGACGAGCCGCCCATATTTTGGCTCATTTCCTTTGAAAACTCTTCCTTTTGAAATATCCGCTTATGAGCCGCAAACAATATTTAACTAAACGAGGCTGGAAGCATACAAAACAATGGGATTTTTGTTTTTTTTTTTCGTCGCCCCGTCCGTCTGTTTTGCGGCCGCTTTTGTCATTCGTCGTCTTCTCGAAGAACAAAGCAGAGCGTCGTGCGAAATTTCGCCCCGAATTGTTGTTATTTCTTTGCACTTTGGTGTTTTAATGAGACCTGCATCTTCATGATTCCGGAGAGGGCCGTCACTTGATTGATGCTGACATGTTAAGAATGCCATGCTGCTGGTGGTCGGATAAGAGAGATTACACCACAAGAGTTTAGGTTAACGATCGTCGAAACACTTTGGCAACAGCGGTCAGCATTTTTCCCTTTACATTCTTCCCGTTGACGTGGAGGAGAACGCCATTTGATTAATGCCTCTGAACTTTTCAAGAGTTCTGCTGCACTATTTAGTCTGTAATAAATAGGACCAGTGCTGGGGCATTTAGCTGCCCAATTCTCGGGGCATTTTGCCCACTAGCAGCCCAATTCTCGGGCATTTCGGCCACTAGTTGCCCATTGCAGGGGCATTTCGCCTACTAGCTGCTCAATTCTCTTCTCGGGCATTTTGCTCACTAGCTGCCCGATGCAGCGGCATTTTGCCCTCTAGCTGCTCAATTCTCTTCTCGGGCATTTTGCTCACTAGCTGCTCAGTTCTCGGGGAATTTTGCCCACTAGCAGCACGATGTAGCGGCATTTTGCCCACTAGCAGCCCAATGCTCGGGCATTTCCGCCACTAGTTGCTCAATTCTCGGGGCATTTTGCCCACTAGCAGCCCAATGCTCGGGCATTTTACCATAAAGCTCCTGGTATCCGCTGTATCGGACTCTTCTAGCAAGAGCTCAAGATATTGAACAGCGCCAACTTCAAATTTGGAAGAGGGTGAGCTTCCATTCTATGAGTCCCCCATACCCAGAAGTCCAGCGGATTGAGATCCGGCAAGGAAGCGAGCCAAATTTCCTTATTTTCCTTCCAATATCTTGGGAAATGACCGTCGAGCAGTGCCCTGCTGAACTTCAAGGCAGTGCTCATGCAAAGCAAAGGAGAGGAGCAAAATCTGGTTGAAGGATGTTAGGTCGCTGGTAATCCACCGAAGAAGGACTCCCTTTAGCACGGTATTTTGGTAGGACCTCCAAATCGATCTTCAGTGAATCCTGTCGATTGTGGAAGCATCTGGTTGAATGTTAGCCGACATTTTGGGAGCTTGGATTGATCTTTGGAAGCAGTTGACGCTGGTTTCGACGGTTCGGAAAAGGGCTGAGGCGGCGCACTTTGAGAGCTGCTAACAACTTCTTTGATTGCTTCAATCGGATTTTCATGGACTAGTCTGAGAGCCACTGTCCACGACGGAGACGGTAGCTGGCCAGAACCAAGTCTGATTTCACGATTCTCTCAGCGATAGTTCTACCGATTCGCGTTGATTCTGACATCTCGTTCGTGCTGACAGCATCGTTCAGGGTGATTCTCTTTTTGATGCCGCGAATCCGATGACTGTTGACGTCCTGACTCCACCAAAAAATACATCGGAAATTCAGGGGTCGATGCGGAGAAGCTCACATAATGAGCGATGCACCCATGTTTGTAATCTCGGCTCTCTAAGTTTTCGAAAATCGAGTTTGGCAGGCAGCGTGCCAGGAGCTCTCGCAAAAAGCTCTTGCTCATCCTGCATTTGTGGAAGTCCCTCTTTAAATAATGGGACCAACTCTGATCACTGCTCGTCCAGTCATGCTTCCTTCATTCGGCACGTGCATCAATTTTGGCAAATCCCGTCATACTTTTCAGTTGGTTTTGGGCTCTTTATTTTCATTTTGTCCCAAACCTTGAATAGTGTATTTCGAGGTTCTTTTCGAGAGATCGATCCTTGATTTCCTACGAAATCGGAATCGGAATCGGACTCCTTCATATTCCGAAGTCCACCTTCTACAAAGTGGTCAAGGGTCCCAAAGTCCAACGGATTCGCGGCGTCTTCAGGAAGAGAAGCACACGAAACGATGACGTCAGCATGAAAAAGAAGCCAGAATTGCTGGGAATCGGCATAACCACCTTTCAGACCAGTCAGGCAAGAATGCGCGACTGAAAAGCTCAAAAAAGCTGCTTGCAGCGCTCAAGGTGAGCCGCCTCTTCGATATCCGACGGGCCGTCAGAACAAGCGGCTACTGCTTCTTAAAGATCAATCCAAGTCCCAGAACGTCGCTTGGGGAATCATGGGGCGTTTGTGATTATGGCGCTTTAGAACATAATAGAGGTCTGATCATCTGACTTATAGATCTTTGAAATCCCTGAAAATTTCACGTTTTCAGAAGAATTTTCGGTGATTTCAAAGAGAGCTCTCTTCTGAGCACCGTAACTCTGTTGGTAGTGGTCGCATAGAGAAGTGGTGAACTACAAAACTAAAGCTCTGTCTATGGAGCATTCACTCTGGAATTTTCAAATTAATTCAATCATTTCTAGAATTACAGTAGGCACTCAAAAATGCGTTTTTTCCTCTGAAAAATTTGAAATTTTGATATTTCGAAGAGCGCTGTAATCCTTTCTAAACATGTACGACAGTCCTCAAGCTACCGTATTCCTTTTGATCTACTTCCAAACTTCAATCACAATTAAATCAACTCACTTATACCGTATTTTTCCCGTTTTTTTGATGCTACTATTATCTACAAGAGAGCTCTCTTCTGAGCACCGTAACTCTGTTGGTAGCGCTCGCATAGAGAAGTGGTGAACTACAAAAATGAAGATTTATCTTTGGAGAATTCACTCTGAAATTTTTGAATAAATTCAATCATTTCTAGAATTACAGTATGATCTCAAAAATTGTGCTTTTTCAGCTGGAAAACTGAAATTTTGATATTTCGATGAGAGCTGTAATCCATTCAAAACATGTACGACAGTCCTCAAGCTACCGTATTCCTTTTGATCTACTTCCAAACTTCAATCACAATTAAATCAACTCACTTATACCGTATTTTTCCCGTTTTTTTGATGCTACTATTATCTACAAGAGAGCTCTCTTCTGAGCACCGTAACTCTGTTGGTAGCGCTCGCATAGAGAAGTGGTGAACTACAAAAATGAAGATTTATCTTTGGAGAATTCACTCTGAAATTTTTGAATAAATTCAATCATTTCTAGAATTACAGTATGATCTCAAAAATTGTGCTTTTTCAGCTGGAAAACTGAAATTTTGATATTTCGATGAGAGCTGTAATCCATTCAAAACATGTACGACAGTCCTCAAGCTACCGTATTCCTTTTGATCTTTGTCCAAACTTTAATAACGGTTAAATCAACTCGTTTTTTGGTTTTTTTTTTTTGAAAATTTGAAAATTTTCAAAATTTTTGAAAAAATCAATAAATTTTTAGCAGCGGAAAATGAACCATATAACGATATAACTTAAACTATAAAATATCGAAACTTTTCGCGAATTTTCTTGAATGATTTCAAAGACAGTTCTCTTGTGAGAGCTGTAAATCTGAAATTAGCGGTCGCACAGAGAAGTGGTGATCTACAAAAATGAAGGTCTATCTTTGTAGAATTCACTCTGAAATTTTCAAACTAATCCAATCATTTCTAGAATTACAGTAAACATTAAAAATTGAGTTTTTTTTTCAACGAAAAACTGAAATTTTTTCAGCTTTAAAGACCCTAATGGAAGTTTTAGCTCATGTTTGCTATCAAAATGTAAAAATCAAAAATATTTAGTCATTTTCAGAAAAAAAATTCAAGTTGATTCGTTTTTTTGGCAGTTTTTTTCCAAAGTTTTGAAAATTTTTGAAATAATCAATAAATTTTTAGCAGCAGAAAATGAACTATATAGCGATAATTTATAATTTAAACTATAAAATATCGAAATTTTTCGCGAATTTCCCTGAATACCAATGACATCACCTTTCCTTCCTCTTTCCCGCTCATTCATCTCTAAACAAATTCAATTTCTCAAATTTCAGTTTCCCCCATTCACTACTACATATTTTCTCATCGCAAGTTCAAAAATGTAAACTTTTTTTTTTCTTCGGTGTTCATGTTTTCTCTCCGCTTAATACCTGAATAATCGTTGCGATTCTTCGACAATTTCAGCTTCACTCTTGGCGATGTACATAACGACGGCACGAGTGAATAAGATGCAGCCCGGAGAAATTCTGACGTGGATTATGTTCTGCTTCACTGTGGCGCTCGCTCTTGCCGTGGTGGCCTATTACAAGTTCTGCAAGAAAAGTTGATTTTTATTAAATTATTTTTGTGAAAATAATCTGAAATTGAATATTTTCAGATCCATATGCTCATCATCACTATCAGAGGCCACTGATTACAAAAAATTAGGCAATTATTTATGTAAGTTTTTTTTTTATTTTTTGCGAAAAAGGAATTTGGTTCTATTGCTTCTATTAGTTTTGAATTTTTTAAATTTTATATTTTTCAAATAAAAAACTAAGAAAATAATGAAGATTTTAAGTTTATTTCTCTCTTTAAAGAATGAAATTTAGGAAAAAATAAAGCGTACGTAGTAAACGCGCTCTGCTGATAGAAGTGGGAGGAGCCGGAAATTCAAATTTTGAAAAATTCAAAGAAAAAATTTTATTTTGCAAAACTATCGGATAAAATAAATATTTTTTCGCTTATTTATTGATATTTAAAATTAGAAAAACGCCGTTTTTTTTATTGCTGAAGCCCATTCAAAATTCACGCGGCTGCAAAACTCAATTTTATTCGTAATCGATAGCTTGCAATTATAAATTATTTCGGAAGAAAAAATTGATTTTTCTATTTTTTTTTTCTTGAATTTTAAGCTTTTTTTTAAATATTATTCACAAAAATATACGAAAATTGTGAAGATTTTAAGCGTATTTCTCCTTTTTAGGAATGAAATTTAGGAACAAATAAAGCGTACGGAGTAAACGCGCTCTGGCGATAGAGGTGGGAGGAGCCGGAAATTCAAATTTTAAAAAATTCAAAAAGAAATCTTTTTATTTTGTAAAATTATCGGATAAAATAAATATTTTTTCGCGTATTTATTGATATTTAATATTAGAAAAAAATTGTTTTTTTATTCGTGGCTTAAAATTATAAATTATTTCGCGAAAAATGCATTAATTTTTTCTATTTCTTTCTTGAATTTGACGCTTTTTTAAAACATATTATTTTAAAAATAAGAAAATAATAAAGATTTTAAGCGTATTTCTCTTCTTAAAGAATAAAATTTAGGAAAAAAAATAAAGCGCACGGAGTAAACGCGCTCTGCCGATAAAGGTGGGAGGAGCCGGAAATTCAAATTTTGAAAAATTCTCAGAAAAATCTTTTTATTTTGCAAAATTCTTAAATTAAATAAATAATTTTCGCGTATTTTATTTGTAATCGACAGCTTGCAATTATAAATTATTTCGGAAGAAAAAATTGATTTTTCTATTTTTTTTTTCTTGAATTTTAAGCTTTTTTTTAAATATTATTCACAAAAATATACGAAAATTGTGAAGATTTTAAGCGTATTTCTCCTTTTTAGGAATGAAATTTAGGAACAAATAAAGCGTACGGAGTAAACGCGCTCTGGCGATAGAGGTGGGAGGAGCCGGAAATTCAAATTTTAAAAAATTCAAAAAGAAATCTTTTTATTTTGTAAAATTATCGGATAAAATAAATATTTTTTCGCGTATTTATTGATATTTAATATTAGAAAAAAATTGTTTTTTTATTCGTGGCTTAAAATTATAAATTATTTCGCGAAAAATGCATTAATTTTTTCTATTTCTTTCTTGAATTTGACGCTTTTTTAAAACATATTATTTTAAAAATAAGAAAATAATAAAGATTTTAAGCGTATTTCTCTTCTTAAAGAATAAAATTTAGGAAAAAAAATAAAGCGCACGGAGTAAACGCGCTCTGCCGATAAAGGTGGGAGGAGCCGGAAATTCAAATTTTGAAAAATTCTCAGAAAAATCTTTTTATTTTGCAAAATTCTTAAATTAAATAAATAATTTTCGCGTATTTTATTTGTAATCGACAGCTTGCAATTATAAATTATTTCGGAAGAAAAAATTGATTTTTCTATTTTTTTTTTCTTGAATTTTAAGCTTTTTTTATTATTCACAAAAGAATAAAAAAATAATGAAGATTTTAAGTTTATTTCTCTCTTTTAAGAATGAAATTTAGGAAAAAAATAAGGCGCACGGAGTAAACGCGCTCTGCCGATAAAGGTGGGAGGAGTTAGATATTCAAATTTTGAAAAATTCTCAGAAAAATCTTTTTATTTTGCAAAATTATCGGATAAAATAAATATTTTTTCGCGTATTTATTGATATTTATTATTGGAAAAACACTGTTTTTTTAATTGCTGGCTTACAATTATAAATTATTTCGGAAAAAAATTTTACGCTTTTTTAAATATATTATTTTAAAAATAAGAAAATAATAAAGATTTTAAGCGTATTTCTCTCTTTAAAAAATGAAATTTTGGAACGATTACGGCTGAAACTTCATGATTTTTTTTTGATTTTTCATCGAATTCCATCATCGTTTACTGCATTCTTTTCACTTTAATTTCGGTTAGCCACGTCTTCGCTTCATTTTTATATTGCTCTGAAGGGATAAAGCTATTATAATACTCTGAAAAGACTCTCGTAAGACCAGCATTCTGCCACCATCTTTCCTTCATTCTAATGACCCCTCGCAGATTGGGGAAGGGGTGGGAGGGACTATGCTAAAAGCTGGCGACTGAAAAAAGAGCGCGTAGAAGTGACAGAGTGCAGACAGATGCAGAAAGCTCGGCTTCTCTTGCTTCGCGTTAAGACGCCAGAAATCGATCACCGTCAGAGCTTTTCTCCTCTATTTTCATTCTTCTTTTAATTAATCAAAAAATGCCACAGTTGAACCATAATTATCATCATGGAGGAGATGTTGTAAGTTTATTTCAGCGCTGAACTTCTAAAAATGAAATTTTCAGAAATTCCAAGCGGGTGAATGGTACACACTCTACGCATCACTATTCATGACAGTTCTCATCATTAGCGTCATTTCATTTTACAAATTTTGGGCGCCAAGTAAGTCTTTTTTTTCTTTGAAACTATCTGCGACATAATTAGACATCAATTTTGAGTTTTTTGAAAGAAAATTTTAAGAAAAATCTCCTTAAAAATACCAAAAAAAATATTATTTAACAAAAAAAAATGCTTTTTCCCTGATTTCTAAAAATTCTTATTTCGATTTTGCATTTCGATTTTTAGCAGTTTATTGGAGTTTACTAGAATTTGAATAAAAAAATCTTCTGTTCCATAATTAGACATGAATTTTGAGTATTCCTGCGCTGAAATTTTAAGAAAAATCTTTTTAAAAATACCAAAAAAAATGAAGAAAAAAAACGTTTTTTCCCTGTTTTCTAAAAATTCTTATTTCGATTTTGCATTTCGATTTTTAGCAGTTTATTGGAGTTTACTAAAAAATTACAAAAAGTTGTTGTTGCGAAGCCTTTGCCATCGATAAAAAACCATCGTTTTTGTATGGAGTCCGTTTAGCACTTCAACGTCGATCGTCTTACGATTCGAAAAGTTTTGAAGAGCTGCAAAGCTGAAAAACGACAATTAGTTAAAGAAACCCTATTAGAGCACGTTCAGCAGCTCATTGAATAATCGGAGCATCATACGAACCTCGAGAAAAAACAGAAGGCTCGGTGCCGTTGAGGTTGCGCATCAAGTTTGCCTTCTGCAGTGATTTTGTAGATCCTCTCCATGGATCGGCAACCAGTGACGTTCGGGTTTCTTCCTCTGAAACTATTCTCATTTAAGTATGATATTGAACGAGAACTCACCTTTTACCACATAAAAATGAAGCAAAAATTTAATATCAGCGCATCTCTTTTGATCAAAATAACTTCGCAAAGCACCTCGCGTGACGTCGTGGTGTGACCGAATCGGTGCTGGAAATGCGGATGAAAATCTCGCAGAGCCTAAGCATCTTGGTCCCAGATCTGATATTCAGTTTTGTGCTCTCTCACCGGCTCCATGACGAAAAGCTCAGGCTTTCATCGTTACAGAAGGCTTCGCGACAAAGAATTAAGGTTTTTTTTTCAAATAGCGTATTGTGTATTGTCCGAATCAAATTCCAATAAACTGTTAATTGTGAAAACTGAAATTTCTTTAAAAAAAAATAACATTTTTGCCAGTTTCCTAAAAAATAACGGCGCTATGGTAGTTGGGGGGTCAATGGTTTTTAGTCATTTTTGGAGGTTTTTTTTTTGATTTTTTAATTCTGAAAATGTTTGCTGCTATTGTTAAAATATTTGTAAGTTGTTTTTTTCATGCGTGACGCTTACTCTTGGCACGAAAACTACGATTCCACTTTTTGTCGCGCGTGGCGCGATGAGCAATTTTTGCAATTTTTTTTGAATTTTTTTTGCTTGTTAGTTAATCATAGATATAGGACCGCAGTTGATGCACTTCTCGACTTGAAGTAAGCCTAAGCCTAAGCTTAAGCCAAAGTGTGGCCTCAAAGAAAATTTATGGGATAATCATTACTTTGAGGCGCTGTGGCATTTCAAATATCATGATGAAGCGAAATTTTACGAGTTATGGGCCGGAATCGCCAAGAAATATCCACCCACCAAGTCATTTTCTTTTTTGTGCGTATTTTTGTTGTCTGCCAATAAAATTGTTTTAAAAATTGCTAGTTTTATTCGAGTACATCTAATAACAGTTTCAGAAAAAAAATCAAGAAAAATGCTCTAAAAATGACTAAAAACCATTGACCTCCCCCTCCCAACTACCTTAGCGCCAACTGTTAATTGTGAAAACTGCAATTTCCTTTAAAAAAAAAACAACATTTTGCAGGTTTTCCAATTAAAAAATCGAGAATTTTCGCGACAAATTTTAACACAATTTCATAGAAAACCGCAAGTTTCTGCTTTATCTTTAAGAAATTAGAGCCTAAAAACAATAAAGAGAATTTCAATAGATTTTACTGTAGGTTACTCGCCGTAAAATCTATAAGACAGTGCCTTGAAAAATCGATAAATAATTAGAAAATGAAAAATAGTTTTTCAAAGGCGCAGCACATTTAAAATAAAATGATTTTAAAGTATCGTTGCGAGACGCGTAAGAGAAATTTCCCACGCGCCTTTGAATGTACAGTTTTGCAAATTTTTTTAAAAGTCATCCGATCTCCGTTTCTTCTTATTCTTACGAATCATATATTATCGCCGTAAAAAAGTTCCGACATTTTTTCGAGCCCGCGAAAATCGGGATTTGAATTTAGAAGCTCCGCCCATTTCATCATTAGAGCGCATTTGCAATGCGCGATATATTTTTTGAATTTTTATTTTTTCTTCTGAATTTTCAGAATTAAACTGGATTAAAAGAACGAAATTGTATTAATCGTGAATTTTTTTACACGTTTCTTCGAATGTTTAAATATATCAATTTGCGTCATTTATTTGTTTTTTCGTTTCTTCTGATAAAAATATATCGCGCATAGCAAATGCGCTCTGATGATGAAATGGGTGGAGCCTCTAAATTCAAATCCCGATTTTCGCGGGCTCGAAAAAATGTCGGAACTTTTTTACGGCGATAATATTTATTTAGTAGAATTTTTTTTAATTTTTGATGATTTATTCGTTGAATATAATTAAATGGCACCTAATATGTAAAGAAAACGATTAAAATAGTTTTTTTTTTTAGTATAACTGAGTAATTCTGCAATTTCTCTGATGGTTTTCACAGATTTTGAACGAATTTTTAAGCGTTTTATCTCTTTATTAACATATCCAGTGGATTAATCATGCTTGATCTCGATATTTCCATAAAATACCATAAGATTCCATTCCAGAGCAAAGCGCAAAGCCCTCCCCTTCCTTTCCCTGAAAAATGCACTTAATATATATATATATATATATATATATCCGATTTTTTTCAGCTGAATCAGCGTGGAAAGCTTCAAAGCGAAAAAAGCAGCAGTAATCTCAAAAGGGCCTTTTATCATCAATCAATTTGTCAATCTTGCAAGTTTTCAATTTTGCCTTTGTGTACATAATCGAATTGTTTTCTTACCTTTCACAATTTGTTTTAATGGAAGTTTCTGGAATAAAAATGAGCATTTTGGTTAGAATACTTCAAGAATATCAATTATAAGCTATTTTTGCAATCTGGGCCGAAACGGGCCGTAACGGGCCGGGTCTGTAGCCTTTTTCAAATTGAAAATTACAGATATCGATTTCTGCTCGTTTTTTTTACAGGAAGTGAAGGAAATTTGAACTCATTGAACAAAGCAGCGACGCACTGGAAGCAGCCACCAAAACTTAGCATCCGGCGCTGGAGTGACATGTACTTTTATGGCCTTTTTCTAGAGATTTCTATGGAATTTTGAAGAGATTAACTTAAAAATAATCTTAAAAACTAATTAAGAAAAAAGAAACTTTAAGAAAAAATTCGGAACTGTCTATGCTGTCATATTATCGCCGTAAAAAAGTTCCGACATTTTTTCGAGCCCGCGAAAATCGGGATTTGAATTTAGAGGCTCCGCCCATTTCATCATCAGAGCGCATTTGCTATGCGCGATATATTTTTATCAGAAGAAACGAAAATATTTAAACATTCGACGTGTAAAACGTGTAAAAAAATTCACGATTAATACAATTTCGTTCTTTTAATCCAGTTTAATTCTGAAAATTCAGAAGAAAAATAAAAAATTCAAAAAATATATCGCGCATTGCAAATGCGCTCTGATGATGAAATGGGCGGAGCCTCTAAATTCAAATCCCCGATTTTCGCGGGCTCGAAAAAATTTCGGAACTTTTTTACGGCGATAATAGCTAACTAAAATATCCTCATAAATATACGCCATCCCACCGAAAAATTCAAATTTTCGAAAATTAGTGATGTTGAAAATACTTCCGCAACAGAGGTGTATAAAAGAAACATTTATGGGTCTCACAACGAAAATTAACTTGAAATGAGCCAGCGAAAAAAACTTTAAAAAATTTTTGAATTTTTCAAATCCACATAATGATACGCCACCTTTTTTTTTGCTAATTTTCCTTAAAAATATCTAAATTTAAACTGAATTTTGTGTCTGGCCTCTGCAAAAGCGCTCTATTCCGACTGGCCGAAATTTGCGCGTCAGATATTAGGTTTTTTTCCGCATTTTTCACAATTTTCACAATTTGCATTAGATTTGACGACTATCCTCGGTTTTTCATGTCATTTTTATTGAACATTATTGAAAAAGAAATTTCTAGAGCCGTATTCAAAGAAAAAACATGATTATTCAACGAATTTCTAAGAAAAATGACATGAAAAACCGCGAATCGTCGTCAAATCTAATGCAAATTGTGTGAATTAAGAAAATGCGGAAAAAAACCCAATATCTGACGCGCGAATTCTGGCCGGCCGGAATAGAGCGCTTTTGCAGAGCGCAGACACAAAATTCAGTTTAAATTTGAATATTTTAAAGAAAAATTAACCAAAAAAAAAAGGGTGGCGTATCATTATGTGGATTGGAGAAATTCAAAAATCAGGATTTTTCGCCTGCTCATATCAAATTTATTTTCGTTGTGAGACCCATGCCAAATCATCCCTCCATTGGTCATTAAACCACGTTTGTAAGCAAATTTTTATAACCTGGCGTATCATTTTGTGGAATTTTTTTTTTCGTTTTTCAAAAAAATATTATCGCCGTAAAAAAGTTCCGACATTTTTTCGAGCCCGCGAAAATCGGGATTTGAATTTAGAGGCTCCGCCCATTCATCATCATTTGAGCGCATTTGCTATGCGCGATATATTTTTTGAATTTTTATTTTTTCTTCTGAATTTTCAGAATTAAACTGGATTAAAAGAACGAAATTGTATTTAAAAAAATCGTGAATTTTTTTACACGTTTCTTCGAATGTTTAAATATATCAATTTGCGCCATTTATTTATTTTTTTTTCGTTTTTTCTGATAAAAATATATCGCGCATAGCAAATGCGCTCTGATGATGAAACGGGCGGAGCCTCTAAATTCAAATCCCGATTTTCGCGGGCTCGAAAAAATTTCGGAACTTTTTTACGGCGATAATAAAATTTATTAATATTTTTTTCTCCCAATTTTTATCTGGAAGTCTAAGAATAATGGAAATTTTTGTAAAAGCTGCTCATTAGGCTTAAAATAAGCGCCATCACTCATTTTCAGGCTGGTGGAAAGGTGGTGGCGTATCTTTATGTGGAGTATCGATTTTTTTTTCGAAATTCCTTTTTGCTATGGCGCCAGAACCAAAATGTTTCGCAACGCACTTCGATAAAATTGAAAAATGCAAAAATTCGCAGAATACGGAGGATTAGCATCAATGGGAACTCAATTTTCTGGCTCTTCCCTCCACTCCGCTCTCCCCCCCCCTCCTTGTCTGGCTCTTGCTCATTAGCCGGAATACTCCATTTACATTTTGTGGAACCCTCCCGAAAGAACGCGAATGGTAAGAAGCTACGAAGTGTATTCTTCCAACGAGTGAGTCTCCGTTTCTGCTCCCCCGCTTGATCGCTTCCTGCTGATTGGAATCACCATCATCAGTCTTCATCTTCTTCATCTTCTTCAAATCTGTCCCTCCGCCACCAACATTTGCCGCTTTGCACTTCGTTTTCGTCCATTTTGCAACCTCGATTTATCACTTTTTATCTTATGGCTTATCGCTCAATTTTCACACATTTTTCTGCGTTTTTCTTTGTTGGCTTGAAGCATTTTTACATATTTTTCTATATTTCTGGCTCGGAGCATTGGAGCAATATTCTGAAAGTTCAGATTTCAGTTAGGAGCAATCAGAAAATCGAGAAAAAATGTTAATTGAAAAAATAAAAGAAATCTGCTCGAGACACAAAATAAAGTTTTGGTGCATGCACCTTTAAATTATCGTAATCCGTTTTTTTTAAATTTTTGTTTCTCTGGATTTTTCCGAATTCCTAATTCCGTTTATTACACATCTCTATTTCCCCTAATAAAAGGGCAATCTAGGTGCTTTCAGAATTAGTCATTTAGGTTCTCCTAAAATACTTTTTTTGAAGTGATTCATATAAAAATTTGTGCTTCCTTGCTTCTGCTTATTAAACGAATAGCTGCGTATCAAGCTGTTATAAAAATTTTGAAAAAAAAATAAATAAAAAACCGCTCGAGACACAAAATAAAGTTTTGGTGCATGCGCCTTTAAAATAATATCGTAATCCGTTTTTTTTTTAATTTTTGAAAAAAAAATGAAAATTTAGAAAATAAATAAATAAAAATCCGCTCAAGACACAAAATAAAGTTTTGAGGTATGCGCCTTTAAAATAATATCGTAATCCGTTTTTTTTTTAATTTTTGAAAAAAAAATGAAAATTTAGAAAATAAATAAATAAAAATCCGCTCAAGACACAAAATAAAGTTTTGAGGTATGCGCCTTTAAAATAACATCGTAATCCGTGTTTTTTTAATTTTTGAAAAATAAAATAAAAATCCGCTCGAGACACAAAATAAAGTTTTGTTGCATGCGCCTTTAAAATATCGTAATCCGTGATTTTTTAATTTTTGAAAAATAAAATAAAAATCCGCTCGAGACACAAAATAAAGTTTTGAGGTACGCGCCTTTAAAATAATATCGTAATCCGTTTTTTTTTTTAATTTTTGAAAAAAAAATTAAAAATTTCGAAAAAAAAAATAAAAAACCGCTCGAGACACAAAATAATGTTTTGAGGTATGCGCCTTTAAAAAAATATCGTAATCCGTTTTTTTTTTATTTTTGAAAAAAAAATGAAATAAAAATCCGCTCGAGACACAAAATAAAGTTTCGGTGCATGCTCCTTTAAAATATCGTAATCCGTGATTTTTATTTTTGTTTTTGTTTCTCAGCAATTCCGATATATTTCTTCGGGATTTCACACCAAAAGATATCAGAATTTGCCGAATTTTTTTTGGAATTCCGTTTCCCTTTAATAAAAGGGTAGCCTTGACGCAGGAGCATTAGCCTTTTAAGCTATCTCGATTTCTAAATTCTAGAACTTGAAAGCGAAGCATAGTTTGTAATTCACCTGTAACTTCAGTCGCAATCCTTAAATTTCGCTTTATCGTAGAATGGAGCTACAAGAAGTTCTGACGAGCTCATCCGAAGATCAAAAACCGGAAAATCGCAAAAGATCAAAGGACGATCAATTCGAGTTGATCAATCACTATCGAAAACATTTCGGAAGCCACATTTTTTCGATAGCAAAAATCTTACGCATTGATCTGAGAGAGCGCGGAGCCACGAGACGAATCAATGGAATTGTCACCACATTTATGTTTCTTGTCGGTCAGTTCTTGTTCGCTATTTGAATGCTCCATTTCAATAATCAGAAATGCACATTTCCAGAAATTTTAAAATCGAATTTCAGCGACCTACTCGATCTGTTTCAACATAAAAATCACATTTTCCACTCCTCATTTGTCCGCCGAACTGGCTGCTCAACTATTGATTATTTTATGGGCGGTGCAGTCGCTGATTTCCATGGTAAACTCGCATTTTAGCTCCTAAATCGATAGATTTTGCGATCGATTTCAGGGATTTCTGATTTACTGGCAAATTTACGGACATTTGTCCGAGTTCCGAGTGAAATTGGCACAATGCCAGGATCTACGTGGGTTGGCTAGTGAAAATGGGAAAAAATACGTTATAAGTGAGTTGATTTGATCGGGAATGAAATTTGGAGGGAGAACAAAAGGAGTACGGTAGCTTGAGGACTGGCGCTCAGGCTTAGAAAGGATTACAGCGCTCTAGAAAATAGCAAAATTTCAGTTTTTCAGTGAAAAAAACTCATTTTTTGAGTGACTGCTGTAATTCCAGAAATGATCGGATCAGCTCAAAAATTCCAGAGTAAATGCTCCAAAGATAGACCTTCATTTTTGTAGTTCACCACTTTTTGATGCGACCGCTACCAACAGAGTTACGGTGCTCACAAGAAGACTCCCTTTGAACATTTTAGTGAGCTCTCTTCTGAGCGCCGTAACTCTCTTAGAAGCGGTCGTACAGAAAAGTGGTCAACTACAAAAATGAAGGTCTATCTTTGGAAAATTCACTCTAAAATTTTCAAATGAATCCCATCATTTCTAAAATCACAGTGGGCTCTCAAAAATTGGAAATTTTTTTCCACTGAAAAACTGAAATTTTTTCAGCAATTAAAAGCCCTAATGGAAGATTTTAGCTAATACTTGCTATAAAAATATAAAAATTAAAAATATTTAGTCATTTTCAAAAAAAAATTTTAATTAATTCGCCTTTTTGACAGTTTTTTCCGAAATTTCAGAATTTTTCCAGAGTTTTGCTCATTTTCAAAACATTTTTTTCATTTCTTCCACAGTTTTTGGCTTATTTCGGTTTTCCCGGCTTTTAAGAACTTTTTCTAGATTTTCAGCGCGTTTTTAAGCATTATAGACGCGCCCTCCTAATAAAAGGGTCGCCTCCACCGCCTTGGAGTCCTCATTGATTAGACGCGTTTGCGAGATGGAAATAAAAAAAGGATTACGGTATTTTCTGGAATTTTCAGACCTAAAAATAGTGATTTTCAGTAACAACTCGCTGCTTTTTCTCCGCAATCTTCCTCACCTGCTCTATCACTGCGGCGCTGGCTTTGAAGTATCATTTGGAAGAAAAGCATTCAGAATTCCACGAGAAACAGGCTTTCGTAAGGTTTTCTAGTCTCTAATAGAAGGGCATCCTCCAGTTACCCCTTATTAAAGAATACTTTCCAATGGAAAATCACATTAAAAGTCGCAAATTTCAATGTGCTCTTCAGACTTTTTTCAGAGAAAAGTTAGAAGCTTAAGGTCAAAATGCAAAATGAGCCATAACTTTTTTGTCGCTGAGCCAAACGGGAAGTGCTCAACTGCATCGTGTTCCTGGCTCATTGTGCAATATTTTCACAGTTGAGCGTAAGTTTCTAGCTCTTCTCTGAAAAAAGTTATAGCTGAAAAACCATGAGGTCTTTCAGATTTTCAGCAATTTCAGATTTTCTTGCACCCGAGATTCCGCCCGTTGTACACACTTGTCACCACCTACCTCTACGTGATTTTCAACATGACATTGTTCATTTTGATTCATTACACCAACGCGACAATGCTGGAAATGCGCTATTTCAACGAGGAGATGATGCAGTTCAATGGGTCGGGCGAGGGAGCCAGCGCGCAGCTCATCGAGCATCTGGAGACCTACAGTAATCTATGCGCCGTCATCCGGCATCTCGACTTGATTTTTCGGGTTTGTGCATCAAAGAATTCGGCGCATCGCAACCGGTTTTAGCTGTACACCTTTATAATGATCGTCATCACGATTCCATCGATGATTTTCACGTTGATGATGATGAACCATCGGATTCATTCGCTCTACGATCTGATTCTCTGCATGCCGACCATCGGATTGTGCGCCTTCAGCTTCTTCGCCGTCACTATTGCTCCAGCCAGGTTGCACGATGAGGTGGCGGCTCTTTAATCCCCTAACAAGGCTCCGCGATACTGTAGGAGGCTAACCAAAGTAGAGTTTTTAGAGCTCTCACTTTAGAACTCGGTTAGAGCTGGAAATTCTGAAAGTCACGGCTCCGGGACTCTAAAGAGCGCACACCCCCCCCCCTGAAGTAGTCGGGCAGATTTGGAGCATCTCAGAAAGCTCAGCTTGGCCCGACGGCGGCCCATTTCAATTTCAGATCGGAACCCCGATTTTTTGCACGCCTTAGAAAGAATCTTTAAAAATGGGCGGGGCGTTCTTTGGATTTTTGAATTTTGTGGAGCAGCTGCGTTGTGCAAACTTTGAGACATGTTTGTGCGCTTCTTTTTTTCATATTTTCAGAATCAGAAGGCCGTCACAGGACGAATTGAGCCAAAAAAGGCTTTTTTAAAGATTCTGAAAGACTTTCAGATGCTCAGCGTCTTCTATTCGGAGCCTTTCAGAATCAGAAGACCGTCACGGGCCAAATTAAGTCAAAAATGGCTTTTTTGGCGTCTTTTTGAGATTCTGAAAGACTTTCAGATGCTCCGCGTCTTGTATTCGGAGCCTTTCAGAATCAGAAGGCCGTCACAGGCTGAATTAAGCCAAATTGTGGCGTGCTAGAAATTTCAGAGCGCAGAGCACGCCGCCTTCAAATCTCGCGACCTTCAGATTTCTTCCAGCCATGCGCCTTTAACTATGTGTCGATTTACGGCGGCTGGCAGTCTTCCTTCTGAAAACGCTTTTCCTTTTTTCTGAAACCCGAGGGAGCCGCGACTTCCTTCCTTCGCTTTAATTTTTGAAATCCAAGTAAGCCGCATGGCTCTCCATGCGATGCGTGGGGGTCTGCTCTCAGGAGCACATTGCAGAAAAGCCACGGGGTCTCCCAACAAGCAGATCCGTACCGCGGCTAGAGCTACGCTATTGACGTGCTCTTTTCTGAAAATCTGGAAACAGAAGCGCGTGAGAATCAGACTGTCTTGAGTGCAAGCCTTCTCACTGAAATGCTCAAAGGGTGTCCTCTTCTGAGCACCGTAACTCTGTTGGTAGCGCTTGCACAGAAAAGTGATCAACTACAAAAATGAAGATCTATCTTTGGAGAATTCCCTCTGAAATTTTCTGAGCTCAGGTTTAGAAAGGATCACAGCTCTCAACAAAGTGTCAAAATTTCAGTTTTTCAGTGGAAAAAAAACTCAATTTTTAAGTGCCTGCTGTAATTCCAGAAATGATGGGATTTATTTGAAAATTTCAGAGTGATTGCTCCAAAGATAGATCTTCATTTTTGTAGTTGACTATTTTTATGTGTGACTGCTACCAACAGAGTTACGGCGCTCAGAAGAGGACTCTCTTTGAGCATTTTAGTGAGCTCTTTTTGAGCGCCGTAACTCTGTTGGTAGCGCTTGCACGGAAAAGTGATCAACTACAAAAATGAAGATCTATCTTTGGAGAATTCACTCTGAAAATTTCAAATGAATCCAATCATTTCTAGAACTACAGCAGGCACTCAAAAAATGGTCCATTTTGCATCCACATAAGACGCCGCTGACGTGCTCTTTTCTGAAAATCTAGGAACAGAAGAGCGTGAGAATTAGGCTGTCTTGAGTGCAAGCCTTCTGGATCACGGAGGATCAGAAGGATTGCTGAAAATCTGGAAAAACACTGTAGAAGCGCAAAGTACAAGTTCGAAGTACAGCGCGACGCAAATAGTTTCTGTATTCATGAGACCGCCTGATCGTGATCGACCCCGTCTTCAGATATCACGCTCCAAGGGTTACCTCTGTCAGAATCGGTCAATCTGGTTTCCATATCGCAAGGAAGTGTACCTGATTGCCAACACCCTCTCATCACACATGGAACAGTTCGATCTCGGCGTCTCGGTCTGGGGGTTCGCACTTCTCTCGCGGCCTTTGATCCTTGGGGTGAGTCAGATTCGATATTCGAGTTCGAGTTGGAGTTGGAGGTGTTCCAGCACACAAAATGCTTTCAGACTCTTTCGGCGACCGCCATGATGCTGTCGCTATTGACTGAACTCGCGCCGAAGGCCGAATTACTGAATGAAGTCTGATGATCTCGAGGCGAGGGACGTCAAGATTCTTATGGATTTTCAGATTAATTATTCTTTCATCCGGTTTTTTTGTTGTTGGTATTTTACACTATAAAGCGGCAAATTTCTGAATGGATTACAGCTTTCAAAATTTCAGTTTTTTTTTAGTTGAAAAAAAACGCATTTTTTGATACTATTTTTGAGTGCTTACTGTAATTCTAGAAATGATTGGATTCACACGACAATTTCACAGTGAATGCTCCAAAAATAGACCTTCATTTTTGTAGTTGACCACTTTTCTGTGCGACCGCTACGAACAGAGTTACCGCGCTCAGAAGATGACTCCCTTTGAACATTTTAGTGAGCTTTCTTCTGAGCACCGTAACTCTGTTGGTAGCGCTCGCACAGAAAAGTAGTCAACTACAAAAATAGAGGTCTATCTTTGAAGAATTCTTTCTGAAATTTTTGAATGAATCCAATCATTTCTAGAATTACAGCAGGCAATCAAAAAATGTGTTTTTTCCACTGAAAAGCTGAAATTTTTTCAGCAATTAAAGTTCCTAATGGAAGTTATAGTTTATGTTTGATATTAAAATATAAAAACTTAAAATATTCAGTCATTTTCAAAAACAAATTTGAGTTAATTCGCTTTTTTGACAATTTTTCCGGAATTTCAGCATTTTTCCAAAGTTTTGCTCATTTTCAAAACATTTTTTCCATTTTTCCTCCTTTTTCACACATTTTTGGCTTATTTTGATTCTCAGGACTTTCATGTACCTTTTCTAGATTTTCAGCGCGTTTTTAAGCATTATAAAGATGTGATTATTATTGAAGAGCGCGTCCTCCAACGCTCATGTAATCCTCATTGATTAGACGCCTTTGCGAGATGGAAATGAAGGGATTTTCAGATCATTTTCAGATTAATTATTTTTTCATCAGGTTTTTCTGTTGGTATTTTACACTATTAAGCGGCAAAGTTCTGAATCTGAAATTTTGCTCTCAACGAAATATCAAAATTTCAGTTTTTTTTTGTTGAAAAAAAAAACGCATTTTTTTGATACTATTTTTGAGTGCCTGCTGTAATTCTAGAAATGATTGGATCAGCTTGAAAATTCTAGAGTGAATTCTCCAAAGATAGACCTTCATTTTTGTAGTTGACCACTTTTCTGTACAACCGCTACCAAACGAGTTACGACGCTCAGAAGAAAGCTCACTAAAATGCTCAAAGAGAGTCCCTTCTATGCGCCGTAACTCTGTTGGTAGCGGTCGTACAAAAAAGTGGTCAACTACAAAAATAAAGGTCTAGCTTTGGAAAATTCACTCTGAAATTTTCGGCGCTCAGGCTTAGGAAGGATTACAGCGCTCAGAGAAATAGCAAAATTTCAGTTTTTTCAGTGAAAAAAACCCATTATTTGAGTGCCTACTGTAATTCTAGAAATGATTGGATTCATTCAAAAATTTCAGAAAAGATTCTCCAAAGATAGATCTTCATTTTTGTAGTTCACCACTTTTCTGTACAAGTGCTACCAACAGAGTTACACCTCTCACAAGAGGACTCCCTTTGAGCATTTTAGTGAGCTCTCTTCTGAGCGCCGTAACTCCGTTGGTAGCGGTCGCACAGAGAAGTGGTCAACTACAACAATGAAGATCTATTTTGGAGAATTCACTCTGAATTTTTCAAACTAATCCAATCATTTCTAGAATTACAATATGCACTCAAAAATTGAGTTTTTTTCCACTGAAAAACTGAAATTTTTTCAGGAAATCAAGTTATTTTCAGATCAATTTCAGATTAATTAGTCTTTCATCCGGTTTCTTTATTGATATTTTACACTATGAAGCGGCAAATTTGACAGATTAATACAAATACAAATGTGAGGGGGGGGGAACAACTCAACAACTGATTTCAGTCATCGATAAGTTACTAAGCGGTGACTCATTAGAGGGGGGGGGGTGGAGTGGGGCATAAAAAATCTAAGCTGAAACGGCGAACTCGTTGCCCGTCAGCGCCTTGACGTCTTTCGGCAAATCGGACGGCACGACTCCGGCGCCCGGCTTCTCTCCCGACCCTTCTCCGGACGACTCGACGAGGACGGCATCCGACGCGCCGGATCCCTCGCCGGATCCTGATCCCTCTCCAGACGCCTCCTCGACGACAGGCGGCTTGTCTCCCGACGATTCTCCCGACCCTTCGCCGGAGGATTGCGGCAGCGGCTCTCCGGACGACTCTCCCGATCCCTCTCCGGATGCCTCGACGACGTCTCGCCTCAGACGATAGCGGAATTCGGCGGAGATCTTTAATTTAGAGGGGTTAGAGGGTTTCCTTCTTTTCCTTCGTTTTTTTTTCAGATTTCGGAACTTACTGGAAGGGCGACGCAGGTGAGGAGAATCACAAGTGTGACGGACTGCATGTTTTGTTTTGTGTCTGAAAATTTACAGAAAATTTACTTTCAGTGGCACTTAAGAAGAGCGGAAGACGGAAGTAAAGTAAATCGAAGGAAACACTAAATGACCCATAGAATATTTTCGAGGTCGCTGCGTGCCGCCGACGCGCTACTTGAAAACAGAAAACATAACTGAATGCGTCGTTGGTTAATCATCATCATCGTCGATAACAACGGCGACGGCGACGACGACGTCGACGCGATAGTGACATGAATGAGGGAGACAAAGCGATCGAAAGCGACATTGAAGGCGTGGATGATCAGATGGAGGGGGGGGGGGGGAGGCAGGGCAGGGAGAAGCCTCCGGAGAGAACTAGTTGTGGTTCAAAAATCGCCTCTTTCTGATGCAATCAACGTCTCTATCGGTTCCATCGGATCTTCGCATTCATCTTGGCAATCATCTAAGGCTTCTTCCACCCCCCCCCCTCCCCGAAAGACGAAACAAGTCGGTCGTCTCTCGTCTTGCGTTCGTCTTACTTAGCAAGTAAGTACTGTCTTCTCTGCGTGGTGTCAGCCAGAGTAGGGCGGAATTGGATTTTGGGAACTCGGAATTCAGAATCCGGAAAACGGAAAACGGAATGAAAAAAACGGCGGAATCCGGAATGCGGAATTCCGCCCTTCTCTGCTAAACAGCCATTGAGAAACCGCATTCTATTTTCAGCATTGTCTGAAAGTGCTAGAGGGCTTCAGATTTTAGAATAAAGGAATCTGAATTTCAGAGAATGCGGAAAACGGAAAACAATTTTTTCACGGAATCCGGAATCCGGAATTCCGCCCTTCTCTGGTGTCAGCACGATTTCTAGACGAAGACGAACACAAGACGAGAGGGTCTTATTTCGTCTTTCGTGCAAGCCTTTACATAATTGAGTTAGTCATTGCCAAAATGCTGAAAATACTTCACGCGCTCCCCCCCCCCCTCCCCCTCCCTGCTAACCCACTTGTAAAAGGGTACTTCAACGTCAACGTCGTCAGAAATCGGAATCAGAAGAAGCGTTTTACAGCCTACCTAAACAGCAGAGTAGGGCGGAATTGGATTTTGGGGAACTCGGAATCCGGAAGACGGAAAACGGAATGAATAAAACGGCGGAATCCGGAATTCCGCCCTTCTCTGCTAAACAGCCGGTTTTCAGCATTGTCTGAAAGTGCTAGAGGTTTTCTGATTCTAGAATAAAGGAATCTGAATTTCAGAGAATTGGGGGGGAGGGGGTAATCATAGAATTTTGAAAGATATAATTCCCCCCCCCCCCTTCCTCTACCTTTGGAGCATAAAACCTGTTATAAAGTGTCAGAAGACCTCTCGAAACATCTGATTTCATTCTCTCCCCCTCCCCCCACCCTCCAAAACCACTCGTCATACTTACCACAGTTTGATGGTCACTTACTGATAAGATACGAGATGGGGAGGGGAGGGGCTGTTTCGCGATCAGAATACAGTGAACCGCTGGAAAAAGAGTCTAGTGGGTTTCTTCTAAAGTTTAAATTGAGATTTGGAAGTCGGAAGTCGGAATGCGAAAGTCGGAAGTCGGAACTCGGAAGTCGAAAGTGGGAATGCGAATTCAGAATTCGGAATTCGGAACTCGGAATGCGGAATTCAGAATTCGGAAGCCGGAACTTGGAATTTGGAATTCGGAATTCGGAATTCGGAAGTCGGAACTCAGAATGCGGAATTCGGAACTCGGAATTCGGAACTCGGAATTCGGAAGTCGGAAGTCGGAAGTCGGAATGCGGATCTCGAAATGCGGAATTCTGAATTCGGAAGTCGGAAGCTGAAATGCGGAAGTCGGAACTCGAAATTCAGGATTCGGAATGCGGGATTCGAAATGCGGAATTCGGAATTCGAAAGTCGGAATGCGGACTTCAGAATTGGGAATTCGTAGGTACAAACGTGGAATTGGGAATTCGGAACTAGGAACTCGAAATGCGGAATTCGCAAGCCGGAACTTGGAATTTGGAATTCGGAATTCGGAATTCGGAACTCGGAACTCGGAATTCGGAACTCGGAATTCGAAATTTGGAATGCGGAAGTTGGATGTCGGAATTCGGAACTCGGAATGCGGAATTCGGAATTCGGAACTTGGAATTCGAAACTCGGAATTCGAAATTCCGAATGCGGAAATCAGATGTCGGAATTCGGAATTCGGAACTCGGAATGCGGAATTCGGAAGTCGGACGTCGGAATGCGGATCTCAGAATGCGGAATTCGGAATTTGGAATGCGGGATTCGGAAATCGAAAATCGGAACTTGAAAAGCGGAATTCGGAATTCAGAAGTCGGAAGTCGGAATGCGGAACTCAGAATGCGAAATTCAGAATTCGGAAGTCGGAACTCGAAATGTGGAATTCGGAATGCGGAATTCGGAATGCGGAATTCGGAACTCAGAATGTGGAATTCGGAAGTCGGAATTCGGAACTCGGAATGCGGAATTCGGAAGTCGAAAGTCGAAATGTGGAATTCAGAATTCGGAAGTCGGAACTCGGAATTCGGAATTTGGAACTCAGAATGCGGAATTCGGAAGTTGGAATTCGGAATGCGGCATTCAGAATTCAGAAGTCGGAACTCGAAATGCGAATTCGGAAATGGGAATGCGGAAATCGGAAGTCGAAATTCGGAAGTCGGAAGTCGAAATGTGGCATTCAGAATTCAGAAGTCGAAATGCGGAATTCAGAATTCAGAAATCGGAACTCGAAATGCGGAATTCGGAAGTCGGAAGTCGAAATGTGGAATTCAGAATTCGGAAGACGGGACTCGGAAGTCGGAAGTCGGAATTCCGGACACAAATTGTAACTCAGAAATCGCACTTCATCCCAACAAACACCGCCGTCTTTTATACGGTCTCGGAAGGTTACCTTCCCATTTTTTCTGCTGATTTGCTGCGGCACGAGGTCGTCAAATAAAAAGTTGGGCGGAGCCGCCGATGGCACGCCCCCCCGCCCCCACTTCTGAAATTTAAATTGCGGTGGCTGCTGAAAAGGAGAGGGGGGGAAAGGGGGGGGGGAAAATAAAAGTTTACGAGCATCCAGGAATCCTCCAATCAACACAAAGGTTCGGGTGACGAATCCACGAGGAATCCGAAAAGGGAAAATCGGCGGGGGGGGGGAGGTGATGGCGGAACACACTGACCACTCTTGATGAGATCATAAAAGTAATGAGGTCAGAAAAAAGCGAGAAAATTGAAGATTTCAGCGAGTTCAGTTCAGATGACTGGCATGTGATTCTGGCGCGAAGATTCTGAATCAGCACGACGACGACGACGTCAACGTTCAATAGATTCAAGATTCAGGAGAAGAAGAAGAAGAAGAATCCAACGGAAATGTATTCTTTCTTTGTGAAATTCTGGGGGGGGGGAGAGAATAAAAGAAGACGAGAGACCACCTGAATAGAACAGTGACGCACGTTTTCTGCTGAAACCACTCGGTTTGAATGGCTGAAACTGAAAACTAGGAGGGTGATTCTGTTCGACTAATGATTCTCATCGGTTTCAGCACGAATATAGCTGAAACAGAAGCTGTAACAACTACCGTAGCCCAGCTAATGAATTCTCAGCGGTTTCAGCTAGCAGTCGCACCTGAGCACAGCTGAAACAGAAGCTGTAACTACTACTGTAGCCAGGCGCATCTCCAGAAGCTTGGAAGAGTTGGATTACTGTACCCAATGCGTTCCCACAGTAAGCCGGAATTCTCGTCAAGAAGAGAAGGGCGGAATTCCAGATTCCGCATTCCGGATTCCGCCGTTTTTTTATTCCGTTTTCCATATTCCGGATTCCGTGAAAAAAAATTTTTTTCTGTTTTTCGGATTCCGGATTTCGTGAAAAAAATTTTTTCCGTTTTTCGGATTCCGGAGTCCGTGCAAAATTTTTTTTCCGTATTCCGGATTCCGGATTCCGTGAAAAAAAATTGTTCCGTTTTCCGGATTCCAGTTTCCTTTAAAAAAATTTTTTCCGTATTCCGGATTCCGTGAAAAAAATTTTTTCCGTTTTTCGGATTCCGGATTCCGTGAAAATTTTTTTTCCGTATTCCGGATTCCGGATTCCGTGAAAAAAGTTTTTTTTCCGTTTTTCGGATTCCAGATTCCGTGAAAAATTTTTTTTCCGTATTCCGGATTCCGGATTCCGCGAAAAAATTTTTTTCCGAATTCCGGATTCCGGATTCCGTGAAAAAAAATGTTTTCCGTTTTCCGGATTCCAGATTCCGTGAAAATTTTTTTTCCATTTTTCGGATTCCGGATTCCGTGAAAAAAAATGTTTTCCGAATTCCGTGAAAAAAAATGTTTTCCGTCTTCCGGATTCCAAATTCCGTGAAAATATTTTTTTTTCCGTTTTCCGGATTCCGAGTTCCCAAAATCCAGCGCTACAGCTACAAACTTTTTTTTTCAGGATTTTCAGAACCTGTGCTCTTCTGAATGCTTTCAGAGCAAATCGCCGATGTTGAGCACAGTTAAGAGCTCATCCAATCTCTGAAACTGACCATTTGACATGGATTTTCAAGAAAATCCTTATAAAGAACTCTGAAATTCTTGAATTTCTTGCCATTTTTTCTTTAACAAAAACGAGGAGCTGCCAAACGTCAAATCCTCAGAGTTGCTCTAATGAGCCCTGGCGGGCTCCATTCTAGAACTTTGGAAATGTCAAGAGCCCGTTGAGCTCCTCGAATTGATGAAAATCCAGGCAATTAGTCAAGAAAATTCGTGCTTTGAAGCTCTGCAAATTACAGCTCTGGATCCGGCGAGCTCTGCGCAAAAGTAAGAGTTTCTAGTTTGAGCTTTCAGCGTTTTGTGATTGCTGTCTGAAAATTTCCGGCAGAATCATCAAATCACTTGCTCTAAGGAACCTTGAAGTGCGATGAATCAAAAATCGATTTTTTTCTTGGCTGAAAAAGAGAGCCGCAGCTCCCAAATGTTGGTTTTCAGGGGGGGGGGGAACATGTTCGCCAAACTCGGTCTCTAACCTTCCAGCAAAAACGCGTCTATAATAGAAATGAAATGTGTAGACCGGTTTCCAGTTCTTTCTCGTTTCCTTCCTTATCATCGTCGTCGTCGTCGTCGTCGTCGTGTCTTCTATTGTCCAGTATGATTGCGACACGAACGATCTGAATCTCGCACCTCAACTTATTTATTTATTGCATTTCTTATTTTATTCCTTCAATTCTTGTTGACCGTCGGGTCCGACCGAAATGAAAGAAAAATGAGGAAGGAGAATGGGTATTCGCCGACCGCCGCGGGTGCGAATGGGCCAAGAGCGGGCGGGCCGATGGGGGGGGGTCATGGGGAAGAGGGGTGCGAATTTGCATTTCTATACAATTTCGACAATAGACCAATCAAAATGACCTCATTTTTGAACGTTTTTATTTGCAGAATTTGTGTATATTGTTCATCAGAGAAGTGGTCGGTCGCTGGTATTCTCGTTGACGACGTGCGCTTCTTTTTCAGAAATTTCTTGAAGAATAGGCTGTAATCAAGTTTGGCGCTATATGGACGCGTACTGGCGCTTTTTCAGTGCTCTGCTCTTTGATTTTTCAACTCCAACTATTCAAGCAAGGGGTTAGAGATCATCAAACGACTGAAAGTTCCGGCCAGAGTTTCAGAGAAAGCCGTCTTGTCTCGTCTTAGTCTTCGTCTTGAATTCGTCTGATCCGCAGGGATAGACATTGTGTTGGATAAAGAGAAACATACGCAACTTTTATATTGAGTAAGACGAATGCAAGACGAACTGAACTGCTTAAGAGGAATCAAACTGCTCCTCAGAAGTCAGACTTCCAAGAAAGACGAAATAAGACTGTATTCGTCATCGTCTAGAATTCGTCTGACACGCAGTAAGACGAACAGAGACGAGGGCTCCACGAAAGACGACTTTTTGTCTTCATCTTTCGTGGAAGCCTTACTCAGAAGATCAAGACAGTTCGGGAGGGAATCAGAAGATTCCGCAGCACTTGAGAAAAGCAGTCCTTCTATCTCGTCACAGTGGTCTTCTCTGATGGGAAGTCGTTCAGCTCTCAGTATCGCAAAGTGCTCGTGCAAAGGCTTCAAGAAGCTAACGAGGAAGGTCGGGGAACGATCATCGAGGCCTTCATCCAGCTTTATCCAGCTCTCTCACCTCTGTTCCTGATGACCTTCCTCGATCTCTTCGGGTATGCATTGATGGTGGCTTTCCGCGAGCAAAGTCTTCTTGAGATCCTCCAAATTTGTGTGAACCTTCGCTTGAAGAGTACTTCTCACGGAGTAATTTTTTGGGTTGAGATCAGCGCTCGAGGCTTGAGACTTCCGGAGATTCCGAAGAGATGAAGCTCGGAAAATTCGCTTCGCACCACTGCTGATCTCCTTTAGCCGTGTGAGCCGGTGGTGCTCCGTCATGCTGGAAAGTCCAATTCTGCGTGCGATCCAAAGTGAGATTTGGAGTGGCTTTCCCCAAAACTTCTCTGATGAGAAGTCGGTCAGCTCTGTCCCAAGAAGCTAACGAGAAAGGTCGGGAACGTTCATCGAGTCCTTCATCGAGCCCGTACGATGCTCTTCGGAGCTCTAGACTCAGCTCAACAGGCAAATGCTCCTTAGTATTCGTAGAAAAAGAATTTGTCGCACGGAGCTCCAGTCCTCACATCAAAGATGGCTGAGCAGGGGGTGGTGTGAGGCTCACCTTCCGGCGGCAAGCTTTCTTGCCTTTGGGAGGGCGGGTGGGGGGTCTCACAGGAAAATGAGAACGCCTACATGGCCGTCTAAAGAGGCTGTAATTAAAGCGAAAGAACATCGTCATTGTGGGCGATTCTGCACTAGAAAAAACATCAAAAAGCGTCAAAAAATGCGAGAATACGGTGCATTGACAATAGAAGCGTTCCTTTTTGGGTAAAATGGAACCCTTTGTGGCGTAGAAAGAAGGCAAACCACTTGCGCGGAGCCAGCCAGGATCCATGAGAAAAAAATGCTGAAAATGCTGAAAATGCGTTCTTCTTCTATTATGGGCATTATTCATGTTCCATTCTTTTCTATATTGTTTGCGTATTTTAACAATTTCCACTTATTCAGAGCGACCGCTGGAAATTGGTGAATACATTTCGCGAGAAATCAGCATGCCGTTCTGAAAATGAAGAGAGGGAGGATTCCATGTGACCGTGGCTGATTTCCCGACGGCTCTCTCTCTAGTCCCTAGTAGAATACTACAATTCTTCCATATTTTCAAGGTTTTCTGATTTCTAAGCGAGACCCGAATTTTCTAAGCGAGATGTGAATACGTGCGCCTTTAAACGCACCAACGCAGTGATCCTATCTCGTCACGGTGGTCTTTTCTGATGAGATTCTTGTTCAGCTCTCAACAGGCTCCAAGAAGCCAACCAGAAAGATCAGACCGTTCGTCGAGGCCTCCATCTAGCCAGTACGATGCTTTTCGGAGCTCTCGCACCTCTGTTCTTGATGAGGCAGTGATCCTATCTCGTCACGGTGGTCTTCTCTGATGAGAAGTCGTCCAGCTCTCAGCATCGCAAAGTGCTCGTGCAAAGGCTCCAAGAAGCTAACGAGGAAGGTCGGGGAACGTTCATCGACGCCTTCATCCAGCTCTCGCACCTCTGTTCTTGATGATCTCCCTCGATCTCTTCCGCTATGCATTGAAGGAGGAGCTGGGGTAGTCCGGCGACAGATTGTCCGGTTCCGCGAGCAAAGCCTTCTTCAGATCCTCCAATTTTGGGTGAGGACGAGCTTGAACCTTCGCTTGAAGAGTACTTCACACCGACTAATCCATTGGATTGAGATCAGGGCTCGAGGCTCGGAGATTCCCGGAGATGAAGCTCGGAAAATTCGCTTCTCACCACTGACGATCTCCTTTAGCCGTTTGAGCCGGTGCTCCGTTTTGCTGGAAAGTCCGATCTTGGAGATTTGGTCCAGGGAAACATGGCTTTCACCAAATCCTCGTTGAGATACTAATCCTAGTTCCACATCTTCGGAAGCTTCTGTGAGGATTGCGTCGGACTGATCGTTTCCCGAATCGCTTTGACTCGCTTTGCAGTGATGGAAGTCCTTGGGCGGCCGCTTCTCAGTGGATCAGTTTGATGTCCTTCCAGCCAGTGACTTCGCCAATTCCGAGTGCTGAACGGATCTCACACCAGTTGTCTTGCCTTGCTTTTGCAGACCGATAATTGAAGATCGGCAAATAGCGCTGCACGAAAAGTGCGCCAAGCTGCGCCAGCCAGCGTCAAGGTTGGGGTACAGTCAGAGTAGGGCGGAATTGGATTTTGGGAATTCGGAAACCGGAAAATTTTTTTTCACGGAATGAAAAAAACAGCGGAATCCGGAATTCCGCCCTTCTCTGATAAAAACGCCATATCGCGGAATCCGGAAAAAAAAAATTTTCACGGAATCTGGAATCCGGAAGACGGAAAAAAATATATTTTTTCACGAAGTCTGGAATCCGGAAGACGGAATGAAAAAAACGGCGGAAGCCGGAATTCCGCCCTTCTCTGATAAAAACGCCATATCGCGGAATTCGGAAAAAAAAAATTTTCACGGAATCTGGAATCCGGAAGACGGAATCCGGGATTCCGCTCTTTTCTGATGAAAACACCATATCGCGGAATCCGGAATGCGGAAAACGGAAAAAAATTTTCACGGAATCCGGAAGACGGAATGAAAAAAAACGGCGGAATCCGAAATCCGGAATCCGGGATTCCGCTCTTTTCTGATGAAAACACCATATCGCGGAATCCGGAATGCGGAAAACGGAAAAATTATTTTTTTCCGGAATCCGGAAGATGGAATGAAAAAACGGCGGAATCCGGAATGCGGAATTCCGCTCTTTTCTGATGAAAACACCATATCGCGGAATCCGGAATGCGGAAAACGGAAAAATTATTTTTTTCCGGAATCCGGAAGATGGAATGAAAAAACGGCGGAATCCGGAATGCGGAATTCCGCTCTTTTCTGATGAAAACACCATATCGCGGAATCCGGAATGCGGAAAACGGAAAAATTATTTTTTTCCGGAATCCGGAAGATGGAATGAAAAAACGGCGGAATTCGGAATGCGAAATCCGGAATTCCGCCCTTCTCTGATAAAAACGTCATATCGCGGAATCCGGAAAACGAAAAAAAAATTTTCACGGAATCCGGAAGACGGAATGAAAAAAAACGGCGGAATCCGAAATCCGGAATCCGGGATTCCGCTCTTTTCTGATAAAAACGCCATATCGCGTAATCCGGAATGCGGAAAACGAAAAACAATTTTCACGGAATCCGGAAAACAGAATGAAAAAACGGCGGAATCCGGAATGCGGAATTCCGCTCTTCTCTGATAAAAACGCCATATCGCGGAATCCGGAAAAATTGTTTTCACGGAATCTGGAATGCGGAATCCGGAATTCCGCCCTTCTCTGATAAAAAGCCATATCGCGGAATCTGGAATGCGGA
Organism: Caenorhabditis inopinata; assembly: GCA_003052745.1. Lineage (NCBI taxonomy): Eukaryota > Metazoa > Nematoda > Chromadorea > Rhabditida > Rhabditidae > Caenorhabditis > Caenorhabditis inopinata. The sequence continues at coordinate 3,762,927 of AP018152.1, read as the reverse complement.
ATGCGGAATTCCGCCCTTCTCTGATAAAAACGCCATATCGCGGAATCCGGAAAAATTGTTTTCACGGAATCTGGAATCCGGAAGACGGAATGAAAAAACGGCGGAATCCGGAATGCGGAATGCGGAATTCCGCCCTTCCCTGGTTACAGTACTTGTGCCGCACCCTGTACTACGAACCCACGTTTGCACACATCGACACACATATCCATACACACACACATTGACATCCGCAAACACCTTAGAGTCACACTCCCACTCGCAAACACCTACAGTAATACACACACACACACAAACACAAACACACACACACAAACACAAACACACACACACACAAACACAAACACACACACACACACACACACACACACACACACACACACACACACACACACACACACACACACACACACACACACACAATCACACACACCCATCGCCGTTTTGTTCTTTGTATATTGCATATTATTTTGTGTTACACATCCAATCACTGATCTATTCCCTTCATCACTCTCGCTTTCTTTTTCATTTATTCCACGAAACCATGAAACAAGTTGCATTACTACAAATAAAGCGACTTCTTAACTTGTCTAGCAGAAGCGATGCGATCCTATGCCGCAGATTCGGTGGAGAAAAAGACCATTTCAGTTAGAAAAAATACGAAGGAATGGGAGCGACTAAACCGTCTAATACACATACAAAGAACTGTGAAAAAAAAACCAATTTTACAGTGTCGCTTTTGGTTTTCAGACATTTTCAGATCATTCAGAGGAGAATCACGAATCAAGGAGGCAGAATCTTTCAGAACTGTAAGAAAGCTGTAGAGCGATAGAGCGCGCATGCACTAGGGTCCTTTGCGAAAGCCCATGACTGCAGAAATCAAGATATCAAATGAGATTAATGAGGATTTTGCGTGAAATAGCGCGAATATTTCGCAACAGTTTGGCGCAACGCGTGTCTGCGTCGCGTGCTTATTTTCCTATTTTCCACTATTTTTGTTGGCCGCCGCGAGGGAAAACAAGCTTCACGGTTATCGGGCCTGCGACATCGGTGAACGGGCTCGATTGAAAAGATTCTGTTAAAGACGCTGACGGCTTCTTCTAAGCGATTCACTAATTCATTTTTCTTCGGACAACTTACTTGCCGCCTTCATTTTAATTTTAGCTGAAAATACAGTTTATTTTGCGAAAATTGCAAGAAAAATGTGCAAAAATGACGGAAATTAAGAAAAAGAATTTGAAAAAATCGCAAAAAAATTGGTGTGCATTTACGATAAACAGGAAGCGTGTGACGTTATTTTGGAGTCTCGTTGACTCAATTTCTTCTTTGAATTTTTGTAATTTAAATTAAAAATTTCCAAGCCCTTGCAGAATTTGTTGAAACAGCATAATTACAGATTTCAAAAAAAAAGGCCTTCCAGCAATGACCGCCGATCAAATCACCAGTTTACATTGAGAAATCCTGTATCATTTCGGCATGAAACTCAGACTTCTTAGTACACAAGATACTGGAAGGACTGGCGCGCCGTGATCCGCGTTCAAGCAAATTGAACGAAGAATGGATCATCTGATCAACCCCCCCCCCCCGCTAAGACCGCTAAAAATACCTCCGAAATAGCGGCGAAAGCGAAGGGTTTTCAGGAAACGAGGAGGGTCGCTGCTTCGGCAGTCTCGATTCGTTGCGGGACCACTGTTTTGGCGAAGCAGCGCCGAAAACAGAAATAATTTTTTTTAATGCTGAGGAACAGCGATACCCTCTACCCTTTCAGCAGTAGGAACCGCGGAGACCGATCTTCTCAAAATTGAAGGTTGCCATCCATAAAAGTAGTCCTTCCGCGTCTATCAAGATCCTATAAGCCCTTATATTAAAGGTTTACATCATAAGGGCTAACTTTCTATTTTTGTAGCGCCCATGCATGCATGATAAAGCACGAATCACTTCACACGCGATTTTCTGGCGTTCGCTTTAAACCGATTTGCCATGACTATTGAAGCGCAAGAAAGGATTCCGTTTAGCAGGGAGAATGCGAGCCTGTCGCATTGATAAGGATCTCTGATCCACCTGTATTTCTGAGGCAAATTCCCCATTAATGGCATCGATACTAAGATCAAGGGGACTGAACAGATTGCATTAGTGGAGATGTGCGAGGATCAGATCGGGAAGGATAGCATTTGGAACAGATGGCTTCTGGTGCCTGGGTGCTGAGCCTTATTTTCTTCAAAATGTAACTCATGGCTCCAAAAATTCAGAATTAAAGCTTTAAAACCGGTGTTTTTAAGCCGAAGCCAAAGAGTAAGCCTAAGCCTAAGCCTGAGCCTGAATCACACCCACCCCCCTTCACACCTTACAGGTACAAACATAGATATGGCAGAAGGCTCAGGCTAATCCTAAGCCTGAGCCCCCCCCCCCTTCTCATCTTACAGCTACAAACATAGATTTGGTAGAAGCCTAAGCTGAAGCATAAGCCTACGCCCAAGCATAAGCCTAAGCCTAAGCCTGATATCCCCCGTCACAGCAACTGCGCTCAGTGGAGAGGAAACTTTAAAAATTTTAAACGAAATTGCATCAAATTGCACTTTTCCTTCAGTGTGCCCACGATTTACAATGTAAAAAAACTGATCATCGATTATCGACATTGTTGTCTGCAGCTGCAAAGCTAAACAATCAAAAAAGAATGCCTCTTTGCTTGAGTCTCTTTATATGAGAAGATCGCTTTTTCAACTCATCAATTGTCGAGCGCTCATCAATTATAAAAGCATAATTGAGAAGTTGAAAAGAACAAAAGAAAAATCCAGAAAAAATGGAAATCGACACGCCATTAAGAAAAATGTTTTTTAATCCCTCCGATAGCCGCCATGAACAGCAAAACCATTAAAGACGCGGGGGCTTAGCGAGTTTTTTTCGTGGACCGTTGCAAAACTGACGTTGTTTTTTTCACGAAAGCCGTCGTTATTCTGATAAGGGAGAAGAAGAGAGAAAGAAGAGAGCGGCGGTCGAGTACGGCATGGCTATCAATTAATCATCTCGATTCATACTGTCCAGACAGTTGTAGTCTATGATAACTTCCCCTCAATGCAAATAGTTCAAGGAGACAAACACAATGATTCAGAAGCAACGATCATTAGAGCAATTTATGGAGTTCAGTGCTGATTCCAAGTGGATTCGATATTCCATTCCTGGCATCAACTTATTTAACGTCACTGTGGTCGGGAAATGTTCAAAGCTGAAATTTTCGAAATTTCGATTGGATTCTGAATTAAATTGAAATTCGACGACGGATAATCAAAGCAACTTACGGAAAGATGCCATTTTAAGTGCTGAAGATTCATGATTTTTGAGAAAATTGGAGTGGCATTCAGCTATTAAAATTCTGAAAACTTGCATCATTTCAAAATTCGAGAGTCATTTTCGAATATATTGGATTCTTTCCACAATATAAGAATTTTGAACAGAATAGTTGATTCGATAATTGGGACAATTTGAAAAAAGTTTCATCCCGAGCTGTGCCCGTGCTTCCAGCAATCTGTAATAAAGAAAATAGGTATGGATTTCAATAATTCTGCGAGAAATTCCACGTACAATGCACTGACAGCTCCTTCTGAACTCCTGTTGCTGCAGGAAAAACAAGCTTCACGGTGATCGGGCCTGCGACATCAGTGAGCGCGCTCAGTTGAAAAGATTCTGTTAAAATGCCGCGTGAAAATTAAAGACACTCATAGTTTCTTCTAAACGATTTACTAATGCATTTTTCTTCGGAAAATGGGTAAGTTTTAAAATAAATTACCTCTTGTACTTATTTCTCGTCGTTATTTTAATTTTATTTGAAACCATTGTTTATAATGCGAAAAATCCGAAGAAAACGTGCGAAAAACGACAAAAATCCTCGGGTAACAGACAAACCTTTTTCTGCCCTTGATAGCCAGCAATTAGTTTTAAAAAAATGATCCGCTGTACTTACTTGCTGCCTTCAATTTAATTTTAGCTGAAAATATAGATTATTTTGCGAAAAGTACAAGAAAAAGTACAAAAATGACAGAAATCCTCGGACAGCAGACAAACCTTTTTCTGCGCCTGATAGCGAACAAGTAGTTTTAAATATATGATCCGATGTACTTAATTGCTACTTTCATTTTAATTTAAGTCAAAACCAATGTTTATAATGCAAAAAATCCGAAGAAAACGTGCGAAAAATGAAAAAAATCCTCGGGTAACAGACAAACCTTTTTCTGCCCTTGATAGCCAGCAATTAGTTTAAAAAAAATGATCCGCTGTACTTACTTGCTGCCTTCAATTTAATTTTAGCTGAAAATATAGATTATTTTGCGAAAAGTACAAGAAAAAGTACAAAAATGACAGAAATCCTCGGACAACAGACAAACTTTTTTTTGCGCCTGATAGCGAACAAGTAGTTTTAAATAAATGATGCGCTGTACTTACTTGCTGCCTTCAATTTAATTTGAGCTGAAACTATTGTTTATAATGCGAAAAACGACAAAAATCCTGGGATAACAGGCAACGGACAACAGACAAACATTTTCCTGCCAATGGCAGTGAACAATTATTTTAAAGAAATTATCCGCTGTACTTACTTGCTGTCTTTATTTTTATTTTAGCTGGAAATAATAGAAATTAAGAAAAATAATCAAAAACAATTTTAAAAAATAGGTGTACGTTTACGATAAACAAAATGGTGAAGCGTTATTTCGGAGTATCGTTGTTTCAATTTCTTCCATGAATTTCACTCGAAAAGCGGGAATTTCCGCAAAATTAACAATAAAATAAATATTTTCCGAGGAACAGACAATGGACATTCCGTGCAGCTTTCGTCCCGGCAGTTTTCAGGTAAATCTGACGTTTGTTAAAGTTTTTTTCACCTTTTCCAAACATTTGCAAATTCTGTAAGTTTTATATTCTTTATGGATTCCTAACCCATTATAATAAGCACTTCTATTGCAGCATTTTCATTTTTCAGTGCCACATGCCTGCAGCAAATTGATAATTTGGTATAACGACTTGGAAATCGGATTTGGAGCATCAAGTTACGCATTATGGCTGATCCCCATGCAATAATCTCAATGACTAACCAAATTCTTTCGGTAAACATTTAATTTACTAAAAAAAAGCTTTTACAAGCTCTGTTTAGCGCCTTTAAAAGCCCTTTAATCCACTAGTAAGCCGTAAAACGTTTTACTTTATTGATAGAAGTCGAAAACAGCATAATTCAAGATTTCAAGCTACAAGTAAATCATTTTTTCATCTTTCCAGAAGCAAAATCCAATATTGAAGATCGCGTCAATCGGAACATTAGTCGCAAAGCCTTCAAAGCAATCCGAGACGGAATCGAGATCACGTTCCCCTGTTTTCGCTGTGCTCCGAGATGCGGAAGGGCTCCAATCACATTAGGCGATCTGTTAGAAGTGTAACGTTTTGAATTACAATTTTTTTTTCTAGAAAGTATGCAGAATTTTCAATATGAAGAGAACGACAGAACGCGGATTGCCTCTCTAGTGACAAGCTGATCAAGCAAGCTTGTCCGCCGTCAAAAAAAGTGGAATGCCATAATGTTCGCAGAAACAGCCGCTTACTGGCTTGAAAGCTGTCACAGTGAATGATGAAGCAGAGGAGGAAAATGGAGTGTTTTGATTTTTGACGAAAGCTGAAGAAAAACACGGAGAATGTTCTCGCGAATATTCTCGCTGGCGCGATTCTGGATCGATGAACGACTCGAAGAGAAAATGTCTTCTAAACTGGTAATGCCGATTGGAAGCTGCCTAGCAGTGTCTCGGTTGAAGTACACATTGAAAAATGTGTTGAATCCTTTAAAAATCTGAAAGAATCTGATGGAGGAGTGGAAGAATTCAGAAGAATATTCATGATTGAATCTCCATGTTACAAGGTGCGCCAAAGAATATTCTGGAGGTATCTTCAGCTTCAAAACTTTTTTTTTCAGCAGCCGTGCTTGGACTCTTCACTGAAGATCTCCCCAGACAGACTAGTGGAGCAGATTCAAATCCGGTATTGGGACAAAAAATATTAGCTTGTAAGGTGGAGCAGAGCCCTTGTTTTCAGAAGCTCCTGCTCCAAATAACATTCCTCGCTGATGATCACACCTGGATCTTCGAAAATGAGAAGCATCTTGACGTCGGAAGTGATTGCTCTAATAAGTCATGAATTGCAGTGGATAAGATCCTTTGTTGATCATCCTTCCACACTCATTAGCTTCCCTTGCTGTTGTGCCATGAACTCTATGATTTAGTGAGTTGAATTCGGCGTCAAGCCTACAAATTTTTTTGTCTTCAGATGCTCAATGAGCTCTGTACGCTTCTGCAAGTGAGCTAGAATTACGTCCTTTGCTCTCTTTTCACGATTCTTTTAGGAATTGCTCATTTTGAGCTCCAAACTCACATTTCTCTTGCTTCGATCTCTTGATCTTCTCCAGAGGGATGGAAGTGCAAGATCTCCCGCTTCTTAAATCGTTTTCGAGTGTCTTGAGCCCTTCATATTGCTTGGTGGCTCTCCGAGATGTTGTTCGAGAGGACTCCAATAGCCCAGCTCGAAATCGTAGCTATCACGCCAGTAAAATTGAAGCTATCAACAAGAAAAATTGGGAAAAAGGTAATTGAACCTTGCTGAAAATAATGAAATAAAAATGGGTGCACAAAAAATGCGCTCGCGCCCACCAGCTTGCGCGAAACTCGTGCTCGTCGCGGAGGTGAAATTCCACCAACCAAAATCGCAGACTTGTTGAACTGTTCACCAGTGTGTCGTTTCGAAAGCATTTCGAGAAATTTTTCGAGAATTTTTCGAAACATTATTCGAAAAATTTCCGAAAAATCAACGAGAAAAATTTCGAAAATTCTCGAAAAAAAAAACATTTTTGATAAAAAATAATAATAAACTAGTTCGAACGACACTTCGAAAAAACACAAAGCGCGTTGTTTATCGTATTTCCATTCAAATCATTTTTCGCGATTCCTCGAGAAATCAACGAGAAAAATTTTTCGAGAATTTTTCGGAAAATTTTCGAAACGACACGCTACTGCTCACCGGGCTTCCCACCCCACCTATCCCACCAGCGGAATGGAGTATGGAGGGATTGGCAAGAGCCGTTGATCTTGAAAAGCAAGCATCCGGCTCCGTGAGCCCAGAATCTTTGCCCAATATAGACAACATGAGGTTTCAGAGCTCCGGCTCACAGAGCAATCCTCTCTATTGATGTTTCGCATTGCGTTCATACGACAGAATCATAAAAATGGCAAATAAACAGTGATTTTATTTTAAAAAATCAAATTATTCATCGAGAAACTGCGAAAAATGCAATAAATATTTAAAGACTTGGTCGCGAAAACGGTCTTTCCACATCGTAGAACACTGCATTTGAGAAATCTGTAGCGTTGAAATCATCGTGGTCCAGAATCCAATCACAAAAGTATTGCCAGCGTCGGCCGTAGTATCCGGAGAGAAGACCCGACCATTCACGATGTGCGTAGTCTAAATTTTGGCCGGTTGGACCCCAGACCGTGAGAATATCGGAAGCGGTCACTGGAAACATGTGACGCTCTTCTGATGTTGCAGCCATCGACTTCGAGCTTTCTGAAAATATGCGATGGATCTGAAAGGAGCAACCTTGCTGAAACGGTACCGATCCATTCGCGAAGGTCTCTATTTGAGTAGACTTCCAATTTCAAGAACAAGTCCATGAGATGCTCACAACTCGCTCCGATTTGCTGCTTATCCTCCATCAAATAAGCTTCGGTGAGCGACAGAGCAGCCTCGTTTCCAACTTGGAATTGCGTTATTTCTCTCATCACATCGTTCACGTCTTCCCTGAAACTGAAATTCGAATTCTACACCATTAGCTGGTCATACCTGAACAATGGATGACCTGCAAGAGCAGGAAGAAGTGGCTCAATCAGCTCTTCCAATTGCTGGAATGCCTCTTCCACTGGGAACCAATACTCAATCTTCTTTCCGAACCCAGGACGCCGATAAATGAAGACGGAGAAGCGCGGCTCTCCCCATTTCTCCGGCTGATCGTAGAAGGTCGCTGCTAAAACGCTCCAGAATTTATGGGAGATCTTCAAATCCGCAGAGTATCGAGATTCTGAATACGATTTGAGCCAAGTGCTCAGCGGCAGCGGCTCTTGAGACCACATTCGATCAATCATAAACTGATAGATCACATAGTTCTGATCGATGGCCTCCATTGAAAGTCCAGCGCCGATAAGATTCGAGCCGGCCTTCATCAGAGCCAACTGATAGCTCTTGTCCACCTTCTGAAGGTTTCCGCGAAGCTCTCTGGACCCGCCGAAGTTATGAAGCATGCACCAAACAAACTGATGGCCATGGAACGAGGAGGTCGTTTCCCACGCCGGCGCCACTTCCGCGTACAGGTCCAGGATGAGAAGGCTTCCCACTGGAACTGCTGATAGGAACGACTTGATTGCCCAACTCGGCCACTGATCGTAGGTGAACGACCAGGACTGCAGCACCCTGAAAAGCCAGCGGTTAGTAGAGTTCTGGAATGTTCTGGAAACCAACCAAACGCAGTTTATATCAACCTTCCGGCATGAGCTCATGATTGCCTGAGCAGTCTGTTTCACGAACTTCGAGTTGAACTTCACAGAGTCACTCGGCAGGATTTCATTAAACGGATCCGCGCTGTACAGATTCGTAATTCCGCTTCCGAAAACGATTATTTGCTGTCTCAAAAACGCAGCTCCGATTTTCTGGAAGAGTGGATCAAACGGAGAGACGGAAAGAAGGCAAGACACTTCAGATGTGAAGTTGTTCCAGCACGGCAGACGATTGAACTTGGACGTGGGGAAGATTCTGTAATATGACGCAATGAAGCAGACCAGTTACAGTTACAGATGCCTACGTTTCCAGCTGGTCAGGCACGAATCCGGCGAACGTTGGAAGAATCGGTGTGATGCCGAGCTCGAGAAGACGTGCAATGATTTGCTTCGCCATGCCGACGTCATTGAGCATTTGAGCATCCGACACACCGCCACCGTAGCCCTTCAGATTTCCCATTCGGTGCCTGGAATTTCGAAATATGCAGATTCTGGCGAGCATTTGACGTTGTCGTACCACGCCAGATACGCCTGCGATGTGAAATACGAATCCAAGTCGGTTCTCTCGACGCCGAGCTTCAGGAACACATCTCTCCAAATCGCTTCTTGGCCGAGAGGCATCAGCACCGTGTTGAAACCATCTGAAACCCTCAATATGGGGATGTATATGAACCTTGAAATGAGATGGGGATTACTCAATGCGATCCAATCAATGAACTTCTCCCATTGCGGCCATTTCCACCAGACAAATGAGTAGGAGAACGTGCACATGTTGCCGAAGTAGCGAATTCTGGAAAGACGAGCTGATCACACTTTATGGACCACCCTCGCCAAGATCCGCGCCCATCCAAGCGATCGACGAATCGACTAAGTAACTACAGTACCGGCCATAAAGGTATTATATTAATACCTTTATGGCCAGTACTGTATGTAGAATGATGGGGATCTTTAAGCAATGTAATCAGAAAGAGCTGAAAATGCTCCTGGAGCAAGAAGGGCTGTGGGCAGCGAAAATTGCACAGAGCATGCAAAGAGCTAGTTACAGTACTCCGGCCATAAAGGTATTATATTATCGCCGTAAAAAAGTTCCGTCATTTTTTCGAGCCCGCGAAAATCGGGATTTGAATTTAGAGGCTCCGCCCATTTCATCATCAGAGCGCATTTGCTATGCGCGATATATTTTTTGAATTTTTATTTTTTTTTCTGAATTTTCAGAATTAAACTGGATTAAAAGAACGAAATTGTATTAATCGTGAATTTTTTTACACGTTTCTTCGAATGTTTAAATATATCAATTTGCGTCATTTATTTTTTTTTTCGTTTCTTCTGATAAAAATATATAGCGCATAGCAAATGCGCTCTGATGATGAAATGGGCGGAGCCTCTAAATTCAAATCCCGATTTTCGCGGGCTCGAAAAAATGTCGGAACTTTTTTACGGCGATAATATGTATGGTCGAAAAACCATAATATTAATACCTTTATGGCCAGCACTGTAAGTAAGTAAGTTATAAGTCTCACTGTTTCGACTTGAAGCTGATGACGTCGTTCGTGTGCTTCCTGCAGCCACTGGAAAACGAGCTGTTCGACCAGGAGACTTGCGACATGCAATGCGTTCGGAGGTACGTCTACAAATTCTATCATATGGATCAGATTTCGGCCATCAAGATGCTCACATTGATGGCATTCAACGCGTCCGTTGGGGTACTTGCGGTGACTGTCTTGCGTCCATATCTGTCGATTTCAATTTGAGCAGCGCCAGATTTCGGGAGCTGAAATTCGCTGATTCACGCTGGCTGTGATACGCCACTACCTGAAAGCCGTTTTCAGCAGCGCTTCTCACTCTAACATCTGGAAATTCGTCGAGCACCCAGTCGGGCGCCACTCTCCGTAACACCGCCTTCCAGCTGTCCTCACTGTAATTCGGAAGCAGTGTGCGAAGAGTGCCCGCAGCGGTGAGAGCCCATATCAAGACGAGCAGTGGCACAGAGAATCGTGGCATGTCGGCTGGAAAACAAAACCGCGGCGATGAGAGCCAAATGAGTGGATGAGTGGGAGCTGGACGAATATCGGAAACAAGAGAGAGAGAGAGAGAAAAATGACCTCCACCCGTTTTTCCATGTTCTTTCCAAAAAATGGCTCCCCAGAGGGAGCTCGCGAGAAGTGTAGACGGACCAAAGAATGAAATGGACCGAAGAAGACGAACATTCCTCACAGATTTTTCTGTTACCACTCAAAAAAAGAACATGTCTGGCAAGTGGGATTGCTGCGAGTTTTTGAAACATTTGCGGAGCCACTTTTCCCCATTTGTTTCCAAAGTACAGTATGACTCTTTGAGGGATGAAAAGATCAGAAGCGCCGCCTCGAAATGTCCAGCAATTTCAGAAGTATACTCGCTTTCTGAATGCTGAATGCTTCCAGAAAACCAGAAACTCAAATATGAAGGATCCTATGCAAGACTCCCCCCCCCCCGCTTTCCTTCTTGGAAGACTCCGCACAACACCCTCCCCCAATCAGTTTAAGCTCGTTCAAGGCTGCTTTGCACATTGAGAGCACTATTCAAGGCTATAAGAGTGTGTGAAAAGAGCTTTTAACACAGTCTAAGCTCCATTCCCCTCCCCCCCCCCCCATTTACTAGATATTACGAATCATTTAAGAGGATTGAAATTGGATGAAAATCGGATTCGGATGGCACATGAAAAATCCATCCGAAAATAAAGGATTCCCATCGCGAACGAACTGAAGGCCGCCGGCAACATTTCCTTAACGCAGAAAAAACATTAAATTTTCAGGTTTTTTTAAAGATTTTATCTCAAAATCCCGCTTAATTGAGCGCTACAGATGCAGTCAGAAGTGTGCGAAACGGAATTTTCTATTCCGAAAACTCCAACATTCTTCGAAATGATTTTTTAAAAATTAGAAAGAAAAGAGAGATTACGATATTTTAAAGGTGCACGCCTCAAAACTTTGTTGTGTCTCGCGCGGAACAGTTTTATATTTTTAATATAAATTTTTTCTAACTCAATTTTTTTTGTAAAACACGGTTTTATCTCCTGAATATGAAATAAAGAAATATTTATTATTTTTAATCTGCTCGATGTGCGGTTGCGGTCGATGAACTGAAAAAAAACGAAAATTTTCAGGTTTTTTAAAGATTTTTTCTGAAAATCCCGCTTAATTGAGCGCTACAGATGCTGCCAGAAGTGTGCGACGCAGAATTTTTCATTCCGAAAACTCCGATCTTTTTCGCAATGATTAATAAAGAATAAATCAGAATGATTTTTTTAAAAATAAAAAAAAAGAGATTACTGTATTTTAAAGGTGCACGCCTCAAAATTTTGTTGTGTCTCGAGCGGAATGATTTTATATTTTTAGTATTTATTTTTTTAGCCGAAATAGTCAATTCTTTCTCAATTTTTTTTGTAAAACACGGTTTTACCTCCTGAATATGAAATAATAATATATTTATTTTTTTTTAATTAATAAAATTTTAAAAGAACCTGCTCGATGTGCGGTTGTTCGCTGAATAAACAGAAGCAAAGAAGCACATTTTAAAGCTAGGTTATCAAGCAAAATTAATAATTTTTATATTTATATTTTGGTTTTTGCTAGCTATAAGTTTTCAAAAAAAATAAATTTTTTTTGTCGAAAAAAAGCGAAAATTTCGAATTAAAAATTGTTTGTTTTTTTCGAAATCAGGAAAATTGACATTTCCAATCATTCGAAAACGTGTATTTCTGGAAGAAAGAAATGAAATTTGATGTAAAACTTGTTTTCGAGTTGAATGAAGCTTCAATAACAAAGAGCGAATGTTTGCAAAGCCCTCTTATCGGGTATCAGAGGAAATCGGAAGAGGATAGGGCTGAACTCTTCCACATCACGGCGCCCCTTGAATAATAGGTCAGAATATTTGATTAATCCGGCTCTCGTTTCATCAAGTTCTTCGAAAGTTTGAGAGAATCTCACGTATGGTTCCTGCCACTACCAGTTGGGCGACGCAATGCGCAGTTTATAACGAAAGAATCTTCACATTCAACGACAGATAATAAGCGTATTGTGATGTGAGATTCATCCGCAAAGGATTTGGAAACGATCGTTTTGGATTAACGAGATAGTTGATGAAATGGGCTTCTGCTTTGGCTCTTTTTTGAGTTCTTCTAGCAACTCGCCTTAGTTAACTACGGTAGATCGAGCTACGCACAGAAACTCTTTGGGACCCCTAAGAGATTTGGGAGCCGGCTCAATCAGAGAGCTTCAAATCCTGATTCAGTGCTTCTATGTTTCGTCTTGTTGAGGTTTCCACGAAAGACGAAATAAGACTCGTCTAGAATTCGTCTGACACGCAGAGATAGACATTGTGTTGATACACTAAGACGAATAGACGAATTCAAGATGAGACGAAAGGCTTCCATGAAAGACGAAATATGACTCGTCTTCGTCATAGTCTTAGATTCGTCTGACACGCAGAGATAGACATTGTGTTGGTACACGAAGACGAATAGACGAATTCAAGACGAGACGAAAGGCTTCCACGAAAGACGAAATATGACTCGTCTTCGTCATAGTCTCAGATTCGTCTGACACGCAGAGATAGACATTGTGTTGGTACACGAAGACGAATAGACGAATTCAAGACGAGACGAAAGGCTTCCATCAAAGACGAATCAAGACTGTCTCGTCTCGTCTTCGTCATCGTCTAGAATTCGTCTGACAAGCAGAGATTGGTACACATGCATCTTAAAAGACGAATGCAAGACCAGATTCGTCTTACGTCGTCAATTAAGATGCATGTGTAGCCTTAGTTGTGATATTGAATAATTCTCATTCTGGAGTCATATTTTTCTGGAATTCACTGAAATTCAATGAGAATTCTACAAAAATCGATTGAATCGATTGAAATTATTATAAAAAAGTACTCCGGGACGTTCTGCTATAATTACAGTACTATACAGGGGAGCCGCGCGCGTCATTTCTTCCATGAAAGTCATTCCACGAAAGACGAAGACGAAAAGTCGTCTTTTGTGGAAACCTCGTCTCCGCTCGTCTTACTGCGTGTCAGACGAATTCTAGACGATGACGAAGACGAGGCGAGACGGTCTTATTTCGTCTTTCGTGGAAGCCTGACTTCTGAGGAGTCTGATCCCTCATGAGCAGTTCAGCTCGTCTTGCATTCGTCTTACTCAATATAAAAGTTACGTATGTTTCTCTTTATCTATCTCAGCGTCAGACGAATTCAAGACGAAGACGAAGACGAAGACGAGACAAGACGGCCGAAAATTCGGATGCGTCAAGCTTCACGCAAAATTGCGTACCCCAGTTCTTTTCCTGACGTAGACTTTTGATAATGGATGCTACGTGTACCCATCACATTTCAGTTTAAGCATAAATCGCGCAAGAGCTCTGCCGGGTTTGACCTGTGATGCCATCTCTAATCTTTGCTAAAAGCGTGATTTTGAGCTGCCATTTGCTCCAGAATAGATTATGTTTGCAATGACGAAGTTTGTGATCTCTGCCGCCATCATTTCAGGGAATTACACTTTATCATGATGATGACTAAAAGATGCAAAGCTTTAATTCCTCTAAATTGAATGCAGCGTCGTTCATCAAAATTGCTTCCCCAATGCTTTCTGTAGTTCGTGGCGAGACCACCGGGGAATATCTAGAGACTACAGTGGAGTCGAAATTGCTCTGAAGCTTCTGAATCTGATTCCCCCGGATTCCCTCAAAATTTTCACGAAATTCTCAGACAAAATGAAGAAGCTGAAAAACTGAAAATTCCACCGTAGCAACAGAAGGATTCGGAATCTGAAAATGCCTTCAATATTCTTAAAATTAAATAAAACTAAAACTTGCAATGCGACGCGACGCTGCTGGAAGAGAAATGCGGCCACGGGGAAACCTCGGCCATCTCGTTCGAAATACAATTTTTAGTTAAATTTTTTCTGTTTTTTTCTGATTTTTTCTTAATAAAACTCGTGATTTTTGTCAATTTTATTTATAGTTTTTTTCTTTATTTCAGATGGCTAATAATAATATTAAAAATCGTGGCGATGACCTTTTGGCGGAGCGCGGAACGCGGAGCGCCGGGCGCAGGTAAGGCAGTTTGAAATTGAATTATAAATTATGAATTTTGATTAAAATCAATCGCAAAACACTAATAAATCACTTAAATCTGCGAATTTTGTGTGCACGCGGAGCTTAAAGTGCAAGTAAGCTTCCTGCCACGATTTTCCGGATTTTCCAAAACCCAAATTGTACTATTTCTTCTAGGAAAGCCCTGCAATCCCTCCATAAGCTCCTTCAAAAGAAATCGCAAAATTCAGAGTGCTCATCTCCTGATTATGGCCCACAAAAGTACTAATTGACGTCAATTTGTCGTTTTTCGTTGGCTTTTCTAAAACAAAAACAAAAAACAAAAAACCAAAAACTAAATACTCAAAAGGTGAGCAATATAACTGAAAAGTAAAAAAAAATCAATTTTTTTAGATCACTGTGATGGCTTGAATACTGCTCCGTTCGAAGTGAGTTTTTCGATATAAAAATATTAAAAAAAAAAACGATTTTCTACATGTAGTAAAGGATGCAAAACGTAATATTTTAGTTAAAAATCGCTAATTTTTGCTGAAAATCTCTGAAAATTGGCTCTGGCGACACTGACTGACTGAAATTAAGAAAATGAAGCATAGAATTGCTTCAGTTTCAGCTTTACTGAAAAAAAAATATTCGGAGAACTGTTGCGGGAGGCCACCTCGTTCAAACAGTTTTTTTCAATTCTTTTCGATTTTTTGTCGCTTTTTTCTAAAAAAAATTTTCGAAAAACCGTTGCGGGAAATGCGGCTTCGGCCAAAATAATTAATAAAATCGATAATATAATTGTTGTAATTTTTATCTCTTTTTTTTCTCGTTTCATATGACTTAAAACAAAAATTGTGTCAAATAAAGCGATAACCTGCTGAAAATCCTGGTTATTGGCAACTTTCATTAATTTTTAGCGAATTTTTTTTCTGATATTTGCATTATTCGCCGATGTTATTAAATTTCTTCAATTTCATTTGTCAAATTTTAAGGAAATTTTTTTTTCGAAAAAATGCTTTAAAATTTTGCTTAATCCTTATTAATCCTTAGGTGGCGGAAGAGGTCGACGCGCCGCATTTCCCGCAGAGCTCCTCCCCCAATTTTCAATTACATAAATATAGTATAAAAAAGTAAAACGGTATTTAAAAGTGCAAAAAGTGAGAAATTAAAGTGTCTCACTTCATTGAGCAATATCAGTGCGGAAAAATGATGTGAGCAGGCAAAAACGTGGTGTGAGAAGTAAGGCTTCCACGAAAGTCGAATCAAGACCGTCTCGTCTAGAACTCGTCTGCCACGCAGAGATAGACATTGTGTTGGTACACATGCATTCTAATTGACGACGTACGCAAGACGAACAAAGACGAGACGAAAGGACTCCACAAGTCTTTCGTGGAAGCCTTAGTGAGGAGTTCTAACTAGCATTTTCTCGTCAAGCAGCTCACTTGCAAAGCAGGAAAGCTAGCTATGCATTTTCAACGGAAATTCCCTTTCTGTACATTGCGAGGTACTTTAAGTAAGGTTTCCATCTTGCATTCGTCTGACGCATTGTGTTGACAGCTTTTTTATTGCGTAAGACGAATGCAAGACGAACTGAAAGACGAACAAAGACGACTTTTTGCCTTACTTTTAGAAATAATACAAAATAGAAATTACGGGCTAAAAACTAATGACTATGGAAGTTGTGCAGTAATTCAAAATGTATCCTCTCTTCTACAAAATACATTTCGCACTGAAATTATATTAAATCAAATCAAAGTTTTTTTCAAGAACACTAAAAAGAAACAAATTTGGCTGAAATGCCTACCAATATACAGTCGAATCCAAAGTATAATCCAAAAAAATAGCCGAAAAGATGTTAAAGTTATAATATTCACAAGGCGCCGTCAATTCCCAGAACGATATTCTGTTTGCATGCATACACCTTAAGCCCGCTTGATATGTCTAAGCCATAAATCAATGAAGGATTCGAAAAACTTGGCTATTTCGATTAAACGATGACATCTCTCTGTTTCGTTGTTCTATTCTTTTTCATAAAATTGAATGAGCTGAGCATTGCGAGAGCCCGGAAAAGGAAAACAGTGGGGGAAAGCATTGGAGCAACGTAACCGGAACCAGCATTTTCAGGTCGCTCGCCGACCTCTCCCCCCAATCCATAAACTCTGCTCCCTTGAGACTATCTTCCAACCAAAAGATGGATACTTCTCGCCTACACTGCAAGCATTTTGTTCTTTCAATGGGGGCTTATGTCTTTTTGAAAAGTAAAGGAGAAAGGGGTATCCCTGTATGATCTTCCACATCATAATATCCCAAGGGAATCGCATGGCTTGAGGTGGAGAAAAAGAAGAAGACGCTACCTTATGCTGGGATGTCAGAGACAAATGAAAAGATCAAAACATAGAATCAAAACAACGATTTTTCTGCTGTAATTGGGAGGATTGCCCATATTCGTTGGGATCTCAAAAAAAAACAGAAAGGAAAAAAGAAGAACCACAGAGAATTCTGTTTGTGAGAAATTGTTTTCTTAGCTTCGTTTAATTTTGCGAAATATAAAAAAGCACGAAGCAACCTGCAATAATCTCATTTTTCAACATTACAACTTGTGCAACACACATTTTCAACAACGGAAACAGCAACAAAATTGGCCTACTCCGTTTTTTTCTTTTATGTGTTTCATTGAAATTCGTTCTTACGTCCTCCCAAATGTCATATTCCCATTTGATCTCTTTTTTTTTTTTTACTTTCTTTGTCACGTCAAGAGTATTTATCTAATCTATTTTGGGTGAGCTGCATTTGTGCTTTGGGAATTCCGGGTTTCAGTTTTTGTACCAACGAAACAAGGGAAAACGAGGATCCCAACCCAAGATTGCTCATTTTTATTAAACAATAAAATAATATTTTTATATTGAGCGCTCGGTTTACATTTCCCGGAATACAATTTTGGGCGATCGCCTTTACTTCGCGACTGATGTTCCTCGATCGGATGTACTTCCTGAATTACAATGAAATTTAAAGATTTCATTCATATCTTAAAATCTTCTAAGAAGCTTCTTCGAAGATTTAAAAAATATATCGCAATACGATAATCACTGGCAAATATTTGAATTTGATTGTGAAATATTATAAATTTATTTGAAAATCTTTCAAGGAAATTTCGAAATTCTATAATTCTTCAGGATTTTCATGAATAGTTTCCAGAAAATATGGAACCAGTGGTTTGAAATAATTATGAAGAACTCAAGAACAGCCTTCGAATCATCCGAAGTTCGCTTTGATGACAGCCTGTCTCGATTTCCAGATTCTTTTGCTTGTCTCCAGATGCACATTGATCCGGGGAGAAAGTGGAAAACGACAGAAACTAACGGGAAACCATGCAGAGACCTGGCGAAAGCTGATTTTCAAGGCTGCAATTGTTGAGAATTCTTTAAAAAACGCAGAACTTTCATAGTTTTTAATAATTGCGTTGCGATTTTAAGCATTATGAATCGTTTTTCAGAACTTTTTAAATTTTCGCTGGTTTTTAGCAGAGAGCAATTTCTCATTAAAAAAATTTCCTGGGGAATAGGCGGGATTCTTGTGTAATTGTGTCGCGCACATTTTTCAATGTTTCCTTAAATAATTTAAATAAATAAAGAAAAAAAAACACGAAGCACTTTATTTTAAAACAAATTTGGAAAGAAATTTTTTAAAAAAGTAAATCGAAAAGAACAAAAAAAATTTAAAAACCTATTTAACAAGATCTCTCCTAAAAATATTTTCAAAAAACTCCCGCTTCGCTTTAGCTAGAGAGCGCGCCCCCGTTCGATGGAGTGTCGTTGCAAACGTTATTGTAATTCTTGTAAAAATGTGTATGCCACCGGAAACTCGGTTTCTATTTTCAGAAGTATAATAATTAGTAGAACTTTATCTCAACAAAAAATTAGATTTAAAAAATTCAAAAAGGACTCCAAAAGAAGCCAAAAAACTAGCGAGATTTCTCCTAAAAAAATTCTCAAAAACTCCCGCCTCGCTTTAGCTAAAGAGCGCGCGCCCAGTTCGGTGGAGTGTCGTTGCAAAAGTTATTATGAGTCTTGTAAAAATGTGCAGGGCACTCCGTATTCCAGCAAGTCAATATGCTCGGCAGATAACCAACGGGGGCCGCCCCGGGTATGTCCCTTGCTTGTCTTCGTCTTCAGACATATTTACGATTTTTGCAGGACTCGAATCTTGTATGCCACAAGTTGTGACCTGGCTTCCATCCAATAAACGACACAATTCTGAAGGATCTTTTGTATATAGCTACAATTAGAATACACTGCTCACAGCCCCTGAAGGAAACCAATTTAAATATACCAAAACCTTCATCTCGTAGGTTCAAAATTAGTATTTTGAAAGAAATAGACGTTTACCCGATTTTTAAGATATATCTCGTTTAAAATACCACATTTTATCCATTCTATTTCGCACAGCATTCGTCTTATATCTTTAAAAAAATAAATATTTGCGAACGAAAAAAAATTGAGTGCTCAATTTCCCTACCGCTGAACATCACACTGTGACTGAATTAAAACAATGAGCTTTATCCTAATTAATTCAATTCTATAACGACAATCGCTTTCCAGCTGCAAACTGATAAGAAGACACTTATATTATTCTTTCTTTTTGTGAATTGTATCCTCGCTCATTTTCTTCATCATCTCAGGATCCTCTACAATTTTTCCGATGTCTTTAAGTGAAACTGTCTGGGATCCTCGTTTTGCAGCTTTCGGCATGTTCGGACCTGGCTTCCATCCAATAAATGAGACAATTTTGAAGGTGGCTGGATAATTTCCGTCCTTTGAATACATTGCCTGAAATGAAACTTTCAATAATTTATCGGCAAATCAGCTATTTCACAAGCCTGATATATAGCTTCAGCTGCAATGATTATATCCCTTCTGAGCGTTCGATTCCTTCTGAAGGTACATTGAGACTCGCCCATCAGTTGAAGATCATACATCAGCGCGAACATGTTCGGATAGCCCACAATAACCTCATCGGAATCCAATGTGATCATATCGAAACCAGCGGCAGAAAGTAGTCCACCCACGTCTTGAGAACGAACGAACGGTGAGACATGGGAGGACACACCGCCAAGTCGCTCGAGCTCGGCCAACTGTAATGAGCATCGGAGTTCATATATGGTGTCCTCGGCGAGCATGGAGCCAATAAACGGGCAATCAGGCTTTAAGATATTATAGCACTGTTTCATCCACTGCGGCAGTTCGTTAATCCAATGGGCGGACATAGAGGTCAGTAATAGGTCAAATTGATTTTCATGAAACCCTTCAAGCGTTTCTTCGTCTACTGTACGACGCTCCACGATCACTTCAGAATCATTGCAATCAGAACTTGACTGCACCATCCCACCACTCATGTCCACCTGTAAATATTCATTTATTATCACACCGGGCTTTATGAATAACTAAACAAAAACCTGTATGATCTTCCCGACATTTTCCTTGATTAAATGCGGAGCGATGTGTCCAACACCACATCCAATGTCGAGCACTAGTGGGTTGAACTTTGTCAGATCGAATACTTTATCAGCCACTCTCCAACCAACTTCTTCTTTTAGATATTGAGCTGCTTTGAACTCTGGTTGCCTCACTGACCAATCTCTCTGTTTTCGCTTCATATCACGATCGAACACCAGATTCTGAGCTGGCACAGTTTGCGTGCTCGGGCTCGCAGAATCTACATGACAGCTAGAGAGCAGACGGCGAAGGGACTTCGGCCGAATGCGAGTAATCATGCTGAATTCTTTTCTTCGGTATTTTTTTTGCCATTTTGGTGTTCATATAAATATATAAAGCCAGTAACTCGGGTATTTCAAAAAGTTTTAGTTTTTTAGAAAGTTCCAGATTACTTTTATTACAGGCTCTCTTCTCGGAAAGGCGCTGAAAAATAAATAACAACCAACATATTTACAATTCATATTAAAGTGAAAAACCCCTGAATTTTTGGAAAACAACTAATAATCGAAAATCTTTAGAATTTCGAATTTCCCTGAGAAGCAATCGGAATGCGCTGTCTGACTCCGTTCGATTTCAATCTCTCATCTTCTGAAGCCAATGACTCCATTGTGCAAGAGACACTGTTTTTGTCAGGAATTTTGTCAGTGTCCTCTTCATTTTCTGGTGATGATTCAGCTGACGAGCAATCTCTTAAAATGCTAGAGCCATAGGACTCATCAGATTCACTATCTGTTAAATCGTCAGGTGTTTCAGAGTGAAGTTTCAGATAGGAATCCAGTAGCTGTTGATTTCGATTTGTAGATGAGGATTTCAGCTTTTTGGTTTCATCACCTTTTCCTTTTTTGTTCAATTTTGCTTGAAGCTGCAAAAAACTAATTAAAATTTTCTTTCGACGAATAATTTACCGATAATGCCTGTGCATAAAGCGCAGTGACCTTCTCGTGCAATTTCAATTTCTTTTTGTCACCAATTGGTGGCAATCCAGTGACTTGAATTTCTCCGTCCTTTGTACGCTGAAGTTATAATGGGGTTATTCATGATGCATTTTTAGGCAAAAAATGCCACTTTAATCTTATTCACGATAGCATTTTAATGCAAAAAAATACATTTTAGTTCAGTACTATGTTCAGTTAAAATGCAAGGCGGTGTCGGGTATCGCCACCGAGAAAGTCTATGCGCCTTTAATTTATTTTTGGCATTTAAATAAATAATTTTACTATTTTCTCACCATTGCCATAGTAATTTTACGCTTTTTCGCCTCCTCATCGTTCATTTTTGACTGTAAAATATTATTTTTATCAAGTTAATTTTAATTTCTTCCGAAAATGTGAATTTTTCGCACATTATGAGTTCTTCTTCAAAAAATTGAGGGCCTCGTAAATCGACACAGTGACGATATCCAAAACCGCCTTGCATTTTAATTAAACATAGTACTGAACTAAAATGCATTTTTTTGCATTAAAATGCAATCGTGAATAAGATTAAAGTGGCATTTTTTGCATAAAAATGCATTATGAATCACCCCATAAGAAAAAGTGCTTAATTGCTATTTTTGAAAACTCACATAAACTTCGTGCTCTTGTTTAAACGTCATAAGTTGCTCAGCATAGTAATTCTCGAATTCTTCTTTCATTGTACTTTTGGATTTATTCGGCTTAGACTGCCGCCTCTTCATTTTTCCAATCCTCTCTTGAATTTCAGCCTCGTCTTCTGCTAAAAACGAAGAGAAATCACATTTTGGAACGACTTGTCCATGTTTGTCTACAATTGTATCCAACACTTCTTCTC
This sequence comes from Caenorhabditis inopinata, assembly GCA_003052745.1. NCBI lineage: Eukaryota > Metazoa > Nematoda > Chromadorea > Rhabditida > Rhabditidae > Caenorhabditis > Caenorhabditis inopinata. Next base: position 3,741,000 of record AP018152.1, on the reverse strand, counting down.
TCGTTTGAAGCTTTTTCCAAGTATGAGGAGACACTGAATCCACGGGGCGCGCTGGTCTCGTTTTGATCAGATGACAGAAGATTATGATGTGACACAAATGAAGTAGAGCTGACGACCACCATGTCGACGGATAGACATTCCAGCAAAGTTCAATAGCCAAGAGCAAGGGTACTTTCCAGAAGAATTGCTTCCACGGAATTTGAGATACGGTCTGCACATCAGGATAATCGCAGAATAGCAAAAATGGGAGCTGGTGGAAATACCAACTGTAAAACTGATAGTGCAGAGAGCGAGAAAAGGCGATTCCAATGAGGTTGGAGGTGCAGAAGGCGTAATAGGTGTCAAGAGCACCCGTACAGGTGGTGATTCCCTTGAAGATCCGTAGTGATAGGGAAACGCGGAGGCCGTTCAGACGTCTTCAAAATTAAATTTTGGTGAAGGTTTTGGTGAAGCTGAAAAGGCAAAGAAGTAAAAATGCTTTACCTGAACCACATATGCCACGCAAAGAATGCAAGAAACGTGAGATGGCCAATGAGAAGAGCGATGTGGAAGCGCTTGTCCAAGAAAATCTTCAAAAAATCTGTATAGACCGCATCGGAATTGATCTCGCTAACCTCTTCCGGCAGAAACCTCCAGTTAACTGTCCATTTAAACATAAAGACTCGTCCCAAGTCAAAGGATCTTTGCACATACGACTTCCAGTCATGCAGCAAGAATGGACTTCCCACATATAATTGAATGAGCCTATAAGAAACTGCAGAGCGTCAAAGAAAAATCAAAGAGCATTGTGCATCGTACCCACAAATCGTCAGATACCCCAAAGTTGGCATGTAATTGTTGTTCAAAAGAAGAGTGAAGAAGAGAGCTGGAGCAAAGAGAAGAACATTCATCTTGATGGAAACGGCAAGGCTATAAAAAATGCATCCGACCAGCCAATTCTGGTCTAGAAAATGATCCATGGCCAGATAAAAGAGCAGCATCGCCAATGGATCATTGAACAAGCGTAGCATGAAGATCGAGTGAATGCGGTATCCGGTAACGCTGACAAGTAGTAACACGACTGGTGGAATTCGCATCGTTTTCTGAAGTATTCGGAATACCATAAACAGATTAAACAAGTAGAATCCTTGGAAAATGTGCTGCGCTACGCGAATGTTTTTTCCAGAATTTGTGAAGAAGTGTAGCGCTCGATAAACGAAGATATGGCCGGCTGGATACACAACTGGGCCGGTGTCCCCGCCGATTTGCGTGTAGTTCAGAATTCCTTTATTCGCATAGCATTCTACTTGTTGCATATAAGTGCTCCAGTCGATTTCCGTGTCTGAAATTATGGCATTGGCGGAAATCCGAGAGAACCCTTATTTTTCTCTATATTTCTGTCACTTCCTCCCACATTTCAATTGAATAATCTTACAGTTGACGTTTAAGATAACTAAATTTGTAAGTACTACTTCAACAATCATCACAATTGCTGCTACTCCGCTGAACACAGTTTCATTGGCTGAAAACATGGCAACCAGGAAGCGAGATATCAGCTCCCTCATTTCCGGGTATCTGGAAGATGAATTACAGTAATTCACACTAAAACGTAGAGCTGATAGGTAATAACTACGCACAGAAGCTTTACTGATGTTTCTGATAAAGGATACGTCCATGTAAAACAGTCTTTATGATTAAAAACGGTTTAGTAAAGAGAAAACAATTAAATTAACGACGATAGCGGTACTTCTTGAACATAAACCACAACTGAAAGACTCCATTCTGGAACTGACATTTGTAGCCATTTTTATAAAGAGTTTCCCATTCACGATTTACTACTTTGAAAGCAATGTCCTCGTATGGAGGCCCGGCTTTGAAGCGAATAACAGCGAAATCACGATCATCGCAAGGTGTAACAATGAATGTTGGTGTTACGGTGGCGTCCAACAGATCCGGATAGAAGATCTGAAATATACAGATTTTACAGTTTCACTATATAATGAGAATGTATTATTTATAAATAGCAAAAGTTTTACGGCTTCATTCTTCTGGATGAGCTTGTACCTCTTCATTTGATTAAGAATTGTGTACAATTTCTATGCAATTCCTTCTTTTAACCAAAATTTTTGAATCAGCAAAATGAGCGTTTTTCTTACAAATACCAACGCCGGTTACCAATTTCAGTTTCATTTCCATACTCTTAAAAATAGCTATAAGATAAAAAATTAATGAGTTAAAACATTATTTTAAAAAGTTTTATGGTTTAACCTTTTACTGGAGGGTGCTATATTATTTTTCAGATGGTACATCGGCCAGCTTTTTAAGGGCTCACGGTAGATGCTCTCAGTCGCATATTTACAAAACCAGAAGTTTTCCAGCGGAGTTCTTTACAAAAGATAATTTCGGATAAAATCAGAAAAGCGAAACTGATTAAAACGACTACTATCTATTCTTTAGATAAACTATTCAATATTTTTAGTCTTGTATGCGTTAAAAATATTGAAAAGGCTGACGAAAAAACGTATTTTAGACATAATATCTTGATTTTAGATTTTTTAGACAGTCAATACTGAATAAAAACCGGTAGGAACAGTCTACATGATGGAAATTAAGGACAGGAGAGAGTATGACATTATGCGTGTTATACGGGGCGGATACCAGCATATGAAGTATGTTTGATCAGAGTTCAGCTGACCGACAAACACTTTTGAAAAGAAAGTAATTTGGCCAAAGTATCTCAAGGTTTGTCCGTTTTAAGCAGACCTTGAGATACTTTGACAAAATTGTGAATTTTCGATGTACATATCGTAAAATACACCGAAATCTACGACGTTTTTTGAGTTAGGTATACTTATTATTTTGAAGAATGTTATGAACAATCTGCGATGTCCACCTGATTTCGGTATAATGAATCAACAATGTTTGATAGAAAATACTTACATTAAACTTGTACCCTTGAACAATCTTAGGTGGAGGGTTGTCCTGATCGTAGTGCGTTTGGTTATATTTATTCCAATCGAATCCAGTTTGAACACGATTCAGATATGTGGGCTTACGTGGACGATATTTATCCGACCACAAGTGTTTCTGCGTCTCCAGCTGCTCTTCTACCGAGAACGTCGATTCGTCGCCTCCCATTCCTTGGCGAGCCAAAGCCATCATTCTGGCATTGGCACCACCGCCCACAGAAGAAGCAGAAGAGAGTGCAGATGAGGATGAAGGTAGGTTTCCACGATTTCCGTTCCGCCTCTCTAATAGATTTTCAACATCAGTCTGCTCATCAATGACCTCTATTCCCGGCATCGTATCGTCAGAACTATTATAGGGAGGGCTGTAACATCCGATTCGATAGAGTTCCAGTGTGGCACCTTCCAACTGATCTTCCGTGAGAGCTCTCCACTTTCGTTCTCTCTCTTGTTCGTCAAGCTCCGGATCATCAAGGGATTGTAGATCCACTTTTCTTCTAACCTTCTTTGATAGTTTTTCATTATCTTCATCTTCTTCGAAGTCTTCTTCACTCTTTAATCTTTTCACAGGAGGAGGTTCCGTCGGTCGATTCTGCGACGTTTCTTGAATCTCTCTCTTCTGCTCTTCCTTGATCTTAGCTAGCTGTTGTCGCAGAACTTTTCCATGATGTTCGCGAATGCGTTTCCGAGCAATGAACACTTTCAGTTTATCATCAAGGTCTTGCCAGTACCCCTTGTTTCCACTATTGCCACGTAGTTTTAAGTCGATTTGATCTTCCAACTTTAATAGTTCTTCTATGGATTTGTTCTGAAAGCAAAAAAAATTAGTAATTTTCAATTTCCAGTGAACTTTACACGTCCCATGTTAATACGTGTATTACCACGGTTATTAAAAAAACTACTCTTAGCTCTCATATTGGTTAATTTGGGGAAAACATCCTCAATAAAAAGTTTCATTTGGCGAAGTCAAAGATGATGAAGACGTCGGATCATCAAGAGGATATAGTTGAGGAACAACAAGTCGTCGGGCCAGCTCTCCACTCTCCACAACCTCGGGAACTTCAACAGTTTAATGAAAATAGTGTCGAATATGAGATTATCAATGGAATTCCATGTTATCAACCGAAACATGTAATTGATGGACACGTCCAAGTGAGTTTCAGGATGCGGATTCTTTTGAGTTGAGACACATTAGAGTACTTCAGATTTTTGAAAGAATCGGGTATGACGACACTGTTGGCGCCACCTTTCTTGGATTTAGTACCGATGACAAAGAGCTTGTGATCCGTGTAGCTCCGGTTGATGTTTTAACACATGTTGTTCGAGCAGAAGCCAGATTCTTGTGCAAAGTGGAGACTGAGCTGAATGATTGGCGTCTTTTTTCACAAGTTCACAAAGTGTTCATAACTGACGACGCGTTCCACATTTCTCTTTATTTCCGTGGTGGACCAACTCTTGAGCAATGCTTTTCTTTGCGCAACAAGTTTACCTATGGAACTGCTGGACGTCTATCGGCGGATGTTTTGAGTGTATGGACAATTTTTAAGAGAAATTAAGTTTTAATTCGCTAATTTCAGATTATTCGTTGCGCTCACAAACACGGATACCTTCTTCGCAATGTCAACCTTAACTGTTTTCATTACGATGCCGCTAGCCGACATCTTTTCATGGCAGACATTTCTAGTCTCATCAGAAACATGACTACTGAGGATGGGCAGCCGATGGCCACCTATGTTGGATCTTTGGATTATGCTCCACTTGCCCATCACTCCGGAAGCCATGTTGGGGCCAATCATGATCTCGAGTCATGGTTTTATCAACTCATTCATCTTGTTCTCGGAAAACTTCCTTGGGGTTCTCTGGGCCGTGAAGAGGCCGAAAAAACGAAAAAAGAGTATCTTAATAGTACCGAATTTACCGAGATGCCAGATGTGTTCCATGAAATCGCTGAGCTTATTTTTGTCGACGACCATACTATTTCAGAGGAAAAATACATTAAATTGGGCGAATTAACAGAGAAAATCTACAAGGACCTTGGAGGAATCACCGATCACGAGGAAAATATGGATTTTGAGCGAGAGCCAACTCCCGATGAGATTCCTCGATTTGTGTTGTGCCGCGATGATATTCCGACTATTCCCGAGGAAAAAGAGCCTGAGGAAGACGAGGAAGCAAATCAAGAGCTCAGCCCATCAGCAGAATAACGAACTCCAATAGAACTACTACCATCTTTGAGATAAACTAGTCAGCATCTTTATACTTGTATTTTACTTTGCCAGAGTAGTTACAATTGCGCTCCATTCGTTATTTTTAAGCGACGTAGGTTGTTCCAGTCAAAAAACCCTGGAAAATCCCCCGAAACGAACGTTTTTTTTTTGGGATTGATCGCAAATTCCATATTCCAGGTAGGAATTCCATTTATTCAAAAAGTACTTACCTTAAACATATTTTGCACTTCTTGCTGAACACTAGCATGAATATCACCTCTGTTCTGAGACATTTTTTTCTGAATTTCGTCCTCAGCAATTCTAGTAATATCCATCCACCACGTCTCATTTTTCGCCCAACCATCTAGCTCACGATATGTTTTGATGTCCTCTATAAGATCCTCGAAGTCGTCAATAGTTTCGCATGTAGATTTCAAGTATTCAATCGGGTTTTCCAGCTCAAAATCAGGAGTAGCTGAATTGTGAGGATTTTCATAAGAGAAACGAGCATATCGGCTGAGCAGATCAATTGCTTTCGCTCTTCCTTGATCTATACGAATCCGAGTTCTTTCTTTGATTTGATCTAGTTGGAATTCTCGTTCTTTCGAATCTGTCATTTGACCAGCACGCAAATCAGCATCTCGCTTCATCATTTCTAAATCTTCTTTGGCAGCTGCCCGCGAATCACGAATGCGCTTGAACTCTGCAGCTTCGGTGAGATTTTTACGAATTCTCTGACTGGTTCTGAAAAATAATGGTTTTTAAAATTTCCCCTTTAATAACATACTGCTTCGTGATCTCGTCTTGTGAAAGTCCACTTTTTCCTTCTCTTTCTAACTTTTTACCCCATACAAAAGGCTGCGTAAGCTTTGTATCGTTAAATGGATTATTCAGATTCGTGTAATTCAGCTCTGGTGGTATTAATGTATCTTCTGCATCAGCTCTACGCCGTTTTTCCTCCTTCAATATTTTTTTTGCCATTCGACGAGCTCTTCTCTCTTCAGGAGTTTCATTCGCTTTCTTTTGTTCTTTCAGAAGGCGTTTCTCCTCCTTATTCCGTAATCTCTGTTCGATTAGTCGCCTCTGAAACAAATTTGCTTTTTACATTATATTTAACGTTGTTAAAATATTTTTTCAAAAAAAAAATTAGAAACATACCTCGAAACTTTTTGTTTGCTCATCTTCCGAATCTGAAGATGAAGAAGATCTATGCCGTTTTCTGTAAAAAATGTTAAATGCCACAAAAAACGAAGGAAAAAACTCACTTTTCTTTTTTCTGTTTTTTGTGATTCTTTCCCATTATTTAAAAAGAAGGAAGTTTGGCCTTCAAAATGTGTATTTCGAAAAGACGAAAGTATATTCAATCAAAATAAATGTCGTCAATTGCAACGCGGCGACCGCAAACACTACGGCGATAAAATGCACAGTTCATAAAAATTAATTTTTTAGAAATCGTCTAGCTTTAATAAATTCTGAAACCGCAAACGAATCAATTATAATATAAAAAAATTATTTGAAAAACTAAACGAAAAAATTATTTATAAAATATTTTTTTTTTAATCTTCAATAAATCTTAAAAGAAAATTACTCTTCCGTATTTGATATCCGTCTTTTCCTCGTTTACGCCGACTTCCAATTTTATATTGGCTATAATTTCAGATGACGAGCATAAGCTCAGTGACAACTTCAAAGTGCCCAAGTATCCAATCACAACAGTGTTCTCAGCAAACTTTTGTTTGTTTGGCTATGATGACACCACTAATCAGAAAAGTGTACAATGTTAATCTACCGAACATTAGCAGAATCAGCCTACATTTCATTGATTTTCTAAACTTTCCACACATCAATATAATACAGTTCATTCCCCCCCCCCGACTGTCGGTTATATGACACCTTTTCTCAAGAGGGTATTATTATTTCATGTACTATAACAATTCGAAATATTTATTGAGAGCAGCACTGCGAGAAAATGAATCCAATTTTTCTTTTAATTTTTATTAAAATTGTGTGTTCCAGCGATGATGAATTCCGACTTCTGAGAGATTTGCGTGAGGGGTAAGCTAAATTGTCTGCATGCAAACGTGTCATTGTCTCAAAATTCAGATATGATCCTGTGGAGCGGCCGGTCTCCGATCATATGAAGCCGGTGAATGTTCAGCTTCGCCTGATTCTTCAGCAATTGGTTGACGTCGATGAAAAGAATCAAGTTATTACAATAGTCGTCTGGACTCAATACAAGTGGAGCGATTATAAGATGAAGTGGTCGCCGGAAGAGTACGGGAATATTACGACGCTACAAATACCTTATGGCACTCTTTGGAAGCCGGATATTCTCCTATTTAATAGTGCAAATGAGCATTTTGACGCAAGTTTTCCGGTGAATATGGTGGTTTCTAACGATGGGAGCGTCTTGTTTGCTCCTCCAGGAATAATGCAGTTTTCGTGTTCGCTTTCCATGACGTGGTTCCCGTATGATGAGCAAGTTTGCTATCTAAAAGTGAGTCTTTACCTCTCTGTTAAACGTTTTCAAAAAGCAATATTCTTCAAGTTCGGCTCATGGACATATGGTAAAAAACTGGATCTTCAAATCGACGACTCTGACCTTCCGGAAGATCACAAGATGGACTTGCAGTACTACGTTCCCAACGGGGAATTCGATTTGCTCGCAACACCGGCTTTCCGGAAGTCGACAGATTTTCTAGATGAAACCTATGTGGAATTGTATTTTCATATGCATCTGAAACGACGAACCATGTACTATGGGCTGAACTGGATTGTGCCTTCGATATTGATTTCATTGAGCAACATTTTGGGATTCACAATGCCACCGGAATGCGGTGAAAAGATCACTTTGCGTAAGAGAAGAAAAAAAAATTGAAAATCAATATCTGAAAATTCAGAAATCACAAACCTCCTTTCCGTAATGGTGTTTCTTGCTATGGTATCTGATGTAACTCCGCCAACTTCTGAATCCATTCCTATAATTGCTGCATTCTTTTCACTCTCCATAGTCATCCTCGGACTTTCCATTTGCGCATCTCTAATTATCATTAACATCTTCTTCAGACATCCAAAAACTCATCGAATGGGAGATTGGGTGAGGCTACAGATTCCACTTTTCCTTTTTCTATTCTCCGCTTATCAGACGCGCTATATCTTTCTCGAATGGATGCCTTGGCTTCTGTTAATGAGCCGCCCGGAGCACACGTTTCGGAAGCCAAGTAGAGAGAAAAAGAAAGAAGTCGACGAAGAGTCTCGACGATCAGAAACCAGAGAGACGACGGTGCTAATGAGTGAGCAACTTCAGCAAAACCCACGTCCCCGACTTCTCGTTAATAGCCAAATTATTATTGATTCGACGATTCCGTACTTTGAAGAAATCATTTCTTACATGAAAGCTTTTAAGGTCAGCTAACATTGTGATTATGCGTCCTATGCAGATTAATTTTAGGAAAAACTTGACGACGATGAAGAAGAGGAAGAGGAAATTCTGAACTGGAGGTTTATGGCAATGGTCATCGACCGGTTCTCACTGTTCTTGTTCACGGGATTAATATTCGGAACTACACTGGTCATTTTTGCCGCGTGTCCTAATTTACTGTCATCTGATCCTATTATTGAAATTTAATAACGGTTAGAAAATGTTTAATAAATAAGTCTTTCAACGAAAGAAATTGGGTATCCAGTGCAATCATAATTATTTCACAGAAGAAAAAAATCTCTGATAGTATCAATCAATTAAATTTACAGAAGATCACTTAAGGCAATATAAATCTATAAGACGTTTAAACAAGGTTCATGCTCCATCCACCTACTACGTCTATGAGCAAATCACCGTCCATTGGAATGCCCGAGTGCTGTTTGAATCGATGAAGATGTCTTCTAGACCGCGCTTTTTTCTGTCGTTCAATTCTGTCCATTGGAACCAACATCGGAAGGACATCTTTAATCAAATCCTGCCGTGAAAATCGCCCAATTAAAGCATCATAAGCATTCTGAACACTTTCGTTGAATTCCGACTGCGTTGAAGCAAGCTTGAAGCGTTCAGTGTCCCAGGTGAGCTCAATTCTCGGGTGAGATATTTTGACGATACCATCGGGAAGAACATCCACGTACTGTGCAAAAAGATCGTCCATTCTCTCGTGAGCTCTATTCAAGCACCTTCTTGGCTTTTCCCATTCATGATCGAATCCATTCGAAATGTGGTGTCGCGAAGTGAGTGGAAGAGGTCGATCAGGGGATAATGAGAAGAAGTGAGCCTGGTGAAGAACAGCTTGCAAATCATGGTTGACTGATTCTGAAAGCCGGCGCATGGTTGCGTCACTGATCAATAAATTGCGGCACGAGTATACCACTTTCTGAAAAACTTTTTTTTTATTTAAGCAGTTTTATTGAGTGACAAACCTGCACGTATTTCTGAACTTTAACTTCATTTCTACACAATCTTATCTCCAGGTGTCTTCTCCTTAATTGAGAAGATCCGAAACTACGTGGAAAATCATTCTCACAAGTAAAAACAACTGGAACTGCCGCATCATTCAAAACTTCCAATAATCCACTAACGCCATTCCGATCAAAAGTGTCAAAGAAAACATCAACGTGTTCGAAAACAATCAAACTTTGCGTGTACTCCTTTGCCATTTCAGAGTTTTCATTTTTCGCTATGAATGTTGATTGACCAACGGTTTTGAAAAACATCGACAAGCGATGCTCCGACTGTTGATCGACACGGTGAGATCGCATGGCTTCGTAAAGCTTCTTCTTGATCTCGGTGCCTGTTCGATCAGTTTCAGGCCCAATGGAAATGATTCGCATGTTTTCTTGTTTGGCCAAAGCACGGATCTGAAAATAGCAATCAAGATTTTATCCAAATTTCTATTTAATTTGAGAATTAACATACTAATGCAGTTTTTCCAACTCCAGTCGGCCCGATCAACACCAACGGATTCTCCAGATCGCAATCTTCTTTTTCCAATTCATATTCTTCATCGGAATAGTCTTCCTCGCCTTTCCTTCTTCTTCTCCCCTTAGAACTGTTATTCTTCTTTTCTTTTTCTTTAGCCAATTCTCGTTGTATATTTTTCATTACTCGTCGTTTCCACTTCGTCAGCCACCCAGTAAGCATTTCTCCTTCCTCGGCGCCCTCCACCAGAAAGTCCATTTTTGTTGGGTATACCGTTGTTGCACAGCTTTTTTCCGGTACAGGAAACTTTTCAATATCATAGCCATCGTCTTCCGTGTTAAACAGAAGGTTGGGCACTTCAGAATTCAACTCACGAAGTTGCGAATCGACATTACCAACTGTGAAAAGTTCTTTATCGAACGATCTCGAATTGAAAATTTTATCATCAGAAAAACGCAATGTTTCATTCTCAAAAATGCACGGCTGGCGTGGCATGTTGAGCATGAAGCTATATTCTTCGGGATGCACATCTCCCCAGTGTTCCATTCTCCTGATGCCTACAGTCTCCTTCATACTTTTTACATTTATAGAACTATCTAATATTGGTGTTTCTATTGAGGGGATAGTCACTTGTGCTACAGCTTTTCTCACTGCTGGTGATGAATCAACTTTAGGTTTCGGCGAAAAGAGAGAAAACATTTTCGGTTTAGGATTCTTTGATGTTGACGGTGTTCCCTGAAAAATAAAGATAAAACATTTTTTATAAAAAGATTGCAAGCGAGACGTTCTGACGAAAAAGAAATCGCGACCGAGAAATCGAAAAAAATATTTTTTATATTTTTCATGAATTTCTTTGGTCTTGTGGGCTTCTTAAGGTTACTTTGAAGCATTAGTAGTTTATTAATCTTTTTTCAAAAGTTGTCTCGTTTCAGAAAGTGAGTTTCAAACATTTTTTCCACTTTTTTAATGATTGTCTAAAATCGTCAGGAAATGGAGAAAATCAGAAAAATAACTCGATTATAAATTCAAGAAAATGGCTGAAACATTTCTCAAAACACTGTTATTTCAATTAAGGCTTCCACGAAAGACAAAAACAAAGAGTCGTCTTTCAGTTCGTCTTGCATTGTGCACCAACACAATGTTTATCTCTGCTTCAGACGAAGACGAAGACGAGACGAGACGGTCTTATTTCGTCTTTTGTGGAAGCCGAAATAGTCTTTGGTTTTGGCGGAAATACTGGAGCATTTTTATAAATAAAACTGGTAGAAAGCATAAAAAATGAATTTTTGAAAGGAAATATTAGGATTTCGTAAACCTTACTTCGTTAGCTTCGACATCAGAAATCGTGTGAGGACGTGGCTTAGAAAAAATAGAAGCCATGTTTCTTCCCTTCTTCGATGATTGGGAATCTTCGATTAAAGCAGATTCACGCATCGGAGTAGATGATACAATATCAGTCGTTGATGTCGAAGAAGACGAGGTCGTAGCAATTATAGTCACTTCCTCTGTCTCTTTTAATTCTTGATTTTCATTGGAAGAAGAGCAAGGAATTGCTGATGATTCCCTAGGCGGCGATACCACGATTATTTCGGAATCTTCTGTTTTATAGTTTTGTACACTGGGCACCACAGCATCTTTTTCGTCATTACCACGTAAGTAAGATGATGATCGGCGAGTTGCTCTTTTTCCCTTACGTATCGCTTCTTTAAATTTTAAAATTTTTTCATCAGGCTTCTTGGATGTGCGAGGAGCAAAAAAACTATGAAGTGCTATTTGTTTCTTTTCACTCATTGTGCATTTATTTTCGTTTGCAACAAAGCCACATTTCTGCCGACTTCGTTTTGGCTGTGGTTCTTTTCCAGCTGAATCACTGGCCATGTCTCGTTGTTTGCTGTCATCTTGCTCACAAAGCTTCTCATTAGAGTTTAAAATTGCTCCTGTTCCACCTGTGCCTAAACGAAGGGACCGCCGCAATTTGCGAGTGATTCCGGGTTCCTGTAAATTGACGATGCTCTTTTGTTAGTTTGAAATAACCAAAGTTCCTACCGATTCTATAGAATCATCGATTCTTAGTTCTTCGATTTTTGCAAATGGCAATGGAAAATTAGAGCCAACAATCAAGGATTTTCTTCTATTTCTCTTCTTTTTGGTCGGAACAACACCAGCAGCCTCTGCCACGTTTTCCCCGGACGAGGAAGCAGATGGAAATGATCCTCCGTCGCCAAACACCATTTCTGCGTTGAATTGAACTATTTCGCTATCTTGAATTTCTTCGAGCTAAAAAAATTATTTAATTTTGAAAAGCGATTTGAAAATGATAGCTATTTGCAATTATTAAGAACACACATGGGACTGAGATGTCGGCGTCAATCGGAGTTCAACTGTACTCAGCCTCTCGCGGTTTGGATTCATCTTTCCATTTGAATCATCGTCAGAATGTGGCATTTCGGGATTTTCCGGATCCTAAACGAGAAGGTGTCGTTTCGATTAAAACTGAATAAAATGGTTTTAATAAATACGGGTTCTTAACACTAATGAAATCGAAAAAAAATACTAACATATCCCGGTCTTGGAGTTATCACCCGAATTGAGCATATTTTATGAAATCGCAGTCTGGCTGCCCGAGAAGACGTTGGTGTACGCTCTCCGCTTTTTCTATATTTTTTCAATATTCTTTCAGCTGCCTGTTGGGTGATTGACTTCGAAACAGAGGCAGTTTTTTCGACTAAGTTCGATCCTTTCCAAGGTTTCATGCATGACTTAACAGCGGCACGCTCTCCAATGTCAAACTTAAAACTGTACTGTTATTTAATAATTTTTAATTGTTTTTGATGATCATGCTTTACATTTACCGAGTATCTCACGGGGCTTAGCGTTTTTTTTCGGTTTGCAACTGCCGGCAAAAATGATTGAACTACCTTTGCAGATCTTCGTGGACGCACTTTCGGTTCAACAGGGCTCATAGTGTCTTCTGCCCCATCACCGAGAAATGAGTTCATAATCTGAATACCGATTGAAGAACGGCGACGAGCAACACTGAAACGAATATTTATTTTAATAAAACAATCAAATTATACTATACCGTTTGCGGTTAGTGTTTAAAGTCGAGGGATCTAGTGAAGATAAGTTTTCTGAAGAAGTCGGTAAATCTGCAACTGTTACAGGAGTTTCAGAAGCTGCCGACTCTATTGGGAAATCCACAGCAACAAGGGTTGTGATCTCGTTTTTATCCTTCGTTGCCTCTGACGTGGATTCCTCCATTACACTTAAGAGAAACGTAATTATTAATTATTAATTATCAAATTGTTAAAATTTGCATTTAAAAAGAGAGGATTGCAAAGATGAACGATTATTAATAAGTGCGAAGAATACAATTTAAACTGTATATTATATAAAATGGAATATAATAGGTAAAACTCCAAATTGATTTATGGAAAAAGCGATTTTTAGAATTTTTAATGGCAAAGTGCGTAACTTGCTTCGGGGGGAAGCAATCGTTATTTTGCAGAAGTGACTTTTTTACAGCACAATTCACAGAATTCACAGAAAAATTAATTCTCGCGCTTTTTGCAATGGAGCGCGCTTGCGTCCTCTCCCTTCTCATGTCGATATGCTGTAATACAGAAAAGACTATAATTTCTGCGTGACATTCGAGGCAAAATGAGCTGTAACAGAAAAATAAGGGCAGGAAAAGAATTGTCTAGAAGCTTGTGATTTTTAAAAACCGCTGCTTTTTCCGATTCGAAGCAGTACCAATGGCCGACATCCTAGAGAACGACGTTTGCGATCAGCTCAATGAGCTTGATTTAAACAAGGAACGTATCATACAAGAAGAAGAGCGTTTTGAGCAGGATATCAAAAATGTGGTAAGATTGGATAAACGAGACATTTGTTAGACCAGAGTCGTCACTTTAGAAATACGAAGTCATCCCTCCTTTGTCGGAGGAGGAGCAGAAATTGCTGGATGCGGAAATCGCTAAGCGTGTACCGCCACCACCTGGAGTTCCTGAAGCCGTTGATTTCCCGCTTCATGATCTGGTTCGCGAGCTGGGGCTTGATCAGCCGGCAGAAGGAACTGATCCAGAGTTCTACGAGGAATTGAAGAAAAAGGATGCCAGGACGGTTTACAAGAACATGAAAGAGGTTAGTGGAAATAGCTTCGGCGCGCTATCTTAGTTGGGGAGAAATAATAAATAGTTTTCAGTTTTTTTTTGTTAAAAACTAAAAAAAATTGAGGTAATTTCAGCGCTAAAAATTTCCAGAAATCAGCCTATTAAAATATAAATTTCGAAAATAATGCAACTTCGAAAGAAAAATTCAATATTTTCACAGAAATTTCACAGCTGAAAATGTTGGAAGGCATTCCAGCAAATCTGTAACGAAACCACCATCTTTTTGGCTTTCCGCACTTTGCCGCTTCAAAATTATTTGGCGCTATCTCAGTTGGGGAGAAAGAATAAATAGTTTACAGATTTTTTCGGAGTTTTATTAATTTTTTTTGTTAAAAACTAAAAAAAAAACAGGTAATTTCAGCGCTAAAGATTTCCAGAAATCAACCTATTAAAATATAAATTTCAAAAGAAAAATTCGCCATTTTGGTAATTTCACAGCGGAAAATGTACTTAGCCAATCTACAGCAAATTTGTAACGAAACCAGAACCGTTTTGGTCTTCCGCGCTTCGCCGCTTCAAAAATATTATTGGAAAATTGCTAAAGTTGGCCATTCTTGCTGTACTATTGGCACAATGTGCTTTTTTTCAGCGTTAAACACCAACGGAAATCGGTGAGATCAGTCTGTGATTTAATCTAAAAAAGCTGAATTAAGCGTGGTGCGCCGATTTGATCCGTATTTCGTCTGCTCGCATTCTATGTGCATTTGTAGTAAATTAAATGCGGAACGAAACAATTAATATCCCGGTTAATAACGTTCGAATCACAGCTATCTAATGGTAAAGATGGTGTGGGCGCGCTTTTAAGTGCCATGTAATTGTATAGCGGAGCACTAGTACAGCCTTAATCTGAGCAGCTCAATTCCCTGGCTTACCACTTTTCTTTTGTATTTGTGCATGAAATGTATTTTAAACATTTCAAACATTTTTCATTTGCGTACAACACGTGGGGGGGACATCTTTGTTTCTGTTCGCAATGATCTCATCCTTTAAAAAATGTATATTTTTTTAATGTTTAATCCTATAGAGACGCTTTTTCTCAGCTTTATTATACTATATATTTTTAAACTTTTAATGTTAACTTGCTGCGATATTTTGCTTCATTGTTTTCTTCTAAATTCGATATTTTAAAATTGCAGATTCCTGATTCGATTGCTCGTAAATATCTGCCTGATTTGGCTCGCCGATTTGTGGAGTTTGAACGGCGTGTGAAGTGTATCGAACGGACGCTCTACGCGCTCCCGAGAGAGGATCGGAGTCTTGAAGAGGATCGTTTTGAAATTCTCACTGAATTGTTGGATAAGAGCTGTCAAGGACTCGAGATTTGGGAAATGCATTGTGTATGTTTCTTTAGCGGATGACGTGAAGCTTTTTCTGAATTTAAGGCGTCACTTAGAATTTGATTTCAGCCTTTTCTTTATCGTAATGCTGATGGTGCATTAAATTACACTCTTTCGGGAAATTCGTATTTTGGTCTAAAATTATCCAAAATACTTTTGGTTTTTGAGTAAAAATTTCCAGAAACTGGAAACCTTTTGCAAAAATAACGGAAGCCAAGGCCTACATGCTTCTTCCGTCTTCCGCATTGTTTCGTATTTAATATTCAACATTCGGGTGCGGAAATAAAGAGCATATTTTTAATGAATGGTAATATTTTAACGTATTTTAATCGATAATTTATTTTCTAGGACCGCAAAATCCCGCTAGGCCATCGGTGTGTTCTTGAAGGAGAGCTCATTCATCTGATGACGTCAAAGTTTGATTTGATTGATAAGATCTGTGCGGAATTCGACAAGCTGAAAGACAAAAGAGATGAAGTCAACGATGAGCGCGACGTGAGTAGCGAAATCTGTATAAGGCGGCACACACAGATTGCCGATTTCAGATGCTTCGCTATGAAATTCGTCACTGCGATATGGTCTATACGGAGATTCATGAAAAGCTGTTGAAGTCCTTTTTGGAAATGGAGTGGTGAAAAGAGGACTTAGCTGCTGCAAAATAATTTTTCTTCGACATGGGGCGTGCGCCTCACTGCGTACGACAACTAAGCTGAAAAATTTTTTGTGGGCGTGTCTCGCCCCGCCTAAAATACGCAAGCACCGATGTCGAAGAAATATTATTTTGACAGTAACTAGCCTTTACTAATGCGACAATCATCAATAAATAAGTGTTTTTATAATTCATTTGATTGTAACGATTTTAACTCGGTTTTAGAAAATATTCACTCTGTCAAAACCTTCCGAACATTGACAGTAATGCATTGAGAACATCAGATCTTGGCCTTTGTTGCGATGGTCTTCTTATGGATTCTTTTTCTTCTTGTTTGGCGGTGGTGGAAGCTTCATTGGAGACTGTTGGACGAGTTGAATTTGTGGAAAACTCTGCAACTAGCGTCCTCCAGTTTCGATGGCTTATTTTAAACTCACCAAAATCCTCTACGATTCCTTTACGGACGACGAAGCTTGTGAACTTCTCAGCGTTGGAAGGAGTCTTCTAAAAATGAGCTGCAACAATCATATAGCGCTTCTGAAACTTTTGGTACCTTTTCAGTGTCCACCGTGAAGCTGCCGTCCGAGTTGTTGCGAACAGTGATGGCACCACCAAAAATTGGTATTGTGAGTTCAGCTGAAAAGGGAAAAATAGGCTAATATCGATGGAGATGAGATGTTATAATGTTGCGAAGCATAATTTAGCATCGCGGAGCAGCGCTGCAATTTTCTTCACTACATTTTCAGCGATGTCTTTCAGCGATGGTAGCTGCTATCCGGGATGGTCCCCCCAAAAAAATTATGAACAAGGTGGCGCTTTTCTTTCTTTCTCCAACTCTTTCCCTATTAAAAATTCAAGCATTGTTCCACTTTTACTCTTTTTTGCACACGGAAAGAAGAGTATCCAAAAGATTCAGTTTCGCACGACAAGAAGAGCTCACCGAGAAGAGAGCCGACGGCCAGAATCGAGATCAGGGAGAATTCCAGAGACTTGCTCATTTTCAGGAATTGGTTCGCACACAAAAAGTCGATAATATTAGTGGAAAGACGTGTGAGAAAATATGAGAAGCCGCGAAGGAGATGTGGTTGAAGAAGACGGAAGGGCTTCTTCGTTTCTTTTCTCTCCAGAGAATTCTTGAATTTGTTTTTCCTTTTTGTCCGTCCCCCCCCCCGTCTGTTTTTATCTTTTACAAAATGCTCCTCTCCAGTCGAAGTGTGTCCACTATTTAACTTTTATAAAGAAAGCAAAATGCAAAATGTCCGCTTCTCTTTGCTTGATCCAAATCGAATTGTACCTCCTCCCCCCCCTGCGTCTTTTTCCGGGGGGCGGTGACTCGGTGATTTTGATTGACGTTGATGTCTTCTGTTTTCTTGACAACGATATCTTCTGGAAAATAAGCACAAGGCAGGCAGGAGTTTGGAATTAAAATTCAAGATGAGTGAGCAATTAGTGAACTCCGCTGAGCACATTGTTCAAGGCAACAAGGGGGATGAAGACGTTGGACGGCATCAGAGTTCAGAGAAGACTGGAAAATCTTTGGGTTAATTAAGGGAACTTAAATGATTTGTAGAAGCTATGGAAAACCGGAAAATCGTGCGCATTTTCAAACCTGAAAGATTTGTAGTCCTCCAGGATTTTGTTTTCTTGGAATGAAGAAAATGCAAATTCCCACATTCGTTTTCGGAACTCATTTCAGATTTTTAAGCAAGGTTCTCTTTAATTTTTCATCTGAAATTCATCATTAGAAGATTAATCAAATCAAATCAATATAACTCACCTCGAGAAATCTATCGGCTCAGCTTTCCGCCTTATTCTTGGCGTTCCATTAGTCGGAATAAGCAATGATTTTTTGTTTTAAAAGCAAAGTTTCTTCCAGAAAAAGACCTTTAGCTCCAGCCGACCAAATTGATCTTCCTCAAAATGCGCGTTCAGCGCGATCTGTAAGAAGAGGAAGAAACGTGCCTGCTGATTTTGAATTCTCCGTATGGAAACCGCTCAACTGTTTGCGGAGCTCTTTATTATAACAGTGATGCATAGACGCAAATCAGGAAAATAGAAGAGCGCGTCCAAATAAAAAAATAACAAGCCAATGCAATTATGAGGCGGCAATCCAGAAAACAAGCGTTTCTCTCTCTCTCTCTCTCTTCATCTCCCAACTTTGGCTTGGCTCAATTGGCTCACATTCTTCCATTGCCTACTATAAATCGGATACTCACATTTCTGGTTCTCTGCGTCATCATCATCAGCATCAACATCTCGTACTCATCTTACAATTGGATCAAGTATCACAGCGGAGCACACCGAAAAATGGGTGGCGGGTGGGATGCGGGGAGCTTACAGACACGAAAAGGAGAAGAGTGTCTGATTCGATTTCTTCGGAAGACGTGAGGGGGAGGAGTAGAAGGAGGGCACCACTTCCGTCTGTGTACCGCTTCTTCTTTTTCTTCTTTTTCTTGTTGTTTTTTTTCTTTTTTTGGGCTCAAAATGATGTTGATGTTCCCACAAATATCATTTTACGAACGCCTGTGGCAGGAGCTTAAACAATCAAACCTCGAAATTCACATTTTTAAAATTATAATTTCCGTTTCTCACCAAGCGCATGCTTTGTATTTTTCTTTCTATCGGATAGTAAATATAAAAATTTTTTTAAAAATTATTTTTTTTCTTACAACAAAGGCAGATTATTCCTTATTTAGACATACCACGTGCTTTTTTTTTTAAATATTTTCAGGCGTTTTATATTTGCAAGAAGCCTTTCACAAAGACAGGAGAAGAAATCGCTCTAAAAATGCTGAAAATCGTTAGGAAAAATAGCCAATAAGCGTTTCAATTTAAATGCAGACAAAAAACATGAAGAATGAACATTTTCAGCCTTCGTATTTTGCGATCCCCACAAATTTTGAAGCGGGTACAACTACTTTCACCTTTTTACAGATCTCTTTCCTTTTCTCTTTATATTTTACGTATTTCAGTAGATATTCGAAGGAAAATTAGAATTAATTCGAAATTTTTGAACCGGAAATGCGCAAGTATAGATATTATTCTAAACGCGACTGTACGAACTCAAATTATGTGTAAAAACTCAAAGAAATACATTAAAACCAATTTGGAATTTGGAACTGACAATTTATACATAAATGAGCAAAATTTTCAGCTGTGATTGCAGAAAAAAACCGAATTACTCAACGCGCTTTTTAATGATTTTCGAATTTACAGCATCTTACCAATCATCTGGCTTTTTCACTTTGCACATAAATAGTGAGAGCAAGAAAGCTTAGAGCCCCCGCATTTGAAGTTCAAAGCCTCCAGAATTCAGATCCAAAAGCGCTAACAAGCTTCCGCAGTTGTTTTCTTAAAGGATTTTTTCCTCAGCTTCAAATAAAAAATTCTGAAATTCGAGCGCGAATCGACTCCGCGCTGAAGAGACTCCGAAATTTGAAAAATATGAATTTTTTAAAATTTTATAATTCGTAAACTAAGCACATTTATTTATATATTTTTCCACCAGAATCAATTATAATTTTTGGCTTGACTTTTGGCATTCAAGGTGTGAGTACTTCATGGCTTCTTGTGATAAATGTAGGTTGTTTTTTCGTTGAAACCTTAATTTTCCAAAACTAATAATTTTCGAAAAGCGGAAGGAATCATGATTGCATGTTACCTGAATCCTTGAGAACCTTCTGTTTCAGTTTTGGTTTAGAGCTTCTGTGTTAGTTGTCGAAAACATTCCTGAAATTTATTTTATGGATAAGTCATTAATTTTCAGCTAATTCTGTTTGGTGTATTAATATTTATAATTAGCTAAATTTTTTTATTTACAAATACTCACCTAAAAATCTCAATTTTGATTTTGCCTCACCTTATTCTTCTAGTTTCTTGTCATAGCGGTTGTTGCAAATGCGCTCTAGCGCACTTGTTTTAGTCATCCCTTGATGGCGGGAATTTATATTTTTCGCCTATTTTGGCGATTTTTTCGGTTTTTTTTCTCAAAACAGCATCATTTGCATTTTAATAATTTTTATAAACAAAATAGAAAATCCATATTTAACATTTTTCAAAAATTAAATATCTGACAGACAATTTTTGAGTTATTTTCGTCAGGTATAATGTTATTTCTGCAACCGTGATTGTTGAAAATAACTATTTTAGAAGGATGCAACCTTTGCAGTTCGTACTCAAGCTTCATTTTGCATTTCTCTCTTATAAAACACAAAAAAATCATAATTTTCAGTTCGAAATCGTGAAAAACGAGTGCCCCCAGCCAACTATAGCGCCTATTTATGTTTTTAAGAAGTTTTCTTGTGTTTTTTCAGTTTAATTACCCAAGTTTTAGATTTATCCTTACCGTACAACACAGCTAAATGGCGTTTCGCAGCCTGAAGAAAAGAAAAAACTCTGGAAATTCTGATTTCGCCTATTTTTTTTAGTTCACAACTAAAGGCCGCAAACCGCCTTTAGAGTTCCTTAACAAGTTACTCGGAAAAAACTTTTTTTTTGCAAAATGTTTTTCTTTGTTGGCTCTGATTTTGTTTACGGTATCTCTTCCATTTGGGCGAAATTCCGGCCGTCTCGTCTCGTTTCCGTCTTCGTTTTAAATTCGTCTGGCTTACGTAAGTCTTGCGTTTATTGCGTAAGACGAATGCAAGACGAACTAAGTGCGGAGGAGCACGATGCGGAGCCATGCTTAGAATTTCCAGTTTTTATAGTTTTATAACACGGGGCAATTTGGAATTTTGCGCAAGACGAAGTCAGACGACTTCGTCTTTCGCGGAAGCCTCACCCCCTACTAAGACTACTTTTCTCTCCGAAACTATAATACAAAATATTCTGGAACTCCTACGGCTCAGAATAGATTTTCATTGCTCTCGCCGCTTCTCTCTCTGTAATTCTATATGCGTGAGACCACCGAATGTTCATCTGAATGATCAGAGATTTCAGCGTTTATTCGTTTATTATTCGCATCATAACGAATTGATTGGAAGGATAGAGAGCAGCGAGTTGCTCCCCCCCCCCCACCCCGCCCCCCGCGATTAATAGCAGCTCCCACTGGATTATAACATCACACCTTCTCATTCTTCTTATTTCTCTCCTTCATACTTTGTGCTTTTATTTATTCTGCTGCTTCCGTTTTTTGATTCTTTCGTCGTCGTCTTTCCCTTCTTCTCCGCAATTTGCTGAAAATTAATTTCAGAGAAGATGATTCTAGCTGTTTCTTTTTCTTCTTCTTCTTTCTGAATTTCTGGATTTCTGTATTCAAAAGTGTTCTCTTTTGGAAGGAGAAAAAGAAATTGTAAATTATGCAAATTTTCGCTTCTTTTCAAAGAAAAAGAAGAAGAAGAAAAGCTGCGAGTAGCCTTCGAAACTAGGAAAGAAAAAATTCTTTCAAACTGAATGTAAAGTGTCTTTTCTCTTCTCTCCCCCCCCCCCAACCAACCCTATCCATTTTCGTGAAATCCGACTCGCTGCCAAATGCAATTTACAGCTTTTCTTAGGATTGGAGGCGGCAGCGGCGCGTTCGGTTTGAAGTTCTGAGAAATCGGCGGATCTTGTGACTATTAGGCTTCTAGAATTTCTGGAATCTCGATCATTTGTGTTTTGTTCTGTTCTGGAAGCGTATATAATTCAGAATATAACCATGTCTTGCATTTGGGATAAATTTCCGTCTTCTTCTTCGTCTTGAATTCGTCTGACGCAGTGTGTGTTGACGAATGCAAGACGAACGAAGAGGACTTTCTGTTTTCGTCTTTCTTGGAGGAAGCATCACCGTCCCGTGATTTTTGATCTGCCTAGCCTAACCTGCGCAGGGCATGTGCTCTTCCGGGTATTCCCCTCCCTTCGAATGATATTCTCTGCCGGTGAGCATAGTCGGGGCTGATCTCTTCAATTATGCTGAAATCTCAGCTAGATGTGACAGCTAGATGCTAGATCTGTGAAAACTTGGTGTAAAGCGAAATAGAATCTCGTTTCGTGGTGTTTGAAACGTTGTTATCAAAATAGCGACTTCGCCTGCTGGAACTTGTATAATTACAAATTTTTGTGGGGCGAACTTCGTTTTGAATTCGTCTGATTTGCGCAAGTCTTGCGTTTAATGCGTAAGACGAACTTAAAGACGAGGAGACAAACGACGAGAGGAAAGACGATCTTTTTCGTCTTGAATTCGTCTGATTTGCGTAAATCTTGCGGTTATTGCGTAAGGCGAATGCAAGACGAACTGAAACACGAAGGAAAACGAGTCGAAAGACCATTTTTTGTTTTCGTCTTTCGTGAAAACCTTAGGCGACATCTTTGTCTTGAATTCGTCTTACTTGCGTAAATCTTGCGTTTACTGCGTAAGACGAATGCAAGACGAACGAAGACGAGGAGACGAACGACGAGAGGAAAGACGAATCTTTGTCTTCGTCATTCGTGAAAACCTTAGGCGACGTTTTTGTCTTGAATTCTTCTGACTTGCGTAAGTCTTGCGTTTATTCCGTAAGACGAATGCAAAGACGAACGAAGACGAGGAGACAAACGACGAGAGGAAACACGGCGTTTTATTTTGGTCTTTCGGGGAAACCTTAGGCGACGTCTTCGTCTTGAATTCGTCTGATTTGTGTAATTCTTGCGTTTATTGCGTAAGATGAACTTAAAGACGGGTCGAAAGACGTGGAGACGAACGACGAGAGGAAAGACGACTTTTTGTCTTCGTCATTCGTGGAAACCTTAGGCCACGTCTTCGTCTTGAATTCGTCTGACTTGCGTAAGTCTTGCGTTTATTGCGTAAGACGAATGCAAGACAAATGCAAGACGAACGAAGAACACTTTCTGTCTTCGTCTTCTCTTTATATCAATTTGAGATGCTTTGATCGTTCTTCGGAGGGTCATCATCAAGGCGCCTGGAGAGAATCTGATGAGCGATTCAACGTCGATTTTCAGAAATGTTTTATTTTAGAATCTGGAAAATGTGTTCTGGAGCTCTTGTCATCACGATATATGTAAAAGAAGTGTGGGAATTATGGAAAACGCTGAAAATAGAATTACGTGCATGAAAATCGCGATATTCACACGGAATTGTTTCTCAAATCTTTCGAATACCATGCGCTTTCCAAGAAGCCCGATAAGGGTCATAGCTTGTCTCAAATTTCAATGCTTAAATTCAAGCTGACTCTTCTGAAAAGAGCCAAAAATTGAAGAAGTCTGTGAGCTCTATAAAGCTCCATATAGTAAGGATTCCACAAAAGACGAAATAAGGCCGTCTCGCCTCGTCTTCGTCTTCGTCTAGAATTCGTCTGACACGCAGAGATAGACATTGTGTTGGTACACATGCATTTTAATTGACGACGTACGCAAGACGAGACGTAAGGATTCCACAAAAGACGAAATAAGGTCGTCTCGACTCGTTTTTGTCTTCGTCTAGAATTCGTCTGACACGCAGAGATAGACATTGCGTTGGTGCACTAAGACGAATAGACGAGTGCAAGACGAACGCAAGGCGAGACGAAATAAGACCGTCTCGCCTCGTCTTCGTCGTCGTCTAAAATTCGTCTGACACGCAGAGATAGACATTGCGTTTGTACACTAAGACGAATAGACGAATGCAAGACGAACGCAAGGCGAGACGAAATAAGACCGTCTCGCCTCGTTTTCGTCTTCGTCTAGAATTCGTCTGCAAAGATAGACATTGTGTTGGTACACATGCATCTTCATTGACGACGTAAGACGAATGCAAGACGAACTGAAAGCCGAACAAAGACGAGACGAAAGGATTCCACCAAAGATGAAATAAGACCGTCTCGCCTCGTCTTCGTCTTCGTCTAGAATTCGTCTCACACGCAGAGATAGATATTGCGTTTGTACGCTAAGACGAATAGACGAATGCAAGACGAACGCAAGGCGAGACGAAATAAGACCTCTCGCCTCGTCTAGAATTCGTCTGACACGCAGAGATAGATATTGCGTTTGTACACTAAGACGAATAGACGAATGGAAGACGAACGCAAGGCGAGACGAAATAAGACCGTCTCGCCTCGTTTTCGTCTTTGCTTAGAATTCGTCTGACACGCAGAGATAGACATTGTGTTGGTACACTAAGACGAATAGACGAATGCAAGACGAACGTAAGGCGAGACAAAATAAGACCGTCTTGCCTCGTCTTCGTCACCGTCTAGAATTCGTCTGACACGCAGAGATAGATATTGCGTTTGTACACTAAGACGAATAGACGAATGGAAGACGAACGCAAGGCGAGACGAAATAAGACCGTCTCGCCTCGTTTTCGTCTTTGCTTAGAATTCGTCTGACACGCAGAGATAGACATTGTGTTGGTACACTAAGACGAATAGACGAACGAAAGGCGAGACGAAATAAGACCGTCTCGCCTAGTCTTCGTCTTCGTCTTGAATTCGTCTGACGCGGAAAATCTTCGATTTTGACGTAGAGCTTAAAAACCAAGTGTCTCTATTGGAGACCAAGACGAATCCCCTGCTGCTGCGTTCCTCGTCACCCCCCCCCCGTCCCCTCCCTCTTCTCGCCTTTTCCAGTCATTGTTATTCTCGACACATGAGGGAAGTGAGCAAACTCGAACAAACAAATGCCACTCTTGATAATACGGTCCCTTGAGGATTTCAAACTTTTGCCATGCTCTGCTTCAAAGTTTTCCAGTTCTCCTTCCCGCTTGCGCCGCAGAGCATTCTTTTTTTGACAAACAATTGTGCTCAACTCGCTTTCCTTGGAGCTCACTGGGCTAGGTACGGTACTACTTTTCGCAGTGAGGCGGACCCTCTCTTTATGTGGGCTCTTTTTTTGGCTCGTTTAATCAGTTTTGC
Source organism: Caenorhabditis inopinata (assembly GCA_003052745.1). Taxonomy (NCBI): domain Eukaryota; kingdom Metazoa; phylum Nematoda; class Chromadorea; order Rhabditida; family Rhabditidae; genus Caenorhabditis; species Caenorhabditis inopinata. Next base: position 3,715,983 of record AP018152.1, on the reverse strand, counting down.
TCCTCATTTCCTTTTCCGATTCATAGACGACAGGTACACTACCGGCCATAAAGGTATTATATTATGGTTCCCAGTCTTTCTTGCTCCAGATGAATTTTCAGCTCTTTCTGATTACATTGCCTAAAGATCCCCATCCCCGCAATGCTCTTCTTGCTCGGTGCTCATCAGAGTAGGTCGGAATTGGATTTTGGGAACTCGGAATCCGGAATCCGGAATTCCGCCCTTCTCTGGTGCTCATTCTACATACAGTACACCAGCCATAAAGGTATCAATATTATGGTTTTTCGACGATATCATAGATTTATGGCCGGCACTGTACTCCGAGATTAGATCGCCTCTCTCGCCTTGCTTCAGAATCTGCAGAATCTGAAGCAGAATCAGAAGTAGTCTGAAATAAGGCGAGAGCTGTTTGCAGCAAATTTTCGTGCCCTACACTTTATTATGGCCGGCGGCCTGCTAAGCCCAAAGTAGATCTCCGGGCTGCCGATACGCTCCGGCCACGCAGAAGAGAATCGGCTGTTGAACTTCTAGGCCACGGATCGCTTCCCTTATGCTAGGAGCCGTGAGTCGTTTCGAAAGCATTTCGAGAAATTGTTCCGAAAAATTCTTGAGAAATGTTTCTCGTTGTTTTCTCGAGAATTTCTCGAAAAATGATTTGAATGGAAATACGATAAACAACGCGCTTTGCGTTATTTCGGAGTGTCGTTCGAACTAGTTTATTATTATTTTTTATCGAAATGTTTTTTTTCGAGAATTTTCGAGAATTTTTCTAGAATTTTTCGAAATATTTGTCGAAAAATTTCGAAAATTCTATAAAAAAAATTTCGATAAAAAATAATAATAAACTAGTTCGAACGACACTCCGAAATAACGCAAAGCGCGTTGTTTATCGTATTTCCATTCAAATCATTTTTCGAGAAATTCTCGAGAGAAAAATTTCTCGAGAATTTCTCGGAAATTTTTCGAAAAACGCTTTTTTCGAGAAATCATTTTCCAGGAGCATACCGTAGTAAGCGCAATACTCTTTGATTTGTTGAGCATTGTTTTTGGCCAGTTAATTCTGAAATATTCTGTAGAGCAGCACCTTTTCAAAATTCTGAAAACAGCAAAACTTTGCGAAAACTATGAAAGTTCATAGATTCGTAGATTCTAGAATTTCTAGAGTTATTTGCTGATTTTCAGATGCTTATTCTACAATAAAATTCTTAGACACCGCCTAACTTCACCAGTAGTCGAGATAAATTGAATCAAAATGGCGAATCTCAACGGAGGAGTGCTCCGTGTTGTAGACGTCAGAACTATGGAATCTAAAATTAGATTTATTATCGTCGTAAAAAAGTTCCGACATTTTTTCGAGCCCGCGAAAATCGGGATTTGAATTTAGAGGCTCCGCCCATTCATCATCATCAGAGCGCATTTGCTATGCGCGATATATTTTTATCAAAAGAAACGAAAAAAATAAATAAATGACGCAAATTGATATATTTAAACATTCGAAGAAACGTGTAAAAAAAATTCACGATTAATACAATTTCGTTCTTTTAATCCAGTTTAATTCTGAAAATTCAGAAGAAAAAATAAAAATTCAAAAAATATATCGCGCATAGCAAATGCGCTCAAATGATGATGAATGGGCGGAGCCTCTAAATTCAAATCCCGATTTTCGCGGGCTCGAAAGAATGTCGGAACTTTTTTACGGCGATAATAGATTCCCGACATTTCTGAAAATTTGCTCCCACTGCGCGTGCCTTCTGCGTCTTCTTGACCATGACTTCCAGAGTCGGTATGGCCTGAAAAAATCGTTGTGTCATCTAAGAAATGTAGCGTTAGAAGTCGAGACTTCAGAGATTTTCAATGTCTTCTAGCTCTTTCATATAATCTGAAAGTGAAGCCTTTTCAATTACTAAAAATTCCATTTTTGTACAATTTGTGCCAAAAGTTGGGTATCACGAGTTTCGCGCAAGATGGAGGGCGCTTGCGCAATCTTGGAAATTTCATCTTTTTCAGCATGTTTTAGTTACCGGTTTCCCGATTTTTCTAGTTGCTAGTTCAATTTTCGGAGGTCTCACGTCCGCACTTTTGGCGCGCCCCGTATCCGAATTTTACAGTACTGGCCATAAAGAATGCGCGCTGGCGTTTTTTTGGGATAACTTCGCTGAAAACCGATATTTTGTTGAGAAAATTCTACTGTAGTTGCGGAACAGCCTCACGGCAACTTGCAGAAAATGAAATTCCATTATTGCAAGCATTGCAAACCAGAACTTCGCTTAACTTGGAGTAGCATGGGCGAGCATCCCAACCACAGTCATTAAGGCACTTTTGGAGTCCATGCCAAGCCGTTGCCAAGCTGTTATCGATGCAGAAGGGTACCCAACAAAGTTTTAAACATTTTGAAACCGTATTTTGAAGTTCTTGTTTCCTAAAATTGTTTTGAAATGTTTCAAAAAGTGAATTTTTCACAATTTTCTTAAATTTCGGATTTTTTCATAAAATATTCATATTTACGAGCTGCAACTTACTGAATACGTTAATCAGGCCAATTTTAACACTGCTAAAAAAATTTAGACCGATCGGAGCAGTTTCAGCAAAGTTATCCCAAAAAAACGTCTGCGCGCATTCTTTATGGCCAGTAGTGTAGTACATATTCTACCATACGAAAAGCTACCTTTCCGCTTTTCCGCCGGGCAAACTCATTTGCTGACGCGTTTCAAGACATTTGTTGGCGCATTTCGCGCAGCAATGCGACTGACGCTTCCGATCTCCCAAGAGCAATAAGCAAATGAGCAAATCGGAGCCAGGATTCTGAAATTTTTTGGCCAAGGCCAACCATAGAAGAATTTCCAGAATCTTTATATTTACGAGCTGCAATTTACTAAATACATTACTCAGGACAGTTTTAACACTGCCAAAAAAATTCAGACCGATCGGAGCAGTTTCAGCGAAGTTATCCCAAAAAAACGCCTGTGCGCATTCTTTTTGGCCAGTACTGTAGTAAGGCTTCCACAAAAGACGAAACAAGACGGCCTTATTTCGTCTTTTGTGGAATCTTTTCATCTCGTCTTGCGTTCGTCTTGCGTACGCCGTTAATCAAAATACATGTGTACCAACACCAACAGACGAATTCGAGACGAAGACGAAGACGAGGAAGCTTTAGTATAATAAGTTTGCAATGATGCAATTTCATTTTCTGCAAGTTTCCGTGGGGGTGTTCTGCAACTACAGTAGAATTTTCACAGAAAAATATCTGTATTCAGCAAAGTTGTCCCAAAAAAACGCCAGCGCGCATTCTTTATGGCCAGTACTGTAATAAGGCTTCCACAAAAGACGAAACAAGACGGCCTTATTTCGTCTTTTGTGGAATCCTTTCGTCTCGTCTTGCGTTCGTCTTGCGTTCGTCTTGCGTTCGCCTTGCGTACGTCGTCAATCAAAATACATGTGTACCAACACCAAATAGACGAATTCGAGACGAAGACGAAGACGAGGAAGCTTCAGTATAATACGTTTGCAACGATTTCATTTTCTGCAAGTTGCCGTGAGGGTGTTCCGCAACTACAGTAGAATTTTCACAGAAAAATATCTGTTTTCAGCAAAGTTATCCCAAAAAAACGCCCAGGCGCATTCTTTTTGGCCAGTACTGTAGTAAGGCTTCCACAAAAGACGAAACAAGACGGCCTTATTTCGTCTTTTGTGGAATCTTTTCATCTCGTCTTGCGTTCGTCTTGCGTTCGTCTTGCGTACGCCGTCAATCAAAATACATGTGTACCAGCACCAAAAGACGAATTCGAGACGAAGACGAAGACGAGGAAGCTTTAGTATAATAAGTTTGCAATGATGCAATTTCATTTTCTGCAAGTTTCCGTGGGGGTGTTCTGCAACTACAGTAGAATTTTTACAGCAAAGTTATCCCAAAAAAACGCCAGCGCGCATTCTTTATGGCCAGTAGCACTGTATTAGAAAAGACGTCTTCTCCACTGGAATCTCAGAGGACTCTGCCGTCGATTTGTGCTCTGTAAATGTGCAATATTCAGCTCTCCTCCTCTCCAAAAAGCGAAATACTCATTGACGGGAAGCAATTCTCCATTGGCTATCCCCATTCCCATAAAACTGGCTCCTCTGGTTCGCCTTCCGTCTCTAATATCGTGGCTATATGATCGCCGCCGTTACCCAAAACATCAAGACGACGGGCGAACAGGGGGGGGGGGGGAGTGGGCAGTGAGAAGAGGAAGAAGAAAAGACTAGCAAATTAAAGTTGGGGCTCATTTTCCTTCGTTTCCCCCCCCCCCCCGCCCGGCTTCTCAAAAACTCAGCGTGGCGGCATCGAATTGCACACTGCTTCGTCGCAGAAAATCGAGAGCTTGAAGAATGAATAGGGGAAAATCTAGAATGCGTTTGTTATTGTCACGTCTTCTGAACTGGCAAGAAACGCTCAAAACGTTTGGGTTTTCATCCAGTCCAGAGCTCGGCCCTCTCTCTCTTTTGTCTCTCGGTTTCTCTGAAATTCTCCATAGAATCCATGCTAGGAATCCTGGGAAGCGCTCTCATTTTTGAGCTTTTTAAATGGAGCAGATGAAACTTCGATTTCCTTAGTTACAGAGTGCGGCATAAATAATAGGATGAGATTTTAAGAGTGAGATAAAAACCTTTTATTTTTGGGATTTTGACTGAAATTTTTAACATTTCAAGAATTTCCTTTGAGCCGATGATTGAGGCATAAATAATAAGATGAGATTTTGAGCCAGGTCTGGCGCCGGTTCCAGATACAACAAAAGCATAATTTTTTCGAGAAAATTGCTTGAGGAATTCGAATAAAAACGGAAAAATTTCGTTTTTTTTTTGATGAATTTGGAATAATTTTGAATAAAAATGAAATAAAAAGTTCGAGCCTGTACAATTTTGCTGAAAATTTTAACATTTCCAGCCTTTTCTTTGAGCCGGTGGCTCAGGCAACAGGCCTACACAGTGCGGCATAAATAATAGGATGGGTTTCAAGCGTCATAACTTTTGCAAAAAAAGTGGAATTGATATGAAATTTGGACAAAAGTTTACTCAAACTATATAGAAACAAACAAAATTAACATTTTTCGAATATTCTTCCATTCGCCTTCAGAAGTCGCTGGTAGTTGACGTCAACATCGTCCCAGGCCTTCAGAAGCGCCGTCTTCAGGGCACTTAAACTAGGCACATCTAGGCTTGTCTTCCAATGTTAATTTCATTTCTTTTTATATTGTCTAAGTAAGCTTTTGTCCAAATTTCATATCGATTCCATTTTTTTTGCAAAAGTTATGACGTCTGAAGCCCATCCTATTATTTATGCCGCACTCCCTACAGTCCTAGAGAATGGGATTGTCCACTTTTGTGCACTTCTGAGAATGCACAAAAGCTGAAAGTGCATCATTCTCTGGTCTATCTCGTTACCAACGTCTCAGGACACTGAAAAACAAGCCTAGATGTGCCTAGTTTGAGTGGCCTGAAGACGGCGCTTCTGAAGGCCTGGCACGATCTTGACGTCAACTATCGGCGACTTCTGAAGGCAAATGGAAGAATATTCGAAAAATGTTAATTTTCTTGGTTTTTGCATTGTTTAAGTAAACTTTTGCCAAAATTTCATATTGATTCCATTTTTTTTGCAAAAGTTATGACGCTTGAAACCCATCCTATTATTTATGCCGCACCTCTTAGAGTCCACTGGCGCTTCAAGAGCTGCTTGAAGTGCTTGGATTCTGGATTCTTGCCTCCCGGTATCCCATTTCTATAGGGACACGGCTCATTTTGATTGGTATTTGCAGCTCCCTGACCCCCTTCTTCCCATGCAGTTTTCAAACATCGTTTTTACCTCTGTTTCCCCTTTAATTACTACCCAATTCTCACGATAAATCTGTAAATCCGCCTCCTCTTTCAGCATGTCAATGCTCGCGGAAATGCTCCGAACTCGACGGGTCGACGAGCAATTCCTTCGTCATTCGGAATGGGCTCGCCGTCTCGGGATCCCGTTGATGGTCGCATTGGCAGGAATAAAGAGCATTTCCATGATGCTCTTCATCATTCTCCCATTTGCACTGACTCAAGTCGCCGGGCCGAGCACAGTGCTCGCCTTAATCTTCGCATTTCTGATTGTCTTTGTCGCCTGTAAGAATCATTCAAGCTTCAGATGACCCTTTAATAATCACTTTTTCAGCGGCCCATCTTTCGGAGCTCTCGTGCACAATGCCGAAGAACTGTGTACAGTATCATTTCGCTTATGCAGTTGTCGGCGAGCTTCCAGCATTTCTCATCGCCTGGATTAGCTTGGCGGACTACGTGGCGCAAGCTGCACTATTCTGCAAAGCCTGGGCGGATCATTTTGTAAGTTTTCGAAGTGCTAAAGGAGATGAGACAGTGAGGTTTTGCGTAAGATATTGGGCTACTGGTGTCTGCACACCAGAGTAGGGCGGAATAGGATTTTGGGAACTCGGAATCCGGAAAACGGAAAACGGAAAAACATTTTTTTCACGGAATCCGGAATCCGGAAGACGCAATGTAAAAAAAACGACGGAATCCGGAATTCCGCCCTTCTTTGCAGAGTAGGGCGGAATTGGATTTTGGGAACTCGGAACCCGGAAAACGGAAAACGGAAAAAAAACATTTTTTCACGGAATCTGGAATCCGGAAAACGGAATGAAAAAATCGGCGGAATCCGGAATCCGGAATTCCGCCCTTCTCTGCAGAGTAGGGCGGAATTGGATTTTGGGAACTCGGAATCCGGAAAACGGAAAACGGAAAAACATTTTTTTCACGGAATCTGGAATCCGGAAGACGCAATGAAAAAAACGGCGGAATCCGGAATTCGGAAAACGGAAAACGGAAAACGGAAAAACATTTTTTTCACGAAATCTGGAATCCGGAAGATGGAATGAAAAAAACGGCGGAATCCGGAATCCGGAATTCTGCCCTTCTCTGCAGAGTAGGGCGGACTTGGATTTTGGGAACTCGGAACCCGGAAAACGGAAAACGGAAAAAAAAACATTTTTTCACGGAATCTGGAATCCGGAAAACGGAATGAAAAAAACGGCGGAATCCGGAATTCGGAAAACGGAAAACGGAAAACGGAAAAACATTTTTTTCACGAAATCTGGAATCCGGAAGATGGAATGAAAAAAACGGCGGAATCCGGAATCCGGAATTCTGCCCTTCTCTGCAGAGTAGGGCGGACTTGGATTTTGGGAACTCGGAACCCGGAAAACGGAAAACGGAAAAAAAAACATTTTTTCACGGAATCTGGAATCCGGAAAACGGAAAACGGAAAAAAAACATTTTTTCACGGAATCTGGAATCCGGAAGATGGAATGAAAAAAAACGGCGGAATCCGGAATCCGGAATTCCGCTCTTCTCTGCAGAGTAGGGCGGAATTGGATTTTGGGAATTCGGAATTCGGAAAACGGAAAACGGAAAAAAAACATTTTTTCACGGAATCTGGAATCCGGAAGACGGAATGAAAAAAACGGCGGAATCCGGAATGCGGAAGGCGGAATTCCGCCCTTCTCTGCTAGGGAGGTTGTGAACTCACCATGGAGTTTCCTATGTGAATCGATTGATTAGAACACGCTGAGAAAGAATCTGTTTTCAGAATTCGCTGAACGCTTCAGCGAAGCGAGTTATTTCGATCTGAAATTCCAGCACTGACCAAACTCCACGATCTCTTTCTTTAGTTCCTCCGCCATATCATAGCCATATACAAGAAATGCTAGTTGCGGCAAGTTGGCAGAGTGGTAAGAGGCGGGGACAGTAGGCGGAAGGTGTGTGGTTCGGTCTCGGCTGGGTCATCTATTTTTTTTTCGCTTCGCTGAAGCGTTCAGCGAAATTCTGAAAAAAAAGAGAGCAGAGGATTCAGAAGGCACATAATCCATTAATTTTTGAGATGTTCACGTTGTTTCAGAATTTCAGAATTTCAGAATTTCAGAATTAATTCTGAAACTTCATTCGAAAGTTCAAAATTGGAAAATTGAAAATTGAAAGCTTTTTCAAAGCTTTTCAGAGTTCGAATTTCAGAAATCTTTCAGAATTTGCTGTTCCGCGGACTTCCAGCCAAATCCCTGAGCTTCGATGTGTTCTCAGAAGACTCATCCGTACTCTCCCCACAGATTGACATGCTAACAGTGCTATCGGCTCTGATAACCCTCTGCCTTCTGCTGTGCTCTCTTCGAGTCGTCGGGACGATTTGCGTCTCGCTGCTCGCAGTGACGCTGCTCATCGCCGCTTCGTGCACAATGGTGGCGTTCTTCCATTCGGACCCCGAAAACTGGATTAAGGCGGAGTTTTTCCATTTCGGCTATCAAGGAGTGAGTGTTTTGCTTGCGAGCAACAGAATAGAACTCGTAGGAAATCGGAAAATTATGAAAATAAAAAATAAAACTGTTAAAAAAGAATATTGTATTGTCGGTAAAAAAGAATTTCGTCGACAAATTTGTCGGTAAAAAATAATTTCGTCGACAAATTTGTCGGTAAAAAATAATTTCGTCGACAAATTTGTCGGTAAAAAATAATTTCGTCGACAAATTTGTCGGTAAAAAATAATTTCGTCGACAAATTTGTCGGAAAAAAATAATTTCGTCGACAAATTTGTCGGTAAAAAATAATTTCGTCGACAAATTTGTCGGAAAAAAATAATTTCGTCGACAAATTTGTCGGTAAAAAATAATTTCGTCGACAAATTTGTCGGTAAAAAATAATTTCGTCGACAAATTTGTCGGTAAAAAATAATTTCGTCGACAAATTTGTCGGTAAAAAATAATTTCGTCGACAAATTTGTCGGTAAAAAATAATTTCGTCGACAAATTTGTCGGTAAAAAATAATTTCGTCGACAAATTTGTCGGTAAAAAAATAATTTCGTCGACAAATTTGTCGGTAAAAAATAATTTCGTCGACAAATTTGTCGGAAAAAAATAATTTCGTCGACAAATTTGTCGGTAAAAAATAATTTCGTCGACAAATTTGTCGGAAAAAAATAATTTCGTCGACAAATTTGTCGGTAAAAAATAATTTCGTCGACAAATTTGTCGGAAAAAAATAATTTCGTCGACAAATTTGTCGGTAAAAAATAATTTCGTCGACAAATTTGTCGGTAAAAAATAATTTCGTCGACAAATTTGTCGGTAAAAAATAATTTCGTCGACAAATTTGTCGGTAAAAAAATAATTTCGTCGACAAATTTGTCGGTAAAAAATAATTTCGTCGACAAATTTGTCGGTAAAAAATAATTTCGTCGACAAATTTGTCGGAAAAAAATAATTTCGTCGACAAATTTGTCGGTAAAAAAATAATTTCGTCGACAAATTTGTCGGTAAAAAATAATTTCGTCGACAAATTTGTCGGAAAAAAATAATTTCGTCGACAAATTTGTCGGTAAAAAATAATTTCGTCGACAAATTTGTCGGTAAAAAAATAATTTCGTCGACAAATTTGTCGGTAAAAAAATAATTTCGTCGACAAATTTGTCGGTAAAAAAATAATTTCGTCGACAAATTTGTCGGTAAAAAATAATTTCGTCGACAAATTTGTCGGAAAAAAATAATTTCGTCGACAAATTTGTCGGTAAAAAAATAATTTCGTCGACAAATTTGTCGGTAAAAAATAATTTCGTCGACAAATTTGTCGGTAAAAAATAATTTCGTCGACAAATTTGTCGGTAAAAAAATAATTTCGTCGACAAATTTGTCGGTAAAAAATAATTTCGTCGACAAATTTGTCGGTAAAAAATAATTTCGTCGACAAATTTGTCGGTAAAAAATAATTTCGTCGACAAATTTGTCGGTAAAAAATAATTTCGTCGACAAATTTGTCGGTAAAAAATAATTTCGTCGACAAATTTGTCGGTAAAAAATAATTTCGTCGACAAATTTGTCGGTAAAAAATAATTTCGTCGACAAATTTGTCGGTAAAAAATAATTTCGTCGACAAATTTGTCGGTAAAAAATAATTTCGTCGACAAATTTGTCGGTAAAAAATAATTTCGTCGACAAATTTGTCGGTAAAAAATAATTTCGTCGACAAATTTGTCGGTAAAAAATAATTTCGTCGACAAATTTGTCGGTAAAAAAATAATTTTGTCGACAAATTTGTCGGTAAAAAATAATTTTGTCGACAAATTTGTCGGTAAAAAATAATTTCGTCGACAAATTTGTCGGTAAAAAATAATTTCGTCGACAAATTTGTCGGAAAAAAATAATTTCGTCGACAAATTTGTCGGTAAAAAATAATTTCGTCGACAAATTTTGTCGGTAAAAAATAATTTCGTCGACAAATTTGTCGGTAAAAAAATAATTTCGTCGACAAATTTGTCGGAAAAAAATAATTTCGTCGACAAATTTGTCGGTAAAAAATAATTTCGTCGACAAATTTGTCGGAAAAAAATAATTTCGTCGACAAATTTGTCGGTAAAAAATAATTTCGTCGACAAATTTGTCGGTAAAAAATAATTTCGTCGACAAATTTGTCGGAAAAAAATAATTTCGTCGACAAATTTGTCGGAAAAAAATAATTTCGTCGACAAATTTGTCGGTAAAAAAATAATTTCGTCGACAAATTTGTCGGTAAAAAATAATTTCGTCGACAAATTTGTCGGTAAAAAATAATTTCGTCGACAAATTTGTCGGTAAAAAATAATTTCGTCGACAAATTTGTCGGTAAAAAATAATTTCGTCGACAAATTTGTCGGTAAAAAATAATTTCGTCGACAAATTTGTCGGTAAAAAATAATTTCGTCGACAAATTTGTCGGTAAAAAATAATTTCGTCGACAAATTTGTCGGTAAAAAATAATTTCGTCGACAAATTTGTCGGTAAAAAATAATTTCGTCGACAAATTTGTCGGTAAAAAATAATTTCGTCGACAAATTTGTCGGTAAAAAATAATTTCGTCGACAAATTTGTCGGTAAAAAATAATTTCGTCGACAAATTTGTCGGTAAAAAATAATTTCGTCGACAAATTTGTCGGTAAAAAATAATTTCGTCGACAAATTTGTCGGTAAAAAATAATTTCGTCGACAAATTTGTCGGTAAAAAAATAATTTCGTCGACAAATTTGTCGGTAAAAAAATAATTTCGTCGACAAATTTGTCGGTAAAAAAATAATTCGTCGACAAATTTGTCGGTAAAAAATAATTTCGTCGACAAAAAAAATAATTTCGTCGACAAATTTGTCGGTAAAAAAATAATTTCGTCGACAAATTTGTCGGTAAAAAAATAATTTCGTCGACAAATTTGTCGGTAAAAAAATAATTTTCGTCGACAAATTTGTCGGTAAAAAATAATTTCGTCGACAAATTTGTCGGTAAAAAATAATTTCGTCGACAAATTTGTCGGTAAAAAAATAATTTCGTCGACAAATTTGTCGGTAAAAAATAATTTCGTCGACAAATTTGTCGGTAAAAAAATAATTTCGTCGACAAATTTGTCGGTAAAAAAATAATTTCGTCGACAAATTTGTCGGTAAAAAATAATTTCGTCGACAAATTTGTCGGTAAAAAATAATTTCGTCGACAAATTTGTCGGTAAAAAATAATTTCGTCGACAAATTTGTCGGTAAAAAATAATTTCGTCGACAAATTTGTCGGTAAAAAATAATTTCGTCGACAAATTTGTCGGAAAAAAATAATTTCGTCGACAAATTTTGTCGGTAAAAAATAATTTCGTCGACAAATTTGTCGGTAAAAAATAATTTCGTCGACAAATTTGTCGGTAAAAAAATAATTTCGTCGACAAATTTGTCGGTAAAAAAATAATTTCGTCGACAAAATTTGTCGGTAAAAAAATAATTTCGTCGACAAATTTGTCGGTAAAAAATAATTTCGGTCGACAAATTTGTCGGTAAAAAAAAATAATTGTAGTCGACAAATTTTGTCGGAAAAAAATAATTTCGTCGAAATTTTCGGAAAATTTTGTCGGTAAAAAATAATTTCGTCGACAAATTTGTCGGTAAAAAAATAATTTCGTCGACAAATTTGTCGGTAAAAAATAATTTCGTCGACAAATTTGTCGGAAAAAAATAATTTCGTCGACAAATTTGTTCGGTAAAAAATAATTTCGTCGACAAATTTGTCGGAAAAAAATAATTTCGTCGACAAATTTGTCGGTAAAAAATAATTTCGTCGACAAATTTGTCGGAAAAAAATAATTTCGTCGACAAATTTGTCGGTAAAAAAATAATTTCGTCGACAAATTTGTCGGTAAAAAATAATTTCGTCGACAAATTTTGTCGGTAAAAAAATAATTTCGTCGACAAATTTGTCGGTAAAAAATAATTTCGTCGACAAATTTGTCGGTAAAAAATAATTTCGTCGACAAATTTGTCGGTAAAAAATAATTTCGTCGACAAATTTGTCGGTAAAAAATAATTTCGTCGACAAATTTGTCCGGTAAAAAAAAATAATTTCGTCGACAAATTTGTCGGTAAAAAATAATTTCGTCGACAAATTTGTCGGTAAAAAATAATTTCGTCGACAAATTTTGTCGGTAAAAAATAATTTCGTCGACAAATTTGTCGGTAAAAAATAATTTCGTCGACAAATTTTGTCGGTAAAAAAAATAATTTCGTCGACAAATTTGTCGGTAAAAAATAATTTCGTCGACAAATTTGTCGGTAAAAAAATAATTTCGTCGACAAATTTGTCGGTAAAAAATAATTTCGTCGACAAATTTGTCGGTAAAAAATAATTTCGTCGACAAATTTGTCGGTAAAAAATAATTTTGTCGACAAATTTGTCGGTAAAAAATAATTTCGTCGACAAATTTGTCGTAAAAAATAATTTCGTCGACAAATTTGTCGTAAAAAATAATTTCGTCGACAAATTTGTCGGTAAAAAATAATTTCGTCGACAAATTTGTCGGTAAAAAAAATAATTTCGTCGACAAATTTGTCGGAAAAAAAATAATTTCGTCGACAAATTTGTCGGTAAAAAATAATTTTCGTCGACAAATTTGTCGGTAAAAAATAATTTCGTCGACAAATTTGTCGGTAAAAAATAATTTCGTCGACAAATTTGTCGGTAAAAAATAATTTTCGTCGACAAATTTGTCGGTAAAAAATAATTTCGTCGACAAATTTGTCGGTAAAAAAATAATTTCGTCGACAAATTTGTCGGAAAAAATAATTTCGTCGACAAATTTGTCGGTAAAAAATAATTTCGTCGACAAATTTGGTCGGTAAAAAAAAAAAATAATTTCGTCGACAAATTTGTCGGAAAAAAATAATTTCGTCGACCAAATTTGTCGGTAAAAAAATAATTTTGTCGACAAATTTGTCGGTAAAAAAATAATTTCGTCGACAAATTTGTCGGAAAAAATAATTTCGTCGACAATTTGTCGGTAAAAAAAAAAATAATTTTCGTCGACAAATTTGTCGGAAAAAAATAATTTCGTCGACAAATTTGTCGGTAAAAAATAATTTTCGTCGACAAATTTGTCGCGTAAAAAATAATTTCGTCGACAAATTTGTCGGAAAAAAATAATTTCGTCGACAAATTTGTCGGTAAAAAATAATTTCGTCGACAAATTTGTCGGTAAAAAAATAATTTCGTCGACAAATTTGTCGGTAAAAAAAAAAAAAAAAAATAATTTCGTCGACAAATTTGTCGGTAAAAAAAATAATTTTTGTCGACAAATTTGTCGGTAAAAAATAATTTCGTCGACAAATTTGTCGGTAAAAAAATAATTTCGTCGACAAATTTGTCGGAAAAAAATAATTTCGTCGACAAATTTGTCGGTAAAAAATAATTTCGTCGACAAATTTGTCGGTAAAAAAATAATTTTCGTCGACAAATTTGTCGGTAAAAAATAATTTCGTCGACAAATTTGTCGGTAAAAAATAATTTCGTCGACAAATTTGTCGGTAAAAAATAATTTCGTCGACAAATTTGTCGGTAAAAATAATTTCGTCGACAAATTTGTCGGTAAAAAAAATAATTTCTTCGTCGACAAATTTGTCGGAAAAAATAATTTTCGTCGACAAATTTGTCGGTAAAAAATAATTTCGTCGACAAATTTGTCGGTAAAAAATAATTTCGTCGACAAATTTGTCGGTAAAAAATAATTTCGTCGACAAATTTGTCGGTAAAAAATAATTTTCGTCGACAAATTTGTCGGTAAAAAAATAATTTTGTCGACAAATTTGTCGGTAAAAAAATAATTTCGTCGACAAATTTGTCGGTAAAAAATAATTTCGTCGACAAATTTGTCGGTAAAAAATAATTTTCGTCCGACAAATTTGTCGGTAAAAAATAATTTCGTCGACAAATTTGTCGGTAAAAAATAATTTCGTCGACAAATTTGTCCGGTAAAAAATAATTTCGTCGACAAATTTGTCGGTAAAAAAATAATTTCGTCGACAAATTTGTCGGTAAAAAATAATTTCGTCGACAAATTTGTCGGTAAAAAATAATTTCGTCGACAAATTTGTCGGTAAAAAAAATAATTTTCGTCGACAAATTTGTCGGTAAAAAATAATTTCGTCGACAAATTTGTCGGTAAAAAAATAATTTCGTCGACAAATTTGTCGGTAAAAAATAATTTCGTCGACAAATTTGTCGGTAAAAAATAATTTCGTCGACAAATTTGTCGGTAAAAAAATAATTTTCGTCGACAAATTTGTCGGTTAAAAAATAATTTCGTCGACAAATTTGTCGGTAAAAAATAATTTCGTCGACAAATTTGTCGGTAAAAAATAATTTCGTCGACAAAATTTGTCGGTAAAAAATAATTTCGTCGACAAATTTGTCGGTAAAAAATAATTTTCGTCGACAAATTTGTCGGAAAAAAATAATTTCGTCGACAAATTTGTCGGTAAAAAATAATTTCGTCGACAAATTTGTCGGTAAAAAATAATTTTGTCGACAAATTTGTCGGTAAAAAATAATTTCGTCGACAAATTTGTCGGTAAAAAATAATTTCGTCGACAAATTTGTCGGTAAAAAATAATTTCTGTCGACAAATTTGTCGGTAAAAAATAATTTCGTCGACAAATTTGTCGGTAAAAAAATAATTTCGTCGACAAATTTGTCGGTAAAAAATAATTTCGTCGACAAATTTGTCGGTAAAAAATAATTTTGTCGACAAATTTGTCGGTAAAAAAAAATAAATTTTCGTCGACAAATTTGTCGGTTAAAAAATAATTTCGTCGACAAATTTGTCGGAAAAAAAATAATTTCGTCGACAAATTTGTCGGTAAAAAATAATTTCGTCGACAAATTTGTCGGTAAAAAATAATTTCGTCGACAAATTTGTCGGTAAAAAATAATTTCGTCGACAAATTTGTCGGTAAAAAATAATTTGTCGACAAATTGTCGTAAAAAAATAATTTCGTCGACAAATTTGTCGGTAAAAAAATAATTTTCGTCGACAAATTTGTCGGTAAAAAAATAATTTCGTCGACAAAATTTGTCGGTAAAAAATAATTTCGTCGACAAATTTGTCGGTAAAAAATAATTTTGTCGACAAATTTGTCGGTAAAAAATAATTTCGTCGACAAATTTGTCGGTAAAAAATAATTTTCGTCGACAAATTTGTCGGTAAAAAATAATTTCGTCGACAAATTTGTCGGTAAAAAATAATTTTCGTCGACAAATTTGTCGACAAATTTGTCGGAAAAAAATAATTTGTCGACAAATTTGTCGGTAAAAAATAATTTCGTCGACAAATTTGTCGGTAAAAAATAATTTCGTCGACAAATTTGTCGGTAAAAAATAATTTCGTCGACAAATTTGTCGGTAAAAAATAATTTCGTCGACAAATTTGTCGGTAAAAAATAATTTTGTCGACAAATTTGTCGGTAAAAAATAATTTCGTCGACAAATTTGTCGGTAAAAAAATAATTTTCGTCGACAAATTTGTCGGTAAAAAATAATTTCGTCGACAAATTTGTCGGTAAAAAATAATTTCGTCGACAAATTTGTCGGAAAAAAATAATTTCGTCGACAAATTTGTCGGTAAAAAATAATTTCGTCGACAAATTTGTCGGTAAAAAAATAATTTCGTCGACAAATTTGTCGGTAAAAAATAATTTCGTCGACAAATTTGTCGGTAAAAAATAATTTTGTCGACAAATTTGTCGGTAAAAAATAATTTCGTCGACAAATTTGTCGGTAAAAAATAATTTCGTCGACAAATTTGTCGGTAAAAAAAATAATTTCGTCGACAAATTTGTCGGTAAAAAAATAATTTCGTCGACAAATTTGTCGGTAAAAAATAATTTCGTCGACAAATTTGTCGGTAAAAAATAATTTCGTCGACAAATTTGTCGGTAAAAAATAATTTCGTCGACAAATTTGTCGGTAAAAAATAATTTTCGTCGACAAATTTGTCGGTAAAAAAAAATAATTTCGTCGACAAATTTGTCGGTAAAAAATAATTTCGTCGACAAATTTGTCGGTAAAAAAAATAATTTCGTCGACAAATTTGTCGGGTAAAAAAAAATAATTTCGTCGACAAATTTTGTCGGTAAAAAATAATTTCGTCGACAAAAATTTGTCGGTAAAAAATAATTTCGTCGACAAATTTGTCGGTAAAAAATAATTTCGTCGACAAATTTGTCGGTAAAAAATAATTTCGTCGACAAATTTGTCGGTAAAAAAATAATTTTCGTCGACAAATTTGTCGGTAAAAAATAATTTCGTCGACAAAATTTGTCGGTAAAAAATAATTTTGTCGACAAATTTGTCGGTAAAAAATAATTTTCGTCGACAAATTTGTCGGTAAAAAAATAATTTTGTCGACAAATTTGTCGGTAAAAAATAATTTTGTCGACAAATTTGTCGGTAAAAAATAATTTTGTCGACAAATTTGTCGGTAAAAAATAATTTTGTCGACAAATTTGTCGGTAAAAAATAATTTCGTCGACAAATTTGTCGGTAAAAAATAATTTTGTCGACAAATTTGTCGGTAAAAAATAATTTCGTCGACAAATTTGTCGGTAAAAAATAATTTTGTCGACAAATTTGTCGGTAAAAAATAATTTCGTCGACAAATTTGTCGGTAAAAAATAATTTTTGTCGACAAATTTGTCGGTAAAAAATAATTTTGTCGACAAATTTGTCGGTAAAAAATAATTTCGTCGACAAATTTGTCGGTAAAAAATAATTTTGTCGACAAATTTGTCGGTAAAAAATAATTTTGTCGACAAATTTGTCGGTAAAAAATAATGTGAAAAATAATTTGTCGACAAATTTGTCGGTAAAAAATAATTTCGTCGACAAATTTGTCGGTAAAAAATAATTTTGTCGACAAATTTGTCGGTAAAAAATAATTTTCGTCGACAAATTTGTCGGTAAAAAATAATTTTGTCGACAAATTTGTCGGTAAAAAATAATTTTGTCGACAAATTTGTCGGTAAAAAAATAATTTTGTCGACAAATTTGTCGGTAAAAAAATAATTTTGTCGACAAATTTGTCGGTAAAAAAATAATTTTGTCGACAAATTTGTCGGTAAAAAATAATTTTGTCGACAAATTTGTCGGTAAAAAATAATTTTTGTCGACAAATTTGTCGGTAAAAAATAATTTTGTCGACAAATTTTGTCGGTTAAAAAAATAATTTTGTCGACAAATTTGTCGGTAAAAAAATAATTTGTCGACAAATTTGTCGGTAAAAAATAATTTTGTCGACAAATTTGTCGGTAAAAAAATAATTTGTCGACAAATTTGTCGGTAAAAAATAATTTCGTCGACAAATTTGTCGGTAAAAAATAATTTCGTCGACAAATTTGTCGGTAAAAAATAATTTCGTCGACAAATTTGTCGGTAAAAAATAATTTCGTCGACAAATTTGTCGGTAAAAAAAATAATTTCGTCGACAAATTTGTCGGTAAAAAATAATTTCGTCGACAAATTTGTCGGTAAAAAATAATTTCGTCGACAAATTTGTCGGTAAAAAAATAATTTCGTCGACAAATTTGTCGGTAAAAAATAATTTCGTCGACAAATTTGTCGGTAAAAAATAATTTCGTCGACAAATTTGTCGGTAAAAAATAATTTCGTCGACAAATTTGTCGGTAAAAAATAATTTCGTCGACAAATTTGTCGGTAAAAAATAATTTTGTCGACAAATTTGTCGGTAAAAAATAATTTTGTCGACAAATTTGTCGGTAAAAAATAATTTCGTCGACAAATTTGTCGGTAAAAAATAATTTCGTCGACAAATTTGTCGGTAAAAAATAATTTCGTCGACAAATTTGTCGGTAAAAAATAATTTCGTCGACAAATTTGTCGGTAAAAAATAATTTTGTCGACAAATTTGTCGGTAAAAAATAATTTCGTCGACAAATTTGTCGGTAAAAAATAATTTTGTCGACAAATTTGTCGGTAAAAAATAATTTTGTCGACAAATTTGTCGGTAAAAAATAATTTTGTCGACAAATTTGTCGGTAAAAAATAATTTTGTCGACAAATTTGTCGGTAAAAAAATAATTTTGTCGACAAATTTGTCGGTAAAAAATAATTTTGTCGACAAATTTGTCGGTAAAAAATAATTTTGTCGACAAATTTGTCGGTAAAAAATAATTTTGTCGACAAATTTGTCGGTAAAAAAAAATTTCGTCGACAAATTTGTCGGTAAAAAATAATTTTGTCGACAAATTTGTCGGTAAAAAATAATTTTGTCGACAAATTTGTCGGTAAAAAATAATTTTGTCGACAAATTTGTCGGTAAAAAATAATTTCGTCGACAAATTTGTCGGTAAAAAATAATTTCGTCGACAAATTTGTCGGTAAAAAATAATTTTGTCGACAAATTTGTCGGTAAAAAATAATTTTGTCGACAAATTTGTCGGTAAAAAATAATTTTGTCGACAAATTTGTCGGTAAAAATAATTTTGTCGACAAATTTGTCGGTAAAAAATAATTTTGTCGACAAATTTGTCGGTAAAAAATAATTTTGTCGACAAATTTGTCGGTAAAAAAAAATTTCGTCGACAAATTTGTCGGTAAAAAATAATTTCGTCGACAAATTTGTCGGTAAAAAAATAATTTCGTCGACAAATTTGTCGGTAAAAAATAATTTCGTCGACAAATTTGTCGGTAAAAAATAATTTTGTCGACAAATTTGTCGGTAAAAAATAATTTCGTCGACAAATTTGTCGGTAAAAAATAATTTCGTCGACAAATTTGTCGGTAAAAAATAATTTCGTCGACAAATTTGTCGGTAAAAAATAATTTCGTCGACAAATTTGTCGGTAAAAAATAATTTCGTCGACAAATTTGTCGGTAAAAAATAATTTCGTCGACAAATTTGTCGGTAAAAAATAATTTCGTCGACAAATTTGTCGGTAAAAAATAATTTCGTCGACAAATTTGTCGGTAAAAAATAATTTCGTCGACAAATTTGTCGGTAAAAAATAATTTTGTCGACAAATTTGTCGGTAAAAAATAATTTTGTCGACAAATTTGTCGGTAAAAAATAATTTTGTCGACAAATTTGTCGGTAAAAAATAATTTTGTCGACAAATTTGTCGGTAAAAAATAATTTTGTCGACAAATTTGTCGGTAAAAAATAATTTTGTCGACAAATTTGTCGGTAAAAAATAATTTTGTCGACAAATTTGTCGGTAAAAAATAATTTTGTCGACAAATTTGTCGGTAAAAAATAATTTTGTCGACAAATTTGTCGGTAAAAAATAATTTTGTCGACAAATTTGTCGGTAAAAAAAAATTTTGTCGAAAAATGCGTTTTTCGAAAAATTTCCGAAAATTTCTCGGGAAATTGTTCTCTCGTTGATTTCTCGAGAATTTTTCGAAAAATTTCTTGAAAAATCGCGAAAAATGATTTGAATGGAAATACGATAAACAACGCGCTTTGCGTTATATCGGAGTGTCGTTCGAATTATTATCGCCGTAAAAAAGTTCCGACATTTTTTCGAGCCCGCGAAAATCGGGATTTGAATTTAGAGGCTCCGCCCATTTCATCATCAGAGCGCATTTGATATATTTAAACATTCGAAGAAACGTGTAAAAAAATTCACGATTAATACAATTTCGTTCTTTTAATCCAGTTTAATTCTGAAAATTCAGAAGAAAAAATACAAATTCAAAAACTATATCGCGCATAGCAAATGCGCTCTGATGATGAAATGGGCGGAGCCTCTAAATTCAAATCCCGATTTTCGCGGGCTCGAAAAAATGTCGGAACTTTTTTACGGCGATAATAGAACTGTTTTAAAGTAAAACCGCATGGAAGCGGAACTCTATTCAATGGAGCGCGTTTGCTTTACAGTACTTTTCTGAGCGTTAAATCAACTAAAAATACTCTGGGTAAAGCAAACGCGCTCCATTGAACAGAGTTTTAATTCAATACAGTTTTCTTTTTTAGCAGTTCTATTCTCATTTTGTTCCGGTTTCACATACCCCCATCAACACCAATGGGGTGTCCAAACTCATGAATCGTTCTAGGTGCTCTACGCGATTTGTGCTCTTTGTGCATGCTACACTGGCATTGAGAGCACATCGTGCCTATTGGAGGAGACGAAGAACCCAAGGAAACGCATTTCAGCAGTTTTATCGTTTCTCGTGCTCCTCCTCACTACCATTTTCTTCGTTCTCTCCATCACTTTCAGGTAGGCTCCAAGGCTCATTTTTCAGTAATTTCAGATCACTATTTCAGTTTATCCACAAATGTAACATCGCTTAGTGAAGGCATCATGATCCCTGAAGTGTTTTCAGTCATCAACATCCCTTCTGCCAAGTGAGTTCCAGCTTTTCTTGCGAAAACACCAATTATTCTGATGATAGGCTTTTCTAGAACACCCACGCTACTTCCTTCCAGTGTTGAAACGGGTCGACATACCCCGATTCGCAACTTTTTTTGGCAATGAAAACCTGAAAATTTTAAGTGAATTTTTTGAGCAAGTAGTGCTCCCTTGCACCTCACTTTGCGGAGCACGCCGAGATCTTCAATTTGAGCTATTTTTCAAGCTTTCAGCTTCATTATGAGCGGAGTTGTGTTGCGGGCTAACCGCCCCGATTCACCTCGAACCTCTATTATGATTCACCTCTATTATAGAAGGGATCTTTTAATTGAAGGCTATTCTAATAGAAAGTCTATATAGCGACTTTGTCTCATGCTTCCGAACCTTACAATTGTTTTCTTGATCAGGGTTCAAGCCGCTGAAGCGCCCTCTAGTAGGCGAATAGACTGTGGAGAGTGCGGCATAAATAATAGGATGGGCTTCAAGCGTCATAACTTTTGCAAAAAAAGTGGAATTTATTTGAATTTTGGGAAAAAGTTAACTTAAACAAAACAAAAACAAATAAAATTAACACTTTTCGAATATTCTTCCATTCGCCTTCAGGAGTCGGCCACGGCACGCTGGTAGTTGACGTCAACATCGTCACAGGCCTTCAGAAGCGCCGTCTCCGGGGCAATATCTTGAAATTCCATTGTCCCATTGAGATTTTCAGTGAGCTAGAAGCGGGAGCTCTTTTCTTCTATTAGAGATGCAAACTTTGAAGATTCGCCAATCTAAGCCTAATTTCTCACAATTTTAGGCCAATCTTTGAAGGCTTGCAACTCCGGGCCAAATTTCTCACAAATCAAGGCCAAACTTGGAGATTCGCAAATTTAGGCTAAATTTCTTACAATTCTAAACCAATCTTTGAAAGTGCGTAAATCTAGCACAATTCTCTCACAATTCTATGCCAATCTTTGAAGGATCAGAAGTCTTGGCCAACTTTCCCACAATTCTAAGCCAAACTTCGAAGATTCGCAAATCTAGACCAACTTTCCTACACTTCTAGGCCAAACTGTCAATTTTCACAAGTCTTTGGCAAGTTTCCCATTTGCGGAGCTTTGGTGAGATGGGATAAATTAGCGGATGAGCTGAAGTTTCTGCTCAGAACTTCTAGAGCATCGACAGAAACACGGAGCCCATTAGCCCATCAGAAAACTGGCCCGCGCACGTTTTCCAAACCCTTTCCCTTGTTCTATACCAGTGTGTCGTTTCGAAAAATGCGTTTTTCGAAAAATTTCCGAAAAATTCTCGAGAAATTTTTCTCGTTGATTTCTCGAGAATTTCTCGAGAAATTTCTCGAAAAATCGCGAAAAGTGTTTTGAATGGAAATAGGATAAACAACGCGCGTTGCGTTATTTCGGAGTGTCGTTCGAACTAGTTTATTATTTTTTTTTATCGAAATTTTTTTTTCGAGAATTTCTCGAAAAATTTTTCTCGTTGACTTTTCGGAAATTTTTCGAGAATTTTTCGGAAAATTTTCGAGAAAAATGTCTCGAAATGCTTTCGAAACGACACACTGTTCTATGCAAAATCTGAAATCACAAGCTCTCATGCTCACCAACACACAGATCCTCGTCAAAAACCTGGTTTCGTCGGTTTCCGATGATTTCCACATCAGATAACTCTCCTGCCACCGCATCGTCACCACCAATCCCATCATCCGCATTCAGATCCTACTACGAGCAGGGTTTTATTCGAATGCGGTTCGTTTCACCGCTTCTATCTTCTATGCTTTTCTATTTTTGTTTCGCCGAACTGCAGCTAACTAGGGAACGCTGTAAACTCAGCATGGAGTTTCCATATTAGAATTAGAACTCGCTGAGAAAGAATCCGTTTTCAGAATTTCGCTGAACGCTTCAGCGAAGCGAAAAAAAATAGATGACCCCAGCCGAGACCGAACCCCACACCTTCCGCCTACTGTCCCCGCCTCTTACCACTCTTCCAACTTGCCGCATTTTTATCTTCTTGTAAATGGCTATGATATGGCGGAGGAACTAAAGAAAGAGATCGTGGGGTTTGGTCAGTGCTGGAATTTCAGATCGAAATAACTCGCTTCGCTGAAGCGTTCAGCGAATTCTGAAAGCGTGTTCCAATCTATCGATTCACATAGGAAACTCCATGGTGAGTTTAATCGAAAAGAGCTCTCTTCGCTTCCGGGCATAGCTAACTATAAGTTTCCGCTTCTATTGTATATTGGAAGAGCTAGAGCTTAACAATGAGAGAGCATTCAGTTGAGAGCCGAACGTTTTCATTTTCAGATATATGCTCTCGGTGTGCTCCGTTTGTGCGCTCTCTGGCGGAGTTTTGGCTTCATTTCTTCCAGCGACTCGGGTCATTGCAGCACTTTGTCATGGTAAACACGCTTTTTTTTTCTTTAGAATTTTAAAAAGAACCGGCGCGGTACGGTTGCTTTCTTCAAGCATTTCAAAGCAGAGAGCCTCCACAAAATGATACGCCACCTCAAAAAGTTTCAAAAAAACTCGGAAATGAGTTGCGACAGAAGTTTGAAATTTTTTGAGAAACTGCGTAAAATTGGCGTTAATTAGAGGTTTACATTAGAAACTTGAAGAAAAAACTTTAAAAAATTAAAAAAAATAAATTTTATCGAAAAACAAATTGAAGAAAAATTCCACAAAATGATACGCCACCTCAAAAAATTTCAGAAAAACTCGAAGATCAGTGGCGATAAAAGTTTGAAATGTTTTAAGAAAATGCGTAAAATTGGCGTTAATTAGAGATTTACATTAGAAACTTGAAAAAAAACTTTAAAAAGTTAGAAAAAATTGAACAAAACATTCCACATAATGATACGCCAGGTCACTAAAAATGCGGAAAATCTCGAGAATGAGTGGTGATAGAATTTTGACAACTTTTTTTAAATTCAATAAAATGAATCCGCAAATTTCAGCTTCTAAAGAATGAAAAATGACGTTATAACGAGTGCTCTTCTAATAGAGGGTTTCCAGGAGTTTATAGCTCTTCATAGTTGCCAATATGCTTCGTTCCAGATCGCTTGATTCCATATGCTCGTGATACTTCGACGAAGAGCCCGTATTTCGCAGTAATTCTGTGCACATTGCTTGTCGCTTTGTGCTCCATGATTCAGAAGACGATTCTGTTGAATTTCGTGATTTTTCTGGCTCCCGTTAAGCTGATAACCACAGTAAGTCTGCTCATTTCCAGCAGGACGATTCTGTGATTCTTCAGATTCTTCTTGTCTACATCCAGCATTATTATCCGGAGCAAATCGGCATCCCTGAGGAGACATCGAGTTACAAATCGATTGGTAAGAAGCGAACACGAGTTCATATCGACGACGGAGTCTCCATCGATGATTCAGTGGCGTCGGCGACGCAAAGAATCAGAAAAGCTGCCGACGACGATGAATCAGACGCCAGCCACTCGACATTCGACACAACTGCCTTTTTGTATATGAAAGCTTCGAAAATTGAGGCGGAGCGACTGCAGAGAAGGCTGGAAAAGGTGAGATTGACGATGCTCCGCAGCGCAATGAGCTCAAATTCTTCCAGGAGCAAATTGAAAAGGAAAAAGAAGAGCGTCATCCGGTGTTAGCCAAATCGGTTTCTCAATATCATTCGATGGATCAAAAGCAAATCAATAAATCAAAGAATCACGCTCACAACTGTATTGCTGAGCAATGTGCTGCTGAAAATGGTGATGGTAATCTTCATTTTCATTTTATAGGCATCTGTGGCGAAGCCGGGTCACGGATCCACAGAGTTGGGCGGTTTTGACATTATGAAAATTTCCGCATAAATTTAATTTTTTTTTAGAAATATATATCCAATATTCAAAAAAAAATATTCATATTTTGACAATAATATGGCGTTTTAGGATTTTAAAAAATTGAAAAAACATTAATACTCGGACTGTAAAATGAAACCGCTCGAAACACAAAATACAACTTTTAGTCATGCGCCTTTAACATACCGTAATTCATTACGATAGATTGATAAGCAGACGATAGACAGAAATTGCTTTATATATTCCTGAATGTCCCGACGTTTCCCAGGTTTCGCGCAGCTTCATGCTTTACCAAGTGCGAAGGTCATAGTGTGAAAAGTACGAAGATGCGCGGAACCCGGGAAGTGACGAGCTACACGAGAATAGAAAGTCTATTGACTTTTCCGCCAATATCTTATTCTTTTTTTTTTAGGATCTTTCCAAAAATATAGGAATTCTTCAAATTTTTGAAAATTCTCACATTGATGCTAATCTTTCAGATTACAATTCTCAAGAAGTGCACCTATTTGCAAATGAAGAGCCGGAACTCCCATTCTTCTCCACCTTCTCGTCGTCAGCTCCGCGTCCACGATCTCCCGGTGTCAGTTTTTCGAATTTCAACCGCTCTCAACGTCTTCTCTTCCTCTTCTGTTTCGTGACGTCGGCGTTCTCCGTATTCCTGAGGAACTACGCAATGCCGACGGCGACATGTTGGCTGTTAAGCGCCGGGTTTGTTGCCATTATTCTAGTATTCACTGTAAGTATTAACCGTCTGCAAACCAACGATTATCTGTATAAGTGAGTGAAGTGAGCTGCGCACTGAAAGGAGTCATATCCACGATTTCAGAAAAGAATCCAAGGTTACACTTTTCCCAACGGCTTCATTATTTTCACTGTTTCTTCTCCTAATCTCATTTTTCGGCAGTGTGCCGACTAGGGCTCTAGCCCATTTGACTATAACTTTCTTGATGGGTAAGCTAGTCATTTGTCTGAAAAAATACCACTTTGACTGAAATTTTACAGGAATCGCTTCCTATTTCCTCTACGGCTATCGTCATAGTAAGCATCGGAGAACTGCTTGTCTGATAATCGAAAATCGATTTTCCGAAACAGCCGAAGACCAATATTGCCCAATTATTGGGATCGATACTAGCTCTAACAGTGATTCATCTATCTGAATTCTCAATCCTCCTTGATATCTGTGATTTTCGTGTTCTACTATGCTAATAGTAAACTCATCGATTTAACATGTATTTTGCAATAATTTTTTGTTAAATTGAATGAAATATCATTTCTGATCAATCAATAAGCGATTTTTCCGTTTAGAAAGCTAGGGGAGAGATAGAATACAAGCTTCTCATGATCCAATTAAACTTTAAAAAAAAGCAAAAAAAAAATTCTCTAATAGCGCGGAATCGAACCCACACTCCCTGATTCCCAATCCTCTCTCTTCCCATGGGAACCAATTGGTTATCTCAACTTGGAGAATGCATAGAAGAAAGAAGGGGAATGAAGGGGGCGAGTAAAGGGCGCGGTGCTCAGGATTTTCAGATCCAATCGTGGTTTTCGTGCCACGGGTAAGCGCCACGCGTGAAAAAAACTCACAAATATTTTAACAGTAACAACAAACAATTGTACAAAAAAAATTAGAAAAGAGCTCGTTGTTTGATATTTGGAAGGCCGCTATCGATTTCGCTAAACTACTACTGCCCACCGAGAGAGATCTATGTATGTGCCAGGCACAAAAGTAGACTTGGCTTGTTTTCTGGTAAATTTTGCGAAAGAGGCGAGCCGAGTATGGTTTCTTGTCGATGGGGTCTAACTCGGCTGCTAGCTCGAAGATAGTTAGAGGAATATTTATTTGAATTAATAAAACGGTGGTTTGTAGTTGGCGGTGGTTCGGGTGGGACAGGAAGGGTGTATTGTCTCAAAAAATGAGAAACTGAAAAACCCAATTCGGTCGCTGATCGGGCTCTTTTATAACAATTCTGTGGCCTTCAAACATGATACAAAGGGGCGGGGTTACAATACAGAAGTCGGTATTTAATAAATCGGCTTTCATCTTTCTTTCATCCTTTGCCGACACGTGTTCCCCTTATGCTGCTGTAACTGTAGCTGTTGCGTGTAGGCGCTGCTCTCCTTCTATCTTTCTTTCATCCTTCGCCGACCAAGGTTATTCTTATGCTACTGAAGCTTCAAATCTTCTTTCCTCTGTCCTCTTTCCTCTTTCTGAGTCGTCGGTCACGACAGGGTCTTTGCTCTTATTGATACGGAAGCGATTATCGATATCAACGGAATGAAAGACCCGTCCGTTTTTCATTTAAATTTTCCATATTTTGATTTTTAAGCAACAAATTTCAATTTCAACATTTCCAGACTCTTAACGACGATCGTACGCAAAACAAAAGAGCTAACTGAATTGGCAGTGCTAGACAAAAAGGGTATCTCATTTTTTGTGGGTTTCGCAACAACTATTATAGTGAAATTCTGGGGGTATCGAAGGCTTCCTACCAACCTTTGAAGACTTCGCCAGCGTCCCATTTGGCGAAGAAAATAAAAAAAAATTGACCATCATCACGGACCACATTGGCAACGTCTGGGTAAACAACAGTACCATCCGCACAAGAGCAGCTCCGTCGTTCAGCACCAAATTTCAAAGCACCAACTCGATTAGATTCTGAAAATGATTATTGTTTTTCTGATTCTGCCGACTCGGACAATCTAGGGAGCATCAACTGTTGAATTGCTCACACCAATAAGCTAGTCCAATAGTTTGCGTCGAGAACAAAGGACGGATCGATCCGTCTCAACGCGTTTCCATTGAAACTAATAGTTTTGCAGTACAAGCATGACTATTTTTAGCCTGTTGTTCACCTATTTTAATCATATTTGCAGTCCGTTCCAAGAACACTTCAAAATTCTGAAATGTTCAAAGATTCTGAAATCTGGTTGAAAGATGATTGAAGCATTCTACTAGAGAAGTCGTCATAATCCTGCACGGATTCTCCAATTTGATGCTTTTTAATTGAAGCCATCATGTTTCCTTATAGGAACTGAATAAAAACCACTGATTTGAAAACTTTGTGTTTTCGGCAAAAATCGCATTTGGAATATTTACCCACCATTCACCTACCATAAACTTATCTGCGGCTGCTCACCAGCCACTCGCCTACCGTTCGCCTACCCTTCGCCTATAGCGGCTATTCACCTACCCTTCGTCTGCCAGCGGTTGCTTGCTGCGCCCCTTCACCCATCGCTGACCTATTTCTCGCCTATTAGCGTTCGTTCGCCTACGATTCACCCACAGTTCGCCTACCGCGCTTTACCTGTGGAAAAACAGCCGCCATAGCTCAGTCGGTTAGAGCGTGGGTCTAATAAGCCCAAGGTCGCAGGTTCGACCCCTGCTGGCGACAAACTTTTTTTTTTGCGTGCCCAGACGTGCTTCTGAATCTGCCACATCGTAACCCATAACAGAGGTCGCAGTCACGTTGATTCTTCTTGATAAAAAAGTGCGTTCATGGCCTGTTCTGTAGAGCGTATTTGCTTCGGGAAGTTGATTATATTCAATGACAGTGGAAGATTGGAGAAGAAGAGAAATATGAATTGACATTTACGGCTTAAAGTGCCTAGAATTCCAGATTTTTGATTGAAAAATCGATTTTAATTGGGGAATCAGACAACGTGACAAACAGAAACAATGACAGGGATTTTGGTGGACAAACTGAAGCGCAGACAGACGAACGCAGGTCTGGTCAGTCGCAAAGCCTAAGGCTTCCACGAAAGACGAAATAAGACTGTCTCGTCTCGTCTTCGTCATCGTCTAGAATTCGCCTGGCGTAGTTTGTTGACAACTTTTTTATTGCGTAAGACGAATGCAAGACGAACGAAGACGACCGACTAGACGCTGAGTAACTGTAGAAGTTCAATTCTGATCAGTGGATTTTCAATTTGCTTATTCTGATCATTTATTCATTATCAAATCGTGTTATGGTGGGTTTTATGCACATATTTTTCGCTTTTTAAGTATTGAAAATGTCGATTATTAAAGATGTAATGATGATTGATGATCGATGTAGAGTGCTGAATTTAACAAGGGAGGCAAACACATTTTCCGTTGAAGCAGCTACGAAAATCGCACCCCTGAAAGTACATGTTCATT
The DNA here is from genome assembly GCA_003052745.1 of Caenorhabditis inopinata. NCBI lineage: Eukaryota > Metazoa > Nematoda > Chromadorea > Rhabditida > Rhabditidae > Caenorhabditis > Caenorhabditis inopinata. Next base: position 3,687,336 of record AP018152.1, on the reverse strand, counting down.
TTCTTATGAAAACCGACGAACATAGCCAATTTAATGGCAAAATTTAATGGAAAATTGATGGAAAATGTCTGAAACTTGCTGAAAATCGAATTCACAACTCACTGGGCAAAGGATAGATTTACAGACCGCTTCGTCGCAACGGGTAAGATCAATGAAACCCATCTCGGCGAGAGCGATGAGAAGGATGAGAAGAACAGCGTATTTGAGCATTATGAAATGTCTGAAATTGCTGGAAATTTAGAATACAATGAGCTCCGAATTAAATGATAAAAATGCGGAAATAAAACATTGAAAGAAGCTAAATGCTCCGTGCTTCATGTGCTGGAAATGAATATAAAATGCTCAGAATTACAGAAAAAATACCATTTTTATAGAAGCCCATTCGAAGCATTAGTCATCTTTATTTGTTTCTTTTTTCAGAGAAATCAAAAATGTTTCGAAAATTATGACGCTGTTCAGGTGCAGCAGCACTGTACATCATGCGCTTCTTTGTTTGTTTCCAACCTGGCAGTTTCCACCCTTTGATAGAGAGAATTTCAGCAAAAAAACATAACGGGGAGTTTCAGATTTCTAAGCGATTAACTTAACCTGGTCAGAGGGGGGGGGGTGTTCAATGAGAAGCGTTAAACATGACCTCTCAAAGACGGGAGTTCCAGTTGCTGCATTACAAGCTAAGCTCTTGGTAAGTTCCGGTCATTTTAGATCAATTTGATGAGCTCTATGACACCTTCAACTCCGTTTCACCAAATTCACGTCATTTTGAGGATTTTCTGAAATTTGAACAATTTTTATGCAAAAAACTAATTATTGGTGTCTGTCTGTACATTTGTTTGTCCTGTCAATTCTTATAGAATCCTTCGTTCTTGCCTGTCCGTCTATCAGGATGCAAGTTAGTTTTTTGAATCAAAATTGTAAAAAAAATGACGTGAAACTGGTGAAACGGAGTTGAAGGTGTCATAGAGCTCATCAAATTGATCTAAAATGACCGGAACTTACCAAGAGCTTAGCTTGTAATGCAGCAACTGGAACTTCCGTCTTTGAGAGGTCATGTTTAACGCTTCTCATTGAACACCCCCCCCCCTCTGACCAGGTTAAGTTAATCGCTTAGAAATCTGAAACTCCCCGTTATTTTTTTGCTGAAATTCTCTCTATCAAAGGGTGGAAGCTGCCAGGTTGGAAACAAACAAAGAAGCGCATGATGTACAGTGCTGCTGCACCTGAACAGCGTCATAATTTTCGAAACATTTTTGATTTCTCTGAAAAAAGAAACAAATAAAGATGACTAATGCTTCGAATGGGCTTCTATAAAAATGGTATTTTTTCTGTAATTCTGAGCATATTTTGTTCATTTCCAGCACATGGAACACGGAGCATTTATCTTTCGGAGCACTTCCAATTTTGAGTTGTTTTTTTTCCGTATTTTTGTCATTTAATTCGGAGCACATTGTATTCCAAATTATCAGCAATTTCAGCCATTTCATAATGCTCAAATACGTTCTTCTTGTCATCCTTCTCATCTCTCTCGCCGAGATGTCCTACCCCAATTTCCAGCGTTGCATCGAAACGATCTGCAAACAATTCACTTGCGCGGTGAGTGATTAGGCGCGGGGTTGTAAATTGAAAGAAAATTTCTGGAAATTTGAAGGAAAAATACTGAAATCGAAAATATTTCTTACAAAATGAGCATTTTTTAATATTTTTTGGGAGAGGTGAATTAAAAATAATTTTTTTGAAGCCTCTGAGATATTCGACTGAAAATTATCGATTCGATTTTCATTTTCAGCAAGTTTCAGACGCTTTCCTTCAATTCTTCATGTAAATGTTTGCTTTAACTCTATAAATTTGTAGAATCAAATTGAATATGTTCGTCGGTTTTCAGAAGAAAAAGTGATCTTTCAGAACTGTGGATATGGCACCTGCGAGATGAACCGGTGTACGTGCAGCTCCTGTCCATAACGTTTCATCGATGATCAATCATCATTACATCTTTAATAATCGATATTTTTAATGCTTAAAAAAGCGGAAAATATGTACTGAAAACCGAGCATTTAATGATTTGATAATGGATAAATGATCAGAATAAACAAAACGAAAAATCGATTGATCAGAATTGATTGAATACAAAAAAGAAAATGTTGGAATTCGAAGAAAATCTCAGAATCAAAGGAATTTGAAATTCCGAAATTCAAAAAACCAAAATTCAAATTTATAAAGATAAGAAATTTATCAATTGATCCGATTCACTGAAGAAATTCAATATTCCCGATGACAAGTGGTCCCAAGCAGCACAGGACCGAAAAAACCGGAAAGAGACGTGTGTTCCTGGCGCTGAAAACACCACAGAGGACTACCGGGCGTCCAAGTGTCCTTCTTAAAACCTTTAATTCAATCACATTGAGATAGTATCAGATAACTCAGTTTTGTTCTGCATTCATGGATTACGAAGATTTAAAGGAATTCCAGAAACAATGTTTTCAGACAATGGACTCTGTTAATGCATTCTTTTCTTTTCATTTCTCTTCAATTGGAATCTGTCAATATCCATCGTTGATGTAGACGTGGCAAATCAAGAGTCTTAGATATTTTACAACTTTAAAATTGACCAAATTTCTATTTACTCGCTCTTCGCCTTTCGATTCGCATTTCTCGCCCCAAGTTGTTGAAGAAGCATTGGATAGCTATGTGGTGGCTGAGCTTTACCCGTGGGCCATGATCCATCACATTCCGTAAGGCTTCCCATTCCGCATTCTCTGCTATCTCTTCTTCCGAATCAAAGTAATCGGACCTCGGATCCTACGGGGCTTGGAATCGATCAAAGTGTCGATGGTTGATTGGGGAATCTTCTTCCACTCCTCCTGGAGAAGTTTGAAATTCAATGTTTGAAGCAGTTTTACCGGTCAATCTCTTTTCAAATCCCTCCCATAAGTGCTCAATGATGTTCTGGTCCGTGCTTTGACTCAGCCAATCCAAAAGAGTGACACGGCGGTGGTTGAACCAGTCGTGCACGTGATGAGAACGATGCTTGGGATCATTATCCTGCTGATACACAAAGGTACGGCCTACGCTAGAAAAGGCACAGGATCTCATGATGTTCTCCAAAATATTCTCATATCCGTAGCGGACGAGATTACCGACGATACGCTTTAGAGGACCCATTCCCGTGGCGGAGAAGCAACCCCAAACAATGCAGGAACCGCCACCGTGCTGCATGGTTGGCAGTTGATACTTGGGGACGTAGCGAATGCCGGTAGGACGACGAATCCACTTCACACCGTCACTTCCAAACAAGTTGTACTTGCTTTCGTCCGACCAGACAATATTGGCCCAGTCCTGGCGGGTCTAATGAAGATGACTTCTGAACCAGATGGTTTGGGGTTGCTTCTCCGCCACGGGAATGGGTTTTCTCAAGCGCATCGTCGGTAATCTCGTCCATGAGACCCTGGGCACTTTCTTGCGTAGGCCGTACCTTTGTGTATCAACAGGATAAGGTTCCCAAGCATCGTTCTCACCATGTGCGCAACTGGTTCAACCGCCGCCGTGTCACTCTTTTGGATTGGCTGAGTCGAAGCTCGGACCAGAACATCATTGAGCACCTCTGTGAGGAATTTGAAAAGAGATTGACCGGTAAAACTGCTTCAGACATCGACAAGAAGTTCAAACTTCTCCAGGAGGAGTGGAAGAAGATTCCCCAATCAACGATCGACACAATGATCGATTCCATGCGCCACAGATGCCAGGCAGTAATTGATGCAAATGGTTTTCCCACAAAATATTGAAATCTCGCAGATAGAACAATTTCTAAGAGCACGAAGTTTCATTGAAGAAATATGGGTTTTTGTTTTTTCCGTTCTTTTTCAAATTACTCTATTATGAATTAGTCTCACAAATCCAAATGTTTTTAACTGATACAGTGTTGTTTCGTGATCAAACTGTGAAAAAATCAGATTGATTCGTTTTATATCGAATGAGATATGGTCGAAAAACCATAATATGATACCTTTATGGCCGGTACTGTAGTTTAAGGTTATATTAGAATTTCTGGATGAATGATTACCGATTTGTTCATCGTTCAGAATGAGTGGACCTGACTCTTTGAGAAGCTCCTGCGAGGTTTTCTTGGAGCGCTTTCTGGATTTGGGTGTCTCTTTGATCTCCGTGGTCTCCTTGATAACTGGCGGAGCCGTGGTATCAGTGTTTTCAGGAGTATTCTTCGGTTCTGGAGAACCGTTCTTGGGAGACTTGTTAGATTTGTTGCTCATATTGATTGAACTGTATAACCCTTAAAAAAGGAATTGATTATCGATACAGTGCATAATGATAATTCAAAGGTAATATTATTGGGTGTTGAACCATTTAATGAATTTCAGAGGTTTTTCTTTAATTTTTTGCCTTTCTCAGGACGGACGCGGTCAAAAGGACCTCGACTGATGGCTTGCCACACCTCACGGGCGCCCCTCTCCCGTGAAACCATCAGTCTGACGTCAGAAATTTGAAATTTTAAGAAAAGGTACCTTTGGTTTCAAGCATTTTGTTTGTTTGTTGAGCTCGTGGTGTCTCTCTTCTCGTCGACTTTTCGCCTGGAATAAATGAAGTTACCACTGAAATTATCGACTTTTCCACAAAACTTTCCTAAATTGCGCTGACAGCACCCTTTTTCTCAGTTTTCTCCGCTCGTCATGTTCTTTCACTCATATTTTCAGAGTTTCAGACCGGTCGATGCACCATGTCGTGAGGCCGTGTGAAGCTAGTGACGGGGTAGCCGGCCTCAGCGAGTAACGGAGAGAAAAAGAGTCGAAGGGATGTCTGTAGCGAGCGCAATAGAGGGATAAGCAATGTGGATAAACGATAAACAAGGATTCATCCGTGGTTGGAGACGGAATCGGGGAAGGAGTCGATGACGAGGTGTGGGAGTCTTGGACGAGATCTGGACGACTTCGGAGACGTGGTAATATATAAAATTGATTCTGACGACGTAACGTGAAGAAAAACAGCGAAACGTTACGTAAAAAACGGCAAAAAAATCTGCAGAAGTAAAAAAAAACGAAACTCGATTTTTTGGCCTAATTTAAGGTGAGCAACGGGCGCATGCCGCACCGGGTCTCGCCGCGCGCGGCGGACTACGATAGCGGCGGAAAGGGCGCGACGTTTGAATTTAGGTTTTGAATGAAATGAGTTAGAGGAACGGAATAAACGGTAATAAAAGGGGAAAACCTACAGTTTTTTGTGGTGAAGTAATTTTGATAAATTACAGATTATAAAGCTGTAAGGTTGTGGGTTTTGCGGAGGCATAATCCACAACAAGATGGCCGTAGGCCGCATTTCTCTTCCAGCAGCGCCGCGTCGCATTGCAAGTTTTATTTAATTTTTTATATTTCTATAAGGTGGATTATGAAAAATAAGTTTTTGAATCAAGGAATGTCTATGCGAAGTCGTTTTTTTTCTTCTGAAAAAATTTCAATATCGGGACACTGCTCTTGGAGCCACAATTGCAGTTTTGAAAGAAAGAAAAGCTGATAAAAAACATCTTAAATTACCGTAAAGACTTAAATAGACTTGCATGAATACTATGGTGCCTTTTTGAGAGCAATACTATTAGAGGGATAGTCAATAAGGGGTCTTACTCTTCTCGCCGCATCGGAAGATGTTCTTCTTTCGTCTTGTTGGAACGTAAAAAATCAGCTTGATGAAAACTAAAAATAAATTTAAAAAAAAACGAAAAAATAGAAAAAACGAAAAAATTTGAAAAAAATTAAACACTTTTTGCAATGATGCAATTTCATTTTCTGTAAATTGCCATGAGACTGTTCCGCAACTACAGTTGAATTTTCACAACAAAATATCTGTTTTCAGCGAAATTATTCAAAAAAAACACCCGCGCGCATTCTTTATGGCCAGTACTGTAGTTTTACAGAGAGCGCTAAAAGTATGGTAACACATTTGTCTCTGAAAATCAGAGATTCCGGATTCCGCCGTTTTTTTCATTCCGTTTTCCGGATTCCCAAAATCCAATTCCGCGCTACCCTGCTGAAAATGTTATTAGATATACTCGAGTAACACTAGCAATTTCATAGAACAATTTTATTGGCAGACAACAAAAATACGCACGATGTTAAATTGATTTTTTCAACAATCAAAAGGAAATTCAAAATTTAATTTTCATTTTATTGGAAAAAAACTACAGCGATAAAAACAAGGAAAAATCGATAATTAGGAAGTAAAAGTAAAATATAAAGGTGATATTTCAGTGGCCGCTACCGGAAATCATCGAAGGAGTCCACATGTATAAAGCGTCCGCCTAAGAACTTGTCTGTCAAGTACTTCATGGCTTCTTTCAGCGTCTTATTGTACGCCACCCTCTCGATTCGAATTTCTTGCCCCAAGTTGTTGAAGAAGCATTGGATAGCTATGTGGTGGCAGACATTTACCCGTGGTCCATGATCCTTCACATTCACACTTTTCGCATTCTCTTTTATCTCTTCTTCTGAATCAAAGTAATCGGACCAGCAGGTATCGAAAGTCCCCGGCTTCATTGATTTCAGATATGGAAAATTATAGTCAACTAGTTTGTTGTTCTCATCGCTCTCGAATCCGTATTTCGACTCTATTCCTTCTCCGACAGCTTCGCAGATCAATGTCACTTTGTATTCCGTATTATTTATTTTTAATACATTAGAGCTATGGAGTAGGTAGTCGATTTTCAGCGGAATTTGTTTCTCCAATTTCTCGATCGACGGACAGCATCGAGCTATGTTGAATCTGAAATATTTCGGTTTTCACGAGCTCTCAGGAAAAATGATCGGCTTTGGCTCTTGCCATAATGCCAAAAATAGAATTTCAGAGTGAATCTGACTAGTTTTCTGTGCCACTTCTCCCTTTGATGTCATGGCTATCGCAAGGAATTTCCGTGAAAAGTCAGGTCTCACCCGGAAATCAGATTCCGAAAACAACCGTATTCTTGGGAGAAGTCGCACAATAATTTCTTTTTTTTTCGAGTTTTCAGTGAAGAAAGAGCAAAAAACTCACCTTTGATTCGCTTCCATATGGGATAATACGCATCGTAGACTAAGGTAGGACAGTGGTTTTCCGGCTGACATATTGTTCTGAAAATTAAGAATTTGAAAAACTGAAAACGCACAAACGCATACTGTAATTACTCTAATTTTCCGGCAATGCCCTACCATAACTTTCAGTCCGTTTATCTCAGGTCATAGTAATTGACAAAACGTGTAAAGCACTTTGCAGCTCTTCGGTATCAATCAGAAACTGAGATAAACAGATTTCGAATTATGGCATAGGCGGGGGGGGGGGGCGCCAGACTATTACAGTACACAAGGAATGTCATAACGAAAGAGAAAAACGAATGAAATGCAAAAAATATTTCTAAAAACTAAAAAACTCGTACAAGAGATTGTACTGTTTTCAGCTCAGCTCAGTGTGATGAGGGCATACTACAAATGAGCATCGAGCAGAAGTGACTCGGAATGAGTAGTGGAAGGAAGAAGGAGGCGTGTCTCTTCTTGTGGGATCTTTATCCATAACATTACCCAGTCACCCGGCGGCATGACAGTCAAAGGTTCATTCGCTCTTCTTCTTGGCACATCTTGGCACATTGACACAGTTGGCACATCTGCCATTTCCATCTCATCATCACATTTAGTGCTCACCTGTAATGAACAATCTCGACCATCGTGACGCGCGTCTCTTCTCTCATGTTCTCTCTCGCACGTCGATTCCCCTGGAGCATTTCAGCGTTGTGAAACACTTTGAATATCAGCGAAATGTTGAGCGGCACCGTGAGATCTCGGATAGTATACAACGGTAGTCTTGTGATCAATTCCATGAGATTCCATGACATATGTTTCAAGTGGTTACTCATGAGTTGAGTTCTGTTCGTAGAGTTGAGATGAGTAAGTCAGAAGAATCGAGAAAGTGAGCGCATGTTCGAAAGGCTGCAATTCTGCCGAAAAAAAAAGAATAAAAGTCATGGATAAAACAACACCTAGTTGTTGCTTCATGTTGCTCTAGAGAAAAGGGCATTTTCAAACCACTCACAAACAGAATTTTTCTGATAAAAAAATGAAGATATTTGAGTCTTCGTCTTTTCAGAGTCCGAATCATTGAGGAACAGTGAAGATGTGCTCTTCGGTCTTAAACGTTTTTCGACAATAATTACCATAAATTCAAAAGTATTGATAATTGTATTGTTTACAGTGCCCTTCAAAAGTCTAGACACTCCCCATCGATTCTGAATTTTCTGACCGAAATGAAGAAATATCGGTTAATGCAGTTCGATCAGGCGTGTAAGAAAACCTACGGGTGAAAAATGTCAATCGGATCCGATGTTCGGTCTAGAGCAGATAAATCAGAAATCGGCGCCGTCAAAAGTATTGTTAACAAAATTTGGTCAAAAAGCTTCCAAACTTTTCTTTAACAACTCCAAATTGCGATGAGGCCGTGCTTGAACTCTCTATTGAATAACTCCCCATACCGAATAGTTTTGTCCCAGCACATGCTTCTTCAAAATTTCCTCCAAATAGTAGTAATAATAGTAGCCATATTTTCAACAAAATGGGACAACTGTTTCGGGTCGTTCAGTGCAAAATTGTAGAATTGAAAAGTCAGATTATTGTATGCTCACAGTTGAATCAGTTGCTCGTTTACGTGGTTTCAGATTCTTTTACTAAAATAAAAGAACAAAATACGAATTTCACAACGAATAAAATATAATAAAGAAAGAGCAATAATAGTAATATTTTATTCGATGAAGAGCACATAGAGCTCATACTCATGAAGCAACAACTAGGTGTTGTTTTATCCATGACTTTTATTCTTTTTTTTCGGCAGAATTGCAGCCTTTCGAACATGCGCTCACTTTCTCGATTCTTCTGACTTCCGAACACAACATCAACTCATCTCAACTCTACGAACAGAACTCAACTCATGAGTAACCACTTTAAACATATGTCATGGAATCTCAAGGAATTGATCACAAGACTACCGTTGTATACTATCCGAGATCTAACGGTGCCGCTCACAAGGCTGAAATTCTGAAAATGCGAGAGTGACCCTGAGAGAAGAGACGCGCGTCACGATGGTCGAGATTGTTCATTACAGGTGAGCACAAAATGTGATGATGAGATGGAAATGGCAGATGTGCCAACTGTGTCAATGTGCCAAGATGAGCCAAGAAGAAGAGCGAATGAACCTTTGACTGTCATGCCGCCGGGTGACTGGGTAATGTTATGGATAAAGATCCCACAAGAAGAGACACGCCTCCTTCTTCCTTCCACTACTCATTCCGAGTCACTTCTGCTCGATGCTCATTTGTAGTATGCCCTCATCACCTTGAGCTGAGCTGAAAACAGTACAATCTCTTGTACGAGTTTTTTAGTTTTTAGAAATATTTTTTGCATTTCATTCGTTTTTCTCTTTCGTTATGACATTCCTTGTGTACTGTAATAGTCTGGCGCCCCCCCCCCCCCGCCTATGCCATAATTCGAAATCTGTTTATCTCAGTTTCTGATTGATACCGAAGAGCTGCAAAGTGCTTTACACGTTTTGTCAATTACTATGACCTGAGATAAACGGACTGAAAGTTATGGTAGGGCATTGCCGGAAAATTAGAGTAATTACAGTATGCGTTTGTGCGTTTTCAGTTTTTCAAATTCTTAATTTTCAGAACAATATGTCAGCCGGAAAACCACTGTCCTACCTTAGTCTACGATGCGTATTATCCCATATGGAAGCGAATCAAAGGTGAGTTTTTTGCTCTTTCTTCACTGAAAACTCGAAAAAAAAAGAAATTATTGTGCGACTTCTCCCAAGAATACGGTTGTTTTCGGAATCTGATTTCCGGGTGAGACCTGACTTTTCACGGAAATTCCTTGCGATAGCCATGACATCAAAGGGAGAAGTGGCACAGAAAACTAGTCAGATTCACTCTGAAATTCTATTTTTGGCATTATGGCAAGAGCCAAAGCCGATCATTTTTCCTGAGAGCTCGTGAAAACCGAAATATTTCAGATTCAACATAGCTCGATGCTGTCCGTCGATCGAGAAATTGGAGAAACAAATTCCGCTGAAAATCGAGTACCTACTCCATAGCTCTAATGTATTAAAAATAAATAATACGGAATACAAAGTGACATTGATCTGCGAAGCTGTCGGAGAAGGAATAGAGTCGAAATACGGATTCGAGAGCGATGAGAACAACAAACTAGTTGACTATAATTTTCCATATCTGAAATCAATGAAGCCGGGGACTTTCGATACCTGCTGGTCCGATTACTTTGATTCGGAAGAAGAGATAAAAGAGAATGCGAAAAGTGTGAATGTGAAGGATCATGGCCCACGGGTAAAGCTCAGCCACCACATAGTTATCCAATGCTTCTTCAACAACTTGGGGCGAGAAATTCGAATCGAGAGGGTGGCGTACAATAAGACGCTGAAAGAAGCCATGAAGTACTTGACAGACAAGTTCTTAGGCGGACGCTTTATACATGTGGACTCCTTCGATGATTTCCGGTAGCGGCCACTTCTTTTCATTTTTTATCTCTTTTCATTTTTCGTCTATAACTTTTTTTTAAATAATAAATATAAACTCAAGATTTTTTGTGAAAATATGTCAAATTGAACCAGAAATATGATTCAAATCAATTTTTCTCGATAAAGAAAATATTTTCGGAAAATTTTGAAATGCTGGATTTTGTTGGGAATTGTCAACCCAACCGTTTCAATATATAGTTCCCCCTCATAACACCCCTTCAAAAATATATTTCACATATATTTTTAATATGGTTATTGTAACTGTAAACTCACGCCCGCCCCTTCTTGCTCATCCTGTGATGACGAAACGTGTTGTTGTTTACGAATCAAAATCATATTTAAACGTGTTATTCATTTTCTTGCGCAAATCTTGTTATTGTTATTGTAACTGTAAATGCGCGCTCACGTCCCGCCCGTTCATGCTCATCCTATGAAAACGAAAATTGTTATTGGTTTACGACTCGTATTCTTGTTTGAATTTATCATTAATTTTTCTTACAATCTACATTCAAATGGATTTTCTCTCTTTAATTTTAACTTTAACTTTAACTTTAACATCATCTTCAACTTCATCTTAAACTTACTTAGTTACTTAGTTACTTAGTCGATCCGTCAATCGCTTGTGTGAGCGCGGATCACAGCTAGCTTTCCAAGCATGCATACAACTTCTGTTCTCGTTCCAAAATCATTTCGATCTTTTCCATCATGGTTTCAATATTCCAAATATTGTCTTTCTCGGCATCGTCTTCTTTTTCTCGTAAGATTTTTTCGCGTAGTTGGGTCGAAAATTTTCCTATGATCATGGTCTTAACCATTCTAACATCGACATTCTCGTTGAATCTACGTAGTTGGTCGATTATGATGAAAATTCTGTCAAACATCTTCTGCTGGTCCGCGATTGAGTCCGAAGTTGGTTGGATAAATTTCAGTTGATCCGTTAACTCTTCAATGACCGTTTCCTGGTTACCGTAGCGTTTCTTAAGGAGTTTGACTGCTGCTGCGTAATTGTCTCCATGAATTGCGTACCTCTTGATCAATTCCAAAGCCGGTCCTTTCAGATAATAATGTAAATATGTGAATTTTGTCATATCTGACAGGTTCTTATTATCGAAAGCATCTTCGAATATTGCCCAAAAGTTAGCAAATTGAGTCATATTACCATCAAAATATGGTATCTGGATTTTGGGTAGTGAAGCGTAGCCATTGTTGCTTGTTACTAAATCTGAGCTTCCAATATCCATTGGTGTTGGTGTTGTGACGGTCGCGTCCTTTTTATTGTGATCCGTTGCCGCCAAATTCGCGTTTTCCAAGAATCGCCAAATTTCCTGCATTTCGGTTCCACAAGCGTAAATTTCTTCTCCATCCGTAACACTTTGTTCCGCTGATCTCATCTGCTTGCTGTATACATCTCTTTCTTGTTCATTCACTGCTTGGTACTTCTGGGCTTCATCCACGAAGCTTTGAATCGCGATTTTCAGGTGGTCGATCTTCTTGTCTAGCGTATTGAGGTGAGCGTTAAGTTCCGCTTTCACCATGATTGTTGGGGTAGTATCTCGATTTTTTTCCAAAAACTCTCGCACTTGTCCCGCTTTTCGATTTTCTGATTCCATAGAATGGATTATTTTGAGATAAAGATTTTCTATTTTTGAAGAAATCATGTTTTTTAACGTACAGTTTAGTATAGACTGCAGTAGTTGACAAGCTTGGTGTCCAAATAGAATATCGGGGTGCCACGCGGAATTTGCTCCTTTTTCGATTGGGTCGATGCACCAATGTGTGGGGACTTTGCTCGCCTTTACTCCGATATGCCGAACCTCAAACTTGGGTAATTAAACTATTTATTGAAATTATAAGATAAATATATAGATAAAGATATAGATAAATATAAAGACAAAGATAAAGATAAAGATGAAGTTTAAGATGGAGTTTAAGATGGAGTTTAAGATGAAGTTGAAGATGATGTTAAAGTTAAAGTTAAAGTTAAGGTTAAAGTTAAAATTAAACTGGATTTTTCGGATTTTAGCTATAACTGGTTTATGGCAAGAACACACGGAAAACAGGAAGGAAAGAGACAAAAAATTGTAAAAGTTAACTAGAAAGTATCAATATTTTTCCGTCGGCTACGGATACCAGAAACACATCTTTCGAGTTCGTTAAAATCTAAAAGCACATGAAAACGACTTACATTGGACAAAATGGTTCTGTAATTCTGCATTCTTCTGAATTCTTCCTCTTGAACCTTGTTCAGAACCTATTTCAGATTTTCTCTTAAAATCTAATAGATGAATTTTTGAAAATATTCCAATTTCCAACATTTACCAAAAAATCCAGCGCTCCACGGAAGTATAACCTCACCTCATCAACAAGGAATACTAAACAATTCTACAATTTTGCACTGAATGACCCGAAACAGTTATTTGCTAGCGAAAATAAGGAATTTGTGTGTCAAAACGATGTCTGAAAAGTCTTAATCGACTTTTCAGCATTGATTTATCTACAGTGCGGTCAATATCTATAGGACTTCCCTCTAATTAGGGTCTATCCGGAGAACGGGAAAAGATATCGAAATTCTGTAAGCGCCATTCGATTTCAAACACAAAAAAACCCCCGGGGCCAAAATTACATGAAGATACCACTTTCCAGGATTCTGTAACAACAAAAAGGTGCATCTGCAAGTGGTCAATATCTATAGGACCCCCCTTATTTTCTGCTGTTTGCAGATAGAAGGTCCTCCGGAACTTTGATCTTTTTTTCCTGTTTTTGTTTTATTACACGTTTTTCGGTTTTCTACAGTAATTTTACACTTCTAGAAACCTTCCCGCTTTTTGAAATAACTCAAATCCACTTAATTACACATTAAAAGACGTAGTTTATTGAAAAGTGGTACACACGTCGAACGAAGTATCCTCAGACATTCTCGATGTGGTTCAGATCCGGTCTGCAGGTGGGCCACTCCATCACATCGATCTTCTTGGCGGAAAACCAATCCATTGTAGACTTGCTACGATGGGTTGATGCGTTTTCTTGCTGGAAGGTGTGGGTACTCAGTGAATCGGAGCTCCATCTTGTTGGTAGATCAAGCTATTCGGGCTGAAATGAAAGAGCTTTTCCCCCGTAGAAGATAGAGCCGTTCATCTTTTTTCGAGTCGAGATGAAGCATAATTTCAGACAGCCGAAGCCATGACCCCTTCTCCTTTGAAACTTCGACGCCAAAATGAAAGAAGTTTTTAGAAACCAAGACAATAATTTGCTCATGTTCCTTTAAGATACTGTATAATTCTTTCCTTAACTTCCAGAATATAGAAAAATCAGAACAGAATCCATAACACTAACTATAATTTCCAGGCCAACACATTTTCAACTTATGCAGAGCTGTCCAATATTCTGGAGCATTCTGGAGTGTTCCAGAATCTTTGGAGAACAATGTCTATTCAAGCTGTGGTTTTGCACATATGAAGCTGATTTTTGACATTTTCTGTACCTAGTTCTACAGTACCCCAAGTACCATGCGGCCTCCTAAAGGTATGGTAATGCGAAGCGCTAGAGTATCCAGAGAAGGAGGTCCATATTCTTTTGAATTATTCAAAAATTGTCCTGGAGAGACATACGGACACACAGACGGAACTATTCGCTTAATAATAAGTCTTCGACTGCACCATCAATAAATAGATCAATCAATGCTGAAAAGTCGATAAAAAATCACTTGGATCAGAAAATTGGATCACAATTTTCGAAAAATCATTGAAAACAGCGTGATACCAAAAAGTGACTCGCGTCTTTTCTCTTGGCGTCACTAGCCTACGTCGTTTCTCGAAGCATTGGAGCCTTCTGAAATTCTTAGAACTCTGGATTATCCAAAGAATTTTTGGACGGACTGGCGCACCATCAAACTGTTTGCGAACATTGCTGAAAAGTCGATAAAAATCACTTGGATCAGATCATGCATTGAGACTTTTCAGACATCGTTTTGACACACAAATTCCTGATTTTCGCGAGCAAATACCGTCTGGAATTACATGCACAATGCTCTCTTCTCAATCTGTTGTCACCTGCGTCTCTCAGATATTCTGACGGATTCACAAGGCGGAAATGCTCTGGAGAATCGACGTGCGAGATTGACCCGGAGAGAAGAGACCGGAGAGCCCGAATGCTATTCCGATGATACGGAGTCACAAAGAACGTGTTGCGCAACAGAGCTAGAGGCATCCACAGAAGACAGAACAGGGAAAGAGAGAGAGAGAGAGAGAGCAGTACTGCTTGCAATGCCCCGCCCACAAGAAGAGACACCTCCTCCCCCCTTCCTTCCACTACTCATTCCGAGTCACTTCTGCTCGATGCTCATTTGCCGTACACCCTTCTCTCCCTGCGCGACGAAGAGTATTCTGCCGCATCTATCCTTTCAATAGCCTCCTTTAAATAGAGATTCTGAAGAAACCCTAACGCTGATATTGATTGATATTGATCGCATCTCAGCTAGCAATAGAGAGCCACCATTTTTCGCATTTCGCTCACTGCGAGCTGAGAATATTCTTTGTAACAGTGAAATTCTGTGAAAAATACAAATATTCTTAAAATAATTTTGAATTCTGACTTCTCTGAAAGACGCCCCAAGAAATGACAAATGCGCTCTAATGACAAATTGAAATTTATTTTCATTTTAAATGATTTGGCGCTATTGTAAGTTTTAATTATTTTAAATGAAAAATGTTCGCGAAATTCTGAAAACTGTAAAATTGCACACATCGCCTCAGAAACTGCCAATGGTTTTTAGTCATTTTTGGAGCTTTTTTCTTGATTTTTTTTTCTGAAATTGTTAATAGATATACTCGAATAATACTAGAAATTTTTAGAACAATTTTATTGGAAGACAACCAAAAATACGCACAAAAAAGAAATTGACTGGATATTTCTTGGCGATTCCAGCCCATATCTCTTAAAAATTCGCTTCATCGTGATATTTGAAATGACACAGCTCCTCAAAGTAATGATCATCCCATAAATTTTCTTTGAGGCCACACTTTGGCTTAGGCTTAGGCTTAGGCTTAGGCTTAGGCTTAGGCTTAGGCTTACTTCAAGTCGAGAAGTGCATCAGCTGCGGTCCTATATCTATGATTAACTAACAAGGGAACCATGTTTAGGTATCATCTCAGAATTTTTTCTAAATTTGCTCATTTATAGTTTCGAATACGGGCTTTCTCGTGGTGTATTCGGTTTTCTGAAAAAATTTCTAGAAGTCGAGAAAAATTGTTGATTTCCTGTTTTCGGTCTTCTTTTTTGTAATAATAAATACCAGCGGAAAGTTGAAAAAAACAACTTACAAATATTATAACAATAACAACAAACATTTTCACAAAAAAAATCAAGAAATAAGCTCCAAAAATGACTAAAAACCATTGACCCCCCCCCCCTTCAACTACCTTACAAGGGAACCATGTTTAGCCTTCATCTCATGAGCACAATTTTTTCTAAATTTGCTCATTTATAGTTTCGAATACGGGCTTTCTCGTGGTGTATTTGGTTTTCTGCGCAAATTTCTAGAAGTCGAGAAAATTCCATCTGAAAATATGCTGTTTTTTGCTTGTTAGCGACGGAATTTGACATTTAAAAGGCGCGTTTTGAATAGATTTTGATTTAAAAAATAAATGAAATTCAGAAAAAGAAAAGTTTGAAAATTATTTTGCAAAAATTCCAAAAACAGATGAGTTCATCCGGAGAAAAAGAATGAAAAATAGCATCACTGATGTGTTATTACATCTCTAAACTCCTCCAAATAAACATAGGTTCACTTTCCTTTTTTCGGCTTTTTTCAATATTTTTTTGTAATAAACTGCTGCTGAAAACGTATTTGATTGTTTTTTAGCCATAGACTGAGAAAAACCGCTGACAGATCACGATCAAGCAGTCATCGACGGTCCCCCCCCCCCAACTACCTTAGCGTCCAGACGCAGGTGACCGTCCGCATCCTGTAATTTGCGTTAGGGTGCCGCATACTCCAACACTGCAAATACACTGCCCCAAATCTGTGACCCCTCAGCCCACCCATACAGCGAGTAGTACGCTGTGTAAAAAAGAGCTTACAGAATGACGTCGTCTTTGCCACGCCACTGAGCTCTTTGCATCTGTTTCTTTCAATCATTAATTACCTCTGAAGAACAATTATCTTCTGAAAAAACGATGTTTTCAGTTAACAAGTCATCTTGGTGCTCCCGTAAAAATCTATGAGCTCTTTGAAACATCTGAGAGCATCTGAGTGCTCAAACCAAATTTTAGAGACTAAACGAATTTTCAGAGTTGTCATCTGGAAGCTGAAAACAATGCAATCTCTTGTACAAATTGTTTAGATTTGAGAAATATTTGTTGTATTTCATTTTTTTCTTTTTTTTTCGCAAGTTTTCTTTACCTTTCGCTATGAGATTACTGTAATAGCCTGGCACTCCCCCCCCCCTTTTCAGTTCTTCAAATTCTTAATTTTCAGAACAATATGTCTGCCGGAAGACCACTGTCCCACCTTAGTCTACGAAGCATACTATACCATATGGAACCGAATATAAGGTGACTTTTTTGCTCTTTCTTCACTGAAAACTCAACAAAAAAAAATGAATTGTGCGACTTCTCCCAAGAATACGGTTGAATATTGTCATTTCTGATTTCCCCGTGAGACCTGACTTTTCACGGAAATCAGATTTCTTGCGATAGCCATCACACTAAAGGGAGAAGTGGCACAGAAAACTAGTCAGATTCACTCTGAAATTATATTTTTGGCATTATGGCAATGAGCCAGAGCCGATCATTTTTCCTGAGAGCTCGTGAAAACCGAAATAGTTCAGATTCAACATAGCTCGATGCTGTCCGTCGATCGAAAAATTGGAGAAAGAAGTTTCGCTGAAAATCAACCACCTAATCTTCAGCGCTGAGCTATTAACCATAAATAGATCTCATTACAAACTCTCATTAGTACGTGAAACTTTCGGAGAAGGAGTAAATTCGAAGTACGAATTCGAGAGCGATGAGGATAACAAACTTGTTAACCATAGGTATTCATACCTGAACTCACAGAAGCCAGGGACTTCCAATACCTCCTGGTCCGACTACGTTGATCCGGAAGAAGATTTGGCAGAGAATGCGGAATGGGAAGCGTTACGGAAAGTGATGGATCATGGCCCACGCGTAAATGTCTGCCACCACATATATGTCCAATGCTGGTACGGCAGTCAAGAAAACTTGAAGCCAAGAGAACGAATCGAAAGATTAGCGTACAATAAGACGCTGACGGAGGCCAGGGAGTACCTGGCTAACAAATTCTTAAGCGGACGCGTTGTTTATGTGGACTCGCTGTTCATCATGGACGATAAAGAATGTATGCCACCAATACCTTCAAAGGCGAAGCTGACGTAAGTTCTTCCATCAGATTTCTTTTTTATTTTCGCAAATTTACGGTATTTTCAATTGTGTGTTTTCAGAGTCGCTCACCTGAAGGAGATTAAAAACGAGGAGAGCTACAGTGCAGTCAGATCGATTCTAGACGGAACTCCGTTGGAATCTGTGTGGCTGAAATCACCAGAGCGTTTCGACGATCCGTTAATCAGCACTGCTAAGAAAGTGATTGTGAATGGATATGCATCAGTGCTGCTGAAAATCGACTGGAAACTTCCTCGAGTACATGTTGTCGGAATAGAGAACACCCTGAAAGATCTGGGCGATTTGTTAAGTAATTTTACAACCCAAGGACGGCCAGCCGGCACATTTTATTCCCTGGAAATCTGGGGACCGTGGAGCTTTGAATCTTTATTCGAAGAGATCAAGAATACGAGTGGCGCGAATATAATGGAGATACAAAAAGCCGGGTCAGTTATTTAATTGAAAACTGTAAACATCTGAATTCCTTTTTTTCAGAAAGTACTCGGGATACGCAATTCTACGAATAATCGACGGATGCGAACTTCATGTGCGTTGCGTTCCCTTTGAAGGCTTTAGATGGGGAGGTGTTGGAACGTTGAACTTTCAGTTTTATCCAAAAGGATACTCTGGCCTCACTTTTTCCTCCTAATTGCCAATTCCTCGTTGTTTTTTTTTCTTTTCTATATTTATCACTTGGCCCTATTTTTTCCATTTTTTCAAATGTTTTTTTAGTATTTCAATAATGAATAAATAAATAAAAATAATAAGCGAATCTCTTCTTTGAAATCTGAAAGCAAAACGACTTACATCGGAGCAAAATGGTTCTGTAACTCGGCATTCTTCTGAATTCTTCCTCTTGAACCTTGTACAGAACGTATTTCAGATTTTTTCCTGAAATCTAATTGATGAATTTCTGAATTAAACGCTATATAAGAGTCTGAAAATCATCGAAAATTATTTGAAAAATTGTATCGAAATTAATAGTCCAATAGAGCTCTCACCACGAAGCCCAGATTAAAAAAAAAAGGGAAAATGCGCTCTTTGCAAAAATGTGATTGGCCTGCTAATTTTCTTCAATTCGACTGTACTCGTGGGGATTTTCCAGCCGATTTTCAGCTGCACTAACGCATATTCATTCAGAATTACTTTCTTAGCAGTGCTAACTTCTCCTTTTTCTCCTAATTGCAAATTCCTTGTCGTTTTTTTTTTCTTTTCTAGCTTTATCACTTGGCCCTATTATCGGGTCATATTCACTTAATTTTCCATTGTTTCCAATGTTTCTTTCTTCTTTTTATTAATGAATAAATAAATAAAAATAATAAGCGAATCTCTTCTTTGAAATCTGAAAGCAAAACGACTTACATCGGACAAAATGGTGCTGTAACTCGGCATTCTTCTGAATTCTTCCTCTTGAATCTCGAACAGAACCTATTTCAGAATTTTTCCTAAAATATAATAGATTAACTTCTGAATTAAGCGCTATAAAAGAGTCTGAAAATCATCGAAAATTATTTGAAAAATTTTGCCGAAATTAAAAGTCCAATAGAGCGCATTTACATTATGTATTCCTTTTGGCGAATTTGTCGAATTGAAGAAAATGAGCAGGCTGTTTCTCTAATTTTTATGCTCCTTTTTCGATGGGACGTCTTTGCTAAGGTACACTGTCCGATCCGAACGCTGGTCAGAAAGATCCAACCAAAAAGAAGATCTGAGACAGAATTCTTGAAGATAATTCAATGGGTATTCCATCTAAAAATGTGCACTTTTTGTGGTGCTCCCCTGTATTACTCCATCTCGACCAACATGGCGCGCTTCTCTTTTCTCGATGTCACTGTTCTACTTGATTTAATACTGCCGACGGCAACTGGTGCAGTGCCCGGCGCTGATAGCATCCCCAGCAGAGTAATTATAGCATCAATAGTACTGTCATAGCTCTCTGATCACTTTCCTGAAACCTAATAATCGCCAGAAATTCTATAGAAATCCCTAGTGAGCTTATACTTTTGTGGAGCCCTGTATTCTGGAGGCCAATATTCAATGGCTATCTAGTTCGTAGCCATTGATTTAGTAAATACGATTTCCACGTAAACATGATCTAAAAGTCGAAAACTATTCAGAAAATGAGCAAAATTCAATTTAATTTTCAAAATTTTCAAAAAATTCAAAAGGTAGCCATTGATCAAGTAGCCAAAGATTAGGTAGCCATTGAATATTGGCCTATTCTGGAAGTTAAAGAAAGAATGGAGTGGAATGCACAATGACCTCTTCTCACCTGCGTTGTCTCTGAGATATTCGGGTCGTTTCGCAACCCTCCAATCGTCTCCAAACGACGAAAGAAATGACGTGGGATAGTGACCCCAAGAGAAAAGACACACGTCACTAGCCTCTCCGAATGCTTTTTCGGTGATACGCGGTCACAAGGACCATTTCTGGTCGATGGTCAAGATTGTACGTGCGCGCCGAAAAGGCAGATGTCCCAACTGTGTTATAGAGAAGGAGAAGAGCGAATGTTATAGAGAAGGAGAACAGTCTTGAAATATTGGAGTTTTTCAGAGGTATCTGTCTCACGTCTCAAGATTCCTCCGGATCCAAAGCGACCTGAGATGGTCCGACTCAATATATCGAGAAAATCGATTGATCACTTCATGAACAACCATCGCCCAAGATCGTCAGGCATGGTTAGCTGTGATCCGCGTTCACGCAAGCGAGTAACAGATCGACTAACAACAACAGCTATGTACATCTGTCTCATGTACAGTACCGGCCATAAAGGTATTAATATTATGTTTGCCATTCGAAATACAGTCTTTCTAGCTCCAGGTGCTTTATTTTCAGCTCTTTCAGACATATAAATTACCTGCTTCTAATTAAATTGCCTAAGAATCACCAGAATCACCATTTGAATAAAATGTTTGGTTATCTGTGATCGTGTTATATATCATTTTAAAGAGCGTAATTCGCTCTATCTACTCGTTTTATTGATTTTTCCTTGAAATAATTATGTCACTTTTTATAGCACTTCAAAAAAAGCATGGATAAAAGGCAAATTCGAACGATTTTCTTGTTCCAGTTCAAACTAGGCCGAAACTCTGTCGAGACAACTCGCGATATCAACGATGCATTTGGCCAAGAAACCACTAATAAACGTACGGCACAACGGTGGTTCAAAAAATTCCGTAGCGGTGACGAGAGCCTCGAAGATGAAGAGCGTGCCGGCCGCCAGTCTGTGATTGATAACGATCAATTGAGAGCCTTAATCGAAGCCGATCTTCTCAAATCAACACGAGAAGTTTCCGAAGTTTCTCAAAGATGACCAATCGACAGTCGTTGTTCATCTGAAGCAAATAGGCAAATCAAAAAAGCTCGACAAATGGGTGCCACACGAATTAAACGAAAATCAAAAAAATCGTCGTTTTGAGGTGTCGTCCGCTCTTCTTTTACGCAACAAAAATGAGCCGTTTCTTGACCGAATTGTAACGTGTGATGAAAAGTGGATCCTCTACGACAATCGACGACGTTCCGCGCAGTGGTTGGATCGTGATGAGAATCCTAAACACTTTCCGAAGCCGAAAATCCACCAAAAAAAGGTTATGGTGACTGTTTGGTGGTCTGCAGCCGGCCTCATTCACCACATCTTCTTAAATTCGGGTGAAACAATTACAGCAGAGAAGTACTGCCAGCAAATTGACGAAATGCATCAGAAGTTACGACGTATGTGCCCGGCATTGATCAACAGAAAGGGACCAATTCTTCTCCACGATAATGCTCGGCCACATGTTGCACAGCCGACCCTGCAAAAGCTGAACGAATTAGGCTATGAGACTCTGCCTCATCCACCATACTCACCAGACCTCTCGCCCACCGATTACCACTTTTTCAAGCACCTCGACAACTTCCTTCGTGAGAAATGCTTCAAAAGCCAAGACGATGCCGAAAATGCCTTCAATGAGTTCGTCGCTTCCAGAAACCCGGACTTTTACGCTACCGGCATAAAAAAACTTGTTTCTCGTTGGCAAAAATGTATTGATTCTAATGGTTTTTATTTCGATTAATAAATTTGATTTTAAAAAAAGTTATGGTCATTTAAAGTTGAAGGTTAAAAAACGACATAACTTTGTGTTCAACCTAATATTTAAAATGTCCATCTATTTGAAAGTGTATAGTCTTATTTCGAAATTAAAACATTTCGCCACTGGTTTCCACTTGCTTTCGTTTAGAAAGAATTGTAGTCGTTTCAGTTGTTCCTCTAGTTGAGAAAATATTATTAATCTGCTGAATTTACCGAAATCTTTTCTGTTAATTTTAATATTACTATTCCAAAACAGCTTTGTTTGCGAATTAATCAAATTCATTATAAACTAAACAATAACAAGAGTTGCATGAGTCAATAAGTAATCAAGAAATTATTCTGATTGCTCTTCTTCGTCGCTACATGGTAGTGAATAATCCAACATTTCATCGGTCGGTTCATCTGTGGTATCACTGACATTGTCACTTTGATCTTCATCGGAGTGTTCATCTTTATCTAGACTTTCCTCTCTTCTAAAATCCGAAAGATTTGCACTAAAAATGAAAAAAGATAAAATTTTCAATTAGTTTTTTAAAAATAATTGTATAATAATTTGTATAATAATAAAAATAATTTATTCTTTGAAAAAAGTTATAGCCGAAAAATGAAAAGGTGATATTTAAGAGACAATGTCTGAGGGGGTCGACCACCAGTAGTCACAGTCTAAAAAAGTTGTTTCAATTGGTCTGATTTTTTATATAATGGGTACATGTCATGCACTAAGTACAAAACCGTATTCAGAATTAGGCTCCGCCCCCTTCGAGTTGAGATACGGTAGGAGTGTGTCGAAAAAAATTTTTTTTTCTTTTTTGAGATAACTTCGATTTCTTTTCTGAAATCGATAACCGGTCACTTATGAAGCATTTTTGTAGTGAAGAACATTTTTCTAGCTCTTCTCCTTCCGACCAAAAAATTGAATTTTCGGAAAAAAATAGTTTCATTTCCGTATTGTGGAAAAACAATATATTACCGGAAGTGACATCTTATCGGAACTTTATAGTTCAGAGTATGGGTTACAAGAATTCATAACTGATTGGCCGCAGTTTGGGTGCACAAGTCATTTTTTTCACGATTTTTGTCATTTTACTACTGTTTTAGTACTTTTTCCCATTTTTTGGAAAAAAAATATATTACCGGAAGTGAGATCTTATTGGAACTTTATACTTCAGAGTATGGGTTACAAGAATTCATATTTGATTTGCCGCGGTTCTGCTGCCTCCAGTCATTTTTCACGATTTTTGTCATTTTTCTACTGTTTTGGTACCTTTTTCCCATTTTTTGGAAAAAAGGCGGCTGAACCGCGGCCAATCAGTTATGAACTCTTGTAACCCATACACTGAAATATAAAATTCTGATGAGAAGTCACGTGCCGTAATAAATTTTTTTTCGACAATACGGAAATGAAACCATTTTTTTCCGAAAATTCAATTTTTTGGTCGGAAGGAAAAGAGCTAGAAAAATGTTTTTCACTACAAAAATGCTTCATAAGTGACCGGTTATCGATTCCAGAAAAGAAATCGAAGTTATCTCAAAAAAGAAAAAAAAATTTTTTTCGAAACACCCCTACCGTATCTCAACTCGAAGGGGGCGGAGCCTAATTCTGAATACGGTTTTGTACTTAAGGCATCTCATGTACCCACTATATAAAAAATCAGATCAATTGAAACAACTTTTTTAGACTGTGACTATGGGCAGTTGAGCTGTGGTCGACCCCCTCAGACATTGTCTCTTAAGTATTTGAAATGTCCATCTATTTGAAAGTCTTATTTCGAAATTAAAACATTTCGCCACTGCTTTCCACTTGCTTTCGTTTAGAAAGAATTGTAGTCGTTTCAGTTGTTCCTCTAGTTAATAGAACAATTTATTAGAAGAACGTCAAAAAGCAAATAACATTAAAATGTCACAATTTTTAAACAGAAACGATAGAAAAGAAAATAATTGAATTAATGAAACAATTCAACCTATTTAGAAGAAAAGTAATTATTAAAAAAAATTTAATTATTAAAAAAAAATCACTACAATTAGGAAAACAAAGTTAATTGAACTAATTTAAATCACATAAAAGAGGTCGATAAAATGTGGGAAAATTGTACATAAAGATTAGAGCTAGAAATGAAATAATAGAGCATTTTTAAAGACAATATTATGCATTGTGTTTTTGACCAAATTTTGTTAACAATACTTTTGACGGCGCCGATAGTATTGTTAAGGTCGTTCAGTGAAAAATTGTAGAATTGAAAAGTCAGATTCAGATTCTGCTCTGCCCATCTTTATCCATAACACTACCCAGTCACCCGGCGGCATGACTGTCAAAGGTTCATTCGCTCTTCTTCTTGGAACATGTTGACACATTGACACAGTTGGCACATCTGCCATCACCACATTTTGTGCTCACCTGTAATGCACAATCTCGACCATCGAGAGAAGAGACGCGCTGATAGAGAACAGCATATCCCACAAGAAGAGACACGCCTCCCCCTTCCTTCCACTACTCATTCCGAGTCACTTCTGCTCGATGCTCATTTGCAGTATGCCCTCTTCACCTTGAGCTGAGCTGAAAACAGTACAATCTCTTGTACGAGTTGTTTAGTTTTTAGAAATATTTTTTGCATTTCATTCGTTTTCCTTTTCGCTATGTGGGTACTGTAATAGCCTGGCGTCCCCCCCGCCTATGCCATAATTCGAAATCTGTTTATCTCAGTTTCTGATTGATACCGAAGAGCTGCAAAGTTCTTTACACGTTTTGTAAGTTACTGTCAGCTGAGATAAACGGACTGAAAGTTACGGTAGGGCATTGCCGGACAATTAGAGTAAATACAGAATGCGTCGGTTCGTTTTCAGTACTCCAAATTCTTAATTTTCAGAACAATATGTCAGCCGGAAAACCACTGTCCTACCTTAGTCTACGATGCGTATTATCCCATATGGAAGCGAATCTAAGGTGAGTTTTTACCTCTTTCTTCACTGAACTGAAAACTCAAAAAAAAAAAGAAATTATTGTGCGACTTCTCCCAAGAATACGGTTGTTTTCGGAATCTGATTTCCGGGTGAGACCTGACTTTTAACGGAAATTCCTTGCGATAGTCATGACATCAAAGGGAGAAGTGGCACAGAAAAATAGTCAGATTCACTCTGAAATTCTATTTTTGGCATTGTGGCAAGAGCCAGAGACGATCATTTTTCCTGAGAGCTCGTGAAAACCGAAATATTTCAGAATCAACATAGCTCGATGCTGTCCGTCGATCGAGAAATTGGAGAAACAAATTCCGCTGAAAATCGAGTACCTACTCCATAGCTCTAATGTATTAAAAATAAATAATACGGAATACAAAGTGACATTGATCTGCGAAGCTGTCGGAGAAGGAATAGAGTCGAAATACGGATTCGAGAGCGATGAGAACAACAAACTAGTTGACTATAATTTTCCATATCTGAAATCAATGAAGCCGGGGACTTTCGATACCTGCTGGTCCGATTACTTTGATTCAGAAGAAGAGATAAAAGAGAATGCGAAAAGTGTGAATGTGAAGGATCATGGCCCACGGGTAAAGCTCAGCCACCACATAGCTATCCAATGCTTCTTCAACAACTTGGGGCGAGAAATTCGAATCGAGAGGGTGGCGTACAATAAGACGCTGAAAGAAGCCATGAAGTACTTGACAGACAAGTTCTTAGGCGGACGCTTTATACATGTGAACTCCTTCGATGATTTCCGGTAGCGGCCACTGAAATATCACCTTTCTATTTTACTTTTACTTCCTAATTATCGATTTTTCCTTGTTTTTTTCGCTGTAGTTTTTTCCAACAAAATGAAAATTAAATTTTGAATTTTCTTTTGATTGTTAAAAAAAATCAATTTCACATCGTGCGTATTTTTGTTGTCTGCCAATAATTGGATTTTGGGAATCCGGAAAACGGAATGAAAAAAACGGCGGAATCCGGAATTCCGCCCTTCTCTGATTTTCAGAGACAAATGTGTTACCCTACTTTTAGCGCACTCTATGAAACTACAGTACTGGCCATAAAGAATGCGCGCGGGTGTTTTTTTGGAATAATTTCGCTGAAAACAGATATTTTGTTGTGAAAATTCAACTGTAGTTGCGGAACAGCCTCATGGCAACTTACAGAAAATGAAATTGCATCATTGCAAACATTTTTAATTTTTTTCAAATTTTTGAGTTTTTTTTTAAAATTTATTTTTAGTTTTCATCAAGCTGATTTTTTACGTTCCAACAAGACGAAGGAAGAACATCTTCCGATGCGACGAGAAGAGTAAGACCCCTTATTGACTTGCCCCCTAATAGTATTGCTCTCAAAAAGGCACCATAGTATTGCATGCAAGTCTATTTAAGTCTTTACGGTAATTTAAGATG
Organism: Caenorhabditis inopinata; assembly: GCA_003052745.1. Classification (NCBI taxonomy): domain Eukaryota; kingdom Metazoa; phylum Nematoda; class Chromadorea; order Rhabditida; family Rhabditidae; genus Caenorhabditis; species Caenorhabditis inopinata. Next base: position 3,660,951 of record AP018152.1, on the reverse strand, counting down.
TTATTTTATCAGCTTTTCTTTCTTTCAAAACTGGTATTGTGGCTCCAAGAGCAGTGTCCCGATATTGACATTTTTTCAGGAGAAAAAAAACGACTCCGCATAGACATTCCTTGATTTTTTCAGATCAAAAAATCGTAATCCACCTTATAGAAATATAAAAAATTAAATAAAACTTGCAATGCGACGCGGCGCTGCTGGAAGAGAAATGTGGCCTACGGCCACCTCGGCCATCTCGTTCAAAATACATTTTTTATTTAATTTTTTTCGGTTTTTTTTTCTTAATAAAACTCGTGAATTTTGCCAATTTTATAGTTGTTTTCTTTATTTCAGATGACTAACAAGGGAAGGTTGAAAACTCAGCATGGAGTTTCCATACGAGACCTATGTGAATCGATGGATTAAATAACGCTGAGAAAGAATCCGTTTTCAGAATTTCGCTGAACGCTTCAGAGAAGCGAGTTATTTCGATCTGAAATTCCAGAACTGACCATATTGAAAAAAATTGGAAAAACTCCAGTTTCCAGTTTTATTGAAAGGGAAACTCTGATTTCTTCTTTTCTAGCAATATCACTTGGTCGTATGCCGTATCGGGTCATATTCACTTTTCTGTCTTTCCATTGTTTCCAAATGAATAAATAAATAAAAATAATAAGCACATCCCTTTTTTGAAATCTTAAAACACGTGAAAACGACTTACATCAGAGAAAATGGGGCTGTAATTGGGCATTCTTCTGATTGTGAGTTCTTCCTCTTGAACCTTGTACAGAACCTATTTCAGATTTGCTCTTAAAATCTAATAAATGAATTTCTGAATTAAACGCTATAAAAGAGTCTGAAAATCAGCGAAAATTATTTGAAAATTGTTATCGAAATTAATAGTCCAATAGAGCGCATTTGCATGATGTATTCTTATTGGCGAATTTGTCGAATTGAAGAAAATGAGCAGGATTTCTCTCTAATTTTTATGCTCTTTTCTCGATGGGAAGCGTGCCCGATTGCTGATCAGGAAGACCCTATCAAAGAAAGATCTGAGACAGAATTCTTGAAGGTAATTCAATTTTCAACCTTTTACAAAAAATAAATAAAACAATATAGAACTCCACGGAAGTATAATCTCACCCTGGTTGAATTAGGTATTTTCACGAAATTCGAATCGAAAAATTGCGATTTTCTCGCCGAAACTTCAAAGGTTTCTGGAAGTTAAGCAAAGAATTATACAATGTCTTTAAGGAACTTGGATACGAGCCAGATACATCGGAGTTCTCGAATGGCACCCATGCTCACCGCACATAAACATTATTAAAAACGTAGATATCAATGGATACTCGCATTTTTAAAAATCGCCAGGAACAATGAAAGCTGTAATTTGTTTCATTTTTATTAATTTTTAATTACTTTTCTATTGGGTGAGGCTATACTTTTGTGGAACGTCAAAATGTCATTTTTCACATAAAACGTTGTTACCCAAAAGGTTTCATTCATTTTTTATTTTTACCTCTGCTTCTATGAATCTGGCTCAAAGAAAAAACTCACTCTTTTCAAAAAAAAATGTTTTTTTTATAAATATTGATTTTAAAATTTCAAAATTTTTAATTAAGTTTAAATATTTTTAATAAATAAAACATATTTGTCCACGGACTTTTATGTCAAAGTTTAATATTCCTTGTTGATTTTAACTCTTTTTTCTACGTATATCTTGGGGCATTTGCCTGTTGAGCTGAGAATAGAGCTCTGCTGGCTGGATGAAGAAATCGGCATTTCTCGTTACCTTCTTGGAGCCTTTTCACGAGAACTCTCTGTGATTTTGATAGTTGAACAACTTCTCATCAGAGAACTCCGTGAGCATTTCTTCTAATTCCCTCCCGAACGGTCTTGATCTTCCTCTGCCTGTTTCAAGTTCTCTGAAGCGCTAGCTGCTCTTGTCGAAGAGCTGTGGAAGGCAAGCAAGATCTCACCATTTTGCTAAAACATACCTGATCACGACAAAAAATGAAAGCTATTCCATTTTTGCAATTTTTTTCTTGAAAATATAGCAATTTTTAATACAAACACCTGCTAAATTTGATACGGCGACCCGGAATATGTCAAATTCTGAACTGCTCTCTATATCTGAACAGTCCTGAACTGCGCCTGATTCAATGATTTAGTTTAATGAGAAATAAATGTATATTATTCATGCTTATACAGATTAGATATTGTCCAGATTGGCGATTTTTATTGATTAATTTCGAGAAAACAAGACGGAATTTTAAAAACTATGATGAAACAAGGCAGTTTTAGTGAACAAAGAATAGGTATAACTGAGAATTATGCAAACGCGCGTCAATTAACAAGCTGTTTGAATTAGGGACTGTTAAATAAGTTCAGAATTAACTCTATTTAGAATCAGTGTGCCACCCTTCTGACTTTCGAAAAATGTGAAATGCAAGCGCGCTTCATCGACACGCGTTAGAGATATGAGACGCAGAACATCTAATCATTTCGGTGCGTAAAATACTTCATTTCAAATGTCTTTTCGAGTTTTGAAACATTTTTTTTTATTTTCTGAAATTCCTGACTTTTTAAAATTGTTTCCAGAATGTCTGGATATCGCCGCGGGTCATTCAGAGGTCGCAAACGCTTCTACCGCGATACCTTCGCTCCTGGAGGTTCAAAAACCGATCCACTCAACATTGAAATTGAACTAACAGAAAATCCGGAAGAAGAGAAAAGACGTCTGGGTCTCCTGAATCTAGATCTTAACTACGAGCCTCCAAAAAAACGGAGAGTCAAAAAAGAAGAGAAAAAACATGAGAGCAACTCGGAAACTTTTCATGGATCTCCATTAAAAGTGAGATTTTATGATTCCTTCAGAATTATCAAATATTCTTTTTTCCAGAAATTGCAGAGAAATCAGAATAGCTCACCGAAAAAGGATGTTCGACGGCATCATCTGAGCAAGGAAGAGAAAAATGCTGTAGATTTTCGAAAAGCAAAATCTGAGTATTTTAATAAGAAATATCGCTACGGAAACTTTGACAGATATTATGGGATTCGATTGAACCCCGGTGAATCTGACAAACGATTGACTATTTTCCAAAAAGATTGGTTCGAGCACAAGGCAATCCTTGATATTGGTTAGTTTTCGCTTCAAAAATACAGCACGAGTTTACTTTCTAAGGCTGCAACGTTGGATTTTTGACACTTTCAATTGCAAAGGATCTCGCACCGCGACGAATTCTTGGAATCGACATCGATGAGCACTTAGTTGGTGTGGCTCGGAAAAACATCAGACATTATTGTGATCATGAAACTGAAGTATGTCAATTTGCCTTTTTTCTCACATTTCTTTTTATTTTTTCAAAAATTAGAATTCAGGTTACTGGAAAATTTCCTGCATCTTTCGGCGTTCAATTCGGAACTGTTTGTCAACGAACGGAAGAGCCTCGCTCCTTTTCTACCAAATTTCCAGATAATATTTGGTTCAAAAAAGAAAACTATGTTCTGGAATCTGATGAAATGCTTGATATGATTCAACCCGAATTCGACGTGATTCTTGCCTTGTCAATTACTAAATGGATTCATCTGAATTGGGGAGATGATGGGATGCGACGATTCTTCAAGCGAGCTTTCGCACAGCTTCATCCAGGTAATTGGATATTCATATAAACGTATTTTTTAAATACTTTTTCTATAATATGCGATCAAAAAATGTTTTTTTATCATAACACAGCTTAAAAAAATCAAAAAATCGCACGAAAATTGGACTTTTGAACTTCCGGAACGTTTTTACGATGCTTAGTCGATCCGTTATTCGCGGATCACTGCTAGCTATGCCTTGCGATCTTAAGTTAATGCAAGGCTTCTTCTTCTGTTTTAATTAATTTGAATACTCCAAAAAGCAAATTCGTGCGACACAAAAATTTAATTTCAGGTGGCCGCTTCATCATCGAGCCGCAGGCTTTTGAAACCTATCGAAAACGTGCGAAGATGAACGAAGAACTCAAAGCAAACTACTCCAAAATTGAATTCAAACCTGAAGACTTTGAAATGTGGTTAATTGAAACAGTTGGGTTCGAGTCGGTAGAAAAAATGGGTGTGGCCGGTGCAAAATCTAAGGGATTCGAGCGCCCGATTGACGTGTACTTAAAGCCGTTACATCCGAAAACCGATGCTATTCCATTGGGCTACATTTAAATTTAATATTATTAAATTTTTTTTTAATTCTTTGTTTTCAATTAATTTGAAAATTTGTTTATCTACTGTTAATTGAAATCGGTGATCTGCTGAATGAATACAGGAAATAACTTATTGATCGAACAAATTCTTTTTTTCTTAAATAAGTGTTCTATTTTCCATGAGTCAACATGATATTGCTGTTTTAGGGAAGAAAATAAGCGATGTGTAAAAGGGAGAGGCAAAACCGTCAGCGAGGAAACAGTTCCTTACCTCAAGAAAACCTTTTTTATTTGAAAATTGTGATATTTCGAAGAAAAAATTCAGGTGCAGTGCACAGAACAAGCAATTTTCGGAAAATTTGATGTACAAAGGGAAAAAAGATGTCCGGGATTGTTATATCGTTTCAGCCATGTTCAGCATTCCGCCGCATCCTTATTTGATGCCAGCGTTTATGAGCGAGAAGCCCGTTCGGCAATGGGGCTATTTAAATTGCTTTTTTATAAATTCGCATTCTTAAACCGTTTTTTTAAATTCAGGTTCGCCCGAACATCCAAAAAATTCATTTTTTAAAACCACTTTTTCATCATTGTTTGCAAGATCCTTTTACTGTAGTTTATTAAATCTTTGCAAGACCCACCTGCATAAATTCGTGCGCCTTTAAACATTCTGTAGATTTACGCGATAAATATTTCGATTTTCTCAATTTAAATGTCTTTATGAAAGATTTTTTTGAAGAATTTGCCGGAATATTCTTTCTTTCAAGTTTTTTTAAAGTGCTAAATTACGGTGTGAACTTTAATTTTCGTTGATTGTTCTATTTCTCGTGTGAATTGTAAAAAAAACGGCTTAAAACACAAAAAAGTGAAAAGAAATATAACACTTTCATAGACCCATAAAAATGTTTGTTAAAGCTATTACTCATCGTGCGTTACCTTTCCTGTAAATTACGAAATTGCAAATAAATATTATTATTATTATTTAAAGCTCTCTTATATATTCGTTTAATCATGCTGACGACACGTAGATAGCTGGTTTCTCCGTTTCAATTTCTGCAGAAATCTGATCTGAAAGGCTGCTGTTTCCATGCGACTTGTATACTGACTGTATAAGAATGTAAATGACGTTTAATACAACTCTCAGTATCTTAATATTCCGATTATGAGCCGCAGAGTTATATCATGTATGATGTTGCTCAACGTGCTCACTGAATTTCGCTAATCTTCACTTGCTGCTTTTTCTGTGCCTGATCTTCTACTTTTTTCAGTTTCTCCAGATATCTATTACCGTTTCGTTGCTAGAACTCGCTGAGCATATAAGTGAGCAAGTAAGTAAATGTCTTAGTGTATATGCTTCTTTCAAAGTTTTGTTTAAAGTCGCTTGTATAAAAAGTAACATGATGCGTTCAACATTCTGAATAAAAAATACATTTTCAAACATCTCTATGTGTATTCACTTTCAATTCACAGCTTTTCCATTCTTTCGCAATCCGGGCGAAAGCGGCCTAACGCGAGCCTGCGCATATGCTCTTTCTCGCTGAAAATGAAAAAATGAAAGCTCTCATCGGAGCTTAGCTTCGCAGAGCTCTGCGAGATTTTCAATTTGCCACTTTTTTCAATAAATAATTTTCATATTTCAGAAAACTATTCACCGGCCTGTGGTCATCTGATTTTCCAGATCAATTCCAACAATTATTTCGAAACAGCTGCAACAAAAAATTCGCGAATTCGCGTAGCTTGAGAATAAGAGAGAATAAGCCATATTGTCATGCAATATGGCCCGCCATCTTTTGAAAAATTTGTAGAAAACTCATTAAAAAATATCTCAAAAACTTGAGATCTTGAGATCCATCCTCTTTTAATGAAGATATGACCCACTCTCTGTTTATAGAGTTGTGCTAAGGGCTTAATCGATGACGTCACATGTGTTTGCCATCAAATTTTCGTGGTAGACTGTTTAAAGCTTCAATACTTTTCCTATTGAATTTTTTTTGTAGTGTCAGTCGCAAGGTAAAACATATGTTCTGTTCGTCAGCTGCTTTTACCACAGCTCTTCCTTCAAGTTTTAAGTATCTCACTTTGCGTTTTTGTCTTTAATGAGTTACTTTTCCCAAGTTTCTTCTATTCCGATGAAACGTGAAACTCTTTAATTTTTCTATTGTTTAAAGATAATCTAGATTCTTGGGTGGCTTAAGATTCCTTAATCGCCTGAAATCGTGGTTTAATTGTCTCCAACTGCCTTGCGCTCATCTCTGACGGCAGGATGCTTGGAACACCATACTTGCAAATCAGCGTCTTAAAATTTCTTTCGCTATAATCGCGGCATCTCGACTCCATTGCTGGAACATTCTCGAAGTCCTGTCTCGTGCCCCGTTTATTCTCTGCGTCTCTCATCGTCTCGTCTTCGATATTTATGTTTCTCTATGTCTCTGCCCTCTGTATATTCTTTTCTCGCTTTTCTCGCTGTCTGCGGTTTTCTCTAACTTCCTTGCCAGCAATGAACCAGCCTGACACAAGTGACACACTTGTTTTCTTTGTTACTTTCAATTAATATTTCGTAGCGTTCTGACTGAAAATCAGCGCCAGAAGTTTGTAAAACACTTGGATATTATTTTAATTCTGTACTTTTAAAGCTCTTTTTTTTTCTCTGCGAGTTGAGTGAGAAAGAAGAAATAAATAAAGCGGATTATTGGATTTTTCCGATATGAGCGGCAAGCGTGTTTGATTCTTCATTGATTCGCAAAAAAAAGAGAAATACCCTTTCTTGGAAAAATATCGAATAACTACAGAAATTTATAAAATTCAAAATTCTCGACTAAAAATCTTCATTTTTTAAGAAAATTATTCTTGGTAAATTTTTGTTTCCTTTTACAGTCATATTCTTCGTGTTCATTCTAAAATTCTCCTCTTTCCTTGATTTGTAAATGTTCAATCTTTAAATTTCTTGCTGATAAAACGAATGAGGAAAGTTAAGTGTTCCTCATTTCTTTTTTTTTCTTTTTTTTTATGTTCTTCTTGTCTAATTTGAAAAATATGGCGCTATCTTCGTTTGTTGGAGGGGTGGGGCACTTTGTTGTCTGAAAAATCGCTGGTGTTACTCAAAAAAAGTTCTGGAACAAAACAATTGCGAAAATCGGAAGAACAAGTGCTCCACCCCACCATCCAGCTAAGATAAAGCTATAAAATAAATACTACTCGGACTAATTACCATGTCTCCGCTTTATGTCAAAAATTGCATCTGTTCTTCCATTTTTCTACGGTTGATAACGTTGGCAAACACAACTGCCCATAAAAAATAATCATAGCGATTGTCCGATATTTCTATTTTTAAGGTGTTTATTCTCGTCTACTCGTCATTTAATTTATTTCTCAATTTTCAATCAAACCAGAATGTTCAACGACGACGACGACTTTCCATTTGGTGCGATGCACAGTTTCGGGTATCGTTCTTTTTTTTGGGGTTTTGCTTGTAAATGATGTGAACATTAAAATGCGAGTTTGCTTCTTTCTTTTTTTAATAGAAAAAATGCGTTTGAATTAGAGACCACGCATTTTAAGAGAGTAAGTGGAACACGATATCCCCGACGAATATATTTCAGAGAGTTAAATTCTTTTTTTTTACCATACGGTTTGAAAAGGAACATACGAAATCAATGCGGTATTAAAAATGCTTTTTACTCAGCTTTTTGCACTTTAAAATTCCTTCTTATCGTCACTAGATGCATTGAGGGGTTTTGCGCCAGCCCAGCGCTTCGATTCTGGGCAATTCCAATTCTAAACTGAGCACGCTGTGATTTTAGCTTAAGAATCTAAATTTGTTGCTGAAATGGCTTTCTTTATATAATTTTTCATATGTAAAATGCTTATTGTGCTCTACCTAACGAACTGCAAGAGTTTGGATTCAGAATCGGCGATGATCATATTCGGGTTATTGATTAGCGGACTAAAATTTAAGTTTATGTGTATTCGTGCTTATCAAAATGAAAAGGGAAGCATTGCATTTTAATGACCACATTAATTATATGCGTAGCCCCACTGGAACTTTTAAGAAATTTTACACAATTTTTCAGGCAAATGCATCAACAGATGATGAGTGATATGAATATGATGACTGGTGGAATGCTTAGAACAATGGGAATGGGTGGATTTCCAGGTGGAATGATGGGTGGTCCATTCGGAGGCTTCATGGGTCGCCCTTTCGGAGCAATCACTGATGGAAGTGGCCAACCACACAGTAGAAGGCGACAAGAGCTGGAAATGAATCCATTCGCACCGTTCGGAGGGTTGCTCGGTGGATTGGGTGGAATGGTTAGTTTCCGAAATGAGAATTTTAAACTGTTTCTGCTGAAAAAGTCTCTTTTTTTTCTTGTTCAATTGGTGTAATTATAGGGAATGATGATGCCGCCGCCAGGCCAGGGTGCTAATATGTTCATGAGCTCCAGCGTGATGACACTTGGACCCGATGGAAAACCACATGTCGAACAACAAACAGTCAGACGACGTGGAGACGTTACCGAGACGAAAAGGCAACTCTATCTTATTTCTTTGCAAACAATGTGAATTGTATTACAGGCGTGTCGACAGGAACGGAGAGTCATCGATGACAATCGGCCATACCATCGGCGATCGATCACATTTCATCGATAAGAAACGCGATCGTGAGGGAAATGTTCGAAAGCAACAGAGATTTGTGAATTTAGATGAAGGTAAGCTAGCTCAATCTTGTAGACTAAAAAGGGGTTTGTGGCTCACTTTTTATTACTAAAAATTGGCCAATTTGTAGTGAAAAATGAACCATGCCTACTAGATTTTTATTTTTAAATATTCCTGCTAGTCTGACTGTTATTATTATTAATCGCTTTCCCGTGCTGTCCTCTCACCAAAAGAGAGCAATCTCTATTGAATCCATTGGGAAAGGTATAATTTATTGCTTACAGCCAACGCCGAAGACTTTGATAAAGAATTCAAAACTCGTGTTCGTCATGGATACGGGGGATCGTCCAGAAACAGCAATTTAAGGGAAATTGGTGATGGAAGCAGTAGCCGACGATCACCAGAATTCCGAAGAACAGAAGACCGTTCTACTCGAGGGGCGCCTATTGTTACGTTGCCAGAGGAAGAGGAACCAGCTCAGTAAGTGAAGGAACTCTTGACTTGTGCTTTTTTTCATTGAATATAACAGCGACATTGAGAACAATCTTTGCTAGATAATTTATGGTTGCACATGTCGCTTTTGGATTTTAAAAACAAAAATAATTAATTTTTTGTTTTGTAGGCCCCGTTCGTTTGCTTCAAATAGTATCGGAGGACCATTAATCCGTGAGATCAGTGAAGAGGAAGCCGAGCAGTCATCATCTTCGATTCCTAAAAGACGTCGTGGACTTTTCTGAATGCATTTTAAATTTGAACTCTGTCCGATTGCATCGTAAATATATCTGAAATTGAGGCTCTCCTTATTTCCTGCAGCCTTTAAAAATCTGTCCATTTTTTGCCGCTATCATCCACGCACGCCCCCGAATAATACACGCCAGGAAATTTGCTTTTAATCGTTTCTCTGCATATTGTAATAATCTGTTCCAAACAAGCAATGGTATTGTAGTTTGTTTTCTCTCACGTGATTAGATGAAGTCGTTGTGAACCGTAATTGGGTTTCCCATTTGAATTCCCGGAATAAAAATACGATTCAAATGCATCGCAGTGACTACAATGCTCACTCACAGCGCCCAACAGAGAAGCGAGAATATTAAATTAGCCGCTCACACTTCACACGGCTCCGCGAGCAAGCCGCTAAAGAGAATGGCGAATTGAGAAGCGCAGAGAGAATGGAAAGGAATGTTTTTACGAAAATGGGCCGCGAGCCGTACACTGTTTCTGCTGCCCTTTTCTTGGTGTTTTCTCTAATTTCTACAGCAATTCATCATTCCTTCGCGTTTCCACACACTCTCAGTGACCCGTCCGAGAAAACTTCGATGTTCTTCTCGGGCTGTCTGCCTCTCCTGTTTTCGCGTCTTCTCTCATTGCCTCTTTCTTTTTCCTGTTCATCATCATCATCATCATCATCATCATCAGCAGACAGCAGCAAGAAGAGGCGAACCGACATCCAATACAAACCCGACTGTTTTGGTCGTTTTTGCGACGTGTTAGCTGCAATTCGTTTTCTGTTTAAACCTTATTAAGAGATTCTTTTCAAAAACCGCCATTTAAATAGTGGCCACCCGCTTTGGGAGGCAAGTGAAGAGCGAGGGAAACGAAAGCGAATCGGGAAAGCGGTGAACCGTGCGGTGAACCGTGCGGCGAAACTCCGAAAACCGCGAGCGCAACATTTGTAAAGCATTTATCCGAACGGTTTTATAGCTCAAAATACATTTCGATTTTTCTCATACCTTCGCTTCACTTTCCACGAATCCTTTTCAAATACTGAAACGTCGAAGAAAAAGCAAAAAACTTAAAAATGCGAAGCGAATTGACTTTATCACTCCGATCGCGATCTCCGCGACGCTGAGATCGCTGTCATAATTTAAAATCTTAAAATCTGCATACACCGATGTGATTGCGTACTTTGTGAACAGTAGTTTTCATTTCTTTTTTTTTTAATAAAACTTTTGTGTTTCCATTGGAATTTCCAATAAAAATTGTGAGAATTATCCAAAAAATTAATAAAAAAACAATTTATTTAATGCTGAAAACATTTAATAAATCCTCTTTTCGCTGTATTTCATTCAAGAAATTCGAATAATTCTTTTAAAAAATATTTTTGATTATTCATTCAAACTTGGAAAATGACGTAACAAAGAGGTTTAGAGAGAAATAGATTTATGTTGATTTCTTTTTCTTGGGTTCTTTTGACTTGAAGGCTTGAGACAATGCCGTTTAATCGATAAGGTTCCACTATGATGGGAGGTGTAGGGCTTTCTTGCTTTATTAAAAAAAATAATACAAAAAATTAAAAAAATATATATAAAATAAGTTAAAATTTTTTAAATTTTAATTTGCATGCGACGTGGCTTATTTTTGTAAATTTTTTTTCTTTTTTTCGCGGCGGCGCACTGGACCGCTGATCACCACTGCGCTATTTTTCAAGGTTAGTGATAGCAGTAAAACAAGGCGTTTTCTTTATTTATTTATTATTAATTTCTAGAGTAAAAACGCTCAAATATGCTGAAAAATTTTGAGCGCTCGCTGAATTCAGTGAAGCTGAAAAAAACACACATTCCTTGCATTTTCGTCTGATATTTGCATTGTTTTCCGTCGGAAAAACTGTCTTCGTTAATCCTCGTTTTCTCACAAACAAAACACTAAAATTCGAAAGAGAGTGCACCCAACGCGAGCTAGACTGGGAGCCGCCGGTCTCGCCAAATGCGTCAGTGGATGCGAGAACCGAAGATTAGGCATCGACTCGTCTTGCGTTCGTCTTACGTCGTCAATTAAAATGTATGTGTACCAACACAATGGCTATCTCTGCGTCAGACGAATTCAAGACGAAGCGAAGACAAGACGAGACGGTCTTATTTCGTCTTTAGTGGAAGCCTTAATCGACTTACAAAATGAAAGGCTAAATGTAAATTTGCAAGTACAGCTTCTCAATTTTCGAATTTCTCCGCGATTTTTAGATATTATCCGTTTTCGTAATGTCCTTTTCCAAACTGCTCCGTCTCTAGTAGGGTCTCTTCATAAGATTGACCGGAAATTCCACGAAAGACGAAACGAATCGGTTCGTCTTTCTGTTCGTCTTGCATTCGTCTTACGTCGTCAATTAAAATACATGTGTACCAACACAATGTCTATCTCTGGGTCAGACGAATTCTAGACGAAGACGAAGACAAGACGAGACGGTCTTATTTCGTCTTTTGTGGAAGCCTTAATCGGCATAAAAAGCGAAAAAAAAACGAAGAACGAATGTAAATTTGCGAGTACAGCTTCCCAATTTTCGAATTTCCCCGCGATTTTTAGATATTATCCGTTTTCGCGATGTCTTTTTCCAAAATGCTCCATCTCTGGTAGGGTCTCTTCATAAGATTCTCCGGAAATTTTCGTTAATTATCACGCAAACTTCCACGAAACACGAAACAAGTCGGTCGTCTCGTCTTCGTTCGTCTTTCAGCTCGTCTTGCATTCGTCTTAAAACACATGTGTACCAACACAATATCTATCTCTAGGTCAGACGAATTCTAGACGAGACGGTCTTATTTCGTCTTTCATGGAAGACTTAATTCTTTTTAACAGTAGTTGCAATGATTTTCTTTCTCAGCTCGATTATTTTTGCAATTTCAATGTTATTCAAGCTCCAGTTACACGAGACTCAGTTATAGCAAAAAAACGGGATGTTTCCAGTCAATTTTTGTTTTGATTTGTCTTGAATGATCAGTAAACATTATGCAATCGATGATACGAAATGCAAAAAAAATCAGTCTGAAATTCTGTTTCAAATTCTCTACTCTTCAAAAAGCTTAATTACAATCTTTAATTATTTAATTACAGATTTATGACGGCGTCAAACAATGGGACGGCATTGTCTGCGATTCCGCCAAAAATCGATTGCTCAGAAGCTATTCAGGTAAGATCTTTAGAGTTATCGAGCAAAAATCAATAATCTCACTTTTCTTTCAGGACTCGCCAAGATTCCGTGCCACAGTTGCTCAGCATGTCACTTATTTCAACAGATTAGAAAATCGGCTCAACGAAATGCTCCGTCACATCACGGCAATGATAGATTTCAGTAAAAACTATGTGAATACATTCTAGTGGGTTATTTCCTGAATTCTAGACTGCTTGCTTGCGCTGGCTTATTTTCTGATTTCAGTAAACTAACAGTGTCGGTGAATCAACTATGCGATGAAAGTTTTTCTGGAAATCCGCTGGCTTCTACCACATTTCAAGGGCTTTCAGAAGCCTATGCACAAACTGTAAACCTGTTCCGGACGTATTTCGATCATTCGAACGTTGTGATTTACACGAAGCTTTCCAACTTCATCAAAAAGTAATTGCATTCAATTTCTCAAATTTTCTTTTGAAAAAACGAATGTTTATAGAGAGAAATAGCTTTGTGAATTAGTGTGTCGTGTCGATTTTGGAATTGATCGATTGAATCGAATTAAATCGACAATTTTTGAATCGATTCAACATGATTCGATTAAATCGAATCAACAAAAATAATGCGAAAATAAAGAAAATGCGATCTACCGATCAATGCCTTCGGCGGCGGTTTAAAATCGTACTTTTTAACTGTTTTTTTTTAGTAAATTGCATTTTTCAAAGGAAAATACGATTTCAAACCGTCGCCGAAGGCATTGATCGGTAGAGCGCATTTGCACTATTTTTGTTGATTCGATTTTATCGAATCGAATCGAACTAAATCGATTCAAGTCGATTCATTCGCAAAATCGAATCAAAATTGATCGATTTTTGAATCGACACGACACACCATTGTGAATGTGAGTAGAAAATGAAATTCTCCTCAAAAAGTGTTATCCACCGAGATTTCCATAGTATTTATATACAAAAATGAAATGTAGCCGTGAGATAATGTGAGCAAAAGAGACATAGACAGCTTTTGCCCGTGCTCTTCGTATCGATCGCATTTACTCACGAAGATTATTAGATTTTTTATCTGAAAAGCTTTCTATGTAGAGAAAGTGAAATAGAAAGCTTCAAATCATATCTGTAACCAGCCAAAAACTTATAGCGAGCTTGTGAAAGTCGCCGAAGCTCGTGCTCACTTTGAGAATATGTCGCAGTCGATGGATGACGCCTTGGTAAAAAATGCGAGTATATCAAGACAAAAGCCAGCAGATGCAACGGAAGGAAGGAATGCGCTGACTGCGGTGAGTCAAAAATAATGTTTAAAAAATCTGGATAAGGCATTTTAAGACTAAAAATTCGAAAAAAAAAGCAGAAAATCTCTCGCTGATGAATTTTCAGACTAAAAGCCAGCCCTTTATTAGTTTTGTATTAGAAAACGAGTGTAGCGACCAGAATATTAGAGGAGAGCATTATCTGCGTATCAAAAAAAAGCGCTAACACCTTGTAAGCCGAGTATTATCTTTCAAATCTGCAATTTTGGTATACAACCGCTAATATTTAATAGTTAGGACCCCCCCCCCCCATAGTTTAGACAAACATCTATGCAAAAGAGTCGCAGACGAACAGTTTAACAAAAGGAAAACCTCTCGAAAAGTTAACCTTCTATTCTACGTCTCTTCAGGTTGGCACTTGCTTTGCACACACTACATTGGACTACGTGGCAAACTTAAATATTGCGCATGCTCATAAGGATCACATGATACTCGATGCTGTAAGTGTTCTCTCACCTATTTGAATTTGAAAATGAAAATCGAAATATCCTAGCTTTCACTCATTCTTGATTCAAAATTCCGAGCTTAACAAGCTAAAATCATAAAAATCATTAACCAAATTTCATAAATTCTCATTTATTGTCAGTGTTCAACACTATCTGTAAATTCTGAAACTGAGAATTGCCTCCAATTTAGGGGGGTATGCGAAATCGGAACAAAATGAGAATAGAACTCGTAGGAAATCGGAAAATGATGAAAATAAAACTGTTAAAAAAGAAAACTGTATTGAATTGGAACTGATAGGAAATTAGAACTGTTTTAAAGTAAAACCGCATGGAAGCGGAACAGTATGGAATTGGAACTCTGTTCAATGGAGCGCGTTTGCTTTACCCAGAGTATTTTTAGTTAAGTTAACGCTGAGAAAAGTACTCTTGTAAAGCAAACGCGCTCCATTGAACAGAGTTCCAATTCCATACAGTTCCGCTTCTATGCGGTTTTACTTTAAAACAGTTCTAATTCCCTATCAGTTCCAATTCAACTCAGTTTTCTTTTTTAACAGTTTTATTTTCATTATTGTCCGATTTCCTACGAGTTCTATTCTCATTTTGTTCCGATTTCACATACCCCCCCCCCAATTTACTTCTAAATTAATCAACGGCGCCACGAATGAATAGTTCGATTCCACGTAGATCTAAAAATCAACGTCAGAAACATTAAAGCTACTTGTAAAACAAGACAGGTAGAAAACTGCTGCCAAGCTAGCTATGAAAAGCTAAATTCGAGTTGCGAAACCCCCCCCCCCTCCCTCCCCCCTTCTGCTCTATCTATATAAATACTCTATATTTACCTAGAATTTTCGATGACTGGCACTCTTCAAAATTCTCTTTTGATCGTTCTTTTTTTTTCAAACAACAACTATTTTTAATATTTGATAAGTATCTTAGGCGATTTTTTAAATAAATGAGCTACCACAGGGGCCACACGCCTCTGTAAGGCTTCCACGAAAGACGAAGACAAAAAGTCGTCTTTCATCTCGTTTTTCGTCTCCTCCTCTTTCGACTCGTTTTCGTTCGTCTTGCGCAATAAGTGCATGTGTACCAACACAACTTTCTATCTCTGCGTCAGACGGACTCGAGACGAAGACAAATGGAAGCCTTAGGTGAATGCAAAAAATTCTTTAAAAGAACGACTATCAGAAGATCTGCACCTTTCCATATTCCATATAAACGTGGTAGGGTTGGCGCATCGGGGTCTCCTAGTCACTCGTTTTAAACAAACTGTGAACGTCTTAACTCAACTTGAGAACTATTTATTTCACAGCTGTGGACCCTTGTTCGCGAGTCATCTGCATTCTTCTCCAAAGGACACGCCACGTTCGACGAGTGGACAGCTGCGGACAACGGAGCAGTCGCCGACACAATTCAGACATTTGCAGCGAAGTCCAAGTTGATCGAACGGAAAATGCAGGATGTTCACTCATTGGTTCCAAAGGTTAGTTACCGAGTTATTAAATGTCAGTACTGTAGTTCTAAAGGTAAGAAAAATGTTTAAATTAAAATAATTTATTGGAAATTTTAATAGCTTTGTCTCCCCGAAAACCCAGAAATTTATCCGCCGTTTTCTCTCTGTCGCGGACTGGATAAACCAGTGTTCGTAGCCACAAATATGGCTTTATGGCTTTAGTATAGATGCCGCAAAGCGCTGAGGAAGCGCAAATCAGTTTGGCTCAAACGTAGCTCCGTCTGTTTGTCTGAAATGCGTGGCCTGCGTGGCAGTATTGCGAATTTGCTCATGCTCATGGCACGTTGCGTTCTGGTCTTTGACATCTGATATCGAATGTATGCATTCACTCGTTTCCACTTAAAAGTAATCAATAAGCGGAATAAACAAATTCATAATTCTATGAAAACGAGTATCAACGCCATTTTTGTAATGATTTTATCTATTAAAATGCGGCTTAAATGTTGATTTCTCACAAATTTACAGTTATTTACAGGAAATTTTTGTGATTTTCCGATGCTCCTCCTTTAATAAGGGCTGTTGTAAAACGTAACTTGTAATAGAATGCCTCCGCTAATCTTACTCCGAAAAATAAATGATAAAAAGTCTAATAAAACGTCACTCTCTAAGCTTTTTATATTTGCTCGCAGGACGGAATTTGCTCTGATGCTTTTCTTGTCATTTTTGCAAACAATTGTGTTGTCCATATCTTCAGTTAAAAAAAGTGATTTACGCCTCGCTTCCACGAAAGACGAAATAAGACCGTCTGGAATTCGTCAAAGACAGCCATTGTGTTGGTGCACATACCCAACTTTTTTATTGCGTAAGACGAATGCAAGACGAACGTAGGCGAATTTTCGTTTTCGTCTTTCGTGGAAGCCTTAGATAAAGCAGTTACCCGGAGTAGTTTGAATCCTTCACTTCAGAAATAGTGCATGAATGCAAAATATTTCTAGAGAGCATTTAGCCTGGGGGGGGCATATTGGCAGAGATTGCATGAATCAGTGGAGAACGTTTCAGAGAAACAGCGAGAGGTTCCTAATGTATGCTCACCTGTTAGGAGCAAATCAATGCTTCTGGAAATTGTGATTTTCCGCTGCTCCCCCCCCCCCATGTTTAGCGTAGTCGTTTAACTAGAAAACTCGCATGGCTTTTAATGGAATTTCCGATGGTTACAGATTAGGTTTTCGTCTTTCCTTATTATTAAAAGTTTTGCCACGTATTGCCGAAAAAAAATTTTAGTCGTCATTTATCAGAATATCAGAATTGAACGCGAGATTAATAAAATCGATAGTATTATAATTTCACAGAGTACGATGCATAGTGCAAAGCCATCTATTATCCATCCGCGAAGACGTGAGCTTTCGTTTAAAGGCGCAACGAATTAACTGTTAATTCGTTGCGCCTTTAAACGAAGGCTCACGTCCTCGCGGATGGATAATCTACTTATTATTAAGCGAATAGTTCCGTCTGTGTGTCCAGGACGTCCGTTTTTCCAGGACATCCAGGACGTTTAAAAACTCAAAAGAACGTGGGCACCTTTGATATGCGAGATGGTCAGACGAATTCAAGACGAACACGAAGATAAGACGAGACGGCCGAAATTTCGCTCAAATTTGTTATCTACTTATTATTAAGCAAATAGTTCCGTCTGTGTTTCCGTCTGTCTGTCTTCGTCTTGAATTCGTCTGACTTGCGTAAATCTTGCGTTTATTACGTAAGACGAACTGAAAGACGAGGAGACGAACGACGAGAGAAAAGACGGCGTTTTGTCTTCGTTTTTCGTGGAAGTGGAAGGGAGATGATTTCTAACTTCGAAATTCATATTTTTTGGAGCATTCGATTTCTTTAAGGCTTCAACGAAAGACGAAGACAAAAAGTCCTCTTCGTTTGTCTTTCAGTTCGTCTTGTATCCGTCTTACGCAATAAAAAAGTTTTCAACACACTGCGTAAGGCGAATTGAAGACGAGGAAATTTCGCCCAAATTTGTTATCTACTTATTATTAAGCAAATAGTCCCGTCTGTCTGTCCAAGACGTTTCTTTGAATAACTCAAAAGAACGCGGGCCTTTTTCTTTGATATGCGGGATGGTGTCATGGCTATCTGAGCACTTCGCAACCGTATCTTTAGGAGGTCGCAGGGTACTTGGGATACTGTAGAACTAGGTACACAAAATCTACAAAACTGGTATTAACAACGATATAAACAGTCGAAATTTTGCTGATATTTTAAGCATTGGGCTGTCAAATATCAGCTTCCTAAGTGCAAAACTACAAAATCAACTTCAGAAGACATTGTTTTCCGAAGATTCTAAGACATTCCAGAGTGTTCTAGAACTGTTCTAGCGGTGTAGCCGCGAATAAGAAAACTTTCCACTGGTAATAAGAAGCAGAGTTCATCTGTGGCCCATCAGCTGCCCGACATGTGAGCTTCCTCTTCGGGACCGAACTCCCCGGCCATAGGTCGGCCCAGTTTTCCTAGGTCATGGTCAAACGCCAATATTGTTCCGCTTCGAAAATAGTGTTGCTCACACGAAAAAAAATAAATAAAAGTGTCGAAGAAAGAAGCGAAAATATATAAATACACAGTGCCTGCTGGTCTTTCTCTCCAATTCTATTTGTGGCTTCAACAAGTCATTCATTCTAAACTGCTAAACTGTTCCTTTTTTTTTCTTCCTTCTTCTTCTTCACATTTTTAATGTTTCTCTCTTTTTCTCCTCTCGTTTATATGCCTGATTGTCCGGCGGAGAATAGATAAATGGAGAGTTGTTTCATCGGATGACTCATCGCAGTTTACTCGACATTCACTGCATTGGTTTTCTTTTGCCATCCCCCCCCCCCTATATCAAGAATCTGAAAAAAGACAGCGCACCTTCTGCTGAATTTTATATGGAAAGCAAATGACTCTCTGACTTTTTTTGTTTTTACATAATTTGCATAAACCGGAGATTAGTTTTTTTGCTGGTGGCTCACACTATGACCATTCACCACCATCACCACCAGTGTGTCGTTTCGAAAGCATTTCGAGAAATTTTTCCGAAAAATTCTCGAGAAATGTTTCTCGTTGATTTCTCGAGAAATTTTTTGAAAAATTTCTCGAAAAATCAACGAGAAAAATTTTTCGAGAAATTCTCGAGAAACTTCCGAAAAATTTCGAAAATTCTCGAAAAAAAAAACATTTCGATAAAAAATAATAAACTATTTCGAACGACACTCCGATAACGCAAAGCGCGTTGTTTATCGTATTTCCATTCAAATCATTTTTCGCGCTTTTTCAAGAAATTTTTCGAAAAATTTCTCGAAAAATCAACGAGAAAAGTTTCTTGAGAATTTCTCGAAAAATTTCGAAAATTCTCGAAAAAAAACATTTCAATAAAAAATAATAATAAACTATTATCGCCGTAAAAAAGTTTCGACATTTTTTCGAGCCCGCGAAAATCGAGAATTGAATTTAGAGGCTCCGCCCATTTCATCATCAGAGCGCATTTGCTGTGCGCGGTATATTTTTTGAATTTTTATTTTTTCTTCTGAATTTTCAGAATTAAACTGGATTAAAAGAACGAAATTGTATTAATCGTGAATTTTTTTACACGTTTCTTCGAATGTTTAAATATATCAATTTGCGCCATATATTTTTTTTTTCGTTTCTTCTGATAAAAATATATCAAGCATAGCAAATGCGCTCTGATGATGATGAATGGGCGGAGCCTCTAAATTCAAATCCCGACTCGGAAAAATGTCGGAACTTTTTTACGGCGATAATAGTTCGAACGACACTCCGAAATAACGCAAAGCGTGTTGTTTATCGTATTTCCATTCAAATCATTTTTCGCGATTTTTCAAGAACATTTTCGAGAAATTCTCGAGAATTTTTCGGAAATTTTTCGAAAAACGCATTTTTCAAGAAATCATTTTTCAAAACGACACACTGACCACCACCACCTCCTCCTCTATTCTTGTCATAGGTTCAGCTAGACTGCCTTTCCTCTTTGTGTGGTTTCTTGATTGCTTCACCAGCGTGATTGCTAGGATTCGTAGTTTGCAAATTTCGCAATTTAAATCAGCGGTGCTCTTTCTTCTAGTTTTTCGAATTTGCACAATTTCAGTGCAATCCGGGGTAGTCTAGGTTGTTCCTCCTGGCTTCCTTAATTAATCTTTTGAAAACAATCTCTCAATTCGGCTTCAACAGAATGTCAACGTCATCGCTGTCGACGTCGTCACCGGCTTCGTCGTTTTCTCTTCCACACCACTACACGGTAACCGAGCTCATCTCATTCTTCACTCCTGACGATGAGTTCACGTGTGCGTCTAGTAGTCAGAGGAGGTTCATCGGAATGGACGGCGGCGGCAAATCCGGCGTACGCACTTCCAAAGTTGTCTCCAGAACTGTCACGATAAGTTGCGAAACGAAAAGGAGCATGGAGATTATGGAAGAGAAAAGACGAGAGAGACGCATTCAAATGGAATTGCAGAAATCGAAGGCTCACGCTGAAAATATGCGCAGAATTGCGCTGGAACTTGAGCAGAATAACAAGAAGACGGGATCCAAGCGAAGTCTTGTTAGAATCGCTACCAAACAGACTATAGGAAAGATATCGGACTTACTATTACGTGCTTCTTCTCTTGATGACACTCTGCAAAGATCACGAAAGAAGCGAGAAAGCTCGCTCGATCGCAGTAATTCCAATGGATCTTTGAACGGGTTTTCTGAAAATATTTCAGACTCGAATCTTGCTCTTAAGCCCGGAGTATTAGAGGTGAGATATTAGCGTTGAAATTTTAAAATTGTCGGGCGCAAGAACTACAGTACTGCTAGATGTGCATTATCATATTGCTGCTAGGTATCTCTAATTGTTTTATTCAGGAAATGTTCCAACACCCGTCGGGAATGCCCATCGAGCCGGATGTGATGATGGAGGGATACCTGTATAAAAGATCATCAAACGCCTTCAAAACGTGGAATCGACGGTGGTTCCAAATCAAAGACAAACAGTTGGTTAGTATCACAGACAGTAAGGCTTCCACGAGATCTCGTCGTTCGTCTCTTCGTCTTTCGACTCGTCTTGCATTCTTTTTACGCTATAAACGAAAGAATAAACGCTAGACTCACACGAGTCAGACGAATTCAAGACGAAGACGAGACGAGACGGCCGAAATTTCTCCTAATGGAAGCCTTAACAGACAGATTTCTTTTTGTCATTTTTCACAGTTTTAGCTCTACTCTCACCGATCCACGGATCTTGAGCCACCTACAGTAATGGAAGAGAACCTTCGAATATGTCTCGTCCGACCAGCGCCCTCAAATATTGACCGAATTGGTTGCTTTGAACTAGTGACTCCAACCAGAATCCATCTCCTTCAAGCGGATTCAGAATCGTTGTGCCAGGATTGGATGCGGGCTCTTCAACGAACGATTCTCGCTTTGCACGAAGGTGATTCCTCCGACACCATTGAATCCTCATGTCCTCGAAACCATTCAACATCGTGTGGCTCGAATGTATCTGCCGCTAATGCTGTCTCGCCTTTATCGAATTCGCACATTTGCGATATCAGCAAAGGACGATCAGTTTCAGACCCAGCGACAACAGCTGGAAGTGAGTTGAACCACCCTCCGATTTCTTCGTTCATTAAACCATTGTTCAGGAACTGCGATGAACACCGCCACCACTTCTGGCAGTGCTGGTTTCCCTTCATCCTCCGCATTCGAGCAAATCCGTCGTGTTCCTGGAAACGAGGTGTGTGCGGATTGCGGATCACCAGCACCAAAATGGGTCAGCATAAATCTGGGAGTGGTCTTGTGTATAGAATGCTCAGGAACTCATCGGTCGCTCGGGGTCCAGACGTCGAAAGTCCGTTCACTATGCATGGATTCTATCGATAACGAGTTGAGAGACGTTCTCCTCGCCTTGGGGAATCGTCAGGTCAACGCGATTTTCCTCGCTCATCTACCGCCGAGTGGCTGCATCGTTCCACCGCCTATCAATGAAGAGTCGGCACGTCCAGCACGTGAAGCATGGATCAAAGCCAAATATGTAGAGCGACGTTTCGCTGTGTCAGAAGACACACGTGCCAGAAGTACGGCTACGAATCGACAAGAACATTTGAAACATAAAACAAGCGTCGGAGGCGTGAATAGAAGCTCTTCATATGCTGATGTGCAGGATGCGGATGTACAGAGCGGTGTAACGAACGCTGATCCCTGGTCAGGTACGTGTTTCGATATGTCCCACCAGCAAATGAAA
The DNA here is from genome assembly GCA_003052745.1 of Caenorhabditis inopinata. Taxonomy (NCBI): domain Eukaryota; kingdom Metazoa; phylum Nematoda; class Chromadorea; order Rhabditida; family Rhabditidae; genus Caenorhabditis; species Caenorhabditis inopinata. The sequence goes on along the minus strand of AP018152.1, from coordinate 3,638,764 downwards.
ATTTCGTTCTAATTTTACGGAGTTTATCAGATTTAAGGCGCTGTACCTGCACTTAGAGCTTCCACGAAAGACAAAGACAAAAAGTCGTCTTTCATCTCGTTTTTCGTCTTGCATTCGTCTTCCGCAATCAATAAATGTACTAACACAATGTTTATCTCTGCGTCACACGAATTCAAGACGAGACGAAACGAGACGGCCGAAATTTCGCCCAAATGGAAGGCTTAACCATTTCTTGCTCATTGTAAAAATGAGACTTGAAAATAGGGGACGCATGCGTCTCAAGAGAAATTTCACAGCAGCTCTCTGTAAAATATACTTTTTAGCCGACTTGTCCGTCCCAATCTCGCCTGCTTCAAAACGTTTATCTGCTTGCGGCTCTGACACAGATCTTGACATCATTACATCTTCGATCAATACGAAAACCGTTGAATGGGACACAGTTAAAGAAGCTTGTGAATCCGGCGACCTTCTGGCTCTTCTAACAGCGCACGCGCAGGGCTTCGATCTGAATGCCCTTCACAATGGCACAACGGCGCTTCACATTGCCACGCGAAGTGGACAAACTCCCGCGGTAGAATTCCTGTTGCTCAATGGAGCCAAGATCAACATGCTGGATGAAAGGTTGAACACGCCACTGCATTTGGCTGCTAAAGAAGGGCACACATTGTAGGTTAACAATTTGAAAAATGAATTATTAATATTCAATGTTTTCAGGCAAGTTTGCCAGCTACTGAAACGAGGAGCTGATAACAACCTGGCTAACGTGGATAGCAAAACGCCGCTCGACATTGCAATGGAGTGCACACATGCGGACATTGTCACTCTGTAAGATCTGTTCTAGAGTACCAGCTCTCATATTGCTCTTTCCAGTTTCCGAGTGACAATAATGCGAAACGAGTTCAACGCCGACTTCAATAACCCGATGGATGAAACCGTTGAGGTGGTGATTTCCGACATTGCGCGCCGAGCGGCCAACGAAAAAGAGCAACAGAAGACGGCGTCGTTGAGAACTACATCGGCGGAGACCAGTGAAATTTGAATCCCCTCCTCCGAATAATTCCCCTATGTTTTGGCGCTTCCTGAAAGAATTTCCCCACAACTACGCTTCACACTTTTTGCCATAATTCCCTCTTTTTTCATTCAAGATTTCTATCGCTTACTTCATTCACATCTTTGTTTGTAAATACGCCAATTAAGTTCAGTTTCCGTTTCCTTGAATTTAAATTTAAAAAAAAAAGAAAAGAAAAAAACAATTTTTGGTCGCTAAATTCGAGAATTGAAATATCTTTATCCCTATTGAAATAACATACATTACACATAGTATAAGTTAAGAAGTTTGAGTTTTTTAATTGACACTTTTCAGCTTTTATCGGAAGACGACTGTTCGCAGCGTATCCTCATCTCGGACTTCCATCACTGCTTCTGAGCCATCGTTGAAGCGATAGGATATACCTCCATCAATGACTAGATGCGCGTCATACCCGCGGCTCTTTATGCGGATCTTGTCGGCGAATCCGCGTGGATCAGTTGGTGTGAAGGTTGCGTTGAAGATGGGATCACGAACAGAGAACGCCATTTCTTCAAATTTCTCATTTATTTAATACTATTTTAATATTAAGCGAGTTTGGCGACTTACGCTTTCTATCCGGATCGAAAATGAGTTGTTGATTGAATTTGGTGCAAATCTCGCTGACCGCATCCTTATCGTTGTGCGGAACCTGCGGCAGATTACAGTGCTCGGCTACAATTTTCATCAGGTCCTGCACACACTGCTCGGTCAATTTGTTGATGTTGAAGTGCCACGACGTGGATCCTGTGCCGGTGCAAATCGTGATTCCCGAGCTTTTCTGCTTCAGCATTTGTTCATCGTTAAGGCCAATTTCATAATATGACACGCGAGAGGAGAGACTTTCTCCAATGAATACTTCGTTGAGGGCAAGAACTGGCAACTCGACCGTCTCTTTTTCATTCGGAATAGCGACGGCTCGGTCCGTTTCAGGAGATATAATCCGTTTTTTTCTAAAATTTCTGATTTTATTCAGGATTCACACGGAAAAACGCTTACACAGGTGGCGACAGTGACATACACTCTTCTACATCTCGTTCTCTAGCAGGACTGCGTGGATTGTCGGTCCAGCGAGCTGTTGAGGGATCTCTGTTGAGTTGTTGATCGTGTAGTTCAATGGCATCACTGATTCCATTATCTCCGGTAACTGTGATACGAATTCTTTGACGATGCAACCATCTGAAACGAGTTTTGAAACAAACTGTACAAACTGTAGAGGACGACATACTCGAAATTTCCGCCAAGCAACTTCTTGAGTGCTCCGGCAAGATTCTCTTCTGGCAGTTTTCTAATTAAGCACATATATCCTTCAGATCCTTGCGGATCAGTGTTGATTCCGATGACGGGCTTCTGTTTGGTGCGCACCTTGCTCGACGCCATTAGGAACGTTCCATCTCCGCCGGCGGAAAACACGGCATCCGCCCAGTCGACTGCTTCTTGCGTATATCCGAAGCGGCGAACCAACCGGGATTCGATTCCAGCGTTTCTGGAATAACGGGGTTCGATTTCCGACAGTTCAAAAAGCAAACCAACTCTAGCTCTTTTTGAAGAGTGTTGAGGTAGGAGTGGTGAATGTTGTGCTTGGCGAGAAGACCGCAGTAGTCCGATCCACGTTTTTTCAGCTAAATCATTGAGCAATTTAAATTTCAGTCGATTTCCGGAAACTTACAAGATCAGCGAGCTGCTTATCGTCGCATCCCTTGTTGACCTTCTTCTCAAACTCATATCGAGTCAGTTTGCTGAGAATAAGGACTTTCTTTGGCTGGAAGCACGGCTTCTCCATATTTCCAATTGATCGTTTCGATTGAGTGTTCTGTGTTTGATACAGCGCGGCGGCCAACGATCGAGGCAATCTCATGTGGCCTGCAATGTCTAGGTTCAAGCAGGAACTAACTACACATTTTCAGACATTTCATCGTTTCGTGTTCTCAGCGCTAGATGATTTGCACTCAAAAACACGTGTACGAAAGCGTCAAAGTGGGGATTAACAAAAATCCACCACCCCCCCCCCGCTTCCCGGGAAAGGTCACGTCGATAACCAATTACGGCACGACTTACTTACTTGTCGGATCGACCCAATATCTGCTCGATTCTCCTTTGTCAAGGATGGCTGATCTGGGTTGCTGAGCAAAAGCGCCCTTCGGGGCAACGGATGGTTGAGCACTACACGAATACGAGTTTCGAAGATGTTGATTGACCTGAAATTTTGAAAATTTCAGCTGTGAGCATTGCTGTTGGTTTTCTTCACAATGATTCATGCTCCAAGAGCATCGACTTATTTCATATTAGAGCAAAACTCGTTTACATGCTCTCCATTTCTTGTAAATGTCGACTTAAAGTAAGCTCGTCACGCTAGTATATGACATTAGATCAGTGAAGACGACGTTGGTGTCACGCTCCTCTCGGAACTTTACATCGCCGGCGAACATAGAAGCGATTATTTTAAGACTGGACAAGGAAAAACAGGCAAATTGATTGATGATTACCTGTTCAACATGCTGTGATCTGATGCGGATCCTCATTTTGTTTCGATTTAAGAGTTCAATTCGGATCTTTGAAGATCTGTTCCTAATCAGATTAACAACGATTTTTCCTCAATGCGTTCTTCGTATAGAGATAGTGCGACAGGGTCTTATACTTCTGATTCTTTTGATGCGTTCACCCGCCGCGTGACAAGCACGTGGCACAACAACAATGAAACGAAACGGCGACTGTGGGGAGGGGGAGAAATGCTGTAAATGACGGATAAGAATGACGATGTTGGAGGAGGAGGAGGAGGAGGAAGCGATACGGGAGGAAAATGATGAAGAGAACTGTGGCAACGTGAGCGGCAAAGGTAGGAATCGGTTGTAAGATGATACAATTGGAGATTTACGGCGTAGTAATTCTCGAGATTGAAGGACGACTGAGAGATTTCTAAAAGAACAAGTAAATCGAAATTAGCGGATTCGAGGAAGGAGCAAAATTCAAATGAGAAATACGAGTTTTATGGGACATTGGGACATTGGGACATGGGACATTATTTTAAAAGCAAGATATCAATCAACTCTAATGGGGTTATTCATGAAAAGCACAATTGCATTTTAATGCAAAAAAGGCTTTTTTTTTGCATTAAAATGCTTTTTGTGCTTTTCATCAATAACCCCATAAATAGCACATCTTTACAGGAATGGCATCATGCACTAGTTTTGGTTTTGAATAAGGCTTCCACGAAAGACGAAAACAAAAAGTCGTCTTCGTTCGTCTTGCATTGTCTATCTTAGCGTCAGACGAGACCAGACTGTCTTATTTCGTCTTTCGTGAAAGCCCCTAGTTTCGAAAAGGCGTGTCGCTGTCACCTTGGCTTTCGAGAATAATAAAATATTTAGTCCAACCAGCAGTGACCAGAAAACAAATCGCGCAGACTAGCCAACCGCCTTCTCCAGAGAACGCGGCCACGCACACACACACAACTAGATAGACGGGCCCTAATCAATGTGGTGAGTAAATGGCCTCAGACTGTCAGACTAACTGACACGCTGTCGGTGTGCATCGCCGTCCGGCACCCTCTCCATTCATTCGGTCACTGGGTTTCGCATCGAAGATGGATGGATATCATCATTGCGCTATCATTCGCAGAAAGTAGAGGACTGGTCTTGCTTGCAAGGAATACAGTGCTTAAAAGATGATTGCCGAAATGATGAAATAATCATCTAATCTTTTTTCTGCGGTTCTATGAGATAGATCGCCATCTTCAATAAACAATTTTCATCTATTAAAGAACAATTCAACTTCTACAATCATCAAGAAATCTCAAAGGTACAATTACGAGAGAATAGAATCGTAAATGTCACATATTGTGAGATAAGAGTACTGTAGGACAGTCATAAATCTTGAGCATTCGCGATTATTCTTTACCGATAGAGCTCTACAGAATCTACGGCATCCGACACGATGATCTGAGGATCTGAGGATCGGAGGAGATCAGAGGATCAGCTGAGACACGGGCGGATAACAAGACTACTTCTATGATTCTCACAAGAACCCCATGAGCAAAATCTAAGAAGCACCGATCTTACGGCAAAAATCCGGCATCCAAGACGCTGTGGAATACACAACCACCGCGAAGTACCGATATGGGCAGGCCACTTCGTACGAATGGACAAACCGAATCACCTTCTGGTATCCGAGGGACGTGAAAAGATGCTCCGATGCACTGAAGAAGTTCAATACTCCCGACGGCGACTGGTGCCCGGTGCCCGGCGCTGAGAACATCCCCAGCCGACTACGGGGGCGTCCAAGTATCCAAGTAAGTAAGTAAGATAGAACTCTCTAGAGCAACCTATAAACTCGTAGAGCTTTCAAATAACAGTAAACCTCCCCCCCCCTCCCTTCCCGATCCTCCGTACGTGTTTCATAGAAGAATTCACCCTGGAGCGAAGCCGGATCTTTCTGAAGTTTGGCCATCGTTAACACTACATCAGAAGGTGCGCTCGAAGAATGCATTTCTCTAGGGTTACACAGTTGGATGACAGATGAGAAGACGTTTAAAACTTGAGAAAAACCTAAAGAATCATCCGATGGTACAGTTCAACGTATCTGACAGCCTTGTAGTGTGATGCTAAAAGAAAAACGCAAAAGGAAGCAAAAAAAGAAAAAAGAAAAAGGAAAGAAGCGCCGCCGACAAGATTTCCAACGACGCAAGAGAAAGTGCAGCTTAGCGGGAAATGGCAATATGGTCGCCCATCAGCTAGCCATTTCTAGTATGAAAGGGGGAGGGATGAAAATTCGGATCCGGGTCAGATGATGTAATCACGAGAGGTCTCCTTATATCAGTTTGCCTAATGGATCAGATGCTAAAAAATTAAAAAAATATATGATTGTCTCGTCGCGGACGGCTGAAATGAAAACTGGTTTTCTATGGGAATTGGAACGGTTTGTCGAAATTGAAATTGAAAAGAGGCGAAGAAGAAAGTGGGTGGCGTTGAAGAAAATCTGGCGGATAGTCGAACCCTCCTTTGGAGATTTGATCGGCGATTTTTTCAGCGAAATTCTATTGCATCAAGTAAGGTATTCTAGTAGAAAGTTCGCGGCTACGTCGCTGTTCTAGAACATTCTGGAATGTTCCAGAAACTTTGGAAAACAATGTCCATTAAAGTTGTAGTTTTGCACATATGAAGCCGATTAATCTACGGACATCCCAATCGATATATCAGCAAAATTTTGACTATTTTTAAGACAGTTTTGTAGATTTCGGGTGTACGGTTCTACAGTATCCCAAGTACCCTGCGTGCGACCTCCTTAATATGCTGTTGCGAAGCGCTCGAGTGGCCAGTTATTCAAAGAAACGGTCTTGGAAGACGGAAACACAGACGGAACTATTCACTTAATAATAAGTAGATAACAAATTTGGGCCGTCTCATCTTCGTCTTGAACTCGTCTGACGCAGAGCGTAATACAAGACGAACGAAGACGACTTTTTGTCTTCGTCTTTCGTGGAAGCCTTCAACAAATCTAATGCTTCAAGAAACACGAATTTCGAAGTAATAATCATCTCTCTTATCTTATTCAGTAAGGCTTCCACGAAAGACGAAGACAAAACGTCGTCTTTCCTCTCGTCGTTCGTCTTACGCAATAAAAGCAAGATTTACACAAGTCAGACGAATTCAAGACGAAGACGAAGACGAGGCGAGGCGGTCTTATTTTGTCTTTCGCGAAAGCCTTAAACAAGTCTGATGCTCCAAAAAATATGAATTTCGATGTTATAAAACATTTTTTTATCTTATTTTGCTCGATTTTCACGCTTTTGCTCAACTAATCTCACGAGCCAGTAATCTGGGAAATGTAGATTTTGGAAAAGCCCCAGGGAGCTCACCTATCCAATTTCCATCGGAAATTTTGCATTGAGCTCAACAATTTGAGGAAAATCATTAAACATGGCAGCTTGGTAGTTCCTCCACTAATATTCTTTTTTTTTCTAATTTTTAAATTTCAAATGAAACAATACTTTAGCAGTATTATATTTCTTATCAGGCAAAGAGTGACCATCGATTGGTCGGTTAATGATCAGAGCATTTGTAGTGTCCACTGGACTGCTCCGCAAATTAAGTATATAATTTCGAGCATTTAAGCAATTTCGGGAAATTCTGCAAGCGATGCCTTCGAAATTAATCAGTGGAAGACCATGTTTTCAGTGACATCTTCAATTTTTAAGTGATCGCCTCAAACTTTGCAAACATCCAAAGGGTCAGATGAAACCTTAGATTGCATGAATTAACGAGACGGCTGCAATCGCATCACCCCATTTCCTTGACAGAATCTCGTTCTGATTAGATAGATTTCTGGGAGGAAAAAAAGAAACCAAAACTACAGTTGAGCGATGAGCGAAGAGAGAAACTAAGACATCACACACGTGACAATAGATACAAGTCATGGCAATGAAGAATTGGGTGTATTTATAGAGAACACGAAGGACGATAGAGAGAGAGACAGAGAGACAGAGAGAGAGGGCAATAGTGTTTTTTTTTTCTTCCACTGTTTTCGATTATGGAGCATATGATTTGATAAGCCAAGGAGATTTTAATTTCGAGAAATACTGGGAAGGATAATGGGGTTATTCATGATGCATTTTAATGCAAAAAATGCCACTTTAATCTTATTCACGATTGCATTTTAATGCAAAAAAAAAATGCATTTTAATTCAGTACTATTTGAATTAAAGTTCAAGGCGGTGTTCGCACAAATTTCGCACGAAACGAAAAATCGAACTAATGATTGATTGGATTTCTGAATTATGTAAGAATTTTTTAATTTAATTTAATTTTCAAATTCCATTATTTAAAAAACTTCATATTTTTATTCCTCTAAAACTAATATTTCGGTGAAATACCAGTGCTACTGTGGTGCTATGAGAAATTTGAGATCCTTATGGGGTTATTCATGATGCATTTTTATGCAAAAAATGCCACTTCAATCTTATTCACGATTGCATTTTAATGCAAAAAAAATGCATTTTAATTCAGTACTATTTTGAATTAAAATGCAAGGCGGTGTCGGGTATCGCCACCGAGAAAGTCTATGCGCCTTTAATTTATTTTTGGCTTTCAAATAAATAATTTTACTATTTTCTCACCATTGCCATAGTAGTTTTACGCTTTTTCGCCTCCTCATCGTTCATTTTTGACTGTAAAATATTATTTTTATCAAATTAATTTTAATTTCTTCCGAAAATGTGATTTTTTCGCACATTATGAGTTCTTTTCCAAAAAATTGAGGGCCTCGTAAATCGACACATTAAAGGCGCATAGACTTTCTTGGTGACGATACCCGACACCGCCTTGCATTTTAATTCAAAATAGTACTGAGTTGAAATGCATTTTTTTTTGCATTAAAATGCATCATGAATAACCCCATAAGGATCTCAAGTTTTTTATAGCACCACAGTAGTAATTCATGGTATTTCACCGAAATATTAGGTTTAGAAGAATGAAAATATGAAGATTTTAAATATTGGAATTTGAAAATTTAATTTAATTTAATTTCAAAATTCTTACATAATTCAGAAATCCAATCAATCATTAGATCGATTTTTCGTTTCGTGCGAAGCTTACCGAGGATGATTTCTGGCATATTTTTCCTCGTTCTTTAATTTTTCGATAAGTCGTTATAGCTCATGGCTTAAACTGGCCAGCCGGGTTGTAACACTTCAATTTGCACTGATGTGCAGGCTGCACGTCGCAAGTGTCACGTGAAATTTTCTCTATACGCTGCGTCTTCCTTCGCTGCTAAATCCGTCACAAAACAAATGAGAATAGAAATCAAAAAGTCACGATTTTATTCGTTGTTTTGTGAATCTTTATTATAATTTGCCGCTTAAAATCGGGTTTTTTTTTCTCGCATAGTTTAGTCATTAATTTGAAAAACAATCTTCTTGCCGCAGTGCGGTGAAAATCGATGGAGGAGGCTCGACAAACATTGAAAACAGACACACATAGACGCATTAAACTGTAAACATTTCAAAAAAACTTGACTACGTGAGAAGGCATAATTAACATGTGGTGCTATAGACTTCTTTAGATCTTGCAACCCTTATCTTTCATTTCATCACCCGCCGATCATCTCTTCTTCTTTCTTGGAGATCACCAACACTCGAAATCGTCAAAACGGAAAAAGAAAGGAAAAATGACGGAGAATTGAAGAGAGGACTTGAGAAAAAAATCTTGGTAAGCGCTATCTGTGAAACTGATGATGACACAAAATGGCCACGTGGGGGGAGCGGGGGGATGGCTAGATGACATAGTGATTGTTCGAACTTTTCATCGAGATAACGAATTACTGGTTTTCAATTTGTTTTGTTTTGTTTTCCTTTTTTTTGTCTTTTGACAAGGACAAATTACATCAGGCTACTAACTATTACATCAGCAAAGTAATGTCGGCGGGAACTCGGGTCCCACAACCAGGTCAAATGACAGTTTTCGCGGCTTTTTTTTTGGATTTCCACGCAAATTTGTATCGCGCGTAGTGATTGAGAGAAAATCTATTTCGGTGGGTTTCGAAAGATGACGAAAGTAATAGCCAGAGAGAAGATATTCGAGGAATTTGTAAGGAAATCATAAGGAAATGGAAAACCAGCTGAGACATACAAGTCTGAATTACAAAGAAGTCACTCTAATTGTAATCTAAAAATATCCACACATGTGAATATATATACTCGTTGTCTGTAAGGCTTCCAAAAAAGACGAAACAAGTCGGTCGTCTTTCGTGGGGTCCATTCGTCTCGTTGTCTGTAAGGCTTCCAAAAAAGACGAAACAAGTCGGTCGTCTTTCGTGGGGTCCATTCGTCTCGTCTTGCGTTCGTTTTACGTCTTCAATTAAAATAAATATGTGTTATCCATCCGCGAGTACGTGATTTTTCGTTTAGAGGCGCTGTTTGGGTCTCGTTAGGGAATAGCGCGTTTTAACGCGCTAATTTAAAAATTGTAATGGGGTTATTCATGATGCATTTTAATGCAAAAAATGCCACTTTAATCTTATTCACGATTGCATTTTAATACAAAAAAAGGCATTTTTTGCATTAAAATGCTTTTCATGAATAACCCCATAAGAAAGCGCACACACTGCGTTTGTGATTTCTTTTCGAAAATTGAAGCGAATATTGGAATTTTTTCTATATTTTGCTTCGAGAATCATGTTTTCTTAGTTAATTTTATTGTCAAATTTCTTAAACTGAATAAAGTAAAACAATTTTTAAATTAGCGCGTTAAAACGCGCTATCCCCTAACGAGGCCCAAACAGCGCCTTTAAACGAAAAATCACGTCCTCGCGGATGGATACGTGTCAGACGAATTCTAGACGATGACGAAGACGGTCTTATTTCGTCTTTTGTGGAAGCCTTAGTTGTATGATTTTAATTTTCAGAATACCTTAAAGGAGCTTTTTTCTGTTAAAAAAATCCAACTCACTTGAGAAAATTATTGTAATATTTCTTCGAAGGCGATTTTATGAAATCTAAAATTCCTATGGGGAGCTAGGTAATTTTCAATTTTGAAGAAAAAAATATCTAATTGCGCGACTCAACTACGCTATCGATTTTAATACTTAAAACTGCACAAACTCTGAAACAAATAAATTTTAGTATTTGTTTGGTTTATACGACATTAATTGATAAACGAGACACCGGCATGAACAGAAGTGTGGATTATGCAATGGAAGCAAATGAATGAGTGGGTGGGAAAATGGTGGCAATAAAAAGATCTGTAGTGGATGAAAAGACCAGGTAATAATGGAAGTGGTGGTGCGGATATGCTTTCAGAAAATATAGTGAATGCGAAAACTGAAGAATCACAAGGATTATGAATGTTGAGGAGAGACAGACAACAAATACGAGCAAACAAGTAAGACGAGTGTAATGACAAATAAAACGAGAAGTACAATAATGAGAAAACCAACAAAATAATTAGGTTTGCGAGTCAACACATGACTTGAAATTTCTACCATTCTCCGTGTTTTCTTGATCCAATCGGATAATCTTCACACCTGACATGAAGCGAGCATAGCTATTCACCAGGTTCTTAGCTGTTTTGGGATCCAAATCTACAATTTTGATGGAGAACGCGAAGAGGCGACCGTTTGGTAGACGAACAACGTCTCGCCTAGGATTTGAAGAGGAAGGAATCAGTCGAAGGGAAATCATAATCTGCAAAAATCACAAGTAGCACTTGCTCCTGGAGCAATTGATCTTACCGAGCAGTCCTTCATTGTTGCAGCAAGGAAGTATCGTCTAAGCTGCCGCAACAGCTCGTTATTATCTTTTTTTTCCAGGATTGCCTCTAATCCAACACGGGTTAGAGCAGACTTATCAAGAAGGTTTGCCTGGAATATTTTTTGAATTGACTTCTATTTTGAGGCAATAAAATCTTACTTGAGTATGATGATCCATTCTTTCATAGATGGTGTGTGCTCGAACAATTCCAATTTTGTCCACTTTTTGGGCATGAAGGATTTGGCCAAGAACTGAATGCTCACGTAGACGGAACTTCTTTTTTGAATGATTTCCAGATAGAGCAAGACAAAGCTAGAAAACGTATTGTTTATTGTTTTTTTTTTATTCTTATTGAAACATTTTTTTAGTTAGAAAGCAAAATGAACAACAGTTGTTGGTTTTGCGAACACTTTCTACATACAGTTTGAATAAAGTTGACTCACTGCCGAAATCAAATCATCTGACGTGGCCTCGTTCCGTGGAAACAGCGCCTCCGAGAAGACCTTTTCTTCCAGTGGTTTCTCATCTGAATGCACTTGGTTTCCATCGACGAATATTCTTAAATTCCTGTGTGGAACCAGGAAAAGTGAGAGAATCGCTTTGTGCATTCGTGAATAGTTCCCGGAAAATAGGTCAAGTGGGCAGAAATCATACATCTCAGAGAAGTGAGATTGCCCGCATGATTTTTCGATCTGAAAATGGAATGACATTGAAGAAACGGAAACGAACAATTTGAATTATTACTTGCAAAATACAGTTATTACAATGGATTACGTCTACATTCGGATGCCTCTGGAAAAATCCTTGTTTTGGCTTGATTTCCACCTGGAATTCGTTGAATTATGTTTTAATTATTAAAGTTTTTGAAAGAAGAAGCGTACTGTAATTGTAGAGCTGTGACCAGAATCCATCACTGTCATTGGTAGTTGAGTTGCATCAAGCATCTGAAGAGAAGTCAATCGTTTCGGATTGGTGTCTATCACATCTCCATGCGTTCGTTGGAATGTGTTCAATGGCAGGAAAGAGTACTCGGCAGGTAAATTGAGCAGATCTTCGTATTTTTCAATTTTCTGATTAGCAGGTAGGCTAGGGATCTTTGCTAGTTGATGCACATCGGCTGTGTCAAATTCAACAATGCTCATATCAACTAGGTATTGGTTGTCGAAGAATGGAGCCACGATTCTTTCCATGTAGCTGTTCACCAACTCGCTTCTCGCCTTTACACTCATCAAACCACTTTTTCGAGCTTTTGCGAAACGCCATACTATCCTGACAAATGTTAATATTGATACATTTAAAATTAATTTTGTACAATTCAGAAAACTATAAAAACAAAACAATTATTTTTAAAATATTGAACTAGGTGCTTAAAAAAACGATTTTACAGAGGATAGCGAAATAGTAATGAGATCTTAAAATTCTACGCGGAAAAATAGACTATTATATTGAATCAGGTTTTAGAAGGAATAAGAAAATGTGATATTGTCCGAAAAATTCGTCTTAGACATTGGTATTTGAGTATGGAACGGGAAAAAACTCACAAACTTAAATACCCGTTTTTAATAGAAACTTCAGCAAATAGTCTGTGCGCAGTTGTACAATTGAAAAGGTCAAATTTCAATACGAAAGTATAACAGACGGTCTCTTTATCAAAATATGTAAATATTTGACTTACGTGAAAAACCGGTGAGATTGAAAGCATTTTTTTAATATGTGAGTCAATATTGTTCAAAAAGGAAGTTGTTATCAGTTTAAAAAAAAACTATCAAACCAATTTAAAAGTTCACGTAGACTAACTGCAGACTACAAAGGAGTTGAGAGCTTCGCGAGTCCGTACTAAGGTTTTCGATATTCGATTTTCAGAAAAATGTGTTAACTAGTAACTCAAATCATACCGTTTTGTTTAGGTTGCGTCTATAGTGCTGCATTCCAAAGTTTCTCCTCTAATCAAAAAAAAATAAAGAAAAATGTTTTTCTTTTTTTTTATTAGTTGATTAATCTAATTTTTTTGAAAAAACAAAGTTTGTAAAACAAATTTTCAAATTACCTGACTCCAGTAAGACGATTTCTGGCGCTGATAACAAAATTCGCGCGTCCTTCACCGCGGAAACAAAATGATCGATAATCGCGAGGATCAACGAGTACCTGTAAATATGAAATACAAATATATTAGGCTCCTATGTTTTTCTTACTTTTTCAGATGGATTTATTTGCATTATTGTTGAACTGAACAGGACTGGAGAGAATTTTAGAACATCTGAAAGTGACGAGTGATGTACAAGACTTTATATCCAATAAGAGATACATGATTCATAGACAACAAACAGGAAGCCGAATATAAATTCCTCATTACGAAATACATCATTTTTTTCAGTTATATTTATCGTTCTCGCGCGAGAGTGCATTGAAATACTCTTAGACACTAAGATAAATACATAATAATCAGGTGACGAGATTAAAAAGTTGGCGTACTGCCAGCACCTTGTGATAAATATAAAAACGATAGAATCTACCGCAGGAAATATATTCTTATATACAGATGTTTTTAATGACGTGAATATAAACATAAAAAAGAGACAAAACTAAAAAGTTCTTTTTAGATTTCGGTCTGAAAAAATAATTCTATAGCTTTTTTCAGAGATTGTATCGCTGAATAATCGCGGGACCAAAAAAAGAAAAGGGAATGGAAGCGCTTACTAGTAACGATGGCAGTAGATGCGCTCCACTGGTGAGCTTGGCAATCTGCCAAATCTATTCGAAATAAATAATTGTTTCCGCGAAATTATGTGTTTTGCATTCGAGTCTCCTCTAATTTTCCGGCGATTTTCTTTAGTTTTCAATGCAATGTTTTGTACAGTGTGTTGTTCTTTGGTCCTTTATTGGTCAGCCTTTCGTTTCGTTATCGACACTGCAGGCAAACAAACGATGATAGCCTTGCGTATAGAGAACGTAACGATTTGAAGGGCTTCTGGGGCTTGGCTACTGATTTTCATATATATATATTATATAAATCTACCAGAAATATCATAAAATATCAAACTTTGATCAAACTATAAGATTTAAAAACTTTGCAGCAGCTCTTTCTTCCCAAATAGCAATCGCTCACAAGAAGAATGCACTTTCCCCCCCAACTAATACGCGAAAAATAAACAAAGGTAATGATAGATTTGTCATAGCGCAACCAAAGTGAGTCAAAGTGCGAAATTTGCGTCGCACAGAAGCGTTCACATGGAAAATTAATCGACTTATTTGCCCAGATTCAACAGACAGTCGAAAAATTTGCTCCGATTGGAAAATTCGTCAACAATAGTCAATAAAAAGAACAAATCTATGAGTTTCCCTGAACATAACTTTTTATCGATTCTTCTAATTGCATTAACAAATTCTATTATGGATGAGCCTGACCCTCAATAATTAGGTTGAGCCAAAAGAAAGTTTCAATCAATTTTTATTTATTTATTTTCAATATAATAAATAATTATCAACAGTTTACTGCCAACTTGTGGTTTCGGTAGAATTCCCGAGGTTTGTGATCGAAAAAAGATTGCAGCTTTGTCTTGAAGTGATCTTCATTTTAGAACTCCTTGGCTTCCAGGAAGTATGTCAGAGATCGGAACAAATGATAATCAGTCCGGGGAGGAGCAAGGCTGGGAATTCGCCGGCGTTTAGCCGTTCTCGCGGGCAGCCGAAAAAAGCCGGCGAAAAACGGCTGGCATTTTTTATTTATCAAAATGAGTAATATTACGGCTTTTTTCGGCTCCGCCGTCCGCCGGCTTTTTTTTTCCAGCCTTGGAGAGGAGTACAGTGGATAGAATAGAGCTCCTGAATTTTCAACCACTGTGAAGTGCCGGGACCTATTAATCGGGACCCATTGATTCGATCTGTGAAGTAGTTGGACAAAGTGTTGCATGATGTCACCATTGAACCAGATTTTTGTATAAATGTAGGTCACATGCAGCCCCTTATATACCCGACCATGAAATGTTCTAGAAACTTCTCGAATTTTTTAGAGAAAAAAAAAGAAATGAAATGATGCAAAACATTTGACTCAACCTAATAAATCTGAGTTTTTCATTTTATTACATTCAAATATTTAAATTAGATTCGCATTTTAGCAGCTGTTCCACATTGCATTGCGAAATTTCCAATCCGATTGGAAATCGGCATTCCATACGCTTTCCGAATCCGAGAAACGAAATGCTATATATTTTTTTTATTTCTGCAACAACGACACCAGGCGCATCTTCACGAAATATTAAAAATAATTATTCCCCGCGAGCCAAAAAATATGCAAATTGGCATAGACAGGATTTTGCTAATGCATTATCTTCTCGAGCTATTTTTAAAAATTGATTTTTTGAATATAAGCCTTCACCGCTCTTAGCACGTTCGCTGGGCAGTGCTCTCTGAGAACATCAAAACTACGTGCAAACTCGTACTCTGGCATCTCTCAACCTCGTCTTGATGTTGACTATTTCCCGCCGTCCCCTCTCACTCTCTCCAAAAAATCGAATGAACCACACCGCGCTTGTTTTTATCTTTTTTGTTTCGATTAGGTCTGAATCGAAATCAAAACAATTATTATCATTGTAATTCGACAGTGTTCCTCTTATTTTTCGTATTTATTTCGAAACCTTTTTTACGATTTTCTAGGCTTTGTTTAGCTTTCGATGAATAATAAGCGTTTTTTTTTAATATTTACCATTTTCCAGAAGCAGACTAAACGATGGTTCGCAAATTCTTTGTCGGAGGAAACTGGAAGATGAACGGCGACTTTGCCTCCGTTGATGGAATAGTCGCCTTTCTTAACCAAGCGGCAGGTACAGTCTAACTTTCCTCGTAATATTGAAATTGTTATTCATTGATTTCCAGATAATTCCTCGGTCGACGTCGTTGTAGCCCCACCAGCTCCTTATTTGGCTTACGCCAAATCGAAACTGAAGCCCAGCGTACTCGTTGCCGCTCAAAACAGCTACAAAGTTCCGAAAGGTGCTTTCACTGGTGAAATATCGCCAGCCATGATCAAGGATCTTGGACTACAGTGGGTCATCCTTGGGCACTCCGAACGTCGCCACGTTTTCGGAGAAAGCGATTCTGTAAGTGATAAATAATCGGTTTTGATTTTTACCCGATTGAACATTGTGCCGTTTCCAGCTCATTGCGGAAAAGACCGTGCATGCACTGGAATCTGGAATCAAGGTTATTTACTGCATTGGGGAAAAACTGGAAGAGCGCGAAGCTGGACATACCAAGGATGTCAATTTCCGTCAGCTTCAAGCAATTGTTGACAAAGGAGTAAGCTGGGATAATATCGTTGTCGCTTACGAGCCAGTCTGGGCTATCGGTACCGGAAAGACTGCTTCTCCAGAGCAAGCCCAAGAAGTTCATGAATGGATCCGGCAATTCCTCAAGGAAAAGGTCTCACCAGCCGTTGCTGAGAACACCCGCATTATTTATGGAGGATCCGTTACTGCGGACAATGCGGCCGAACTAGGAAAGAAGCCCGATATTGACGGATTTCTCGTTGGAGGAGCTTCTTTAAAGCCAGACTTTGTAAAAATCATCAACGCCAGATCTTGAATTATTAAAAACTTCCCGTTTTTTCGTGTCGAGTGAGTAGAATTCAGTAGTTACGTTATGTATATTCTCTCGTATTCTTAAAATAAATAATTATCTTGCCTATGTCTTGAGTTCTAGGTTATATGAGTGTGGATAGGTCATTTACTGTGTCAGTAATATTTTCCTTGCTTATGAATCCCTGTTAACCCTATGAAAATGAAGGGAAATTCGGAAAAAAAACATTTATTTCCAATCCCAACGAAATGCTCTTCTCGAGCACTCTTTGTTGATACAATCTGAAAATTTATTAGAGATGAGTAACCAGTACATCAATGAACCAATTACAACTGGAAAGGTGACTCTTGAAACTACGGCTGGAGACATTGAGATCGAGTTGTGGACGAAAGAAGCTCCCCTGGCATGCCGGAATTTCATTCAGCTCTGTATGGAAAACTACTATAAAGGAACCGTGTTTCATCGGCTAGTCAAGAGTAAATAGAGAAGTGTTTCAGCACGATGTTAAATGTCTTACTCCAGATTTCATTTTACAAGGAGGAGATCCAACTGGCACTGGGACTGGTGGAGAGAGCATCTATGGCAAGCCTTTCAAGGTTTATTGATGTGTTTTCAGCATTTTTTTCTCTTCATTTTAGCATTTTAGGATGAGTTCCATCAACGTCTCAAATTCAACCGTCGTGGAATCGTTGGAATGGCCAACGCTGGTCGAGACGACAACGGTTCCCAGTTTTTCTTCACGATTGGCGATCGCGGAGCTCCTGAACTTGACAAGAAGCACACTATATTTGGAAAAGTCACCGGGCCAACACTGTTCAATATGCTTAAAATCACAGAAGTAGAAACCGATGGTGACAAACCGGTGACGCTTTACAAGATAACAGGCGCGCGCATCGTTAATAACCCGTTTAGTGATATCAAGCCGAGGGAAAAGCAGAAAAAACATAAAAATGAGCAAAAGAAAGATCCAAATAAAATTCAAACCAAGAAAACTAACTTGCTCTCATTTGGAGATGAAGCTGAAGATGATGAAGAGCAACTTGCGGTTTTCAATAAGGTAAGGTCCCTGTCGCTTAAGCTAAAAGGCATTTAGAGCATGAAATGTATTCCAGAAAACAGCTCACAAACCGAAATCTGCGCACGATGCTCATGACAATGAAACGGTTGGATTATCGAAACAAGAAGCTGTGACTCGCGATGAGATGAGCAATTACTGTCCGGAAGATCAGGACGCTGTGAAGGATGAATCATCCATTTCTTCAATTCGCGAGAAACTGATGAAGAAAAGCCAAAAAAGAAAAGTAAGAAATCATTTATCTCTTCGTTTCCAATTAGTTCTCTCAATTCTGTCTTTTTAGCTTGAAGAAAAGCCCGCTGGTGAAGATGAAGATTATGAGCAGATGATTGAAGATGAGAAGAGAGCGAAAGAACAGGAAGAAATGTATGTTTCCTAGATTTCAAGTGCCTTTACAGGAAATCAAATAATTTTCAGTGAAAAGATGAATTCAGAGCTGAAAGATATGCAGAAGAAGTATATGAAAGCATTGAGGCCGGTGAAAGAGAAAAAGAAGAAAGTTAAAGGTAACAACAATTGTCGCGAGTTTCCGCTATTCCACTTCTGAATTAGGCTTTCACGAAAGACGAAATAAAACCGTCTCGTCTCGTCTTCGTCTTCGTCCTAAAGTCATCTGACTTGCTAAGTCTTGCGTTTATTGTGTAAGACGAATGCAAGACGAACGAACGACGAGTGAAAAACGACTTTTTGTCTTTGCCTTTCGTGAAAGCCTATTTATTCACATTTTCTTCATTTTGTGAAGTTTTTGAATCAGGAACACTTTTAATTTATTGATTTGACTGACTAAATTCATGAATTATGTAAAAACAAGTTTTATAAACGAAAGAAAAACATTCCGAACAATTTATTCCGCTCACCCCTTCAATCAATACACTAAAACAATTTTGTCTAGACCATTGACCCCTGTTTTTGACTATTTTATTTTCATTTTCAGAGGAAGTTCTGTCCGAAGCAATGCAATCATATCAGGATTTGAAAATGCGATTCAAATCGAAAACTAAAGATGTTGTGAAACAAAAAGATGCCCATCGGGAAGGGCAGACAATGCAAATGCTTGAGAGGTTTAAGAGTAGGCTAAGTGCTTCCAACCAACAAGCCATCCTGTTCGATAAGAAAATTGAGGTGAGGAAACAAACGGATATTCTGAAATCCAACTACCTTCTTCATTTCAGCTGAAAGAATCGGTGCGTAACGAAGGAGAAGAAGGTGAAGAGAAGAAGTTTGGAACGATGGATCTAGAAGCCGAAGACTTCCAAGGAACCTCTTGGATGTCTCATCGGTTCAAAGCGGAGGACGTCATCCTATCTTCAAAAGCAAAAGATGCGAACATGCGAGAGGAAAGTGAAGACTGGTATCACATCACGGACCCACGAAACAAGATGGCCAGGAGACGGCGTGGCGAAGAATAGCCGTTCGGCGCCAATCATCCTCGTTTCAAACATACTTCTTTACATTTCCATAAAAATATGTTATTTGTAAGATTACCAGATTTTTTATTCTTAACGATTTTTTGTTGCTATGATCATCATCAATGTGTACGAAATTGCACTTATCACAAATGGCAAATAGGCTTATTGCGAAAGCTCCTTGAGAAATTTGTCTTCGTAATTCTGTGCAATGATGTTCACATTACCTGCTGCTTTTTAACGTGAGCATGGAGAATATAAATTTTAATTTATTCATTTTTTTAGAATATCGATCGACCTGTTTCATTCCGCTGAAATACTGCAATCTATTCCTTCAATTATCGCTTTTTTTCTTTGAATGGAAACTTATTTTTTGTTAGTTCTGATTCTTTGCTATATGCTTTGAGATCATTTGAATATTAAAAAATTCCACGAAAAACGAAGACAAAAAGTCGTCTTTCATCTTGTTTTTCGTTCGTCTTGCATTCGTCTTACGCAACACGATGTCTATCTTTGCGTCAGACGAAGAAGAAGACGATTGAAAGCTTTTGAATCTTTAGGCCTTCTATTCACGAAGAAGGATTTAAATAGTGCTTTTTGTTTGAAGAAAGGGCAATATTTCACATTACAATTTATTATTATCATTATTATAATAAGTATTATTACAGAACAAATTGAAATGAAACGAATAACAGATGAAATGTTTCGGGATAAACGATGGGAAGACACAGGGAATATGAATTAAAAAAACGAATCAAACTTATTGAGAATTATAGAGAAATTGGTCAGTGCTGGTTACTGGAGAAAGCTTGGTTGTTCAGTTGGAGGAGGACGACGTGGCTGGAGAAGTTGAGGCAGACGCTGAGCACTTCTTGACAATCTGAAAGAAATGGAGAAATTAGAATTAAAAAAGAGAAAAGAGAATACAAGCTTACTCTATACTTGGAATAGTCCGGCTTGGAGAGGGCCTTCTTCGGGTGAAGCTCTACAGATCGCACAGCCTTTGCGAAGAGCTCATTATTGAGCCGTTGATCCCTCTCCTCCTGCTCTGCCTTGAGATTGATCACAACCGCGTTATTGGAAAACAAATCGGGAGTCAATTGACCCCGTTTGCTAAATTTCTCATTTGCAGTTGCGATTTCTCTTCGGCGAAGAGCTGCGAACTTTTGGAAGAGCAATCCAACTTGGTACTGATACTCGTGTCTATCCATGTAATGTTTTTGCAGCACTTTCTCTGTCAAGCATTGCTCAAATACCCTAATCGGGCAATTCAACTCATGTAGCCTCATGAGAGCGTGATTGACGTTGCTCCCCAATACCAAGTACTCGGTGTACTTCCTCACGTTCTCAGCAGAACTCATTTTGCTGATTGGGCAGCGAGGAATGGCACGGGACGGAATCTTAGAAGAGGCCTTGGAGCGGAAGGTGGCATCAGAATACGATGGCATATTAGCAGCAGAAAGAAGTATTGTGCTCAGATTGAGGCTATCTAGCAATTGATAGTAGAGCCTCTAATCCGTCTTCTTTTATACCTAAAAGATTTCTGAAAGAGGCGGAGTGTGAAGAACACGCGATATGTGCTCTCCTGGGAATACCGTCGCGTTACCATCTGATGTGGTGATCGTGGTGATCCTCCAATCTTGGCAGGTGTCGTTACAACTGGAAGGTGACGATGTCGGGAGGTAGGGGCGGTTGTATATATTATGGTCGTAAAAGATGTACCAAGTTCGAACAAAATTGAGAGCATCTTGAGATTTGAGCAAGATATAAGGTTTTTTTTAAAGAAATATCGCTAAATTATAAACGTTGGCACAAAAGTCCGTGGACAAGTTTATTTTATGTATTAAAAATATTTAAACTTAATTAAAAGTTTTAAAATTTTTAATTAATTTTAAATATTTTTAATAATTAAAACAAACTTGTCCACGGACTTTTGTGTCAAACTTTAGATTAAAATTTTAACAAATCTTGACCTAAAGAAATCGATAATAACAGCCTGGTTGGCCGGTCAATCCAATGTTAGATCCTCTGCAATACTACCGATGTGAAAGAATTATCAATTCCGCTTTAATTCAACTCAAAGACCAAATCGGCCTCCACCGTCCCAGGGTCTCCATTGTTTTAAATCTCCCGGGACTTGGCAGTGTACGTCCATGGATCAGTTTTGAGCCCGATATCCAATGCATTGACTAGGCCATCAAATGCTCGTCTGTCTGTTTGCCTGTCTTACTCAGATAACTAATTTAACAGAGAGCTCGATGAGCAAACGAAGACTAAACGAACAATTTGAAAACTATTATCGGCAAGTGATTGAGCCGAGCCGAAAACGAATTGGTTGCAGTTCCATGGAATTCCATTTCAGCGCATCTCATGAGCATTATGAATTGTGGCGGATCTTCAACTTCTGATAAGTCGAACTTCGGACTCCGGACAGGCTTCCATTTGGGCGAAATTCGTCGCCGTCTCGTCTTAAAGTCGTCTGATAGCGCAAGACGAATGCAAGACGAACGAAGACGAAAATTTCGCTGAAAATGATTTGATTTTCGTTAATTTTCCAATCTAAGGAGCAGGAATTTCTTAAATTCTTTCGCTTTCTTCTCATCTTCATCTTAAAATTGAATAAATATCTGAAAAACAAAAAACAAATAACAACAGAATAATAACAACACACGGATTTATCGATATCTTTTGAGTTCCGCTTCCCATTGTTTTTTGACAGCTTCGTAGAGCCGAAGAGCCACTCGAGCATCGGTGATCTAAAACAAGAGTAGTGTAAGGCAGAGTTGGGCGGAATTGGATTTTGGGAATTCGGAATCCGGAATCCGGAAAACGGAAAAAAAACATTTTCACGGAATCTGGAATGCGGAATACGGAATGTAAAAAACGGCGGAATCCAGAATGCGGAATCTGGAATTTTAACCATTAATTTTTGCGGAAGATCAAAAAAGTATACTTTTCACAACAATTGAGAATAAAGTATTAAAACTCATAGTTGGGCGGAATTGGATTTTGGGAACTCGGAATCCGGAAAACGGAAAAAAATTTTTTTCACGGAATCCGGAATCCGGAAAACGGAATGAAAAAAACTGCGGAATTCGGAATCTGGAATTCCGCCTTTCTCTGGTGTAAGGTAAGCTAGCATTCTCTTTTCTCCTTTTCAATTTTAATTTCTCCATTTTTTTTTCAGATCATCAAGAAGTCCTGGAATCAAGATCAAGAGAACCTGGAAAAGTAGCAATATTCCTATGGAGCAAAACTGTAAGCAGCGCCAAGTGAGTTCATACTAAAAGCTGAACAAACTCAGATATTTATAGGGAATCTTACTTACTTACTCAGTCAATTCGTACATTGCTTGTATGGGCGCGGAGCACAGCTAACCATGCCTTGCGCTAGGGCAGAGGCAGCTTTGGTTGCTGTTTGCAGCGATTTTTGCGAGCCTGCTCACTCTATTATGGGCTGCTAAGCCAAAACTAGAGCTATCGGGTCACAGAGAGCAAACTATATTTAGCATATTATATTCTAAAATTAGTTACTGTTAATATAAAATTTTAAATTGCTTTCTTATTTGTAAGCTGAAGAAACTTCTTTCTTCGCGAAATTTAGACCAGCCCGCAAGAAGTCCGAAATTTTTTCATTTTTTTTGTGAAAACTTGAATAGTTACCGAATCGTGCTCTCCTGTTTGAATATCAATTCCCAGAACTTCTTTTGCTAGTTTTTTCAGCGACGGTGTCTGGAAAAATAGAAAATCAAATTTGTAGGAATCGACAAGAAATATTACTCCATGAACATTGGCCATATTTTTTAGAATCGTACATTTTGCAGTGTCACGAGTCAGTTTCCGAATGTGGTTTAGCTTAAGAACCTGGAAAAATAGCATTATTCCGTCTCTGAACTATAATTCTTACTCTGAAATCATTGTGCACCGCATGCCCGACAACAATTCTTCCTTCAATAATTTTTGAGACTTCAGTCTGAGCTTTATCAAATGAAATTGCTTTTACGAGATTTTCGGGTCGAATTCCAGACACTGCAGTCCGGTAGTCTGTCACTTTCTCTGTTGGCTTGATAAACTTGTCATAGACGATTTTGCCCAGCTCGTTTACTATGGAGATTCTCGCTAAAACATCGGTTGATCCACCCATTCCTGCTCCGACGTACTCGCAATCGATTGCGATCACTTTTGTGGGATCTCCTCTAAATATCGATGCAAAATTATATTCGTTCTTTTTCACTCACTTTTCATGGTCTTCAATAACAACCGGAATATCATGATGAACTCGTTTAACATCCGACGCAGCCGCCAATGCTTCTTGGGCTCTTCGTTTTCGGTTCATCCGTTGTTTTTGCTTTTTTGATTGAACTTTTGTAAAACCGCCATCATCATCTCCCTGTTTAGCTATTTTCTCCTTTTTTTCCTCCTTTTCAGCTCTCTCTTTCTCCGCTTTCTCTTCGTTTAACTTCATTCGTAGCACTTTCCAAGCAGGAGACAAGTCTTTCGGGTCAACTGTCTTTGCAGCGTGTTTTGATGCCATTTCATGTAATAAAGACTAAAAACAGGTAACTGCTTTAACTCTTAAACACGTTAGAAATTTATTTAATAATTAGCAGGATAAAACCCGATATACCACGAAATTAATGAATTCGAAAATGAAATAGAACGAAGAGTAAATTAAATAGGCTTCCACTGGTGAAACAGAGGCGAAGAAGCCGTGATTCTTTCAGATATCCTCCGCTGTTTCACTGGTAGAAATCGCTGAATATGTTGTTTTATTCAAAAGTACGCAATAATGGCGTGGGGATATACACAGCGCACGGCACCAGAATGTACGCGCACTTCAGCTTCAGCTCCCCGACGCACTCGAATTTGGTGGGTTACAGCTGTTTCGACGACCGTTTATTCGTGTCATTCTGTCGAAACCAACCTGGAAAAAAAAACGCGTTTGAAATATAGAGTGAAGAGTTGGCTTACCTTCATTTCGTCTGTAAAACAAGCGAGGAGCAGCCTCCATGCTTTCACAGTTTCGTGATTAAATTTCACAACGTCTTGAGACCCGATTACGAAAACGGAAATCTCTCCGAATTGCTCAATCATTGCGCCGGTAAATCCGCTTTCTCCCATCTGTGAAATTAATAAATAAAATAAAATTGAAAATGATCGAGCGCTTTACCTGCGCATGCTTCTCTCCGTAATGTCTAATCATATTGAGTTGTTCATTAATATTATCTAAGTTGTCAATGAGTCTTTCGAATATTCCAACCATACATTTACAGTGGTCATGCTCCGTCTTGACAAGTGGAGGAGTTTGGCGTTCCCGGCTCAAGGAATTCACGAAGGCTGTCGTGAGGAAAATGGATCTGAATTTGAAAATATTATATTAGGTGAGAATTTGTGCAGTCCGCGTTATTAAACCTCATATCAGGACACTTGTTTTCCAGTTTTCTGAATATCTTTTCCATCATTTTTAAGAACGTTCCTCCCGAGTTCATCGCGTTGAAGCTTTGCTGAAATTTATCGATAAACCATCGCGAATTCGCAGAGAATCACTTACCCTGAGAAGCTTCTTCTGTTTTGGAGTCAAGCTGAGCGTTGCACATCGATTTATTTGAGGTGTCACATTGGTGTCGGAAAGGGAGAGCTGACGGGAGAGTGGCTCTCTGAAAAAAAGTGAGAAGAGGATTTTTGGCTTTTTGAATTTTAAAATTCCCCAATTTCTATAACTATTTCTATAATGTGGTTATTCATGATGCATTTTTATGCAAAAAATGCCACTTTAATCTTATTCACGATACCATTTTAATTGAAAATCTTAGTTCAGTACTATGTTCAGTTAAAATGCAAGGCGGTGTCGGGTATCGCCACCGAGAAAGTCTATGCGCCTTTAATTTATTTTTGGCTTTCAAATAAATAATTTTACTATTTTCTTACCATTGTCATAGTAATTTTACGCTTTTTCGCCTCCTCATCGTTCATTTTTGGCTGTAAAATATTATTTTGATCAAATTAATTTTAATTTCTTCCGAAAATGTGAATTTTTCGCACAATAGGAGTTCTTCTCCAAAAAATTGAGGGCCTCGTAAATCGACACATTAAAGGCGCACAGACTTTCTCGGTGACGATATCCGACACCACCTTGCATTTTAACTGAACATAGCACTGAACTACGATGCATTTTTTTCAATTAAAATGGTATCGTGAATAAGATTAAAGTGGCATTTTTTGCATGAAAATGCATCATGAATAACCCCATAAAAAATTAAAAAAAAAAAAAACTCCAGCGCCTGCTACCCTAAATTCCAACTTACAAAGGCCTGAACGTCATATTAGTGAGCATTTAGAAGCTACGAAATTCAAATAGGTAAAGCTGAATTTCCTATTCTGCTAGCCCTTCAAAAATCACAAAAAATGGGAATAAAAGGGACGTGTGAGGAGGAGGCGAGCACTTGACAATGATCACCTAGATCATAGAGCATTCAAAAATTGTTTTATTATAATATCCGTTTTTTCTTTTCGCTTTAGGTGTCTAGGCTAAATGTCTAAAGGGGTTGTTTCACCTACCTAAAATACACTATTTTTCCCAGAAGTGCTAACATTTATGAAATCAGCAAATCTTTTTGGAACTTGAGGTTTTTCGAAGGGTCTTCTGAAACTTACACCAAGTTTTGCTCACGATAACGATGAAAATCATGCTAGTTTTTGATTTTTTTTTGTAGGAAAAGTGCAAGAAGTTATGTCGCTGGCCTAGTACTAGAAGCTAGAAGCTGGAAATTTCCGAGAATTTTCTCTTAATGCGTCTGACACAGAGATAGATATTGTGTTTTAATTAACGGCGTAAGACGAAGGCAAGACGAAAGACGACCGATCTGTTTCGTCTTTCATGGAAGCCTTAGTTTTAGCCAGAAAGATTTCAAAAATCCAATTCCAGTCGCCGATATTTTCGCATCTCTAGTACTGACGGAAGAGTAACATCAAGAATAAAGCGTAATTAATTTTTTACAGAAGCTGTGCGTCGCGTTTTTCAGCTGTAACTTAAAAAAATGCACTGAAATCCAGTGATAAAAATTGGTCAATAAAGAGTGTGCAACCTATTTCAGTAGCTTTACGGTCTCTGAGCTCTAAACTTTTAGCGCTCTAAATAAAAAGCAATTCTGCGGAGCACTATCGAATTGCTGTAAGTGCAATCGAGTGGAATTAAAGCCCATTGAGCTCAAGCGAGCTGCGAGTTCGGAAATTCACTTTTTTAAAAGAAAATATTAAATAATTTGCTTTTTCAGATTTCGGCCTAATCGCTTCGCTTCTACTTAGAGCAGGTACATGCTGAAAAGACCTATTTAACCGGAAGACTTCAAAATAAATCGATAAATTAAGAAAAAAATAATAATCGACTTGTAGTTTCAAAAAGAAATTTAAATATTGAAACGTCTCGTGATTTGACAGGAAGAAAATGGAATTGAATCGAGCAGAAAAGAAGAACAAAACGTCGAGCGTACGTACGTTAGAGTAAAACTAATAATGGAGAAACAAAAAGGGATTCCAATCGAAAATTCTGAAAAGCTGTTCGTCAAACTCGACGAAGAAGGTGTGGCTTATCAGAAAGTACTGCGTCATTGCAAAAATTTTTAAAATTTGAATATTTTGAGAAAATTTTTAAAATTTGACGAAAAAAAAAAGAGAAAACGAGTTTCGACGCTTCTCGTTTGTTTATTGGGTATTCTGGAAATGTGGAATTTCAGAGCCACCATTAGATAACGAAAATCGAATTTGTCGCGTTTTTAAAAAAATATATTTTTGTTAAAATGAGGCGCCGCTTTTAATTTTATTCGATTTTCTCAGGAAACGGCAACATAGCCGTCGAAAAATATTCAGCTATTATCTAAATTTCACAAATTTTAATTTCAGCGCATGGACGTGGTCGCTGCTTCTCACGAATTCTTCTCTAAACGATGTCGCCGTGTCACGTCTTCGGTGATGCAAGTCATCGTCTGCGTGGCGCAGTGAACGCCTTCATTAAAGCTAATAAAGCGAATTTCGTGAAACTTCAATTTCAAGGAATTTTCTTCTAAGAAACCGCCGTTCCAGAGTCCTTCCGTAAGTTAAATTTTAACGAATAAATTTGTAAAATGCTTCGAAATAGAGAATTCGAACACGATGTTCAGATTTTAAAGATTTTTTAATTGTTTTTTTTTTAATTTTAAGCGATTTTTGATAAAATTATCATAAAAGTTGCTCAATTATTTCGCTGATTTTCTCAAATTCTCCCAACCTAGAATGCCGAAAAATGGGCAAAAAGAATTGCAGAAAAGAATACTCACGTCGGAACATCCAATGCGTTGGCTTTTTGAACCGACGGACGTCTCGTGCATTCATCGCTTTTCCAGATTCGGTTCAGCATCTGAAGTACTGATTCGCGGTGTCTGAAATGATGAAAATGTTGGGAGATTCAAGGAGTGGGGAAAAACGAAATTGAAAATTCAAAGAATTCATTCAAACGATTTCCAGCAAATTTCCAGCAATCGTTCTTGGTCACGAAACATGCATTTTTAACTAATTTTTTTTTGCGTTTTTGCTACTTTTTCTAAAATTTTCAAAGCTTTTTACAGAGGCAGGGTTCAGTGCCCTGACCACCGACGAATCCACTCCTAATCGTCGTGGCAGTGACCGCGCGAAGTCGACCCGACGGCTCAGACATCTGCCTTCCGGCGAACGGATCAGATGAATCGATTTCAATGAGACGAATCGCGCAGTTCAGCTTCAGCATTCCCTCACGGCGCTGCCAATATCTGCAGCTCGGATGGCGACTCAAAAGATCCAAAAACCCACTTAACTACGGAGATCAGACGCTTTCACCACACTTTGAGCAAATTTTTGGGCGGTGCTCATTCGAAAAGCGAGAATCTGATGCCTGACGTCTTCATACTTGTAAGCCGCACTTCCACGTATCTCAAAATGCCGCTCAAAACGTGTCAGGTGGGCCTCAGCCAAGAGAGAGAAAGCTGGAAGTCGATTGACAGAAAGAAGAGTCGTCTAGCGGGATCAGAGAGCCATCTCGAGCTGTTATTGATATTGTTATCCCGTCTCGTCTTCGTCTTCGTCTCGTCTTCGTTTTGAAATCGTCTGACTTGCGTAAGTCTCGCGTTTATACTTGCGTTTATTGCGTAAGACGAACTGAAAGACGAGCGAAGACGAGGGGAAAGACGAGGAGACGAACGACGAGAGAAAATACGCCTTCGTCTTTCGTGGAAGCCTTACTATTAGCAACAACCAGAGTAGGGCGGAATTGGATTTTGGGAACTCGGAATCTGGAATCCGGAAAACGGAAAAAAAATTTTTCACGGAATCCGGAAACCGGAAAACGGAATGAAAAAAACCGCGGAATCCGGAATCCGGAAAACGGAATGAAAAAAACCGCGGAATCCGGAATTTTAACCATTAATTTTTGCGGGAGATCAAAAAAAGTATACTTTTCATAACAATTGAGAATAAAGTATTAAAACTCATAGTTGGGCGGAATTGGATTTTAGGAACTCGGAATCCGGAATCCGGAAAACGGAAAATTTTTTTTCACGGAATCCGGAATCCGGAAAACGGAAAAAAACAATTTTCACGGAATCCGGAATGCGGAAAACGGAATGAAAAAAAACGGCGGAATCCGGAATTCCGCCCTTCTCTGGTAATAACACATCAGTAATGCAATTTTTGTCATTTTTCCCCGGGTGAACCTATCTTTCTTTGGAATTCTTTCAAAATAAATAAAAACATTTTTTTTCTGAATTTTTTCTTAATTATTTATCAAAATCTATTCAAAATTTGCTTTTTTTCAATCGCAAAACCCATTTTAAACTTTACATAAAACAAGAAAATTCAAAAAAAATGCGGGTGAACCTATGTTTATTTGGAGGACTCTTCGTATTAACTTTCACAGAAAGAAATATGAAATGAGCCATTTTGAAGATGGGGAGCTTCAGAAATGCATGAAGTTCAAACGAAGAATTTCAAGCATCTGACGCACGCCATTTTCTCTATTTTCGCTTCGTTGGGGCTGCGCTCTGTGTATTCTCAAAATTTCAGTGAAATGGAGTCATCTGAAATTTATGTGAAATTGGGGAAGGGGACAAGCTAGATTAAGGAACTATTCGAATAACTTTACTTTTAGTTATCGATTTCTATTAATTGAGGAATTGATGAGACAAAAGGAACGTTAAGGCGCATAGAATAGCCAGAAACTGAAGCCTAAGCCGACTTGAATAATTCTAAAATTTCCTCAGATTAGCGGCCTTTTCGATTATTATATCCGCGATTCATTTTTAGTAAAACGAGGGGGAAATGCAAATGAATTGAAGAGCCATCATAGTGGAATAAGTGCTCCGACTCCGAGGGATTATACTTTTCGGAAATCTGAGCCGTCGCATTTGAGAACGGCTCGTTTCTCCTGAATTTTTATAGTAAAAAGCGCTTTAAAATCTACTGATCTAGGAAGGATCATATCGTAGGTCATCCTATTATTTAAGCCGCACCCTGTTGGGGAACGTGTTAATGAACGCGGGCGGGCTGCAGAAAGATCTTAGACCAATTCTCACTCAAATGGGATTCACCTTACTGCTTTTTCAGTTTTCATTAAGACTTCCATTTGGGCGAAATTTCGGCCGTCTCGTCTTCGTCTTCTTCTTCGTCTTGCGCGTTTAATCACTATCTTCGTACTTTGCACACTATGATCTTACCGACATGTTTCACACCTGGTAATTCATGAAACTGCGCTGGAAACCCAGGAAGCGTCGGAACATTCCAGAATACATAGCAATCTTTGCGTCACACGAATTCAAGACGAAGAAAAAGACGGGCGAAATTTCGCCCGAATGGAAGCTCTTAGCTAGCTAGGGCTAGGGTCACAGAGCACCTGGTCCAGAAGACAAGCAGCGGCTCGAGAGCGGAGAACTGAGGGTGCTGCTGCTCTGACCTCTTGGCCTGCCAAACCAAAGTGGCAGCCGCCAGGCCACTATCCGATGCGCCCTCCGACCAGCGTCCCAAATGGGATTAACCTTGCTGCTTCTTCAGTTTTGATTAAGGCTTCCATTTGGGCGAAATTTCGGCCGTCTCGCCTCGTCTTCGTCTTCGTCTTGAATTCGTCTCACGCAGAGTGCTGACAACTTTTTTATTGCGTAAGACGAATTCAAGACGAGGAGACGAAAAACGAGATGAAAGACGACTCTTTGTCTTTGTCTTTCGTGGAAGCCTTAATAGGCTCAAAAATTTCGCGAATCCGTCATATTTCTTTGTAAATCTGGAGGTCCTGAGATCTCCAGATGCACAGGGATGAGCTCTGAATAACCGTTTTTTCAAACAATTTTCGGAATTTAGGGGCATTTTCAGCTATTATATTATCGCCGTAAAAAAGTTCCGAAATTGTTTCGAGCCCGCGAAAATCGGGATTTGAATTTAGAGGCTCCGCCTATATCATCATCAGAGCGCATTTGCTATGCGCGATATATTTTTATCAGAAGAAACGAAAAAAAAAATAAATGACGCAAATTGATATATTTAAACATTCGAAGAAACGTGTAAAAAAATTCAATTTCGTTCTTTTAATCCAGTTTAATTCTGAAAATTCAGAAGAAAAAATAAAAATTCAAAAAATATATCGCGCATAGCAAATGCGCTCTGATGATGAAATGGGCGGAGCCTCTAAATTCAAATCCCGATTTTCGCGGGCTCGAAAAAATGTCGGAATTTTTTTATGGCGATAATATAATAGCTGAAAATGCCGTAAATTCCGAAAATTGTTTGAAAAAACGGTTATTCAGAGCTCATCTATGTGCATCTGGAGATCTCAGGACCTCCAGATTTACAAAGAAATATGACGGATTCGCGAAATTTTTGAGTCGATTAAGGCTTCCACGAAAGACGAAGACAAAAAGTCGTCTTTCATCTCGTTTTTCGTCTCTTCGTCTTGAATTCGTCTTAAGCAATAAAAAAGTTATTCCGGATTCCGAGTTCCCAAAATCCAATTCTGCCCTAATCTGCAGAGAAGGGCGGAATTCCGGATTCCGCCATTTTTTTCATTCCGTTTTCCGGATTCCGGATTCCGTGAAAAAATTTTTTTTCGTTTTCCGGATTCCAGATTCCGAGTTCCCAAAATCCAATTCTGCCCTAATCTGCAGAGAAGGGCGGAATTCCGGATTCCGGATTCCGCCATTTTTTTCATTCCGTTTTCCGGATTCCGCGAAAACTTTTTTTCCGTCTTCCGGTTTCCGGATTCCGTGAAAAAATTTGTTTTCCGTTTTCCGGATTCCGAGTTCCCAAAATCCAATTCCGCCCTACTCTGCTCTCTAGTGCGTTCTATAATTGTTTTCCGCCTGATTTCCGACATAATCGCAAAATGAATTTTCGGAACACATTATTATTGGCTGATTGTCGGCGTTCAACCGCGTTGTTTTCAGCTGCCTCCTTTTTCAGACATTAAAAAACAATGGCGTTATTAGAAAAGACAATTCGGAAACAAAACAAAATGCTTTAAGCATTAAGACAGCTGAAAATCGATTTCCAGAGTTTTAAGAACTATTAATTCAATTTTAATTTCAAGATAGTTTCGAAATCCAAAAAGTCGTCTTTCAGTTCGTCTTGCATTCGTCTTAAACGCGCAAGACGAAGAAGAAGACGAGTCGGATAGTGGCCTGGCTGCCGCCACTTTGGTTTGGCAGGCCAAGAGGTCAGAACAGCAGCAACCTCAGTTCTCCGCCCTCGAGCCGCTGCTTACCTAAATTTCGCCCGTCTTTTTCTTCGTCTTGAATTCGTCTGACGCAGACGATGGACAGAGATTGTATGTTCCGACGCTTCCTGGGTTTCCAGCGCAGCTTCATGCATTACCAAGTGCGAAACATGTTGGTAGGATCATAGGGAAGATACGCGGAACCCGGGAAGTGACGAGTTATACGAGCATATTACGGCAAGACGGACAAGACGAGAAAAAAGACGAATGGTCGTCTGCGTCCTTCATGGAAGTCTTAACCCTAGCTCAAGCGGTGTGAGCCAGAGTAGGGCGGAATTGGATTTTGAGAACTCGGAATCCGGAATCCAGAAAACGGAAAAAAAAACATTTTTTCTCGGAATACGGAAAAAAAAATTTTTCACAGAATCTGGAATCCGGAAGACGGAATGAAAGAAAAACGGCGGAATCCGGAATTCCGCCTTTCAGAATTGGATTTTGGGAACTTGGAATCCGGAAAACGGAAAAAAAAATTTCACGGAATCCGGAAGACGGAATGAAAAAACGGCGGAATTTGGAATGCGGAATGCGGAAAACGAAATTTTAACCATTAATGAGGGAAAAAATGATGTAAATGCGCTCTGTTCGCAAAAATTTTTGCGGGATTTTAAAAAGGTATGCTTTTCACAACAATTGAGAATAAAGAAGTAAGACGGAATAAAAACGCCATATCGCGGAATCCGGAATGCGGAAAACGGAAAAAAAAATTTTTCACGGAATCTGAAATCCGGAAGACAGAATGAAAAAAAACGGCGGAATCTGGAATCCGGAAAACGGAATTTTAACCATTAATGTGGAAAAAAATGATGTAAATGCGCTCTGTTCGCAAAAATTTTTGCGGGAGTTCAAAAAAGTATGCTTTTCACAATAATTGAGAATAAAGAATTAAAACGGAATAAAAACGCCATATCGCGGAATCCGGAATTCCGCTTTTCTCTGCAGAGTAGGGCAGAATGGGATTTTGGGAACTCGGAATCCGGAATCCGGAAAAAAAATTTTCGCGGAATCTGGAATCCGGAAGACGGGATCCGGAATTCCGCCCTTCTCTGGTGTGAGCCAAGAACGATTCTGTAGATTTGCAACTAGTAAAGTGTGTAAGATGAAAAACGAAATCATACGGCTCACCTCAACTGGCCGCCGTCAGGCCCGATTCGGACGTAAGCCCCACCGGCTCCGCCCCTTCTTGGCGATGATGATGCACTTCGTGAGAAGCGTTCGGCATAAGACGACGGAGCAGGAATTGAGTTAGGACACAGCTGCAATGAAAACAGACTGGAAATCGACACAAAACTCAATTTTCTTCTCAAGCGGGACGGACTTTTTGTTAGTCCGCCTCGACTTGGAACGGAATTTAATGATGTTTGGGGTTTTGAAAATTAGGGGGGGGGGGAATGATCTTTATATATCTATTGCAATAACACAACATCCTTCCGTCAACATCCATCTCACAGAATCTGGAATCCGGAAGACGGAATGAAAAAAATGGCGGAACACGGAATTCCGCTGCAAAGTAGGGCAGAATTGGATTATGGGAACTCGGAATCCGGAAAACGGAAAATGGGAAAAAAATTTTCACGGAATTTGGAATCCGGAAGACGGAATGAAAAAAAACGGCGGAATCTGGAATTCCGCCCTTCTCTGCAGAATTGGATAGATTATGGGAACTCGAAATCCGGAAAACGGAAAACGGAACAAAATATTTTTCACGGAATCTGAAATCCGGAAAACGGAATGAAAAAAAAGGCGGAATACGGAATTCCGCCCTTCTCTGCACAATTGGATGGATTATGGGAACTCGAAATCCGGAAAACGGAAAACGGAACAAAAATTTTTTCACGGAATTTGGAATCCGGAAGACGGAATGAAAAAAAACGGCGGAATCTGGAATTCCGCCCTTCTCTGCAGAATTGGATAGATTATGGGAACTCGAAATCCGGAAAACGGAAAACGGAACAAAATATTTTTCACGGAATCTGAAATCCGGAAAACGGAATGAAAAAAAAGGCGGAATCCGGAATTCCGCTGCAAAGTAGGACAGAATTGGATTATGGGAACTCGAAATCCGGAAAACGGAAAACGGAACAAAATATTTTTCACGGAATCTGAAATCCGGAAAACGGAATGAAAAAAAAGGCGGAATCCGGAATTCCGCTGCAAAGTAGGACAGAATTGGATTATGGGAACTCGGAATCCGGAAAACGGAAAACGGAAAAAAAATTTTTTCACGGAATTTGGAGTCCGGAAGACGGAATGAAAAAAAACGGCGGAATTCGGAATTCCGCCCTTCTCTGCAGAGTAAGAAAACGGAAAACGGAAATAAATTTTTCACGAAATCTGGAATCCGGAAGACGGAATGAAAAAAAATGGCGGAATCCGGAATTCCGATGCAAAGTAGGGCAGAGCTGGATTTTGGGAACTCGGGATCCGGAAAACGGAGAAAAGTTTTTTTCACGGAATCTTCAATCCGGAAGACGGAATGAAAAAAAACGGCGGAATACGGAATTCCGCCCTTCTCTGCAGAATTGGATTATGGGAACTCGGAATCCGGAAAACCGAATACGGAAAAAAATTTTTCACGGAATCTGGAATCCGGAAGACGGAATGAAAAAAACGGCGGAATCCGGAATTCCGCTGCAAAGTAGGGCAGAATTGGATTTTGGGAACTCGGGATCCGGAAAACGGAAAAACATTTTTTTCACGGAATCTGAAATCCGGAAGACGACATCCTTCCATCAACATTTTCCATCTCACAGTGCTTTCCAGATTTCGCGGAATTCCTTATTCCGTTTTCGAAAAAGGCGCTAAACAACTATCTAAAAAAGCTCGGGAAATCTCAAAAAATTTGGAGAAAATCGCTGTATTTTTCAACAAATTTCAGATGAAAAAGTCTGGATTTCCAGCAAAACTCACTTGTTGCTGAGCCGGAATCTCTTGTGGAACAGTCAGACATTCTGCATTCGACGTCGTCAGCATTTCGTGAACGTTGACCTTCAATAAGAGTTATTATTAAAGAATGAGGATTGAGAGGCTGTAATCAATCTGTAAATCGGGCGCAGATCAAACGCGAAGAATGTGGAAACAACGGTGGCAAAAGCTTGCTCTGTGGAAACAGAAAATAGGAATTTAAGAGCCATTTTCAGTAGAAAGAAAACCTTAAAAACTGCTCTTTGATAATATCGGAATTCCGAGTTCCGAATAACAGTAGAATTCCGAATTTCGGAAAACAGAGGAATTCCGAATTCCGAAAAATAAAGAATTTCAGATTTTCGAAAAATACCGGAATTCCGAGTTCCAAAAGACATTAGAATTCTGAATTTCGGAAAACAGCGAAATTCCGATTTCCGAAAAATATCGGGATTCCGATTTTCGAAAAATATCGGAAAACAGCGGAATTCCGAGGAATATTGGAATTTCAAATTCCGAAAAATACCGGAATTCCGAGTTCCGAACATTATCGGAATTCCGATTTCCGAAAAAATATCGGAAAACAGCGGAATTCAGAAGAATATTGGAATTTCAAATTTCGAAAAACAGCGGAATTCCGAGTTCCGAAAAACATTAGAATTTCGGAAAACAGCGGAATTTTGAATTCCGAAAAATACCGGAATTCCGAGTCCCGAAAAACAGCGGAATTCCGACTTCCGGAAAATATTGAAATTTCGCATTTTGGAAAATATTGGAATCTCGGAAAACATTCGAATTCCGAATTTCGTAAAACAGCGGAATTCCGAAAAACATTAGAATTCCGAATTTCGTAAAACAGGAATTCCGAATTCCGAAAAATAAAGAATTTCAGATTTTCGAAAAATACCGGAATTCCGAGTTCCGAAAGACATTAGAATTCCGATTTCCGAAAAAATATCGGAAAACAGCGGAATTCAGAAGAATATTGGAATTTCAAATTTCGAAAAACAGCGGAGTTCCGAGTTCCGAAAAACATTAGAATTTCGGAAAACAGCGGAATTTTGAATTCCGATAAATACCGGAATTACGATTTCCGAAAAATACCGGAATTCCGAGTCCCGAAAAACAGCGGAATTCCGACTTCCGGAAAATATCGGAATTTCGCATTCTGAAAAATATTGGAATCTCGGAAAACAGAAGAATTCCGAATTCCGAAAAATACCGGAATTTCGAGTTCAAAAAAACTGTAGAATTCCGACTTCCGGAAAATATTGAAATTCCGATTTTAGAAAAATATCGGAAAACAGCGGAATTCCGAAGAATATTGATATTCCGCATTTTTCCGAAGAATATTGATATGCGGAATATCAATATTCTTCGGAATTCCGCTGTTTTCCGAAATTCTAATGTTTTTTGAAAACAGCGGATTTCCGAAGATTATTGGAATTTCAAATTTCGAAAAATACCGGAATTCCGAGTTCCGAAAAACATTAGAATTCCGAATTTCCGATAACGGAATTCTGAGTTTCAAAAAGCATAGGAATTCCGATTCCCGAAAAATACCGGAATTCCGATTTCCGAAAAAATTTCGAAAAACAGCGGAATTCCGAGTTCCGAAAAACATTAAAATTCTGAATTTCGGATACGAAAAAATAGTTGAAAATAGTACTCAATCTAATGCGGAAGAAGTGCGCAAATTGGGGGGGGGTGAGGAATGGTGTTTAAAGAAATAAATGAAATTTATCTCCAATTTTGCTCCAATCATCCGCATAACTCAATTTTCAGCAGTTGAAAAAAAAATCTAAAAAAAACCAACAACTTCGCCGATTGGTAGAAGCCGTGGCCTAGAAACCAGAGTAGGGCGGAATTGGATTTTGGGAACTCGGAATCCGGAATCCGGAAAACGGAAAACATTTTTTTTCACGGAACACGGAATTCGGAAAACAGAAAAAAAAATTTTTCACGGAATCCGGAATTCGGAAAACAGAAAAAAAATTTTCACGGAATCCGGAATTCGGAAAACAAAAAAAAAATTTTTCACGGAATCCGGAATTCGGAAAACGGAAAACGGAAAAGAAAATTTTTTTCACGAAATCTGGAATCCGAAAAACGGAAAAATATTTTTTCACGGAATCCGGAAAACGGAATACGGAATGTAAAAAACGGCGGAATCCGAAATGCGGAATCCGGAATCCGGAATTCCGCTCTTCTCTGAATCTACTGAGGAAAGTACAATTTTAGCGGAAACTACGGTGAATCGACGCCTTCTTACCGTCGGAATCGACACTTTCTTGGTGAGCGTCACGTAGTTGACGTCGTGACGAGCAGAATGCTTAACGTAGAGTGTCGAAGGACGTTGACGACGAATCCGAGGAGAGCGTTGGGGAGAGTGCTCCGGTGGACTTCGGGTGCTGCAAATGGAGAACATTGGTTTCACAAACGAGAGCTAAACTTTGACACAAAAGTCCGTGGACTTTTTTTTAATTTTTAATTATTATTTAGAGAATACTTTGAAATTTCAAATTAAATATTCATTTTTAAGAAAAATAAATGTTAAAAATTTATATAAATTAAAATAAATCAATAAAATTTCTGAAAAAAAATTACACAAAAGTCCGTGGACAAGTTTTTTTTTTATTTATTAAAAATATTTAAACTTAATTAAAATTTGAAACATTTTAAATATTATTTAGAGAATACTTTAAAATTTTAAATTAAATATTAATTTTTTAGAAAAATTAATTTTTAAAAATTTTATAAATTAAAATAAATAAATAAATAAAAAATTGACACAAAAGTCCCTGGACAAGTTTGTTTTATTTATCAAAAATATTTAAACTTAATTAAAATTTGAAACATTTTAAATATTATTTAGAGAATACTTTAAAATTTTAAATTAAATATTAATTTTTAAGAAAAATTAATTAAAAAATTTTTTATAAATTAAAATAAATAAATAAAATTTCTAAAAAAAAAATGACACAAAAGTTCGCGGACAAGTTTGTTTTATTTATTAAAAATATTTAAGATTAATTAAAAATTTGTTTTCAATTTTTAATTATTATTTAGAGAATACTTTTAAATTCTTAATTAAATATTTATTTTTAAGAAAAATTAATTTAAAAAATTGTTATAAATTAAAATAAATAAATAAAAATTTGAAAAAAAATTGACACAAAAGTCTGTGGACAAGTTTGTTTTATTTATTAAAAATATTCAAAATTAATTAACATTTTTCAAATTTTTTAAATATTATTTAGATATACTTCAAATTTTTAAATTAAATATGTATTTATTTTTGAGAAAAATGTAATTTTAAAATTTATATAAATTAAAATAAATAAATAAAAATTTAAAAAAAAATTGACACAAAAGTCCCTGGACAAGTTTGTTTTATTTATCAAAAATATCTAAAATTAATTAAAATTTTTGAAATTATTAGATTATTTAGAGAATACTTTTAAATTTTAAATTCTATATTTAATTTTATTAAAAATTAACTTTAACAAGTTATATAAATTAAAATAAATAAATAAAATTTCTGAAAAAAAATAACACAAAAGTCCCTGGACAAGGGTTTGTTTTATTTATTAAAATTTTTTTTATTTTTAATTATTATTCAGAGAATACTTTTAAATTTTGAATTCTATATTTTTTTTATTGAAAATTAATTTTTAAACAATTTATATAAATTAAAATAAATAAATAAAATTTCTAAAAAAAAAGTGACACAAAAGTTCGTGGACAAGTGTTTGTTTTATTGAATAAAAATATTTAAAATTAATCAAGCTTTTTAAAATTTTTAAATATTATTTAGAGAATACTTTAAAATTTTAAATTCTATATTTATTTTTATTAAAAATGAATTCAAAAAATTTTTATAAATTTAAATTTAAATAAAATTTCTAAAAAAAATAACACAAAAGTTCGCGGACAAGTTTGTTTTATTTATTAAAAATATTTAAATTTTAAAATTTTCATATTATTTAAAGAATACTTTTAAATGTTAAATTCTATATTTATTTTGATTAACAATTAGTTTAAAAATTTTTCATAAATTAAAATTTAAATAAAATTTCTACAAAAAATAACACAAAAGTCCGTGGACAAAAAATATTATTTAAAAATAACTTAATAATTAATTTTGTTTTCCTCAAAATATGCCTAACCGATTATTTTCGTTTATTCAATGAAAACTGGCAAACAAAATTAATTATTAAGAAATTTTAAAATTTTTTTTGTCCACGGAATTTTGTGTCATTTTTTTTTCAAAATTTAAATTTATAAAAAATGTTTTAATCAATTTTTAATAAAAATAAATATTTAATTTAAAATTTAAAAGTATTTTCTAAATAATATGAAAATTTTAAAAATTTTAATTAATTTTAAATATTTTTAATAAATAAAACAAAACTTGTCCACAGACTTTTGTGTTACTTTTTTTAAAGAAATTTTATTTATTTATCTTAATTTAAATATTTTAAATTAATTTTTCGTAAAAATAAATATTTAATTTAAAATTTTAAAGTATTCTATAAATAATATAATAATTTTAAGAATTTTTATTAATTTTGCATATTTTTAATAAATAAAACAAAACTTGTCCACGGACATTTGTGTCACTTTTTTTTTAGAAATTTTATTTATTTATTTTAATTTATAAAAAATTTTTTAATTAATTTTTAATAAAAATAAATATTAAATTTAAAATTTAAAAGTATTCTCTAAATAATATGAAAAATGTAAGAATTTTAATTAATTTTAAATATTTTCAATAAATAAAACAAAACTTAACCACGGACTTTTTTTTTAATTTTATTTATTTATTTTAATTTATAAAAAATTTTTTAATTAATTTTTAATAAAAATAAATATTAAATTTAAAATTTAAAAGTATTCTCTAAATAATATGAAAAATGTAAGAATTTTAATTAATTTTAAATATTTTCAATAAATAAAACAAAACTTAACCACGGACTTTTGTGTCAAGGCCTAAAAAACGATCAAAACGACGTTGGGAAAGAAGAGATTCTGGAGAACAACGCCGCGATTCACGGATTCTCGAAAGTAAAACTGATAGCGGGGTACGCACTTTAAAGGCGCATTGGCATCGACAGCGTCACCACCCTTCAAGCCGCTTCTTGGCGATTTTCACCGGAAATTTCGGAGGAAAATCATTGCTGATCCCCTTCAGAATTCTGGCTCAGAGATTCTAACTATATTAGAGAGCAACCGAATTGAGTGTGCTCAGTTTGTGAGAAAACAAAGCGCATTAAGTGAGCTCAATGAACAAAAAAAGAAATACAAAGGAATTGAGAGCATGCTTAATTTATTTTGCTTTCAAAGCACACACACACACACACACACACACACACACACACACACACACACACACACACACACACACACACACGCACCTTTTAGTTACGCGAGGAAAATTCGAATGTTTTTATGGGAGGTGCGGGGGCGCCAAAACTATGAGAGCTTCCAAGCAAGACGAAATAAGACCTCTTCGTCTTGAATCCGTCTTACGCAGTGTGTTGACAACTTTCTTATTGCGTAAGACGAATGCAAGACGAACGAAGACGAGACGAAAGACGACTTTTTTGTGGAACAAGAATGGATTCCTCGAGGCATCCTTGAGGCTCTACTGTGGCACCGAGACTTTGAAGTAAGGCTTCCACGAAAGACGAAATAAGACCGTCTCGTCTCGGCGTCGTCTTTGTCTTGCATCCGTCTGACAAAGCGTGTTGACAACTTGTTCATTGCGTAAGACGAACTGAAAGACGAACGAAGACGAGACGAAGGGACTGTTTTGTCTTTCGTGGAAACCTTACTTTACTTTCAGTGATTTGCACACATGAAGAAATCCAAACTTTTCTTCAATGACTCCAGATTCCGATGTGGACGTTCTCGGACTTTGAAGTAGGGCTTCCACGAAAGACGAAATAAGACCGCCTCGTCTCTCGGCTTCGTCTTTGTCTTGCATCCGTCTGACACGCAGAGATAGACATTGTTTTGGCTTAATTGACCAGGTAAGACGAACGCAAGACGAATGCAAGACGAATTGAAAGACGAACAAAGACGACTTTTTGTTTTCGTCTTTTTTCTGATTTGACGCACAGAAGTGATGCAAGAATGAATGCCAAGAGATGATATGGACGGATTCTTGGAGAAAACAAGCATCTTAGACCACCTGAAGGACTGATGCTAAGGTTTCCACAAAAGACGAAACAAATCTGTCGTTTCGTCTCGTCTTTCGTTTTGTCTTGCGTTCGTCTTGTGTTCGTCTTACGTCGTCAATTGAAAATGTCTATCTCTGCGTTTCAGACGAATTCTAGACGATGACGAAGACGAGATGAGACGGTCTTATTTCGTCTTTCTTGGAAGCCTTAACTGGTGCGAATGAGTAAAACAATTCATATAAAACGTCCTTTAAAGGGCATCTTTGATGTCTCCATCTGAAAGATGAGAACTAAGT
Source organism: Caenorhabditis inopinata (assembly GCA_003052745.1). Lineage (NCBI taxonomy): Eukaryota > Metazoa > Nematoda > Chromadorea > Rhabditida > Rhabditidae > Caenorhabditis > Caenorhabditis inopinata. Next base: position 3,597,259 of record AP018152.1, on the reverse strand, counting down.
GAAGGGGGGGGGGGAGGGGGGGGGGGAGTCCTCTTCCAGAAAAGAAAGAGGATGCGAGTCGGGGCAATTTGTCGTTGGCTCTGCGTCTTAAAGCTTTTAAAGCAAATGAGCGCGCACCTCGGTTTGCGGTGAGAAAATATGATAAGTGAGCACATAAATTCGAGAAATCCGTTATTTTCAAGGGCTCACAATTGGAAAAGCGCTTTCTTCAGAGTAGGGCGGAATTGGATTTTGGGAACTCGGAATCCGGAATCCGGAAAACGGAAAAATATTTTTTCACGGAATCTGGAATCCGGAAAACGGAATGTAAAAAACGACAGAATCCGGAATGCGGAATGCGGAAAAAAAATTTTCACGGAGTCTGGAGTCCGGAAAACGGAAAAATATTTTTTCACGGAATCTGGAATCCGGAAAACGGAAAAACAATTTTTTTCACGGAATCTGGAATTCGGAAAACGGAATGTAGAAAACGACAGAATCCGGAATGCGGAATGCGGAAAAAATATTTTTTCACGGAATCTGGAATCCGGAAAACGGTAAAAAAAATATTTTTTCACGGAATCTGGAGTCCGGAAAACGGAAAAAATATTTTTTCACGGAATCTGGAATCCGGAAAACGGAATGTAAAAAACGACAGAATCCGGAATGCGGAATGCGGAAAAAAAATTTTCACGGAATCCGGAATGCGGAATGCGGAAAAAAATTTTTCACGGAATCCGGAATCCGGAAAACGGAAAAAATTTTTTCACGGAATCCGGAATCCGGAAAACGGAAAAAATATTTTTTCACGGAATCTGGAATCCGGAAAACGGAAAAACAATTTTTTTCACGGAATCTGGAATCCGAAAACGGAAAAAAAAATTTTCACGGAACCTGGAATCCGGAAAACGGAAAAAAAATTTTCCACGGAATCTGGAATCCGGAAAACGGAAAAAATTTTTTTCACGAAATCTGGAATCCGGAAAACGGAATGTAGAAAACGGCGGAATCCGGAATGCGGAATGCGGAAAACGGAATTTTAACCATTAATGAGGGAATCATATGATGTAAATGCGCTCTGTTCGCAAAAATTTTTGCGGGAGTTCAAAAAAGTATACTTTTCACAACAATTGAGAATAAAGTATTAAAACTTCGGCGGAATTGGATTTTGGGAACTCGGATTCCGGAATCCGGAAAACGGAAAACGGAAAAAACAATTTTTCACGGAATCTGGAATCCGGAATGAAAAAAACGGCGGAATCCGGAATTCCGCCCTTCTCTGATGAGTAGGGCAGAATTGGATTTTGAGAACTCGGAATGCGGAATCCGGAAAACGGAAAAATTTTTTTCACGAAATCTGGAATCCGGAAGACGGAATGAAAAAAAACGGCGGAATCCGGAATTCCGCCCTTCTCTGGCTTTCTTCAGTCGTTTCAAACTGTGGTCTGAGCCTACTTAGAACCTTTTCCGGGCGCCACGTTGAAGTGCACGACACTTCTGCTTCTGACATTCCGGAATCTGATTTTGACACATGTCGCCGTCAATTCCTGGGACTATTTCATGGAAATTGAATTGACCTCGCACATTTATTTTATCAGACACCAAGGGCGACTAGAACGAAACGGTTCGTGGCTTCTTGGCTGAAAAACTTCTGGAAATTGAGTTGCAGTTCGGAGAGTGTTCTTCTCGTTAGTTGTCCATAGTAATGGCGGCCGCAAAAGGCTCGGTGAGCTTCCAAAGCACATTCAAAGTGATGTGGCTCCGTTCTTCACGGCTCTTCGGAAGACGCCTCCATTGTGTGCCACGGAGGTATTCTTGACCGATTCTGCCTCCAAACTTCTCTTCAAGGACTGCAAATTGGGATGTGGAAATTCTTGGATCCCGGGCTGAAGAACACCCCCATACGGAATAGTCAAGCTGGTGCTGAATCGAAGGACGTTTGCCGTGCCCGTGCACCATGCTTCGACGATTTCTGCCTTGGAGCAGAATCCACGAAAATGAGAGGCATCTTTCCACGAAAGACGAAATAAGACCGTCTCGTCTCTCTCGGCTTGGTCTTCGTCTTTGTCCCGAATCCGTCTTACGCAGTGTGTTGACAACTTGTTTATTACGTAAGACGAATGCAAGACGAACTGAAAGACGAACGAAGACGACTTTTTGTTTTCGTCTTTCGTGTGATTTGATGAGCAGAAGTGCTTCAGAAATGTTCCTTGAGCCACAATGATGCAAGAATGAATGCCAAGAGATGAGATGGGCCAATTCTTGGAGAAAAGAAGCATCTTAGACCACCGTCGCATAAAAGCTGAAGGACTGATGATAAGGTTTCCACGAAAGACGAAATAAGACCGTCTCGTCTCGGCTTCGTCTTTGTCTTGAATCCGTCTTACGCAGTGTGTTGACAACTGTCTTATTGCGTAAGACGAATGCAAGACGAACTGAAAGACGAACGAAGACGAGACGAAAGACGACTTTTTGTTTTCGTCTTTAGAAATGTTCCTTGAGCCGCAATGATGAAAGAATGAATGCCAAGAGATGAGATGGGCCGATTCTTGGAGAAAAGAAGCATCTTAGACCACCATCGCATAAGAGCTGAAGGACTGATGCTAAGGTTTCCACGAAAGACGAAATAAGACCGTCTCGTCTCGGCTTCGTCTTTGTCTTGAATCCGTCTTACGCAGTGTGTTGACAACTGTCTTATTGCGTAAGACGAATGCAAGACGAACTGAAAGACGAACGAAGACGACTTTTTGTTTTCGTCTTTCGTGTGACTTGATGAGCAGAAGTGCTTCAGAAATGTTCCTTGAGCCACAATGATGCAAGAATGAATGCCAAGAGATGAGATGGGCCGATTCTTGGAGAAAAGAAGCATCTTAGACCACCTGAAGGACTGATGCTAAGGTTTCCACGGAAGACGAAATAAGACCGTCTCGTCTCGGCTTCGTCTTTGTCTTGAATCCGTCTTACGCAGTGTGTTGACAACTGTCTTAGTCGGAGCTCACTTTTAAAGATTCTTCTGACAGACGTATTATCGCCGTAAAAACGTTTCGACATTTTTTCGAGCCCGCGAAAATCGGGATTTGAATTTAGAGGCTCCGCCCATTTCATCATCAGAGCGCATTTGCTATGCGCGATATATTTTTTGAATTTTTATTTTTTCTTCTGAATTTTCAGAATTAAACTGGATTAAAAGAACGAAATTGTATTAATCGTGAATTTTTTTCTTCGAATGTTTAAATATATCAATTTGCGTCATTTATTTTTTTTTTCGTTTCTTCTGATAAAAATATATCGCGCATAGCAAATGCGCTCTGATGATGAAATGGGCGGAGCCTCTAAATTCAAATCCCGATTTTCGCGGGCTCGAAAAAATGTCGGAACTTTTTTACGAGACTTGAAAATCTGAAAATAATAGAAAAAAATGATTGCACGAAAAATGCGCCAGCGGCCACAAGCTTGCGCAAAACTCGTGTTACCATACTTCTGACTTCCAGTTGCGATCTAACAGGATTCGTGGATAGAAAAAGGTCGCAAATTTTATGGAATACAGTTTGAAGCCAAATGAACGAAATGGCCGTGCTACAAATCTGAGCCAAACTTTGTATCTTCGCAAATCTAGCGCAATCTCTCCTCAATTCTAGGCCAAACTTTGAAGATTCGTAAGTTTAGCACAAATCTCTCACAATTCTAGGCCAAATCTGGAAGGCTCACAAATCTAGAGCAATTTTCTCTCAATTATAGGCCAAACTTTGAAGGCTCACAAATCTAGAGCAATCTTCTCTCAACTCTAAGCCAAACTTTAAAGATTCGCAAGTTTAGCACAAATCTCTCACAAATCTAGGCCAAATCTGGAAGGCTCACAAATCTAGCGCAATTTTCCCTCAATTCTAGGCCAAACTTTGAAGGCTCACAAATCTAGAGCAATCTCTCCTCAATTCTAGGCCAAACTTTGTATCTTCGCAAATCTAGCGCAATCTCTCCTCAATTCTAGGCCAAACTTTAAAGATTTGCAAGTTTAGCACAAATCTCTCACAATTCTAGGCCAAATCTGGAAGGCTCACAAATCTAGAGCAATTTTCCCTCAATTCTAGGCCAAACTTTGAAAGTTCGCAAGTTTAGCAATTCTCTCACAATTCTATGCCAAATCTGGAAGGCTCACAAATCTAGAGCAATATTCCCTCAATTCTAGGCCAAACTTTGAAGGCTCACAAATCTAGAGCAATCTTCTCTCAACTCTAAGCCAAAGTTTAAAGATTCGCAAGTTTAGCACAAATCTCTCACAAATCTAGGCCAAATCTGGAAGGCTCACAAATCTAGAGCAATTTTCCCTCAATTCTAGGCCAAACTTTGAAAGTTCGCAAGTTTAGCACAATTCTCTCACAATTCTAGGCCAAATCTGGAAGGCTCACAAATCTAGAGCAATTTTCCCTCAATTCTAGGCCAAACTTTAAAGATTCGCAAGTTTAGCACAAATCTCTCACAATTCTAGGCCAAATCTGGAAGGCTCACAAATCTAGACCAATTTTCCCTCAATTCCAGGCCAAACTTTGAAAGTTCGCAAGTTTAGCACAATTCTCTCACAATTCTAGGCCAAATCTGGAAGGCTCACAAATCTAGAGCAATTTTCCCTCAATTCTAGGCCAAACTTTGAAAGTTCGCAAGTTTAGCACAATTCTCTCACAATTCTAGGCCAAATCTGGAAGGCTCACAAATCTAGAGCAATTTTCCCTCAATTCTAGGCCAAACTTTGAAAGTTCGCAAGTTTAGCACAATTCTCTCACAATTCTAGGCCAAATCTGGAAGGCTCACAAATCTAGAGCAATTTTCCCTCAATTCTAGGCCAAACTTTAAAGATTCGCAAGTTTAGCACAAATCTCTCACAATTCTAGGCCAAATCTGGAAGGCTCACAAATCTAGAGCAATATTCCCTCAATTCTAGGCCAAACTTTGAAGGCTCACAAATCTAGAGCAATTTTCCCTCAATTCTAGGCCAAACTTTGAAAGTTCGCAAGTTTAGCACAATTCTAGGCCAATCTTTGGAGATTGACAAATCAAGCACAATCTTCTCTCAATTCTAGGCCAAAGCTGGCAGGGCAGTCATCAGCCTGTAGCCCGAGCCAGGAGCAAGCCAGAAACCAACCAAACCTTCCCCCACCCCGGCAAGTATCACAAATTGAATAACCAAAATAAAGTATGAATCGCTTCTATAAAATATGCAAGCAACACGTCGAAAATTGAGAAACGGATGGATGGGGGGGGGGGGGAGGCCTCGGATAACCGCATGAAAGGTGAGCCGAAAACTCTTGTGCTCCTTTCAGCACCCTCGTCTTCACCGCTCTAAATGAGACTAATTTGCGGGGAGAGCGCTCGAAACTGTGCAAATTTGTAAACAAAGGAAGGAAGGTTTTTGTCATGAAGAAGGGAGGAAGCCATTCCGTCTGGCGAAAATCATGAAAAAAAGTGATTCAATCGCGTATGATGAAGAAGTAAGTGGAGAGCAGAGAAGGGCGGAATTCCGGATTCCGCCGTTTTTTTTCATTCCGCCTTCGTGATTCCAGATTCCATGAAAAAATTTTTTCCGTTTTCTACATTCCGGATTCCGCGATATGGCGTTTTTATCAGAGAAGAGCGGATTCCGTCCGCATTCCGCCGTTTTTTACATTCCGTTTTCCGGATTCCAGATTCCGTGAAAAAATTTTTTTCCGTTTTCCGCATTCCAGATTCGGCGATATGGCGTTTTTATTCCGTCTCAATTCTTTATTCTCAATTGTTGTGAAAAGTATACTTTTTTGAACTCCCGCAAACATTTTTGCGTACAGAGCGCATTTACATCATTTTTTCCATTATTAATGGTTAAAATTCCGTTTTCCGAATTCCACATTCTGGATTCCGCCGTTTTTTTACATTCCGTTTTCCGGATTCCAGATTCCGTGAAAAAATTTGTTTTCCGTTTTCCGGATTCCAGATTCCGTGAAAAAATATTTTTCCGTTTTCCACATTCCGGATTCCGCTATATGGCGTTTTTATTCCGTCTTAATTCTTTATTCTCAATTGTTGTGAAAAGTATACTTTGTTGAACTCCCGCAAAAATTTTTGCGAACAGAGCGCATTTACATCATTTTTTCCATTATTAATGGTTAAAATTCCGTTTTCCGCATTCCGCATTCTGGATTCCGCCGTTTTCTTCATTCCGTCTTCCGGATTCCAGATTCCGTGAAAAAAATATTTTTCCGTTTTTCGGATTCCAGATTTCGTGAAAAAATTTGTTTTCCGTTTTCTACATTCCGGATTCCGCGATATGGCGTTTTTATCAGAGAAGAGCGGATTCCGTCCGCATTCCGCCGTTTTTTACATTCCGTTTTCCGGATTCCAGATTCCGTGAAAAATTTTTTTTTTCGTTTTCCGCATTCCGGATTCCGCGATATGGCGTTTTTATTCCGTCTTAATTCTTTATTCTCAATTGTTGTGAAAAGTATACTTTTTTGAACTCCCGCAAAAAGTTTTGCGAACAGAGCGCATTTACATCATTTTTTAAATTTCGTTTTCCGCATTCCGCATTCCGCCGTTTTTTACATTCCGTTTTCCGGTTTCCAGATTCCGTGAAAAACTATTTTTCCGTTTTTCGGATTCCAGATTTCGTGAAAAATTTTTTTTCCGTATTCCGTTTTCCGGATTCCGAGTTCCCAAAATCCAACTCCGCCCTATTCTGGTGGAGAGCGGAGCATACACCAGCTCTGGAGAAAATGGAAAATATCAGACAGGCGTAAGCGCATTCCTTCCCTTTCGTCAGATTCTCAAAGGTGCCTTTGTAGCTCTCTTTTTGGCGTTGGAACTCCAGAATCCTCTAGGTATCAGCCACTGATACTCATTATGAAGGTTGGAATAGAGATTCCACTTTTCATCCTCCATCTTGTCATTCTTCTACCATTTGCTGTTGGGAGGCCGGCAAAACGGCGGTTTCCAGGAGAATCCGATTCCAGAAGATCGTGGAGAGCCCGATTGATGGTACTTTGAAAGTGTCCAAGCTACTCGACAGACAGTAGCTCGCCGTCATCTACGTCCGATATGTGGAGAATCTTAGAATTCCACTTCCACCTCCCCCCCCCCCACTCTTGAATTTTTGAAATCAATGAACCGGAGCCGGTCTCGTCGAAGAGCCAGAACGATGCTCATAGAAAAGTAGAAAGCAGACTATTTTTCTCCCGATAGTTGAACTATATCCCCAACAATCGAGAATGTTCTAGAAGCTTCTCGATGTTTCTAGAGACAAAAGAAACAAGTGCATGTCGTGGTATACACTGGTGAAATGCACGTGATCCATATACGGGTGAGCTCCGCCTGCAAACTGCATGCGGGTCGCACGCGTATATGGACAACGTGCATTTCACCTGTGTGGAATGCTCACGAGTCGCAATGGAATTCGATGACCAAAGCTCTTGCGGCAAGCTGCCCCAGTCAGGTGTATCACTTTTTTTCAAAATGAGCTCTATCGTTTCGAAAGCATTTCGAGAAATTTTTCCGAAAAATTCTCGAAAAATTTTCGAAAAAATGATAATAAACTAGTTCGAACGACACTCCGAAATAACGCAAAGTGCGTTGTTTATCGTATTTCCATTCAAATCATTTTTCGCGAATTCTCGAAACATTTCGAAAATTCTCGAGAAATCCACGAGAAAAATTTCTCAAGAACTTTTCGGAAATTTTTCGAAAAATCAACGAGAAAAATTTCTCGAGAAATTTCCGAACAATTTTTCGAGAAATTCTCGAAAAAAAATTTTCGATTCGAAAGACAAAGTTATCTCTATCGAAAGCATTTCGAGAAATTTTTCCGAAAAATTCTCGAGAAATTCTCGAAAAAATGATAATAAACTAGTTCGAACGACACTCCGAATTCGAAAAATTTTTCGAAAAATTTCCGAAAAATCAACGAGAAAAATTTTTCGAGAAATTCTCGAAAAAAATTGCTATAAAAAATAAAAATAAACTATTTCGAACGACACTCCGAAATAACGCATAGCGCGTTGTTTATCGTATTTCCATTCAAATCATTTTTCGCGAATTCTCGAAAAATTTCGAAAATTCTCGAGAAATCCACGAGAAAAATTTCTCAATAATTTTTCGAGAATTTTCGAGAAATCCACGAGAAAAATTTCTCGAAAAAAACATTTCGATTCGAACGACAAAGTTATCTCTATCGAAAGCATTTCGAGAAATTTTTCCGAAAAAGTCTCGAAAAATTCTCGAAAAAATGATAATAAACTAGTTCGAACGACACTCCGAAATAACGCAAAGTGCGTTGTTTTTCGTATTTCCATTCAAATCATTTTTCGCGAATTCTCGAAAAATTTCGAAAATTCTCGAGAAATCCACGAGAAAAATTTCTCAAGAATTTTTCGAAAATTTTCGAGAAATCCACGAGAAAAATTTCTCGAAAAAAAATTTTCGATTCGAACGACAAAGTTATCTCTATCGAAAGCATTTCGAGAAATTTTTCCGAAAAAGTCTCGAAAAATTTCCGAAAAATTCTCGAGAAATTCTCGAAAAAATAATAATAAACTAGTTCGAACGACACTCCGAAATAACGCAAAGTGCGTCGTTTATCGTATTTCCATTCAAATCATTTTTCGCGAATTCTCAAAAAATTTCGAAAATTCTCGAGAAATCCACGAGAAAAATTTCTCAAGAATTTTTCGGAAATTTTTTGAAAAATCAACGAGAAAAATTTCTCGAGAAATTCTCGAAAAAAAAATTTTCGATAAAAAATAATAATAAACTAGTTCGAACGACACTCCGAAATAACGCAAAGTGCGTTGTTTATCGTATTTCCATTCAAATCATTTTTCGCGAATTCTCGAAAAATTCTCGAGAAATCAACGAGAAAAATTTCTCGAGAATTTTTCGGAAATTTTTCGAAACGACACACTGGCTAACACTGCGAAAAGCGGCAAGCTGCCCAGGCAGGTTCTTGAAGAAAAAGCATTGAAAAACGTCGAAAATTGAACATCTCGGCGAGTTCTAAGAAGTGATGCTCCGACGAGAGATATCCAGCTTCGTTAAGACGAAATCGGCTCTCGTCCCGGATGCTTAACGGCTTCCGATATGGTCTGAGATTCATCAATACATAGACTGCCATAAATTTTGCGATTTTATTTTTATTTTGTGACATTTAAAGCAGTTATCTCTGATTTTAATTTTAAAAATGTCGATCCCACTTCCCACTTTGAGCCCCCCCCCCTTCTCCTCCCCTTTTTAAGACTTTACGTCTAGTCTATAAAGCTAAATATAGAAGAAGCATGTTATGGTCATGCGCGCAACATTCTTCTCCATAATACACCATGTTTCCTCATTTTTTGTCTCATTTCAGTTTCGTGTTTCCAATTTTCTTTTTCTCTCTCTCTCCCCCCCCCCTCTTTTTTTCAAAAGTGCAATTAGTGGGCTCTTTTCTGCTCCACTGTCGGACGGCCAATTTGCCATATTTGCCTAACCACAGAATAATTGGAGAATGTCATGCGAGAGGAAAAAAGAGAAAAAAGCAATTTCTGACTGTGGTCACTTTAAGGCTTCCACGAAAGACGAAATAAGACCGACATCGTCTAGAATTCGTCTGACGCGCAGAGATAGACATTGTGTTGGTACACAAGACGAACGCAAGACGAACTGAAAGACTAGACGAAGGGATTCCACGAGAGACGACCGATTTGGTTCGTCTTTCGTGGAAGTGACAAAATAGAATAAGGTAGGATTCAAAAATGACCGCTACATTCAACCCCCCCCCCCTTCCTCATAGGAGCATTATTAGAGAGCTTCCAGGTTGCTGCTCAACACGAGACACTCCCCCCCCCCCTCCCTTACGCATTTGTTATAAAAGCGGAGTCCCCAACAACGAACGGCAAGGACTTCTTCGAATATGTAACTTGCGAGACGTCGAGTCACTGGAGGCTAGTCTTGGGGTGCACACCGAGCACAGCTCTGTGCTCAATATTTGCTCAATATTAACTACACCCGATTTTCGCATATTGCGCTGCGATATTTGCAATTAATTTCTTGAAATGCGGACTGGGGACTCGGGACTCCACTTGAAGCCAGATGAGGCTTTGTCAGACATAGCGGTCTATATATAGGAAGGTGTGCGGGTTTTTAAACCCGTCCGTTCCATTATAGCCTTGTCACGAGCCGGAAGGATGGATATAAAACCCTTGGCTCGTATTCTTGAATCTCATCATTTCATTTTTTTAAATGAAAACTAACAAGGCTTCCACGAAAGACGGAGGCAAAAAGTCGTCTTGAATTCGTCTTGCGCAATAAAAAAGTTGTCAACACACTGCGTCAGACGAATTCAAGACGAAACAAGAGAGCCGAAATTTTGCCCAAATGGAAGCCTTTATGAAAACTGAAAAAGCAACAAGGTTAATCCCATTTGAGTAAGATTTGGTCTAAGATTTTTCTGCAGCCCGCCCGCGTTCATTAACACGCTCTGCAAGGGGACGGACTGTCTCCCCAACGTAAAAAACACGTATTATCGCCGTAAAAAAGTTCCGACATTTTTTCGAGCCCGCGAAAATCGGGATTTGAATTTAGAGGCTCCGCCCATTTCATCATCAGAGCGCATTTGCTATGCGCGATATATTTTTATCAGAAGAAACGAAAAAAAAATAAATGACGCAAATTAAACATTCGAAGAAAAAAATTCACGATTAATACAATTTCGTTCTTTTAATCCAGTTTAATTCTTAAAATTCAGAAGAAAAAATAAAAATTCAAAAAATATATCGCGCATAGCAAATGCGCTCTGATGATGAAATGGGCGGAGCCTCTGAATTCAAATCTCGATTTTCGCGGGCTCGAAAAGATGTCGGAACTTTTTTACGGCGATAATAGCTGTCATCAAGATTGTATCAGGCCTTCAGAAGCGCCGTCGTCAGGACACTCAAACTGGGCACATCTAGGCTAGTCTTCCAATGTCCTAAGACGCTGATAAACAGAGAAGGGCGGAATTCCGAATTCCGCCGTTTTTTTCATTCCGTCTTCCGGATTCCAGATTCCGTGAAAAAAATTGTTTTCCGGATTACAAGTTCCCGAAATTCAATTCCGCCCTACTCTGCAGAGAAGGGCGGAACTCCGGATTCCGCCGTGTTTCTCATTCCGTTTTCCGGATTCCAGATTCCGTCAAAAAAATGTTTCCGTTTTCCGCTTTCCGGATTCCGAGTTCCCAAAATCCAATTCCGCCCTACTCTGCTGATAAGGAGTCCGATAGACCAGATATTCAGCTTTTGAGCAATCTCTTGCAATCCAAGGCCGGGTGTCTATACGGAAATGCAGCCACAATTGACTAGAATTCGGAAAAAATCAAAGAAAAAACTTGAAAATCACAAACAAAAAGGTGTAATAAAAATAAATAAAAATCACAGTGATCCCCGGGTGCGGTGTACCGGCGCGAGACCTGACGCAAAATCTCATCCTATTATTTATGCCGCACCCTGTATTTTGTACATGACTCCTGGTTTTCAAAAATTTATTTGTTTTCCATTTTTCCATGCTTCATTTTGAACTTTACCATCTAGAATAGTACTTACTTACTTTCTTAGAAGAAGGAAAGGAAAAATGAAAAGTTTGGGCTCCATCAATGCATTTTAAATAAGATGAGCAAAAGCGGCATAAACAATAATGTATTGTTTCTGCGTTTTTTCTTTTCTTTTTTTTAAAGATATTGTTTTTAAAAAACGGCTGAAATTACAAATTATAATTGAAAAAACATAAAGTTTTCCGCATAAAATTCCACATAAAGCGCCACGAATTCGATTTTTTCGCTCTTCGTGAACTCGACGCCCGCCTTGTAAAAAAATGGAAAAATTGGAAATTTGATATTCACAAATTCAGATAATGAGGAATATAGCAGAGTGACACAGAAAAGAGAGAGAGAGAGAGAACAAGTTTTTATGAGAAAACTATAAAATTGTCTAGAGCGGCATGCAAAATAACCATAAAATTTTGGTCATTACGCGAAAAACTTTGGAAAAGTTCGGAATGAACATTTTTGAAAATAATTCTTTTAGAAAGATAACAGAAAAATCGTTAAAAAATAAGAGAGAAATTGAAAAAAATGGCATGGAAATTTCAAATTAAAAAAATTCAAATTCACATCCGCTAAACAGCGCGCGATATCGTTATTTCGGCGCATCGTCATAAAAATAATTAATTTTTTCGTGTTAAAAAGCCGAATATGAAATGAAAAAAATCCATGGACTATATTTTTTTTTAATATTTTGTATTATCGCCGTAAAAAAGTTCCGACATTTTTTCGAGCCCGCGAAAATCGGGATTTGAATTTAGAGGCTCCGCCCATTTCATCATCAGAGCGCATTTGCTATGCGCGATATATTTTTATTAGAAGAAACGGAAAAAAAAATAAATGACGCAAATTGATATATTTAAACATTCGAAGAAACGTGTAAAAAAATTTTTTCACGGAATCCGGAATTCCGCCCTTCTCTGCTAGAGAGCATAAATATTTATCTGAAAGTTTGACAACAGAGGTCACTGTTCGATTTAGCTGATTTTCTGTCGAATTTCTAAAAATTTTTGATTAATTTTCATTTTTTTAAGCAAATATCCCATATTTTCCAATATTTCGCCGACAAAAAAATCGATATTAAAAATATAAAATAAATCCGCTCGAGACGCGTGTACAGTTTTCGGCATGCGCCTTTAACATACCGTAATCTTTTATTCTAATTTTTTTTGATTTTTCTCATTAAAAAATCATTTCGAAATGCTTTTTTCGGTATTATTTCGATCCAAATGTCATTCCGAAGAATATATATATTTTTTGAAATTATTATAGAATTTCCTAATTCTATTTCGCCCACTCCTGTGTAGTCTGGGCCTCAATTTTTATTTTTTTCTTCGTTTTAAAATTTTTTTACGGCATTTTCATATTAATAAAGAAAAAAAGACGTTTGGCAATTTGCAAAATAGACGTTTTTAAACCGCAATCACTCGGTTGGACACCAGAAGTTCGGTTGCGGAAAGGCCAAATTTTCCCGAATGAAAAAATATTTGTATTTCCTATTATCGCCGTAAAAAAGTTCCGACATTTTTTCGAGCCCGCGAAAATCGGGATTTGAATTTAGAGGCTCCGCCCATTTCATCATCAGAGCGCATTTGCTATGCGCGATATATTTTTATCAGAAGAAACGAAAAAAAACAATAAATGACGCAAATTGATATATTTAAACATTCGAAGAAACGTGTAAAAAAATTCACGATTAATACAATTTCGTTCTTTTAATCCAGTTTAATTCTGAAAATTCAGAAGAAAAAATAAAAATTCAAAAAATATATCGCGCATAGCAAATGCGCTCTGATGATGAAATGGGCGGAGCCTCTAAATTCAAATCCCGATTTTCGCGGGCTCGAAAAAAAGTTCCGACATTTTTTCGAGTCGGGATTTGAATTTAGAGGCTTCGCCCATTTCATCATCAGAGCGCATTTGCTATGCGCGATATATTTTTATCAGAAGAAACGAAAAAAAAACAATAAATGACGCAAATTGATATATTTAAACATTCGAAGAAACGTGTAAAAAAATTCACGATTAATACAATTTCGTTCTTTTAATCCAGTATAATTCTGAAAATTCAGAAGAAAAAATAAAAATTCAAAAAATATATCGCGCATAGCAAATGCGCTCTGATGATGAAATGGGCGGAGCCTCTAAATTCAAATCCCGATTTTCGCGGGCTCGAAAAAATTTCGGAACTTTTTTACGGCGATAATAGTTCAATGAGAAAACAATTATTTTTTTTCAAATAGATCTCGTTTTTCAACGGGCTTGAGCAAAAAGTGCGCAACTCTAGACTCCTTTTAGTCTTCCAGAGATTGATAAAGTTGGAAAATATTAAATATATCTTTATGGCTTTTTGTGCTTCAAAAAATATTTTTTAAAAACCTAGAGGGAGCTTTATTTTTATCAAATTTTAGGCTTTCTGGTTAAAATATAGAAATAAAAAAAAAAACGAATTTCCCGCGCTCTATGTACTATAAAAATTTAAAAAATCGAAAGAGCGCTTGTTACGATTCGTCTGAAAATCGGAGCCAAACTCGAAAAATTGACTTGATCTGCGGCAGCGGCTTTGAAAAATGTGTGCAGTAGAGCGCGGTTTGCTTCTTGCAGCTTCTTGCTCCCCTGATAAAATAAAGCCATATCGTTTAAAAATGTAAGAAATTAATCACAGAATACTCAATTCTTTTCCCGATGTCAGCAAGGAGAACGCAAGGGTATGGTTTTTCAGTTTTTAATTTGTTTCAGCTTAATAGCCGCTTTACGCTTTGTTCTACATCTACACCTTACTATTAGTTGAAACAGAAGAATTTTTGCAAATATATTTTAAACTTTTGGCGGGATATTTCCTATAAATTCTAATTAAAAATTTTAAAAATAGAAACCAACCTCTGAGATCGTCGAAAGGTTTCTTTCCTGTTAGTAGCACTCATCCTCCCTTCTTCGCTTCTTGAAATGGAGAAGTTCATAAAATACTTTTTTCTGGAAAAATTAAAAAGAATTTGCGATTTAAAATATTTCAGAAATTTCCACCGCTGAAACAGACGAAGCAAAAAACGGGAAAAATCATCGCTATTTTTGTGAAACGGAAAATCGTTTAAAAAACGTCGGTGCCAGCTTGTTTCTCCAGAGATTCGTAGAAATCGTAGAAATTTATTGAAACAAAGCAAATATTTAATCAAAATGTAAGCCATTAAAAAGAAAAAACTGATCTATATAGCATTGATATAGCACTGCGTGATCACAAAAATTGAAAAATACAAAAAAATATATATATATATATTTATATTTATAAGAAATGAAAAAAAACACTTAAAAAACAAGCAAACTATTCAAATTATTGATTCTAACAACAAATCAGCTGCTTCAATTTTCGTGGTTTCCTTCTGAATGCCGCGAAGCTAGCCGGGTAGGCGGGGCGTGTCATGGAGAGTCCAGAAAAGAAAAGAAAGAGCAAAAAGCTACACTTCTTTTTTTCAGGGCGGAACGAAGGAAAAAAGGAAAAATGAGGAAACTATGGAGGTGATTCGTCTGGAAATTCATTGGAACGATAGGTAGAGAATAGAGAAGAGAAAAGAAAATTCCAGTGAATGGAAAACGACTGAAATCGTTTCCCTTTTTTTTTAGGTGAGTTGACCTAGAATTTCAGTGTACCGGTGTTGAGAAAATTAAACTTTTAAATGCTGAAACATCCTAAAAAAGCTGTAAACTGCTATTTTGCCGATAGCTGTCTAAAATTGACTTCAAAATTATCGTTTCCACGGTAGATATCTTCCAAAAAAGAACGCCCGTCTACGGACTTCTGTTTTTATGCGTTGTAAAGCTTTTTCTACGTCAAAAAAAAAGAATAAAAGGAAAGGATTTGTGTAAAAATAGAAAAAAAAACGCATAAAATTTGAAACATTTCAGAAATTTTCGTTTGAGCTCAGCCGCTTCCAACGTTTTTACATGATTTTTTTTCTCCTTTTCCGTCTGTAACCACCATTAATTAAATAATTTCAAAAATGGTTTGAAAGCTGCGCCAGGCGATTCTCCAAGCTATTTCAGCCGTTCAATTCAGCCAATACCGTCTTTACTGCATTTTTACGCTGATTGAATCGACCGCGCTTTATTCAGTGATCATTTTGCGCAAATAAATTATTAAAATAATACTTTTAATGTGATTTCCATAAATATTTCTATTAAAAAATGTATTATAATTGCCATTTTTGTTTTGTTTAAACACTATTCAGATTCTGTAGACTGCGAACAAGAGAATGATGAATTTATCGATTTTAACAATCCTCTTTCAAATATTGAAACATTTAGATGCAGCTTTGACAGCTTTTACCAGAGAAGGGCGGAATTCCGGATTCCGCATTCCGGATTCCGCCGTTTTTTTCATTCCGGATTCCGGATTCCGTGAAAAAAATTTTTCCGGTGCTCAGATGCTCAAATGGCTTTCGGGCATTTTCAATTTACGTTGATTTGTAGTTATCTATGGCAGGTTCCAGTGTGTCGTTTCGAAAGCATTTCGAGAAATTTTTCCGAAAAATTCTCGAGTAATTTTTTATCGAACACCTCATTTTTCGTGAATTTTTCGAGAATTCGAGAAAAAGGCGATTTTTAAAAGAAAATTTCGATAAAAAAAAATAATAAACTAGCTCATCATATTTCCATTCAAATCACTTTTCGCGATTTTTCGAGAATTTTTCGAGAAATTTTTCGTAAAAATTTTTCGAAAACGCATTTTTCGAGAAATCATTTTTCGAAACGACACACTGGCAGGTTCAATCTTGTTTTGGAATCGGATCCGTCGCTGCTACGACGGCTCTAAGGACTGCCAGAACTGATTCAACAATCATGGCTAGAGCAACTCTCATCGTCGCTGCGCATCGAATTGCTCATTTCGCGAAATATCTTTCGTTTGAATTTTCTGACTATTTCTTTCTCTACAAACAATAATTCCATGCAGGTTGAGCCATTTTCAACATTTTTACAGATATATCTGCTCCTTTGCTGATTTTTTTTCGCATTAAATAATTTTAAAACTGTTTGAAAGAGCGGAGCGTCAGACGATTTTCCTAGCCATTTCAGTTTTTCAGACATTCAGCCATTGGAGTCTGCTTCCTTTTAATACTGGCTTTTGCGCATTTGAAAAACTTCTTGCGAATGAACTGATATTGATTAAATTTACCGAATTTTATCAAATACATTTCAGTGTACTTCGAAAAAGTGATGGTGCTCAGATGATCAGATGACGATCGAGCATTTTCAATTTAAGTTTTGGAATCGGATCCGTCGCTGCCATGACGACTCTAAGAACAGCCCGGACTGATTCAACAATCATGGCTAGAGCAACTCTCGTCGTCGTTTGCGCCTTAAATTGCTCAATTCGAGAAGTACGTGGTTGACGATATATATAAATCGAATTGCCCACAGAATCTGAAGAAAACACGACGAAATACGATATGCTCGTTTCTCAAGAAGTCACAATTATGTGGGAAGCTCTTCAGTTGCTTTTATACGATTTTTCGATGCATGTCATTCAATCTATTTTGAAAATCTCCAACAATTGCAGTGCATTTTTACGTCATTTCTTATGCATCGGGTTATCATTTTCCCACAAATTCGCCAACACCACTATTTTCATCATTGTATTTTTGAAACAAAATCTTTTTATAGACGGAAAAAACGTCTTCGTACATTGGAGAGTAGGTGAAAAATTAAAACAAGTTGTAGGAATATAACATAGGCAGCAAATATTTTAAAGAACAACAAGAAAAGAGGCTGAAAATATTGAAAGAAGAAATGCAGAGAGACGAGAAGATGAGTTGCACAGTTCGCCTGAAAGCGTATTGTTATTCTTGAAATATCGATCGACAAGACTTTTATATTGGGCGATTATGAACAGGTAAGCAATTCTGACAGCGATCACCCTTGTCCAAAAATTAAATTTCAGAAAACATTCCTATTCCTATTTAAGAAACCTTCTTTCTCACCTTGACAATAGCACTGGTTGGCTTGAAAAACCATTGAAATTGCTCTTTTCTTTCTGGCTGAAGCTGCAGCTGTGTCCGCTCCAATGGTCAGATTGATCACTTGATCCGTCCACGAACAGACATCTCTGCCTATCGGATTGAAGCTTGCACATCCGCGCGTCACGTAATAGTCTCCGTTCAATCTTCCCTCCGTTTTCGTGCAGAACGCGCCGGTGCACGTGCCGGTTGTGCTCGACGGGCACGTTCCACCTCCGTTGTACTCCGAGCAGCTTTTGCACGTGTGAGTTTGCTCTAAATTTGCAGGCTGAACACCTTTGAGAGGATTTCGGAATGCTTACCCGGTGGGCAATCAGTCGAGAACGTTGTCAAACTTCCATCGCTGAACTTTGTATTTTCCAGATCTTTGCTGGCTTCCACCGGAGCACTGAACGCTACTCCTGCCTTTTAATAGTATATAGACAGTAATCGACGTCTAGAGAACACTTACGTAGAGGTTCTTGTTTTCAGTTCCTGCTACTGGATTCGCGTAACACGAATTGCTGTTGGTCACTTGAAACTCCTCCCAGACAAAGTCTGCGTGGCAGCCTCTCACATACTGATTGTCATCATTCAATGGAAGAATTATTTCGAAACAAGAAGATACACAATTTCCGGAAACGTATTTTGGATTTTTGAATGTATCTTTTTCTGGTTTTGAGCAATTTGTGCTGAAAAAACGAATTTATTCTATCTTCCATGCAGTGTGTCCTTACCGATAAAAATTATCGGTAAAGGCTCGTTTCGCTATTTTTACCGGTACTTTACCGGTAAATTTTGCTGAAAAAATACCGGTACTGTACCGGTAATTTTTGAAATTACCGGAAAAGCACCGGTACTTTACCGGTAAAGTACCGGTTAAAATTTTAAGTCCACGAGGACTACACGACTTAGTTTTTTTTTCGGTCATCTCAAAATTCTTGCTAGTTTTTAGAATATTCTTGTTTTTTCGTCATTTTCTTATTTTCATTCGAACTTTTTTTGATTTACAGACAAAAATGCCTCCAAGCTTTAAAAGATTTCGGTAAATTCAGCAGATTAGTAATATTTTCTAATAAAAATAAAAAAATTCTACCGGTGAAGTACCGGTAAAAAATTTCCGCGAAAGTACCGGTACTTTACCGCTAAAGTACCGGCAATTTTACCGATAAAGTACCGGTACTATCGCGGTTAATTTACCGGTAAAATTACCGGTAAATTAACCGAATCGTACCGGTAAGGACACACTGCTTCCATGGAGTCGAAACTATTCTCACTAAGACTTCCACGAAAGACGAAGCAGATCGGTCGTCTTTCGTCGTCTATTAAAATACATGTATAGACGAGACGAGGCAGTCTTATTTCGTCTTTAATGGAAGCCTTAATTCTCACATAAATAACAAAAAGAAGGCTTACCTTTCATCGAAATACAATGTGGTCGGCTGGAAAGGTAACCCAGTGACTGCCCAATTGGCCTTGAGGTCGTGTGTGGCACATTGGAAGCATACCAGGCTCTCTGCCATTACTTCCAGATCACTTGTGACGAGCCACAGAAGAAACAGCAGACTGCTTCTTGGCACGCTGAGCCTTTTACCTGGCATCATTAGTCAACGATTTGGTTGAACTGTGACTGAAAATCAGCGTTTTTCATTAGACGCAACTTGAAGAGCAAGAAGACGAAAAGCCGAAGGGACGGTTGGTTGAGCGCGCACAACTGGGTTCGCGGAGTCCGGCTTTTATGTGAATCTTTGTATTTGCAGAGTGATTCAGATTTTCTGAAAGACACATTATAAAATCGCTGGAAAAAAAGTAGGAGAACGCCAGGAAACGTCTGAAAATTCCTGGAAAAAACAAGCAGCATATGGTATGTTTAAACAACTTCAGATGCCTAGGTGTTTTTTTTTTGTCTGAAATTGTCATAGGCAAATAACTCTGAATCGTAAATTCAACATCATGAGGTATAGCGACCAAAGCGTCATTGAATGCACTCTCAATGGATTCACTTCTCTGATAGTCAATGAAGAATACACCCTGAGCACTGGTCGAGCTTTGACTCATACTTCGGCTACCATCGTAGATCTCAAGGCACTTGGATGCTTATATGGAAATCTGAATTATCGTGGGATTACGGTAGGAGCATTATTTCAAAATTGATCATTGAGCCGGGCCGGGGTACTGTTAAATTTAAAGAAAAATTGAGGTTTTCATAATGTTCTAGATAGATTAAAAACAAAAAACAACGTAACAACAACAGCATAAACCGAAAAAATAAATACATTCTTATCCAGTTTTCAAGTGAACATGTTTTGCGAATGTTTCAGCCACTAGAAGCGGAAAAACCAGGGTGGCTTCCGCATGCACTTTCACTGCTCCGGCCGATGGTTTCACTTTTCCCCAACTGACAGCTTCATCGGGCTGAGCTCCCGAATCTGATCCGTCGAACTCTTGTCCAGTGTTAATGTAGACGGTATGGTCGGATCCGTTTCTCATCAGATTTGCGTTATTAATGTGGTGTTTCACGACGCCTGTGGTGGACGAGAAAGATGAAATTTGGGACGAAAACAAGGTTCATACCTCCACCCAAGATTATCGAGCCGCTTTTCAGACTTTTCACGGCAATTGTGTTAATGTGTCGGACGTCTTCAACAATATCCACGCGCAATCCGGGAGCACTTTTTACAGAATGAAAATAGAGCATGTCGCCTGGAAGGGGTAAGACGATTCAGAATGCAATTTTCAGGCTTCTTACCCAGAGACCCATCAGTGAGGGCTGGACAAAAAACGGGAATGCTATGCTTCGCAGCCCAGTAGAGAATTGACGATTCATCATTGATTTTTTCGCCTAACCTTCTGATAAGCTTTGAAGGTGTCCAGCTGAAATTCTCTTTGAGTTGCTGTTCTAAGCACTCATCAAGTATTGGGTTCAGCCAATCTTCAAATGCACAATAATTGTCATTGGGAATAAGAACGTTTCCAGCTCTGTTTAATCCATTGGATCGCAGTGTTTTTCCATCCATGTTGAATGCGCCGAGATATGATGGCTTCAGACATTTGATAAGATCCTCTTCAACTCCTCCGGCGGAAGTGACAATGCAGTCAACGAGGTTGTGTTGAACGCAGAATCGCAACACCGGAAAATTATAAAATAAAATCAGCGTGGTTTCATTTTGAAAGCAAAACCTCTCTAAGCCCACTTGTCACTAAATTCGACGTATATCCCAGAAAAATAGTGCAGGACCGCTTCTCTCGACCTTCCGGATATGGAAACTTCCGCTCATCTTCGCTACAAGTCAACGGAACTTCCCTCAGCGATAGCATTTGATTAACTTGCTGCACATCATATTTTATCGATTTTTTTAAGAAATAACGTCACAGTCGACTTATATTAACAACTATCCGCGAGTACGTGATTTTTCGTTTAAAGGCGCTGTTTGGGTTTCGTTAGGGGATAGCGCGTTTTAACGCGCCAATTTAAAAATTGTAAGAAAGCGCACACAATGCGTTTGTGATTTCTTTTCGAAAATTAAAGAGAATATTGGAATTTTTTCTATATTTTGCTTCGAAAATCATGTTTTTTAATTAATTTTTATTGGCAAATTTCTTAAACTGAATAAATCACAAGCGCAGTGTGTGCGCTTTCTTACAATTTTTAAATTGACGCGCGCTATCCCCTAACGACACCCAAACACCGCCTCTAAACGAAAAATCACGTACTCGCGGATAGATAATAGCTCACCTGAATAGCCTGTGCTAAATTAGTCGCCTGAAATCCGGTGCTCAAATAAGATGATAGGATAGCAGAGAGAGAACAATCCTTGGATACATTGAAATCGAATCCTCGAATCGGAATCGATCCATCCGGCACCTGACAAGATTTGACAAGTACTGCTCCTTGCGCAGTGGCAATTTCTTCTTGTGGAGCATCTCGTATTGTGCTCATTTTTCTCTGAATATCTCGTAGAAAATCGATAAATTTGAATTAATTAATAAGTAATGTTGCGTCATTTTGAAATTAACTAATTGAGGAATGAATTATAATACCAAGGACTCTAGTATTTATATATTAAATCAGTAAACGGGGAGAAATGTATAAAAACTGCAAAAATCACAATTGGCCGGATGCTTTGAAAAATGAATAGAAGAAATGGTGAGGAATGGGGCTTCCGCGAAAGACGAAATAAGACCGTCTCGTCTCGTCTTAGTTCTGAATTCGTCTGACGCAGAGGTAGGTATTATCCATCCGCGATTACGTGATTTTTCGTTTAAAGGTGCTGTTTGGGTCTCGTTAGGGGATAGCGCGTTTTAACGCGCTAATTTACAAATTGTAAGAAAGCGCACACACTGCTTTTGTGATTTATTCAGTTTAATAAACAGCTTTAAGAAATTTGACAATAAAAATTAATTAAAAAAAACAAGATTTTCGAAGCAAAATAGAGAAAAAATTCCAATATTAGCTTCAATTTTCGAAAAGAAATCATAAACGCAGTGTGTGCGCTTTCATACAATTTTTAAATTGGCGCGTTAAAACGCGCTATCCCCAACGAGACCCAAACAGCGCCTTTAAACGAAAAATCACGTCCTCGCGGATGGATAATATTGTGCACAAATTTTTTTTTGCGTAAGACGAACGAAGGCGAGACGAAAGACGACTGATTTGTTTCGTCTTTCGTGGAAGCCTTAATGAAGAAGACAAAGGCATCTAAGCCTTTGTATAAACTAAATTCATTAATCAATTTATCTGAAATTATTTTTCATTTCTCTCAATTTGGCCATTCCCTCAATCGCGTCACTTGTTTCGATATTCGCTTGAATCTCTTTGGACTCCATAACTCTCATGAACGGATTCGTTTCTTTTTCATCGGATATCGTACTGGGAATCGTAAAAGCCCCTTGCTCAATTTGCTTCTTAGCCCAATCCAATTTTTGAGAAACTTTCTTGTTTCCCGGTTCCACATGATGCGCGAATCTCAAATTGGCAACAGTATACTCGTGTCCTGGATAGACGAGAGTGGTTTCCGGAAGAGACTTCAGCACTTTGTTCAAGGCAATATCCATTTGCGGAGCAGTTCCCTCGAAAAAACGGCCACATCCAGCAATAAAAAGGGTATCGCCAGTGAAAACCACGGGGACATCCGAGTCATTCAAAGGATCCGTAACAAAATAGCAAATGTGGCCGGAAGTATGGCATGGAGTCGACAGACAGCGAATCTAAATTATGGACTTCTTACTTATTTCGAATAGTTTCGGAAACCTTCAAGTCTAGAATATCAGCAACATCATCATGTTTGACAAGTTGGGTCAGTGATGGAATTCTTTGATCACCGCCGTAGATCGGAACATTGGGAAACTGACTATGGAATCCTTCATTTCCACCGCAATGATCGTAATGGTGGTGGGTGGTAAGTACAGCGACAATATCAATCTACAAAATGCCTTTTTTGGAAGATTCCGTACCCACGATCGTACATTTTCCTTTTCTGCAAGTTCCTGATAGTTTTCCTCGTTCACCAAATCTACTAGAAGCGCTTTCCTGGCGCTCGAGTTTTTCTTAACAATGTACATAAAATTGTCAGCTCTGCGGAGCAGAGATTTCACGAAGACCATACTTGCTGCAAATCGAGTCTGTTGGGGGTGAGGGGGGGGGGAAGTGCTTACTTCTCATTGCAAGTATCCAGGAAAAGGCTAAACCGAAACGAGGAAATCGAGTATCATGATTTCTGATGACTCAACGATTCATTCTGCGAAAATCGGCATTTTTCCATAGTATATTCACATTGGTATTATTACTGTACAAATTCAAAGAGCATGTGAGCAAATAAACATAGAGGTGAAATGGAAGAGTGAGATCGACATAGAATTTGTTTGGCTAGTTAATTACACTCCTGCTTGATTTCTTGTTTGACTGGATGTAAATTAACGTCTTCTTTGGTTACTAGGTAAAGTATATCGGACAAGGTTTGCTCGTATAGCTGCTCCTCGGCTCTCAGATGCATTCCAGTTGCTCCACGAGGCAGATTCTTGAACTTGGGTCCCAGGTTCATTGTGACTGTGGCAGCTGAAGGAGTGTGAGTATGAAAATGGATTTAAATTGAGATCACAACACAACTTACTTTTGTAAATAGACACTGATGGGAAGTAGGTGCCAGCGTAAATATTTTCGTAGGCTTTTCCACATGACTTTCCATTATGATAGAACTCTATCTGAAAAAAAAATATTCATAGTGTCTCTTCAGACATTCAATAAAACTAACGTAGCTTCCGGGCATTTCCTTTAATGTTTTGACTACTTCCGAAGATTCCTCGTGAACTTCAAAGAACAGATTTGATTTGAAGTTGATCAAAGTTGAGTTTTTGTAGGATGGGGGTAAGTATGCTTCAGACGGTTGATTTACAGGAACCAATGTGTTTTTATCGACAGGGAGGTGGATTAAACAACCAAGAGTGTCTCCTTGCTGTAAAAAAAACCATATAAAGTTATTTTTTTTTTAGAAATTTGTTTTTCATTACAAAGAAACTTCGGCAACACTCAAATTCTATCAGATTTATTTAGCATTTCATTGAAGATTTATTGTCATGCATGAAACCACCCATTTCCAAATGTTAAGTTTTACACGGTTGAAGCTGTTAACTCGAGAAATTTAGTACTGAATCATCGAGGAGCGCGAATCTTCTAAAAAATTATGATTATTGTAAACTTCAAGGTCCTTCTAATCACTTAAGTTTAGTAGCCCCGATTTAATTGGCGCTACCTTAATAGGTTGAACTAAAGAAGCGTTAAAAAAATGAAAATGAGAAACGACGATATATGTTGTGAAATATTTTTAACTTTTGAAGAAGTATTACAGATTTTCTATTCTAAAATAGCGGGCCGCCCTGAACAGATTTCCGACAAATGTGACGAAATTATCGTTATTTTAGGATTAGTACTACAATCGATAATCTAAAATTCCGACAGATGCGTAAAATGAATAAATGGTTGTTTAAGATTATATTCTTATCATATTTGAAAAATGAAAATAAAAATACCTTGAAACTTTCAGGAAAATATTTCTTTCCTTTGGCCTCGTGGAACTTCGTCCCGTGTTTTGATCGCCAACCATAGGAAAACTTGTTATAGCCAACACAGGATTGTAAGACAGCTGAAACAGAATTTATACGAGCTGTTTTTTAAATCTATTTTACCATGTGACTGACTCCATCCAATTCGAATGTGTGAGTCTTCTGGCTGTTCATCAAAGTTTACCTCGAAATACCACGTTCCCTTAGAAACTCCGTGGCTCGCCCGCGCCATCGCGTACCCCTCAAATCCTGTGATAGAAGTACCAGACACTGATAATTGGAAAGCTCGATCATTTGATGACACATTTACAGTAGAATTGAGAAGAACACGATGCTGGTACGGTGGTATCACATAAGTTGACTGCTGAGATTGATTCCATGCGGGACTGAAACACAAGGAAAATAGCTTCCAAAATACTATAAAATACTTACTCTTCAGGCACATTCGGGTCCGTTTCTGTCAAATAGTATCTATAGCTATCCTTGCTAAATGGAATGTCAATTTGGGCGCCACCTGGAGTTGCGGTGGACGAATAATCTGCAGCTCTGGAAGTTCTTTCGATCGGTTAGAAAATAATTGCCTTGTGTTTTCATATGCATACAGTTTTTGTTTCTTTCCGGGCGCTGGCGCTTCAGTGTGTCGCCGTTTCGACGCTCCGCGAGTTTTGGGACCTTCCATTGGAGGGAGTTCGATGTGTCGTGGCTCACGGTTTTCTCGTTCAGTCGCAGGCCGTTTTCCTATCTAAAAAGAAGAATCTTTGAGTAAGAACTATTATACCAAGAAAACCTGCTTAACGGCTTCATGCATAGGACCCAAAAGCGCCAAATTTTTTTCAGCTAACGCGAAGAGATCGTCGTCATCGTTGTGTTGCTGAAACAAGCGCGTGAGTTCCATGGAATTAGCAATAATTTTGAAAAGCGAAACATACAACAAAAACATTCTTCTCTTTTAACAACGTTGGCGCTAAATTTTGATGCCACTCCTTTTTCTGTTTGATTGAGGTAAGCATGTACCAGTTTTCGTTCATGTATGGAACAATAACGTCTTTAAGACTTAAATATGTGAAATCCTCGGGAACCGCTTCTGCTGAGAGTTTTCCGTCTTCTTTCAGTCGTTCCGCAGAAAGCGTAGCAAAGACAGTGACACACATTTGTACCAAATCTGCTTTCTTCGCTTTCCAATCTTCAGCAACAGGTCGACACTGCTTGCAGGTGAATGAATAACATATCATGAAAGGAACTCCACTGTTATTTCTGGAACTTTTCAATACTTACAACAATCTTGTAAATTGATAGGTACTTCTTTACACTTACAACTCATGATATTCTTTTAAACATCGTCCGTGAAACCATTTAAGGCACTGAGAGCACACCACTTCCACAGAGCCCAACTCTCGTTTTCCATCACTAAAAAATGTTTTTTTTTTTAATATTTAACATATGTTCATTATATTTGTAAATAAATGTTTTTTTTTAATTATTATTCAGCACTTACCAATAGCATACTGTAGTCGGAACTGATTTAGGAGCTGCTTGGCGCCCTCTCCCACCTTTTGAGCTCCGCATTAAAAAAATATATTTTCTGAAATGTTTAGAATTTTATACTTTCGTTGCACTTACGAAAATAAAAACAGGGAAAAGCTTTGCAAAGGGTAAAAACTTCGTGAATAAGCTTTTAAAAAAATGGAATTTGAAAAATTTTTTCGGAAACAAAATATACAAAATAGAAATAGAAAAAATAATTTAAATTTTCAAATAGGAAATTTGAAAATGGAATCCGGAATAGGTAAATTTACATTTTTAACACTAATTAAAATGGAGAATGAAGACTTGAGTAAATGTCAACTTTGAAATAAATCGGACAATTTTTTGAAATTTTTATAAGCAAAATCGTTATTTCTGAAGACTCCACAGACATTTTCAAGTTTTTAAAGCTAAAAATTACGATTTTGCCTATACGGGAATGCCCAGAGCATTCATTTACCGTATACTGGCTTTAAGGATTTTCAATCCAACCGTAAATATGATTCCTAGGAAGAAAATTAGAAATTCCTATTAGAAAAATGTATATTTGTCTTTCTTAAAATAATTTATTTATCGAATGAGAGCATTTTGAAGTACGAATTGCGGATTTAATTAGAAACTTTCAGTTTCAATCAGAAAATTCTCGAACCTATTAAGACCACTTTTGAATCATAGTTAATCGGATGAGAGCCGTAAACTTATTAATTAGGCCAAGCAAATATATTATCCGGGCTTCAATTTGATTTTTTAGGAATCTTCAGAAGAACTATTGAGCTTTCAAAAAGAGCAAGCGAAAAACTCTGAGAAATTGACATTTTTACAAATCTAGGAAGGAGAAGGATTAGAAACTTCAGTTTAAAAAAAATAAGTGACGATTTTGGAAGATTTCACAGTGAAAATTCCTTTATTTTACGCTTTACGTTTAAAAATATAAAAAAATCTGCATTCTTGCGTAAGCTAGTGCGTTTTTCTCATTTTCTCTCCCTTTCTCGTTTTTCATACACTCTAACACTGGCTTCTACGCACTAGAGACAATGTACATACGAGAGAGTGCAGAAATTATTTACTAACGGAGTTAGATCTTCAGGGTAGCTGGCCGCTACGCGTACGCAACGCGGTATTTTCGAAAGTTTTCGTATAATAGTTGTTGCGAAAGAAGACCACACCTATCCCAAAATCGTCTATATTCCCTTGAGTTCCGTCTTTTTTACTGAATATTTACTGAATATTTTTGGATTCTTTTGAATTCAAATTAATATTCGTATATTTTTATCGTTGTTTTCTCGTGCCAACGTTGCAAACCTCCTCTTGAAACAGAAATGATGGGAACCAAGACTTTCAGGTCCGAAGAGGAGCAATTGCTCTCTCTATTGGACGAAACGCAGGGCCCCTATCCGCTCCTTTCTCGACAGGATCCGGTTATATTTCACAACAACGAGTACGAGAGAGAACTATTTATGGAGTACAACCTAGAATTCGATGGTGAGTCCTCGTGCTCTTCTCTTCAACAGCAAGAGGTGAAGGACCAGGAACCAATGTTTCCGCCAAAAGATGTCAAATTGGAACCATCCTGGATAATGTCCCCTTCAGAATCGGAGGATCAGCCTTGCTCCCCATCGTATCTACAGAGAAACGAGTTGAAGATTCCAACTGCTAAACGTGCCCCGTTATCAAATTTTAATCCATATTCCAGCGGCCCACTCATTAAGGTAATTTATTAATATTCTTTTAATTTGAATGGGAATAGATTTATTTTATAAATGTGCAGATAAATTTTTTATCAGAATTTTCGGACCTAAAACGATCGGCAGAAAGATTCGCTGACAGCCGCCAGCAAGATTTTCTTTTTTTTTTTTTAATATCAGTCAACTGGCCCAGAGGTATTTTGTTTATTAATCTCCGAAAGGTGTTGTTCGATCATGTTGATTAGGGTCAGCAAAGACGCGTTTTTCATTGCAAAGTAAATCCGAAAATTCTGAGTGTCTGCGCACTTATGAAACTCTACTCCATTTATGAGCCCAGGTAGGTTTGTGTGTATTACCCCCACCAATTGACAATTACTTATGAGCCAAAATTTCAGGAGCCGTGTAATGGCAGATCTCGAGGAAACAGTATGCACATGGTGTATAGAGACGAAGTAACTAAATTCACACATAAGTTTCATCCCCCTAGGAACCCCATATATAAACAGCAGAAACATTCAGAATTCTTACATTTTATTTTTCAGTCACCGTCCTCGAAGCGTGGACGCCCGTTGAAAGCTACCAGCAACTCGAAGATGGCCAACTACGCACGTAACTATCGCGAGCAAAAGAAAAATGAGATGTCGATGTTGTCCATGAGAAATTCCGAGCTTGAAGCCGAACTTCGCCTTGCTTCCGAGGAGAATGCCAAGATGAAGAAAGCCCTTACCAACGCTCGCAACGAGATTTCCCAGCTCAAAAAAGTTATCGATCAAGATTCGCAGATCGCTCGTGTCGTTGCCAACATGGGAGGACAACCGTCAGTGGCTACTCATCTTGGAGCACGCGCCGGCGTCTGCGTACACGTTGGATCGCTCGGAACTACAGTACAAGTTTGCAAGCAATGCGCAGACGACAACCAACAGCGAATGGAAGGCAAATTAACTGATAAAATCATTGAGAATATCTGCGGAGATGGCAATGAACTTTTTGGAGGAGATTTCACTGCCTTTGACAACTACCTCAACGGACCCTATTGAAAATTCGATAGGTAACATTATTTAATCCTTTGAATTACCCCGTACTACTGAAACGTGTAGGAAGCATTCCACCTAATTCAATCAAATCAATACTTAGTTGTTCTTATCAACAATTTTTGTAGATCACCAATTTCAAAGCCTGAGACTCACTCTTTGAAATGTGATGAGGCGAAAATGGTTAGTTTTAACAGTGTTCATACAGTTCCAATTGTGTCTATTTATCTACAGTGTACTTCCATGCCTCATCATTGTACAGTGCGATGATCGTGTTGAAATTTCGAACATAGCGAGATAGTAAGGTACCGAAGGGTTCCCTCTCATCATATGCTGCAGATCACCCAGATGTTTGCAAAATACAAAAAAAACTATTGTATTTGCTTTTTTCCTAAATGTTTAAAAGTTCTGATCAATTCTATCGTCGTACTTTTTTTTTCTCTTTTTTCCTAGTGATGAGCTGTATTTTTACCAGTAACACGATTTT
This sequence comes from Caenorhabditis inopinata, assembly GCA_003052745.1. Taxonomy (NCBI): domain Eukaryota; kingdom Metazoa; phylum Nematoda; class Chromadorea; order Rhabditida; family Rhabditidae; genus Caenorhabditis; species Caenorhabditis inopinata. The sequence continues at coordinate 3,567,941 of AP018152.1, read as the reverse complement.
CCCGTTTGTTATTCACTTGTATAAGTTGTTATTGAATCGAAAATTGTTAAAAAAAAATTATTAAATTAATTTTCTTTTTTCCACTTGTATGACTTTCAATCGTTTTCAACGTTATGATTACCTCTAATGATTTGTTCTGGGGGTTCATCCCGCAGCAAATGCTAATTTAAAGCTCTTCGGTCTGTGATACCGAATGTCGTCCCAAGCGATTGAGATTGTGGTGGAGTATGCAGTTCATCGAACCACAAGGCAATGTTCACCGACCCCCTCGACCTCTTCCTCATCCATCTCTTCCACTGAAAATAGTGGTGCCGACACTCCTACGTCCAGTGGTTCTTCAAAACACTGCCGCTCTCGCCGATTCTCAAAAACAAAGAAATCAACTGCTAATTCATTGCGCCGGTCTTCGCGAAAAATGCTGATTGGTAAGATGGAATCGACCATTTTGGCTCATTCTTCTTCATTCCAGTGGGCAAAAAGTATGCTAAACGGTTTACATCTTCTACAGCGTCAAAGTTGCGACTTGCCAAATACAAGGTTGTTTCATCTGTTCCAAGTTTAGTTGTTAAAAAGCGATTTCGGCTCTCTAAGAACTGAATTCTACTGTATCCATTCTAAGTAATATATATCTCTAGGTTGACAAGCAATACCAGCGGCTAATAGCGGAAAGCAAAGCTAGAGTTGAGAAATTGCACAGGGAGCGGGAAGAACTTATTTCTGGAAATAGTTCTGTCGCAATTTTGGTGAGTTGAAATTTCTTTAGCTTACAACAGGGAAAGCATATAACTAAATTTTGTTTTATCCGACATCTAGGTCAACAAACTTTTAAAATTGGCTGTAACGCTAGCGTTGCCCATTTCTTCAACGTCCACATGATTTTCTGCTAAAGCTACCTGTTTGTATTGCGGGTTTCTTAATATCATAGGTTTGCTCTTGATAAACGATTTTTAACTCAATAGCAATATTTTAAGAACACTGATGAATTTCGGATCTAATATTATTCAAGAATTTTAAGATGTCGCAGAAACTGGTTGTTTTTCCACGTTGGATAAAGCAATTTCTATGTTGTTTGAAACGCGGTAAATATACGATAAAATTCTACCGGAAATTTTTTCACTCCTTAACCAGCACGTAAAATTCAAAATTTTGAAAATAAACCATTTTCTCGAAATGTAACCGCGTGCATAGCGAAAGGATAATGTAGAAGCGGGAAGAACTGGCGTCTTGCCTTAAAACCTGCATATAATTTTAGGCACTTGAAGTAGGTTTTCCTCTGTCCTTACCGTTTTTAGTCGGACGTTTGGAAGCTTTTTTTTTTTTGAATATATTCATGTACGGAAAACAATTCTTCCCCTATTAACGAAAGATAAAGAATGGAAGAAAAACTGCCAGATGTACAGTTTTCCGGGTTACCTAGACGACGCAGTCACTGTTAAAGGAATCATAATCGCGTCTGATAGTTTAGTCACGCAGTTTCACTCTACTGTAGTGAGTTGATGTCCTGGGAAACATGAATTTACTCAAGCTTCACAGTTGTTTTCCATTTTTTTCATCATGAACGAGGGATAAACAACCTTTAGAACCGGGCGTCTTGCTACCGGTTTCTGTAACGGTATCGAAGGAGCCTAGAAAATAAATGGTAACCGGAGAGTATTTGGTGACGCAGGATCATATCTGCTTCTAATGATTGAGAATCATTAGAAAAACAATTTTTTTGAATTTTTCCTACTAGATCTGCTGAAAAAATAGAATTTTTGGAGTTTTTTTTTGAATATGTTAATGATGATCATTGATCGTCGTGATTGAAACTATTGAATGAGCAAAAAATTTGAAAAATTAAAGAATTCTTTTAAATAGTAATTTTTCAGTGTGAAGAGGTGACGTCAGACGCTAGATCGCTTCGCGAGCAATATGAGAGGCAACGGCCTGTATTTTATCATGCGGTCTTATCTGCTTTTTATGGGCCAGAAGATTTCGATGAGGAAGAGGATGAGGGACACATTGGACTCTACGGCGAATACTCCTACTGATTTTGCGGAAGACGTCGTTGTTTTCCTCCCTTTATTTTCGGGCTTCCTAGTTTTCTCGTCAGCCGTCCATTTTTTCTTTTCGGTGTACTGTAAATAAGGGAAAGAAGAGATTGGAATGATTGTAGTGAAAACGTTGCCACGCTCCTTATTTTTTATTTGCCTTTTAGACCGTTTAGCCTTCATATTTTTTTATCTTCTGTCTCAACGGTGCAGAGTTTAAATCACATTCAAAATACGTGTGCATACTTGTACGGGAGACCTCGTATATTCTTGTTGCTCTTTTCACAAAACGATGCCAAAAGCAAAGTACAATGTGTTTAACTAACGTGATATTCGTTACTTCCCCCCCTCTGCCCGTAAAATGCACAAACTGCATATGGTGAAGCTGACTGGTCAGGAGCCATATGCACGCCTCTCCCCGTTGAAAATAGAATATACAAAGAAAATTATGAATTTTGGAAAAATGAATAAAAATTTAATTGGTTTTGTGTTGTTAAAATAAGAAATGCAGCTTTCCTTGTCAAATTGTGCTCAAAGCGTGCGGGCCTCTTATTTTGTACGCGTGATTTAATATTGATGCGGCAGCCGAGAGCAAGAGAGTCGAGCTCGTAAGTTTTGGAGAAAATTGGTTGTGGGAAGTTATGTTACCGGAACCAGAGCGGTGATATAAAAATTATCTTTACAATGTCGAGCTAATTATAAATCATTATTTTGGCGGTTTAACGTAATTTAATGAGATTTATTTTATCTAAAACAAAATTGAGGATCGTAAGGAATTTCTTATATTAGCAGATTCGCGATGGAAAGGTGACCTGGATTAAAAATCTGGACAGGCCGAGCACACTGTTATTTCCAGCCTAAAAGAAATGGAGAAGCAGTTCTCTGTGTCTCTTCATTTTGCTATTATACTATTTTTTACCGCTGCCATATTTATCGGGTTTCTTCACCACATCCCGATAGGCCAATTCCAGCTATAGGCTCGTACGCTTCTGCTCTTCATCACCAATGTAAAAATTACTAAATGACTATAAATCAATTATTATAAGGTTTCGGTACCACTTTCCTTTCGTTTCTCTATAAAGTTTCCGAAAGATACATTTTAGAAATGCTTGTTTGACGAACGATTCCCGCGATGTCACCGATTCGAATTGGAAATTCTAGGAAAAAAATTCTGTTCAAGTTCTGGGAAAAAGTGTGTTCGCTTTGTTTTGAGTGGAACGGAATAATGTTGCAGATTTTATAATATGAAATAGATTTTTCACAACGGAACACAGATTTTCTTGTTTTCGATGACGCACAAAGTGGTTTCCTTATTCCAAGTGATACCGAGGGTTTTAAGAACATTTTTTACGAATCCTTTGGGATTATCACACACGTACGAAATTGTTTTTGTTTTTAATCAACGGCCGGGACAAGGTTAAGTCAAATTGAATAGTGCCGGAAGGCATTACTGAGCGGTATACGTATACGTAACATTATTCTTGTCACCCTATTCTTCCAGATCCGGAGCTCATGTTGGAGAACTCTCAGGAAGAAATTTTGGGCAAATTTTCCACCGCACCGCCGCTTCTGTTGTCGATTTTCCCCACAAAATCCCGGGAAATTCTCTTTATTTTTCTTCCATCGTTTTCCCCGTAATTTTTTACGTCTATCACCTATTCGGTGCTCTCTCCAATTCCACTCAACTTCGCAAGAGAGGTCGTTTGAATTTATCTGTGAGAGTAAGTAAGATGTGCGAGACCGCGACGCGACACGCGCCTCGCGCACTACGGTCGCGGAGATAACGACGCGCCTTTTCGAATTTTTTGGGCCCCTTCACTTTTCTTTGCAATCAACGACGACGTGACGTTCTTTTTCATTAATTTTAAATAATTTTAACTTTTTAAAAATATATTATTATTTTTACTAATTATGCGCTACATTTTGTAAGAAAAAAAAAGTTTTTGACGGAGTCGCGGAACGATTTCCTCGATTTCGTCAATTGAGGTTTTAGTCCATTCGTGACTCGAAATTTTCCTTTTTTTCTTTCTATTATCCTAATAATCGGGTCATGGGAATCGTGTTTTTTAGGCGCTATCTTAGTTGGGGGGTTTAGTCATTTTTGGATGTTTTTGCAATTTTTTTTTCTAAAAATTTTCTTAGACATATTCGAATAACAACAATTTTATTGGCAGAAAACAAGAATACGTACAAAAAAAACGAAAATGACTAGGTGACTGGATATTTCTTGGCGATTCCGGTCCATAACTCGTAAAGTTTCGCTTCATCATGATATTTAAAATGCCACAGCGCCTCAAATAAGCGAAAAAAAAACTTTTAAGAATTTGCAAAAACTGCTCTTCGTTGAATCGTAGGTTTCGCGCCACGTGTGAAAGAGAACAACTTACAAATATTTTAATAATAACAACGAACATTTTCTAAAAAAAAACCATTGACCCCCCCCCAACTAAGATAGCGCCGAAATTAGTTCCAATACTTCTAGTCAAATTTCAAATAATCTAGAAATTTATAATTTTCTGTTTTCTGTTTGTCTTCTCAATTTCACGCGTTTCTTCATCGATTTTAAATTATCAAGAATTTAAAATTTTAGGAAATATATTGATTATTTCATAGTTTTTTTAGTTGAACATTAATAAGCTGGTGTTTTTATGAAGTAAGTTATTTTCTAAATAAAATCGGTTTATTCCAACAATTTCAGTTAAAAAGATACTGAAAATTCGCTTCTTTTAAATTCTCCTCGAACACCGGAATTAAGATAGTTAAGACCAATTAAGACCAACTAAGTTAGCGCCTAATGGTGTAATTACCCAAGTATAAGTTTGAGATTGCGATTCGTTATAGATAATGCTTCTTTCAGTTTTCTTGTCCAATTAACAAGCTGCAAATAATTAAATTTATCGTACGTGCGAGCTGAGGGTTGGGCGTCATCCTCCTCGGGTTGCTAGCCCTTTGAGTAGGTGACGGGAGCTGTTCACCTCCACGCCGCGTTGAGGCACCTGGTAGGCTTCACGAACAGGACTGAGCTTACCAGGTGGGTTCCTCATCGGACATCCTTAGAACCGTGTCACACATTTCCCATACCTATGGGCGCTTACCGTGTGTGGCTGGGCTGAGTCTGGTTGCTCGCAAGGAGGATACTCATGTGGGTTTTCTTAAAGCCCATGCAAATTTACCTCTATTACCTGTTTAGCCTCGCTTTTTATATGTTTTCTTTATCTTTTACTTGTTTATGGGGTTATTCATGATGCATTTTTATGCAAAAAATGCCACTTTAATCTTATTCACGATAACATTTTAATGCAAAAAAATACATTTCAGTTCAGTACTATTTTGAATTAAAATGCAAGGCGATGTCGGGTATTGCCACCGAGAAAGTCTATGCGCCTTTAATTTATTTTTGGCTTTCAAATAAATAATTTTAGTATTTTCTCACCATTGCCATAGTAATTTTACGCTTTTTTGCCTCCTCATCGTTCATTTTTGGCTGTAAAATATAATTTTTATCAAATTAATTTTAATTTCTTCCGAAAATGTGAATTTTTCGCACATTATGAGTTCTTCTCCAAAAAATTGAGGGCCTCGTAAATCGACACATTAAAGGCGCATAGACTTTCTCGGTGACGATCTCCAAAACCGCCTTGCATTTTAATTGAACATTGTACTGAACTAAAATGCATTTTTTTTCCATTAAAATGCTATCGTGAATAAGATTAAAGTGGCATTTTTTGCATAAAAATGCATCATGAATAACCCCATTATCTCTTTTACAGTTGGATACCACTAATACAGTGCGGGTCATAATGATAGGACACCCCCCTTAAATGAGGATTCTGGAAAAACTGGAAATTTTCTAGAAAAACTTTTCATATCCGTACCTAAAAAATGGCTTCAGTGGCACGCAAAAGTCTGAAAATCAGCCGGGTCAAAATGATAGGACACTCCCCTAAAAATGGGGGAGTTGTCAACTTCAAGTTTTTTTTCTTGTTTTTTTTGTTTTTTTTTTGTTTCTTTTATACTTCCAAACCTTTTTATTTTTCTTCGCATCTGTTTTAATGATAATTCATTACTTTCTGGACAAGTTTGAGGTTTCCATATCTGAATTTGGGACATTTTCATCTTAAATTAACAGAAAAGAATTTATTTGAAAAAAAAAACAAAATCAAAAACACTTAAAATCAACAAAAAACAGCCGAGAATTAATAAGTTGTCGATCGTCCAAAGTTTTGAATCACTCGGCAGAGTCTGTTGCTCATGCTTCTGGTCTAGTTCTCCAGATAGGACGGTTGAAGTTTGTGCCATTCTTCTGTGACTTTGTCTTTCAGCTCAGTAACCGTCTGAAACTGATTACCGTGTCTGTAAACAGCTCTGGCGAGTACTCCCCAAACGTTTTCAATCAGATTAAGATCCGGAGAGTTGGCTGGCCAGTCCATAACCTTGATCTTCTTTGTGGAGAACAATTACGATTACGGGGAAACCCCAATGGATTAGCACTCCATTCAAGATGACCAGCTTTATTCCAGCTGATAGTCCATCAAGTTCATCTTGCAGGTCACGAACTTCAAGGAAACCGTCTTTTTGTTGCAGAAAGATCCCCAGTTCGTGGAGTGAAAATTCGCGGACGTCCAGAGATCCAGATACCGTACGATATCGGATTGGCGATGTACTTCGTGATGCTGTTGCGGGAGCGATGGATCTTTCTACTCATCTCCGAAAGGCTCAGTCCGAGTCGAACCATGATGTCAACTTGCGCTTGTTCTTGAGAAGAGAGTTGAGAGGCACGACCCATGTTGAGTTGAAATGTGATGAATGAAGGTAGAGCTCATCCCAAATTACAAATTGAGTTGGCCTAAATTTGTTTGCCATAAGTCCTGCACGTCTAAGCATTACCGTACCCTGCACATCAAAAGCTGAAACTTAAAGAGGTAATTCAAATTCACAAACTTGTTCGCAAAGCTCAAACTTGTCCAGAAACTAATGAATTATCATTAAAACAGATGCGAAAAAAATGAAAAGGTTTAGAAGTATAAAAGAAACAAAAAAAAACAAGAAAAAAAAAGAAAAGAACTTGAAGTTGACAACTCCCCCATTTTTAGAAGAGTGTCTTACCATTTTGACCCGGCTGATTTTCAGACTTTTGTGTGCCACTGAAGCCATTAGGTACGGGTATGAAAATTTGTCCATATAGGTTTTTTTGGACGTGAAATCGAATGGTATTAATACTTTTTTTTTCCAGAATCCTCATTTTAGGGGGGTGTCCTATCATTATGACCCGCACTGTATAGTTTGACTATCAGGTATGTCGTCGCTCTCCACCAACCCCAATGACACCGCTTCCAACGTTCCGCATGGGACTATTCCTTTCGGATCCATTGCATCTGCTCCCGCTATCAGTGGCCCAGAAGGTAGTACGGTATCAACTGTTTCTGTCGAAAAAATAAGCACCAGGGAAATCTACGATTTCATAGCACACAATGTGCAATTGCTCCGCACCAGGACCATCTCTGCATCTAAACCCGTTCCTGTCATTATCGCTGCGGTTTATGCTTCGCATCCTGCTGAGGCCGAAACCTATGAAGTCGTGTTGCCTCCGGATTCTTTCTTGTTTGATTCTAAGAGTGTCGACCGTCTCTGCATCGATCTCTATCTTGTCATCCGACAGCTCTATGCCTGGGGTTCCACCGGGCCACATCACTCTACTGAGATTGCTGCCCCATGCTCACTTTCTACCGCTAAGACAACGCTCACCGCCGCCAATCTGAGTAACTTGTTTCCTGTTGATGGACGCGGTATGTTTCTTGCTGATGTTTCTAACTGGCTGATGTGCATGATTCACAATATCTTCTGGCCTGATGAACGTCAAACCGTGGAGACATTGACTAGCATTTGCCGTGAAATTGTAGGATTCCTGTATGATCGTGTTCCTGGCGCAATTCATACTCTCTCCTCGCCCGCAGCTTCACCCAGTCCGATTTTCACAACCGTTCTTAATGTTGATGGTAAAAAAAGTGCGTTTCGATTCCAACAGCGTCGTGTGCTTCAAATGCTTTGGCTTTATACCTTAATCTGTCACACCCCTGGAAATGCAATTGCCCGAGAGCAAGTTGGACCCTCCCAAGCCAAAGACTATCTGTCTTATCTCACCGGAGTCCTCAACCACATAGTTGAGGGCAAACCTGTTGGTACATTCGTGCCATCATGTCTCGTCGACGACGATGCGTGCACCGACCCACAGAGGGAACGTCCAATGTACGCCCGTCACCGCCGTCGCCTCGTCAGAGCCATTGAAGACATTTCCGCAGATACCACCGCTGTCAAACTGCTGTTTAATTTGGAAGTGGTCGTACCCACAGTGATGGAAGGAGGTCGAGTCGGAACCTGGAGAGCTGGACCCCTTGTGCACTTTACTATTAACGAAAATGAGCAACCATCAAGCGTGCATTATGTTTATTCACATGCAGCTCTCGCCTCCAATTTTGATTTGGTACGACTTGCCTCCGAGTATTTGCATCTGGGTGCCAATGACATTTGTTGGAGGAAAACTTCTGAGCACACTAACGCCAGATTTTATCTTGGAAAATCCGAACTTGAGGCTACAACTCTGCTACCATATTGTCAAGCCACAAGCGAGACGTGGGACATCACCGGAGCCGCTGTCAAGGCATGGCTGTGGGCAGATCTCGTCATCCAAATCGAAGGGATCCAACGTGTCAATCCCCACTGGAAATATGAATCAACTCTCACTGCCGACTTTCCTCGTCTCGTGCTCTTCGAAGATACATGGTACACGCACCAAGATGCCTCAGCCGAAATGCATCGTATTCTCAATACTAATCCAGTGGATTCGGTTCTTGTCATTAAACGCGACTGCGTGTCTTGGGATTTAATTTCCGTCGCTGTTTGCGTGCAGCAAAGCTGGCCCCCCTCTCTGCCTGGCGCACACCACGTACCCACCACAAGTCCCGCTTCTGAGCTCTTTGACCATTTGATTCCTAAAGCCGCCGCTGTCCGTGTTCCTGCCTCGAATGGTAATCCTGTCATCGTAGTCATCAACAGTGTTTTGTATAATGATATGCTGCCTGCGAGCCAAACGCACCACTACATTGATTTGACCTGGAATGATTGGGATCGTCGTTCACACTGGCCGATGTCTTCTCTCTACTGCGCAACCGCAGCCATCCGTCAATTTGCTGTTGATCAGTTATACACTGAGCATTTCGTTGCAGCTCGTGAGGTGGCCATTCTTGCTAGTTATGGTCCAGAAATTTGTCGCAACCGTGACGGCCGCAATCTGCTCTCTCCCACCACTGTGCTCACCACTGATAACATCACACTGCCACAACCCAAGTTCAGACCTGCTCTCGCAAAGTTCTTTTCCACGGCTTATAACAGTGTGATGCCAATGGCCCACGTCGATCTCAACGCTATGTGTCGCGTTGATGTGTATGAACACGCTTACGGCGTCGTTGCACAAGCTGCCATCCACATGGTCGCTGCGCAAAATTTCCATTATGTCACCGAGTATTCACCAATTTTTGCTGATCTGCGTCGCAATACCAGATTCCATCGTCCTGAACTCAATCGTTTTACCACCGCTGTCAATACGGCCCGCCTCATCACCGAAGAGGATTTGGGATTTTTCATTGACGAGCCCTCTGAGTATTGGTGTCATATCAAAGCACACAGCACAGCAATTAGTGGCTCAGCCATTCCGTCATCTACCGCCTGCCGAGTGCGTTTGTTCGCATCGCCGCGCGGTACAGCACAACGTAGCATTCGTGACTTGTTTGAGAGAGCCATCCTTACTGTCGACGAAGTGATTCCTTTTGTTGACCCGGATGCCATTTTAGCCATTTGCTACGAAGTGCCAAATTCCTGGCCCCTGGTGATGGCCGATACCAAATTTGCGATCAGGCGATATATTCATGAAGAGCTAAGTTACGCCTCAGACCCAACCACTGTTTTCCAAACAGCCAGACCCGTTCCCCATGGAAAACATCTTATGGCTCGCAATGATTCCACAATCCCGGCCGCCCGCTATTTCTCGTGCATCATGCACCTCAAGTTCATTCATCTTGATAAATACCCAGACGCTGGAGGAGCGGATCACATTGATGCCGTGTCACGCAGCGTACCGGTTCAATATTGGCGCTGGCAGCGAGGACAAGGACCACGCATCCCGAAAATTGATCTACAAAGAACGTATTCTTTAACAGCAGCCGTGGTAATTGAATTTTCTACCAGAGTCAGCAGTTTTGACTACCGTCTCACGTCCTACATGCGAGGAGAGTTGGTTGAAACCGTGCCACTCACTATTCCACATGCTGTGACACCACGGCTCACACAATTCCATGAGACGCGATGTGCCCTCCGCCGCGTTCGCGCTTGTACTGTTGTTCGCGAGAAAACTGTAGGATAAATTGATATATTACGTATTCCATTTTCTTGAATGTTTCAATTTTATATGTGTTGTTTCCTCGATAAATAAAGGTTTAGGGTTTTGTCCTCAAAACTATATCATCAAGTCTTTTTTATTTTGCTATACTTGTCTCGTATTATACAATAATTTCAGCGACAAAAACTCCATATTCATTCCGTGGTACAAACCTTTATTTAAATTCTCGCGTAATATGTCCGAAGCAAGTGCGCACTTGCACAAGCGCCGCATACGCGTCGCGTGTCATAAAATTCGAAAAAAATGACGAAATGTCAGTTTTTTTCTATTTTTTGAGTTATGCCGCTGCGGTGTGGTGCGTTACCTTTTTAGCCTTTTAGGAAGTCGTTTGGACGCTATCTTACTTGGGGGGTCAATGGATTTTAGTCATTTTTGGAGGTTTTTTTTTGAATTTTTTCTCTGAAAATGTTAATCGTAGTTTTCGTGCCAAGAGTAAGCGCCACGCGTGAAAAAAACAATTTACAATTATTTCAACAATAACAACAAACATTTACCTCCAAAAATGACTAAAAACCATTGACCTCCCCCCCCCCCAACTAAGATAGCGCCGTCGTTTGTTTTCAGACCTAACTCCTGTAGAATTTCAATTCTTCTGGGCACCCGTTTCAGTGGTTTTTTCCCCCTTGGCACCCTCTCGAAGATTCCAAAAACGCCCGCCTTGGGGCACTTTTCCACACATTTTTCGATAATAATTTTGTAAAAATTTTATTTGTCCATTTATTAATTTTTTTCGCTCAAATAAATGGATTCTTTAGCACATACCGTTTTATGTTACTAGCATCGCTTATCACTCTCTCGTTTTTGTTGCTCCCTCGAATGCGTTACATTCGCATTCCATCGGTGAATTCTGCGACTTCTCCGTACCCTCTCTTTCCAAACAATAACAACGGAATGGACGCCTCCCTTTCTCCTCGTTTACAGCAGTTTCATCTATAAATTTGCAAACTGCTGCTCAAAGTGGAGCCAATTTCCATTATTTTCCAGAATGGGGCCTATTTCGGAGTCTTGTTGCGTATATAAACGCGTGAGTTGTTGCTGTGTGCCTAGCAAGTAGAGAAGTATGCCGATTTCAGAGCTTGAAAAGGTGAGTTTGAGCATTTTAAACTAAGTCGTTAAATGTTTCTTCAGAAATGGACAGGCCTCAACTTTGAAATCGCCGCCGAAGAGATGCGTCGTCTGAAATCAACGCCAAGTGAGCGGGAGCAAATGAAATTGTACGGTTTGTACAAGCAAGCTCTTCACGGCGACATTCCAAATGAGGATGTTTATCGTAGGTCGATTACCAGCTGCTCTGAAAATAAAATAAATTATAGCAGTGCCTGCTGGAGACAACCTTGGAATGCAGAAATACGCGGCGTGGAAGGCCCAAAAGGGATTGACTTCAGAGAAGTGCCGTTCGGATTACGTCACCCTCGCGGAAGAAATGATTAAAAAGTATGGTCGGAACATAGTGCGCTGCAAGTGGAATAGTGAGGTCTGGTCCGTTGATTACTAATTTTGGCATCGAATTACTTCAATTCTCATCATTTTATTTTTACTTTAATGAATTTAAACCGCTAATATCCGTTTTATGACCCGTTTTGAAAGCGAGACAGAGCGACTAGAACGTTGATGAAAATACATACGGGACGGACAACCAAAGGGTATTGTAAATCACTAAATAACTTTTTACAATCATTATCAAAATAACGGTGTTTGGTGGCAAATTATGAGGCAAACTAGTGCAGAAATAATTGGGAGGGAGGGGGGTGTCGAGCGAAAACTAGGGATTTTTTGAATACATTAAAAAAAAAGGGTTCCTATGTTTGCAACTTATCAATAAAAATTGTTAACAACTATCCATGATACTTGAATAGGGGATCATGGAACGGGGCGAATGGACATTTTCACAAGAAATATTCTAGGTAAGAGAAAGTGCTTAAAATATGGGATCTGAATACTATAAAAAGAACGTGTAATAACGAGGGACAAAATGATCTATTTCGAGTAGTCTGCATCGTTGTGAGCCTGAAGACGAGAATCATCATCATTGTCACCCGCGGATTCCTCGTTGATTATTGTCATTTTACCGAAAATTTTTAAATACCATGGCGCATCTTCAACTGAGAATGTGTTTTGAGTAGCAGCAGCTGGAGCTCCTGCAGTCGACGATTGCAGTGGGGAGCCGTCAACAAGCAGAGTATCTTCTTCACGAATAAGGGAAAGCTCCTAAATATTGCGCTTTAAGGAAAACATTGCAACAAATTGCTCACTCTTTTAGGTGGGATATTGGCACGTTCTTTTCTCGATGCTCCTCTCGTTTGATTCCGCTCGACGTGGTCTTCATTGGCTCGAATCATCGCTCCGTAGGTGCGAATGTTCTCCTGCAAATCCTCAGACTTACTGTTTGAGATCGACATGCCACTAACTGGTTTTCCAAACATTTTTCCACTAGCCATCGACGCTTCGTAATCAGCCTGGTCAATGAGAGGAGACATTTGGCCGTTCTGGGAGAGCTGATTCTGGTGACGACTTTGATTTTGCAACGGGGTTTCAGAAACCGACGAAGACGGTTTTTTTTGTCCAGTAGCCATTTCGATATTAACGACTTGCATCGGCGGATAAACAATCTTTCCAGTAGACGATTTTAAACAAGGTTGCTCTTCCAACTGCTCAAACTGTTGATGAAGCCGTCTTCTTCCACCGCCACTGTACCCACTATCAGACGTATCAAGGAAATTTCCAGAGCATCGGCGATGGGAGATGTTGTGAGTCAGATTGTTTCCACTGATATCATCCGATTGAGACTCGTCTGGGTTGATAATCTCATCATCTCGCGCCGGCGAAATTCTGCCTTGGCCAAGAGCACGATTGTATTCAAGAAGTGGAAGGCCCTGAAAAAAATATATATCAACTTATTATTATTCGAATAGTTCCGTCTGTCTGTTCCGAGACTTTTTTTTTGAATAACTCAAAAGAACGTGGGCCTCCTACTTTGATATGCGGAATGGAGTCATAGCCACTCGAGCACTTCGCAGCCACATCTTTAGTAGATCGCTGGGCACTCTAGAACCAGAGAAGGGCGGAATTCCGGATTCCGGATTCCGCCGTTTTTTTCATTCCGTGAAAAAAATGTTTTCGTTTACCGTTTTCCGGATTCCGTGAAAAAATTTTTGTTTCCGTGTTCCGTTTTCCGGATTCCGAGTTCCCAAAATACAATTCCGCCCAACTATGAGTTTTAATACTTTATTCTCAATTGTTGTGAAAAGTATACTTTTATGAACTCCTGCAAAAATTTTTGCGAACAAAGCGCATTTACATCATTTGATTCCCTCATTAATGGTTAAAATTCCGTTTTTCGCATTCCACATTCCGGATTCCACATTCCGTGACAAAAATTTTTTTCCGTTTTCCGGATTCCGGATTCCGAGTTCCAAAATCCATCTCCGCCCTACTCTGCCTAGAACTATACACACAAAATCTACAAAACTGTCTTAATCACGATAAAAACAGTCAAAATTCTGCTGATATAGCCATCTGGATGTCCCTGTATCACAAGCAGTGTGTCGTTTCGAAAGCATTTCGAGAAATTTCTTCGAAAAATTCTCGAGAAATGATTCTCGTTGATTTCTCGAAAAATTTCCGAAAAATTAACGAGAAAAATTTTTCGAGAAAATTCCGAAAAATTTCGAAAATTCTCGAAAAAAAGAACATTTCGATAAAAAAAAGAATAATAAACTAGTTCGAACGACACTCCGAAATAACGCAAAGCGCGGTGTTTATCGTATTTCCATTCAAATCATTTTTCGTGATTTCTCGAAAAATTTCGAAAAACGCATTTTTCGAGAAATAATTTTTCGAAACGACACACTGATCACAAGTAAAAAATCAGCTTCATATGTGCAAAACACCAACTTTGATAGACGTCGTTTTCCAAAGTTTCCAAAGCATTACATTCCGGAATGTTCCAGAGTTCTAAAACAGCGGCGTAGCCGATACCTTGTTGAACGATCGCAGGTCACAATAGATAGCAATAACAGAGAGTTCCCCATCTACATCGTCAGCAGGCTTCAAGGAAAAACGATTTAATAAATTATTATTTTTCGGTAAAATGTATAAAAACCGCTGATTTTGGGATGATTGATGCTCTAGTAAAACTGCACGCGAATTAAAATGACAAGAAAGTAGTGAAAACCGCACAAGTGACGCAGCTAGAATCTAGAAGCTAGATGACATTTCTTGATTTAACTAGAGCTGTCAGAATCTCTAAGAAAACATGGCAGAACACAAATGGTAATGAAAATAGCGAAAAAATACGGATGAAAGTGAGACAACGAGAAAAAGGTCAATCAATGTGATATGGGGGAGCTGGATCGTCCTATTCTCGACGCCATTCTGCTTATTGTAGAAGACTTCAGGGAGATATGGTAGTGATAGAATTGCGATTTTGAAACACCGTGTCCTCATAAAGCCAACACTGTGGTTGTTCGAATAAGCTCAAATCAAGAAAACTGTTACTAAATTGAGATTAGCATGCAGCGCCGTTCAACGATTCAATCAGAAATGTCGCGTGCTTGTGGTCAGTACTCACGGCCGTAAGAGAAAGATCTATGCTTCCTACACAAAACCATTAAAATGACCTCAAATTTATTCAAAATCGCTGGAACTAGAAAACTAGAAAAATACTAGAAAAATTAGAAAAATAGAAAGTTTAATAACCGCCTCTGTCACAACATTTTTCGAGATGACCAAGTAACCGAAAACGTGCACGTTAAAAATTACAGTATTATCAATGTTAGCACTTGGGTTCCATTAAATATTTATCGCTGAATTGGTTGAACTAAGTACGAGTTCAACGTAGAGAACAAGGACACCTGGATATGGTTATACAAATCAGGGGCGTCACCGGAAGAAGCCACCCTCGCAGAATACGTGAATGGAATTACTGAATATGAATCTGAAGGCCACTATGCTACAAAGAAACCAACAAATCAGAAAGCATCTCCATGCTCACTTACAACCACTTGCGACCTCAACTCAAAAGGTGAGCCCGTCTCGAAATGTTTAATTAAAAGCATTCTAAGAAAAAGATATAGACATTAATTCTACATTTTCAAACGGCCTGCATAGGTAGAAAGCCGTGAAAATGAGCTCTATTATATAAAAATAGGAGAAACGAATCATTTAGCAAATATCCAAGTTAATTAAACCGACTTTTAAAAGAATTTCTTCAGAATTGAATGAAATTGACCTTTTTTTTTGGTATTTTTTCCAACAGAAATTAAATTTAAAAAAAATAGAAACCATCTAAATTAGGATCTTGATTATATTCACGAATACAACTACTTAATGATTTCTGCTAACTCTGATAAATTCATTTCAGCAGAAACGAGACAAAACTGAGATCGATAAAGATCAGAAATTTTTTGGGATATCGATTGATAAGAATCATTAAATTGAAAAATACCTAATGGAGCAAGTGGATTTACAGATTACAGAAGCCGACGTGAAATACATAGTGGCGTAGAGATAGAAACGAACACGCGGTTCCTCAAAAACGCTCTCCGTGGTTTTCTAGAGAATCGGTCTGTGAAACCTGATTCAGTCAGGCTTCGTTTCTACACTGACTACTTCATGGACCACCATCGCCCATGATCGTAAGGCATGGTTACCTGTGATCCGCGATCACACAAGTGATTGACGGATCGATTAAGTATCTAAGTAGCTAAGTAAGTAATTCGTTTCTACTAATCAAGGGACGTACTTTAAAAAAAACGTAAAAACTTTGTTACTCCAAAACCAAATTAGCAGTTATGAATTTTCAAGTATCCTCAAAAAATCTGAACCGAATTTAAAATGTTTTGATAATTATTATTTGAAATGGGTACTTCTAACCACCATCACCAAAGATCGCAAGGCATGGTTAGCTGTGATCCGATTGATCGAATCACGGATCGACTAAGTAAGTATCAGAATTTTTGGCTAAATATCAATGATTTTGATCAGATTTTTTGTGCGTACCTTTGTTCTTTGTTTAACAATGTATTTTAAAGGAAATTTAACACTCACCTGTCGTATTATTGATTTTTTTAAAATAAATTTAATAAGATAAAATGTATAATCAATTTCCAATATTTACAATTTTACTAAAAAAATAGAGGCAAACTCCAGTAATTTCTAACTTTTTTATAACACAAAGTGTTAGGGCGTGGTATTCAATGCAAAATCAATACCTTATAGTAGCTGCTTCGTGATTTGCTCCAATAACATTTGAAAGAATTTTTTTTGTTTTGCTTTGAACTCTAACGTATCTTTACCTTTTTCAATTTATGAATAAACTGGCAGCGTGGCCCATATGGACATTGCCCATACGTCGAAAATTTGTCGCACAGTTGAGTTTTGTACTTGGGATGCGCTTTTCCACGTGGCTGTGAAGGCATACGCAATTCATTTTCTCCGTGAGCAAATCTACAGGATTCTCCATACGGGCACGAGCCAACACGTTTGAATGCGTCGCACAGAGCAGTCTTGAAGGCTTCTTCTTTGCGCTTTTGGCGTTGAATCATTTCCCGTTCATCATCAGTCATCGTCTCCCATTGAGCGGAGTGACGGCGGAAATTAGAAGACGAAGAGCGCATCCAAAAGTTCATAGACTAAAAAATCAATTAAATACAGTAAACGCTTTCTGATATTTTACATCATCGGTCACAGGAACTGCACTTGATTTATTGCTGGGCCGGCGATACGGAGCGCTGCCAGCTTCAATTGGTTCTTCTACCAATAATTTGTCCATTTCAGGAATCGCAGCTGTTAGTGATGGTAGACGATTTCGAGGAGGAATGGAATGCATTGTTGAGAGCATTGCAGGTGGAAGCACCAACGACGGCAATTGTGGAGTTGGAAAAGCTAGAAAGTATTGAGTTTAATAAAATTTAATACAAGAACTATCAAACCACAAACCTTGTGCATATAAATTCTTGGCTGGATATCCGAGAAGAGTGCTTTGTGCGAACGCTAACAGATTCGGATCGCATGGCGCCCCCAGAAAATATGGGGCTTGTTGTTGTGGCTGATGATGCTCCCCGCTTGAATTCTGCATTTTCGCCGTCACCTGTAGATTCAGAAAATAACGTATTTATTAAAACAAGAAAAATTGAAAAAGAACATTGAAAACCGCAGAAAACTAACGACTTTCCCGCTAAAACAAATTTGGCGCCATGATACTGTCAAATGTGAAATTCGTTGTAAAAGTCATAGTTAAATTGTTGATATGTGCCTTTAAACTTACCGTTTTTTCTATTTTTAGAAGCTCACGAATATTGTGGTAAGAAAACACTATGCTTCGAGTTTATTTCACTGCATTGTTAGAATAAAATTCAAAAAAATTGGTACGGTAAGGGTGCAACCCCTTACAATTCTTGCTTCACATTTTCTTCCCCCAATAACTTTGATTCTCAGATTTTTATGTTCTTTCTTTCTTAATTTCTCTTTTTTTTTGCAAAAAACTTATATTTAGTAATTCAAAATTCCACCACTTTTCCTCCTCTTTCCGGCTTGTTCATTCGTTGTTAATTTTTTGCTGTCATTGTCGATTCGCTGTCGATAAAAAGAATGTTAAAACTATAAATATTTATTTTGTTGTCTTATTCTGTTTCAGCCGGTTTCACCCGGAAATTGTTTAAAGTGTATTTCTCAATAAGGAATAAAGAGAACACTCATCAATGTTTATTTATTCCTTTGCCATTCTGATTGTACTGAAGTTGGCTTGACGTAACACATACCTTGTTTTACCCGCTGCAAATTCGCTCTATTAGACACGAAGCGGCTGGTGCGGTGCGTGCCTCTTGCTACTTCTCCCAGCTGACGGGCCCTGTCACGTGCACTTTTTGTTCACGTTTACACTCAGAATCGCTACTTTCTTCAGATTTTGATTTTCATTTAAACATTACTTCTTCAGTGCTTTCCTAAAACATCAAGACTCCTATTTTGCTATCAAAGAGACGAGTGCCTTCTACCTAAAATGACTGATCGACAATCATCATCGCACAACGATTCTAGATCAAGCGGTATGTTGAAACATTATAATTTCAACGTTTCAAATTACTTTTTTTTAGAACCAAGCTGTAATAATGATAAACGGAATCTGTACGAAAATACTAAATACAAAGCACCGAGTTATGCTGTTACAAATAGATACTTTGAGGTGAGAGGGCAACCAACTCAGAAACTTTACTTCTATTTAAAAAAAGTGGATAAAACGTATTTAATTCAGGAAGAAGGCATGCAAAAACCAGTGAAAGTCGTATTTTGCAAATACAATCCCCTCCATGTTGTCGCTATTACGCTCCAATGGGAGCATGAACATTCTGAATGCCCGGATCGAGAATGGAATCCGGGAGACAAGGTTTTGAAATACAAGGATGTGAATTGTGAAGTCTTTCAATAAACTCATCTTATTAATCTGTCTCAAGTCTTGATTGACCTGAATCTCACGATCTGGCTTTCTGTATTATTACCTGTATTTTTCCTACGAGTTTCATCTGATCACTGGCGAAATCTCTCGTTTTATATTTGTTTACTCATATGTTCGGAATTCAAAGAAAATCAAAATTTGCCGTTTTTTGTATTTCTTGCAAGATTCAGTTGTGGGTCTCATCCTGCTTGTACCTTTTCTCTTATTCTCCGTTTGTTACTAATTAATTGGAATCAGTTTTTCAGAAGCCTTAAAGAATGTCGGGAATCAGAAAGAAGGCTCTATTGAAAGTGATCATTCTTGGAGATAGCGGAGTCGGGAAAACATCATTGATGAATCAGTACGTCAACCGGCGATTTAGCAATCAGTACAAGGTTCGTGGAGAGTCCAATAACGAAATATAAACATTTTTATGTCAGGCTACAATCGGAGCAGATTTCTTGACGCGGGATGTAAACATTGACGATCGAACTGTTACTTTGCAGGTATTCAAAATAGGGGCTCACTTAGACGTTTTTTTAACGTTTTCGAACCGAGGAGTTTGCCCAAAAAGGAAGAACATTCCACCCTAAAATCTGAAGCAACATAGCCGTGCTGGGCCCAGTTTTTAGAGCGTGTTTAATATTTCGCTTTCGATTCTTGACGATAGAAATGCGGAATAAGGCTTCCACGAAAGACGAAATAAGACCATCTCGCCTCGTATTCATCACAGAGATAGACATTGTGTTGGTACACATCTTTTAATTGACGACGTAAAACGAACGCAAGACGAACTGAAAGACAACCGAATTGTTTCGTCTTTCGTCTTTCGTCAAAGCATTAATGCGGAATTTGCTTCGGGGGAAATGTCCAAATGATTACCAAAAATTCGAATTACAACGCTTCAAAGTATTGCGAAATTTGAGACCATAAGGAAATCGAGGAAGCGTGGTAGAGCGGAAAATCATCGCTAAAAAGTGGGCATAGGAGAAATGAAATGGTTTCTTTTCCTAAGGTTTATTCTTAGTACCTACTAATCATAAACCTCTGAAACAATTTTTTTTGCTACGGTATTGTGAAGCTTTACGATTATTGCTCTGTCACATTGCTCTGATTACCATACCGTGATTGGTCATGAAAATACGTAAATACTGACTAGTATTATTGACTAAGGAATTTTCTTTAAAAAAAACTCGTTTTTTATAAGGTCAAATTATTTCTTTTGGGATAATGCGCATTGCGAAACCGTAGCGTCACAGGGTCTGCTCATCATTTTTGTAGGAGGAATATTTAACCGTGTCGCTAAATCATTATAAGAGCTTACCGTCTCATCAGTAGATGAGTTCTGGAAAATTCGACAAGCTTTTCGTACTAGTTTCCCTCCATGAAAATAGACGAAGAATGTTCCCAATGTCGAAGAATAGTCCCACAATAAATTTCAAAAATAAGTTATCTATTTTTAGATATGGGACACAGCTGGTCAAGAGCGTTTTCAATCTCTTGGAGTGGCATTCTATCGTGGAGCTGATTGCTGCGTTCTCGCTTTCGATGTTACCAATGCGTCATCTTTCAAAACCCTTGACTCGTGGCGTGACGAGTTTTTGATTCAGGCTAGGTATAATAATGACGTTTTCGAGACGATAAATTTAATCTTGCAGTCCTCGTGATCCAGATCACTTTCCATTTGTTTTGCTTGGAAACAAGGTCGATTTGGAGTCTCAAAGAGCCGTTTCATCGAAACGTGCTCAATCGTGGTGTCAGACAAAGGGAAATATCCCATACTACGAAGTTTCTGCTAAGGAGGCGTTGAATGTTGAAGCGGCGTTCTTGGCTATTGCTCGAGATGCATTGGCAAGAGAATCACAGGTATGATAATTTAAATCAGCAGATCGTTAAAGAAACGTTATTTAGGAATCTAATGATTTTCTCGAATTCTCTGATCAATTCCGTCTCAATCCAAGTCAACAGAATCAGCAGAATTCGGGATGCAATTGCTAATTGGCGCACTACCGTACTCTGCTCTATTTGCACAAAATGTATTTTCAACCGCCAACTTATTTTGTTTTCCATTTCCCTCATTTAACATTTCCTCCGTCTACCACCAATCCTTCAGATTACGGTAGTCTCTTACCGGGTCCCTTGACCTATTTTTTCAAATTGTAGAACTTTTCAGTCTCTTACTTTTCATACTTTTATATTTTGCACCAACTCACTTTACTTTAGTCTGAATTAATTTCTCTTTCAGAATTTCTAATTGCCATGTGTAAGTTTTCTTGATGTTTCACGATTACGATTTTTTTTTTCTTAAATACAGAACATTCAGTTTTCCTTATATGTTTGCCCTCTTCCTTGATCATGTTCGATAATAGGGCAGTAAAGAAATCACTCAAAAATGGAATGTCAAAAGCAGGGTAAAGAAGCAGTATATGAAACAAAAAATGAGCAAATTTTAGACAATTTATAGCGGCTTACAGGTAATATTGTTGTTTCTGAAAAAAAAACGAGGTACATACAATAAAATACAAAATACAAGAGCATGGTGAGTGACATTTACAGATTTTCGAGTTGAGCAATACGGCTTTTAGAAGTCAGGTAGTGGATCGAGTTGGTGACCAATAATATAGTCGCTGAGGCGGTCTTCCCGTTGCAAATCACGATCGAGGTGTGCGCGATAGGTATGCGGGTAAAACTGGAGACGAACTTCATAGAGGAAATTGTCGAGAGCCTTACAAAATACATTTGAACGCTGCATCAACATGATCTTACCTTATAGCAGAACGCCGCTTCTCCTTTGCATCTCACGCAACGTTCGTCAAAGCACAAAATGCACTCGAATCTAAATTGAACGTTGTTGTAGCGGTGTCAAATCGGTTCGTAACCCAAAAATGGTCACTTCCAGTCGAAATAACACGGAAAATCGTGCTGTCATCAGAAAACTCTAACAGAACTGTAGGAGGCCGTACTATGTATTAAAAGGTAGGGAGGAACCAAGCATAAGGCCCTCAATTTTTTGGAGAAGAACTCATAATGTGCGAAAAATTCACATTTTCGGAAGAAATTAAAATTAATTTGATAAAAATACTATTTTACAGCCAAAAATGAACGATGAAGAGGCGAAAAAGCGTAAAATTACTATGGCAATGGTGAGAAAATAGTAAAATTATTTATTTGAAAGCCAAAAATAAATTAAAGGCGCATAGACTTTCTCGGTGGCGATACCCGACACCGCCTTGCATTCTGATTGTACATAGTACTGAACTAAAATGTATTTTTTTGCATTAAAATGCTATCGTGAATAAGATTAAAGTGGCATTTTTTGCATAAAAATGCATCATGAATATCCCTATAACAATGTCGCGTTCAAGTCAATCAATGCTGATCGACGACAAGTTTTCTTCAACAATTCGGGAATTCTTATTTTTTCAAATGTTAATAAGAAGTTTAAGAAAATTCTTCAAATTCGCGCTTCTTTTTCTACAACAATGCTCCGCAACAATGAATAAAAAAGCTTTATCGAGTAGCTAATCCAAATACTCGACCGTCAATACGATGCCGCTAACCAGAAATAGCAACGGGGAAAGGAACGTTGCAAGTATCTGAACGACAATCCAATCATAGTGAACCGCCATTGTCTGCATTGAAATGAATGAAACTCCATTAACAAAGAAACAAGAACAAGCAAAAGTTGGCGCTATCTTAGATAAGGCTTTCACGAAAGACGAAGACAAGAAGTCGTCTTTCCTCTCCTCGTTTTCTTTCGTCTTTCAGTTCGTCTTGCATTTGTCTTACACAATAAATGCAAGTATAAACGCAAGACTTACGCAAGTCAGACGAATTCTAGACGAAGACGAAGACGAGACGACCGAAATTTCGCTCAAATGAACGCCTTACTATGATGACGACATCTTGAGAAAATGCCGAAACTGCGCCAGCGGTTCAAAACATCGAAAAACCTTCAACCTGCAACGAAATTTTGTGCAACATTTACTGATAATGGGTATTCACCGATAATGAATTGTTGAATGACGCACAACGCTTTCAGCTCAGCGATTTATAATATAGATAGGGAAAGGATAATGAAGATATTTATCATTTTGTTTCTAGAAGCGTGTGCATTTCATTTTTAGCTTATTCTAGAAGATATTTAGATTAACGAGTTGCGTTATTGTATAGAAAACTACATATTATTCTTGAAGGGTACCAGCAGTGCCGCCATCGGTCTTTATCGGCGTCCCGTAGGAAAAATGTTGAAAATATAATATTTTAATTACTAAGTCGGGGGCAAAACTCCTTTGAAAGCCGCAGCATTTAGAGCCTATTTGAACTTATAAATACTAGAATTGTTACTTCCGGGGCGCAGAAACATTTTCGGCATAAAGAAATCAATAGTGCAAAAAATTATTTTCTCGAAGAACCTCGAATAGAAATAATCTTCTTAACTTTTTCTAAAAATTCGACCTCAGCGCAAATTTCTGGAAATCGAAATATTTCGATCAGAAAATCCGGAGCTCCGCGCCCTTTCTTCGCCACAAAAAGTTAAAGTTAAAGTCAAAAGTTATAAAAAAAAGTTGAAAAGTTATAAGAAGATTTCTATGACAGGTGTGCGTGTTTCAGACGAAATTTTATTATAGTTTTTTTTTGATTTTTTTTACGTTGCGACTTGAGCATTTTAAATAACTCACGATTCTTCGGTGTGATCACATTTCTGACGTTTGCGATTCTTTCTTTTCGTTATTCTCCTTGTCTCCTCAGAGTCCGTATCCTCTTCGTTGGAGGTATTAGTGGTAGCTGGACCCATCAGATTACGAATAGCAACAGGCCACGTGCTCTTGTGATGCAACGGCATAATGTGACGGAAGGTTTTCTTTGAGTGTCTGAAGTAGGCGTTCGATTAAATGTTACTCCTCACGATGATAGAGAAAACGTACGCAACAAACGCTTGAGCAAACACCGATCCGACTGTTCCTGTGAGGTCTTGCGCGGCATCTGACATTCTTGATGCAGTATTCGTCAGGCAAGCGCACAAAACTCTACCGAGAATTCGATGATCGAGACTGACACACAACCCTTTGTCGAGCAAACGAATCAGCGAACTTCCATCGAGCTGGTCAATATTCAAAGACATCAGAAATCTCTCGCAGTTGGTGAGCAGTGGCTCACTGTGAAAGTGTGAAAGAATTTCAAGTACAGGAATAACGCTGTCCACTGAGAATTAAGCTGGTTACTGGGAAAAAGTAAGAACTAACTTGTGAGAGGAGCAGGACGAATTCCATAAAGCGAGGGGCACACTGAATCCAAAAATGCATGGAAATGTAGAGGAGAAATGGGTGCTGAGTATTCGTGATTGCAGCCTCCGCGATCCGTTATCATATTTTCAGGAGCCGAAATCCAGGTAGAAGTGCAATTCGTGGAAAATTCCAAGAAGTCGAGCTGAAATTTGCTTTTCTTCATTTGATTCCCTATTGAGTTGAGCTCTAACCCCATTAAACTTTTGGAAAGAAGGACAAATAGCGACCAGCTCTAATAAGTCAACAAAAAAATTAACAGATTTTAGAGCTGATTCCGTGAGCTCGTCGCTTCTCTGATTATCCAGGCATTTTGTTGAGATAGTGATTCGAAATTGACGAGTCGACGAAGATTCATGATAATTTACAGTCTGAAAAATAAACTATAAGAAGCGTAATCATTGAGAGCTATTACTTTTTTTAGAGGAGTTTTCGAATCTTCTTCGCTAATAATTTCCGTTTCTTTACATATTGTGCACGTTTGCCACGACATCTGGAAACAATTAATTGTGACTAGAAGAATAGAATTCTCATAAAGAAGAAAAATACATGGCACGGCCTTGCTTTTAGCCGAAAATACGAGTTCCGAAAAGACGTAAGCCTTCATTGAACTGAATTAAAAAGTATTATCTATCCGCGAGTACGTGATTTTTCGTTTAAAGGCGCTGCTTGGCTCTCGTTAGGGGATAGCGCGCGTCAATTTAAAAATTGTAAGAAAGCGTACACACTGTTTTTGTGATTTATTCAGTTTAATAAACAGTTTAAGAAATTTGACAATAAAAATTAATTTAAAAAACATGATTTTCGAAGCAAAATATAGAAAAAATTGCAATATTCGCTTCAATTTTCGAAAAGAAATCATAAAACGCGCTATCCCCTAACGAGACCCAAACAGTGCCTTTAAACGAAAAATCACGTACTCGCGGATAGATAATAGAACTTTTAAGATTCTGGATTTCTGGTAATTTTATATTTTAGGAACGCATTTTTTGCTGCGTGGCCACCGCTAAGGCTTCCATTTGGGCGAAAATTCGTCTTGAATTCGTCTGACGAAGAGTGTTAACAACTATATTATTGCGTAAGACGAATGCAAGACGACTTTTTCTTTTCGTCTTTCGCGGAAGCCTTAGCCACCGCAAAACTCATTAATGCAGTATATGGTGGTACAGATACAATTTCACAGAGCACGAGATTGGAATAAACGACAAATTTCATAATGGGAGCTTTCTTTATGGTTATAGGGCGTTTTGAAATCGAAAAAAAAATTAAATGAAAGAAATCCATTTTTTTTTAAACGACGCTTTATAAAGTTTTTTATAAAGCAAGACACAAAAGTCCGTGGACAAGTTTGTTTTATTTATTGAAAATATTTAAATTTAATTAAAATTCTTAAAATTGTTACATTATTTAGAGAATACTTTAAACTAGTGGAAACCGTTCCGCGCGCGGACTTTATGTACGGACATATCATGGGTTCCGCCGCTCATGCGAGTTTCCACAGTTTTTGTTATTTTTAAATGCTTTTATTGCTTTTTTTTTCAAAATTAATGTTTAAACGATGCATTTCAAGTAGTAGAAGACGATTAACGCCACTCAAAGCTTAATCGGAGCAAAACGCAAAAAGCTAGCAAACAGAAATTCGATGATAAATCTTGGAAATCGATTTTGATGACAATGATAAATTTCAAATAATTAAATTTTTTAAAGATTTCACTATCAGACGAGAGAAAGATGAAGCGGTGCGGTGAATTTGAATTTTTCGGGACGTATTTTAATTCGTTTCATCAAATTAAATAAAATAATTTTTAACGGCATGCATCGGAAGCAAAATCATGTATTCCACGTTTTGAAAATTTCGTCGTGGTTCACTCCTCTTTTCGCTTCACTCAATTTTTCGTTGCAGAAGCTTGGGAAAAATCAGTTTTTTTAAAGAATGGTTAATGGGATTAATTGCTAAAAATAAAAAAAAAACAAACATTTAATTATTAAAATTTAACATTATCCAGCAGCCTGCCACGTTGTTACAATGAACATGAACACAATTCGCGGTGTTTAGAGATTATGCATTTTTGCATGGCTTTCAACTATCGCCTGCAGATCAAAATATTTAGGCTTATTTTTTAAAAATTATAAAAATTATCTAGAAATAGCAAATTTAAAGAATATTTTGAAAAAAAAAGCGTAAAAATAATGCAACAGAACGCGACGGCGTCGCTCTCCGGTTGGCGCATTTCTAGTGCTATATTCCTAAAATAAGGTTTTTTTTTTTATTTTCTGACTAAAACCTAAATTTTCAATTTTCTCTCAAGATGTGTTTCGTTATTAATAAGAAAAAAATATATAATAATTAACTGAAAAATTAATTTTTCGAAAAATATTTGTATTAACCGCAATTCCTAAAAAAAAACGACTCGTATGCGAATTTAGGAGAACGCCGATTTTGAAAATGTTCGGATAAACTTTTCACACCGAGCGAACAACGAAAGATTTTCATGGAATTTTTCACCTTTTTTATGCTAAATTTCTCTAAAATTATCCGCTTATGCACTCTCTAAATTCTCTCCTCTTCCGCCTCTATAAGCCGTAATTTTGCCAACCTTCCATCCACTTTATCCTAAAATTGAGATTTTTACCGCGGTCCATCAGTGTCAGGCGTTTTCCCCTCCATAAATATAATCGTTTTCCTCACGCGCAACCATCCGCAGAGCTCTAAACTTGAGTTATCCTTAATTAACTTATCAAACAACGTGTGTTCTCTGAAGAAAAATAGTCATTTTCGCATTTTTTTTTTAAATTATGAATTAACATTGCACACTCCGCTATTTTGTTTCTCTGAATCACAGAAAATCAGAGCGCCGCATGAAAGTGGTTCAACCGATTTTAAAATTTAGAAAAAAATTTTTTTTTCAATTTATTAAGTTTGATATAAAAAATGTCTCTAAAAACTACTTGTTTTACCCATTTTTTAGACTTTTATATAGTAGTTTTTTCTTTTTTTGCCGTTTTCATAAACAAATATTCCAGGTTGTGATGCTTGTGCTGAAAAACGTGAAACCGGCCTGGACCCCTACGTGAAATCACGCGCTCTACGGGTACTATTCGAGTAAGTGAAAAAAAATTGATTAAACGTTATTTTGACATTTTTCGAAAGTGATTTGCTAGTTTTAGACCAAAAAAATGCTACAAGAGCTAATCATTTCAATTCTAACTTTTCTATTTTTCGTCAGTCTCGCACTAATCTCATGTCTCAAAACAGACTGGAAATTTAAAGGAGAAAGTGAATCTACTATTCTTTTTAAAATTCAAATAAAAACGATTCAGAGCACGGTGCTCCATCCGAAGTATACGTTCGAACGATTCCAGTAGAAGTGAGAGATACAAAACCGAAAAAAGTTGAAAAAAAAGCAAGAGTTAATGAAATTAAAATATGTCTAAAACTTCTGGATACTTTCAGAAAAAAAAATCGGAAGTAAAAGAAAACAAAATTGGGAAGAAACTGTCCAAGTTTTTCATTTTCAATGGAAACGATGAGGAATTGAAGACACCAATGGCGAATGATTTGTCACTGGATTCCACTCAAAACTCTTATAAAGATGATGAACAAGCGTCACCGATGAGCGATTATTATCGGTTTAGTAATAACGAGAAAATCGAAGGAATCACGCTGTTGCCCTCTCCGCATCCAAATTACATTGAAAAACTGAAAGCGCAAGTCAGAAAAGCGAGACGTGGCAAAAAGAGTCCATTGGATTTTTATGTATTTTTTAAAGAATTCTCGTTATCGATTTTGCGATGAATTTTCAGTGTCCTGAAGAAGAAGATTCGCTCTTCAATATTCCTTCGTTATTGAATGAACAAGCAACTCTGAATT
Organism: Caenorhabditis inopinata; assembly: GCA_003052745.1. NCBI lineage: Eukaryota > Metazoa > Nematoda > Chromadorea > Rhabditida > Rhabditidae > Caenorhabditis > Caenorhabditis inopinata. Next base: position 3,539,872 of record AP018152.1, on the reverse strand, counting down.
CATCAAAAACTAATATTCCTCTGGATATTCAAGGTAATTGAAGAGCTTTTTTCTTGATTTTTTTTTCTGAAAATGTGATTAGATATACTCGAATAACACTCGCAATTTTTAGAACAATTTTATTGGCAGATAACAAAATTACGCACAAAAAAGAAAATGACTAGGTGGCTGGATATTTCTTGGCAATTCCGGCCCATAACTCGTAAAATTTCGCTCAATCATGATACTTGAAATGCCACAGCGCCTCAAGGAAATGATCATCCCATAAATTTTCTTTGAGGTCACACTTTGGCTTAGGCTTAGGCTTACTTCAAGTCGAGAAGTGCATCAGCTGCAGTCCTATTCATATCTATAATTAACTAAGTTATTATTAATTAATAAGCGAAAAAAAAATCAAAAAAACATTTTTACAATAACAACCAGTGTGTCCTTACCGGTACGATTCGGTTATTTTACCGGTAAATTAACCGCGAAAGTACCGGCACTTTCGCGGTAATTTTTTACCGGTACTTCACCGGTAGAATTTTTTTATTTTTATTAGAAAATATTATTAATCTGCTGAATTTACCGAAATCTTTTCTGTTAATTTTAATATTACTATTCCAAAACAGCTTTGTTTGCGAATTAACCAAATTCATTATAAACTAAACAATAACAAGAGTTGCATTTTTGTCTGTAAATCAAAAAAAGTTCGAATGAAAATAAGAAAACGACGAAAAAACAAGAAAAAAAAACAAGAAAATTCTAAAAACTAGCAAGAATTTTGAAATGACCGAAAAAAAACTAGGTCGTGTAGTCCTCGTGGACTTAAAATTTTAACCGGTACATAGCGAAAATAGCGAAACGAGCCTTTACCGGTAATTTTTATCGGTAAGGACACACTGATAACAACAAAAATATTCAGAAAGCTCCAAAAATGACTAAAAACGAGTGGACCCCCCCCCCCCAACTAAGATAGCGCCGGAGAGATACCGTGTCTTATTAATGTTTTTTTTTTCAGACTCACGTATACTTCGTATGCAACAAAGATGTCCGAATTATAATAAAAGCCATACAGCTTACAACGAGACTCCAGTTTTAGCAAGTTCCGATCGATTGCTCCCTGGTGATCCGGGCTCTGCTTCGTCATCCGGACATGAATCCGATTCCGAGCCAACAACTGTCATTCGAAATTGATAAATGGTGGTTTGAAATCGCCTCGATAATTCTCTTATGTTGTTATTCTGATGCTCACATCTAAATATTCTTTAATACTATGTATTAATTCAGCGTAGTGTCTCTTCCCAGAATAATCATTCTCGATAACAAAAACACTGAAGATTTTCATTCACGTTGATCGGAAAATCAGACCACACCGAAAACAGCGAGGAGTATTGTCTCTGTTCGCTTCTTCGGTCGGTCACACTCATTTGTAACCAGTTTAGAGGTCCGAACAATAGAGGCGAAGGCGAACACACGAACACTGTTCAGGAAAAGTGTGTGAGAGAGAAAGGACATGCTTCAAAACATCATGGCATCATCGAGACACATGATCTCAAGATGTTTTGCTGTGTTTTTGTTTAGAAGTGCTACATTTTCGATGCTATGCATAAGACGTTGCGTGGGTGTTTTGTTTTCAGCAAAATGTTTTGAATACGAGGTATATAAGTTTACAGTTATTTCAGAATTGATGCTGCCAGTGAAGAAATGGAAAAGGAAAAGGAGCTTTCTGAGCTTTCTACATCGCAAGAATTTCGAAAATCTGTAACCGCATTGTTTCGACTTCAGTTTCAGAAAACAAAAGAAGAAATCGCTTTCGATGTGACATGGAACCAAACCTCTGCCACACCGGTCCCAACGACGATGAAGACGCGTCTGGTGAACACAACATCTGCTTTCATTTGGTTTCCTTATTCTGCTGGTTACGATGGAAGAGATGGAAGATGGAAAATGATTTTTTTTCGGATAAATTGATAACCATTTAAGAATTCAAGCCCTGATATTTAGTTCGCGATGTAATTCTTCTTTTTCCTTTTGTTTGATTTTATCCGCTCTTCTAAAATTCTAGGACCCACCGAACCCTTCTAAATTCTTGAATTCGTTTAAGCGCTGGCCTAGCTAGCTATAACAACAAGTATGTGGGGTGGCAGTCCGGTTGCGGTTCTTCCGCAGAGAGAATTGGCAAAACAGTGCCTGCGTAGTTCCACTTGTTCGTGGTGAAAAACATCTCCCCCCCCCCCACACCCTCCACTCTCCCTTCTGGGATAGGATCATCAAACGGGTTTCCATTAGAAAATGGAATGGGGGGAGGAGGAGGGTGAACATTTTTGTCGTTTTCCTCAGACACCTTTCTCCCTGCCGCAGCTGCCACTACTTGAAGTGTGTTAGCTTGACGTTTGGCTCATTGAGATTTTCGAATTTATAGAGAATTTCAAGCGATTTCAGCCCATAAAATTGGTGGATATTCGCTTTGCAGGTGGCGCCCAAGAGACTTGTTATGGCTGAAACTGCGCTCATTAGAATTGCTCTTCTAGTAACTTGAAGGACTTTTTGTAATAGTAATTAGAATTGCGATTAAGCTCAATTTCTGCGCCAATAAACAGTAAAAGCCAAAAAAAAATTAATTTAAGCAATGGTGGCCTAAAAAACGCGGAGTCGGCCATGTGCGAAATTAAAAATTAGTGAGGCGAGAGCACTTTTAAATCTATTAATTTTCTTTGAAAATCCATTTTTTCGAATTATTTTGAAAGTTATGTTGCTAAGGACTTTTTAATTTTTTTTCACTGATTTTGGTATTTAGTTTTAGCCTAGGTCTACAGATTTCAGAAGAAGCTTAGCGGGCAGCAATGGTGGCCTAAAAAAGCGGAGTCGGCCATGTGCGAAATTAAAAATTAGTGAGGCGAGAGCGCTTTTAAATCTACTAATTCTCTTTAAGAATCCATTTCTTCGAATTATTTTGAAGGTTGCTGAAGACTTTAATTTTTTTCACTGATTTTGGTATACTTTCAGACGAATTTTAAAATATAGCAGAGCTGCGTTCGTGCTTCACCGGTTTGACACTACACAACCAATTTTTGCTGCGATTTGCTGTGGCGACGCCGGGCTTTTTCTCTAGCAAACAGGTGAGTGAGATGTAAATCGCAAGAAAATTCGGAAAGAATCGTTAAATTCATTTTTTTGAGCGTTCTTAAACGCGCACGCACTGACCACTCATTTTCAACTGATTTCCATGGGATTTTCTTCGTCAATCAGTGGAGTTTTAGTGTAAAATAGGAAAAAATATATCTTCTTGGGCACGTCATCATGCTTCTGAAATTCTGAAATTTCAGAAAACCGTATTTCTCTTCATTCGCGTGCGTTGAATATTGAGATTCTCAGATTTTAGTGTAAAATTGAATAATTGTGAACAGTGTGCTTCACCGGTAGTGTGTCCTTACCGATAAAAATTACCGGTAAATTTTGAAATTACCGGAAAAGTACCGGTAAATCTACCGGTAAAATTACAGGTACTTTACCGGAAAAGTACCGGTTAAAATTTTAAGTCCACGTCGACCACACGACCTAGTTTTTTTTCGGTCATCTCAAAATTCTTGCTAGTTTTTAGAATTTTCTTGTTTTTTTCTACAATGAATTTGGTTAATTCGCAAACAAAGCTGTTTTGGAATAGTAATATTAAAATTAACAGAAAAGATTTCGGTAAATTCAGCAGATTAATAATATTTTCTAATAAAAATTAAAAAATTCTACCGGTGACGGTACTTTACCGGTAAAGTACCGGCAATTTTACCGATAAAGTACCGGTACCTTACCGGTAAAGTACCGATACTTTCGCGGTTAATTTACAGGTAAAATTACCGGTAAATTAACCGAATCGTACCGGTAAGGACACAATGTTCACCGGCTAAAAATTTCGCGATTAAGGGGTGAAAGCTAAAGGCTAATTGACCGGTTAATTAACCGACGGTTAACCGGTGAATTTTATTTTTTAATCGAACAATTAATCGGTTAAATTAACCCACGGTCAACCGGGGAATTAACCGGAGAATTAACCGGTGAAAAATGCTTTGACCGGTTAATCGACCGTAAAAGTGAATTCCGGTAAACCAACAAAAATATTGAAAAAAGAAAAAAAAACAACAACGACACTCCAATTATACGCGCGCGCGTTGTTTAGCAAACCTTCTCATCGGTTAACCGTTTCACCTGCGGTTAACCGGTTAAAATTGTTTTACTCGGTTAATTACCCGTGAAAAGCGGTAAATTTTTAACGGTTAATTCACCGATTAATTAACCGAAAACTCATTTAACCGTGGAAATTTTAACGATGAAGCTCACAAATTGTGAAGGCTTTCTATAAAAAATGAAAATTTTCAAGTAGAAGCTTTAATTATCTTTTTGGTCACGTCATCATGCCTCTGAAATTTCTGAAATTTCAGAAAACCATATTTCTGTTTATTCGGGTGCGTTAAATATTGAGATTTTCCAAAGAAACAAGGCTGGCAATCCGTGGGATCAGTAATCATCCAATGGGAATCAGGCTAATCAGTGAGAATGCCTCTCCTCACGGATTCCTCTCTCTCTCTCTCCCTCTCTGTGATTAATTCCCTCTCAATTTCACATTTTCTATGTTGGGTTGACGCGTTCTTCTTCGGAAAAACCGGATATACATGTCTCCATTTGGTCTTCTCCAAGAAGGTTTTTCGGTTCGGTTCTGTTTCGGTTATCGTGTGTGTGGCCAATTCGGTGTCTCCACTCCACGTCGACCGTTCGGTTTTCATCCAGCTTTGCAGAGTCCTTCCTTCGTTTAGACATCTCCGATTTCAGGCAGTGAAACAGTGACCGATTGGAAACGGAAAATTCTTGAAATCAGAAAGATAAGAACGCCTTATCTCTACCCTTAACCGGTGCAATCATCGAAGCGGAAAACGTGAAAACCTGAATTTTTACTAATTTTTGGAACATTCATTCCACTATTCAACTTTTAGTTTCGGTTTTTCTTTGGAAATATTATTTCGTTAATCGATTCCTTTCCCTTTTCGGAGAAAAATCGATCAGGGACATTGATTCTCTTCAAAAAAGTAGGAGCTCGATGGTCATTGGGAATAAAGGGCGGTGGGCGGGCAGAATCTGGCCCACTGATTGCCCAATAGGAGACCGAAATTGCCCTCGTGGTGTTTTCGTTGCCTAAGTTCTGCCAATAATTATCTGAACTTTGAGCAGCGTCGGTTGTACTGAAACTGCTCACAACCCGGCTCTCGTTGTCTGCCTATCCACGCTGACTATGAGAAGCAGAAATGAGACGAAATTGATTTGTTGGTTCATTGGTTTTTGAAAAAGCTTGAACTGTTTGGAGATCTTCCACAAGTCAAGCCAAGTCAAAGTTTGAAGGTTCACAAATCTTGGCCTAGTTTATCACAATTCTAGGCCAAACTTCGAAGATTCGCAAATTTAGGCCAACTTTCAAACAATTATAGGCCAAACTTTGAAGATTCGCAAATCTAGGCCGAATTTCAAACAATTCTAGGCAAAACTTTGAAAGATCACAAATTTAGGCCAACTTTCAAACAATTCTAGGCCAAACTTCAAAAATTCGCAAATATAGGCCAACCTTATCACAATTCTATTCCAAAGTTTGAAGGTTCACAAATCTAGCACAATTCTCTTACAATTCTAAGCCAATCTTTGAAGATTCGCAAATCTAGGCCAAATTTCAAACAATTCTAGGCCAAACCTTGAAGGATCGTAAATTTAGGACAACCTTCAAACATTTCTAATCCAAACTTTGAAGGCTCATAAATCTTGGCCTAGTTTATCACAATCCTAGTCCCATCTTTGAAGAATCACAACTCTAGCTCAATTCTCTTACAATTCTAAGTCAATCTTTGAAGGATCGCAAATTTAGGCCAACTTTCAAACAATTCTAGGCCAGAAGCAACACGTCTTTGCTCAACAATTGCGCAATTCTAGGCCAAGTCTAAGCCAAACTTTGAAAGCTCACAAATCTAGCACTATTCTCTCACAAACCTAGGTCAATCTATAATGGATCACAAGTCTAGCACAATTCTTTCGCAAATTTAGACCAAACTTTGAAGATTCACAAATCTAGCTCAATTCTCTCACAATTCTAGGCCAAACTTCAAAGATTCGCAAATCTAGGCCAAGTTACCCACAATTCTAGGCCAAACCTTGACAGCTCACAAATCTTGGCATAGTTTATCACAATTCTAGGCCAAAGGTTCATCCAGATTCCATGTTCACTATTCTTGGGCAAGTTTGCCACAAGTTTAGGGCAAGTTTTACCGAAGGCTTGTGCTAGAGCTTTGACGTTTTGCTAAGTCTAGCTTCTTTAGATACTTTAGATAGAACGTGCTCCTCGTTAAGCTACGGTAACATGCTCCAATTCGGCAATGCCGGCTCAGCCCCCCCCCCCGTATCATTTGCAGCCTCGTTCGCTATAGTCATTCTTCTCATTCGTTTTTATTTTGAATGAATGGGCCTCCGCCCCCCCCCCCCCCCAGCCCGGCTCCTCTCACCCCTCAAATCTTTGTGTTATTGGTGCCGCTATTCGGAAAATGTGTGTGCAGCCCGTATGTGGTCGTTGTGGTGGTCGTCGTCGTCGTCGTCGGCAAGTTTCCGGAAAGCCGGGAGGGCCTTCTTTCCCTCCACCAAATCCAATCGTGTCTCTTCAGTTTTCCCCCTCCGCGCACTCTCTTTCCTGCAGAGAGAGACATGGAGGGACGGACGGACGGAGAGAGAGAGAGAGAGATTCGGGGCCGCCTCCCTTTTCCTCTTCCTTTCCTCCTCCATTTCCTATTTTCGCCTTCTCCTTTTCCCCGCCGTCCTTCACTTCTTCGGTAGAGCTGCCTGCCCACTGCCTCACCCCCCCCCCCTCAGCGAATCCTGTTGTCACCGTCCGTCGGCTTTTGTTACACAGGTTTTGAGAGCCTTCTGGAGCCTCCTCACGACGCTTTTCTTCTAGGCGCCGGCTAATTTGCTATTGTCAGAGTAGGCCGACGGTGACTTCTAAGGATCTTCTATTAGAGGTGCGAGAGCAAGCTGAAACTGAATTTTGCCACGCCCAAGCATAGAGGAGAGCAAGCGCGCATTTCAAGACCTACAACAACGCTTCCATCCGAAGTTCTCTGAAAACAATGTATACGCGTAGACTAATTATCTGAAATTTCCCACAAATCCTTCGGCCTCCCTCTAATTGAAGAGCATTCTCGCCTAAAAGCAATGTAAAATTCTCGGAAATCAGTGTAAACGCGTAGACTAATTATCTGAAATTTACCATAAACCCTTCTCCCCCTAATTGAAGAGCATGATAGTCTAAAATCAATGTAAACGAAATCAATGAAATCAGTGTAAACGCGTAGACTAATTATCTGAAATCCACCTCAAATCCTTCGCCCTCCCCCTAATTTAAGAGCATGCTCGTATTCTTCTTATAGTCCTCGATTGACGGCTCTTTTAAGAGCTTTTTTCGAGTAACTGCCGGCTTTCCGTTTATGAGCCTCGCGACCCCTTCTTTTCAAGTTTCTTATTTGAGGAGTTTTGAGCTTATTATGGCGAGCATGCAACCTGCGGGAACAACGCTAGAATTCAGCTTCGTTGCTCTGCGGGCTCCTGCTTTCAAGCTTCTTCGTCAATCTTCACATGAGCGTCGATGTGTCTTCAGCGCTGCGACAAGCCAGCCAGCAGAGCTCTTTTCCGGAAGTTTTGCTCTCACACAGTGTTCATCTCGTGACTACCACCTCCGGAAGACGTTCCATCCATCCATTCCGCCCAGCGAATCTCATTCAATTTCACGTCGTCTTTCTTCGTTCTCGTTTCCGGCAGTGCAGTCTCCTGTCGATTTGGCCGCCAGCCGGCCAACCATTTTGAAGAAGAGAGTATCCGGACGAAGAGAGAGAGAAAGAGAGCGACGCGTTGCAGACGTTTCATGAAGAGATAGCGCGACGAGACGAAGAAAAAGAAGACATTACCGGACCGGAATTTGAGGTCGTGCACACACACGTTTCCACCGACGTTTGACGTTTCTCCCACCACCCCCCCCCCCCGTCCTCTTTTTTCGTCGTCTATGACAAAAATGGAAGATGAATGTATCTGTTTTGAAAAACATTTATTTATAGGCACCTGTGCTTTGTTTATATTCCAAAAACGCGTCGAATTCCTAATTTCTGGCGTTGTCCAGGCCTAGATTGGCCTAGATTGGCTTAGATTTGTGAGGGAATTGTGCTAAAATGATGAATCTCCAAACTTTGGCCTAGGTTTGTGAGAGAATTATGCTGGAGTTGTGAACCTTTAAAGATTGGCCTAGATTTGTGAATTCTGAAAATTTGGTCTAGATTTGTGAGAGAATTGTGCTAGATTTGTGAATCCTGCAAGTTTGGTCTAGATTTGTGAGAGAATTGTCCTAGATTTGTGAATCCTGCAAGTTTGGTCTAGATTTGTGAGAGAATTGTGCTAGAATTGTGAATTCTGCAAGTTTGGTCTAGATTTGTGAGAGAATTGTGCTAGAATTGTGAACCTTTCAAGTTTTGTCTAAATTTGTGAGAGAATTGTGCTAGAATGGTGAATCCTGCAAGTTTGGTCTAGATTTGTGAGAGAATTATGCTGGAATCGTGAACCTTTAAAGATTGGCCTTGATTTGTGAATCCTGCAAGTTTGGTCTAGATTTGTGAGAGAATTGTGCTAGAATTGTGAGAAACTTGTTGAGAACCCCCAACCCCTCCCCCTCGTCCATTTTTTTCGTCGTCTTTGACAAAAATGGAAGATGAATGTATCTGTTTTGAGAAAAATTATTTCTATGCACCTGTGCTTTGTTTATATTCGAAAAACGCTGCGAATTCCTAATTTCTGGCGTTTCGCATTCAAAAATTTGCATTCCTCGATGCGCCTTTAACACTGCAAGACAGACATTAAGCTCTAAGAAGCTCATCAATGGGAGTGCTTGTGCCCCCCTGAAATGGCCTTCTTTCAACGGTGTCGAGTCTCGGGTCGTCAGTTTTACCACTCATCGGCATTTGACACGAGTTTTCTGGAATTCGAGGACGAAGACATTAGCGGAACATTGCATGGGAGTTTCGTGCGGTTTTTCGAAAATCTCCACCTCCCTCCCCCATTTTCCAGGAATAGAATTGCTGAGAAATCGTACAGCGGAATGCATGTCTGTAATTAGCAAAGCTCCACAAGACTGCGTCAATCTGAGGTTCAGAAGTGTAGCACAAGCCTTCGGTGAAACTTGCCGTAGACTTGTGTTCCTTTAAAGATTGGCCTAGGTTTGTGAGAGAATTGCGCTAGACTTGTGAGCCTTTCAAAGTTTGGTTGGCTAAGATTTGAGATAGAATTAGGCTGGAATTGTGAACCTTTCATGTTTGCCCTAGAATTGTTGTAAATTTGGCCTAGAATTGTCGGAAACTTGGCTTAGATTTGTGAACTTTCAAACTTTGGCCTAGATTTGTGAACTTTCGAAGTTTGGCCTAGAATTGTGGGAGAATTGTGCTAGACTTGTAAAACTTCAAAGTTTGGCTTGGAATTGTGAGATAATTGCGCTATAATTGCAAATATTCAGGCTTTGGCTTAGAATTGTAAGAGAATTGAGCTAGATTTGTGAATCTTTCAAGTATGGTCTAGATTTGACATAGTATTAGGCCGGAATTGTGAACCTTTCAAGTTTGGGCAAGAATTGTCGGAAACTTGGCTTAGATTTGTGAACTTTCAAACTTTGGACCAGATTTGTGAGAGAATTGTGCATGACTGGTGAATCTTGAAAGCTTGATCTAGATTTGTAAGAGAATTGTGTTAGAATTATGAGCCTTTAAAGATTGGCCTAGATTTGTGAGAGAATTGTTCTAGAATTGTAAATCTTCAAACTTTGCCTCAGATTGGTGAAAGAATTGTACTAGAATGGTGAATCTCAAACTTTGGCCTAGATTTGTGGAAGGATTGTTCTAAAATTGTAAATCTTCAAACATTGCCTTAGATTTGTGAAAGAATTGTACTAGAATGGTGAATCTCAAAACTTTGGCCTAGATTTGTGGAAGGATTGTGCTAGAATTGCAAATCCTCAAACCACCTATAGTACGGCCCGTCAGGAGGATTACAGCTACCTTTCCATATTTCGATTTCGACTACGCTTCCTCCGTATTCCCACCGAAACCGGTCAACTCTGTAATCATCAATTTCTTTCATTCCTCCGCTGAACTTTTCATCGTTCCAACCACTTTCTTCATTCAACAAAAGGGAGAAAAAAACGAAAAAAAAGAGCCAACAGCGACCCAACAATCGCTTAGGAAGTTTTGCCGTTGTCGGTCGGGCGGGTTGGGTGCCAAGTTTACTTTTCGCCCATTTTTTCTAGATTCCCCTCTTCCGACATCTCTTGAATCGAAGAACTATTTCAATTGTTTGCGTAACCTCGACGGCACCGCCGGTTTTCCGTTCTTCTCCCTCTACTCGCTCTACTCTCGCCCCCTCCCCTGACTGTTTGCCATTTACTGTAAGAGCTCGACGTTTTGTTAGCCCAGATACTAATGAAATCGAAGAGGAAATGAGAGAAACAGAGTTGACGTTGAGCTGCTACTGCCTGCCTGTTGCTGCTCCGAAAAGCGGCGCTCTCGCCTCAAACTTTGACAGTTACTACTCTTTGGCTACCATTCCAATACTTTTATTCGACACCAATTTTTCATCATTTTCATCATAAAAGTCGACGAAAAGCGAGCTGCTCTTCAATTAGATGCAGCTACCGTAGTTTGCTCTTCCGCTTTCCAGAAGTTGAAGCTCTCAGCCGCTGCTATATTGCAGCCATGTTGATTAGGTAGCGCGTTGTCTGGAATAAGTCTCTGGAGCCATTAAGAACTCATGGAGGATCCCGGAATAGCCTCCATGAGTGAGAGAGCTCAGTGGAGCAGCTTTGCTGTAATTGCCGCGAACTGTAGGTGATTCTGGCTTCTGAATATCGCTTTCTTTATTATCAAATCTCATAGCCTCCATGAGTAAGATTTTCAGACGGGCTCTGGTGCAGTTGAAAACCCAGAAGCTCAGTGGAGCAACGTTGCTGAAAATTCCGCAAACTCGAGCTGATTCTGGCTTCTGAATATCGCTTTCTTTATTATCACATCTCACAGTCATAATTCAAGTCCCGCGCCCCCCCCCCCCTTCTCCGCCCCATCTGAAAAAGTTTCGAATCAATTCAGTTTTATCATCTGAATGTTGTGTTAAACGTCTTCCTTCCTTCCTTCCTGCCTCTCTGAATTCGATCCGCCGCCGCCGGCCGGGCCGTGTCTCGAATCCAGTCTCCGTCGTGTCGACTCGCTGCGCGTCTCACTTCGCCGCGCACTATTCCGCAACGCGCACACCCCCTCCAGTCGGTTCAGTTCGGATATCCGCAATCCGGATTTCGTGTTCCTTTCTCTCTCTCCTCTCGCGGCTTTTTCCTTCTTCCTTTTTCGGGCGCTGTGCGGATCAACGGCTTCTTATCTGATATGATTCGGTAGAGGCAGAAAACGCTGACGAACTGATGGCGAACAACGCGATGGGGGGACGATGGAGAAGGCGAAGAAGAAGAAGAAGCCAACCGGCCACACTCAATGTATTCCCCCCGCTGTGTTGTTTAGGACGATATTATGGCCAGTTTCATGGCGATTTATTCCCGGCTAAACGTTGTCATTCCGACGTTTTGTTGCGTTTCCATTTCTGCTTTCATTCTTCGTTTCGGTGACGATTTTACATGGGAATGACCCGACGTTCGTGATGCTGAGAATTCACCAAGAGAGCTCAGTTTTCAGAATTACAGTAGCTCGCTTCCAAATCTTTTAACTCACATGACTTTCCGGAAAGCTTTCCGGAAACCTGAATATGACTTTCAGCCGGAGAGCTTCAGTTTTCTTGAATGCTTCGTTGACAATCCATTGTCATTCGTCTGCTAGTCCTCTATAAGGATCCAACTAGGGAACCTTTCTGAAAATTCGAGCACAGGTACTTTCGACTACGCAGAATTCAGTACACATGATGTGCAAACTTCTGGAAATCGAGATATTTCGATCTGAATATACGGAGCTCTGTTCCACCATGTGTACTGAATTCTCCGTAGTCGAAAGAACCTGTTGTCCGAATTTTTAGAAAGAGTTAAGAGGATTTCTGTTGTACTTCGCTTCTGCGACCGCAGATCACAGCTAACCATGTCTTGCGATCCATTAGTTGACTTCCTTCCTTCCTCGATGTACAGACCCCACGGCTCATCCTAATTCTTGGGATGGAACTGACTTTGGAGGTTTGGAGGATGCCTTCGCGGGATTGGTCTCGTTCTTTCTAGTTATCCATGAGTCCCACGGATTCTTTCAGCGGAACCTTGATTAAGATCCGTATGTGAGCTCGGGAAGACGTGGTCTTGATGGTGTTGAACGCTTCCCGCCCAGACTGCCCGTCTCCTTCTGTGGAGTCCTGGTTCTAGCTCATTTCGTGAGTTGAGCATCCTGCGAAGCTAGACAAGCTCACCAACTCCTTCGATTTCTGTGATGGTGGTGAAGCTCGAGGCCTCGCCATTCCGTTATGATGTTTCGCTTCTCTGAGGAAAGAGAATAAAGTTTTGTGAAAGCTTTCTTCCGAATTTTCGGCTGTTGCTGAGTCAACTGTCCGCTACAGCTTAAAAGTCTTAAAATCCGGAAATGTCGGTGCTTAACGATTTCAGACTTCTGTTTGACTGACCTAAAAACGAGCATAGGTCAAACTGATTCGATTGTGCTCAGATTGCGCCTTTCTGTTCTAAGAAGACGATGCTCGCTGTTTGAATCCATTTTTGACGAATTGACCTCTTCAAAATGACTTTTAAGATTCCTCAGATTCAGCTGAAGCTGGAGTTGACAGCGACAGAATCTGCTGTGGATTAGTACCACTTAATTGACAGCTTCTGGAATTCATGCGACGTGCCACGAGGAAAATGCTTCCATTTAAGAATTTCTCTGCTTCTGGAACGAGAATCTCGTGCCAGAAGTCGTGCCCACCACGAATCTATTGAATTTCTTGCTTCCCGAGAAGATGACGTCGAAGACAAAGCCAATACCAGATGGTATCCAAAAGAGGTACCGTACCCATTCTAGTAGACAAGCATGTCGGTCTGCCGAGACTACTGAGCCACGTGACCATTGCTGAGGTTTCGTGCGGGTCTCATGATTCCGCACACGATGTGTTTGTCCTCTCTAACTGCGCTCTCACGTCCCGGTTTGAACTGTTTGATGTGAGTGCCAGACGAAAAGATCACGTTTTCTGTGGCTGATGCGGTGGAGCGTGTAAGGCTTCTACGAAAGACGAAATCTCGTCTCGTCTGGTCTTCGTCAACGTCTAGAAGACGCAGAGATAGACATTGTGTGGGTATACATGCAAGACGAACGAAGACGAGACGAAAGGATTCTCCACGAAAGACGATCGACTTGTTTCGTATTTCGGTGTTGCTGCTATATCATTTCCATTGATTTTAAGCTTTGCTTAATCCCCACGAGCCTCTGTGCTTAATAGTCCAGCTGAAGACAATCAGGAAATTCGCATTAGGGTTATCTCGAGCATATTAATAGCATCTTCCGGGTCTTAGAAGAGTTAGTGCACAGTCTCTTAACAAAAGAGCACCAGCGGCTCAAAATTCGGTGACTATTCTTCACTATTGTATGCATTGATGCTCAGCGGGCGTCACTGGCCTCGTGTCAATGGTCGTCAAAGTTCGCAATGTCGGCCATATATGGAGCAACACCGCATGTTGCACCTCGGCTTCATCGTGATGACAGAGATGATGAAAGAAGATGCTCCGAGCATGATCTTCCTGCCCCAGAAATTCAAGCCAAAAGATGCTGAATCGTAGTCCTTATGCACATCTCGGAGACTGGTGTGAGTCCTCGATTTCAAGCGCGCTTCGATGCGTAGACCGTTTCAAAACCTTTTTCTTTCTGAAACATCTGAAACTGTAGGTGAGACTACACATCCGGTTTTGAAATGGCCGGTTGCGAAACACCCGAACCACCACGGGTCGTATCTGTCGTTTTCATCGTTTCCTGGTGAACAAATGCCTAATTTAAAGGCGCAGAAGCCATTTCGGATTTCCCGACAAGCAATGAGATGATACCAGAGAAGGGCGGAATTCTGGATTCCGCAATCCGCGTTCCGGATTCCGTGAAAAAATTTTTTCCGTTTTCCGGATTCTGAGTTCCCAAAATCCAATTCCGCCCTACTCTGCAGAGAAGGGCGGAATTCCGCATTCCGCCGTTTTTTTTCTGCAGTTTTTCTTACCGTACTTCTCACGGTTTATCTCATACCGTAGGACGCGCAGACGCGCTTAAATGAATTTAAGAATGCTGAAGCTGGAGCAAGCTCTGCGCAGCGCAAATCTGAAAATCTGTAGATTGACCAGAAGCGTTCTGATAAACCCCTTTATTAACGTTTGAACTATAAAAACCTCTAATTACAGAGAAAGCAATCCTCCAATCCTCACTATCCGGTTTCCTTGTTCCTCTAAAGCGCTCTTCAGTGAGCGTGTCGATTGCGATCCGCACTTGGCGTATCATTTTGAGCATCTGATTCCTCCCACCGTCCTCCCCCCCCCCCCGCCGCTCCGCCTCTCCTTCTGAAATTTTCGTCCTTCATCCCATCTTGCTTCCCGCTTCCGTACAACTACTGGTTTCATTCTTCGTCTCTCTGCTTGATGGCAGGCAGGCAGGCAAGAAGATTTCCAGCAGCAGCAGCAGCGGCAGCGTCAGTGGCAGGCAGCAGCAATCATGAGTATGTCGATGCCCTACTCTAGTTTATCATCAGATTAGATTACGAACGATCTTCCGTTTTCGACACAGAAAGAGTGTAAACGTTTTATTACATACAGAAATGGAGACCAGCGAATGTCGTACAACTGGAAAACGAAGCGAACAGAACACAATCGCCTTCTAGACACTTCGCGCTGCGTTCCTCTCCTCCTCAGGAATTTCAGCTTCCGCGGAGCCTAGAGCATTTCTAATAGAATGTAGAGCTCACTTCCTCCGTGACTTTCAGCGCGTGGCTCACGCAAATTAGTCGCTAAGAAAAAGTGATTTGAACTATGCCCCATCTAGCCCCCACCTTCACATCACAAACGAGACTCCATTTACCGTATTCTTGAATCCTCATTCAAATCACTTGGAGTACGGTAGCTTCCAATTTGCTGCTCTCCTTTAAAGTCTCTTTTAACTCGTCTTCAACTCCTCTAATTAAGAAGAAAATCCTGATTTCGAGGTTTTCCTTCAAGTAATTTAAGTGTAAAGTCAAATGAAACCAAAGATGCGCAACGCCAGACCAAACTTTGCACAACTCCGCAAATTTACGAGACCACGCCCAGCGATCCATGTTTCAGAGTGTGAGCAAGTAGAGCGAATAAGAAGCCTTGTTGAGCAGAAATATGCCGAACTCTGGTTATTATCTGAACGCTCTCGTCTCTCGCGTTTTTGGGAAATTGAAGTCTTTGCTCAACAATTGCGCAATTCTAAGCCAAACTTTGAAGAATCACAAATCTAGCACAATTCTCTCGCAAATTTAGACCAAACTTGAAAGGTTCACAAATCTAGCACAATTCTCTCGCAAATTTAGACCAAACTTGAAAGGTTCACAAATCTAGCACAATTCTTTCGCAAATTTAGACCAAACTTGAAAGGTTCACAATTCTCTCGCAAATTTAGACCAAACTTTGAAGATTCACAAATCTAGTACAATTCTCCTACAAATCTAGGCCAATCTTTGAATATTCACAATTCTAGCACAATTCCCTCACAAATCTAGGCCAAACTTTGAAGATTCACAGGTGTAACACAATTCTTTCGCAAATTTAGACCAAAGTTTGAAGGCTCACAAATCTAGCACAATTCTCTCACAAATCTCGACCAAACTTGAAAGGTTCACAAATCTAGCACAATTCCCTTACAAATCTAGGCCAAAGTTTGAAGACTCACAAAACTAGCACAAGTTTCAGATAAGACTTGTGGAGTTTTGCTGAGCGTGACATCTGCAGTGTCCGCCAGGACGCGCTTACTGCTCATTTCGAAACCCTTCACTTTTAAGGCAGGACGTTTCAGCACCTGACGCTTCTGACTCTCCAGAAACCCTTATTTGGCGACGTGCTTCTGAAGCGGTGAATTGCCAGCGCATAGGTCCTCTAAATGCTTTAATTGTTTCTCCTCCGCGAGCTCTCTAGCTTCCTTCTATTGAGCATAATTTTCCCTCTTCTAGCTTTGTCTCTCGCCTTACTCTATCTGACAATCGTCGCGATTTTCAGATGGCTTTTCAGCCTGCCTTCAACGCCCGTCTAATAAACGAGGTGCGTAAGTACCCGTGCCTTTACAACCACTCGAGACGTGGCAGTGGTGATACGATGGAGCGTCAGCGACTCTGGGAGTCCATCGCCAAGAACATCGACCCGAATTGTGTGGCCGAGTTCGCCAAGAAGCGATGGTTGCAGCTGCGAGATCGATATCGGAAGGAGCTGAAGATCGCGATCAAAAACGGATTTGTGACGCCCGTCCGATGGTGTTACTTCAATCAGCTGTCGTGGCTGGATCCATTCTTGAAGGATAACATGTGAGTCGTTACGTGTCGAGCAATGCACAAAGAGCCCTGAATTTTTCATTGTTTTCAAGTTTTACCTTAAAAAGAACGGCATGTCCCTTTAAAATAGTGAAGATACTTTTTCCGAGGTTTTACGTAATCTCTTGGGCAATAGGTGTATGCACACGAAGCGCCACACTTGACGACAGCTCGCTCAAAGAAATTAAAGAATTAAATATTCACTGAAATGCTCCGTTTCCAGAGGCCAAGTTGCCGACGAAGGCAAGAAATGCGGCAAATCAGACTCGTTTGAGGAAGCGTCGACGGCGCCGTTCAGCTGGTTTGGGTTTCCGAATTTGAGCGCGATCAAGGACGAGATCGACGACGACGATGGCGATCCGGCGCTGGAATCGTCTGTCTTGGACAAGCTGCTTGCTCAGGCCGCCCAACGGCTCGACAGCATCTCACCGGAAATTGAAAACGACGAGTCAGGGACACAAAGTCTGGATGGAAACGCGGACATAGATGGCGTTGATGGGGATGAAGGGAATCTGGAAGAAGACGACATCAAGCTGAAACCGGATGACGAAGATTTCGCACGAGACGACGAAGAGAACGAGCACATGGAAAAGCCGACGAAAAGCCAGGCGATCGTGATGCTGACAGAGGTCATCAACGCGCAAAACGCGCACGTCGCCGCACAACAACAGAAGCCGTCCGTCGAGACGCTCATCGCCGCGAATCAAGCGCGATTTGCTCACCATCTAGCCGCACAGTTAAGCGGAATGAGCTCAATGCTCAATGGAGCCAGGAAGTCGGAGAGTGCGGCGACTCCGGTAATCGTGGCGACGCCGCCGCCGCCTCCGACGTCTTCGTCGTTGAGCACGAGCCATTTTCACCCGTACAAAGATGCGCCCAGAAGTCGACATCACTCGAGGCATACGGAGAATGTGATGAGGCATCATTTACAGCAGGTTTTCACATTTATTTCTGCTTTAAAATTCAAAATTTCAAAATTTTAAAATTTCATAGAAAAACGATTTTTGCTTCTGGAAATCCGAGCTTCGGTATAGCTCAAAAAGGATTCTGAAAATCTGGAAATTTCCTTTCTCAACTTCCGCTTTCTCTGTATTAAAATAAGCCGCTAATAGGGGAAAAAAAACTGTAACGCAGCCCCCCCCCCCCTCGATTCTTAAGTTTAACCACAGCTGGCGCCGTCTTTGTTTATAAGGTCTTCTATTAGAGGAGAGTTTAGACTTCCGTTATGCGCTTCCTCATCCCCCCCCCCCCACTGACGTCTTCTTCTCGCCCTTTCGACACGGCTTCAAGAAGGAAGAATCCAGAGTTCACTGTTCATTTCGAAATTTTTCAGGTTGGTCGTGCGGCGCTGGAATGGCTTAACGATGAGGACCTATTGTACAGCAGAATAATCGGTCTGAAACTGAAGAAGATGGATCCGAAGAAAAGGAAAAAGGTGAGTCAGCGTCTCCCTCCCCTCCCCCCCCTCCTCCCCGGCCTCTGAAAGCGCACTCTCCATTTTTCCAGGTGCGCCATCAAATAATGTCTCTTCTGGAAGAAACCGAAGACCATGGAGACAACGATGACTCGTGTAGCTCGCACAGCCCGTCAGCTCGTGACAACGACGAGGAGTGCACCGTGGAGCCCATAGAAAATGAGATTCCGTCGACGACGCAGCAGTGCTAGGCTGCTCTTTCCAGCTTCGTTACCTCTTCCGTCCAAGGTGCTCCCCCCCCCCCGCCCCCCCCCACCCCGTAGAATTGTTCGGTAGTGTGGTCAGTATTTGGTCTAGTCAGCGCATTCGTTTTCCCACATTTTCCCTATCAATAACCGCTCTGCTCAGTCTATCTGAGAGCCGCGAGAGTATCACAAAACCCCACCCCATCTTCTTGCCTGTATATTTTTGAACCGCAATAAACGTGTATTTCTGAAACAAAAAAGAGCGCCGAGAGCATCTTCTACGGGGTGGCTGATAAATAGTGTTACACGTTTGAAACGTCATAAATGTCTTCAAACGAGTTCAATTTTCCTCAAAATTTGCACAAAAGCTTATTGAAATGATACAAAAATATGTGCTAACAATCGTTTTCAAATCGCCCTCCTTTGGCCCTTCACCACGGCTCTCAACCTCTTCGGGGAAGCGTCCAAATACAGTACCCCGGCCATAAAGGTATAAATATTATGGTTCCCATCAGAGAAGGGCGGAATTCCGGATTCCGCCGTTTTTTTTTTCATTCCGTCTTCCGGATTCCAGATTCCGTAAAAAAAAATTGTTTTTTCCGTTTTCCGCATTCCGGATTCCGCGATATGGTGTTTTCATCAGGGAAGAGCGGAATTCCGGATTCCGCCGTTTTTTTTTTCATTCCGTCTTCCGGATTCCAGATTCCGTGAAAAAATTGTTTTTTCCGTTTTCCGCATTCCGGATTCCGCGATATGGCGTTTTTATCAGAGAAGAGCGGAATTCCGGATTCCGCCGTTTTTTTTTCATTCCGTCTTCCGGATTCCAGATTCCGCGAAAAAATTGTTTTTTCCGTTTTCCGCATTCCGGATTCCGAGTTCCCAAAATCCAATTCCGCCCTACTCTGCTTCCCATTCGAAACACCGTCACTGTCGCTGCCCCCCCCCCCCCAGTTTTTCTTGCTCCAGGAGCATTTTCAGCTCTTTCAGACATAAGTTACCGGCTTCTGATTACATTGCTTAAAAATCAGATTGATTCGTTCTATTATCGCCGTAAATCCGACATTTTTTCAAGCCCGCGAAAATCGGGATTTGAATTTAGAGGCTCCGCCCATTTCATCATCAGAGCGCATTTGCTATGCGCGATATATTTTTTGAATTTTTATTTTTTCTTCTGAATTTTCAGAATTAAACTGGATTAAAACAACGAAATTGTATTAATCGTGAATTTTTTTACACGTTTCTTCGAATGTTTAAATATATCAATTTGCGTCATTTATTTTTTTTTCGTTTCTTTTGATAAAAATATATCGCGCATAGCAAATGCGCTCTGATGAAGAAATAGGCGGAGTCTCTAGATTCAAATCCCGATTTTCGCGGGCTCGAAAAAATGTCGGAACTTTTTTACGGCGATAATATATCGATTGAGATATTGGCGAAAACCCATAATATTAATACCTTTATGGCCGGTACTGCATGAACAAAGAGGGGCTGACAACCTATGTATAAATCGAAATAACTGGAGTGCTCACCCAGTTGATTTCAAAGATGTTCTCCGCTTAAATCATTTCAGAGATAGTGCTGCTGGAATTATATTATAATAAATAAAACTGTGCGACCAGTGCTAACCAGGCTTGACAATCAGAATGGCGTCGAGGATATCGGCCATCGAGGATATTCAGCCAAATCGAATGAATGCTCTAGTCTACTTAGAAATCTGAAACTAAAATGCTCGAAGAGCTCTCGACTTTCACAACTGGATTCAAGCATAATTACAGACTCAAACTGTTCCGGCCATAAAGGTATTAATATTATGGGTTTTCGACAATATCTCAATCGATATAGAACGAATCAATCAGATTTTTAAGCAATGTAATCAAAAGCAGGTAACTGATATGTCTGAAAGAGCTGAAAATGCTCCTGGAGCAAGAAAGATTCGGGGGGGGGCAGCGACAGTGACGGTGTTTCGAATGGGAACGGTTTATGGTTTTTCGACCATTTCTCATTCGATATTGAACGGATCAATCTGATTTTTTACACAAAATATTGAAAATACTGATATATTGTTGCTTAATGAATAATCTGTGAAAAAATCAGATTGATTCGTTTTAAAACGAATGAGATAATGTCGAAAAACCATAATATTAATACCTTTATGGCCGATACTGTAGTTGGCATCTGAGTAGGGCGGAATTGGATTTTGGGAACTCGGAATCCGGAATCCGGAAAACGGAAACAATTTTTTTTCACGGAATCCGGAATCCGGAAACAATTTTTTTTCACGGAATCCGGAATCCGGAAAACGGAAAACGGAAAAAATTTTTTTTTCACGGAATCCGGAATCCGGAAAACGGAAAACGGAAACAATTTTTTTTCACGGAATCCGGAATCCGGAAAACGGGAAAAAAATTTTTCACGGAATCCGGAATCCGGAAAACGAAAAAAAATTTTTTTCACGGAATCCGGAATCCGGAAAACGAAAAAAAAATTTTTTCACGGAATCCGGAATCCAGAAAACGGAATGAAAAAATCGGCGGAATCCGGAAAGCGGAATCCGGAATTCCGCCCTTCTCTGGTCGGCATCCATTTCGTCCTCCCAGGCTGTGACAAGTGCGACTTTCAGAGCGTTAGCGTAGTTTTTGATGGAAACCTTTAAACGGCGTAGTCTAGAGGATTCACGCGGGCCGCAGGCCGTCTTGTTGGAAGCGCCATTCGGCTCCATCCTTCTGAAGATTCTGAAGATAAAATTGCGAAAAAATTAAAGAAAAAAAGCGCATTTTGAAAAAGAAAACAAACGTGGAATCTAAAACTGACGACTCGTTTAATTTTTTTTTTTTTACAAAAGCCTCTTTCATTTCATTTCTTTCCTAATTATTGCGCTTCGATCTTCAAAAATGCGAATTGTGAATGATGACAAAGGATTTCGACCGGAATGGGAGACAATGAACACTTTTAAATTGGTAATGTCCTTTAGCGGTGATTTATGGGAAAACGAAAAGCCAGCCATGATTGTAATGGAAGAAAAATGGAAGAAAAGCAAAAAAAAATATTATGGAGGCGGAACCGAACCCACACGCGCAGACTCCCATTCCACCCTCTTCCCGCATCGACCACCGGTGCTTGAGATAGTCAGCGTGGAGAATGCATATAGGAAAGATTTGATTCGATTTGTTGAGCGGGCCAATAAAAGTCGATTTTGGAATTGATCGATTCCATCGATTCAACTTGATTCGAATCGCGATTGAATAAAAATCGAATCGATTCAATTTTGAATCGATTCAGTTCGATTCGATTCGATAAAATCGAATCAACAAAAATAGTGCAAATGCGCTCTACCGACCAATGCCTTCGGCGGCGGTTTGAAATCGTATTTTTTATCGCTTTCATTCAGATTGCGTTTTTGAAGCAATTATGCGTTTTTTTTTACACTTTTCTACGATTTTTCACGTTTTGTTTTCGTTTTCACTAAAAAACAGTTAAAAATACGATTTTAAGCCGCCGCCAAAGGCATTGTTCGGTAGAGCGCATTTGCACTATCTTTGTTGATTCGATTTTATCGAATCGAATCGAACTGAATCGATTCAAAATCGAATCGATTTAAATTCGAATAAAATCGAATCGATTCGATTTTTATTCAATCGCGATTCGAATCAAGTTGAATCGATTGAATCGATTGAATCGATCAATTCCAAAATCGACTTTTATTGGCAGACAACAGAAATACGCGCAAAAAATGTCTAAAAAAGGAAAAAGTGACTAGGTAACAAAAAAAGAAAAATCAAAAAAAAGTTCTATGGAGGAGGAACCGAACCCGCATATCCAGACTCCCATCCCGCGCTCTTCCCGCCTCGGCCACCGCTGCTTGACTCAACCAACGTGGATGAATGCATATAGGAAAGATGGGGAATGAAGGGGGCGAGTAAGGGGCGCGGTCTTCACCCGAGCCCGCGAAAATCGGAATTTGAATTTAGAGGCTCCGCCCATTTCATCATCAGAGCGCATTTGCTATGCGCGATATATTTTTTGAATTTTTATTTTTTCTTCTGAATTTTCAGAATTCAACTGGATTAAAAGAACGAAATTGTATTAATCGTGAATTTTTTTACACGTTTCTTCGAATGTTTAAATATATCAATTTGCGTCATTTATTGTTTTTTTCGTTTCTTCTGATAAAAATATATCGCGCATAGCAAATGCGCTCTGATGATGAAATAGGCGGAGCCTCTAAATTCAAATCCCGATTTTCGCGGGCTCGAAAAAATGTCGGAACTTTTTTACGGCGATAATAAAAACGATGGGAAATATACTCTTTTCTAACAGTTTTTCGATTTTTTTTTTCTGAAAAGTGAAAAAATGTGAACGAAAGAAAAAAAAGCCCACAAATATTTTAACAGTATTAACAAACAATTGTACAAAAAAAATGACTAAAAACCATTGGATCCCCCCCCCCCCCCCCCAAACTGAAAAAGCGCCGAGAACCAGTGTGTCGTTTCGAAAAATTATTTCTCGAAAAATGCGTTTTTCGAAAAATTCTCGAAGAATTTTTCTCGTTCATTTTTCGAAAATTTTTCGAAAATTTTCGGAAATTTCTCGAAAAATCCTCGAAGAATTTTTCGAGAAATCACGAAAAATTATTTGAATGGAAATACGATAAACACCGCGCTTTGCGTTATTTCGGAGTGTCGTTCGAACTAGTTTATTATTATTTTTTATCGAAATGTTCTTTTTTTCGAGAATTTTCGAAATTTTTCGAGATTTTTTCGGAAAATTTTTCGGAAATTTCTCGAAAAATCCTCGAAAAATTTTTCTCATTAATTTTTCGGAAATTTTTCGAGAAATTTTTCGAAAAATTCTCCAAAAATTCTCGAAAGATCATCAAAAAACATTTTTCGGAAATTTTTCGAGAAATTTTTCGAAAAATTCTCCAAAAATTCTCGAAAGATCATCAAAAAACATTTTTCGAGAATTTTTCGGAAATTTTTCGAGGATTTCTCCAAAAATTCTCGAGAAATCATCAAAAAACATTTTTCATGAATTTTTCGGAAATTTTTCGAGGATTTCTCCAAAAATTCTCGAGAAATCATCAAAAAACATTTTTCATGAATTTTTCGGAAATTTTTCGAGGATTTCTCCAAAAATTCTCGAAAAATCATCAAAAAACATTTCTCGAGAATTTTTCTGAAATTTTTCGAGGATTTCTCCAAAAATTCTCGGGAAATCATCAAAAAACATTTTTCGAGAATTTTTCTGAAATTTTTCGAGGATTTCTCCAAAAATTCTCGGGAAATCATCAAAAAACATTTTTCGAGAATTTTTCTGAAATTTTTCGAGGATTTCTCCAAAAATTCTCGGGAAATCATCAAAAAACATTTTTCGAGAATTTTTCTGAAATTTTTCGAGGATTTCTCCAAAAATTCTCGGGAAATCATCAAAAAACATTTTTCGAGAATTTTTCTGAAATTTTTCGAGGATTTCTCCAAAAATTCTCGGGAAATCATCAAAAAACATTTTTCGAGAATTTTTCTGAAATTTTTCGAGGATTTCTCCAAAAATTCTCGGGAAATCATCAAAAAACATTTTTCGAGAATTTTTCTGAAATTTTTCGAGGATTTCTCCAAAAATTCTCGGGAAATCATCAAAAAACATTTTTCGAGAATTTTTCTGAAATTTTTCGAGGATTTCTCCAAAAATTCTCGGGAAATCATCAAAAAACATTTTTCGAGAATTTTTCTGAAATTTTTCGAGGATTTCTCCAAAAATTCTCGGGAAATCATCAAAAAACATTTTTCGAGAATTTTTCTGAAATTTTTCGAGGATTTCTCCAAAAATTCTCGGGAAATCATCAAAAAACATTTTTCGAGAATTTTTCTGAAATTTTTCGAGGATTTCTCCAAAAATTCTCGGGAAATCATCAAAAACCATTTTTCGAGAATTTTTCGGAAATTTTTCGAGGATTTCTCCAAAAATTCTCGAAAAATCATCAAAAAACATTTCTCGAGAATTTTTCTGAAATTTTTCGAGGATTTCTCCAAAAATTCTCGGGAAATCATCAAAAAACATTTTTCGAGAATTTTTCTGAAATTTTTCGAGGATTTCTCCAAAAATTCTCGGGAAATCATCAAAAAACATTTTTCGAGAATTTTTCTGAAATTTTTCGAGGATTTCTCCAAAAATTCTCGGGAAATCATCAAAAAACATTTTTCGAGAATTTTTCTGAAATTTTTCGAGGATTTCTCCAAAAATTCTCGGGAAATCATCAAAAAACATTTTTCGAGAATTTTTCTGAAATTTTTCGAGGATTTCTCCAAAAATTCTCGGGAAATCATCAAAAACCATTTTTCGAGAATTTTTCTGAAATTTTTCGAGGATTTCTCCAAAAATTCTCGGGAAATCATCAAAAAACATTTTTCGAGAATTTTTCTGAAATTTTTCGAGGATTTCTCCAAAAATTCTCGGGAAATCATCAAAAAACATTTTTCGAGAATTTTTCTGAAATTTTTCGAGGATTTCTCCAAAAATTCTCGGGAAATCATCAAAAACCATTTTTCGAGAATTTTTCGTAAAAATTTCTCGAAAAATGTCTCGAAATGCTTTCGAAACGACACACTGCCGAGAACCGTCCAAAAATAATTCATATTTTCAGGTTATATTTTTTGGTGGACTTTTCTGGGCAGCCTTCACTCTAATCTTTGGGCTCTACAACTACTGCGGAATCAACAAGCCGCCACCGGCCATCTCTTTTGATGAAGCGCTTTGTATGGTGAGGATTCAAAAATTAAAGAATTAGGAAACTCACGGAGAAAGAGAGAAATGCGCAAAACATGGTTTTTTTAAGGAAGAAGAAGCTTTGATGGCATCTCAGCGTTCAACTGCAAAATCGTCGGCGACAATCAGTTCAAGGAGCACTTAAAATGATATTTGAATAGAATTCTCAATAAAATTTCTGAAAAAAATCGTTTCCTCTGAATTAATTCTGGAGCAGTGTGTCGTTTCGAAAAATGATTTCTCGAAAAATGCGTTTTTCGTAAAATTTCCGAAAAATTCTCGAGAAATGTTTTTCGTTGATTTCTCGAGAATTTTTCGAGGATTTTCGAAATTTTTCGAGATTTTCTCGAAAATTCTTGAGAAATTATCAAAAAACATTTCTCGAGAATTTTTCGGAAATTTTTCGAGGATTTCTCCAAAAATTCTCGAGAAATCATAAAAAACATTTTTTCGAGAATTTTTCGGAAATTTTTCGAGGATTTCTCCAAAAATTCTCGAGAAATTATCAAAAAACATTTTTCGAGAATTTTTCGAAAATTTTTCGAGGATTTCTTCAAAAATTCTCGAGAAATCATCAAAAAACATTTTTCGAGAATTTTTCGGAAATTTTTTGAGGATTTCTCCAAAAATTCTCGAGAAATCATAAAAAACATTTCTCGAGAATTTTTCGGAAATTTTTTGAGGATTTCTCCAAAAATTCTCGAGAAATCATAAAAAACATTTCTCGAGAATTTTTCGGAAATTTTTGGAGGATTTCTCCAAAAATTCTCGAGAAATCATAAAAAACATTTTTCGAGAATTTTTCGGAAATTTTTTGAGGATTTCTCCAAAAATTCTCGAGAAATCATAAAAAACATTTTTCGAGAATTTTTCGGAAATTTTTCGAGGATTTCTCTAAAAATTCTCGAGAAATTATCAAAAAACATTTTTCGAGAATTTTTCGGAAATTTTTCGAGGATTTCTCCAAAAATTCTCGAGAAATCATCAAAAAACATTTCTCGAGAATTTTTCGGAAAAATTTCTCGAAATGCTTTCGAAACGACACACTGTTCTGGAGATCAGCGTCTGAAAACTATGAGAGCTTGTGAATTTATCGAAAAATAATTATATATATTTTTTGAAAGTTTTTCTTTTAAAACAAATATTTAAAAACAATTAAAACAAGATGTGAAAAAAACAAGATGTGAAAAATGAAAAATAAATAAATAAATTCTCAATTAAAAATAAATAAAAATAAATAAATATTTTCACAAAATCCGGAAAACGGAAAACAATTTTTTTCACGGAATCTGGAATCCGGAATACGGAAAAAATATTTTTTCACGAAATCCGGAAAACCGGAAAAAATTTTTTTCACGGAATCTGGAATCCGGAATACGGAAAAAATATTTTTTCACGGAATCTGGAAAACGGAAAACGGAAAACAATTTTTTTTACGAAATCCGGAAAACGAAAAACGGAAAAAAACATTTTTCACGGAATCTGGAATCCGGAATACGGAAAAAATATTTTTTCCATTTTTTTTTGCTTTTCTGATTTTTCTTCTTTTTTTTTAAATTTAATTGGATTAATTAAAAATTTTACGATTTATGGGCTGAAAATACACAAATCATGTTTAAAAAAAAACCAATATAAATGAATTTAAATTACCTAATTAATTGATTTATTGAAAAATTTGTGAATTTTTTTTCATTTCTTCTTCCTCTGTTTGCTTTTTGTCTCATTTAAGAAAAATCGATGGCGCTTTGCATTTTTTCAATTGTCAAATGCCCATTCCGGTCATTCCGGTCAATGAATCCTAAAGATGACCATTCTGATGTATTCTATTTCGAAATGACTCACATCAGAAGGTGTAAAATGTTAAAAGGTATGAGTGTTCCATGATCATTGTGGGTATTTCTCCTTTTCACTGGTTTTTTTCCTAGCACGATGTATCATCACTTTTCCGGCAGTCCAGAACGCTCGCCTACACGACTGTTGGTTTCTACTTACTGTTAACCAGAGAAGGGCGGAATTCCGTATTCCGCATTCCGGATTCCGCCATTTTTTTCATTCCGTTTTCCGGATTCCGGATTCCGTGAAAAAATGTTTTTCCGTTTTCGGTTTTCCGGATTCCGAGTTCCCAAAATCCAATTCCGCCCAACTATGAGTTTTAATACTTTATTCTCAATTGTTATGAAAAGTATAATTTTTTGATCTCCCGCAAAAATTAATGGTTAACATTCCGGATTCTGCCGTTTTTTTCATTCCGTTTTCCGGATTCCGGATTCTGTGAAAATTTTTTTTTCCGTTTTCCGGATTTTATTGGCAGACAACAAAAATACGTTTAAAAAAACACAAAAAAAAGAATTCCGCCTTTTTCTGATAAAAATACCATATCGCGGACTCCGGAATACGGAAAACGGAATGAAAAAACGGCGGAATCCGGAATTTTAATCATTAATTTTTGCGGGAGTTCAAAAAAGTATACTTTTCACAACAATTGAGAATAAAGTATTAAAACTCATAGTTGGGCGGAATTGGATTTTGAAAACTCGGAATCCGGAATCTGGAATCCGGAAAACGGAATGAAAAAACGGCGGAATCCGGAATTCCGCCCTTCTCTGCTACCTAGATCTACCTAGTATTGGTTTCTACTTACTGCTAACACCTTCTAGCGACATTTCGCCATTGGGCGCTATCTTAGTTGGGGGGGGGGGAGGGGTCTAATGGTTTTTCGATTTTTTTTTTGGATTATTTTTGTTTCTGAAAATGCAATTTGGTATTATAACCAGTGTGCGTTACCGAAAACAGATGACAAAATTTTTTTCAAAAAAATCAAAAAACTCCTGACTCAGCAAAGAATATTTCGAGCTTCTTCAACTTTTTGGTACCGAATAGATGACGAAGAATTTATCTATTTTTTCGATCTGAAAAAGAGATGTTTGCAAGAAATTTAAGGTAAAACTTTACTTCTTTGAAAATTGAATTGAGAGCACATTGAAGAGGAGAGGAGCGAATGTTTACTTTTTAGCGGTTTTTTTTAAATTTATTCCAAGATTTTTTGCAAAAACCTATTATCGCCGTAAAAAAGTTCCGACATTTTTTCGAGACCGCGAAAATCGAAAAAAGCTCCGCCCATTTCATCATCAGAGCGCATTTGCTATGCGCGATATATTTTTTGAATTTTTATTTTTTCTTCTGAATTTTCAGAATTAAACTGGATTAAAAGAACGAAATTGTATTAATCGTGAATTTTTTTACACGTTTCTTCGAATGTTGAAATATATCAATTTGCGTCATTTATCTTATTTTTTGTTGTTTTTTCTGATAAAAATATATCGCGCATAGCAAATGCGCTCTGATGATGAAATGGGCGGAGCCTCTAAATTCAAATCCCGATTTTCGCGGGCTCGAAAAAATGTCGGAACTTTTTTACGGCGATAATACAAAATATTCAAAAAAATATAGTCCATGGGTTTTTTTCATTTCATAGTCAGCTTTTTAGCAAGAAAAAATTAATTATTTTTATGACGATGCGCTGAAATAACGATATCGTGCGCATTTTCATTTTCATTTTACGTTGATATGTATTATCGCCGTAAAAAAGTTCCGACATTTTTTCGAGCCCGCGAAAATCGGGATTTGAATTTAGAGGCTCCGCCCATTTCATCATCAGAGCGCATTTGCTATGCGCAATATATTTTTATCAGAAGAAACGAAAAAAAATAAATGACGCAAATTGATATATTTAAACATTCGAAGAAACGTGTAAAAATATTCACGATTAATACAATTCTCGTTCTTTTAATCCAGTTTAATTCTGAAAATTCAGAAGAAAAAATAAAAATTCAAAAGATATATCGCGCATAGCAAATGCGCTCTGATGATGAAATGGGCGGAGCCTCTAAATTCAAATCCCGATTTTCGCGGGCTCGAAAAAATGTCGGAACTTTTTTACGGCGATAATATTATGATTGAAAACATGATATTTTTCCAACATTTCTATTCGGCGTTTTTTTTTTTGAAATTGTCTAAAAAATAACATTGCTTAAAGACTAATAGTGTGAAAAAAAAATAATGAACTCAGACTTTTTTTTGAAGAAGTAACCGCGTGCCAACACTTTGCATAAAGGTGTGCCAGACAGTTGCAAAAGTGGGAAGAGCTTACTAAAAATGTTTTTTTTTTTTGAATTGCAAATAACTGGAAGAATAAATTTGTGAAGTCGCATAGTGCATCGTATTTTCTAATACATGTTTTCTAAAAAAAATTCCATTTAAAAAATATGCAATTTAACGTTTCTTGATATATTTTAAAAGCTAAAAATTAAAAAAAAATTACTTTTTGTTAGCTCGCTCGTAAAAATGGATTAAGATATTTGAAAACAAATTCTCAAATTTCAAGTTAAAATGGAAATTTCAGAACGAAAGATCGAAGAAAATTGCGAAATTGCGAATAAATAGGAACCGCCCACTTTTGCAATGGCGGCGCGTTAAAAAGCAAGTTCTACGCACATCCATTTTGGTAAAATCGCCGCTTTCATATTCAATTTTCTGATATATTTTCTAAAGTGCAATCAGGCTTATCAAGCCCATTTTAAGAGACAAAAGTTGTTTCAATTGGTCTGATTTTTTATATAATGGGTATTTGTGGTGCCCTAAGTACAAAACCGTATTCAGAATTAGGCTCCGCCCCCTTCGAGTTGAGATACGGTAGGGGTGTTTCGAAACAATTTTTTTTTTCTTTTTCGAGATAACTTCGATTTCTTTTCTGGAATCGATAACCGGTCACTTATGAAGCATTTTTGTAGTTGAGAACATTTTTCTAGCTCTTTTCCTTCCAACCAAAAAATTGAAATACTTCATAAGTGACCGGTTATCGATTATATATTTTTTGAAAGTTTTTCTTTTAAAACAAATATTTTAAAACAAGATGTGAAAAATGAAAAAAGAAAAAAAAATCAATTCTGATAGCCACCATAGTTGGGCGGAGTTGGATTTTGGGAACTCGGAATCCGGAAAACGGAAAACGGAAAAAAAAATTTTTCACAGATTCCGGAAAACGGAAAACGGGAAAACATTTTTTTCACGGAATCCGGAAAACGGAAAACGGAAAAAAAAATTTTTCACAGATTCCGGAAAACGGAAAACGGGAAAACATTTTTTTCACGGAATCCGGAAAACGGAAAACGGCAAAATTTTTTTCACGGAATCTGGAAAACGGAAAACGGAAAACAATTTTTTTCACGAAATCTGGAAAACGGAAAACGGAAAAAATATTTTTTCACGGAATCTGGAAAACGGAAAACGGAAAAAATATTTTTTCCATTTTTTTTTTGCTTTTCTGATTTTTCTTCTTTTTTTTTTAATTTAATTGGATTAATTAAAAATTTTACGATTTATGGGTCGAAAATACACAAATCATGTTCAAAAAAAAACAAGATAAATGAAATTAAATTACCTAATTAATTGATTTATTGAAAAATGTGTGAATTTTTTTTCATTTCTTCTTCCTCTGTTTGCTTTTTGTCTCATTTAAGAAAAATCGATGGCGCTTTGCATTTTTCTGTTGTCAAATGCCCATTCCGGTCATTCCGGTCAATGAATCCTGTATCATCGATGTATCATCACTTTTCCGGCAGTCCAGAACGCTTGCCTACACGACTGGTGGTTTCTACTTACTGTTAACCAGAGAAGGGCGGAATTCCGTATTCCGCCGTTTTTTTCATTCCGGATTCCGTGAAAAAAATTTTTTTTTTTTTTTTCCGCCGTTTTTTCATTCCGTTTTCCGGATTCCAGATTCCGGATTCCGAGTTTTCAAAATCCAATTCCGCCCAACTATGAGTTTTAATATTTTATTCTCAATTGTTATGAAAAATATACTTTTTTGATCTCCCGCAAAAATTAATGGTTAAAATTCCGGATTCCGTCGTTTTTTTATTCCGTTTTCCGGATTCCGGATTCAGTGAAAAAAATTTTTTCCGTTTTCCGGATTTTATTGGCAGACAACAAAAATACGTTTAAAAAAACACTAAAAAAAGAATTCCGCCTTTTTCTGATAAAAATACCATATCGCGGACTCCGGAATACGGAAAACGGAATGAAAAAACGGCGGAATCCGGAATTTTAATCATTAATTTTTGCGGGAGTTCAAAAAAGTATACTTTTCACAACAATTGAGAATAAAGTATTAAAACTCATAGTTGGGCGGAATTGGATTTTGAAAACTCGGAATCCGGAATCTGGAATCCGGAAAACGGAATGAAAAAACGGCGGAATCCGGAATTCCGCCCTTCTCTGCTACCTAGATCTACCTAGTATTAAAGGGTTTCATTTTGGCTAGAAAAGACTTTGCCGTTTGTTTGCTGCGGTCGCCAATCCGGTTTTCAACTACTTTCGAATGTGGTGTTTATTGATTTCTTTGTTTTTTTCCCATTTTAACATTTTTAAACGTTTTTTTTTTGGGGCGCTAGCTTAGTTGGGGGGGCAGTGGTTTTTAGTCATTTTTGGATGTTTTTTTCGCGTTTTTTTTCTGACAATGTCATTGAATATACTCGAGTAACACTAGCAATTTTAACAAAAAAATACAACAACAAAAAAAATGACCAAAAAAGAAGAAAAAAGAAAAGAAAAGGGTCTCGTGGTATCGAACCCGCAAGCCCCAGACTCCCAGCCCTCCCTCTTCCCGCCTCGGCCACCGCTGCTTGTTTATTGCAAGGTGGAGAATGCATATAGGAAAGATGGGGAATGAAGAGGGCGCGGCGCTCAGCATTTTCAGATGACGCTAACGTAAATAGCCGACACTATTTGGGAGAATGCAAACGCGCCCTACCAAACTTGCAACAAAAAAGCGGGGATTTAAATTATTAAAATTATCCAATCGTTTTTCTTTGTTTTTCAATGAGTTTTCTTCTAGAAAACATATTTTAATTAAAAAAAAGGCGCTATGGTAGTTGGTGGGTGGGAGTTAATGGTTTTTAGTCATTTTTGGAGCTTTATTCTTGATTTTTTTTCTGAAAATGGGGGCAATCTTAGTTGGCGCTCAGGATTTTCAGATCGATTCGTGAGTTTCGTGTTTTGATTCACGAATGTACGGAATCATTCCGGACTTTGACCGCTCTGATATCACTTGATTTTCCCTTGCCCGCCATCCATTAATCTTCTGATATCTGATACTGATTATCGCCAACGCAGATCTCCGTCGTTTCACGATTCTTTAAATGAACGGCCAAGCGACAGAAACTATATGAAAATGCGGTTTTCAATGGCGACGGGCTCGCCTTCTTTTCTTTTCCTTCTTTTCAAAGACGAAGACAAAAACTCGTCTTTGCTCGTCTTCGTTCGTCTTGCATTTGTCTTACGCAATAAAAAAGTTGTCAAGACACTGCGTCAGACGAATTCAAGACAAAAAGAGACCGAAATGGATTTCTAACTAGGCTTCCACAAAAGACGAAATAAGACCGTCTCGTCTAGAATTCGTCTGACGAAGTAAGACGAAGACAAGACGAAAGGATTCCTCGTCTTTCGTTGGAACATGGTTCAGATGGAGCCATCTTCCAATGCTCTGCGGAGCACACTAGTTGGTCTTGAGAGGTTTGTAGTTTGTGGCCTACACCTTTTTTAAAATTAATTTTTTTTTGACAGATTAATTGACTGATTTCACCTGTGAAAACCCTCTGGAACGCAGCTGAAATTACATATTGCTCTAGGCGCTTTTAACCGGGAATTGCGCAAGCGAGCGTCGCTGGCAAATAGAAAGCCATTTTTGCACTCGCTGGAATTCTCTAGCAGCGCACTTTTTGTGAGTTTATGTAGTAATTGAATCAACAAACACGCCAAAAACAATGCATTGAAAAACAGAAGCTTCGTGTTTTGTTCGGCGGAATTTGTGCTTGGGGGATACGTTATTTTTCTTTCATTCTTTTTCTATTGCGGAATGAAAATTTGAAAATTTGTTTTTATTAAAAAAAAATGTTTTTGTGTTTTTTTTTGTTTAAAAATCAATTTATTTTTTTAAACGCTATTATTGATAACAACAGAATTCGTAGCAAAAATCAAAAAATACAAAAAGAAAAATGTTTGAAAATTGTGAAAAAAAACGCATAATTTTTGCTTGATATATCTTGATATAGCTTTAAAATAAACATTTTGCGAAAAAATTGATAATTATAATAGAATTCAAAATGATTCTTCTCGAGACGCAGAAAACATTTTAGCCATGCGCCTTTGAAGTACCGTAATCTTTTATTCTTGTTTTTTTTCTCAGAATTCCGATCAAAATCCTCCGTTCCGTAATGTTTTTTTCGGTATTATTTCGATCGGAATATCATTTTTTAAAATTTCGAAAATTTCGGAATCACAAATTCAGTATATTTAAAATAAAATTTATAAAATAAAATTTAAAATAAAAACTTTAAAATAATATTTTTCGAAAAAATTGACAACGGGAAAAATTAATAATGAGAATTCAAAATGAATCTTCTCGAGACGCAGAAAACTTTTTAGCCATGCGCCTTTGAAGTACCGTAATCTTTTATTCTAGTTTTTTTCTCTAAATTTCTATATAAATCCCCCGTTCTGAAATGTTTTTTTCGGTATTATTTCGATCGGAATATGATTTTTAAAAATGTCGAAAATTTCGGAATCACAAATTCAATATATTTACTTTAAAATAATATTTCGCGAAAAAATTGACAATAAAAGAACATTAAAACTGAAAATTCAAAATGATTCTTCTCGAGACGCAGAAAACATTTTAGCCATGCGCCTTTGAAGTACCGTAATCTTATATTTTAATTTTTTTTTCTCTCTAAATTCTTTTATGAATCACTCTTCAGAAATACTTCATTGAAAACTTGAAAATTCCGAAAAATATCGGAATTTTCGGAATTCCGCCCTGCATTCCACTGCGCGTTAAGTATTTAAGACTTAACAAACACTGCAGCTCCCTGGTAAAAATACTTCTTTTTGTGAAAGACTTTTCGTCTCGTCTTCGTTCGTCTTGCATTCGTCTTATGTCGTTCCAACACAATGTCTATCTCTGCGTCTTCTAGATGTTGACGAAGACGAGACCAGACGAGATTTCGTCTTTCTTGGAGAATCATTTCGTCTTGTCTTCGTTCGTCTTATGTCGTCAATTAAAATGCATGTGTACCAACAAAATGTCTATCATTGCGTGTCAGACGAATTCTAGACAATGACGAAGACGAGACGAGGCGGTCTTATTTGGTCTTTCGTCTTGTTATAATGCTAAAACTATTCGACGTCTATTTGCATTACAAAACTACAGTAGCAGACAACGATTTAAGCGCATTTGGTTTTTTTTTCAGTCGCCATAACGACCGACAAAAAAATAGAGCAGGACTTCTGATGCTGAAAGGTTTTTTGCGCGCCCACAATCAGAGCTCCCTTGAAATGTGCACTGAAAACCTGAAAACTTCGGAGCTCTGCAGGTTGTGGGCGTGGCACAGAAGTTTTCAGCCTCAAAAGTCCTGCTCCGGCTCCGGATTATTGTAGAGTCTCTAGTCATGCTTGTCATTATGACGAGCATCCGACGTGGGGGGGGGGCTTTTCGCCGCCTCTTCCAGACAAATTCAATCCTCCTTTCAATCAGTGTGTCGTTTCGAAAAATGATTTCTCGAAAAATGCGTTTTTCGAAAAATTCTCGAGAAATTTTTCTCGTTGATTTCTCGAGAATTTCTCGAGAATTTTCGAGAATTTCCCGAAAACGCTTTCGGAAATTTCTCGAGAAATTCTCGAGAAATGTTTCTCGTTGATTTCTCGAGAATTTTTCGAGGATTTTCGAAATTTTTCGAAAATTTCTCAAGAAATCACGAAAAACGATTTGAATGGAAGTATGATAAACAACGCGCTTTGCGTTATTTCGGAGTGTCGTTCGAACTACTTTATTATTATTTTTTATGGTAATTTTTTTTTCGAGAATTTTCGAAATTTTTCGGAAATTTTTCGAAAAATTCTCGAAACCACACACTGCTTCCAATCAATATTTAATTACAAAAATTCTCGAGAAATTTTTCTCGTTGATTTCTCGAGGATTTCTCGTTGATTTCTCTAGAATTTTTCGAGAATTTTCGAAAATTTTTGGAAATTTCTGGAGAATTGCTAGAAAAATTTCTCGAAAAGCGATTTGAATGAAAATACGATAAACAACGCGCTTTGCGTTATATCGGAGTGTCGTTCGAACTAGTTTATTATTATTTTTTATCGAAAATTTTTTTTCGAGAATTTTCGAAATTTTTCGAGAAATCAACGAGAAACATTTCTCGAGAATTTTTCGGGAAAATTTCTCGAAAAATTCTCGAAACGACACACTGCTTCCAATCAATATTTAATTACAAAAATTCTCGAGAAATTTTTCTCGTTGATTTCTCGAGAATTTTTCGAGAATTTTCGAAAATTTTCGGAAATTTCTGGAGAATTTCTCGAAAAATTTCTCGAGAAATCGCGAAAAATGATTTGAATGGAAATACGATAAACAACGCGCTTTGCGTTATTTCGGAGTGTCGTTCGAACTAGTTTATTATTTTTTTTTACCGAAATGTTTTTTTTTCGAGAATTTTCGAAATTTCTCGAGAAATCAACGAGAAACATTTCTCGAGAATTTTTCGGGAAAATTTCTCGAAAAATTCTCGAAACGACACACTGCTTCCAATCAATATTTCCATCATTCGAAAGTACTTGGAGGTGAGTCTATTGAAGAAGCTTCATCGCCGTTTAGGAATTCTTGAAGAAGGCGTGCTCACTTAATGCTCTTCTCGCATTTTTTGACCTACGAAAGAAGCGCCCCCCCCCCCCTAACATATTTTCATAATCCAATTGCGGCGAGAATGCCGGTCACTGTATATGTTCACGTTTCGCTGGCTTCCATCCAGATCTGTCATTTCTGTTTCAACCGGTTATCTGCCTCCTCTTCTTCATCTTCTTTTTCTTTTGCAACACTTGACCGTTTGGCCGTACAGCGCGCGCGACGTCTATCTATTCGTCCGCGGCTTCCTTCATCGACATTGAGCATTGTGGTCACCCCCCCCCCCAACCTTTGCTTTCTATAGATTCGTCACTCAACTCATGAATGACTATTTCCACACAGTCTTTGTGTGTCGTTTCGAAAAATGATTTCTCGAAAAATGCGTTTTTCGAAAATTTTCCGAAAAATTCTCGAGAAATCGCGAAAAATGGTTTGAATGGAAATACGATAAACAACGCGCTTTGCGTTATTTCGGAGTGTCGTTCGAACTAGTTTATTATTATTTTTTATGGAAATGTTTTTTTCGAGAATGTTCAAAATTTTTCGAGAATTTCTCAAAAAATTTTTCTCATTGATTTTTCGGAAATTTCTCGAGAATTTTCAAACCTTTTCGAGAAATTCTCGAGAATTTTCCGAAAATTTTCGAAAATTCTCGAAAAATTTCTCGAGAAATCGCGAAAAATGATTTGAATGTAAATATGATAAACAACGCGCTTTGCGTTATTTCGGAGTGTCGATCGAACTACTTTATTATTATTTTTTATCAAAAATGTTTTTTTTTTCGAGAATTTCTCGAGAAAATTTTCTCGTTGATTTTTCGGAAATTATTCGAAAAATTTTTCGGAAATTTTTTGAGAATTTTTCGGAAATTTTTCTCGTTGATTTTTAGGAAATTTTTCGAGAATTTTTCGGAAATTTTTCGAGAATTTTTCGGAAATTTTTCGAGAATTTTTCGGAAATTTTTCGAGAATTTTTCGGAAATTTTTCTTGTTGATTTTTCGGAAATTTTTCGAGAATTTTTCGGAAATTTTTCTCGTTGAATTTTAGGAAAATTTTCGAGAATTTTCGAAATTTTTTGGAAAATTCTCGAGAAATTTTTCGAGAAATTCGCGAGAAATTTTGCAAGAAATTCTCGAGAATTTTCCGAAAAATTTCGAAAATTCTCGAAAAATTTCTCGAGAAATCGCGAAAAATTATTTGAAAGGAAATGCGGTAAACAACGCGATTTGCGTTATTTCGGAGTGTCGTTCAAACTACTTTATTATTTTTTTAATCGAATTTTTTTTTCGAGAATTTTCAAAATATTTCGAGAATTTCTCAAAAAATTTTTCTCGTTGATTTTTCGGAAATTTTTCGAGAATTTTCGGAATTTTTCGAGAAATTTTCGGAAATTTTTCGAGAATTTTTCGGAAATTTTTCTCGTTGATTTTTAGGAAATTTTTCGAAAATTTTTCGAAAATTTTTCGAAAATTTTTCGGAAATTTTTCGAGAATTTTTCGGAAATTTTTCTCGTTGATTTTTCGGAAATTTTTCGTGAATTTTTCGGAAATTTTTCTCGTTGATTTTTCGGAAATTTTTCGAGAATTTTTCGGAAATTTTTCTCGTTGATTTTTCGGAAATTTTTCGAGAATTTTCGAAATTTTTTGGAAAATTCTCGAGAAATCGCGAAAAATTATTTGAAAGGAAATGCGGTAAACAACGCGATTTGCGTTATTTCGGAGTGTCGTTCGAACTAGTTTATTATTATTTTCTATGGAAATGTTTTTTTTCGAGAATTTTCAAAATTTTTCGAGAATTTCTCAAAAAATTTTTCTCGTTGATTTTCCGGAAATTTTTCGAAAAATTTTTCGAGAAATTCTCGAGAAATCAACGAGAAACATTTCTCGAGAAAATTTCGGAAAAATTTCTCAAAAAATTTAGAAAGCAAGGCACCAGTGCCCGATGAAAAGAAAAACGGCGAATTCGCTCTTTCAGCTTTCCCTGGAAAGAGAGCAGAGAAGCAGTTTTTGGCGTGCTCCCGAAATTCATCTGAAAATATCTGAAAGCACCTGAAGCCAAAATTAATTTTGGATTTCATTTTTTTTTGTTCGGCCATATATCATTTTTTTATTTATTAAATTTCGCTTTGCCTTGAAATGAAAAAGGTGATCAATCGAGTGACGCGAGGGTTCATTTTTTAGTGTTTCCGGTCCGCTTTATTTTTTGGGCATGTTGCCCGTTAGCTGCCCATCTACGACATCCCGTTATTGCTCAAAGTTAAGGCGGAGCAAATCCGTTCTTTACGTTGCTCTGTATCATAGGCGAATGCGTTAAGAGGAATTTTAGCAGCGACGCGGGAAAATATAGGATTCTAGGATCCCCAGAAGCCGTGATTGAAGCTTTCAGAAGTGCACAGCTTTCTGCCAAAACTGGTGGGCGTACTTCTGAATTCCGGACTTCCAGTATGGTTGGGCAATGCTTTTCAGTTCTGAAAATGCTTTTGAACGGAATCAAATGTCTTACTGTAGAGCAGTGTGTCGTTTCGAAAAATGCGTTTTTCGGAAAATTTCCGAAAAATTCTCGAGAAATTTTTCTCGTTGAGTTCTCGAGAATTTTTAGAAAATTTCTCGAGAAATCGCGAAAAATGATGTGAATGGAAATACGATAAACAACGCGCTTTGCGTCATTTGGGAGTGTCGTTCGAACTACTTTATTATTTTTTTTTTTGGAAATTTTTTTTTCGAGAATTTTCGACATTTTTCGGAAACGGAAAAAATTTTTTTTTTTAAATTTTTCAAGGAATCTGGAATCCGGAAGGTGGAATGAAAAAAACGGCGGAATTGGATTTTGGGAACTCCGGAATCCGGAAAACGGAAAAAAAATTTTTTAACGGAATCCGGAATACGGAATGTAAAAAACGGCGGAAACTGGAATCCGGAAAACGGAAAAAAAATTTTTTCACGGAAACTGGAATCCGGAAAACGGAAAAAAATTTTTTCACGGAAACTGGAATCCGGAAAACGGAAAAAAATTTTTTCACGGAATCCGGAATACGGAATGTAAAAAACAGCGGAATCCGGAATGCGGAATCCGGAATTTTGATCATTTTAATCAAATTTAAACACTGTTTCTCAACAATTTTCAAAAAAAAATTTTTTCACGGAATCCGGAATCCGGAAAAAAATTTTTTCACGGAATCCGGAATCCGGAAAACGGAATGAAAAAAACGGCGGAATCCGGAATTTTAATCATTTTAATCAAATTTAAACACTGTTTCTCAACAATTTTCAAAAAAAAATTTTTTTCACGGAAACTGGAATCCGGAAAACGGAAAAAAATTTTTTCACGGAATCCGGAATACGGAATGTAAAAAACGGCGGAATCCGGAATGCGGAATCCGGAATTTTAATCATTTTAATCAAATTTAAACACTGTTTCTCAACAATTTTCAAAAAAAATTTTTTTCACGGAATCCGGAATCCGAAATCCGGAAAACGGAATGAAAAAAACGGCGGAATCCGGAATTCCGCCCTTCTCTGGAAGTCATCTTAATATAGTGGGGGGGGGTCATATTTAAATGGGAGATATGACATTGGCGCTGATAAGCTCTGTAATTTTCAGGTGGGAGGGGGGGGGGTTATCCGGTATTTATAGTTGGGGGGGGGGAATTGCTGAAATTCGGAATTTCTCGAAATGCCAATGAAAGTGAACATTGCTCGTTGGAGCCGGAACTCGCCGCTTCTGAAATATCCCCGGCAGAGCACTTGGTAGTCGATTTTTATTTTCGCACGTCCTCTATTCTATCGGAACAACCAATCTTCATTTTCAGCATCGAAAATAGAGATTCTTGATTTTCAGACATTTCCGAATCGCCGAAGCGAAGAGCATTTCTTTGTTTTTCAATATTCCAAGAATATTTTTAATGATTTTTATGGAAAATTGATGTCGCTTTGCAACTGGCTGTTTCAGAACCGCTTTAAAAAAAAAAAATTTGTTTAATTTTCAAATTTAAAAAGTTTAAAATTTAAATAATGTTTCTGAACAATTTTCAAAAAAATTAAAAACTTACATTTTCAATTCGGCGGTTTTCAATTTTCTTTGTAATAATCATAAAATATTTACGAATTTACATTTTTTAGCCGACTTCAAAAATTCGAAATTAAAAATTGTTATGTTATTCGCTTCTTCAAAACTCACAATTTTTGTTATTTGGTTTTCGCCGTTGTTTTTGTCATTTCGCTGCTATTTTTCCAGGGCTCCATGATGGCAGTCTCCCCGGCCGCCTCCGACAAGCAACCGGTCTCTATGATTGCAATGGGCAAACTGAAATTGTCGGGTTAGTAGCTTTTTTAAACCGAAGAAAAATTTGAGATTTTTTATGCGGAAAATGCACGTTTTGGCATTATTGATAGA
Organism: Caenorhabditis inopinata; assembly: GCA_003052745.1. Classification (NCBI taxonomy): domain Eukaryota; kingdom Metazoa; phylum Nematoda; class Chromadorea; order Rhabditida; family Rhabditidae; genus Caenorhabditis; species Caenorhabditis inopinata. Next base: position 3,499,749 of record AP018152.1, on the reverse strand, counting down.
AATAGAAAATGAAACAAAAAATGAAGGAAATATCATCAAAAAAGGTTTAAAATTTGCAAAAAAAATATATATTATCGCCGTAAAAAAGTTCCGACATTTTTTCGAGCCCGCGAAAATCGAAAAAGGCTCCGCCCATTTCATCATCAGAGCGCATTTGAATTTTTATTTTTTCTTCTGAATTTTCAGAATTAAACTGGATTAAAACAACGAAATTGTATTAATCGTGAATTTTTTTACACGTTTCTTCGAATGTTTAAATATATCAATTTGCGTCATTTATTTTTTTTTCGTTTCTTCTGATAAAAATATATCGCGCATAGCAAATGCGCTCTGATGATGAAATGGGCGGAGCCTCTAAATTCAAATCCCCATTTTCGCGGGCTCGAAAAAATGTCGGAACTTTTTTACGGCGATAATATTTGTAATGAGAAAACGTTAGTATTGAGAATTCGAAATGAATCTGCTCAAGACGCAGAAAACTTTCTAGCCATGCGCCTTTTAAATACCGTAATCTTTTATTTTAATTTATTTTCTTTAAATTCCTATATAAATCACCCTTTCGAAATATTTTTCGGTATTTTTCCGATTGAAATATCATTTTTAAAATTTTCGAAAATTTCGGAATCAAGAATTCCGTATATTAAGTTTAAAATAATATTTTGCGAAAAAATTGACAATGAAAAAACATTAATAATACGAATTTAAAATGAATCTTCTCGAGACGCAAAAATAACTTTTAAGTCATGCGCCTTTGAAGTACCGTAATTTTTTTATTTTAATTTTTTTTCTCTAAAGTCCAGAGAAGGGCGGAATTCCGGATTCCGTCGTTTTTTCCATTCCGTTTTCCGGATTCCAGATTCCTAAAAAAATAGTTTTTCCGTTTTCCGGATTCCAGATTCCGTGAAAAAATATTTGTTTCCGTTTTCCGGATTCTGAGTTCCCAAAATCCAATTCTGCCCTACTCTGCTCGAGACCCAAAAAAAACTTTTTAAGTCATGCGCCTTTGAAGTACCGTAATTTTTTTATTTTAATTTTTTTTTCTCTAAATTCATATATAAATCACCCTTCCGAAATATTTTTTCGGTATTATTTCGATCGGAATATTATTTAAAAAATTTCGAAAATTTCGGAATCACGAATTCCGTATATTAAGTTTAAAATAATATTTTGCGAAAAAATTGACAATGAAAAAACATTAATAATGAGAATTCAAAATAAATCTTCTCGAGATGCAGAAAACTTTTTAGCTATGCGCCTTTGAAGTACCGTAATTTTTTTTTTTAATTTTTGTTTCTCAGCATTCTGATCAAAATCCCCCCATTCTGCAATATTTTTCGGTATTTTTTCGATTGGAATATCGTTTTAAAATTATTCGAAAATTTCGGAATCATGAATTCCGTATATTAAGTTTAAAATAATATTTTGCGAAAAAATTGACAATGAAAAAACATTAATAATGAGAATTCAAAATAAATCTTCTCGAGATGCAGAAAACTTTTTAGCTATGCGCCTTTGAAGTACCGTAATTTTTTTTTTTAATTTTTGTTTCTCAGCATTCTGATCAAAATCCCCCCATTCTGCAATATTTTTCGGTATTTTTTCGATTGGAATATCGTTTTAAAATTATTCGAAAATTTCGGAATCATGAATTCCGTATATTAAGTTTAAAATAATATTTTGCGAAAAAATTGACAACGAGAAAAATTAATAATGAGAATTCAAAATAAATCTGCTCGACACGCAGAAAACTTTTTAGCCATGCGCCTTTGAAGTACCGTAATTTTTTTATTTTAATTTTTTTTCTCTAAAGTCCAGAGAAGGGCGGAATTCCGGATTCCGTCGTTTTTTCCATTCCGTTTTCCGGATTCCAGATTCCGTGAAAAAAGATTTTTTTCCGTTTTCCGGATTCCGAGTTCCCAAAATCCAATTCCGCCCTACTCTGCTAAATTCCTCTATAAATCACCCTTCCGAAATATTTTTTCCGGATCGGAATAAAATTTCAAAAAAATTCGGAATCACGAATTCCGTCTCGCATTCCCCCCCCCCCTTTGGCGACCCAGTCTCCTACTTAAACGCTTACTAATTTCAGCAAATTCCTCTCGAGAAGACGTCAAAGAGTGTGTGTCGGATGGTGTTGTGGAAACGGATAGAAAAGCCATCGTAATCGCTTCCGTTGTCATGTTCATTGCCGCCATTGAAAATACAGTGGTTGGAATGAGCGAGTGGCCCTATATGAATCAGGTTTTTTTATTTTTTTATTTTTAGAATTTTCAGAAAAATTCAGAGCTCAAAAATTCATTTTTGGGAAGAAAATCATACATTACCGTCAGTGTGTCGTTTCGAAAGAATTTCGAGACATTTTTCCAAAAATTTCTGGAGAATTTTTTCTCGTTGATTTCTCGAGAAATTTCCGAAAAATTTCGATTAAAAAATATAAAATTAGTTTAAACGACACTCCGAAACAAAGCAAAGCGCGTTGTTTATCGTACTTCCATTCAAATCATTTTTCGCGATTTCTCGAGAAATTTTCGAGAAATTCTGGAGAAATTTCCGAAAAATGGCAAAAATTTTCTTGAAAAATTCTCGAGAAATGTTTCTCGTTGACTTCTCGAGAATTATTCGACAAATTTTTCAAAAAATTTCCGAAAATTTTCGAACGACACTCCGAAATAACGCAAAGCGCGTTGTTTATCGTATTTCCATTCAAATCATTTTTCGAGAAATTCTCGAGAAATCAACTTCCGAAAATTTCTCGAGAAATTTTCGGAAATTTTTCGAAAAACGCATTTTTCGAGAAATCGAAGACACTTTAAGCTGCTGCTAGCCCATTTTAGCCCATTTAGCCTATTTTCTGTGCTATTAGCCCACAGCAAATTTATGGCAAAGCTGAAACGCAAACTTGCCGTCACGCAGTCTTTAAGAGTTCGATGAGTAAACTTTGAGCGCAAATTGCTCTTTTCCTATTGATTTATCTGCTTCTCTGGAGCGCATTTGCATTTAAAACTAAGTAAAAATGCAATTTCGCAATTTCTCTCAAACAAAAAAAAATAAAAAACCAGATTTTCGAAGAATATGATTTAGATTAAAACTTTGTGCTCACTATCAGGCAAGAGTAAAATTTAAAAAAAATTTAAATTAAAATTAAAATTTTATTTTTAAAAAAAGAGCTTTTAGGTAGGCTTATTAGTCGAGCACTAATGGTGAGCAGAAAAAAAAATTAGAGACAAAAGTCAAAATTTAAAAAAAAAACAAATTACGGTATTTTAAAGGCGCATGTCGAAAAGCTGTTTGGCGTCTCGAGCGGATTTATTTTTATTTTATTTTTATTCTAATGGGGTTATTCATGAAAAGCACAATTGCATTTTTAATACCAAAAAAAATGCATTTTTTTTTGGATTCAAATGCTTTTCGGGCTTTTCATGAATAACCTCATAAGTATCTTCGGAAAACGCTATTTTATCGCGTCTGAAAATGGAAAAATAAAAATATATATTAATTAAATTAAGTTGATTAAAGACTTTTTTCGTAAAAACAACTCAAAATATTTTTTTTTCGAAAATTGACAGTTTTCTGAAGAAAAAACCTGATACGACGATAATTTTGAAAACGTTCCTTGCCAGATCGATAAAGGAGCGGATGCCCAATTCTTTGGAAACGCAACCGCCGCATCCAAACTCTTTCATGCCATTTCAGCGCTCGTTTTTGCCATCTGGTGCCATAGAAATCAGTCTTACCGAATTCCGCTTTTTACCGGAAGAGCAATTGCTTTTGGAGCATGCGTTTTATATTTGTGCGTCGAGATGTTCGCTGATGGACGGAGATATGTCATGGCGGTGTGCTATGTCCTGTTTGGAGTGGCTTCAAGTAGCTCTACAATTCTTCGCGCCTACGTGGCGGCCATCTCCACTCACGCCGATCGTCCACAAGCCTATTCCGGACTGAACGCCGCCTCGATGATCTCGATTATTGTGGGCCCGAGTGAGTGAATCCCACTTTAACCCAGAAGCCATTATGGCACACCGTTGAATTACAGTTATCCAAGCAGCATTCTCATCGATTCATTACCCGGGTTTCGAAATATTCCCAAACATGAAATTCCATATTTATTCCGCTCCGGTCTGGGTCGCCGCTTTAACCAATTTCGTGTCTGTGGTCATCATTCGCTGCTGCCTGAAAGAATTGCCGCGGAGGGGCAAGAGCGAGATGAGTGAGTGTTATAAAGGCAAAAGAGAGGCACACCTAGCATGGGTCCTGTGGTGTAGTGGTTATCACGTCTGCTTTACACGCAGAAGGTCGTCGGTTCGATCCCGGCCAGGACCTCTTGTTTTGCTTTTTGCTTTTGGATATTTTTTCATATTTTGATTTTTAATTTTAGAGAAAAACCAATCTTTCCTGACATATGATGGTGTCAAAACACGAATCGAAATGATTTCCCGAATGAACTTGAACTGGCGTATCCTGATTTTGTGCTGGATTCAAAAGATGAACTCCACGCTTTCAGTAGTCACACTAACCACCCTGACTTCCGTAATTTTTATGACAAATTATGGATGGAGTGGAGCCAAAACGGTACTTTCCATGTCGATTACACTCGGAGCTGTTGGAATTTTGGCAGTGGGGGTCGCAAGTTTATACTTTTTTTGGCACCTCGGAAAGTTGTGAGCGTTTAAAATTTAATGGGGTTATTCATGATGCATTTTTATGCAAAAAATGCCACTTTAATCTTATTGACGATTGCATTTTAATTCAAAAAAATGTCGGATATCGTCACCGAGAAAGTCTATGCGCCTTTAATGTGTCGATTTACGAGGCCCTCAATTTTGTGGAGAAGTACTCCTATTGTGCGAAAAATTCACATTTTCGGAAAAAATTTGAATTAATTTGATAAAAATAATATTTTACACCCAAAAATGAACGATGAAGAGGCGAAAAAGCGTAAAATTACTATGGCAATCAGTGTGTCGTTTCGAAAAATTATTTCTCGAAAAATGCGTTTTTCGAAAAATTCTCGAAGAATTCTCGAAAAATTTTTCTCTTTGAATTTTCGAAAATTTTCGACGTTTTTCGAGAATTTCTCGAAAAATGTTTCGAGAAATCACGAAAAATGATTTGAACGGAAATACGATAAACACCGCGCTTTGCGTTATTTCGGAGTGTCGTTCGAACTAGTTTATTATTATTTTTTATCGAAATGTTCTTTTTTTCGAGAATTTTCGAAATTTTTCGAGAAATCAACGAGAAACATTTCTCGAGAATTTTTCGGAAAATTTTCGAGAATTTTTTGAAGTAATTTCTCGAAAAATTTCTCGAAATGCTTTCGAAACGACACACTGATGGCAATGGTGAGAAAATAGTAAAATTATTTATTTGAAAGCCAAAAATAAATTAAAGGCGCATAGACTTTCTCGGTGGCGATATCCGACACCGCCTTGCATTTTAATTCAAAATAGTACTGAATTAAAATGCAATTTTTTTGCATAAAAATGCATCATGAATAACCCCATAAGGCTTCCACCTCGTCTTGAATTCGTCTGACTATTGCGTAAGACGAATGCAAGACGAGTCGAAAGACGACTTGTTTCGCCTTTTCGTCTTTCGTGGAAGCCTTATTGAGCACTTATTGAATGTTGTTGTAACCTTGTAAATTGCAGTTTCCCGCAGCGTTTCGCCTTCCTTGTCGGTCTTGTCATCTTTATGTCGATGTACGTTCTCACCTATCCGTGGAGGCCTGTCAGTAATCCAGTGCCCGCCTACGACGCCGTCGCCGATGTGGGTTGCAACTCGACAGCGTACAACTGGTGCAGCACCTCTTACGCCCCTGCAGCTCCACTGTTGCTCGTTGTCATCGCCGTCGTGATGGGAATCGGAATTCCGCTGTCCTCTATTGCTCTCGACTCCATTTACTCGAAGGCGTTGGGGCCGATCAATCAAAGTGTCATGCAAGGTGTCATGATCGTTGCAGAAGACGTCGTCCTGATCTTGGGACCGATTTACTCATCGTTAGCTCTTTTTTCCATTTTTTTTTGCAGAATTCTCAATGTTTTCAGAGGAATATACACATATTTCGGCTTTGAGACGCTTTGGACGTGGAACGGGATCATCGTCGCTATTGGATCTCTTTTATGGATTGCTCATTTGCAGAAACTTGCTCCATTTTCATAATTCAATTTGTTAATTTCTCTTTTTATTTTTTTTTTTATTTTTGTAATATTGTAAAAACCATTTAATGTTGAATACTCGGGTCTATTTCAGTTTTTATCAAATTTATAAACATTATTAATACGGCTAGAGGTTTTTTTTTCACGGAATCCGGAATCCGGAACGCGGAATGCGGAAAACGGAATTTTAACCATTAATGAGGGAATCAACTGATGTAAATGCGCTCTGTTCGCAAAAATTTTTGCGCGAGTTCAAAAAAGTGTACTTTTCACGCAGAGATAGACTTTGTGTTGGTACACATGCATTTTAATTGACGACATACACAAGACGAATGCAAGACGAACTGAAAGACGAACGAAGACGAAATAGCGCAATGAAAAACGCTACGCTATGAAAGCGCTGTCACCTTCGAGTCAGAGTAAGGCGGAATTGGATTTTGGGAATTCGGAATTCGGAAAACGGAATAAAAAAAACGGCGGAATCCGGAATGCGGAATGCGGAAAACGGAATTTTAACCATTAATAAGGGAATCAATTGATGTAAATGCGCTCTGTTCGCAAAAATTTTTGCGGGAGTTCAAAAAAGTAAACTTTTCACAAAAATTGAGAATAAAGTATCAAAACTCATAGTTGGGCGGAATTGGATTTTGGGAACTCGGAATCCGGAATCCGGAAAACGGAAAAAAATTTTTTCACGGAATCCGGAATCCGGAAAACGGAATGAAAAAAACGGCGGAATCTGGAATCCGGAATTCCGCCCTTCTCTGCTATATCACGGCGAAGGCGAAAGCGAATTTATTTGAAAAGCAACGCAAAACTGATGTTATAATCGTTATAATGCGCCTTTACTTTTAAAATTTTACATTTAAAATGTAAAAAAATATATAAAAATTTAATAATCTTAGAAGTTTTGAAAAGACAAACTTTGATTTGAATTAAAAATTGAAAAAAAAAACAAAAAATTTACATATTTTTGTAAAATACCGAATTTTACTGAACTACTGAATTTAAATTTTGAACTTCTCCAAGGCAAAACAAATTTTACTTTTAAAATGTAAAAAATATATAAAAATTGAATATCTTAGAAGTTTTGAAAAGATAAACTCTTTGATTTTAATTAAAAATTTAAACAAAAAACATAAATTTTACGTATTTTTGTAAAATACCGAATTTTACTGAACTACTGAATTTAAATTTTGAACTTCTCCAAGGCAAAACAAATTTTACTTTTAAAATGTAAAAAATATATAAAAATTGAATATCTTAGAAGTTTTGAAAAGATAAACTCTTTGATTTTAATTAAAAATTTAAACAAAAAACATAAATTTTACGTATTTTTGTAAAATACCGAATTTTACTGAACTACTGAATTTAAATTTTGAACTTCTCCAAGGCAAAACAAATTTTACTTTTAAAATGTAAAAAATATATAAAAATTGAATATCTTAGAAGTTTTGAAAAGATAAACTCTTTGATTTGAATTAAAAATTGAAAAAAAAAACAAAAAATTTACATATTTTTGTAAAATACCGAATTTTACTGAACTACTGAATTTAAATTTTGAACTTCTCCAAGGCAAAACAAATTTTACTTTTAAAATGTAAAAAATATATAAAAATTGAATATCTTAGAAGTTTTGAAAAGATAAACTCTTTGATTTTAATTAAAAATTTAAACAAAAAACATAAATTTTACGTATTTTTGTAAAATACCGAATTTTACTGAACTATTGAATTTAAATTTTGAACTTTTCCAAGGCAAATCAAATTTTACATTTAAAAAATAAAAAAATATATAAAAATTGAATAAGTTTTGAAAAGATAACCTTTCCATTTGAAATTTTAAAAAAATGTTTGACGTATTTATTTACGAAAAATTGTGATTTCGGAAAATTTTAAAAATCATCAAATCTTGAAAATCTTCACAAAATTGGAAGCAAAAACTGTGCATTCTGTGGGCTCATTAATTCATTTTTATGTTTAACTTGAATCTAAAATAGCGTAATTATTCATTATTTCATTGAAAAAATTTTGCTAAAGTGGGAGATTTAATAATTAATTATAAAACTTTATATTTCTAGATTTATTGGCATTTTTTGTTTTATTTTTAAATTTCAAAAACAAGACGAATCAATTGGTTACATTTTTTGGGAGGTTGGGGGAGGTGTGGAACTCATTTTTTTTTATTTTTCGCCGATATTTTAAAGTGGTTTTTTTTAGAAAATATATAAAAATAGAGAAGCAACGCTTGGTATTTGGCTATAAAATGTATTAGAAGCGCCATAATACCTTTATAAAATTGAAATATCATTGTTTTTTAAATGTTGCAAGTTGTAGAGCTCGTTCTGGTTTTATCAGCACGCTTAAAACATCCGCACGAGAATTCTCCACCCGTCTTTGCACATTCCCATATCTCGAGATAAGTCAGATTCCTCTTTTTTAATTGTCGTCCTTTATATACGTACTCAAATGCAAAGGTCTTTTATTGCAATCGTAGCGCAGGCGGTAGTGGTCGCCGACACCAATTGCCGAGTGCTGCGGTTCAGTTCTAGCTTGCCGAAGATGATCAATTGAGCATATCACTGACTGTTGGTGAGGTGATTTTACTTCTGAGGCTTATTTTCCATTTTTTCGTTTGTCGCAATTTTCTAGAAGAAGAATAGTTTTTTGAAGGAATTTGAAGAAGGACAGTAAGCCAATTAGAATTAAACACAAAGTGCGCTTCGCTTTCTTAATTTATAGAAATTCAATTAAAATTTTCAAAATGAAGTTGAAGTTGTCAAAGAAGTTGTTTCAAAGCATAAAAACAATCAAAATCGTCTCATAATAATAATATTAATTTGTTTTTCGCTTTTTTTTGTCTTCTTTTTCGCTTTTAGAGCATTTTATTCCAGTCTGTAATCTGACGTGGCGGTGGTTGCACACTCTTGACATTGCATTCGAAACACATTTTTTTATATTTTTTATGTTTTCAAACATTTATTTATATTCATTTAATCTCAATGACATAACTGAAGTAAATGTTTTTAAAATGTTCTTTTAAATAGAAATTTACGCTTGCAATTTCAAATTCTCTCATATTTTTAGGATAATTTAATTATCTACTGTCTACAATATACGTTTTCATCTGTATTTATGTTTCTTTTTTCTTCTCTTAAATTTTCCATCTCAGAAATCGTGTATCCTCTTTGGTCGACTCCTTCTCATTTGTTGTTTTCAGCTCAATGTCCGTGGAACAATTTATAAACGATCAGCTTCATTCAATCGTGGGAATCAGCGATCGATCAATATGTCAATACGTGCATGCCCTGGCGAAACAAGCAAAAAGTGCTCCAGATTTAATAGAAAAATTTCGAGAAGCTGGAGATTTCCCGATCTCTCCAGCTGTACAGCTATTTGCAGATCAGTTAATGACTCGGCTGCCAAAAAAAGCAACCTCAGTAAGAAATAGAGGACCAACGGCTGCGGAACTTGCGGAACAAGAACTTAAAAGGCTGAATCGAGCCGTAGGAGTCCTGAATGATGATGATTATGGAGCAGGAACATCATCTTCAAAAACAAAAAATGTTCGAAAGAGGAAAGAAAGCAGTAGTGACAGTGACACGCCGATGCCGAGCAAAAAAACTTCGAAGCCCGCCAACAAAAATGATTCAGATGATTCTGATATCGATGCAATGGAAGCTCGACTTGATGCAGATATTGCTGAAAGAGATGCTCTAGCCGCACGAATAAAAAAGAAAGAAGCAGAGAAGACTAGAAAAGTAATGGAAAAAAAGCGAGATGACAATAAAGATAAAGAGGGATCATCAATAGACAAATTAAGAGAAGAATCAAGAAGGCAGTATTTAAAGAAAAGAAAAGTCGACAAATTGGGAGAGTTAGAATTGATGGTTCATGATGATCAAACTCTTTTTGCCAATGAGAAGCTCACCCATCGCGAGAGGCAGGATATGGAGTATCGAAAGAAAGTGCTGGAGTATGCAAAGGCTCATGGCGAAGCAGGGGAGATTATGAAAATCAAGAGGTATCATCTTCCAGATGCAACGACGAAGGCAATTCCATCGCAGTACGTCGAGGATGACGAAGAAGAGTTCAGGCCGGGAGGCGATGGAGCCAAATGGGAAGAGGAGCAGTTGATGGCGTCAATGCTTCATCTCGGAGCGAAAGATGCAAAGAAACGTGAACAGGAATTCGAGTTGCTGCTGGACGAGCAAATTGATTTCATTCAAGCTCTTCAAATGCCGGGAACTAATGAAGAAGAAATCAAGAAAGAGTCAGAAGCTGAGAGGAAGAAAATGTCCATCGAAGAAACGCGACGGTCACTTCCAGTCTACGCATTTCGGGAGGCATTCATTAATGCGGTTAGAGATCATCAAGTTTTGATTATTGAAGGAGAAACTGGATCTGGGAAGACAACGCAACTGCCACAATATCTCTATGAAGCTGGGTTTTGTGAAGATGGTAAAAGAATCGGATGCACACAGCCAAGGCGTGTCGCTGCAATGTCAGTCGCTGCAAGAGTTTCTGATGAAGTTGGGTGTAAATTGGGAACACAGGTAAACTTGAACCTTGCTGAAAAAAACCCTAAATCTCTAAATCTATTTTCAGGTCGGCTACAGCATTCGTTTCGAGGATTGCACGTCGGAGAAGACTGTTCTAAAATATATGACTGACGGAATGCTGCTGAGAGAGTTTCTCAATGAACCAGATCTTGCCAGTTACAGGTGAAATGCTGGCTGAATTATAATTATAAAATTATAAATTATAAAATGCTCAAAAAATGTTTTTTTTTTCAGTGTAATGATGATCGATGAGGCTCACGAACGTACTCTTCATACCGATATTCTGTTTGGTCTTGTTAAAGATATTGCTCGATTCCGAAAAGATTTGAAATTACTCATATCTTCTGCAACGCTTGATGCCGAAAAGTTTTCTAGCTTCTTCGACGATGCTCCAATTTTCCGAATACCTGGTCGTCGATTCCCTGTAGATATCTACTATACTCAAGCTCCTGAAGCGGATTATATAGATGCCGTCATTGTTACCGTAATGCAAATCCATCTAACACAGGCACTTCCCGGTGATATCTTAGTATTCTTGACGGGACAAGAAGAAATCGAAACAGTACAAGAAGCACTAATGGAGCGGACAAAAGCACTGGGGTCGAAAATTAAAGAATTAATTCCGTTGCCGGTTTATGCCAATTTACCAAGCGATCTGCAGGCTAAAATCTTTGATCCAACTCCAAAAGATGCTAGAAAAGTGAGTTCCCTACACACTTCAAGCTTTCAGTTATCATTTGTTTTCAGGTTGTTCTAGCTACAAATATTGCTGAAACTTCAGTCACTATCGATGGCATCAGCTATGTCATTGATCCCGGGTTTTCGAAGCAAAATTCGTTCGATGCGAGAAGTGGAGTAGAACATTTGCATGTGGTTACTATTTCAAAAGTATGCTTCCAATTTTCCTAGTTATAAACTGGAAAATGTTTATTATAAAAATATCTTCTATTTTTCAGGCTGCTGCTAACCAGCGCGCTGGCCGAGCTGGTCGTACAGGCCCTGGTAAATGCTTCCGGCTGTACACTGCATGGGCTTTCAAACACGAACTAGAAGAACAACCAATTCCTGAAATTCAACGCACAAATCTCGGAAACGTGGTACTAATGCTGAAATCTCTAGGAATTCACGATCTCGTTCATTTTGACTTCCTGGATCCTCCACCTCAAGAGACTCTTGTCATTGCTTTAGAACAACTTTATGCGCTAGGTGCTCTCAATCATCGAGGGGAATTAACGAAATTGGGTCGGCGAATGGCTGAGTTTCCATGCGATCCGTGTATGAGCAAAATGATCATTGCTAGTGAAAAATACGAATGTTCAGAGGAGATTGTGACGATTGCAGCTATGCTTGCTTGCAATGCTGCCGTGTTTTATAGGTGAGCTTTCTTTTTTTTCAATAATAATATTTTAAAATGTATTGTTTTCAGACCGAAAGCTCAAGTTATTCATGCGGATTCCGCGCGTAAAGGATTTTGGAGTCCTGCCGGAGATCATATCACTTTGATGAACGTGTACAACAAGTGGCAAGAGTCACAATTTTCACAAAGGTGGTGTGTTGAAAACTATGTGCAACATAGAACGATGAAACGAGCGAGAGATGTGCGCGATCAGTTGGTTGGATTGCTGGAAAGAGTTGAAATTGAGCCAGTCAGTAATATTAAATGAACGATTCGCCGTCATATTTGTTATATTTCAGAAATCATCTACAGACACAATCAAGATTCGAAAAGCGATCACTGCAGGATACTTTTATAACGTCTCAAAGTTAGATAATACTGGTAAGACCTTGCTTAACTTCTTCATAATTCTGATTATTCCTGAAATTAAAATGTTGTTACTATGGAAGAATTTAGAGTCGGAAATAATTTTCAGTCGTCATTCCCCTCCCCCCTTCCCCAGTTTACAGAAAAATGAGCGTTCGAAAGCAATCCGTATGCCTAGTAAGAAACTCCTTCTCGCTGCGTTGTTATTTGAAACGTTCGGGATGTCTTATTAGTGAAGCTGGATGTGCTATATGTCTTTTTTAATTGGAGACTAGAATTGTTCAAAAATATTGTTGATAAATGATCCTCACACCAAAATCACGTCTATTTCAGGACACTACAAAACGGTCAAGCACAAACACACCACCCACCCGCATCCAAACTCGTGTCTTTTCGAAGAGACCCCACGATGGGTTGTCTATTACGAATTGGTGTTCACCAGCAAGGAGTTTATGAGAGAGGTATTTTAATAAAATGAAATAAATGAAGAAACATAGATAAAATTCAACATTTTCTCACAAAAGCCATGATGAAAACAGTTTTCAGAATCGGAAACAACTATGCGCGCATTTAAAAATTATTTTTTATTTAGTGAAAAGACTTCCTTTGCCCTGTTTAGTTTTTAGCTCTCCAAGCTCTTTATATCATACTTAATTTGACGATTAAGCTCGAGCTGAAGTCGTTTTTGCTTTTATATCAGTATTTTTACCAAATGAAACCGCGTTAAAATATTGTTGATTTGCTTACTTACATAGTCGATCCGTTATTCGCTTAAATTGAAATTATCTAGGTGTTTTTATCCTTTACATAAGGAAAAACAGTGGTATCAGAATACCAATACCGAATATCCCTACTCGGAGGGGTAGCTGTGCCGCTACGTGCACCCTGATGCATTTTGGCCTGAAATAAATCTTATTCCCTTTCAACCTTTTGCTGTTTAGTTCCGCTATTTTTAGTAGTATCTGCTCGTTTTTATAGAAATTACTTCAGTATCATGCGAAAGAAGATTCAATCAATTCGCCACTTTTTCGTTTTCCTTTTTCGAAGTTTGCACGCCTTACCACATAGAAATAGCTTTGGACTATAGAAGCAATCAAGGCTTTTTGCATCTTTATTTGGTTTTTTTACATGAAAAAGTTTATTTTTATTCTGTGAAAAAGGCAGTATTTTGGTTAATTGTAGGCTAGAAATAATGCACATTTTCAGCATTAATAATCGGGTTATTTTTCAATTTCTGATATTTTTAAAAATTAAAATTGAAAAATAAAGCTTCGCGCGTTTTTCCCATCTTTTTGAATATATTTTGTCCAAAAATATTTTCTGTTCTTATCAGGATGAGAACGCCATGTGTGAACATGCGTCATTTCGGAATATAAAACCACAAAAAGCTCTCAAAAAGTAATTTCCGCTTCGAAAACTTCTGAAACTATGTACATTTTCAACGGAGAGGTTTGGAAAAAGAGCAAACATTCAAAAAATATATGAGTAAAATTGCACGACGCCGCTCGCCACGAGTGAATTTTGCAAAATACGTTTTCTCAGCATTTTGGAATATAACACCAATGGAAATTTCGCAACTACGCCACTGTTAAAGAAGTTTCTGGAAAATTCTGGAATGTCTTAGAAGCTTTGGAAAAGAATGCCTTTTGAAGTTGTAGTTTTGAATTCGAGAAAATCTTTATGGAAATACCGGAAGACATCATGCTGTCTTTTAAGGATCATGCGTTGAAAAAATTACCACGCTTGAATCTTATTCATTTTCCCACACCTTCTTTTCTTGCTCGTATCGAAATGATGTCTGAGAATTATTTATGATGATGTTATTATTGAAGGGCTCTTTGGTGGACAACGGCTATAATATTCTAGACGAATTAATTTTAAACGAAAAAAATAAGATCCCTAGCGATATAAAATGAATGTATTTACACCCAATTCAGCACTGCATGTTCCATTAATGTAAATATTGAAAAACTTTGGAGCTTGTTTCGTTGTTCTGTAAAAGCTGAAAATGATTCGACGAATTCTTTCATTCTGCTCTTTTTCTCTCTCGAATGACTCCAACTATTTCCAGTATTTAAGTTTCAAGCTAGCTGGATCAAGCACTCTTGTATGACTTCTTATTTTGCTGGCTGGAAAAATGTATATTTGTTGTTCCAGATGTCCGAAATCGAAAGCGGATGGCTTCTAGAAGTGGCACCTCATTATTACAAGGTATTTTTCTCGTTCGACTTCGCTCTCCTCTCATTTAAAATCGATCATTTTCCAGAGCCGAGAGCTTGAAGATTCGTCAAACAAGAAGATGCCGAAGCAGAGAGGAAAATCTGCCAAGGATCTGGAACGATGATATTGTTTTGTATCGTATTTATTGATTTTTGCTTGTTTTGTTTTTTTGAGAACTCATTCACTTTTGTCGTTTCCTCATTGTTAAAACAGAAAAAAAAAATAGGAATTTTCTGGCGTGCAGCATTAAAAACATGAGAAGTAGTTCATTAGTTGCAATGCTCTCAATACAATATGCCACAAAGAATGTCAGGTTTTCGTTTCGTTTATTCCAACCATCACCAATTTTGCGGTGAGTTGAATCGGAATTGCTGATTGTCGGCTCCGTATCCACGGTAGAAGCTGTTCTCGTACCCATCATAGGTCGACGGATCCGAACGAACCAAGCGAATCGAGCCGGATGGCAGTTCGAAGAGCCCTGAAAATTAGAAACGCGAATATAAAACAAGGCGAGTTCTCGAGCTATTCTGGAAAAACAGCGAGAAGCTCTCTCTCTCTCTCTCTCTCTCTCTCTCTCTCTCGCTTCCTTCTTGAATTTTTCATATCCAAACACGACAGTGTTTAACCTCGTACTTCCGTGGGGGCAGGGAAACGTCGAAATTGAGGTAGTGGTGACTAAGTGATGACGTGAACTCGCGAATTTTGAAATTTGAAATTCGCGAAATTAGTGTATTTCAGCGTAGGTTAGATTAAACATCGCGACGAGGAAAACTAAAATAAATTAAAGTAGAAGAGGAATTTTTGAAAAAGGCAGAAGAAGCGCGTTGAAAAAAACAAGTAATTTTCATCCTGAATTCTCAAGAATTTTAGCTGTCTGAAGGTGAAGTGAAGTATTTCAATATAGTTATTTCAAAAAAAAAAATCATAATTAAATCTAAAATTCCAGAATAATCGCGACGACAACGCTTACCTGACGGAGCTGCTGCAACTGACAAGCTGACGAACAAGACAGCTAACAGCATTCTGCAAATAAGCCCGAGCATTTGTCCTTTTTCTTTGTTTTTTTTTCTCCCTGAAAATTCATTAAAATTGAGCTCTTATAGTTAGAGCACGAATAATATAAGGAAGCTAATTGAAAAAAATTATGAAATATCATTGTTAATCGCGGATTCCCGTGAATTGAATTCTAGAAAAACAATGAATAGAGAAGATTCGATTATAAGTAAAAAACATTTGCTCTCGCTGCTTCTTCTTCTAAATCGAAAATGACGTGAAGGCGTGCGACGGATGCTCCGGCTCAACGCCCAAAAGTGGGCGGTTCTTGAAAATGGGTGGAGCCAGGAGCCAGAAGGATTAGAAGGGAAAATGCGCATGGAATCCGAGGGTTTCAAGATATGGAATATTGGATTTGTATATATTTATTAATATTAAGTAATAACCCCCCGAGAAGGGAAAGGGCGGAATTCCGTCTTCCGGATTCCAGAATCCGTGAAACAATTTTTTTTTCCGTTTTCCGGATTCCGAGTTCCCAAAATCCAATTCCGCCCTACTCTGGTCCGTGCTATACTTCCCGAAAGCCTGAAGCGGGTCGGCGCATAGTTTTCATATCAGACAACGTGCAAGTAAGACTTCCAAGAAAGACGAAGACAAAACGTCGTCTTTTCTCTCGTCTTGCATTCGTCTTACGCAATAGACGCAAGACTTACAAAAGTTAGACGAATTCAAGACGAAGACGAAGACGAGACGAGACTTTTTCATATTTCGTCTTTCGCGGAGGACAGTTGCTGGCGGAAGAAAAAAACGAATTTGCCACAAAGACAGCAGAAAGCGCTTCTAGCTCTGTTTAAAAAATTTATATACTTATCTACAATTTCAGACATTTCTCGGGGCTTAGGCTTAGGCTTAGGCTTCCAGGAAAGACGAAATAAGACCATCTCATCTCGTCTTCATCATCGCCTGACTCAGAGATAGACTTTGTGTTGGTACACTTGACGACGTAAGACGAATGCAAGACGAACTGAAAGACGAACGAAGACGAAATAGCCAAATGAAAAACGCTACGCTATGAAAGCGCTGTCATCTTCGGGTCAGAGTAAGGCGGAATTGGATTTTGGGAACTCGGAATCCGGAAAACGGAAAAAAACTTTTTCACGGAATCTGGAATCCGGAAGACGGAATGAAAACAACGGCGGAATCCGGAATGCGGAATTTTAACCATTAATGAGGGAACCAAATGATGTAAATGCGCTCTGTTCGCAAAAATTTTTGCGGGAGTTCAAAAAAGTGTACTTTTCACAACAATTGAGAATAAAGAATTAAAACGGAATAAAAACGCCATATCGCGGAATCCGGAATCCGGAAGACGGAAAAAATATTTTTTCACGAAATTTGGAATCCGGAAAACGGAATGTAAAAAACGGCGGAATCCGGAATGCGGAATTCCGCCTTTCTCTGGCGGGGACCCGAAAATACGGTTAGAGACGGACGCGATTTTCTTCAAACTCTAAGTTTTGTGAATTGTCAGATATTTCTAGGCTTTTTTTTTAAAGCTATAGTTAGGACTTTTTCCTAGAATTTCTTTATTTTTTTTCTCCAAAACACCAATTTGTTCTCTCTCGTTTGCTGCCATCTATTTATTAAAATTCCCGTGAGATGATGCACGACGTGGTGCTAACAGGCATATTATCGCCGTAAAAAAAAAGTTCCGACATTTTTTCGAGCCCGCGAAAATCGGGATTTGAATTTAGAGGCTCCACCCATTTCATCATCAGAGCGCATTTGCTATGCGCGATATATTTTTTGAATTTTTATTTTTTCTTCTGAATTTTCAGAATTAAACTGGATTAAAAGAACGAAATTGTATTAATCGTGAATTTTTTTACACGTTTCTTCGAATGTTTAAATATATGAATTTGCGTCATTTATCTTTTTTTTTTCGTTTTTTCTGATAAAAAATATCGCGCATAGCAAATGCGCTCTGATGATGAAATGGGCGGAGCCTCTAAATTCAAATCCCGATTTTCGCGGGCTCGAAAAAATGTCGGAACTTTTTTACGGCGATAATAGGAATCAGGAATCTAGAAGCACATGGAAAGAAGCTGAAAATTATACGACTAATTGATGCTCATTAAAAGAGGAAAATTAGGAGAACAAAAGTGGAAAATTGTATGTTATAATCCGTTCAGCAGTCTCTACGGGATTTTGTGGCAAAACCAAAACATGAATGGATTCCAAGAATAATGTGAACGAAATAAAACGAATAAAAATCTAGCGCATTGTTCCCGCGATTATTCGTAGGAACTTTTTTACGGCGATAATATTATCGCCTTAAAAAAGTTCCGACATTTTTTCGAGCCCGCGGAAATCGGGATTTGAATTTAGAGGCTCCGCCCATTTCATCATCAGAGCGCATTTGCTATGCACGATATATTTTTATAAGAAGAAACGAAAAAAAAAATTAATGACGCAAATTGATATATTTAAACATTCGAAGAAACGTGTAAAAAAATTCACGATTAATACAATTTCGTTCTTTTAATCCAGTTTAATTTTGAAAATTCAGAAGAAAAAATAAAAATTAAAAAAATATATCGCGCATAGCAAATGCGCTCAAATGATGATGAATGGGCGGAGCCTCTAAATTCAAATCCCGACTCGAAAAAATGTCGGAACTTTTTTACGGCGATAATATTATCGCCGTAAAAAAGTTCCGACATTTTTTCAAATCGGGATTTGAATTTAGAGGCTCCTTATTTTTTCTTCTGAATTTTCAGAATTAAACTGGATTAAAAGAACGATATTGTATTAATCGTGAATTTTTTTACACGTTTCTTCGAATGTTTAAATATATCAATTTGCGTCATTTATTTTTTTTTCGTTTCTTCTGATAAAAATATATCGCGCATAGCAAATGCGCTCTGATGATGAAATGGGCGGAGCCTCTAAATTCAAATCTCGATTTTCGCGGGCTCGAAAAAATGTCGGAACTTTTTTACGGCGATAATATGCCTGTTAGCACCACGTCGTGTATCATCTCACGGGAATTTTAATACATATTTAGATGGCAGCAAACGAGAGAGAACAAATTGGTGTTTTGGAGAAAAAAAATAAAGAAATTCTAGGAAAAAGACCTAACTATAGCTTTTAAAAAAAGCCTAGAAATATCTGAAAATTCACAAAACTTAGAGTCTGGAGAAAATCGCGTCCGTCTCTAACCGGATTTTCGGGTCCCCGCCAGAGAAGGGCGGAATTCCCGACGTCGAAAATTCAATTACATAGGGGGGAAAAAGTGACTGGACAATCACATTTGCTCCTGAAAGTGATTGGGCAGGGTGCGCAAAACAATTATACTTTAGGATATTTAAAATGCGATAAAATATATTATTCATCCGCGAGTACGTGATTTTTCGTTTAAAGGCGCTGTTTGGGTCTCGTTAAGGGATATTTAAAAATTGTAAGAAAGCGCACACACTGCGTTTGTGATTTCTTTTCGAAAATTGAAGAGAATATTGGAGTTTTTTCTATATTTTGCTTCGAAAATCATGCTTTTTAATTAATTTTTATTGTCAAATTTCTTAAGCTGTTTATTAAACTGAATACATCACAAACGCAGTGTGTGCGCTTTCTTACAATTTTTAAATATCCCTTAACGAGACCCAAACAGCGCCAATAAAGGAAAAATCATGTACTCGCGGATGGAATGAAAAAAGCCTTTGGAAAAAAGAAAAATGCAAAAAAAAAAATTTTTTAATGTGATAATTACGGGAAAATTTAGCTTTGAAGCGACAGAAATGGCTAAATATCAGAGTAGGGAAGAATTGGATTTTGGGAACTCCGGAATCCGAAAAACGGAAAACGGAAAACATTTTTTTCACTCGGAATCTGAAATTCGGAAGACGGAATGAAGAAAACGGCGGAATTCGGAATGCGGAATGCGGAACTCGGAATTCCGCCCTTTTTTGCAGAGTAGGGCGGAATTGGATTTTGGGAACTCGGAATCCGGAAAACGGAAAACGGAAAAACATTTTTTTTCACGGAATCTGGAATCCGGAAGACGGAATGAAAAAAACGGCGGAATGCGGAATGCGGAATTCCGCCCTTCTCTGCAGAGTAGGGCGGAATTGGATTTCGGGAACTCCGGAATCCGGAAAACGGAAAACAAAAAAAAAATTTTCACGGAATCTGGAATCCGGAAGACGGAATGAAAAAAACGGCGGAATGCGGAACTCGGAATTCCGCCCTTCTCTGCTAAATATATTTTTAAAGCTATTTTAAGCTTTGCTAGCTAATTTTCCGAAGCAAAAAGGCATCGAGTTTTTAAAAAAACCAATTGATCGGAAAATTCCAATAATTAATAGTTCAACCGGCTGGAAATTTCTGGAAAAAAAAATCAATAACCCCAACCCAACTTGTTTAAATTCGCCTCGTCTACGGCTATTTATTAAAAGAATTAGAATCTTTAAATTTTTTTTAATTAATATATTTTTAATATTCATTTTTTGCCCTCGAATTCTGCACTAGAATGCTCATTTGAGCTTTCAATCTTTTATCCGGAAATTCCTTTTTAAAAACGCATTTTTCATTGTTTTGCGGTTTTAGTGGAAAACCCATTCAGAGGGATTAAAAAGAAGCTTCAAATTGAAATTTTCTTGTTTTCACTCCAATTTTTGAAAATAATTTATTCTATTTTATTTTATTTTTTCGTTTTTAGAAATTCATGAAAAACACAAATATTTGGGAAAAGAGTGGCTTTGATAGAAATTTCCTTCATTTGATTTTCTGGATTTTGCTCTTAAGAATTGAATGAAATAAATTAGTTCAATTTCAGGAGATCAAGTAAAACGACAGCCAAGTCTGCGCGCACTTGATCATTGAAACAAACTTTAATGGTTAGAATTCAAGCATGGGAATGACAGAATAAGTGAACTTTTTCAAGAAGCGAAAATGGAAAGCGAGATTAAAGACGGCAGAAATAATTAGCAGATAAGGGAACAAATCAGAAGAAATCTGCAAGCGCCTTGGATTTATTTTGGAGCATCAAGCTTTTTTCGGCGCTAAGGTAGTTGAGGGGGGTCAATGGTTTTTAGTCATTTTCGGAGCTTTTTTCTTGATTTTTTTTTCTGAAAATGTTTGTTTCTATTGTTAAAATATTTGTAAGTTGTTTTCTTTTTCACGAAAACTACATACGATTCCACTTTTTTTCACGCGTAGCGCGCTTCAACGATGAGCAATTTTTGCAATTTTTTTTGGATTTTTTTTCGCTTATTAGTTAATAATAACTTAGTTAATCATAGATATAGGACCGCAGCTGATGCACTTCTCGACTTGAAGTAAGCCTAAGCCTAAGCCTAAGCCTAAGCCTAAGCCTAAGCCAAAGTGTGGTCTCAAAGAAAATTTATGGGATGATCATTACTTTGAGGAGCTGTAGCATTTCAAATATCATTATTGAGCGAAATTTTACGAGTTATGGGCCGGAATCGCCAAGAAATATCCAGCCACCTAGTCATTTTCTCTTTTCGGCGTATTTTTGTTGTCTGCCAATAAAAGTGTTCTAAAAATTTCTAGTGTTATTCGAGTATTTCTAATAACATTTTCAGAAAAAAAAATCAAGAAAAAAGCTCCAAAAACCATTGACCCCCCCCCCCCCCTAGGATTTTCATACTTACTTACATAGTTTATTCGTAGTCGATTCGTCATTCGTTTGCGTGGGCGCGGATCACAGCTATCCATCTTTTTTTTGGGATTTCTTAGGATTTTCCTAAATACGTTTATTTATTTTATTTAGAGTAAAATCCGGCGTGGAAACTGCAAAAACAGAATAAGTAAAAACTGGTTCAGAGCAGAGAGGAAAAAATATACAAAAATCCACAAAATAAAACATGAATGTTTCAAGAAACTTCTCAAAAATTGACCCAAATAAATTAATGCCACGTTCAAAGTTGATTTCCAGGAGAAAATTCCTGGAAAAACGCTGTCCAAAGCTGCCATTGTTTTCTAGATTTTCCGGAAACTGTCGCAACGAGTGTTACAATCTACTCAAGAATGTTTTCGACATCTTCAACGATTTCTCCGTCAGAATCCATAAAAAATTCATTTCAACATAAAATGGGAATTGTCTGACTAGTTTCGCTCTACTTTCAATTCACGCTACAGCATGAATCACTCGAAGACATTAAGCCGAATTAAGCTGAATTAAACAATTTAAAACAGAAAGAATTATTTCTCACCTTCTTAAAAGTTTTATACTTATTAATTGAAATTTTCGGATTATCCGGATAATCGATTTTTGACGAATTTGTATGGTTTTCGTCTTTTCCCATTACGTCTTCAACAATTTCCCTGTCAGAATCCATCATTTAGGGAGAAATATTTAGAAAAAACAGCCGAATATAGCGAAAAAAAGTTTAAAAACTTGAAAAAAATTGCGTTAAAAAAGAGCCGTAAATCGTGTGGTGGTCTCGAAGGGAAAATGCAAACTACGGTAACACTAGTTGCGACAGTTTCCGGAAAATCTGGAAAAGCGTTTTTCCAGGAAATTTCTCCTGGAAATCAATTTTGAACGCGGCATAAATTCCGAAAGGACTTTGAGAAACGCGGAATTCTTGCATGCTTATAGTTAATCGCTAATAGTAAAATGTTATAATAATGAAATTTTTAAAAGACGGATTGTCTTTTAAAAATTCAAAATTTCATGAATGTTTTCGTCCTTCACGAATTTTTATTGATTTTAACGAAAATTTGCTTTATCTTGGCTTTCTGATCAACAAAAATCAAAGATGTTTTCCAATCCGCTTAAATATGTATTAAATAATCTTAAATATTTAAATATTGTCATCACCATCATAAATGCCGGATGAGCAGTCATGTATTTGTATTAACAGCTTTTAGTTACTCCGATTGCGAAAATGCTCTTATGGATGAACACAGTCCACAGATACAAAAAGTTTGCGGCGCTATCTTAGTTGGGGAGAAGGGGGCAATGATTTTTAGTCATTTTTGAAGGTTTTTGCAAATGTTTTTTTTTTCTGAAATTGTTTGTTTTTATTATTAAAATATTTGTAAGTCGTTTTTTTCACGCGTGGCGCGATTCAACGATGAGCGATTTTTGCAACTTTTTTTTGGATTTTTTTTCGTTTTTTTTCGTTTTTTTTCGCTTATCAGTTCATAATAACTTAGTTAATCATAGATATGAATACGACCGCAGCTGATGCACTTCTCGACTTGAAGTCGTTTACAGTTTTCAATGGATGGCCCGGTGTCGCGAGAATGTCGTCTGAAGACTGAAATGTTGGAGACGCATCTTGTTTCAACTTACAAGATTGTTAGGGCGGAATTGGATTTTGGGAATTCGGAATCCGGAAAACGGAAAACGGAAAAAAATTTTTTCACGGAATCTGGAATCCGGAAAGCGGAATGTAAAAAACGGCGGAATCCGAAATGCGGAATGCGGAAAACGGAATTTTAACCATTAATGAGGGAAAAATGATGTAAATGCGCTCTGTTCGAAAAAATTTTTGCGGGAATTCAAAAAAGTATACTTTTCACAACAATTGACAATAAAGAATTAAAACGGAATAAAAACGCCATATCGCGGAATCCGGAATGCGCAAAACGGAAAAATATTTTTTCACGGAATCTGGAATCCGGAAAACGGAATTCCGCCCTTCTCTGGTGATGATCGGTTGGCGACGAGTGTAGTTGCAGAGATTCTGTTGATCGAACCAGTGAGTGAAGTGAGCAAAGCGGTGTCCAGAGCAATCCAATCCATTCCAAGAAGTGTAGTTGTTTCGGCGACGAGACAGATTCAGGAATGCGTAATTGAATTGTCCACGAACATCGATCTTCTGATTGTCGGTTGATTTCAAGATTAGCGATCGTGGTGACAGTGCAGGAGAGGTGAACTTCTTCCAGTCCTAGTCGCTGTTTGAGAATTTTGAGAAGAATTTTAAGATCTTTATTGGAATGCATAAACAAAAAAAAAGTTGTTTTAATCATATTCGCTCCAGTACATGCGCCAGAGTTGACGCAAAGTTACGAATCATGCACCAGAGAAGGGCGGAGTTCCGGATGCCGCCGTTTTTTTTTTCATTCCGTTTTCCGGATTCCAGATTCCGTGAAAAAAAATATTTTTTCCGTTTTCCGCATTCCGGATTCCGCGATATGGCGTTTTTATTCCGTTTTAATTCTTTATTCTCAATTGTTGTGAAAAAAGTATACTTTTTTGAACTCCCGCAAAAATGTTTGCGAACAGAGCGCATTTACATCATAAATATTCCCTCATTAATGGTTAAAATTCCGTTTTCCGCATTCCGCGTTCCGGATTCCGCCGTTTTTTACATTCCGTTTTCCGGATTCCAGATTCCGTGAAAAAATATTTTTTTCCGTTTTCCGCATTGCGGATTCCGCCGTTTTTTTCATTCCGTTTTCCGGATTCCAGATTCCGTGAAAAAAATAATTTTTCCGTTTTCCGTTTTTCTCTGCTAATTAGTATGCACCCTGTAGTTCTGTGCTTTTGTACATAATTAAAAATAAAATTATTTAGCGTTGTTGTCATTCTTTCAGCGCACCTTTTTACGACTTTATAGAATAGAATACCACTGCTTTAATTTTCTGCGCATTTTATATAATTACTAATGCCGGTCTCTTCTCAAAAATGACTCGTTCGTCAGTTATTCCGTTCATTTTAATTTCTGCTCATCTCAAGTATTTCTCTTCTTTCATTTCTCAAAAATAATCACGGATTCCAGAAGTTCGCATGATCATTGGAAACGGGTGTTGTCAATCTTCTAGAATGATTCACACGATGATTGACAAATCCTAGGGGAGCCGAGAAGAGAAATTCGTAAACTTTCGATTGGATTTGCAATCAAGTTTCAGCAAAAAATAGGGAACTAGACGTTGGTATTTTTTAAATTAAAATTCATTCTCAAAGCAATTCGGACTATCACGGCTTCCAGTGTGTCGTTTCGAAAGCATTAAGGGACAATTTTCCGAAAAATTTTCGAGAAATTTCCGAAAAATTCTCTAGAAATTTTTCTCGTTGATTTCTGGAGAATTTTTCGAAAAATTCTCGAAAAATTCTCGAGAAATAATTTTTCGAAACGACACACTTCGACACGGCTTCTAAAAATTCGAAATCAAAATCTCAAACAAGCCACGTTAAGATTTACCAGTGGAAATTTCTCGGCTGCGCCGGTGTTCTAGAACTTTTTGGAAAATTCTGGAATTTTAAAAAAATTTTGGAAAACGTGTGTCTTGTCTATTAAAGTTGTAGTTTTGCACTTATAAAGCTGAATTTTTGAATGTGATATTTACGCGGACATCCTGAATTGCTATATCAACAAAATATCGATTGTTTCGTACATTTTGTGTGCATAGCTTTACAGTGTTCCATTTACGCAACGACCTCCTAATGATATAACTGCAAAGCGCTTCAGAAGTAGGAGGCCCACGTTCTCTTGAGCTATTCAAAAAAAAAACGTCCTGGACAGACAGATAGAAAGGAACTATTTGCTTATAGTTAATAATAAGTAGATTTCATAATATAAGTTTTGTATTTATTTTGCATTTCTTCATTTATTTTATTAAAATAATCCTCTACTTAAAAAAATTCTCTAAAACAAATCATACAGAATGATTTGAGTACCACTCTAAATGATTGCTCAGACCCAAATCATCCCACGCTGATCCGTTCGAAAGTCCAGTTGCAATTCTTTAAATACTGGTTAGGATGAGTATACTAAATCTGGCTGTAAGCTACAAGGAGATTGTGTTGATATCGAAGAGGTTCTAAGAAGTGTGCTGCTTAAGATCTCAGATTTGACTGTGTAAATCACTCGAAAGGATTAATAAATCTGCTAGAAATCCGAAGAAGGCGGTATTTAATTCACTTATGGGAGCTGGATAAAAGGACTGGAAGAGCGAGAGAGCTCTTCTAAATTTTCTGAAAATGTCGTTTAACTTCTGGAATTTTCTATTCATTTTCGTCATATACTCTTGGATCCCGATTGTACTCACGGAGCTTGAAAGTGGCTCGAAAATTGTAGTAAGTGAATTCATTTTTCGCGAATTCTCTCCATTCAAGGTTTCTGCGTTCTTCATTGACGTAGAAAACTCTAAAACTTTGTTTCTAAAACTCAGAATTGCACGCATGAATGTAGTATTATCGTGACGTCGGTGTCAATTTCTCTTGTGATTCTGGAAAATGAATGGATTTCACTGAAAAATAATTGTTACCCGGCTCAACAGGAAGCTCCAGTTGTAAAACAATAAATAAGTCGTCTGGACAATTAATACATTTAAGATAATTTTGCAGGTGAAAATCGGAAGTATCGGCTCGAGAGACAACGGAGGCATTTTGACTAATATTTTGGAAATGGCAAAAAAGAGAATGACGGAGAAAGGCGTCTTGGGCAAAAATCTGGATATTGAGTGAGTTTTAGATAATAATTTACCCTGAAAGAAAATATTTGCGGAGGGACAGAATTGATTCACGCGGCCCGATGAACCGAAAAATGTAAAAATGAAACGGAACCGCTTATGTGGAATGAGCCCACCCGATAAAAATTCAAAAATTCGGACCACCGAGACGGGTTTTCACAAGTTTTCTTTTAAAAATTGTATAATCATTCCAAAAGCTCGTCGCTAACCAAACAGGCCGGGCCCGCTCTAACAGGTGCATATCATTTTTCAAATTGAATATTCTTGCTCCAAAAATATCGCAAACTGTGAACCGCGGCAATGATAAAAGTGTGAATATAAATTAATAGAGCAATTGGACTTGAGAACAAAATCCGATAAGTAGACGGGCATCAATTTTCTTTAAAGCTATCATTCCGCATCTAAAAATCTAGAAAAATCGCAAGTTGCCGTATGCTCGCCAAAAATTCTCTGCGATTATTTTGAGTAGTGAATCAAAAATCACTACAATCCTCTGCTTTCGCAAATAATTGTAGTCAGAAAGTGAATTAATGAAAATCAGATGGTCTAGCAGTTAAAGATACAATAATCAAGAATTCAAATTTTTCTAAGATGCCTAGAATTAAAAAGTTATAGCAATAGAACATTGAACAAATATTGTAAAAGCTAGAAAGTGAAGAAGAGCTGAAAAAAATGACGCCATTTTCAGATAACTATTTTGTTTTCAGCATTCTTAATGTGGATGGATGTGGGCAATCGTTCGAAGGCGTCGCGGCTGCTGCCGAACTTTATCATGTTCAAAAAGTAGATGCATTTTTTGGGCCTTACTGCGCCAAAGGTAGCTTTGAGCTTTTTCCAGTTTTCAACACAAAAAAAAATTTGAAAAAGAGATTATCGATTTTGAAAATGAATCTAGAAGATGTTTTGTTAAAAATAATTGATTCATTTCGCAATCTATGTTTCCGAAACATTGTTGTTGTTTTTAAATCACAAATTCTAGCGCTACTTTGAAAGTTTTTCCTTAATCAAATTTAAAAAGATGGGACTAGATCTCAGTTTAAAAAAATGAAAACACTCAACCGACCTAAAATTATAGGAAAATAGTCTAAAACTTGAAAAAATATTTCCGCTGAAAATTCAGTTTCAAAATATAAACATTCCAACTTTTGACTATTTTTTTTCAAATTTTTAAGTCGGTGGAGTTATTCTTCAAATTTTTAAGTCGGTGGAGTTATTTTTCAAATTTGGGTATGATCCCCGCACGTTTCACTTCTTCCAGAACTGCCGCCAGTGGCCACCATGGCCTCGTACTGGAACATCCCAATATTCGCCTACAGCGCCACATCTGCCGAGTTCTCTAACAATAAAATCTACAAGACTCTACTACGGACCTCATTCCAGTCTCTAAACGCGGTGTCCGATGCAACAGCGGCTTTTATGCTTCATCATAAGCTCACCAAGGCGGCGATCGTTGCCAACATTGGAGCTGACAGTTTTGAAAGAATTCAGAGTTTAGAAAAAGCATTGAAATCCAGCGGAATAACTATTACAAAAAGAGTTATGTTCGAGGAAAATTCAAGTGCCGAAGATTTGGTTCAAGACGGAATCATGAACGAATTAAAGGACAATGCAAGAGGTTCATATCGGTGATGGGCAAAGCGTAAAAGATCTTTGTCTTTGGCTTCCATTTTTTTTTTAATATTTCCGGCCGGAAGCGCTTGTTATTCGGGGATAAAACTGCTTAGGAATATCTGCTTAAATAGCCACCATAGTTTGAAATTTTTATTTTTTAATATTTAGATTTTTTTTCAAAAATAGAAAAAAAGAGACACGTCAAAAACGGAATCCAACCTGTGACGGGTTACACGAAAAGGGGTTACATGAAGGCGGGATATTTAAAAAAAACGGGACTCGAGCGCAATTGGTGGAGCGCAATTGCGCGAGTCCCGTTTTTTTTTAAATTTCCCGCCTTCATGTAACCCCTTTTCGTGTAACCCGTCACAGGTTGGATTCCGTTTTTGACGTGTCTCGAAAAAAAACCAATATCTTGTTTTCAGTCATTATCCCCATATTCTCATCCGCTCGAGACCTCTCAATTATATTCCGAAATGCTACTGTGATGGCTGAAATGGCATCTCCAGAATTCATCTACATAAATCCACTTATCGTCGCCAAAAACTCTGCGGAACCTCCAGTTTTCTATGGAAGAGATTCTCAGAAACGAATTAAAGCCGAGTATCCGAACAGTATTCAAATCTACAATTCTTACGGATTCGCTGATGACCTTCTCAACGCATTTCTCTCGGCGTTCGATAATAATCGACGGATTTATCTGAATGAGAAAGACCTTTTCAATTTTGTGGCTTTGTACGAAAGTTTTTGCGTCTTTGCTACGTTGGCTGAAATGTATGTTCGCACGATTAAAAGGTCAGCAGCGTCAGAATTAAAGATTGATGGGAAAGAATTATGGAGCATGGCCGCAGGGATGACTTTTCCCGGTTAGTCCTTCGCATTTTTTTAAAAATTAATTTTAATTAATTTGCACAACAAAATGAAAGAAATCTTTGTTCAGGAGTATTGGACAACGTGACTTTTGACAAAGGAGCAGAACGGATGACATCTTTCAGCGCTTTTTATGTTGACGAAAAGAAAGATCAGGTATTATTTTATAAAAGTAAAAAAAAATAAGAAAATACAGATAATTTAAAATTTGAAAATCATTATTACGGAAAAATCCAGCTCTGAAATGTTTAAGATCCGCACTGTGAGCCTCATGACTCCTAAAATTTCATCGAAGAATTGCATGGATGCGGTTTGTGTGGAGCAGGTAAGCTCTTCGTTATGTTTCCTGCAGAATTCTTCTTAAAACAGGAAGTTTCTGACGTTGTCTCCAAATTTTGGCCATCTGCAACTGGAGAACTCCCGGACGCAGCTCCGGAATGCGGATTCCGCGGAGAAAATTGCGATTATACTCAGATGATAGTTCTCATAACGGCGGCAACCTGTATTACAATGACGCTGATTCTAGCCATTTGGTTGAGAAGGGCTTGGTAAGAAATGGGTGTCTGCTGGGGTCTGTGCAGCGATCACTATTCGATATTTCAGCGAGACTAGAGCTCTCGAGAAAATGCCATGGCGAATATTTCGGGATGACGTTCAAATATTGGATGAAGAACAATCCAAGTCGGTGGTCTCACTGAACTCAGCGTCGACGAAAATGTCTCAAGTGGAGACCAAGCTTATCAAGAATCATGCAATTATTGGAGTGAATACCCATGCGATCTACGATATTTATGAGCAACGGCAGAATATTAAGTTCAAAAGAGAAGACTTGATTTTGTTGACGAAGGTTCTTTTTTTTTTTTTGATTTTTGGAAATTTTAAGAAAATTTGGATTATAATTCCTGAAAACAGTAGTCGTCGGCGCCGACAACGTTTCTTGCCTTAACGAGTTTCTGTAGAGGCGCTGCTCGGCGCCTATCGTGAGTACCCGTACTTTTATTTTACCATTTCAGATGAAACAAGCTGTTCATGACAACATAAACCCATTCATCGGAGTGTCTTTTAATGAGAAATCGGAGCTTTTACTTCTGTGGAAGTTCTGCTCGCGTGGAACCCTTCAGGATGTTATCTACTGCGACAAGTTTGAAATGGACGAGAAATTCCACGGGGCGTTTGTGCGGGATATCACTTTGGGATTGGAGTACTTGCACTCTTCTCAAATTGGCTTCCATGGAGGGCTCACTAGTTGGACAACTTTGATTGACAAGAACTGGATGATAAAGCTGACAGATTATGCAATCGGAGATCCATTGAGAAGATGGGAAAAGCACGGAAGAATAAACTGCAAAGTCGATAACGAATCAGAGAAACAGTGGCAAAAAATGTGTTAGTTAGAGAACGGAATCTTAGTATTCTCTTATCCCAGAATCATTTTATTTTCAATTATTTCGGACTAATTTTTCCAGTTACCAACTAGGAAAACCTATGCGAATTTCCCGGCCACCGAAGTCGTAGGCCCACTGAAAGTTTGAGCATTTGCGTTTCTCATTAAGCCTGGCTTCAAGCTCATAGAGCCTGTTTCATTCTCTAAAACACTGGCTTTCTGTTCAGAAGTTCATAGAGGATTAGTGTTTTATATTTTCAGCCAGCCTCTACGTCCCTCCAGAAATCCGTACAGCTAATGAAAGCAATCGAATAAAACGGATGGATCAGAAATGGCAAGGACAAACCATTCTTCGTCGGCAAAAATCGGATATTTACGCGTTTGGAGTTATAATTTATGAAATTCTCTTCAGAAGTTTACCGTATGATGAGAAAATTGACATGACAGGTTACTCTTCTGGTTTTTGTTACGAACTACATTGCAAATCTGAAATATCAATTTCAGAACTAGCACAGAAGGCAGCGGAAGGCGAAAAGATACAAAGGCCGTCGATTCAAAGGAACAAGAAATTGAATCCTGATATGATTGCATTGCTGCAGGTGGGCTTTCAGTTTTATCTTTTCTTTCCTTTCAAAGGTGGGAGATTTAGTTAATTTCAGGCTTTCGGATTTCTCTTAAATTTTTGAATCTGGAATCTCAGAGCCTGTCTTAAAGATGACATTTTCCCCATAGTACATATTTCTCAGGACTGCTGGAGTGATCAACCAGATATGCGACCGACTATTAGACGAGTTCGCTTGGCGACAGATATTGCTTTGAAAACGTAATGTTTTGCTCCTTTAATGCGCTTCAATTTTTCAGTTTTTAGGAAGGGGAGTCTCGTGGACAGCATGATACGAATGATGGAAGAATATGCGAACAATCTTGAAAAACTCGTAGGAGAGCGGACGAAACTTGCCGAAGAAGCGAATTTAAGAGCGGAAAGACTGTTGTTCCAGTTGCTTCCAAAGTATGGTTATGTAAAAGAGCACCAGTTTGTCGTTTCGAAAAATGATTTCTCGAAAAATGCGTTTTTCGAAAAATTTCCGAAAGTTTTCTCGTTGATTTTTCGGAAATTTTTCTCGTTGATAATTTTTCGAGAAATTTTTCTCGTTGATTTTTCGGAAATTTATCGAGAAATTTTTCTCGTTGATTTTTCGGAAATTTTTCGAGAAATTTTTCTCGTTGATTTTTCGGAAATTTTTCGAGAAATTTTTCGAAAAATTCTCGAAAAATTGTCGGGAAATTCTCGAGAAATTTTTCTCGTTGATTTTTCGGAAATTTCGAGAAAAATTCTCGAAAAATTGTCGGGAATTTCTCGAGAAATTTTTCTCGTTGATTTTTCGGAAATTTTTCGAGAAATGTTTCTCGTTGATTTTTCGGAAATTTCGAGAATTTTTCGGAAAAATTTCTCGAAATGCTTTCGAAACGACACACTAAAGAGCACATAATAAAATTCGAGGTGCATTCAAAAATATTCAGAAGCATACCACGCTTATGAAACTTCTTACTCATGTATTTACTTGTGTTAAGAGAAAAACGGGTTTACAGGCATGTAGCCGTTGAATTGAAGGCTGGAAAAACGGTGCCGCCTAAACAATATGACTCGGCAACTGTCATGTTTAGTGATATCGTTGGTTTCACGAAGCTTTGCGCAGGTTCAACTCCGATTGAGGTATTAATTACAAGGATTTACATTCCGTCTGACTCTTAAATTCAGGTGGTGAACCTTCTGAACAAGTTGTACTCGGAATTCGACACTGTCATCTGTAAACATGACTGCTATAAAGTTGAAACAATAGGTGACGCCTACATGATCGTCTCCGGAATCCCATTGGAGAACGGAAGACGCCACGTGGCGAACGTCGCCACTACCACCCTTGAGATCGTGGAACTACTGAAAAGTTTTGAAGTTCCCCACCGTAAAGATTATCGTCTGACGATCAGATTAGGATTTGCATCCGGGCAGGTGGCAGCTGCAGTCGTAGGGCTAAAGTCGCCCAGATATTGCCTTTTTGGGGAAACAGTGAGTTATGAAACATATTTTCAAAGTGCACGATTTCCTAAATTCAGGTCAACATAGCTTCTATAATGGAGTCCTCGGGAGAAGGCGGACGAGTTCAAATGACGGAACGTTCAAAGAATATGCTCGCCAATGAGTATCCCGAATTCACAGTAGAAATACGTGGAATCAATCAGGAAGTGGTATGAATTTCAGACAAAGACTGGAAAATATAGAGAATAGTCCCGATTGTGTTTCAGAAAAAAGAAAACTTCACGACTTTCTGGCTGGTGGGAAAAGACGAGGACTACTTCAAAACGAATAGTAATACATTGAGCTTCTGATTCAAATAGTGTCCATCGCTATTATTTTTTCAAGTATGCATGCTTCTTATGTTGATTGCATTTTTTATGAAAAGGAATTTTCGAATTTCGATACCGAAAAAATTAATAAAAAACAATTTGTCACAGATTAGAATCGTTATCGCTAATTTTCCATAAATTTGATTAAGAAACACTCTATTTCACTATTTCCATGAAAATTCATGGAAAAAAACCCGAAACTCAAAAAAAAAATTGGAAAATTGCGATATCGCCGCTACAAATTTCAAAAATAAAAGAAAAATCCCAATTCTTCCATATTAAAAACGACATTTTCTCGAAAATAAGTTATCCAAGAAAAACTGTTTTTTTTTGAAAAAAAAATATTGCATACCACCTCAGATTGTTGTACCAATTCATAAAAACAAATATATTACACACAACCGCATTGAGAGATTACAAAAATGCATTTTACAACAAACTAATGCAAAAAAAGGGATTAAGTAATAAACTTAGCTTCTTGAGGCTAAAGTTTCAATTTAGCGATGAAGGTATCAGCAAAACTTCCTATGTACAGGTATCCGTTGTGCTCTGTCACTTGTGAAACATCACCAACAACCTTTCCAGTAGCATCATGAAGGCTTCTCACTATTTTTCCATTGGAATCGAGCTCCAGAATCATAGAGTGTGGACTCTTGAATAGGCTCAGAAGGGGCTTCCAGAAAGGGGCAGGAACGACATCAACGAGGAACTGACGAATTCCTGAAAAAGAAGGTATTTTTTCAGAATAACTAAACTAAGGTTACCTGGAAGACTTCCTAGTCGATCTAGAAGAGATGGGTGAGCATCTGACCGAGTTGCTGAAAACACGAAGTCACTTATTTAGAACTTCTGACAAATATCTAACCAGCTAGTCCGACCCAAAAAGTTCCTCTTCCGCTGCTTCTGATATTGTCCGGCAGCCCTGGCAAATTGGAAGCAAACATCTCCACTTTCTTCGAAGCAATAGTCAATTTCTTGATTCTGGCCATACTACACTCGGAGAATATTACAGATTTTTTATCCTCCGTCAATTGAATTCCATTTGGAAAATAGAGCTTGTCAGAGAGCACTTCCACTTTTTTTGTTGAAATTTTCAAAAGAAGAATGCGTCCATCAGCCTGATGCTCCAGAATTAGAGGCATAAAATGACGACGATCGTGACGAACCGAGCTATCGGTTATGATGATTTCATCTTCAGAAAGCACATCCAAGTCGTTCAAAAAGCGAGGTTTGAAGCCAGCAATAGGAATGCGGGAGTCAAGTATTTGTGTGGTGATCGCTTAAAATCAGCAGGATAATAATTTGAAACATCTATGGCAGATACTGGAGGATTGAAAGGAAGACTTACGATTCTGCTCATTTGTAAAATCAACAATGTAAACTCCTAGATAGGCATCAGCAACCACGAATTTTGGTTTACCCTCAACTAGGCGCCGAATTCCAAGGGGCCTTCCACATTCTGGTTCTGTATTGAAATGCCCGCAATCAGGGAAAAACTTTGATTTTTCTGAATATGCTGCTTTGCTCACAATCTTTCCATCAACTATTTTCAAAACTTTTGCATCATGCACAGTAACGTAGATGGCTTCTGTAACGAATTGATAGAGCTTTCCTGGAATTTTAATTTCTTACCGTCATCTACTACCATTGATTCCGGCCCAACAATTTTCCCATCAAGAATATGCTC
Source organism: Caenorhabditis inopinata (assembly GCA_003052745.1). NCBI lineage: Eukaryota > Metazoa > Nematoda > Chromadorea > Rhabditida > Rhabditidae > Caenorhabditis > Caenorhabditis inopinata. The sequence continues at coordinate 3,465,654 of AP018152.1, read as the reverse complement.
CGCTTTCTGAAGATCTTCATTGATAAGCAGGTTACCGGTTAATGCAGGAGGCGGATCGAAACGGTACTTTCGGGCAAGTGTGTTCTTCGCATCACTGTATCGGTAGTAGAGAGCAGCCCAGGAAATGGCGAGACCACCGAAATTGCTTTAAATGGACACGAGGGTATAAGAAAGACAAACTTACATAAAACCGATAAAGAAAATTTTGCTCATGGCTCTGCACATCAAATAAGGCTCACTACCCTGAAAAGGAAACAAATAAGCTGGTGAGTTCATGACTTAGAGATGTTTTTCAGTGAGCCAAAATGAGGAGAGCACATTTTGAGTTACTAAAAACTAAGCGAAAAATCGAGAAGAAAATAAAAGGAAAGTAAGAATAGCGCGATAAACAGAATGATACGCCATTTCGATATCAGCGAACTTATTTTTCACTTGCCCCGCGGCGGTGGCCGGCTAGAATCGAAATCCTAGGTCAGGGTGTACCGTAACGCTGGCGGAAAAGCATAGAAATTAAATTTTTTTTTTGAGTTCCCCTAAAACTTTTTTCCAGGATTTTTTCCTGATATTTAGTTAAAATTATTATATATATATATATATATATATATATATATATATTATAATTTCAAAAAACTTCAAACAAACCTCGCCGAGTAAGTTTCGAAATCAATTTTCTCGAAAAACGGCGGCAGTTTTTTTTTGAAACATTCCGAAGAAATTCAGCTAAATTATATATTGCTAAAATAATAATTACAGATAACACTTGCACAGAAAAAAGATGTGCAAAGCAATTGAAAAGAGCAAGAGGCGACAAATGGAATTGAAAAATATATCTAAAGGATTCGAAGTCTTGAGTCCAACCAACCTGTTGAAATATTCTAATTCTCATTATAAAATGCGTAATAATTTAAAAATTCCATATATTTCTCATTTATATTGTTTTTTCTTCCAATGTTAATTTAAACTTTTATTTTCTCTTTCTCATTTTAGTTTCTAAAATTTTGAAAAAAATAGTCTGCGCTCTTGAACGTTAGCAGCTCTGTGTTCTGTATTCATAGAACAGAAAATGATTTCTCAGCCTGGTAATTTTGTTGACGTTCTTTTGTAATGCTGCTCTATGAAAAAGCAAGAAAATCTCGCTGTTTTCACTCCAAAAATCTAGATTTCTATTTCAAAATAGAACATATATTGTATCCGCCCGATAATAATTCACAGCTGCTGAATATTTAACCCATACTTAGCAAGTGAAAAACTAGAAATCGCCATCGAGTTTTCGCACCTTTGCTTATTCACTCTACATTCCTCTTTCTATATATAAAATTAATGGTGCCACATATTTTATGCGTTTCTACTTCTTTCTCTTTCGTTTTCATGTATTTTTTGGTTTTTTCCTCTTTTTTTTTCTTAAATATATATATTTAATATGTATATATATATAATTATGTTCTTTTGAAGCTCATAAAACAAAATTGTTTATTTTATAGCGGTTTTCCAATTTTTCCCCCTTCAATAGAAAATTCTTCACCGTGTATGCAATTAGTCGTCCAGTAAAGCGCACTTTCTGACTCTGCATTTTTTCATTTTCTTTTCTCGAATAAATTCTCCTGCTTGCTAAATATTTGTTTTCTAGCCTGCCTAATATGCCCGAATTTAAAAAATTGTTAGAATTTTTTCTGTTTTCATCAATATTGCACTTTAAAGTGGCAGCGTGGCTTTATGGGTGGCCGCAGAGCCTTGTGACTGAGCCAGGCTCTTCTCTTGCTGTGCTTAGTAGAAAATTTCTACCCGTTTTGCATTCAATACTGCTATTTAACTAAACTTATAGCGTCCTTTCCACGTTTCATTCGCAAACTTTTTTTTATTTGGTGCGCTGTTTTAGCAGATGTTTCGTGTTCTTGTTCTCCCGTCCCCTGTAATTCTCGCAAAACGTTGCGGTTTCAGATTTATTTTTTGACTTTAAAACAACTTTTTCCACATCCTTGCGGTTTGAAAAAATCGAAGACGACAGAATAAATCGAAACAGAAGTCTTATTAAACCAAACTACTTGTTTTAAATTTGGTGAATTCTAAATTTTCTATTCATTGTTCTGTAAATTTAAATTGAAAAATCGATGCAGAATTTGGTGTGCAGCTATATTTTTGCGTGTAAATTGGCAAAATTCTTAAAACCGTTTTTAAAATGATTTTCAGTATTTTATTTCAATTAAAGGAATGTTGTATTGGAAAATTGGTTGGCACATAGAAATGAAAGTTGCGTATTCTTATCCCCCGTCTAATATTTAAGAATAGTCACTATATTTTTGTGAAAATGCTGAAAATCGTGAATAATAATATCTAAATTTTTAAAAATTTCTAACAGGTAAAACCGAAACGAAATTTAAAAAATTGTTTTTCTATAATTCGTTGGTTAAAAAAATTGCGTATACGTCGAATACATAGAAATTTCATTAAAAATAAACAAATAAATTAAAATTATTTATTCTAAAACGATTTTAAAATATTCAAAGTCATGCGAAAAGGTAGGAAAAGTTTTCAAGAAAAAAATTCGAATAGCAAGCAGTTTTTATATTTTTTACACGATTTTTAAAACGCGGCCTAATTATTTTTCATTTCCCGTCGTTTTCGTAGGCTCCTACTTTTCAGTTCGAAAAAATGTATACCTTTTCGCTTTTTGTTTCGTTTTTTTTTATTTCTGAAAATTATTCTGCTCATTATAGACAACTATTAATTCTTTAGGAGTTAGATGGAATTCAATGTTTCGTCGTTTTATGACGTCGAAGAATCTGGTAAGCAGCTAAATAGCACAGCATTAGAGCAAGATGAAAATGAACAAAAAGGTAAAGATTAATTATTTTTTTGAATAATAATTATTATTTGTTTATAGAATGGAAGCTATCGCCAATCACAGCGGAGGAGAGACGCACAAAAACCTCAATTTTTCAGAAAACCTTGCACGCTCAAAACAGCGATTTTAAATCGCCTCTTAGAACAATTAATGTATTAATTATCGACGCACCGGTCGAATTTGTGATTTTCTAATTTCAGACCACTGATCCGTCGTCTGGCTATGACTCCAAAAGTACTACCTCAAATACACCCCAACAAAGTTCTTCCACGTTAGAAACACTAGTGTTATAGGAAACAAATAATGATTTTTTATAGAGAATACAAAATATCAACGTCTACCGAGTTTTCCTCTCTGATTGGCAACAAAAGTTTAAACCATTTTGATTCAATTCTTCTAAATTCGCTGCACAAATCTGTCAACTTCAGCCCGCGAGTCGTTTTCTCGGTATGCTGCCACATTATTTTACGAAACAATAAAGGAAATTGTAGCATCCTAATGTTTCATTATAGTGATAGCAAAGTATATAAATATTTGGAATTATTTTTAAAATTTAGCTGAATAACGCATAATTATCATTGTTTTGAAAGCGAGTACTTATGAAACAACTGCCGTAGTTTTAGCTGTGGCTAGTTGGTAATTAAACGCATTTTTTGCATTTTTGGAAGCTTTTTATTATTGGATAATTATTCTAAATAAGCTTGGTTAAGGAAATTGGAAGTTTTATAGTGCGAATCCGAATAATTTATTTTACCAACTGCTTCTAAATAACTACGCTAGATACTGCATATTTTAAAATTTGTCATTTTAATATACATTTTTTTTGCCTTATTACATAGAATCGAATCATTGCTGGATTAAAAAAAAATGGCCGTGCCGAAGCGACTTTTCTATCCAAATGTCCTTTTGACGTTGTCATTTGTCGAACGGCGTATTGTGTGGGTATTTATAAAGTTTAATAATATATTTGAAAGTGAAATATGATTCTTCCATGTTTTGAAGCCATAGCTTGATAATTTTATAAGAAATTCTACAATTTTCCTGAAAAAGTCTCAAAATTGATATTTTTCGAACCACGAATTCACGTGGGCACTTTACACTTTCCCCTCATGATATAATTGAAAAGAATATGTATCGATGATTTTTTTTGAATCATAAAGGAAATTTTTAATAATCTGTCAATCCTTACTAAAAAATTTAAAAAAATATTTAAGGGAAGATCCCACATTATTACAAAAATTCTTAAAATAGCTCTACTTAATAGAAAAATTCAAAATTTAAGCATGAGAAAGGAGAATTCTCGTATTTGTTCGAAGATAGTTGTAAAAATGGGAATCGGACCCTAGTGCGCTCAATGTTATGAAAATTGATGATACCACATTTCTGTTTGAGCCAAACGCGTTGCCCGCATGCCAACAAAAAACCTGTTTTGAATTATGTAATGAATACAACTGTAACTCATCTGTAAAACTTGAAAATCTAAAAAATTCCTTAATTAATTGTTATCCATTGTATTCTAGCAAGAATCAGGAAGTCAGCAGAACTACAGTGAAAAGTTTCAATGGAGTGTTGAGCAGTTAGCCATTCTGAAACCTGTTCATATTTCTGAGGACGAAATCGCTGCCAGCTATCGCTCACCGTGAGACTTCTGTAAAAATTCGAAATAAAAATGAAGATTTCAGAAACCCAGAAGTCGAAGAAAAGATTCAAGAAGCCCTAAATGAATACTGGTCGAATAATGTTAGTTTTATACCATCTCCTGATGGGCCAAGATTTATCAATTTACCACATCGTGACGGAACAGTTACAACGTTTCGCTATGGAGATGATAAGACGTCTTCAATCGTTTCAGAAGGAGCTACACCTTCGCTAGCAAATTTGGTGCGGAAAAAAGAAGCCGTCAAAGCAGCATACGCCACGTCATCGCCGAAACAACGACCGAGGAAGTAAGTAAGCATTAAATATGTTACGGAGGAAATTACTTCTGAAATCAACTCTTTTTTTTTCATACTAGCTTTCAGTATCTCCTCGAAGTTTCAGGAATCTTCATCAAGTGCGTAATCGTCCTTGTCAAACGGAGCTTACTATTCCACCAAACATGGATTTAGACCTGAAAAAATTGCTCGGAGAAGATTTTGTGTACCAATTCGATGAAGAAGACGAGGAGGAGGTGTTCAATGTATCATCCTCATCGATTTTCTCTACACGACGGCGTCTGTTTTCGAAGAGAAAACAGCAAGATGAGGAAACCGATGACGTGCAGGATTCCTCTTTGATTTCTACTGATGATCCTTTATTGAACGAATCATCAACTCAGCCATTCGTGAGTTTATTCCTTTAAGCATGCATTGCTAACCTATCAATTATCAGAATGACTCGTTGTCCCCTGTTCGACGGTGTGAAGACGCCTCCGAAGATGTAGAAGAGCAAAAAAATATATCGGAAACATCAGAAGCAACGCGGTCTCATGCTTCTCAGATCGCAATTAACATTTCAATTCTAAATGATTGTATGATGAATTCAATTGACGAAGCTGAAAATGAAGACGAGAGAAACGCGTTGCCACATGAGGAAGATTGCGATAGCAAGAATAATAGGGTGTTCATGGAATCCCATTTACGTAAGTAACTTATCTGCAGATTCCTTTTTATTTTCTGAAAATGACACAGATTCTTTTAGATTCTGAAGATTCTGAAGATCTTTCTATAATTCATTGTAGGCGTTTCTATAATTGCCTGCACGCGCACTCCGCAATTATTACAGAGAATTCCCTATCTCATGAAATTAGGCTTCATTTCATTCTACGATGTTCCCTAGTGTTGCGAAATTCCGGAAAAGTCGCTATTTATTCAATTTCCTTTCGCAGCAACTAATCCGATAGCTCATTTTCAGTTTCCTTTGTCCAAAAACAGGAATATTCTTCGGCTGTTCATTCCGAAAAACGCAAAAAAAGTAGTAATTGCGAAAGTGGTTCATTATATTTAACTTTTGGGAATATTTGCTTTAAAAGCTCAAATTTGTATTACTCTTCAATGCGAAAATATCGAGTTGGAGCATTTGCCTAAAAAATTTCCATCGTCATACAAAACGTTAAGTTCCCCTTTTTTCAATTTCGGGGACGCCTGAAAGCAAATTCTTCCAAGCCATTGTCTGTGCCAGCGATTGTTTAATCTAGTAATTAAAATTCCAATTTTGGATTTATCATTCCCGATTAAACATACTATTTGTTTTCTTAATATTACATGTGAATATGAAAAATTTTTCTTCTTTAATAGACCTATATATGAAATTAAATAGGCCACTTTTTTGGTATTCACGAATGTAAGGAAATTAAAAAAAAAAGCATTAACAATGTTACTTGAATAGTTTTCTCCGCAGCTCTTGCACTCTTCTTGCTAGATCAAAAAATGGCATTGTTAGGCGAAGAACGTTTTCAGCTTCATGAATAGGTCCTTAAGAATCCGACGAATTCTTCTAAACTGTCATGATATTCCTAGATGCCAATGAGTACGAAATCTTGGACCGTTCCACGACATCATCAGCCACACCTCGTCATGAAGATCTCGATTGGACACCTCGCAGATTCCCCGGGTCCTCCAGTAGTTCAGCTGTTCGAGGAGCGTCCACTGGAACTTTTGGATCTGGAGGAGTAGCTCCGCAGGACTATCGCCGCTTCGTTTTTGACATGTCTCCGATTCACCCAAACCATATGACCCCTGATAGTATTAGAACACCCATACAGCGGTGTCACATGAATATGCCACGTGGAAGATTGGACTTGAATGACGAAGAAGAAGAAGACGATAGCGAGAGGCAGAAGTAATACGTACTTTTCGCCGGAGATGTTGAATTCCTTCTGTCACACTTTTAATCATTTATTCTTGTTTAATTGATTCTCTTATATTCAGTTCCATATTGCTTGTAGAATCTTCTGTGATTTTCGTTAAATCTTTGTTCGACCAGGCGCATCTAACACACTAACACTTTCGATTTTAACGCTTATTTTTACATTATCTATTCAACTTGTTTATCCATTTTCAGGGTTCAAAATAGCCTTTTCTCTGTTTGCTTTTTATTCCGTTTTTGGAAAACCTGCCATTTTTTCCGTGTCTTCATCTGTCTTTATTTTGATATGAACAATTTTCACGAGTCACTTCTTTTTCAAATCTCTGTCTTGTTGAATCGAACTATCAAATAAAACCATTGTACCTTTCGATTTCTCTGCTCGCACGACTATTCAGTGTATAAAGATCACTGGTCACCTACCTACGAATTCGAAACGTTCTTGAACACCTTACGATGTTTCCAATTCAGATGAAGCTCTTCGTACACAACTTTATGTCTTCTCGCTTCCTTAAAAATGTCACTGTCGGATATCCGCTTGAATTGATCGTCAAGCAGTTTGTGGAGAAGGACATCGAGTTCGATAGAGACAATACTATCGTCATGCTAGACCGAGTAATATTTGTTACTGATTCTAAGAAGAATTCATTTTTATCACCCCTTCAGATTCAATATGATGCTCTTCTTGTCGCTGCTGCCGCTGTCAACTTGTCGGATACTCTTCCCGCTGAAAAACCAGCGAAATGGGATGAACTAACAGATGATCAGCTGAAACACATTCATCATATCCTCATGAACATCGATGTCGTAGACGGCGAGCTCATCTGCCCAGAAACCAAAACGGTCTTTCCAATACGTGATGGAATCCCGAACATGCTGAAAGTGGACAGTGACTAATAAAGTACTTTTTTTTTACATGAATCTGACCCCTTTGTATTATTGTTGTTGTGCAGTGCAGTGCTTGTGCTTGTTTTTTCCGTAATAAATTTTGAAAAGTCACGATTTCTAAACGATTAAACGACAAATTCAGTATCATGCTGTCTGTAAGTTACAATTATTAAAGTGCTCCATGTATTGTTTAGACCTGCGCGTAACTCTTGCGCTTTGATAAGAAGGACGCAAGGATCTTACTAACACAATTTGCTATTGCTTCACGGTGAGTTCTCCTAGACAATGATATTTTTGAAATTAAATTTCGAATTTTGCGCAAAGATGGTAATCGATAAAACGAGATACGAGGAAACGACAATTATTTATCGTTAAATTAAAAAAAATGAAAACTGTCTGCGTCTCTTATTTTCACGTGATGCTTACGCGATTTTCACAACGGTGTAAAAGAAAAAGATTCGGTTTTTGCTGGGCAATAGTTTATTTGGAGAAATCAAAAATCGAAGAAACGAAGAAATCGGGAAGATAAAATGCATAAAATGAATGTGCTGAGGTGTTCTTTTATACTAACTGTAACGTCCCCCGTTTCCCATTTTATTGCTGGAAACGCGTGGGTGCTTGTGGCCGACAACAGTTAGCATACGAGAACAAAAGATCATTGATTATCGTCTTCGACGTCGAAACCTTCGGCGTCGACACTGGGGGCGCCACGAGAGAAAACCGAGTCCAACTGATCCCAAATAGCATTGCAAACCGAAGAAGGCAGCGACCAAAACCAAACCGACGAGTGCAGTTGATCCAATGAAGTTGATAAAAGGATGATATGTCTCACTGATGGCGGTTCCCACGTTGTTCAGAAAGTTGTCGTTGGAAATGTACTCCGTGAATTCCGCAAATTTCTCCTTGACCAAGGCCGAGTCAAAATTGATTTCCTCCTTGAGCTCTCCTTTAACGACAAACTCCTGAATAGACGTTCCACATTTCACAGTACAAATTTCGTCGACGTGCTTCGCTGATGACATAAATGTCATCTCCTCTCGTTGTCCACTTTTGGTGCACTCCAAAAAATCCACTCCAGTTGTTGGGCATTTGACTGTTGCTTCGATCCTGTCGTTGATCTGCGATGAACAAGTAGCCGTTAACTTAGCTCCTTCTCCACACGAAAAACAACCTTCCAAATTCACCTCCTTGACTGTGCAAGTATCATTCTTCACGATCCGATGAATAGTTTGATTCCTAAACTGCAGTTGGATTGCCACCAGCGCACTTGTTGTTAGCTTCGTAATGACTTTTCCTTGCTCCGTTTTGACGACGATTCCTGATTCCCTTGTGGGCAACTTCGATTTTTGCAAAAGTTTATCCAATTTGGTAAGAGTGCAAGAGCATGTGATAGTAGTTCCTTGATTGAAACATTTACACAATTCCTCAGCAAAAACACATTTGAAATCCCTTGCTTCACCATACGTTGCACATTGAAATTCTCCAATCAATCCTTTGGTTGGCGCTCCCGCCAGAGCAGCAGTTGTATACGTGAATCCAAATTGATCTTCTTGATTGTCGCTTTTCCAACGTTTGATGAATGTTGCTCCATGAACTGGTGTCGGTGGAGTTGAAAATCCAGTGATGACAAGAGTGATGTTTGTGTTTGGAATGACGTACGGTATTCCGTGATCCACTTGATGCTGGGTCCGATGTCCATTGACGTTGATGTGAACTTCCAAGGAAGTTCTCCATGCGGGGCAAGTGAAAATTTCATAGATCGCCGCTGATGTGGGTTTCGCATAAATCCTGGATAATAGACATGATGGTGAACAAAGTCCACACATTCCGCACGTTAAACATCCACAAGTCTTGTAACAGCGACTGTATCCGAAATTTCTTCTTGATTCCAGAGAAAATTCCTCGATATTGACATCCTCCGGTTTCATATCTTCACATTTTGTCTCTTTGCAACTTCCGCGAGTCCAGCAACGATGTGACCAAGAGTGTTCAATCGAAAAATCTCTTGCAAAATACAAAGTTTTCTGAATGCAAGTTGAAATGAGTGCAATTGGTTGAACTTCCACGAATGTTTCCACTTGTCTCGCGTCATCTCGTATTCGATAGCATCCAATCGATCCATTGGGACGAACATTCAGTATCGATATGGTGTTCAGATAGCAAGCACTCCGTTCCTCGTTCAATACACATACGTTCTCATCAGCTTTGATTGAAGCGATTTCATTACATCCATAAACAGTAGATAGCATCCCGAGTAGTAGTAAAGTGATTATTGGTAACTTTTCCAATGTTGGCTTCCGCATTGACATGATAATCTCCCAAATAAATTGCATCCCTTGTAGTAGAAGTTGAATAACTTTGATGATCCATCGAATGATGGTCCCGATCCCGTTGATTGCAGCCAAGCATGTTTTGATTATGTAGCAGATCCCAAATATCGCGAAGATGATAAACGTGATGTTGATGTAATCCCAAACTGTGAATTCTCCATAAGTCCATGCGTCCATTAGTATAGCCGGTATCATTGAGTCGTATCCTGCTGTTGTTTTCTCTTGAGCCGATGTTGATGTTGCCATTAGTGTCAAGATTGCTAATACCATAAGCGATTGATTTTTCATTGTGGCTAAGCGTGGTGATCTCCGAACTGTAGTTGACTTGTTGACTTCTTGCTCCTCCTTCTTTTGATCTTCCGATGTGTTGTCCATTGTAGACGTCTCTAACGGGAATAATGCTTTCCAGGGGTACTCCACAATCCGTTTTGTTTTTCCGGTTTTCACTTTGGCTGATCTTTTGTCAACTTCGATAATCCTTCCCAATGGCCATTTCGATTTTCCAAGACTTGGATGTTCGATGAGAACAACATCTCCAACCTTTGGTGTGGACTTTGCCGATGACGGTTGACGATGTTCGAATTGTTGTCTTTCTTGAAGCACTTGTACGTACTCACGATTCCAGCGACGTTGAAAACGTTGAAAAAAGGAAAAGTCATTACGAAGCTAACAACAAATGCGCTGGTGGCAATCCAACTGCAGTTTAGGAATCAAACTATTCATCGGATCGTGAAGAATGATACTTGCACTGTCAAGGAGGTGAATTTGGAAGGTTGTTTTTCGTGTGGAGAAGGAGCTAAGTTAACGGCTACTTGTTCATCGCAGATCAACGACAGGATCGAAGCAACAGTCAAATGCCCAACAACTGGAGTGGATTTTTTGGAGTGCACCAAAAGTGGACAACGAGAGGAGATGACATTTATGTCATCAGCGAAGCACGTCGACGAAATTTGTACTGTGAAATGTGGAACGTCTATTCAGGAGTTTGTCGTTAAAGGAGAGCTCAAGGAGGAAATCCCTGCCTGGGTCACCATGTAAAAGAAAAAGATTCGGTTTTTGCTGGGCAATAGTTTATTTGGAGAAATCAAAAATCGAAGAAACGAAGAAATCGGGAAGATAAAATGCATAAAATGAATGTGCTGAGGTGTTCTTTTATACTAACTGTAACGTCCCCCGTTTCCCATTTTATTGCTGGAAACGCGTGGGTGCTTGTGGCCGACAACAGTTAGCATACGAGAACAAAAGATCATTGATTATCGTCTTCGACGTCGAAACCTTCGGCGTCGACAAACGGAGCACGTTTTCTGATGCTTCTGGCCCTCAGTTACGTGCTACTTTTTTGCTTGCAAACTCTTCACGTAGAACGTATATCGGAATAAAAATCTTGCTCAGCGTTCGTTTTTTATATTTCAGAAATATATTTAGATTCAATTCGGATGTTCATTTGCGTTCTCCGCTTAAGAAGAATAAAGCCCTTAAAAATTGTCGGGAAGACCTTTTAAACAGCGCATTTGCATTGAGAGTCTCTAAACCGGAAATACAAATATTTATGAAACTTGTTTAGTTCTTAGAGAATTAGGCTTATGAATGAAACATGAAACATGATAAGTTACATTTAAATAAGCGTGGTGCTTTTCAGAAACAAAAATATTCCAAAAAACCGAAAAACCATTGGACCCCCCCCCCCCAACTAAGATAGCGTCAATTTCTTTTTTGTGCGTATTTTTGTTGTCTCCCAATAAAAGTGTTCTAAAAATTACCAGTGTTATTCGTGTATATCTAATAACATTTTCAGAAAAAAAAATCCAAAAAAAAACCTCCAAAAATGACTAAAAACGAGTGGACCCCCCAACTAAGATTGCCCCTTATACCTATACAGGAATCTAATTATATTAAATTTATATTGATATTTTGTGTAATTAAACAACATTAGAGTTTTAGTTTGAAAATTTATGTTTTTAAATACACGCCAACTACTCACGGTGCAAATATATTTAAAAACTTAAAGAAATTTTCAATGTCACGTGATATGATGCCCCAGTGGCTCTATTCAGAGGTCAAATAAAAGTCGATCAGTCTTTCAAAAATGGAATTATGTGTATTGTTCTATTTGCGACCATCTTTGGATCATTGCCAGTGAAGAAGCCTTCCAAAAAAAGCAGAAACAAAAATGACCGCGGCAATCGATGTCGATAACATGATGAGCCGTCTGCTCAACGTTGGAATGTCTGGAGGACGATTGACCACCTGCGTCAACGAGCAGGAACTTCAAAACTGTTGCGCAGTCGCCAAGTCTGTGTTTGCTTCCCAATCGTCGCTTTTGGAAGTCGAACCACCAATCATTGTGTGCGGAGACATTCACGGGCAGTACTCGGATCTTTTGCGTATTTTTGACAAGAACGGATTCCCACCAGATGTTAATTTCTTGTTCCTGGGAGATTATGTTGATAGAGGACGCCAAAATATTGAGACCATCTGTCTCATGTTTTGTTTCAAGATTAAGTTAGTTCTTAAACACTTTTCCACAAATAATCAATAATTTCAGGTACCCAGAAAACTTCTTTATGCTTCGCGGAAACCACGAGTGCCCCGCCATCAACCGTGTGTACGGATTCTACGAGGAGTGCAATCGCCGCTATAAATCCACACGTCTCTGGTCTACCTTCCAGGTAGCTTTGGTGCTGATTGTTTAAAACAAAAAACTTTATTGCAGGACACATTCAACTGGATGCCGTTGTGTGGTCTTATCGGATCTCGTATCCTCTGCATGCACGGTGGCCTCTCCCCACATCTTCAATCTCTAGATCAGCTGAGACAACTCCCACGTCCCCAGGATCCACCGAATCCTTCAATCGGAATCGATTTGCTCTGGGCTGATCCGGATCAATGGGTGAAGGGATGGCAGGCAAATACGCGTGGAGTATCCTATGTCTTCGGCCAAGACGTTGTTACCGATTTGTGTGTAAAGCTCGATTTGGATCTAGTTGCTCGTGCTCATCAAGTCGTCCAGGATGGCTATGAGTTCTTCGCATCCAAGAAAATGGTCACAATCTTCTCGGCGCCTCACTACTGCGGGCAGTTTGACAACTCGGCCGCAACAATGAAAGTGGATGAGAGCATGGTTTGCACGTTCGTCATGTACAAACCAACCCCGAAGTCTCTTCGTAGAGGATAAATTTTGAGGAAGCCACGGAAATGTCGCCAAGACGCTATTAGCATTAGTCCCAATAAAAACTTGAAATTATTGAAATATTTGGTTTTTTAAATATTCTAAGTGAAAAGCTTTGTTGAGACACCAGAAGATATGGGTTTTTTTTCAAGCGCGGCGATTACTCGTGGCGCAAAAACCACGATTCGATCTGAAAATCCGGGGCTCCGCTCCCTTTCCTCGCCCTCTTCCTTGGAGTCAGCAGAACATTGAAGCGAAAGCGAGATTAATCTAAAAATGAATTGTATACTCGGATATTCGAGCTGAGTGCACTTGCGATTAGTTTGTAGGAAAACTCAAGGGCAGAATTATTAAAGGGTTAAACTAATTTTTGAACGCTGGCTTTTCGAGTGTTAACTCAACTCGCTATTCGTCGGAAGCACATTCAAATTGTAAGTAAAGCTTCCTCCAGGCAGTGCGAAAAAGAATTAAATTAATTAATAATCTTTCAATGCATTTTCTTTTCTTCTAATTTTTTCTTTACTAATGTATAAAATTATGTACATCTGTGTTTCTGCAGCCAATACGAATTTCTTAATTTATTGAATTTCGACAAGGAGGTCTGAAAATTGTTCTTAATGACCCTTTAATGACAGCTCTGGCTATTACCTCAGCAAAATTTCGGCGGAAAATTAATTATTAAACGCCCGTCCTTTTACTGTTCTCTTTCATCCCTTCTATGAAGTTTCAGTGACGTCCTTCGTAGCCTTTGCAAAACCGCCCAACCATCCGAAAGTTGAGTTGCAAGCGAAAGCTGGAAATGCGTTACTCACACCGGAATCGAAAGTTTCCTTATAGAGCTCGTTCTTGGACCTTCCGACTAGAATTAAAGCGTTTGGCTCAAGGCGCCGCTTCCAACCCTATATTTAATTATATTTAATTTCAGGCAACCGAGTTACGTTTTTTCAACCTTTTTTTTCAAAAAAACTTCGAAACTAATAATTTTCTTCGTATTGGCGGCAAATTCGAGGAAAAAAAGAAATGATTACATCTTGGAAAACTAGAATCTTATGACCGCATCTTGATTGTCTTTGTATTTAGCTTACTCAGTTTTTCTTTTTTGCAAAACTGTTATTGAGGGTCTTGAACCACTGGTTCGCGAAAACCACTATTTGACAAGATTAAATTTCGATTAAAAATATTGAAATTGAAGAATTTGGGGCCAGGGCACCCGATTCGACCGGATCGGGTCTGCCGGCAGCTCTTGAGCTAATGAAGCAAACGACTCGAAAGACCTGACTTGCTAATGAGAAGGTTTACAAATACCAGAATATTACCATATTTGCAGACCCATCAAAGCTTCATGAGGCAGCGTTAGACACGGGATTCAGGGCGGTATCCATTTTTTATTCTGGTTGAGAAATTTCGACAGAATTTTTATTTCTAATTTTTAATTGCCTAGTTAATCTATAAAAGAAAAAACGCACATTTAAAGATGCCTGTATCTTCATTTTTTGCTAGATTTTCCAATCTGTAATAATATTAATCCCCCTTTAAAAAATTTGAAAATGTTAAATGGCACAACTAACGAGCTGAACAACGCTGGACGTTTATTTTAGGCCAGAAATTGATTGCTTTTATACCTATTCAGAACATAAAAAGAAAAAAAAAAGATTAGATCTACGAATACACTTCTAAATATAATGAATGAAAATAATTTTAAAGCTCGTTTAATGCTATTTTATGTCTATTTCAAAGAAAATTTTTTTATGTTTTCAAATGTGTTCTATTCATTTTTACTTGTTTTCGAATTTCTCGGTTTCGAAATGCCATGGTTTCGGAATATATTATCGGTTCGCGAGTACGCAAGAAACCGCTTAGAGATGGGGTTTGGGTCTCGTTAGGAAATTGGCGCGTTAAAACGCGCCAATTTAAAAATTGAAAGAAAGCGCACACACTGCGTTTGTTTTTCTTTTCGAAAATTGAAATCGAATATTGGAATTTTTTTCTATTTATATTTTGCTTCGAAAATCATGTTTTTTTTTTAAATTAATTTTTATTGTCAATTTTCTTAAACTGCTTATTAAACTGAATAAAGTATTATTTACCGGAATTTAAATGTTTTTTTTTCAATATTAGAAGTTTATATTCTTCAAATTAGTATCTTTTCACTTGCAGCTAATTGTTTCAACAGAAGTGATGAAGTTTATGGTAAGGAATACCTGTCAAATAAAATTTATAAATATTAATTTTCAGGTTTTTCGTGAGAAGAGGTTTTTTATGGTTAGACACGCGAGGTCGCTGAATGCTCCGCACGTTTTAGAATCTGGAGAATCAGCTGGTCAACCATCCGGGGAAGGATCGAGAGAGGATTCTGGAGAGAAAGTCATTGAAGGTAACTGAATCTTCTCCTTTTTCTCTTTTTTCAAATCATCTTCTCTTTCAGAAAATTTTCTCTTCGACGAAACGAACGTCTTCAGTTAAAAACAATGTTAAATATACTCTTCACGTCAGTCAGTGAATATACTTTTTTTTATTTGAAAAATTGGAAAAGTCTATAAGTAATTTGTAATTTATATGTTTAACTGTTGAATGTGTCATCTGCGCCAAAATGTAAAACTTTGGAGAATTTATAAAAAGAATGTGGAACTAAAAGCCATGCGTTTCTGTGTTCAATGTAGAAAAGAATAAACAATTGTTGTTTCATAGTTATGTCGTCCTCGCCGCTGGAGCCTAAGTTCGCCAAAGTGCGAATCGAAGGGAGAGTTCATCTGATGAGAAGAAGCTTGTTGAATTGACAATAAAAATTAATTTAAAAAAAAACATGATTTTCGAAGCAAAATATAAATAGAAAAAATTCCAATATTCGATTTCAATTTTCGAAAAGAAAAACAAACGCAGTGTGTGCGCTTTCTTTCAATTTTTAAATTGGCGCGTTTTAACGCGCCAATTTCCTAACGAGACCCAAACCCCATCTCTAAGCGGTTTCTTGCGTACTCGCGAACCGATAATATCTTGGTTAACCAACCAATTGGTTTAGAAATTCTGTTTTTCACAACGACACTCCGCTCGTACGCTAAAATTCCAAGAGCGCTGTTCGTCGCAAAAAATTTTTATTCTGCTGATGCTTCCGAATTTTTTGGGTTTCCCTGCTGAGTCCATTGCCAGACGTCCATTTTCTGAAAATGTAATGCAAAATTCTGAAATCGTTTTCCTGATTTCTCTTAGCAAAGCTTTCGAGCGTTCTGTTATCTTCAAAGTTGTCTCAAGGTTTCATTTTTTGCACCTTCATTTATAAGCACTAATTCAATGGTTGATCTGTATTGCATCTTGATTATAATGAAAACGTTTTATTATCTGTATTTATTTTAAGTGGGCTTGATAACATCTTATACTTTAAATATTCAGTAAAACGCCAAATGAGCCGCGGAGGATTTTCATCATCAGGCAATGGCTTCAGAAACTACGGCTACAACCATAAACGGAGTTTTCAGAATTATAATCAGGATTATGAAGAGGATTACAAGGATTCAGATGAATTGAAGCATGGAAATAGTATTTATTATTAAAAAGTGAGGAAAGAAAATTACCTTCAAACTATTTCAGCTTATCACCAACCTCTCAAAAAACAACCGAAAACTGAAGATGGCGATGATTCTACCGGAAAGTTTCGGTCAAACGAATTAAAATCAGCAATTCGTCAAAGATTTGAAAAAGCGAAGCTGAAAGAATGGCGCTTGATTATTCGTAATCTTCCTTTCAAAACGAAGAAAGAGGACTTACAGAATGTATGCTCCAACATAGGTCCTTTTGCCGAAATCGTATTGCCTCCTTCGAAAAAGGATCCAAAAACTTCTGCTGGCTTTGGATTTGTTCAGTTTGTAAAGAAAGAAGATGCGGAAAAGGGCCGAGAGTTCTTCAATAGCAATAAGTTTTTGGGAAGATCAGTTGCAGCGGATTGGGCTTTAGATAAGGATACCTACGAAACAAATGCGCACGAGGAGAAAGAACATTTGAAAAAAGTAGTGAAAGTGGAAAAAGGGGATGAGCAAAAGAAAACGAATGTAAAAGTAAGATTATCTTATTATGATTTGGAAATATACTTAAACGTTTTTAGAAGTTAGAAGACTCCGAGCAGGAGGAAGATTCCGACGACGAGAAGGAAGCACTTTCTGAAGACTCCAAAGACGATTGTATTGAAGATGAGGATGACGAAGAAGAAGAAGAAGAAGAAGGCAAAAGTAAGAAAATGAAGAAACGAGCAGTTGAGCAAAAAACTGATAAAGCCATCACGGAAGGCAGAGTGGTTTTCATTAGAAACCTGTCATTTGAAACCAAAGAAGATCTACTCAAGGAAGAGCTTTCAAATTTCGGTCAAATCGATTTGGCAATTATCTGTAAATACAAGGACAGTGGACACTCAAAAGGAACCGCTTTTGTGCACTTTTCTACTCCTTTAGAAGCATCGAACTGCATCGAAGGAATAGAAGAAGGGTTAATTATTGACAATAGGCTTGTCAAAGCAAATTTAGCGATTCCAAGAAAAGAAGCTGCGGATATGGAAAAAGATAAATTAACAAAAGTTCCGAAAGACAGAAGGAATTTGAGACTTGCGAGATTTGGATTGATTCGTGATGGTACGGCGGCAGCAGCTGGAATGAGCAAAGAGGATGCAACAAAACGGGAAAGAATAGCAGAAGCAATGAGAAAGAAACTGGAAAACACCAATATGTAAGGATAAAGAAAAAGAGATAAGAAATCAAAACTGTAATCTTAAATCAGGAAAACGTTAAAGGAAACTGAGGAAAAATGTGTGGCAATTCCGCATTTTTCTTTTTCTTAGATCTTGGTAGTGTGCCTTGATCGTTTTAAAAACAATTCTGAAAATATCTAGGACGCGTCTACAATATTCTGTAAATTTCTGTACAAAAATTGTTGACAATACTTTTACAGACTACAAGGTAGTTTCAATGTTTGAATTCCAGGTTCATCTCTCCCGTTCGTCTGTGTATTCATAATCTTCCACAGAAAATAAATGACATCAAACTGAAAGAACTCGCTCAGAAAACAACGTCTCCTGGTGCGCAAATTACAGAATGCCGTGTTTGGATGGATAAGAAAAGATTGACGGCTGATGGAAAACCTAAGTCATCTGGTTTCGGCTTTATTGCTTTCAAAGAGCACATGCATGCTCTCGAATGCCTTAAAAAGTTAAACAACAATCCGGATATCTTTACCAAAGATCATCGACCGATTGTTGAGTTTTCAGTGGAGAATTTATTGGCATTACAAGCTAGGGTATATATTTATAATTTATTTGTCAGACTGAAATTAAACTGGAAAACGAATTGTCTCAATTAATTTATTTCTTTTGAAAATCACTGAAAAAAAACATATTCATCTGCTCTATGCCTCTTCATGATTAAAAATGCTTCATCACAGGCTAGACGAAATGTGAAGAACACTGATGAAAAAATGACCGAACGGGTGGTGAACGAGAAAATTCGCCAACAAGTGAAACAGTCGATTGGCGAAGTGCACACCGCTGGAATGAAGTTCTTACCGAAGTTCACTGGAAAGAAGATCCGACACCGAAATTTGACAGGGCGTGCGAAGAAAAATGTGGACCGAGTCGTGAGTTGTAGTAGAATTTTATTTTAAGCGCGATTTGAAAGTTTCCCGTTAGATGTAATTTTCAAAAATTAATTATAAGCGGAATTCCGAAAATGTCCAACGCATTTCAAAAATGTACCTTTTGTAGAAATTTCGCAATACTTATATGAATTTTCTGGAAGCGGCCTTTCATTATGAATCACTTTGGACGCTTTTGCGCAAGGAAAAACCTCCATTTTCCGTGCACTATTTGAATTTAATTTTGTTCTCTTATGTATACAACATTTAGTCGAATTTTTGAGACCCTGCCAAATGTCGAAGCGGGCAAGGTGGCGGAACGTAATGGCGGGAAAATAGCGGGGCTTGCCTACTTTTCATATTTGTTTTTCAAAGTAAAAGTTGTAGTTTGAGGTATTTTACCAATTTTTCAATTTTTAAAATTATTAGAATTTTACTGAAAATTATGAAAAATGCTAGTTTTTCAATAAGTAGAAAATATAAAAACAGAGAAATACTTGCGCTATTAATTTACTATTTTTTAAGTTAAAGGAAACATCATGAATTGAATCATCATAAATTACAGCTCTATTATTTCCTATTGAACTTCCTCTTTGGTAGTTTGACCTGATATAGCTTAAAATTTTTAAATACGCTGATTTCTGACTTTAACAAATTGCGCTGATTCGCCGGTTAAAAGAATAATTTTTTATTAAAGAAATTTGTATATTTAATCATTTTTTTCCCTCTCATGCTTCCCGGCGTACTCCAGTTGTTTTCTAGCAACAACAAAATAAACGAGAAAAAAACATTTATCGGTCCGTCTGTGATCTCTCTCTCTCTCTCTCTCTCTCTCTCCCCCTCCTATCTCCATTACATTGTAGCCACCCAAAGAGCCAGAGAACAACTTTTTGCTGACAAAAACTGAATACGCCAGAAAAGATGATACTTCTCGATTTATTCTTGCGTATTTTGTACTCCTGCTTACTTTTCTGAGTTCTATTTAAACGAATTCTCATTTCAGAAAGCAGCGAAAAACTCGAAGCAACCTGAAATGCCTACTAGTGTTGGAAAAAAGAAGAAGGCCATGAAGAAAAATGTTTCGAAGTATTTATCCCTGTCTGCTTGATTTTTAAGACATTTTTGTTATTGTTCAACGTTGTTTGGTTTTTATTGTTAATATTTTAAAAATGTTGTTGAAAAAGATATCGTTTTTTTAAAATCATATTTCTTACTTTTATGGATCGTTCATAATCACGGGAAAACGGTATCTGAATGTCTTTCTATACATTTTATCAAGTGCTCTATCTCTATCTTCTTCTATTTTCTTTTCACAAAATCGGCTTTTCAGAAAGTTCCGCTGAAATCAAAATCGAAAAAAAAATGTTTCCAGGTCAGTTCCTTGATCTTTGAAACTGGGTGCTGATCTAATTCCCTTGGCAACGCTCAATTAATCATAAACGGCACCTGTTCCCTTCCCATTTATCTGAACTCGTTTGTAATGTTTCTTATCGCGAACTAACCTTTTGTCCTTGTATTTCTTTTTCAATTAATAATTGATCTACAGAAACTCGTCGTCTCATTTCTTTCTCCACAGCCACTGCAATGTCTTCTGTTTACGGATTCACCGTCAAAAATGCTAAAGGAGAGGATACTCCACTCTCTAATTATAAGTAAGCAGAAAAAGTTAATGAAAATGCATAATTATTTTATTATTTTGCAGAGGGAAAGTCTTGATCATTGTCAATGTTGCATCGCAGTGTGGGCTCACTAACTCGAATTACAATCAGTTCAAGGAGATCCTCGATGTGTAAGTGTTTTATTGCAATCGAAGTATCGAAGTGCTCTTGCTGATTTTGCGGGAATCTGAAACAGGGAAAAATGGAGGAGTCGAGTTTCTAGCTGTCGCACTGTCTATTCCGCGTCAGCACTCACTCTCTAAAGCGTTTAATACATGAAAGGAGTTGAGAAAAATCGAATACATCAATTTAAGATAAAAATTTACAGCTATAAGAAAGATGGGCTCGAAGTGCTTGCCTTCCCCTGCAACCAATTTGGCGGTCAAGAGCCATCTTGTGAAATCGATATCGCCGCATTTGTTGCCGACAAATTCAAGTTCGAGCCAACCCTCTTCCAGAAGATCGATGTAAACGGAGACAACGCCGATCCATTGTATAAATTCCTGAAGCAAGAGAAGGGAGGCTTCCTGGTCGACGCCATAAAGTGGAACTTTACCAAGTTTCTTGTCGGAAGAGACGGACATGTCATCAAGAGATACTCACCAACCACAGAGCCAAAGGATATGAAGAAAGATATCGAGGCAGCTCTACAGGCCAAGCTCTAAATCTTTGTTCATGTTTTTTCATTTTTTTTATTTAATTATTTTCAATAACCGTAACTAGATTAATTGTAAATACTTTTTATAATAAATAGTTTCGAAAGTTGGAATTCTATTAGTTCCTATAACGATTTCTCAGTATAGTTTGCAGTCAATAATCGCGAAGATTTCTATTTTATACAGTACTCTTTGGAAACTCAGTCGAAAATGCGATAATCGAATGTCAGCATGCGGAATTGATCTAAAAATTGATCTAAAATCGTCGATCTTTAACAGAGACAACCACGCGAAAATGGCCTCTCTTGATAAATTGCTGGAACGACTCATTGCCAGCTGCACAATTTATGATGAAATGCCGCACTCTTTTGATGACACACTTTTCGATAAACTTGTCGATAGTCTGGAGTTTGATGGTTGATTCTTGTTTCTCTCCGCCAGTGTATTATGCTTCCTAATTTCAGACAGCAGCCTAGCAGTGATACAAGAGTTTGCGCGTCAAGTTGACTTTGAGAGTAAATGCGTACCAATTCAAATTGTCATTCGACTGCTCGATGCCGCCGTTGCTAAAAAGGTATTGGACGTTCGAAAATTGGACGTTCAGTTTCTTAAACAGACTATAATTACAGAAGTTTCACGATTATGAGTTTCTATCAGAGTTCATTCAAGGAAGTGAAGATCTTCTGCCGCAGTCCCGCCCTCCAAAACTTCTCGAAGACCTTTTCAAGCTTTATAAACGGCCGCAGATTTTTGCTCTTCGCAAACCAGATGCGTGGCTTAGTAAGTGCCAAAAACAGTAACACACATTTCAAAAAATGTTGAAAAAAAAACTGTTTCAGCCGTTATTCGCTGGGCTATAAACGAAATCGACACTGAGCGTACCTCCGTCTTCCTCCGACGACAATACCAAGAATTTATCTGCCAATTATCACCTGCAGATGCGCGACGTCTTCTTGTAATTTCTGGAGCTGTCGAAATTTTCACGCGGCGAACGCGTCCTGGCCAACTGCCGAATTCAATTGTCGATGTTGTCACAGAGATATTGAATAGATATTCGAGATATTTAGTACCTGAAGAGTGCATCACTTACGTGGAAAGTGTTCGGAATTCTGAGAGACATGGAGAGAAATCATTGATTCTTCTTGTCAAATTAAGAGAGTATGAGAATCGCCGAGCTTACAAAATCTATTTATCTTATTCAGGCTTCATTCGAATCTCCTCATTCCTCTCTCTCCAGGAAGTTGGACGAGCGAACTGAATCGAGTCGATGTAATCAGTATGCTCCTTTCAGCAAACCCAGAATCGTGCCATGGAATAATGGCGTTCAGTGAAGATACAAACGAGCAACGAGTTGAAAATGTGGATCAGCTCATTGATTTGCTTCTCTACTCTCCGGCTGTGAGACTTCATCACAAAACCAAAATCTTACATAGAATGAACGAACATCACTTGAAAACATTTCTGGAGCAATTGAACGTCGATGTGAAGGTGGAAGGCAAGATTCATATAGCTGGAGTGACCGCATTGCTGCAAAAGTACGATCAATATTTGTATCGATTTGATTTCCTTTTATTTTCAGACTTTCTACACGCGTCACACTCCAACAAGTGGTCACCTTATTTGAATCTCTCGGTGGACGTGTCCTGGAAACATCATCCCTTCTTCAAGAACTTTGCCGTGTCTACGGTCCCGACGTGTTCAATAAACCCGAGTTTAGCAACTTCAAAAATCGTCTTCGCGGCCTCTTGACCGACATGATCCGTACATCTGCGCTAGAATCAGAATGGGAACAGACGGATACTGCTCTAGAAATTGCGTATATTTTCCCATGCTTCCTGCCGGAAATTGGTCGGTTTAATGACTCCATTTCATTTCATTCTATTCAAGTGCCTAATAATTTCAGAAGATCTCCAAGCCTTGTCTCAGAAAAACCGAAATTCTCCGTATGTCATGACAATGGTTCTCAAGCTGATGCGAGACCACTACGGTGGGATTCCAGACGATCTCCTGCGGCATTTTATTTTCGAGTCAGCGGATCCTGCGCCGAAACTCATTTGCTTCAAGTACCTGGGTACACCGATGATTTTTGATTCGTTGTCTGCGGATGAAATCATTGAATACCTGCAAGTTGGACTAGCCGACGATGGAGCTGAACTGCGTCAGGAAGCATTGAATTTGGCAGAAAAAGCTTTAGCGAAGGCGAACATCAAAGATAAAGTTATAGATGCAATCTCAGAATACAAAAACGTAAGAAAATGCTATTTCGTTGTATTACCAAAGCGTTACCTTTTTACAGGATCGTTGGATTGGCCGCGCTGTGCGTCGCCTGCTCTGCGAAGAACTAGTGCAATCGGAAAACGAATCTCTAACGATTGTTCGTGAAATGCTGGCCTCACTAAATGTGCATGCGAGCGCTGATGATGTGAAAGATTGTTATTAGCATTTCCAGCTCTATTTTATAATTTGTGCCGTTTAGCTCCTTGCCCGGAGCATATATTTCACTTATTTCTGTATTTAGTATAATAGCGCAGTACGAAATCTTTCAACCCGGTTCCTCAGAAGCTTGAATTGTGACAAATATATTACGCATTTCATTTCTGATGACAGTTTCTGATCTCCATGCTGAAAGTGACTGTAAAGAGGCGCTGAGAAATTGCGGTTTATGCTTTATTCCTTTGTTTATTTTTAAAGCAAATACTGGGTATTGTTAAACAATGTGGCTCTGATTCCGTGTAAAATGAAGAACTTAATGGTGCAGATCCCTCGACGTCCTGCTTACGGATGGAATGCCAACATTCAATTAATTTTCTGACGAATAGTTTACAATTAGTTTTTTTGCGCCTCTCTCTCTCTCTCTCTCTCTCTCCTCCCCCTCGCCTCTTCGTCAATTCTTTGGTGTTCTCTATCCGAAATTGAAATCAATCAAATCCAATGAAAACAATAGTCAATTACACATCTCTTCAGGAAGGTCACAAAACCATCCTCTCTTTATATAAATGATTAGTGCGCCCTCTAGGGAAAGAGGAGAAGAAAACTCATTTCAATTACCAAAAAAAAAAGAAAAAAAAAAGAAGAAAACAGTTCTTTCTTTTGGAGCGATGACGAAGACTGGTTTTGCAATCACGCCTAATGATGTTCTGAAAAAAAAAGGCGTGAGAAGTGTGATACGGTGTTCAGTGCCGTGTAATACGACGAGTGTTGGCCGTTCTGGGTTCTTCCACGAAAGACGAAGACCAAAAGTCGTCTTTCAATAAGCGGACTCACGGAAGTCAGACGAAGACGAGACGAAGCGGCCGAAAAGCCGCCCAAATGGAAGCTTTACTGGGTTCAAAATCTTTAAAAAAAATAGCTGAAAAACATGTTTAAATTTTATTTAAATTTTGTTAAAATTTTTATTTAAAGAATACTTTAGAATTTTAAATTTTATATTTATTTTTCTTCAAAATAAATTGAAACATTTTATTTAAATTAAAAAAATATTTAAAAAAGTGACACAAAAGTCCGTGGACAAGTTTTTGTTTTATTTATTAAAAATATTTAAACTTAATTAAATTCTTAAAATTGTTATATTATTTAGAGAATACTTTAGAATTTTAAATTCTATATTTATTTTTCTTCAAAATAAATTGAAACATTTTATTTAAATTAAAAAAATATATTTAAAACAGTGACACAAAAGTCCGTGGACAAGTTTTTGTTTTATTTATTAAAAATATTTAAACTTAATTAACAGTTTAAAATTTAAAATTATTATTTAGGGAATACTTTAGAATTTTAAATTCTATATTTATTTTTCTTCAAAATTAATTTAAAAAGTTTATATGAATTAAAAAAATATTTAAAACAGTGACACAAAAATCCGTGGACAAGTTTTTGGTTTATTTATTAAAAATATTTAAATTTTATTAACAGTTTAAAATTTAAAATTATTATTTAGGGAATACTTTAGAATTTTAAATTCTATATTTATTTTTCTTCAAAATTAATTTAAAAAGTTTATATGAATTAAAAAAATATTTAAAACAGTGACACAAAAATCCGTGGACAAGTTTTTGGTTTATTTATTAAAAATATTTAAATTTTATTAAATTCTTAAAATTGTTATATTATTTAGAAAATACTTTAGAATTTTAAATTCTATTTTTATTTTTCTTCAAAATTAATTAAAAAAAATGTATATAAATTAAAGTTTGAAAAAATTAAAAAAATATATTCAAAAATAGCGTAATAATTAATTTTTTTTGCCATTTTTTTGGATTAACAAAACTAATCGATTAGACAAATACTTTGGGAAAGAATCTTCAAAAAATTCAAAAAAAGGCAGCTCTAAGTTCTTTTGTGCTCTTAAAATGCCGACTAGCCCCTTAAGTGAGCTCCACAAGTTCTCAACCGGGTTTAGATCGGGTGAACATGCTGGAAATTCTATTATTTAATAATTAATAATTGAAATTTTCAATTTTTAAAAAAATATTTTGTCCACGGATTTTTGTGTCACTTTTTAAGATATTTTTTCTTCCAATTTTAATTTATTTCCAAACTTAATAATAAAAAAAAATAAATACAGAATTTAAAATCAGTAGAGCTAGCGGCAAGCTCTGCAGAGCAATTAAGATGGCGGCAAGATGCCAAAAGAGCTCGCGGCAATCTCTGCAAAAGAAGCAAGCGGCAAGATGCCGAAAGAGCTAGCGGCAAGATATTGTGAATAATATAAAAATTTAAAGAATTTTAATTTTAAAATTTAATTATTTTTAATAAATAAAACGAAAACTTGCCCACGGACTTTTGTGTCACTTTTTAAGATTTTTTTTTTCAATTTTAATTTATTTCCAAAATTATTGATTAAAAAAAATAAATATAGAATTTAAAATTCTAAAGTATTCTCAAATTGTAAATAATATAAAAATTTAAAACATTTTAATTTTAAATTTTAATTATTTTTAATAAATAAAACGAAAACTTGTCCACGGACTTTTGTGTCAAAGTTTATTATAATCGCACTTAATTTATAATCGATTTTGAATAATTATTTTATAAAAAAAAAAATTGGCGAATTTAAAGCAATTTTTCCGTAAATTAAATGATTTAATTGAATTAAATGAATTAAATGAATTAAATGCGAAAAGCGGTGTGAACAGTTCTGATTCAGAGATTAGGGCTTCTCGTCTCATATTCGTCTTGAATTCGTCTGACGCAGTGTGTTGGCAACTTGTTTATTGCGTAAGACGAATGCAAGACGACGTTTTGTCTTTGTCTTGCCTTCAGAAGGGTACTCGCGCCACCGCATTGCGCTCAATCCCACATTTATCACATTTTCAACCATTTTTTGTGATGACTCGTTCATCAAAAAGGAAAAGCCGAGACTTCCAGCTGCGAGCGCGTCCTCCTTGTCGGCGGCCACCCCGCTTTCCCAGTCGGATTCACCTAAGGGGGCGGCGCACTGAAGAGGACAGACAGTGTCATTTTAATCCAATTAGATAAAGTTGACACTTTATGTTGGTGTCTCATTTTTATTGGCAGACGGGGGGGGGGGGTGGTTTGGAAGAAAAAAGCGTGGGGAATGGGTGTGTGTGCACACCATCAGATCGGATTCTTCAAGGACATCAATGGATCAAGGCGGACACGACGCTATTCATAGATACATGAAACTCACTCACGTCTTCTTCGCTTGGATTCTGAAGCTTGGTATTCCAGCGCGGCGTTTTGTCTGAAAATTGCAGCCAATCAAGTGATTCGCTGTTAGGAAAGCGTGCAAACGGCCAGTGTGTCGTTTCGAAAAATTATTTCTCGAAAAATGCGTTTTTCGAAAATTTTCGAAAATTTTCGAGAATTTCTCGAAACATTTTTCGGAAATTTCTCGAAAAATCCTCGAAAAATTCCTCGAGAAATCACGAAAAATGATTTGAATGGAAATACGATAAACACCGCGCTTTGCGTTATTTCGGAGTGTCGTTCGAACTAGTTTATTATTATTTTTTATCAAAAATGTTTTTTTTCGAGAATTTTCGAAATTTTTCGAGAATTTTTCGCAATTTTTCGAGAATTTCTCGAAAAAATTTCTCGAATAATTTCTAAACGGCGATCTCTAAGCGATTCTAGAAAGTTTCCATTGGCGGCTCTTAAAAGAGCAAAATGCGATAGGAAAGACGAAGACAAAAATTCGTCTTACGCTATAAAAGCATTGCCTAGACACTGCGTAATAGTGCGTCGTTTCGAAAAATGATTTCTCGAAAAATGCGTTTTTCGAAAAATTTCCGAAAAATTCTCGAGAAATTTTTCTCGTTGATTTCTCGAGAATTTTTCGAGAAAAATGTTTCGAGAAATCGCGAAAAATGATTTGAATGGAAATACGATAAACAACGCGCTTTGTGTTATTTCGGAGTGTCGTTCGAACTAGTTTATTATTATTTTTTATCAAAAATGTTTTTTTTCGAGAATTTTCGTAAATTTTCGAGAATTTCTCGAAAAATTTTTCGGAAATTTCTCGAGGAATCGCGAAAAATGATTTGAATGCAAATACGATAAACAACGCGCTTTGCGTTATTTCGGAGTGTCGTTCAAACTAGTTTATTATTATTTTTTATCAAAAATGTTTTTTTTCGAGAATTTCTCGAAAAATTTTTCGGAAATTTTTCGAAAAATTTTTCTCGTTGATTTTTCGGAAATTTTTCGAGAAGTTTGTCGAAAAATTCTCAAAAAATTTCACGAGAAATCAACGAGTAAAAAATTTCTCGAAATTCTTTCGAAACGACACACTGCTGCGTAAGACGAATTCAAGACGAAGAACTTCGAATTTCTCATCTGACAATTCCCAAGTGCTCGTCGTCTTCGCGCCAATTCACAAGAAAGGAGACATGCACAAACTCCGCCCACTTGTGCAAATGAGCATGCACATCGCCCTCCTTTTCTGTAATAAATAATTGATTAATTGGCCCTAATCGTTTTTAATAGATTCCCGTTTTTTCAGTTACCCTTTTTCATTCTCTCAGCATTCAGCACTTGGCAAATATTCCCCTTTCAGTTGTTCGTCTTGCATTCGTCTTAATGCATGTGTACCAATACAATGTGTATCTCTGCGTGCCAGACGAATTCAAGACGAAGACGAAGACGAGACGGTCTTATCTCGTCTTTCGAGGAAGGCACCTGTCTCTCGTCTTCCAAATGAAAGATGACACTCTTGGCACCACTAATTTTCGCGTCGAATCGCCTGAATTCTCGTTTAAATGAATCGAATTTATTGTCGCCTTCTGGAGCACTTATTACGTACACCTGTCGCGGCGCCGCCCCCACGTCTTCGCATTTTCGGAGAGATGCTCTACCTCCCCTCTAGCTCCTCTCTTAATTTCATCATTATTTTGGGTTTCTGGAGGGCAAGAAGCACGATTTCAACTGCTCAATTGTCTCGAACTAAGGCTTCGTCTTGTCTCGTCTTCGTCATCGTCTGGAATTCGTCTGAAACGCAGAGACGTGTTGGTACGTAAGACGAACGCAAGACGAAAGGATTCCACGAAAGACGACCGATATGTTTTGTCTTTCATGGAAGCCTAAAGCGGGTTAACCAGAGAAATGCGGAATTCCGGATCCGCCGTTTTTTTTCGTCCCGTTTTCCGGATTTCAGATTCCGTGAAAAATTTTTTTCCTTTTTCCGTTTTCCGGATTCCGAGCTCCCAAAATCCAATTATAAGTATATTTTTTGAACTCCCGCAAAAATTTTTGCGAACAGAGCGCATTTACATCATTTTATTCCCTCATTAATGGTTAAA
The DNA here is from genome assembly GCA_003052745.1 of Caenorhabditis inopinata. Lineage (NCBI taxonomy): Eukaryota > Metazoa > Nematoda > Chromadorea > Rhabditida > Rhabditidae > Caenorhabditis > Caenorhabditis inopinata. Next base: position 3,436,898 of record AP018152.1, on the reverse strand, counting down.
ATTCCGTTTTCTGCATTCCGCATTCCGGATTCCGCCGTTTTTTACATTCCGTCTTCCGGATTCCAGATTCCGTGTAAAAGTTTCTTTTCCGTTTTCCATTTTCCGAGTTCCGAGTTTCCAAAATCCAATTCCGCCCTACTCTGCCGAGAAGGACGGAATTCCGGATTCCGCCGTTTTTTTCATTCCGTGTAAAAAATTTTTTTTCCGTTTTCCGCTTTTTGGAATTTGAAAATCCAGACTTCAAAACTGTATCACTCGGAGCTTTGGAGCCGCGACCGTCAACTTTTTGGCAAGCCTGCCCGACTGTAATTGACGGATGCAGGCTGAAAAGCCCCCCGGCATAAGGCAAGGTGCCGCGCTAGTTCCGCCAGCTCAAAACCTGTAAAACTTGGCTGAAACTTCTGCCAGACTTGCGTAGTTTATGCTGAGCACGCCAAGAGTCCTTCAACGAGTCACTTTTATTGAAGCTGAGCTCTGATTTTGATAGTTTCCAAGTACCCCCTCCCTATTCTTAACTACCATAATTCTGAAGGGTGTTTCTTTAAATTACAGTAACTTGGAGAGCCATTGCCAACGATTTTGCCAAACTTTGAAAGTTCGCAAATCTAGCGCAATTCTCCCACAATTCTAGGCCAAACTTTGAAAGATCGCAAGTTTAGCGCAAATCTCTCACAATTCTAGGCGAAACTTTGGAGGTTCGCAAGTTTAGCACAAATCTTTCACAAATCTAGGCCAAACTTTGAAGATTGGCAAATCTAGCGCAATTCTCTCACAAATCTAAGCCAAACTTTGTATTTTCGCAAATCTAGCGCAATTCTTTTACAATTCTAGACCAAACATTGAGGGTTTGCAAATCTAGCGCAATCTTTTCTCAATTCTAGGCCAAACTTTGAAGGCTTGTAAATCTAGCGCAATCTTTCCGCAATTCTAGGCCAAAATTTGAATGCTCGCCAGTTTTGCACAATTCTCTAACAAATCTAGGCCAAATTTTGAAAGTTCGCAAGTTTAGCACAAATCTCTCACAATTCCAGGCCAATCTTTGAAAGTTCGCAAATCTAGCGCAATTCTCTCACAATTTTAGGCCAAACTTTTAAGATTCACAAATCTAGCGCAATTTTCTCTCAATTTTAAGCCAAACGTTGAAAGCTCACAAACCTAGAGCAATCTTCTCTCAATTCTAGGCCAAAATTTGAAAGTTTGCAAATCTAGCGCAATTCTCCCACAAGTCTAGGCCAAACATTGAGGGTTTGCAAATCTAGCGCAATCTTTTCTCAATTCTAGGCCAAACTTTGAAGGCTTGTAAATCTAGCGCAATCTTTCCGCAATTCTAGGCCAAAATTTGAATGCTCGCCAGTTTTGCACAATTCTCTAACAAATCTAGGCCAAATTTTGAAAGTTCGCAAGTTTAGCACAAATCTCTCACAATTCCAGGCCAATCTTTGAAAGTTCGCAATTCTTCTCTCACAATTTTAGGCCAAATCTTTTAAAGATTCGCAAATCTAGCGCAATTCTCTCACAATTTTAGGCCAAACTTTTAAGATTCACAAATCTAGCGCAATTTTCTCTCAATTTTAAGCCAAACGTTGAAAGCTCACAAACCTAGAGCAATCTTCTCTCAATTCTAGGCCAAAATTTGAAAGTTTGCAAATCTAGCGCAATTCTCCCACAAGTCTAGGCCAAACCTTAAAGGCTCACAAATCTAGAGCAATCTTCTCTCAATCCTAAGCCAAACTTTGAAGGTTCGCAAGTTTAGCACAATTCTTTCTCAATTCTAAGCCCATCTTTGAAAGTTCGCAAGTTTAGCACAAATCTCTCACAATTTTAGGCCAATCTTTGAAGATTCGCAAGTTTAGCACAAATCTCTCACAAATCTAGGCCAAACCTTGAAGATTCACAGGTATTGTGCTGGGCTTGTGGAGTTTTGCAGAGACGATTCTTGCTCAATGACGACTCACGCTCCCATTCAAGTAGATTGGTACACCAGGCCAGATCCCTGACCTTTCAAGTACCAATTTCAGCGTACCACCACTTTCTAGGAATCTGCTGCAATTCGCAGTGGCGTCGTGATTCTGCCCCTCCACTTTAGCCATCAATAAATCTGATGACTGCCTTCTCCTCCACCAATTTGACTAGTTTTATGAAGCAAAGTGCAACCGGATGGTGGGGGGGGGGATGAAAGCAATAAAAGTATCATTTGCACATTTTAACTATCTGTGTTCGCCCATATGGCACAGACCATCCCAGCCCTCCCCCCCCCCCTTCAGGAGCAAGTGAGGGCTCTTTCAGAGATGTTGCAGCGAATCTCATTGTGCTACCGTAGCCGGTCGATCCCCTCAGTGTTGTCGTCGAGGTTTCAAATTCTGAATAACTTGGCGATTTCGTTCGCTTTCTAGACGATCACGAAGACGAGACGAGACGGTCTTATTTCGTCTTTCGCGGAAGCCTTAATAAAGTCAAAATTATCGATAAGTCGTATTTTGTATCTTCTTGGTTCGTATTTCAGTTTGTCTAGCGTTTGTCGTTTAGTTCGCCTTGTGTTCGTCTTTCAGTTAGTCTTGCACTCGTCTTTCAGTTCGTCCTGCGTTCGTCTTGCGTTCGTCTTTTAGTTCGTCTTGCGTTCGCCTTTCAGTTCGTCTTTTCCCTCAGTTCCCTCAGTGTTGTCGTCGAGGTTTCAAATTCTGAATAACTTGGCGATTTCGTTCGCTTCCTTCACCACTTTGTGACTACTCAATTACACCCTTTTCCCGTCAAAATGCACGTCTATAATTCGAAGGAAGCGTAGAGAGGAGTGTCTCTCCTTCCGCCGCCGCCCATTGATGGTTTCGGTTACCTCTAGTAACACTTCTGCTTCTTCTTCTTCGTCTTCTGCTTCGAGCGCGAGAAAATCGACTAATATTTCAAGGACGTGACAACGACGACGACGACGACGACGACGTCGTCGTCGTCGCGCGGTGTAGAAGCGAATGACAAACCGAATTATGCATTGATTCACCAATTGCTCAATGGCGAGAGATGAGCATTAAGAGAGCCCCTCAAGAGGAAGAGGATACGGTAGTCGAGCTGTCGCTTTTACTAGTTATCGCAGTGCTCAAAGTGATTGGTTGGCTCTTTTCTCCAGACTCTTCCAGAGATGATGCTTTTTGAATTTGTGGAGCTCCCAGATTAAAGAACTAGCTATTCAGCTGGCTTCCAAATTTTGGCTGAAAATCCTGAAAATCAGAAGATTCCAGCAGGGCGCCAAGCAGAGAAGAGCGGAATTCCGGATTCCGTGTAAAATTTTTTTTGTCGATTTCCGTTTTCCGGATTCCGAGTTCTCAAAATCTAATTCCGCCCTACTTTGCAGAGAACGGCGGAATTCCGGATTCCGGATTCCAGATTCCGTGTAAAATGTTTTTTTTGTCGATTTCCGTTTTCCGGATTCCGAGTTTCCCAAATCTAATTCCGCCCTACTATGCAGAGAAGGTCGGAATTCCGGATTCCGGATTCCGCCGTTTTTTCATTCCGTCTTCCGGATTCCAGATTCCGTGAAAAATGTTTTTTTTTCGTTTTCCGGATTCCGAGTTCCCAAAATCCAATTCCGCCGTTTTTTTCATTTTGTCTTCCGGATTCCAGATTCCGTGAAAAATTTTTTTTCCGTTCTCCGTTTTCCGGATTCCGAGTTCCCAAAATCCAATTCCGCCCTACTCTGCAAAGAAGCGCGGAATTCCGCATACCGCCGTTTTTTTCATTCCGTCTTCCGGATTCCAGATTCCGTGTAAAAATTTCTTTCCGTTTTCCGTTTTCCGGATTCCGAGTTCTCAAAATCCAATTCCGCTCTACTACTAAGCAGAGAACGGCGGAAATCCGGATTCCGGATTCCAGATTCCGTGAAAAATGTTTTTTTTTTCGTTTTCCGGATTCCGAGTTCTCAAAATCTAAGTCCGCCCTACTTTGCAGAGAAGGGCGGAATTCCGGACTCCGCCGTTTTTTCATTCCGTCTTCCGGATTCCAGAAAAAATTTCTTTTCCGTTTTCCGTCTTCCGGATTCCGAGTTCACAAAATCTAATTCCGCCTTATTCTGCAGAAAAGAGCGGAATTCCGGATTCCGCCGTTTTTTCATTCCGTCTTCCGGATTCCAGATTCCGTGAAAATTTTTTTTCCGTTTTCCGTTTTCCGTATTCCGAGTTCCCAAAATCCAATTCCGCCCTACTCTGCAGAGAAGGGCGGAACTCCGGATTCCGCCGTTTTTTTCATTCCGTCTTCCGGATTCCGAGTTCACAAAATCTAATTCCGCCGTTTTTTTCATTCCGTCTTCCGGATTCCAGATTCCGTGTAAATTTTTTTTTCCGTTTTCCGTTTTCCGGATTCCGCCAAGGCTTCTAAGCTTAGCAGATGCTGTTCTCTGAAGATAGGAAAGGACTCATCTCACTTTTGGAATACGGTCCCCGATCATCATTGTCGTAACCCCTCTCTCCCCCCCCCCCCTTAACTCGCCTGCTCTTCCCTAATATCTCATCAATCTCCTCCTTAACCTCAATCGGCAGATTACCTATCCAATCGTTGCCACCAAATTTATATTACCTCGTTAAACAATTTGTATAGAGCGACAGGATGCCGACGCATTTACGTTCTCTCTCTCTGTCTCTGTCTCTGTTTCTTTGCCTCTGCTCATCAACCCGTTGTTTTCCTGTGCGTAATCCCCTCGCCCCCCCCCCGTCGGGACCTTTTTGTACATCTGTTCACCGGAATGTTTTTGTGATGATACCCGTTAATCCATACACGTTTTTTTCTGTGTCGTTCGTTCCTGTCGATTGAGTCGTGTTGCCGGTTGCCGGAGACGATTGACGACGCTTGCGAAGAAGCAGAAGGGATGATTATTATGACGAATTGAGCACCGTCTCGGATCTTGCGATCTTGGACGATGTGAGCTCTGTGAGTGAGCTTGAGCTCTGTCTCGAGGATCCCATTATCCTCTTTTCCCGATGGCAGACGACAGGTTCCCCGAGATGAAGTCGCCTGGCTCCTGACTCTAAGCAGTCTGACTTGTCGAAGAGACATCTGAATATGGCTTTTCCGCAAAGCTTCTGACCTGAGAACCCTCGACAAGGATTCCTTGCGGATCCGCTATTCGCCGGTGTCGCCGCGCGGATCACAGCTAGCGGTGCCTTGCGATCTTGGACGATGTGAGCTCTGCGAGCTCTGTCTCGAGGATCCCAATATTCTCTTTTCCGAATGGCAGACGACAGGTTCCCCGAGATGAAGTCGCCTGGCTCCTGACTCTAAGCAGTCTGACTTGTCGAAGAGACATCTGAATATGGCTTTTCCGCAAAGCTTCTGACCTGAGAACCCTCGACAAGGATGCTTTGCGGATCCGATATTCGCTGGTGTCGCCGCGCGGATCACTGCTAGCCATGCCTTGCGATCTTTGACGGTGGTGGTCAGAGGATTTCCTCAAATTATTGAGCCGGCCCGGCAGTTAGAGGGTGGAGCACTTTATGAATGAAAAATCGCTCTGAAAGAGATCTAGAATAGCTGGAAGTTGAGCATCTTTCCGCATTTATTCCGAGGAACCTACCTACAGTACACCGGCCATAAAGGTATTACGAAAATCATACCTTTATGGCCAGTAGAATGAGCACCGGCAAGAAGAAGAGCATTGCGGGATGGTAATTTTTAGGCAATATATTCAGAAGCAGTTAGCTTATTTGTCTGAAAAAGCTGAAAATAAAGCATCTGGAGCAAGAAAGGACGGTGTTTTGAATGGCAACCCTAACATCATACCTTTATGGCCAATGACCAGACCAGGGTCTCTAGTTTGACCATGGTTCAACGTGACTCGGGATTCATTGAATGGCCTACTAATCCAGCGATTCCGCACATTTTCAGCAAGATTTTAAGAGACGACCGTGTCTTACAATTAGTGCCTTAGAGCTCAGGACTCCCCCCAAACTTGGCTACACCTTTAAAAGTAAGGCCACCCACTTTCGAGCTCGAGCTCAGCTCTTCAAATCAAATTTTCTTTTGAGAGCAACCAAGTTTGTGTGAGCATAATAATAACAGTTAAGAAATCTGAAATTGAGCAGTGCTCTTCTATTAGAGGATTCGCATTCCAGCAGTTTAAAAGCGCTTAATTGTCTTTCTTTTCTGAAAACTAGTGTTTTAGAGCTCAGGACCCCCTGAAGTACTGTGTCTCAAAACTAGTGTCTTAGAGAGCTCCGGATAAGACTCCGATGACTCCCCCCCCCGTGCTCTTCTATTAGAGGATTCAAATTCCAGCGGTTTAGAAGCGCTTAGTTGCCTTCCGTGTCTGAAAACTAGTGTTTTAGAGCTCCGGACACCCTAAAGTACCGTGTCTGAAAACTAGTGTCTTAGAGCTCCGGATAAGACTCCGATGACTCCCCCCCCCAGTGCTCTTCTATTAGAGGATTTGCATTCCAATAGTTTAGAAGCGCTTAATTGATACCTTTATGGCCGGTACTGTATCTCAACAGAGGAGAGCTCGCGCCAGATTCCAGAGCTCTGTGAGCAAGTGAGCAACCTTCCTCCTTGCCCTGCTCCCCCCCCCCGTCGCTGCTAAAACTTCAACTCGTCCTCAGAAACTGTGGGAGGCTTCCAGATCCATGACATCCAAATCGGCAGCTCACTTTCAAGGTGAGCCGGCTCTGAATGGATTTTGTCGATGTTGAAAACCAGAGGGCCCTCCAATATAACGGCATGCCTTTCTAATAAAGAGATAAAAGGATCAGCTGCTCAGATCCTGCTCCTTCCTAGCAAGGTAACAAGGCGGGGGCGGCTCGAGCTTCGCCGCTGCCCTCCCGGGCGCCGACACACACAACGGTGTCGCGAATCACGAAGCTTTGTCATTTCCATTTCGTCTCATTTTCACTCGATTTTTCTCAAATCGAATCTTTTTGGCGAGAAAAACGGTTGGAGAGAGAGAGAAATGTGCGGCGGCGGCGGCGGCGGCGGGGATAGACGACGCGCCGGAACACACCTGGTACCGGTAGACACTGAGCGCGCGTGGCGACACGTAATGAGTACCACCAAAAATTTTGATGAAATTCATATATGTATAAATGCGGTGAGAAATAATGCAGCAATTTCTTTATTTGAATCGATCTATGACTAATGCACGCTGATTAATCGGTGATTGATCTCCAGAATCGCTGGAATGAGAAATCCTCTAATAGAAGAGCACTGCTCAGGGATTTTCGGCCAACTATGGGGGGGGGGGTCATCGGAGTCTTACCCGGAGCTCTCTAAGACATTATTTTTGAGACTTCAGGGTGTCCTGAGCTCTAAAACACTAGTTTTCAGACACGGAAGGCAACTAAGCGCTTCTAAACCGTTGGAAGTTGAATCCTCTAATAGAAGAGCACTGCTCAATTTCCGATTTCTTAACTGTTATTATTATGCTTACACAAACTTGGTTGCTCTCAAAAGAAAATTTGATTTGAAGAGCTGAGCTCGAGCTCGAAAGTGGGTGGCCTTACTTTTAAAGGTGTAGCCAAGTTTGGGGGGGTCCTGAGCTCTAAGGCACGAATTTTAAGACACACTCGCTTCTTAAAATATTGCTGAAAATGTGCGGAATCGCTGGATTAGTAGGCCTTTCAAAGAATCCCGAGTCACGTGACCCCGGCCTCTGGTCATTGGCCATAAAGGTATGATGTTATGGCTGCCATTCGAAACACCGTCGCTGTCGCTCTGCCCACCCCCCCCCACAGTCTTTTTTGCTCTCCAGATGCATTTTCAGCTCTTTCTGATTACATTTCCTAGAAATCACCATCCCCACAATGCTCTTCTTGCCGGTGCTCTTTCTAAATACAGTGCTGGCCATAAAGGTATGAATATTATGGTTTTCCGACAATATCTCATTCGGTATATACCAGAGAAGGGCGGAATTCCGGATTCCGGATTCCGCCGTTTTTCTCATTCCGTCTTCCGGATTCCAAATTCCGTGTGAAAATTTTTTTCCGTTTTCCGTTTTCCGGATTCCGTGAAAAAAAACACTGCTAACGCTAACCAGAGAAGGGCGGAATTCCGGATTCCGCTATTTTTTTCATTCCGTTTTCCGAATTCCGGATTCCGAGTTCCCAAAATCCAATCCCGCCCTAATCTGCAGAGAAGGGCGGAATTCCGGATTCCGCCGTTTTTTTCATTCCGTCTTCCGCATTCCAGATTCCGCGTAAAAATTTTTTTTCCGTTTTCCGTTTTCCGGATTCCGAGTTCCCAAAATCCAATTCCGCCTTACTTTGCAAAGAAGGGCGGAATTCCGGATTCCGCCGTTTTTTTCATTCTGTCTTCCGGATTCCAAATTCCGTGTGAAAATTTTTTTCCGTTTTCCGATTTCCGTATTCCGAGTTCCCAAAATCCAGAAATCCATAATATTAATACCTTTATGGCCAGCACTGCAGCTTCTTTTGGAATCAGAATTACCAGAATTATGGCTGGAAATATAGCTGGAATTGATAAAAATAGAGAATTCTGAATGCGAAGCGGACAGCCGTGGGGACGTGCGGACAGATTCCGCCCCCCCCCCCAGGAGCGGAGTCGGCTCCAAAACTACCGATTCTGAATCTCTTTTTACTTATAAAAACTTGAAAAGCGACTCGAAATATGAAATTTTTGTCCCATTTCCTAGCCTTTTCTCAGAGTCTGACAAGAGGCTTTTGAGCCGCCGACCCCCCCCCCCCCGGCCCGCCCGCGGTGTCAGAAAACTCGCAATTGGATTTGTACTCTTATATTTGAAAAGAAAGCCGCAAATTGAGGTTGCTCTCGCGAGCTCCGTGGAGTCATGAATGAAAGGCGATGGATGGATGAAGTCGGCGGGCGGGCACCGAGGTAGCCCACCCGCCCGCTTCACAGCTTCTGGAGCTACAATTCTTTTCGAACCCGACGGTAGCTCTTGGGCAAGTTGCCGGGCACCAGAGAAGGGCGGAATTCCGGATTCCGCCGTTTTTTCATTCCGTCTTCCGTTTTCCGGACTCTGTGAAAAATTTTTTTCTCCGTTTTCCGTTTTCCGGATTCCGAGTTCCGAAAATCAAATCTCGCCCTACTCTGCAGAGAAGGGCGGAATTCCGGATTCCGCCGTTTTTTTCATTCTGTCTTCCGGATTCCAGATTCCGTGAAAAAATTGTTTTTTTTCCGTTTTCCGTCTTCCGGATTGTAGATTCCGTAAAAACATTTTTTTTCCGTTTTCCGTTTTCCGGATTCCGAGTTCCGAAAATCAAATTTCGCCCTACTCTGCAGAGAAGGGCGGAATTCCGGATTCCGCCGTTTTTTTCATTCTGTCTTCCGGATTCCAGATTCCGTGAAAAAATTGTTTCTTTTTCCGTTTTCCGTCTTCCGGATTGCAGATTCCGTAAAAACATTTTTTTTCCGTTTTCCGTTTTCCGGATTCCGAGTTCCGAAAATCAAATTTCGCCCTACTCTGCAGAGAAGGGCGGAATTCCGTTTTCCGCCGTTTTTTACATTCCGTATTCCGGATTTCAGATTCCGTGAAAAAATCATTTTTCCGTATTCCGGATTCCGGATTCCGAGTTCCCAAAATCCGATTCCGCCCTACTCTGCAGGTTGGCTTATCATGGCATACGGTAGCTCTTGGGCAAGTTGCCGGGCACTCTGCCCTTGCCATTTTTACATCAGCGTTCGCCCACTTGCACCCGCCTTCTGCCCGCTTTCACCCGCTTTCGCTTCGCTTCTGATTCACCGCTTCTGAAGCTGTCATTTCTGAAGACCACAGCTCCGCCAAAAATGGAAACCCTCGAGCTCTCCGAGTGGAGTGCCGCATTCAAATCATCCGTGGCCGAGTTTTCCGTTTCTAGACTTCTAGGCCATCTATCTGACAAACCCCTCCCTCTAATAGAAGGGCACCACGAGACAAATGAGCAAGACCTGGGGGCTAGAGAGCTCACACCATAGAGATATCAGTGATGCCAATTTGAAAACAAAGCTCTTGGTATCTCGATGTCTATGCCCTTCTATTAGAGGTACCTCACTTTGAGCCGGAGCTGTTAATACTAGTGAGATTCTCCCTCTAATAGAAGAGCACCTATAGACAAATGAATGAGATCTGGGGGCTAGAGAGCTCACACCAAACAGATGTCAATGATGCCAATTTGAAAACGATGCCGATGCCCTTCAATTAGAGGTACCGCAGTTCGAGTCGGCGCTGACAATACTAGTGTGAGACTCCCTCTAATAGAAGGGCACCACTAGACAAATGAGCAAGACCTGGGGGCTAGAGAGCTCATACCGTACCATAGAGAAATCAGTGATGCCAATTTGAAAACGATGTCGATGCCCTTCTATTAGAGCCACCACACTTCCAGAACCTCCCTTTAATAGAAGGGCACCGCTAGACAAATGAGCAAGACCTGGGGGCTAGAGAGCTCACACCAAAGAGATGTCAATGATGCCAATTTGAAAACAATGCTCTTGGTATCTCGATGTCTATGCCCTTCAATTAGAGGTTCCGCCGGCGATGCTCAATTTGAAAAGGATCTGGAAAGTTCTAGCTGTTTTCCAAGAGCGCGTTCGCTGTCGAAGCGAGGCGAAGGAACGCGTTCCCCCCGGTCCGCGGCGCGCAATCTGTCGTTTTCACATTGACACCGCTTTCCTTCTTTCTTAATTCGAACAAGATGTTGTTGCATAATATAAAAGGTCATTCATCGATATTCGACCGATTAGCAAGCAATAAGCCTTCACCTTCCCCCGGCCACTCTGTGTCTCTCTGTCTCTCTCTCCTTCCTTCTTTTCACCGTCATTCTACCGACACCTGACTGTCTTTTTTCAACACTTTTCATGCTTCCCCATTTCCTGGACACACCCCCCCCCCCTCCTATGAATTCAGAATCCAGAATCCAAGAATCCAGAATCCAAGACCGATTCAGAATTCAAAATCGAGTGCCCTCCCCCTATCAATTATTATGTAAATTGCGTCTGAATCTGAATCACCTTGGTCCTCCGTCGGCGTTCCGTCCGTCTACGGCGAGTACCGTACCGTATGACACCGATTCGGACGTCATAAAATTAATAATTGGATTGCGCTGTAAACGGCACGCACGCACGCGCGCCGCCGCCGCGCTACCTCGCCTCTCTTTTGTCGCACGTCATAAAAATTAACATTTCGCATGGATAACTTGTTGATTTTTGTGTGTGCGCAATTAATATATTCATCGATATCCGCCAAAGTTGCGGCCCGCCGCTTCGCAAACTCGAAAAGTTCATTGAGAACTAACTGGATTACTGTAGAGCAGGGTGCGCCATAATTATAGCGCCGCTACTTTGCGTAAGCTCTCGCGCATGCGGAACGCTTTTTGTAGCGCACAGTATTATTTTTTGAATTAATATTTTTGTTTTTAATTATTCCTGAAAATTTCAGCCAATTATATTAAGTTTGAAGGTAATGCCAACCCGCCCCCATCCTGTAGAGCCTAGTGCGCCATAATTATAGCGCTGGTACTTTGCGTAAGCTCTGACGCATGCGGAACGGTTTTTGTAGCGCACAGTATTATTTTTTGAATTAATTATTTTGTTTTTAACTATTCCTAAAAATTTCAGACAATTATATTGAGTTTGAAGGTAATGCCCCCCCCCCCCCATCCTGTAAACCCTGGATGGATGCGCCATAATTATAGCGCCGCTACTTTGCGTGAGCTCTGACGCATGCGGAACGCGTTTTGTAGTGCACAATATTATTTTTTAAATTAATCTTTTTGTTTTTAATTATTCCTGAAAATTTCAGACAATTATATTAGCTTTGAAGGTAATGCGAACCCCCCCCCATCCTGTAAACCCTGGGTGCGCCATAATTATAGCGCCGCTACTTTGCGTGAGCTCTGGTGCATGCGGAACGCTTTTTGTTGCGCACAGTATTATTTTTTGAATTAATATTTTTGTTTTTAATTATTCCTGAAAATTTCAGCCAATTATATTAACTTTGAAGGTAATGCCCCCCCCCCCCATCCTGTAGAGCCTGGTGCGCCATAATTATAGCGCCGCTACTTTGCGTAAGCTCTGGCGCAGGCACACCGCGTCCCGCGCACATAGTGATATTTATTTAGTTTTATCGTATCTTTTTCTTTATAATTTTCTAGTTTTTCCGTAATTTTTTCTGAATTCTAGTCAATTTTGGCTCCATCTCCGTGTAGACTCCCGATCCGGGATTGCGAGAGTTTGGGATCGTCCCATTCTGAAAATTCAAAAAATCTGAAAATGAATCAATTTCTGGTCTATCAGACTTGTTATCAATAAGCTTTTGTCCAAGTTTCATAAAGATTCCGCTGTTTTTCCTAAAGTTATGGCGTCTGAAACTCATCCTATTATTTATGCCGCAAAATTTTGAAGGGGTGGAGAACACTGAAGCCATTGCGGATTGATGTTGAAGTTAGTGAATCTGTGAAGTACAGTGAGCCCACAGTGAGCCCCCCCCCCCTCCCCATGCCTTCTTAATGTTTTGGCATCCCTCCGAATGTATCAATCTAGCTGTCCACCGGGGGCACGAAATCTCATAAGCTCTCATCGCCCCCATCGTCTGTTTCCATCAGATGAAGATGCTGCTGCTGAATAATGGCGTCGAGAATAGCGCCATTCGGCGTTGTCGCACCCCGGGCGCACATCGATGAACAAATTAAAGACGACAGAGAGAGAGAGACAGAGAGGGCTTCGCGAGATGGGATTTTGCAGATGTTACATTGTATTCTTGTTGCGAAACGACGAAACAAAACATTTGGTTTAGCGGGGTCGGGGGGGGGGGTTAGGCGAAAGAAGATAAAGGGGGGGGGGCGGGCGGGCGGGCGGCGGACGGGTCGGAGGAGTAAATGAAGTGTGTTAAATGTTAAATGGAACTGAACTGCCAAACTAACGATCACGGCACGAAGAGCCCGCAATTTAATGGGCTCTGAGCATTGAGCCCCGAGCCTCTGAAATGCGTACAGTAATCCAGAAGAGGAGAGCATCTTCATTTGCTCCTTTTTACACAGTTTCAGTCAAAGGAAGTGAGCAAACTCCGCCGCTGAAATGAGCTGAAACTCTTTATACATAAATCAGTGTTTTTTTTTGTAGTTTTTGTAGTTTTTGTAGCTCTACAGTACCAGTTTCAGATTTTCCGAGATTGATAGAGCTCGCTGAAACTGTGGGGGGAGCACTGTGGAATAATTCTTGCTCCGAGATGCTCCAAAACTCGCATCTTTATGATCTGCAATCTGCCTTCTGAATAGAGTTATTGACTAGCCCGTTTTAGCCCGCGCTTGCCCGCTTTTCGCCCGCTCGCTCTCTAACTTGATTTTCACTAGATTTTCTTCAATTTTCAGCGTAATTTCATGATTTAAGAGATCTGACAGATCAGGAACCTAGCCGTATTCCTTCAGAATCCACGATTCCACACTTCTCCATTGAGCATGCCCTTTTATTAGAGGTAGTTGCGTATTTTTCAAGATTTTAGCGCAATTTCATGATTTAAGAGACATGGCAATCCAGAATTTGATGAAATGAAAATTAGAAATCTGTTTTCTAGCTGAATTTCTTCAGAATTCACGATTCCGCACTTCTCCATTCAACATGCCCTTCTATAAGGGGGAGCGTGGGGGTGGGTATCCCATTTAACAATTAATGCGTCGCGGTAGTTTCAGAGATCAACTGAGAAGAGTACTGTAGTGCTCCGCCCCCCCCCCATAGAGCGCGCGCTCTTCTCGATTTCTGTCAATCTTCGTCGCATAGTTGCGAAAAAGACCGGTGCCCCCCCCCCCGCCCGCCCGCCCGCTCCCCATAAATCCGCATCATTTTATTAATCGTTGCTATGATGCTCCACGAGCAACAACCAACCAACTACTGGTAAAGCGAATAAATCTTTCGCCACTAAAACGAAGAAAACTGCTCGTCGTTCGCTTTTTGCTTTTCATTTCCATTCGCTGCTCCTTTCCCCCCCCCCTCCCCGCCCGTCCCCCCCCGCTTCCCCCCCCTCGCCCATAGAGATTGGCTTCTTCCAACGCCCCGCCCAAAGCCCGCCCGCCCGATTTTCCCTCAAAAAATCTCCGGGGCCCAAAGCAAATCGTCGCTTCCTTCCTCCATCCATCCTTCCTCTTCTAGCATTTCACTCTTCGCGCCTCCCCCCCCCTCCCCCCCCCGCCTCCTCAAAAAGGGGTCTTCTCTATTCCATCATCAAATAAATGTATAAGTTGATTGTGCGCCATTCAAGAGAAGAGAAGACGAAGCGGGCGGGCGGGAGGGAGGGCGGGCGGCGGGGGGAAGAAGAAGAAGGAAGAAGAAGAACAACGACGACGCCTTCTCCTCCTTCTATTGTTGGGAAAAGTTGAAAACCGCGAATAGGGTGTGATGATTATATACACTCGGCGGAGTGATGACGACGTCGTCGTCGGAGCATTTGTTGTGCTCCAAGTCTCACTTTTCAAGAGCGCTCCTCCTCCCCCCCCCTCAAGTCACTTACCGTATACCATAATTTCATCGCTGTGAGAAGAGGAGGAGGAGGATGAGTTGATTTCATGTTCTATTGATGCTGGAATTCTATTTGAAGAGCGAAAAAAGACGGTTAAGGATTCATAATAAGTGGGCGCTTTCTTCCCCCCCCCCCAAGAGCTCCTAGGCATGCTCTTCTATTAGAGGGAGCCCCCCCACCGTAATCCTTCTTCAGTGTCTCTGGACATGCTCTTCTATTAGAGGGAGGCTCCCTTCTATGATCTCTTTCCTTCTCAATCCCATGTTTCCATTGTTAGGAAAACGGAAGATCGAACCTTCGCTTTCCTTCTCTCCCTCTTTAAGAGCCCTTGGGCATGCTCTTCTATTAGAGGGAGGATCCACCGTAATCCCTCCTTCAAAGCTCCTAGTAATGCTCTTCTATTAAAGGGAAACTCCATTCTATCATCAATCCCATGTTTCCATTGTTGGAAAACGGAAGATCGAACCTTCGCTTTCCTTCTCTCCCTCTTTAAGAGCCCTTGGGCATGCTCTTCTATTAGAGGGAGGATCCACCGTAATCCCCTTTAAGAGCCCCTAGACATGCTCTTCTATTAGAGGAAGCTCCCTTCTATCATCGATTTCCTTCTCAATCCCATGTTTCCATTGTTAGGAAAACGGAAGATCGAACCTTCGCTTTACTTCTTTTCCTCTCTTTAAGAGCCCCTGGGCATGCTCTTCTATTAGAGGGAGGATCCACCGTAATCCCTCCAGTGATCTTAAGCATGCTCTTCTATTAGAGGGAAATTCCCTTCTCTCATCGATTTCCTTCTCAATGTCATGTTTCCATTGCTAGGAAAACGGAAGATCAAACCTTAGTTTTCCTCTCTTTAAGAGCTCCTAGACATGCTCTTCTATTAGAGGGAGGATCCACCGTAATCCCTCCTTCAAAGCTCCTAGTAATGCTCTTCTATTAAAGGGAAACTCCATTCTATCATCAATCCCATGTTTCCATTGTTGGAAAACGGAAGATCGAACATTCGCTTTCCTTCTCTCCCTCTTTAAGAGCCCCGGGGGCATGCTCTTCTGTTAGAGGGAATATTCACCGTAATCCCCCTTCAGTGTCCCTGACCATGCCGTTCTATTAGAGGGAAGATCCCTTTTATCATCGATTTTCTTCTAAATCTCATGTTTCCATTGTTAGGAAAACGGAAGATCGAACCTTCTTTTCCCCCTTTAAAAGCCGCTGGACATGCTCTTCTATTAGAGGAAATATCCACCGTAATCCCTCTTCCAGTGTCCCTGACCATGCTGTTCTATTAGAGGGATTCTCCCATCTATCATCGATTTCCTTCTCAATCTCATGTTTCCATTGTTAGGAAAACGGAAGATCAAACCTTCGTTTTCCTTCGTTTTCCCCCTTTAGAGCCCCGGGGACATGCTCTTCTATTAGAGGGAGGCACCATCGTAATCCTCTTTTACAGCTCCTAGACGTGCTGTTCTATTAGAGGGAGGCTCCTTTCTATCATCAATCCCATGTTTTCATTGTTGGAAAACGGAAGATCGATCCTTTCTTTTTCCTTCTTCTCCCCCCTTTCAAAGCCTCTGGGTATGCTCTTCTATTAGAGGCAAGACCCACCGTAATCCTCCTCCAGTGTCCCTGGACATGCTCTTCTATTAGAGGGAGGCCCTACCGTAATTATTTCCTTAAAAACGACTCTTCCCTTCTCAATCTCATTTTTCCATTGTTGAAAAACGGAAGACCGAACCTTCGTTGTTCTTCTTTTCCCCTTCCGAGCTCCTAGACATGCTGTTCTATTAGCGGGAGACCCCCCACAGTAATCCTCCTTCAGCGTCCCTGGACATGCTGTTCTATTAGAGGGAGGAAAGACATTTTCTTGGAAAACAAAAAAACGATCGATTGGCAGCTCGATGTCTGTCTCTCTTGCTGAACAAACAACACTCGATTCACCTTGAAAATCAAACACCTCGGCGGGCTTTAACGGGCGCCGGGCACGCCCCCCGTCGCCCCCCCCCCCGTCCTCCCACTTTCATCGAAGAGTAATATGGAAACATGGAAACCGACGGGCGGGTGCACCTGCCCCCCCCCCCCCCGCGCCGAGCATCATTATCATATTAGTGCTCTCCTCTCATGTCGACTCCAATTTGTTTCCATTTCCAATAAATTTATGACATTTTCGGGGGGGGGGGGGAGAGAGTTGTGAGGTGGGCGGGCGGGCGGGCGGGCTGGCGTTGGGGGGGGGGGCAGATGTTTTACGATTAGGAGTGGAGGGAGACAAGACGTCGTTCATTAATCACATAACTAGAGGAGAGCTGCCTATAATCAAATAATGGAGAATTATAATCATAAAAATTCGGAGCACATTAACCTGGCTCAACGACTAAGTGCTTCAATTAGAATGAAGCAAGAAGCCTCGGATTTCTGAAGGTTTCTGAAGCTGTGGCTCTTCTGAAGCATTTCAGCTTCCTGGAACTCGTCTAGAAGGATTCTGAGAAGAAGCAAGAATCCTCTGACTTTTTAAAGATTCAGAAGGCGCTGCCTGCTCTTCTGGAGCATTTTTCTCACTTTTTGGAGCATTTCAGCTTCCGTGTACTCGTCTAGAAGGATTCTGAGGGTTTCAGAAGGTGTTGCTCTTCTGGAGGAACTCTTCTGGAGCATTTCAGCTTCCCGGTACTCGTCTAGAAGGATTCTGAGAAGAAGCAAGAATCCTCTGACTTTTTAAAGATTCAGAAGGCGCTGCCTGCTCTTCTGGAGCATTTTTCTCACTTTTTGGAGCATTTCAGCTTCCGTGTACTCGTCTAGAAGGATTCTGAGGGTTTCAGAAGGTGTTGCTCTTCTGGAGGAACTCTTCTGGAGCATTTCAGCTTCCCGGTACTCGTCTAGAAGGATTCTGAGAAGAAGCAAGAAGCCTCTCATTTCTGAAGGTTTCAGAAGGAGCTGCCTGCTCTTCTGGAGCATTTTTCTCACTTTTTGGAGCATTTCAGCTTCCCGGTACTCGTCTAGAAGGATTCTGAGAAGAAGCAAGAATCCTCTCATTTCTGAAGGTTTCAGAAGGCGCTGCCTGCTCTTCTGGAGCATTTTTCTCACTTTTTGGAGCATTTCAGCTTCCCGGTACTCGTCTAGAAGGATTCTGAAGGTTTCAGAAGGTGTTGCTCTTCTGGAGGAGCTCTTCTGGAGCATTTCAGCTTCCCGGTACTCGTCTAAAAGGATTCTGAGAAGAAGCAAGAAACCTCTCATTTCTGAAGGTTTCAGAAGGCGCTGCCTGCTCTTCTGGAGCATTTTTTTTAGTTTTTGGAGCATTTCAGCTTCCCGGTACTCGTCTAGAAGGATTCTGAAAAGAAGCAAGAATCCTCTCATTTCTCAAAGATTCAGAAGGCGCTGCCTGCTCTTCTGGAGCATTTCAGCTTCCATGTACTCGTGTAGAAGGATTCTGAAAAGAAGAAGCCGAAACAAAAAGCCCCTCATTTCTTAAAGATTCAGAAGGCGCTGGCTGCTCTTCTGGAGGAGCTCTTCTGAAGGATTTTTTCCAATTTTTGGAGCATTTCAGCTTTCCGGTACTCGTTTAGAAGGATTCTGAGAAGAAGCAGAATCCTCTCATTTCTGAAGGTTTCAGAAGGCGCTGCCTGCTCTTCTGGAGCATTTCAGCTTCCCGGTACTCGTCTAGAAGGATTCTGAGAAGTCAAGATACAGAAAACTAGTGGAAAACCAATTTTTTTGCTGAAATTTCTTTGTTCTAAGTTTCAGTCTCAGTCTCAGTCTCAGTTTCAGATGAATCATAGGAATCATCATTCCATCATTCTACATTCCCCATACATCATATGTTCTCTCTCATTTTTTTCAATCATTTTCTCTTCTTTTCCCATTGAGAAGTTCCAATTTGAAATTGCAACGCGTTCTATGTAGTAGACACTCTTCACAAGGTCATGCTCTTCGATTATTTCGCATTCGAATTGCGTTTCGTTTCGCTGAAAAATTGATTGGCTGAAAATTGCTGAAACTCTCATGAAACCCTATGACGTCATTTCAACGTGAAATTTGAATTTTTTGAAATCCGGAAACCTTCTGAAATCCGGAAACCTGATGGCACATTCTGAATCCTGCTTCTGTCATTTCAACGTGAAATTTGAATTTGGCGAAACACTTCTGAAACCCGGAATCGCGACGGCACAAATTCTGATTCTCGCTTCCATTATTTCCACGTCAAAATTAGCTGAATACTGCTGAAACCTTCTGAAGTCCCGACGGCACAAATTCTGATTCCCAGCTCGTGCATCGTGCCGCTTCTTCTTCGTCAATTTTTCGAGATTTTCACCGATTCGACACTGCTGAAACCATGATGAAACCTTATGACGCATTCTGAATCCTGCTTCTGTCCTTTCAGCGTGAAATTTGAATTTGGCTGAGATCTTCTGAAATCCGGAAGCCTGATGGCGCATTCTGAGATTCCAGCTTCCGTCATTTCAGCGTGAAATCTGGATTTATCTGAACACTTCTGAAACCCGAAGACCCGACGGCACAAATTCTGATTCTCGCTTCCATTATTTCCACGTCAAAATTAGCTGAATACTGCTGAAACCGCTCGGGCATCGTGCCGCTTCTTCGTCAATTTTTCGAGATTTTCACCGATTCGACACTTCTGAAACCCAGATGAAAACCTATGACGCATTCTGAGAGTCTTGCTGCTGTCATTTCAACGTCAAATTTGGCTGAACACTTCTGAATCTCGACGGCACATTCTGAATCCTGCTTTTGTCATTTCAGCGTGAAATTTGGATTTAGCTGAACACTTCTGAAGTCCCGACGGCGCAAATTCTGATTCCCGCTAGTGCATCGTGCCGCTTTTTCTTCGTCAACTTTTCGAGATTTTCACCGATTCGACCCTTCTGAAATCCGGAATCCCCATGGCGCCTTCTGAGTGCTGCTCCTGTCATTTCAGCGTGAAATCTGGATTTATCTGAACACTTCTGAAGCCCAGAATCTCAATGGCGTATTCTGAACCCTGCTTCCGTCAATTCAGCGTGAAATCTGGAATTGCCTGAACACTTCTGAATTCCGGACACCTGATGGCAGATTCTGTGTCCAGCTTCCGTCATTTCAGCGTCAAAATTAGCTGAACCCTTCTGAAGTCCCGACGGCGCGAATTCTGATTCCCGCCGGTGCATCGTGCCGCTTCTTCCAATTCTTCTTCCACTTCTTCTTCAACATTTCGAGACTTTTCGAGATGCAGAGCAAACAGATGGATAGTCGATGTGACTTGTTTGACATGTTATATATATATAAATGTATTTGAATGTATATGAGTGAGGAGAAGGAGGACGAAGAAGAAGAAGAAGAAGACGAAGAAGGAACATGTACAATATAGTGGGGGGGGAGGAGTGATGATTGAATAAAAATGAGGTGAATAGGATGTTTGAAAATGTGTGTTGATAGATAGTTATTATTGATATTGATACCAAAACCCATCAAAAACGATGTATGTTTGAGGAAATTGGGAGGGACGGACGGACGGCGGGGGGGGGGGAAGGAGGAGGACACGAAATAAGCCACCCCTTCCATACATGTATGTACATTGGAATCTGGAAGAGCACTCCTCCGCCCCCCCCCCCCCTGACTGATTGTTGGAATCCAATTGGAATAGAGTAGAGCGATTCTGGAATTCTGGAATCTTGTGACGCTTCATTGAGCACAAATGGAGCGCTTAGTTTTCAGAGAAATTCGGCTACCGAAAAACGCTATTCCGGAGGCATTTGGGCGACAGCGGGCGAGCACGGGCGAAAGGTGGGTGGGAGCGGGTGAAAACGGGCAAAGATGGGCGATGGTGGGAAAAACGGGCGGCAGCGGGCGCAAACATAGGGCAATTTGTACTCATTTTTAGCTTCAAAAGAGAATCACGGTAGCCTTGAGACGTTGAACTTGAGATATTTGTGGACGGGTGGAAGCGGGCGAAAACGGGCTACAACGGGCGAAAGTTGGGTGGGAGAGGGTGAAAACGGGCGAAAGGTGGGTGAGAGCTGGTGAAAATTGGCAAATGTGGGCGTTGGTGGGAAAAACGGGCAGTAGCGGGTGCAATACGGGACAATTTGTACTCATTTTTTTCTTTAAAAGAGAATCACGGTAGCCTTGAGAATTGAACTTGAGATATGTGTGAATGGGTGGAAGCGGGCGAAAACGGGTTACAACGGGCAAAAGGTCGGTGGGAGCGGGTGAAAACGGGCAAAAGTGGGCGATGGCGGGAAAAACGGGCGGCAGCGGGCAAAGACGGGAAAACCCGTGCGGAACGGGTGAAAATGGGCAAAAGTGGGCGATGGCGGGAAAAATGGGCGGCAACGGGCAAAGGCGGGAAACCCGTGCGGGAACGGGTGAAAATGGGCAAAAATGGGCGATGACGGGAAAAACGGATGGAAGCGTGCTAAAACGGGCGGCAGCGGGCGCAACACGGGGCACTTTGTATTCATTTCGACCTCTTTTAGAGAATCGCGGTATCCTTGAGGATATATTTGGGATGCTTGTGGACGGGTAGGCAACGGGCGAAGGCGGGAAAGAGCTGGCGGGAACGGGTAAAATCGGGCGATTGCGGGCAAAAGCGGTTAAAACGCGGGCTAGGACGGGCGAAGACGGGAAACCCATGCGGAAACGGGTAAAATTAGGCAAAATGTGGGCGAAAGCGGGAAAAACGGGTGGAGCGGGCGCAACACGGCCAATTTGTATCCATTTTGACCTCTCATAGAGAATCGCGGTATCCCTAAGGATATATTTGGGATACTTGTGGACGGGTGGGTAACGGGCGAAAACGGGCAAAAACGGGCGAGCGCGGGCGAAGGCGGGCAAAAGCGGGCAAAGGCGGGCAAAAGCGGGCATTCTTTCTTTGATACCGCCTACTATCAGAAAAACGAAGAAGAAGCAAGAAACCTAACCAGATTCTGAAGGCTGCTGGAAATCGGAAAATATTGAATCGTGGTGAATCGAGAAACGTCTCAAAGATTCTTACAATTCCAAGACCATTTCTTCCCCATTTGCCGCCCCCCCCCCCTGCCCACTTTACTCGTGTTTACATAGCGGTCTCTCTCATTCCATTTCCATTGTTTTCAGCGATTTCAATCAGTGGTCTGATCACAAACGGCCGTCCTTATTGAATCACATGAATAAGATGACGTTAATTTCAAAGAGTTCTAGGTGTCGCTCTCTGAATCTGTCTGAAAATCCGTTGCTGAAACTCTCTGTCGCTTGCTTCTTGTTCATTCCAACTCATCTTATTCAAAAAAGAGACGAGAATTCATTTTCCCCATCACCCAGCCCCCCCCCACCCCATTCGTGTCTCACCTCTCTCTCTCTGCGTCGTCGTCGTCGTCGTCGTCGTCGTTTTTTCATAACCAACCGCATTCAATTACTATTTTCAATTATAATTCGCCCCTCGTCTTCGTCTTTTCTTAAACCGTCAGCAGCAGTCCCATCTTGGGGCGCGCGCACAGCATCATTATCGTCGAGTCGTTCACCAACACCTCCACCTCCACGCATTCTTCAATTACACCTCTCTCCCTCTCTCGGCGCGGTTTTCCGCTTTCCGGAAGACGAATCCTCCTATTCATTTACTGTACTACACTACATTCGTCTTGGGGGGAGAATAGTAGTAGTAGGGCGCACTCCACAACCCCAGACTCCGCCCATCTTGCATCCAATGACCGACGAGAGGCTCCGCCCCCCGTCGTCGTCGTCGTCGTTTGAGGGGGGGCGGGCGAGTTGGGGGGGGGTGTCTCCATGGAAGAGAGTCCATTGAAATTGAACAAGAGCTTTTTGTCTTGTCTTGTCTTGTCTTGTCTTGTCTTGTTTCGCTACAACCCTTGTTGTTTTGGTTTTCGAATCGTTTGCCCCATCCGATCCCCCATCCGATTATCCCCCCCGTATTAACTTTATACGCATTTTTTATTACCCTATGCCCCCACCCCCCCTTATTAAACAATGCTGATTTGTTGGACCTCCTCTACACTATTTTGCGCTCTGGGCGGCGTTTTTCCTTTTTTTCCTGTGTGGGGGGTTATACAGGATGGCTGATAAATAGTGTTACACGTTAGAAACGTTTTAAATGTCTTCAAACAAGTGCAATTTGTGCTCATGCGCCAGAATCCACTCAAAGTTGCGTAACACTACTTATCAGCCACCCAATGACTGCCAGTGCCATTTCATACCATTTCTACAGTACTTCATATCTTGGGTTTTTGCGTTCCTTCCTTTCAATTCTCTGCCGAATTCATTGATTTTTTGATTCACTTTCTTCGCCAGCCCCCACCCCCCCCCCACTCCCCCCCCCCTTTTCTCATAATTTTAAAATATTTGCATTCCACAGAGCCCTTTAAATACTTGGGCATCTTGCCGGATTCAAATTTTCGCTTTTTTTTCATTTTGAAATTTAAAGAATTGCCCTTTAAAAGCTCATTTGGAACTTGGGCACCTTGCCGGATTCAAATTTTCGCTTTTTTTTTCATTTTGAAATTTAAAGAATTGCCCTTTAAAAGCTCATTTGGAACTTGGGCACCTTGCCGGATCTAATGGCCATGAAACGGAATGTTCTAGAAAATTCGTCGTTTTCTTCATTTTAGAATTTAAAAGAGGGCCTTTTAAAAACCCATTTAGAACTTGGGCACCTTGCCGGATTCAAAGTTTCGTTTTTTTTCATTTTAAAATTCAAAGGAGAGCCCTTGAAAAACCCATTTGGAACTTGGGCACCTTGCCGGATTCATAGTTTCGTTTTTTTTCATTTTGAAACTTAAAAGGGAGCCCCTTGAAAAACTTGGGCACCTTGCCGGATTCAAAGCCCAGAATATGGAATCTTCTAGAAAGTTCGTCGTTTTCTCATTTTGAAATTTAAAGAATTGCCCTTTAAAAGCTCATTTGGAATTTGGGCACCTTGCCGGATTCAAAGTCTCGTTTTTTTTTCATTTTGAAACTTAAAGGAGAGCCCTTAAAAGCTCATTAGGAACTTGGGCACCTTGCCGGATTCAATGGCCATGAAACGGAATGTTCTAGAAAATTCGTCGTTTTCTTCATTTTAGAATTTAAAAGAGAGCCCTTTAAAAGCTCATTTGGAATTTGGGCACCTTGCCGGATTCAAAGTTTCGTTTATTTTTTCATTTTGAAACTAAAAGGAGAGCTCTTTGAAAACTTGGGCATCTTGCCGGATTCAAATTTTCGTTTTTTTTTTTCATTTTGAAACTAAAAGGAGAGCCCTTCAAAAACTTGGGCACCTTGCCGCATCCAATGGACAAGATGTGGAATGTTTTAGAAGTTTTGTTTTCTTCATTTTGAAACTTAATGGACTGCCCTTTAAAATCTCATTTGGAACTTGGGCACCTTGCCGGATTCAATGACCAAAGTATGGAATCTTCTAGAAGTTTTATTTTCTTCGTTTTCTTCATTTTGAAAGTTCATTTTTGAAAGGATTGCCCTTTAAAAACTTGGGCACCTTGCCGGATTCAACGGAATCTTCTAGAGAAGCCTGGCGCGTGCCAAAGCAGTGCAAAATGTAGGGTGCGGCGCTTCAGAATAGTTTAAAATTCTGCGGTTTTCTTGCCGGACCGGACTAACATGGCGGCGACCAACCATCTCCCCCCCCCTCCCAACTAGAAGCTGGAAATTTTCAGAGTTTCTTGGAGAGCAACGGATGTTTCTGGTGGCTTCCCCCCCCCCCCTCTCTCTTTCCCATTCATATCGAAATGCGCCTTGTTCAAAAGGAATGAATGTTTTTGAAAATAAGTAATAAAAATAATAATAGACTCACTTCTCGTTTTGCATTCGTTCTATGGGCTCTTCGAGCAGCCAAATTGTCACTTACACAAATCGCTTCCACCACTTCGTCATCTGAAAGAGGAGGAGACGAAACGGATCATCTCATTTGAGAAGCGAGCCGCCTCCCCCCCCCCACCACTCCTCTGCCCCCCCCCCCCCCCCGCAATCTGAAAACCATTTTCAGACTGTTTTCCGCACTCCCATAGCACGTTCAGAAAGCTGGAAGAATCCGATTTTCAGCTTTTCAAAACTCTGAAAATGTCTGCAACAGACATGTCGCAAATGGCGTCGTTTTGCAAAACTTTTAAGCTCCTCATTTTCAGATTTTCAGTTTTTTTCAAACTTTCTAATTGCCAGGTT
Organism: Caenorhabditis inopinata; assembly: GCA_003052745.1. Taxonomy (NCBI): domain Eukaryota; kingdom Metazoa; phylum Nematoda; class Chromadorea; order Rhabditida; family Rhabditidae; genus Caenorhabditis; species Caenorhabditis inopinata. The sequence continues at coordinate 3,412,345 of AP018152.1, read as the reverse complement.
TAAGCCATCATCTTGAATGCTGGAATTCCAGCGTCTTTTCCCTGATTAGTCATCGAGCCAAAAATGTAATTTAATGCACTTTTTTTTTGAATTTTTTGGAATTTTATAATGAAAATTCCGATTGAAAAACCATTTTATAAAATTTCAAAAATTTTGAAACTTTATTCCTTTATGGCCAGCTACTGTAGATTTACGCATTTTTAAGCAGCTACAAACTACAAAATCTATGAGTCATGGCTCCGCATTCCGCATTCCGCATTCCGCCGTTTTTTTCATTCCGTCTTCCGAATTCCAGATTCCGTGAAACAATTTTTTTTCCGTTTTCCGTTTTCCGGATTCCGAGTTCCCGAAATCCAATTCCGCCCTACTCTGCAAAGAAGGGCGGAATTCCGGATTCCGCCGTTATTTTCATTCCTTCTTCCGGATTCCAGATTCCGTGAAAAAATTTGTTTTCCGTTTTCCGTTTTCCGGATTCCGAGTTCCCGAAATCCAATTCCGCTCTACTCTGCAAAGAAGGGCGGAATTCCGGATTCCGCCGTTTTTTTCATTCCGTCTTCCGGATTCCAGATTCCGTGAAAAAATTTTTTTTCAGTTTTCCGGATTTTTTTGGGATTTTATAATGAAAATTCCGATTGAAAAACCATTTTATAATATTTCAAAAAATTTGAAACTTCATACCTTTATGGCCACTACTGTAGATTTAAGCATTTGCTAGCTACAAACTACAAAACTTATGAGTCATGGCTAGCTACAAACTACAAAAACTACAAACTACAAGAGCCATAGGCTATAACTAGCTTTTAGCGTTTTTTAGCAGTAGATATCGCTGTAAAAGTCAAGAGTTATAGCTAAATACAGTACACCGGCCATAAAGGTATAAACATTGTCGAAAAACCATAATATACAGAGAAGGGCGGAATTCCGGATTCCGCATTCCGCATTCCAGATTCCGCTGTTTTTCCGGATTCCAGATTCCGTGAAAAACCTTTTTTTTCCGTTTTCCGTTTTCCGGATTCAAAGCTCTCTCTCCAAAAGCATAGACTACAAACTATAGTTAGCTAGCTATAAGCTTGAAACAGGGTGAGCCATAAATATAGCGCCGCATTCCAGACAGTGTAAAAACGTCAAATCGAATGATTTTTTTCTGAAAATCAACCAAAATGTTAAATAAAACATAGCAAAAAAGATAGCGTTAATAGTTTTCTCGCTTTGATGACTGCTCGAAGTCTAGGAGCCGATGACGTCACGGGTGTAAAAAGAGCACCCTAATCTGGAATGGAAAACGCAAAACCGCTTGAATCCTGTACCAGGCGACGATCTTCAGAATCGAATCTCGGAGACTACCAAAATGAGAAAATGCTCCCTACAGAGCCCTGCTCCTAGTGCCTAATGTCTCTCCCCCCCCCCCCTCTCTCCAGCTCCCAGCTCCCAGCTCCCAACTCCAGCTCCAGGATGATGAATCAGAAAAGGGCTCAGTGAGTGAGAAAAGAGAAAAGTCAAATGTATCATGAGGCGGTGACGATTGTCTGTACAGTGTGGTGTGGCCGTCGCCGCGCCGCCGCTCCTTCTTCTTTGCTTGTTAATTAGTCGCTTTTTGTGACGTATTAGAGAGCAACATAATGCTCTTCTCGTTCCAACTTCCTATTCTAATTAAATCATCAGAATAGTATAAAAGAAAGCGATGACGATGACTGTTTGATTGCGCGCCGTTAGTGTCGTCCATTCATTCATTCGTCCTGTTCTTCTTCTTCTTCTTTTTGTTTCCTCTGCTGAGCCGCTTTATTCTCTTATTTTCTTTTCAATTTTAAACCCCTAAATTAGGGGTTTCCGAGGGGCTCAATTGCAAGGAGTAAACACGCTGAAATTGCAACTTTGACTGAAATGGCTTTTCTGAGAACTCGGCTCAACTTTGCCGCTTTTCAGACTTCGAGCTTGAAAGCTTGAAACTCGGGGCGTCTTCCGAGTTGTTTCTCTGAAAATCAGATGGCTTTTTTCTTCTGATTCTGATTCTTCCAGCTTTGGAGTCCGGAAGGAAGCTTCTGAAGGGAGATGACGTTTTCTGAAAATCGGATTCTGATTCTTCCAGTTTTGGAGTCCAGAAGGAAGCTTCTGAAGTGAGATGACGTTTTCTGAAAATCGGATTCTGATTCTTCCAGCTTTGGAGTCCAAAAGGAAGCTTCTGAAGTGAGAAGGTCTTTTCTGAAAATCGGATTCTGATTCTTCCAGCTTTCTGAGCTATGGGAGTCCCGAAAACCGTTTGAAAACGGTTTTCGGATGATCCCTCGCTTCTGAAGTGAGATGATGAAAGCGAAGAGCACTAAGCAACTCACTTTGGTGTATTGATCTCTAGGACACGGCCCACGGATTTCTAGGCCACGGCCCCCCCCCCGTAATTCTTGGCTAAAAAGTGGAAGCTTCTTGTTCTACGCTTCTTCTGAAGTTTCTCCATTTCTCTGCTAGAAGCAGGTTGGCTCCGACCGTGGAGCACTGCTTGGATTTTCTGGAATTTTTAGGAGTTCTGGAACGATTCAGAATCTGAAATTCCGCGAATTTTACCTTTTACTCCTCTTTGGGGCAAGCGGGCGGGCCGGCGGGCGGGGAAAGCAGAGCCCGCTCTCTGCTCCACAACGGAGCAGTGAATCGGGTTCCACGGGATCTTCTGGAATTTTTAAGGGATTCTGGGACTATTCAGAATCTGAAATTGGCGACTTTTACCGGGCAAGCGGGGGGGGGGCTTGCGGGTGGGCAAACGGGCGGGCAGGCGGGCGGGGAAAACAGCGCCCACTCTCTACTCCACCACTGAGCAGTGCATGGAGTTCCACGGGATCTTCTGGAAGTTTTAGAGATTCTGGAACGATTCAGAATCTGAAATTGGCGACTTTTACCGGGTAAGCGGGGGGGGGCTTGCGGGTGGGCAAACGGGCGGGCAGGCGGGCGGGGAAAACAGCGCCCACTCTCTACTCCACCACTGAGCAGTGCATGGAGTTCCACGGGATCTTCTGGAAGTTTTAGAGATTCTGGAACGATTCAGAATCTGAAATTCGCGACTTTTACCTTTTATCCCTCTTTGGGGCAAGCAGGCGGGCAAGCGGGTGGGCTTGCGGGCGGGTAAAGCAGCGCCTGCTCTCTACTCCACCACGGAGCAGTGCATGGGGTTACACAAGATTTTCTGGAATTTTTAGGGATTTTGGAACATTTCAGGATCTGAAATTCCGCGAATTTTACCTTTTACCCCTCTTTGGGGCAAGCGGGCGGCTTGCGAGCGGGTAAAGCAGCGCCTGCTCTCTACTCCACCACGGAGCAGTGCATGGAGTTCCACGGGATCTTCTGGAATTTTTAGGGCTTCTGGAATGATTCAGAATCTGAAATTCGCAAATGTTACCTTTTACCTCTCTTTGGGGCAAGCGGGTGGGCAAGCGGGCGGGCTGGCGGGCGGGCTTGCGGGCGGGCTTGCGGGCGGGGGAAAACAGCGCCCACTCTCTGCTCCACCACAAAGCAGTGCATGGAGTTTCACGGGATCTTCTGGAATTTTAAGGAATTCTGGAACGATTCAGAATCTGAAATTCGCGAATTTCACCTTTTACCTCTCTTCGGGGAAAACGGGCGGGCAAGCGGGCGGGCTTGCGGGCGGGGAAAGCAGCGCTCGCTTTCTGCTTTACCACAGAGCAGTGTATGGGGTTCCACGGGATTTTCTGGAATTTTAAGGGATTCTGGAACATTTCAGAATCTGAAATTGGCGACTTTTACCTTTTACCCCTTTTTGGGGTAAGCGGGCGGGCAGGCGGGCGGGGAAAACAGCGCCCACTCTCTTCTCCACCGCGGAGCAGTGCATGGAGTTCCACGGGATCTTCTGGAATTTTTAGGGATTCTGGAACGATTCAGAATCTGCAATTTGCGACTTTTACCTTTTACCCCTTTTTGGGGTAAGCGGGCGGGCAGGCGGGCGGGGAAAACAGCGCCCGCTCTCTGCTCCACAACGGAGCAGTGCATCAGGTTCCACGGGATTTTCTGGAAGTTTTAGGGATTCTGGATCGATTCAGAATCTGAAATTCCGCGAATTTTACCTTTTACTCCTCTTTGGGGCGAGCGGGCGGGCAAGCGGGCGGGCTTGCGGGCGGGGAAAGCAGCGCCTGCTCTCTACTCCACCACGGAGCAGTGCATGGAGTTCCACGGGATCTTCTAGAATTTTTAGGGATTTTGGAACATTTCAGAATCTGCAATTCGCGAATTTTACCTTTTACCTCTCTTCGGGGAAAGCGGGCGGGCAAGCGGGCGGGCGGGCAGGCAAGCGGGCGGGCTTGCGGGCGGGTAAAGCAGCTCTCTGCTCCAAGAAGTGATCTAGAAATGAAGCATTGAGCATCTCTCTTCAAAATTTGCAGGACGACGGACGTCCTGCTGAAGAGACTTGTTAAAGAGACTCTGTTAGAACTAATAGCTCTCCAATTTCACATTATATATATATATATATATATATATATCCAATTATATTGAACAACTCTCCTGTTGCCTTCGCTGCTCTGCTGCGAGCTCTCTCCTCGTCTCCTATCAAAATTTTAGACACTCTGAGATGGAGAAGATGCCCCCCCCCACTTATACGGCTTCTTCACCATTATTATAATATTATCATCATCTTCCTATTATTATTATTATTCAATTTTTCACATTTTTTTTCTGGAAATTCGAAAAGATTTTGAAGTCGCGCACCGGTTCCTTGAGATCCTAAAAATAAAGAAAGCTGAAACTCTTCTTGAGCATCTGGGAATAGAGCTCACCAGAGAAGGGCGGAATTCCGGATTCTGTTTTCCGGATTCCGGATTCCGTGTAAAAATTGTAAAAAATTTTTTGAAAAAAAATATTTTTTCCGTTTTCCGGATTCCAAATTCCGTGAAAAAAGTAGTTTTTTCCGTATTCCGGATTCCAACTTCCGTGAAAAAAAATTGTTTTTTCCGTATTCCGGATTCCGTGAAAAAATTTTTTTAAATTTTTTGAAAATTTTTTGAAAAAAAAATATTTTTTCCGTATTCCGGATTCCAGATTCCGGGAAAAATTTTTTTTTCCGTTTTCCGTTTTCCGGATTCCGGATTCCGTGAAAAAAATATTTTTTCCGTATTCCGGATTCCGGATTCCGTGAAATTTTTTTTTCCGTTTTCCGAATTCCGGATTCCGTGAAAAATTTTTTTTTCCGTTTTGTGGATTCCGGATTCCGTGAAAAAATTCTAAAAAATTTTTTGAAAAAAAATATTTTTTCCGTTTTCCGGATTCCAAATTCCGTGAAAAAACTTGTTTTTTCCGTATTCCGGATTCCAGATTCCGTGAAAAAAAATTTTTTTCCGTATTCCGGATTCCAACTTCCGTGAAAAAATATTTTTTCCGTTTTGCGGGTTCCGGATTCCGTGAAAAATTTTTTTTTCCGTTTTCCGGATTCCGGATTCCGTAAAAAAAAAATAGTTTTTCCGTATTCCGGATTCCAGATTCCGTTAAAAAAAATGTTTTTTCCGTTTTCCGGATTCCGGATTCCGAGTTCCCAAAATCCAATTCCGCCCAACTATGAGTTTTAATACTTTATTCTCAATTGTTATGAAAAGTATACTTTTTTGATCTCCCGCAAAAATTAATGGTTAAAATTCCGGATTCCGCCGTTTTTTTCATTCCGTTTTCCGGATTCCGGATTCCGTGAAAAAAATTAAGATATTTGAACACAAACATTTACTTGTGCTCTCCGAGCACTTCCGACCGCAAGACAGCAGGGGCTTCTGCCCCCCCCCCCCTTGTTATTCTGGGGCGCTTACTGCAAAACGGTTAATGAGCGGTGAGCAGCGGATTAGGCAACTCTCTTCTCCACCCCCCCCCCTCCACCTGCACCCCCCCCCCCCGGAGCCCATCAAGAGAAGAGAGCTGGACATTACACTAGATATCTTTGATCTGTCTCTATATAAGGCTCTCGGCGAATTGTGCTCGCCGGCCAGCCACTCGCATGTGATTATGATTATTATTATTATTATTATTATTATTATTATGATTATTATTATAATAAATCGAGAGAAAAAGAAATGAAAAGAAATGGAAAGAGGCGGAATTCATTTCGTCGTCGAAACGTTTTGATTAGGTCTACACATACATAGTTAGCGATAATAAAAGTGTGGATTGGGGTTAGTCGCAGCACCTGCTTTCGAGCATTTCGGCGGGTCTCTTGACTTGACAAAAGTAGTTTCCCTTCCACGAGGTGTGCTCATGCTCATTATGCTCCATGAAAGACTAGTCTAGCTGCTTCTAATTTTGTTACTGTTGCGCTGACAGGAGAGTTTCAGATTTTCATTTTTCTAGCCAGTTTAGTCAGCGAATTCCAGCCACCAGTGTCTTCTAGATGCTCTGGAATCTTCCAGCCTTCTTTAAGGAGGAATTGAAGAATTTTGGGGTCATCGAGCTGCAGGGGACTTTGATTTTGAGTTGAGCTCTTTCTAGCGAATTCCAGTCCCCAATGTCTTCTAGATATACAGTACTCTTCCAGCTTTTCAGCCTTCCAGTCCCCACTCACTGAAAGATTTTGTCCTAGAAGACTGGATATCCGTTACAGAATTGAAGAAGCCGAGCTCATTGACCTGCAGGGAGCTTTGATTTTGAGTTGAGCTCTCTCTAGCGAATTCCAGCCCCCAGTGTCTTCTAGATATACCGTACTCTTCCAGCCTTCTGGATAGGCCAAGGAGAAATTGAAGAAGCTTGAATTTTTCAGTTTTTTAATGCAACAAAACCTTAAAAATCGAAAGAACCAACCGCTTATCTGGGCTCATTTTGCGACCTTTTTTGAAGCCGAGGAGCCGAACTCTGACTTGAGCTCTCTGATTCTGGAAATAGCGAATTTCAGCCACTGGTCTTCTAGATGCACTGGAATCTTCCAGCCTTTCGGCGGATCGGTTTTTTTTTGCAAAAAACCTTAAAAATCGAAATAACTAACCGCTTATCTGGGCTCATTTTGCGACCTTTTTTGAAGCCGAGGAGCTGAACTCTGACTTGAGCTCTCTCACTCTGAAAATAGCGAATTTCAGCCACAAAAAATTCCAGCCTTCCGGCCCTCCTCTCACTGAAAGATTTGCTCCTAGGAGGCTGGATATCCGCGACAGAATTGAAGAAGTCGAGTTTGATTCTCGCTCTTTGCTGAAGCCGAGGAGCCGAACTCTGACTTGAGCTCTCTCATTCTGGAAATAGCGAATTTCAGTCTCCAATGTCTTCTAGATATACCGTACTCTTTCAGCTTTTCAGCCTTCCGGTCCCCCTCTCTCACTCAAAGATTTTGTCCTACAAATTTTCCCAAATTTTCTAATTTTTGGACGTTTTGGGGGCTCTCGGAAAGCTCCGGCTCCGTACCCTTCAATCTCTAAAACCAGCAACTTCACCTATTTGGGATTTTTACATACTTAGAGCTCTGAATTCTCTGAATTAACCAATTTTTTTTCGAGCAAAACTAGAAACTAGAAACTAGAAGAGCTCTGAAGCGCAGTGAGCCACCCCGCAGCTCGATGCTGAGAATTTGGCTCTCGGAAGGCTGTGGCACCGTACCCTTCGATCTCTGAAAGCAGCGACCTTGACAGACTCTGTAAAACCATTAATTTCCAGCGAATCTCGCTGAAAGTAGAGCCTAGAAGAGCTCTGACCCATAATGCTCTGGAGCTAAGGCCACTTTGGAGCTCGATGCTCAGAATTTGGCTCTGGGAAGGCTCTGGGGCTCTCGGAGAGCTCTGGCACCGTACCCTTCATTCTCTAAAAGCAGCGACCTTCACAGATTCTGTAAAACCATTAATTTCCAGCGAATCTCGCTGAAACTAGAAACTAGAAGAGCTCTGACCCATAATGCTCTGGAGCTAAGGCCACTTTGGAGCTCGATGCTCAGAATTTGGCTCTGGGACGGCTCTGGGGCTCTCGGAGAGCTCTGGCACCGTACCCTTCATTCTCTAAAAGCAGCGACCTTCACAGATTCTGTAAAACCATTAATTTCCAGTGAATCTCGCTGGAACTAGAGCCTAGAAGAGCTCGGAGCCTGAAGCGCCACTCCACAGCTCGATTCTCAGATTCCTTGAGCACAATTTTGAAGTAATAATTCCAATAAGCCAGCCAATAAGCCAGAAAACTGCACATTTCACTCATTTGTCACCCGGTAATTTATAGCATTGTTTTCCCCATTTTCAGCGTCATTTCGCGTTCCCTTCTTCTTCTTCTTCTTACCTTCGCCTCTCCCCCCCCCCTTTCAGATTCATAAGTATAGTTAATAATTGGTTCATTTCGCTGTCACTTTGTCTCTCTTTGTCTCTATTTGTCTCTGTTTGTCTCTGTCTGTCTGTCTCTGCCCGGTGTCCATAATATGTCAAACATTGATATTGTTTTTGTGAGTATGTTCAATTCCATGTATTTCCTCTCTCTGTCAGTCGCTCTTTCTCTCCTCTCCTAGTATCCAATCAGTTTAATTAAAAATGTACGACGAGAAGATGGAAAAAGCGCGAAACGAAATTGAGACGTATTAGTGATTCGGCTGGTTGACTGTATATAGGAGAAGATTGGTCTCGCTCTGGTGTTGGAACAGCGACGCTTCGTTTCGTTTCGTTTTTTTTGTCGACTTGTTTCCGTTGAAGACGAAAGAATTGGAGCTCTAGCTCCACCAGCTTCACCATTCTGCCTCCTCGCTAGAGAAGGGCGGAATTCCGGATTCCGCATTCCGCCGTTTTTTCATTTCGTTTTCCGGATTCTAGATTCCGTGAAAAATGTTTTTTTCCGTTTTCCGCATTCCAGATTCCGTGAAAAATGTTTTTTTCCGTATTCCGGATTCCAGATTCTGTGAAAAAATGTTTTTTTCCGTTTTCCGTTTTCCGGATTCCAGATTCCGTGAAAGAAATATTTTTCCGGTTTCCGGATTCCAGATTCCGTGAAAAAATATGTTTTCCGTATTCGGATTCCAGATTCAGTGAAAAAATGTTTTTTTCCGTTTTCCGTTTTCCGGATTCCAGATTCCGTGAAAGAAATTTTTTCCGGTTTCCGGATTCCAGATTCCGTGAAAAAATATGTTTTCCGTATTTGGATTCCAGATTCCGTGAAAAAACGTTTTTTCCGTATTCCGGATTCCAAATTCCGTGAAAAAACGTTTTTTCCGTATTCCGGATTCCAGATTCCGTGAAAAAAGTATTTTTTCCGTTTTCCGGATTCCACATTCCGTGAAAAATTATTTGTTCCGTTTTCCGGATTCCAGATTCCGTGAAAAATGTTTTTTTCCGTTTTCCGGATTCCAGATTCCGTGAAAAAATTTTTTGAAAATTTTTTGAAAAAAACAATATTTTTTCCGTATTCCGGATTCCAAATTCCGTGAAAAAAATTTAAAAAATTTTTTGAAAAATGTTTGAAAAAAATATATTTTTTCCGTTTTCCGGATTCCAGATTCCGTGAAAAAACATTTTTTTCCGTTTTCCGTTTTCCGGGTTCCGGATACCGCGAAAAAAATTTTATTCTGTTTTCCGGATACTCGGATTCCGTAAAAAAATTTTTATTCCATTTTCCGGATTCCGAATTCCGGATTTCGTGAAAAAATTTTTATTCCGTTTTCCGGATTTCGGATTCCGTGAAAAAATTTTCTTTCCGTTTTCCGGATTCCAGATTCAGTGAAAAAATGTTTTTTTCCGTATTCCGGATTCCAGATTCCGTGAACAAATTTTTTGAAAAAAAAAATATTTTTTCCGTATTCCGGATTCCAAATTCCGTGAAAAAACGTTTTTTCCGTATTCCGGATTCCAGATTCCGTGAAATAATTTTTTTCCGTATTCCGGATTCCAGATTCCGTGAAAAAATTTTTAAAAATATTTTGAAAATTTTTTGAAAAAAAAATATTTTTTCCGTATTCCGGATTCCAAATTCCGTGAAAAAACATTTTTTTTCCGTTTTCCGTTTTCCGGATTCCGAGTTCCCAAAATCCAATTCCGCCCAACTATGCGTTTTAATACTTTATTCTCAATAGTTGTGAAAAGTATACTTTTTTGAACTCCCGCAAAAATTTTTGCGAACAGAGCGCATTTACATCATTTGGTTCCCTCATTAATGGTTAAAATTCCGTTTTCCGCATTCCGCATTCCGCCGTTTTTTACATTCCGGATTCCGGATTCCGGATTCCGAGTTCTCAAAATCAGTTTCTTCCATTGTCTCCGTTGTCTTCCACTTTTAGCAACAAATCAATTTAATTTCAGAGCCCTCCCCCGCCCTCCGCTGTGCCGAATGAGTCTGATCATGCCGGAGCCGCAACTCGGCACCTCCACTGCTCCAGATGACAAGGATGTTGAAAACCGAAAGCACTCATCGACATACAGTATCTCGAACCTGCTGCTCGACAAAAAGGAGTCGACTCCGTCGAGCAGCTCTAGTGAAGATGACTCGGCGAGCAGCAACGACGAGGAGCAGAGGAGCCCGTCGTCTGAAACCGCCGCCACCACCTCGTCGTTCATGTTCCCGCCGACGTCGTCCTCATCGTCGTCGGAGAGTGCCACCTCGCCGACTCACATTATGGCGCAGCTCATGGCTAATGGTGGAGCCATGGACCCGAGTGTTCAGGTGAGTGAGCAGCCGAAGAGCAATTCCAGAATGAGCATTGATTTCAGGCTTATTTCTTCCTTCTACAATCTCAATTGAACAGCCAGACAATGATGAACCGGGTGACACAGGACAATGGTATGTTATATCGCTTGCAGCAGAGAAGGGCGGAATTCCGGATTCCGCGAAAAAAATTTTTTTCCGTTTTCCGGATCCCGAGTTCCCAATACCCAATTCCGTCCTACTCTGCAAAGAAGGGCGGAATTCCGGATTCCGCAGTAATTTTCATTCCGTCTTCCGGATTCCAGATTCCGTGAAAACATTTTTTCCGTTTTCCGGATTCCGGATTCCGAGTTCCCAAAATCCAATTCCGCCAGTACTGTAGATTTAAGCATTTGTTAGCTACAAACTATAGCTAGCTACAAACTACAAGTTCTATGAGTTATGGCTAGCTATAAACTACAAAAACTACAAACTACAAGAGCCATAAGCTATAGCTACAGTACTGGCCATAAAGGCATTACATTGTCGAAAAACCATAATATACAGAGAAGGGCGGAATTCCGGATTCCGGATACCGCATTCCGTATTCCACTGTTTTTCAGGATTCCAGATTCCGTGAAACAATTTTCTCTGCAGAGAAGGGCGGAATTTTGATCTCCCGCAAAAATTAATGGTTAAAATTCCGGATTCCGCTGTTTTTTACATTCCGTATTCCGGATTCCGTGAAAAATTTCTTTTTCCATTTTCCGAATTCCGTGAAAAATTTTCATTCCGAAATCCGTGAAAAATTTTTTTTTTCGTTTTCCGCTTTCCGGATTCCGGATTCCGTGAAAAAATTTTTTTTTCCGTTTTCCGGATTCCGGATTTCGCGAAAAAATTTTTTTTCCGTTTTCCGTTTTCCGGATTCCGGATTCCGCGAAAAATTTTTTTTTCCGTTTTCCGTATTCCGAGTTCCCAAAATCCAATTCCGCCCTACTCTCGGTTGCAGGGGGGGGGGTATAGGATAGAATGGTGAAAGCTAATTGGCAGTTGAGTAATAGTATTGCTAAGGATATGCTGTCATGCATGCGGCTGGCTCTTCCGGATAAATGATTCAATAGGGGGGGGGGGAAGGAGAGACAGTGGCACAGCTGCCTCACTACCGTATTCATATGGGGGGGGGTGGCTGGCAACAATTGCATAATAATCACATTAGGAGTCGATTAGGCGAACACGTGTTCCTCGTCAAATATCAATTTGAAATTTGCAAGGGAAGGGAATGGAAGGGAAGTGCTTAGCAGCGCCCATCTATCGAAATTCAGTTCCAGAGTGCTCAGATGGCTCTGAGCTCTCAGAGCTTCCTTTTTTGAACTCCCGCAAAAATTTTTGCGAACAGAGCGCATTTACATCATTCGATTCCCTCATTAATGGTTAAAATTCCGATTTCCGCATTCCACATTCCGGATTCCGCCGTTTTTTCACATTCCGTATTCCGGATTCCAGATTTCGTGAAATTTTTTTTTCCGTTTTCCGGATTCCAGATTCCGTGAAAAAATGTTTTTTCCGTATTCCGGATTCCAGATTCCGTAAAAAATATTTTTTCCGTATTCCGAATTCCAGATTTCGTGAAAATTTTTTTTTCCGTTTTCCGGATTCCAGATTCCGTGAAAAAATGTTTTTTCCGTATTCCGGATTCCAGATTCCGTGAAAAAATGTTTTTTCCGTATTCCGTTTTCCGGATTCCGAGTTCCCAAAATCCAGTTCCGCCCAATCGCGAATCTGAGAAGGAAGGGAATGAAAGGGAAGTGCTTAGCAGCGCCCAACATTCGAAATTCGGTTCCAGAGTGCTCAGATGGCTATGAGCTCTCAGAGCTCCTGACAGTTATTCTTTTCCGCATTCCGCATTCCGGATTCCGCTTTTTTTTACATCATTCCGTCTTCCGGATTCCAGATTCCGTGAAAAATTTTTTTTTCCGTTTTCCGTTTTCCGGATTCCGCCCAATCGCGAATCTGAGAAGGAAGGGAATAGAAGGGAAGTGCTTAGCAGCGCCCATCATTCGAAATTCAGTCTCAGAGTGCTCAGGCTTCACATTCTGAGTTCTAGAGCTTCTGAGATTGGCTACAGTATCCTCCCGCCCCTTTAATTCGCATTCAAGAGAGCATCTGGTGTGTCGGCGCATGCCATTTTACAATTTTTACAACAGACAGCAAATAAAAAGAAGTGCGAAGAGGTTGCGGAGCTCGTAAACCCCGTCGCTGCTCCGTCTGCTCTCGAATGCAACACTCTTTACGATGCGTGCTTTGTTGCGGATCATCGTACTCCTCGTCGCTCGCCTACTACCGTAATGAACAGATAAAGAGGGGGGGGGGAGATTCATAATGAATTGTCGAAAACTAGGCATTCTTCAAGGACAGGACACACACAATTAATGAGCCAGTTTTTGAACGCATACATACATGGCGGAGAGAGCGCGACGGACAGAGAGACGCAGAGACACAGAGATGAAGTTCTGTGGAATGGAACGGAACGGATAATTGACGGATTTGAGTGAAAAAGTGACTTTTTTTGGTGTCGCGGAGGGTGGAAGCGAATGTGGAAATGACGTTGCTCTTCAAAGAGCTTCTGAAGACACCAACTTCACTACGTGGCTCTTCAAAGAGCTTCTGAAGACACCAACTTCACGACGTGGCTCTTCAAAGAGCTTCTGAAGACACCAACTTCACGACGTGGCTCTTCAAAGAGCTTCTGAAGACACCAACTTCACGACGTGGCTCTTCAAAGAGCTTCTGAAGACACCAGCGTGAACCTCTGTAGCGATTCTTGGAAATTCACGGACACTTAGAATGCTGAAGCTATCCGTTTCATTGGTTCCGTTGGCGCCAACGCATCGTCTTGTCCGGAAGCCGAATATGTGTACCTAGCCTGACCTTCTTCACTCTTTTTTCCTGCGCGAGTTCGTCGCCACGCGATTCGCATTATGATGAAGGCGTGTTCAATCATCCGTGGTTGAGGAGGAGATGTGTATTCTTTGTTTTCGAGGCTAACACACTGTCTGCCTAAATGAGATCAGGGACTAGCGGTATAAGTATGGAATCACCCCCCACCCCCCACTACAGTATCACCCCCCAAGGAACCCCCCCCCCTCCACACCAGAGTTGGGCGGAATTGGATTTTGGGAACTCGGAATCCGGAATCCGGAAAACGGAAAAAAATTTTTTTAACGGAATCCGGAATCCGGAATACGGAATGTAAAAAACGGCGGAATCCGGAATTTTAACCATTAATTTTTGCGGGAGATCAAAAAAGTAGTACTGGCCATAAAGGTATAAAGTTTCAAATTTTTTGAAATATTATAAAATGGGTTTTCAATCGGAATTTTCATTATAAAATCCCAAAAACTCCGGAAAACGGAAAAAAAAATTTTTTCACGGAATCTGGAATCCGGAAAACGGAATGAAAAAAATGGCGGAATCCGGAATTCCGCCCTTCTCTGCCCCACACCATTGCCCTGTATTTCAATCGCGAAATATGGTACTTTTGTTTTTTTTTAGTTGTGGAGTTTACTATGGTCCCCCACAGACTTTATGGGGGGCCAATAGTGAACTGAGCCCCCCCCCCCCTCTCCATAAGTTCAGATGCAGAGGGGGGGGGGGAGGGTGAAAGTAAACTTTAACCGGGACTAGCTGTCTAGAGCTCTCTCCTTCTGAAAATAGCGAATTCCAGCCACCAGTCTTCTAGATATACCGTACTCTTTCAGCTTTTCAGCCTTCCGGTCCCCCCCCCACCCTCACTAAAAGATTTTGCCAAAATTTTCTCATTTTTGGACGTTTTGGTGATTCTCGGAGGGCTCTGGGGCTCTTGGAGGGCTCTGGAGCTCTCGGAGGGCTCTGGCACCGTACCCTTCATTCTCTGAAAGCAGCGACCTTCACAGACTCTGCGAAACCATTGATTTCCAGCGAATCTCGCTGAAACTAGAAACTAGAAGAGCTCTGAAGCGCGGAGAGCCACCCCGCAGCTCGATGCTCAGAATTTGGCTCTCGGATGGCTCTGGTGCTCTCGGAGAGCTCTGGCACCGTACCCTTCAATCTCTAAAAGCAGCAACTTTACCTTTTTTAGGATTTTTACAGACTTAGAGCTCTGAATTCTCTGAAAAACCATTAATTTCCATCCAATCTCGCTGAAACTAGAAACTAGAACAGCTCTGACCCATAAAGCTCTGGGGCTAAGGCCACTTTGGAGCTCGATGCTCAGAATTTGGCTTTGGGACGGCTCTGGGGCTCTCGGAGAGCTCTGGCACCGTACCCTTCATTCTCTACAAGCAGCGACCTTCACAGATTCTGTAAAACAATTAATTTCCAGCGAATCTCGCTGAAACTAGAACCTAAAAGAGCTCTGAAGCGCGGAGAGCCACCACGGAGCTCGATGCTCAAAAATACTGCTCAGAATACTAAGCCAGCCACCGTTAATCAGTCCGTCACACTTTCTGGATACGCAGATTCTTAAGGAAGCTTTAAAGAATAATCTTTAATTTTTCGGGAGCTCATAGCTTTGCTGGAACTCGCTAAAACGATGAAGACGTTTACGCTAGAATGACGTAAAATCTGAATCCATTGAAATTTCAGTGAACCGAGCCCTGACCTCCTTCAACCTGCTCGGCAACCTGCCCGGCGCGCTGCCATCTCTCTCCCCAATGGCGCGACTTCCGCACTCGATGCAACTCTCGCCGAACTCACTGAGCATGCAGAAGAAGCAGAGCAGACCCACTTTTACAGGACACCAGGTACGTACTCTGCTCTCTGCGATCCACCTGACGACCCCCCCCCCCTATTTCAGATCTACCAGCTGGAGCGGAAGTTCGAGCAAACCAAGTATCTAGCAGGGGCCGACAGAGCACAGCTAGCTCAGGAGCTCAATATGAGTGAGAGCCAGGTCAAGGTGAGCTGGAAATCAAGTTTCTTTTCTTCATTTTTTTTGGCTGTAAGAGTGAGAGAAGTGGGGAAATAAAAAAAGTGACAATAAACAGAGGGTGATGAGTCATCACCTCTTTATATTGCTATTATTATTATTATTATTATTATCATTATTATTATTATTATGATTGGTACATGATATAGACGGCGGGCGGGCGGGCGCGCGCGCGGGGAACCGGGGGGGGGTCGCTTGGTTGGTGGTTTGTCATCATTCTTTACCCCTTGTCTCTTTTCTTTTTTTTTTGCAATACATACAAACAAAATAATAAAATGCGCGCGGCGGGGATCGATTTCGATAACCGATTGCATCCGGTTACTGTAGTGGGCGGATGGGGGGGGGGGGTAGTCGGGCGGGTGGAAAGGGGGGGGGGGAGAATAAGTGTTGGCTACACCTCATTTCCCATACATATGAATGCATGTTCCGATGGGGCGCCGGCGGGCGGGCGTGGGGGGGGGGAGAGGTATTAGAAGACGAAGAAGAAGTTACTGTAGAGACTCTAGGAGACGTGCAATTATAGCGCCTAATGGTATCTACTGTGTGACGGAGGTGACGGACTAATGACGAAGAGTTCCAGTTCCTTTTTCGTTGGGCAATTCAATTTCACTTTTATGGGATTATTTCAATTAAGAAGTTGGACAAAAGTTGATCAAAAGTTGGCCAAAAGTCAGAGATTTTTGAAATTTTTGAAATGAGCAAAAGTTGACCAAAAGTTGGCCAAAAGTCTGAAATTTTTGAAATTTTTGAAATGACCAAAAGTTGACCAAAAGTTGGCCAAAAGTCAGAAATTTTTGAAAATTTTGAAATGGCCAAAAGTCGACCAAAAGTTGGCCAGAAGTCAGAAATTTTTGAAATTTTTGAAATTTTTGAAAATCCGATTTCTGACTGCTGGACAGCTAGGCCGGCTTATTGCTCTGGGCTCCGACAATATTCGAGAATGCTCAGGAAGCTTCATTGTGGCCAAAAGTTGGCCAAAAGTTGGTCAAAAGTTGGACAAAAGTTGACCAAAAGTTGGCCAAAAGCCAGAAATTTTGGAAATTTTTGAAATTTTTGAAAATCCGGTTTCTGACTCCTGGACACCGACACCTAGGCTGGCTTATTGCTCCGGGCTCCGATGATATTCGAGAATGCTCAGGAAGCTTCATTGTGGCCAAAAGTTGGCCAAAAGTTGGCCAAAAGCCAGAAATTTTTGAAAATCCGATTTCTGACTCCTGGACACCGACACCTAGGCCGGCTCATTGCTCTGAGCTCCGACGATATTCGAAAATGTTCAGGAAGCTTCATTGTGGCCAAAAGTTGGCCAAAAGTTCGTCAAAAGTCAGAAATTTTTGAAATTTTGGAAATTTTTGAGAATCCGATTTCTGACTCCTGGACACCGGCTCATTGCTCTGAGCTCCGACGATATTCGAGAATGCTCACGAAGCTTCATTGTGGTCAAAAGTAGGCCAAAAGTTGGCCAAAAGTTGGCCAAAAGTTGGCCAAAAGTCAGAAATTTTTGAAAATTTTGAAATTTTTGAAAATCCGAATTCTGACTCCTGGACACCTAGGCCGGCTCATTGCTCTGGGCTCCGACAATATTCCAGAATGCTCAGGAAGCTTCATTGTGGCCAAAAGTTGGACAAAAGTTGACCAAAAGTTGGCCAAATGTCAGAAATTTGTGCCTTCTGCTCATTGCTCTGAGCTCCGACGATATTCGAGAATGCTCAGGAGCATTGGAAGCTTCATTGTGAGCTCCGTCGTTTCAGACTCCTTCCACAAAACGCTGAAAACATTTCCGGCTGGATTACATACTTTAATTGGATAATATGATGGTCTTCTCGGAAATATGGTGATTATGCATAATGCTGCTGCGGCTGCTGCTGCTGCCTCGTCCAAACATCTGTCTCATCGAGGAGCTCATGCGCTGCTCGATGCGCCGCTTCTTCGAAACGCTATCGCTCCCTGGGGCCTGGCGGCTGCCAGCCAGCCAGCAGCAGTTCATTTCGATTCAAATATTTTAATTTTATTTGATATCATGTGTCGTCGCTTTTAGACAACTCCTCCTCCTCGTCGGCCATTGTTTTGCAATGGGCATCGTGGCGCTGAGTGACAGATGGGAATGAAGGAAGTTGACTGATGAAAACTGCTGGAATATGTAGCCATGAGACGAGAACGCGCGGGGGGGGGGCGATCAGCCGATGCACACTTTTTTCCAGGGAGCGCAGAGCACGCAGACTTTTGTAATTTTCGTGAATTCAGAAGAAAATTGGGAAGCTTGAAAATTAAAGAAGTTAGGAAAAATGACTTTGTGCTAAGCCTAAGCCTAAGCCTAAGCCTAAGCCTATGCCTAATCCTAAGCGAATTCTAAGCCTAAGCCTAAGCCTGAGTTACTCTAAAATACTTTATTTTTCTCTAAAATTTTTGTTCCTTTGAGTTGGATCTTGAGATTAAGCCTAAGCCTAAGCCTAAGCCTAAGCATAAGCCTAAGCACAAGTTTAAGCCTAAGCCTAAGCCTAAGACTAAGCACAAGTTTAAGCCTAAGCCTAAGCCTAAGCCCAAGCCTGAGTTACTCTAGAATACTTTATTTTTCTCTAAAATTTTTGTTCCTTTGAGTTGGATCTTGAGCTTAAGCCTAAGCCTAAGCACAAGTTTAAGCCTAAGCTTAAGCCTAAGCTCCTCCAGAATGTTTATGAAGTTTTAAGGGGTTTCTGATTTGTTATTTGTAGACGTCGCTGGCAGAAGCCGGCCATCAGAAAACCGTGTTACAGTAATCCCTTCCACGTGTGAAACAGCGACCAAACAGCGGCAGAAGCGGGGTTGGGGGCGTTATTTCTGGAGCCGCTACAAAGCTCCGCTGTTTCACAGGTAGACGGGTATTACCGTAATCCCTTTCAGCTCCCAACCAATTCCAGACATTCATTTATATCTGAAAAATTGCAGGTGTGGTTCCAAAACCGTCGAACGAAATGGCGCAAGAAGGAGGCGGCCGACAACGCGCTGGTGAAGCGTGGAGCGAGCGGAGACAAGTCTCCGTGCTCACTGAGCCCGTTCCTCAGTGCCGGAATCTAGGTGTGCGTGTGCTCCCATGTATTCTCGCTACCTCCTCTTCGCGAATCCGAGTGTTATCATCTCCAAAAAAAAACCAATTTTCAGACAAAATGTTCTCCAGAATCTAGATTGACATTGCATCCCCGCCCCCCCCCCTCTCCCCCCCCCCAAGCCCACTGTCTTCTGTACTTCTGAATTTTCCTTCATTATGATCTCAACCGTCTCATTTGTCCTTTTGTAATCCCTCTATTCTGGCTTGATTCCCCACCCCCCCCCCGCCCCCCCCCCTCTCTGAAACTTCATAGTTATAGCCATTTTCCTTGTGTTCCCCTTCAACCGTCGTTTATACAAAAACCACCAATCTCCAAAACCGTTTTATTTGATAATGCGCATTGATACAAAAACCTGAAAATTCGGCTTCCATTTAGGGCGAAATTGCGGTCGTCTTCGTCTTGAATTCGTCTTGCATTCGTCTGACTTGGCTAAGTCTTCGTAAGACAAACGAAGACGAGGAGACGAACGATGAGAGGAAAGACAACTTTTTGCCTTCGTCTGCCTTGCGTAAGTCTTCGTAAGACGAATGCAAGACGAGACGAAATACGAATTTCTGTCTTCGTCTCGAATTTGTCTGACTTGCGTAATTCTCGAGTTTATTGCGTAAGACGAACGCAAGACGAACTGAAAGACGAGCCGAAAGACAATTTTTTGTCCTCGTCTTGAATTCGTCTGGCTTGCGCGAATCTTGCGTTTATTGTGTGAGACGAATGCAAGACGAGTCAAAAGACGAATTTCTGTCTTCGTCTTGAATTCGTTTGCCTTGCGTAAGTCTTCGCAAGACGAATGCAGGACGAGTCGAAAGGCTAATTTTGTCTTTGTCTTGAATTTGTCTGACTTGCGTAAGTCTTCGTAAGACGACTTTTTATCTTTGTCTTGAATTCGTCTGACTTGCGTAAGTCTTTGTAAGACGAATGCAAGACGAGTAGAAAGACGAATGCAGGACGAGAGGAAAAACGACTGTTTGTCTTCGTCTTTCGTGGAAGCCTTCCCCCCCCCCCCAATTTCCCCCATTTATTGTGTTTTTCAAAACTTTTCAATTTCAAATATCGCATGAATTTATTAGATTACATATTCTTTGAATTTTAGACATATTTCTACTGAAATTATAGGTATTTACAGACAAGTTTCCATTTAAATTATGCATCGCACTTTCAGCTATTCCAGCTTCGTCTTGATCGTCTTCAGAACGTTCATGAGCACGTCGATGGTCGATGGCTGGCTCTCCTCAGCTTTCTGAAAATTTTTATTTGGCATCATTCATAGTTTCCGCGCTCTACTGCGAAGACAAAATTTCGTCTTTCAGTTCGTCTTGCATTCGTCTTACTGCGTCTTACTGCGTGAGACGAATTCAAGACGAAATGTTCTTTGTCTCACTGTCTGTGGAAGCCTTAACTATCACAGTCAGAGTTATTTACTCTTCGCAGAATTCGCCGAAATCCCTTCCAATTTGAAGAGTGTCGGCCTCCACGAAAGACGAAGACAAAAAGTCGTCTTTCATCTCGTCTTGCGTTCGTCTTACACAAGAAACGCAAGATTTACGCAAGTCAGACGAATTCAAGACAAAGACGAAATTTCGTCTTGCATTCGTCTTACGCAATAAACTCGAGACTCACGCAAGTCAGACGAATTCAAGACGAAGACAAAAATTCGTCTTTTGACTCATCTTGCGTTCGTCTTACAATGACTTACGCAAGGCAAACGAATTCAAGACAAAGACAAAAAGTCGTCTTTCGACTCGTCTTGCATTGGTCTTACACAAGAAACGCAAGATTTACGCAAGTCAGACGAGTTCAAGACGAAGACGAAAACTCGTCTTGCATTCGTCTAACGCAATAAACTCGAGACTTACGCAAGTCAGACAAATTCGAGACGAAGACAAAAAGTCGTCTTTCGACTCGTCTTGCGTTCGTCTTACACAAGAAACGCAAGATTTACGCAAGTCAGACGAATTCAAGACGAAGACGAAAATTCGTCTGGCATTCGTCTTACGCAATAAACTCGAGACTTACGCAAGTCAGACGAATTCGAGACGAAGACAAAAATTCGCCTTTCGACTCGTCTTGCGTTTGTCTTACAAAGACTTACGCAAGGCAAACGAATTCAAGACAAAGACAAAAAGTCGTCTTTCGACTCGTCTTGCGTTCGTCTTACACAAGAAACGCAAGATTTACGCAAGTCAGACGAATTCAAGACGAAGACGAAAATTCGTCGTCTTACGCAATAAGACGAATTGAAGACGAAATTTCTTTTTGTCTTACTGTCTTCGTCTCTTTCGTGGAAGCCTTAACTATCACAGTCTTCGCAGAATTCGCCGAAATCCCTTCAAATTTGAAGAATGTTAGGCTCGAGTTGTAAAAAAGTCGTCTTTCATCTCGTCTTTCAGTTCGTCTTGCATTCGTCTTGCATTCGTCTTTCGCAATAAGACGAATAAAAGACGAAAATTCTTTGTCTCACCTTATAGCTTCTGTACTTGGCCTTCAAGCAGCACACGTTCTGAGCGCACTGATCGTACTGTGGCAGGCAGGAGCATGCGGTCGTTGGCACGTTGACGTACATCACACAGGTCGTTGTCAGCGGGTATTGGGTGGCCGTGACGTCAGCGTAGCTGACCGGGTATGTCGTGGTGACTGGAGCGGCTGGTGTGGTGGTCGGTGCTGTCGTGGTCGGTGCTGTCGTGGTGGGTGCCTACAAAACCGAGTTTAATGGAGAAATAGTGCTCCGTGACGTCGTCATGTACCGTCGTCGGTTGAGTTGTGAACACTTGGGTGTAGTCGTAGGTGTCCGCGTACTGCGCCTGCAAATTTTAGCGTCACAGCTTCGAGTCTTCACGACTTCAGACTTCAGGCTTATTATTGAAGTTCACATGCGCTTCCGTGCAACCTAAGAAGGCGTGCACAGCTCATCTCATCAGAATACCTGTTGCTGCCCGGGCTGTGGGCATCCGCAATAGGCGTTCGGCACAGTAACCATCAGCGTCGCACAGTTGCACCGGCACCCGCATCCCGACATCACGTTGGTGGACGGGTCAAGGCAGTAGCACGACTCTTGGCGAGTCGCCAACTCTCCGATCGCCCGGTATACGGTCGGCGGCGACGCAGTGTACATGGATGTGCTCTGAGTGGTGGTGGCTACAGTCGAGACTGGATTTGGTGTTGGAAGCGTTCCGGGAACGGCGGTTTGAGCCCCGTACTCCGCTGTCGGGTCGTCGTAGCTGCTCGCGTATTGCTGTGAAGGTAAATCATGCAAACTGGGAGGTGACATGCTTCTTTTTTTCGGATTTTTTCTCAAAAACTGAGAAAAAGCTTTTCATGCAGTTTATCATAAAATTGCTCAATTTCAGCTCCGATTATTTCAGGTTTAGTCCACACCACACCAACTTACCTGCGGCTGTTGCTGCTGCTGTTGCTGCTGCTGAGGCTGCGCGCACTGACACTGGTATTGAGCAGTCTGTGGGCTGGTGATACTGATCATAATGCAACTGCAAGCCCCGCTATTACTACCCTAAACAAGTCTGGCATCTGCGGAGGGAACGGATGGCGAGAGAGCAGTCCAAAAACTACCTGCGTCTGAGTGGGCACTTGCGGATAGGAGACCGTCGCAGCAGCACCTGGGGTGGTGGAGGTGGTGGTGGTGGTGGAGGTGGTTGGGGCGGCGGTGGTTGTGGTGGAAGTGGTGGTCGTGGTCGGAGCCATCGTGGTGGTGGTTGGCAGCTAAGTTTAGTACAGTCTTTTCACATAGCTCTAATAGAGGCGCTTCAGAATGATCATTTCAAACTAACTGGATTTCCGTTCTGATCACCGCATTGGCAGTTGTACTGCGGCGCTCCCTGGAACACAATCTGAATACACCCACAGCGCGCCGCACCGATTCCCGACGATTGCTGAGAAAGGGCCGTCAGCTGATTCGCGATGTCAGCGGACTGCGGAACGTCGTACTGAACGCCGGAGCCGATGGACGAAGAGGTCGACGAGCCGTTCTGAAGGAATCAAAAGTACAGTAGGCAAAGCGAGGTTTCTCGTACAGCTGGTCCCTTGGCACAACTGCACGTCAGTCCGCCGTCCGGGTTCTTCACACAACGACACTGCTGGCGCTTCGAGCGCACCATTATTGGCTCATCTGGAGCGGCGAAAGTCTGAAAATGTGTGGGATGAAGGTGTGGTAGAAACAGTTTTTGATGGCTCTGAAATCTGGGCAAAAACGGGCAAAAGCGGGCGGAAATTTCTGCTCCAAAATGCCCCGAAGTGGAACAGGTGCTAAAAGCTGTGTTCAGAATCTCATTTTCAGGCCCCTATGCTCATAATAACAGTGGCAGCGACGTCTGGGGTAAAAACGGGCAAAAGCGGGCGGACATTTTTGCTCCAAATTGCGCTCAGCTGAAACAGGTGCTAGAAGACGTTTTCAGAATCTCATTTTCAAGCCCCTATGCTCATTATAATAGTGGCAGCGGCGTCTGGCAAAAACGGGCAAAAGCGGGCGGAAATTTCTGCTCCAAATTGCCCTCAGCGGAAACAGGTGCTAGAAGACGTTTTCAGAATCTCATTTTCAAGCCCCTATGCTCATAATAACGGTGGCAGCGACGTCTGGGGTGTAAACGGGCAAAAACGGGCAAAAGCGGGCGGAAATTTCTGCTCCAAAATGCCCCGAAATTGAAAAGATGCTAAAAGCTGTTTTCAGAATCTCATTTCAAGAATCTGGAAGCCGTTTCATAGGCCCCTATGCTCAGAATAATGGTGGCAGCGACGTCTGGCAAAAACGGGCAAAAGCGGGCGGGCATTTCTGCTCCAAAATACCCCTCAGCTAGAACAGGTGCTAGAAAACGTTTTCAGAATCCCAAATTTTCGTATCGGTTAGAGAGAAGAAGCGCTTCCCGTACTCTTCATAGTCGGCTCATTTCCAGAATCTGGAAGCCATTTCACAGGCCCCTATGCTCATAATGACGGTGGCAGGCAGCGACGTCTCATGCAGTGTGGTGCGCAGCGCCCTATTCAAACGTACACATTGCTTTCTGAATGCCAGCGCCCATTAGAACAATAACGATATGGCGTGTGTCTTTCTTTTCCGAATTGACTCTTTCTGGCTACCAATGCCCAGAATGAGTCAGAGCAAGCAACTTGGGTCAACACACTTGCTGTTTCCCCCCCCCCCCTAGCTCCATAAAATTATGGGAGCTAGTTTCGGCTCGGGCTCGGGGACTTTTGCTCACTCACCTCCATGAGAAGAGCTCCGATGAATAGAAGAGCCAATAGCGAAGAACGACGGGTCATAATTCTGAAAGACAATTTCAGCGAACATTCAATTTCAGAGGAAAAGAAAAATTTCAGAAATTTAAAAAAGAGCAAGACATTGGAAATGAGAACGGAATTTTCCGGAAAAAAGAAGAAGGATTACTGTAGGGAATTTGAACTTTAAAAACTTGAATTTTTTCTCAGAATTACAGTCTTTAGTCTTTCGGGGTTACTGTAAGAGCTCACGGAGCAAAGAGATGGTTGGAGTGAATAGTTTGACTCCATTTTATAGTGCAATGAATTTGAGAAGGCGTGTCCGAATCGGAAGATGGATGGCAACTTTTTGCGCGTCCCCCCCCCCTCTCTCTACTTCTCGCTTACACGTAAAGAGCTGGCGCGCATTGTGTCGGACAACGGTAAACAAGCGGCGGCTCCGCGCGCCTTCTTTCCGCCTTCCGCCTGTATCGAATTACTAAAGCCGGCGGCCGGTGCCAACTACCTTATTCCAGCAGCGTGCAGCACCCAATCTATTGTGTTGCATGCGAATGCGGAGAGGAGGAACATACAGTTATATTTTTTATTTGAAAGAGAAGCATCATCGGCTGCTCGGCGAGCTCGAGGAGACACTTTTTTCTCGCCAGATTGCCTCAACGAGGCGAGCATTGTGCGCGCAGGGATCTTTGGAGAAGAGAATGAGCACGAGCATGAGGTCATCAAGCCTGGAGCATTGGAGATTGGCTTCGGAGCCGTAGAATCATGCTCCACACCCACCGAGAATATTGAAGAATCTGGGCTCCGAAGTATCAATTCGAATTTCAGAAAGATTACCGTATTCTTGCATACTGTAATGGATGACGTGGGAGGTGCTCCGTTGCTGGGCTCAAACGCGAGCACCTTGAGCTCCCCCCACCTGTCATCCATTACGGTATGCAAGAATACGGTATTCTCTGAATCTCTCTGAATATCGATACGATTGGACCCCTCCCCCCCCCATCTCTCTAATTTCAGAAGGCGATGGCAGGACCCGGCAGATACCACTTCCTGCCTTCCCCCCCCCCCGCCGGGGTTGAACTCTTCCAGGTATCCCTGTGCAAGAGCACAACACGGGCACTGTAAATGGTACCAGAAATTAAAAGGGAAAAAGAGCTCAAACGCGAGCAACACGAGCTCCTCTCCACCAGAGAAGGGCGGAATTCCGAATTCCGCATTCCGCATTCCGGATTCCGGATTCCGCCGTTTTTTTTGCATTCCGTCTTCCAGATTCCAGATTTCTTGAAAAAAACTGTTTTTTTTCCGTTTTCCGATTTCCGGATTCCGAGTTCCCAAAATCCAATTCCGTCCTGCTCTGCTTCCCACCAGAAAAGGGCGGAATTCCGGATTCCAAATTCTGTGAAAAAATTGTTTTTTTCCGTTTTCCGTTTTCCGGATTCGAGTTCCCAAAATCCAATTCCGCCCTATTCTGCAGAGAATGGCGGAATTCCGGATTCCGCCGTTTTTTTCATTCCGTCTTCCGGATTCCAGATTCTGTGAAAAAAGTGTTTTTTTCCGTATTCCGGATTCCGGATTCCGAGTTCCCAAAATCCAAATCCGCCCTGCTCTGCTTCCCACCAGAAAAGGGCGGAATTCCGGATTCCAGATTCTGTGAAAAAATTGTTTTTTTCCGTTTTCCGTTTTCCGGATTCCGAGTTCACAAAATTCAATTCGGCCCTACTCTGCAGAAAAGTGCGGAATTCCGGATTCCGCCGTTTTTTTTGTTCCGTCTTCCGGATTCCAGATTCCGTGAAAAAAGTGTTTTTTTCCGTATTCCGGATTTCGGATTCCGAGTTCCCAAAATCCAATTCCGTCCTGCTCTGCTTCCCACCAGAAAAGGGCGGAATTCCGGATTCCAGATTCTGTGAAAAAATTGTTTTTTTTCCGTTTTCCGTTTTCCGGATTCCGAGTTCCCAAAATCCAATTCCGCCCTATTCTGCAGAGAATGGCGGAATTCCGGATTCCGCCGTTTTTTGCATTCCGTCTTCCGGATTCCAGATTCTGTGAAAAAATTGTTTTTTTCCGGATTCCGAGTTCCCAAAATCCAATTCCGCCCTACTCTGCAGAAAAGGGCGGAATTCCGAGTTCCGCATTCCGCAATCCGGATTCCGCCGTTTTTCTGCATTCCGTCTTCCGGATTCCAGATTCTGTGAAAAATTGTTTTTTTTCCGCATTCGGCATTCTGGATTTCGAGTTCCCAAAATCCAATTCCGCATTCCGCATTCCGCGATTCTCTGAGTCTCTCTGAATATCGATTCAGTTTGTTGCCCCCCCCCCCTCATCCCTCTAATGGGGGGGGGGCCATCCCTCTCGAAGGCGATGTCAGGAGCCGGCTCCACGCATGTCTGTGTCAGCAGTGTC
Source organism: Caenorhabditis inopinata (assembly GCA_003052745.1). NCBI lineage: Eukaryota > Metazoa > Nematoda > Chromadorea > Rhabditida > Rhabditidae > Caenorhabditis > Caenorhabditis inopinata. The sequence continues at coordinate 3,386,137 of AP018152.1, read as the reverse complement.
CCCCCCCCCCCCGCGGATTCAGGCTGGATCCATGGTTGAACTCTTGCACAGGGTGTGCAGGTGCAAATAAACAATCGCCTTTTCAGAGCGTCCGTCCGGATTCTAGATTCCCAGCTCCCCCCCCCCCAGCCCTGGTAGACGCGATGGGTCCAGTCCATCTTTGTTTGCCCGCCGCTTTTCTTTTCTTTTTGGCTCGCCTATTAATCAACCAAATACGTGAACATGCTCACTCACGCAACGTGTAAAACTTTTGATTCTCTTCTCGCCCCCCCCCCCTGTCCCTCCCCCCCCCCCGAAGTCGCCGTGACGAGACCCTGCCCTCCCTGTCGTCGACATAGTCAACAAGGCATTTTTCATTGAATTGACGATTGACGAGTGCTCTCCTCCGGAGCAGCAGCGGCACAGCAGGAGCAAGGCGCGAAAAAACCTCCTAGACATGTGTGTACCAGGACGGGGGGGGGGGGGCAAACAAGACGTCTCGCTTGTTTCCAATTCAATAAAGACACAAAATACAGAAAAACAGTTGGAGCTCTGCAGGGGGGGGGGGGCTTGGGGAACAGAGCAACTTCTCTCGTCGGCAAATTAAGCTTTGTCAGACAAAGCATCAGACAAAACCATTGGCACTCAGCTCGTCTTGAAATCTCGTCTTTCGTCTTCTGGCTCTTCCTCTCGTTTCTGAAAGAGACATCCTTGGGTTTCCAGATTCCTTTCTCTGCAGATTGGGGCGGAATTGGATTTTGGGAACTTGGAATCCGGAAAACGGAAAACGGAAAAAAACAATACTTTTTCACGGAATGCGGAATCCGGAAGACGGAAAAAAACAATTTTTTCACGGAATCTGGAATCCGGAAGACGGAATGAAAAAAGCAGCGGAATCCGGAATTCCGCCCTTCTCTGCAGAGTATGGCGGAATTGGATTTTGGGAACTTGGAATCCGGAAATCGGAAAACGGGAAAAAACAATACTTTTTCACGGAATCTGGAATCCGGAAGACGGAATGAAAAAAACGGCGGAATTGGATTTTGGGAACTCGGAATCCGGAATCCACCAGAGCACTTCTTTTCGCTGAAATCTTGAGGCGGAGTTTCAGCACCGCTTCAAGATTTCAGCGAAAAGAAGTGCTCCGCCACTTTCAAGCATTCGAAGTTAGGAAGTCGGAATGCAGAACTTAGAATGCGGAGTTCAGAATTTGGAAGTCGGAAGTCGGAATGCGGAACTCAGAATGCGGAATTCTGAATTCGGAATGCAGGATTCGGAATTCGGAATTTGAAAGTCGGAATGCGGAATACGGAACTTAGAATGTGGAATTGAGAATTCTGAAGTCGGAACTCGAAATGCGGAACTCGAAATGCGGAATTCGGAATTAGGAATGCGGAACTCGAAATGCGGAATTCGGAATTCGGAAGTCGGAAGTCGGAATGCGGAACTCAGAATGCGGAATTCTGAATTCGGAATGCAGGATTCGGAATTGGGAAGTCGGAATTCGGAATTTGAAAGCCGGAATGCGGAATACGAAACTTAGAATGTGGAATTCAGAATTCTGAAGTCGGAACTCGAAATGCGGAACTCGAAATGCGGAATTCGGAATTAGGAAGTCGGAACTCGAAATGCGGAATTCGGAATACGGAAGTCGGAATGCGGAATGCGGAACTCGAAATGCGGAATTCGGAAGTCGGAAGTCGGAATGCGGAACTCAGAATGCGGAATTCTGAATTCGGAATGCAGGATTCGGAATTGGGAAGTCGGAATTCGGAATTTGAAAGCCGGAATGCGGAATACGAAACTTAGAATGTGGAATTCAGAATTCTGAAGTCGGAACTCGAAATGCGGAACTCGAAATGCAGAATTCGGAATTAGGAATGCGGAACTCGAAATGCGAAATTCGGAATTCGGAAGTCGGAAGTCGGAATGCGGAACTCAGAATGCGGAATTCTGAATTCGGAATGCAGGATTCGGAACTCGAAATGCGGAATTCGGAATACGGAAGTCGAAATGCGGAATGCGGAACTCGAAATGCGGAATTCGGAATTCGGAAGTCGGAAGTCGGAATGCGGAACTCAGAATGCGGAATTCTGAATTCGGAATGCAGGATTCGGAACTCGAAATGCGGAATTCGGAATACGGAAGTCGAAATGCGGAATGCGGAATTCGGAATACAAAAGTCGAAATGCGGAATTCCACCTCTTGAATCCGGCATCTTTCCGAGCAGTCGGTGCTCCTAGGCTCCGCTAGAGATAAGTACGGCTCAAATGTCTTTTCGCTTATTAATGGATGAAATTTCAGGAAGCGTCCATCATTTATAAATATAATACAAATGTTCAGAGAATAATACAAATAAATGAAGCACATTCGCAATTGCTCTCTCTCTCTATTTGCCAATAAGTGCTTCCGCGCGGAAAAGATGGTGCGGAAAATCATTCCAACTCTAGGCAAATAGGTCTTGGGAGCTGTTCACGACGCGGTGCAGCCTTCTGAATCTCCATGGCACTCTAAAACACGCTGAAAATGGTTTCAGATGCTCCTGTCAGCGACGCTCTCCCGAGCTCAAGCTCCAGCTCAACTCTGCGACGTCTTCGGAAGCATGGAGCCTGAGCTTACACCACGAGGATCTTCAAAATCGCGGATCCAGTCGATGGAAGATGGGCGAAACTGGTTCTTCGAGACGGCGCCCCCTGAATACATCGTGACTGCTTCATGGATCAGCATCGCCCAAGATCGGAAGGCACAATTCCAGATGGGCTTGCTGACACCTCAAAACTCCTTCGAAACGAACCTGGGAGCTCGGGAAAAGCTGAAATTCGTGGTTTCTATGAAACACGATTCACATTTCTGAAGCACAGCCATTTATAGCTTGAAGTTCCAGAAAAAAAATTCTGGAAATCTGTAAAATTTCCGGAATGAAACAGGAGCTGCAATGCTCTTTAACATTGGCGTGATCACCACTTCAGGTGAGCAAGCCCATCTGAAATTGTGCTCCTGTGAAGAGCTGCGCGTCAAGAATTATCATCAGACTGCACTATTGTGAAAATGGCAAGGGTAGAGTGGCCGGCAACTTGCCCAAGAGCAGCTACACGAATTTTTCAGAATTTTTGCCTATTAGCAACTACCGTAACCTCACGCCTCGTGCTGTCAGAAATACGCAGAATGGAAGCTCCAAATGGATTCTTGAAACTGGAGCATTGCAGGCTCAGACGTCTTCTCAACTCTTCTGAAGAGAAGCAGAACCTTTCTTTTAAAGGCACAGAGCCCCCCCCCCCTCCCCAAGAAAGGCGAGGGCAGAGTGCCGGCAATTTGCCCAAGGGCAGCTACACGAAATTTACAGAATTTTTGCCTATTAGCAACTACCGTAACCTCACGCCTCGTGCTGTCAGAAATAAGCAGAATGGAAGCTCCAAATGGATTCTGGTGCTTCCATGTCTTCTCACCTCTTCTGAAGAGAAGCAGAACCTTTCTTTTAAAGGCACAGAGCCCCCCCCCCAGAAAGACGAGGGCAGAGTGCCCGGCAACTTGCCCAAGAGCAGCTACACGAATTTTACAGAATTTTTGCCTATGAGCAACTACCGTAACCCCACGCCTCGTGCTGTCAGAAATAAGCAGAATGGAAGCTCCAAATGGATTTTTGAAACTGGAGCATTGCAGGCTCAGACGTCTTCTCAACTCTTCTGAAGAGAAGCAGAATCTTTCTTTAAATAGCGCAGAGCCCCCCCCCCAGAAAGGCGAGGGCAGAGTGCCCGGCAACTTGCCCAAAAGCAGCTACGCGAATTTTTCAGAATTTTGTCAAAAATAAGCAGAATGGAAGCTCCAAATGGATTCTGGTGTGGAATCGTTCTGAAACAGGAGCATTGCAGGCTCAGACGTCTATAATAGCGCAGAGCCACCCCCCCCCCTCTCCCCCCCCCCCTAGAAGGGTGCTGGCTCATTTGTTTGCACTGATCTGCAACAAAAAGGAAATGCAAATGCTCTTCCGCGCTTCTCCTCTCCTCTCTGAAACCATTTGTCGAATGGGGCGCTCTGAAATTGCTAGCCATCAACACTCGACGTCTTCTGCTCTGCTCTTCGGCTCCTCCTTCGTTTTGCTCTTCGAGATTCATGAAACCCCATTGAGCCACACATGGATATTAAAGAAAGACAAACGCGGAAACGGAAGGTCGTCGTCGTCCGGCTCCTGCTCCTGCTCCTGCTTCTTCTCCATTTCATTTTTTGTTGATTCATCTACTTATTTCATCATGTTGAGAAGCACCCCCCCCCCTCCTCTCCCCCCCCCAAAACGTCACGTGTGTGCTCCAATTCGCAAGTTGGCCAGATTCCTATTTCATCTGAACGCTGCTCTGCGCCTCTCTTCTCTTTCATTCAGTTTCATCCACCAGCTTCCATTTTAAGATTCTGAATTCTAGGCTTTCTTTCAGACCTCTTCCGAAGCTCTAACTTAAAGAGCCGGAGCACATATTCTAGAAAATTCTGAAAAGAGCTTTTGGCATCAGCACGTGAAATACTTGCGAGTCATGGATGCCCCCCCCCCCCTCTCTAGTGCGCGTTGGCTCCCACAAAACGCTGAGCATTTGGAGCAGCTCAATATCTTTCAATGCTCTCCAGAAGAGCTTTTCACGGAATCTGGAATCCGGAATACGAAATGAAAAAAACGGCGGAATCCGGAATTCCGCCTTTCAGAATTGGATTTTGGGAACTCGGAATCCGGAAAACGGAAAACGGAAACAATTTTTTTTCACGGAATCTGGAATCCGGAATACGGAATGAAAAAAACGGCGGAATCCTGAATCCGGAATTCCGCCTTCCCCTCCGGAGTAGGGCGGAATTGGATTTTGGGAACTCGGAATCCGGAAAACGGAAAACGGAAACAATTTTTTTTCACGGAATCTGGAATCCGGAATACGAAATGAAAAAAAAAAACGGCGGAATCCGGAATTCCGCCTTCCCCTCCGGAGTAGGGCGGAATTGGATTTTGGAAACTCGGAATCCGGAATCCGGAAAACGGAAACAATCTTTCTTCACGGAATCTGGAATCCGGAATGAAAGAAACGGCGGAATCCGGAATTCCGCCCTTCTCTGCAGAGTAGGGAGGAATTAGATTTTGGAAACTCGGAATCCGGAATCTGGAAAACGGAAACAATCTTTCTTCACGGAATCTGGAATCCGGAATACGGAATAAAAAACGGCGGAATCCGGAATTCCGCCTTTTTAATACCTTTATGGCCAGGTACTGTATGTTGAATGAGCACCGGCAAGAAGAGCATTGCGAGATGGAGAGATTTTTAGGCAGCGCAATCAGAAAGAGCTGAAAATGCACATGGAGCAAGAAATACTGGGGGGGGGCAGCGAAAATTGCAAAAGTTCAAAAGTTATACCTTTATGACCGGTACTGTTTTCTTTAGAGAAATCACAGCGGTTTTTTGAGCATTTTCTTGTTTCTTGGAGTGGCGGGCAGAAAGCGGGCGCCCGACGAACCCCCACCTTTCTGAAATTTCGAAAGGCTCACTGAATTACAGTGCTCGATATGATTACTGGCATTTTCAGATTCAAGATTAACGGTGGGCTCATTTACAAGTTTAACCGGGCAACAATGAAAAAGGAGGGCCCCGTGTGTCGCCCGGATCCGCCCGTATCCGCCCGCCGCAATAGATACATGTAAAATTAGCGGAAAACTACGAGCGGCCCAGTGAAAAAGCGTGCTGGCGCGTTTCAGCAAAGTTACTCTCGAAAGAATACCTTTTTGGAATCTGGGGGACGTCTTCCCGGTTTCGCTTCGGGGAAGGTGAAGGGAGGGCGAAGGCGGGCGCCCGCTTCTTCCCCACCTAGAATCTGGAAACGTCTTCTCAGATTCGCTTCGGGGAAGGTGAGGGGAGGGCGAAGGCGGGCGCCCGCTTCTTCCCCACCTAGAATCTGGAGATGTCTTCTCAGATTCGCTTCGTGGAAGGTTAGGGGAGGGCGAAGGCGGGCGCCCGCTTCTTCCCCACCTAGAATCTGGAAATGTCTTCTCAGATTCGCATAGGGGAAGATGAGGGGAGGGTGAAGGCGGGCGCCCGCTTCTTCCCCACCTAGAATCTGGGGATGTCTTCTCAGATTTGCTTCGGGGAAGATGAGGGAAGGGCGAAGGCGGGCGCCCGCTTCTTCCCCACCTAGAATCTGGAGATGTCTTCTCGGATTCGCTTCGGGGAAGGTGAGGAGAGGGCGAAGACGGGCGCCCGCTTCTTCCCCACCTAGAATCTGGAGACGTCTTCTCAGATTCGCTTCGAGGAAGGTGAGGGGAGGGCGAAGGCGGGCGCCCGCTTCTTCCCTACCCAGAATCTGGGGACATCTTCTCAGATTCGCTTCGGGGAAGATGAGGGGAGGGCGAAGGCGGGCGAAGACAGGCGCCCGCTTTTTCCCCACCTAGAATCTGGGGATGTCTTCTCAGATTCGCTTCGTGGAAGGTTAGGGGAGGGCGAAGGCGGGCGCCCGCTTCTTCCCCACCTAGAATCTGGAAATGTCTTCTCAGATTCGCATAGGGGAAGATGAGGGGAGGGTGAAGGCGGGCGCCCGCTTCTTCCCCACCTAGAATCTGGGGATGTCTTCTCAGATTTGCTTCGGGGAAGATGAGGGAAGGGCGAAGGCGGGCGCCCGCTTCTTCCCCACCTAGAATCTGGAGATGTCTTCTCGGATTCGCTTCGGGGAAGGTGAGGAGAGGGCGAAGACGGGCGCCCGCTTCTTCCCCACCTAGAATCTGGAGACGTCTTCTCAGATTCGCTTCGAGGAAGGTGAGGGGAGGGCGAAGGCGGGCGCCCGCTTCTTCCCCACCCAGAATCTGGGGACATCTTCTCAGATTCGCTTCGGGGAAGATGAGGGGAGGGCGAAGGCGGGCGAAGACAGGCGCCCGCTTTTTCCCCACCTAGAATCTGGGGATGTCTTCTCAGATTCGCGTTGGGGAAGATGAGAGGAGGGCGAAGACGGGCGCCCGCTTCTTTCCCAAATTCAAATTCAACAACGAAAACTTCATCACGAAAACGTGGCAATGACGCAATCGCAAAGGCCGTTCCGTTCGACGCGTCGTCGTGCGCGCTCTTTCGCCCTCCAGAGTAAGCCAGGAGAGAGCAAGTGGGTTGAGATGAGCGAGTGAGCAAGAGCATTGGGTTTCCACACACACACACACTCACGTACTTCCACTTTTCATAAAACGTCACTCGTAAACCCCCCCCCCCCCATCGGCACCATCAGCGCGCTGTTATGATTCCTAACATTTGCATTTTGCGAAAGAGAGAGTCTCTCCCACACATTCCGGTTCTTTCCAAAAGTATATTGGAGGGGGGGGAGGGGGGGGGGGGGTGAATAAAACTATTTAAATGCTCATCCATTTCTCCTTTTTTCATGAATTGAAAATTTTTGAATTCGGAGCTCCAAACTCCACGATTTCATTGCTGCCTCATGTCAGTCATAGAAATTGCGAAACGTGCACTTTTTCCCTCTTTTTCCAGCATTTTTTTATGAATTTTCTGCTCCTGGGGGGGGGGGAGAGGGCTCACTCTTCAAGTCTTTAATTTTCAGATGGCTTCTCTAGAGATTCTGGAGATTCTCGGAAGATTCAGAAGTTCTCTGGATCTTCTGGAAATCAATTTCAGCATTTTTTCTGATAATTTGGAGCCCGGGGGGGGGGAAGTTGGCTGAAAACTGAAACTCTAAAGAAAAAAAGTTTTGGAAAATATTCAAAATTTTTTGAATATTTTCAGAGAGTTTCAGACAAAATTTAAAGCTTTGAGCCTTGGCACCTTGCTCATTTCAGATTTTGGCGAGTTTGGAGCAGTTGTCGGGGGAGAGCCACACTGAAATTATAGACAAGTTTGGTAGGGGTCTGAAAACGTAATTGGCTCTGTTTTTCTCTGCTTCTCTGCTTCTCTCTGTTTCTCTGTTTCTCTAATTCTCTCTATTTCTCTGTTTTTCTGTTTCTCTATTTCTCTGTTTCTCTGCTTCTCTGCTTCTCTGTTTCTCTGCTTCTCTCTGTTTCTCTCTCTCTTTGTTTCTCTCTTTCTTTGTTTCTCTGTTTCTCTGATTCCCTCTATTTCTCTGTTTCTCTGCCTCTCTGTTTCTCTAATTCTCTCTGTTTCTCTCTGTTTCTCTCTATCTCTCTCTCTCTCTCTCTCTCTCTCTCTCTCTGAAATCACCTCTGAAAAATAGGCCATCCATCATTTTTTTGGCCCGTCATCCCCCCAATCGGATTCCATCGAGATTTGTCTACTTCTCACGCGTCTCCCCGACGATATTTGATGCTTTCGCCACCTTCCTCCTCCCCCCCCCCCATCTCTGTGATTTTGTAAAGTGAAATGCTCTTCTTCTTCTTCGGTGTTTTCGCCGTCTCTCCATTTGTCTGCCGGCTGGCCGGCCGCCCGCCGATTGTTTTGTTTTGCCGACGAACGCCGCCATGTGACACACAGTCGCGATTCTTCGTTATCTTGAGCCAACAATTTGCAGTTTTCAATTTACGAGCGTCTTGTTTTCCATTTCCCGAGACTGTCCCTATCATTTTGAGCATTTTTGTGCATTGCACAATGCGTTTTTGAAGGAGTTTTGCTCTTCATACCTTGGAGGCTTCTTCTGTGCTCTTTTCAGAAGTGAAGCTGAAATACACTTGGCTGCTTCGCCCCGAAGCGAATCTGAGAAGACGTCTCCCAGATTCTAGGTGGGGAAGAAGCGGGCGCCCGCCTTTGCCCTCCCATCACCTTCCCCGAAGCGAATCTGGGAAGACGTCCCCAGATTCTAGGTGGGGAAGAAGCGGGCGCCCGTCTTCGCCCTCCCTTCACCTTCCCCTAAGCGAATCTGAGAAGACATTCCCAGATTCTAGATGGAGAAGAAGCGGGCGCCCGGCTTCGCCCTCGCCCTCACCTTCCCCGAAGCGAATCTGAGAAGACGTCCCCAGATTCTAGGTGGGGAAGAAGCGGGCGCCCGTCTTCGCCCTCCTCTCACCTTCCCCGAAGCGAATCTGAGAAGACATCCCCAGATTCTAGGTGGGGAAGAAGCGGGCGCCCGTCTTCACCCTCTCCCCACCTTCCCCGAAGCGAATCTGAGAAGACGTCTCCGGATTCTAGATGGAGAAGAAGCGGGCGCCAGCCTTCGCCCTCCTCTCACCTTCCCCGAAGCGAATCTGAGAAGACGTCTCCAGATTCTAGGTGGGGAAGAAGCGGGCGCCCGCCTTCGCCCTCCACTCACCTTCCCTGAAGCGAATCTGAGAAGACGTCCCCCAGATTCTCAGAACTGGCCAAAAAGGTATTTTTTCGAGAGTAACTTTGCTGAAATTTGAGGGATCCATCTGAAAATGTTACTGTACATGTCACGTACACGGTGACGACAAATTGCGTACAAGGAAATTGCATCATTTCCAGACAAAAAAAAACAATTTCTTGGTCTTGTCTTGATCTTGTCTTGGTGGGGGAAGAATTCGGGCGCCCGCCTTCCCGCCAAAACTCGAAGAGAGAGCACAATGTGCATTTCGCTCCAAAATGCGATTCGGGAGAGCACTCAGATGCTCTTTTCTGTCAGCTTCAGCGGCAAACTCCAAGGGCGCTTGTTCCGTTCGGTGTGTGCACCAGAAACGCGCCAGCACGCTTTTTCACTGGGCTGCTCGTAGTTTTCCGCTAATTTTACATGTATCTATTGCGGCGGGCGGATCCGGGCGGATCCGGGCGAAACACGGGGCCCTCCGTTTTCATTTTTACCCGGTTAAACTCGTAAAAGGGGGGGGGGCGCAGGACACATGTTCACTGATAGTTTTAAGTAGAAACTCGCTAAGAATCAATGCTTAAAGTGCTCAGAATCCGAAAATGGACGTCTGAAAATCCAATTGAAAAAAGCTTGTTAAAAGCTGAAAATTAGAGTCTGAAAGTCTGTAATAATGCTGAAATTTCATTGATCTCCCCTCCCCCCCCCCTCGACTTCTTCTTCTTCTGATTCATCAGATGACGTGCCCGCTTTGCGGCTCTTTCATTGCTCTTGCTCTGAAATGTGACTTCGATTTTCAGCGTCCAAACTGTCGTCGTCTTCTTCTTCACCTTCTTCCCACCAACGTCCAAAATTCTACCGATCCGAATCGGAGATGTCGCCGGGACCCCCAGGAGGAGCCATGAGTCCGCCGATTGGGATACCCGGAAGTGCACCGCCCTTCCATTCGGTGCATCCGCATTTCCCACATCCTTACAGCCAAGCGGCGCCCGGAAGATTGCGGGAGCGATCGCCTCGACATTCGGTGAGTTTTGTGCTCTTCTCGGAGCATCTCTCTTATTCTTCTGCTCTCTTTCAGCCTCATATAGTGTTGATTGGCCTAGAATTGTGAGAAAGTTGGTCAAGACTTCTAATCCTTTGAAGATTGGTCTAGAATTGTTTTAAATTTGGCCTAAAATTGTGAATTTTCAAAGCTTGGCCAAGAATTGTTTTAAATTTGGCCTAGAATTGTGAATTTTCAAGGTTTGGCCTAGAATTGTTTTAAATTTGGCCTAGAATTGTGAATTTTCAAGGTTTGGCCTAGAATTGTTTTAAATTTGGCCTAGAATTGTGAATTTTCAAGGTTTGGCCTAGAATTGTTTTAAATTTGGCCTAGAATTGTGAATTTTCAAGGTTTGGCCTAGAATTGTTTTAAATTTGGCCTAGAATTGTGAATTTTCAAAGTTTGGCCTAGAATTGTTTTAAATTTGGCCTAGAATTGTGAATTTTCAAGGCTTGGCCTAGAATTGTTTTAAATTTGGCCTAGAATTGTGAATTTTCAAAGTTTGGCCTAGAATTGTTTTAAATTTGGCCTAGAATTGTGAATTTTCAAAGTTTGGCCTAGAATTGTTTTAAATTTGGCCTAGAATTGTGAATTTTCAAGGTTTGGCCTAGAATTGTTTTAAATTTGGCCTAGAATTGTGAATTTTCAAGGTTTGGCCTAGAATTGTTTTAAATTTGGCCTAGAATTGTGAATTTTCAAGGTTTGGCCTAGAATTGTTTTAAATTTGGCCTAGAATTGTGAATTTTCAAAGTTTGGCCTAGAATTGTTTTAAATTTGGCCTAGAATTGTGAATTTTCAAGGCTTGGCCTAGAATTGTTTTAAATTTGGCCTAGAATTGTGAATTTTCAAAGTTTGGCCTAGAATTGTTTTAAATTTGGCCTAGAATTGTGAATTTTCAAGGCTTGGCCTAGAATTGTTTTAAATTTGGCCTAGAATTGTGAATTTTCAAAGTTTGGCCTAGAATTGTTTTAAATTTGGCCTAAAACTGTGAATTTTCAAAGTTTGGCCTAGAATTGTTTTAAATTTGGCCTAGAATTGTGAATTTTCAAAGTTTGGCCAAGAATTGTTTTAAATTTGGCCTAGAATTGTGAATTTTCAAGGTTTGGCCTAGAATTGTTTTAAATTTGGCCTAGAATTGTGAACTTTCAAGGTTTGGCCTAGAATTGTTTTAAATTTGGCCTAGAATTGTGAACTTTCAAGGTTTGGCCTAGAATTGTTTTAAATTTGGCCTAGAATTGTGAATTTTCAAGGTTTGGCCTAGAATTGTTTTAAATTTGGCCTAGAATTGTGAACTTTCAAGGTTTGGCCTAGAATTGTTTTAAATTTGGCCTAGAATTGTGAATTTTCAAAGCTTGGCCTAGAATTGTTTTAAACTTGGCCTAGAATTGTGAATTTTCAAGGCTTGGCCTAGAATTGTTTTAAATTTGGCCTAGAATTGTGAATTTTCAAAGTTTGGCCTAGAATTGTTTTAAATTTGGCCTAGAATTGTGAATTTTCAAGGCTTGGCCTAGAATTGTTTTAAATTTGGCCTAGAATTGTGAATTTTCAAAGTTTGGCCTAGAATTGTTTTAAATTTGGCCTAAAACTGTGAATTTTCAAAGTTTGGCCTAGAATTGTTTTAAATTTGGCCTAGAATTGTGAATTTTCAAAGTTTGGCCAAGAATTGTTTTAAATTTGGCCTAGAATTGTGAATTTTCAAGGTTTGGCCTAGAATTGTTTTAAATTTGGCCTAGAATTGTGAACTTTCAAGGTTTGGCCTAGAATTGTTTTAAATTTGGCCTAGAATTGTGAACTTTCAAGGTTTGGCCTAGAATTGTTTTAAATTTGGCCTAGAATTGTGAATTTTCAAGGTTTGGCCTAGAATTGTTTTAAATTTGGCCTAGAATTGTGAACTTTCAAGGTTTGGCCTAGAATTGTTTTAAACTTGGCCTAGAATTGTGAATTTTCAAGGTTTGGCCTAGAATTGTTTTAAACTTGGCCTAGAATTGTGAATTTTCAAGGCTTGGCCTAGAATTGTTTTAAATTTGGCCTAGAATTGTGAATTTTCAAAGCTTGGCCAAGAATTGCTTTAAATTTGGCCTAGAATTGTGAATTTTCAAGGTTTGGCCTAGAGTTGTTATAATGATGCTCAAATCTTGCGAACTTTAATTTTCAGCTCAATTTTTCTGATTCTTTGAATGTTTAATGCTTCCGGATTATACAGACGCGGAAACTGCGCTCTACCGCGAAAGAGTAGTTCAGAAGCATAGAAGAATCCCAAAGTATGCACCTGGAGCACACCCAGAGAACCCCCCCCCCTAGGTGCTCTCAGAGCAAAATGCTAAGGCACTTTGGAGCCGGAAAAAGTGTTCAACTTGCGCGGGTGAAACGCGGGTTTTCCATACGGGCGTTTAGTGGGGTACGATTGAGATGACCCGTGGAAGGCGGAATTCCGGCTTCCAGATTCCGTGAAAAAGTTTTTTTTTCCGTTTTCCGTTTTCCGAATTCCGAGTTCCCAAAATTCAATTCCGCCGTTTTTTTCATTCCGTCTTCCGGATTCCAGATTCCGCGGAAAAATTTTTTTTCCGTTTTCCGAATTCCGAGTTCCCAAAATTCAATTCCGCCGTTTTTTTCATTCCGTCTTCCGGATTCCAGATTCCGTGAAAAACATTTTTTCCGTTTTCCGCTTTCCGAATTCCGAGTTCTCAAAATCCAATTTCGCCCTACTCTGCAGAGAAGGGCGGAATTCCGGATTCCGGATTCCGCATTCCCTATTCCGTTGGTTTTTTTTTATTCCGTCTTCCGGATTCCGAATTCCGTGAAAAACTTGTTTTTTTTTCCGTTTTCCATTTTCCGGTTTCCTCTAGTGTTGGCAATGGCGAGAAGTGTGCTGGAAATAAAGTATTTGGATTTCCAGCGCGCAGCCCAATTTTGGAGTGACAATTCCATTATTCCGGATCAAAATTCGAAAATTAAAAGCGGCATGTTGCGAGTTCGTCTCGCTCGTCTCTCGTCTCATCCATCCATTGAATTCTTGTTGAAAACTGACACTTTTCTCATGACCACATGACACAAATACACCCATTTACTCACACATCAGCTCATTTTCATTTTCAGCGCTCAACGCTCTTCCACCATTATTTTCAGCGGAACACGTCGAAATGTGTTTCGGGTTTTCACAAAGTGCGGCTCTTTGAACTCTTTTTTTTTGGAAGCTGCTCAGAATATTCTCAGCTTCTAACCTATGGAGCCGTATCTTTCAGATTTTTTGCACAAAAAAGAGAGAATATAACTCACATTCCGCTCAATTTTGATTCTGAATCTCCCACTTAATTTCAGCTCTTCTTCCATCTGAATTTCGAAACGAAATGTCTCCAATTTTACTTCGACGAGCGAGCTGCAAAAAGAAGCGCTGTAGCACTCTTTAACTTTGTGAAATTCGAGCAACTCGCCCTTAATTCTCACCCTGTAGGTTGGGCAAACAACGGGCGGGCATGCTCTTTCGTTCTCCTTGGAGGCAGAGGGGTGGGGGGGGGTCATTTTGAAATATGAGGGGAAGGGGGGGGAGGAGTGGTGGTGGGGTGTAATTTTTTTCGATGAGAGCCCGATTTTAAGTGCGGTGGAGGGTTCAGTTTTAAACGTTGTGGACTTCATTTTATTCAGTCGCGATGGGGGGGGGGTTATTTTGAATTATGTGGGGGGTCATTTTGAAATAAGAGGGGGTGGGGGGTAATTCTGAAATATGAGGTCGGGGAGGGGGGTAATTTTGAATTATGTGGGGAGTTATTTTGAAATTTAGTGGTGGGGGGTCATTTTTAATTTTGTGGGGGGTCATTTTGAATTATGTGGACGGTCATTTTTGATTTTGTGGGGGGTTATTTTGAAATATAAGGTGGGGGGGATAATTTTGAATTATGTGGGGGGTAATTTTGAACTTTGTGAGGGGTCATTTTAAAATATGACGTGAGGGGTGGTAATTTTGAATTATGTGGGGGCTTATTTTGAGATATAAGGTGGGGGGGGGTAATTTTGAATTATGTGGGGGTTATTTTTAAATATGTGGGGGTCATTTTTAATTTTGTGGGGGGTTATTTTGAGATATAAGGTGGGGGGGGGGGGGAATTTTGAATTATGTGGGGGTAATTTTGAATTATGTGGGGGGTTATTTTGAAATATGTGGGGGCCATTTTTAATTTTGTGGGGGGTTATTTTGAGATATAAGGTGAGGGGGGGGGGTAATTTTGAATTATGTGGGGGGTAATTTTGAACTTTGTGGGGGGTCATTTTGAAATATGTGGGGGTCATTTTTAATTTTGTGGGGGCTTATTTTGAGATATAAGGTGGGGGGGGGGAATTTTGAATTATGTGGGGGTAATTTTGAATTATGTGGGGGGGTAATTTTGAAATATGACGTGGGGAGAGTAATTTTGAAATATGTGGGGAGTTATTTTGAAATTTAGTGGTGGGGGGGGTCATTTTTAATTTTGTGGGGGGTCATTTTGAATTATGACGTGAGGGGGGGGGGTTATTTTGAATTATGTGGGGGGTAATTTTGAACTTTGTGAGGGGTCATTTTAAAATATGACGTGAGGGGGGGGTTATTTTGAATTATGTGGGGGGTCATTTTGAACTTTGTGGGGGGTAATTTTAAAATATGACGTGAAGGGGGTAATTTTGAATTATGTGGGGGGTTATTTTGAAATATGTGGGGGCCATTTTTAATTTTGTGGGGGGTTATTTTGAGATATAAGGTGGGGGGGGGGGTAATTTTGAATTATGTGGGGGGTAATTTTGAATTATGTGGGGGGTTATTTTGAAATATGTGGGGGTCATTTTTAATTTTGTGGGGGGTTATTTTGAGATATAAGGTGGGGGGGGGGGAATTTTGAATTATGTGGGGGTAATTTTGAATTATGTGGGGGGTTATTTTGAAATATGTGGGGGCCATTTTTAATTTTGTGGGGGGTTATTTTGAGATATAAGGTGGGGGGGGGTAATTTTGAATTATGTGGGGGGTAATTTTGAACTTTGTGGGGGGTCATTTTGAAATATGTGGGGGTCATTTTTAATTTTGTGGGGGCTTATTTTGAGATATAAGGTGGGGGGGGTAATTTTGAATTATGTGGGGGGGTAATTTTGAAATATGACGTGGGGAGAGTAATTTTGAAATATGTGGGGAGTTATTTTGAAATTTAGTGGTGGGGGGGTCATTTTTAATTTTGTGGGGGGTCATTTTGAATTATGACGTGAGGGGGGGGGGTTATTTTGAATTATGTGGGGGGTAATTTTGAACTTTGTGAGGGGTCATTTTAAAATATGACGTGAGGGGGGGGGGTTATTTTGAATTATGTGGGGGGTCATTTTGAACTTTGTGGGGGGTAATTTTAAAATATGACGTGAAGGGGGTAATTTTGAAATATTACGTGCGGGGTAATTTTGAATTATGTGGGGGGTACTTTTGAAATATGAGGTAGGGGGGGGGGGTTATTTCGTAGTATGTGGGGGGGTTATTTTGAATTATGTGGGGGGGTACTTTTGAAATATGAGGTGGGGGGGGGTTATTTTGAAGTATGTGGGGGGTAATTTTGAAATATGAGGTGGGGGTTATTTTGAATTATGTGGGGAGTTATTTTGAAATAAGAGGGGTGGTGGGTAATTTTGAATTATGTGGGGGGTCATTTTGAAATATGTGGGGGGTTATTTTGAAATATGAGAAGGGGGGGGGGGCGCTGGGCACTAAATTTCGAATTCTGGATGTCTACCGTTAAGCTGGTAGAAGCGGCTTAAAGTTTTTTGTTTTTCAAAAGTGACGTTCCTCTCACTCGTGTTAAGCCCCCCTGCTGGATTATCTTCAGCAGGTTGTCCCCCCCCCCTCCCCCCCTATGACTCATTGCCTCAAGGCTATTTCAATCTCTAGAACTCTGGAACGGCTTAGCTGAACCAATTTTTTCTGAAGAGCTGCGCATCTTCTCCTCAGAGCTTCGGTAGGTGGCGGGCAGTTTTGGGCATCCGTGCTTTCCGCCCATTTCGGCCGGGGGGGGGGGGGGGAGTGGGCCTGAAGAGCCGTGTCTCTTTTTTTCCATTTTCTTCCGTATCTTTCCATTAAAAAGCCAACATTTCATGAAATGTCCTCAGAGTTCCGACGGGCAAATTTGGGCACCTCGCATTCCGCCCGTTTAGGTCCAAACTCACTCTTTTAGGGGGGGGGGGAGGGGGTGGGCAATAAATGGGCAGAATGTGTCCACAGTACTTCTACTTTCTCATGAAGAGCCGTGTACCATCTCCTCAGAGTTTCGGCAAGCTGCGGGCAGATTTGGGCACCTCGCATTCCGCCCGTTTTGGCCCGAATTCTCTCGGGGGAGGGCAGGGTGGGCAAGAAATGGGCAAAATGTGTTTTTATATGCTAAAATGGCAATTGTAGCTTCCACGGAGCAGTTCCCCATTTGCCCATTCATCACTTTGCTTTCTTTCGTACCTCTCCATTAAAAAGCCAACACGGGTGAGATTTATGAGCTCCGCCCGCCCGCCCCCCCCCCCAACCCCTCGTCGCCGTGCCGTGGCCTTGGTAGCAGAGAGCCATTTTATTTTCTTTGGTGGTGGCATTGCCTTAAAGGGATGGGGGGGGGTAATGCACATCCTGCTGCTAAGCGAAATCAGGAAGGAAGTCTAAAGTCCAGGCGGGTCGCCCTTCAATAGAGCTCTACCTGGAGCTCGGAGCAACTAACTTGTTAATCTTCAAGGTTTGACCTAGAATTGTTATAAATTTGGCCTAGAATTGTGAAACTTCTAACTTTGGCCTAGAATTGTGCAAAACTTGTGCCAGACGTGTGAATTTTCAAAGATTGGTCTAGAATTGTGAGAAAGTTGGTCACGACTTGTGATCCTTTAAAGATTGGTCTAGAATTGTGGGAAAGTTGGTCAAGACTTCTGATCCTTTGAAGATTGGTCTAGAATTGTGGGAAAATTGGTCAAGACTTCTGATCCTTTGAAGATTGGTCTAGAATTGTGAGAAAGTTGGTGAAGACTTCTAATCCTTTGAAGATTGGTCTAGATTTGTGAGAAAATTGGTCAGGATTCTTGATCCTTTAAATATTGGCCTAGAATTGTGATAAATTTGGCCTAGAATTGTGAATTTCCAAAGCTTGGCCTAGAATTGTGAAAAATTTGGCCTAGAATTGTGAATTTTCAACGTTTGGCCTAGAATTGTGAGAAAGTTGGTCACGACTTGTGATCCTTTAAAGATTGGTCTAGAATTGTGGGAAAGTTGGTCAAGACTTCTGATCCTTTGAAGATTGGTCTATAATTGTTATAAATTTGGCCTAGAATTGTGCAAAACTTGTGCCAGACTTGTGAATTTTCAAAAATTGTCCTAGAATTGTAGAAAAGTTGGTCACGACCTGTGATCCTTTAAAGACTGGCCTAAAATTGTTATAAATTTGGCCTAGAATTGTGAATCTTCAATGTTTGGCCTAGAATTGTTATAAATTTGGCCTAGAATTGTTAATCTTCAAGGTTTGGCCTAGAATTGTGAGAAAGTTGGTCACAACTTGTGAACCTTTAAAGATTGGCCAAGAATTGCTGTAAATTTGGTCAAGACTTGCGAGCCTTCAAACTTTGCCCTAGATTTGTGCAAAACTTGTGCCAGACTTGTGAATTTTCAAAGTTTGGTCTAGAATTGTTATAAGTTTGGCCTAGAATTGTGAATTTTCAAGGTTTGGCCTAGAATTGTGAGAAAATTGTCAAGATTTGTGAACCTGGGGGGGGGGGGGTAATGCACATCCTGCTGCTATGCGAAATCAGGAAGGAAGTCCAAAGTTCAGGCGGGTCGCCCTTCAATAGAGCTCTACCTGGTGCTCTGAGCAACTAGCGGTGCTCTGTTATTCATCAGATTATTTCTAATCTCGATGACGAAAAGGTTTTAGACACCCCACACCGCACTGCTCCGACTCCGACTTGAATTCTGAGCCAGCTCCATCTCATCACTAATGAGAGCGCTTGGTGCTCTAGAATATCCATCCAACTATTGGAAGCGTCGTGGCTCCGGGCTTCTGAAATTCAATTAGGATTGCTCTGAAATTGATGAGCTCGTATATACATATAAATTGTGCCATTTTGTGAAGCATGCTCATCTATAAGAGTGATTTTTGGGGGATTCCAAAAAGTAGGCCATGGCTACTGTAGCTGTAGAATCCGCACTGTTTTTTTTGCCCTTTTTTCTTAAATCTATGGTACGTTCAGGTCCTGAATGGAGAGGCGAGCTCTGTCTTTTGGCTCCGCCCAAACAATCGATTTCAGACCTCTGATCCTTTAAAGTTTGGTCTGGAATTGTGAGAAATTCGGTCAAGATTTGTGAATTTTCAAACTTTGGCCTAAAATTGCTAGAAAGTTGGTCTAGAATTGTGATCCTTAAAAATTGGTCCAGAATTGTTAGAAATTCGGCTTAGAATTGCAAACTTTCAAAGTTTGGCCTACGATTGTGAGAGAATTGGCCGAGATTTGTGAACATTCAAAGTTTGGACAAAAATTGTGATAAATTTCGCTTGAAATTCTGGGAAATTCGGCCTAGAATGGCGAACTTGTAAACTTTGGCCTAAAATTGCTAGAAATTTGGCATAGAATTGTGAGCCTCAAACCTTTGGTTCAGAATTGTAGGAAAATTGGTCAAGATTTGTGAATTTTCAAAGTTTGGCCTAGCATTGCGAGAAAGTTGTTCACGACTTGTGATCCTTTAAAGATTGGCCTAGAATTGTTATGAATTTGGTCTAGAATTGTGTGAAAGTTGGTCAAGACTTATGATCCTTTAAAGATTTGCCTAGAATTGTGAATTTTCAAAGTTTGGTCTAGAATTGTTATAAATTTGGTCGAGATTTGTGCATTTTCAAGGTTTCGCGTAGAATTGTGAGAAAGTTGGTCAAGACTTCTGATCCGTTAAAGATTGGTCTAGGATTGTTATAAATTTGGCCTAGAATTGTGAATCTTCAAGGTTTGGCCTAGAATTGTGAGAAAGTTGGTCAAGACTTATGATCTATTAAAGATTGGTCTAGAATTGTTATAAATTTGGCCGAGAATTGTGAATCTTCAAGGTTTCGCGTAGAATTGTGAGAAAGTTGGTCAAGACTTCTGATCCGTTAAAGATTGGTCTAGGATTGTTATAAATTTGGCCTAGAATTGTGAATCTTCAAGGTTTGGCCTAGAATTGTGAGAAAGTTGGTCAAGACTTATGATCTATTAAAGATTGGTCTAGAATTGTTATAAATTTGGCCGAGAATTGTGAATCTTCAAGGTTTCGCGTAGAATTGTGAGAAAGTTGGTCAAGACTTCTGATCCGTTAAAGATTGGTCTAGGATTGTTATAAATTTGGCCTAGAATTGTGAATCTTCAAGGTTTGGCCTAGAATTGTGAGAAAGTTGGTCAAGACTTATGATCTATTAAAGATTGGTCTAGAATTGTTATAAATTTGGCCGAGAATTGTGAATCTTCAAGGTTTGGCCTAGAATTGTGAGAAAGTTGGTCAAGACTTATGATCCATTAAAGATTGGCCTAGAATTGTTTTAAGTTTGGCCGAGAATTGTGAATTTTCAACGAGGCTTGTGCAGTTTGCTGAGCATCAGACACTTCTCCTGTATAGTCGGTGGTTGAATGCAAACGCCATCCGTCGCTTTCGTTCTCCCCTCCCCTCCCCCCCCCCTCCGGCTCCCCGTCCGAGAGTGTCGAATTATCCCGTCAACAAGCCGTGTGTGCGAGTAAAAAGGAAAGCAGTCAGGGAGGTCTCTCCGCTTTTTTGTTCGTCATTGTTCTCATTTTGCTTTTCTTGAAAACAAGATTCTTCTCATCGGTGCTCACTATAAAAGGTGTAACGCGACGGGCGGAAAACGGGCGGTCCGTCTCGCCCCGATTTCTCCTTCCCCGTTTCCTCTTTTTTTTCAAAGTTTCGATTTCCGATTTCCTTGACGCGCGCGAGAAGCATTTTGTATATTGCCAATCTAGCAAGGCGGTGTGAGGGGAGACGGGGGGGGGGGAGGGGGGGGGGGGCGAGCGCCGAGCAGAATTTCCTTGGCATCCTGCACAGGAGGAGGCGGTTGGAGAAAAAAGGGCAATTAATTGCACAAACTTCCAAATGAAAAGAGAGAGGCGCGACACTTGGTTTTTATTACGCCCCCCTCCCCCCGTGCATGTGTGCTCTACGTCACTGTGAGCAGTGTGAGCGAGCAGTTCAATTTTGGGTGAGTGGAGTCTGAGCTCTCTCTATCTCTCTTTTCAGATTTCCAAAAGTCTAATGAACAGAAATCTCGCAATACTGAAGGCTTGCCAAGTACCAGCGCCCCGGAAACTTCAAACGGCAGCTTGCCGCAACTCTTCGCTTAGCTTCCAAAAGCAGGCATGTTGCCGTACTTTTGCTAATTCAAAAAAGCAGGTTATTTTGCAACTTTCCGGCTTATTTAAAGGAATCTGAAGGCTTGCCAACTACCAGCGTCCCGGAAACTTTGAACGGCAGCATGCCGCAACTTTTCATTTAGCTTCCAATGGCCGGCATGCTGCCGTACTTTTGCAACTTTTCGGCTTATTTGAAGGAATCTGAAGGTTTGCCAACTATCAGCGTCCCAAAAACTTTAATCGGCAGCATGCCGCAACTCTTCATTTAGCTTCCAATGGCCGGCATGCTGCATTTTTTGCAACTTTTCGGCTTATTTGAAGGAATCTGAAGGCTTGCCAACTATCAGCGTAATGAAAACTTCAAACGGCAGCATGCCGCAACTCTTCAGTTAGCTTCCAAAAGCCGGCAAGCTGCATTTTTTGCAACTTTTTAGATTATTTGAAAGAATCTGAAAGCTTGCCAACTACCAGCGCCACGGGAACTTTAAACGGCAGCATGCCGGAACTCTTCGGCTATCTTCTAATCGCCGGCATGCTGCATTTTTTTGCAACTTTTCGGCTTATTTGAAGGAATCTGACGGCTTGCCAACTACCAGCGTCCCGAAAACTTTAAACGGCAGCATGCCGGAACTCTTCGGTTACCTTCTAATTGCCGGCATGCTGCCGTACTTTTGCAACTTCTCGGCTTATTTGAAGGAATCTAAAGGCTTGCCAATTACCAGCGCCACGGAAACTTTAAACGGCAGCATGCCGCAACTCTTCAGTTAGCTTCCAATGCCCGGCATGCTGCCGTACGCTTGCTTATTTAAAAAACCCATTCTTGTTCAACGTTTCGGCTTATTTAGAGGAATCTGAAAACTTTCCAACTACCAGCGTCACGGAAACTTAAAACAGCAGCGTGCCGCAACTCTTCGTTTGGCTTCTACTTGCCGGCATGCTGCCGTACGCTTGCAAATTCACAACTTTTTGATTTATTTGAGTGTTTTTGAAGGTATTTGGACCCAAAGATCATCGGCGGCTGAGTGTACCACTAACTGATGGCTAGTGTGCATGCCACATGGGTAGAGCGCGGCGAGACATAAGTCATTCGGAAGATTGAGGCGAAGCACATGTATCCACATGCCGTCGAGGCGATACGGAGCCACAGAGCACGCTGGAGAAGTGCTCTGCTCCAGGAGGCTGCTCAGCGGCAATTGACCCGTGTCCTGTGCTCTGAAGTGTTCCAGTTGTCGTCTCTCATTTCGCTGATCTTTGCCCTGCGCTATTTTACGTGTCACCGCGTTGAAAATTGTTTGAGGCAACATGCCGGAAGTTTTAAAACAGCGAGTTAGGTATAATACCGGCAAGTTGCCGTGTAAATGAGTATTTTTCCTGCTAACAATCTGCAGACTGCAGTTATTTAGGGCAACATGCCGGAAGTTTTAAAACAGCAAATCCTGTATACTACGACTAATAACTGCTCGAATCGGCAAGCTGCCGCGAGAAGGATTATTTTTCCTGCTGGCAATCGGCAGGCTGCACTTATTCACGGCAACATGCCGGAAGCTTTAAAACTGCAAATCCTGTATACTACGACTAATAACTGCTCGAATCGGCAAGCTGCCGTGAGAAGGATTATTTTTCCTGCTGACAGTCGGCAGGTTGCACTTATTCAGGGCAACAGGCCGGAAATTTTAGAAGAGCAAGTTGGGTATAAAACCGGCAAGTTGCGTACAAAAAAGTATTTTTCCTGGTGGCACTTGGCAGGTTGCACTTATTCAGGGCAACATGCCGAAAGCTTCAAAACTGCAATTTAGGTATATTACCGGCAAGTAGCCGAGTAAATGAGTACTTTTCCTACTCACAATCGGCAGGCTGCACTCATTCAGGGCAACATGCCGAAAGCTTCAAAACTGCAATTTAGGTATAATACCGGCAAGTTGCCGTGCAAATGAGTATTTTTCCTGTTGGTGGCAATCGGCAGGCTGCACTTATTCAGGGCAACATGCCGGAAGCTTCAAAACTGCAATTTAGCTATAATACCGGCAAGTTGCCGTGCAAAAAAGTATTTTTCCTTCTGGCACTCGGCAGGTTGCACTTATTCAGGGCAACATGCCGGAAGTTTTAAAACTGCAAGTTAGGTATATTACCGGCAAGTTGCCGTGCAAAAAAGTATTTTTCCTACTGACTATTGGCAGGTTGCACTTTTTAAGGGCAACATGCCGGAAGTTTTAAAACTTCTAGAAAGGTATAATATCGACAAGAGAGGGTATTCTCCCAGCTGGCAATCGGCAGGTTGCACTTATTTAAGGCAACATGCCGGAAATTTCAGAGCTAAAAATCTTGTATAATACGACTAATTTCTGCTCGAACCGGCAAGTTGCCGTGCGAAAATATGCTCTTCCTGCTAAACAATCTGTTTCAAAACTGCAAATTAGGTATAATACCGGCAAATTGCCGTGCAAAAAAGTATTTTTCCTTCTGGCACTCGGCAGGCTGCACTTATTCAGGGGCAACATGCCGGAAATTCACAAAGCTGGCCATCAGCCCATTAGGCACGTTTTCTATGAATTGAACATCCGAAATGTAGAGTGAGCGCTATTTATTGAGTAAGTGCAACCTGGACCAGGGCCAGTTCTCCACTTGAAATTGTCCATAAGCACTATGTGGCCATACCCGGCTCACCTGGCTCACCTCGAGCTCTCGAGCAACTCGAAGAGCTCTTTAAACCGACTAGTTAGTGATTCTGCCGGCCCTCTTGTTGTCCGCTTCTGCAATTCGACCTTTGTCGTTGTCCCCCCCCCCCTCCCTCCCCTCAACCCATTCTCAGCTGTCCCCCCCCCCGTCTTCTTCTTCCTCTTCCCATGAGCACTGACAAGAGAGAGAGACGGAGAGACGGAGAGAGAGAGAGAAAGAGCACATCCCTTTCCGCCGTGCTTCTTCTGCTCATTCTTCTTTCAATTTCCGCGCCTCCGTTTTTTGTTTAGTTACGTTTTTTTCTTATTTGCAGACTGAAATGCGAAAGAATCGAGATGGCACCGCCGCCGCCGCAACGTCTTCGCCGTCGTCGGCCACTGGCACTCTGATGCAACATCGTGGATCTATAACGCAGTGTGAGCCTCACCATTTTCATTCCCCCCCCCCTCCCCCCCCCCAAACTTTTTTCGTCGTCTTCGAAATTTCTGAAAAGAAACACGTAGAAATGAAGGAGTCTTCAGCTTCTAGTCGGCTCCATTCTCCGTTTACAACGCGATGAGAACCTGAAGACAAACGTTTGGCTTTTCTTCTGAAAAACGCTATCATTCATTCTTCCCAAAGTACTCTATTAGAAGCGCAGTGTCCGCAATCCAATTCTGCAACAAGTTGTCATTCATTTTCCACGAAAATCTGCCAATTGGCCGGCAACTTGCCGGATTCTGCAGCAGCTTGCCAGGCTCTACGGCGTGTTCCGTTTCAAGTTGTCATTTTCCACAAAAATCTGCTTTCTGCGGCAGCTTGCCGCAGGCTCTAGCTGCGTTTTGTCACGGCAACTTGCCCAGTTACGCGGCAATGTGCCCGATTTCCAGGAAACTTGCCCAATTCGGCAGGTTCTCACTTTCCATGGAAATTTGCCAATTGCCAGACAACGTGCCTGACTCTGCAGCCGCTTGCCAGGTTTCACGGCAACTTGCCCAATTCTGCAACAAGTTTCATTCATTTTCCACAAAAATCTGCCAATTGGCCGGCAACTTGCCTGATTCTGCGGCAGCTTGCCAGGCTCTACGGCATGTTGCGTTTTGTCACGGCAATTTGCTCAGTTACGCGGCAATGAGCGCGATTTCCAGGCAAGTTGCCCGATTCTGCTAGATTTTTTGACTGAATTTTGCAAATTGGCCGGAAACATGTCTGACCCTGCAGCAGCTTGCCAGGCTCTACGACAAGTTGCGTATTGTCACGGCAACTTGCCCAATTTTGCAAGAAATTTCATTCTTTTCTACGAAAATTTGCAAATTGGCTGGCAACGTGCCTGATTCTGCGGCAGCTTGCCAGGCTGTACTGCAAATTGCGTTTTGTCACGGCAACTTGCCCAGTTACACGGCAATGTGCCCGATTTCCAGGCAAGTTGCCCAATTCTGCTAGATTTTTTGACTGAAATTTGCGAATTGGCTGACAACGTTCCTGATTTTGCAGCAGTTTGCTCTTTTTCACGGCAACTTGCCAGACTCTGCGGCAACTTGTGTTTTGTCACGGCAACTTGCCCAGTTGCACAGTAATGCATCAGATTTCCAGGCAAGTTGCCCAATTTGGCAGGTTCTCACTTTCCATGGAAATTTGCCAATTGGCCGGCAGCGTGCCGGATTCTACGGCAGCTTGCCAGGCTGTACTGCAAATTGCGTTTTGTCACGGCAACTTGCAGTTACGCGGCAATGTGTCCGATTTCCAGGCAACTTGTCCCTTTCTCTTAGATTTTTTCACTGAAATTTGCAGATTGGTCGGCAGCGTGCCTGATTTTGCAACAGTTCGCTGATGGCCGAGGATTTGAATTTGAAAGTTAGGCTCTTCTGAAAATGTCTGAAAATGCTAAAAAATTTTACATTGGGCAAGAAACCCTGAAGTTCAATGTCCTGCCGTCTAGTCGAATCCCACTAAGGCTGCCCCCGCGCAATTCAAGACGGTGAACCCCATTGTGCTGGCATTGTACAACAATTGGCGAGAAATTTGCATTGTACCGTCACATTTTTTGCATTCTATGGGGGGGGGGTTTCAGGCGCACTGAATCGAATTCAGAGGAATTCAGAGAATCGTGGACACTTTTTTTTCGATTGTATTCCGCGCGACTTTTAAGACCATTTCATTCTTCTCGTTCTCTTCTTCTTCTTCTTCGCTTCTGAATCACATGGTGCTATTCAGAATCCGGTTTCCGATTCACACCTCCCTCCCCCCCCCCCCACTCCCCCCTCCTTCTTCCTTCAATCGACCATCACCTTATTTGATTCGTGTGGCCTTCAAAGGTTCACTTGATTATACTAATGGGAACTTTTAAAGTTCGCAAGGCTGCCCCAATTGATGGGCCTCCACTTTTCGCCCGTTTTTGCCCACCCACCCACCCCCCGCGCGCCCAGGGTCTTCTAGCACTTCTAGAAAGTTTAGAAAGCTTGCAGTGTCCATCACGGGCTCTTCGTGGGCTCACCCGCCCCCTTTACTTTACAGGTACAAATATAGATTTGGCAGAATCTTAAGCCTAAGCCTAAGCTCAAGCCTATGTCTAAGCTTAAGCCTAAGCCTAAGCCGAAACTTAAGCCTAAGCAAAAGCCGAATTCTAAGCCTAAGCCTAAGCCTAACCCTAAGCCGAAACTTAAGCCTAAGCAAAAGCCGAATTCTGAGCCTAAGCCTAAACCTAAGCCTAAGTATAAGCCGAAACTTAAGCCTAAGCAAAAGCCGAATTCTAAGCCTGAGCCTGAGCATAAGCCTAAGCCTAAGCCTAAGCCTAAGCCGAAACTTAAGCCTAAGCAAAAGCCGAATTCTAAGCCTAAGCCTAAGCGTTCTATGAAAGCTTGCAGTGTCCACCACGGGCTCTTTTCCAAATTTCTTCGTCTGCCCCCCCCCTTACCTTACAGGTACAAATCTAGATTTGGCAGACACCTAAGCCTGAGCAAAAGCCGAATTCTAAGCCTAAGCCTAAGCCTAAGCCAAAGCCTAAGCCTAAGCCTAAGCATAAGCCGAAACTTAAGCCTAAGCAAAAGCCGAATTCTAAGCCTAAGCCTAAGCCCAACTACCGTACTCCTTTAGCTGCTTTCTTTTTTGGCAGTTTCAAGGCTTTCACAGATTTCAAAAGTGAGCCCCGAGCCCCGAGCCCGGAGCCCCGAGCGGTCAGCTCAAACCATGGAGCAATACTAAAGACTACTGTAGGCAATTACACTTCCAGCTCAAACTGCCTTAGGCGCAAAATTGTGCTCCAATAAAAAGTGTGCTCCATGCAAGCATGCACACTTCTCATTGAACTGCTCCGCTGGCTCGCATCGTTGAGCAACGAGAATCGACGACGGAGAGCACTTTGCGTTCCTGGGGCCACCTCGTCTGGGTAAATAAATTAAAAATTCATGAAATTTTGAGCTCATCCTTCAGCATTTAGTGCCACGTCTTCCGGCTCATTTCGAGTGAAATTCCTATTTATTCGCACAATTTTCATTTGAATTTTGATAAGAATTCATGGAAAAACCTCCCCCCCCTCCCCCCCTTCCCCCCAATTTTGCCATTTATCCGTCGCTGAAAATTGCCTTCCGATTCTTCCCTCATTGGCCGTGGATTTTCAGCTCATTGTCTGGAAATTTTGAATCGATTTTTCCATTTTTCAAAGCGCTCTGTCATTGAAAAACAGTCGAGAGGAGCGGTACGCAATTTTACGTAGAGCTCGGCGCATGCACACCAGAGTAGGGCGGAATTGGATTTTGGGAAATCAGAATCCGGAAAACGGAGAACGGAAAACGGAAAATAATTTTTTCACGGAATCTGGAAAACGGAAAAAAAATATTTTTTCACGGAATCCGGAATTCGGAAAACGGAAAAAAAAATTTTTTCACGGAATCCGGAATTCGGAAAACGGAAAAAAAAATATTTTTTCACGAAATCCGGAATCCGGAAAACGGAAAAAACATTTTTTCACGGAATCCGGAAAACGGAAAAAAATATTTTTTCACGGAATCCGGAATCCGGAAAACAAAAAAAAATTTTTTTTCACGGAATCCGGAATCCGAAATTCTCGAGAAATTTTCGAGAAATCAACGAGAAACTTTTAGAGAAATCGAGAAAAACGAGAAACTTTTAGAGAAAGAGAAAATTCTCGAAAAATTCTCGAAAAATTCTCGAGAAAATTCTCGAGAAATTCTCGAGAAATTCTCGAGAAATCAACAAAAAATTCTCGACAAATTCTCGAGAAATTCTTGAGAAATCAACGAGAAAATTCTCGAGAAATCAACGAGAAAATTCTTGAAAAATTCTCGAGAAATCAACGAGAAAATTCTCGAGAAAAATTGCGACGCTACTTTTTATTGGTTTTTTTTACCTTTCAATTTTCATACTGTGAATTTCAGTTTTTTTCCAGTTTTCAGCTATTTAAAACTTGCTTTTGAAGGCTATAAGAAATTGCTCAATTCCAGAAGTCTGGGAGCTCGAATAGGATTCTGCTCCACGCAAAAGGGACTGCTGAAAGTGCGGGACTGTAACTAAGCAAAGAGCACGGTGCAGTGGAGCCCGTCCCGAGCAGGTAGAGGCTACTCTCTCTCTCCGAAGTGTGCAACGCTCTCTTGATCTTCCGATCCTCAGTTTGGGCGGAGACTTTCAAAACCGGAGAAAGACAGGGGAGAACCGCGCTTAAGTGCCTCTTACCTTGCGGGTCACACCACACTTCACACCTTCAGCTGACCTCCTTGACCCTTCCAAATGAGCATAGTTCAGTCCCCCCCCCCGAATAGTACAGTACACCGACCATCTTCGTGCTCCCATCGGCGCCAAAAACTTGAAGTTCTGCAATTACTGTACCTGGCCATAAAGGTATAAATGTTTATACCTTTATGGCCAGGTATGTACTGTAGGTAAAATGAGCACCGGCAAGAGGAGCATTGCAAGATGGGGATTTTTGAGCTCCCAGATCCAGAATTCGTTCCCAAACTGAGCCCATATAAGTTACTTGCTTTTGTTTATATTGCGCTACACTGGCGGCAGTGATAGTTATCATTGGAGCGCGAATTCCCAACTTGCCCACAACTTTAGAATCTGATGGATTGTCTTCAGAGAAGGGCGGAATTCCGGATTCCGCATTCCTTGACCTCCTTGATCCTTCTAGATGAGCACAGTTCAGTCCCCCCCCCCCCGAATAGTACAGTACGCTGGCCATCTTCGTGCTCCCATCGCCGCCAAAAACTTGAAGTTCTGCAATTACTGTACCTGGCCATAAAGGTATTAACGTTTATACCTTTATGGCCAGGTATGTACTGTAGGTAGAATGAGCACCGGCAAGAAGAGCATGGTGATTTTTAGACAATTTGATCAGAAGCAAGCAACTTATATGTCTGAAAGAGCTGAAAATGCATTTGGAGCAAGATAGACGGTGAGCAGCGACATTATACCTTTATGGCCGGTACTGTACATGTGCAGAGCCAACACTCCGTCTTCCGGATTCCAGATTCCGTGAAAAAAATTGTTTTCCGTTTTCCGGATTCCGGATTCCGAGTTCCCAAAATCCAATTTCGTCCTACTTTGCAGAGAAGGGCGGAATTCCGGATTCCGCATTCCAGATTCCATGAAAGAAATGTTTTATCCATTTCCGTTTTCCGGATTCTGATGTGGTGGGGGGGGAGCTCAGTTTGCGAGCGAATTCTGGATCTGGGAGCGCTACACTTGAATCCTGCTGGCGGCAGGGATAGTTATCATTGGAGCGCGAATTCCAACAACTTTAGAATCTGATGGATTGTCATCAGAGAAGGGCGGAATTCCGGATTCCGCAGTTTTTTTCATTCCGTCTTCCGGATTCCAGATTCCGTGAAAACAATTTTTTTTCCGTTTTCCGGATTCCAACCTACTCTGCAGAGAAGGGCGGCATTCCGGATTCCGCCGTTTTTTCATTTCATCTTCCGGATTCCAGATTCCGTGGAAAAAATGTTTTTTTCCGGTTTCTGTTTTCCGGATTCCGTCCTACTCTGCAGAGAAGGGCGGAATTCCGGATTCCTCATTCCGCATTCCGGATTCCGCCGTTTTTTTCATTCCGTTTTCCGGATTCCAGTTTCCGTGACAAAAATGTTTTTTTCCGTGTTCCGGATTCCGCCCTACGCTGCAGAGAAGGGCGGAATTCCGAATTCCGTCGTTTTTTTTCATTCCGTCTTCCGAATTCCAGATTCCGTTAAAAAAAATGTTTTTTTTCCGTTTTTTGTTTTCCGGATTCCGAGTTCCCTAAATCCAGTTCCACCTACTCTGCATAGAAGTGCGGAATTCCGGATTCCGCATTCCGCAGTCCGGATTCCGTCGTTTTTTTTTTCATTCCGTCTTCCGGATTCCAGATTCCGTGAAAAAAAAGTTTTTTTTCCGTTTTCCGTTTTCCGGATTCCGGACAAAGAGAACGTCGCTGTATCATGGAATCCGAAGCAAAATCGGCGTCGAATTCCAGAAATGCTCCAGATCTGAAAATCAAAGTTCCGTGCTTCTTTTTCTTTATGGAAGTTTCGGCAAGTTGCCGTTGCTTGCCGATTGGCCACGGCAATCACTCCGTCCCCCCAAATGCTCAAAGGAAGCCGGAGAAGAGCATCCATTCTCTTCCAGAGCCTCCGATTTCAGCACACTTTTACATAAATCTCCAGGGAGCTGCTTCTCCTGTAATCTTGTATGGTTGCACCTGAAATTGACTTCCGTCTTAAAGCCTTCCGTCGCTGGAGCTTCTGTCTTCAAAATGCGGAGCTCTCCCATTGAAAAATGATGAGCAGCGACCAAGGAGGTCGGTTTGCACAGAGCAGCTCGATTAAGAATATTTGAAAAAGAAATGGAAAATGGAAAATGAGCAATGACGGAGCAGGCAGCGACCAAAATCACTTTTTCGTGATTTAGTTTGGTCTCTGGACGCTGCTCGGCGAGCCCTCCAATTCCAACCTCCAAAATCACTTTTTGATTCTCCACCCACCGAGCAGCGTGCGTCGCTGCTCGGCGAGCCCATCTGTTCCATCTCTTTTCTCGACGCTGCTCGGCGAGCCCTCCAAAATTAGAGACAATTCGTTTGTTTATGTCGAAATCAAGTCCTCACACTCTTCCCGCTCTTCTCATCGGTCCATTCAAAGCCATTTATTGACATTACTCTTGTTTTTCCAATTTCTTTGAGGCGGGCGGGACGGGCGGGCGAGAGGGGGCGCGTGGGGCGCAGAGAGAGAAAGCCAACCTTCTCCATTTTTCACTTCCTGAATAAGTGAGGCTCGGTAGGGAAGGGGGGGGGGGGAGGGGAGAGCTCAAATTCTCAAAAATAGAGGGATACTGTCAGTGTGTCGTTTCGAAAAATTTTTTTGGAAAATTTTCTGGAAATTTCTCGAAAAAATTCTAGAGAAATCGCAAAAAATGATTTGAATGGAAATACGATAAACAACGCGCTTTGCGTTATTTCGGAGTGTCGTTCGAACTAGTTTATTATACTTTAAAACTTTTTTTCGAGAAATTCTCGAAAAATTAGGTGTTCGATAAAAATTCTCACGAGAAAATTCTCGAAAAATTCTCGAGAAGTCAACAAGAAAATTCTCGAAAAATTCTCGAGAAATCAACAAGAAAATTCTCGAAAAATTCTCGAGAAATCAACGAGAAAATTCTTGAACAATTCTCGAGAAATCAACGAGAAAATTCTCAAGAAATTTTTGAGAAATTAACGAGAAAATTCTCAAGAAATTCTCGAGAAATTAACGAGAAAATTCTTGAAAAATTCTCGAGAAATTAACGAGAAAATTCTCGAAAAAAATTCTCGAGAAATCAACGAGAAAATTCTCGAAAAATTCTCGAAAAATTCTAGAGAAATCAACGAGAAAATTTTTGAGAAATCTTCGAGAAGTCAACGAGAAAATTCTCGAGAAATTAACGAGAAAATTCTCGAGAATTTCTCGAGAAACCAACGAGAAAATTCTCGAGAAATCAACGAGAAAATTCTTGAACAATTCTCGAGAAATCGACGAGAAAATGTCTTGAAAAATTCTCGAGAAATCAACGAGAAAATTCTCAAGAAATTCTCGAGAAATTAACGAGAAAATTCTCAAGAAATTCTCGAGAAATTAACGAGAAAATTCTCGAAAAATTCTCGAGAAATCAACAAGAAAATTCTCGAAAAATTCTCGAGAAATCAACGAGAAAATTCTCAAGAAATTCTCGAGAAATTAACGAGAAAATTCTCAAGAAATTCTCGAGAAATTAACGAGAAAATTCTCGAGAAATCAACAAAAAAAATTCGCGAGAAATCAACAAAAAAATTCGCGAGAAATTCTCGAGAAATCAACAAAAAAATTCGCGAGAAATTCTCGAGAAATCAACGAGAAAAATTTAAATGCTTTCGAAACGACACACCGGATACTGTAGATGCTCTCGAAATAAGCGCGGAGCCCATTGTCAGACTCTCACTTCTAAACGGCGATCGTTGCTCTGCTCGTCGGGTTTTCAGAAATGCTCCATTTCGAGCATAGAGCTGGAAGTCATCTGTGGTCGTTGAGCAGCGAAAACTGCAATTTCAGCGAAGCAAGAGCGTTGTCAGTTTCAGAAAAAGCTGAAATTGGCTAAATTTCGCGGAAATTTTCAACCAATTTCAAGCAAAAACCTGCTGAAAATCGCGAATCCTTGAGGGCTCGAAATTCATGCCAAAAGTGTCTGAAAAGTGCTGAAATTATGCTTAAAACTTTCAGAATCTTCAAGAAGTAGTTTCAGCTGTTTTCAGACAAATTTAAAGTTTCCAGCTTTGTTTCAATCTCTGAAAACTCACTTTTTCTTGTTTTGTTTCCCATGGCCTAGAAAACCAAAGAAAATCCGGTGGCCGTCTCGACCACTCAATGGCCTAGAAAACTAAAAAAACCGGTGGCCGTCGCGACCACTCAATGGCCTAGAAAACCCAAAAAAACCGGTGGCCGTCGCGACCACTCAATGGCCTAGAAAACCCAAAAAAACCGGTGGCCGTCGCGACCACTCAATGGCCTAGAAAACCCAAAAAAACCGGTGGCCGTCGCGACCACTCAATGGCCTAGAAAACCAAAGAAAATCCGGTGGCCGTCGCGACCACTCAATGGCCTAGAAACCCAAAAAAATCGGTGGCCGTCGCGGCCACTCAATGGCCTAGAAAACCAAAAAAACCTGGTGGCCGTCGCGAACACTCAATGGCCTAGAAAACCAAAAAAAATCCGGTGGCCGTCGCGACCACTCAATGGCCTAGAAAACCAAAGAAAATCGGTGGCCGTCGCGACCACTCAATAGCCTAGAAAACCAAGAAAATCGGTGGCCGTCGCGACCACTCAATGGCCTAGAAAACCAAAGAAAATCCGGTGGCCGTCTCGACCACTCAATGGCCTAGAAACCCAAAAAAACCGGTAGCCGTCGCGACCACTCAATGGCCTAGAAAACCCAAAAAAACCGGTAGCCGTCGCGACCACTCAATGGCCTAGAAAACCCAAAAAAACCGGTGGCCGTCGCGACCACTCAATGGCCTAGAAAACCCAAAAAAACCGGTGGCCGTCGCGACCACTCAATGGCCTAGAAAACCAAAGAACATCGGTGGCCATCTCGACCACTCAATGGCCTAGAAAACCAAAAAAAACCTGGTGGCCGTCGCGACCACTCAATGGCCTACAAAACCAAAAAAATCGGTGGCCGTCGCGACCACTCAATGGCCTAGAAAACCAAAAAAAAATCCGGTGGCCGTCGCGACCACTCAATGGCCTAGAAAACCAAAAAAATCCGGTGGCCGTCGCGACCACTCAATGGCCTAGAAAACCAAAAAAATCGATGGCCGTCGCGACCACTCAATGGCCTAGAAAACCAAAAAAATCCGGTGGCCGTCGCGACCACTCAATGGCCTAGAAAACCAAAAAAATCGGTGGCCGTCGCGACCACTCAATGGCCTAGAAAACCAAAAAAATCGGTGGCCGTCGCGACCACTCAATGGCCTAGAAAACCAAAAAAATCGGTGGCCGTCGCGACCACTCAATGGCCTAGAAAACCAAAAAAAATCCAGTGCCCGTCGCGACCACTGAATGGCCTAGAAAACCCAAAAAAAAACCTGGTGGCCGTCGCCAAAGCGCGCCTCACGCGCCCCAGCGCCTTCTGAAAACACGACGATTAGCAATAGTACAACTTGCAGAAAGCCATTAATCAGAGGGTGACCCAAGAGGGGGGGGGGGGAGGGGGGGGGTCGTTGCCGCCGCCGTCATCGTCATTCTCTCACCGACCATCCATTTCATTCATTTGTTATCAAATCATAACGCCGATGACCGGAAACGCTCATTCTTCGTATCCGTCGCCGTCGCCGTCGTCGTCGCCGTCTTCACTTCCATATCGTCTTCCACGATTCTCTCTGTCTCTCTCTGTCTCTCTGTCTCTCTCTTCACCGTCACCCTCGCACTTCCTTCCCCATTACCTCCCGCCCGTCGTCTCTTTTATACCTTTTGTTCGTGAATACGATGTGTACCAAGAGCGGGGACCCCCCCCCCCCATTTTGCTCCGCAAGATCTGAAGTCTTGGCAAAATCTGAAATTGAGAGATTCGCCTCGCCCCCCCCTCCGCCCTATTCTCTCGCCCGCTCTCCCCCCGCGTCCCCCCCCCCGTCCTTCTCTCTGCTTTTTGTGATCATAAAAGAGGCACTTAAAATCCGCGGGGTTTTCGTTTTTGTGTCACCTCTTGTACATTTCGTTCGTTTTTCTTTCTGTACGATGTTCCGTGAACAACTATTCTCTCTGGACTCTTTTGTAAATAATCCGATCGAAACGATCAAGGATTGATGGCGGGCGGGTGACGGGCGGCCCGCATTTCCCCCGTTCTTAAAGCCCTTTGGATCTGGATTCTGGTATTTATCATTATCAAGAACTACTTATAAATGGCGGGCGGGTGGCGGGCGGCCCGCATTTCACCCGTTCTGGAAGTGTCAAGAGCTTGTCAAGAGCCACATTTGAAAATTGCGGGCGGGAGGCGGGCGGCCCTGGAAGCCCTTTGAATCTGGAATCTTCTATTTATCGTTATCAAGAGCCACTTATGAATTGCGGGCGGGTGGCGGGCGGCCCGCATTTCACCAGTTCTTAAAGCCCTGTGGATCTGGATTCTGGTATTTATCATTATCAAGAACTATTTATAAATGGCGGGCGGGTGGCGGGCGGCCCGCATTTCACCCGTTCTGGAAGTGTCAAGAGCTTGTCAAGAGCCACATTTGAAAATTGCGGGCGGGAGGCGGGCGGCCCTGGAAGCCCTTTGAATCTGGAATCTTCTATTTATCGTTATCAAGAGCCACTTATGAATTGCGGGCGGGTGGCGGGCGGCCCGCATTTCACCAGTTCTTAAAGCCCTGTGGATCTGGATTCTGGTATTTATCATTATCAAGAACTACTTATAAATGGCGGGCGGGTGGCGGGCGGCCCGCATTTCACCCGTTCTGGAAGTGTCAAGAGCTTGTCAAGAGCCACATTTGAAAATTGCGGGCGGGAGGCGGGCGGCCCTGGAAGCCCTTTGAATCTGGAATCTTCTATTTATCGTTATCAAGAGCCACTTATGAATTGCGGGCGGGTGGCGGGCGGCCCGCATTTCACCAGTTCTTAAAGCCCTGTGGATCTGGATTCTTGTATTTATCATTATTAAAAACCACGTATTAAAGTTGCGGGCGGGTGACGGGCGGCCCGCATTTCACCCGTGCTTAAAGCCCTTTGGATCTGGATTCTGGTATTTATCATTATCAAGAACTATTTATAAATGGCGGGCGGGTGGCGGGCGGCCCGCATTTTACCCGTGCTGGAAGTGTCTAGAGCTTGTCAAGAGCCACATTTGAAAATCGCGGTCGAGAGGCGGGCGGCCCGCAAGTCGCGCATTCTACCCGTTCTAAAAGCCACTGAAACTCTCTTGAATCGCCGTCTAAATTTGACTGAAATTTGCAAAACCCGGAACTTCCCTTTTGAACTAGTTAACGGCGTCACCTCCCTTTAAACTAAGCGGAAATTTTCGCGGAAGGATTCTGGAGATAATCCATCAATTTTGAAGGCATTCTGATTCTACAAAATGGGAATTTTCAGAAGAGAATCCCAAATTTCCAGACATTGTAAATGCGAATCTGTAAATCTGGAAATGCAAAGTTCTGAAACTGCACTTTGCTCTGTAGCTGAAACGATTCTCTGCACCTCTCCACTAGGCTTATAGCTCTGCAAAAACGGAAATCCGGATTCCGTATTCCGCATTCCGGATTCCGCCGTTTTTTTCATCATTCCGTCTTCCGGGTTCCAGAATCCGTGAAAAAAAGTTTTTTTCCGTTTTCCGCATTCCGGATTCCGCGATATGGCGTTTTTATTCCGTCTTAATTCTTTATTCTCAATTGTTGTGAAAAGTATACTTTTTTGAACTCCCGCAAAAAATTTTGCGAACAGAGCGCATTTACATCATTTGATTCCCTCATTAATGGTTAAAATTCCGCATTCCGCATTCCGGATTCCGTCGTTTTTTTCATCATTCCGTCTTCCGAATTCCAGATTCCGTGAAAAAATATTTTTTTTCCGCTTTCCGTTTTCCGCATTCCAGATTCCGTGAAAAAATATTTTCTCCGTTTTCCGGATTCCAGATTCCGTGAAAAAATATTTTTTCCGCTTTCCGTTTTCCGGATTCCGTGAAAAAGTATTTTTTCCGTCTTCCGATTTCCAGATTCCGTGAAAAAATATTTTTCCGTTTTCCGAATTCCAAATTCCGTGAAAAATTATTTTTTTCCGTTTACCGTTTTCCGGTTTCCGTGAAAAATTTTTTTTTCGTTTTCCGGATTCCAAATTCCGTGAAAAATTATTTTTTTTCCGTTTTCCGGATTCCAAATTCCGTGAAAAAATATTTGTTTCCGTTTACCGTTTTCCGGTTTCCGTGAAAAAATTTTTTTCGTTTTCCGGATTCCAAATTCCGTGAAAAATTATTTTTTTTCCGTTTTCCGAGTTCCGTGTTCCGGATTCCGTGAAAAAATATTTTCTCCGTTTTCCGGATTGCAGATTCCGTGAAAAAAATTTTTTTCCGTTTACCGTTTTCCGGTTTCAGTGAAAAAAATTTTTTCCGTTTTCCGGATTCCAGATTCCGTGAAAAAAATTGTTTCCGTTTTCCGAGTTCCGTGTTCCGGATTCCGTGAAAAAAATTTTTTCCGTTTTCCGGATTCCAGATTCCGTGAAAAAAAATGTTTCCGTTTTCCGCATTCCGGAATCCGCCGTTCTTTACATTCCGCATTCCGTGTTCCGGATTATGTGAAAAACATTTTTTTTCCGTTTTCCGAGTTCCGTTTTCCGGATTCGATGATGTTCCAGACTTTGTGCTCCAGGTCTTCTTGCTCTCGGGTCGCTGCTTTAAAGTCGGAAGATGCTCCGAATGTTTTCTGAATGCTCTCGTAGGAAGACGTCTCAAGATGTTTTAAGACGCCTAGCGAATTTCAGAATTTCAGTCGAAAAGTGCTCTTCAGAATGGTCTTTGCTCTCTTTGTCTGTTTTCAGTTGTAATTTGTTCATTGTTCAGCCTTGAAGAGGAGGCTGATGGATTCTGTTAACGCGACGACGATCACATGGTCTCCGCCACGGAGAAATCGTGCGAAATCGGTGCGAAATTCGCCACACTTTGTCCCATTTTTGACGGAAACCCCCCCCCCCCCCCCCCTCCCCATTCCTCTGTGTTGCTTAATTCGAATCAAGTGTTTGTCGTACACTTCTTCTCTTCTCCGTCCGACGTCTTCTTCTTCTCTCATTTTTCAATCGAAACATCCCCGATCGTGTTCGCTCGACTTGTGGTGGCGCCTTCTCGGATTGCTGACGATCACTTCTGGAGCACGAAGAGCGCTGAAACTCTGTAAGCGTCACTAAGGCAGCCTTCTTCTGAATCCCCGAAATCGTTCAATTTTCTTGGTGATCTGGAAAAATAGTCGATTTTTAGCACTTAGAGCTTCGGAAAGCGCTCAAAATTTTCAGAAGTAAGCGGAATTCCGCTGCGGAACGCTTTGACTATGTTTTGGCGCTTTTTGACTAAGCTTTGGCCCTTTTTTGGCTAAGGTTTGTCTTAGCTTTGACTGGACTGATTTGTTGACTTTGACTAAGATTTGCACCTTTTTGGCTAATGTTTGTCTCTCTTTGACTAAATTTTGGCCCTTTTGACTACTTTTTGGCTCTTTTTGACTAAGGTTTGTCTACCTTGGACTAAGTTTTGTGCGCTTTTTGACTACTTTTTGACTGAGTTTTGGCTCTTTTTGGCTATGTTTTTCCTTTTTTTGACTACGTTTTGGCGCTTTTTGACTACTTTTTGTCTCTCGTTGACTAAGGTGTGTCTCTATTGAATTAAGGTCTGTCTACCTTTGACTAAGGTTTGTCTCTCTTTGACTAAGGTTTGTCTACCTTTGACTAAGATTTTATCTCTCTTTAGCTAAGGTTTGCCTCCCTTTGGCCAAGTTTTAGCCCTTTTTGACTACGTTTTGGCCCTTTTTGGCTAAGCTTTGTCTCTCTTTGACTAACTTTTGTCTCTCTTTGACTAAATTTTGGCGCTTTTTGACTACGTTTTGGCCCTTTTTGACTAAGCTTTGGCTCTTTTTTGGCTAAGGTTTGGCCCTTTTTGACTAAGCTTTGGCTCTTTTTTGGCTAAGGTTTGGCCCTTTTTGACTACGTTTTGGTCCTTTTTGGCTATTGTTTGCCTCCCTTTGACTAAGTTTTGGCGCTTTTTGACTACGTTTTGGCCCTTTTTGACTACGTTTTGGCCCTTTTTTGACTAAGGTTTGTCTACCTTTGACTAAGGTTTGTCTCTCTTTAGCTAAGATTTGTCTCTCTTTGACCAAGGTTTGTCTCTCTTTGTCCAAGCTTTGGCCCTTTTTTGACTAAGTTTTGGCGCTTTTTGACCAAGTGTTGGCGCTTTTTGACTACGTTTTGGTCCTTTTTTGGCTAAGCTTTGTCTCTCTTTGACTAAATTTTGGCGCTTTTTGACTAAGTTTTGTCTCGCTCACATTCTGTAAAAGAAAAGTACAATTTAAGACCTCGAGCACCTTAAAGTACCGTTCTGCGCCAAGCCGGCATATCCCGGCTTTCAGCATCCCGGCCCCTTCATTAATCGCGTTGGAGAAGCAGAAAAAAATCTGAAATATTTGACGCTACCTTTTCAGAAATCTGTTTCAGCTGCTCTGGCATCGTACTCATTTCCAATTGTTTTCAGGCTCCGGAGTTGGATCAATCGGCCTACCAATACTCGGTGGTCGAGGTCGTGGAGTCATGTCTGACAGTCATATGCAGCGGACGTTTCACGAGGCGATGAGGCAGAGGAGAACAAGCTTGCCAGCCAACAGTTTATCGTTGAATGGAGCCAAAGGACTGGTGAGCCATATTTTCTTTAAATCTAGAAGGAGTTGAGCAAACTGAGCATGGTGTGCTCCGCTGCGCGCTATCTGAATAGCTGCTCTCCACGCCGAAAAGTGCACAGAGGATTCAGTCCAGGAGCTCCGTGCTCCGTGCTCCGTGCTCCGTGAAGAAAATTCTTCTATTAGCTCCGCGCTTCTGATTCGTAGGTGACCGGGAGAAGTGCCTGAATTCTGGAGCCGCCCGTGTTTTCTAGAAGCTCAAAGCACCTGCGCGCCAACCCTAGATGATTGGAGCTCTCTCCTCTCCTCCAGAATCTCCCTTCTCCTCGACGTCGCCGGGTTTGTGGGTTCTGACCTGGCCATAAAGGTATAAATGTTTATTCCTTTATGGCCAGGTACTGTAAAATGAGCACGAGCAAGAAGAGCATTGCGGGGATGGGGATTCTTAGGCAATGTAGTTAGAAAGAGCTGAAAATGCATCTGGAGCAATAAAGCCTGGGGGGGGGGGCAGCGACACGGACTGGAATCATAATATTCATACCTTTATGGCCAGCTACTGTAAAATGAGCACGAGCAAGAAGAGCATTGTTGCGGGGATGGGGAATTTCTAGGCAATGTAATTAGAAAGAGCTGAAAATGCATCTGGAGCAAAAAAGACTGGGGGGGGGGGCAGCGAAAATTGCAAAAGTTCAAAAGTTATACCTTTATGGCCGGTACTGTATTCTTTAGAAAAACCACAGCGGTTTTTTGAGAATTTTCAGATGGGGAATTTCAGACAAAGTAATTAGAAGCAGGTGACTTATATGTCTGAAAAATCTGGAAATGCATCTGGAGAAAAAAAGACTGGGGGGGGGGCCAGCGACACTGACTGGAATCATAATATTAATACCTTTATGGCCAGGTACTGTACATTGGTGTTAAAGC
Organism: Caenorhabditis inopinata; assembly: GCA_003052745.1. Taxonomy (NCBI): domain Eukaryota; kingdom Metazoa; phylum Nematoda; class Chromadorea; order Rhabditida; family Rhabditidae; genus Caenorhabditis; species Caenorhabditis inopinata. Next base: position 3,346,619 of record AP018152.1, on the reverse strand, counting down.
GACCCGCAATACTCTTTTTCAGCGAATTTTCGATTTTCAAAGACTAAAATCTCTTCTATCGGAAAGGTTTAGATCGCGTAGGCACTTGATGAATGGATTCTGATCGTGCGAAGTTTGTACGCGAAGCGGAGAGAGAAAGAGAGAACGAAATGGGCGGAGCCCCGGTTATCAACGTCTTCTGTTTCTTTTTTCTCCGATTCGATTAGTTTCCGAACGTTTTCATTCCGTTTTCTGCAGGTTTTGTGGTCTTCCGTTGTGGGTTTCTCAGCGCGGAGCCCCTTGCTTTTGCGCTGCTAGATTCGTCAAGTTTCCACTGAAAATTGCTGAATTTTCAGACTTTGGTTAAAGCTAGCTCCACTCCCTCTACCCCCCCCCTTCCCCCCCCCACCCAGGCTCCACTACTAACATGCTCTATCTCTCATTCCAGGTGGCCGGCTCTTCACTCAGTGAGGCAAAGGGACTCATCGCCGACATGCTAATGAACAAAGAGTTGCCGGGCAACGTGGCCACCTGCCTTCGCGCCGTCGCCACACTTCTGGAGCAGAGACCGCTTCCGATGAACGGACTTCTCAACGATTTCGGCCTGCCGTCCGTGATCGAGAATCCCTATGGCGGCGAGTCAATGGTGATTGGGGTTAGTTTATTTTCAGTGTTTTCAGCTCTTCAGCTCTTCAGATGGAAAGCACAGAGCTTCTGAAATTATTAGCTATCTGAAATTTTTTTCGTCGCAAGAACTGCAAAGCGCTTCCACGAGTCGTCTTTCATCTCGTTTTTCGTCTCCTCGTCTTTCAAGACGAACCCTTCGTCTTTCATTCGTCTTACGCAACAAACTAGTTTTCGTCTGTCGCAAATACACGATTCTGCTGTAATATAAAGGTAGCCATCTCCATTGACCCCGCCCACTTTTAGTTATCCTCTTGCATGTTTTGCCAGCGGATAACAAGCTCAATTCTATAAGCTCATCATTACATAAAGGTTAAGCTCCAATCTGACATCATCTCCGATATTTCATGATGGTATTAGTCTTTGAGTGCTCTTTGGAGAAGTGCGTCGTGGCTTAAACTGTTTCAGCCGGAAAACGGAAAAAACGGCGGAATCCGGAATTCCGCCTTTCTCTGCAGAGTAGGGCGGAATCCGGAAGACGGAAAACGGAAAAAAAACAATTTTTTCACGGAATCTGGAATCCGGAAGACGGAATGAAAAAAATGTCAAAATCCGGAATGCGGAATGCTGAATCCGGAATTCCGTCCTTCTCTGCAGAGTAGGGCGGAATTCCGGATTCCGCCGTTTTCTTTCATTCCGTCTTCCGAATTCCATATTCCGTGAAAAAAATGTTCTGAAAATTAAAACTCGGCGCTTCTCGTTCCTCATAGCACTTCGCACTTCCGGCAAGTTGCCGTTCCTTGCCGATTGGCCACGGCAATCACTCCGTCTCCCAAATGCTCAGAGGAAGGCGGATTTTGGGAGCTCGGAATCCGGAAAACGGAAAAAGGAAAAAAAATTTTTTCGCGGAATCTGGAATCCGGAAGACGGAATTCCGCTTTTCCCTGGTTGTTATGGTGCGCTCCATTGTAATGAGCCCCTGGAGCAAGTTCTTTGCGCGATGTCCGACAAAGTACGGTGGCTGGAAGTTTCAGACATTTTCAGTATTAACCTCGAATTGAACCCTCGGAAAAAATGCGGGGAAACAGGAGCCAGAAGGAATTGGAAAAGCACTCCAGCTCGCTCTGAGTCTCGCGTCATTCCATAGTCCGATAATTTGGCGGCAACTTTAAGCACCAGCTGCTGCTAATCCAATCAGATTTGTGTTGCTGGAAGAGCAGCGGCTCTCGCGGTGCTCGCCAACCGGTGCTCTCGCAACGCCTTCTACTTCCTCTCCGCCTTTTTTTCAAGAGCAAATCACGCCAATTTGCTTCTCATTCAGTCAAATATTCACGCCATTAGAGTTCTTAGGCTTTTCCAATTACTCGTCACTCTCAAGCTCTCACGTCCCGTGCTCCACTACCCTCTATCATGCTCTTTTTTTCCAGACAATGTCTGAAAGTGGTGTGCAATGCGAGTTATGACGCTATAAAGCTGAAAATTGTCTGAAAATCCATTGGACACCTAGTGTCTACGTATTCTCTTAATACAGCTAGGTGGCGCTGTTCTCGAGCACAATTGCACAAGAATCTTATAGGCTCTTATCCAGATCTCCAAGCTTAACAAGCCTTGGCCAAATTTCGCACAATTCTTGGCCAACTTTGTCACAATTCTTGGCCTAACTTTGAATTTTCACAATTCTAGGCGAAATTTCACACAATGATTGGCCTAACTTTGAATTTTCACAATTCTTGGCCAACTTTTGCACAAGTCTTGGCAAAACGTTAAATTTTCACAAATCTTCGTCAAATTTCACCCAATTCTTGGCCAACTTTCACACAATTCTTAGCCAAATTTAGAATACTCACAATTCTAGGCCAAATTTTGCACAATTTTTGACTAAACTTCAAAAATTCCCAAATCTTCGTCAAATTTCACTCAATTCTTGGCCAAACTTAAGAAATTCACAATTCTAGGCCAATTTTCACGCAATTCTTGGCCAAACTTTGAATGCTCAATATTCTTGACCAATTTTTTCACAATTCCAGACCAAACCTTGAAAATTCACTAACCTTGGCCAAATTTCTAACACTTCTAAGCTAAAGTTGGAAGGCCCACAATTCTAGGCCAATTTTCGCACAATTCTTGGCCAAACTTAGAATACTCACAATTCTAGGTCACATTTTGCACAATTCTAGGCCAAACGTTGAAAATTCACAATTCTTGGCCAATTTTCACGCAATTCTTGGTCAAACTTTGAATGCTCAGTATTCGAGGCCAAATTTACCACAATTCTTAGTCAAACATTGGAAATTCACAAGTCTTGGTCAACTTTCACACAATTCGAAGCCAAAACTTGAAGGCTTTTATTTCTAGGCCAAATTTCATACAATTCTTGGCCAAACTTCGGAAATTCACAAATCTAGACCAACTTTCTCACAATTCGAAGCCACAGTTTGAAAGCTAACAATTATAGGCAAAATTTCGCACAATTCTAGGCCAAACGTTGAAAATGCTCATATCTTGACCAAATTTTGCACAATTTTTGGCCTAACTTTGAATTTTCACTATTTTAGCCCAAATTTCCAACAATTTTAAGCCAAAGTTTGAAGGCTCACCATTTTAGGCCAAATTTTTTACAATTCTTGGCGAAACTTTTCCCAATTCTTGGCCAAACTTCACATTATTCTAGGCCAAATTTGTCACAATTCTAGGCCAAATTTTTCACAATTCTTGGTCAAACTTTGGGAATTCACAATTCTTGGCCAACTTTCACACAATTCTAGGCCAAACTTTGAAAATTCACAATTCTATGCAAAATTTCCCATAATTCTTGGTCAAACTTTGAAATTCTCAAATCTTGGCCAACTTTCCAACAATTCTTGGTCAAACTTTGGGAATTCACAATTCTTGACCAAACTTCCCACTATTCTAGGCCAAATTACTCACAATTCCTAGCCCATTAAGGTAATTTTGAATTCCCTTTCATATGTTTCCTTATTTGAATTTCCCGCCATTCTTCCTTTCCCGATTCTCTCCGTCAGTCACTCAAATCGTTGCTCAGACATCCCCCGTCCCCACCGCCTTTACTGTGCGTATGCCAGTTCATCATCTGCCACGAAGCTCGTCGGATCTCACGTCGGCTGCACCGCCCTCCGCCTTGCAGAACCATCATCGAGAATCGTCGTCGCGTGGCAGTCGAGACCTTTCGTTTCGCGGCTCGTTATCTCGCAACTCGACAACATCGCTCGTCAATTTTGTGGGTCAATGCATCGCTTGCTCGCTGGACTTTCGGTGCAAGTGCTGCGCCGATTGTAACCACATTATGGTTCCATTGGTTACGGTAGGTGACAAGATTCTATAGCTGAAAGAGGGGGGGGGGGGAGAGGTGTTGGCTGAAAAAAGTCATTTTCAGACTTTGCAAAGACCTTCTGTGTTCTGTGTTCCAAATTCTAGGATACCGTACCATTCCTGACGGCGCCTCGTTCCTTTGCTCCCCTTTTGCTCCAAATTGATGCGTACTTTGGTGTCACATGTCAACCCCAAAATGTTTATATTTATTTCAATCTTGCTCTGTGCGCTAAGACGCGTCACTGACTCGCCGAAGAGGCGGCGGTGGTCCGTCCCTGAAAAGAAGCGAGCAGTGTGAAGATGTCTGCTCGCTTCTTGTTTTCAGCGTGCTCTCCCCTCCCCCCCCCCCCCCCCCACTGGTCCTTTCTAATGAAAAGGTGCTAAACGAACATTGGGTTTTTGTTTTCCGTTTGCCAGGCGTCTAAAATTTCTATTCATGAAAGGGATCCAAATTTAATGGTTTTGGGCCTAGTTGGGGCCAATCTGAGACCAATTTAACACCAATTTAGCACCAATTTGGAGATAATAGGAGACCAATTCATAGCCAATTTGATGTCAATTTGAGCCCAACTTGAGCCCAATTTAACACCAATTTGGAGCAAATAAGAAGCCAATTCTCAGCCTATTTTAAGGCAATTTGAGTTTGAGCTCAATTTAACACCAATTTGAAGGTAATAGAAGACCAATTCATAGCTAATTTGATGTCAATTTGAGCCCAATTTAACACCAATTTTTAACTAATAAGAAGTCAATTCAAAGCCTATTTTAAGTCAATTTAAATTTGAGCACAATTTGAGCCCAATTCAACACCAATTTAGATCCAATAGGAAACCAAGTCTAACTGACACCAATTTTTGCACAATTTATAGCCAATTTGAGTCCAATTTAACACGAAATTAAAGCTCTATTAAGAAACCAATTCAAAGCCAAATTGAGGCCAATTTGAGCAAAATTTAACACCAATTTGAAGGTAATAGAAGATCAATTCATAGCCAATTTGATGTCAATTCGAGCACAATTTGAGCACAATTTAACACCAATTTGCATCCAATAGGAAACCAAGTCTAACTTAAGTCAATTTGAGCACAATTTAAAGCCAATTTGAGTCCAATTTAACACGAAATTGGAGGACTATTAAGAAAACTAATTCAAAGCCTAATTGAAGCCATATTGAGCCCTATTTAGCACCAATTTGCATCCAATAGGAAACCAATTCTAACTGAAGCCAATTTTAGTACAATTTAAAGGCAATTTGATGTCAATTTGAGCCCAATTTGAGCTCAATTCAACACCAATTTGGAGTTCTATTAAAAAAAACCAATTCAAAGCCAAATTGAGGACAATTTGAGCTCAATTTGAACCCAATTTAAGGCCAATTTGATATCAATTTGAAGACAATTTGAAAGCGATTTGAAGCCAATTTTTAACTAATTTAAAACCAATTGGAAGCCAACTTTAAGGCAATTTGATGCCAATTTGATATCAATTTGAAGACAAATTGAAGACGATTTGAAGCCAATTTGAAGCCAATTTAAGGCCAATTTAAAGGCAATTTGAAGCCAATTATCAGCTAATAAAACGTCGGCTACAAACTACAAAGTTCCGTCTCGTTGAACCAGAACCAGTACGCGATTCTCGATGAGCTGTTGTTGAACCGTAGAATTAGAGAAGGCAGCCCACCAAGAGGCTATCCTGCTCTCTCCCGCCCCAATACGTCACTTATCTTCTTTGCCGCTTCGTGCACATTCTCGAAAACAAGTTGACCTGACTTTCTTCTTTCGGCCGTCTCTGTTTTGACAAAACAACTCTGGTTCAATGACAGCGAGAAATGAGCCGAGAAATGCGTTTCCAGAACGAATGGCTCCTTGTTTTTATGACCCTCTGTTGTCCGTCGCGTCGCCTCGAAACGCGGAGCATTCATTCGATGCTCACTGGTGTCGTAGATTCCATTTTGTAGCCGTTTATTCACCGTTTTTCCTTCTAATTTTGCACGTTTTTGAGAGGAGAGCAGAGAGGACGCGTGTCGGTCAGTTTTAAAGAGAAGAGTATCGGTTTACCTGCTGCATTTCCCGCATGTCGTCGGCATTTTTGAGAACGTGAGAAGTATGGAAATGTATTGTTCGATCCGTCTTCTGGTTTCTGAGAATGCGCAATAATGGAAAATGGGCATTTTAGAGTGTAGAAAACACATTTCTGCACAAATCTAGCACAATTCTTAGGCAAAACTTGACCTAAACTAGAAGTTAGGTCAAGATTTGTGAACTTTTAAAGTTTGGCTTAGAATAGGCTTAGATTTGTAGGAAATTTGGCTTAGAACAGTGAACTTTCAAAGTTTTGGATAGAATTGTGCAAAATTTGGTCTATAATTGTTAGCTTTCAAACTTTGGCTTCGAATTGTAAGAAAGTTGGCCAAGATTTGTGAATTTGCAAACTTTGGCTTCGAATTGTAAGAAAGTTGGCCAAGATTTGTGAATTCTCAAAGTTTGGCTAAGAATTGTATGAAATTTGGCATAGAATTGTGAGCCTCCAAACTTTAGTTTAGAATTGTGTGAAATTTGGCCTAGAATAATGAGCATTCAAAGTTTGGACTAGAATTGTGAGAACATTGCGCTAGATTTGTGAATTTTTATATTTTGGTCAAAAGATTATACGAAAATAATGGAAAATGTGCATTTTAGAGTGTAGAAAACAAATTTCTGCACAAATCTAGCACAATTCTTATGCAAAGCTTGACCTAAACTAGAAGTTGAGAGCTTGGCATCGAATTGTGAGAAGTTTGGCTTAAAATTGTGGAAAACTTGGTCAAGATTTGTGAACCTTTAAAGTTTGGCGTAGGATTGTTGGAAGTTTGGTCTAGAATTGTGTGAAAGTTGGCCAAGATATGTGAATTCTCAAGGTTTGGTCTAGAATTGTGTGAAAGTTGGCCAAGATTTGTGAATTCTCAAAGTTTGGCCAAGAATTGTATGAAATTTGTCATAGAATTGTGAGCCTCCAAACTTTGGCTTAGAATTGTGTAAAATTTGGCTTAGAATTGTGAATCTTCAAACTTTGGCCAACCGATTATCAAAAAACTGTAAAAATAATGGAAAATGTGCATTTTAGAGTATTGAAAACACATTTCTGCAAAACTACACAAAGCTAGCACAATTCTTCGGTAAAACTTGACTTAAACTAGAAGTTATGAGCTTGTTCTAGAATTGTGAAAAGTTTGGCCTAAAATTGTGGAAAACTTGGACAAAACTTGTGAACCTTTAAAGTTTGGCTTAAAATTGTAGGAAGTCTGACTTGAAATTGTGAATCTTCAAATTTTGTCCTGAATTGTGAGAAGATTGCGCTAGGTTTGTGAATTTTCAAAGTTTGATCAAAAGATTATGCGAAAAACTACGAATTGTGAGAAGTTTGGCTTAAGATTGTGGAAAACTTGGTCAAAATTTGTGAATTTTCAAAGTTTGGCCTAGAATTATGAGAGAATTGGCCAAGACTTGTGAACCTTTAAAGTATGGCTTAGAATTGTAGGAAGTTTGACTAGAAATTGTGAGCTTGCAAGCTTAGGCTTAGATTTGTAGGAAATTTGGCTTCGAACAGGGAACTTTCAAAGTTTGGTGTAGAATTGTGTGAAAGTTGGCCTAGATTTGTGAATTTTCAAGGTTTGGTCAATAATTGTGATAAATTTGGTTTAGAATTGCAAACTTTCAAATTTTGGTCAAGAGTTGTGAGGAATTTGGTCTAGATTTGGGAAAATTTAAAGTTTGGTCGAGAATTGTGTGAAAGCTGGCCAAGAATAATGAGCATTTAAAGTTTGGCCAAGAATTGTGCAAGATTTGTGCAAAATTTGTGAACCTTCAAACTTTGGCCTAGATTTGTGCAAAATTTCGCCAAGATTTGTGAGCCTCCAAACTTTGGCTCCAAATTATTGTAAATTTGGCCAAAATTTATAAGCCTCCAAACTTTGGCCAAGAATTGTTGTAAATTTGTTCAAGACATGTGAGCCTTCAAACTTTGGCCAAGAATTGTGCAAAATTTGTTCCAGACTTGCTAGAGCTTCGCCAAGTCTGCTAAGCCTAGAAATAAGAAAATACGCGAAGAAATTGGAACCTCCGAAGGCATCTAAGCATCTAAGTTTGGCCTAGAATTGTGAAAAATTTGGTCTAAAATTGTGACGCTTTAATGTTTGGCCGAAAATTGTGTGAAAGTTGGTCAATACATGTGAATTTTCAAAGATTGGCCTAGAATTGTGTAAGATTTGGGCAATATTTGTGAATCTTTGAAGTTTGACCTAGAATTGTGAGAGATTTGTGAAACTTCAGGGTTTGGCTTAGAATTGTGCAACATTTGTGCACCTTGGAATTTTGGCCTAGAATTGCGCAAGATTTGTGCAAAATTTGTGAACCTTTAAAATTTGGCCTAGAATTGTGAGAACATTGCGCTAGATTTGCGAACCTTCAAAGTTTGGTCAAGAATTGTGGGAAATTTGGCCAAGAATAATGAGCCTTCAAAGTTTGGCCAAGAATTGTGGGAAATTTGTCCAAGATTTGTGAGCCTCCAAACTTTGGCTCCAAATTGTTGTAAATTTGGCCAAAATTTGTGGGTCTCCAAACTTTGGCTCCAAATTGTTGTAAATTTGTTCAAGACTTGTGAGCCTTCAAACTTTGGCCTAGAATTGTGCAAAGTTTGTGCCAGACTTGCTAGAGCTTTGCCAAGTCTGCTAGGCCTAGAAATAAGGAAATACGCGGAGAAATTGGAACCTTCGAAGGCATCTTTCATTTAAGATTAATGAAAAACTCGCTCCTCTTCAAAACCCGCTCTCTTCTCTGAATCATCGCCAAAAAAAACGAGAGAGAGAGAGAGAGAGAGAGAGAGCATGGCAGAGACACAGAGAATGGCACACGAGAACGGAATTTCCGGAGTTGCGCCATATGATAAACACTGAAAATTGGGCAGCGCTTTCAAAATAACCCCCCCCCCCCTTCCCCCCACACACACCACTCCATTGCATTTAAAATGGAGCGCATAGCTCAAATTTCTACTGAAATTCTGCCATTATTTCTCTGAAATTTCAGAAAAATCATTTTGTTTCGAAGATTAGAAAACTCTTTCAAAAAAAAAATCGAATTGGAAATGCCAAAAACCGAAAACTAAAGTTATTGAATTTCAAGTTCCTCTTCAGCCTCCACGACCGCTGTGAAGTGGTGTAAGGTGTCTGGCGGAATTCATTTCTAATTCTTTCTCTTCTCTTGCTTCTATTAGAGCCTTGCTCGCCGAGCATCGCATGTCTTGAAGTTCCTCGGCTCGCTGGTCACATAAGTATATTAATTTATGACATGGAGCAACTCGCTAGACAGATGTCTGCAGACTTGCAACGTAGAAACTATGGAAAATAGCGGAACGGCGGAATTCGGAATTCCGGAGCGTCGGAATATTGCGGAATGTGGAATTTCGGAATTCCTTAACTTCCGAATTCCGAAACTTCCAAATATTTCGGAACATCGATTTTCGGAATTCCGGAGCGTCGGAATATTGCGGAACGTCAGATTTCGGAATTCCTTAACTTCCAAACTCCGAAACTGCGGAATATTCCAAAATGCCATATTTCGGAATTCCTTAACTTCGGAATATTGCGGAACGTCAGATTTCGGAATTCCGGAACTTCCAAATATTTCGGAACATCGGATTTCGGAATTCCGAAACGTAAAATTTCCGAATTCCGAAACTGCGGAATATTCCAAACTGTCATATTTCGGAATTCCGGAATTTCCATACATTCTGGAACATAGGATGTCGGAATTCCGAAACTGCGGAATATTTCAAAATGCCATATTTCGGAATTCCGAAACTTCCATAAATTCCGGAATATAGGATTTCGGAATTCCAAAACAATGGAATATTCCAGAACATCGAATTCCGGAGTTCCGAAAGTGTGGAATATTCCAAACTGTCATATTTCGGAATTCCGGAACATAGGATTTCGGAATTCCGGAACTTCGGAATCTTCCAGAACATCGAATTCCGGAATTCCGAAACTGCGGATTATTCCAAATTGTCATATTTCGGAATTCCGAAATGTCCATAAACTCCGGAATATAGGATTTCGGAATTCCGAAACTATGGAATATTCCGGAACGTCGAATTTCCGAATTCCTTAACTTCGGAATATTCCAAACTGTCATATTTCGGAATTCCGGAACTTCCATACATTCCGGACCACAGGATTTCGGAATTCCGTCTGGCGGAAGTACGGCGGAATTTATTTCTAATTCTTTCTCTTCTCTTGCTTCTATTAGAGCCTTGCTCGCCGAGCATCGCATGTCTTCAAGTTCTTCGGCTCGCTGGTCACATTAGTATATTAATTTATGATAAAGAGCAAGTTGCTAGACAGATGTCTGCAGACTTGCAACGTTGAGCTCTCCATTTTTGTCTTAAAGAGAGAGAAGCCGGCTTCTGGAGCCGGCTTCTCTCCGGATTCTCATCTGAATCTTCTGAATTTTGACGTCATCATGAGCAGCGTTTCAGAGAGTTTTCAGAGTGCTCAATATTAGTTGAATTCTGTGAATTCGAATTCTGAAAACCTCTGGTATATTTCAGAGTGCTCTCAGCTGAAAATAATTGGAAATTCGAAGAGCCCGTCAGAAGAAGTCGGCTACGAGAGCTCATTATTTATCAGTAGTACGATGCTCCGCTGCTTCTCTTCTGACATTGGACATTCGAAACCTTTTACCTCACTCTTCTCAAAGATCAAAAATCGCATGGGTTGAACTTTGAGATCATTTTAATGGAATTCAGAATCTCTGAACCGGGGGGGGGGGAGAGGGGGGGGGGGGGGAGGAGGAGAGAATTCAAAATGCAAACTCAATTGCTAAAACCTAAAACATGCGGAGAGAACCGAGTGGTGGTCAAGATATGAATGGCCTACAAATTGTGTGATGCAAGACGAGCGAGCTAGAGAGCCGTGTTTTGGCGGAGCCCGTGACGTCTCCGGCGGAGCAGCTAGATGCAAACGGCTCGAACATCTTCTCGACCTAAGAGCTTAGAGCCCGCAGCTCTCGCAGCTCTTACTGCATGAGAGTAGCGTCGGAATATTCCGAAATGTCGGATTTCGGAATTCCGGAACGTCGTATTTCGGAAAATCGAAATTTTGGAATTCCGGAACTTCGGAATATTCCAAACTGTCATATTTCGGAATTCCGGAAGTTGGATTTAGGAATTCCGGAACGTCGCATTTCGGAATTCCGGAATTTCCATTCATTCCAAAATGTCGGAATTCGAAATTCCGGAACACATTTTTACAACTTTTTTCGGAACTTTGAGCGGAATAACCACGGAATAACTTTGGAATATTCCGGAACGTCGAATTTCGGAACTCCGGAGCTGCAGAATATTCCGGAATATCGGAACTTCCGAAATTCGAGATTTCCGAATTCCTTAACTTCGAAATATTCTGGAACCTGGAATTTCGGAATTCCGAAACTTCCAAATATTCCGGAACGTCGGATTTAGGAATTCCGGAACTGAATTTATGGATTATTAGAAAATTTTTTAATTTCGGAATTCCGAAACTTTAGAACATTCCAAAATATCGGAATATTCAAAATTCCGGAACTGTGGAATATTCCGCCAGAATGTCGGATTTCGGAATTTCGGAACGTCGGATTTAAGAATTCCGGAACTGCGGAATATTCCATAATTTTATATTTAGGAATTGCGAAACGTGGGATTTAGGAATTCCGGAACTGAATTTAAGGAATATTCGGAAATTTCATAATTTTGGAATTCCGGAGCTGCAGAATATTCCCAAATGCCGGAATTCGGAATTCCGAAACCTTGGAACTATCCAAAATATCGGATTATTTGAAATTCCGGAACTGAATTTAAGGAATATTCGGAAATTTCATAAGTTCGGAATTCCGGAACTGCGGACTATTCCAAAATGTCATATTTCGAAGTTCCGGAACTGCGGAATATTCCAAAATGCCGGATTTCGGAATATTCTGGAACTGAATTTATGGAATATTCGAAAATTTCGCATTTCGGAATTCCGCAACTTCCGAATAACTTCCGAATGGAACGTCGGATTTCGGAATTCCGAAACTGCGGAATATTCCAAAATGTCATTTTTCAGAATTCCGGAACGTCGGATTTCGGAATTCCGGAACTGCGGAATATTCCAAAATGTCATTTTTCAGAATTCCGGAACGTCGGATTTCGGAATTCCGAAACTGCGGAATATTCCAAAATGTCATTTTTCAGAATTCCGGAACGTCGGATTTCGGAATTTTGGAGCTGCGGAATATTCCAAAATTTCGGAATTCGGAATTCCGGAACTGCGAAATATTCTGGAATGTCGCATTTCGAAATTCCGGAACGTCGGATTTAGGAATTCCGGACCTTCGAAATATTCCAAATTTTCACATTTCGGAATTCCGCAACTTCCGAATATTCCGGAAAGTCGGAGTTTAAATTTCAATTTAAGACATTCCATTTTGAAATTCGAAAAGTGCAGTGTCATTCTCAGAAGGATATTCTCAGAAGACACAAGTCAAAAAGTGCTCGATTCGGAGTGCTCATTTCGCTATCTCCGAAGACTCGGAAACACCGCATTTCTCATTCGATTAGGCCTGCAGGCGACCAAGGATCGCGAGAAGCGTCCGTCCTGAGCTCTTCGCACCTTTGCGACTCCTCCCAGCCTCTCCCCCCCCCCGCCCGATTGATGGCTGAGAAAAGCAGCAAAATAGGAGGCAACGGAGAGATGCAATGATGTGATTTATGTGTTGCGATAAACGTTCTTTCTCTCTCTCTCTCTTTCTCGTTTCTCCCCCCCCCCCCTCTCCCCCCCCCCAAATCATCATTTTCTATTGTTTTTGGTGGCGAAGGAAATGAATGGGGCTTCCGGAATACGCTGGCGCCTGCAAAAAAAGCAAAGATTTCGCTTATCTGCGGAGAGGAAGACGAGTAGCAAATGAGACAATGTGAACCCAATCAGTGTGATCTTACTCCCCCCCCCCCCGATTCCCGTTTTCTTTCATTCATTTTTTTGAACTATTTGAAACTGACTGTGCTTTGCCGCTTTTTTTGAAGTTGCAAGGGCTAAGCCTAAGCCTAAGCCTAAGCCTAAGCCTAAGCCTAAGCCTAAGCCTAAGCCTAAGCCTAAGTCTAAGCCTAAGCCTAAGCCTAAGCCTAAGCCTAAGCCTAAGCCTCTAGAAACCCTGAGTTTTGAGTTTCAGAATCAGTCTGAATCATCCTCCTTTACTGCTGCTCTGAACAGCATACTGTTGGCGGAATTTTCACATTTTCACAACTTTTTTGGAACTTTGGGCGGAATAACCACGGAATACTCCGGAACGTCGTATTTCGGAATTCCGGAACTGCGGAATATTCCGGAAAGTCGGATTTCGGAACTTCGGAACGTCGGAATTCGGAAATTTCAGGAACCTCAAATTTCGGAATTCCGAAACGTCGTATTTCGGAATTCAGAAGCTTCGGAATATTCCGGAATTCCGGAACTGCGTAATATTCAAAATTTTGATATTTCGGAGATTCGGAACGACGAAATATTCCGGAACTTTCAAATATTTCGAAATTCCGAAACTTCAAAATACTTCGGAACGTCGAATTTCGGAATTCCAAAACTTTGGAATTCGCTAAATTTTTGATTTCGGAATTTCTGGAGCGTCACAACATTCCGAAATTATAGATTTCGGAATTCAGAAGCTTCGGAATATTCCGGAATTCCGGAACTGCGTAATATTCAAAATTTTGATATTTCGGAGATTCGGAACGACGAAATATCCCGGAACATCGGATTTCGGAATTCCGGAACTTTGGAAACAACTAAATTTGTGATTTCGGAATTTCTGGAGAGTCACAACATTCCGAAATTCTAGATTTAGGAATTCCGGAACTTTGAAATATTCCGGAATGTCGGAATTCGGAATTCCGGAACTGAATTTATGGAATATTCGAAAATTTCATCTTTCGGAATTCCGCAACTTCGGAATATTCCGAAACGTCGGATTTCAGAGTTTTGGAACATTGGAAATAACTAAATTTTCACTTTTTGATTTCTGGAGCATCAAAACATTCCGAAAATGTAGCTTTCGGAATTCCGGAACTTTGGAATATTCCGGAGATCCGGAACAGCGGAATACTCCGGAATAATCCAAAATTTCGGAACTTTTTTCGATTTTTTGGAATATTCCGGAACGCCGGATTTCGGAATTCCTTAACTTCGGAATATTCCGGAATTCCTTCTAAACATTTCAGCTTTTGATTCAAAAAAAGCATCTGAATTCAGAAGAAAAAAGCGTCAACGTTTTCAGAATTCACATTTCAGTGTTCCGCCTTTTTTTCTCCGTATTCCAGACAAATATTTCAGATCGAATGCTCCAGATTCTGAAAAATATCAGAATCTGTCAGGCCTTCTTTTTCTTGGGATTTTGTTGCTTTCTGCCTTCTGCTCTGTAGCTCGCCGAGCTCTGGCAACCTTCTGCCGGCTCAGTTTCCCGTTTCCACGCCTCCCAACCCCCCCCCCTCCCCGCCGTCCATATGTTATTATGAGATTAATTTGTTTCCATCGTGAGCTCCTCTTCGTTCTCAGAGAGCCGAGTTCCTTTTGTTTTTTTCGTTGTCGTTGCTCCTTGCCTCTCCCCCCCCCCTCCACATGGCTCACCCCCCCCGCCCGCCCCGCCCCGCTCATTGCTTTTCATTTATCTCCTCCTTCCTCCATCTTGACTTGAAAATGAAACACGTTGAAGAGAAGTGTTTGGCTAGGAAATTCCCGGAGAAATTACGTTTAGAGCCGGAAAAAATAAGGAAGATGTAGGGGGGGGGGGTGGGAAGAGAGAGACAGAGAGACATAGACAGAGAGTGAAAGAGCACAGCGCGGCAGAGACGTTTCGTACCTTACCAAGTGTTGCTTTTCACTTTTAACCAACTTTTTTCAACGTTTTTTACTCTGTGACTATTCGAAAATCTGAGCTACGGTACTCTGAGAGGCAAGTTGGCTGTCCGGCACCTTGCCCAAAGTGTCTACGGAGTCAGTTTCCATTGTGTTACAGAGCTGCTTGTCACCATCTCCCCCCCCCCCTTCCCCCCCCTAATCGAGCTAGTTTCATCACACCGGCACCTTGCCCAAATTGTGTAACCAGTCAGTTGCCACAGTGTTACAGAGTAACTTTTCACCATCTGCTCTCCCCCTCCCCCCCCCCAGACTTTTGGATTATTGCAGAATGATTAGATACCTCTAATAGAAGGGCATAGACCGCGAATGATTCTATAATCGGGCTAGTTTCATCACTCCGGCACCTTGCCCAAAGTGTGTAGCCAGTCAATTGCAATTGTGTTACAGAGCTGCTTGTCACCATCTCCCCCCCCCTTCCCAGACTTTCGCAGAGCACTTAACTACCTCTAATAGAAGGGCATGCACACCACAAATGATTGTATAATCGGGCTAGTTTCATCACACCGGCACCTTGCCCATAGTGTGTAGCCAGCCAGTCGCCACAGTGTTACAGAGCAACTTGTCACAATCAGCTCCCCCCCCCCCTAGACTTTTGGACTTTTGCAGAGTGTTTAGGTACCTCTAATAGAAGGGCACAAACCACGAATGATTCCATAATCGGGCTTGTGTCATCACACCGGCACCTTGCCCATAGTGTGTTGCCAGCCAGTCGCCACTGTGCTACAAAGTAGTTTGACACATTTTGCCCCCCCCCCCAAAGACTTTTGTACTTTTGCAGAGTGTTTATGTCCCTCTAATAGAAGGGCGTGTACACCACAAATACGGTACTCTGAGAGGCAAGTTGGCTGTCCGGCACCTTGCCCAAAGTGTGTTTACAAATTCTCTGTTAGCATTGACGTCTTCCGGAAGTGGAAACACTTCTGAAATTGGAATATTTCAGAAGCCTTCCAGTATTCAGAATTCATCAGAATATCCGTTTGGCTCCTCTGAATTTCTGAGTGTCACCTCATCAAGTTTTCTGGTGTTTCAGGCACTCTTAAAGCCTTCTTAAAAACCGGAATCCGGAAAACGGAAAACGGAAAAAAAATTTTTCACGGAATCCGGAAAACGGAAAACGGAAAAAAAATTTTTTCACGGAATCCGGAAAACGGAAAACGGAAAAAAAATTTTTTTCACGGAATCTGGAATGATCAGCGGGTGCTCAGCGGGTGCTCAGCGCACCGCCCGTGACCAACTTTTTTGACATGTGACATTGGCCAAATAAATGAATGATTAATTAGTCACACTCGGATTCACTATGGAGAGGAAGCGGAAGGCGAGCACTCTTAAAAGGAGCACAAAGTGCTCCTGCAGAGCGATTCGCATTGTGCTCTTCGAATTTCCTTCTAAACTCTGAAAAATCTGGAAAGAATTTCAGTAAAAATCACTGGAAACTTCCAACTCCAGAAAGAGCTCTTCAGATTACTGTAGGCCACGCCACCACCTACCAGAGAAGGGCGGAATTCCGGATTCCGCATTCCGCATTCCGTCTTCCGGATCCGAGTTCCTAAAATCCAATTTCTCCCCACACAAAGAAGAGCGGAATTCCGGATTCCTCATTCCGGGTTCCGCTGTTTTTTCATCCTGTTTTCCGGATTCCGGATTTCGTGAAAAAAAAATTTTTCCGTTTTCCGTTTTCCGAATTCCGTGAAAATTTTTTTTCCGTTTTTCGTTTTCCAGAATCCGTGAAAAACATTTTTTCCGTTTTCCGGATTCCGAATTCCGTAAAAAATTGTTTTCCGTTTTCCGATTTCCGGATTCCGTGAAAAAAATTTTTTTCCGTTCTCCGTTTTCCGAATTCCGTGAAAAATTTTTTTTCCGTTTTCCGCATTCCGGATTCCGCGATATGGCGTTTTTATTCCGTTTTAATTCTTTATTCTCAATTGTTGTGAAAAGTATACTTTTTTGAATTCCCGCAAACATTTTTGCGAACAGAGCGCATTTACATCATTCGATTCCCTCATTAATGGTTAAAATTCCGGATTCCGCATTCCGAATTCCGGATTCCGTCGTTTTTTACATTCCGTTTTCCGTTTTCCGGATTCCGTGAAAAAAATTTTTTCCGTTTTCCGGATTCCGGATTCCGTTAAAAAAGTTTTTTTCCGTTTTCCGCATTCCGCATTCCGGATTCCGCCGTTTTTTTACATTCCGCATTCCGGATTCCAGATTTCGTGAAAATGTTTTTTTCCGTTTTCCGTTTTCCGGATTCCGTGAAAAATTTTTTTTCCGTTTTCCGGATTCCGGGTTTCGTGAAAAAAAAATGTTTTTTTTCGGTTTTCCGGATTCCGAATTCCGTGAAAAAATTTTTTTTCCGTTTTCCGCTTTCCGTTTTCCGGATTCCGAGTTCCCCAAATCCAATTCCACCCCATTTTCTCTGCCACCTACCGTAGCGTGTGAGCTGGACGTTAGGTAGACGCTTAATTAAACCCTTTTTCGCCTCCCTTGCTCATCGCTGGATTTAATTGGAATCCTTCACAAGCTTCTGACGACACTCGTCTGTGCTCCGTCTTGTTTTCCGGTTTTCCATTCTTTTCGGGCTCGGCGCGCACGTCGATACCGGATTCTGGAAGATGGCTACAGAGATACGAATCTTCGACGTCTACTTTCTCCTGAAGATTCTAGACGAACGGCGCGATGAATTCGCTGCGCCGTCCATCTGAAATTTCAGTAATTTTTTGAGCATTTTTGGAGCATTTTTTGAGTATTTTTGAAGGATCTCAACAGTGTGTTGTTTCGAAAGCATTTCGAGAAATTTTTCCGAAAAATTCTCGAGAAATGTTTCTCGTTGATTTTTCGGAAATTTCTCGAGAAATTCTCGAAAATTCTCGAAAAAAAATTTCGATAAAAAATAATAATAAACTAGTTCGAACGACACTCCGAAATAACGCAAATCGCGTTGTTTATCGTATTTCCATTCAAATCATTTTTCGCGATTTCTCGAGAAATTTTTTGAGAAATTCTCGAGAAATCAACGAGAAAAATTTCTCGAGAATTTCTCGAAAAATTTCCGAAAAATTTCGAAAATTCTCGAAAAAAAATTTTCGATAAAAAATAATAATAAACTAGTTCGAACGACACTCCGAAATAACGCAAAACGCGTTGTTTATCGTGTTTCCATTCAAATCATTTTTTGCGATTTCTCGAGAACTCAACGAGAAGAATTTCTCGAGAAATCAACGAAAAAAATTTCTCGAGAATTTTTCGAGAAATTCTCGAAAAACACATTTTTCGAAACGACACACTGGATCTCTCCTCCAACTTCCACGTCTTCTTTTGAGAATTCTGAAACTGAAATGCTCCAGCTCAAGCATTCTGTGCCAGATTTCTGATCTTCTTTTAGTCTTCTTCTCATTCCCCCCCCCTACCCCAAGATATGCTCTGTGCTCCCTTGCTCATTCCAGCTCACTGCGTTTCGCTTGTTTCGCTTCTCTTTCAGAATAACTTGAATCGACTTGAAACTAAAAACTATTGAGACTGAAACTGAGTTTCAGCCCTGAAGAGATTCCGACAGGGAGCTTCATGGGTGCTCACTACCGTATCCCAATTTTCAGCTCCTAGCAGAGAAGGGCGGAATTCCGGATTCCGCCGTTTTTTCATTCCGTTTTCCGGATTCCGGATTCCGTTAAAAAATGTTTATTCCGTTTTCCGCATTCCGGATTCCGCGATATGGCGTTTTTATTCCGTTTTAATTCTTTATTCTCAATTGTTGTGAAAAATATACTTTTTTGAACTCCCGCAAAATTTTTTGCGAACAGAGCGCATTTACATCATTTGATTCCATCATTAATGGTTAAAATTCCGCATTCCGCATTCCGGATTCCGTCGTTTTTTTCATCATTCCGTCTTCCGAATTCCAGATTCCGTGAAAAAATATTTTTTTTCCGCTTTCCGTTTTCCGCATTCCAGATTCCGTGAAAAAAATATATTCTCCGTTTTCCGGATTCCAGATTCCGTGAAAAAATTTTTTTTCCGCTTTCCGTTTTCCGCATTCCGAATGTCGCCGTTTTTTTCATTCCGTCTTCCGGATTCCGTGAAAAAATATTTTTTCCGTATTCCGTTTTCCGAATTCCGTGAAAAATATTTTTTCCGTATTCCGGATTCCAGATTCAGTGAAAAACATTTTTTTCCGTTTACCGGATTCCAGATTCCGTGAAAAAACATTTTTTTCCGTTTTCCGGATTCCGCATTCCGCATTCCGGATTCCGCGGTTTTTTTCATCATTCCGTATTCCGGATTCCAGATTCCGTGAAAAATATTTTTTCCGTATTCCGGATTCCGGATTACGTGAAAAATGTTTTTCTCCGTATTCCGTTTTCCGAATTCCGTGAAAAATATTTTTTCCGTATTCCGGATTCTGAATTCCGTGAAAAAAATATTTTTTCCGTATTCCGGATTCCGGATTCCGAGTTCCCAAAATCCAATTCCGCCCTACTCTGGCTCCTAGACGCGAGGTGTGTCTTCTGAATCTCCAGGTGTCTCCAGGATTCTTAATCGATCTGTAATTCCCATGGAAGCTCCAGATTTTCAGCATTTCTGAAGCCAATGACTTCCAGTCTTGCTGCTCATTTATAGCTCCATTTGACTAGCTCATTTTCCAATTTTTTGTCGTCTTTGGCTTCTTTAATATCTGTCGGACGCTTTCCTATTCCACCCTGTCCTCCCCCCCCCCCCCCGCCGCCAATTACGTCCATTATGCAAAACAGCGCCGAGCCAGCATAAACTGCTTCTGTAATTATGGAGGAAAATGACGAAAAACCAGCGGGAAACCGATGAGAAACGAGGAGCAACTCGGTTAGTAAATTGAGCACTTTGAATGCACATATCATTAGCTTAGGTGTCCGACCGACGGCTCGACTCGACGAGAATTAGAAGCGCGCGAGGAGCTGGCAATGTGTCTTGTCTTCCGCATTGCACAGTTTCCGGCGTATTTTGTAGTTTGCACTGTTTTACCTGCTCGAAGTGCACCGGAGAACGGCGGAATTCCGCATTCCGTGAAAAACATTTTTTTCCGTTTTCCGTTTTCCGGATTCCGAGATCACAAAATCCAATTCCGCCCTACTCTGTAGAGAAGGGCGGAATTCCGGATTCCGGATTCCGCCGTTTTTTTCATTCCGGATTCCAGATTCCGTGAAAAAATGGTTTTTTTTCCGTTTTCCGTATTCCGGATTCCGAGTTCCGAAAATCCAATTCCGCCCAACTATGAGTTTTAATACTTTATTCTCAATTGTTGTGAGAAGTATGCTTTTTTGAACTCCCGCAAAAATTTTTGCGAACAGAGCGCATTTACATCATTTGATTCTCTTAATAATGGTTAAAATTCCGTTTTCCGCATTCCGCATTCCGCATTCCGCGTTCCGCCGTTTTTTTTTCATTCCGTCTTCCGGATTTCAGATTCCGTGAAAACTATTTTTGTCCGTTTTCCGTTTTCCGAATTCCGAGTTCCCAAAATCCAATTCCGCCCTACTCTGCAGAGAAGGGCGGAATTCCGGATTCCGCCGTTTTTTTCATTCCGCCTCCTGGATTCCAGATTTCGTGAAAAACATGTTTTTTCCGTTTTCCGGATTCCGAGTTCCCAAAATCCAATTACGCCCTACTCTGCAGAGAAGGACGGAATTCCGGATTCCGGATTCCGCCGTTTTTTTCATTCCGTCTCCTGGATTCCAGATTTCGTGAAAAACATGTTTTTTTTCGTTTTCCGTTTTCCGGATTCCGAGTTCCCAAAATCCAATTCCGCCCTACTCTCTGCAGAAAAGGGCGGAATTCCGGATTCCGCCGTTTTTTTCATTCCGTCTTCCGGATTCCAGGTTCCGTGAAAACCATCTTTGTTCGTTTTCCGTTTTCCGAATTCCGAGTTCCCAAAATCCAATTCCGCCCTACTCTGCAGAGAAAATCGGAATTCCGGATTCCGGATTCCGCCGCTTTTTTCATTCCGTCTTCCGGATTCCAGATTCCGTGAAAACCATCTTTGTTCGTTTTCCGTTTTCCGAATTCCGAGTTCCCAAAATCCAATTCCGCCCTACTCTGCAGAGAAAGTCGGAATTCCGGATTCCGCTGTTTTTTTCATCATTCCGCATTCCGGATTCCAGATTCCGTGAAAATCATTTTTGTCCGTTTTCCGTTTTCCGTTTTCCGTCTGTAAATCGGGCTCCGTCACCATCGTTCAGGCTGGAGAACGATGATGGCGAGCCTGAATTCCAGCGCAGAGTAGTTTAGATGCTCCAGGTTGCTCCAGGTGCTAAACTCGAGTGTGCAAAGGTGTACTGTAAGAGGAAATTTAGATGCTCAAAACCTCAAAACGCGCATTTTTTCCCATGATTCATTGCAGAATTCTCCCACTTTTTTCCAGTCTTTTATTGTCTTTCTCATCGCAAAATGTTCGTTTGCTCCGCTTGATGCTTGCTCCTCGTCCGTAGATCGCTCTTTTTCATGAGCTCTTTTTTGAGCAATTCCCCTCTCTCTCTCTTGCTCAATTAATAATTGATGAGAGGCCCTGGGGAGGGGGGGGAAAGATCGAGCATTTTCATTCTGTGATTTGAGCTCCAAGTAATTTTCTCTGGATCCTCTCCTATTTCGTTTCGCTCAGAGATTTCCGTCAAATTCAGAACATTCCATGCTTCCGTCTCGGCGAAGCGAATCGCACTCGCCGGCGTCACGATGCAAATCGGCGGGCCAACCGACCACTAACGGCGGATTCCACTCGATCCCGTCGTCGGCGTCCTCGTCGACTCACTCGGTGAATCGGCAGGGATCCGTCGACAACTTGATATTCAAACTGTTGACTCGACAAAAGTACGTGGCCAAGTGCCTCGGATTCACGCCACCACCCCGCTCGTCTGTCGCGATTCAGACGACGCCGGTGGCGGAGAAGAAGGATCTTGTCGCGGGATGTCTTCAGGCCGAGGCGAGTCGCGAGCCGCTTTGCGCGCTTTCCATCCGGGTGTCACACATCAGAGAACCGCGCTGAAATTCTACTAAACTTTGTGATTGCAGGCGTCGAAACCGCGGATCTCCAACATTACCTTCTCCACAGTGACCTCAGCCACCGGACTGCCTACCGTACCCGCCGAGCCCAACAAGGCGAGGAGCAGCAGGTAAGAACATCTCTGAAATCGATGATAAGGTTTGCGGAGCATGCTAGAAGCGAGCAGGCTGAAATTCAGATGGCATCGTTGCTCGCGTCTAACCTGAAAAGAAAAACCAAATACTCTGCAATTTTGTAGGAAATTTTCAGCAAAATACCAAACCAAATAGCCAATTATAGTAGTAATGGAGCTTTGTCTGGAGCAGTGTGTTTTTTCGAAATTTTTAGTTTTTTTTTAATCCCGAAAACACATTAATAGTCGAAATCACGGTTTTGAAACGTCTCGGTTTTGAAACGTCTCGGTTTTGAAACGTCTCGGTTTTGAAACGTCTCGGTTTTGAAACGTCTCGGTTTTGAAACGTCTCGGTTTTGAAATGTCTCGATTTTGAAATGTCCGGTTTTGAAATGTCTCGATTTTGAAATGTCTCGATTTTGAAATGTCCGGTTTTGAAACGTCTCGATTTTGAAATGTCCGGTTTTGAAACGTCTCGATTTTGAAACGTCCGGTTTTGAAATGTCCGGTTTTGAAACGTCTCGATTTTGAAACGTCCGGTTTTGAAATGTCCGGTTTTGAAACGTCCGGTTTTGAAACGTCCGGTTTTGAAACGTCCGGTTTTGAAACGTCCGGTTTTGAAACGTCCGGTTTTGAAATGTCTCGATTTTGAAATGTCTCGATTTTGAAACGTCCGGTTTTGAAACGTTCGGTTTTGAAATGTCTCGATTTTGAAATGTCCGGTTTTGAAACGTCCGGTTTTGAAACGTCCGGTTCTGAAATGTCTAGATTTTGAAATGTCCGGTTCTGAAACGTCCGGTTTTGAAACGTCCGGTTTTGAAACGTCCGGTTTTGAAATGTCCTGTTTTGAAATGTCCGGTTTTGAAACGTCCGGTTTTGAAACGTCCGGTTTTGAAACGTCCGGTTTTGAAACGTCTCGATTTTGAAATGTCTCGATTTTGAAATGTCCGGTTTTGAAACGTCCGGTTTTGAAATGTCCGGTTTTGAAATGTCCGGTTTTGAAACGTCCGGTTTTAAAACGTACGGTTTTGAAACGCCCGGTTTTGAAATGTCCGGTTTTGAAACGTTCGGTTTTAAAACGTCCGGTTTTGAAATGTCTCGATTTTGAAATGTCTCGATTTTGAAATGTCCGGTTTTGAAACGTCTCGATTTTGAAATGTCCGGTTTTGAAACGTCTCGATTTTGAAACGTCCGGTTTTGAAATGTCCGGTTTTGAAACGTCTCGATTTTGAAACGTCCGGTTTTGAAATGTCCGGTTTTGAAACGTCCGGTTTTGAAACGTCCGGTTTTGAAACGTCCGGTTTTGAAACGTCCGGTTTTGAAACGTCCGGTTTTGAAATGTCTCGATTTTGAAATGTCTCGATTTTGAAACGTCCGGTTTTGAAACGTTCGGTTTTGAAATGTCTCGATTTTGAAATGTCCGGTTTTGAAACGTCCGGTTTTGAAACGTCCGGTTCTGAAATGTCTAGATTTTGAAATGTCCGGTTCTGAAACGTCCGGTTTTGAAACGTCCGGTTTTGAAACGTCCGGTTTTGAAATGTCCTGTTTTGAAATGTCCGGTTTTGAAACGTCCGGTTTTGAAACGTCCGGTTTTGAAACGTCCGGTTTTGAAACGTCTCGATTTTGAAATGTCTCGATTTTGAAATGTCCGGTTTTGAAACGTCCGGTTTTGAAATGTCCGGTTTTGAAATGTCCGGTTTTGAAACGTCCGGTTTTAAAACGTACGGTTTTGAAACGCCCGGTTTTGAAATGTCCGGTTTTGAAACGTTCGGTTTTAAAACGTCCGGTTTTGAAATGTCTCGATTTTGAAATGTCCGGTTTTGAAACGTCCGGTTTTAAAACGTACGGTTTTGAAACGCCCGGTTTTAAAACGTCCGGTTTTGAAACGTTCGGTTTTAAAACGTCCGGTTTTGAAATGTCTCGATTTTGAAATGTCCGGTTTTGAAACGTCTCGGTTTTGAAACGTCCGGTTTTAAAACGTCCGGTTTTGAAACGTTCGGTTTTAAAACGTCCGGTTTTGAAACGTACGGTTTTGAAATGTCCGGTTTTGAAACGTCCGGTTTTGAAATGTCCCGGAGCCAGCCGGAATCGGTAAAGAATCGAAAAGGAATCGAAACTCGAAAGAATCGATACGGAAAAATCGAAAGACACACACTGGTCTGGAGCACAAAGACTTCCGTCCGCTTTGCGTTCTGCGAGGTGGAAGATCACGAGATTCGCTCTCCCCCCCCCCTTTAATTTCAATGGAGCGCGCACGACGCGACACACACATGGGGCGGAAATGAAAATTGAGAACTAGAGCAGCAGAAGACGTGAGAACGTCACCGCCTAGCCATCTGAATGCGAGATTCCCTCGCCTTCAGACTTCAGCTTTCCTCTATCTTCTGCTCATTACTGGAGCAAAAATGAGAGAGTGTCTTGGTGGCCGTGGCCTAGAAATTTGAGAGCCAATTTTCTGAGTTTTCAGCAATTTTTGAAGGTTTTTTGCTGGCCAAAAAGGTATGCATTAAATCTTTAAATTTGCTCAATTTTAAGCAATTTTTAAAGGTTTTTTGCTGGCCAAAAAGGTATGCATTAAATCTTTAAATTTGCTCATTTTTAAGCAATTTTTGAAGATCTTTTGCTGGCCAAAAAGATATGCATAGATGTGTAAATTAAGCTGAAATCCGCCTGTCTCAACGCTAATTTTGAACTAAGACTTCAGGCTTTTTTCTAGGCTCTTTAGGCCCCTTCAGGCCCCTTCAGGGCTCACTTTTTGTGTTGGTCTTTGCCATCTTCGAGCGGGCAGCTCATTTATCAAGTTTCCTGTGCATTTCCACCACGTTTTTTCCATCGAAAACGCCGAGAAACGTGGGAGAAACAAATAAGATAACAGGAAACGTCTAAGGAGCAAGGCGGCGACGACGACACAACGAATAGTGCGCCAAAGATTAGCTTCGTGTTGCATTCTTTTTTCTCTTTTTCTCTATTTCTCTCTCTCTCTCTCCATCTCTCTCTTCTCTCCGCTGAAAGAGCGATTCGCTCGCGCCGCCGCCGCGCAAACGCTTCTGTTTCAGCGAGTTCCCCTGAGGGGAACAACGTCGTCTTCCAGACGGTATTTTACAGCGATGAGTTGGTCGCTGCTCCGATTTCACTATTCTTCGAAGAGTTGCCTCTAATAGAAGAGCCAGCTGTCTGGAATCTGTTTCAACTTTAGTTGCTCAGACTTTATATTTCGACGTCATGCTTTCTTTGAATGCATTCTAAATTTCACCCTTTGGGATTCTCCTCTGAAATTCTGTATTTTTAAGTAGTATTTTCCCTTGTTTTCGCGAAACCTCTAATAAAAGAGTCAACCTCTAATAGAAGAGTCGCCCTCTAATAGAAGAGTTGAAATTCTTAATTTCAGCTTTTGAAGTTTTTTCCTGAAATTCTGCACTTTTCCGCAGTATTTTCCCTTGATTTCGCGAAACCTCTAATAAAAGAGTCGACCTCTAATAAAATAGTCAACCTCTAATAGAAGAGTTAGAATTCTTAATTTCAACTTTTGAAGATTTTTTTCTTGAAATTCTGCATTTTTCAGCAGTATTTTCCCTAGTTTTCGCGAAACCTCTAATAAAAGAGTCAACCTCTAATAAAAGAGTCAGCCTCTAATAGAAGAGTTCAAGCGGCAGGATTCGACATTTTCAGCCAAATTTTCACGTCATACTTGAATGCATTCATAGATTTCAGCTTTTGAAGTTCTTCTCTGAAATTCTGCATTTTTCAGCATTGTTTTCCCTTATTTTCGTATAACCTTTAATAAAAGAGTCTACCTCTAATAGAAGAGCCGACCTCTAATAAAAGAGTTGAAATTCGTAATTTCAGCTTTTGAAGTTTTTCTCTGAAATTCTGCACTTTCAAGTAGTATTTTCCCTTGTTTTCTCGAAACCTCTAATAAAAGAGTAGACCTCTAATAGAAGAGTCCGCTTCTAATAAAATAGCCGACCTCTAATAAAAGAGCCAGCCTCTAATAGAAGAGCTAAAATTCTTAATTTCAGCATATTTTCAAATAGTATTTTCCCTTGTTTTCGCGTAACCTCTAATAAAAGAGGCGACCTCTAATAGAAGAGTCAACCTCTAATAGAAGAGTCAGCCTCTAATAGAAGAGCTAAACTTCTTAATTTCAGCTTTTGAAGTTTTTTTCCTGAAATTCTGCATTTTTCGGCCGTATTTTCCCTAGTTTTCGCGAAACCTCTAATAAAAGAGGCAACCTCTAATAGAAGAGTCAACCTCTAATAGAAGAGTCAGCCTCTAATAGAAGAGCTAAACTTCTTAATTTCAGCTTTTGAAGTTTTTTTCCTGAAATTCTGCATTTTTCGGCCGTATTTTCCCTAGTTTTCGCGAAACCTCTAATAAAAGAGTCAACCTCTAATAGAATAGTCAGCCTCTATTAGAAGAGCTAAACTTCTTAATTTCAGCTTTTGAAGTTTTTTTCCTGAAATTCTGCATTTTTCAGCAGTATTTTCCCTAGTTTTCGCGATACCTCTAATAAAAGAGTCGACCTCTAATAGAAGAGTCAACCTCTAATAGAAGAGTTAAAATTCTTAATTTCAACTTTTGAAGATTTTTTTCTTGAAATTCTGAATTTTTCAGCAGTATTTTCCCTAGTTTTCGCGAAACCTCTAATAAAAGAGTCAACCTCTAATAGAAGAGCTCAAACGGCACGATTAGTCATTTTCAGCCAAATTTTAAGACTCAATCGAAATCCCTCAATGATTGGGCAATTTAAGCCGGCTTATTAAAGATTAAGCCAGTGAGATAAAAGTTTTGTGTCACGCCAAAAGTTTCAGCGCTCGTCATGAATTGTCAGCCCCGCGCCGCCGCGCGTTTCTTTATTCCCTTAAGCTCCTCGTTTCATGATGTCATCCGGCTCTTCGGAACAACAAAACAAACACATTTTCCACATATTTTTCCATTTTTTTTTTCTCACAAAAAAAAAGATTCTCAAAAAACACACACACATTCTGCCTCTTCCTTCCCCCCCCCCTCACCCCCCCCCCACAATTCGATGTGCTCCACCATCCAGGACACCCCCCCTCTAGGTCACCCCCCCCCCAATTCCCCCCCCCAAGCCCGCCCGTCATGCCCGCCCGCTTTTGAAAGCTATACCACTTGAAGGTCTGACACCCAACATGTCATTCGCCGCTTCATTTCTCCCCCCCCCCTCCCCCCCCCCCCCCCCGGGCTCTTTTCTTCCAGAGCAGCACCACTGGCTCTTTCACTTTCGATATTCGTATCCAATTTCGTGCGTTTCGCCTGTGCTCCTCTTCCAAGAACGCCGCGCTGGCTTGCTCGTCTCACCTGACTGACTGCGGCGCCCGTCTAGGGGGGGACGGCACCACGCGGGAAGGAGCAAGAAGAGGAGGAGCAAGAGCATTCCGAATCACCACCACCGCCGCCGACGCGCCACCACGATTATACGCAAATTGG
Organism: Caenorhabditis inopinata; assembly: GCA_003052745.1. Classification (NCBI taxonomy): domain Eukaryota; kingdom Metazoa; phylum Nematoda; class Chromadorea; order Rhabditida; family Rhabditidae; genus Caenorhabditis; species Caenorhabditis inopinata. The sequence goes on along the minus strand of AP018152.1, from coordinate 3,319,148 downwards.
TGGAGCTGCTCGCCGAGCAGCAGAGAAGCGAGAGGAGGAGGAGGATGGATGCAAATGCCGAGCGTTTTGTCTTTTCCCTTATTTCCTCGTTACTTTACTTTTCACTTGTGACGTACATATCGACGCTGTCTTTTGACATCAGACTTTTCAATGAAGCCCCTTTAAAAGACGGCAGAAGCGTAGAGCCCTGTAGCAATTCTGAAGCCTCTGATCATCCTTTCACCCAAGCTTAGGCTTAGGCTTAGGCTTAGGCTTAGCTCCTAATCGATCATTGAGTCTGAAAATCGAAAAATTGCATTCAGCTCTTAGAATAACATCATCTGAAACTTGCAGTCTGATCTTTCTGGATATTCGTCTTCTTTAACGGTTTCCAGAATCCAGAATCTCCAGAAAAAATCCAGAATCTTTGCCCAAACCGGGTACTTCTCTTCTGTGCGGTTTTCCAGAATCTTCAGAATCTCCAGAATCACGTTGACGACGCTGTCTTTTGACATCAGACTTTTCAATGAAGCCCCTTTAAAAGACGGCACTTGCGAGCTTTCTGGATATTCGTCTTCTTTAACGGTTTCCAGAATCCAGAATCTCCAGAAAGAATCCAGAATCTTTGCCCAAACCGGGTCCTTCTCGTCTGTGCAGTTTTCCAGAATCTTCAGAATCTTCAGAATCTCCAGAATCTCCAGAATCTCCAGAATCTCCAGAATCACTTTGACGACGCTGTCTTTTGACATCAGACTTTTCAATAAAGCCCGTTTAAATGACGGCAGAAGCGTAGAGCGCTGTAGCAATTCTGAAGCCTCCAGAATCTGAATCCGATCTGTTGTGGAGAGAGCGATTTCCAGCTTAAAACGCTTAGGCTTAGGCTTAGGCTTAGGCTTAGGCTTAGGCTTAGCTCCCAATCGATCATTGAGTCTGAAAATCGAAAAATTGCATTCAGCTCTTAGAATAACATCATCTGAAACTTGCAGTCTGAGCTTTCTGGATATTCGTCTTCTTTAACGGTTTCCAGAATCCAGAATCTCCAGAAAGAATTCAGAATCTTTGCCCAAACCGGGTACTTCTCTTCTGTGCAGTTTTCTAGAATCCAGAATCTCCAGAATCACTTTGACGACGCTGTCTTTTGACATCAGACTTTTCAATAAAGCCCCTTTAACAGACGGCAGAAGCGTAGAGCGCTGTAGCAATTCTGAAGCCTCCAGAATCCGATCTGTTGTGGAGAGAGCGATTCGATTTCCAGCTTGAAACGCTGCTTAGGCTTAGGCTTAGGCTTAGGCTTAGCTCCTAATCGATCATTGAGTCTGAAAATCGAAAAATTGCATTTGGAACTTGCACTCTGAGCTTTCTATTTGCCCAAACCGGGTACTTCTCTTCTGTGCAGTTTTTCAGAATCTCCAGAATCTCCAGAATCTCCAGAATCACTTTGACTTCATGTATGTCACTTTCTTACTCACTTTGCGCGGCTCACAGCTCTCCATGCTCTGCGATTCTGGACGATGGTGGCCCAATCAGTTGACTTCGCATTCTGACGCATCTTGGAAAGGGTTTTTCTGATGATTTCGCGGTTGAATGCGAGCGTCAGAAGGATTCTTTCAGCGTCAGACACCCTGTGTTCGAGCTCCGTCACCATCATTCTCAAGCCTCAAGCCTGAATGAGCACGAATTCGAGCGCCGGGTAGTTTTGATGCTCCAAGTGTGCCCAACTCAGACTCCGCCCCGGCTGAGAGCATCAGAATCAGAATCATAATAGCAGAATCCCCCCCCCCCTGAAAACAGCTGAAAATGTGTGTGGCCTGAACGATTAGTGACGAAGAATGAGCACCAATTCGAGCACAGCGTAGTTTTGATGCTCCATGTGTGCCCAACTCATTTTGTGAGCGTTTTGAGCACGGATGGAAGCCTAAGCCAGCGATGCTTTGCGATCCTTGACCATGTCTTGATCCATATTTCGAGGCTTCTCTTCGCAAGAATCAGGAGCCCAGTGTGGAGCCCTTGAGCACAAATTTTGGCTTATTATTGCTCTATTACATATAGCGTGCGATGAGAGCTCTCAGCTCAACCAACTCAGACTCCGCCCCGGGTGTTCCAACGAAGATTTTACCTTAGTCTTCAGCGAGGCCTTCAGAATTTTTGAATGTTTTAAATGAAGGAATCTGGAAATTCTGAATTCTAGGGGGGGGGGGGGTTATCCCAAAAAGAAACACCCGCGCGCATTCTTTATGGCCATTGATTCTCTTCTACAGCACTGGCCATAAAGAATGCGCGCTCGGGTGTTTTTTTGCGATAACTTTGCTGAAATTGCTCCGATCGGTCCAAATTTTTTTAGAAGTGTTAAAGCTTGCTAGAATAACGTTTTCAGTGAATTGGAGCTTGTAAATATGGATATCTTGGAAGTTATCCCAAAAAAACAGCGCGCATTCTTTATGGCCAGTACTGGCCATAAAGAATGCGCGTGCCAGTGTTTTTTTTTGCGATAACTTTGCTGAAACTGCTCCGATCGGTCTAAATTTTTTTGGAAGTGTTAAAGCTGGCTAGAATAACGTATTCAGCAAATTGCAGCTCAAAAATATAGATATTCTAGCAGTTATCTCAGAAAAACGCCCACGCGCATTCTTTATGGCCAGTGGGGGCTGAGAGGCTGAGAATCAGTGTTCCAACGAACCGCGGAACACTCCGATTCTTGAAAAACCTCTCCAAAAAGACCGACGGCAATCACGATATCTAGGTCTTTCGGTCACCTGTGTGGCATTGGAAATGGGAAGTGTAAAATATGTACAAAGAGAAAAACGAAGCGAGAAACAAGACACATGACCACTCGGGGGGGGGGGGGGGGGGGGGAAACTATATTATCTGACTAAAACTGTGATACCGATGGTTTTGTTTGGCGGCTGGTTTATAGAATAGTTAATCACGAGGTTACTTTTCAACGTCCACATCTTCAAAACACCATGAAATCATTGAAGAACGCTACGCAGAAATTCTCATTTAATAAGGCCTCTCGTCTCCTCTTTGTCTTGAATTCGTCTTGCGCGGTTGTTGTTGTTGTTGTTGTTAACAGCTTTTTTATTGTATAAGACGAATGCAAGACGACTTTTGTGCTTCTTTTTGTGAGCTCTTTTTTTCGCGATGCTAATTTTTCTGGAACTTGGAAAATTCTGTAATCTGTTTTTCTTCTGAGGCCTCTTGAGACTGAAAGTGAGCTTCTGAGCCAACGGAAACTGACGAGCTTGACCATCGTCGAGTCTTTTTCAGATTTTAAGAAGGCTACGCTTTTGACGTCCCAAAATGCTCATTAATAAGGCATCTCGTCTCATCTTCGTCTTGAATTCGTCTTACGCGGTTGTTGTTGTTGACAGCTTTTTTATTGCGAAAGACGAATGCAAGACGACTTTTTGTCTTCGTCTTATGGACTTTTGTGCTTCTTCTCGCAATGCTAACTTTTCTGGAATTTAGAAGATTCTGTAATCTGTTTTCCTTCTGAAGCCTCTTGAGACTGAAAGTGAGCTTCTGAGCCAACGGAAACTGACGAGCTTGACCATCGTCGAGTCTTTTTCAGATTTTAAGAAGGCTACGGTTTTGACGTCTCAATTCGCCAGAAATTCGTCTGGTCTCATCTTCGTCTTGAATTCGTCTTGTTGCTGTTGTTGACAGCGTTTTTATTGTGTAAGACGAATGCAAGACGACTTTTTTGTCTTTGTCTTATGGACTTTTTGTGCTTCTTCTCGCAATGCTAACTTTTCTGGAACTTGGAAGATTCTGTAATCTGTTTTCCTTCTGAAGCCTCTTGAGACTGAAAGTGAGCTTCTGAGCCAACGGAAACTGACGAGCTTGACCATCGTCGAGTCTTTTTCAGATTTCAAGAAGGCTAGTGTTTTGACGTCCCAATTCGCCAGAACTTCTGATTAATTAATAAGGCCTCTCGTCTCCTCTTCGTCTTGAATTCGTCTTACGCGGTTGTTGTTGTTGACAGCTTTTTTATTGCGAAAGACGAATGCAAGACTACTTTTTGTCTTTGTCTTATGGACTCTTGTGCTTCTTCTCGCAATGCTAACTTTTCTGGAACTTCAAAGATTCTGTAATTTGTTTTCCTTCTGAAGCCTCTTGAGACTGAAAGTGAGCTTAAGGGGGGGGGAGTTGGGGGAAACATAAGTGCTCTGAATTAAGTGGCGTTCTCTCCAGAAGCCAAGTGCATTTCCCCTTCCTTCCTTCACTCCATCTGCTGCTCGTTTTCCAATGCTAATTGCTCCGTTTTCTTGTCTTCCAGCTGTCATTTGTTTCGTGTGTGTTTTTTTTGTCTGAAAATGCGTAGAGAGAGCCTGAAAGGAGATGCGCGCGCATCGCTTTTTTCTTTTTGCTCAAACCCAGAGAAGGGGGAGAATGGAAAGCAGCTTTTCGCCAATTACCCTTTGCTTTTCTCTCTTTCTCTCCGTCTCTCTCTCTCTCAATCTCATTTTCCTCTTCTTCTTCGTTCTTTTCTCCGCCTTCGTCGCTGTTCAGTCTTCAGCGCAGTCTCCAGAATTTCTGAATGTCTTAAACGAAAAAGGAATCTGGAAATTCTGAAGTCGAAAATAGCAGAATCCCCCCCCTCCCTGAAAACAGCTGAAAGAAACCGCCTGAAAGCCATGAAGAATGCTCATTTTAATGAAGTTGTTGAGTGCCCTCATCGGCGCGTCGTTGCGTTGCGCGCCGTCTGCTATTTAAAGTGTTTCTGTAGAAGTAAACGAAGGGGGGGGGGGGAGCGACGACGCTATAAATACGAGGCGCGCTGTAATTATTTCCAAACTCTATTCGAGCTGTTGGGTACGCGCCGAGACGAGTGCTCTCGGTTTACACGGAGCTGCGCTCGCGTAAAAACGGTATTTCAAGACTTTGTGCTGTATTTGAGCTAGATTTAAGCTAGATTTGAGCTAGATTTGTGATATATTTGTGCTGTATTTGTGCTAGATTTGCGCTGTATTTGTGCTAGATTTGTGTTATATTTATGTCAGATTTGTGCAGTATTTGAGCTAGATTTGTGTGGGACTTTGTGCTAGACTTTGTGCTGTATTTGAGCTAGATTTGTCCTATATTTGTGATATATTTGTGCTGTATTTGTGTTAGATTTGCGCTGTATTTGGCCTAGACTTTGTGCTAGACTTTGTACTAGGTTTGCGCTGTATTTGAGCTAGACTTTGTGCTAGACTTTGTGCTAGATTTGTGATGTATTTGGACCAGACTTTGTCCTGTATTTTGTGCTAGACTTTGTGCCTGACTTTGTTCTGTATTTGTGCAAGACTTGTGCTAGATTTGTGCTGTATTTGTGCTAGATTTGTTCTGTATTTGTGCTAGATTTGTACTAGATTTGTGCTAGATTTGTGCTAGATTTGTGCTGAATTTGTGCAAGACTTTGTACTGAATTTTTTCTAGACTTTGTGCTATATTTGCGCTAGATTTGTGCAAGACTTTGTGATAGCCTTTCTGCTAGATTTATGCTAGATTTGTGCTAGATTTGTGTTAGATTTGTGCTAGATTTGTGCTAGACTTTGTGCTGTATTTGAGCTACATTTGAGCCAAACTTTGCACTGTCTTTTGGCGAGACATTTTTCGCTGTATTTGTGCTAGACTTTGTGCTAGATTTGTGCTAGATTTGTGATATATTTGTGCTGAATTTGTGCCAGATTTCTGCTGTATTTTTGCTAGACTTTGTGCTAGATTTGCGCTGTATTTGTGCTAAACTGAACTAAAGCCCTCAATAACTTTACTGGCGCGGAGAACACCCAAAATTTCAAAATTTTTGTGTGCTCACCCCTTCTGAATCTCTGAAAAGAATCCCAGGATCGCGACCCTTTCTGCGCACACTTCCTGATGGCTCTTCGCGCTCTTCTCGCCTTTGCATTATGGGACGAAAAAACAATTCATATCCATCCCCCCCCCGATTCTTTCAATTGTTCGCCTTCGTTGTGTCGGACGGTTGGCGTACGCGCGAGCCATCCGTTCCACGCTTTGTCGACTCGTCGTCATCGTGCTCTTTTCTAGAAGACGCGCGCGCGCGCGCGTTCCTTCTCGTTTCCTCTTCACATCTTCTGTTTTCCAAATTTGGTTTCTTCTTCTTCTTCCTCTCCTCCACTTTTTGCTTCTTTCTCCATCTTCCCCCCCCCCCGCCGCTCCCCTTTCGGAGCCTTCGGAAATATATAGTTTTCATTGCTCATTTACTTCGATTGCACTTCGTTGTCTCCGTCTTGCTCGCCGAGCCGAGCCTCGCTTCTTTTTCATTTCTTCCAACAACAAAAAAAAAACACGATTTCTAAGAGAATGATGAGAAAATGACAAGTGCGCTGGCTCCTCCACCGAATAGTTCGAAGACATGTAACACGTGCGCCGCCGCCGCCGCCGCCGCCGCGAACCCGGACACTGCCACTGAAATACAGCCGTTCGGAGTGCTGGTGGTTAACAAACTTCAGAAGCGGGTCACCTCTCCGTTGACGGCGTTTGCTAGGTACAGCAGGGTAGCGCTGTGCAAAATTGAGAGGCTTCTTTCAGAATCCCCTCCCCCCCCTATCTGAAAATACTCAACTTTAACGCTTTTTTTTTGATTGCAGCTACTGGAAAACGGAAGCCTCGCCGTCCAACAACAATGAGCACGAGACGCCGGCAGACCTGCTCCGGAAGGTCAGTGTGTCGCGAAAGGAGTCCGGCACCCACGTCGACACCGTCGTCACCACCATTGACGGCCAGCGATACGACACTCGTGAGCTGGACACCGACCCGGACTTTAGTGAGACCGCCGAGTGGGCGTTCCCGATTTTTCAGATTTCTAGGAAGTATCCGAAGACTATACTGAGCAGGGTAGGCACGCCGAGCTGGAAATTGGAGCCTAGATGCTAATGCTCATTTTCAGCTAACGTACAACATCTTTCAACAGTCCAAATTGTTCCGGATATTCAAGGTGTCGCCGATCAAGTTTTTCAACTTTTTCCACGCCCTCGAGAAGGGCTACTGGGAGATTCCATGTAAGTCGCGCCGCCTCGCCAGCCAGCTAGCCATCACTGCAATCGCACGTCTTCAGACCACAACAGAATCCACGCGGCCGACGTGCTGCACGGCTGCTACTACCTGTCCGTTCATCCAGTCCGACCGCAATTCGGTGTTGTCAAGAGCCCGGACTCGCTTCTCCCGGCGCCGCAGCCGCCTGCAGCGTCCGTCATGTCCAAAATGAGCACACTCGAGTTGATGGCTCTATTCACTGCGGCTGCCATGCACGACTACGATCATCCGGGAAGGACGAACGCGTTTCTGGTGACGGTCGAGGATAAAAAGGCGCGTTTCTTTCACGGTGTAGCCATTGATACAGTGCTGGCCATAAAGAATGCGCGTGGGCGTTTTTTTGGGATAACTTTGCTGAAACTGCTCCGATCGGTCTAAATTTTTTTGGAAGTGTTAAAATTGACCTGAGTAACAAAATCAGTGAGTTGCAGCTCATAATTATAGATATTCCAGAAGTTATCCCAAAAAAAAAACACTTGTGCGCATTCTTTATGGCCAGAACCTGCACTGGCCATAAAGAATGCGCGATCCGAGGTTTTTTTGGGATAACTTTGCTGAAACTGCTCCGATCGGTCTGAATTTTTTTGGCAGTGTTTAAACTGGCCTGAATAACGTATTCAGCAAGTTGCAGCTCGAAAATATAAATATTTCGAAAGTTATCCCAATTCTTTATGGCCAGTACTGTAGCAATTGATTCTCTTCTACAGTACTGGCCATAAAGAATGCGCGCTGGCGTTTTCTTGGAATAACTTCACTGAAAATCGATATTTTGTTGTGAAAATTCTACTGTAGTTGCGGAACACCCTCACGGCAACTTGCAGAAGCATTTCAAACCAGAAGTTCGCTTAACTTGAAGCAGCGTGGGCGCGAGGCACTTTTGGAGTCCATGCCCCACGCCGTTGCCAAGCTGTTATCGATGCAGAAGGGTACCCAACGAAGCATTGAACATTTTGAAAGCGTATTTTAAAGTTTTCGTTTCCTAAAATTGTTTTTAAAAGTTTCAAAAAAATGCATTTTCCCGATTTTCTCAAATTTTCGATTTTTTCCAAAACTATTTATATCTCCGAGCTCCAATTCACTAAATACGTTACTCAGGGCTGTTTTAACACTGTCCAAAAAATTTCAGACCAATCGGAGCAGTTTCAGCAAAGTTATCTCAAAAAAACGCCAGCGCGCATTCTTTATGGCCAGTACTGGCCATAAAGAATGCGTGCTAGTTTTTTTTTGGGATAACTTCCAGAATATCTACATTCACAAACTGCAACTTGCTGAATGCGTTATTCTAGTCAACTTTAACACTTCCAAAAAAATTTAGACTGATCGGAGCAGTTTCAGCAAAATTATCACAAAAAAACGCCCGCGCGCATTCTTTATGGCCAGTACTGGCCATAAAGAATGCGTGCTAGTGTTTTTTTGGGATAACTTTCAAAATATCCATATTCACAAGCTCCAATTCACTAAATACGTTGCGCTAGCCAGCTTTAACACTTCCAAAAAAATTTAGACTGATCGGAGCAGTTTCAGTAAAGTTATCCCAAAAAAACGCCCACGCGCATTCTTTATGGCCAGTACCAGTACTGCAGAACTAGAAAGGTGGGGGGACACTCGAAACTTCATCGTTTCCAGGCGATTCTCTACAACGACAGAAGCGTTCTGGAGAACCACCACGCCGCGGAATCATGGAAATTGCTGTGCAAACCTGAAAACCACTTCATCGAGAACTTGGATCCGGCTGAAATGAAGCGGTATGCGTTAGTTTGGCCTTCGAGCTGAAAATTTGCATTTTCAGATTTCGATACCTCGTACTGGAGTACATCCTTGCCACCGACCTAAAGCAGCATTTTGAGATCATAATGACGTTCAATGATCGGATAGCTGACATGGATCTTCAAGTGGAGTCCGACAGACTGCTCGTCGGAAAGTTGCTCATCAAAATGGCCGACATCAACAGTCCGACGAAGCCATACGGGTTGCACAGACAGTGGACGGACCGGATTTGCGAAGAGTTCTACGAGCAGGGAGATGACGAGCGGCGGAGGGGTCTCGCCATCACTCCGTATATGGACAGGGGCGACGCGCAGGTTGCAAAACTGCAGGACTCCTTCATTGCTCACGTTGTCAGTCCGTTGGCGCAGGCTATGCATGAGGTTGGTTGCAGATGCTCCATTTGGAGAGCCAATGTGCTCAAAGTGCACTTTTAAGCGAGCGATCTCTGCTCTAAAATTGTCTGACATTAAAGCAATAATGAAGCTCTTTTTCAGAGCGGTCTCCTTCCAATTCTTCCCGGTCTGGAGACGTCTGAGCTCATGATAAACATGCAGCACAATCACCGAAAATGGAAGGAAGAGATTGAGATTGAAACGGCGGCCTACGACCCGACAACGACGTGTAACGGTAGGCAGAGCTCTCCGATGGAAAAGTCTTCTGGAATTTCAGGCGGATCTGTAAATGGGGTGATAGAGGAAGAGAGCGCGAGCACGAGTGATAGCCCAGACCCACGGAGAGACTCGCCGTCCCTTGATTCGGAGATCAGTCAGGTGAGTCTTGAATTCCCCTTTTTGAGCTTCTAAATGAAATAGTGTTCGTGTGTGTGAGTGGGCATATTCACGAAAGCGGCGAATTTTCGAGGAAAGAATGTTTGAAAAATGCTGAAAATTTCAGCCAAATTCAGAAACTTAAACTCCTTGCCGCTTTCAAGAATATTCCCAATTGGTGTGCGGTGTTGATAATGTTTAAATGGAGTGTTGGTGGAAATGCGCTCCATTGAGAACCCAATATTTTTTTAATTTTGGGCTTCTGCGTACCGCCCGAGATACATCAATTTTTTTCTCGTTTTACACGATTATTTTTCTGAAAATAAATTGAAATTCACGGTATTCTGTAAGCCGAAAAGCTGTTTTTTTTTTCAAAAAATTGCGCAAAATTCGACGCAACTCGTAATTCTGCCTTTCGCATTTCACTGGATGTTCACTAAATTCTCAATTTTTCAAAATTTTCAATTTTTTTTTTCCAAAAATATTAATAGAATTAGGAGGTAAAGGTTTGCGGCTGGCTAATTTAAACATCTTTTTCTGCCAAATCAATTTATAAAATCGATATTGATCAAGAAACCTTTGCGCTTCTAGTCGCGTTTTGCGGAATATTAAAATCGGTTATTTCGGCTTCCAAAATACTGCGAAAAGTGCATGAAATAACGTTTAATTTATCCCCAATTTTTCCCCAAAATTTTGTCAATTTTCAGTGAGCTCCCAACCCTGTTTGGCCGTCTGCATCTCCCTCTCCGCTACGCTCTATCTCCCTCTCTCTCTCTCTCCGTCTTTAAACATACTTACTACCTCTATTTTTTTATTTCCCCTCTCCCTAGCTTTATTAGTGCACACTTTTTTGCCCGTTTCTATTCATTTTCAACAAAAGAGTAAAATTCAGGTACCTTTCACCATTTGCTGCAGTATTATAGCCGAAGAGGAATATGTCTGAAAATCCCCGTTTTGCCTCTATTCTTTTTGTCCAGCTCTTGCGGATCTCCATCCGATGTTTTCTGTATTCTTTCGGGTTTAATTGTTCTTTGCCACCTTCTTCCTTTTTTTTCTCTTCGCTATCTTTCCTCTCATATTAAGAAAATTCGATTGATTGATCACAACAATCTAGGGTAGCCTTTTCACTAAGCTTCGTCCCCCTTCCCCGAAGTTGTCATAGAAATGTAAAAAAAAAAGAAGCACAAACACACGCACACACAACGTTCCATCTCATTCTTGCCAACACCATTTGCTCGGAAATTGAGAGCATTTTTTATTTGAAGAACTGCAAATTCTGACAATATCTATCTAAAACTAAGGTTTTCTAATTCATTTTTTTGTCTAATATCTCTTTTTTTTTGAGATTTCTTGTCCACTTCGATCCGTGTGTTTTTTTAAATGCATTCTTCCTCCATTTACCCATTGTACATGTTCGGTCTGAATGAAAAGTTTCATTTATGCGCTGGCCACATCGTTTGAATTCTCCATGGATAATTTGATGTCGTTTTAGTGTGCTCAGAAGCAAAAACTTGAAGGGAGCCTGATTATCACGACTTCTTTAATATATTTTTTAAAAATTACGTTCGTTCTGTTGAATGAACGGCAGGGTGAATGGTTCCCGTCTTGAATTGTTGGAGGCTGGATCGGGATCCGAGACGATTGTAGATCTCGGTGAGTTTTATCGCTACATCATCTGAAGTCCGCATACTGTATGGAATCTGGCGTGGATCTGACAAATTTATATTTTTCTCTCTAAAATAATACCTTAAAATACACCGAATTAGGTGAAATTTCAAATCTGCCGCCTTCAATTGGATGCTTTCTCCATCCGGTCGTTATGTATTTCTTAGCCTTAGCCTTCTCCTCCATTGTTCTGGATCACGATTCTTCAGCATGCTGACGACCATATTCTTGAGGACAGCGCTGCTTCCAATTTCACAGCTCTCTTTAGCTCGTGTACAGCTCGTGTACTCGTGTACATTGACCGTCGTTGTGGTGCACACGTCGAACCCAGAATATCCAGGCATTCTCGACGGGGTTCAGATCCGGCGGGACACTCTTCTGAAGGATCCGGAAGTACTTCTCGAAGCGCAATTCTCTATGCCACGTGGAACCCCTGGAAACAACATGACTACGCGACGTTTGTGACGCTTCAGCTCAGCCCGTCGGCGACATTGCCCCGAGTGATTTTTATCATTTTTTGACCAACGTGCTCTTATGCTCGCAGCCGAAAAAAAAACCATTTCAGAGAGAAACATTTTAAGGTTAAAGGAAGATATAGGAGGATCGGTATTGCACCAACCGACGATCATGATGGTATACTGAAAGCATTATCTGATACATATTTTTATTAAGTTATATTTAATTTTTTTTTTAATTTCTATAAGGTAAATTGTGAAATATGACGCTTTTTCGATTTTAAAAAATCAAGGTATATCTATGTGGAGCAGTTTTTTTTTGAATTTCAATATCGGGAAGCTGCTGCTGGAGCCACAATAGCACTTTTGAAAGAAAGACTAGCTATAAATTATGCCATTGTAATATCTCTCCTCCAATCTATTTCCTTTGCCTGACGAGTTTAGTAATCTAAAACAAAATATTCGCAAAATTCTTGAATTGCTGTGCTTAGCATACCTTTGCATTTAACACATTTTTGGTCTGAACCAAACACTTCCATACAAAGTTCCCTTTCACGAACGACCCTTTCCTCCTAATAAGTGGTAATCGTATTCTATCGCTGAAAAAAATGAAAATAGTTGGGAAGCCCGCTATCATTGTGTCTCTTCAGTACTTTGGTTCCTAGGCACCCACTCATCTCCAGTGTACACCTCATTTTCGACGAAGCTCCGCGCCAATTCGTTGCCATCTTCGTATTTATAAGAGTTTGGAAAAGAATGAAGAGGAATATCATCGATGTCATGGCTGAAAATTTTTCAGTAATGATGAATATGTCAAGAAATGGATAATAAGCAATTCAAAGTGACAAAGTGCAAACTGTGCAAAATTTGCGCTGAAAGTATTTGAATTTTCTAGGCATACTTGAAAAGCGGATTGCGAATTCGGGTTTCAACATTTTCCGTTCATTAAACAAACATTCCATAATGACGTATAAACATGTTCTTTCATAATAAAATAATTTAAAAATTGTGTGAGAAGTGATAAGCAATTCTTCCAAGATCATTTGAAAATGCTGGAAAAAAATACTGCAAAAATCTTGGATTATCCTTCACTTCAATAAAATTTAATGGTATACTCTCTGACATATTTTTATCGAATGGGGGCCGGCAGAAAGAAAAATTATTTGAATTCGAAGAAGCTTTTTGTGGAATTCAAAAAAGCGTCAAACATTCTTCATAAATATTGGTGAAACAGATGGATCAAAACGTATTTAACGAAGAGCAGAAATCAAGATTTTCTTTTTTTGATGGCGTTTTGATGATATTAATGAACGGATATACCTTAAAACTTATGGGAATATTCATGAAAACGACAAAGAAAAAGGGAAACAACTTATTTAAAAATTGAAGGTGACTTAATCGGTTAGAAAATTTATAAAAAATCGTTTTTTTTTTTTAACGTAAAGCTTGGTTACTCTCAACAATGTTCCGCCTTACATTTCGATGCCGACATTCAACTAACGTGCTCATTTCAGCAGTAGCCAGCTTTTCCTAGAATTTTAATTCGCGCCGCCTGGCAAGTGTACTTTTCTTAAGTTCTCATATGGATTGGGGCACTTAAAATTTCCCCTTTTATTTAAATTTTGCTGATTTTGAGAAGAATCCTTCAAAAAAATGCTTTATAGCCTTTGAAAATCGATTATACACGCATGATTTTGCTCCTGTACTGAGTGCTTTTTCAATATACTCTTTCCGTCTTTTTAATAAAAAAAAAGAAAAACTCACACAAAGTTCACATTATCCAATGGTCCCCCGTAATACGTGGCATTCGACATATTGACATCGTTGCTTATGCCTGACGTATCTGTTGATATAGACAGAAACGAGGAAGTAGTTAAACTTCTATGCGCCATTGTGATTTTTCTGCAATTACATTGATGAAAGGCGAAATCATTGGTCGGTTACACATGCCTTGGAATGTTGTAATAGTCCAGAAACTCTTCTCTTTCAATATTCGCTTGAGACCTTCTATCGCTTATAGATTTCAGATTGGTGTAATGATCGTAATGACCGTTTAATTTCAGCAGAAGTTCCTTGAATGTTGGGCGATGCTCCGGGTTGGTTTTCTAAAAAAAAACATTTTTTTGGTTAATTCGAGAAGCATTTTATAAAAATAAAAATTTCGCTCAACACTTTCTTAAAAGTCAGTTAAAATTCTTTTAGAAATGTGGGCACCTGGCACCTCTATAAACACGATCGTTGGGAGAATCCTAACAGAGAAATGTCACAAAAGAGAAAACTTCAACGATAAGTCTCTCAAGAGTTAGAGGCCCGCTGCAATTCATGGAGAGAAGGATAGTTTTTCGACAAGCCTTTCCATTCCGGAAAACTATTGATTTTGAAGATGTTACAAAAGAGACAAATATCGTCTGAACGGCACAAGACCTCAAAAGACGTTATTTCGACGTTCAATTTTTTTTCTTGTTGCCTTCTGAATAAGATAGAAAATGAAAAGAATCGATGGAACACAGGAAGCACTGGAAAATTCAGTATTAGTCCAAAAATATACAAAAATGCTTAAAATCAATTAAAAAATATTTATCGCGGTTTAAAGGCGCACAAAATTAGAGTAGCAAGCTTAAATTGGTATCGCATGCACCATAAAAATCGTACAAAATTTTATTTATATTTTTCAATTGAAATATTTTTATTAACGCCATTGTCAACATCCCAGGCAGCAATTTTTGATATCTTTCAAACTTTCTTTCACTTTTGCAAAGTTTTAAATGAGCTTATTCTTTTTGAAGATTGTTTAATAGACTATTTTGCCTAGAATCTTCCACAAGACATTTCTCAAAAAACATACCAAACACCACGCAATAGTTTCACAGATCGAATTTGATTTGCATTCGCTGAGATCATATTTTCTGTTGTTGTGCAATTCCTGAGGCAATTTATTAATTATTTTCGAAAAACAATCGTTTTCTAGTGCTCACCAAAAAGATTCGTTGACCATCCGCACATTCCTCTGTTGGCTTTCCAATAACCAAGACCAACATTAGATGTCCGAAGGAATAAACCTCCGATTTTTCCGTGTAGACTTCTTGTATCGTTTCAGGCGCTGAGAACTCTCTCGTTCCCCGGCTGAAATTTGATTACGTCACAAATTATCAGAAGCAAGAAAAGCGTACTATTTTCGTTTGGTTCCATGTGCACACGACATTCCAAAGTCGCAAATTTTCAGAGAGAGATGCTCCAGGTGTACTCCGTTGCAATAGGAGCAAAGGAAATAGGTCTATAAATGATAGGAGATTGAAAATTAGACACACCTTTTCATAAAAAATTTTATTATCGGATTTATGAATTTTTTTACTAGAAAATTCTGAAATGGCCTATTTCAGCTTCAATAAAATATTTATTTTTTAAATGTTATCTAGAAAACTAAGACTATGACGAAGCAAATCGGTCGTCTTTCGTGGAAGCTTTTCGTCTCGTCTTGCATTCGTCTTACGTCATCAATTAAAATGCGTGTGAACGAACACAATGTCTATCTCTGCGTCAGACGAATTCTAGACAATGACGAAGACGAGACGAGACGCTTTTATTTTGTCTTTCGTGGAAGCCTTATGGAAAACTATTGCGTCTCTATTAACAGTGATGCTGCATACCGTATCCCGTATTTTGACATCATTGTATGTTCCTTCCGGACACAAACATGGTTTTTCCTTGACTAGCACATTCTGCGCTTTCACATCTCCATGATAGTGTGTCAGATTCAGTTCGCAGAGAGTTCTGGACAACGCGTGGCACCATTTGAATACCCTTAATGTTTCCACTTTCACTCCACGCTCGTGTAATTGAAATACAAGTTCGGCGAGGTTGGGTCCGGCGCAGTACTCCATGATCATTCCGTGGAATGGCGCCGTGTCGCAGATTCCATAAATACGGATGACGTTTGAGCAGTTGTTGAGAGCCGCAATTACACTAGCTTCGCGACGAATTTCTTCTGAAATATGTAATATGTGGTTTTCCTGAATTTTCCGAACTCTTCTGTCTGAATTCTTGACTTCTATATCTACACGTGCTCACAACGCTACTGTAGCTCAACGGAGCGAAGACCCTCCAACTTCACACTTTTTGCACTGACATGCGCGTTTTTATCAGTAGATGAGAGTTGAGTCATTTTTTCCGGTCATGCAAATAACCAGCCCCCCGATGCTCACGTTTTTGCTGCCGTCACTTCCGCGAGCTACACCAAGCATTCCTTCCTGATATTTCAAAAATTTGAAGATTGCTTGCAAAAGTTTTTAGACCCGTTGACCTTTTTTCGACGGAAAATTCAGTTTCGTACATCTCGTCGCGTGGCGCTGGCGCTGTAGTTCGTTATAGAATTTGGATGTTGCTTGTAGAACATTAGGTACTTCCGATTTTCAGTTCTTCCATGTTAATCAGTATATTTTTCCATTTTTTCGCCGAGCAACTTAATCACTCTCAAAACAAGCCATTTTCA
Source organism: Caenorhabditis inopinata (assembly GCA_003052745.1). Classification (NCBI taxonomy): domain Eukaryota; kingdom Metazoa; phylum Nematoda; class Chromadorea; order Rhabditida; family Rhabditidae; genus Caenorhabditis; species Caenorhabditis inopinata. The sequence goes on along the minus strand of AP018152.1, from coordinate 3,302,988 downwards.
GCTAAATCATCAAGTAAATCTATATTCTAGCCCAAGAGCTTCATCATGTCTGAAACTCCTCTATAGGTTTGTAATAAGGATTTCACGAAAGACGAAATAATCGCCTGGCGCAGAGATTGTAGCGCATGGTGTTGGTGCACATGTATTATAAATTTTTAAAAAAGTTAAAAAAAAAGACGATCGATTTGTTTCATCTTTCGTGGAAGCCTTATTAACGTGCAAAGCTCTTTGAAAACTTTGAAAAAGAAAAAAAATTTCGTTAAACTCCTCTATGGGTTGTAACGTGTAAGGCTTCCACTAATGACGAAATAAGACTGTCTCGTCTCGTCTTCGTCATCGTCTAGAATTTGTCTGGCACAGAAATTGACATTGCGTTGGTGCACATGTATTTTAAATTTAAAAAAAAGAGACGAAGACGAGCCGAAAGGATTCCACAAAAGACGACCGATTTGTTTCGTCTTTCGTGGAAGCCTTAGTAACGTGCAAAGCTCTTTGAAAATCTTTGAAAAAGAAGAAATTTTCATTAAACTCCTCTATGGGTTGTAACGTGTAAGGCTTCCACGAATGACGAAATAAAACTGTCTCGTTTCGTCTTCGTCATCGTCTAGAATTCGTCTGACACGCAGTGATAGACATTGTGTTGGTAAACATGTATTTTAGTTGACCACGTAAGACGAACGCAAGACGAACTGAAAGACGAAGCCTTAGCAACGTGCAAAGCTGTTTGAAATCATTGAAAAATAAAAAAATGGCATTGCTTAGTTTTATTATTCAAATATATATTTTTTTGTATTAAATTCTTATTTTATCATTTTTATATTTTTTTTATTGATTTTTGAACAAAATTACCTTTCTCCTTAACTGTGTACTCTCTTATGGATCTTTTGAGCACGGCGTCCTGAAAAAAAATGGAATCATTACACAAGGGAAACCAAAGAAAAACTTCTTACATGACCCTTATAGAATACATGGAAGACGTCGGCAAATCCTCCACCTCCCAACTTGAATTGCTCCAAATATTCCCATTTCAATTCGAGATCATCTTGCTTAATTTCGGACAGCTCTACGGAGCTCAGGCGGAGCATCTGGACGAGATTGTGGCGGAGAAGGGTGAGAGCGGAATGGTATAGGAAATGGCAATTGTGAGGAATAGAACTGGTCGGTCTGTCAGCTGATAAGAACTGCTGTATTGATTGATTTTAATAAGTGCCACCTCTAGGGGCTCCTTCTTCCTGCTATGACTATGGCTGATATTTTTTTTTTATTAATGGGATGACTTTAGGCTATCAAAATGCCATTTTTTAAGAGAATGGAAGGAAGTATCGCTTTCAATTTGATAACCTTGCAATTTTACGTCATGAAATTATCAGCAACTAAAATTGGTGGTGCATAACAGCGCCGTGCAGTGGTTGGTATCAGGAAGCAAAAAAAAAGTAGAATGCACGGATGTTATGTTTTCAATTTATTGAATGCGAAAAAGACAGACAGAATAATAAAAGAGGAACGGAAAGTTTTAGAAATAAAAGTGAAAAAAAAGTGACTCGTACTCATAATGTAGCTTTTTTGATTATCGTGGAGAGGAGGAAGCGCGTTTTACTCTTGTTTCGCCGCCACTTTTGCGACTTTTTTCACCAGATATGCATTGTTGAAGAAACTGGAAAACAGAACCAGGAATGAGGCGTAAATGCCAAAGCTGAGAGCCAGATTATCGTATGATTGTTGGCACATCTGAAAGAAAACGATAAGTTGAGAGGATTTTTCAGGTATACTTGGTATGTCAAAAATGAATCATCAATTTCATCATCACCTTTGATTATTCAAAAAAAAGTACTCAATTGTAAGCCTCTTGCGAAAATTTTATTGTTAGAAAAGTATATTTCTACTCACAAAGTCACAAAAGAAAACAGAAAGATAAACAAATTTTTCTTACAAGGGAACCTCGAATAGAAATCCTCCTAACTTTTTTTTTAAATTTGACCACAGGTACTTTCGACTACGGGAAATTCAGTACACATAGTGGCTATCTGCGCAAACTTCTGGAAATCGAGATATTTCGATCTGAAAATCCGGAGCTCTGCGCCCTATCTTCGCCTCCTTCCTTCGCCTTCTTTCCTATATACATTCCATGCTGTATAAAAAACAAGCAGCGGTGGCCGAGGGGTAAAGAGGGGGATGCGAGTATATTAAGTGTGGGTTCGGTTTCGCTTCACGGCGAATTTTTTTTCCGCATTTCTGATTTTGCTTTTTTTTCAATTTTCAAAATTTTTACAGGATCATGATAAAAAGGATGAAACAAAACCTTTATGATCTGGCTTTCCAGACTCAGAAAAGTTTCTTGTTTTTCCTGTTTATTTTTATTCCTGTCATGATAGATGTTGAGAAAGTTTTTGACTATGGCATCGATAAGTCAAAAAGGACTTATTCAAAGAATACCTTCATCAAATGTTTCGTCATGATGTGCGAACTGTGACATGTTACGACCAAATTTGATGCTTTGTAGTGGCCTTTTTTGGGGAACTTTCCACATTTCTGTTTCAACGTCACGAACAACTTTGGATGAAGTCTCCCATCGGCAGAAATCAACGGAAGCACTGTATAAGAATTGGTCGTGGAAGACACATTCTGGACGACACCATTAATATCTTTCGATCCTGTGAAGGCCAAAGTTCTTGCATTGTTCATCTCCAGCTGAAATCCGCTTTGATCAGCGTTGAAGACGTTGGATTTGGGATACATGGAAAGGATTTGATTGGTCTCTTTGACGAAATCCTTGCATGTATTCTCGATTTTGGCCTTGATTTCTGTGCCGGACACTCGCTACGAACTTCGTGATTTTCCGGGATGATAGTCCAAATCCTCGTTGCCATTTCCAAACCAATCATCCGGAGAAACAAATTTGATATTCATCTTATTTCGATTGATGATATCCACAATCAGAAATCGAAGTGTGGCATCATGGAGAACCTATTTTTCTTCCAAGATATGTCTATGCTCATTGGAAATGTCTTCCAAAGAAGCCTTGCCTGGACGGAGAGGATTCCACTTTTGCCGATTTCCTTCTCGAAATTCTGAACTCTGCTGCTGATGGATTTTGTGTCTTTTTGTCCACGACCAATTCTTATACAGTGTTTCCGTTGATTTCTGCCGATGGGACACTTCATCCAAAGTTGTTGTTGACGTTGAAACAGAAATGTGGAAAGTTCCCCAAAAACGGCCACTACAAAGCATCAAATTTGATGGTAACCTGTCACAGTTCGCACATCATGACGAAACATTTGATGAAGGTATTCTTTGAAAAAGTCGTTTTTGACTTATCGATGCCAAAAGATGCTCTACTTTTGGTGACATAGTCAAAAACTTTCTCAACATCTATCATGACAGGAATAAAAATAAACAGGAAAAACAAGAAACTTTTCTGAGTCTGGAAAGGCAGATCATAAAGGTTTTGTTTCATCTTTTTTATCATGATCCTGTAAAAATTTTGAAATTTGAAAAAAAAAGCAAAATCAGAAATGCGAAAAAAAAATTTGCCGTGAAGCGAAACCGAACCCAGACTTAATATACTCGCATCCCCCTCTTTACCTCCACAGGTAAAGCGCGGTAGGCGAACTGTGGGTGAATCGTAGGCGAATGAACGCTAATAGGCGAGCGATGGGTGAATCATAGGCGAACATACGCTAATAGGCGAGAAATAGGTGAGCGGTGGGTGAAGGGGCGCAGCAAGCAACCGCTGTAGACGAAAGGTAGGTGAATAGCCGCTATAGGCGAAGGGTAGGCGAACGGTAGGCGAGTGGCTGGTGAACAGCCGCAGATAAGTGAATGGTAGGTGAATGGTTGGTGAACATTCCAAATGCGATTTTTTCCGAAAATACAAAGTTTTCAAATCAGTGGTTTTTATTCAGTTCCTATAAGGAAACATGATGGTTTCAATTAAAAAGCATCAAATTGGAGAATCCGTGCAGGATTATGACGACTTCTCTAGTAGGATGCTTCAATCATCTTTCAACCAGATTTCAGAAGCTTTGAACATTTCAGAACTTTGAAGTTTTCTTGGAACGGACTGCAAATAGGGTTAAACTAGGTGAAAAACAGGCTAAAAATAGTCAAGCTTGTACTGCAAAACTATTAGTTTCAACGGAAACGCGTTAAAACCGGTATTTCACACAAAATATTAAAGCTTGTATATATATTTTTTTCTTAATGCTTGCTCCAACTAATTTGATATATCATCACACGCACTAATTAGCTGGACAGCTTTGCTTGTATCGGTTATTCTTTGGGGGAATCACGACGATTCACGACTTTTTGAATATAGAAAATTCTAACGAAGCAGTCACACGAAATGCGCCAAGATCCAGAAACACGTCAGCAAATTCTTTTGCGCACAAATTTACATGAGATTTTCGAAAAGATTTTATATCTTTTTTTTGCTTATTTATGACGTCTTTCTTTTTTCCTTTTTTTTCAATAATGTTTTATTTAAAATAAAAACTTGCATAAACTGTTTCCGTGCGAAATAGCCAAAAAAATTAATCTAACCTCGAATTTAAACATTTTTCGGTGTTTTCCTTATTTTGTATTAATGCTAATGCTAATCGCATTTTCTTGCAAAAAGAAAATTTAATAAATTTTGGAACGGCATGATTTTTAAATTTTCTAAAATTCGGTGGCATATCGTTGTTCTCCGTTGTATGCGGTATATGTGTAGACTGGATAATACCCATTTTTATCGTAAAAATTCGCTTTGTAAACATATTTATTCGTAGAAGATGTTGTACAAGCGCTCAGCTTCAGCATTTTCACAAGTTCACCTTTTAGAAAAATTGATTTAAATTTTTTTTGCGGTACCTACATTTAATGTTGAAATTGATTATTTTTAATTTCAGGAAAATGCCGAACAAGAACAAAATATGGAGACGGAGAGGATGGAGACCGTTTGCTCAAAAAGTTCAAACGCCGATTCCACAAGTAAGCCTTTAAAAAAATCAACAAAAAATATTATTGCTAAACTTTCAGAAATCCTATGTTTCGGCGTAATGAACATTCAATTGAAGATTCATTACTGCTGGTTCAAAACGAAATAAGAGATGCCACAGAAACAGACTGAAAGGAGAACACCGACGATTCAAGCGGATAAATGTAAAATGTGTAGTTTCACACCTTTATTTTTTTCAAAATTTTTTTCTAAATGTTTTTTTTATTTTTCAAATTTTTGTGTTTTTGTTGCTTAATTTTTTTGAAATAAATTTAATTGATTCAATTTACCTGTTTTCTTATTATCCAGTAACGAAAAACGAAAATCCGGGGTGGGTGCTGCCCGATTTTTTTATACGACCGCTAGTAGGCGAAGAATAGGCGAGCTGTAGGCCGCTAATCGCCGACCGATTGTTCTCTTTTCACCTGCCAGCGGCCTACAGGTAACCGACCGTTCGCCTACCGCGCTTTACCTGTGCTCTCGGCCACCGCTGTTTGTTTTTTATACAGCATGGAATGTATATAGGAAAGAAGGCGAAGGAAGGAGGCGAAGATAGGGCGCAGAGCTCCGGATTTTCAGATCGAAATATCTCGATTTCCAGAAGTTTGCGCAGATAGCCACTATGTGTACTGAATTTCCCGTAGTCGAAAGTACCTGTGGTCAAATTTTTTAAAAAAGTTAGGAGGATTTCTATTCGAGGTTCCCTTGTTAGATATTCATGAAAGAACAATTGTTAAATTTGTATGAAATAAAATATAAAATGAAAACAATCTTTTCTGGAGATCGCTCGCCATTTAATTTAATTCAATTTTTGAGAAAAATCGAATAATTTTCAAATTTTCGAAAAATTATTCAGAAACTACGACACTCCGAAATTACTCACAAGTGCACACTTTATTTTCGTAAATCTACACCAAATATTTGAATTTCACATTTAAATTTTCTAGGTTACAGACAAATTTTAACCATTTTTCCCTCTTTGCATTGATGCTTTTTTCAAGGAAGATACCGGTCTATATTAATTAATTTTGGTGCTATTTTAGTCGAGGAGCCACCGGTCTTTGCGCGATTTCGGTCAGTTTTTGTTCGGAAAAAAATCAAACAAAATTCTTGCGGGGATCCTCTCGTTTTTCGCAAATTTCAGGGATTTTTTTTTGTTTTTTTTTTCTGAGAGCAGCGTCGTTTGCATTTTTACTAATTTTTATAAGCAAAATAGAAAGGCAAAACAATTTTTGGGAACATCGGAACATTTTTGGGCTATTTTCGTCGGGTATAATACTATTTTTATAACTTTGCGTACCGTAATCGTGAAAAATAATTATTTTCGAAACTTGCGATGTAGTATTCAGAATAGCCTTAATTAGTCAGTAACTGTGAGCATGAGCGTTTTTTTAATACTTTCATGGCGCCTTGTTATTGAATTTTTGTCTCCCGAAACTTCAATTACGCTTAAATAAGTTGTGTTTTTTTTGTTTTCATTAAATATATATAAATTTTAAAAAAATTAAAGTAAAATAAATGGATTTTTCATTAAGAACTCCAATGCGGTACGGCTAAGCTCACCTAACTAAGGGATTCACACATGAATTCAGGGTTACTGAATCACTGAATCAATGTAAATCTAAGAATCCGTTCTATTGCATTTAACATAAAAATAATGATTTTCTATTACAGATTTCCCATTTCGTCCTTCGAAAAAAAATGTCTCACCTCTCCATTAAGTTTCAAGTAGAGCACGATGCAGGAGATGCTGACACCAATGAGCATCTGCAGCGTTTGCAGGAAGGTGACAGTCATCGAGACTATTTTTGGTAGACGATATCCAACAGAGGTGATGGCGTAATACGTGTACATGATCGAATGAACGAAATAGTTCATGAAGATGAACCAACGTCCAGGTGCTGTCAGCTCGACAGCTGAAATTTCAAAGGTTAATATGTACTGTGCTCTCTTTTGCAAGTCAACGGTAGGCAGCGTGAAAAAACAGAACTTCGCCATGGCGTGCACGCTGTCAATCAAGCTTAACAGGATCATTTTTTTGGTATTGTCCCCAGAAGTAAGGCTTCCACGAAAGACGAAACAAATCGGGCTTTCGTGGAATCCTTTCGTCTCGTCTTGCGTTCGTCTTGCGTCAGACGAATTCTAAATCTGGGCGGGTTGCTTCCAGCACTCGCTCCCAAGAAACGATGCCTTTCAGCGGTTTTTCTGAGTAATGAGCCCCTTGGCAAGTTTCCAAAACTGTTGTTCCCTCCTTTCTAGCTCCATCAGTCTGCTGTCCTTCTTATTCTTTCCTTTTCCCAAACCTTTCGTAATAAGTACTTTAGTCATTTGTGAATTTTAAATGGTTGTTTCCCTATTCTCCTTTTTTTTCCCGATTCGTCACTCTTCATCCTCGTATTTTATGGGGATTCTCGTGTTGCTTTTCGTCCAGTTTCTATGGAGATTTCCCCACCTCCCACCACCGCCCCTAGGCCCGACCCTGCCCATCGCCTCTGCCCTCTCCATCCTCTTTCACAAATGTTTGTGATGAATGAGGGATTGGTTGGAGAGGTGACATGAGAAGGCAGAATACGAGGAGACAAGCGTCGAATGTATCCACAAAGGAAGAGAAGCGGGGGGACATGACCAAGATCGCTTAAACCCGAGGATACGGAGTGCGTTTAGTTGAGGAAAGTCGGCGGGCCAGTTGCTGGAAATGTTGATACGACAAATCAATGAACTGCATCACACTAGAATGAGGTGTCGTGTGACGTGATTTGATAAGAGGCAACCTGCCGTTTGGACGAACAAAGGCAAAGATCAAGGTACATACTTCTCTTTTGGGAGAAATATACCATAGAAAGAAGGACAGAATTTTCTTGTGACTGACTCGGTAGAGGCTTCCTCTTCGGCTCACAAAACTCAGCGCAATGAGGACGATGGTGCATTGCCGCCAGTCGGTAGCGCTGAAAATTATCGCCTCCCTCTCAAATCACTGCAAATTGGTTGTCTTGGTACGCCTATCGAATACGGAAACGACGGAGACAGATCAGTTGAACATCTTCAAATGATGGGCGTTCCAAATTCTGTGGAACAACCCTTCCAAAGCGGATTACATTCTGGAGAATGGAAGATAACAGTGTTCAGTGTGGTCTGCATCCAAATCTTCCAAAAAGTGGAGGAGAAATTCAATGTTTTGCTCCGAAAACCTAGACACCTATCCTTCCTTTAAAAATATTGCGAATCTAGCTGAAATTTAGAAGCCCACGCTCTCCGCTTTCAGCATGATTATCCCATGTAGACTACAAACTACACCTTTTCAATGTTTCCATAGTAGTATGCCATTCTTCACCTTTATGTGTATTTTATATTTGCCCAGACTATTTTCGCCACGTTGTGTGCTTGTCTGTTTGCCTTCGAAACACCCCCCCCCCCCCGCATCCAGCATCAGCAGCAGCGATCGGCTGTTTCTTGCCGCCGCCGGTTGCGTTATATGCGTGACGCCGCTTTGTTAGCCAATAAAAGAGCCAGAATACTAGTCTTCCTCTTTTTATTTCATTCTTTTTTTGCGCCTTTTTACGTCATCATCGACTACACTCAATTGAACGGAAGGGTGGGACACTTGGACAGAAATAGTGATTATGAAGGGCTGGCATATCACTGCCTTCTGCTTCTTAACTGCTATCATTAGAGATGTCTGAAGGCGGAGGGCGCGCAGGCAGGCAGGCTCGCAATTCATTCCTGATCTCATAAATTCGGCGCTGTAGGCGTTTAATTAAGATTTAAAACTTTCAGGCGTCACTACGTTAATGGGCGGACGTTCTGCGTCGCTTCTGGAAATTTTCTGAGATTCTGAAGCCGCTTAACAGCTCCGATGCGCCGCACTGTGGCACTGGCAAGTGATTTCAAGATTTTATAAAGAAACATTAAAGCCTTTTTCCATGAAAATGAGGCAAGATTGGTGAGAAACAGAAATTGAAAAATTGAAAATTGAAAGCCATATTCTAGCAGGGCTCTTTTTGCCGACACAAATGGTGGAGGGGGCTCTTAAAAATAAAATTCACAATCGCAGGAAAATTGAAAAAAAAATATTCGAATTTTCTAGTTCCCAACATTTATGGGATACAGTATCTTCGAAAGGTTCAGTGCAGGCGAGCCATTACGTAGTTTGGGCTCGGAGCCAAAAAACGGAACCTATTGGTCACTGGCCCTTGGTGGACAGCTAGCGGACCGCCGCTTGGCAGTCGAACTAACTAGGAGTCCTCGGCAGAAGTTGCATAATGGATTCTTAAATTTCCAGACTTTTCAAATCAATGAATTAAAAATACATCGTTTCTTATGGGGTAATTCATGAAAAGCACGAAAAACACTTTAATGCCAAAAAATGCATTTTTTTTTTTTGCATTGAAATGCTTTTCATGCTTTTCATGAATAACCCCATTAGCGGTATAGCTCTTCTAACAGCATAATAAAAACGATTAGGAGGGGGGCGGTGCGGTGACGAATGACTAACGGAAAACTGGAAATCTTTGGCTATATCTTGTCTATATACTTTGATCATGCCGTTTACGAACATTTATTCCCTGATCTCTCCTTCTATGTCCGGAGAGAAGAAAGCCATTTCAACGTAACCAAAACAGACAGACAGCGTTCTTTTATTCTCTCTTCAGCGGTTTTCTCCTCATCGTCTACAGTCTCCAGGTGTGATGGAATAAACGAGTGATGAGAGGAGAAAAAGCCGGAAAGAAGGAGCGATGGTGGTGGAAGGTATGATTCATACAATGCGCAATGTGCTTATAAGGCGCCTTCTCGAAAAGAAACAGCTCACCGGCGTGCCACGAGAGAATCAGAACAACGGCGTGATGATACCAGTGGAGAAAGATGACCGGCCGTTTTCGCAGCACCAGGAACATTGTGTCACCGAACTCGGCGATTTTCGATATGGCGAACATGCACGCCCAGAACGCGGCCGGAGAGTATGGATTCACCGCCAAACATATGGAGTCGATTAAGCCTCTACAATAGAGAAATGAAAAAGCGTTTAGCGAGAGCATCTACTCAACTGACCTTCGGAATACTGCATCGTAGAATTCGATGCCGAATCTCCAGGTACCGATAATACTAAACACTGCCAAGAATCCGTTCCATGCCAGCAACAGTGGGCGCATACTGCAAAAAATGAACTCGTTGTGAGTGGCGCTCTCCGATCTCATCGCGCGCGTGCTCTACCTCTTCGGCTTCCTCGGACTCATATATTTCTGGAGTAAATTCGTCGCAATGATGTAGGCGGCCGACAAGTACACCGACTTGAACCAGTGATTCTTGAAGAAAGTGTGCATCGCCAAGTCATCCCAGCACGACTCGATGGACCACGTGGAATCGTATTCAAATGGCGAGTAGAGAATCGTCTCGTTATTACCGCTCCACACTTTGAACCGTTTTGTCACACCGGCCGACATGGCTGAAAATGAAAGAGACATGAGGACACACTTTGAGGTCAAAGACACCTGACGGCTTTTAAAATAAAAATGTAAAAAGCGATTTTGGATGCCCTGACTGCAAGTTTCTCAGAATTCCCAGCTAGAAATATAATATTTAAATATGTCATTCAGGGAACCAGAATGCATCTGCTATTAGTGCTCCAGTCGCGTTCTATTCTGAACCAACAATGGCTGGTGTCTCCAAAAATACAAAAAGTAACGTGAGTCAGCGTAAAAAATCACAGAAAATGGAATGCGAGCGAATCGGGGGGATGAATCAGAACCGGAATGGAATCATTGCTCAGAGATGCCCGAAGAAGGAAAAGAAACGGGGAAAGCGCACAAACCGAAAGTTGATTTCAGCGTCTCACTACTATCACTAAATCAGAGTTTGTGTGTTGCATATCATCAAATAGCGAAAGGTCGTCTCGCCACTCACTGAAATTTCTCTCCGGGTTAGTGTGGCGTGAAAAAGAGGGAAATGGGTCGATGGAAAATGCAAATCGACGATCCCGGAATCCCGAAGAGAGTCTGGCTGCGCTAATAACGGTGAGCCAATAGGCTTTGTCAAAATCATGCGAAAAAAGAAACAAAAAGCGATATAAACATTTTTGGAATATTTACAGCGAGCAGCGCATTAAGATTTCTATAAAAAAAAACTGTTAAAAAATGAAAAATTTCGCGATATTCTCGAGATCGAATCGAGAAAAGAAAGTATTGAATAAAATGAAATTAAAACAATGTTTTGGAAAAAAGATTACACGTTTTATCAGTTGGCAACGTTGCAATATATCTATTTGTAAAAAATTGAGAAGCTGGCATTAAAAAACGCGGATCCGACAGCGAAACTAGTATCAAATAGATGGCGAAACAATGAAAAGGATCCAGAAAAAAACTGAGCGCTCCCACTTTCATCGGAATATTCGCCAAAACGAGAGGCGTTTAGCGTGTGGCGCTTCTCGAACCAGTCGTCAAGGTGGCGAGCGAATGGCAGAATGACGCGAAATTCAGATCCGCCTACTACTCCTCGTTCTCTTCTTCTCCACATCTTTACATAAGCAGTGTTCCTCCACCGCCACACACACCTCCTAATGCTACATGAAAAGTGCAGCAGCAGCAGCAGCAGAAGAGCCGGCAAGAGATTGTTGCGGCCGGCGGACGCGTAGAGAAGCGGCGGAAACATGCAACTGTATGGCGTAAAAATGATGGAAAACGTAATATCGGCTCTCGCTGACACCATTTTGATCTACTTTTGACAGTGAGCACGCTCAAGTTTTTAAATGAATTTGCGAAATTTCCGTGCTCCGAAAATCTGTAAGTAAACGAGCAGCCCAACGACTTGAAAACCTTTGATTTTTAATCTCTCTACAGCTGGTATAATACAGCGATATAATAGTTTTTGGTGTGTTAAATGTGACGATATTTATTGTTTTCCTATTTTTCTCATTTCTTTCTCGAATCGCCGCAACTGATCGGTTCGTAGACCACAGCATTTCGCAGTCACTCACTCGATAAGGCCGTTAGACAATTTGCCAAATTTCAGTTCGTTTCGATAAAAGTGAAGTATGAGCTGCACTCCCACCACCGGCAAACGCCCAAAAACGAAGAAAGTAAAGGCATTGGCAAGTATTGGAAGTGAAAACGAAGCGAAGCGGGGAGACCACCTCGGCGATCTTGGTCAATATTTGGCTCTTTCTTTCGTCTCTCCTCCTCCCTCGCTTCGTAGTAGAGACCGATCGTTCGGCGTGCAAAATGATGGGAACTCGAACTAAAGGACAACAAATAATGAATGGAAGGATAGTAAAATATGAAGGGAGAGAAATGGTTTTCAACGATATGATAAGAGAAAGTGATAAGAACTTGGTACTTGGAAGGAGAAATTTAAGAGAGTGGCAGCGGTGCGTCATCTAAAAAAATAGAAGAGCGAGATCGAACATCGGAAAAACAAAATAACTTTTTCATGACTAGCAGAGAGATTTAATATAAAAATAAAAAATTAAAAATTAAAGGAAAATCTGAAAATCAGTTCCACCGAATTAAAATTGCTCAGCAAAAGTATCCTTTATTGATTGCCGATCATTCATTTCAGCATCATTTTCTTCGGTGTCCTCCACCTGTGGCACTGTTTCAGGTAATTCCTCGTCTTCTATATCGTTTTCTTCGGTTTTTTCAGCTTCTTCATGCTCTTCAGTGCCATAATCGTCGTGATCATCATCTTGATTCATACCTTCGGTGATTGTCTCATGTATCGTTTCGTCTACAACACTGGAATTCGCACCAGGATTTCGCTTCTTTGGCTCGATTTTTGGCCAGCCGTCAAGTGCATCTTCCAGGAAGGCGAATTCCCATGACTTTTTGATTACTCTGTCTGAAAGAATATTAATACCTGCAGAGACCAAAAAAAGGTAAAAACTTACCAATATCCTTTGGCTGAATGGTTTTTCGTTTTTCTAACACCGCATTTTGATTGGCAGCTTTGCTTAATTCCTTGATGAATAATTCCTAAATTTTTGAAGAAAATTGGATTTGAATATACATATATAAACTCACTGCTGCTTTAGTCATCAATTGCAATGATTCATTATTGAGCGCTTCAACATCTGGATTCAGTCTGATCACTTTCTTGGCTCTTCCTAATGGCAACTGGCTCTTTACTAGCTCTGCAACATGATCTTCCATTTCTTGAACGCTTTCTTCGCTCATTTGCACGATTTGAGCATTTTTATTGTTTTTCTTACGCCAGGCCATTGTTTTCTGTAAAATATTTTATTGATTGAAGGGCAAGAGAGAGCAGGGTGACTGATAAATTTACAAAAAATTTCATGAATTGTTTTAAAATATTATTATTTGGCGCCGTGGTCGCAAACACCTTGCGCACAATTGCGGAATGAGAAAGCGCGCTCCGACGGAATTTTTATTTCTATTAACTTCGAATAAATATTTTAACATTTTTCTCCTTTGAAATGTTGCTTTCCACAATGAAAAATTAATCGAATAATATTAAATTAAAATTTCTATGAATTTAGATGGCTACCGATGCGCTCTACCACGAGGTCGCCGAAATTATCCGCTGCGTTTTGGCTAAGGAGAAAAGTGTTAGAAATGCCGTCTACGGAAGTTCATACAAAGTTAGTTTTATTCAAAAAAAAATGAATAAATTGCTTATTTGTGGAAAACAATGTTTCTGATTTTAAATATTTTATTCCTTTGCTCTTTCCTTCCCTTTTTCCTTATTCTTTTTTTCGTTTTCGATGTTTTACGACATAAATATATTACCGATTATACAGGTGATTAAAAATGAAGGACGAGCCTATAATGGGATGTGCTGAAAATAATCCAGAGGAGCGACCGAAATGCAATCCTTTTGGAACTCGTTTCTTAACCGACGACGCGAATGTTTTTGAGCACAACGCGTGGGACGATGTTGAATGGTCGCAAGAACAGGAGGAAGAAGCCAAGCGGATTGTGGAAAAGCAGAAAACGATGAAAGTAGACGAGGAGAAGGCGATGCGGCTTTTGAGCATTCCTGCCGATCACTGGAATGAATTTTACGCTCACAATGAAAACCGATTTTTCAAGGACAGAAAATGGTTATTGAAAGAATTTCCAGAGCTCGATGTGAATAATGAAAGTAATTTGCAGGTTTTTCAACGTATTTATTAACTTTTCTTCAACTCCTACTTACAGAAAGAAACAATCCAGATTCTTGAAGTGGGATGCGGCGTCGGCAACACAACCTTTCCACTAATGGAAGTCAACAACTCCAGTGATCGCATGTTTCTTCATAGTTGTGACTATGCTCCAAATGCAATACGCATTTTAAAGTCGCAAGATGCCTATGATCCTACAAAAATGAATGCATTCGTCTGGGATATCACGAAGCCACCTCCAGAAGAGGCTCCAGATTCAAAATCTCTTGATTACATTGTCTGTATCTACGTTCTTTCTGCTATACACCCAGATAATATTCGCGATGCTTTGAAGCATTTGACATCTTTATTGAAGCCTGAAGGAACTCTTTTACTGAAGGATTATGGAAGATACGATTTAACACAGCTACGATTTAAGAAAGATAGAATGATTGATGAAAACCTGTATTGCCGAGGTGACGGCACATTAGTCTACTTCTTCGAAATGGATGAGCTCGAACGTCTGCTGGCAGAGCAAGGAATGGTTAAGAAGATCATGCACATCGATAGGAGGCTCATTGTAAATCGTGCAAAAAAAGTCAAAATGTATCGCCAATGGATTCAAGGGAAATTCATAAAGCCTCCTACTTAGTCCATTTTTCTCCAGTTTCTGTATGTGTTAATCTTGTTATTTGGCTGTTTTTCCAATAAATGTTCTATTTTTTATTTCTTTAAATCCAGAAAGTATTTTTTTAACAATTTATGCGAAGTGAAACGAAATTAATTTTTTTTTCAGAATAAAAAAGCGCTTCTCCGTTTGTCTTGCGAATCGCTAAAGTTTCGTCCAGTGTTTGATGAAATTCTAGAAGACAAAGAGCTCAGAAAAATGAAAAACGATCCGAACATTGGTGGATCCATCGACTTGCTCTACGTTCTCTTCTACGAAACACTCGTGGGATCCGGATTAAATAGATGCTCACAGGAGCTGAAATCTGTAATTTCGAGAAGAGCTCAAAAGATAAAAGAAGTCGAGAAACAGCTGGAAGCCGATGGAAAAGGAATCAAATCGATCAAAGAAGCGGAAGAAGCGGTGAAAAAGGTTGTAGATTTCCTTCAATATTCAGAATATTTAAAAAAAAGCATAGTGTTTCAGATTGAAATTCCCCGGTATGCACGAATCAATACTCTGAAATGGACCGCAGATGAGGCATTCAGAACATTGGAATCTGAAGAATGGAAGCTGAAAGGTAAAGCGAGTGCCGAGAATTTTGCAGAAGTGATTGGAAATATGAAGGAAGACGAAGTTTACATTGATCCACACGTAGAGCATCTGATAATTTTTGCACCGAATATTCCAAATTTCCACGAATACTGGATGGTTGAAGAGAGATACCTTATTCTTCAGGATAAGGTAGCTTTGATTGAACGTTTAGATTAATAGAATTCTTCGCTTCTCTTTAGGCTTCATGCCTTCCCGCCTTCCTACTATGCCCTCGCCCTGGATCACAGGTGTTCGACGCATGTGCTGCTCCGGGAATGAAAACTAGTCATGCAGCTGCTATTATGGATAATCAGGGGTATCTTGAAGGCATCAGTAAGGCTTCCACGAAAGACGAAGACGTCTTTCAGTTCGTCTTGCATTGGTCTTGCATTCGCCTTACGCAAGACTTACGGAAGTCAGACGAATTCAAGACCAAGACGGTCATATTTCGTCTTTCGTGAAAGCCTTAGAAATCAGATCATCGAAAAGTAATGTCGCTGTTTTCAGAAAAGTTTGGGCGGTCGATCGAGCGGCAGATCGAGTTGCAACTATGAAGCAACTCCTCGATGCGTCAAATGTTGCAATTGCCAGCGCTTTCTGTGGTGATTTTTTGAAAATCGATGTGACGGATAAGAAGTTCTCGAAGGTGAAATTCGCGATTATTGATCCTCCATGCTCCGGCTCTGGAATTGTCAAAAGAATGGATGAGATCACTGGAGCAAATGCAGAAAAAGAAAGGCTGGAAAAGCTGAAAAACCTACAGGTAATTATTTAATAATCTGAAAATGTGCCATCTTTAGATTTTCTTCAGGCCATGATTCTAAAACACGCTCTAAAGCTACCCGGACTGAAACGAGCTGTCTACTCGACTTGCTCAATTCATGAAGAGGAAAACGAGCAGGTCATAGATGAAGTGCTTCTGGACACCTACGTCCGTCAGAACTTCGTACTAAAAAACAACATCCTTCCCGAATGGACTCATCGTGGACTCAGAACATATGACGTTGGAGAGCAATGCTTGAGAGCAGACCCAAAACTGACATTGACAAATGGGTTTTTTGTTGCAGTTTTTGAAAGAACTAAAGTACAAAATGACACACTGGAAGATTAAATTGCCCAACGGCACTATGCAATAGTTTAATGCTGGAAATGATCACGAGGGGAATCTTTTAAAAAGTCGCATTATGCATTCTCCGTTAACCACCCCTCGTTTAGCTCCCGGCATCGGACCTCATTCCTTCGCTCCGAGTATTCTTGAAACTTATACTTTTGTTGATATTTTCTGTTTTTGTTGTTGTTTTTTAGTTGTCATCGTTGAATCATAAGTATGAAATCATTTCAAAAACTTAGAGTATTCTTTAATCATAAATGGGAATATACAGTTTAGAGTGAGACTAATAGTCCGATAAATAAATTACAGTTAGAAAGAAGGAAAGAAATACTTATTAAATTGAATAGTTTTAACACTTCAGCCCATAAAAGCTAGAATTATAACAAATGTTGCACTTATCTCCAAGACGAATTTCCCTGAAAGCCTCCTCTTCCACCACGATACGGTGGTCGCTGATATCCAGGAGGCCCTCCACCACGTCCTCCTCCGTTATAGCCACCTCTACGTTGGTCCAGATGATATGGGTTCTGCTGGTTATGATGATGACTATTGCCGCCTCCATATGTACTTTGACGCTGATCGTGATAGCGTTGAGGACCACCACCTAAAAAAACCAGGATAATCACGACCAAATTTCTCGTTTCTTACCTTCTCTACCACCATAATTTCTACCATAATCATTGTGACCACCACCACCACCACCACCAGCATTGTAAGATCCTCTCCTATCATCATATCCACCTCGGTTACCGCCACGATAGTTATCTCGGCCATAATTACCACCACCTTGCCGATCATTCATCGATGATCTCACATGATAATTAATATGACGATGCGACGATTGATCGAGTCCACCACGGGGAGCATCTCTATTAAAGCCAATATTTGGCCGGAAGTTCCCATCTCTGCGCGTATTCCAATCGTCAGGTTTCAGGGTTTTATCAATCTGTTTAGCTCCTTCGAGTCGAACAGCAGGAAATATGTAGCCATTTGGGTATTCTGGATCTTCGTAGAGTACGCATATTCCGCAATTCACCTGTAAATAGAAAAACTCAATTATTTGAAACGTAAAAATTTCTTACCGGAACATCTTGGCAATTTTCGTGTTTTACAGGTGATACGATTGGTAACCCTGGTGCAATTGCCGTCGAATCAGCTGCTATCCTTCCACTAACCCCATTCAGCAGCGACGGATCCAAGTCTATCTTTTCAGTTGATTTTGATTCAGCTACTTGATTGAAAAAAGCAAATGATTTATGATTTCGTCCAATGAATATACGATTTGGACCACGTGTATTTCTTTGTTTTTCTTCATCAGTCAAAGTTGGATACACTGATTCGAGAGTTTTGAGTAGGCGCGTTTCGTCGACGAATGGAAGAAGAGCGACTCCTTGCCATGCATACTTTTTACCATTGAGATCAATTCGGAAATCGGCTGGGTAGAGATCTATAATTGGAGAATCGTCTTCTATCATTAATTTCTGCCATTCAGTTGGAAGATGTTGCCTAAAAATAGCACAATGAAAAAAAATATATATATTTGCGGTTTAGTTACTTTGATGCTGCAGGGAACACACTCATTAGTTGTTCCAGAGGATTGAATGGCTGTGTTGGTTTAGAAAAATCTGATTTGAAATGTCCAACAGTTTCAAAATCACTTGCAAACGGGGCGTAATGATATGGAAAATACCAATCCCAGCTGGCGCAACCTTGATAATAATATCTGAGCACCCAGCAGAGGCCTTCAACGTAAGCCCAGGCAACACGGTGCCTAAAATCGACATCGTCGGATCCAACATCGAACTTCGCGCGATAATAACGATCTTTCCAACCAGATTCGTATAGCCGAATATCATCTACCGGCTCTTCATTCTCCTCTTCTTCCATCACAAGTGGTTTCTCAGCTTTTCTCTTTCTAGATTCCCGTTCGGCAGCTTCGGCTGGAGATTCTTCCCCTTTAACATTCAGAAGCGCTTTAAGATTAGCTGCTGCTTGGGCGTTTGCGTCATTCGTGAAATTCATGGCTGTTTTTCTTGCTTCTGATGCCATCTGTCTAGTAGATTCTCCAGAATGGTGCATCGGAGCAGACATTGGAGCCAGAATGCCGTGATTTGGAACATAAGCTGGTTGTCCACGGCCACGTCCTCCCCGGCCTCTGAAACTTCCGAATTGCGCCGTCCTGGCTTTCTTGTTCTTCTGATTTTCCCGAAACCTTTCTTCAGTCTGTTTCCTTCGTTTGAAAATCTCATCTTCTATTTTTCCCAATCCTTTCATAATCATTTCAACTCTGTCCAACTCAGGCAATCCGTCCTTCGTCAAATATCCACGCATTTCATAAACCATTTCTTTGTAAAGTTTTATCAACATGTCGATCGCTCCCTCACGAATCTCTAAGGATGGAAGATGAGGGAGGAAGTCGTTTCCAACAAAGAAACAGAGGAAGACCCAGTCATCAAGAGCTCGTTCAAGATCGAATTTGAATGGTAAGTTCGGCATAGAAAGCTCTTTTTCAAGATACTCTCGAAGCACCGGTATACGGAGAAAAATGAAGTTCTTCTTACGTTGTTCTGGTTTACAATAGTCATCTCCGAGATCTGATTCGTTTTCAGCCCCTCTGCACTCTTTCAGTTCATGACCATACTGACCACAAAGCTCGCATGCTCTCGGCTGATTAGGAACAAATTCCTCTCGAATAATATTAAAGTTTGCTTCATGTGTTGCGATTCCAAGCATAATTAGATCAGCATCTGCACCACAAAGACAATGCACAGTGTTCGGGTCATGTGCAGGATTTCCGCGTTGTTTTCGTATGTAATCCATGATCTTGTGTTCCCCTTCTCCAGGAACGTTTGCGTCAGAGAGTATTATCTGAAAAAAATAAAGTTATAAACGCTAAAAAATCAAGTATTTTATTCTATAATTACTTCTATATTAGCCCATGCTGGATCACTTGTGACTCTGTCATGTATGTAGTAACGAAGAGCATCAGCCAGTCTTGCCATGAATGGCGTTCCCGGTGTGATACAGTTACTGTCAAAATGCTCCTCCTTTTCCTTTTGTGGTACAGCGATTCCTTCAGCCTTCAGACGACGTCTTTGTTCTTCAATACTGGCCGCTTTCTCTGCCATTTCTTTACTGGCACGAAAACGACGACTTCGCTGTTGATTCATTTTAGCTCGAGGGGCGACACCATCAATTGCCATATATAGAAGCTGAAATTCCTTTTAAGTACAGATCCGTTTATCCTTTAAAGTATTTTAGTGTTTTACCAACGCCCGTTAACAATTAAGCACGGAGTTACTACATTTTAAATGCTGGCTGAAAAAGTATGAAGTTCTTAATTTTGCCATTTTAAAATCGCGCGAATTTAGGGTTAATCAGCCAAAATTCAGAACTTATAAATATTTAGACAGAATTAGAACCGAATCGTTAATTCCGGTGTTTTTATTTTTTTCAATATTTCAGCGGTTCGAACGAACTTTTAATTATAAACAATTTTTTCTTTATTAGAAATTTTGTCTTAACGTAGCCCGTTAATTTTTTTTTGATTTATATTTATGTCACTGGGAGACGTTTTCAGCATCTGACTATTAAGCTGAGTGAATCGAACAGATCTTGCAAGAAGAATCATAAATCCGCCAAAAAGAAAAGTAAGGATTGCGATAACTCAAAAGTTTATTTTTGTGATGGGGAAAAGTTTAGTTGAGACTGTCTGGACGGTTTCAGTGACTGACCGCGTTCGAAAGGAGCTCAGATTCTCTCGACGCAACCTCATGGGTGACGGAGTGATGGTTTGGTTCGCCGTCATCAGCTCAAACGGTCGCATTAAACTGTAACTAACTTCGAAGACGATGAAACAAATGTACTACAGATACGTGAAGCGACGAGGTCTAATACCAATTTGTCGTCGAAATTAGTGGTGGTATTCTTGCACCAGACGGGCTAGTTTTTTCCACACAAGTTTATGGTGTCACCCGTAACATCGGTGTCCCGATCAGGTATTAAACACTGTTAACATTTCATTTTAATTGGCTGTGTAATCATTTATTTTAGAACAGGTTTTAATAATTACATTTCCGATCACGCAACTCACATTAAAAGACACGTTTTAAGATTTTTTTACATTTTAAGCAGCTCGACTTTCTTTCATAAAAACAGTATATACTAAGCTTTGCGCTTCTCAGCTGAAAAAAGCAAGCCAATAAATTCCTTTGCAAGAGCGTGTAACCTTTAAAAAACTCACTCTTCTCGGTCTGACAATCGAGAAAATGCGATCAATGTATTCAAAGATAAGCGCAAACATTTCGTCTTCCGTCGTAGGTGCAGGTCGATCTTCAGGATGTGTACATGGATGAATGATCCCATTCATATCGAGATACAGATTATCAAACTCTTGGAAATTCGGGTTAGGCTGCGTGCAATCAATTGGCACGCGATTCCCATCGGCATCTTGCTGGCGATCTTCATTGGCATCGACAACAGTTGCCGGGTACTTCTTCGTTAACCAACGAAAGAACGCTGGAACCCCCATCCTAATGTGATTCCTTCCTGAATATTTTTTTTTTTAATGCGGACGGACGAAGAAAAAAGTATGAGACGACTGCGAAGCGAGTTATGGCTCGGACATTACGGAGAACCCTTGCGGGGAAAATAGGAGAAAACATCGAAAGAGAATGTAAAACACATGTTTATGTGGAAATTTAACAACAACCAAAAGGATAATTATTCCTTAAGATCTCTCAGTCTTCTGATGGTGGATCTGACGGTGGCAGCGGTGACGGTTCCATAGACGTAAGCTCCTCCGGCAACGATTTTGTGGCATTTAGCGCAGTTCCAGATTCCGGTAGCCTTTCTCTTCATAGCCTCCTTTCCGCAGAACGAGCAGGTGTAGCGAGAGTGCTGTGCAACCTCAAGTTTCTTGGCCATCTTACGAAGGGAAGCTCCATAACGGGTTCCGTACTTTCCGACGATGCCGACCTTCTTAGTTCTCTTGGCCATTTTGACTGGATTACCTGAAATAACGCAAATAAAACAGCTGGCAGATGAGAAAAACAAATTAAAAATACATAGGTTACCAAAAAATTATTCAATTCACTATTTCTAAATAACTGTTTTGATATGTTCATAAGTGGGGGAAAATACAAAATATGCGTGTAAATTATCGCTGAAATCCTAAAAATCTTGCACTAGAGACTTGCAAACATGATTCAGTTGAATAAAAAAAATACATATTTACCAATATTTTAATATAATCATGTCAATTTATATTATAAAAATTTGTTTCCGTAATTTACAAAAGAAAACTTGATTAAAAAATGATAAGGAGCAAACAGTCAAATAATATCAAGTTTTATAATTATTAATAAAACCGATAACTTAAAAATTCCTAAATATTAAATCTAATGTACTGACTAAGGTAAATCATAGCTTTCAGACGCATTTTTTAAAAAATCAAAAGGGAAGAGCGAATTGACTAAGTAACAAATGTAAAAATAACTGCAAATATTTAATAAAATATATTAAAAAATAAAAGCATCGATTCTAATTTAAAGAAAATGTTCGTAAAAGAGAAGAGTTAAAAAAAGAAAAACAGAGGGGCCTAAAACCGCTCCGCACTACGGTAAATGCGGCACGTTTCTCAATAAAGTGCGTTTGCATACAACGATTTTCTAGTCCCTGCAACATTCTTTTTCATGCCCGAAAAAAATAATTTTTTTTTAATTAACATTTAAATCTTCATTTTTTTCTTTTTAATATCTCAATTTGATAAAAAATGTTCTACTTTATAATTTGCTTCTATTGCATCTAGAAAAATACTTACAGATGGCATCAAAGACACCTTTAGTCCCGCAGAAAACGAAACGCAAGTTAGAAAACGAGAAAAAAAAGCCAAAAGCATTAAAAGATGAATTCGGAGAAAATCTTGATATAAAACCATTAATTCCAAAACCTGCTGATGAATATGATTACGATTCATCCGATGAAGAGGTAACTATATATTTAATTTGGTATTAATAAAAAAGGTTTTGTAGGATCTTCGTAACACCATCGGAAATATCCCCATACAATGGTACGATGATGAAGATCATATCGGATACGACAAGTTCGGAGAAAAAATTGCGAAACCAGCAAAGAAAGGAGAAATTGAAACGTTTTTAAGCAAAATGGAAGATCCTGATTATTGGTAGGTGTATCTCATTTAAAAAATATATTCTTATTGATTTATTTTAGGAGAAAAGTGTTCGATAAGCAGACTGGAACTGATATCAATCTGACAGACGAACAAATTGAGAAAATTCACAATATTGCCTCCGGGAAGTACCCAACTATTGGTTACAACCCATATGAACCATTCCTTGACATTTATTCATCTCAAAAAGAGATCCATCCCATTGATAATCGTCCCGAGCCGAAAGCCCGCTTCATTCCTTCGAAAGATGAAATGCGCATTGTTTCTCGTATGGTTCATGCTATTAAAATGGGATGGGCTAAGGGCCCAAAAACTAAGAAAGAAGAACCGAAATCATACGACCTATGGGCATCGGAAGACGCATTAGACAATGTTACCAAGTCCCAACTTTCCAGAATGCGAGTTCACATGCCTGCTCCAAAAGTGGCGCTTCCTTCTCATGCAGAATCGTACAATCCACCAGAAGAATATCTGTTTGACGATGAAGAACGGAAGAAGTGGGAAGATGCTGAAAAGGAGGATCGTGTCATCAATTTCATGCCAGCCAAATATGATGCTCTTCGAAAAGTTCCTCAATACGATAAGTTCATTACTGAAAGATTCGAACGGTGCCTCGATTTGTACCTAGCACCGCGCCAAAGAAAAATGCGAATTCATGCGGATCCAACAGATTTGCTACCGGATCTTCCAAATCCAAATGATTTACGACCATTCCCTACTACCTTGGCTTTTGTAAGTTAATACTTTTTTTTAATGTAATTGACTTAATTGACTTCCTAAATGTGAAAGTCGTATTTTTCTCTTATTTCAGTACATGCGTCGCCATACTGGTCAAGTTCGTGCCATTACTGTCGAACCAGAGCGAGGAGAACTACTTGCAAGTGGTGGGGAAGATGGCACCGTGTGTATCTGGATGATTGCCACCGGCCGTTGCATCAAGACTTTCCAGATGGACGGAGAAATTACCTCCCTTGCATTCTGCCCTGTTGCTGAAAAAACTCTTTTGGCAATCGCTTGCGAAGGAAAATACGTAGTAATTCTGAACAGTGGATGTGGAGACAGACTTCATGTCCAACATACCGAAGCACAACTCGCTGAAACTCCAACAGAATCTCAAGAAGATGGAGCAGTGGTTACCTGGAGAAAATCAAAAGATAGATTAGTCCTGAAGATGCCAAACGAAGTGCGTCAAGTGACTTGGCATTCAAAGGGAGACTACTTTGCTACTGTCTCAATTGATGACATTGCAAAATCAGTTTATGTGCATCAAATAAGTAAAGCTAAGTCGCAGTGTCCATTCCAAAAGAGGAAGGGACACGTGCAAGCGGTCACTTTCCATCCAACTCAAGCTCGTCTTTTTGTTGCTACAAAGATTCATGTGAGAGAGTATGATCTGGCTCGTTGTGTACTTGTAAAAAAATTGATCACCGGTTGCAAACACATATCGTCAATGGCAACAGACGCCAACGGTGAGAATCTGTTTCTGGGCGGACTGGATCGTCGCTTCTGTTGGATGGATCTTCAAATGGGCAACAAGCCGTGGAAAAAACTGAAACATCATACCGCCGCGATACGAAGTGTCGCTTATCATCGGAAATATCCACTTTTGGCTACAGTTTCCGACGATGGAACAGCAATGGTGTATTACGCTAGAATCTATTCCGACTTCTCCAAAGATAATGAGTTGTATCCAGTTAAAAGACTTCGGGCTCACGAAAAAGTATGTTATATCTTAAACAATATTTTTGAATTCTCGCTTTTCTCTTTCTCATTGAATTCATTTTCAGACTTCTAACGATTTGTGTATGCTTCAAGCTGTTTGGCATCCAACTCAACCATGGCTTATCACTGCTGGAGCCGACGGAACTATTGCACTATTTACCTATTAGTATTGTTATTGTTACATAACCAAGTTGTTCCCTTCTGTTACTGTTATTGTTTCTCCCTTTATTCGTTTATATGAAAAAAGTGTCGTGCAGAAATATGTAAACTCCCACTGCACTTCCAGCACGGGAGCTGGATTGTGACGCCTTCATGTCTGAAGATTCTTTCAGCTACATCTTCTTTCATCAAGCGGTTCAATACTTCTCCAAAACGACGTAAACGATTTATTCATTTTACAGATCTTCAAAAGAGATTAACAGGAAAAATGCGATTTTACAACGATGCTAGTGCTAGTAGATCGATAAAAATAAATTACAGATTTAAATACCACATTTGTTTTTTTCTTCACAACGGCCTTGCCGGGGTCCATCCATTGAATCCTTCTTCGAGAACTTGAGCAATAGCAATCAGGTTCCGGTCAGTATACTGATTGCCGATGACCTGAACTCCAAGCGGAAGTCCGCGAGTATCGAGCCCCAGTGGGCACTGTACAACTGGCACAGAAAGAACATTCCAAAGTGCAGTGTAGCAGAAGTTAAATGGAGCAAGGAGCGGCTCATTATGGTACATAGCGGTGCACGGCCAGCTGGGAAATAAAATGACTCCGTCGTTTCCGAGAAGCTCTTTGACTTGACGCTTCAACCGGTCTCTTTTGTAGAGCAGTTGTTTCGTAGAATTTTCTGAGAACGGTGGGTCACGAGAGTCAATGATTCCAGCAACTATTCCAGAAAGGGTATGAATGGAGTTTCCAGTGAGATATTTGAAGAGTTCTGTGTAACAATTGACTTCTCCTTTTGTTCCATTTGTGCACAGCATCAGCTTATTGAAAGCGGGATCTGTGGTATTTTCGTGCATTGAAAGAGTGAAATATTCCATTACATGTTTCGCACTCGGAAGTTCGATACATTGAGCAACAATGTCATATTTTCGCTCAAGAAATGCAACTGCCTGAAAATTTCGTAATAGGTGAGAGCCGCCAAATATTCAGAGCCCACCTTTCTCAACGCGTGTCTCATTTCATCCTCGAGCGGCTGAATAATTGGGCTTCCAGTGATGCCTTCCATGTAAAATAGCCTCAACTTCTTTCCGGCCACTGGATCTTGGAGATTCAGGCTTTTTGCGTTTTCACCTGCCATTATCTACAAAATAAAATTCGTCATTTGTGATTTTTTTAAATTTTCGTTAAGTACAGATTTTAAAAAATGAACAATCTGTAGAAGTTAAAAAGCATAAGCCAAACCGAAAAATGTATAAATTAGGATTAAGTTCGAAAATTGGCGAAATAATTATTTTGCAGAAATTCAGTTAGATTTGGCAGAGTTGAGAATATAGAAGGTTTTAAAGAAATTGCGGCAAAATCATTTTCTATAAGATTTAAAGAAAAATAAATTTATTTTAGAAGAATATGGATTTCTAGAAATTTTAAAGATTTTGTGTTAATTTTACAATATTTTACTAGTCTTCCTCAAACTTTTCCTTAAATTAATTCACTTAATTTTAAAAATTATGCAATAGAGTGTAGACCGACGTCTCATCAGAGAAAGCGCTTTTGAATTTCGCTATTTGCAAATTAATTTCTGATGTGGTAGCAGCTTTCATTCATCCTCACTATTAAAATATAAGCGCAAAACTGGCGCGATATGGCAAAATGGGATTTTCGCTCTCTCAAACTGCTAAAAAATGCTAAAATCAACTACCCGCACACCTCGGCTTTGCTTTTAGTAATACGAAAAGTTAAAAATGTTTTTTTTTATGTTTTTTTTTTATAATTTCTTCAATCGGAAAGGTTTTATAACTGACTCTGAGCATTAGTGGAAGGTCCTCGGCAAAGCGACACATTGGTCCAATTCTCAGCATATGCGTTTTGTAGCCAGTTGGCTCGGGAATATGTCCAGTCAATGGAATCAGGCCAGGGGTGGGTTTCAGACCGAAGACTCCGTTAAAGAACGCAGGCATTCTGATGCTACCTCCAATATCACTTCCAACGCCAACGACACTTCCAGCAGCGCCGAGCAAAGCCCCTTCGCCTCCACTGGAGCCACCAGTCATGCGACGAGCATCATATGGATTCTTCGATCTCCCATATATCGTGTTGACCGCTTCAACCCACATGCACACTTCAGGAACATTCGTCACAGCCAGCAAAATTCCTCCAGCTGCTTTTAAGCGTTTGATGGCTTCAGCAGTTCTTTTGCATTTTGTGTCTTTTCTGTTGTAGACTCCACAAGTGATTATTTCATCTTCAACTTCCAACGCATCTTTCATAGTAAACGGAACTCCATAAAGAGGTTGCTCTTCAAGCTTCTTCTGAATATCTTCCTCATCGGCCAATGCAAAGAAGCTGTCGACTTCGTGCGCTTGCTGACGAGCACTGTCGAAAAGTTTGACGACAACGGCGTTGATGGTGTTGTTCACCTGAAAAATAGCAATTTGACTACAACGCGTCGAAAGGTTCATTTTACCTGCTCAATTCTGCGAATATAACTCTCGACAAGAGCGGTACTCGAAATTTCCTTTTTTGAGATCATTCGAACTGCCTGCGTGGCTGAGATCAAGAGGAGGCGATCGGTTGGAGGAGTGACATAGACACGTTCGCGGAAGACCTCGTTCACAAACCAAAAAGAGAAGCGAACAATGTAAAAGTAAACGGCAGATATGGTAAGCAGCAAGTTGTGGAACGCCTTTTTTAGGCGGTAAAAGACCGTCATCCTGAAAAGTGAGGTTGAATAAAAGGCGAGTTTAGTTTGAAATTCTAATGAGGTTATTCATGATGCATTTTTATGTAAAAAATGCCACTTTAATCTTATTCACGATAGCATTTTAATTGAAAAAAATGCAACTTAGTTCAGTGCTATGTTCAGTTAAAATGCAAGGCGGTGTCGGGTATCGCCACCGAGAAAGTCTATGCGCCTTTAATTTATTTTTGGCTTTCAAATAAATAATTTTACTATTTTCTCAACATTGCCATAGTAATTTTACGCTTTTTCGCCTCCTCATCGTTCATTTTTGGCTGTAAAATATTATTTTTATCAAATTAATTTAAATTTCTTCCGAAAATTTAAATTAATGGCACATTATGAGTTCTTCTCCAAAAAATTGAGGGCCTCGTAAATCGACACATTAAAGGCGCACAGACTTTCTCGGTGACGGTATCCGACACCACCTTGCATTTTAACTGAACATAGCACTGAACTAAGATGCATTTTTTCAATTAAAATGGTATCGTGAATAAGATTAAAGTGGCATTTTTTGCATAAAAATGCATCATGAATAACCCCATAATAGTGTTCAAGTTAATAACGTCAGTTGTCTGAAATTTAGACTTCACCAAATTTATTATGAAATTTTGCAGAAAAAAAATGAAGCAACTAACTACGTAATAGTAGCCTCCAATACCTCCAATGTACATAGAATGGAGAATGAGTGTTCATCAAAAGTGAATAGAGTGGAAAAAAGAGTTTCAAATAAAAAAAAAAAAAAGAGCAAACAAGTTGGAAGAGAAGTCTCAGACAGACATCGGAATGATCGATAAGCAAGCGTTGTAGCCAGTGTAGTCACCACAAAAATCAGATCTTTTTATGGAAAGTGAAACGAGGAGAAAAGAATACTGCCAATTAAACGGAGGAGTGCTTGGAGAGTAAAAGATACTCAGTGAGAATCTCTCGCCTTGCGAATGTGGCACAACGAAGTGACACGGATTCGACGAATCGAATTTCAGTGATTTCGCTCTGCTCACGAACTCACGGCAACCTGGGACCTACAGATATTCTCGGCCGTCGCCATAGTAACCTCCGCATTAAAAATTCTTCTACTGGCAACAAATAGAAAAAAGAAAACTCTTTGAGATCGAAATATTGCAAAATATTTCGATCTCAAAGAGTTTTCTTTTTTTTCTGTTAGAAGGCGCTTTTTCTCATTTTCAGAAAGGTAGAATAAAGTTTTCAGAATCTTTAATTCAGTTTCTCGAAGATATTATAGAAGTTAGTTCGAGAATAAAAATAATTCACATTTTCATTGCTTTATCGATCTCAAATTCATGTTTGGATCGGGACGAGTTTGCTTCAATTTTGTTCTTTTTTTCATTATTTTATTAAATTACGTATTAAAAACTCACCAAAAATAAATCGAAGTCGAAAAAAAGAACGTTAATAATCTCATTTCGGAATTCGCCTTGTTCGTTCAGAATACAATTAGCCTTCTGATGAGACACAGAGAGAGAGAACGTCATGTTTACAATCGACGAAGGGGGCTCTTTGAATTTTTCCAGCATTAGAATAGAGCGCACTTGCATTTATAGCAGATTACGGTAAGAAATAGAAAAGTTTCGGAATTATTTTATTTCGTAAGCAGTTCTTATGGGGTTATTCATGATGCATTTTTATGCAAAAAATGCCACTTTAATATTATTCACGATTGCATTTTAATTCAAAAAAATGCATCGTAGTTCAGTGCTATGTTCAGTTAAAATTCAAGGTGATGTCGTATATCGTCACCGAGAAAGTCTATGCGCCTTTAATGTGTCGATTTACGAGGCCCTCAATTTTTTTTCCAGAAGAACTCCTATTGTGCGAAAAATTCACATTTTCGGAAAAAATTTAAATTAATTTGATAAAAATAATATTTTACAGCTAAAAATGAACAATGAGAAGGCGAAAAGGCGTAAAATTACTATGGCAATAATGAAAAAATAGTAAAATTATTTATTTGAAATATTAAAGGCGCATAGACTTTCTCGGTGACGATATCCAACATTACCTTGCATTTTAACTGATCATAGCACTGAACTACGATGCATTATTTTTCAATTAAAATGCTATCGTGAATAAGATTAAAGTGGCATTTTTTGCATAAAAATGCATCATGAATAACCCCATTAGCAAATGAATAAAGGACAATGGCTACCGGTCTATGCAATTATTAGCCTAATTTCAATAATTTTTTTCTGGAATTCTTTCTTCTACACTCTAGTCAATTACAGAGGTTTTTAGCATTAATTTCTGCTTCAGAAGCATTCTGACTGTCAGAAATCACAACTGCAAATGTGTTTCATTGAATATTCTAATAACACCCATGCATCTTGTTCCAATTATTAACAAATTTTTAGATTTCAATTTTCTAAAGGTTGCTTGGCTTCAAGAGCACAGCATCTGGAATAATAATAATCAAATTGGGGGTTTTTTTTAATTTTCTTATTGTTTTTTAGCGGTTAAAAAAATGGGGCAAAAGCTGGACCAGGTGAAGAGTTAACGGGAAACAAGGAGACGCAAAGAAATGTATGTCATGGCCGCGAACTAGCGCCGCATGCTTCCTCTTCCAATAGTTTCAATCTGAATTTCAAAAAAAAAAAGCATAGCTTTTGGGAAAAATTTTTTTAAAAAGTGAGCATTTGTAATCTTTTAATATATTTATTTTTTATATTCATTTTTGCGTCGTTTTTTGCACAAAAATCACTTTCCAAATTTATGTTTAAAACTGTCATAATTGCGTCTAGAAACGCATAAACTTTCTCAATATATTATGGAATTCCTCAACTGACTTCGAAAAATATTAATTATCGCAAAATGTAGTTTTAAAAATAATTCATAATTCACCCTTCACCTGATTTTATAATATCAGCTGAATCACCTAAAATAAATAATTTTTGCTAAATTTCGCCGGCATTTTTGCCGAAATCAAACAGAATTCCAACAATTTTGAATTATTTTGTGAGGGTCTTGGAAAATAAAGATATGGGTCGAGCCCATCATCTTCAGGTTGCCTCTTCACATTCGAAAGTCTTTTTTGGGACGTTGAACGCAACAAGGTCTTTTTCATCAATAGGTTTTCAGAGGGAAAAAAAATGATTTCAGCTGGAAATTGCGAAATTCTGACATTCTAAAAAGAGCACGGAGATGCAGAGCAGTACTTCTCGCGGCTTGCGGATTCGCTTTATATCGAGTTATAGTAGCGGATGTCGGGAAATACGGAAAACGCAGTGGACATTCACCGATGGAATACGGAATGGGACTTTGAATTTCTACGTTTTGAACAACATTTCTGCAATATTTTTTGAAAATTTAGCAATATGGAGCTTATGAATATTGATGCGAAGGGAAAACATATTTTCACGAAATACAGAAAACATTTTTTGAAATCGAAAAAAAGTTCGAAGACATCTACGAAACATGGAATACGGATTTCTGATATTCGAGGATAGCCAATGCAAATGCGCTCTACTGAGTAACTGGTCATCTTGTTATTTTGATCTACTTATGTGGCATGAAATGCAAGATCTGTCTTGAGACATGTAGACCTAATAAACAAGCGGAATTTGGAAGAAACTGAAATAGAAAAAAAGCACATTAGTCGTCGCTCAATTTGCTCGAAATATGAAAAATGATTGAGAAAAACTCACATCTTTCGCTTCTTCTAAAAAAGAGAATCATTTAAGCATTTTTCGCATTTTTCGCAACTCTGAACAAAGTAATTTAATTTGAAAAACTACATTTTAAAACAGTTTAAAAAATAGTTATTTTAAAAGAAAGTACGGTAAGCGTCATCTGTTGTTCGGTGTTTACACACAACTTTGAAAATATGTTTTTTGTCTCCTCTTGCTTAACCTCAAGCAGCGGGAAGGCAAATGCTGTCTAACACAGCTTTATCAGTTTATGTAGAACGAGCTTCTCCCATTAAAGTGAGTCTATTTCTGCATTAAAATAATAAAATGATTGGCATCACTATTGGCTATTAATATTTCTGCATTTGATGCCCGTAAATCTATTTATTTCTGTTTTGCCTTTTCTAATAAAATTTTGTAAATGCATCCCAAACCTGCTTTTTAACATGTTCAAAAGTATTTGAAAAAAAACATTTTTTTGTTTTTTCGCAAAAAATCTGAAGAATAATTTTGTGACGCCCATGGTTAAAACTAACCGAGTGAACCAAAAAATCAATCGAAAAAGCATCACGTGAAGCCTAGAGTCAGTTTTAAAAATCAGCTTTCGAGAACATTAAACGATATTATCGCCAAGATAAAAGAGCTTGAAATCTCAAAAAGTAACTCAAATGATTAGCGCCAAAAGTGTCTGCTAGCTTCATTAAAAATTCATGTAAAATGATTTTGTTTCTCTAAATATTCGATAATTGCAACATTTATCGTTAAGGCTTAATTTTCGTTCGTCTTGCATTCGTCTTAAAATGCATATGTACCAACACAATGTCTATATCTGCGTGTCAGACGAATTCTAGACGAAGACGAGACGACACTGTCTTATTTCGTCTTTCGTGGAAGCCTTATTTATAATAGAAAACGAAATTCAGGAAGAAATTGAAGATATTTTCAATGCTCATGCCAAGAATGGATTAGCGTTCAGGGTTAGAAGAGAGAGCGAGAGAGCTGCATGTTGCATCATTGAAGAGCACTGCGAGAGAATGCTCTGACGAGTGGGAGCATAGGAGAGTGAGCTGAGCACAGTAAGTTTTTTAAAAAATTTGAGGAAATGGAATAGGTGATAATATGCTAATTTGGCGCACTATTTTTGAATTAGAATAGAACCACCTCCTCGATCACAGACTATGACAACGAAAGCATGGACTTCAAAAGATCAGTTTTCAAGCTATACCGTTGGTTAGATATTTAGGAACAGATTTGCAAGGTTCCTTGATAACTTGAGATTGAGATCGCGTGATCTCAAGTTCTCATAACAATAAGTAAGAAAAACTAAAAAAGAATAA
Source organism: Caenorhabditis inopinata (assembly GCA_003052745.1). Classification (NCBI taxonomy): domain Eukaryota; kingdom Metazoa; phylum Nematoda; class Chromadorea; order Rhabditida; family Rhabditidae; genus Caenorhabditis; species Caenorhabditis inopinata. Next base: position 3,270,766 of record AP018152.1, on the reverse strand, counting down.
TGATTGAGGCAACAAGAAGTAGGAATAACCGGTTTCAAGTGTATTTTAACTATTTTGAAGTTGCCTAGTAAACAAAACGCGCTTGAACTCGATTCTGAATTGGCAGAGTTGTAAAACAGAGAATTCGATCAACGAAAGAAAAACGTGAACTAACTAATAAAATTCAAAGAAAAATTGAAGAAAAAAAATCGAAAACTCTTCGTCATTTCTGTAGAAATCACAACTAGAAGTCGAAAATCATGATGGTCCCTGAGCCAGATGTCGAAGCCAGAAACAAGCCGGAGGCGTACGCCATCGATGTATCAGAGAGAAAAAGAAAAGCAGAGTACGATAAGAGGAACCCGCCGATTCCCGATAGTGATGTCTACAACTATCAAGATGTGTATGACGTTTCATTTCCGTTCCATATTGATACGCCATCGGTAAGAATTTGTCGGAAACGCGATCGTATTTAAATCAGAACATGCAACGCCTACCGACCACCGGCCGTACAACTTGCATTAAAATGAAAATTAATGTTTAAAAATGTCGCAAATTGGAAATATTGAATAGTTTTTCAATGTTATCCGGAGATATAGCTGCTATAAGTGAAAGCGAGCCGGCTCGGTTACTTAAAATTTACACTTTTATATTAAGCCGGACCTAAATCTGCAATTTCAGACTTTTTGTGTGCTGTAATTTTCTATTCGAAAAAATGAGATCAGGCCGATTTAATTTGCGAAAAGGATAGCAATGAGAACTCGTACTTGTAATCCAGACGGCGTTATAAATTGAAAGGATTCTCGAAAAATGTCCCAATTTGAAGATTTTGCTCATTTTTAAAAGGCTATACAATTAGAAGATAATTTAAGCAACTTTTTTGAAACATGGAAATGAAAATCAAGAAGAAAAAAATTACGACGCTCCGAAATTACCCGCATGGGCACTTTAGTTTATTTTCGTAAATCTACAACATTTTTTTGAATTTCTATCTTAAATTTTGTATATTCCAAACAAATTCTTTGCGTTTCATTGATCTTTTTCATTTTTAAGCGAACTATTCTGATTGAGCTTACATAAAAATCTATTGAATCACCTCGAATACACCGAAACCAAAATAGTTACTGCTGGTGCATAACTCGAACCCAAACACCCACTGGCATTAATCGATAATATTCTTCTTAATGGCGTAATTATTCTTCTTAATGGCGCCTTTCGCTGAATTTTTTCGCTTGTGAAGACTCTTGTAACGGTTAACTCTGCCCCCGGATTCTCCATTAGTCTGTCGCCAATGGTTTGTAGGTTTCTAGCCCAGCACCCATTTGTTTCATAGTTAAAAATCTGTTTTTTTACTGTAAGGTTCTAGAAAATCGAGAAATTCTTCAGCTTCAGCTTCAGAAATCGAGAAATTCCCGAGTTTCATTAATTTTTTTGCAGTTGGTCTTCATTGGACGTTTATTTGAAGAGCCGATTTCTGCCTATTTCACGATTTCCAATCGAGCCGGAAAGCCATTTTGGTTCAAAATCAAGTCATCAAGCCGTGACATGTTCAAAATCAAAACTCCCGTTGGAAAAATCGAAAAGAAAGGGAAAACAGTGATTTCTGTAAGCTAAAAGCAAAGGACCGCTGCGAGGGCCCATGTTATTTTAACAATTTCAGGTGATTTTTTATCCGAATATCAAACCTCCGAAACCGTTCTGTGAGTATTTGCACATTTACGCATTGCTTGATAACGACATTGACTCGGTTTCTTTTCAGACTAATTTCCTGTAACTTTTCAACTAATTTCAGAATGTGCGTGACGCTTTTAGTCGGACGGATCGGCAGCGTACATTGCCCAGAAAGCGAATATATGCAGATTTTATTTGGGTTTAGTTTCTCGCAAATCCCTTAAATTCGTATTATTTATTCAGCATCCAAATATTGGAATAACGCAGGCTTATGAGTATGGAAGATTGCTCGAGATGATCGCTGCAAAGGATGCATTAAATGCAAAACGAAAAGGATATCCAGAAACTGATTATGGCAATATAACACATCATCATAGGCAGGTTTGTTGTGGTTAAAGTCATCTAATTTCTTCTAATAAATGTTAAATTCAATTTACCGCCAAAGTAACTTTTTTGATAGTTTTTTAAACCGTTATCGTTGCAGCGCGTATTGAATAAGCTTCTCCAAGTGGATTACGAGGAGAAGCTCTACGCGTTCAAGTCAGCTCCAGAGCAAGATGCGTATTACAAGAAAAGGCACCACCTCAGAAACAAGAGCCAAGTTGCAGCTGTCGTCATGGATCCTGATCGAACGGATCATGTTCTAGAGATGTATAAGAATGTGAAGCAGAACGAAGAAGAAGTTCAAGCCCTATTCAATGGATTGAAGAAGGAAATGGTAAAAAAAGGGTATGAAGACACGAATGTCACAGTGAAAATTGTGGAAGAAAACCATGAAAAGCAAAAAGGAAAGAAGCCACATAAATAATTGTATGTTGAGGAATGAATCGAGAATATTCTTGAAATATTAATGGTAATTTCCAAGAATCGCCCCCCACCCTACAACCGCCCCCCACCATCGATAATAGCCCCCCAACCAACGTTATTCATTATCAAAATTGATGTGGGGGATAATTAATGTTGGGGGGCTTCTATACGAAGTCGATATCCAATATTAATCCCCCGCCAGTTGAAATGGGGGGTAATATTTGGATCCTAGGTAATCTACAATAATCAACCCCCAACAAACAGTACTAATCCCCCCCACCGGAAGACCCAGGAATGATCCCCCCCTTCCAATATTTCCATGAGATTCAGACGAAATGAAATGAAAATATGAAAATGAAACTAGTTCATGATGCCACGTAAAAATTAAGAAAAATTTTTTAAATTATGAAACAAATTTTTACAATTGTGAAAATTGTAAAAATTGGTGGAAAAAACTGACGTTATGGGAAGGGGTGGGGGGTCATTCCACAGTCTTCCACCGGGGGGTCACTCTTATATCAAGCGGGGGGGAATTATTGTATTATACCATATTAATTTCTGCGAGCTGCGATGCGAGCGGATTCCGATTGGCAACGGTTGGTGTTGAGGAGCAACTAAAATTGCGCTTTTTATTAAATTTTTCTATTCGAAATTCAAAATTTTTAAAAAATGTTCTTTATTTAATAATTATCAACTAATTATCTAGTTTTATAATATTCTAATCTTGAGATTAATGGAAAGAGCAAAGCGAAAAAGAGTATTCAACAGTATGTCCCAAGGTGGTTTCCAACAATGCTTTGGAACAGAAATAAATAGCTGTTCCAATTTAATTTTTACTACAAACATTCTAACAAGGGAACTGTTTTCAGATAACGTTTGAGAATTTTATGAAAATTGGTACACAGACACTTTCGAGCATGCTGAAAACCATGGCAAACTTTGTTTTTGCCTAAAACTCTCCAGAAGCTGAAAATTCGCATCTGAAGTTTCATCGCATCTGAAGTTCTCCCCCCATCTCGGGACCTCACTCTTCTCTATGCTTCCATATCATCCATTTCCGGAAGCAGCGGTGGAGTAGTGGCAGTGGGATGGTTTGGAACCCTGGGGATCCCAAGTTCGAACCCTACTATGGTAAATTTTTTTGTTTTTTGTAATTTCATTTTCTAGAGGTCTCCAGAGCACATTGGTCTCGAATGGAACTTGCAGAATGCCGAAAAAGGGTATATGAGTTGTGTTTAATTGTTTTTTGATCTCAAAGGCTTCTACTCTAAACTTTAGAAAACAACAGAAATTTTCCGCTTGGAGGATGGCTTGGAGGCTTGGAGGTTTGACGGCGTCAATTGCTGCCGTGTCTTTCGAAGTGCTCCAGGAGTCGACGATCAAAAGAATATCTTTGGGCATAGACGAATCGAAAACCACTTTTTCGAAGAAAGTCACCGTGAAAATCCTACATGATAACGTTCTACGCTATCTTATTGCTGACATCATAAGGAAGAACAACATTTGCATTGGAAACTTTGTCGGATCGGATAGTTGGCTGGCTGGATGGAAGAAAAGGTTCGGAATTTCCTCCAGGAAAATCACGAAATTTGTGTCTACCGTTCGACCCAAGACTCGCGATCAGATTGAGAAGGATTCCAAGGATTTCGTGAATTCTGCCAACCAACACTTCCCTTTGTACCATCCATCCAGCATCTACAATGCTGATCAGAGTGGATTCCAGCTCGAAATGAACACAGCTCGGACTCTTACATTTACCGGATCCAAAGATGTTCACTGTGTTGTTGGAAGTGTCTCTTCAACTACACATTCATACACAGTACTTCCCTTGATCTCCGCATCGGGAAAAATGCACCCCAAATTATTCATTAATTTGAAAGAACCCAAAGGCCGATTTCCCAAGAAAGGTCTTTTTAAAGCATCAAATCTGAAAGTCACGTGCCATTCCAGTCACATCATGACTAAAAACAACATGGTGACTTTCTTCGAAAAAGTGGTCGATTCGATTCGTCTATGCCCAAAGATATTCTTTTGATCGTCGACTCCTGGAGCACTTCGAAAGACACGGCAGCAATTGACGCCGTCAAACCTCCAAGCCTCCAAGCCATCCTCCAAGCGGAAAATTTCTGTTGTTTTCTAAAGTTTAGAGTAGAAGCCTTTGAGATCAAAAAACAATTAAACACAACTCATATACCCTTTTTCGGCATTCTGCAAGTTCCATTCGAGAGCAATGTGCTCTGGAGACCTCTAGAAAATGAAATTACAAAAAACAAAAAAAATTTACCATAGTAGGGTTCGAACTTGGGACCCCCAGGGTTCCAAACTATCCCACTGCCACTACACCACCACTGCTTACGGAAATGGATGATATGGAAGCATAGAGAAGAGTGAGGTCGCGAGATGGGGGGAGAACTTCAGATGCGATGAAAATTCAGATGAAACTTCAGATGCGAATATTCAGCTTCTGGAGAATTTTAGGCAAAAACAAAGTTTGCCATGGTTTTCAGCATGCTCGAAAGTGTCTGTGTACCAATTTTCATAAAATTCTCAAACGTTATCTAAAAACAGTTCCCTTGTAAGCAATAAATGCAGATTAGTAATAAGGAATGTTTGGAATCTGGCAATAAATCATAAACATTATAAGCAATATATTTTCTTTCAAACAACTGGCCGCTGGCAGTAATGCGTGTTTAACTTGTACGTTTTATGAAGAATTCCAGGTAAGTTTTGAACCTATGGAAAACGAAGCGTCAATATTACGACGTCACTGGGATATGGAAAAATCGTAAATTATCTGATCAGTACTTTTTCAGTAAGGTGCGAGGAATCGTTGGATTTCTGATTTGTATCCATCTTCTCTTCTTCCTTTGAGAGAATGCTCTCCAGATCGTCGAACAGTACTTTCATTGTCCAGGGGATGTTTGGTCTGTCTATCTTCTTGTCGAATACTTTGTCCTGGATTTTCCCGTTGAAGTTGTGCACAATTTCATTTTTGAAGAATCTTGATTGTTTCACCATAACTTTCCAGTTGAGACGTGACGCCTATGAGTCGATGGAACAGTTTCCATTGATCTTGAGTCTTCGTGGATGCTGCGGTATCTGTTTGCAGCTTCGAAGTGAGCTTGGATATGATGACTTCCTAGTTGTTCCACTGCTTCGTCGTGAGCTCTTTCGGCTCTCCCCCAAGGAGAGGTTGAACTTCTGGAATTTTGGTTTCTGGCTCTAGTCGACGATGTTGAAGAACTGTAAGCAGAGGTTTTCAAATTCCCATTCGTCACCTCTTGGATTTATTTAATTTAGGCTTCCACGAAAAGCGAAATAAGACCGTCTCGCCTCATCTTCGTCGTCGTCTAGAATTCGCCTGACGCAGAGAATTGACGACGTAAGACGAATGCAAGACGAGACGAAAGGATTCCACGAAAGACGATAGATTTGTTTCGTCTTTCGCGGAAGCCTTTAATTTTAACAATAACAACAAACAATTGAGCAAAAAAAATCACTAAAACCTCCAAAAAAGTCGAACAACCATTACCCCCCCCCCCCCATCTCAACTAAGATAGCGCAATGAAAATCTGAAATTTGTCGATTTTGACGGAAAATTGCCCGAAAATTCGCTGAGCACGTGACTGAGAAATGTACATGGTAGTATGGATCTCCACACGTAATTTTTCGATAGGCTTTGACGAACAACCATAAACCAGGGGACATTTTTAATTTAGCTTCTGCAGAACTCCACAAACTCAGCTATACAACTAAAAATTCGAGATACCATAAAGGAGTTGCTCTAAATAAGGCTTGCACAAAAGACGAAATAAGACCGTCTCGTCTCGTCTTTGTCATCGTCTAGAATTCGTCTGGCACGCAGAGATAGGCACTGTATTTTAATTGACGGCGTAAGACGAACGCAAGACGAACTGAAAGACGAGGGGATTCCACGAAAGACGACCGATGTGTGTTTCGTCTGCGATTTGAAAACAAAACGCCTAGAATTGCACACAAAGTGTCGATTCTTTTTCTCGCTCGTCGATTAGTCTTTGAGCATTTCACCCACCCAGCGGTGTGCACGTACTATTCTTTTCAATTTCAACAACATGAAAACAGAAACATGTTCTATTCTGTTGTGGTTCTAACCACCACGCATAGCAAAACTATCCGATTTCTTCAAGTGAACAAAATATTTGTTTAGCCAGACGACGAATTGAAACAAAAGGAGGAGCAACAGTCTCACCTGCCTTGGGCCCCACACAGCACTGACTCTTCTCTCTTCTTCCCTCCCGCCCTCTCTCTCCCTCTCTCTCTCAGAACTAATTATGCTCATTCTCGCTTAAAAGATACAGAATGCTCCTCTTTGTCTCCTAATCCGATTAGAAAGCCCCACAGAGACTGACCTTAAACGGACCGCCCGCAATCTTTTGCTCATACACCAAGGCTTTTCTCACTGTCAGTAAGTAAACAATACAGTAGAAAACGAGGATTCCGCGCCGCATAGATCGTCATCATATTTTTATTTTCATAATTTGTTTCTTATTCTTAGATTAGTGTTTAAAAAATTATTTATTTTTGAATTTTTTATCTAATAATTAACTGAATGGGCAAAAAAAAATGACATAAAACCTCTAAAAGAGCTCTGCGCGCACTTTTTTAAAAAAATATTTCTTGACAACCGCCGTCTTTGTTTGAAATTTTAAAATATTGTTTCTCGCGTTGTTCGTGTCGCAAAAAATCTATTATCCGGCCTGCAGCTCACCCTGCCCACCAATCAATGATACCGTGGCTACTGTTGTACCTTTTCGGTGCAGCTCGCGCAGATCTTCAGAAGCTACTATCCACATTACCACAGTACAGCGAGACAAGGATTCCGCCGATTTTAAGGCCGATTTCTTACGATTTGCAATTACAGCTACCACTGTCAGAGGTGAGTGGCCGTGAAGCTCCAGTGGAAATGTGCAATTTATAGGTATCCGATCCGGACATTCCTCTGTTCACTGGAAGGTGCGTGATGCAGTTCGAAATCAATCAGCAAATCGGTCCTGAATCGGCGTTTCTCAGCGATTCAACGAGTAACCGGGCGAGAATAAAGGTAGGCGAGTTACCCGGAACCACTTGAATGAAGATTTCAGTTCGACATTATCATGCTGGATCACTTTGAGAACGTCTCCCTGGTTTATAACGGAAATGAGCTGGAGATTTTCAACGTGCAATTGACGGACGAGTCGATGGAGTTGTCGGTGGATCAGCCGGTGCTCTTTCCGGGAAGATATACGTTGACAATTCACCGATATAAAGGATTGATCGGCAGCGCTATATACTATAGGTGAGCTCTGAAAATTGCAGAATTATACAAGAAGCGGGAGGCCGAATTATTATTTAAAAAAAAACATACCATTTTGTTTATCAATCAGTTCTAATACGTCCGCTTCCGCTCTGAAGCGGCTAGTTGCGAAATGGCTGTTTTTGGAGTGCTGGAACATTCGTAAAGGAGTTACGCCGATTCGATTACCAAATTTCAAGACAGCGCCCTGGATTCCTCTCAGTGTGTCGTTTCGAAAAATTATTTCTCGAAAAATGCGTTTTTCGAAAAATTCTCGAAGAATTTTTCTCGTTGATTTTTCGACATTTTTCGAGAATTTCTCGAAAAATTTTTCGGAAATTTCTCTAAAAATTCTTGAAGAATTTTTCTCGTTGATTTTTCGGAAATTTTTCGAGAAATTTTTCGAAAAATTTCCGAAAAATCAACGAGAAACATTTCTCGAGAATTTTTCGAAAAATTTCTCGAAATGCTTTCGAAACGACACACTGATTCCACCTGAAATTTTTTATGAAATTGTCTTTAAAATTATTTTAATTTGATTATTCAATGGTAGAAAATAAGAAAATAAGCAGCAGCAGCAGAAAAAAATACATGCACAAAAGGGTGAGGTAGCACAAGAAGATTTGCAATTTCAAATTACAGGGATGCCGGTGAGCACGCCGTATTCGCTTCTCAACTATTCCCAAACAGAGCTCCAGCCGTGTTTCCAACATATTTGGGAACCACTGAAAAGGCGACGTTCTCTATTACCATGATTCATCCCGTAGGAACCGTTGCATTGACCTCTGGAGCCAGTGAAGACAGCTCGAGGATAGTGGATGATAATTGGGAGGTCTGTTTTATCTTTGTCTTTTAGCGTTTTTGTGTAATAATATAATGAATTCTTACTCACAGATGACAACCTTCTCCACGACGCCTTCAGTCACTCCGTCGATGCTCTGCTTTCTTCTGCTACCAAACGAATACACACATGTAAGTGCAAATGTGCAACGGAGCCCTTAAAAATGACTTTTAATAGAATATTGCGAAAGCGCCCTTATGGGGTTATTCATGGAAATCACAATTTAATGCAAAAAATAAAAAAAAATTTTAATGCAAAAAATGCCACTTTAATGTTATTTGCGATTGTATTTTAATGCAAAAAAAGCATTTTTTTTTTGCATTAAAATGCTTTTCGTGCTTTTCATGAATAACCCCATTGATAAGCGGCTGATCCCGTCAATTGTGAAATGCATCAAAATTAATTTTTTTTTCTCAAATTACACGCCGCAAAAAAAAAGAAAAACGAAAGAATTACAGTTTTTTCTTTGATTTAATAATTTGATTTCCCAACAGATTGAATCCACTTACACTGGAATCAACATCACTGTCCACTACAACCGATACCGAGTTCAAAAGGAGCAGGCGAAACATCTTCTGAATTCGGCGACCCAGGTTTTGGCATTATTGAAGTGAGATCTTTAGTGCTTTGACGCAACGGTTCTCAGTATTTCAGAGATATGCTTTCATCGCTGATTCCTGCTCCCAAAATAGACATTATCACATTGCAAGAGGTGTCATCGACGGCTTGCTTCGGCGCGATTGTTGTATCCGAAGGTATCGTTTAAGCGAGTTTCTGAAATTGGAAAATGTGCTCATTGGAATACGAAATGTTCTATTATCTATCCGCGAGTACGTGATTTTTCGTTTAGAGGCGCTGTTTGGGTCTCGTTTAACGCGCCAATTTAAAAATTGTAAGAAAGCGCACACACTGCGTTTGTGATTTATTCGGTTTAATAAACAGTTTAAGAAATTTGACAATAAAGATTAATTTAAAAAACATGATTTTCGAAGAAAAAATTCCAATATTCGCTTCAATTTTCGAAAATAAATCACAAACACAGGGTGTGCGCTTTCTTACAATTTTTAAATTGGCGCGTTGAAACGCGCTATCCCCAAACGAGACCCAAACACCGCCTCTAAACGAAAAATCACGTACTCGCGGATAGATAATACGTTAACTCCATATTAGTCATTAGAATTTTGCGCTTCAGGGTTGTGAGGAACGTCGCAATGTTTCGACATTTTGCAATGCTCGTTTGCTCAAAAAAATGTTTTTTGGAATAAGCTTGAAGCAATAACAACAGAAAACGTTTTTTTTTTTAAGTTTAAAGAAATTTATACATAAATATATCATTTAGGTAAACTATTTTTAAATTACTTCTTTGAATTACATTTTTTGAAGTGATTGAAGTAAAACGCAAATTTTTGATCTATTTTTATTAATTTTTTAAAAATAAATATCCAATTTTTCTATATTTTGGTGATAAAAAGGCGCTATAAGATTTAAAAAATTGAGAAAAAATGAACAATTTGAAAATTGAAAACAATAATATGAAGAACGTAACAGGAATCCTCTCGAGACGCACAATAAAGTTTTGAGCATGCGCCTTTAAAGTACCGTATTTTTTATTCTTATTCTTTTTCTTCAGAATCATTTCGATCGGAATTTCATTCCAGCGCTATTTTTCATACTTTTGATTACTTAGAGACCTAGAAAAAGTAGAAAAATAGAAGAGCATGTTTTTCAAATTTGCAATAATCAAGCAAAGCTTAATTCTAACATTTCAGTTCATTTCTTTTCTGCTGACTACGCCAATCAAGCCAAAATGCTTGCCACGTGGCTAGCGAAACAATGGATCAGTGGGTATGCCGCTATATCAGAAGGATCAGAATTGTGCCTTCAGGATGATCTAGTTGCATTCATAGCCGATAAAGTGATCAAGAGAATGACGAATGATGAGTACACGAGATTGGCACAACTAGCTAGGGTAGGCAAAGCAAATTTTTGGGCGAAATTTCAATGTCTTACTCATCAATCAGTTTCAGATATATCTGACGGAAAGTGTATTCTTGGTTGGAGAGACGCTGAAACTAGATGAGTACCCCAACGAATTGGAGATCACGGAGAAATGCGGATTGAAAGGAGCAGCAATGCTCGAGTCCATCGAGTCGCTAATCGGAGAAAAGGCAATGCTCTCAAAGATCAATGAAATGATTTATAATTCAAAGAAGGGGTCATACAACTCTGAGACTTTGCGTGGACTGCTCAATAGTACAGTCGATGGAGATATTTACGTCTCGCAGGCAAGTCAATCATCGAGTGTTTATAGACAGGTTGCAGCTCTGAAATTTCAGCTTCTACACTACTGGCGTGAGCATGGAGGCCTTCCCTATATGACTGTGGACAGACTCGGCAATTCTATTAAAATCACGCAAAACGGCTCAAACTTGACGGTTAGAAATGGTTGAGTCTTTTCCGGCTCCGCCCCCCTTGTTAACTCTTCTCGAATTGCAGGTCTTGGAACGTGGGAGCGAATGCCACTTTGGCCTCTACCGTTGAAGTTCACCGAGTTCAAACTGCCGCTTCAAATCATGATCAGCCATGGAATTCATTTGTCGCCGGTGCGCGACGGGCTGATCTTCTCAAATTTGGGATTCACCAACTACTATCGCGTCAATTATGACCTTGACACGTGGAGGGAAATCAAGATGATGTTAACCGAAAATGCCACGTCGTACACTCCAAGAGAGCGATTTCAGCTAATCTCAGACTTTTGCTATTTCTATTCTATAAGTGAGCTACGCCTACTGAAACTCGTCTTCTGAAAAGCGCCATTTTGTAGAATCTCTTCCCGAACCAGCTGCCTCAGTCCTCCGAAACGAGTTCGTCCAGCTCGTCCGTCTCCGTCCATCCTCATTTCCGATTTGCGATGCAGCCATATTCCAGTGCGTTGTCACTCATGAGCATACTCGACCGAAACGTCTAGACCGCGACTCCATGGTTCAGTTACGGAAAAGGGTGTTCGATTCGTTCACCAACTCGTCCGAAATGGAGTGCCGTGCTGGACATGCTCATGATGCTCTCAATGATCTTTGTACAAAACTATACGGTATCTCATGTTTGTGATTGTCAATAAAACATCGCATTTTTGCATTGTAAAGGAGGAATTTCATTTCATTTTCCCGCTTTTTTGATCTCTATGTAATCCATTCCAATCGGGCAAAATTTCGTCCGTCTTGTCCTGTCTCCGGCAAAATTTCGTTCGTCTTGTCCTGTCTCCGGCAAAATTTCGTTCGTCTTGTCCTGTCTCCGGCAAAATTTCGTTCGTCTTGTCCTGTCTCCGGCAAAATTTCGTTCGTCTTGTCTTGCCTCCGGCAAACTTTCGCCCGTCTTGTCCTGTCTTCGGCAAAATTTCGCGCCCGTCTTGTCCTGTCTTCGGCAAAATTTCGCGCCCGTCTTGTCCTGTCTCCGGTAAAATTTCGTCCGTCTTGTCCTGTCTCCGGCAAAATTTCGTCCGTCTTGTTCTGTCTCCGGCAAAATTTCGCGTCCGTCTTGTCTTGTCTCCGGCAAACTTTCGCCCGTCTTGTCCTGTCTCCGGCAAAATTTCGCGCCCGTCTTGTTCTGTCTCCGGCAAAATTTCGTCCGTCTCGTCATGATTGCTATATATTCCGGAATGTTCCGACGCTTCCTGGGTTTCGCGCAGCTTCATGAATTACCATGTGCGAAACATGTTTGTAATGCAAAGTACGAAGATAGGCGGAACCCGGGAAGTGACGAATAGAAACTTTTCGATTGCGGCAAGACGAATTTTCGTCTCCGTCATTCGCGGTAGCCGCCAAAAAGACTCTCATGCAAGACAGAGGAAATGTCTAATTGGACTAGTCTAATTAGATCTCGCCGAGGCGAACGGAGATATCGTCGTCTTTCCTTCACAATCCTATCCATCGAATGATATTCATTCGCAACGTCTTCAACGTGAACCCCATGGGAGGCTTATCAAAATTCAAATCCCGTCTTGTTTACCCCGCTCAGACAAATGCCTCATATCCGCAAGGATACCCATATGGGTACATTTAGGATTCGTCATTTAGTGGTCTTCATCGAGGGTTATTCGAGTAAGGTGAAGACAAAAGCGCGACGTGACGACAAGTGTCACATCTGCGGCGGACTCCTGACGGCTTTCGCCAATCAATATGTTTGACATTACAACGAGGCGCCCATATTCCGAACGAGTAGGGTTTAGCGTTTCTAAAAATGCTCTACGAATTAAATGTCGATAGATCGCGCTCACTGCGAGCTCGATTCAGTTTCTTTTTTAAATAAATTTTATCCATTTTTCCTTTTCGTTAAAATAGTGGTATTTCCGTTTCTCCCCAATTACCTCTTAATCCTCATTTTGCCGATGTTTCTCCAATTTCAGATAATCTTCATCCTTAAAACACTATAAACATGGCTGACGTAAGTTTTGATATATTTATTTCTTTAAAAATAGTCCGATTTTCCAGAGAAGAGATAATGCGTCATTTAAAGCTACAATTTCCAATTTGGCCAAACGACGACACGAGGATAATGCGGAGCTATACGAAGAGGAGCGAGCCAGTTATCCTGCGGTACTATTAATTTTTTAAATTGAAATAAAATAACTAGAAAATCTAATTTTCTAGTTAAAACGGGCTCGCCCTGAAGATGAGGACGACGATGATGATTTCAAACTAGAAGCTGAGCCCCCTAAACAACTCACCGTCGCTGCGAAAATGATGGAAAAAATGGGCTATAAAGAAGGAAAAGGTCTAGGAAAGAATGCACAAGGAATCGCCGAACCCGTTGTCCTAGCAGCGCAAAGAGGAAAAACTGGTCTAGGAAATGCAGCGGGAAAAGCGACGGCTAGAGATTTCAATGAAGTCTGGGATGAGTCTTCCGAAAAGAAAACAGTGGAAGAGCATGTCAAATGGATGACTGATATCGATGAGCACAAGAGGAAAGATGTGTGTGATCAGTTGAAGGACAATAAGTGGATGGTCGTAGGAAAGGTAGGCATTTGAATATCCATTATTTTTAAATTTTTTGAAATTAGTGATTGAGCTTTAAGAAAAAGAACATTATCGACGACGAAGTGCACTTCTGTAGTCAAGAAGTGCTCACTGAGATGCTCAAAGCCAAAGACGTATTCGATTCGATGTCGGATAGAGATTTACGTGAAGCTAGGGCTAGAGCAAATCCTTATGAAACTATCGGATCGGCATTTTTCCAAAACCGTGCTGCGATGAAAACAGCCAACATGGACAAAATTTACGACTGGATAATTTCCAGAGAAAACATTGACCACGACAAACATTTGCTGAAAAATCCTCTTCATGAAAGTCAAACGGCTGAAAACGTCGATCGGGGAGAAGACCTGTTCTACTTTGCTGATGTCTGCGCTGGTCCTGGTGGATTTTCAGAGTATATGCTCTGGAGAAAAGGCTTTTATAATGCCAAAGGATTTGGATTCACACTGGCTGGAAAAGACGATTTCAAACTGCAAAAATTTATTGCTTCTTCCGCCTATTTTTTTGAGACATTTTATGGTAAAAAAGAAAATGGAGACGTTATGGATCCAGAAAACATCGACTCTCTAGAAGAATTTATCAGCCGTGGCACCGATGGCCAAGGAGTTCACTTAATGATGGCCGACGGTGGATTCAGTGTAGAAGGACAGGAAAACATACAAGAGATTCTCTCTAAACGACTTTATCTGTGTCAACTTCTTGTTTCCCTCTGCATTGTTCGCGAAGGCGGAAACTTTTTCTGCAAACTTTTTGATATTTTCACTCCGTTTAGTGTCGGATTGATTTATTTGATGCGCGTCTGCTATGACAGTATATCACTGCACAAACCACATACAAGTCGTCCTGCCAACTCGGAGAGATATATTACATGCAAAGGATTGAGAAGAGAATATGCACAAATCGTGAAGCAATATTTAAAGAGGTATGAATGACTATAGATTTCTAATATTTGTAAAAAAGTCGCCAGAAGTCTCCTGCGTTATATTGAATTTCAGAGTGAATCGCAAGTTGGATGAGCTCAAAAACAAAGATTCTCACGATGATGTAATGGAATTGATGCCTCTAGATGTGATCAAAGCTGACAGAGTATTCATGGAAGAAATCATCGAGCACAATGAGTTCCTGGCGAAACGGCAAACGCTCTACCTTTGCAAATACCGAAGTTTTGCCAAAAACCAAGGACAATTCGACAAAGATCAAGGAAATCTTCGTGAAGAATGTTTGAAATACTGGCAGGTCCCCGACAAGCAAAGACCACGCGGTGGTGATCGCGGAAATCGTCGTGGTAACATGCAACGGCTCAATCCTCTTGAGGTTTGTTTTCGGCTAATTTTTAGGGCGCTATCTTAGTTGGAGGGGTCCAGTAGTTTTTAGTCATTTTTGGAGGATTTTTTTTTCTGAAAATGTTATTAGATATACTCGAATAACACTAGCAATTTTTAGAACAATTTTATTGGCAGACAACAAAAATACGTACAAAAAAGAAAATGACTAGGTGGCTGGATATATCTTGGCGATTCCGGCCCATAGCTCGTAAAATTTTGCTTCATCGTGATATTTGAAATGCTACAGCGCCTCAAAGTAATGATCATCCCATAAATTTTCTTTGAGGCCACACTATGGCTTATGTTTAGGCTTAAGCTTAGGCTTAGGCTTACTTCAAGTCGAGAAGTACATCAGCTGCGGTCCTATTCATATCTATGATTATCCAAGTTATTATTAATTAATAAGCGAAAAAATTCAAAAAAAAAGTTGCAAAAATTGCTCATCGTTGAATCGCGCCACGCGTGAAAAAAAGTGGAATCGTAGTTTGTCAAGAGTGTCAAGAGTAGAGTGACGCGTCGACTCGACTTTCGACGAATTTGGAGTCGACTACCGATTAAAAGTGGTCGACTAAAGTCGACTGTAATTCGACTCTCAGTCGACTAAAGTCGACTTGACTCAAGTCGACTTTCAAGTCGAGTCGACTTTAGTCGACTCGACTCGAGTCGACTTTGACTCGAAGTCGACTTTAGTCGACTTGACTTAAGTCGACTTTGAAGTCAAGTCGACTTTAGTCGACTCGACTTTGAAGTCAAGTCGACTTTGGTCGACTTGACTTCAAAGTTGCAAGCGCGCTTTATTGCACAGTTTTTTGGAGGGAAATTTAAAATTAATTTTCCACACATTTATTGTGAAATGAGTGCTTTTCGTTAATTTTTAATTTGAATTTACTTTTTTGATGAATAATTTGAAACATTTTCATTTTCATTTAATTTTCAGAAAAAAAATCAAGAAAAAAGCTCCAAAATTTTTTCGAGAAATCACCAGATGGATCTCAAGTGAAATGCATCAAGTGCAAAAATTTGAAATTAAAAAAAAAAATTTTCTTAAATTTTTTTTTGAGAAAAAAAAATGTTTTTCTTAATTCTTTTTGAAAAAAAAAAGAAAAATTTTTTAAAATTTGAATCCCCTCTAAAAAGCAGTCCAATAGAGCAAATTTGCAACTTGAAGCGTGGTCGACTTTAGTCGACTTGACTTTAGTCGACTTTGAAGTCGAGTCGACTTTAGTCGAGTCGACTCAAGTCGACTTCGACTTAAAGTCGACTAAAGTCGACTCGACTCGAGTCGACTTTGACTCGAAGTCGACTTTAGTCGACTCGACTCAAGTCGACTTCGACTCTCAGTCGACTAAAGTCGACTTGACTTTAGTCGACTCGATTTTTTCGATTTTCGTCGATTTCGTCGACTCGACTCATCATCGACGCGTTACTCTAGTCAAGAGTGAAAAAAACAACTTACAAATATTTTAACAATAGCAACAAACATTTTTAGAATTAAAAAAATTGCAAAAACCTCCAAAAATGACTAAAAACCACTGGACCCCCCCCCCAACTAAAATAGCGCCATTTTTAGAATAGAAAAACTGAAACAAAATGGTCATTTTAAATTCATTTTGAAGGTTTACGGACGGTACTCGAAGAAAATCTGTCGAGAATCGGAAATAAATAACACTTTCCCCCCATTCCAAATGAAAATGATTCAACCATCTGCTGGCAACATTCGATATGAAGAATATCGGTTCGTTGGACTTGGAGCTTCCGGGAACCCGCAACTTCTCATTTCCACGGGTGACTCCGTCTTCATTTTCCGAAATGGCCATTTTGAAGCGGTGACGAGCAATTACATTCGTATTCCTGAAAACACAATTCTATTGGTTGATTTAGCGGAAGAAGTGAAGAAAACAGAAGGCAACAAAATAAGAATCAGCACGGATCCATACGTGGTTCGAATTGTTGATGCAGCGGTTCTGTATGGCGATGATGTCTCCAATTTGCCATATGAATCTCGGATGAAAGCCGCTCAAAAGTTTGCGAAGGCTTTGAAACTTGTTAGTTTATCTTCCATTTCCAGTTATTCGATTTATATTTTCAGACAAATCGGACAGTGAAACAAGGATGGTCTAATGCACCAGTTATAAAGCCTCACCTCGTAACCTGTGCTCAGTCGCACGCTCTTGGCGAAATCGACTCGTTCCGTTCGAGCCTTGAGGAATTGCTGCACTATCGGGAGCTGGCTGTTCTCTTCACCGAAGATAATTTCACATTCAGATGTAATGGACTTCGAATCGTCAGAATAATCAAACGTATGTAAGCTAAAAGGACGGGACCGTGTTTTTTTTTGCCAAATTTCATCGGAATGTGTGTTCCAATTCTAGATGATTTCATCTTTTTTTTTTAGCAAAAACCCAATTTTCAACTCCAAGCTGTTCTCTGATAATGTCAAACGCATAAAGAAAAATCGTGCAGTAGTGGCTGTAAGATTTCCACGAAAGACGAAAGCAAAAAGTCGTCTTTCTTCTCGTCTTACGCTATTAAAAATCTGCGCCAGACGAATTCAAGACGAAGGCGAAGACGATCTTATTTCGTCGTTCGTGAAAGCTTTAAGTGACTGCTGAAAGAATTGGGAAAAATGCATTTGTGGACCATTTTTACTTAAAATAGTTATCCTGGCAAAATAAGTGTCTTCCACAACCAGGATATATTGTTTCAAAAAAAAACAAATGCAGTCCGAGCTGAGATTTTTAAGTTTTTAATGTTTCAGAGGAATGGCAAATGGCGTGGTCCCAAAAGAATCAAAGAGCTTATCTCTACTCGCCAAGTCAGAAATCGGAATCATTCTACGAGGATCGCTGGACCGAGATGGGTCTGTACGCCTCGTTCTGGGATGGCGTCATTTTGACAGACAAAGACAAAGAAAAGATGATGAAAATGATTGAGAATTCCACTGACGGGTATTCTGTTCAATCGTCGGTTTGGAGCTGGAAGCCGTGCAGTGAGTTTTCCGCGTTTTCCTTTATTCATCTGAAATGATATTGATATTTGATAATTTCCAGTACAAACGTCGTATGGACCTGACAAGATTCTTAACTCTCCAGATGTATTCGAAGGGAAGCCCACCGTTGCCGCTTTGAAATCACAAATTGAGAGCACAGATTGCATCGTTAAACGCCTCAGAAAATGAGCTGTTGCTATCAACTATCATTCATAGCAGGCAGTCATAGCAGTTCAAACCTTTTCATTACACGTTTTTTCCATTAAAATTACCAATTCGCTGACTCGTTTTTTGTTTAAGTTATTGTTGGCTTCATAAAAAATTATTTAATGTCAATTTTGCTATAGCTCATGACATAGTTATGGTTACTTTCTGTAATATTTGCTATTAAAACGATGTATTGCGAAATGTTTCACTGTATTGAACCTCAGAATGGGAGGATGGAAGTTGGAAACCGGACGATTTTTAATGCTGATAACCTTCCCAGTTGGAGCGTTTTGGCTATTCAATCAGCCAACAATTTTTAAAGAATTTGTAAGAATTTTATTCAATTTTCAATAAAACACGAAGCTTATTCCTTGCCAATAAATCAAAAAAAAATAATTTTTTAGATGAGAGGGTACCGGGTTCCAGATAGTAGCGCAGGTGACAAAGCGATGGCAGAGTTCAAGGTAGGCATTGAAATGCACATTTTTTTGTAAAAAAAAACGTTACAAACGTTTTTAGGAGCAACTATTGGCAAGTAAACGACGAGAAGAGTACGAGAACTTCTTGCGGGAGCAGATGGCCTTCGAAGAAGCCAAAAAGATTCGGGCAGCCAACGGAATTTGAGATGCTCGCTTTTCTCATTTTTAGATTTCCTTTTTCTGTTAATCTGATTGTTGCTAGTGTACAAATCAAACGATTCTGCTCTTTTTTGAATTTCGAGTTTTCATTTTTGGATTTCCAGGCGTTTAATCGCTATTTTTTATTTCTGTTCGAATGATTTAAAATCTAGAATCGAACAATCTAAACCATATGATATTTCGTATTGTTTCAGCATTCAAGTTAGATAGAATGGGCAAGAAGCACGCTGGAAAAGGAGGTGTTGCAGGAAGAAAGAATGTTTTGGCTGCGAACGCGGAAGTCATATTTGCGGACACATTGAAAAAAGGCAAGTAAAAACCTTTTTTTCGATTTTTTGGCTTGAAAATAGCAAAAATTATTTTAATAAACAATTTTTAGGGCGCCACGAGTGCCTTTGCCAAGCGCGTACCCACAACTTGATCCTAAACTGTCTCGGATGCGGCCGAATCGTTTGTGAGCAAGAAGGAAGCGGTCCTTGTTTCACGTGCGGAACATTAGTGTGCACACGAGAAGAGAGAGAAGTGCTTAATCAAGGAGGAAACAAAAGTCGAGAACTTCTGAAAAAGTTTACTGCTGGACGATCAGACTGTGAATCCATTGGATCATTACAACACATTTCATCGTCGTATAAAAATGCGACGGATTTCCGAAATAAACTATTGGAGGCGGACGCTGATACGTAAATATCATGAGAGTTATGATTAAATTCAAATCGATTTTTTTTTCAGTGAGCGTCGAACAAGGGTGCACGATCTACAAAGCGACTTCAGTACCATGGAAAACAGTCCATTTCTGAGTGCTGAAGATCGAGAAGCACTGAAAATGAGGCGAGAAGAATTGAGATGTCTTCGAGAAAAAGAAAGGAAGAAGTTTGTTGTAAGCTTCGATTTCGACGGTGGTCTCGTCCACGAGACGTCAAACAAGAATGGTGTTGAAGCATTGGAAGACCGGAATGATGTAGTCATTCAGAGGATTATGGAAAGGTTCGGGTTTCTTTATTGAAACGTTGCTCTCTGAAAGCTTATTTTTCAGAGTCGATGAGAACCGCCGTATTCAGGAAGCTCTTCATAATAGTACTGCAGATGCCAGATGGAACCCGATTGGATTTGTGCCTAGAGTAAGAGCTATTTCCTTAGGCAAACCGTCATAAGTTACTTTTTTCAGTACTTGGCCGAAGAGGGTGGTATACCTCATAATCAGAATTGCAGTGACGGTGATATCATCGATGCTGACAGCTTAATGTTAGTCAGTGATGAGCTTGCCGCACAAATCACCGAAGAAAAGGGATACGCTCTTTCTGTCACTCAGCCTGCGGCCACTTTCGTTGCTCATGGACTGTGTCGATTCCTAAAATGGCCTACTGAAATTAATCTGAAAGGACCACTATTCATCACTGCTAAAGCGGGAAGCACTAGCGAAAAGGAAATTAATGAATTCGCTCAAAAATATATCACAGGTAATTGTGTCTTATATTAACTTATAATTATAGTTTTATATTTAAAATTAAGGCAGAAGCATTATATGTAACTATTGCAGATGTGAGCAAGATCAGTGAGCTGGACTTCACTGATGGAGCCGTTCTTGGAAGAGCCTTCCTTCAAGAGTGCATGATGATTGAGGATTTCCTCTACAAATACGGTAGCAAGACAGTAATACCTGGAGAGGGACACTTCGTTTTATGCTTCACCGCGTTCGAACCTCTCTTGTCGACGATTCCGCATATACCTACATCGGATTCCGATATATATGAGTTGGACAGACAATTGAAAAGATCACTTACAAGGTGGTGAAGAATTACTGGAAACTTGGAGTTGTGGTAGTCTTTCAAATGGGTTTTCGATTATTCGACGGTTTATTGGTAATGAATTAGTAATACTATTAGGAATTTGTGTTCTTTTTTGAACGAAAAGAGTTCTTCCGGCAATTGCCGGCGAGGAACGTGTTTTTTTTTTGTTATTTTTAATTGTTCACAGAGCGTCACTCTTTAAAAAAAAAACTTTTTGTAAATCGAAGCTGTGAGACAGACAATTTACAACTTAATCACACCCAAGATTCAATTTTACGCATACGATAATGCAAAACTATAATAACAACAAAGATTTACAGACTGGACACATTCTTTTCTCCACTAGTGGGCTCATCAGGTCCAATCCATTTGAAAGTTTCAAAAGAGGGATTCTCCACAAGTCCGTCCTTTATAAGCTTCTTGAGAACTAGCTTCACATTGTTCAGTGCAGCCAGTCGAACTGCCCACGGGGAGTCACGGTATATTTGATTAGTCAAATCCATACTGGTGATTTCTCCGTTTTCTTTGAGAACTGACACGATTTCCCGCTCTCTTTTCATGCGATGCTCAATGTATTCATCGACTTTTTCGGCAACTTTATTGATGACTGGTCCGTGTCCCGGATAAATTCTTGTGGCATTAAGGCTCCTGATTTTCTGAAGAGACGTCATATAGTCATAGAGATCTTCAAAGACAGTCGTTCCCTCGCCGAGAATACAATCTCCACTGAAAAGCGCGCGTTCTTCTTCAAGCCAAAGAGCAAAATGATCGGCGGTATGACCAGGTGTGGCAACAAATCTGATAAAGAACAATGGCTATTTGAGTCTGCTCAGTGAGCAACTTACTTCAGCGTAGCTCCATCAACAGCAACTTCGAAGCCATCTTCAACATAATGAAATCTAGTGGCCCCTTCATCCTTATCCCTTTTCATTTTGTAGATTGGTACGTTTTTTCTATTCAAAATGTCCTCACTTATGTTATCAATGCCTCCTACATGATCACCATGCCAATGAGTGATAACAATGTATGCGATGTGAGAGTTAGTTGTAGATAGCACGGATTTCAGAGCAGATATGTAGGCGGAGATGTTCGGCTCGCCAGTGTCAATCAGTATTTTTCTGAAGAATACCATTTTATAATCGAAATAATGCTTGAAGGCAATTTTTGGCAGAAGAACAATTAATTGAAAATCTGGAAAAACGTACTCAGCGCCAGTGCCCAGAAGATACGTGTTTGTTCCTTGAAGAGTGAATGGTCCAGGGTTGTGACCAAGTACTCGAGTGACAGCATCGGAGAGCTTCTCGATGGGCTCTATGTGGGTAAGGGTTGACATGGATCTCAAAACTTATTATATTAGTAACAAAATAAATCTGCAAACTGAGGAAAATCCGCCTAACAGAGCCATAGCAATCAAGAACTGATGGGGAACGATCCGTAAGGCAGTAATATCAAAATGTGATCGATAGTCGTTCTATGCCTTCCAATTTGTTTTCTCGTCCTTCGTCTCTTTACTATCTTTCTCTAGTAAAAAGACGAGGGAAGAGAAGTCGTCTTTAAGTCGTCAGTATTGAACGTTTTGGGAGAAATGTGGAAATCATTTGCAAGAAATAGGAGAGGAATAGAGAGAGGTATGGCTGATAGAAACGTTGCGTTTTGCAGTCATGGGTAAGGCTTCCACGAAATCGTCTAGAATTCGTCTGACACAAAGATGGACATTGTGTTGGTACACATGTATTTTAATTGACGACTTAAGACGAACTGAAAGACGACCGACTTGTTTCGCCTTTCGTGGAAGCCAGTCGCTCGCAGTCGCAAATCGAAAAAAATCCTAACCGAAATTTTCCGAGAAGAGAATGATACTTTAATTAAAGCATACTGAAACCCGAGGGAAAGAAGCTAGACATAGTTTTTTCGAAAACCAAACATAGACCTACCGATGAGCTTTCGAGTTCATGAAGTATGCTACGCCAGCGTATGCAAAATCAGTGTAAAACCGAAGCATCGACCACGCTCGTCCGACATACGTCGTCATTTTCTGTAGGCGATAGCGATCTTTTCAACGATGAGGTCATTGATAGTGTTGAGAGACCCCTCGAAAACGAGGGAATGGTGGGAAATTGAAAATAGGAAACGTGGGCGGAGCCGACTGAGTTGCGCGCTACAGCACTGCTCATTTTGCACCCGTTTTTCAACTATTTTCCTGCATCCTGTATTCCTCCCATTTCCCCAGATTTCGTGGAGTCTAAAATTGCTTACAAAAAATGGGTAATACGATTTAAATTCGAAGAAATAATCATTGAAATAGGGTCCACGACTTGAGAAAAATGACGAAATTAATAAATGAAAAATTGCTTTATTGAACAGACAAGATGAATTTTCAGAAAATTCAGAGGTGAACTGAAAAAATGTGGATATCGGGATCTTGTATCAAACAGGAAAAAAGAAAGGGGCAGAAGTTGCGCATGATGAAATGTGATAAATGTCAATCATTCAAAGAAAAAATTATAAATAATTATTCAAAATACAAAAAAAGGTAAAATATGAAACATTGAGAATTCGGTGAGTTTACGATGAAATACAATGGCGAAAAAGAAAGTGGCTAGAGTGTAGCATTAGAGAAGAATGCGAAATGAAGTGTTAGAAAAGGTGTATAAAACAGAAGGAAGTGTCTACATAACAACTGTAGGTGGCCTGTAATCTTCAGTTCATAGTAAAAATTGTATGCTGTATGCCAAAGTTCATTTTGAAGTTGATCAAGATTTTGAGCTCTGTTTGAAGACGTTCCGTTTTCAGTTGGACAGCCTGGCTGTATTCGTTCGTCTCAGCCTGTGCACGGATTTCATGCTCTTTCATTCTAAAATCCATTATTCGAAATCTCTTTTAAAGCCGAGCCGTCTCGTCTTCGTCTTGAATTCGTCTGACACAGTGTGTTGACAACTTTTTTATAGCGTAAGACGAATGCAAGACGAACAGAAAGAGGAACGAAGACAAAAAGTCTAGTTGTCTTCGTCTTTCGTGGAAGCCTTAGCCCTCAGGCTAATTACCCATTGTGACATTTTCAATTAATATAACTTACACAGTATAACTGTCGAACCAATTCAATTTGAAAAACGCGTCCCATCCATCGAGTATATGTAGCAAAAATGCAACTCCCGCGGCGAACCCATCGTCAGTAACCACCAATTCTTTGTTGTGCTTCAGCGCGTACGTTTTCTTGACTCTATTTTCATGAGCCATCATATAGTTAATATGAGACATAGTCAATGCAGGAATCACTCCATGGAAATAGTCAAGCACTTCGATATGATCTTCCGGAAGTTTTGATTTCATAATAAGTCCTTTAAATTCAACGCACATCATTTTTGTATAATTTCGATGCTCGGATACGCGTTCAAACAAATCTTTAACCAACCCAAGGCGGTAAGCGGCATGCACCTTTGTGGTGTTAATAGGAGAGCCGCGACGGTTCGTGAATATTAATCCACGAGTGCTTGATTCCATATCTTCCATGTGTTTCTTGACCTGCGGAAAAAGATCTTGACGAGTCAATCCGTTTTCACGAGCAGCTTGGCACAGCATACGTACTAGAGAAATGGCATTCCCGATCTGAAATATTTTATAGTTATTGAACGCAAAATGTTTAATAGAAGATAACCCAAAAATGAGCATGAAAACGAAAAACTATACCTGCGTGATAATCAGGCGGAATCTGTCAAAATAGGTGTACACAATATCATTCGCGCTAGCTTCAGTACCATTATCATTGATTGTAGTACCGTTCGGCCCTGATCTCGTCACTATCCCACCAATCGCTAGGTTTTGCTTCGCTAGATTCTTTAGTACATTGGCTGCCCATGAAACCTTATATTGAGGCTTTCTTTTGCCATCGGGGGACGACTTCGTGGCTTCCATCTCATGGAGATGCTTCTGGATTTGATAGCGAACAGTATCTTCGGCAAGGAAGCTCAGGAAGGTTTGTATTTTGTTGCGAATCAATTGGTAAGCTGCATTTATCGCAGTTGGCAGAATGCCAACTCCGTGCTTACGAAGTGCTGTTCTCAAATCCACTAGCCGAATGACGTGGAGACGTTTCGAATCAGAAGCTTTCTCAATAAACAAGTATCCTTGACTGAAATAGCAGTAGTTCGTAACGAAGTGAGTGAAGTTTTGGAGAAGATCGAGTATTGCGACTGTTTCATCGACGTCCGCCTGAGGAAGATCAGGATCCATGAGGTCGAGCCCATATTTCCCTTTGGCGATCTGCTGCATTCTGGTGTAGACTTTTGCATTGTTAGGAGCCAAAATTTCCA
The DNA here is from genome assembly GCA_003052745.1 of Caenorhabditis inopinata. Classification (NCBI taxonomy): domain Eukaryota; kingdom Metazoa; phylum Nematoda; class Chromadorea; order Rhabditida; family Rhabditidae; genus Caenorhabditis; species Caenorhabditis inopinata. The sequence continues at coordinate 3,245,871 of AP018152.1, read as the reverse complement.
TGGAGTACCAATGTTCTTCAAGCCAACTTCGTAAACTTTCTGAAATTTCAATTTTTTTTAAAGCGAACCTATTTTTTAAGGAAATAGCCACGAGAAAATTAATTATTCCTTAGAATTGTAAAAAGAGGGATTTGGAAGGTCTTGCGAAAATCATTTTTGTAGAGAGGGAGGGAGGGGGGGTGAGGTGGGGCACTTTTCAATAAAAATTGCTGAAATTTTAGTATCCAACAGATCAGAAGATTACAGTTAGGGAATTCCCCACAAAAACTAGGGAAGAGCGCTGAATTCGAGATACAGAAAATAAATGATGAAAGCGTGGGGGTTGCACTGATTATTCTTCATTAATTTGTTTGAGTCCATCTAGACGAACTAAAATAAGCCTTATCTTATTATCTGATTTATTTAAAACGAGTCAGTGAGTCAGTTTATGGTGATCTTTAGCAAAAGATTATTATGCTACTGTTTCTTGTTCTCAACTGGGCGGCTCAGAATTGATCACTTCAAAACCAGGCGTCCCAGGACCTGTCGTCACGAGCATCTCGAGTATAGAGCTAGGAAGCGAAGCTACCAAAGAGTAATGCAACTAGAATGTCCAATTAAAAAAAATCGAAATTTCAACAAGAAATTTCACACTTCCTAGACGGACCGTTCCGTCTTTTCTGAAATTCTGAAGAAAAAACCACCCACCTGTAACAGGTACAACAGTTGTGGCAACTTGGAATCTTTTCACCGTCTTTATGAGATATCCTATGTATGCCATCTCTTCATCAGGCACATCATTCTGCTCACTGAAATAAATAACAATTTTTTGCAATTTTCATCATTTTAGAACTAACATTTCGCCAATTGAAAGATGAGAGCTTGCAAGTATGCGGAGATCCAGATCGATTTGAGCTCCCATTTTAACGATCAACGTCTAGAAATATCTTGGAATTCGAATAAGAACAAATAAGTTTCTGACCTCCATAATAGTTTCTTTCAGCCTGGTCATTATTTGCACCGACTGGCCAGTTATTTTGGCACCCTCCATAAACCCACCAAGAGCGCTCGTGAAACCCTCAATGCTCTCTAAATCAGGTTTTCTATGTATCAAAGCATCAAAGTACATATGGGGCAGCCAACTGTGACTGAGTAAGAGCCCAGTGTAAGCAGCTCTGAAAAAAAAAAAACGAATTCAGTTTCTATTCGGGAACATCCTATTGTACTTTTGAAGAAGCTGTCGCGGCGAGTTGAACGTCTCTAATCGGGTCATCAGATCATGAACTTGCTTTCGATTAGCATTAGAAATATGGGTCTATGAAAGTTCAAATGATTTTAGGCAATAGGAACCGAAAATGCATTATACCTCTAGCCGTCCTATTTCGTAAGCTAATCCGAGCACTACGTTTCTTGATGGAATCACTGCAATGAGCAACGTTGCGAAACTTTTCTTTTTCATAGTGTCTTACTTTCATTAATGCATTGAGCTTCAGCAATATGATAAAAACTGCGTTTGGTAGCTGCCTCGATCAGTGAAATGTTCTTGCTTTTTGAATTTACATATGACTTCCTGGCTTCGATCAAAATACGGAGCATATGCTTTCTCCATTGTTGCCTTGCAATGAATGATCCTTCTTCAATAGTAATCCAGTTGTCGAGCACAAAATGCTCCAACTTTTTGACTGTCTCAATGGCACCTAAAATCGCGAACGCGCTGCTCCGGTCAATTTCGATCCGATTGACTTGATTTTCACCACGTTTTGAACGGATGAGTAGATAAAGATCGCGAGTGATGGTCTCGAGGATTCGTATACACTGCAGAAAACATCGAAAACCTTGGTTTTTAATTAAATTTTTATACCTTGAGAAACAACTCAGAAATGTCTAGACCCCATTGTGGCAACTTGGTGATCGCTTCAGTTTGATCTCTTTTTTTCTGTCGAAACTCTGTCATCCAGGTACCCGCATATTCACAGTATTCTCTGATTTCTTTCAGCATTTCGACGGCTTTATCCTTACTAATATTAGCCGCGTCCAGAATCAATTTTTTCGTAAATGCTTCCGCTTTTGCATCAAAAATCTGTTTATTGGATATTTCACGATGCAAGAATTCCATAGGAATAAACAATTCTTCTCCAAGCATTCGATAGTAAGGAACTTTTTTCGAAGCTTGCACAACTTGCCGTATCAGGGATTGATCGACAATGTTTGAAAAGTGATGATAATAGTAAACAGTGAGAGCAGAAATTCCGCAGAAAAAACGGCTATCGAGATTGCCTTGGGCTGGAAGGAGAATAACGTTGCCTATGATTTTCAAAAATAGTAGAACTAAACATACATGCGTACTTCTCCCAACATGCTAGCAAATCCGCGATAGCTTCTTTCATCTCGTTGGCGAAGTTTATGTTGTTGTCCATATCTCCACCAGAGGATTCATATAATGTCTTAAAACAACTTACAGTATTTTTAAATAATTTTTCCAAACAATCGTACTCTGAAGCAGTTTCCTTTTAATATCATGGACTGAGCATCTTCTTGAGCTCTTGCTCCCTCATCATAAGCTTTTCGTTGGGCTGGAGTGAAATCCAACTCGAAATGTTTCTTTATTCGTCTGCAATTGACGTAGGAACATTGAAAATCACATTCATGATATAAAAACTCACTTTTGGAAATCACAAAACTTAATTCCCAAATCCGGATAAATAACAGCCAAACGATCTACGACGGCGAATTGGTACATTATTTCAGCAATGTGTCGCCAAACACGTTGGAAGCTGGCCGATTTATGAAGAGGGAAGAAGCTAGAAGATCGGAAAATGTCATGGATGAGCGCTTTCATTGTAAGTACCACACAGACTCACTGACTAGTTTTAATTTGTCTGATAGCTTCGCATAACGTCAATGCATCGCTCCGGAGCTTGAGAAGGCAATTGTACATTGTTCCAATAAATGCCACTAAATTATTGATTCGATGACCATCGGTGTCCATCAGTGATTCTTCTGTAATAATTTAAAATACGTTTTTCTTGACACTTATGGTATAAAAGTTACAAACCGGCGGTCAAAAATAAATACATATTGCGAACATTCTTGTAGTGCGCAAAAACACGTTTCCGGCTTTCTTGGTATACTTTTCCAACTGTAACCATATAAGCTTCTACGAACTTATCCTCACAATTAATGAGAGACGAAATAGCGGATGTTTGTTCTGCTTCATCCTGAAAATAATTAATAAAAGAAGAGTATCAATTTTTTTTAATACTATTAAATTCACCATTACCTACCGCAAAAGCAAAGCATTTATTCTTGAAAAATCGAGTAATATGATCATGTTCTGTGAGCTCGTCCATAAGTTCTTGTTGTTCCTTTCGAACCTCATCTTTCGCATCCATAAGCTGCTCGGCAGTGAGTTCAACTTCGTTCTCTGTCATTCTTGCCACCTCACCCTAGCTAACAAGAAAAACTTTAAATAAATTATAGAATGGATGGAGAGGGAATGTTATCAATGCAAAAATAGGAATTAATATCTACTAATGAAGAAGATGCTATGGAATTAAGCTATGGAATAAATGAATTTAGCAATTTCGTAATTGAAGATCGATTTCTAATTGTTTTAGTCAATAATTCAAGAATAGAAACAAAGAAACTGATAGAAAATTTTGGAATATTATAAAGCTTCCGGTGCGGCAAAATAGTGGGTTTCCCTTGAAGAAGTGGAGTGTCGTTACGCACGGCGTTTAGCATATTACCCAAAAGCGCAATTTTTTAAAAGTTTTAAGGCTTAAACTTTTAATTTTCCATTTTTATATAAAAAGTGCTCCACAAAATGTTTCGGGCAACTCAAGAAATCAAAGCCAGCTGTGAAAACTTGCACAATCAATACCTAGTTTACGGTTAACAATGAAGATTACCTAATTGCGCGATTTAAAAACAAAAACCATTTCAAAAGTGGGTAAAAATCCCAAAGGCTTCGTAAAAAGGTTTATTCAAACCCTAGTTATCACTTAGAGTAAGGAAACCACTTTGCGACATCGAAAACAAGCTCACCTTTTCACCGCGAATTCATTCGGTAACATAAGAAGTTCCTTACAATCCTCAATTTAGATAAAATAAATCTCATGAAATTACATTAAACCGCCACAATAATGACTTATAATTAGCTAGACATTTTAAAGATCCCTTTCTGATCTTTAAAATGTTTAAATTTTCAACTTTCTGAGAGAGTATTCAAGGGTAGCATGTTCGCATACGAAATAAGTGCCTGTTCGCGCACAAGACGCTTCAAACACAGCTTGACAAGGAAAGCTGAATTTCTTATTATAACAACACAAAATCAATTAAATTTTTATTCATTTTTTCAAAATTCATAATTTTCTTTGTATATTCTATTTTCAACGGGGAGAGGCGTGTATATGGCTTGCGCCAGTCAGCTTTACCATTTACAGTTGGTGCATCTTACGGGCAGAGGGGGGAAATAACGAATATCACGTTAGTTAAACACATTGTAATTTTCTTTTGGCATCGTTTTGTGAAAAGAGCTCTCCCGTACAAATATGCACACGTATTTTGAAAATGATTTAAACTTTGCACCGTTGAGACAGAAGATAAACAAATACGAAGGCTAAACGGTCTAAAAGGCAAATATAAAATACTCATACTCTTTTAATTTTTCAAATTTTAAAATAATTTGGCGTTAAGGTAGTTGGGGGGGGGGGGGTCAATGGTTTTTAGTCATTTTTGGAGCTTTTTTCTTGATTTTTTTTCTGAAAATGTTATTAGATATACTCGAATAGCACTAGCAATTTTTAGACCAATTTTATTGGCAGACAACAAAAACACGCACAAAAAAGAAAATGAGAAGGTGACTGGATATTTTTTGGCGATTCCGGCCCATAACTCGTAAAATTTCGCTTCATCGGGATATTTGAAATGACACAGCGCCTCAAAGTAATGATCATCCCATACATTTTCTTTGAGGCCACACTTTGGCTTTGGCTTAGGCTTAGGCTTACTTCAAGTCGAGAAGTGCATCAGCTGCGGTCCTATATCTATGATTAACTAAGTTATTATTAACTAATAAGCGAAAAAAAATTGCAAAAATTGATCATCGTTGAAGCGCGCCACGCGTGAAAAAAATAATTTAAAAATATTTTAACAATAGCCAACAAACATTTTCAGAAAAAAAATCAAGAAAAAAGCTCCAAAAATGACTAAAAACCATTGGCCCCACGCTAACGTAAATAGCCGACACTATCTGCGAGAATGCACACGCGCCCTGCCGAACTTGCAAAAAAAAAGCGGGGATTTAAATTATTAAAATTATCCTATCGTTTTTCCTTGTTTTTCAATGAGTTTTCTTCTAGAAAACATTTTTTAATTTAAAAAAAGGCCCTATGGTAGTTGGTGGGAGTTAATAGTTTTTAGTCATTTTGGAGCTTTATTTTTTTTTGATTTTTTTGATTTCTTGATTTTTTTTTTCTGAAAATGTTATTAGATATAAGTTATGATTAACTAATAAGCGAAAAAAAAATTCTTAAAAAATCTTTAAAAATTGTAAAAATTGCTCATCGTTGAAGCGCGCCACGCGTGAAAAAAACAACTTACAAATATTTTAACAATAGAAACAAACATTTTCAAACAAATTGAGAAAAAAGCTCTAAAAATGACTAAAAACCATTGACTCCCCTCGACTACCATAGCGCCTAAATAAAAATTTATTTCAAAAATAACAACAAAACCCGAAAAAAATTAAAAGTAGTCAAAATTAATCGGAATTTTCATCTGAATCAATTTTAATTTCGTAATTGTCTGGATAAAGTGTAAAATAAGAATTCGGGGAACAGTTGCATTGCTTGTTACTCAAAATACACGAAAAATGGGCTGCTTGTTTGCATAAAACGCAGCGCTTCAATTCCGTCGTAAGTCTTTCAAATTCTAATGGGTGGGCATCTGGAGGAAGTGGCGGATCTTCCTAAAATTTTAGTGCACCCAAAAGTTATTTAAAGGTTCTCTACTTGTGCACAAATAGAACAGCGTTCAATTTTTCTTTTTAGAATCAAAATAGAATTGGAAGAGTTGAGTCTGTCTTCCACTATAATAAATACGTTTTTCTAAAAATAATTTATTCAATAATAAAGCAGTGAGAAATTGAACCTCGTGCAAATGATAATCACAAACAACTTTATAAGGAAAATAAAGCAATCTTCCAATGGCTCTACGAAAAATCACTATTTATATTTCCGAAAAAGAGGATCTAAATTATGTTCTAATCGATCCGCGAAAAATTCTCTTATCATGATTGTTCATGCATTTGAAAAATTCTGAAAATGCATAATATACGTATTCTTTCCATATTTACTCAAATTTGCATAGTTTCTTTCTAAATCTGGCTTTTCTGTGACTAAAACGTTTCATTTCCGATCCAAATGAAAATTTTCATAATTTAAATCGCCTTTTTTTGCAAGTTCGGTAAGGCGCGTTTGCATTCTCCCAAATAGTGTCGGCTATTTACGTTAGCGTATTGACCCCCCAACTACCTTAGCGCCAATAACTTTTTAAAAACTGCAAAACAGAAGCAGAAAAAATATTTATAGTTTTATAAATATGAAGAGTTTTCCTCCATTTGGCAAAAGAACGCCGTAAGAATATATTGATTTAAAAAATAACCAAAAATAATATATTTTAAAAAAAGGTGAAATTTAGTTTAAATTAAAAGAAAAAAATGCTCTCATCATTATCGGTAATCGAAAAAATGTCGTGTTCCAAAACATTTTGAAAAGGCGCGTCGTTGTCTCCGTGACTGTAGTGCGAGGCGCGTGTCGCGTCGCGGTCCTGCACATCTTACTCACAGATAATTTCAAACGGCCGTTAACGAGATTCAGTTGAATTGAAGCGCCGAATGAGAGATAAACGTATTTATTTATGTGGAAAACGAAGGAAGGGCGTTAAGTCCGGGGAATTTTGCGGGGAAAATCGATAGGACCGGATTTAAAATGCTGCAAAGTTGTCGATTTTAGTGGAACAACCACACAATCGACAACACCGGGAAATAGCAAAAAAAAATTAATTAAAAAGTCATTTTCAAAATTTACTTGTTGCAAGGAATCGGAAAAAAATTGGATTGAAATCGATTAAATACCTTGATACGTACCCTTTGCCATTGATTACAGCCTAGAATCCCTTCGGAATCGAGTCTGAATTTTTGTCCTGCTGTGCTCTTAACCCTCCTTTTCAGTTCTCAAAGATGTTCACTTGGATTCAGAAGATTGCAGCGACTAGTCCATATGATCCACGTGGCGACGCTGAAAACAATTAATTTTTGGGATTAACAAGGGAACCTCGTATAGAAATCCTACTAACTTTAAAAAAAAAATCCACCACAGGTACTTTCGACTAGGGAGAATTCATGGCTATCTGCGCAAACTTCTGGAAATCGAGATATTTCCATCTGAAAATCCGGAGCTCCGCGCCCTTTCCTCTATGCATTTCCCATTGTTGAAAAAACAAGCGGCGGTCAGTATGTCGTTTCGAAAAATGAACTCTCGAAAAATGCGTTTTTCGAAAAATTTCCGAAAAATTCTCGAGAAATTTTTCTCGTTGATTTCTCGAGAATTTTTCGAGAATTTTCGAAATTTTTCGAGAATTTCTCGAAAAATGATTTGAATGGAAATACGATAAACAACGCGCTTTGCGTTATTCCGGAGTGTCGTTCGAACTAGTTTATTATTTTTTTTATCAAAAATGTTTTTTTTTGACAATTTTCGAAAATTTTCAAGAATTTTTCGAAAAATTTTCGAGAAATTTTATTCGTTAATTTTTCGGAAATTTTTCGAGAAAATTTTCGAAAAATTCTCGAAAAATTTCTCGAAGTGCTTTCGAAACGACACACTGGCGGCGGTGGCCGAGGGGTGAAGTGGCCTGCCCGTCAATAGGATGTATTACCACCGTCTCGTGTTTGTTTTCGTCTTGAATTCGTCTGACACGCAGAGATGATAGGCATTGTGTTGGTACACATGCAAGACGAACTGAAAGACGAAATACGGCGTTGTGTTTTCGTCTTTAGTGGAAGCCTTACACAATGCTTTGAAAAGCTGTTTCCCCCGGGAGTGTACTCGAGAATTCGAGCACTACGAAATTATTATCGGTTCGCGAGTACGTGGTGAGCCGCTTACAGGTGGGGTTTGGGTCTCGTTAGGAAATTGGCGCGTTTTAACGCGCCAATTTAAAAATTGAAAGAAAGCGCACACAATGCGTTTGTTTTTCTTTTCGAAAATTGAAGCGAAATTTGACAATTAAAATTAATTTTAAAAAAACATGATTTTCGAAGCAAAATATAAATAGAAAAAATTCCAATATTCGATTTCAATTTTCGAAAAGGAAAACAAACGCAGTGTGTGCGCAAACGCCCCTTCTTGCTAATCCCTACTTGCTTAAAGGCGCACTCACCCGGTTGACTGTGGGATCTCACGCCGCAAGGAAAATACTGTTGTTTTTGTTCATTAACCTCTCTTCGTATAGTATAAGGAAATTAATTCTTCTATTGTTACTTTTTTTCCATTCTAATTTCTTTGTTGAATTTTTGTATTGTACCTTTTTTTCTCTTTATAATTCTCATAAATGGTTTAATTACCCAAGTTTGAGGTAACGACAAGGCTGGGCCAATCAAGATCATACAAAGTCAAGGAAAATTCCTACAGAAAATGTATTATTATGAAACCGTGAACTTTGAAATCAACGTAAACGACGTGTATTTTACGTGGAGGACGTGTTCAAGAGCGCTCATCACAACATTCCGCTAGAGAGCAAATGCTGCTAAGTGACGTCGCCTTCCTTCACACTCTTCTCTACTTATTTAGAAGCCTGGAGGCTGTTTGTCGGAAACAAGGCGACGGTACGTCGTGCTCCATGAACCTCGATTGTGATGGCAATATGAAGTGCTTTTTCCGAGGGAACAGCCATCCAAACAGAGGGATCTGTTGCGCTGTAATTCGTAAATATTCATACTCAGTTTCAGCGCAACTCGCTTTCTTTTTTTCAGCTGGCAACTTTTACAACGCAATGTTCGTTAACCTGCTTGAAGATCCATACGGCATCATTCCAGAAGACCTATTTCTGCCGGTTAGGGATGATGATTGCATGATGGCTGATAGCTGCGGAAAATCGGAAGCTTGCATGTCGTCCGTCCGATGGAATTTGTCGGAACTCTGTAGGATATTTGCGTTCATTTCTCATGTTAACCTTGACCTTCTACAGATCTCGAAGCAGAGGTGAACGCCGGTGATATCTGGAAGAGATGCTACAAAAGTAAAGAGCATCTGAATCGTTTCGCTCAGTTTTCTTCAATCTTTCTTCAGAACCAAAGCATTGGATGTATCATCGTTGTTTTCCGCTCCTCCAATTCTGTAACCACGATTCGATGTGCTCCAATAATAAGTGTGTAGCTCTTCCGAAACTCGTGAGGACGTATTTCACATATTTCTGGAGACCTGAGAAAGTGAGAATGCTCGTCACAAGTAAATCTGTATTACCTTCCATTGTTGACGTGACTGTGGATTCAGCAGTGCTGAAACTGCTAGAAAGCGATGTAGCGGAGTATGATACCGCATCGTGGAAATTGGATGTAAATACAACGCTGTTCCATAGATTTGGTAGTCAAAATTGGACGAACTGCGTGTTCGAATTTCCAAGACGTATCTGTGAGTTACTTCGGATTCAGCCATGCTCATAGGCAGCAATACTAGAAAAATCAGAAAAGCGAAAAAAAAAATGCCACGATGGGGGAACCGAACCCGCACGTCCTGACTCGCATTCCTCCCTCTTCGCCACTCGGCCACCGCTTCACAGGTAAAACGGGGTTAGCGAAGAATTAGTAATCAGTGTGCGAGTGATTACTGAGGCGTAGACAATCGGTTGTCGAATAAATTCAATAATTGATTACTAACCCTTGAGCAATCGACTGCTGCGCAATCCTTCAGTAATCGCGTTTTTTCACTTGATTATTGAACATCAGTTTTTTTTTAACTTGGTTTATTCAAAAACAGCAACAAATGGGGCAACAAAACAAGGAAAAAGGATAGAGCAAAAGGAATAAAGAAAATTTTAATCGACGTTATCAGAGGAGACGATTTCTTGATTGTTGATGGGATTATTCTCAGACGGAACTTCATCATCCGAGAAGAGTGCCTGTTCCTCCGGAGCAGTGTCCACGTTTCCAATGACGTTTAGGTGAAGTTGGAAGTTATTGTCTCTGAAATGATGATGTTTGGAGTGAAACGCAATTCGAAACTCACTCGGCAAAATCCTCTTGGAACTCTTTCAATCGCTTCTCCGTTTCGGCGAGGCACTTTCCACGACGCCGATTACTGAAACAATGAATTCAAATTGATAATATTTCTAATTTCCTCTCACATAAAGTTCTTGATGATGCTTCTCACGTGGGAAGTAAGAGCGGGAAGCGTGTATTTTTCGTCTTGAATTAGGAATCCCGCTCTCAGAACTTCTGCAATATTTCATTCTGTGTAGAAAAGCGCAGAAGAAGAAGATAGTTAACAAAATTTTTTGATTATTAAAATTTTTCAAATAGAAAAACTCACTTTTGAAACTCCATTTGAACTCGATTTACGTATTTCTTCCATTCCAGCATTCCTAAATTTTTTAATATCGAAAACTTTTCTTTTTTCTTTAATTCAATGCTAAGGTTAATTTACTTTTTAATTAAAGAAGTTTAGAAAACGATAAAAATGGGTACTGCATACAACGGAGAATAACGAAATGCCTATGAATTTTATATAATAGAAAATTTTAAAAAGACGCCGTTCCAAAATGCATTTATTTTTCTTTATGCAAACAAATAGCGATTAGCATTAACATGTTTTGCATTAACAAAAAATAAGGAAAACACCGAAAAATATTTAAATTCAAGGTTAGAATGAGGTTAGCAATGAATTTCGGTTGTTTTTTGGCGATTTCGCGTGGAAATAATTTTTGCAAGAGGAACGGCGAAACAAGCGATCGGATTTTTTATTTTAAATAAAATAACTTGTCACAAATGAGCAAGAAAAAAGAGGCCTAAAACTTTCGAAAATCTTATTTGAATTTATGCGCCAAGGAATTTGCCGACGTGTTTCTGGATCTTGGCGCATTTAGTGAAACTGCTTCGTCAGAATTTTCGATGTTTAAAGAACCGCGAAATAAGCTGAAAATAAAGAAATTTTCTGAAAAACTATACGGAATGAATGAAAAAAAATGCGGAGAATTATTTGCGACTTGATCAGAATTTTTTTCTTAAAAATGCACCTTTATTTTTCTTTAAAATTGATAGGTGAAGAAAATTCATTGCTTTTCGGTTTATTTTTTTTAAATAAAGAGCAATTTTTGGAAAAAATCTGAAAAACAAAAAAAAACAAAAATAACTTTAAAAAAGAAAAAAGTCATAAATAGGGCCTTAAACTTTCGAAAATCTCATTTGAAGCGCAAAAGAATTCGCTGACGTGTTTCTCGATCTTGGCGCATTTAGTGAAACTGCTTCGTTAGAATTTTCGATGTTTAAAGAACCGCGCAATGAGCTGAAAATACAGAAATTTTCTGAAAAACAACACGGAATAAATGAAATATCTTCTTTCTGCAAAAAAGAAATAAAGTTCACGGAGTTCGGATATGACCCACTTTGTATTTCCATTGAGAGACACGCCATCAATACTTCCGATAGTAGAAAGATTCAATTTTCCCTTGTCTACCATTTCCCATAATTTCCGAAGGTATTCACCTTGTAGATTATGCGCGAACGTCTTGTCTTCCCGTAGTTTCTGCCGGATTTCCATGATTTTCGAGAAGTTTTCTTCGACGATTTCTCGCACTTGTTCGAACGCTCTGAGTCTGGGATATTCAATCACTGTTCCACAACTGCAAACGACATTATTGAAAAGCTCGAAACGGAAAAAGTTATCATTTCGAATCCACGCCCCCTTCTGCTCCGCAATTATTACAAAAAAATGCTTTGTAATTTTACAAAATGTGTTCTTCCACAGACTGGTAGCCTTTTCTCTGAATTTTGCATCATCATGAGAAGCCAGGAATCGTTTGAAATCAGAATCGGTAGAACGAGCAAAACAGGCAGCAGCGACGAAAGTTATAACTTCATCCGATTCTGAACGTAGTCGCTCTCCCAAATCTGAAAAACCAAACATTTACTAAGTCTCCGTATGCTTTCCTACCAGGTTCATGTAAGTTATCGTATTCGATGTTGTCGCTGTTATCAGTATCAATTTGAATGTCCTCGTCTTCCAAATGAAACACCGGTCTGTCCGAAGTCCCTGGTGGTGTAGCTCCACCACGTGTAGTCGCTGACAGTCTTGGAAATAGACTTCGATTTGATCGCATCACAGTGTATATTAAACTATCTATAAAAAGAGTCACAAATGTATGTACAAAGTGAAGATAAAACGCAAAAACTGTGCAAAAAAAAAAGCAGAAATGATTTAGTAATCATTCAACAACTGTTCAACAATTTCTCTGGTCGCCAATCGCTTAGTAATCACTCGCAAATTCGGACCATATTCAGCAATCGTTCGGTAACCCTTCGCTAATACAGCACTTTTTCGGTAATCATTCGCTAACCCCGTTTTACCTGTGTTCTCAATTATTTCAAAGTGGAGAACGCATAGATGAACGATGGGGAATAAAGGGATCGAATCGTGGTTTTCGTACCACGGGTAGGCACCACGCGTGAAAAAAAATCTCACAAATATTTTAACAGTAACAACAAACAATTGTACAAAAAAAAAATTAGGAAAACCCCACGTCTTTCGTCTTGAATTCGTCTGACGCAGAGATAGACATTGTGTTGGTACACATGCAAGACGAATGCAAGACGAACGCAAGACGAGACGAAATGATTGCTGAAACGAAAACGGTGCTCATTTGAAAAGAGCTCTTCGACTTTGCTCTCCATTTCTGAGTCGCATTTTTCCAGATTTCCGTGCTCCTGGCAGAGCTCTCCGGATCCGAAGAGTCGAACTGAAATGCGATCGCGACCTCAATCCTATGGAGGTGACCGGAGACATTGAGATAATTGGTCGTCGCTTGACGATAGTGCAGAAGGCCGTAGAGTACAATGGGTTGTGTGGTCATCGTGCGAGTTTGCTCCCTTGTTTCTGCTCAAATGAGCCCTTTTTACAGCCGGTCTTGAGTGCTCTGATTGTCTGCTGAATGGGCAACTCTTCACGTGCTCTGATGACAAAGATTGCTACAATGTTGGACCTCTAGAATGGCCGAATCAAAATAAGAAATCATTCTGCAGCCAGGAAACGTATAACGGCGGACGGCTGTGTAAGAGGGGTGGGTTATCGCTGTTCATCGTCGTCACGCCTCTCACAGAAAACCGCCCTGATTTCAGAGCACTTCACGTGCCCGCCGGATTCTCTGAACCGCGACGGAGCTCTTCCGGCGTCTGGAAAACGTTGTACAGACGATTCAGAGTGCGCAGATATGAGAAGCTTTGCAACACTAGCTCCCGTGGATGAGACATTTTAGTAAGCGAAAATGGCGGGGGTGCTTCAATGAAAACTGATAAATTTCATTTCAGTCCTCACTGCTTCAACGGTCTGTGTTGTGCAAGTCTGTCATGTTACCTGTCACGCTTCCAGTTTATATAAGCACATGCTTTTCAGGAAGACTTCTATGTGAGAACAGCGAATTCCCCTACGCCCTACCGGTGGTGTTTCATTCAATCGGCGGTCAGCGGCCATGCGAGAAGGACGACGACTGTCCAGTGCTGCGGGACTTAATGTGATTCTCGGCTTCGAAAACTGCCCACTCATTCTTAAGAGCCTTTCAGAAGCACGTGCATCTTTCATGAAGTGGTGACCAGTGAGTTGAAGCGAAGACGAATGGCGTACCTGGCAACCACCGACGGAATCAAGAAGAAACCGTATGGAATGTGTTGTTATAGTCAGTTGAAACCCTTGAAAAATTTCCGAAAAATTATCGAGAATTTTTTTTCGTTGATTTCCCGAGAATTTTCGAAAATTCCTCAAAAAATTTCTCAATAAATCGCGAAAAATGATTTGAATGGAAATACGATAAACAACGCGCTTTGCGTTATTTCGGAGTGTCGTTCGAACTAGTTTATTATTATTTATTCGAGAATTTTTTGGAAATTTTTCTTATTGATTTTTCGGAAAAATTTCGAGAAATTTATTTCGTTGATTTTTCGGAAATTTTTCGAGAAATTTTTCGAAAAATTCTCGAGAATTTTTCGAGAAATCGTTAAAAATGATTTGAATGGAAATACGATAAACAACGCGCTTTGCGTTATTCCGGAGTGTCGTTCGAACTAGTTTATTATTTTTTTTAATCGAAATTTTTTCTTTTCGAGAATTTCTCGTTGATTTTTCGGAAATTTTTTTGAGAAAATTTTCGAAAAATACTGAAAAAAATACTCGAGAATTTTTCGGACATTTTTTCGAGAATTTTTCGGAAAACGTTCTCGAAATGCTTTCGAAACGACACACTGGTTCCAGAGAAGATAACGAGTTGCCCCGATGGTGGAACTCCATTTACACCCGAATTTGCCGAAGGTGCTTGCTCAAATCATGCCGACTGCAATCCAGACGTACTGCCATTCCAATGGACAGCTTACTGCAGTGGAGCAGTTCCAGAGAAGAACGGAACTTGCTGTAGAGGTAGTTGCAGATCACTGAACTCGCGGATTTAATGTCTACCATACGTTGACTAGCACGTATGTTTATACAGTAGACTGCGAAGCTGTAATTCAGAAGCGTCTAAATTAAAGATGCCTGTACTGAAAATGTTCTAGATGAAAAATCAAATGCACTGTGCCCCGATGGTTTTACTCCTTGGCGCAATGAGCCAAAGTGCAATGTTACTACCTCATACCAGGGGATGTCTGAGACATGCCCGAAGAGCAATGGAATGTGCTATAAAGGTCACTGCTGCTCTAGACGTAAGTGTGCTGTCTGTGGCGTGCTTAACAACTGAGCATCTTCCAGAGGTTATGGACAAAAACTTTCAATCGATACCCTACGCTAGCAATTACGAGACTGAGGCTCCATGTAACCCCGCTGAAGTCCTTGATAAAATCTACCAATGGGCGTTTTGCGATGAAAACAAACGTAAAATTGTGCTACTGGGGGACAGAACTGGGGATGGACAACTGTTGGACTGGAAGAAAAAACGATGCATTACCAACAGGTACGCTTCGGTAGAACGTGGATGCATTTGAATGGAGAACGATTTCAGTGATTGCGGCCATATGAAGTACCTATGTGTTAACAAGATATACGGCATCCGTCACTGCGTAGTCTCGCCGAATGTAAGAACGCATTTCCAATGATTCATTATCTGGAATTATCAATCTAATGGAGTTATTCATGAAAAGCACGAAAAGCATTTTAATGCAAAAAAAAATGCATTTTTGCATTAAAATGTAATTGTGCTTTTCATGAATAACCCTATAACTTTCAAAATGGTCAAAAGTATGTTTTTCAGTACAATGCTGGCGGTAACAGTTGGGAACTCATTGAGTTAACATCATATATTGTTGCTCTTCTAATTGGTATCATCATAGTGATCTATTTCACGCCATCATGAGAATCATTGCAATTTTCTTTTTCGTAAGAATTTAACAATTTTCTGCTCGTTTAACTTTTAAAATTTCTGAAAACTTATTATCAAGTAATTTTATTATTTTTTAATAAACTTTGATTGAAAAAAAAACAAATTTATACACGAATAAATGCTCTAATCGAAAGAGAACTGACGAAAAAAGGCAACTCCGGCGCCATCCATTTTATTGGCCTCGTCCTCCAGAAAAACGGCACGGAGCAGGAATTCTCAGTTGACGAGTTTCCTGAAACTATCTACATATTTATTGATTTTTTAAATTGCTCATTTTCCGGAATAGCAAACTTTGGATCTTGCGGCTGGCAAAATGGCTATACAATCAAGATGCGAATCCTCGATAGATTTAGATTTTGAAATATATCCGGGAATAGTGGCGCTATTTTATTCCAGATATTGTAGTGCTGAAGGAGGAATCGTTTTCCCTTACTCCGAAATCTTAACTCGTAAATGGGGACTGCATTAGAATTTATGTGTTGCTTAGAATGCTTAGAAAATGCTTAGAAAATTAGAAAAATAGAAAATGCTTAGAAAATAGCTGCAGCGTTTATTAGTTGAAAATGAATAAAATATTTCGCAGGAATATACCAGGGCTCAGTGGGTGTAGATTTCAGGCAATTGAAATAACTGCCTCCGGGGTCTTGGCTCTAAATATGGTAAAATTAGTCAAAAAAATCATCACAATTCGATTGCTTCAAAACAAAATTTTCTTGATTCGAGAACTTCAATTTATTAAAATTACCTGTTTATTGCAATTTGATGCGATGGAAAAAGCGAATAAAAACCAAAGAGAAGTGTTAGTACCTTTTTTCGAAGCCGTTGTCATGGAGTCGATGAGACGGGACAAATCTGAAAATGAAAATCTGCCTACAACTTTGCGAATTTCCCATCCGCATTTCGGGATAACAGAAACGCGTCTTTCGAATCCTTCCAGAAAATGATCGATGGTCGCTCCATGACGTCCATGCGATGCTTCACGAACCAATTCTGAAGTGAAGAGATGAGCTGATATTAGACTCTGAGCTTACCTTGACGTGGTTAGACGTGTGCTCCGTAATGAGATGATGAGAATTGATACCTTCACTGCTTGAGCAGCATCGAACCATCACGATCCCGCCATCGTGCATGACAGCTAGTGTTAGATATTCTGGAGCAAATTTGGTACCATCGTGGCGCCTGATGTAAGAGCAATTTTTCTATTTACTACTTATCGTTGTTGAGCATTTCAGTGTTTCAAACATTTTCGAATCGTAGCCAGCTAGTTTGCGCCAGTGTTCTGCCCTGGTCCCGACTTCTGCAATTCCGAATTCTGAGAGTCAAATCGCGTTTTCCTTAGTTTTAATCACAGATTATAACTACTTATCTTCAACAAGAAAAGCAATTTTCGAGCATTAACCAAAATTGGAAATTGTAAAATACGAAAACTAAAAAAGAATTAATAAAAACTAACTTTCTGCATTTCGCGGTTCGCTATTGCTCGAATAGCATTATACCTGACGACAATCAATAAAAACAGTTTCAACCGATATCGAATCTCTAAAAAAAAAGAAATTTCAGCCAAAAATGCTAAAACATTACTAAAAGAATCTCTTACCTTGAGAGCGACAGCATAACGTGTTGCCGATGGTAATCTGGAAGCGATGTCGTCGACGACGACAAGTAAAATGGTACTTCTCGCGTTTCCTAACGGTCTTTCTGTGTTGCTTTTCGATGATTTCAGCCGTTCACTTACATGCTTCTTCGTTAATTTTTGTTGTCTGCCAATAAAATTGTTTTAAAATTGCTAGTGTTGTTCGAATATGTCTAATAACATTTTTAGAAAAAAAATTAAGAAAAAAGCTGCAAAAATGACTAAAAAACGAGTGGATTTCACGAAAAACGGGTTTTTCGAAAAAATTTTACGAATTTTTGAAAAATTCTCGAGAAATCGTGAAAAATTATTTGAATGGAAATACGATAAACAACGCGCTTTGTGTTATTTCGGAGTGTCGTTCGAACTAATTTATTGTTTTTTTTTATCGAAATTTTCTTTTAAAAATCGCGTTTTTCTCTAATTCTCGAAAAATGAGGTGTTCGATAAAAAATTTCACAAGAAATCAACGAGAAAAATTTCTCGAAATGCTTTCGAAACGACACACTGCTTCTTCCGTTCAATTCTATTATTTCTGTAATTGCTACCTTTCTGAGTTAGTTGCCCCCGTCTCTCTTTAACGATCTTTTTCATTAAAACCAATAAATCTTTTATATTAAACTTTAAGCACTCTTCAAATATTCTCTTTCTCTGATTAACTCACATTTTGTTTTTTTTTAATCTAAAAGATATCGTAAATGCGCGCTAGCGCACTTGTTTTGCTCCGCCCGTGATGACGTCAGTTGTTTTTGTTTTCGTATTTCTATCAATCCTGTTGTGATTATCGATTGTTGCAATTTATTAATTTTTTTAAATATTAATTTAAGAGATGGAGTTAAAACTTTACTGTTTTTAATACAATTTCTTTGGCTGAAACTTTAATTACCAATGTTTAAGATCTCTACATGTGCGCAATCCCATCAAACAGCGTGGGACTCCAACGTCACTTACCAGATTTGGACTCCAAAGACCGATTTGACGGACAAAGCTAGCTCCCCGCACCACACAACTGGTACCGACTACCACAAATAGGAGTATCTCTGAAAGTACGAAAGTAAGTGTTCTGAAATTTAACAGAGTAATTAGTTGGACGCGGTAAAACACAAAACAGGTCGTCATTCACTTCGATGAAGGCTTGTACAGAAATATCAAATATCGGTGAGTTTCGGCCATTTCTTTATTAACATCTGTTTTCTTCAGGTTTCTTACAGTTTATGATGAAGTTTATTCTGCAAAACCCACCCAGATGAAATAGCGGAAGAAGTTGAGAAGACAGATGAGGATGCTGGTAATTTTTCCTTCCAGATGACCTCCCAGAAATTTGGCGTCACTTCACTCAGGCTTGAGAGTAGCTGTGTCAGCGGGAGCACCGTCCTGTTGAAGTGTCGGACACTAAATTTCTGCAACCGATTTTTTGCTCAACTTCCACTCTAAAATTCTACGAATTATTAAGCAAGTAAGTTGAAAAGACTAGCAAATCACAGTCGTAAATCGAAAAACTTGTTGAACTTCGAACTCGGTACGCTATTCCATATCAGTGATGTGATGAGAGTTCACGTAGCTCCACCCACTGGTGTCCACATCGCAAGCTGAATCTTCATTCTCTCAATTGTTATTTACAGTCTGCGGGAGAAAATTGGAGAGATTCTCCTCGCAAAAACTCACTAAGAAATGTTTAGTGGAAGTCAACATTTGGCTATCGAAAAAGAGCCTTACTATCATGGATTCTTGCCGCGTGAGGATGTGAAAACAGTACTGAAAAGTAATGGAGAATTTCTGATTCGCATTTCTGAACCAAGAAAAGGGGAACCTAGGTCGCATATATTAAGTGTGATGCACAATATACCTCCAAGTCACGATGAAGAAACATGGGTAAGATACGGTGAGATTAACGGTTTAGCAATCTGATTTATTTTTAGATCAAGCACTTCGTGATCAAATGCCAAGATAACAAGTATTTCATTGAAAAAGCATCGTTTCCAACAATTCAAGAAATGATCGAATATCATGTCACTACGAAAGATCCATTGAAAAACGATGTGGTTCTTCTGAAGGCGCTGCAACGGCAACCATGGGAATTAGATCACGAGAATATTGAGATTTTGAGAAAACTCGGAGAGGGAGCATTCGGAGAAGTGAGCATGGGAAAGATGAAATTCAGAAAAGGAGGGAAATCGGTGTCAGTGGCCATCAAGCAGGCGAAGCTTGCAAATCTGACGAAAGATCAAATCAAGGAGTTCATGGGAGAAGCACGAGTGATGCGACAGTTTGGTCATCCCCATGTTGTCCGCTTCTACGGTGTTGCCGCCACTTTTGAGCCACTGTACATGGTCATGGAGCTGGCATCAAACGGAGCTCTGGATAGTTATCTAAAAAAGAATCCTGACTTGTGTATTGACAAGAAAAATGAAATGATTCTTCAAGCGGCATGGGGACTCGAGTACTTGCACAGTAAGCCTGTCATGCACAGAGATATCGCCGCCAGAAATTGCTTGTACGGTGATGGCCGTGTCAAAATTTCGGACTTCGGGCTCACTCGTCCCGGCAGCAGCTATCAGGTATCGTGTATTCCACCAACTCGTGTGGAAGTCTGCAGCACTCTTAAAACTCGTAAATTTTCTTGATCTTCAGGCTGATCCGAACAAAAAAGCTCCGATCCGTTGGCTTGCCACAGAAGTGATTCGTCAGCGAACATTCTCATTGAAAACTGACGTATGGGCGTACGCGGTCATGTCGTGGGAGATCTACAACAATGGAATCGAGCCGTACCCCGGAATGATGGTGGCCGAGGTTGCTCAGAAGGTCATGCAAGGGTACAGAATGGAGCTTCCGGCTGACGTTCATCCCGACATTAAAGCTCTGATTGTTAGTCGTTGCTATTTTGTTGTCTACTGCATTTCGTTGCATTTCAGGGAAGAAGTTGGGCTGAAGTTGATACTGAGCGTCCGTCGATGGCTGACATTGCTGTCGATATGCAACGTATCACGGGAATTCCGAGGCCAGATTTTATAGCGATGGAGATTCAGATTCGGAAAGAATTGATGATGATGAACAATTTGACCAACAAATCTCATTTTCGAAAGAATAAGATTGGAAAGGCGCGTATGCCAAAAGGGATGTAGAATCGAGCATCCTTTCCTTAGACGAACCTTTTTAAAGAGTCTGCGAATTAATGAATGTTCAGTTTTCTTTTTTTTTCTTTCAAGACCTCCCCTTTCAGTCTTATTAATGAAGAAGAATTAGTGATTGTACCATCCCTTGTTAGAATTTTTTCTTCCTGCTGTTTTTGGTAGTTGTCGTAGTTCAGTGTTTTCGCGGGGATTAGTTCTTGCTCACAAACATGTGCGAAGCTCTGCTCAGGTCACGAAGAAACGGGGCTCACTTCGAAGTACGGCGAATAATATTTTAAAAATTTTATCCATTACGGTATTTGACGCACGGTTTATGTAACGGTGAAGCGGAAAAAAAATAGAATTTTAAAAGATTTTTTAGATAAACATAATGATACGTCATACTTTATTTTTCATTTTTTAATATATTTTTTTAAATTTTTACATTAAAATCGAAAAATCAATGAAAGGAGATAAATCTAAAGTTTCCGAAAATCCACCAATTATGAAAAACTTTGGCTCTAACTTCCCATTGCCCGCTGGCTGCTTCGCCTTTCCAGCTCCGCGAGCTAGCTTTGAAAATCAAGTTGTGAAATATCAAATAGTTTCATGCCTTTTCCGATATCACTTTTTTTTCTTGGAATAGTTCCCTTATCAGTTCCCTTTCGTGATCATTACATCATTAGCGGCGTCTCCTTTTTTCCGACTGTTATCGAGTGGATATGCGTTCAATCCCCACCCAATCCGCGGCAGTTCGAACGGCGAAACCTGCCGCACGAAATAGACGCCACCATCAAAAAACCATGGCGTCGACCAAGTTTTTGGGCACAAAAAAGTGGTCCATCAAGCCGATATAAAAGAAGGGAACGATGGAGGTGGAGACTCCAGACGCTTCGATCGATCAGATTTGCTAGCGAAAAATGGAGGTGGACTCAAACACCAAGGTTAGCATGGTTTTCCATTTTGCGTTGTTTGATTCCTAGCAATCACTTACTCTGCTGTTTCGCTGTTTCTCTGTAGATTATTCTGAAAACTCGACTTCACGAGTGCAGAGCTCTCTTTACTGTTAGCGAGTAGGAAAAGTGATTGCTGAAACATGAGTGAATTCCAGATTTTTTCGGCTTCATTTCAGGCTTATCGCGTTATTGGCTATGTGACAGTTACGATATCCACGTTGGCAATTATTGCGCTCTGTGTGACTCTTCCGATTGTGCACGGATACATCAAAGAGATGCAGCACTCGATGAAACTTGAAATGAGCCAGTGTCAGGTACGGCTTGAATGTTGCTATGTTGCTCAGCAGCAGAGCGGTTAGTTAAAAGACCAAAATTTGCTTTTGCAGAACAGCGCAAAGGTCTTGTGGACCGATGTCTACATGCTTCGCGTCTCATTCTCTCGTGGCTCGAACCGTACCGCCCGTCAAGCTGGATACGAGTACCAAAACGAGGAGGTCACACCATTTGCACCGCCCAAATTTGGGCTTCCCGTAGTCGGCGACAACAAGGATGAGCCAAATGTATTTTGAACAATTGAGCGTATTGGAAAAATAATAATATCTAAAAATGTTCAGCCATACGATGGTCCAGCACCACCACAAACTGAAGCACCGACGACTACCACGACCACGACGTCAACTACAACAACACAAGCGCCAACAACGACAACAACACAAGCGCCAACGACGACAACAACGGAAGCGCCAACAACGACAACAACAGAAGCACCAACAACGACAACAAGAAAGTCGACAACGACCCTTCTCCCATCTTACCCAGAAGCTCCTGAAGAAACGACAACTCAGGGATATGAACAAGTTGCAGTCGTCGCAGATGAACCATCCACACAACGCCCATTGCCCACATCTACTGAACCGACTTCCACATTGAAATATCTTAAAACTACAGTACCACAGGAGGAGCCATCCACCACCTCTGCTCCATTCATCGAGCATCATGAAGCGTACGTCGAACCGGAACACACGTCATCCTGCGAGAATTGCTGTCTTCCAGGGCCAGCGGGACCGCCTGGACCACCAGGACGTCCAGGAGCCCCGGGAAAAGCGGGTGTTAACGGGCTTCCCGGAAATCCAGGAACTCCAACCAGACGGCCATGCAACCCAATTACCAAACCACCATGTGCTCCTTGTCCGCAAGGGCCACTTGGACCAGCTGGACCACCAGGTCCACCCGGAAACCGTGGACCACCAGGGATCTTTGGAGAGAACGGACCACAGGGACCACCCGGAGAGCCTGGGCAAAAGGGAAGAAGAGGAGCAAAAGGAAAGGACGGACTTCCAGGAGAACCAGGAGCTCCAGGAAAGGACGCCATCGAGGTTGCAGCCATCCCAGGACCCAAAGGAGCACCGGGACCACGTGGAAGACAAGGTGCACGTGGAGCACCGGGAATTTCTGGAAAGGATGGACTCGTCGGAAATCAAGGAGCGCCCGGAGAGCCAGGACTTGACGGAGAGCCAGGGACGGACGGAGTGCCAGGGTATCCAGGAAGAGACGGAATCGATGGACACCAAGGAGAGAAGGGCGTGTGTCCGAAATATTGCTCAGCGGACGGAGGTGTCTTCTATGAAGACGGAACTAGACGCTGAACTTTTCCTCTCGGAAAACCTTATTTATTTTTTAAATAATTTAACTATTCATTTAATGCAAATTGATATAAATAAATGTGCGTTTATGCGTTTAGGATTCCACGTAAAAGAAGATAAAAAGTCGTCTTCGTTCGTCTTGCATTCGTCTTACGGAACAAAAAATTTGTCACCACACTGCGTCAGACGAATTCAAGACGAATCCATATAGAAGAGAGGGCTCTCCTAAAATACTAATTAAAACAGTGTGTAAAAATAAGAGGCGCAGACATAGCTATCGTCATGTGCGTCAGCAATCATTGCTGAGCGCCTTTTTGGTTTTGGTTTTTCTTGAGGGTAATGAAAGCTATTATCGCCGTAAAAAAGTTCCGACATTTTTTCGAGCCCGCGAAAATCAGGATTTGAATTTAGAGGCTCCGCCCATTTCATCATCAGAGCGCATTTGCTATGCGCGATATATTTTTATCAGAAGAAACGAAAAAAAAAGAATAAATGACGCAAATTGATATATTTAAACATTCGAAGAAACGTGTAAAAAAATTCACGATTAATACAATTTCGTTCTTTTAATCCAGTTTAATTCTGAAAATTCAGAAGAAAAAATAAAATTTCAAAAAATATATCGCGCATAGCAAATGCGCTCTGATGATGAAACGGGCGGAGCCTCTAAATTCAAATCCCGATTTTCGCGGGCTCGAAAAAATGTCGGAACTTTTTTACGGCGATAATAATTGGCGCCAAAAAATCGAAATCCATAGTATGGAGATAACCTCTTTTAAGCCGGCTCGCCCAGAAAGGACGTTTTTGGCATTTTAATCGATAGTTCGCCGTGGAGATCTGATAAACCGATTCAGTAAATGAAGAAAGAAGAAGAAGAAGAAGAAGAAGTATATTTAAATGAAACAAAAACAAATAGAGTACATATTTGTAAATCAACATCGTAAGTGACTTGTTTTCAGAGTTGCTCCTCGCTCAGAAGTGGTAGTGACACCCTGATTGGGCTCTGTTTTGACAGAAATTGATTGACTTCCAGTCCGAGCTTGTCGAAAACGATTTTGCACTTTTCGTATAACATCAACATGCAATAAGCATCCATTGCGGCGTATCGCATCTGAAACATTCGAAACGTTATTGATTAAGTTTAAGACGACGATGAGGACCAAGGCTCGGCTCAGGAATCGTACAACCGCAGAAAAGTTGTTTAAATTTGAAAAAAATTACTAAATTCTTTTCATTTTTAACTAATTTCGTGATTTTTTTTTTAATTTTTTTAAATTCCAACGACCGGAGCATTTCATATTTTTACGAAAAATTAGAAATTTTATTCCATTGTTGAACGCATTTCAGATTATTTTCATTATTTTAAATCTCTCTTATTAGAAAAAATCCTATTCTAGTAGAAATGTT
The DNA here is from genome assembly GCA_003052745.1 of Caenorhabditis inopinata. NCBI lineage: Eukaryota > Metazoa > Nematoda > Chromadorea > Rhabditida > Rhabditidae > Caenorhabditis > Caenorhabditis inopinata. The sequence continues at coordinate 3,221,507 of AP018152.1, read as the reverse complement.
TATAAAATGCTCAAAAATAACGCAGAAGAGCTCATTTTAGAATGAATAGAAAGGGTAAGAAAAAGCATATTTTTTTCCCGAAAACCATAATTCACTGAAAACTTTGAGCACATTTTTTAAACGAAGCTCAATAGATATTTGACACCGAATTCTTGACTTTTAAATGAATTTTCTCATTCGGTGATATCTGATAAATTAAAGTTTCAAATTCAAATTCAAGTTGAATTTTCAACCGTCCTTGTAACAAAAGCAACATTTTCAATTTATTTAAATTGCAGACCCACCGTTAATCGATTTATTGGTTCGTTAAAGAAGTTAGAAATGCCTATTTTCATATATTAAATTAAAAAATATATATTTTCACACGTAGCTAGGATTTTAGTAGGAAATATTGCATTTTGAAAAAGTAAAGTGCGGGGAATAAATATAGCGCCGCATTCAAAACAGTGAAATAACTTCAAATCGAAAGATTTTTTTCTGAAAAATGTTGCTCTGTGAGAATGTTTGACCCAACAAGTATTCGAGAACTGTTAATGCTATAATTTTTGCTGATTTTCAAAAGAAAATCTTTTAATTTGAAGTTATGGCACCGTCTTGAATGCGGCGCTATATTTATTCCCCATCCAGCAATTTTTCGAAATTTTATTTTTAAGTTTTATTCAATTTTAATAATAATGCGATCTCGATAGATGAGCGCATTATTTGCAAATTTGCAAATTTGCAAATTTGCAAATTTTTTAAATAAGGTTGAATAAAATTGGTAAATAGCTGTTTCATATTAAAGTTTTAAACTCCTCCTTTTAAATTTTAAAGAAAAAATGTTAAAATTTATAGAAACTTCGGGATTTTTGCAGTTTTTCAATTGTTCCGGTATTATAGGATCGGTTTTTCTTCGCACAAAATATCAGAAAATCACTAAAAATAATACTAACCTGTAAACTTCTGAGTGGTCTTCTGTTCCAAACGGAGCACTGTTCCGTTTTGTCTAATAGTCTTCCGAGCAGCTTATCGCATATAAAAGAAAGCCCTTTATTCAAGAATTGCTGTTTGACAGTCTCTTCTTTTATCGGCTTCACGTGTTCCCCCTCATCGATTGACTCGCTGGAGATCGATTCGTTCGCTGCACAGCCGACTCCACTCTCGTTCGGCCTACGCACCCCTTCATCGGTAATGCTATCAGCGCTTTCTTTCTCACTGGCACTTGCGCCGTCCTCTGTCAAAAATGGAAGCCATTCGCGTTTAAAGCCATCACTATTCTCCAGTTTTCCAACTTCATCCATCAAATCCATTATTAGTTTTCCAACACAAACTACATTATTAGGTTTATACAAAGCCGGACAGTTCCTGAAGCCCGCTCTAAGTTGGTGAAGATCTTCTCCGAATTGGAATCCTATCTTGACAATTTTCGGCGTGTCGAAGAGATAAGAGAGGACGGCGTGATAGGCTTCCGGAGATATTTGGCATGATTCGAGATCGATGATGTATACACAATCGGATAGAGCCACTTGTAGAATTGTGGCTTTGCTCGGACTCACATAAGCACTCCACTCAGCGTCTACACCAACGTGAATGATTTCTTCTCGGGAAACCTAGAAATTAATTTTGAGCAGTTTTTCATAAAACATAATATCCATCCGCGAAGACGTGATTTTTCGTTTAAAGGCGCTGTTTGGGTCTCGTTAGGGGATAGCGCGTTTTAACGCGCTAATTAAAAAATTGTGATTTCTTTTCGAAAATTGAAGAGAATATTGGAATTTTTTCTATATTTTGCTTCGAAAATCATGTTTTTTGAATTAATTTTTATTGTCAAATTTCTTAAACTGAATAAAGTGTGTGCGCTTTTTTACAATTTTTAAACTGGCGCGTTAAAACGCGCTATCCCCTAACGAGGCCCAAACAGCGCCTTTAAACGAAAAATCGCAAATGAATAATAACTATACTTTGTATTCCAACGATGTATGAAACTCTCTCATCTGTTTTTCATTGCCAACCCACAGAATCTGTCGCATTGTTGGCGGGAAATTTAAGAATTCCTCTGTCGGTTTTAACGGATCTTCTTCTGTTACATTCTGATTGAGTATTACTGTTGGGTTCATTTGATGGGGCCGCATTCGTTTCCAGAATCGCGCTGCATGGAAGTCTGAAAATAATGTTGAAGAACGGGGGGGGGGGGGGAGGACATCATCATTTCAATTGATTACCTCTGAAATTCTTCTCCAAGACGTCGACCACAAACTTTTTGAGTTGCGGCCGCTGAGCCAAAACCGTCCAAATTAGGTCGTAGTAGTTTTCATCTTTCCAGGTTTTGTCTACGTATCGTTTATAACCAAATTTCTAGAATAAACACAGACGATTACAGAGCTCTATTCACGAATTCTTACTTTGATTGCAGCACACGCCCAGCCGGTATGAATACCAGTGTTTCCTGTGTGTTCTCCATTTAAATCTAGAACAAGTTGGGTCACTATCTTCACAAAATCCTTAAATTTCACCCGGTCTGGATGATTTTTATTAATATATTGCGGTTCACAGTGCTTAAACGACATCGGGTGTTTCGACGCGTGTAACGCGATTCTCAGGATTTCTCTGCATCTTTGGCGGAATTCATCTGATCGGTTTGTGGCGAATACTTCAACTGTTTGCGCACTAAGAGGACCGATGTAAAGAGCGTGAAGTATCGTGGTGGGATCATCGAAATGTGAATTAACGGATTGATCGTGCATGAAGTAATTGAGAGCGTTGAAGCTGAAAAATGCGATTTTATTATTCTAAAATGGTTTTTAAACATGCCTAATTGTGCCCTCTTTCGTCGTTTCGGCTATAATTTCTCCGAATGTATTCAGCTGCTTTGGGCAATTCGATGGGCATAATATATATTTTGCAGTTTTCCATAGCTTTGACTACAAATTTTAAACAATATATTTTCGGTTTTTTTTTAATTTATAAGCAAACCTCGGGTGCAAGGTGTATTTTGAGGAATTGCTTCAGTAATTCCGCAGAAAGTTCGGGAGTCAGAGACACTCTTGGACTTATTGTCACATTTTTCCCTTTTTTCGATGGCCCACTGTTTCGCCGCTTCTTAATCGAACTGCCACTTTCTTTTTGCTGCTCTTCCTTTTTTCCTGACAGCTCTTTTCGATCGAACGGCTTTTCCTGGTCTTTATTCGCATCGAGTAGCTTTTGCTGCGGAAGTTGATAAGCGAGAATCATGTTGATCAGTAATTCAGGAACGGAGACAAATGAGTAGGGGAAACCATCCACTCCGACTCGGCTTTTTCCATTATTAGGCAGGAAAACGTGGCTTTCTTCCAACATGTCTACGTATAATTGGCCGAGAACTTGCGTTTCAATTGGATCGAAAATCTTTTTAGCGAATTTTTTGAAGTCGAATCTGCCTGTAAACTTCGAAGTGGCGGTGTCCTTCGCCATGTAGAATTCAGCGGCATCTTTCTAGAAAACTAATTTATTTTTTCTTTAGATCAAACAAGATAGACCTCTTCTAAGCTTTTTTCTTAGTGATCTTTAATATCGAAACATTCAAACCTCATAATTAATGACAATTTTGTGTAGCAAGAGAAGAGCCGCGTTGCTGCTCGTAGAATCACTCATTTTTGCATTCCTTGGTGCGAATTTTTGTAGATTTTCTATAAAAAAGTGTCAATTTTACAATTTTATGCGAAAAATTGAAAACGAAATGAGATGCAAAGAAGGAGATGTAGGACGGGGATGAGTCGATGCTGGAATAAACAACACTGGAAATACGGAGTGTCGTACTGGACGATTTTTATTTCATTCTCGAGAGACTCACGCACGCACACATTGGCCATACATGACCATGGAATATGTAGCACGGCGAGCAGTTAGCCGATATCGCGCTATCAAGACATTTGCATGAAACGCGTCAGCAATAACTCCTTAGACAATTCGTCACAATTCGCAATCTGCACTAGGCCGATTCTGAACTGTGCCATATCGAAACTCCGCTTCCTAATTCAAACAGCTTATTCAGTGGCGCGCCATTGCATTGTTCTCTTAATCTCGCCGTTTTTTCCCCAGATAGCGTTGCTTTAACCGCTGGAATCTCCACCTTCCGCTTCACAAAAATGAAAAAGAGCTGAGAACTCAAAACATTTTTTTCCGAAAATTTAGAGCTCCGCATAAAGAAACAAATCAAAAATCAGTAATGACGGAAATGCAGATCCTATTGAGAAAATAGGTAAAACTGGAATTTTTCCTTTTAGACAGGCAAGAAACCGAAAATTGGGCGAAAAAAAGGAAAATAAATTTTATATCGAAGAATAAAAAATTAAAATCCACATAATAATACCAAAGGTCATCGGAAATAAGAAGCAAAAATAGAGCGAAAATCCTCTAGAAAATCCTCATGACGAAACCGACGAGTGCAGTGATCCACATAATGTTACGCCACCCTTCGAAATTTCTAAAAACCTCGAAGACCTGAATGATAACAGAAATATTGAGCATTTTGAGAGGACAAGGAAAATAGATATTAGTTTTGGGTTAGCAAGAAAGAACTGGAAGTAGAAAAAATATTAGGTTTAGCAAAAATTTAAGAAAAATAAATCCACATAATGATACGCCAGGTTAAATTTAAAAAAGAGAAAAACTGAATGGAAATGTGCAATATTCAATTGAAATTGCCGACAGTGCGCCACATGCTACGCCGCGAGCTTATTGAGAAAATAGGTAATAAAACTGGAATTTTTACTTTTAGACAGGCAAGAAACCGAAAATTGGGCGAAAAAAGAAAAATAAATTTTATATCGAAGAATAAACAATTAAAATTTACATAATAATACCCAAGGTCATCGGAAATAAGAAGCAAAAAGAGAGTGAAAAAGGCCGATTGAGTTTTAATAATTAAAAAATCGATTTTTACGGCGATACGAAAATCCAGGGGAAATTAAAGATGATTTTCAGCAATTTTCAACAAAGCAGCTTCTTTTCTCTTTCATTTTCATATCGATTCATCCGTTTTCTTCATTCTATCAGAAAAGATAACATATTGATCTTCCTGTAAGGTCTACACGACGAAACCGACGAGTGCAGTGATCCACATAATGATACGCCACCCTTCAAAAATTTTAAAAACTCGAAGACTTGAATGATAACAGAAATATTGAGCATTTTGAGAAGACAAGGAAAATTTACATTAGTTTTGGGTTAGCAACAAGGAATTGGAAGTAGAAAGAATATCAGTTTTATCGAAAATTTAAGAAAAATAAATCCACATAATGATACGCCAGGTTATATTAAAAAAATGAGAAAAATTGAATGAAAATCTTCACTCACATTGTTTGATCGTGGAGCACAGCGCACCAGTCCTTTCGGCCATTTGCGATGCCGTACAATAGATAATGAGATGGTTTTTCCATATCGCTTTGATACTTCTTTTCTCAGGGATTTATTGCTGACCTTGGTAGGTCGTTTTTTTTTATTTCTTGGCATCCATTCTTGCATCAAATTGGTCCATCTATTGTCGTTTCTACGCTCCGACCCATTCTAGTTTTCATCTGATGTCACCTCGACGAGGATCCCTTAGACTTTGACGGTATATTATCCCCACTTGTCCACGTTCTTCTATGAAAGTTCTGAGCCGTGACTGAGAGTTGTGGCAAGTGTGCGCATCCGTTGTATTCTCAATACAATTGAAAATCGCCCATGCTGCACGTCTTCAGGCTCCAATTCGTTATTTGTAGAGAGCATTCTATTAAGGTTTGACTTATTCCATAGCCGTAGTGGTTGCGCCGACTTTGAGGAAGACGAAACGCGGTCTGAAACAAATGTATTTCCTAGCACCTTTGTTTTGTTAGCTTTATTATGAAGTCTTACCGATTAGCTCTTGAACCATTTTACTGGCGGTTTTTGGTCCTTTCACGACTAGAATGACGTCGTTTGCGAATCTCAAGTGCGTGAGGTTTCTGCCGTTGATTCCGTCTGTCTTTTCGAAGGCGTTTGGCTGAAAACCTCCTACGGAATGCTGAGAAGAGGTTTGATGAAATGGGGTCGCCTCGTCGGACGCTCCTTGTGGATACTGCTCCAACTGTAGCGCTGCATTTGTTGTTTCTATGCATTTTTTCAAAAATAACGCATAAAAACTATCACCGGACATATTGATTTTTCTATAAGATCTACAAGATGAAAGCGCCGACAGTGTTACGCCGCGAGCTTATTGGTGAAATAGGTAAAACTGGAATTAGACAGGCAAGAAACCGAAAATTGGGCGAAAAAAGGAAAAACATTTTATATCGAAGAATAAAGAATTCAAATCTACATAATAATACCAAAGGTGATCGGAAATAAGAAGCAAAAAGAGAGTGAAAAAGGCAGATTGAGTTTTAATAATCAAAAAATCGATTATTACGGCGATACGAGAATCCATGGGAAATTAAAGATGATTTTTATCAATATTCAACAAAGCAGCTTCTTTTTGCTTTTCCTTTTCATTTCGATTCATCTGTTTTCTTCATTCTATCAGCAAAGATAACATATTTGATCTTCCTGTAAGGTCTACACGACAAAACCGCCGAGTGCAGTGATCCACATAATGTTACGCCACCCTTCAAAAATTTTAAAAACTCGAAGACCTGAATGATAACAGAAATATTGAGCATTTTGAGAAGACAAGGAACATAGACATTAGTTTTGGGGGTGGCAACGAAGAATTGGAAGTAGAAAGAATATCAGTTTTATCGAAAATTACAAAAAATAAATAAATCCACATAATGATACGCCAGGTTACATTCAAAAAAATAGGAAAATAGGATAAAAGTAATGCGGTGTAATATTCAATTGAAAGAAGATTTCAATATCGCTGGGCAGTCCTCAAAGCGCATCTGAAACTTGGCATCTTTCGAAACGATGAGAAATGTAAATAAAAAACAACACGGTAATTTTTCAGCGACACATTTATTGAAGATAAAAGGAAAAAGATAATTAAATAGAACAAAAGAGTCCAGTCAGTTAGTCATTTTCTTTTTTGTGAGTATTTCTTTTATCTGCCAATAAAAATGTTCTAAAAATTGCTAGTGTTATTCGAGTATTTCTAATAACAATTTCAGCAAAAAAAAATAAAAAAAAATCCTCCAAAAATGACTAAAAACCATTGACCTCCCCTAACTAAGATAGCGCCTTTTTTAATATAAATTTATTTATTTTTATTTTTTTATATATTTAATACGTTATAATTTATTCCAGCACCAGCTCAATGCTCAAAATTCGAAATTATGATTTGCGGAAAGAAAATGTGTAAACGCGCTCTAGAGCATCGTGGCGAGACCCGTCAAGTGTCTAAGGACTACGATACCATGAATTTGCGCTAATATCAATGATTTTTCGAAGGTTTTCCATGAATTTTTCACGTTTTTCACGTTCTACACCACCGTAATTATTATATTTGCGAGGAGGAGACAACGGAAATATGATGTCAATTTGAAAACCGTGTTTTGCTCACAATTTGCCGACTCCGAGAGACAAAAAAACACAATGGCGCGGGTACACATTCCCCACACTCGTGACAGTGGAGGAGGAGCAAGCTGACGGTCATTATCTTATCAGTGAAGGTATAAGTTTGAATGTACTAACGTCTATTATTAATAGCGTAATAAAGCGAACCCACTCTTTCTCTCTCCATTCATTGATTTTCAGTTGCATTCTCTTCGGCTACTAGTGATTACTATGCTCGTTCATCAAGGGTCAGTCTATATCAAAATCAATGTGATCTAATAATTTAAAATTATTTTTAATCATAGAAAAAGGAAATTCCAGAAGTTCAGAAGCTGGTCTTTGAAAATAAGAAAATCTTGATCTGATTCATAAAATTTTCAATTTTCTTTAAAAAATCAATAATTTTAAAGCACCCTTTTGTTTATTCAAATTACAAAGAAATTAGCAAAGTTTCAGCATGCTTGACTCAAATTCGAATCGAATAAATATATTCGACGTCTTCGACAATTCTCTAGCCTCGCCGTCATTCTCCGAGTCGGAGCCGCCAGTTGAAGAGGAGGAGCCGACTAGTCCAAAGAAACGGGCCGAGCTCTTCCAATGGCTCAACACATCCTATTACAGCAGTTTGATGCGAAAAGTTAGTGGTGCTTATGTGAGTTCAGAAACGAACAAATTGTCCGTAATCTTTGGTTGACCTCCATTTCCAGACACCCTATCAGTCTTCCTATATTTCCATCGAAGATAATTTGTCAGTGCCCATTTTTGAAAGTGAGTTCGTTTATCAGAAAATGCGAAAAACGAGTGCGGCTGGTTACAGGTGACGACGGAAATGAGTACGGTGCACTTGAAACGAACTCACTGCTCAATAAGCATACGATTCGTATTGATCGCCACACGAGTAGTGTAGAGCACGGCAGCAGGGTAGCCGAGAGTTATAAGCTTTGTATAAGCTGTGTGAGTCAGCGTTCCGTATTTTTTGTATCTTTTATGGGGTTATTCATAAAAATCACAATTGCATTTTAATGCAAAAAAATGAATTTTAATTCAGTACTGTGTTGAATTAAAATGCAAGGCGGTGTCGGATATCGCCACCGGGAAAGTCTATGCGCCTTTAATGTGTCGATTTACGAGGTCCTCAATTTTTTGTTGCTGTTTTTGCATTAAAATGCAATTGTGCTTTTCATGAAAAACCCCATTACTGAATCGCTTTTTGACTCTTGGTCAATCTATGATATCAATTTCGATATCTCTACTACTAACTACAAATGCCTTAATAGCTCCAGTAATCGTTCGTTTTTCATTCATAATTTCACATTTAGAACGTCAAATGCCAGTTTAATTTTAAAAATACCGCCGAATTTCAAAGAACGTTTCAGAACTCTAGATACACACGTCACCGAACAACTCGATACGCTCGAATAATATGGCTTGTTCTGGCGACTTTAGCCCTCTCGATATCATTTTTCCCATATGGTTTGCTTTCAGTCGTTTTGCTTTTGTTCATTCCTCCATTGATACGTCGCCCAATTTGCAAGAAATGCCGCACCTCGTTTTGGGATTTCTAATTTTTTTTTCGTCAAAATTGCATTTCTTCGACATCCGTGCCAATGTCGAACGTAGGGCTTCCATTTGGGCGAAATTTCGGCCGTCTCGTCTCGTCTTGAATTCGTGCATAAGACGAATGCAAGACGAACGAATACGACTTTTTGTCTTCGTCCTTCGTGGAAGCCTTATGTCGAATGAATAGAATAATTCGCCGACAAATCCCTCCGTGATCTCATTGACACTTGTACGCATTATTTCCTTATTTTGACGTGAGAATTTCCAATTTTTACGAATAAATCAGAATTCCACTTTTGATTAATCTAAAAGCGACAACATATACCTGATTAGGACCGTTTTATGACTTTTTTCAAATAAAAAAGGTCACAAACTGCAGATCTCGATCAATTTTATTAGAACATTACTTAATTCAGGCGGAATAGAAGCCCTCTTATTATATTGTTAGAAGCCTGCTCCAAGACTATGATTTCAGCTTGTTTTAACGCATAAAACTCACCGAATTCTTCAATTAAATCGCTTTATGATGGAGAGATCAGATCAGCGGCTACCCTTTCAATGCATTATGTTTGATCTTAACGGTATTGAGCCGGTCTGCATCGTAGACAAGGACAACAAAAACAATTTATGAGAAAATAATACAACAGATCAATGCGAGTTGAGTTCATTCGAGTGTCCCACCGGTCATTTCTAAGAGATCCTGAATATTCCAAGCTACTCCATCGGCAATTCGCGTTCCGTCGGGATTAATACTTTCCGTGTCAACCTCTTTGCGAAGCACTGTATCACAATCCACTTGGGAAAAGAACGCTACGGTCTGGAAATGAAGATTTTTGTCCGCTTGTAGTTCAGCTCATTAACTGACATTTGGTAGCTGGCAGATTCCGACTTTCTGCGAAATACAAGCTCTGACAAGTAAGTTGGAAAGTTGAAGAGCAAGCGCTAGTCTCGGAGCGTCGCCTTCTTTACACATGTAGCGGACTTCATCATGAATTGAAATTACGAAGCGTGCATCTATTTTATACGTTTCACAGAGCCACTGCATTGATACTAAGAGCAGGTGAAGGAAGTCTACCGCGGAAGATTGAACGATCTGTGAAATAGGATGCATAACGATTCGAGATTCGGATGGAGAGCTCACCCAATTCATAACAGATCTTTTATATTTTTTGTTATAATATGACGCATCCGCCGTTCCTTCTGGCAGTTTCCCCAGAGAATCCGAGATTTGACACCCTAGGATTGGAGTCCTCAAATCCTCAGCTGCTGCCGCCGTTTCCAAAAAGTTGAACGTGGATGACTCGTACCCGCCGACAAACAGCCTCACAGAGTCTTCTGGTTCCACATAAATCGAAAGAATCAAGTTTTCGTGACAAGTTTCGTTCAGAAGAGAAGAGTAGCGCGAAAGTAGCCAGTTCTCGAATAGAATTGTTTCAGAACTAAATGAAATGATCACATAGTCGCTGGATTTCAATGCACTTACCCGAACTGACTGGTATAACTTGGCATATAGTAAACTCCGTCAATGGTCAAAATTTTGCTGCGATCCGGATCCTCTACCATTTCTTCTAAATATTTATCCACTAAACAATTCATTTTTAAATCCACCTTCATGTACTTTGCCACTTCCCCTTTCGTCAACTTGAACAACTGAGAAGCAGTGGATTCAGCGTCCGCCTGTTTCATTCCACCGATTCTTACAAGATGTTTGGCAGCGTGAGTCTCTCCGGAACCGTATAATCGTGCATAATTGAGAGTTTTTGCATGATTTCTACTGATTTTGAGTTGATGAGCCACAACTGAATGTAGATCGGTGTTGTCGGATTTGGATCCAGCTAGCATCATATTTGAGAAGGCTGTTTTTCCGGGCACACGTTGCTCCAGAGCTGAAAAATGGAACTGAGGTTCTGAAATAAAAGACGGCCAGATCCGTAAACAGAAATAACCCACGCAATCGTTTCTCCGCACTCGCATCTCCATATAGCGCAGCCAACCACTGCTCCTGCGAATCCACGTCAGCACCGACCAACCTGAATCCGCTCGGAGCTTGCACCATTGCCTTGATTCCCGTTCCAATTACATTCCCAGCCGATTGATTTGTTAGAGTAACCCATAGTTTGTGCACACTTCTGCGAGACACAGTTCCAGCTGGCACGACAGCTGCTGCAATTGCTCCATTCATCATTTCACGTTCGCCAACTTTCCATGTTTGTTCAGGATACCAAATCGCCACTTCTTGACTGTATCTGGCACTATAGCTAGTCCAAAATTGTGTGGTTTGAATGGAATCCAGCACAACTTCGAAAAAATCTTCGTATCTACAAAACAGAAATTGCAGTTGCAAATCCGTCACACTGGCTTACCGAGTCGGTCTCAAGACCTGCTCTTCTAAGTCCTTCGCAAAATGTTTGGTGAGTGGATCACCAACATTCCCCTCACCAGATGGATGATCTAGCTGATAGAATCGGACGAGCTCCTCCTTGTCAAGATAGAATCCTTGTTTATCCGGCGAAATCGGTAGCTCTCCAAACATGTAGGCGTTATTTTGAACCGTTTCGTAGAATTTCCGAAGAGGAAATGTCTTCGTCGCAGATCCTTCTTTCACATCAACCTGCGCTTCGATGAAGTTCAATTCAGGGTTTTTCAGGGATCTCTCAACCGCTTTCCAGTTGGGAACTAGGTATCCCCATCCTTTGGATCGCGTTTTGAACAGGGGAAACGGACCGAACACAAATCCGAATATGCTGGGAATCAGATGACTTTTCAGCGCGACATGATGACTATAAATTTCATCCAAACTCAAATTGACGAAAGAGCGAGCCTTGAAGAGTTTGGCGTACCATTCAAATATTGATAGCTTCGAATTTAGAGTCCAGTCATGCTGCCACATCCATACATCATTCTCAGCAAGCCTGAAATTATGAAAATCAGAAATTAAAACAGCATTTAACGATAAAATACGTTTAAAAATAATAGTGTTATATTCTCAACTATGTATTTCAATTCTCATAGAAAAATGCATTTGAAAAAATCAAATTAAATTCCAGCTCGAGTATTTTTCCATTTCCAGTATTTTTTATTATTATTTTTGACAGAAAATAAAAATTTATTTTCGGTAAAACAGATTTTGGAAGAAAATGTGTACACTTATTCAGCAGATATCTTTCGAAATTGAATAAAATACTGGAAAAAAACACTTCTCAAGCAGAATGACTTCGTAGAAATTTTGAAAAATTAGGAGAAGGCTTTATATAAATTTTTAAAATTAATTTTTCTTAAAAACAAAATAGAATTTAAAATTTTAAAGTATTTTCTAAATAATATAGAGGTTTTAATTATGTTTAAATACTTTTAATAAATAAAACAAACGTGTCCACGGACTTTTGCGTCAAGGCTTATAAACTAGCGTAAACAAGGAAATGAGAGTTCTCAGCCAAAAATAAACACGATGCACAACAATAGAAGACGAGGAAGAGCTGGAGAGACAAAACTCTACAGAAGAAGGCGAGACCCTGGACTCTTACAAAGGGGCCTCGCTGAAAGAATCCGTGCGAAGCAGGCATTATGAAGCAGGCGAAAGGAGATTAATATCGAAGGAATATATGATTCCTTGTGACAAAAAAACGACACGTCGGAAGATCAAGGACCGCAAGGCATGGTGAGCTGTGATCCGTGCCCACACAAGCGAATGACGAATCGACTGCATTATACGAATCTCCAGAAAGAGAACGCAAGGCACTGTGCTGCTGATATTGATAACCGGGCTTCCCCTCGAAAAACGCAATGACTAGTGTTAGAACGATCAGACATCACCTAAATCAGACCGGATTGTATGGAAAAGACGTTCGGTTCGGAACAGAATGCAAGCCAGATTATTATCGCCGTAAAAAAGTTCCGACATTTTTTCGAGCCCGCGAAAATCGGGATTTGAATTTAGAGGCTCCTTATTTTTTCTTCTGAATTTTCAGAATTAAACTGGATTAAAAGAACGAAATTGTATTAATCGTGAATTTTTTTACACGTTTCTTCGATTGTTTAAATATATCAATTTGCGACATTTATTTTTTTTTTCGTTTCTTCTGATAAAAATATATCGCGTATAGCAAATGCGCTGATGAAATGGGCGGAGCCTCTAAATTCAAATCCCGATTTTCGCGGGCTCGAAAAAATGTCGGAACTTTTTTACGGCGATAATAGTGTGCCCAGAAAAACGTTCGATTTCAAAGGATTCTTTGATGTCTGCTTCTTTTATGTACCCCGCTTGCAGAATTCCTGCTCTTTGCGTAGGCATTTAATTCGGGGGGTACAATATTCGGGGGTACAACGGGGTACAAACGATTCGGGGGTACCAAATTCATGATTCGGGGGGTACTATTACTCGGGGGCACTATATTTTTAGGGTACAATGACACAGGGGTACCATGACGCTATGATTCAGGGGGTACCAACGATATTATTTGGGGGTACCACAATTATGATTCGGGGGTACCACAAGTAGGCCTTAGGGTTTCAATTAATATGAACAAACAAGAGTTATTCATTCTTACGTTTATCAATCGTTACTGCGAAGAATAGCAGAAAATATAAATTTTAAGAAGTATTCTCCTTTGAAACAGAAATAGTATTCGTGATTGAATATGATTCGTTTAATATGTTTTTATCATATTAATTCTGGGTTTTTTCCGTTTAGCCTGAATACAAAAGCATTGATTTTCTTTTCGTTAAAGATTCAACAAAACCAAACAAAGTTTTCATATCTACGAAAACTGTAAAAATAACCGAATCGGGAATCGCACTTCTGCTTATCAACGAGGAGTTGAACCGCAGAGAGACCGAAGCAGGAGTGTCAAGAGGAAGAGTCCGGGCATGTTCACATCCAAAGGAGCTGCCAGCAATCATGCGAGAAGAGAGCATCGCGCTGTGGAAGGTTCTTCAAATATTTCACTGTTCGATGCAATTCAACACGAAAACAAGGTAAAAAAAAAGACAGATACATGGCTTTTTGCTTGATAAAAAATATCTTTTTAGTATTTGAAAGCTTAGATATGCGAAACGTTAGTTGGTGGTTCTGCGTCTTGTGTTACAACTCTAAACGTCTGAAATTTTGAAACAATCTAAATAAACTTTCATACTTTGATCAAAAGCGTTTTACAGAGGATACCACCAACTAACGTTTCGCATATCTAAGCTTTCAAATACTAAAAAGATATTTTTTATCAAGCAAAAAGCCATGTATCTGTCTTTTTTTACCTTGTTTTCGTGTTGAATTGCATCGAACAGTGAAATATTTGAAGAACCTTCCACAACGCGATGCTCTCTTCTCGCATGATTGCTGGCAGCTCCTTTGGATGTGAACATGACCGGACTCTTCCTCTTGACACTCCTGCTTCGGTCTCTCTGCGGTTCAACTCCTCGTTGATAAGCAGAAGTGCGATTCCCGATTCGGTTATTTTTACAGTTTTCGTAGATATGAAAACTTTGTTTGGTTTTGTTGAATCTTTAACGAAAAGAAAATCAATGCTTTTGTATTCAGGCTAAACGGAAAAAACCCAGAATTAATATGATAAAAACATATTAAACGAATCATATTCAATCACGAATACTATTTCTGTTTCAAAGGAGAATACTTCTTAAAATTTATATTTTCTGCTATTCTTCGCAGTAACGATTGATAAACGTAAGAATGAATAACTCTTGTTTGTTCATATTAATTGAAACCCTAAGGCCTACTTGTGGTACCCCCGAATCATAATTGTGGTACCCCCAAATAATATCGTTGGTACCCCCTGAATCATAGCGTCATGGTACCCCTGTGTCATTGTACCCTAAAAATATAGTGCCCCCGAGTAATAGTACCCCCCGAATCATGAATTTGGTACCCCCGAATCGTTTGTACCCCGTTGTACCCCCGAATATTGTACCCCCCGAATTAAATGCCCTTTGCGTATCGACCCTCTAAGCGGCAAGAGAGATCAGCAGATAGATTCCTTCTTCAAGCTCGATGTTTTCGTTACATCGCGAGGAGTCTATTATCCATCCGCGAGGACGTGAGTCTTCGTTTAAAGGCGCAACGAATTAAATGTCGCTATTTAACGCGCCATCACCTAACGAGACAGTTAATTCGTTGCGCCTTTAAACGAAGTCTCAAGTCCTCTCGGATGGATAATACTTTATTCTACACGTGGTCGTAGGTAGCACAGAATAGTCAATGTGACCTGGCGGCCCTAACTTTGGCTTAGCAGCCTACCTTGGGGAATCCGAGACACTAAATTTGCTCAGAACAGGAGCACTGTCAGCAACGGAAGTCTGACAAAAGGCACGGAAAAACAAAAGCAATTGACTAAAAACAGGAAGATTCAACTGCAGGTCGACTCGAAGAGCTGCGCGAGGAAACAAGAAAAGCTCGATATCATCATCCGAAGCAAAACGGATGCATAGTCGAAGAAAACTCAACAAATCGGGGCGAGTAACGGCCAAAGGAAACCTAGCCCAGGGGCCAAGCAGAGTCTTTGCTGCCAATTATAGTTCGACGTCGGACCCAGTGTGTCGTTTCGAAAGCATTTCGAGAAAGTTTTCCGAAAAATTCTCGAGAATTTTTCGAAAATTTCTCGAAAAATTTCCGAAAAATCAACGAGAATAATTTCTCGAGAAATTTCCGAAAAATGTTTCGAGAAATTTTCGAAAATTCTCGAAAAAAAATTCGATAAAAAATAATAATAAACTAGTTCGAATGACACTCCGAAATAACGCAAAGCGTGTTGTTTGTCGTTTTCCATTCAAATCATTTTTCGCGATTTCTCGAGAAATCAACGAGAAAAATTTCTCGAGAATTTTTCGGAAATTTTTCGAAAAACGCATTTTTCGAAACGACACACTGGTCGGACTTAATTCCGCCTTCAGATTCATTTTCTTGAAGAAAATCTGTTTCAACAGTCGAATTGATGTGAGAAGTAAAATAATTTCCTTTTCTTTCTTATGAGGAGTAAAAGTAGTCAATTCTAACCTATTTTCTTTCCCTTCACTGCCTTCACTTGATAGAACTTTCGCTGTTTCGATGATTTTTCTGGTCGCTGCAGTTTTCTTTTCCTCGCAAATCTTCACATTTTTATCGTAGAACATTTTCCAGTAGCTATTGATGGGTAGGTACGCGTTTCCCATATTGAGCATTCCGGAAAGTGTGACTGGGTGAGGAAAGCGTTTGATGAATTCCGGCCAAAGCTTCAAATAGATTTCAGCACATAGCACATTATCCATAGCACAGTAAGTCATTAGCTCTTGAAAATCTTCACGAATGGTCTCGATTGGATCTTTCACGAATGACGCTCGCTTTTTTAGCTTACTCTCCACTTCGGCTAAAACTGAAATAAAGCGATTTAATTGAAGAAGTCGGCCAAAAACAATGATTACACTTTTTCTCCGGATAAAAATGATTGTGCACAGCAACTAGCGAATTTTTAGTCACTTTTTTCGACCAACTATCTACCCAACCAGACTGCAAATATTTATAGCTTTAAAAAAATTCTTATTGAAAGTCTTACATTCGATTCGTCGCGTTTCATATCATCCATTTCATAAAGGGACTGTTGGTGGTCAGCCATTCCACAGATCGGGATGGCCATTGACATTGTGTCCATAAACCGAATTTTCGAGCCATGTGTCGGTTGATACGGCTCCCGGCATCGTGCTCGATCGAATCCGACATTATGACCAATGACAACCTGTTCTTTTCCACACTCTCCAAGGGGAATCAGATGGTTTAATGTTGGAACATTGGGAATTTGAGTTTCATTAATCAAGCGATCACTACACCACCCATACCACGCATTTTTTCCTAATGCAATTGCTAGCGTTGGCAGATTTCCATCTTGAACTACTAACTCGATATCGAAGAATAGCACAGCCTCTTGAGGTGATTCGACGCGCTCAATACACTCGAGGTTGTCGAATGGATATTTGGTCCAACCGGTACGATACATCCATAGTTCTTTCTCCTGGAAAAAGTATTTTTTAGCAAGCATTTCTGATGTGCTAGCCGCCCACCCACAAACATTGCGAAAAAAAAACAAAAAAATATAATAATTTATTCTGACAAAGTATACAAGTGGAGAAATGCGAAGGCTTCAGAATCTGCGACATCCCAAAAAGGGAGAAATTACAGAAAATTCTAACTGAGAACGACTTTCTTCCAATTTTCAGATTTAAAAGTAGTCGACAAAGTTTGAGTGAAACACCCGCGGCGAGTTTCCGCGTGGCCCCGCTCAAAAATGACAACGCATTGCCAAAAAATATTGCGATGTTGCAGGCGCTCATAGTTTTTCAGTTACATTTCGTTAGTTCCTTGTATGTCATGACAACATCAAGGTAGTCGCGAAGCGTATTCTACAATAGGATTTGACAGATGTTTGGAAATTGGAGAATAAATTAAAATTTTCTCGATGTTTTCGAATTAGTTTTGGCGTTTCCATAATTTTCCATGGAAAAAACAACAATGTTTTACTTTTAACAAATAAAAACCATTAAAAAGCTACATGAATGCGGGAGAAGAAGCGGGAAGTGGATTTTATATCGGCACTATTTACAGCCTATTTCTATTTTGGCTCTCAATTTTGATCGGCTTGGCGCGCTGAAAAACCGTTTACATAACGTCTCCGCTATTCTTCTGATATATACGCGCTAATGGGGTTATTCATGAAAAGCACGAAAATGATTTTAATGCAAAAAAATGCCTTTTTTTGCATTAAAATGCAATCGTGAATAACATTAAAATGGCATTTTTTGCATTAAAATGCAATTGTGCTTTTCATAAATAACCCCATTAGCAAAAAAATTTTCGCAAGGCAGGAATTTACTCAATACGAGAAATTAAATTCTTAAGATTTTTAATCTTTTTAAAATCAATTTAGATAAAGCTAATATTTCTTATAACCTTTATTATTCTAAGCCGTACTGGATTAGTGGATTATACATTCGTATTTATGGGAATCTGAATTTATTTCGAATGCCGGCGATTCATCTTCGGTTTCTTTACAAAAATGCGAGTCAACGATACCAGATGGAAAATGCTATTGATTTTTTGAAGTAAACTCAAATAAAAACAATGAAAATCGAAGTTCAATACAATTAATTTAAAAATAAATCACTCGAGACGCAAAACTTAAAGGAGCACGCAGTTTACAGGTTGGACTATCCCGACACGACGCTTTCTCTACAGTATTTTTATGTGGATTTAAATGATTTTTCATGTATATCTGAGCAACAAAAAGTGCCAAAAATAAGAATTCTGAAGAAATATTTTATTGCGGATAAGTTCATTAAGAAAGTGCTCAAACGCCGCGTTCAAAATATTAAACATAGTGCAGCAGTTTATTAGGAAATATGTTTATTGCAAGCAGACGGATTTCGGTGAATGGAAATGCTATTCTTCGTTTTCATCAACGTTCCGTCTTCATTTTTCAAGTTTTAAAATTACTATTTGTCTAATTAGTTATAGTTCTGTATTATTGGCGATTCAAACAAGAGAATGCGCTAGAAAGAGAAAGAGAGAGAGAGTGGAAGACGTTCTTTAAATAACGATTTTTTCTAGTGGTTTCTGTATTTTTCTTGTCTTTTTCCGTTAAAATATCCCAATAAAATTTTCAGAATCAGCATTAGTTTCTGTTTGGGATTATTTTTCTCAAAATTTCAAACTGGCTGAACTACTTTCGCGATTTTTACTTTTCCTTCTTTGCTGTTTTCGTGAAAGGAGGTTTCTTTGCAGGACGTAACAACTTAATAATAATTTTATCGTATATGATTCAATCCCGCCTATATTTTATCTAGTTTGTCACTCGGTGGGCCAGGCCACAAAGTGAACATGGGCGGTTTATACTCGCGGACATCTCGCGTTTTTATGAATTCAAGAAAATTCATAGAAACGCGATAAGCAAGCCATTGCGCTCAGCTGTTAGAAATTCGATGTAAATACCTCGATCTTTTTTAGCACTTTTTTTGCAGTTTTCAAATCGAATTCGAACGCTTCCTGCAGCAATTTCCGGTAGTCTTCAGTCTGTTTTTCGGCGATTGATTGGAAGTGATCGTAGATATTATCGGCAACCAGTGGTGGTAGCACTCCAGAATACTCTGTAGCAGACGACGTTGAAGGTACTGGCACATGTGGGAACAAATATTTATGGAGACGTGGGCAGACGGTTTCAATCGTTTTTCTTTCGAAACTTGATCTTTTTGATGTAGAGAATCGACGTTGATAATTCAGTGATCGTAATATTCGCCTCATTCTGAATAATTAGAGTGATGTTAGGCCAGAATTAGCTGACAACAAAGCATGTATTCTGGAAATTACATCCACAGTGTTGCTTGTTAAACAAATAAATTAAACATTTTTTATCATGGCACCCGGAAAATCTGTCACGTATTTACAAAAGTTGATTAGCTGTCATTTATCGGTTAGAGTCGAGAAGGGCGTTTTCTCTAGCAATGACGGACTCGTCGAACTGAATGACGTACGCGGTTCCATTGTGCCAGTGAGCTGTCACTTTGCATCTGAAGGATGCGCTCTGAAACTTCGAAAATAAATACATGGCTGTCAAATCGTCACGGTCAATCATCCGAGACACGGAATTATTGAGGATGTTGTATGTAAAGCTTCCATTTGGACGAAATTTCGGCCGTCTCGTCTCATCTTCGTCTTCGTCTCGTCTTCTTTTTCGTCTGACGCAATGTGTTTACAACTTTTATATTGCATAAGACAAATAAAAGACGAACTAAAAGACGAACGAAGACGACTTTTTGTCTCCGTCTTTCGTGGAAGCCTTATGTCGAATGCATTCTTTTACTTTTGAAGCATACCGCTTTCAAGAAAACTCTGGAAGCGAATACAGTCTACTAGATGCTGAGATTTGTACACTGCGAAATTGCTTCTGACGAAGACAAAAAGTCGACTTTCATCTCGTTTTTCGTCTCGTATTCGTTCGTCTTTCAGTTCGTCTCGCATTCGTCTTACGCAATAAAAAAGTTGTGCATGTGTACCAACACGATGCTTATCTCTGCGTTAGACGGATTCAAGACGGAGACAAAGACGAGACAAGACGGCCGAAATTTCGGCAAAATTGAAACCTTAGTTTGCAGCAAATAGGAATTTGTAAGGACATGCATTATATATCCACTGTGTCTTCCACGAAAGGCTTCCACGACAGACGAAGACAAAAAGCCGTCTTTCATCTCGTTTCTCGTCTCCTCGTCTTTCAGTTCGCCTTGCATTCGTCTTCCACAATAAAAACGTTGTGTAAAGTATAAACGCAAGACTTACGCAAGTCAGACGAATTCGAGACGAAGGCGAAGACGAGACGGTCATATTGTTTTTCGTGGAAGCCTTATTCGTAAGCCAAAGTAATGTTCGTGTACTTCCGGTGAGAAAGGTAAGCAATTACAGTTTATGCTTGAAATTTTCAGATTTCCGTAGCGATTTTGTTACATTTTTATTAATATATTAAAAGCCAAACACCCTATAAAATTGCAGTTTCAGAAAACTGAAGCAGAACTTATTTAGTCACTTGCTTTTTTAAGATTAGATTTTAAGCTCTAAAAATGAAGATCTTACCTCAAGGATAGCTTCAACGATTCCAGCAGCAAAGGCAGCGCAATTGAGAACTCCTTTGTCACGTGGCACAGAGATGTAGGTATTGACAAGTGGATCTTTTTCAATCAAAAGGTCTGAAACGTGAGATTATTTCTCATTCAATTGTTAAAACTCTCACATGTGCAATGATCATCGTTCGACCTCTCCAACTTGTCAGCCTCTTTTCCAAACAAATTCTTCCAAACTGTGGATTTGATGAACATTAGCATTCCGAGTAGTTTCGTCTCCCTCTTGTAGCCCTTCTCTCGCAGTGTGATGATATCAAACATTCGTAATCCAACCTGCTTTCCGTAAGACGCTATTCGGTCATGAATGTCCGTAACAGTTTCGGATCGATTCTGCGCGTACAAAACCATTTCCGAAAATAGCACTGCGAACGTAGAAAGGTTGATTTCCGTCTTGCCGCGACTCAATGACTTGTCGAGAATTCCAGTGGTCTTCGCCATGATTTACCTGAAAATACCAACCATGATTCTGGAATGTTTTGCACGGCGCTGAAGCACATGCTTCAGTTTCTCGTTTGCAAAGAAAATAAGATAAGGTGAGCACGTGGGAATAATGCAGGGGACCACCAGGAGAGCTTCCATGGCAACCAACGCTCCTCCTTCTCTTTCTTCCTAGTCCTCGCGGCATGAGGGGGGGGGGGGGAGAGTAGAGCTCACAATCCATAAAACCTCCAAAATATTCTCCCTTTCTGACTACTGCGAATGCAAATGCCAGCGCAATTCTCGACGGATAAAGACAGGGAAGAAGAGGAGAAAAACAAGCATACCAACTTTCATAATCTATTAATTCGACCTAATCTCGGAGAGTTTTTGGGAGCAGTTTTCTTCTCGTTCTTAGGTGAGCGCTTGTTAAAAATAAAAAATTCGTTACACAATTTTAATTCGAATTTTAGCGTGCTTCGCTGGGCAATACCAGCGATCGAACGATGTAGTCTACCCGTTTCTATCAGGATTTTCTTTATACATTTCTAGAAGTTTAGTTGGGAATTTGACACCCGCACACTTTAACCCAGGTAGTTCTGAAATTTTAAAAAACTTTTATTATCTATCCGAGTGCGAGTACGTGATTTTTCGTTTAAAGGCGCTGTCTGGGTCCCGTTAGGGGATAGCGCGTTTTAACGCGCCAATTTAAAAATTGTAAGAAAGCGCACACACTGCGTTTGTGATTTCTTTTCGAAAATTGAAGCGAATATTGGAATTTTTTCTATATTTTGCTTCGAAAATCATGTTTTTTTAATTTAACATTAATATTCGCTTCAATTTTCGAAAAGAAATCACAAACGCAGTGTATGCGCTTTCTTAGGGGGTTATTCATGATGCATTTTTATGCAAACAATGCCACTTTAATCTTATTCACGATAGCATTTTAATTGAAAAAAAATGCATCGTAGTTCAGTGCTATGTTCAGTTAAAATGCAAGGTTGTGTCGGATACCGTCACCGAGAAAGTCTATGCGCCTTTAATTTATTTTTGGCTTTCAAATAAATAATTTTACTATTTTCTCACAATTGCCATAGTAATTTTACGCTTTTTCGCCTCCTCATCGTTCATTTTTGGCTGTAAAATATTATTTTTATCAAATTAATTTAAATTTTTTCCGAAAATGTGAATTTTTCGCACAATAGGAGTTCTTCTGGAAAAACAATTGAGGGCCTCGTAAATCGACACATTAAAGGCGCATAGACTTTCTCGGTGACGATATCCGACACCACCTTGCATTTTAACTGAACATAGCACTGAACTACGAAATTTAAAATTAAAATGCTATCGTGAATAAGATTAAAGTGGCATTGTTTGCATAAAAATGCATCATGAATAACCCCATTACAATTTTTAAATTAGCGCGTTAAAACACGCTATCCCCTAAGGAGACCCAAACAGCGCCTTTAAACGAAAAATCACGTCCTCGCGGATTGATAATAAATAACTTTAATTACAGCGGTAACTTTTCTTCAATGGCTTCGAAATGAGATACCGTTAGTTCTCGCGATTTCGTTCACCTTCGTTCAGCTCATCGGGTTCTTGTTTGGTGTCACACTTTTCAGAGCGCTGGTTACACAAACCGAATTCAATGACTACATTGTGATGTATGAAATTGTAGCGGTCGAAGGGGTGCGCAAGATCAATCGATTGCAGGTATTTTCGTCAGAGGAAATTTTAATGAAACAAAAAAAATTCCCCGATTTCAGGCATTTTTAATGGAGATAGTCCTCTCAATAGTTTTCTACATGGCGCATAGTTTAGAGGATCGTCAGCAACCAACAGTAGCAGCCGCGTGGGTACGTCAAGAACGTTGACTAGCTCGGTTTCTTTAAAAAATAAAATTCCAAGGGGAGCACTTCTTTAGAACAATTTCAGGGATTCATTCAATTCGTGTCATATCCTCTATATGGCTTCACATCAAATGTTTCTTTACTTTTCGTCACTTCTGGAGTATCATACATCTTCTCGCCTCTTACGACTCCGTCGTTCTTACTTCTCTATCTTAACTTTTTTGCGTCATTGATCGCAGCTTTAATTGCTTGGTGTATTGATTTGTATGTTTTTAACCCGATGACTATGACATGACGACGAAGGTTTCAGTGTATACGTTAAAAATGGGAAATTCAGAAAAATTAAGCTGTTTTAGCGTTTGAAATATAAATGAAGAGTGGCTAAATTAACATCTTGTTTCAGCGTTTTCGCGAAAGTTCCATCGTGACCTCGACCGCAAAATTTTTTATTTATTAAATGAACATGTGGAAAACTAGATGATATAAGCGCAACAGAGAGAGAGAGAGAGAGAACTTGGCTTGCACACAAAGAGCAGAGTCGGGCCGACAATCGACAATTATCCAAACTACAGGTAGTTGCTACCATGCTTGTGGTTCGTACGATAAATAAGACATAAGACGACAATACGCCAAAATGAATGAAGAAAATTGTTTAAACCACCGACAGGATAGAAACTTAAGGGGAATTACAGATTTCTCAGCGGGGGTGGAACACTTCTCGTAGATGACATCAGAGAGGGAAAGGGAAGTTTGATAGTGAACAACAAATGAAAACATAATAGGTTTACGTAGATAGTTAATATATTATTCTTTTTAAGGGGGAAGAAAATTACAGAAAATATCAGAAGAACAATCCATAAAGAAGCAGCAGTGCGTTCCAAGATTGCAATTTTTCATTTTCTTTACCATTAATAATTGACATGAAATGGCGATAAGAGGAGCAAGTTTCAAAAAATTAATTTTTACATTCCATTGTCAAAAAAATGCGATTGGAACATATTGTGATGACCACCGGCCGACTGTTGTTGAGGAGTTGGACCACGGAGTTGCTGTTGAGACGGCGGATTGTGCCATGGGGATGAAGCCATGGTGAAACCTGGAGGAGCTTTGAGAAATTGTCAACGTGTTTTGGCGAATGATTTTAGTAAATACTAAATAAAAGATATACTAGAGAAGATGCTGTCCTAGGAGCATGCCCAGAATATGAAGAGATGACTAATCTCAAAGGAAATCCGTATGAATTTGAATAGTTTATTCATATATTAACAAGTGGAATCGGTTAAATTTTCTCAAAAATTTATCCTCAAAACAAATGTTCAGCCATACGTTTTACAGTATGAGTGAGAGGCCGTCCTCAAAAACTACCGTATTCTCTTTGATTCTTTAAATTGTACTCGCTATCCGGTGGCCGAAAAAAGTCATACATTTCCTATCACGGTACACTTTATAAAGAAAGAGTGGAAGTAAATCCAATAAACAAATTGGCATAGTACCCGTAATCGCTAAGAAGACATTAAATTAGGGCCAATTTTGTCGGTACTTTCTTGAGTTAAAAATGCTCAAGTTTACTTGTTATTGGTGACGGTAATTTTGGACAACCCGCCAATGTCTAAAATTTTTTCATCTTTTTCAAACGTTTACTTTCATTTTTAAGAAAGTTATGAACCGGCGCGAAAGCAAGTTTGCTTTAAATATTTATGTTTTTAAACTTCAAGACAAAATTCAGTTCAAAAATTTGCTTAATTTAAAATAACTAATAGCAATGAAAATAGTTTTATGATTACCTTGACTATTCCCCAAATCTCCAGCACCATTATGAGCAGCCAGCATACGAGCGGCAGAAGTGTTATATTCTTGACTTCCAGAACTCTGCTGCTGCTGTTGCATGGTTGAAGCATTCCACATATCACCGTAACCACGTGGTTGTTGTATACGATTACTCTGATGATGTTGATGTTGCATTTGACTCTGCTGATAATTCGCTTGATTCATACTGGCAGTTGGTTGCTGTTGTTGTGACTGCGGTTGGCTTGATTGGGAGCGTAGAAACGATGTCTGCGGAGCACCACTGGCAACGATTCCAGTTCCCATCGAGCTGGATGAACTCTGTAAACTCTTAGAAATTACTAATATTAATAAATCTGCGATTTTAACATACCCTTAAAAACTCCGCCGCTCCTAGACTTCCGTTTCCATTGCCATTTGCTGCCCATATCTCTCGTTGTAGAGAGTCTAAGGAAGAGTTGAATGATTCCCGGCTTGATGGACGGAGATCTCCGAGGTTTCCGATAGTGTTCCATGACCACAATGACGACGGAGCATCATCTGGTCTGGAAGTTGCCTTCAGACCAATAGGAGATTGGGTACGTTGGACTCGAGTGCGAGAGGGTGTTGATGCTGGAGCTTCAGCGGAACTTGGTCCTTGCCGCCCGCCTCCAATTGGATTTCTCTGCTGACCGATAACTCCAGCAGCGGGTGCCGGTGGAAGAATCGGCGGTGGAATGACCGAAGGAGATGGAGCCACTACTTGAACTGGTGGTGGTTTCACAAGATTCGGAAGAGGATCAGCTGTTGGAATCTTGATATCGAGGGTTTGTGACAACGTTTTCACTCCATTTTTAATTTGTTCGGTAGCATGATCATACTCAGCTTTAACAGACTTGAGCTGAGCATCGCACTTATCCAGAGCGGCCTTCCACTCAGCCAGAGACTTTCGCATCATATCACGGTCGCTGACTTGACGAACTCTGGAAAAAAAACAATTTATATTTGGAAAAAAAACATCCTAACCTATTGGCAAGAGTTTCAGTTTCAGTGTAACCGTTCTGGATTAATTCTCTTCGCTTTTTGAACTCTTCAGCGGCCGCATTCCACTTTGTATCCATGACAGCTACTTCAGCAGCACGTGCTCGTTCGGTCATCGAGGTTAGCTGTCCTGCAACAGCCTTCTTGTCTTTTTCAAACTTTTCTTTCAGACGTGTGGCGTCCTCGAGTTCCTTGCGAGCCTTGTCCCTTTCATTCTCACGCTCACTAATTTCAATCGACTGTTGGCGTATTGTTTGAGAATCACGTTCTTTCTCCTTCTTCATCTTGGCACGCTCCTCAGCCGACTTCTTCTTCAAAGCCTCCAACTCCTTTCGCACAACCTTAGCTTTTTCTTCGATATCGTTTAGTTGAACTTGAAGACTTGTCGCACGACTTTCCTCCTTAGTTGTTTTGCTTTCGGCTTTTTTCAATTGATTTTTTAAATCTTTTATCTCCTTTTGAGCTTTCTGAGTCTTCTCCTGTTCGTCCTTAGCGAGAGTCTGGCTATCAGTTAGAAGTTTTTCATTCTTCTTTCGGTCTTCAATGGCGACAGCAAGAGCATCACGAGCCGATTTAAGTTCCTTAACCATTTCTTGTTGTGAAGTAGCATTCTGCGAAAGAATTTTTCTGAAGTTCTCAGCAACAGATCCATTGTCACTGCAGAAATGACTGAAGATTCGGTAAAAACGATCAGAGTTGGAATTGATTGTTGCCATCATCGGAGTCATTCTACGATGAAGTTCTTTGAATCCTTCGAGCGCGTCGCGCATTCTGTGAGTATGATCATCACCTTGAATGAGAGCGTGGGAGCTTTCTGCGTTTCGTAAGAATTCCGACACTCGCCCTCTCTCCTCGTTACGATCAGCATCCAAAACAACTTGCTTCATAGAACGCTTGGCAATAACGGTTGGACGACCATTAGTTATTGATTTGGCTCCAGATCCAGAAGTTGCAGCCGCACTGGTAGCTTTCTTGGTACTTGAGTCAGCCAATCGTTTTGATTCTTTTTGGCTTTGAGCAAACCCAGTAGCCATCTTTTCTTCAAAGATCTCCTTTAGTTTATCACAATCAGACACCATTCGTTGCGAGTTGGTGAGCGCGGCTCTTGCACTTTCCAAACAATTATTGGCGCAGCTAACAGTTTCTCGGAACTCGTGGTCCAACGACACAATGAGGGGGTTCAGTTTGAAATTAAGCTCGTCAAGTAATTCTCGGCGATCTTGCTCGCTTAATCTAGCCAAAACTCCTTCGGGATCAATGTTTCCGGCCAGGGCTCCTTCCACGTCAAGCCATTTTTTAATCAACTTTTCAGCCTTGGACAACTGACATGCTGCTTCTACAGAAGATGTGATTGGAGGGTTCGGGGGTAATACTTCAAGAACAGCTTCAGAGAAAGCATCTTCACCTTCGTAGCTCTCCCCTCCAAAAATCGTCTCGATTGAGTCATTTGGGGCAGCAAGAATTCCTGTTTGATTGTAGTATGAGTCTTGGTAGACTGTCTCTTTCCCTTCGTCAGCTCCCCCAAACTTCCGAATCACGGATGTAGCAAGAATATGCTTAAAAAGAGCCTTCTTTAAAAAGTAGTTTTAGTAGCTATGTGTGAACCACTTCTCTTACCTGGTCAAATATTGACTGACTCGTTTCTTCCAGAACGGTTCTTAAAGCGTCTTCAAAATCGGTTTGTACCATACGATCACAAACAAGTACATCTTCATCGTTCTGGCCCTGGAAAATCTGAAAGTATGATAACTGTCGAACAAAGGTCTACTGAAGCACATGTTCGTACCGCCATATCTGGTCTTTCGTACAACTGTAGTGCCTTCAGTACCTGCTCCGCCTTAATCACCTCTTGAGCACGAAGAGATTCTTCATCCTCCCAATTCTGCTCTCCATCCTCATTCTCATCTTGATTGCTGCCAAACATATCAAGAGTACTGCACTCATCAGCTTGACTTCCATAGTCACCTTCATTGTATTCTTCGTCTTCATCGAACTCTATCTCTTCCTCCTCGTCACTTCCCGTTGCTTTCTCATCTGGAGACTCTTCAGATTCCGTTTGATCGTCAGCATCAATCTCTTCTTTGGTTCGCATGAGGTCCTTCTTGATAGCATCTTCTGACTTACTGCTTTTTCTCTTCTCAACTAGGTCTTTAACAGTTGGCCCCGTATTGGTTCTTTGTTGATTAGTATTGTTTCTGAATCATTAATAAATTTACATATTATACATTAGAAAATATCTTACTGGTCATATGGTTTCTTCTTTTTCATATGCTGTACAGTTACAACGGCACGTGTCTTCTTTCCACCCTTGGCTGTTATTTTACCATTCAGCGACTTCTGAGCTCCAGTCAAGGCTTGGCGCAAAGAAGTTGGTTTCCCGTGTGTTGTATCAGTACAAACAACAGGACCCTTTTCAATACGCTCTATACTTTCAAAAAGTTTCGCATTTACAAACGTCTCTCGCTGAGTTTCGAGACGTTGGTAGCATACATCGTCTTTCCCTTTACAAAACTTCATCGCACTTTGGTTAGCTTCTAGTGCTAGGTCAATGTTACCCTTTTTCATTTGCATATCTGCCAAAACGATCCATTTCTCAATTTTGTCAAGAAAATCCTCGTGTGTCATCATATTTTTCGGTGCTTCAGCTTTAACAGCAATCTCTAGTACAACCGTGTCATCACGTATGTAGCCTTGAGCCTCGTCTATGATATCCTGAAATAATGGGATTTGGCGTTTTCAGTTTTGAGTAAATGAAACACATTTAAAATAAATATTACACACATAATATGATTGCGTATTAGAATAACAAACAAATCTGTTATTATTTTTGATAAACTTACCGCCCATGTCATAAAACACGAATAACCCCAATCGTTCTCCTTCGAAGTATACGTATGGGTAGTTCGCCGGGCAAAGTGTGGGACATTAGGTTTGTAAGATATCATCCGCATATCAGCCACAGCGTGAACGCTCCACTGGCTTAAATTAGGTGGTGTAACTTATAGGAAAATAAAACGTATAAAACATACTCGGAATAGGCTCTCTCCGGCGCACATTGTAGGAAAAAGCCCATACACTTTTGCTGTTTTTTCTGTACCATATGCTGCTTCGGCATCACCATAATCTTCCATGATACACCTTCAATTGATTTTGGCAGAGAGCACATAGTCTCTTCAAGCTGAGAAAATCTATTAATAACAAGTCTGAGTTTGCAATTCTCGTCGTTCCATGAAGGTCCATCAGACGATTTAGCGTTTCCGTTAGTGACAGCATTGGAGGATGAGGCATTCGTGGTAGCATTCTAATACGAAATGAAATATTGTTGGAGGAATTAAAATGAATTTTCAACCTGTTTCTTCACTTCACCAACCACACCAGTAGTCGAAGCAGCACGAGCTTTCGATTGCTGAGAAGCAGAAAGCGTTTGGGCAGGTGTTGTTTGACTATTTGTTGTGTAGGTTGTCGTAGGGGGTTTTTTCTCTCCAAAGTAAGCTTCGATTTCATTAGGTTTTACTCCAGCAGGTCCAGCTAGTTTTTTTTCCACAGGCGGCTGGAAGTCGATGTTTTTGAATATAGAACGCTACTTCATATAGTGAAAACTTTAATAATTCATAAATTCCAAAAATGAAAACGTTTAGACTGTTTTCAATAAATCGTCATGCACGTCTAACCTACCGTTGGGGCACTGAGATTTGACGAAGGTGCGGGGGATGAAGAAGCAGCTTGATTTGCAGGGGTAGAGGCTCCAGATGCAGACGCGGATGATGACGTAGTGTCAACTATGCCATCTTTAGTCGTCTTTTCCCATTGAGTTCTCAGACCTGGAAGATTACCCCCACCACTTTGTCCGATCGGCTGTGGCGTGGAATTTGATGAAGAATGTGACGAAGGATTTTGCAGTGGTATATGATTATGAGGATAATTCGAACTGCTGGATTGTTCTGTCTGGCATCCGACATCGCAGCCTGTCTTTGTCCTGAATTTTGATATTGGTATCAAACTAATCTGCGAAAATGTGGCTGTTTTACTAAATTTTTTATAAAACGTTTCGTGTATAGCAAAGAGAAACTTAACATCGTGGATAAATTCTTTCTTTAAATCACTTTGGCAAAATAGAATGTCTTATACGGTCTCAAAAACCGGTCTCACGAATATACTGTTTTATTCGTTCGACTGGTAATTCATCATATCACAAGCACGACCTAATTGTTTCTGATTCATGACAGTTTCAATGACTCACCTGGCTTTTTTCTTCTGAATAACTTCACTGTGTCCTTCCATATTTTTGTTGGCGTAAGAAATGTTTCCGTGTGGTTAGAAGTTCGGTATCAACAACACACTTCGTTCGCGTGTGTGGCTGAGTCGAAAATCGATCGCAACGGTGATTTACTGGAAAGAATGGAGATCATATTAGCGGGGTAGAAAAAAAAGGGAGTGATGAACAAATATGAGTAAGAAATCAATCGATTTGTGAATAGGCCGGCGAAGGAAGGAGGAAGCCGAACCGAGAACTGAGGAACGAGAATAGTACGAAGACTAAGAGAAGGGAGGTGTACGGCCCAAAAACTATTGTTGGTGAGGAAAATAGAGAAAGAGAGTGGTGGATAAAACGAACGCGACCAGACAAGACCGAGGAAAAGCAAAGGAAGAGAGAGAAGAGGAAAAAGAGAAGAGAATGTGGAGATGCTGCTGGCGGCAGCGGTCGGGCGGTGGCGAGTAAGAGGGACGCATAGACACACATTGAGAGAAGACACGTCGGAAATCGATCAAGTAGTGGCCACTACTACAGCCGATGGAAACGACGGCGACGGCGGTCTTCTCGGAGACTGACACGAATCAGGCAAAGGAGACCGATGGAATTCATATACTATTAAAAAACATACGGTTACGACGCAATCGAAAGCGACAAAGTTGAGTCTCGGTAGAAAGTAGTCCAGTATAATGCTGAACGAGAAACTTACCAGAAAACTAATCAACAAGTAATTTCAGTTTTAAAACATAGATAAAAAGTAAGGAACCTATAAAAAGTTCTCACAACGAACAAAATTCACAAGGTGGAAAGTTTTGTATGAGAATATCACAAAACGCGCCAACGAGAAACCCTTGGCGCTTAAATAGTAGGAGATCAGAAACTGTTAATTTTCAAATGAAAACAAATGTTTCAGCATATACTAGACGAACAGGAATTATTTATATTTCGCTTTATAAAATTGAAGAAACAGGCCGAGAAAGGAACATTTGGGGACAAATACAGTATGTTTTAATCAAAAATTGGGAAACTACACAGTTTGAAATTTTAAAATAACACTTTAAACTCATTCGTGAGAAAAACAACACCTAATTAAGCAACTGTTCGTAAAGCATACGTTAAATTTTAGTTTAAAAAAACTTGCTGACGTGTACCAAAATCATTTGGCGAGTATTGGCACCTAAGTGATGGAAGTAGATAGAAGTAGAGAAAACTTGAGAATTGTATTAATGCATGACTCTCCACAATTGATTCATGAAAATTGATCAATTTATCATGAGGCACACGAATTTAGTCTGACGAATTATCGCAAGTTACTGTAGATATGATTAAAAACGTCATGACAGAAAACAAAAAAGACTATTTCTTGATGGATTGAAAAGCGATTTGTTGATTCTTGAATGGTTGTTAAGAATGTGGAAAATGGGAAGAATAAGCGGAATGGATGGATGGATGGATGATTTGACACAGGAAAAATGTCAAAGTCGAAGTGAACGAGAAATGATGAAACGATTACGATTTTTTTATAATTTTGGACGCAATATTGTAGTCTCGAGGAAATGCTACTGAAATAAATAGTTTCAATTAAAAAAAAATCAAATACTGCACTGTACTAAAGTAAAATTTGAAAACTATGATTACCGAAAAATAAATATATAGTTACAGGTAAACATATTTATAAATGTTTGGATGTTATTGATAGTTGGTTTGTGCGAGTTATGAACAACCTATAAACATAACAATAAATAATTAATTTCGAATAAACAAGAAGAGCAATCCGCTAAAATGCAGTAGCGCAAGATTTTTGGAAACAAAAAACTAGATACTCTAGCTTAAGCGAAACTCCGGTCGGGCAGGGAAGGACATGGGACGATTTTCGGTGCACACCTGCGATTCATTATGGATCAATTTTTTAAGGAAACAACGTCAGAAAAAAAAACTACGAACAGCTCAATGATATATGAAAGGACATCAATGCATTTCATGAAAAGTTTCGATGCTAGCAAAATTCTCTCAACTAATATAATTCATTTTTTCGCTGCGAGACCCGCCCAAGTTGCTATTTGTGTGCGCCTTCAAACCTGACGCTTTCGAATTTTGATTTTTGGCACAACATCAGAGCTTCAGCTTTCTATTCTTTTTTTTTCAAAATTGTTTTTTGAATTATTTAATTAATGTGCGCGAAAATGCGGTATTTTCTTTTCTTTGCATCTTAAAAAACCGCATTTTAGGAAACAATCGACAAAGACTTTCCATTGCATTCTTTAACCGCAATATTACTTGCAGATTTTTCAAACATGTATAATGGAATTGGATTACAAACTGCTCGTGGTTCGGGCACAAATGGATATGTTCAATCAAACTTGTCACATCTTATGCAAGCACGAGTAAGTGGTAGTATGGAAATGATATATTTTATTTAAACTGAAAATACGTGAAGATTTACTTCAAGTTAGAATAATCAACTCAATTTTAATTTTTTGGTCTATAAATAATGAATAATTAGAATGGTGGAATTGTTTCGTAAACAAGAAATGTTATAAGATGAAACTTGGCTTATCTGCAATTCAAAATTTTCAGAGAAAGATAGAATATAATGGAGAAGAAGATTTGCGTAAAATGGAAGCGGAGATTAACAAAAAACCAAATGAAGATATTATGGATCATAATAGAAAGCGACATATTGAAGTTAAATGCACTGAGTTTGAAATTCTTCTCGAAGATAAAGGACTAGATGATGAAGATATCGAGAGAAAAGTAAATGAATATCGTCAAAATCTTTTGAAGCAACTGGAATCGGGAGAACTGAATGTGGATAACGAGTTGAATGCAAAAGAATCTCACGCCAGAAGGCTCGCTGCTGCTCAGAACAGAGATCGAATGAGAAACGCTTTGGGATTGGACAAAGATTACGTTCCTGGAAGCTCTATGGCTAAAATGAACAAATCTGATGTCGTTGGAGCCGCGTTGAATTCCGAACTTCCGCAAGAAGATGACAAAGCAAAACTTATAGAGCAGATGAGACAACACAGAGCTGATAAAAAAAGATCAAAAAAATCTAGGAAGGATTCCAGCTCCAGTTCATCATCTTCGTCTTCGGATAGTGGCAGTGAAAGTGATAGTGATAGCGATAGTGAAAAACGTCGAAAACAGCAGAAAAAGTTGAAGAGAAAGGAGATGGAAGAACGCAGGGAGAAGTTGAGGCAGAAGGGAAAAGAACAATTAGAAGTTTCTGAAATTAAAAAAGAAGAACCTTATTCTAGCGATGAAGAGAAGGAAAAGCGGAGGGAAGATAAAATACGTAATACAAGTCCGGAAAATCGAAGTGACAGGCGACGCGAAGGACGAGACTATAGACGTGATCGTTCAAGAGAGCATCGTAATCGGAGTAGAGAAGATCGTCGCAGACGATCCGTTGATCGAGAAGATCGGCGGGATCATAGAAGGTCTGTGGACAGAAGAGATCGTCGTAGAAGTCCGGAGCGTCGTCGTCAACGTTCTCCCAGCGTCGAGAAGCGCCATTATGATAGAAGAGAAAGAAGTGGCAGAAGCACAAGTCGGGAGAGAAGACGTCGGCGCACTTCCTCAAACGAGGAGAGAAGATCCACGTTAAAACGACCGCGAATGGTAAGAATTTTGAAAGAATTAAAGTACCTATAATATTAATAGAAAAGTAGCATCATTTGAAAAATATAGGAACAGATATCGAAAAATCGCCGAATTGTGGTTTCTTTCCAAATTTTATATGCTTGTATATCATGATGGTGGACACAATGAAATCTGGAAAGACACTGGCTCTCATTTAAAATTAATTTTGATGAGGGTCGAATTCATAACTCAGAAAGGTTGAAATTTTTTTCGAAAGGCTAACCAATTTGCAGTTTTTGTCTTGTTTTATAAAATAAAATATGCTCAAGAACTAATACGTTTCCGAAAGACTGAAAAAGACTTCCGAAAAAGTATGCCAAACAAACCATCGGCTTGACCATTTTATAGCATGTAGCTTAAAACTATTGTTTTTTTTTTGAAAGCTGTTTTCGTTGTCAACATAAAAAAACTCATAATTTCCGACCTATTCCGATAAAAAAGAATTTGACCTGTTTCGCCCCATAACACTATACTGCACCATATGATGGCCATTTTCGATAGTAATCGCTCACGTAAGTGTAAAGAAGATTAAGGAAAATAATTTCTCAACTTTCCTATAAGATCGTTAATTATACCGTTATTTTTCAGGATGAATTCGAAGTCAAACAAGAACCACCAAGTGATTCTGAAAACGGCGCCTCTAACACCAATCCTGCTTCAGTTCGTGTAGGCCGAGAAGATGATGAAGCCGACAAGGCGAAAGAGAGAAGTGGCAAGAAGTCTTCTTCGGATAGCTCGTCTTCGTCATCTTCAGATTCTGCTTCATCTTCATCATCATCTTCTTCTTCTTCTGATTCTGAATCAGAGTAATTTCACTTTTCGACGTATTGGCTTGTAAATGTACACCAATTCTGCTACATCGTATTTTTAAAACCGTTGTTTTTAATTAACATTATTATTCTCTTTTAAAATATATTTTGAGATAGTACGCGTCTTATGAAGAACCTAATTATGATTCGACTCGATGACCGACTGTTTTATAACAGAATGAATTATTATAATCAAAATTAATCTCAATCAAGAATTTGCCATTTTCCGGTTAATTAAACTGAGTTTAGATGGGTCATGTTGAAAAGGATGAGCTTCTAAATGTGATAAGACATGAGATGCGTTTGGAGGATGACGATGGGCCCGGGTTTTGCTCTCGACTTCTATTGAGCCCAAACCGAAGGGTTAGGTCAGGCGGTCTCCCTTTGGATTTCAGACAGAAAAATTCAGAATTGCATCTGGGTGATGGCGGATACGATGATGTTTATGAGGTAAGGTTGACCCTAAAATCAATTCAACAAAATAAGTGCTTTTAGATTCCTCTCTATGAAGAGCCAATTCACACTCGAACTCTAATCAATGACTCATTGGCTCTTCGAACTGCTGAAAAAATAAAAGAAGAGGGAAGGCGTGATAATAATTATAAAGGCCCATTAGACAAACTTTTCGTAAAACGCGAAGTTATTTGGCCGCCGGAACATAAGGATCCTCCTGAGAAATCAGTAGTAGAAAAATACTTAGAGGAGAACCGTGAGAGTTTGAATAATCCATTTGGTGAATTTCTAAAATTTGCCGCTACAAACACGGATCCATCCAGAGAGATAGAGATTATTATTCCGGGACCGCGAAACTCTAATAGTTCGTTCAAATCGATGAAAATTTCTGTTGTCACTACCGCTCGAATAAGAGAAGTTATCGGATACTGCTTGCTGCAATACTTTCTGAAATTTGATGAATATTTACCGTAAGTAATGCGAATGCGCCCTTACACTTTATTTATATATTTATATTTTTAAAAATTAATTTCCAGTGGAGACATCGACGACTATCAATTCTATCTAGCCGAAGAAGATGGAGAAATCGAATACGAACTTCCAGCTCTAGATAGTTCAAAACTTGTCGGCCAAATTGGATTCACCTGTTTGGGATTGGTTTCCCGAAATAAAAATGGAAAAAAGCGCCAAAAAAAAGCTGTGGCAGTATGGTTCGTGGATAAAGACCAATATGTGATCGAAGTTGATAATTTGGAGAAACCGTTGAAATTGTTACGTGACGAGGCATTAAAATTGAGAGAAGAAACTATGAAGGACAAGGAGCCAATTGATGGATTGCTGGAGATCAAGGAGTACTATATGGAAGCTGTCGACACTTTCGATGTCAAACTAGATCTAGAAGCGAGCATTGCCAGCGCAAGGAGTTTAGAGTTTGTAATGATACGGAAAAATAGCTCGAGAGCTGGTTTCCATCCGAGAGGTGGAAGATATGGGCGACAGATGAGTGCAATGCTCACTTTAAAGATGCCGAATAGTCCTATTGCTGCGGGACCAACGACTCCGCTTCCAACTGTAATAGAGAAAAACGAGGAAGCAGCTAGTAATGGCTTTCCTGGAACACTGAAACAAGACAGTGGGGCGCACGGTGAGAGAAGAACGAAAGATTTCTAATGGGGTTATTCATGAAAAGCACGAAAAGAATTTTAATGCAAAAAATGCATTTTTTGCATTAAAATGCAATTGTGCTTTTCATGAATAACCCCATAACTGAAAGTTGTTTATTACCGACCCACAATAATTATTTTCAGTGTCCTCCCCGGTAGTGGATTGGAAAGATGACGGCGGTCAGCTCTCTTCATTCATCGTGATGCGTGTTCATAGATTCAAACCAAAATGGAGGGCGAAACTTGGTACGGTAGCAATTTTCAATTTCAATTAGTAAATCTATTTTCTGCCAGTTTTACAGTGATACGGTGGACCTGTTTCGAAATCGATAAATACGTAGTCGACAGAGCAGCTTTTTTGCCGCAAGGGTATCAGAAACAGACCAAAGTACCATGGGAGTATATGGGCGGTGTAAGATGTCAGCTGAAAGATGCCAAACGTCAGACTCAATCATCAGAAAAGTATTCCTGAAATAGTACATTTCAGCTGGACGTGTTGACACGTGGCAAATAACGTTCTACTGGCTTCCCGTTCTCAGCGAAGAAACTATTCAGAAGGTAGTTGGAGATGACGAATGGAATTTAAGACATGTTGCCAAGGTGAATCGATTTTTCGAAGAAACGAAATTTCAGAAAGCTATTTTTCGCATTGCAGCTCTACGAAAGCGAAGAAAAATGGCGAAGCGTTAGCGTCGAGACTGTCTTCAAGCAAGACGTTGATGAGATTTTTAGTCAAGTAAACTCCATTCTTCAAGCTCGCGATGCTTCTATCTACAAAGCTTTCTCGCATTCTTCGTTCGGGGCACTGAGCCCGGCGGCCAGTGCAGATTTAGCTCTCATGGATAGTGCTGAAGGTGGAGCTATTCTTTCTCCAACTGATACTCCAAATGCATCACATTCGAAGAATGG
The DNA here is from genome assembly GCA_003052745.1 of Caenorhabditis inopinata. Lineage (NCBI taxonomy): Eukaryota > Metazoa > Nematoda > Chromadorea > Rhabditida > Rhabditidae > Caenorhabditis > Caenorhabditis inopinata. Next base: position 3,184,531 of record AP018152.1, on the reverse strand, counting down.
AGGCAGAATCAGGAAAATGTCACGAATTCTCATATCCAATATAATGGGAAGGAAGCCATCCATTACTGAATAGCCTGCTTAGGTCTGTAACACTTTCTATAATTATAGGGTATAATTCAATTGTCTGTGATGCTTAACAGTTTACTAATGTATTACTTCTCTAACCATTTGAATTGTAAATCGATTACGTCGTGTTCTGATTAATATACTGCTGCTAAACAAACACTGCCTGTGACACCACCATTTCACATTTTTTTCGTTCCCACTTTTCAACTGCCTCCATGCTAGAATGCTAGAACCTTCTACAGTATTCCGTTAGTCCACGTGTACATTACACAATCCACATCTTCTTCCTTCTTCTAGAGAAGAGAGATGGAAAGAGACGAAGGCAGTGGAATCAACGAGGAACCTGTTCCCCCCCCCCCCACCCTCTCTTTACGCCTTCTTCCAACTCATCGACGACCAGGAATCGGAGAAATTCGTAGAAGGATTGTTGGCCATTTTGTCTTTTATTTCTTTTGTTTTCATTCACAGTGATGACACTGCTTCTTTAGCTTTATCTGGTTTATATATGTATTCAAATAATGGGATTTTAAGAATAGAAGGTTCTAGCTTTCCGTGGAATGGAACTCCAATAAATCCATTGGATTCATGGCGTCAGACCCTAGAAAATCAATAAGATTTGATCCGTTACGTTTTTCGATTTTTATCATTATACGGATGACATTGACCGTCCGCTTTTTTTTGCAGTCCACTAATAAATTTATTGTGTTTTTGCAGTCTGCAATGACCTCAATATCTTGATCTCGATCTCTCACCTCCTTTCTCCCGACACACCATATCATTTCGCTCTTCCTTTCGTTTCCAAATAACAACTGCCTTTGGAAACGTTATGGAGCTGCGTGCTTTCACTGGAATGGTCTTAAATAAGTGGTGCTCTCCGCAAGAATTCACTTAAATTCATATTTAAAATTCAATATCCGTTTGGCTCTGTTGATTCTCCATGTGCTTGATCTAGAGCTGCTCATGTGAGCAAGAGAAAGCCGCGAAAAAATGGCAGCCTTAGCAAAGAAAAAAAAAGAAAGAAAAACAGTTTGATGAATTTTTGGCTCGTTTCTAACACCTCGCTATCTCTCTTCTCAAAATGTGATAAATCTAATAGTTTCCCGATTTTCAGATGAGATCACTTCTTCTCCTGACACTCGTAACCACGGCGACATACGCCAGCTTTGACAAGATCAAGGATGCGATTCAGAATCCGCTGGCTCGCGGCTTCGGAGACGACATCGCCTGGGTCAAGTGGGAAGACGCCATCGAGACGGCGCTGGACACCGACAAGCCGATCTTCTTGCTGATACACAAGTCGTGGTGCCACGCTTGCAAAGGTACACTTTTCTGAGAGCTGAGCAACCGGTTTTCGTTGTTTTTCCATTTAAAAAAAGTTCTAAATGCGTCTGAAATTTGAGCCAAAAAGAATGTACTCTGCTCGCAGGGAGTGCGCTTTCCGTCCGCCAAATGAAGGCGCGCAACAGATGACGCGGATGCGCTCCTGGCGGGAATTCATTCATCCTTGACACACTTTTATTCATTGCCGCGTGAAGAAAAGAACACCCCTACGGAAAACAGCATAGAAATTAGATGTATGAATTAGTAATAGGACACAAAATATGAAGAAAATGGATGGCGGAAATGAAGAATTTTGAAAGTGAAATTTCAAAGAGATTGAGAACTTTAAAAATTGCCAAATAATTTTAATTATATTTTTGAATTTTAATGCAAAAAATGCATTTTTTTTGCATTAAAATGCTTTTCGTGTTTTTCATGAATAACCCCATTGAAAAAAAGATCCTCACAAGCTTCTAACTTCAATTTTCCAACAATTTTCAATTTGCAGCTCTCAAAAAGACCTTCCAACAATCGAATGCCAAGAAGGCTTTCAAGAAGCTCTCCGAGCACTTCGTAATGGTTAACACAGAAGATGACGATGAGCCATTCGAGGAGGAATACCGCCCAGACGGAAAATACATTCCACGTCTTCTCTTCCTCGACAAGAACGGCGACCTTCTTTCAGAATTCAAGAACCGAAAAGCCGAATACAAGAACTACGCGTATTACTACTCGTCGCCGTCCGATATTCTCAATTCGATGAAGGATGTCTTGAAGCATTTCGGAGTGGAAATTCCGGAGACGAAGAGAGGTGACAAGTTGAAGCCGAAGAAGCCTGAAGGAAAGAAGAAGAAGGAGTTGTAATTTAAGAAATGTCTTTCGTTTTTATTTATTAATTTACGCTGTTTTCTTCTCTCCCATCATCATCATCTCGTTATTAATTATGGATCCAACCGAATAAACTGGTAATTTCCATTCGAGACCCTTCCCAAACGATAGAGCTCTGCGTAGGAAGATGCCGACTTTTGAGGTAAGAAAAATGAGTTAGTGATGACTGAAATGTTCCAGAAATGCTTCAATGAACCTTTGGAAAAAGACAATTATTGATTTTTTCGCAATATTTTTTGCGAAAGATCAAAATCAGAAGCAGTCCTAGGTGCCAGGTTCCACACAAGGCTTCAGAATATTTCCACGAGCGCACACCGATTTTCACAATGTCAAGGATGCGCGTTGTCATCTGAAAATCCCTTTTTTTACATTAGTGAAACTTCCGCGGTTTTCAGTAAAGCTTCCACAAAAAACGAATACAAAAAGTCGTCTTGCATTCGTCTTACAATTGTCTGAATAGTTGTCTACACACTGCGTCAGACGAGTTCAAGACGAAGCTTTTGCTCTTGAAATTTGCCTAATTGCCTCATTTGCCGCGTTCAAAGTTGATTTCCTGGAAAATCTCTGTCCAAAGCTGCCATTTTTTTCCAGATTTTCCGGAAACTGTCGCAACGAGTGTTACCGTAGTTTGCCTGTTCCCTTCGAGACCACCGCACGATTTACGGCTCTTTTTTAACTTTTTTTTTCGCTATATTCGACTGTTTTTTTTTCTGAATATTTCTCCTCAAATAAAAAAAGAGCCGTAAATCGTGTGGTGGTCTCGAAGAGAAGAGGCAAACTACGGTATCACTCGTCGCGACAGTTTCCGGAGAATCTGGAAAGAAATGGGAGCTTTGGACAGCGTATTTCCAGGAAATTAGAGGTGCATTGCAGGGATCACTGAAAATAAAATTGTATGAAGTTGCGTGGCGATATCAGTTCCAGCAGAACGGCATCCAGTCTTCGAGCGATCCGATTAAGCGCATCGGATCGGTTGAGGACTGGATGCGAGGGATTTAAAAGGTCTATGACGGACAAAACGTGTATGTACACTATTACAAGGTGCGCGAAAAGCTTTGAAAGTGATGTATTATCCATCCGCGAGGACGTGAGCCTTCGTTTAAAGGCGCAACGAATTAACTGTTTGGGTCTCGTTAGGGGATAGCGCGTTTTAACGCGCTAATTTAAAAATTGTAAGAAAGCGCACATATTGCGTTTGTGATTTTTTTTTTCGAAAATTGAAGCGAATATTGGAATTTTTTCTATGTTTTTTTAAAATTAATTTTCATTGTCAAATTTACAATTAATTCTTACAATTTAACGCGCTATCCCCTAACGAGACCCAAACAGTTAATTCGTTGCGCCTTTAAACGAAGGCTCACGTCCTCGCGGATGGATAAACGCGTTGTATTCTGGAAAGATCACTTCTGGGGAGATCAAAGTCGGCATCCAAACTTTTCCTCAATGACTCCGAACTCGTCGGAAAGAATGTGTAGTGGAGCAGATTCAAATGTGGTGATGAAGCTGAGCATTGAGAAGTTCTGATGAGACAAAGAATATTGGCTCGTGATGTTGAGCAGAGTATTCTGAATTCTTTGCAGATCTTCCTACCTGAATCCACGAAAATGAGCGGAATGTTAGCGTTGGAGGCAGTGTGTCGTTTCTAAAGCATTTCGAGAATTTTTTTTCGAAAAATTCTCGAGAAATGTTTCTCGTTGATTTCTCGAGAATTTTTCGAAAAATCCGAAAATTTTCGAAATGTCTTCGAAATGTTCGAAATGTCCGAAAAATTTTCTCGAAAAAAAAAATTTCGATAAAAAATAATAATAAACTATTATCGCCGTAAAAAAGTTCCGACATTTTTTCGAGCCCGCGAATATCGGAATTTGAATTTAGAGGCTCCGCCCCTTTCATCATCATTTGAGCGCATTTGCTATGCGCGATTTATTTTTTGAATTATTATTTTTTCTTCTGAATTTTCAGAATTAAACTGGATTAAAAGAACGAAATTGTATTAATCGTGAATTTTTTTACACGTTTCTTCGAATGTTTAAATATATCAATTTGCGTCATTTATTTTTTTTTCGTTTCTTCTGATAAAAATATATCGCGCATAGCAAGTGCGCTCTGATGATGAAATGGGCGGAGCCTCTAAATTCAAATCCCTATTTTCGCGGGCTCGAAAAAATGTCGGAACTTTTTTACGGCGATAATAGTTCGAACGACACTCCGAAGTGACGCAAAGCGCGTTGTTTATCGTATTTCCATTCAAATCATTTTTCGCGATTTCTCGAAACATTTTTTGAGACATTTCCGAAAATTTTCGAAAGTTTTCGAAAAATTCTCAAGAAATCAACGAGAAACATTTTCTCGAGAAATTTCCGAAATTTTTCGAAAATTCTCGAAAAATTCTCGAGAAATCAACGAGAAAAATTTTTCAAAAAACGCATTTTTCGAAACGACACACTGGTTGGAGGTGGTTCCTCCACTGCGGATGAGTGCTTCTGCTGATCTTCTTGATCTAGCTAGAGCTCCACGGTGTTCAGGGCTGAATTCAGCTTCCAGGAACTTCTTAAGATGTTCATTCGGCGCCAGCAAGGTTTCTTTCCGAACTCATCTTTCTCATGCTTCGAACCTGTTCTCTGACAGTCTTGATCTTCTCCGAAGTGATGAATGTCCGAGGTTCTCGCGGACGTGTTTCGAGTGTGTTGACCGCTTCATATTGCTGGAAAACTGTTGTTTGAGAGATTCCGAGAGCCGTTGCGATGATAGCACAATGTACAGAATACCTGTATAAATGAGACTGGAAACTAGAAAAATTGGAAAAAAAAATTCACTAAAACATGCAGAAATTGCGGCACAAAAAATGCGTCAGCACTCTCAGGCTGGCGCACCACTAGAGAATTTATAGATTCTGAAACAGTGTGTCGTTTCGAAAGCATTTCGAGAATTTTTCGATAAATTTACAAAAAATGTTTCGAGAAATTCTCGAAAAATTTCGAAAATTCTCGAAAAAAGGAGCATTTCGATAAAAAATAATAATAAACTAGTTCGAACGACACTCCAAAATAACGCAAAGCGCGGTGTTTATCGTATTTCCATTCAAATCATTTTTCGTGATTTCTCGAGGAATTTTTCGAGAAAAAAATTCGAAAAATTTCGAAAATTCTCGAAAAAAAAATTTTCGATAAAAAATAATAATAAACTAGTTCGAACTACACTCCGAAATAACGCAAAGCGCGGTGTTTATCGTATTTCCATTCAAATAATTTTTCGTGATTTCTCGAGAAATTTCCGAATAAATTTTCGAGAAATTCCCGAAAAATTTCGAAAATTCTCGAAAAAAAAAGTTCGATAAAAAATAATAATAAACTAGTTCGAACGACACTCCGAAATAACGCAAAGCGCGTTGTTTATCATATTTCCATTCAAATCATTTTTCGCGATTTCTCGTGAAATTTTTTGAGAAATTCTCGAGAAATTTCCGAATAAATTTTCGAGAAATTCCCGAAAAATTTTGAAAATTCTCGAAAAAAAAATTTACGATAAAAAATAATAATAAACTAGTTCGAACGACACTCCGAAATAACGCAAAGCGCGGTGTTTATCGTATTTCCATTCAAATCTTTTTTCGTGATTTCTCGAAAAATTCTCGAGAAATTTTTCGGAAATTTTTCGAAAAACGCATTTTTCGAGAAATAATTTTTCGAAACGACACACTGTTCTGAAATGCACCACGATGCTCTTTGATCCTTCTGAAGACACGTGTTCGCTCTTTAATTTCATCTGGCGCACCCGCAACGCCTACATTTCCTTAGTTAAAGCACTCGAAACCGGCTTTCATCATTTAAGAAACTGTTCGAAGTGTTTGTCCAGAAGAGAGTAGTGTAAACATCCGATATTCATGAGGCGTCACGTCTTCTCTTCCCTTTCACACCTTCGTTCAGTCAATTCGGGTCATTACAATTCCATCATAGTCTATCTAGCCGGGATGAAGTCTTCTACACATGAAACAACTTGTATTGCTTTCCCAATTCTTCAATTCTTCATCGTCATGCTTTCTATGAGATCAGCCGCTTCTGAAGCTCTGGTCTCGCCGATCTATGAGTATTTGAAGGATCTGTGTCCGCTGGGACAGCTTCCATTGACAAGTCAAAAAGCTGTTAGAACGTGTGCACATCTTTGCCCTCTTGGAGCTCTGTGTTATAAAGGAGTTTGCTGTGTTCCGCCACCACAGTGCCGTCATCCATCGTACAGGTGAGGCGCATCGTCTGATTTTCGCCTAGCTCTATTATAGAATTTCTATGTGCTCTTTTCAGAAATTCATAAAAAGAGTTCCGACTTTAACTATTCTGAATACTTTAATAAAAATCAAAATCGGGCGACAACGAGAAGGAATGGCTGAAAATGGTTGAAAATAGAAGATCTCGGCGGTCTGAATCAGATCGGAATCTGAGGTCCGGGGTCTGATCTCTGCCAATTGGTGCATTTGCACTTTTATGGCAAAGCAAACGGAGATGTGCCGCGATTTTTGAGCAGTATTGATTGCCTCGGCCTCGTTGCAAATTTGAAACTGCCACCAGTGTGTCGTTTCGAAAGCATTTCGAGACATTTTTCTTGCTGATTTCTCGAGAATTTTCCGGGAAATTCTCGAAAAATTTCGAAAATTCTCGAAAAAAAAAATTTCGATCAAAAAAAAAATAAACTAGTGAGAACGACACTATGAAATAACGCAAAGCGCGTTGTTTATCGTATTTCCATTCAAATCATTTTTCGAGATTTCTCGTGAAATTTTTCGAGAAATTCTCGAGAGATTTCCGAAGAATTTTTCGAGAAATTTCCGAAAAATTCTCGAAAAAAAAATTTCGATAAAAAATAATAATAAACTAGTTCGAACTACACTCCGAAATAACGCAAAGCGCGTTGTTTATCATATTTCCATTCAAATCATTTTTTGCGATTTCTCGAGAAATTTTTCGAGAAATTTCCGAAGAATTCTCGAAAAAAAAAGTTCGATAAAAAATAATAATAAACTAGTTCGAACGACACTCCGAAATAACGCAAAGCGCGTTGTTCATCGTATTTCCATTCAAATCGTTTTTCGAGATTTCTCGTGAAATTTTTTGAGAAATTCTCGAAAAATTCTCTAGAAATCAACGAGAAAAATTTCTCGAGAAATTTCGAAAATTCTCGAAAAAAAAATTTTTCGATAAAAAATAATAATAAACTAGTTCGAACTACACTCCGAAATAACGCAAAGCGCGTTGTTTATCATATTTCCATTCAAATCATTTTTTGCGATTTCTCGAGAAATTTTTCGAGAAATGTTCGAAAATTCTCAAAAAATTTTCGAAAATTCTCGAAAAAGTTTCGAGAATTTTTTGGAAATTTTTCGAAAAACGCATTTTTCGAGAAATCATTTTTCGAAACGACACACTGACTGCCACTGCCCTTTCTGATTGGCCATTTCTGACAAACCGACTGAAAGTCTTTGGCGATGATCCGATGGTTTCAGTCATTTTTTGCTAGCCTCCATCGTAAACAGCTTCTTGAACTTCTTGATCTGTGAAGACAGTGCGGATGCTAGCCAGGAGATGACGTGCTTCTGGCATGCGGAGACCCTGCCTTGCTCTTCAAGAAATCAGCCTTTTCGATACTAAAAGGGCTCATTCTCATCTCATTAGCCATCTTTCTCATGCTCCTTGCAGCATTTCTGCGACTCCTCGAACGCACCTTCTTAACAGCTTCAAGAGTCGTGACGGTAGTAGGACAGCCACATCTAGGCACGTCTTCCAGTGTCTCAAGTAGTTGGTAGCGAGCAGAGTAGCAGAGAAGGGCGGAATTCCGTTTTCCGCATTCCGCATTCCGGATTCCGCCGTTTTTTACATTTCGTTTTCCGGATTCCGGATTCCGTGAAAAATTTTTTTTCCGTTTTCCGAATTCCGGATTCCGAGTTTCCAAAATCCAATTCCGCCCAACTCTGCAGAGTAGGGCGGAATTGGATTTTGGGAACTCAGAATCCGGAAAACGGAAACAATTTTTGTCACGGAATCTGGATTCCGGAAGACGGAATTAAAAAAACGGCGGAATTGGATTTTGGGAACTCAGAATCCGGAAAACAGAAAACGGAAAAAATTTTTTCGCGGAATGTGGAATACGGAATTCCGCCCTTCTCTGGTAGCGAGTCACAGTCCGGTAGATCAGAGCTTTTTTGCAATCCCAGAATTGAAAAATTTTAACATCTCGCTATCCAGGATGCCACGAATGAAATTTGGAAAAATTTTGAGAAAAACTTGAAAAACATAAAGAAAAATGAGTTATAAAAATAAATAAAAATTACTGTGTGCGCTGGGCGCGGTGTACCAGCGCCAGACCTGCCGCAAAATCTCATATTGAGCCAGCTCCCACTTTCAGAATATCAACTGGATTTCCTTGTCTTCCGAATGCCAAAAGCAACTGTCCGGATGGATCGCAATGTGTTTCTAGCAGTCAAGAAGGAATGTACATTTGCTGTTCGTCAAAAAATATTGAAAAGTTGGTTTTCCCAACTTTAGGGGCTCCTAATGAATTTCTATTTTCCAGAAGGCCTTTGGTATCTCAACGAAAAGTGATCGAAACAAAGCCGGTTGAAATAGAGCATCGACGGAAGGAAACGTCGTCGCTTTCTTTTCTAGATTCTTCACAAATCTGTCCGAAGACGCATCCAGTTATAGCTCACGACGGCAAATCTTTGGTTTTATGCAAATACTGCGGGCAAGGGTGAATATAATACAGGGCAGTGTGTCGTTTCGAAAGCATTTCGAGGAATTTTTCCGAAAAATTCTCGAGAAATGTTTCTCGTTCTTTTCTCGAGAATTTTTCGAGAATTTCTCAAAAAATTTCTCGAGAAATTTCTGAAAAATTTTTTGAGAAATTCCCGAAAAATTTCGAAAAAGAAATGTCGATTAAAAAATAATAAACTAGTTCGAACTACACTCCGAAATAACGCAAAGCGCGTTGTTTATCATATTTCCATTCAAATCATTTTTCGCGATTTCTCGAGAAATTTCCGAATAAATTTTCGAGAAATTCTTTAAAAATTTTGAACATTCTCGAAAAAAAAATTTCGATAAAATATAATAATAAACTAGTTCGAACTACACTCCGAAATAACGCAAAGCGCGTTGTTTATCATATTTCCATTCAAATCATTTTTCGCGATTTCTCGAGAAATTTTCGAAAAATTTCGAAAATTCTCGAACAATTTTCAAGAAATCAACGAGAAAAATTTCTCGAGAATTTTTCTAACAATTTCTAGAAAAATTTCTCGAGAAATTTTTTCGAGAATTTCCCCAAAAATTTCGAAGAAAATAACATTTTGATAAAAAAAAAATAATAAACTAGTCCGAACGACACTCCGAAATAACGCATAGCGCGTTGTTTATCGTATTTCCATTCAAATCATTTTTTGCTATTTCTCGAGAACATTTTTGAGAAATTTTTCGAGAAATTTCCGAAAAATTCTCGAGAAATTAACGAGAAACATTTTTCGAGAATTTTTCGGAAAAATTTCTCGAAAAACGCATTTTTTATCGTCTTTTTAGCCACGGCACATTTTCTAGCGCTCAGGTACCAACAAACTAAGCGAAATGGAATTTATAAAACTAGATTGTTTTTTTTTCCGGTTTTTAGCCTATGAATGAGTGATACTGTAATTCTAGCTATTCTAAAATGAAGTGAATCCATTTCAGTCGTAATGAAAGCCTAACGAAGAGAATCCATTTCAGCGTGTGCGCCAAATTCCGAACAAGCAATGTGGAAGTCTGCTGTCAGAGTTCGAATGATATTTGCGGTGCCGGCAGTCAGATTTTAATGGATGGCGCCGTTCCTCGAGATTGTAACAAAAAGCCATGTAGCAAAGGGTGAGCTTCTGAAAAATCAAAAAGTGGGCAAACTTGTGAAATCGCGGAGCGCTTATCTGAATTTGCGGAAAACAAGCAAATATATTTAAAAAAATATTTTAAGACATTTTTGGAAGAGCTGCGCAGAACTGAATAACTCCGAAGAAATATTTCGAAATGGAAATTTGAAGGGAAACTAAAATAAGAATAGACTGCTACGGTATTTTAAAGGCGCACAACTAGAAAACTTAATCTGCGTCTCGAACAGATTCATTTTATTTTCTCAATATAAATGCTTTTTTGAAGCTAATTTTTTCTCTCGATTTCTTTTCTTTAAAACGAATTTCTTTCGCTTAAATATAAAAAAATAAATCAAAAAATTGCTCGCTCTGCAGTTAATCTTTAATAAACGCAAGCAAGAAAGCACAAATTCTTATTACTTCAAAAAATGTAATTATTTAAGTTTATTCATTAAATAAAAAAAAATATATTTCGAAATAAAAGAAAATTCCAAATTTCTTTTTATTTAAAATTCAAAAATTTCGAAATATTCCAAATTTTGAATTTGCAAAATTCATAAAAATATCCAAAATGGTCATTTCGCATAACACTGAGTAAGCTAGGCGAATGAAACTCTGATTGCCATTATAAATTGATTTTATTTCCTTTTTAAAGTATTATCAGACTTCATATATTTTTTTAAGCGCTTTGTGCTCAAAATTAATAATTTAATTCAGAAATTTTGTGCAAATTTCCAGCAAATTAGAATTTCATTATTAAGCGTTCTATCCGAATTTCTACCCGAACAACTAGCTAAAATCAACTCTAATCTTTCAGATATGAGTGCTCACTGACTCCATCTGGCCTTCGATTGTGTTGCTCACTGGCTCAATGCCCTTCGGGAGTTCTCGCAAGATCGGTTTGCGCGGCGGGGTGCTTGCGCAGCGAGAAATGCACGAAAATTCAAAACGAGATGTGGTGTTGTCCTGTTGACGACAATTTCAATTCTCGTAAAGAGCTGGTGTGTCAAGACGGTGCAAAATCGACCGGCGAGAAATGCGATCCAGCGTTTCCGGAATGCTCTCAAGGAGCGTTTTGTGAGCTCAACAACGACAAAACTGCGCACATTTGCTGCAAGAGGTACACACCGAAGAGTGAGTTATTTGATTTTTTAATGCTTCAGTAGGCCTTCAGAATAGTTTCATTGACTTTTGATTCATTTTAGTGGGAATCCGCAAATCAATTATTCCTTCTCCGCCCTTCACCACCACGACGTACGTCTCAACGACTTTAACCACAGAAGAACCATTTCCATCTGAAGTTGTGTGAGTATCGTTCATGTCTTCTTTTTGCTACTGCAGTATCCTAAAGCTGCAGTGGATATTTAATTTTTGAAATTCATTTTGATACAAAAACTCTAGATTAACCTCCCACCCTCTACTTGGGCGTCCATATTTTGTAAAATATACGCTCTCATTCATCAGAGCACTGTGTAAAATGCTCTTGTTTTCGAGTGGAAGTTGGTAGACTTTTGAAAAAAATTTTTGCCAGATTCTGACCGCAAGTTTCCAGTTCAAAAATAGACAATATGCGGCTAAATAGATCGGCATAAAATTAATGAATAATTTTTTTATAAAAGTATTGCAAATTTCAACAAAATTTCACATTCACATTTTGCATTTTCAGTCCAAACTGCCAGGATCCGGATTCACATCCTCTCATGGATAATGGTCTTCCGTATATATGCGCCCATTTGGGAGACACCTGCCTGCAACCTGGATACATATGCCAGGAATCTGATATTGATGATGTTTTCGTATGCTGCACGGCTCAGCTGACACTGATTCCTCTTATTGATACTTTTACAACGGTACCTGCCACAACTACAGCAACGACCACAACCGAAAAGCCATCGGAAGAGATCGCAAAACCAACGTGCCCGTTTTCCTATATGCCATCTAAAAACAATCAGCAAGAAGTGCAGCGATGCTTGACGCTACTATCTTTCGAGTAAGTTCAAATATTCCCGGCTGAAATTATTGTGAGTGAAATTATCCAAAATATTTCAGCTGCCCCTTTGGATACACATGCTTACCTTCTTCAACCACCGACAGCTATCTGTGTTGTATTCGAAAACCTGTAATTTAGAAAATTTGTCTAATTTCTACTTTTCAATACATTTTTCCACTACTGAAAATAGCTGAAATTTTGGAATGGAGCCAAGCACAAAGAAATAACGTTTTTAGATATACGGCGACATAATGAAATATTATTTAATAGCAGACTGCTTACACTGCCACTTCTCTGATATTTTAAGACAAAGTTTAAAACGGTAAAATTAATTGATTCAACAACAAGAATAGTCAAATTTTCGAAAATTTGAAAAAATATCGAAAAATTTATGAAAATGGCAGAAAACCGAAAAATGAAACTTTGAATTTTGAGATCTAGGAAAGACCGGCAAATGAAAAATAACAATATGATTAAAATAATTAAAAATAAAATATTTAAAATAGTTTTAATATGTACTTTGTTTTGTAGCCTTTGGCGTCGATGACCGCCTGACATCTTCTTGGCATCGAGTCGGCCACAGACATCGATATGGCCTTTGGACTCTCAATAACTATACTATTTTTGAATATTACATCATCCCGAAACTGCTTCAAAAAGTTTCTCAATGGCACGTTTACTACAGTTGAACTGCTGCGCCAAGAGGGCCTTGGAACATCCACTTCTGAAGCCGATGGCGATGGCTTTACGGATGAGATGCTTTTCCTTCCGAGGCGTCTGACTATGTCTGTGAACAGTTTTAAATACATAGGACCCAAAACCAACATTCTTAGAAACTATAATGTCCAAAATTATGAAAAAAGTGAAAAAAAAAACGAAAAAATTGAAAAAAAAAATGTTTTTTTCTGGAAATGATGCAATTTCCTTGTACACAATTTGTCGTCACTGTGTACCAGAGAAGGGCGGAATTCCGGATTCAGGATTCCGCCGTATTTTCATTCCGTCTTCCGGATTCCAGATTCCGTGAAAAAAATTTTTTTTTTCCGTTTTCCGGATTCCGCGATATGGCGTTTTTATCAAAAAAGAGCGGAATTCCGGATTCCGCATTTCGCATTCCGGATTCCGCCGTTTTCTTCATTCCGTCTTCCGGATTCCAGATTCCGTGAAAAAATGTTTTTTTCCGCTTTCCGCATTCCGAGTTCCTAAAATCCAATTCCGCCCTACTCTGCTGCGTACGACAAGTACAGTGAAATTTCCAGATCTATCCCTCAAATTTCAGTAACGTTACTCTCAAAAACCGTTTACGAATACCTTTTTGGCCAGTACCGTAACGAAAGTAGGGCGGAATTGGATTTTGGGAACTCGGAATCCGGAAAACGGAAAAAAAAATTTTTTTTCACGGAATCTGGAATCCGGAAGACGGAATGATAAAACGACGGAATCCGGAATTCCGCCCTTCCCTGACTGTAACCTAGGGTTGCCTTTAATTAATTATTCTAATTATGCTAATTAGTAGGTTCTGGAGTGTTCTAGAACTTCCTGGATCATTCTGGAATTTTTTAGAAACTGTGGAAAACAATGTGTATTGAAGGTGTAGTTTTGCACGTGTGAAACTGAATTTTTACATGTGATACACGGGCATCCAGATGGCTAAATATCAGAGAAGGGCGGAATTCCGGATTTCAGATTCCGTGAAAAATTTTGTTTTCCGTTTTCTGGATTCCGCGTTCCCAAAATCCAATTCCGCCCTACTCTGCTAAAAATATGGTTGCGAAGCGCTCGAGTGGCTATGACTCCATCCCGAATATCACAGTAGGAGGAGCACGTTCTTTTGAGGTTTTCAAGAAAAGGTCCTGGACAGACAGACGGAATTATTCGCTTAGAAAGAAGCAGGTGGAATATTTTCCAGTATTTCTCTAAAATTCTCTAAAGTTTTCAGCATTTTATGGGGTTATTCATGAAAAGCACAATTGCTTTTTTAATTCAAAAAAAATGCATTTTTTTAAAACATTAAAATGCAATTGCGCTTTTCATGAATAACCCCATTATTTTATGGAATTTTTTTGCAGTTTATAGTTAAGTTATATTAAAAGCCAGGCAGTATGTGACTTCGGGACTTTCGCCATTCCCAGGAATAGAGGGTGCCTAGCGGTAGGCCAAAACTTATTTTTAAAAATTTTCAAATTTCGAAAAAGAGCCTGCGCATAAATAAATTGCTATCGATCTAATTATTGATAAAATCTAATCTGAAAATTGGCTGTGAAAAACTCGCTGACGCGTTTCTAGTTGCGGTGTCATCTGCTTTTTCAAATAATTATTTGCATAAGACAAGAAAATCATGGAATTTAAAAGCTTTTATTATGAAAATATTAATTTTTTTAATTATGGCTGCATGAGTTGGGTAAAATAAAATGTAAAGGAAAATTAGGCACCACGAAGGGCAATGGTGTAGAGATTCTGAATCCTTCTTTGGTGTTCCTCCAAAGTTTGCGCATTATTAACGTAAGTAAGCATCTCTTGTTGTCTTTGAGGATCTCCATAGAATACCGGGAATATTTCAACGAGAAATGCAGGAAACTCATTCAGGAGTGGAGGTTCCTCTAGAGTCGGTGGGCGAACATGATCTTCCGCAAATATGTGTTCATGGAAAGGATCCTGCTGAAGTTCTTCTTCTTCATCCGGTTCCTGACGAGGCACTTGTTCAAGAATGACACGTTGCATCTCGTCATCCATATCCTGGAATGCGGGCATCTGAAAAGTCATATTGTCAGAAATGTTAAATAATTCGGAAAATTGCAATTCTATTACCTCATAATTGCCGCCGTGCCCTCCATGTTGCTCCTGCATGTGACGATAGCAGTCTCCACAGTTCTTAGCAATGTAGAGGCAGACCCAGCAGAAGTGACATCCACAACCACATTCAATATGGTTACATCCTTCTCGTTTTTCCACATGAACACCGCATTTGGGACATTTTTTAATATTTCCATGACCGACCGATTTGATGTATTCAGCTATGGATTCCTCGGGACGGCGGAGCCTCTCGTATTGAGAACACGTATAATTCGAATGTGGCTCATTCAGACAAAGACGACAATACTTGCGCTCACAAGCCTGACAGCATTTTGGATCATTAACAGAGCCTTCAGATTTCGTAAGAATTCCAACGCAATCTGCAGATGGGCATGGCGCCATGCTAGGGTCGGCATTGATTAGTGATTGCTTTGCACGAGCATTGAGACGTCGCAGTTTGTTTGTGTCCAGCTCACGGATTCTGTTCGAACAGCCCACGATGATCTCCTGAAAACGATAAATATGACGTTATGACTCTCGTTATATTTTCTGAATTCACCATTATTTCGGTCGCAGCAACGAACTTCGTGCATCCTTGGGCTTCACATTTGATCTTCAGATGGTTGTCGTCGATTCTTGACAGAATCATCAAATTAGCGCATCCACGACACATAACATGACCACAATGAAATCTGTAGAAGTCGCTTGTGACTCCAGATTCTGTCATGCAGATTGGACAGTGAAGATTCGGAATTTCTGGAAGAATATTTCCTAGTGAAACCGAAAGAAAAGCCAAATAATGAGTAGTGCCATTTAGGAAATTCTTTCACGGAAACTTGAACAATGCTGATTGCTCTCAACCATTTTTGCTCTATCGCAATAGAAAAAATTACAGACAAATTCATTTTGAATTGCTTTAAAATCTCTTCCGCAATGGCACTACAAGTTCAGTTAGAATTAACTTACCTCCAATCTTTCGATTTCCGAGTTCCTTTATAAAAACCTCCGAGCTCAACTTCTGCAAAGCTTCCGTGAACATCTCGTATGCTTCGATGGTCCCATTGAAACTGATAACCGGAATATCATAATCCATGTATCTAAGTTTGGCTCCAAGAGCAAATTGCATTTCTTGGAGTGTTTTCCATGTCAAGATGCTAGCGAGTCTTTCATTGTAGTCGGGGAAGAAGATCGGGATTTCTGTGGTTACGATCAGCGAGCTTTTCCTTTTCTGATATGATCTTATATCTTCGATCGCTTCATCTGCACGACTTCCAATAACGCTAATTACTTGTCGGAACTTGTCGATGTCCAGTATAACTTCTCCATTGTAGTATTCGTGCAGACTCATCACATAGGCTTCTCCGATACTGTGAGTAAGCTCTGGGCAGCCTTCGGTGGATACCTCTTTAGGGCTAAGAATACTGAGTAACTGCCCAGCAAAGTGTTTCAGTGCTGGAGGATTCCATCCTTGAAGACCAATTATTCCGGTTTCACTGTCGTTCTTCCATTCTTCAAATAAGCGTACACCGTAGTATGCCGATTCTTCAAGACCCATCACTTCATCTTCATTCATGGAAAGAGCAGGAAATGTTTCACGAAGAATAGCATCGAGCTCGCGAATCGAAGAATCGAGAGCAACACGGACTCTCCGACTAATTGTGTACGATCGACGATAGCATGGAATGAGTTGTGGCTGAAAATAATGCATTTGTAACTAGGCTAGGCTGGAAATAGAATATAAAAAGCTTACTCCATCTCTATCAGCAGTGTCTACTACGAAGATAGGGTCTCTGCTTGACTTTCGAAGCACTTCATTGATAAACGAGATTCCGGTGTCGACGTTCTTGAAATGAACTGTGTATTCCTCCATTGTCTGAAAGTTTCCCTTATTTCTACGGGAAACCAACCATGGAACATCCGGTCGTTTCAGGACTGTCCTGAACCCCATTTCAAGCTGATTCATCGATGTCTCTCCAGTCGGAGAGTAGAGCCTGTTGTTGAGCCCGATTTTGTACAGGCCAAACTCGATTGATCTCGATGGATCGCGCATTTTTGCATCTCTGTGGCATTTCGCGGCAATTGGGTTGAACTCGGTGAAACGCTGAATATTCTCAATTTCCAGACAATTTGTCTTAGCAATCCTTTCAATGAACCACACTCTGGCATCATAAGAACGCATATGGAGCGGGAAATCATTTAGAACCATCTGCAAAAATAAATTAATTAAAAAATATATATTTTATTAATCGATTACCGTTCTGCAATTACTATCGACCATCAGCGAGGGATTCTCTGTTTTCCAGTCTTCGAAATAACGAACGGAGAGCCCATGAGAAGTGAATGATCTTTCAAAATTCGCCTTATCCGATTCATTTCTGACCGTAACTGCCACACAATCGACGTGCTTCGGTACCATCTCGTAGTTCACGTACAACTGAACTTCTTCATAAGGCTCCGTGTAGCTTTGCATCAAATCGCTGTACAGAACGTCGAGAAACCTTAGAGATCCTCTGCTCAATGCGTTGTTGCGATCTTGTGGAGTTCGAAACTCCAGTAATCTCATTGGACGGCATCGAAGATTGCATTGGTTGAATTGCTTTTCCAACCACCTCTTCTCTGGGTCGTTTAGTTGACGTTCTGACACGATTTCACAACGAAGAAGATTCTGGTAGTAATGTTTGGCAGACGACATCTTCTTGTTATAGGATTCTTCGAAAATGATGGCGAATTTCGATTGACTCGCTTCCGAAATTAAGGCTGGTTCCTTGCCGCTACGGATGTTTATTGCGTAGCCGCAGTTCGGCGCAGCGATGAGAACAGAAGCAGCTTCGGCTTCTGATCTTCCGACGATTCCCTCTATGATCCTCATTGTTTCCCTTGGATTACTCTGGGAATCCACAACGAGTAATGCGGAAGAGTGGTCGTTGAAAGTCAGCAACTTTGTACGACGTCCTGGCACGCTCTGCAATTCAGAATTTTCCAGATGATTTCAGATCGTTGCAGTTCTAATGACTTACCGAATTCAACATTCTATGTATTCCTTCAGGCCCGAGCGGCACAACGATGGCGTTTTTAATCCACGCCTCAGCCTTCAAAGCTCTAGCCTTGCGTTGGCAATCTTCGATGATCCATTCGAATCGATCACCGTTACCGATTGGCTTCGGATGTGCCAGTCGATTTATGCTCATACGGAGCAATTTATTTCCAGAGAATTCATCTGCTGGATTCCATGTTCCCTTAAAAAAATACCGTGAAAATGAAGCAAAGATTTTATGCATAACGAACCGGTCGTGTCGGGTTGAATTCTACATTTTGAAGGCACGAAGGCCATTTTTCAGCATAGCGGACTTCTTTCGAGACCCTGGCCAAACAGAAGTCCTGGTTTGCTTCAATAGCTTCCTGTGGGACTGTAAAATTGAATATATTTATTATAAACAAATGAAATTGATAGCCCGATGCTTTAAACTGTAACTAGACGTGAAGCTCGAGCTTGTCAAATCATTGTTTCCGATTCGAGGCGCTTCTTGAGAATGTGAGCATGCTCATTAACAGTAAACCCATACTATATCGTCATGATCACTACAAAGGCTATCGCAAACTCATCAAGAAGCTTGGAGAATCAGGAAATGAGATGTTATAGGCCGACGAATCGGACAATAGATGAAGACCGCCAGCCATTAGAGAAACTGAGGGCGACGAAGCCACAATGAGCCAAGAGTGCCCCGCCACTCAATGCAGATTGAAGCGTGGTAGCCGGACATGCGCACTGAAAGATAATAAAACATACAATCGATTTCGTCCCTATTATATTTGCTATCGAGCTGCCATCCCAGTTCATTTGCTGGAATCACATTATGCCTTCTTTGATTTCTTCGTTTCGTCATTTTGTCTATTCTGAAAATAGACGGTTTTTGGTAAACGTAAACGAAACGAATAAAAAGCGCTTTAGTCGGAATGAATGCAAAATGAACAGTTAAGAAGTGTATCCAAAGTAAAAACGGTTTAACAATTAAAATGGAATGACTAGGAGATCGAGAAGATGTATATCACTAGAAGGGATGACCCCAGGAGAGCTGTGAGCAGGTCAACTTGAAGAAACCGAATGGAGCAGAATGAGAGTCGGTAGAATGGGGGAATGACCCGCACTTCCAGATGACCTCTGGTGTATACAGGATGGAGAGAGGATTTCTCCTGTCACATCTCCACTGCTCTCTGACAGCAAATGGCTGTAAATGTCTTCGGTATACCCCTCCCCCCCCCCTCCCACTGTTGCGCGTTGCGCGCGGTGGGGGAGGCGTGCCCATATGGAGAAATCATGCATCCAGGACAGGTGGATGCCATCGATTCTTGACGAAATCATCAAATGGAATCTGTAGAAGTGGTTTGTGGCTCCAGATTCTGCGCTTCAGTCGGAATGACTGCAAAATGGCAAAATGGACTGTTGAAGAAGTGTATGAGAAGTAAAAACGGTTTAACAATTGAAATGGAACGACTAGGAGGGAATCGTTGGGTAATATGACTACGTTTGACGTCCAGGAGAGAGCTCACAGAGCAGGTCAACTTAAGAAACCGTGTGGAGGAGTAAAGCTTCCACGAAAGGTCGTCTTCGTCCGTCTTATGCAATAAAAAAGTTGTCAGCACACAGCGTCAGACGACTTCAAGACAAAGAAGATACGAGACGGCCAAAATTTCGCCCAAATGGAAGCCTTATGAAGAAGAATGAGACACTCTGATAAGACAATGGAAAAAATAGTTGAAAAAAAGAATAAATGAGCTGGAAGGACCAGAATGGAGAGAGAGGATTTCTCCTGTCACATCTCCACTGCTCTCTGACAGCAAATGACAGCAAATGACTGTAAATGTCTTCGGTATACCCCTCCCCCCCCCTATTGTTGCGCGTTGCGCGCTGTGGGGAGGCGTGCCCATATGGAGAAACCATGCATCCAGGACAGTTGGATGCCATCGATTCTTGACGAAATCATCAAATGGAATCTGTAGAAGTGGTTTGTGGCTCCAGATTCTGCGCTTCAGTCGGAATGACTGCAAAATGGCAAAATGGACTGTTGAAGAAGTGTATCCGAAGTAAAAACGGTTTAACAATTGAAATGGAACGACTAGGAGGGAATCGTTGGGTAATATGACTACGTTTGACGAGCAGGAGAGAGCTCACAGAGCAGGTCAACTTAAGAAACCGTATGGAGGAGTAAGGCTTCAACAAAAGGTCGTCTTCGATCGTCTTTACTCGTTAAAGACGATTTCTTGAATGATAAGTGCCCAGGCATTGAGTAAACCGCTGAGCATGAAAACTGTCACAGTGAACCTCCAAAATATGTCCAAAATCCAAAATTTTCGCCAGTAAGGCTTCCACGAAAAACGAAATAAGACAGTCGTGCACTCGTCTTATGCAATAAAAAAGTTGTCAGCACACTGCGTCAGACGAGTTCAAGACAAAGGTGATACGAGACGGCCAAAATTTCGCCCAAATGGAAGCCTTATGATGAAGAATGAGACACTCTGATAAGACAATGGAAAAAATAGTTGAAAAAAAGAATAAATGAGCTGGAAGGACCAGAATGGAGACAGAGGATTTCTCCTGTCACATCTCCACTGCTCTCTGACAGCAAATGACAGCAAATGACTGTAAATGTCTTCGGTATACCCCTCCCCCCCCCTATTGTTGCGCGTTGCGCGCGGTGGGGAGGCGTGCCCATATGGAGAAACCATGCATCCAGGACAGGTGGATGCCATCGATTCTTGACGAAATCATCAAATGGAATCTGTAGAAGTCGTTTGTGGCTCCAGATTCTGCGCTTCAGTCGGAATGAATGCAAAATGGCAAGATGGAGAGTTAAGAAGTGTATCCAAAGTAAAAACGGTTTAACAATTAAAATGGAATGACTAGGAGATCGAGAAGATGTACATGGCTAGAAGGGACGACTCCAGGAGAGCTGTGAGTAGGTCAACTTGAAGAAACCGAATGGAGCAGAATGAGAGTCGGTAGAATGGGGGAATGACCCGCACTTCCAGATGACCTCTGGTGTATACAGGATGGAGAGAGGATTTCTCCTGTCACATCTCCACTGCTCTCTGACAGCAAATGGCTGTAAATGTCTTCGGTATACCCCTCCCCCCCCCTTGTTGCGCGTTGCGCGTGGTGGGGAGGCGTGCCCATATGGAGAAACCATGCATCCAGGACAGGTGGATGCCATCGATTCTTGACGAAATCATCAAATGGAATCTGTAGAAGTGGTTTGTGGCTCCAGATTCTGCGCTTCAGTCGGAATGACTGCAAAATGGCAAAATGGACTGTTGAAGAAGTGTATCCGAAGTAAAAACGGTTTAACAATTGAAATGGAACGACTAGGAGGGAATCGTTGGGTAATATGACTACGTTTGACGACCAGGAGAGAGCTCACAGAGCAGGTCAACTTAAGAAACCGTATGGAGGAGTAAGGCTTCAACAAAAGGTCGTCTTCGATCGTCTTCACTCGTTAAAGACGATTTCTTGAATGATAAGTGCCCAGGCATTGAGTAAACCGCTGAGCATGAAAACTGTCACAGTGAACCTCCAAAATATGTCCAAAATCCAAAATTTTCGCCAGTAAGGCTTCCACGAAAAACGAAATAAGACAGTCGTGCACTCGTCTTATGCAATAAAAAAGTTGTCAGCACATTGCGTCAGACGAGTTCAAGACAAAGATGATACGAGACGGCCAAAATTTCGCCCAAATGGAAGCCTTATGAAGAAGAATGAGACACTCTGATAAGACAATGGAAAAAATAGTTGAAAAAAAGAATAAATGAGCTGGAAGGACCAGAATGGAGAGAGAGGATTTCTCCTGTCACATCTCCACTGCTCTCTGACAGCAAATGACAGCAAATGACTGTAAATGTCTTCGGTATACCCCTCCCCCCCCCCTCCCAATGTTGCGCGTTGCGCGCGGTGGGAAGGTGTGTCCATATGGAGAAACCATGCATCCAGGACAGGTGGATGCCATCGATTCTTGACGAAATCATCAAATGAAAACAATGGAATCTGTAGAAGTCGTTTGTGGCTCCAGATTCTGTCATGCAGATTGGACAGTGTTTCTTCTTAACCGGAATATCATAATCCATATACTTTGTCTGAATGAATCGCTTTCGAATCACACGTATTCTCAATTCGGGAGCTTTAAATGTGACCTGTTCAAAACCGGGATGAATACCATCAAATTTAAACTCTCCGCCGGAATAATACGTAAGTTACCAAGTTATGTATTCCGGTCCGGAATACAGCTCACTGAACTGACCAAGTTATAGATGTCGGTTCAGTGAGCTGTATTCCAGATCGGGAATACATTCTACCTTACTATTTTATCGATTATTTAACTGTTTTCTGCCACGAGACGGCGTGAGTTATGTTCAATTAATACTCGCCCTAGCACATAGGTTATTAGTATTACTTTTGCAAAATTTCGCCCGTCTTGTCTTGTCTCCGCCGACATGTCGTCTTTTTCTTCGTCTTGAATTCGTCTGACGCAGAGATTGCTATGTATTCCGGAATGTTCCGATGCTTCCTGGGGTTCGAGCAGATTCATGCATTACCAAGTGCGGAGGTCATAGTGTGCAAAGTACGAAGATACGCGGAACCCGGGAAGTGACGAATAGAAAACCTATTAACTTTTTTTTTATTTCGGCAAGACGGATATGGGACGAACGACGAAAGAAAAAGACGAATTTTCGTCTCCGTCTTTCATGGACGCTATAGCTTAGCACCGCTGCAGGTGTAAACGTTGACACACGTCCATCACAAGCTTCTGACTTGAATCCGATCTAACATCATTAGGAAGAGCTGAAAAGAAGAGTTCGAGGTCGGTCCAGGGCCAAAAGTCCAGACAAAGTATTAAATCGATTTCCATGCGTTTTTATATTCTATTTTGAAAATTTGTCCGGTTTTCTTTAAAAAGAGTTCGTTTTTTCTGATTTTCGGATAATTTAGGCAGAAATTATAGTCAAAAAATGTACGCGTCATATCATTATAAGAGTACTGTACGTGCTCACCGCGTGTTTGCAGTGCAAACTTTGCACATAAAAAGAAATATTTTCGAATGGTATTTTATGTACACGTCTCGTTGCTCTTTCATTCTGCTCCGAGCTTTTCCAATTCTTCTAGAAGATCCCAATGGAGGTATGCTTGTCCTTTAATAAATTGTGGACTGGTCCGGGCCCTGCAGCTGTGCCACGCCGCGCGGTACGACCCTGGGGAAGTCGGAGGAAGCCCCGAGTCTTCAAAGAACGACTAAGCAAGTAAGTGTTAAAATACCTTCTCTGTTATTGATTTTTCCGATTGAACAAAAAAAAATACAGAAAAAAAAGGAAATTTTATTTTTAAAATTGTCCTCCAATTTCAGTTTTCATTGTGACCGCTGACAATTTATTAAAATAAAAAAAAAAGATGATTTTTAAAAAATTTATTCAAAGTTTAATTCAATGCAAGTTTTAAATTTATTACATTTAAAATTTACATTTAATAAATGTATAATTTAAATTTAAGAAAATTTAAATAATTTTCAAAAAGTGCGCGCGCCGTGAAGCCCCGCATTTTAAATTTGAAAAAATTAGACTAAAATACCTTATTCACTTCATTTCTAAATTTAAAATTCAAAATTATAATTTAATAAAATTTAAATTTAAATGTAATAAATTTAAAATTAAAATTTAATACATTAAAATAATTTTCAAAGAAATGCACGCGCCGTGAAGCCCCGCGTTTTATATTAAAAAAAAACTAATACTAATATTCCTCATTCACTTCAATTCGGGTTCAATTCACTATATAATTTCTAAATCTCTTTGTTCAATTTTCGAGCTCAATTCAGAAGTCAAAAGATTCAGAAAAAATTTTGAATGAGACCCTCCTAATGGCTGAGCAAAAGGAAATAATAATAATACTCCTTCTTACAATAGCTTCCATAGCCGTACTAGCAACGTTGATAATTTTGAAAATGAATAAGAACTCATCGTTGATTCATGCTCCTGGAAACGCAGCGCCATACAATATGTCCGATTTCAATGGGAATGGATCAGAAGTATTAAGAAGAGTGTGTCAATCTCAGGAATGCATTCAATTGGCGGATCAGTTGGTGAGTTAGTCTTTCTGAATTATTGAATAATTTCAGAATATTTTAAGAATAATTGGATGGATCCATTAGTGAACCCCTGCGATGATTTTTTTAAGCATTCATGTGGAAAATACGCAGAGCACATCACCATAAATGGCGACAGAAAAGAATTCCAAAAGCTAATTAACCTTAATTTGTTTGAAAGTATAGTCTAGTTGTCTTCCTTCCTGCTGTTTTCAATTTATTATTGCAGAATTCCTATGGAAAAATAGAAAATCCAATTCAAAATCGAAGAGAATTATGGGATATGTCTACGACAGATGTGCAAAAGCGCATCATGAGAAGGTGACTTCGTTACTGACAGCTTCTGAATTCTGAATCTCATGAATATTTTCAGACGGAAAAAGCGGAACGCGCAGATTTGATGAGAGAAGTTCTTAATGACATAAAGAATATCGGATCGTGGCCGATTCTCGAAAGCAATTGGAATGAATTGGGCTTCGATTTGAATGGTGAATAAAATTAGGCGCTATCCTAGTTGGGGTGGGGTTTTTCTAATTATTTTTTGTACAATTATTTGTTGTTGCTGTTAAAATATTCGTGAGTTTTTTTGCACGCGTGGCGCTTACCCGTGGAACCAAAACCACGATTCCATCTGAAAATCCTGAGCGCCGCGCCGCGCCCTCTTCATTCCCCATCTTTCCTATATGCATTCTCCACGTTAAAATCATCAAACAGCGGTGGCCGAGGCGGGAAGACGGAGGGATGGGAGTCTGGATGTGGGGGTTCGGTTCCACCTCTATGACACTCTTTTTGCTTTTCTGATTTTGCTTTTTTTAAAAGTTTAATTGGATCATAACAAAATAGGGTAAATAATGTGAAATGTATTTGTTCTATTCAATAAGAATTTAGAATAAAAATCCATTTAGTGCAATTAAAAAAAAACTCACTGTGCGCGTCAAGTAAAATACATTGTGTTCACAGTACACAATACTTCTTTATTGCGGCAAGACGAACAAGACGAGTGGAAAGACGAGGCACGAACGACGAGATGAGAGACGAATTTTTGTCTCCGTCTTTCGTGGAGGCCTTAAATAAAATGCTCTAAAATACTGTAGTGAGTTTTGGCAGCCTTGAAGAATTGCGGATAGCGTTAATACTCGCTGTAAATTATAGTAGGCTAAGACAAATGCTAATTGTAGGACCAAACTCTCATTTTTTGGGTAATATTATGGCTTCGAGAATTAAGGCTTCCACGAAAGACGAAGTTTCGTTCGTCTCGTCTCGTCTTCGTCATCGTCTTGAATTCGTCTGACTTGCGTAAGTCTTGCGTAAAACGAATGCAAGACGAACGACGAGAGTTAAAACAATTTTTTGTCTTCGTCTTTTGTGGAAGCCTTATTTCTGGCCAAGGAAAGCGCACTTGCATAATCTTCAGTATCTTTAATATTTAAAAAAAAAAATTGCTTTCTATAAAGACCATTTCGTGAATTTTAGTTTTATTGAAAGTTCAAAGTCAGTAAAATAATTTTCTGATCTTTAAAATATATTAGAAAAATATAGGAAAGAGTGGGAATGAAGGGGACGAGTAGAGGGCGCGGCGCTCAGGATTTTCAGATCGAATCGTGATTTTCGCAAGTGCCACGCGTGAAAAAAAAACTCATAATTATTTTAACAGTAACAACAAGCAATTGTACAAAAAAAAATTAGAAAAATCTCCAAAAATGACTAAAAGCCATTGGACCCCCCCCCTCCCCCGAAAAATGACCATCTCTGACAAGGGAACCATGTTTAGCCTTCATCTCAAAATTTTTTCTAAATTTGCTCATTTATAGTTCCAAATACGGGCTTTCTCGTGGTGTATTTGATTTTCTGCACAAATTTCTAGAAGTCGAGAAAATTCCATCTGAAAATATGCTGTTTTTTGCTATCCTCCTTCCTTTCTCCTTTACCCATATTTTCAGATGGAAGTTTCTCGACTTCTAGAAATTTGTGCAGAAAACCAAATACACCACGAGAAAGCCCGTATTCAAAACTATAAATGAGCAAATTTAGAAAAAATTCTGAGATGAAGGTTAAACATGGTTCCCTTGTGAGGCTTATTTCAAATTTCAGAGCGACTAATGAACATGGCAAAATCGCACATCACAGATTTTGGACTGTTCTCTGTCAGCATTAACCATGATGAAATACTTGTAAAGCGTAGTCAGAGCGTCCTCACAATATCCAGAAAGAGTTACACCGAGGTTTGTGCTCATCTCATTATTTATAAAATAATTAATAATTAAGGCTATCAAACATATCCTAAGAGCTAATTCCATTACATTCGATGAAAAATCAATAAACAAAGATATGCAAGACGTGCACATGCTTGTTCGGAGAATTAACAACGTTTTCAATTCAATTTTCTGAAAAATTAAAGTTCCTCATTTCAGTGTTTTAGGTTGATTTCCCTCGTTTTCCACTACCCATTCCGCTGGAAAATGTGGCATCCAAAGGGAAAATTGATTATGAAAACGTGATCCGAGCATTGATTAACCGTAAATCTACACCACAAGATTGGCACAAAGTTAAAGATAAAATAGTAATTGCTGATCAGACGACATATTATGAAGAAGCGAGTATTCAACTGCTACATGCCCTCATTTTTACTTTTTTTTTACTTCCAGATTGATAAAATCCTTCAAGAAACTCCTTCGGCGACTATTGCTAATTTTCTGGTTTTGATGTTTATCGATTCTGCATTTGATAACACTTATCGTTTGATATATTCACCGAAATCGGTTTGCGTTACTGTAAGCTTTTTATTTATTTATTTTTCTTATTTTACTATTTAAGTGATCTGCCAGATTTTTAATTTAGTTTATTTTAAAGATATTTTAAAGTTTTATTGTGCAAAAAATTATATTCGCTGGCTAGAAGCTGATTTTTAAAGCATGAAAATCGCGGTCTGAAACAAATTATTTTCATGTTGGAAGAAAACGCGCTCCTATGCACTCTTTGTTCATTTATAATACAATATTGTCTAATACCTATTTTAAAGTATTTTTTTTCAGGCTGTAAAACAATTTTTCCCACTTTCTGCTCTTCAATTTTTTGTTCAAAAGAATTTTGAAAAAGAAAATTTGAACGCTGTCTCTAAAATGATAAAACACATTCGAAAAACCTACGTCGAAATTATCAACGAAGCTACATGGCTTAATTCGGATGAAAAAAAAGAGCTGTGCTGAAAGTGCAAAAAATGCAGAACGTAGTAGGATATCCTAATGCCGCGTTCGAAGTTGATTTCCAGGAGAAATTTCCTGGAAAAACGCTGTCCAAAGTGACCATTTTTTTCCAGATTTTCCAGAAACTGTTGAAACGAGTGTTACCGTGGTTTTCCTCTTTCCTTCGAGACCACCGACCGTCGCACGATTTACGGCTATTTTTTTAACGCAATTTTTAAAAGTTTTTTAACGTTTTTTTCGCTTCATTCGGCTGTTTTTTCAGAATATTTCGATTCAAATAATGGATTATGACGAAGAAATCGTTGAAGAGGTGATGGGAAATAACGAAAACAATTCAAGTTCGTCAAAAATCGATCAACCGGAAAATCCGAAAATATCAATTAATAAATATGAAACTTTTAAGAAGGTGAGAAATAATTATTTCTGTTTTAAATTGTTTAATTCAGCTCAATTCGGCACAATGCCTTCGAGTGATTCATGCCGTAGCGGAAAATGAGTGCTTGTGGAATTTAAAAAATTCCAATTATAAGAATTCCAATTTCAAGCAAATGACATGGGCAAATCTTGAGAAAGACATGTCGTTTTTTTATTCTGATCATGGTAGTTCGCTCATTTTATTACATGTCAAACACCATAATTATTGCAGGCTACAATCTTAAGAAGGCTTGGAACTCCTTAAAGGGAGCGTACGACGCTGATAGAAAAAGGGAGAACCAACCGAGTGGAAGTGGAGCGAAAATTGTCAGAAAATTCCCATTTTATGATGAAATGAACTTTTTAAAAGAGTCAATTATGGATAAGTCGCCACCACCGTATGCACATGTTCAGATATTGTAGAGTTACAGAGTTCTTTCAGATCATCGGATTCGTCGACGAGCGTAATCAAAAAAGTTTCAAAAATTGAAACGCAAAAACGTAAAAGACAGCGGATCGATGCAGAAGATGATGATGAAAAGGAGTACAAAGAGTTTATGAAAACATCCACGGAAATTTTGAAGAAAATCGAAGAACGAAATAAAGCGAAGACTGAGGAGTTCGCATCGGTCACAAATTTACTTGTGGAAACGTTGAAATCAATCGATGCGACTTCTCAACTTCAACTTCAGGGAGAAATTGCTTCTATATGTCGTAAATATTCAAAAAAAAAAAACAATTTGTCAAGTTTCAAACCTCCATTCCCTCACTTGGACCCTGATGACTCATTTAATTCTGGTGATTATTTTTGAGATAAAATTTAAGTTTAATTCATTTATTGTCCAATTTAATTTTAACAATAAAATGCTCAATTGAAAACTATAAATCTACTGCAGCAGAAACTCCATAAGTGCATCTCTTTGCTCTTTGGCATCTTTATACCGGTGAGAGGGTGTTTCGAAAACGATTGTGGGCGGGTGGTCATCTTCCGAAATTAAATCGTTGTGAAGGCGGATCAATGAATCGAAATATTCTGAAAAAAACAGCCGAATGTAGCAAAAAAAAACGTTAAAAACTTTAAAAAATTGCGTTAAAAAATAGCCGTAAATCGTGCGACGGTCGGTGGTCTCGAAGGGAAGAGGAAAACCACGGTAACACTCGTTTCAACAGTTTCTGGAAAATCTGGAAAAAAATGGCCACTTTGGACAGCGTTTTTCCAGGAAATTCCTCCTGGAAATCAACTTCGAACGCGGCATAAAGAATTTGATGAGCCCGCACTGCTGGATAATAGTTTTGATATGGTCTGTGTTGTTAGATAATGGAAATAAGAGAGACATGTACGTATCGAATTTCAGCTGGAACTCAATAAAGATGATTCACTTTACGCCATTATGAAGAAAATTTTAAGGTTCACTTCGGAACTTTCTATCGAGTATGGCGCCGGAAATTTTCCAATTAATCCAAAAAGCGCACTGAATGATGTCAAAGCGTTTTATGAGATCGGAAAAAATCAATTGTGTTAGTTTATTGTTTTACATAATCCGTTGACAAATCTTTTTTTAAATTTTAGTTGTTCCCGCTGGACTCCTGGATAAGCCAACGTTTCATTGGAGCTATCCATCATATGCAAGTATGGCAACTGTTGGAATAGCAATTAGTACTGAAATGAGTCACACATTTGATCGGGATGGAATAAAACATGATGAAACTGGAAAGCCCCAAAATTTAATAGATGGAAACGAGATGGAAATTTATGACGAGAACACTCAATGCCTCATTCAGCAATATAATGACTATGATGATCCAGATTATGGGAGAAATGTGAGTCGAGAGCAAAGCTGGGCCAATTTGATTGGCACATTTCCAGTTGCGCCGGGCTGAAATTTTTTTGAAGATTTGTCTAGGTTATTCGAAAATCGGTGGGAAACGCACAGATTTTCTTTTTTTTTTATAAGAAAAGATAAACATCGGCGCTATATTTGTTATCTTAGGGGGGTCCAATGGTTTTTCGGCTTTTGGATTATTTTTGTTTCTGAAAATGTTATTAGGCATACTCGAGTAACATTGGCAATTTTTACAACAATTTTATTGGCAGACAACAAAAATACGCACAAAAAATGACCAAAAAAGTAGAAAATAAGCAAATGACTAGGTAACCGGATATTTCTTGGCGATTTCGGCCTATAAATCGTAAAATTTCGCTTCATCATGATATTTAAAACGCCATTGCGCTACCCTTATTCAAATTTAATTTATACTTTTTTGTCATGATCCAAATAAACTTTAAAAAAAGCAAAATCAGAAAAGCAAAAAAAAATGTGCCGTGAAGGGGTATCGAACCCGAGCGGAGCCCCGGATTTTTAGATGGAATCGTTGTTTTCGCACCACGCGTGAAGCTCACAAATATTTTAACAATAACAACAATCAATTAAACAAAAAAAACGATATAACCTCCAAAAAAGTCGAAAAACCACTAACATAGCGCCGCTCTTTCGATCGAATTTTTGGTTCACTCGGATAGTTTTAACCAGGGACGTCACAAAATTATTCTTCTGATTTGCAAAATGCAAAAAAAATGTTTTTTTTTCAAATACTTTTAAACAGGTAAAAAATCAGGTTTGGGATGCATTTACAAAATTTTATTAGAAAAGGCAAAACAGAAATAACTTTAAAGATGCATCTATTTCAGAAATATTAATACCGAATAGTGTTTTATAAAAAAAGATGAAACTCGTTAAATTTCATTCTCCTTCTTATCTGCTGTATCGGTTGTTTTTCCAGCTCAATGGCTCAATGGTAATTGATGAACTAATAGCTGGTAACATTGGCAATAACGTTGCTTACCGGACATACAGAACAACTATGGGCCGTCATGATGAAGACATATTGGGTTTTGAAAATTACAATCACAATATGATATATTTCTACATGTTAGCAATAGTGAGTTTTTTGTGACTGTTCTGCTGAATTAAACGATTTATTGAAGGATAATTGCCAGCGACGCAGCACGTTGCCATTGAGTGAAATGTTGAAAACGACTACATTAAGTTTTCGTGTGAATGGAAACCTCCAGAATATGCAATCGTTTTCTAATGCATTTAAATGTCCCGTTGGATCGCCAATGAATCCGAAGCGAAAGTGTAAAGTGATGTGAACTAAACGGTAATAATAAAACATTTTTTAATTTTTGTGCGCCATTTCTGTACTGAGGATACTGAAAATTTAAGAGAGAATTTTCAGAGATTGATGAATATCATCTTAGTGACTTCCTTATCGTCGTCATTGAGTTTGCTTCCAATGATGCCGTTTCTGCCTGCTCAGCCATATACAGTACTGGCCAAAAAGGTGTCATATCATAGTTTTTTGACCATATCTCATCTGTTCTTGCGTACGGCCTTGTGCTCAGCCAGCGAGAATTGCAATTTCAACAAAATTTCACATTCACATTTTGCATTTACAGTCCAAACTGCCAAGATCCGGATTCACATCCTCTCATGGATAATGGTCTTCCCTATATATGCGCCCATTTGGGAGACACCTGCCTGCAACCTGGATACATATGCCAGGAATCTGATATTGATGATGTTTTCGTATGCTGCACGGCTCAGCTGACACTGATTCCTTTAATTGACACTTTTACAACGGTACCTGCCACAACTACAGCAACGACCACAACCGAAAAGCCATCGGAAGAGATCGCAAAACCAACGTGCCCGTTTTCCTATATGCCATCTAAAAACAATCAGCAAGAAGTGCAGCGATGCTTGACGCTACTATCTTTCGAGTAAGTTCAAATATTCCCGGCTGAAATTATTGTGAGTGAAATTATCCAAAATATTTCAGCTGCCCGTTTGGATACACATGCTTACCTTCTTCAACCACCGACAGCTATCTGTGTTGTATTCGAAAACCTGTAATTTAAAAAATGTGTATAATTTCAACTTTTCAATACATTTTTCCACTACTGAAAATAGCTGAAATTTTGGAATGGAGCCAAGCACAAAGAAAAAACATTTTTAGATATATAAATCACGGCGACATAATGAAATATTATTTATTAGCAGACTGCTTACACTGCCACTTCTCTGATATTTTAAGACAAAGTTTAAAACGGTAAAATTAATTGCATTTCGCATTCCGGATTCCGCCGTTTTCTTCATTCCGTCTTCCGGATTCCAGATTCCGTGAAAAAAAATTTTTTTTCCGTTTTCCGGATTCCGAGTTCCCAAAATCCAATTCCGCCCTACTCTGCTGCGTACGACAAGTACAGTGAAATTTCCAGATCGATCCCTCAAATTTCAGTAACGTTACTCTCAAAAACCGTTTACGAATACCTTTTTGGCCAGTACTGTAACAAGAGTAGGGCGGAATTGAATTTTGGGAACTCGGAATCCGGAAAACGGAAAAAAAATTTTTTTCACGGAATCTGGAATCCGGAAGACGGAATGTAAAAAACGGCGGAATCCGGAATTCCGCCCTTCTCTGATAATTCAATTATAAAACGCGGGGCTTCACGGCGCGCGCACTTTTTGAAAATTATTTAAATTTTCTTAAATTTAAATTATACATTTATTAAATGTAAATTTTAAATGTAATAAATTTAAAACTTACATTGAATTAAACTTTGAATAAATTTTTTAAAAATCATCTTTTTTTTTATTTTAATAAATTGTCAGCGGTCACAATGAAAACTGAAATTGGAGGACAATTTTAAAAATAAAATTTCCTTTTTTTTCTGTATTTTTTTTTTGTTCAATCGGAAAAATCAATAACAGAGAAGGTATTTTAACACTTACTTGCTTAGTCGTTCTTTGAAGACTCGGGGATTGCTCGGACTTCCCCAGGGTCGTACCGCGCGGCGTGGCACAGCTGCAGGGCCCGGACCAGTCCACAATTTGTTAAAGGACAAGCATACCTCCATTGGGATCTTCTAGAGGAATCGGAAAAGCTCGGAGCAGAATGAAAGAGCAACGAGACGTGTACATAAAATACCATTCGAAAACATTGTCTTTATGTGCAAACACGCGGTGAGCACGTACAGTACTGTTATAATGATATGACGCGTACATTTTTTGACTATAATTTCTGCATAAATTATCCGAAAATCAGAAACAACGAACTCGTTTTAAAGAAAATCGGACAACTTTTCAAAATAGAATATAAAAACGCATGGAAATCAATTTAATACTTTGTCTGGACTTTTGGCCCTGGACTGACCTCGAACTCTTCTTTTCAGCTCTTCCTAATGATGTTAGATCGGATTCAAGTCAGAAGCTTGTGATGGACGTGTGTCAACGTTTACACCTGCAGCGGTGCTATGCTATAACGTCCATGAAAGACGGAGACGAAAATTCGTCTTTTTTTCTCGTCGTTCGTCCCATGTCCGTCTTGCCGCAATAAAAAAGTCAATAGGCTTTCTATTCGTCACTTCCCGGGTTCCGCGTATCTTCGTACTTTGCATTACAAACATGTTTCGCCCGTGGTAATGCATGAAGCTGCTCGAACCCCAGGAAGCATCAGAACATTCCGGAATACATAGCAATCTCTGCGTCAGACGAATTGAAGACGAAGAAAAAGACGATATGTCGGCGGAGACAAGACAAGACGGGCGAAATTTTGCAAAAGTAATACTAATAACCTATGTGCTAGGGCGAGTATTAATTGAACATAACTCACGCCGTCTCGTGGCAGAAAACAGTTAAATAATCGATAAAATAGTAAGGTAGAGTGTATTCCCGATCTGGAATACAAGTCACTGAACCGACCCTCTATAGCTCGGTCAGTTCAGTGAGCTGTATTCCGGACCGGAATACATAACTTGGTAACTTACGTATTATTCCGGCGGAGAGCTTAAATTTGATGGTATTCATCCCGGTTTTGAACAGGTCAACTGCGTGGAGCTTCAGGCTCTCGAATTGAGAATACGTGTGATTCGAAAGCGATTCATTCAGACAAAGTATATGGATTATGATATTCCGGTTAAGAAGAAACACTGTCCAATCTGCATGACAAAATCTGGAGCCACAAACGACTTCTACAGATTCCATTATTTTCATTTGATGATTTTGTCAAGAATCGATGGCATTCACCTGTCCTGGATGCATGGTTTCTCCATATGGACACACCTCCCCACCGCGCGCAACGCGCAACAAGGGGGGGGGAGGGGTATACCGAAGACATTTACAGTCATTTGCTGTCAGAGAGCAGTGGAGATGTGACAGGAGAAATCCTCTCTCTCCATTCTGGTCCTTCCAACTCATTTATGCTTTTTTTCAACTATTTTTTCCATTGTCTTATCAGAGTGTCTCATTCTTCTTCATAAGGCTTCCATTTGGGCGAAATTTTGGCCGTCTCGTATCATCTTTGTCCTGAACTCGTCTGACGCTGTGTGCTGACAACTTTTTTATTGCATAAGACGAACGAAGACGACCTTTCGTGGAAGCCTTACTCCTCCATACGGTTTCTTAAGTTGACCTGCTCTGTGAGCTCTCTCCTGCTCGTCAAACATAGTCATATTACCCAACGATTCCCTCCTAGTCGTTCTATTTCAATTGTTAAACCATTTTTACTTCGGATACACTTCTTCAACAGTCCATTTTGCCATTTTGCAGTCATTCCGAAGCCTGAAGCGCTTATTTTATTTTCATTTTTTTCGAGAGATTCTATGGATAATCACAGTAGTCAGTGCTGGAATTTCAGATCGAAATAACTCGCTTCGCTGAAGCGTTCAGCAAATTCTGAAAACGGATTCTTTCTCAACGAATTCTAATTCTAATCTATCGATTCACATAGGAAACTCCATGCTGAGTTTACAACCTTCCCTAGTTAGTCCTTCCATTTCAATTGTTAAACCGTTTTTACTTCGGATACACTTCTTCAACAGTCCATTAACTGCCATTTTGCAGTCATTCCGACTGAAGCGCAGAATCTGGAGCCACAAACGACTTCTACAGATTCCATTTGATGATTTCGTCAAGAATCGATGGCATCCACCTGTCCTGGATGAATGGTTTCTCTATATGGGCACGCCTCCCCACCACGCGCAACGCGCAACAAGGGGGGGGGGGAGGGGTATACCGAAGACATTTACAGTCATTTGCTGTCATTTGCTGTCAGAGAGCAGTGGAGATGTGACAGGAGAAATCCTCGCTCTCCATCCTGTATACACCAGAGGTCATCAGTCTGTAAAAGTGCGGGTCATTCCCCCATTCTACCGACTCTCATTCTGCTCCATTCGGTTTCTTCAAGTTGACCTGCTCACTGCTCTCCTGGAGTCGTCCCTTCTAGCCATGTACATCTTCTCGATCTCCTAGTCATTCCATTTTAATTGTTAAACCGTTTTTACTTTGGATACACTTCTTAACTGTTCATTTTGTATTCATTCCGACTAAAGCGCTTTTTATTTGTTTCGTTTACGTTTACCAAAAACCGTCTATTTTCAGAATAGACAAAATGACGAAACGAAGAAATCAAAGAAGGCATAATGTGATTCCAGCAAATGAACTGGGATGGCAACTCGATAGCAAATATAACAGGGACGAAATCGATTGTATGTTTTATTATCTTTCAGTGCGCATGTCCGGCTACCACGCTTCAAATCTGCATGGCTCATTGTTGCTTCGATGCGCTTAGCTTCTCTAATGGCTGGCGGTCTTCATCTATTGTCCGATTCGTGGGCCTATAACATCTCATTTCCTGATGCTCCAAGCTTCTTGATGAGTTTGCGATAGCCTTTGTAGTGATCATGACGTTATAGTATGGGTTTACTGTTAATGAGCATGCTCACATTCTCAAGAAGCGCCTCGAATCGGAAACAATGATTTGACAAGCTCGAGCTTCACGTCTAGGCCTATCAATTTCATTTGTTTATAATAAATATATTCAATTTTACAGCGTCACAGGAAGCGATTGACGCAACCCAGAGTTTCCGTTTGGCCAGCGTCTCGAAAGAAGTCCGTTACGCTGAAAAATGGCCTTCGTGCCTTCAAAATGTAGAATTCAACCCGACACGACCGGTTCGTTATGCATAAAATCTTTGCTTCATTTTCACGGTATTTTTTTTAAGGGAACATGGAATCCAGCAGATGAATTCTCTGGAAATAAATTGCTCCGTGTGAGCATAAATCGACTGGCACATCCGAAGCCAATCGGTAACGGTGATCGATTCGAATGGATCATCGAAGATTGCCAACGCATGGCTAGAGCTTTGAAGGCTGAGGCGTGGATTAAAAACGCCATCGTTGTGCCGCTCGGGCCTGAAGGAATACATAGAATGTTGAATTCGGTAAGTCATTAGAACTGCAACGATCTGAAATCATCTGGAAAATTCTGAATTGCAGAGCGTGCCAGGACGTCGTACAAAGTTGCTGACTTTCAACGACCACTCTTCCGCATTACTCGTTGTGGATTCCCAGAGTAATCCAAGGGAAACAATGAGGATCATAGAGGGAATCGTCGGAAGATCAGAAGCCGAAGCTGCTTCTGTTCTCATCGCTGCGCCGAACTGCGGTTACGCAATAAACATCCGTAGCGGCAAGGAGCCAACTTTCATCTCGGAAGCGAGTCAATCGAAATTTGCCATCATTTTCGAAGAATCCTATAACAAGAAGATGTCGTCTGCCAAACATTACTACCAGAATCTTCTTCGTTGTGAAATTCTGTCAGCACGTCAACTAAACGACCCAGAGAAGAGGTGGTTGGAAAAGCAGTTCAACCAATGCAATCTCCGATACCGTCCTATGAGATTACTGGAGTTTCGAACTCCACAAGATCGCAACAACGCATTGAGCAGAGGATCT
Source organism: Caenorhabditis inopinata (assembly GCA_003052745.1). Lineage (NCBI taxonomy): Eukaryota > Metazoa > Nematoda > Chromadorea > Rhabditida > Rhabditidae > Caenorhabditis > Caenorhabditis inopinata. The sequence continues at coordinate 3,148,055 of AP018152.1, read as the reverse complement.
CTAAGGTTTCTCGACGTTCTGTACAGCGATTTGATGCAAAGCTACACGGAGCCTTATGAAGAAGTTCAGTTGTATGTGAACTACGAAATGATACCGAAGCACGTCGATTGTGTGGCAGTTACGGTCAGAAATGAATCGGATAAGGCGAATTTTGAAAGATCATTCACTTCTCATGGGCTCTCCGTTCGTTACTTCGAAGACTGGAAAACAGAGAATCCCTCGCTGATGGTCGATAGTAATTGCAGAACGGTAATCGATTAATAAAATCTATAAAAATGCGCTTTATAAAAAGTAAAAAATAAATAAAAAAAAAATCAGTTCGAGATATGTCACAGGTGAAGTGCGTCATGAAATTTTTTGAATTTTTGAATAAAACGTAAAAAAACTGATCGAAAAAAATGAAAAAAAAAAAAATTATTCGAAAATTGAAAAAACGAGGAAAATGACGCTCGCTTAACTTGAAGCAGCGTGGGCGAGCATCCCAATCAAAGTCATTAAGGCACTTTTGGAGTCCATGCAACACCGTTGCCAAGCTGTTATCGATGCGAAAGGGTACTCAACGAAGTATTAAATCTTTTGTTTCTTAGCATTGTTTTAAAAAGTTTCAAAAAAGTGCATTTTTCACAATTTTCTCAAATTTTTTCCAAATCTATCTATATTTACGAGCTGCAACTTACTGAATACGTTACTCAAGCCAGTTTTAACACTACCAAAAAAATTTAGACCGATCGGAGCAGTTTCAGCGAAGTTATCCCAAAAAAACGCCCGCGCGCATTCTTTATGGCCAGTACTCTAAAATAAAATTGCCTAAATTAATTTTTTTGCAGATGGTTCTAAATGATTTCCCGCTCCATATGCGTTCTTATGATGCCAGAGTGTGGTTCATTGAAAGGATTGCTAAGGCAAACTGTCTGGAAATTGAGAATATTCAGCGTTTCACCGAGTTCAACCCAATTGCCGCGAAATGCCACAGAGAAGCAAAAATGCGAGATCCATCGAGATCAATCGAGTTTGGCCTGTACAAAATCGGGCTTAACAACAGACTCTACTCTCCGACTGGAGAAACATCGATGAATCAGCTTGAAATGGGGTTCAGGACAGTCCTGAAACGGCCGGATGTTCCATGGTTGGTTTCCCGTAGAAATAAGGGAAACTTTCAGACAATGGAGGAATACACAGTTCATTTCAAGAACGTCGACACCGGAATCTCGTTTATCAATGAAGTGCTTCGAAAGTCATCCAGAGACCCTATCTTCGTAGTAGACACTGCTGATAGAGATGGAGTAAGCTTTTTATATTCTATTTCCAGCCTAGCTTAGTTACAAATTCATTATTTTCAGCCACAACTCATTCCATGCTATCGTCGATCGTACACAATTAGTCGGAGAGTCCGTGTTGCTCTGGATTCTTCGATTCGCGAGCTCGACGCTATTCTTCGTGAAACATTTCCTGCTCTTTCCATGAATGAAGATGAAGTAATGGGTCTTGAAGAATCGGCATACTACGGTGTACGCTTATTTGAAGAATGGAAGAACGACAGTGAAACCGGAATAATTGGACTTCAAGGATGGAATCCTCCAGCACTGAAGCACTTTGCTGGTCAGTTACTCAGTATTCTCAGCCCTAAAGAGGTATCCACCGAAGGCTGCCCAGAGCTTACTCACAGTATCGGAGAAGCCTATTTGATGAGTCTGCACGAATACTACAATGGAGAAGTTATACTGGACATCGACAATTTCCGACAAGTAATTAGTGTTATTGGAAGTTGTGCAGATGAAGCGATCGAAGATATAAGATCATATCAGAAAAGGAAAAGCTCGCTGATCGTAACCACAGAAATCCCGATCTTCTTCCCCGACTACAATGAGAGACTCGCTAGCATCTTGACATGGAAAACACTCCAAGAAATGCAAGTTGCTCTTGGAGCCAAACTTAGGTACATGGATTATGATATTCCTGTTATCAGTTTCAATGGGACCATCGAAGCATACGAGATGTTCACGGAGGCTTTGCAGAAGTTGAGCACCGAGGTTTTTATGAAGGAACTCGGAAATCGAAAGATTGGAGGTAAGTTAATTCTAACTGAACTTGTAGTGCCATTGCGGAAGAGATTTTAAAGCAATTCAAGATGAATTTCTCTGTAATTTTTTCCATTGCGATAGAACAAAAATGGTTGAGAGCAATCAGCATTGTTCAAGTTTCCGTGAAACAATTTCCTAAATGGCACTACTCATTATTTGGCTTTTCTTTCGGTTTTACTAGGAAATATTCTTCCAGAAATTCCGAATCTTCACTGTCCAATCTGCATGACAGAATCTGGAGCCACAAGCGACTTCTACAGATTCCATTGTGGTCATGTTATGTGTCGTGGATGCGCTAATTTGATGATTTTGTCAAGAATCGATGACAACCATCTGAAGATCAAATGTGAAGCCCAAGGTTGCACGAAGTTCGTTGCTGCGACCGAAATAATGGTGAATTCAGAGAATATAATGGGAGTCATAACATCATATTTATCGTTTTCAGGAGATCATCGTGGGCTGTTCGAACAGAATCCGTGAGCTGGACACAAACAAACTGCGACGTCTCAATGCTCGTGCAAAGCAATCACTAATCAATTCCGACCCTAGCATGGCGCCATGCCCATCTGCAGATTGCGTTGGAATTCTTACGAAATCTGAAGGTTCTGTAAATGATCCAAAATGCTGTCAGGCTTGTGAGCGCAAGTATTGTCGTCTTTGTCTGAATGAGCCACATTCGAATTATACGTGTTCTCAATACGAGAGGCTCCGCCGTCCCGAGGAATCCATAGCTGAATACATCAAATCGGTCGGTCATGGAAATATTAAAAAATGTCCCAAATGCGGTGTTCATGTGGAAAAACGAGAAGGATGTAACCATATTGAATGTGGTTGTGGATGTCACTTCTGCTGGGTCTGCCTCTACATTGCTAAGAATTGTGGAGACTGCTATCGTCACATGCAGGAGCAACATGGAGGGCACGGCGGCAATTATGAGGTAATAGAATTGCAATTTTCCGAATTATTTAACATTTCTGACAATATGACTTTTCAGATGCCCGCATTCCAGGATATGGATGACGAGATGCAACGTGTCATTCTTGAACAAGTGCCTCGTCAGGAACCGGATGAAGAAGAAGAACTTCAGCAGGATCCCTTCCATGAACACATATTTGCGGAAGATCATGTTCGCCCACCGACTCTACAGGAACCGCCGCACCTGAATGAGTTTCCTGTATTTCTCGTTGAAATATTCCCGGTATTCTATGGAGATCCTCAAAGACAACAAGAGATGCTTACTTACGTTAATAATGCGCAAACTTTAGAGGAACACCAAAGAAGGATTCAGAATCTCTACACCATTGCCCTTCGTGCTGCCTAATTTTCCTTTACATTTTATTTTACCCAACTCATGCAGCCATAATTAAAAAATTAATATTTTCATAATAAAAGCTTTTAAATTCCATGATTTTCTTGTCTTATGCAAATAATTATTTGAAAAAGCAGATGACACCGCCAATAGAAATACGTCAGTGAGTTTTTCAGAGCCAATTTTCAGATTAGATTTTATCAATAATTAGATCGATAGCAATTTATTTATGCGCTGACTCCTTTTCGAAATTTGAAAATTTTTTAAAAATAAATTTTGGCCTACCGCTAGGCACCCTCTATTCCTGGGAATGGCGGAAGTCCCGAAGTCATATACTGCCTGGCTTTTAATATAACTTAACTATAAACTGCAAAAAATTCCATAAAATAATGGGGTTATTCATGAAAAGCACAATTGCATTTTAATGCAAAAAAAATGCATTTTTTTAAACATTTTTTTTGTCATGATCCAATTAAACTTTTAAAAAAGCAAAATCAGAAAAGCAAAAAAAATGTGCCGGGAAGGGGTATCGAACCCACACTTCCAGAATTTCCATCCCTTCCTCTTCCCGGGGAAAGGAGCGGAGCCCCGGATTTTCAGATGGAATCGTTGTTTTCGCGCCACGCGTGACAGAAAAACAATTGAACAAAAAAAGCACTAAAACCTCCAAAAAAGTCAAAAAACCACTAACATAGCGCCGCTCTTTCGATCGAATTTTTGGTTCACTCGGATAGTTTTAACCAGGGACGTCACAAAATTATTCTTCAGATTTTCTGCAAAAAAGCAAAAAAATTGTTTTTTTCAAATACTTTTGAACAGGTTAAAAATCAGGTTTGGGATGCATTTACAAAATTTTATTAGAAAAGGTAAAACAGAAATAACTTTAAAGATGCATCTATTTCAGAAATATTAATACCGAATAGTGTTTTATAAAAAAAGATGAAACTCGTTAAATTTCATTCTCCTTCTTATCTGCTTTATCGGTTGTTTTTCCAGCTCAATGGCTCAATGGTAATTGATGAACTAATAGCTGGTAACATTGGCAATAACGTTGCTTACCGGACATACAGAACAACTATGGGCCGTCATGATGAAGACATATTGGGTTTTGAAAATTACAATCACAATATGATATATTTCTACATGTTAGCTATAGTGAGTTTTTTGTGACTGTTCTGCTGAATTAAACGATTTATTGAAGGATAATTGCCAGCGACGCAGCACGTTGCCATTGAGTGAAATGTTGAAAACGACTACATTAAGCTTTCGTGTGAATGGAAACCTCCAGAATATGCAATCGTTTTCTGATGCATTTAAATGTCCCGTTGGATCGCCAATGAATCCGAAGCGAAAGTGTAAAGTGATGTGAACTAAACGGTAATAATAAAACATTTTTTTAATTTTTGTGCGCCATTTCTGTACTGATGATACTTAAAATTTAAGAGAGAATTTTCAGAGATTGATGAATATCATCTTAGTGACTTCCTTATCGTCGTCATTGAGTTTGCTTCCAATGATGCCGTTTCTGCCTGCTCAGCCATATACAGTACTGGCCAAAAAGATGTCATATCATAGTTTTTTGACCATATCTCATCTGTTCTTGCGTACGGCCTTGTGCTCAGCCAGCGAGAATTGCAGTTTGGACTCTAACGTCAAGATTACTACTTCCCCGCTTGCATCACTTAAAAAGATTGAATCACAGAAAAATTCGACAGAAACAATATTCGAAGAAAGGCGAAAAAACGGTGATTACGAAATGTGGTCTGCATTGGGGCGCCTTTTTTTCAAATTGCATCATAATTGTTGTGCTACCGGGTCAGCTAGCACTACAACCTCCCTGAAAGTTTCAGGAAAATTGAAAGACGTCTCACAAGGGAACTGTTTTTAGATAACGTTTGAGAATTTTATGAAAATTGGTACACAGACACTTTTCAGGTAGTTCTGGTCGAAAACCCATGAAATGATTCCTTTATGGCCAGTACTGTGGCTTAAATTAAAATTGCTTTTTGGCTCTTAAAACTTTTTTACAACACTCCGTAATTACTCACTCGTATTGAGTATATTATCGTAAATCTTCACCAATTATTTGAATTTTTAATATTTATCGGAATTTTTAAGAGGACATGCGGATTGTCGGCGCCACCAAGTTCTCAAAACGGGGTTAATTAATTGATTTTGACACCTTCTGACGTCTTTTTCACTACATTCATCACCCGTTTGTTGGGGTGGGCACTCGCTTTTCGCCTATTTCGGCGAGTTTTCCTTCTTCGATTAATTAATTTCGAGAAAAAATGCTAATGCTAATGCTCAAAATGCGAAAAAAGTGCTGGCGTACTAGACCCGGGCCAGGGGCTTTCAGTCCATCTACCCGGTCAGGGACAAGTGCGCTGCCTCTGAGCGAAGGTCAAGGAAAGCTATTTCTCACCACAGAATGGCGAGATAATTCAAATATAAATTAAAAAAAAAATTACGACACTCCGAAATTATTCACTTGTGCCGATCGACTCGAGTTTAATATTGTAAAGCTACACCAAATATTTGAATTTTTTATTCTTTATCAGAAGGTTTAAGAGATATTGGGAGGTGGGCACTCGCTCTTCGCCTATTTCATCGATTTTTTTCACTTTCGATTAAATAATTTTGACTTCATCTTGCGTTCATCTCCTATAAAATGCAAAATAAGTCCCTCCAAATACGATTGCGCCGTGCTTTGCCTGGCTCTTTCAAAAAATCCTATAGAAATAGTTTTTTTCGTTCTAGAATTCTGGCGTACTAGACCGGGCCAGGGACTTGCCATCCATCTACCTGGTCCTCTGAGCGAGGATCCAGGAAAGCCATTTCTCACGACAGAATGGCGAAATAATTCAAATATTTCGGCGTGGCACTGAATCCAGAATGACCTTTCCTGAATTTCTGTGCCCATTAAATTCATTTTCTTGAATCGATTAGCCCAAAAAAGTGGTTTGTTTTCAAACTTTGGAACTTATCCGTTTATTTTGATTCTTCAGTGAATGTAATTAAACAGAATGTCAATAAAAGAGAAACTCTTACATCCATTGCATAGCTTTTTCTTTATACTGCTAATTTTTCTGGCCATTCTGTTCGTGATGGTCATTATCATAGAGAAAAAAGGTATTCCGAATCACATTGCTGCAAATGAACATTCACGAGAGGAATCCCTGAAGGAGCCGGGTCCTAGAAAGCCACCGTCAACTGGGACTGAAAAATCGCCGAAAATCTGTAAATCTCAAGAATGCATAACGCTGGCAGATCAGTTGGTAAGCCTTCTCAATCCCAAAGTTTAATTAGAAATCGGTTTTTCAGATAAACTGGCGCGACACGCGAGTGGATCCATGCGAGAATTTTTATAAATATGCATGTGGAAACTACATTCAGCACAGTTTGTCAGCATCTCGTTTTTATCATAAAATGATGATTATTTTCGAATTGCTTCGCGGTGAGTTCGCATTTTGGACTATTTTGGGGCGCTATCTTAGTTGTTGGGGTCCAATGGTTTTTCGACGTTTTTGGATTATTTTTGTTTCTGAAAATGTTATTAGGCATACTCGAGTAACACTAGCAATTTATACAGCAATTTTATTGGCAGACAACAGAAATACGCACTAAAATGACCAAAAAAGTAGAAAACAAGCAAATGACTAGGTAACCGGATATTTCTTGGCGATTTATCAAGATATATAAAACGCCATTGCGCTACCTTTATTCAAATGTAATTTATATTTTTTTGGCATGGTCTAATTAAACTTAAAAAAAAGCAAGCTTTGAACATGTGTTTCTATTAATTCTTGATAAGAACTATAATACATTTCTTGTGATTGACAATCGAAAGCTTGCTGGTATCTTTGACATGATGGTTACGCGCCATCCATTAATTCTTCGTTTGCAGAGTTTCTCCGCAAAAATCAACCATCTGATTCCCCGGTGGAAAATGTTGTGAGAGTATACTACCAGCAATGTAAATCATTGAAATCAGTGAGTTTCTCGTCCTGAATAGCAAGTTTTAGTTATTAGTTTCATTCCTCTGAAACAACTCAAGTAACAATCAATTGTATTTCAGCATTTCGACGAAGATCAAAAACTTGGATATAAAAATGTTATAGAAGATATTCAGAAAATAGGAAAGTGGCCAATGCTTGATGAAGATTGGGATGAATCGACATTTGATTTGAATGGTTCGCTTAAAACAGTTTCGACTATACATTCATTTTATAGCTACGCTCATCAATATGGCTAAGCTGTACTCTCACGATTTCGGATTTTTTCGTTTTAACGTTTTCGGTTATAAAACGTTAGTTATCAGTGGTACCACTGGTATCAAGTTTCTGAATCACAGATTTAAGAAGGTGACTTGAAAAACGTAATCTAAAATTGTTATTAAACGGCATGGGTTTTTCAAACGTTTAACATCTAAAAATTATGCGTTTATTGGAGCACTTTATACATTGCGCAAAAAAAAAAAGCTGGACGACTGTCTATTGGACCTAACTCTTTTCAAATATATTGGACCGACTTGGAGCTTATAACTCCATTGCTAACGACGGAGTTTTTAAAGGCTTTTTTACTTACTTAGTTGTTTTATCGATCCGTCTTTCTCTCACACCGCGCTGGTCCTTCCAGTCTTTTGCGATGGTGGCCTTCCAGCAGTTGCTCAATGCTTTTTTCTTCAATTAATAAGTTGTTCTGCGTATCTAATGAGTGATAGACGTCTAAAGCATTGTTGACGAAGACCCCATCCATTCTTCTTTCTGGAGCTGCGGGGGTCACACTGACTCTTGAAGCCGTTGAATTGAGTGAATGTTGTCGATATTTGAAATAGTTCGGCGGAATTCGGAATCTGTATTCTGTGCCGATCGCTCTGGAATTCATTATATTTCCAGAAAGTGAAGGATGTTCTGAAAACAAAAAATTCTAAACTGAATAAGACTAACTTGGAACAAGATTTCAATGAGGTCCAAGGTCTCATTGCCAGGCTTAACCTGATACAAGGAAATGGCACAGAAGGAAAAACGTTTTTAAATTTAAAAGAACTCGAACGACTTGTTCCAATAATTGATTTTCGCAAAATTATCGATGCATTTGCACCAAATACTGCTGAAGGCAAATTAATAGCTGACGGAGTAAGAAATATAGCGTTTGTTGAGATTTCGCAGATATTTAAGAATAACACCGTGAGTTTCGTTGCATTCCTTTTTTTTCTAAATTTCAATCTTTGTTTCAGTTAGAAAAGATACTAAAGAGCACTCCAAAGCACGTTGTGGCAAATTTTCTGATTCTGACGTATATCCATAATACCCTATTCTTGCTGGTTCCACGAAATCTGAGTGATATCAAGGAGGTTGACTGCGCTAGGGTGGGTTTTTTCATAATAAATTATTTACTATCGAAGAATAATTAGTTAAAAAACTCCGGCGCGGCGCTCGTCGACATTTTTTCGAAACACGGCGTCTCGCAGACCAAATATGGTGACACTATCAACAAAAACTGCAATTACCAATCAGTGTATTTGTTAAAGTCGTTTGATGCGATTCCTAAAGAACTTGAGCCTATTCTCTTCATAATCATCTCGATAATCGTAGCACGGTGTGCAGAATCTGTCACCGTTTCTGTAAAAATGAATATAGAAACTAGAAAATGCGGTAACAAGGTAAGTAAAACAAACTAAAACATATTACCATACTTTTGGTGCATCCTGTTGTGGCAAGACTCTCAAGCTCTCTCGCAGCTCGAGCAGCTGCTCTCAAGACGGCGCTGCTCAAGACATGGGACGATATCGATCCCCGAAGAGACTTCCGGCTAAGGCTTCCGCGAAAGACGAAATAAGACCGTCTCGTCTCGTCTTCGTCATCGTCATTTTCGGAAAAAAAACCTCCTTAAAGCTTTCAATCGAGTGAGGTTATCACAAAAAGCTTCCTCCACTAACTATTTTTACCTTTGTTATTTTTGTAACCGGAAAGCACACTTCCATGAATCCTTATAAACCATTACTCGAGAATACCACAGGGAGGCTCTATTGCTATATTTTTGTGGAGCGCTGTATTTTCTAACAGTGTATGGAATTGTATGAAGAATTGATAAAGCCCGGTCATTCCTTTCCATTTCATATTTTATTAGTTTTCAGAAGACGATCGATGCCCTTCCAAATGCAGCCGTTATCATTTTCGCTCGATATTACTTTGAAAAACAGAATCTGAAGCTAGTATCATCATTAGTAGAAGATCTTCGCATGAGCTTTGTGGAATATTTAAATGAATCCACGTGGCTTCATGAGGAAACCAAGAAAAATGCGATCTTGAAAGTGATGAAAATAAGGAAAATGATTGGATATCCAGAACGCTACGATGTGCCTGGAGCTGTGGACAAAATGTTTGAATCGGTAAATCAGGAAACCGTTGTGTTACTTCGGAAAATTAAAAAAAAAAACTGAATTTTTGAATATCTTTTAATATTTTGGAGTATTTTTTTCGAACAATTTATTTCAATGTTTTGCAGTTAAAACAATTACAGATTGATATCAATTTCGGAGATTCCTTTTATTCAATTCAAAGAAAAGTACTACGATCTAAAACTGAGCAGTACATGGCAAATTTAAATAGTAATGAATTCATTACACAAGATTATCAATTGTTCTTGGTAAATGCATTTTATGCTCCTCTAGGGAATGCATTAGGCAAGTCTTTTCTAATAGAATCTTTGTTCTATACTCCTATTTTAGCCATTACGGTGCCTTTGATTGACGATCCGTTTTTCGATGAAACCTGGCCGAACTATGCGAAAATCGCTTCAATTGGATTCTTGTTAGGACATGAAATGGGACATTCATTTGGCCCTTTTCCCATGCGTTTAAATGAAGATGGGCAACGACGAAATTGGTGGAATCCTGATGATATGACACGTTATATGAAGAAAATTCACTGTCTGGTGGAGCAATATAATCATTATGATGACCCGAATTACGAGACAAATGTAAGAATTAAGGCAATTCTGAAAGATGCTTGTCGTTTTATACTTTCTCAAAACTTATTGTTTGTCAGCGACCAGACATTATTGAAATTGAAATCTGGTCGTTGGCCAACCAGTGTGCCCTACGAATTTTTCTACAGTGCTCCACATAATCTTATGTTCACCTTCAAAAATCTCAAAATTTCGATTTTCAGTAATTCTTAATTATTTATCATATATGAGATGGAAATATCTTTAAAAAAGAAAATTATGGGTCCTGGAGCGACAATCGAGAAATTCGGCATTTTTTGAAAAATGAGTGTTTTTTTTTTCAACAAAATGATATGTTCACCTTTATTTTTTGTCGTTTTTTGAACTTTTAACTTGGTTCTAATCTGTTTACTTATCGTTTTTCTGCTTTCAGTCGTGCGAATTTTTCTATTCTTTCCAATTTCAGCTAAACGGCTCCATTACCGTGAGTGAAATGATTGCTGATACTCATGGTGTAACAGTCAGTTGGCGTCTTTTTAAAAAGACGAATTACTCTCATGCTCCAAAGCTTCCAGGATTCGAAAATTATAGCACTGAAAGACTGTTTTTCCAAAGTTATGCATTAGTAAGCTGAAAACATTACATTTTCATATAATTGTCATGTATTATTTTAGAATCACTGCTCTTTCTCAAACGAGGAAATAATACGTGTGGGCGCTACAAATCCACATCCAATAGAGAGTTTTCGAGTAAATGGAGTCTTATCTAATCTTAAAGCTTTTGCGGAAGTATTCGACTGCAGAGAAGGAACGCCAATGAATCCTAAAGACAAATGTGAACTTTTTTGATTCCTGACTGCAGTCTGTCTCCGCCTATAAGGTGCTAGCACGTTGCCACTCCAAACTTATTTTTTGTTAATTTTAGATGAATTTATTGTCGAATTTCATGCCTCTCTAAACGATTCTATCCTTTTTTATTTGTTAAAGAAAATTTCTTGAATGATAAGTGCCCAGGCATTGAGTGAACCGCTGAGCTTGAAAACTGTCACAGTGAACCTCTAAAATATGAAATCGTATTCTGATGATTCCGTGAAAAATTTTTTTTTCCGTTTTCCGGATTCCGTGAAAAAATTTTTTTCCGTTTTCCGGATTCCGGATTCCGAGTTCCCAAAATCCGATTCCGCCCAACTCTGGTAAATACCCCGTGGGATCGTGGCCTCAGAATCCGCAGGAAAATTGTAAAATTATGTGGACAGTCTCGTCTCGTCTTCGATCGTCTTTCAGTTCGTCTTGCATTCGTCTTACGCAATAAAAAAGTTGTGCATGTGTACCAACACCAATGTCTATCTCTGCGTCAGACGAATCCAAGACGAGACGGTCTTATTTCGTCCTTCCTGGAAGCCTTAATGGCGAAAAGCCGCAATTCCTTTCAGGACCATGGCGAAGAGTGGCGATAATAAGAAAACGGCTCTAAAAAGGTTAACAAAATATCCGTAGCTTTTTCAACTCGTGTCATCTTCGTCTTGAACTCGTCTGACGCAGTAAGTCAGACGAACTGAAAGACGAACGAAGACAAGACGAAAGGATTCCACGAAAGACTACCAACTTGTTTCGTCTTTTGTGGAAGCGCCTTAAATGGGTATACGTGTCATATCGAGTGAGAGGTAGCGCCTGTGATCCGATAGCTCTAACTTTGGCATAGCAGACCATAACCATTAAAAAAACCATTAAAAAAAAATTATAAAAACCATAAAAATAAATAAATAATAAAAATAAATAAATAAAAACCATTATAAAATAAATAATAATAAAAAATAAAAATAAAAAAAGCAAACAGCAACCAAAACTGCCTGAGACCTATCGCAAGGCATGGTTAGCTGTGATTCGCGCCCACAAAAGCGATTGACGGATCAACTAAGTAAGTAAGTGCGGCGGTAATAGGGCACAATATTGACTGTTGTGTTTCAGCTATTTACTTAAAATATTTTTATATTTTATTTAAAAAAATAGAAAAGCATTTAAAAATCACCGTTTTTCAACATATATTTACGAATTTGAGTTTGGCTCTCAATTATTCTTTGGCAAATGAACGTGGTAAGGCGTATTGTGATTCTTCGTCTTCCGAGTCGGTCTCAGGAGCTGATCCATACTCTTGAAAGAACTTATACCTCTGAATAACTGTGGTGAAGACGTGGAGAATATTCAGTCTTTCAAGACTCGTCTGGAAACGAAATTGCAATTAATGCTTCAGACAAATTAAGGAGTTTATAAGCGTAACTAACCATTGTTTTGTACTCTTCTCTGACAACCGTCTCCTTGTAAGCCACCTTGAGGCCATCGTTTTTGAAAAAAACCGCTTTAACGTCCCCTTTGGTGATTGCGATGAGCAGCACGCGCTGGTTAACATTCAACTTGGTCTTCGAGTTTGGGATTGGGAGCTCACTCTTGAGCCAGACACGAACAGAGTACCACCAGAGGTAATTGTTCACCCTGTTTGGGTAGTGAGGGGCGAAATGTCGAAGGATATAATCTTCAATTTGGAATCTCCAGTTGTGCTTGTAAAATGACGATGTGGCTTGTCCAAAATGGTTGTTTCGAGAATTTTTGAAGAGCACATCGTGTTGAACAATCATCTGAAATATAAAGAGCTCTTTCGGTTTTAGCACTAGAATTCTAACTGAGCACTTTTATTTGCGCGAAATTTCGGCCGTCTCATCTCGTCTTAAATTCGTCTGACTTGCGTAAGTCTTTCGTTTATTGCGAAAGACGAATGCAAGACGAACTGAAAGACGATCGAAGACGAGACGAGACTTTCCAGATAATTTTACAATTTTCCTGCGGATTCTGAGGCCACGATCCCACGGGGCATTTACCTGGATGCATCAGAATACGATTTCATATTTTGGAGGTTCACTGTGACAGCTTCACTCAATGCCTGGGCAATTATCATTCAAGAAATCGTTTTTAACGAATAAAAAAGTTTCCATTAAAAGTTTCCTTTCCATTAAAAACCATCCAAACCATATTGAAAGATTAAAAAAAATGGAAACAATTTTAATTTGAACGTAATTTTGATAGAGCACTATCAAATCGATAAACGAAAATTCAAAAGGTGACCTTAGCTATTATCTATCCGCGAGTACGTGATTTTTCGTTTAAAGGCGCTGTTTGGGTCTCGCTAGGGTATAGCGCGTTTTGACGCGCTAATTTAAAACAGTTTAAGAAATTTGAAAATAAAAATTAATTAAAAATACATGATTTTCGAAGAAAAATATAGAAAAATTCCAATATTCTCTTCAATTTTCGAAAAGAAATCACAAACGCAGTGTGTGCGCTTTCTTACAATTTTTAAATTAGCGCGTTAAAACGCGCTATCCCCTAACGAGACCGAAACAGCGCCTTTAAACGAAAAATCACGTACTCGCGGATAGATAATAGCTAAGGTCACCTTTTGAATTTTCGTTTATCGATTTGATAGTGCTCTATCAAAATTACGTTCAAATTAAAATTTTTTCCATTTTTTAAAAATCTTTCAATATGGTTTGAAAAATCACGTAACATTTAAATAGTGAAAATCACTTATTACCTTTTCTATATCTTCTCGAAGTTCTTTAAGCCCGACACCAATGTTATCCAGAGATTCTTTCGTTGTTCTTCTCACATTTTCATTTTCATTTTTAATATTGCTGGCCTCCGACATTGAAATTTTCTGAAAATTATTGAAAATTATTCTCTGCTAATACATATAAATGAATAAAAATCACATATGATGACACAAGTTATACGGAGAAAGCGCCGCGACATTAAAGGTCGGCGCGGCGTGTCTCAATTCCGGCCATCTGTCATCTGTGTTCAGCCCCGATTGGATTGTAAACTCCTCCTTCAGCGTGAGCTGAGGTATTCGCACAAGACTGTGTCGGGGGGGGGGGGGGGGGAGGGCAGTGTGTCGTTTCGAAAAATAATTTCTCGAAAAATTTCTCGAGAATTTGTCGAAAAATTTTTTCGGAAATTTTTCGAGAAATCAACGAGAAACATTTCTCGAGAAATTTTCGAAAAAATTTCTCGAAATGCTTTCGAAACGACACACTGGGGGAGTGGGAGTGCAGCAATGTATCAATGCAGATGATTTTGGAGAATTTTGAAGTTCTTTTTTTTTCTTAAAAAAAAATTTTTTTTTTGATATTCGAGAAACTGCTTTTAAGACTCACCATCATGCTCTCTCCACACTGCTTTGGAGAGCCGGTGTTCGATTTTTTGCGTCAAATCTGGCTTCAAAACAGGTCGTCTGCCATAGAAATTTCATCCGACTCGCTTTTCCTGATATTAGGTTGATGGAAAAGTTATTGCGTTTTTGAACCTTCAACTTTAAATGACCATAACTTTTTTTAAAATCAAATTTATTAATCGAAATAAAAACCATTAGAATCAATACATTTTTGCCAACGAGAAACAAGTTTTTTATGCCGGTAGCGTAAAAGTCCGGGTTTCTGGAAGCGACGTTGAACTCATTGAAGGCCTTTTCGGCATCGTCTTGGCTTTTGAAGCATTTCTCACGAAGGAAGTTGTCGAGGAGCTTGAAAAAGTGGTAATCGGTGGGCGAGAGGTCTGGTGAGTATGGTGGATGAAGCGGAGTCTCATAGCCTAATTCGTTCAGCTTTTGTTTTGGATTATTTTGGAGATGAATTGGCCCCTTTCTGTTGATCAATGCCGGGAACATACGTCGTAACTTCTGATGCATTTGGTCAATTTTCTGGCAGTACTTCTCTGCTGTAATTGTTTCACCCGAATTCAAGAAGCTGTGGTGAATGATGCCGGCTGCAGACCACCAAACAGTCACCATAACCTTTTTTTGGTGGATAGCATGAGCTCGCGCACACACCAAGCCTTCTGGATCATTGCGATCGATACCTTAACGATCCAGTTTCATCGGATTGTTCTAACATCGGCGTGGCCTAAAAAATGAGGACTTTGGTTGCGATAATTCAATTTTGGCGCTATCTTATTTGGGGGGGGGGGACCAGTGTGTCTTTTCGAAAGCATTTCGAGAAATTTTTTCGAAAAATTCTCGAAAATTTTCCGAAAAATTCTCGAAAAAAAAAAAAACATTTCGAGTAAAAAATAATAATAAACTAGTTCGAACGACACTCCGAAATAACGCAAAGCGCGGTGTTTATCGTATTTCCATTCAAATCATTTTTCGTGATTTCTCGAGAAATTTCCGAAAAAATTTCCGAAAAAATTTTCGAGAAATTTTTCAAAAATTTTTCGAAAAACGCATTTTTCGAGAAATAATTTTTCGAAACGACACACTGGGGGGGACCAATGGTTTTTAGTCATTTTTGGAGCTTTTTTCTGGATTTTTTTTCTGAAAATGTTTGTTGCTATTGTTTAAATATTTTAAAGTTGTTTTTTTTCACGCGCGACGCTTACTCTTGGCACGAAAATTACGATTCCACGCTTTGAGCAATTTTTGCAATTTTTTTTTGGATTTTTATTTAAGCGCCACGCGTGGAAAAAACAACTTACAAATATTTTAACAATATTATCGCCGTAAAAAAGTTCCGACACTTTTTCGAGCCCGCGAAAATCGGGATTTGAATTTAGAGGCTCCGCCTATTTCATCATCAGAGCGCATTTGCTATGCGCGATATATTTTTATCAGAAGAAACGAAAAAAAAATAAATGACGCAAATTGATATATTTAAACATTCGAAGAAACGTGTAAAAAAATTCACGATTAATACAATTTCGTTCTTTTAATCCAGTTTAATTCTGAAAATTCAGAAGAAAAAATAAAAATTCAAAAAATATATCGCGCATAGCAAATGCGCTGAAATGATGATGAATGGGCGGAGCCTCTAAATTCAAATCCCCATTTTCGCGGGCTCGAAAAAATGTCGAAACTTTTTTACGGCGATAATAGCAACAAACATTTTCAGAAAAAAAAATTTGCAAAAACCTCCAAAAATTACTAAAAACCATTGGCCCTTCAAAAATTTACAAATCGTTAATTGATTTTTTTTAGCCTTTAACAACTCCGGATTCTACTTCTGCCAATACCTGAAAATAATACCTGAAAAACTACAGATTTGCAGCCGGAAATAATTAAAAAGCAAAAAGAAAAATTAAAATAATGAGAAAAGGAAAAATGAAAAAAAAAACATTAAATTAAAATTGATTTCTGCAATCACCGCGCCGAAAGCTGCAGAAATAACATTTTACCTGACGACAATCCCATTTAAAAATAAAAATGTTTAGAAATATTCATTCCATTGCTAAATCGAATAATTGAAAATCGCTTGAATTTCAGAGAAAACGTAAAAAAATATCCACGAGTTACACTCATTTGACAACGGGAAAGTGCTTATGGTTTTGCTCTGAAAATTAGAAAATCAATTCTTTTTTTTTAAACTATTTTTTAAACATAATTATTTTTCTCGAAATATTCAATAATTTCATTAAAATCAACTCTATTTCCATTTCGTTGTAAAAACCTTTCTTTAAATTCCCGCGTAATATGCCCCCCGCAAGTGCGGACCTGGACAAGCGCCGCGTGCGCGTCGCGTGTCGAGAAAATTTCGAAAAACATTTATTTTTTGAATTTTAGCCTTTTTAGCGGCACACAGTGTGTTCCTTTTTACTTTTTCTTTTTTTTCACTTATTGGCGATATTTCTGCGTCGTTCTAATAATATATGTTGTACCGCGTATATCCTTGTTCCTCTGATCAATCCAGGTATTATCGCCGTAAAAAAGTTCCGACATTTTTTCGAGCCCGCGAAAATCGGGATTTGAATTTAGAGGTTCCGCCCATTTCATCATCAGAGCGCATTTGCTATGCGCGATATATTTTTATCAGAAGAAACGAAAAAAAAATAAATGACGCAAATTGATATATTTAAACATTCGAAGAAACGTGTAAAAAAATTCACGATTAATCCAATTCGTTCTTTTAATCCAGTTTAATTCTGAAAATTCAGAAGAAAAAATAAGGAGCCTCTAAATTCAAATCCCGATTTTTGCGGGCTCGAAAAAATGTCGGAACTTTTTTACGGCGATAATATTTTTTCCCGAATTATTCAATAATTTCATTAACGACAACTGTTATTTTAAATTCCCGCGTAATATGCCCGACGCAAGTGCGCACCTGGAAAAGCGCCGCGTGCGCGTCGCGTGTCGAGAAAATTTCGAAAAACATTTATTTTTTGAATTTTAGCCTTTTTAGCGGCACACAGTGTGTTCCTTTTTACTTTTTCTTTTTTTTCACTTATTGGCGATATTTCTGCGTCGTTCTAATAATATATGTTGTACCGCGTATATCCTTGTTCCTCTGATCAATCCAGGTATTATCGCCGTAAAAAAGTTCCGACATTTTTTCGAGCCCGCGAAAATCGGATTTGAATTTAGAGGTTCCGCCCATTTCATCATCAGAGCGCATTTGCTATGCGCGATATATTTTTATCAGAAGAAACGAAAAAAAAATAAATGACGCAAATTGATATATTTAAACATTCGAAGAAACGTGTAAAAAAATTCACGATTAATCCAATTTCGTTCTTTTAATCCAGTTTAATTCTGAAAATTCAGAAGAAAAAATAAGGAGCCTCTAAATTCAAATCCCGATTTTTGCGGGCTCGAAAAAATGTCGGAACTTTTTTACGGCGATAATATTTTTCCCGAATTATTCAATAATTTCATTAACGACAACTGTTATTTTAAATTCCCGCGTAATATGCCCGACGCAAGTGCGCACCTGGAAAAGCGCCGCGTGCGCGTCGCGTGTCGAGAAATTTTCGAAAAACATTTTTTTTTTGAATTTTAGCCTTTTTTAGCGGCACACAGTGTGTTCCTTTTTACTTTTTCTTTTTTTTTCACTTATTGGCGATATTTCTGCGTCGTTCTAATAATATATGTTGTACCGCGTATATCCTTGTTCCTCTGATCAATTCAGGTATTATCGTCGTAAAAAAGTTTCGACATTTTTTCGAGCCCGCGAAAATCGGGATTTGAATTTAGAGGCTCCGCCCATTCATCATCATTTCAGCGCATTTGCTATGCGCGATATATTTTTTGAATTTTTA
The DNA here is from genome assembly GCA_003052745.1 of Caenorhabditis inopinata. NCBI lineage: Eukaryota > Metazoa > Nematoda > Chromadorea > Rhabditida > Rhabditidae > Caenorhabditis > Caenorhabditis inopinata. Next base: position 3,129,636 of record AP018152.1, on the reverse strand, counting down.
TTTTTTCTTCTGAATTTTCAGAATTAAACTGGATTAAAAGAACGAAATTGTATTAATCGTGAATTTTTTTACACGTTTCTTCGAATGTTTAAATATATAAATTTGCGTCATTTATTGTTTTTTTTCGTTTCTTCTGATAAAAATATATCGCGCATAGCAAATGCGCTCTGATGATGAAATGTGCGGAGCCTCTAAATTCAAATCCCGATGTTCGCGGGCTCGAAAAAATGCCGGAACTTTTTTACGGCGATAATATATTGACATTTTCCAGAATTTTATATTTGCTTCAACTTTCTTTTAGAGCTTCTTTGAGCATCTTATCATTTTCGAAAATCCGAAATCAGATTCTTATTTGCACCCTTTTCTGTTGTTTTTCCCCCTTGGCAGCCTCTTGAGACTCTTTCGATAATAAGTTTTTAGTCATTTTTGGAGCTTTTTTCTGGATTTTTTTTCTGAAAATGTTTGTTGCTATTGTTTAAATATTTGTAAGTTGTTCTTTTCACGCGTGGCGCGCTTCAGCAATTTTTGCAAAATTTTTTTTGGATTTTTATTTTCGCTTATTAGTTAATAATAACTTAGTTAATCATAGATATGAATAGGACTGCACTTCTCGACTTGAAGTAAGCCTAAGCCTAAGCCTAAGCCTAAGCCAAAGTGTGGCCTCAAAGAAAATTTATGGGATGATCATTATGTTATGGACCGGAATCGCCAAGAAATATCCAGTCACCTAGTCATTTTCTTTTTTGTGCGTATTTTTGTTGTCTGCCAATAAAATTGCTCTAAAAATTGGCTAGTGTTATTCGAGTATATCTAATCACATTTTCAGAAAAAAAAAATCAAGAAAAAAGCTCCAAAAATGACTAAAAACCATTGACCCTCCCCCCCCCCCCTACCTTTAGCGCCCCCTTTTCTGTTGCTTTCCCCCTTGCTGCCTCTTGAGACTTTTTCGATAATAATTTTGTATAAATTTTATTTTCCTATTTATTTATTATTTCTCTTAAATAAATGGATTCTCTAGCACATACCGTTTTATGTTAATAGCACCGCTTATCAGAGAAGGGCGGAATTCCGGATTCCGGATTCTGGATTCCGCCGTTTTTTTACATTCCGTTTTCCGGATTCCGTGAAAAATATTTTTTTTCCATTTTCCAGATTCCGTGGAAAAAATTTTTTCCGTTTCCGGATTCCGTGAAAAATATTTTTTTCCATTTTCCAGATTCCGTGAAAAAAATTTTTTCCGTTTTCCGGATTCCGGATTCCGAGTTCCAAAATCCAATTCCGCCCAACTATGAGTTTTAATATTTTATTCTCAATTGTTGTGAAAAGTATACTTTTTTGATCTCCCGCAAAAATTAATGGTTAAAATTCCGGATTCCGCATTCCGCATTCCGGATTCCGTGAAAATTTTTTTTCCGTTTTCCGGATTCCGGATTCCGTGAAAATTTTTTTTCCGTTTTCCGGATATTCCGTGAAAAATTTTTTTCCCTGTTCCGGATTCCAGATTCCGTGAAAAGTGCTCCAGAAGAGAAATAAGAAATCTGGTTATTCGAGACGAAAAACAGCAAAAAGTACTTGTATTTAATGAAAATTTCTCCAGAATTGTCTGTCTAGAAGAGATTAAAATCTAGAATTCTTACTGAACTAATCGACTTGAAATTTTGTGATTTTCAGAGATACCTAAAGTGCTCGCGGAGCCATTTGCTCCGCAATGCCTAGCTTGTTGAATAGCTGCATTGGCAGCTGCATAGCAAGTATGACGCTATATTTTTGGAGTTTTTCGGGCTAGAATTCTGATTGGCTCACGGTCAACTGTTGAATGAGCCGCCCGTTTCGGCGGAATCCGGAATTCCGCCCTACTCTGCAGAGTAGGGCGGAATTGGATTTTGGGAACTCGGAATCCGGAATCCGGAATCCGGAATTCCGCCCTTCTCTGCATAGTAGGGCGGAATTGGATTTTGGGAACTCGGAATCCGGAAAACGGAAATTGTTTTCACGGAATCTGGAATCCTGAATCCGGAATTCCGCCCTTCTCTGCAGAGTAGGGCGGAATTGGATTTTGAGAACTCGGAATCCGGAAAACGGAAAACAATTTTTTCACGGAATCTGGAATCCGGAATCCGGAATTCCGCCCTTCTCTGGTGGCCCCCCTACATTTGCTCCATAGAATTGAAGGAGCGCACTCCATTTAAAAGGTCATCTGATTCACTGCACGCCGAGCGCAGTTTCCTTGTGCAGCTGTTGTTCAGCGCCTTCTCGTGTCCCCGGAAACTCAAAATGGCGCAGCTGCATGGCACATGTGACATTATATCTTTGAAATTGATTTCAGCTCTCGTTCTTCTGACATTTCAGAGTGCACACAGCGGAGCCGGGGGGGGGGCGGTGGACAATCTTTTAATAGCAATGACGCTATTAGTGAATGAGCAGCCAACAATGGAAGAGCTCAGAGCTTCAAGGATAGTCATTTGGGGACACGGCAAGTTGCCGTGAGCTTGCCCAACATTCTCAGGGTAACATGTTGGGCATTTGTGCAGTGTCAGCTTCCCATCTAGAAATTTCAAGAAGTGAGAATGTGCTCCAGCTCATCTGGACAGAAAGTTTGCGCGCATTTCTCTAAAAGAGAGCATTCATGGATGCGGACTACGGTTTAGGCTTAGGCTTAGGCTTAGGCTTAGGCTTAGGCTGAGGCTTAGGCTTAGGCTTAGGCTTAGGCTTAGGCTTAGGCTTAGTCTTAGGCTAAGGCTTAGAAATAGGCTTAGAAGTCGGCTTTTGCTTAGGCTTAAGCTAATGCTTAGGCTTAGGCTTAGGCTTAGTCTTAGGCTTAGGCTTAGGCTTACGCTTAGGCTTAGGCTTAGGCTTATGCTAATGCTTAGGCTTATGCTTAGGCTTAGGCTTACGCTGAGGCTTAGGCTAAGGCTTATGCTAATGCTTAGGCTTAGGCTTAGGCTTAGGCTTGAAGAAGGAAACCTAAGACATTCTGAAAATGCTGAAAATCGTTGATCAATGAGAACTAATTCAATTCAAAGAGCCATGGAAAAATCCAGAAAATTCAAAGTCTCTAAACTTCTTGAATTCCAGCCATTTCCGCGTCGGTGTTGCTCGCCCGTTGGAGCATTCAGAATGACCGAGCGGGGAGCACTAAGTGGGGGGGGGCACGTCGTTCTGAAATTGGCAATTCGATTACCATCGTCACTCAATATTGAAAGAGTGTTATGACGTGTTCTTTGCTGGAGCCGCGTCGGAGAGCTTTCTGAGGCGAACTCTGAAATTCTGAAATTCTGAGCACTCACATAGTGCAATACGCCGAGCCGAGTGGAATATTAGGAATGCAAGACGAACGAAGACGAGAGGAAAGACGAAATTCGTCTTGTCCTCTTTCGTCTTGCGTCTTCATTGTCTTTGTCTTAAATCGTCAATTAAAAATGCCTATCTTTGCGTCAGACGAATTAAAGACGAAGACGAAGACGAGACGAGACAGTCTTATTTCGTCTTTCGTGGAAGCCCTACGCCCGCAAGTAGCCCACTTTTTCTCCAATATTTTGACATTTATAAGCCAAATTTTCTATTGAATCAACCCTAAAAGCCTTAATTTTCTCCCATATGATTCATGCCCAAAGCTCCGCCCAACAGTTGGTCTAAATCCTCCCGTACCTACCACTAAGGCTTCCACGAAAAAAAAATTCGTCTCGTCTTCGTTCGTCTTGCGTTCGTCTTACGCCGTCAATTCAAATACAATGCCTATCTCTGTGTCAGAACGAATTCAAGACGAAAGCGAGACGAGACAAGACGGTCTTATTTCGTCTTTCAGTTCGTCTTGCATTTGTTTTGCGTCGTCTATCAAAATGCATATGTGCTAACACAATACCTACCTCTGAGTCAGACGAATTCAAGACGAAGACGAGACGATCATATTTCGTTTTTCTTGGAATCTTTTGTCTCGTCTTCGTTTGTCTTGCATTCGTCTTCCGTCGTCAATTAAAATACAATGTCTACCTCTGAGTCAGACGAATTCAAGACGAAGACGAAGACGAGACGAGACTGTCTTATTTCGTCTTTTGTGGAAGATTTTCGTCTCGTCTTCGTTCGTCTTGCATTCGTCTTGCATTTGCCTTGTGGCGTCAATTAAAATGCATGTGTACCAGCACCAATATATGCGCCAGACGAATTGAAGACGAATGCGAGACGAGACGAGCCGATCTTATTTTGTTTTTCTTGGAATACTTTCGTCTTGTTTTCGTTCGTCTTGCATTCGTCTTGCATTCGTCTTACATCGTCAATTAAAAATGTCTATCTTTGCGACAGACTAATTCAAGACGAAGACGAAGATGAGACGAGACGGTCTTATTTCGTTTTTCTTGGAATTCTTTCGTCTCGTGTTTGTTTGTCTTGCATTTGCCTTGCATTCGTCTTACTTCGTCAATTAAAACACAATGTCTACCTCTGAGTCAGACGAATTTAAGACGAATTCAAGCCGAATTCAAGACGAATTCAAGACAAAGGTGAGACGAGACGATCTTATTTCGTCTTCCGTGGATGACTTTCGTCTTTCAGTTCGTTTTGCGCACTTATGTATATGTGCCAACACAATACCTACCTCTGAGTCAGACGAATTCAAGACGAAGACGAGACGAGATGATCTTATCTCGTTTTTCTTGGAATCCTTTCGTCTCATTTTCGTTCGTCTTTCAGTTCGTCTTGCATTCGTCTTGTGGCGTCAATTAAAATGCATGTGTAACAGCAGCAATGCGTCAGACGAATTGAAGACGAAAGCGAGACTTATTTGGTCTTCAAGACTTATTTGGTCTTTCGTCTCGTTTTCGTTCGTTGTTCAGTTTGTCTTGCGTTCGTCTTGCGTCATCAATTAAAATACAATGTCCATCTCTGCGTCAGACGAATTCTAGACGATGACAAAGACGAGACGAGACGGTCTTATTTCGTCTTCCGTGGAACCCTTACCTACCACTATCAAGAATTCTTGAATATCTGAAATTCAAGAAACTTCAGAATCCAGTGCTGAAATTAGTGTTTTCAGCTTGCAAAAGGTGCATGAAATTTAATAAATGCTTTTTCCTTGACAACGTTTTCTTGAATAAACGTGCTCAATTGAAAGTTTTAAATCTGAGCAACGTTTTCAGTTATCCACGTGCTCCGAAGCTCCAGAAGAATGAATTTTTCCGCGTGGGATCAGAAGCAGACGTTCTCCTATTTCGAGGATCCAATTCTGATAGATTGCAGTACAAAGTACAATAATTTAATCGAAATTTCAATGTACGTCGCGTCGTGCTCATATCTGATTCCGGGTATTATGCTCCATTTGCTCATTCTCAAAACTATATTGCTCACACATCGAAAATCGTTTGCTCACAATTCGTTCTTCCGAATCTTCACCACGGATTCTGTGACGGTGAGTTCTTTTGAAAGCGCACGTAGCGCCCCCCCCCCCCCTCCACGAGAGCACAACAGATGTGCACCAGAGTAGGGCGGAATCGGATTTTGGGAACTCGGAATCCGGAAAACGGAAAAAAATTTTTTTTCACGGAATCCAGAATCCGGAAAACGGAATGAAAAAAAAGCGGCGGAATTCGGAATGCGGAATGCGGAATCCGGAATTTTAACCATTAATTTTTGCGGGAGTTCAAAAAAGTATACTTTTCACAACAATTGAGAATAAAGTATAAAAACTCATAGTTGGGCGGAATTGGATTTTGGGAACTCGGAATCCGGAAAACGGAAAACGGAAAAAAAAAATTTTTTTCACGGAATCCGGAATTCAGTCTTCCAAACAAACATAGGCTCACCAGTATTTTTTTCAATTTTTCAAAGGAAAATCCTTTTTTTTTTAAACTTAACCTAGATAATTCAGTTTTTCAAATAAAAATAGGTTCACCCAAATTTTTCACTTTTTAAAGGGTAAAACCATTGTTTTTAGAGCTTAACCTAAAAGCAGATAACTCAGTTTTCCAAATAAACATAGGTTCACTCACATTTCTTTATTTTTTCAAGGAAAAAACCTTTGTTTTTAGCTTAACCTAAGAGCAGATAATTCAGTTTTCCAAATAAACATAGGCTCACTTCTTTTTTTTTACTTTTTTCAAGGGAAAATCCTTTTTTTTTAAACTTAACCTAAAACGAGATAATTCTGTCTTCCAAATAAACATAGGTTCACTTACATTTTTTTCATTTTTTCAAGAAAAAATCTTTGTTTTAAGCTTAACCTAAAGTTGGATTATTTATTTCTCCAAATAAAAATAGGTTCACCCAAATTTTTCTCTTTTTTCAAGGGAAAATCCTTTTTTTTTAACTTAACCTAAAGCTAAATTATTCAAATTTCCAGATAAACATAGGCTCACCAGTATTTTTTTCAATTTTTCAAAGGAAAATCCTTTTTTTTTAAACTTAACCTAAAAGCAGATAACTCAGTTTTCCAAATAAACATAGGTTCACTCACATTTCTTCATTTTTTAAAGGGTAAAACCATTGTTTTTAAAGCTTAACTTAAAACGAGATAATTCAATCTTCCAAATAAACATAGGCTCACCAAAATTTTTTCGTTTTTTCAAGAAAAAATCTTTGTTTTAAGCTCAACCTAAAGCTAGATTATTTATTTCTCCAAATAAACGTAGGCTCACTTCTTTTTTTTTACTTTTTTCAAGGGAAAATCCTTTTTTTTTAAACTTAACCTAAAACGAGATAATTCTGTCTTCCAAATAAACATAGGTTCACTTACATTTTTTTTGATTTATTTCGTTAAAAAAAATGAAAAAATATGGGTGCGCCTATATTTATTTGGAGAACTGTTTCATCCAATAAGCCACGTGGTTCCGGCTTATCCACCGCCAAACAATCTGAAATTTATGCTAAAGGAATATCAAGATTTTTGCGATCAGTCGGCAGCTAGGAAGGAATCTCAAAACTGTCCCAACCAATCCACCAAAATGAAAAGCGCGCACTGTATTTAATACTGTAATGGAGGCTGCCATTTGGTCTCGTCTTCGTCTTCGCCTTCGTCTTGAATTCGTCCACTTTGCGTTAGTCTTGACGAAAGACGAGAAAAAAGACAAAAGACTTTTTGCCTTCGTCTTTGGTGGAAGCCTTACCTTGTAGTTCATCTAAAGGAAACGACGTTATCTCCATTGATCCAGATAAACATAGGCTCACTCAAATTTTTTGATTTATCTCGCTTAAAAATTGAAAAAATATGGGTGAGCCTATGTTTATTTGGAGGACAATTGACTCAGGGAAGACTCAAGAGCCGAATAAAGTGTCGTATTCGAATAAAACGGTTTACCTGAAGATTTTCTGAAACACCTGAACGAACTGCATTCGCCGATTTGCTTTATTTTGCTCAGAAAATCCAGAGCCACCAAAAGTTTCAGTGGAATCTGAAAATTTCAGAATCTCTGGGCTGGATAAATCTTAATCTCAGCTAATTTGAGCCTCCAATTCCATGGAGCAAGTGTCCAAAGTCCAGGTTTCTGAAACAGTTTCCGGCTCTTTTAACACTAGAGTTGGCCGTGAGCCAATCGGAATTCCAGCTCGAAAAACCTCAAAATTATAGCGTCATACTTCAGCTGCAAATATTTGTAGCAACAAGCTAGAAATGAGCAATACTGCTCTCCCGTTCCCTTTAATTATAGGCTCTCCCCCCCCCCCGTTGGCTCTTTTTGGAATGCTCTCACCAAACGAGCCATTCAAAGAATCTGGAGCTCTTGCACACAAAGTTTTCAGTTTTCAATTTTCAGAGCGTCCTCCTGCTGCTCTGGGACGTTCTGTTCATTCGACTCGGGATATTCGTTCCGCCGATTTGCCCTATCCTGAGCCCGTTGTTCTCTGAGCCATCTCTGTTTCTCAAGGTGTTTTACTGGACGTACAATCAAGCGAGAATGACGAAGTCGGTGGCGCAGATCTTGATGGTGGCCAACCGAATGTGCTGCGTGTGGTCACCAGTGGCATATGACAAGGTGTTGTAATGATTGTGCAGGAAAGACGAAATAGGACCGTCTTGTCTCGTCTTCGTCTTTGTCTTTGTCTTGAATTCGTCTGACACAGAGATTGAGATTTTTGATTGGCGACGTAAGACGAATGCAAGACGAATTTAAAGACGAACGAAGACGAGACAAAAGGATTTCACGAAAGACGAAATAAGACCGTCTTGTCTCGTCTTCGTCTTCATCTTGAATTCGTCTGACGCAAAGATAGACATTTTTAATTGACAATGACGCAAGACGAATGAAAGACGAATTGAAAGACGAGACAAAAGGATTTCACGAAAGACGAAATAAAACCGTTTCGTCCCGTCTTCGTCTTTGTCTTGAATTTGTCTGACGCAGAGATAGACATTTTTGATTGACGCTGTAAGACAAATGCAAGACGAATTGAAAGACGAGACAAAAAGATTTCACGAAAGACGAAATAAGACCGTGTTGTCTCGTCTCGTCTTCGTCTTGAATTCGTCTGGCGCAAAGATAGACTTTTTTAAATGACGACAAGGCAAGACGAATGCAAGACGAATTGAAAAACGAAGCAAAAAGATTTCACGAAAGACGAAATAAGACCGTCTTGTCTCCTCTTCGTCTTCATCTTGAATTCGTCTGACGCAGAGATTGGCATTTTTCATTGACGACAAGGCAAGACGAATGCAAGACGAATTGAAAAACGAGACAAAAGGATTTCACGAAAGACGAAATAAGACTGTTTCGTCTTCGTCTTGAATTCGTCTGACGCAAAGATAGACATTTTTAATTGACAATGACGCCAGACGAATGAAAGACGAATTGAAAGACGAGACAAAAGGATTCCACGAAAGACGAAATAAAACCGTTTCGTCTCGTCTTCGTCTTTGTCTTGAATTCGTCTGACGCAGAGATAGACATTTTTAATTGACGACGTAAGGCGAATGCAAGACGAATTCAAAGGCGAGACAAAAGGATTCCACGAAAGACAAAATAAGACCGTCTTGTCTCGTCTCGTCTTCGTCTTGAATTCGTCTGACCCAGAAAGAAACACTTTCAATTGGACGCAAAACGAATGCAAGACGAATTGAAAGACGAGACAAAAAGATTTCACGAAAGACGAAATAAGACCGTCTTGTCTCGTCTTCGTCTTCATCTTGAAGTCGTCTGACGCAGAGATAGACATTTTTAATTGACAATGATGCAAGACGAATGCAAGACGAAGTGAAAGACAAGACAAAAAGATTTCACGAAAGACGAAATAAGACTGTTTCGTCTTCGTCTTGAATTCGCCTTGAATTCGTCTGACGCAGACACAGACATTTTTGATTGACGACGTAAGGCGAATGCAAGACGAATCGAAAGACGAGGCAACGAGATTCCACGAAAGACGAAATAAGATCGTCTCGTCTCGTCTTCGTCTTTGTCTTGAATTCGTCTGGGGCAGAGACAGACATTTTTAATTGATAATGACGCAAGACGAATGCAAGACGAAGTGAAAGACAAGACAAAAAGATTTCACGAAAGACGAAACAAGACTGTCTCGTCTCGTCTCGTCTTCGTCTTAAATTCGTCTGACGCAAAGATAGACATTTTTAATTGACGACGAGGCAAGACGAATGCAAGACGAACTAAAAGCGGATTTGCTCCCAATTCCTAAACACCTTGAATTACAGTATTGGAATAAGTTCTCAGCGGTGACGGTGCTCCTGATTCTTGTCCTACCATTCGCCGGCACGTGGAACTTGCTGCTCTCCCGAATGCTCCTATTTCCGTATCGCGGCGGATTCAATACCACATATTTCAAATACGTCGAATGGGTACGTTGATTTGCCGATTTCCCCGCCCCCCCCCCTCCACTCTAAGTCAATGTGCTCCAGGCGTCGTTGTCAATGTTCCAATCGATTTTTATTCTCACTGCTCTTCTCTTCACGATCGTTTGCACCTCGGCTTCTCTGTACAAATTGTGCATTCTTCCGGATCGAATTAAGAAAGCTGAAAAGTCGCTTTGCCTCGCTTCAATCTTCTATTCCATTGCATTCCTCATTGTGGCCGCTTCACAGGTACCCCCCCCCCCCGCCCCCCGAGAAGGCCGGAATTCCGCATTCCGCATTCCGAATTCCGCCGTTTTTTACATTCCGTTTTCCGGATTCCGGATTCCGTGAAAAAATGTTTTTTTTCGTTTTCCGGATTCCGGATTCCGTGAAAAAATGTTCTTTTTCGTTTTCCGGATTCCGGATTCCGTGAAAAATTTTTTGTTCCGTTTTCCGGATTCCGGATTCCAGATTCCGTGAAAAAATGTTTTTTCCGTTTTCCGTTTTCCGGATTCCAGATTCCGTGAAAAACTGTTTTTTCCGTTTTCCGGATTCCAGATTCCGTGAAAAAAAATTTTTTCCGTTTTCCGGATTCCTGATTCCATGAAAAAATATTTTTCCGTTTTCCGGATTTCAGATTAAGTGAAAAATGTTTTTTTTTTCCGTTTTCCGGATTCCAGATTCCGTGAAAAAATATTTTTTCCGTTTTCCGGATTCCAGATTCCGTGAAAAAGTGTTTCTTTCCGTTTTTCTGATTCCAGATTCTGTGAAAAAATATTTTTTCCGTTTTCCGTTTTCCGTCTTCCGGATTCCGAGTTCCTCTGGAATCTGTTGATACTATCTTCTTGCAGCTGATGTTTGCATTCTGCACAAAGTGTCTGGAAATCGGCTTCCTAGTCTTATTCCAGTTTCTCGCATTCGATATTCTGACAGTCGGGTTCGTGAGTGATGCTCATTGAGCAACTCAGCTCATTCATATTTTTCATTCAGATCATCAGTGATTGTACTGCTCACAAGCTCGCAGCTCTCATCGCGAATCGCCGTGTTTCGGAAGCTGAGGAAATCAGAATCCGCCACAAATGACCCTGCCAGAATCTTCACGGCAGTCCACGTGTCCGTGTCCTTCTAATAGAGTTTGTGCATTTTGAATGCTCCAATTCCTTCACGAGTGCTCAGTACAAATTATTTCGATTTTTGAGATTTTTAATGAAGAAAAAAGGCTATGAATCAACGGAATTTCACGGAAAAATCAATGATCAATCAATAGCAATCAATAGCAATCAATAAAACGCTACATTGGCTGCAGTTAGCTTGATTCGTCTTGAATTCGTCTTACGTCTTACGCAGTGTGTGTTGACCACTTTTTTTTATTGCGTAAGACGAACTGCAAGACGAACTGAAAGACGACTTTTTGTCTTTCTTCGCAGTGCCAGACCTATTGCTTTGAAACTGAAATTTAGCGCGTAAGGCGTCTCGTCTAGTCTTCTTTTTCGTCTAGTCTTCGTCTTACGCAGTGTGTGTTGACCACTTTTTTATTGCGTAAGACGAATGCAAGACGAACTGAAAGACGACTTTTTGTCTTTCTTCGCAGTGCCAGACCTATTGCTTTGAAACTGAAATTTAGAGCGGAAGGCGAACTCGTCTCGTCTTCTTTTTCGTCTTGAATTCGTCTTACGCAGTGTGTGTTGACCACTTTTTTTGATTGCGTAAGACGAATGCAAGACGAATTTTTGTCTTCGTCTTTTGCCTGGTGGAGAGCTGAGTTTCGGGATACTTTTGAAATTTCTGGAAATTCGAATTGATATTCCGGTTTAGACCAGAATGCGACTCGGATTACGGTAGTTTAAAGGCGCAGTCATGAAAAATTTGTTCTGTGTCTCGAGCGGACTTTTTTTTTTCATTTTTCTCAATTTTTTTACTCTTAAAACGCCGATTTACAGCATTAAAATAAAAAAATAAAATATTAATTTCAAAAACATAATTCCAAAAAAAAATAAAATAAAAAATAAGTTACGGTATTTTAAAGGCGCATGCCTAAAAACTTCATTGTGTCCCGAGCAGAGTCGTTTTACATTTTTAATTTTCACTCAATTTCTGTCGGAAAAAAACTTGTTTTAACGGCTGAATATAGAAAAATAGGGTTATTTATTTCGAAAATAAACGAAAATATAAAATATTAATTTTAAAAAATTTTTTTTTTTAAAGTCAAAAAATGTTAAATCGTAATTTCATTGCTATAATCTATAAAAAATCGAAAAATGACTATTTAATGAGAAGAATTCAAAAACTAATTGAACAAACAAAAATAAACAAAAATTAAACAAAAATCAAAAAGAAAATTAAATTGAGAATTTTATACAGTGCTCCACATAATTTTAAGTTCACCCCCAAAAATCTCAAAATTTCGATTTTCTGTAATTTCTCATTATTTATTATATTTGATATGGAAATACCTTTAAAAAATACAATTATGGGTCCTGGAGCGAAAATAGAATAAAACTGAGCAATCGAGAAATTCGACATTTTTCGAAAAATGGGTGTTTTTCCACATAATGATACGTTCACTTATTATCGCCGTAAAAAAGTTTCGACATTTTTTCGAGCCCGCGAAAATCGGGATTTGAATTTAGAGGCTCCGCCCATTTCATCATCAGAGCGCATTTGAATTTTTATTTTTTGTTTCTGAATTTTCAGAATTAAACTGGATTAAAAGAACGAAATTGTATTAATCGTGCATTTTTTTTGTTTAAATATATCAATTTGCGTCATTTATTTTTTTTTTCGTTTCTTCTGATAAAAATATATCGCGCATAGCAAATGCGCTCTGATGATGAAATGGGCGGAGCCTCTAAATTCAAATCCCGATTTTCGCGGGCTCGAAAGAATGTCGGAACTTTTTTACGGCGATAATAAGTGAACGTGTGTCCCGAGCAGAATCGTTTTACATTTTTAATTTTCACTAAATGTCTTTCGGAAAAAACTGCGTTTTAACGGCTGAATATAGAAGTAGTGGGTTATTTATTTCGAAAATAAACGAAAAAATTAAATATTAAAAAAAAATTCAAAAAAAAAAAACGTCAAAAAATTTGAATTTGTAATTTCATTACTATAATCTATAAAAAATCGAAAAATGACTCTTCAATGAGAAGAATTCAAAAACTAATTAAACAAACAAAAATAAACAAAAATTAAACAAAAATCAAAAAAAAAACAAAAAGAAAATTAAATTGAGAATTTTATACAGTGCTCCACATAATTTTACGTTCACCCCCAAAAATCTCAAAATTTCGATTTTCTGTAATTCCTAATTATTTATCATATATGATATAAAAATACCTTTAAAAAATACAATTATGGGTCCTGGAGCGAAAATAAAATAAAGCTGAGCAATCGGGAAATTCGACATTTTTCGAAAAATTGGGTTTTTTTCCACATAATGATACGTTCACTTATTATCGCCGTAAAAAAGTTTCGACATTTTTTCGAGCCCGCGAAAATCGGCATTTGAATTTAGATGCTCCTTATTTTTTCTTCTGAATTTTCAGAATTAAACTGGATATTAAAAGAACGAAATTGTATTAATCGTGAATTTTTTTACACGTTTCTTCGAATGTTTAAATATATCAATTTGCGTCATTTATTTATTTTTTTTCGTTTCTTCTAATAAAAATATATCGCGCATAGCAAATGCGCTCTGATGATGAAATGGGCGGAGCCTCTAAATTCAAATCCCGATTTTCGCGGGCTCGAAAAAATGTCGGAACTTTTTTACGGCGATAATATATTTTTTGTCATTTTTTGAACTTTAAACTTGGTTTTAATCTGTTTACTTATCGTTTTTCTGCTTTTAGAAGACAGTTTTCACGTATTTTTTTGGATTTTAATTACATTTTCAGTTTTTATCGATAATAAAGCGGTTTTCAGATTGCTAATCGAAAAACTCGTGAAAATTGCTTTCATTCAAAAAAAAAAAAAAAAAGATCAGAATCCAAACAGATTTTTGAACTTCTCGTACATTACTGGAACAGATGGAACCTGCTGATTCTTCGAAATCTCCTCTCGCCTCACATGATTCTTCGCAAACTCGTCGTCCTTCGTCTCGGGCGGCGGCGGGTCGAATCCAACAAGGCCGTGCTGGCCGGTCAACTTCGTATCCGCCTTCTTCATCCTTCGTACCAGACAGATTTTGCAGCGTGGCATTCCGTTTTTCTGAAACATCAATGAATGCGTCAAATGGATGTTGGCTACCAGCCAACCTCTCTCGTTTTTACCACCGTCAACTCGACATCCAGCCGACCGCTTGAGGCCAGCAACTTCTCAATGTCAATGACGAGCTCCTCCAGGAATTTGAGCTCCATTTCAAATCTTTTCGAGAACTCCACCCGTTTGTATTGTGTCGAACCGGGACCGGGGAGATGCATTTCCTCGCACAAATCAAAATCCGACACGAATACGGCCTGCACCGGCGTCTCCACATCGGTGGTCACAAACTTCATCGGAGTGATTTGAGGGCCAATGTACGTGTATTCCTACAAGTGTTTTTGGGGGAATGATGCAATTGCTTTAATTTCAGTGAAAACTGTGTCAGAAGTACGACTTCTACGAAAGACGAAATAAGACCGTCTCCTCGTCTCGTCTTGAATTCGTCTGACGCAGAAATAGGCTTAATTGACGACGTAAGACGAACGAAGATGAGACGAAAGGATTCCACGAAAGACGAAATAAGACCGTGTTGTCTCGTCTCGACTTCGTCTTGAATTCATCTGCCGCAGAGATAGACATTTTTAATTAACGACGTAAGACGAATGCAAGACGAATTGAAAGACGAGGTAAAAAGATTCCACGAAAAACGAAATAAAACCGTCTCCTCGTCTCGTCTTGAATTTGTCTGACGCAGTGTGTTGGCCACTTTTTTATTGCGTAAGACGAATTCAAGACGAACGAAGACGCCGTTTTATCTTCGTCCTTCGTGGAAGCCTCACACTGAAGACGTAATGAATGTCGCAACGAAGTTCCGAAATTCCGAAAATCCGAAAATGCGGAACCGAGACGAGAAGAGAAGTCTCATATAGAAAGCTTCCACCAAAGACGAAATCAGACCGTCTTTGTCTTGAATTCGTCTGACGCTGTAAGTTGACAACTTTTAAATTTCGTAAGACGAATTCAAGACGAACTGCAAGACGAACAAAGACGACTCTTTGTTTACGTCTTTCAGTGAAAACTGTGTCAGAAGTAAAGCTTCCACGAAAGACGAAATAAGACCGTCTCCTCGTCTCGTCTTGAATTCGTCTGACGCAGTGTGTTGACAACTTTTTTATTGCGTAAGACGAACTGCAAGACGAGACGAAAGACGACTTTTTGTTTACGTCTTTCGGGGAAGCCTTACACTGTAGACGTAATGAATGTCGCAACGAAGTTCCGAAATTCCGAAAATGCGGAACCGAGACGAGAAGAGAGGTCACTTCCACAAAAGACGAAATAAGACCGTCTTCGTCTCGTCTTGAATTCGTTTGACGCAGTGTGTTGACAACTTTTTTATTGCGGAAGACGAATGCAAGACGAACTGCAAGACGAGACGAGAGACGAACGAATACGAGACGAAAGGAATCCACGAAAGACGGAATAAGGCCGTTTTGTATTGTCTTCGCTTTCGTCTTCAATTCGTGTCGACGTTGCAGCGTGCCGACGTTGGCAAGTCTTTCCGCGACCGACCATGGCCGCCAGAATTCTAGGCCATCAACGCTCACCTGACAGTTTTTCTCAAACTCGTCCACATTTTCCTGTTCTGATATAGTGCCCATGGAGTGCGTGTCGTTAGTTTTGTCGTACGCAGACACCAAATCGGCGTCGTAGTCCACGACCTTCTCTTTCAGAATTTTGACGGCTCTTTTAGACATGATCTTTCGTCTTTTGCGATGCGACAAGGATGTAGCTGCATCTATGGACACCTACAACAACCATTCAGTTATTGCGTCGGTCGCTCTCTCCAGAATCATCTCACCGCAGTGCTCATCTCTTCGAAACACTCCTGTTGCCTCTCTTTTCGCATGTTATCCGTCAAATTCACCGTTTTCCGAATCACCAGCTTCTTCCTTCTCGCCATCTTTTCGATTCAATTTGCAATTTTCTAATCGTTTCTCATAGGAATGACTTGGCCAAGTCTATTCGTGACGTTTAATCGTTTCACGTGCATTTTGCCGCAAAACTTTCGTAAATGATTGGCCGCAAGTTTGAAGAATTTGGAAACCGTTGCTGGTGAGCAGTGTGTCGTTTCGAAAGCATTTCGGGAACATTTTCTCGTTGATTTCTCGAAACATTTCCGAAAAATCAACGAGAAACACTTCTCGAGAAATTCTCGAAAAAAAAATTTCGATAAAAAATAATAATAAGCTATTATCGCCGTAAAAAAGTTCCGACATTTTTTCGAGCCCGCGAAAATCGGGATTTGAATTTAGAGGCTCCGCCCATTTCATCATCAGAGCGCATTTGCTATGCGCGATATATTTTTATCAGAAGAAACAAAAAAAAATAAATGACGCAAATTGATATATTTAAACATTCGAAGAAACGTTAAAAAAAATTCACGATTAATACAATTTCGTTCTTTTAATCCAGTTTAATTCTGCAAATTCAGAAGAAAAAATAAAAATTCAAAAAATATATCGCGCATAGCAAATGCGCTCTGATGATGAAATGGGCGAAGCCCCTAATTCAAATCCCGATTTTCGCGGGCTCGAAAAAATGTCGGAACTTTTTTACGGCGATAATAGTTCCAACGACACTCCGAAATAACGCAAAACGCGTTGTTTATCGTACTTCCATTCAAATCATTTTTCGCGATTTCTTGAGAAATTTCCGAAAAAAATTTCGAGAATTTCGCGAAAAATTCTCGAGAAATCAACGAGAAACACTTCTCGAGAAATTCTCGAAAAAAAAATTTCGATAAAAAATAATAATAAGCTATTATCGCCGTAAAAAAGTTCCGACATTTTTTCGAGCCCGCGAAAATCGGGATTTGAATTTAGAGGCTCCGCCCATTTTATCATCAGAGCGCATTTGCTATGCGCGATATATTTTTATCAGAAGAAACGAAAAAAAAGGAATAAATGACGCAAATTGATATATTTAAACATTCGAAGAAACGTGTAAAAAAATTCACGATTAATACAATTTCGTTCTTTTAATCCAGTTTAATTCTGAAAATTCAGAAGAAAAAATAAAAATTCAAAAAATATATCGCGCATAGCAAATGCGCTCTGATGATGAAATGGGCGAAGCCCCAAATTCAAATCCCGATTTTCGCGGGCTCGAAAAAATGTCGGAACTTCTTTACGGCGATAATAGTTCGAACGACACTCCGAAATAACGCAAAGCGCGTTGTTCATCGTACTTCCATTCAAATCATTTTTCGCGATTTCTTGAGAAATTTCCGAAAAAAATTTCGAGAAATTCGCGAAAAATTCTCGAGAAATCAACGAGAAAAATTTCTCGAGAATTTTTCGAAAAACGCATTTTTCGAAACGGCACACTGCTGGTGAGCACTTTATCTGATCGAATCCCTGATCCACCGCGGGGACCTTCTGTGCAGTAAGGCTTCCACGAAAGACGAAACAAATCGGTCGTCTTTCGTCTCCTCTTTGTTCGTCTTGCGTTCGTCTTACATACTTACTTGGATTCTTGGATACTTGGACGCCCGGTAGTCGGCAGGGGATGTTCTCAGCGCCGGGCACACGTCTCTTTCCATTTGTTTCGGTCCTGTGCGGCTTGGGACCAGTTGCCGTCGTCGATTGAAATACATGTGTATCAATCCCGGCGTCAGACGAATTCAAGACGAGACGAGACGGTCTTATTTCGTCTTTCGTGGAAGCGATTCGAACATTGTTAATGTTAAAAACTATAATCTTTGTTGTTGTTGTTTAATAAACATTTTGGTTGATTTTCAGAAAAAAAATCGTTCGATTTTAAGTTATTACACCGCCCTGAATGCGGCGCTATATTTTTTTTCCACCCTGGCTTTTAAATATTGCAACGCATTGAAATGATCGTATTTCAAAAAAAAAAAAAACAGAAATCGATTTAATTCAACAAAATATTAATTCCTGGGTATGAGAACAGATAACAAAAGAAATTATTCGATTCCGCCACATTTTGCTGGAATGACAGCTCAAAGACGTCTGGGGTACGCGTCGACTTTTACATCCTGAGGAGTTCTAACACTGACTGGTCTTCCTCTTCTGGCTCTGTCCTCGAAACGTTTGATTGTTCTGTGAACCGTTGATCTTGCGATTCCAAGCCGATTTGCGATCTGTAAAGCTGAATAATGGAGAAGCGATGAACACTAGGCTTCACCATCGCGCTGAAAAACAACTAATCATTCTGAAACTTGGCAAAACGAATAATGAATAAATAATGAACAAAATTTTGAATTATTAGTGCGCGCAAAATGCGTCAGCAGCTTGCGCCATGGCGCCAAACTTGTATGGAAAATTTGGCTTATAAATGCCAAAATAATGGGGGAAAAGTGGGCTATTTCCGTGAATAAGGCTTCCAAGTATCCAAGTAAGTACTTACTTTTTGCCAAATGTCCGAGGCCCCCGCTCGAGTCATTATTACATTTCCCGGGTACACTCCTCTGGCTATTTCGTTCCGCGTTATTTTCGTATATTACATTTTGCTTTTTGTTAGAGAAAAAAAGATATATATATATATACATATATATATATATATCAAAATAATGACTATAGTAATTAATAAGACATAAATATTAATCACGCTTGAGGAGAAACACGAGTGAAAAAAGGTGAGAAGAAGGGAAAATAATCAAAAACAAGGAAATCGTGTCACCAAAGCTTTTTCAGCTGCTCAAAATGAGCGTCGGCCTGGGAACAACGATGGGGAAACCGTTGCTCGACATACTCCAATGCGTGCGTTCGGTGATTCAGACGGCACGGAATAATGCGAAAAAGTCTTCTGAACCAGTTCGGCTTAACGATAAATACAGCAACGCTGATGAGCAATGGATTTCTGAAAATCAGAAAACATCGGAATCTAGCGGCGGCGACTATTATTGCGGTTTTTAAGAATAATTGAAGGAGTTTCAGTTTTTCTTTGAAATTTTTTGAAATTTTCTTCAACCAAACTGCTCCAGAGAAACTATAAATGCTCAGAAAAACAAATCATTACGGATTTTTTTAAAGAAAAATTTTAATAATTGATCATCTCCAATTAGGAATTATTGATTGAATACAAAGGGAAATACTCACACGTGTATCAACTTCTCCATTGCGAAGAACACCAGGACCGTGTTATCTGAAGACAGCAAATCAATGTCTGCTAGGAGTATAGTCACAGACACAATTATTATCATTATAGCCACTTGTATGACGAGAATGTGCACAATCTGAAACAAATGAAAAAAAATTGATTCTGATTTTCATCATCCATCCACGTGACATACCTTAAAGGATTGAACATTCTCTGTTAGCTGAAACTTCACAGACAAACTATAAAAATTGACGTTCTGCTCGCATTGCTGTTCGAAATACTTTGTTTGGTGCTTGATGTAGTGCATTACCTGAAATTTCAGATTTTTAAGATCAAGATGCATTTCAGTGTGAAGAACCCACGAAAAAGGAAGCAACTTGTAGAGTTGCGGATGTGATCGCCACAATGAACACACCGACGAATTGATAGGTTACTGCAACAGCTGCGAGTGTCGCGAGCACCTCCGCCATTATGACAAGTGAAGCTGATATGTAAACTCTCGACTTTTTTTCGTAGTCTCTGAAATTAAATATGAATACACAATGTGCATACATCTAGGTGTGTCGCATAGCGCTGTTTCCACCGACTAAGTACCTCCGTGTTTCTAATTAACTATAGGGTGGGGATTAAATACAGCGCCGCATTCAGGACGGGCTAATAACTTAAAATCGAAAGATTTTCTTCTGAAAATCGACAAAAATTCTAGCATTAACAGTGTTTGAATCTTCCTTTGATGACTGCTTGAAGTCTTTTCGGGAAAAAGAGTCGACGACGACACGGAGGTAGTCAACGTCTAAATTTTTCCATGCATCTTCAGCGCTTCCAACTTCGTATAATTTTTCGTGGATACTTGTTAAGTCAAATACAAACTTTTTGAGGCGGAGGTGTTGCCGTGGTCCAAATCCCACATACCAGCAGGACGGAGCACGCCGGCTCACACCGCAAAATTCACTGAGCAGTGGTGCGAAGCCTAATGATCAATGGTCAGCTTCGAGCCCAGACCTCAATCCAATGGATTTTGCGATGTGGGGAGATTTGACCCAACAAGTATCCATGAAAGAATTATCCGAATGTGGGAGCCCAGAAGATCGCTCTGACAGCTGCATGGGACAATTTAGACGTTGACTATCTCTGTGCCATCGTCGATTGACTATCGTTGACTATCTTATCCGAAGAGACTTCAGGAAGTCAGCAAAGCGAAATGCTATAATTTTTGTTGCTGTTCAGAAGAAAATCTTTTGATTTAAAGTTATTACACCGTCTTGAATGCGGCGCTATACTTATTCCCCACCCTGTAATTAATATGAAACTAAGGTAGATGCTCGCTTCCAGTTTTATGGAGTTAGAGCAAGATGAAACGTTTCAGCAGTCATGAGCACGAAGTACGAACTTTCTAGCAACAATTTTTAGCGAAAATGATAAAAGTCACGGGATATGCTGATCACCATGCTTCAGGTGCCTGTAATTCCCATCACATCATTTCATTTGCACCTTCTCTCTGTTTTCAACCACACATTTCCGCTAAACGAACCTGATAAGCCATGTGGCAAAACATCGCTCCATCGTGATGCATGGAAGTGCAAACGAGACTAAGAGCATGTAGCGGGCACGGAGACCACCTCCCCAAAGAAGCGGCATATGATTTTGGAAGCTTGAAATACGAATGATCGCGTCGTCAAATGTACATAAAATCAAAGAATCGGATTTCGGCACTAATGGAAGCATCGCCTCTTGATATGGATATAAAAATATTCGGGAAACGACTAGTTCGAACCAGTGAAGCATAAAAGCAGAGTATATAGTAGTTATATTGATATGGAACAAATTTGAAGATAAAGCCATATAAACCGTATATATCTGCAGAAAAATACACACTTTCCTTTGCGGATTTGGTATCTGGCGCACCGAGGCGCGCCTCTTAATCTGAGTGGCAGACCGCGTGAGCTGTCTTACCTATTTTAATTTGGTACATACAATTTCTATTGTGAAATAAGGCTTCCCCGAAAGACGAAGACAAAAATTCGTCTTTCTTCTCATCGTCTCTTAGTTCGTCTTGCATTTGTCTTACGCAAATCAGACGAATTCAAGACGAAGAGGAAGACGGGACGAGACGGTCAGATTTCGTCTTTCGTGGAATCATTTTGTCTCATCTTCGTTCGTTATTAAGTTTTGTCTTGCATTCGTCTTGCGCAATAAAAAAGTGGCCAACACACTGCGTCAGACGAATTCAAGACGAGACGAGACGGTCTTATTTCGTCTTTCGTAGAAGCCTTACTTCTATATCAGGCCTCTCTTCTCGTCTCGGTTCCGCATTTTTGGATTTTTCAAGTCGAAAACGCTGGCTTAAAAATAGCTTTAAAACTTTCAGGAACACTCTTGAATGTTTAATTGCCGGTAAGGCTTCCACGAAAGACCAAGACAAAAAGTCGTCTTTCGTCTCGTCTTTCGTCTCGTCTTTCAGTTCGTCTTGCATTCCTCTTACGCAATACAATGCTTATATCTGAGTCAGACGAATTCAAGACAAAGACGAAGGCGAGACGGTCGAAATTTCGCCCAAATGGAAGCGTTAATTGCCGGAGAGGCTTCCACGAAAGACGAATACAAAAAGCCGTCTTTCATCTTGTTTTTCGTTTCGTAATCGTTCGTCTTGTATTCGTCTTACGCAATACAATGTCTATCTCTGTGCCAGACAAATTCAAGACGACCAAAATGTTGCCCAAATGGAAGCCTTGATTGCCGGTAATCGGATTTTGCTCAATCTTAATGGTAAACTCACAAAATTTGAGTATTTCTTGAAAAACCGGATTCTATAAGCGGGACAGCGGGACATTTATTAAATGCACACTTTCGAAAGGACCGCTTCGCGTCAATTCGGAGCTCGCTTTTATCGAAACACCCAAAACCTAGATGCAGTTTGAAATCACGCCTACTCATTCATTTTAAGCAAAATAACTCAATTCGTATATCATCAGAAAGCACTCATGAGAAGCATTCAACGCTAGAATCCTTTCAGAAAATTTTAAGAAAATGCTCCGAAAAAAACTTTAAAAACTTGCTGTGCGTTTGGCTTCCAAGGAACATATCGTGAAGTGCGACACGAGAAAAAATTCTTATTCTTTTATCAAATATTATTAAAAACAGCCGAAAATGGCAAAAAAAACGTCTCTCTCATCTCTTATAAAATGCCTTAAGGGCAGACATCCTGGAAAGATCGCAAATTTCTAATATTCAAGCCTACATCACGGCATATTTGATTAAGGCTTCCATTTGCACCGTCCCGTCTCAGTGTTGACAAATTTTTCATAGCGTAAGACGAATGCAAGACGAATGCAAGACGAACGAAGACGACTCGACTTTTCGTGGAAGCTTCATATTTGATAACGACATCGCTTTAATTGTGTGGCTTAAACAAAACTTACATTCAAAAAGCTCGCTAAAACTATTGACACCATTTCAATTATTTGGAAACTTGTATAAATCCATTCAAACGAGGAATCCGAGAGGTATGCTTTCACATAGAAAACCGCGATAAATCGAGGATCCGATTGATTGTCACTGATGTACATCCGGGTGAACCCTGAAATGTTCAGAGTTTTGAGGCACGAGGCTCAATTTTGAAAATGAAAAGCGCTTAAATCTCGCATTAAAAAATAGCCAACAGACATCGCAGTGAGAATAGAGGCACATTAGAAGAACAAGAGCAAAAACTATTCTGAAAATTACGAATCTATTATTTCACTTTTTTTGTTTCAAAGTAAGAGCCGCAACTTTCTCTGCCAGTCCTTCTATTTTAATTCTTTCTCAGATGTTTAATCTCTAACTATTACGTAAGACTTCGGAAGGAAAATCAGAATCCGAGGAATATAATAATAATAATAATAATCGTGCTTTAACAAGGGAACGCTTCTCTGAAAGATGCCTGAATTCTGCTGAAAAATAAATTCACATCTTTTAATCAACTAATAGTGGCCGCCTGCCTAGATCAGATTCCTAGAAAACTGGAAATAGTCTCGTATATTTTCAGTCGGTGGCTGAGCGGGGAATAGATGGTCACTGCTCCACAATCGCGGAAAAAGTTCAGGAAGAGCAGGGGAAATTTGAGACGGAAATTTTTCGCACTTCATTAATTTTTGTCTAGTTTTTGAATTTAATTCTCTAGAAAACTAGAATTAGTCCCGCCTATTTTTAGTCGGTGGCTGAGCATGGAATAAGAGGGATGACTGCGATAGATTCAGGAAGAGCAAAAGTTCAGGAAGAGCAAGGGAAATTTGAGACAGAAATTTCCCCATACTTCTAGGAATCAGCGCAGGTTTTTCAAAACATTCAAAAATTCGCTTATTCGTATAAAATATTCAGTTAGAAAGCAGCTGAAACCAACCGGTATGCTCTTAAAACTACGAAAAAGCCAATATCCAGAGAGGACAAGGTGGCTGCATTGTAGGAATTTTCGAATTTAATTCATTTTTTTTTAAATTTTTGTTAATTTTTTGAATTTAATTCTGTAGAAAACTAGAATTAGTCCCGCCTATTTTCAGTCGGTGGCTGAGCAGGGAATAAGAGGGATGACTGCGATAGATTCAGGAAGAGCAGGGAATTTACAGACGGAAATTTCGCACACTTCTATGAATCAACGCAGGTTTTTCAAAAGATTCAAAAATTCGCTTATTCGTATAAAATATTCAGTGAGAAAACAGCTGAAACCAACTGGTACGCACAAAAACTACGAAAAAGTCAATTTTAAGAGATGACAGCGTGGCGGAATTGCAGAAATTTTCGAATTTACTTCAATTTCTTTTTTGATTTTTTGAATTTTATTCTCTAGAAAACTAGAAATAGTCCCGTCTATTTTCAATCGGTGGCTGAGTGGGGAATGAGAGGGATAACTCCGATAGGGTCACGGCTCCACAATCGTGGAAAAATTGCAGGAAGAGTAGGGAAATTTTTGACAGAAATGTCCCATACTTCTAGGAATCTGCGCAGATTCTTCGAAAGATTCAAAAATTCGTTTGTATGCTCTAAAAGTGGCGAAAAAGCCAATTTTCAGAGATGACAGAGTGGTTCTTTTTTTTTTTTTTTTGATTTTTTGAATCTCATTCTCAACATCTTCTAATTTATCGAAATCCATTGCCAAATTGCTGGAAATTTATAACATTTTATATTTCAAATTTCCAAATTTTCTACTGTTCGTCATTAGATTCTACGAGTTTTTAAATGAGCAAACCAAAAACTCGTCACTATGATTTCAGATTAACCGATCAATTTATGCTAGGCGACTTCCTCGTCGATTCTTCTTTGTTTTAAAGAAAATTCATTTAATTGGTTCTAGATAAATGGAAAAACGGATAGAAAAACCCATTAAGAAAGGAAGTAGTCTACAGGTTTAAAAAAATTATTTTTTTTAATTGAAAAATCAATTTAAGAGACAATGTCTGAGAGATTCGACCACCAGTAGTCACAGTTTGAAAAAGTTGTTTCAATTGGTCTGATGTTTTATACAATGGGTACTTGTGATGCCCTAAGTACAAAAACGTATTCAGAATTAGGCTCCGCCCCTTCGAGTTGAGATACGTAGGGTGTTTCGAAAAAAAAATTTTTCTTTTTTGAGGTAACCTTGATTTCTTTCCTGGAATCGATAACCGGTCACTTATGAAGCATTTTTGTAGTGGAAAACATTTTTCTAGCTCTTTTCCTTCCAACCGAAAAATTGAATTTTCGAAAAAAAATTGTTTCATTTCCGTATTGTGGAAAAAAAATTTATTACGGCACGTGACTTCTCATCAGAATTTTATATTTCAGTGTATGGGTTACAAGAATTCATAACTGGTTGGCCGCGGTTCAGCTGCCTTTTTTCCGAAAAATGGGAAAAAGATACCAAAACAGTAGAAAAAATGACAAAATCGTGAAAAAAAAGACTGGTGGCAGCAGAACTGCAGCCAACCGGTTATGAATTCTTGTAACCCATACTCTGAAGTATAAAGTTCAGATGAGATCTCATTTCCCGTAATATATTTTTTTTCCACAATACGGAAATGAAACCATTTTTTTTCGAAAATTCAATTTTTTGGTCGGAAGGAAAAGAGCTAGAAAAATGTTCTCCACTACAAAAATGCTTCATAAGTGACCGGTTATCGATTCCAGAAAAGAAATCGAGGTTATCTCGAAAAAGAAAAAAAAAGTTTTTTCGACACACCCCTACCGTATCTCAACTCGAAGGGGGCGGAGCCTAATTCTGAATACGGTTTTGTACTTAGGCATCACAAGTACCCATTGTATAAAAAATCAGATCAATTGAAACAACTTTTTCAAACTGTGACTATGGGCAGTTGAGCTGTGGTCGAATCTCTCACAAGGGAACCTCGAATAGAAATCCTCCTAACTTTTTTTAAAAATTTGCCCACAGGTACTTTCGACTACGGGAAATTCAGTACACATAGTGGCTATCTGCGCAAACTTCTGGAAATCGAGATATTTCGATCTGAAAATCCGGAGCTCTGCGCCCTATCTTCGCTTCCTTCCTTCCCCTTCTTTCCTATATGCATTCCACGCTGAATGAAAAACAAGCAGCGATGGCCGAGGGGTAAAGAGGGGGATGTGAGTATTTTAAGTGTGGGTTCGGTTTCGCTTCACGGCGAAATTTTTTTTCGCATTTCTGATTTTGCTTTTTTTTTCAAGTTTTAAAATTTTTACAGGATCATGATAAAAAAGATGAAACAAAACCTTTATGATCTGCCTTTCCAGATTCAGAAAAGTTTCTTGTTTTTCCTGTTTTTTATTCCTGTCATGATAGATGTTGAGAAAGTTTTTGACTATGTCTATGCTTCCATGCGGACTTCCAAGTCATCGGCGGCTGGTTTGACACTGTCAATGGCACTTTGATCCTTCCAGCTACTCCTCGAGTCTACCAAAAGTAGAGCATCTTTTGGCATCGATAAGTCAAAAATTACTTTTCAAAGAATACCTTCATCAAATGCTTCGTCATGTTGTGCGAACTGAGACAGGTTACGACCAAATTTGATGCTTTGTAGTGGTCTTTTCTGGGGAACTTTCCACCTTTTTGTTTCAACGTCAAGAACAACTTTGGATGAAATGTCCCATCGGCAGAAATAAACGGAAACGCTATAAGAATTGGTCGTGGAAGACACATTCTGGACGACACAATTAATATCTTTCGATCCTGTGAAGGCCAACGTTCTTGCATTGTTCATCTCCAGCTGAAATCCGTTTTGATCAGCGTTGAAGACGTTGGATTTGGGATACGTGGAAAGGACTTGATGGGTCTCTTTGACGAAATACTTGGATGTATTCTCGATTTTTGTCTCGATTTCTGTGCCGGACACTCGCTACGAACTTCGTGATTTTCCGGGATGATAGTCCAAATCCTCGTTGCCATTTCCAAACCAATCATCCGGAGAAACAAGTTTGGTATTCATCTTATTTCGATTGATGCTATCCACAATCAGAAATCGAAGTGTGGCATCATGGAGAACCTTTCCTTCTTCCAAGATATGTCTATGTTCATTGGAAAAGTCTTCCAAAGAAGCCTTGCCTGGACGGAGAGGATTCCACTTTTGCCGATTTCCTTCTCGAAATTCTGAACTGTGCTGCTGATGGATTTTTGTGTCTTTTTGTCCACGACCAATTCTTATACAGTGTTTCCGTTGATTTCTGCCGATGGGACACTTCATCCAAAGTTGTTCGTGACATTGAAACAGAAAGGTGGAAAGTTCCCCAAAAAAGGCCACTACAAAGCATCAAATTTGGTCGTAACCTGTCACAGTTCGCACATCATGACGAAACATTTGATGAAGGTATTCTTTGAAAAAGTAATTTTTGACTTATCGATGCCAAAAGATGCTCTACTTTTGGTAGACTCGAGGAGTAGCTGGAAGGATCAAAGTGCCATTGACAGTGTCAAACCAGCCGCCGATTACTTGGAAGTCCGCATGGAAGCATAGACATAGTCAAAAACTTTCTCAACATCTATCATGACAGGAATAAAAAACAGGAAAAACAAGAAACTTTTCTGAATCTGGAAAGGAAGATCATAAAGGTTTTGTTTCATCTTTTTTATCATGATCCTGTAAAAATTTTAAAACTTGAAAAAAAAAGCAAAACCAGAAATGCGAAAAAAAAATTTGCCGTGAAGCGAAACCGAACCCACACTTAATATACCCGCATCCCCTCTTTACCCTCGGCCATCGCTGCTTGTTTTTCATTCAGCGTGGAATGCATATAGGAAAGAAGGGGAAGGAAGGAAGCGAAGATAGGGCGCAGAGCTCCGGATTTTCAGATCGAAATATCTCGATTTCTAGAAGTTTGCGCAGATAGCCACTATGTGTACTGAATTTCCCGTAGTCGAAAGTACCTGTGGGCAAATTTTTAAAAAAAGTTAGGAGGATTTCTATTCGAGGTTCCCTTGTCAGACATTGTCTCTTAATATGCGTAGATACGCATAGGTAACTTGGAGTTTGAAAAAGAGTGACGAGAGTCCTGCCGCCTATGAAATGTTATTAAAGCAAAGGAGAAGTAGCCACTCTGAAAACTTTGTTACGTAAATGTCTGGGAATGGATTAACGAATAAATGAAATTATACAAATATCGCTTATTCTTCTTCTTATTGTCGTACTTAAATTCAATTTTAGAAAGGTCTAAACGAGTCTAATAGTAAGAGAAGAGCAAGGTGCAACTATTTCTGGTCAAAAATGCATAGAAAATTTGCATTTTTTTTTTCGAACAAAAATGCTCCGGGCGGTAGGGTGGGTTGGTTTATTTAAGCCAAAATAAGTGAAGGATTTCAGCGAAAACCGCTGAAAATTGTGGCTTGTGCACAGCACAATAAATTGACGCGTATAATTATCCCGTCACGAAAGGTTTCCACCAGAGAAGGGCGGAATTCCGGATTCCGTGAAAAATTTTTTTTCCGTTTTCCGGATTCCGAGTTCCAAAATCCAATTCCGCCCAGCTATGAGTTTTAATACTTTATTCTCAATTGTTACGAAAGTATACTTTTTTATCTTCCGCAAAATTAATGGTTAAATTCCGGATTCCGATTCCGCCATTTTTTTCATTCCGTTTTCCGGATTCCGTGAAAAATTTTTTTTCCGTTTTCCGGATTCCGGATTCCGTGAAAATTTTTTTTTCCGTTTTCCGGATTCCAGATATCGTGAAAAATTTTTTCCGTTTTCCGGATTCCGGATTCCGTGAAAAAAATTGTTTCCGTTTTCGGATTCCGGATTCCGAGTTCCCAAAAATCTCATTTTAAACGCGTGCTATTTTTAAAGGAACACGCTGTAATGCTTACACGTAAGACGAAATAAGACCGTTTCGTCTAGAATTCGCCTGACGCAGAGATAGTCATTGTGTTGGTACACATGCTTCTTAATTGACGACGTAAGACGAATACAAGACGAATTTAAAGACGAAAAAAGATGAGACACAAGGATTTAACGTAAGACGAATGCAAGACGAATTTAAAGACGAAAAAGATGAGACAAAAGGATTTCACGGAAGACGAAATAATACCGTTCCGTCTCGTTTTCGTCATCGTCTAGAATTCGTCTGACACGCAGAGATAGACAAGAGGAACGAAGACGAGACGAAAAGCTTCCAAGTTCCGTGAAGAGTCCTAAACTTTGAATTTCAGGCGCTATACTTCCCGATAGCCTATCGGAAGCTGGATCACGTGCAGTGCTCCAATGTGCTCATTTCGCTGTGCACAGCTCTCGGCTCATTTGACACTGCGCTGTGCATCTACACATTTGAATTTGAAAAGCACCGCAATTCATCTCGCCTCATTTTCGCCTTGAATTCGTCTGACGCAGAAATAGTCATTTTGTTGGTACACATGCATCTTAATTGACGACGTAAGACGAATACAAGACGAACTTAAAGACGACCGAAGACGAGACGATACAACGAAAGACGACCGACTTGTTTCGTCTTTCGTGGAAGCCTTAATACGTCGAAAATATTTTTAGAAGAGCCGGGAATCGCAATCAAAACAATGCGCCAGGGTCGAATTGGAAATTGCTAATCGGATAACCACAGATAATGAAATCTGATTCAAGGAATTCGCCAGCTGAAGCACTTTGCCAAACGTCAAATTGTTTCAGAGTGGTCAGCGTTCAAGTTACCTGAAAACGGCGAGTCACACTCGTAACATTTTGATTAAATCTATCCAGAAACTATAGTGTCCGTGTCCTGGCCGTATTCAGTGACTTGAGCTACACATGAGCATTATAAAATTCACATTTTAGAAAAGATTAAAAAGCAAACAGCAAGAAGCAAAGCGATAGAATAGAATAACACGACGATAAGAAGTCGTGGGTTTGCTCTAATCCTAATTATCATGCTTGGCAAGTCAAGCAATGTTAATGAAGATTTTCAGAGATTCGTTGCTAAAAAGTCAATTTTTTTTTAGTTTTCAGGATTTTGAATTAATTGAGCAAAAAAAAAGGCAAATCGAGTAACTTTTCGGCAATTGTGCCGCTGCAGCGAGGCACATTCAGCAAGTGGTACAGTGCCGAACCAGTGTTGCGAGGAATGAGCATTTAGAGATTTCCAGAATGTCAGAGTATTCAGCAATGAAATTAGGAATTTCTGTTCGCTTAAAAAAAAAGAAGGTATTTCTGTGTTTTTTTCGTTACAAAAATAGGAGCCAACCTAAGACCTCATTATTATCGTTAAAAACCGAAAACATTACAAATAATTAAGAAAAAAAGTGAACAAACTTAGTTTTTTTTTGATAAACTAATTACAAAGCACGCCATTTAATTCTATTTTTTGAAACGACTGATGTAAACATTTACACTACCTTGTTTCTTCTCATTACACAAAAAACTGCGTAGCGAGCTATTTTTTTTATTTTTTTTTGCTTTTCTTTTCAATAATTTAGCCTTTTTTCTATATTTAGGCGATAAAACGACGTTTTAAAAGCAAAAGACAATAATAGTCTTTAGACATGCGCCTTTAAAATACCGTATTCTTTTATTCAGATTTTGGTTTCTCAGCATTCTGAAATATTTGCTTGAAATCAGATAAAAAAGAGTGGGAATTTTCGAAATTCTGAATTTCATTGCATGACGCACACCCCTAGTTCCTAGGCATGCTCACGAATTAAAGAATTGCGTTTTATTTCATTTATCTTACGAAGTTATTGCATATAAGCTTTGTAAAATGCATATTCTTTTATTTATCGCAAAATAACTATTACTTATTTGCAAAAAAAGCATTTTTCTGCAAAGGAAATGACATTGTAACATCTCAGAAATCTACGAAATAATAATCAGAAAATGTATGCTCCATTGCTTCTGATCATTAAACGAATAACAGCATATCAAGCAATTTTTCGAAATTTTAAAATTTTTTTTTCAAATGTGATATTTTATTTTTCTATATTCACGCAAAACGGCATTTTACAAACAAAAGAAATGACTGTAAAAACATTAATATTAAAAAGATAACATTGTTTTCAGACATGCGCCTTTAAAATATCGTAATCCTTTATTCCGATTTTTACTTTTTTTTCGGATTTCCGATTGAAATTTCAAGTTTTCCCGCTGAAATGACAGTTTCTTATTTGAAAAAAGTGGTTTTCAGCAAAAGCTCTAAAAAATAAAATTCGCAAAATTATATCGTAGAAATGGAATTAGATATTGTGGTCAATGTCAATAACTATGTTATAAGAGTAAATATTTTAAGCATTAATTTCAGCGTTTTCAGCTTGAAAACCCGCCTACCTACACTGCCGTACATATATGAGAATTCACCCGTTGAAGACTACTGTCCAGGTGCTTTTGTGAAGGGAAACAGATGTTTTCTGAGAAATTATTTATGATAAAAAACAACTAAATTATACAAATAGATCTGGCATAAGTTAAGACTTCTTGAACGCCAAATTCCATTACATCACTTAAAATATAACTTTTTCTTATTTGTTTAACAATTCTCAAAGCTGAAACCGACCCGGAGCTGGAAAGGCGCTGAAAATACTGCAGAATTGGACATTATGAATGTTTGCGCCGGCCCAAACAAACGCTTGGGGCTTCTTGCCCACTGGCTGCCCAGAGCCGCGCATTACAAATTCTGCCCGTTCAGTGCCCGGTTAAAAGACAAAAAAAGGCAATTTAAAATGATTTTTTTTTTACAAATTTCAAGTCGCACACTTTGCGCAAGGTTTGCACACCTTTTGCCCGAGCAGTGCGCGCTAACTTTGGTGGTCACCGTCTAGAAATAAAAAAAGATCCGCGTGTACTGGAAAAATCATCTCTGAGCTATGTTTATTTGGGAAAAAAGGATTTGACCAGCTCCTAAATGATTAGCATCGTGACAGTCACCGCGTTGCAGTCGCCCATCACCTGCCTCCTAGCGGCTCACATAAACCCAAAACTTGAAAAGGGAACTCGTGAGCAGTTCTGTTCTCTCATTTTTAATTGATTTCTTTTGACTCTGCGCTTCATGAGCATTAGTGCCGAGGAAGGCACTTGCTCGGCTCGGGATTCTCGCGAGTATGTGGGGACTGGAAAGGAAGAAGTGCAAGCCGGTTCTTGAACATAGAGCTCAGGCTTCTCTCAAAACTTTTGAAAATCGCTCTCAAATAAATACTGCGAACTGATGCTCACCTAGTAAATATTATGTTTATTAACGCAACTCTAACCGAGCTTTTTCAGAAATTACGTGCACGCGCACTTTTCAGAGAAAAGCCTTTATAGAATCGAGCGTAGACAAGAAAATTCTCGAAAATAATTACCTGAAATTGCAATAACTCGATTAATAATCGGAAAAATGATGCAAGGTATCAGCGCAGGGAAGGCGGGTCTGAAAATCGCTGAAAGGGCATTCAAGAAATTGAGGAATAATGCAGCCGGTGTCGCGCTGTTCGCCTCTTAAAATTTAAGAAAAGTGCAGGGAAAACTGAAAATTTTGTTTGACGGCATGGCAGGCTTCTTAATAGGTTTCAGTAAATATTATTTAAAACTCAAAAAAAAATTGCATTTCCTAGTATCGGTAAACTGAGAAACCGAGTAATTATCATTGAGTTATATTTTCTAAATAAAACCGCTCTGAAATTTCATAAAATTGTTAATGAAACACGGAAGAGCACCAGAAAGGCTGAATGGAGCAATCGAATTAACAAAGATAATCGAAATTTTTGAGAGCGGAATCTTGTGGGGAGTCTTGCCACATGTCGACATTAGTGAAGCCTTCATACTCAGCGAAATGTGAGCACCTGACGCCGAAAACTCCCTGAGAAAAGCCAAAAATGGACAATTAGCTTTAATATTTCCCAAAAACTTTGCGAAATAATGGCTTGTTAGAAGATGGCGATCCGTGTAATGCTGTTATTATTACGAAAAACTGAAAATTATCCGAACAATTGAAATTTTCATTTCGAAACACAAAACATTTCAAAATATAATGCTCTCTAAATAAATGCTATAGAACCAAGAATCGTTTAGATACTGACAAGTGATTCTGGAGCAGTAGCGGCGTCCTTTTTTGCATATTTTTACCTTTAAACAAGTGATTTTTCCTAATAAATAGCGCCTTTTTTCCGTGTATGCATTATTGATTTTTTATTTATCATCATTATTTAATTATTTTTTTTGACATAATCTTTTCCAGTTTTAGGAAAATTATGCTTACTAATTCACATCATACTTGCGGCATCTTATGAGCCTATGGATCATCCACAATCATGAAGCCATTTTTTTTATCCTGAAGACCACGCCATCCCAAGAATACCGGGCTTTTGGAAAGGAAGAGAAAATTGAAGATGTCCTGCAGCGATTCTGTAAATTGTCACTATTAAATGACCCGCTGTTCACGTTCCAAGCGAAATTCAACTCACAGAATCATATGGAGAAGCCGTTGTAGCCAGGGAACGACGATTCAGCTGGCTTCTGCCTTCTGTGATGGAGCTTAGAGCTGTTTGGACAACGGAAATGTCACTTTTAGTTTCAGCTGAACAAGGATTGAAGATCAGATTTCCGAGAACGCTTGAATGATGGAGGTCGTCGACCAACGCACCACCAAGCTCATTTGTTCCATCTCATCACCAATGATCAATGACCGCCATCCTTGCCGGGTCTCAAAAATATTCGGTCTTGGAAGTCATGTGTAGAAGCTCTGAAGAAGACTCCGATTTGTCTTTTGGATAACTGCGTGCCACCCCGACGTCTTCAAGCCGCTATAACCAAGAATGAAGGAGATACAAAACTAAAAACTAGCGCTCATAACCATGATAATCCTCTCGATATGCTTCATGAATTCCAGACTTCTGATTCTGATTTTAGAATTTGACGGCGTCTTTTTTGCGCTGGTAATCGTGCGCTGACTTTTAAGTTAACACGTTTTGATCTGCAATACGCCTTGTTTCAGAAGCATTTATTTTATTGAGCTATATGTCGTTTTTATCCAAGTGTGAAGAGACTTCACACAACGTTTTCAGAATCTTAAAGTTAGGTATGGTCAACTGAAACCCCCGAGTCTTGAATACTTTACGTCATAGTAGTGTAAATTGGGTAGTTTCCAAAGCGCCAAGAATTCTTTGACTACTTTTTGCAACTGTGGATTCTACAAGTGAATTCTACAAAAATAGAACTTCATTTTTGAAGTTGACAGCGGTTTCTGTGATGATTACAAAGAGAAATAAACTTTTGATGGAAGTCGCCCGAGAAAGTCGACTTTTAGAATTATTTTCGGAGCAATATTTCAGACTAAAAACTTTTCAGAGTCATGCAGTGAAATTTACCATAGAAATGCCGTTATCAAAGATATAATACATCTACAATGTTGTGTTGTGCCGTTTTTCTTTCCATTTCCCTTCATTTTATTGGTGAAGAAACACGGTGGGCTCCGAGATTCGTGCTGAAAATATATTCAATTACACCATCCACGCTCACAACTCTACATATTCTTTTGAGACGAGCAGGGGGAACTCGAGTTACAGCGATTTTCAGACAATGAAGAATCACTTGCATATTCTAATAATTTAAGCTAGCTTCTAACGAAGTTATTCATGCTATGCACCCGATTTTCGGTTAATCAAAAGTTATGGGAATCTACTAAAATTTCTTTAAAACACAACTTATTTCTGCGTTTTTATTATATGTCAAGCGTTTCTTTTTTTCAACGAGAAATACATCATCAAACCTTAATCCAAATTGAAAATGTATTGTGACGCTCGATAAATTCCGGTCTGCCGGCGATTTCCTTTATATTTCGCCAATCTGAAAAGATCACTCTTAAAGTTTCGAAAACATTTTGTTGACATTTGAATATTCAACTTGACAGGTTACTATTATCCACACCTGATCATTCGCAATTTCAAAATTCAAACCCATTTTTGCAACTGCTTCACTAGAATTTCAGGCTTTGCATGTTTTGCGGTTCTAGCTTTATCATTGCAATAAGCGTATTATTTTTTAGACTTTTTGGAACGGCTATTTTACTTGCACAATTGTCAGAGCCCGGGGGTTCAAGCGGCAAGAAAGCGCGTATTTTAGCGTAGAGACCAGGCCATCAACGACATTTTCCACCAACTTTTCTAGTTTGTTAAAGAACTGCTTACTGCGAGAGCCTACTCGCGATTTGAACCGCAACAATGCAAATTACAAGTCAGCTCATAACTATCTTTATATTAAATATTATTATTTGTAAAGCCGATCGTAGATCTTCAAACATTTTATAAGTGAGAAAAACTAAATTACTACCTATAAAATTATAGATCACAAGATTAGAAGATGTGAAGAGCAAGAAGTGTGACATGTTTACGGCTGAAAACTTCTAATGACTCTATTTCAATGTTGTTTGTTTCCTCTCTACGTGTATTATATTATAAGGGAAATTTCACCGAGATAAACAATTTTCAATATTTTACGAGCCATTTACCCAGTTTTGACGGAGGTGTGAAGTCAGCTCGTATCTTGCCTGGTACAAAGACATTAGCGCATCTTTCGAAGT
This sequence comes from Caenorhabditis inopinata, assembly GCA_003052745.1. NCBI lineage: Eukaryota > Metazoa > Nematoda > Chromadorea > Rhabditida > Rhabditidae > Caenorhabditis > Caenorhabditis inopinata. The sequence goes on along the minus strand of AP018152.1, from coordinate 3,094,646 downwards.
CAATTCCAGTTATAGTGACTCCAAAACTTCTGAAATTTCGAATTGACTTTAGAACTTTTAGCATTTTCAGAATAATTTATATCAAAAAATACTGCTTTACAAACCAATCAAAGAATATGCTGCTGCACACTCTCTGTCTCGAATCAATATCCAAAATCTATGAAACATAACAATATTTCTATTTAAATAATGAATTAGTTCACCCTGAAAGTATTTTTCAATTAATAATGTGTTCTGAACACTTACTTGATCCTTCAATCTGGCTAAGACGGTGAGAAATTGCATTAGTGGCTGGGCGATGGGCGGTGGCACCATTTTGATATCTTTATACCATGGCTTTGAGGGAATTTTTTGACAAATTCTTTATCACAAACGACTTTATCTGTTTAAAATCATTATAAGAGGGGAAAAAAAAGGAAAAAAAAATAAATTCACAATGATACAATTTCAGTCTGCAAATGTGCGTAGCGGTGTTTTACGTACACAGTAATCAATTGAGCGGAATTCAATATTTCTGATTAATTTTACAATCGAAAATAAGCAATCTGCAATTAATATTCCTTTCTCTTCTATTCCTTTTTTAAATATTTTAATTAATATTTCTAGCCATCGCGTAAAGCAATGGCTAAAAATCTTTTAATGCAGTCTTCTCGCATGCTACTCTTTCTAAACCCTTTTAACATCTTGCCATAATTCTAAAACAAAATTAATTGAATATTTTTTTCAGTGTTGAATACCACATATCTGCAATAAGTATGAGCTACGACCAAAATTTCAGTGCAGACGAGGTAAGCTAGCTTCCGTTTAGACCTATTCTGTGCTATTCCCTTCAGTGTGTCGTTTCGAAAACATTTCGAGAAATCAACGAGAAAATTTTTTCAAGAAATTCTCGAAAAATTCTCGAGAAATCAATGAAAAAAATTTCTCGATCATTTTTCGAAACGACACACTTCGAAAAAAATTTCACCAGAATTTTAGAAATAAAACTGTGCTTAAAAGCTTTGATCCTCACTGTAATTACCGCTGTGGCAAGCGACGAAAAAAGTTGCAAATCAGCTTTGGACGCTTCGTATTCACAGCTTGTTATGCAATTTTAAATATTTTTAGAAGTCACTTCTGGCAGTTTTAAAAAACGGCTTAAATTTAAGCAAAAAAAAACTCAGTCAAATATCAAGATCGAACTTGCCAGTAAGGCTTCCATTGGGGGAAAATTTTGGATGTCTCGTCTCCGTCTCGTCTTGAATTCGTCTGACTTGCGTAAGTCCTACGTTTATTGCGTAAGACGAATGCAAGACAAACTGAATGACCAACAAAAACGAGTCGAAAAACGAGAAGACGAATATCGCTAAAACCACGTGAAATTTGCCAAAAACCATCGAAGAACGGGTCGGAATCAAGTGAGGATCTTTGCTACTGTTGCCTAAAATACTTCTAAACAAACTTTGCCCATTTTTATGCCCTGGCGTATCATTATGTGGATTTGTTTTTGTTCATTTTTTCGATGAAATCGACACTTTATTATTATTTTTTCCAATTTTCGATTGTTAACTTAGAAGAACGAATGCTAGGCTTGCTTATCTTCACAAAAAGTTCCACTTTCCTCTACCCATCTTCGAGTTATTCGAAATTTCTGTCAGTGGCGTATCTTTATGTGGAGCCTCGTAAAAGAAAATCGAGCAGATTTTTGCAGTGTGTTGCAACTCTTCAGTACACGGCATTCCAAGTAATGCTCGTCCTACAATCATGCACCTCGATTGCATCATTTTGTTCAATGTATTACTTCCTTCAAACTCACTTGAAGAAGTCACCGATTCACAATAATTTTAAGTTTTTATTGTTTCTTTATTTCTTCAACAACTACATTCGCGGAGCAGTTGTTGTGGCTAGTTCGGTGGGTTTTTGAGTGATTTTTGAATTGAAATTTGTTTTAAAATTCAATTTTACAACAATGATTCTCTGACTGTAGCTCCGGATTTCAAAATGTCAGATTGTTTCAAAATTTCTAGTTTTGAAGTGTCAATTTCAGCAATTTTGTTTCAGTTTTCCTTCCTCTACCGCGTTTTCACCATCGACGACAATGTCTCGAGTATATTCATGCATCCGTTCACATTTCGATTATTGCACGTACCAGTGGCCCTGTCTCTAGTCAGCGACGCCACCATCAAGGTATTGCCGATGAGCACGTTGATTTACACAGCCTGATTTTCAGTTTCTCCTGGTTTTCGAACGAATTATTGCCACCCGAAATGCTTCAAATTATGAGCATTCTAAATCAAGAACAATGCGCTTCATTTTCGCTGTGATTATTCTACTTTTCCCAGCGTCCGTCGTGTATAGAATTTATAGAGATGCCGACTTTGAGCAAAATTCTTGTTTTGCGCTTTTCGCGCCAAAAAATACGGATTTTTGGGTAGGAAAATGAAAAAAAAATTCGGGGGCTTGTGAAACTGAGCGAAACGAGTTTCAGACATTTTCTGAAAATTGCTAAAGCTTTTCGAAGAATCGGAAGAACACTTCCAGGTGTTGTCGGATTCATGAATTTTGATTAACTTTTCTATATGTCGTCGTCATGAGCTGGCCTTTTAGACCCTTTTGAGCTGATTTCAGATAATTTTGGAGCAGGGGGGGGCGAAAAGCGAGCTGAGCAGTATTTGGCGATTTTAAAATGAAGAAGATATGAATACTTCTGCCCGTTTCCTTAGGAAACTCGTGCTCAGTGTGTCGTTTCGAAAGCATTTCGATAAATTTTTCCAAAAAATTCTCGAAAAATGTTTCTTGTTGAATTCTTGAGAATTTTTCGAAACAATTCTCAAAAAAATTCCGAAAAATCAACGAGAAAAATTTCTCGAGAAATTCTCGAAAAATTTCGAAAATTCTCGAAAAAAAGAACATTTCGATAAAAAATAATAATAAACTAGTTCGAACGACACTCCGAAAAAACGCAAAGTGCGTTGTTTATCGTATTTCCATTCAAATCATTTTTCGCGATTTCTCGAGAAAATTTTCGAAAAATTTCCGAAAAACTTATCGAAAAATTACTCAAAAAATTTCCGAAAAATTAACGAGAAAAATTTCTCAAGAATTTCTCGAGAAATTTCCGAAAAATTTCGAAAATTCTCGAAAAAAATATGCGATAAAAAATAATAATAAACTAGTTCGAACGACACTCCGAAAAAACGCAAAGTGCGTTGTTTATCGTATTTCCATTCAAATCATTTTTCGCGATTTCTCGAGAAATTTCCGAAAAATAAACGAGAAAATTTTCGAAAAATTCTCAAGAAATCAACGAGAAAAATTTCTCGAGAATTTTTCGGAAATGTTTCGAAAAGCGCATTTTTCGAAACGACACACTGCTCGTGCTCTCTAAAAAATTATATTTTCAGATAAATATGACGCTGTTATTAACATTTCTTATAGCATTCTTAGCATTCGTCTTGCTGAGAATCGTAATAATTTGGAACAGCGAGAAGATGAAGATGTGAGCTGCACAACGATGCCTTTCAGCTTTCATAAAATTCTATTTTTCAGACACAACGCTGAACTCACCACCAGATATCAAATTCGCGAAAACGTCACGTGCTCTCGCTTAGTATCATCTGTCCTCATTACTGGATTAACTGTGACGATATTCTACGTTCTCAGCATGTTCGTATTGAGGTCTGCACGGACTCCGCTTTTCGCTGACAACACGCCGCTGTTTGGTACTGCGAAACTCTGCTGCTACGTACGTTTTGACCAAAGCGACCAAAGCAATCGTAACCAAAGTTTCAGGCGTTTTCGATAGTCGACATGATTGTTCCCATATATTCCGGATGCCAGATGAATCAAGCGGCAAACGACAGAATCGCAAGCTTGAGCAGCTCGGTGAAAATCAACCAGTCGAGACAGAAGACCACGGAAGTCTATGAAAGCATGTTCAAGAAGCAGTGGGCTTGACAATGGTTTTTTGTGCTGAATCTGCTAAAAGCTGAATTTGATTTAAATAAAGCTGTTCCATGCGAAAGCTCACTTTTGTACGCTTTTGCGTGCTGTAATCCACACTTTGACGCAGGTTTGCGCGGGTTTGCGCTATTTTAGAAAGGTTTTTCCTTGCTTTCACAGTGTCGATTTTCAAAATTTCATGTTTCTATCTTAGTTTTTACAGTAATGACAGGTGCTTCCAGCTACCGATCTTCAACTATTGATCTGCAAAAGGTAGGCAAAGGCAACTGGTAAGATCCCTTCAGCACTCGGAATTGGCGAGTTATTTTCTGGAGGGCAATCAAACCGCTTGAGATGGACCGAGAAGCGGCCGGCCGAGGACTTCCATCGCTCCAAAGCGATTCGGGAAAGGATCGGAAGCAATCCTCACAGAAGAATGCGGAAGATGGCGGAACGAGTGATCGAATTGTGAGAAGAGTTGTCAAAAATGTGCTAAAGATGAAGCCATATCGTGTGCAAAGAATTGAAGATCGGAGGATCGAAGCTAACTCGAACGACTCCAGAAATGCAAGGCGCGCACCTTGTGACAGTGTTCATCAATGAGAAGCTATTCAATTCCCAAAATCATGGTGTACTTCGTTTACAGTAATGACGGGTGCTTCCAGACACCGATCTTCAACTATTGATCTGCAAAAGGTAGGCAAAGGCAGTTGGTGAGATCCCTTCAGCACTCAAAATTGGCGAGTTACTTTCTGGAAGGCAATCAAACGTCTTGGGATGGACCGATAAGCGGGCGCCCGAGGACTTCCATCACTCCAAAGCAAGTCGGGAAAGGATCAGAAGCAATCCTCACAGAAGCATGGCGGAACGTGTGATCGCATTTTGAGAAGAGTCGTCAAAAATGTGTTAAAATTGAAGATCGTCGAAGGATCGAAACTAGCTCGACCGTCTTCAGAAATGCAAGGCGCGCACTTTGCGACTGTGCTCATCGAGGAGAAGCTATTCAACTGCCAAAATCATCGTGTACTTGCTCGAGATCCCCAAGAAGCCAACAGCGAAGATCGGTTTATTCACCGTGCTGCCCATTCACGAGACAATGGAAAGACACCTTTGGTATTTGTGAAATCAGGATTACTCCCAATCTCACTTTCGATCGCAAAAATGGACTTTTCAGCAGGAAGGAGCACCGGATCAAACGAGAGCAGCTGATGTGCGACGCTAATCCTCCGAGTATCATCCCCGGGAAAGAATGGTCTTCTTCAAGATTCTCAAGATCCTCAAGACTGCTGATCGGAGCTATTCAAGCGAAGGATCAATCTCGTCCTCCCACGAATTTGGAGAATCTCAAAAAGATTTTGCTCGCGGAATGGGACATTTTATCGCCGGACTCTCTGTGCCACCATCGGTGGATTCCCGAAGAGATTCGCGGACGTCATCAAGAAGAGAGGTGCGAAAATCTGACAATTTTAATTTAATTCTGTTATTTGTCATGCAGATAAATTTCTAATCTTTTTTGTGGGAAATTTTACGGTTTTTTTTTGGTTGCAGTATTTTTGCCGCACCCTGCATTATTAACGGCTTTTCTGGCTGCTTTACGTGGATTTACTACTTTCCTAAGCACGAATTATTCAGTGTTCCGCGGAAGCGTAGTGCAAATTTTCAGTGTTTTGAAAGTATTCCTTCGATAAGAAACACCAAACGAAATTTAAGGATTTTATTGCGTCATCTCACTAATAGTTAAGATACAGCGCAATAATCATCAAATAAAAATCTTTTTTCACTCGAGAATCGCTTGCAGCAAATACATGACTCCAGCTGCAATGAGACCTGAAAGCATTCACACTTGTGACTTGAAAAATCTGAAAGGAATGGGAAAGCGACGCACCTGAGACCGGTATGGTCAATATCCATGATAAGAACACGTATTTGACAGTGGTCCACTTGAGTATTGGCCCTGATCGAACTAAGCCCAATCCGAAAATTGAGCCAACCAGACAGTGAGTCATGCTCTGTGGTATACTGAATGTGTTTGTTACAAGAGCGCATACGGCAGCACCAAACTCCACAGAGAAGCCTCTGAAAACTCTGTTGATTTGAAGGGAGCTGAAAGGGAAATTTGGTGAGGCTTCCACGAAAGACGAAATCTTTCGTCTCGTCTTGCGTTCGTCTCACATCGTCAATGTCTATTTTGGCGTCAGACGAACTCTAGACGAAGCGGTCTTATTTCGTCTTCCGTAGAGGAGGAGCTCCTTACGTGGCTGGATTCATCTTGGCGAAGTTCTCTCCAACAGTCCTGATGACTCGAATGCCAAGTGTCCAAATTCCCATGAGCACAGCCAATGTGGTGAGCAATCCAACGTATACAGTGATCTGGGGAGAAATCCCGATATTTCAGAAAAAAAAACGAGAGGCTGAAAACACTCTGAAAATCCCCATGACCAGCCAAGCATGATAATGTGGATTAGAAGAAGGAACCCGGGCTTCACGTCGTCACGACACGACTCTAATTGGAGCTTGAATTCTCAGAATATCTTTTTATTTTCATTTCAAGGTTCAGAAATTCTGAAAAAAATATAGCAGCGACCAATGAAACATCAAGACGACGATGTTTCAGTTGGAAATCTTCAATTGAGCCTATCTCTGCTTCAGACGAATTCAAGACGAAGACGAGATGGTCTTATTTCGTCTTTCGTGGAATCCTTTCGTCTCATCTTCGTTTGTCTTGCATTCGTCTTACGTCGTCAATTAAGCCTATCTCTGCGTCAGACGAATTCAAGACGAAGACAAGACGAGACGAGACGGTCTTATTTCGTCTTTCGCCTCATCTTCGTTCGTCTTGCGTTCGTCTTACTTCTTCAATTAAGCCTATCTCTGCGTCAGACGAATTCAAGACGAAGACAAGACGAGACGAGAGGCTGTCTTATTTCGTGGAATCCTTTCGTCTCATTTTCGTTCGTCTTGCGTTCGTCCTACGTCGTCAATTGAGCCTATCTCTGCGTCAGACGAATTCAAGACGAAAACGAGACGGTTTTATTTCGTCTTTCGTGGAAGCTCGAAATTCGAGAAATTTCAGCATCCAATGCTGAAATTACCTCGATATGCTGCAATTCGACTTACATTCAGTTTCGTATTGTCGTCTTGATATCCCTGGTTGTAAATATGTATGAGATCTCGAATCGGAGCAACGCTATTTCTGAAAATGTCTGGAAATATAATTCTGGAAGAATGAGTTAGCTCTGTAGTGCCCCGGGGGTTTAAGCACTCCAAAACTACATACGCTACGTCGTTGGCTCCGTGTGCGAATCCGGCGAAGCACGCTGTCAACACCTGCAGAAACGAGAACAATCGGACGGCCTTCTGATCGTCGTTTCGCATCGGTGGAAACGCCCAATACACTGCTCTTCGGAGCCATCCAGTCGGCACTACTGTGTAGGACAGGGAGCTCGCTATTCGAGGCAGCTCTTCCGTTTTCCCTGCAAACAAAAGAAAGCGTCGATTTCGGGAAGAGATGGGCTGAAATTCGATTCTTCTTTGAGCTGTTGTTAGTGAGCAGAACCGCTAATATAGCGGCACTCCTAGCTTGCTTCATTTGCCTATGGAATTCGTGGTTTTAGATTCTGAATCCTGGATCCCTAGACGCATCAGAAGTCAAAGTTTAGTGTAGACGTGCTTCGGATACAAGGCAGACGCTCTCGCCCAGAATCCGATGACGAAGCTAGAAATTCCGCACTTCTGGGTAAGACCTTCGCGAAAGGCGAAATCTCGTCTCGTCTTCGTCTTGAATTTGTCTGACTTGTGTAAGTCTTGTGTTTATTGCGAAGACGAAGACGAATACGAAGACGAAGACGACGCCTGACGCTCTAAATTAGGTCTGGCTCTTGTCAGTTCGTCTTGCATTCGTCTTACGCATATAAAAAGTGATCAACACAACACACACTGCATAAGACGAATTCAAGACGAAGACGAAGACGAAGACGAGACGTCTAACGCACTAAATTTCAGTTTCAAAGCAATAGGTCTGGCACTGCGAAGAAAGACAAAAAGTCGTCTTTCAATTCGTCTTGCATTCGTCTTACGCAATAAAAAAGTGGTCAACACACACTGCGTAAGACGAATTCAAGACAAAGACGAAATACCCACAAAGTTTCAGTTTCAAAGGAAAAATTCGTCTTTAAGTTCGTCTTGCATTCGTCTTACGTAATAAAGAAGTGGTCAACACACATTGCGTAAGACGAATTCAAGACGAAGACAAAGACTAGACGAGACGCCTTACGCACTAAATTTCACTTTCAAAGCAATAGGTCTGGCACTGCGAAGAAAGACAAAAATTCGTCTTTCAGTTCGTCTTGCATTCGTCTTACGCAGTAAAAAAGTGGTTAACACACCCTGCGTAAGACAAATGCAAGACGAAGACGAAAGACGCACAAAGTTTCAGTTTCAAAGCAAAAATTCGTCTTTAAGTTCGTCTTGCATTCGTCTTACGCAATAAAGAAGTGATCAACACAACACACACTGCATAAGACGAATGCAAGACGAACGGAAAGACGAACAAGTCCCAGCAGAGAAGATCAAGAGCTCCAAAATCGCTCTAATTCCTTCCATTGCGACGCCTCCTTTTCTGTCTAGAAGCACATCTGATTAAGCATTCTCAGTGAGCCGAAACTTGATTTTCGGTGCACTTTCAGGGCTCTTTTCAGCCAAACAAACGTGGGCGGATGGCGGAACTCTGAGTGGGAGGAGTTGGCTCTCTGACGACGACACAGACACGGAGCCACACATTTCTCCGCGCTCTTTGAGCATTTTTCGTGAATTTTTTGTTGGCTTCACCTACTTCTCAACCTTCTTTTCATAATTGGTCCGACGACAAAAAGTGCTGAAAATCCTGCGAACGCTGCAACAAGAAGCGACACGGCAACGGTGAGCAGAAACGGTATTTCATCGATTCGAAACACTGAAAATTGATAAATCAGCGCTATTCTGGGAACTCGGAATCCGGAATCCGGAAAACGGAAAAAAAATTGTTTCACGGAATCCGGAATCCGGAAAACGGAAAAAAAATTGTTTCACGGAATCCGGAATCCGGAAACGGAATGTACGCGGAATCCGGAATTTTAACCATTAATTTTTTGCGGGAGATCAAAAAAGTATACTTTTCATAACAATTGAGAATAAAGTATTAAAATCATAGTTGGGCGGAATTGGATTTTGGGAACTCGGAATCCGGAATCCGGAAAACGGAAACAATTTTTTTTCACGGAATCCGGAATCCGGAAAACGGAAAAAATTGTTTCACGGAATCCGGAATCCGGAAAACGGAAAAAACAATCCGGAATCCGGAAACGGAAAAAAAATTTTTTCACGGAATCCGGAATCCGGAAAACGGAATGAAAAAACGACGGAATCCGGAATGCGGAATCCGGAATTCCGCCCTTCTCTGGCTTGAGCTAGAGTCCTCCGAACTCGCAGAGAGCTTTCAAAGACATGCCCCTCTATTAGGAGCTAGGCTGCAAGTCTCTTACCTCTGTTTCCATCTTGTAAGAATAGGAAGACATTGGTGAACACAACGATGGTGTAGATTCCAGGAAGCAAAGCGAGGCCGCGTTTCACCGGATTTTTCTGAAATTGTTTTGCTCTAAGAGCTCTAAACACGTGCCCTTCTATTAGGATACTCGCTCACCGCTCTTAGTATTGTAACATCCAGTAAGAAGAACGTGATGAGTGTAAATATAGCAGACACCACTGGAGAGAGCACCCAGACGACGATGATGACGGCGACCCGATGCCAAAATATTCCGTCGAATCCGCGGAGCACCATCGAGAATCCCATGGTGGCTCCGAGCAGTGAATGAATAGATGACACCGGCATACTGAAGAACGTGGCCAGAATGAGCCATGTGGCGCATCCGACGAGCATCGCGATCTGCCCAATGACGAGCTCATCCGGGTTGTCTTCGTAGGAGCTCGTGTCCACGATGTGCAGCGTTTTTCCATCGCCGCCGAAGCCGGCGGCCACCGAGCCCATCATTTCGACGACGGTCGCCAGCACGAAGGCCTGTGTGATGGTAACAGTGCCCGTGCCGACCGACGTGCCGAACGCGTCGGCCACGTCGTTGGCTCCCATGCCAACGCCAAGCAAAAAGCAGACACCGAATATCAGAGACCATTGCACTGCTTCCTGGAATTATGAGTGCTCCCCCCTGCTTCATTTGTTCTAGAACTTACTAAATTATAATGTGGAAATGGTTTAACGGCGGCCGTCGCTGCTGCTAACCATCGTGGAGCAGCAGTGGTGTCTCCAGCAAAGTACTGCGGATTCAGAATCCAATGATTGTTGAGATTCATCTTCTCACACCTGCAAAAGTTAGAGTTGAAGACGTCTAGGATCTTCATTAGGTTCGAGCTGGGAACGAAAGTGTACGCAAAAGAAGAGTTGGCCGGTCAGATTGACCTTCTCAAGCAGTCATGGTATCAACTTGAATTGCCGGCCGGCCACCCGCCCCCTTCCGTATTTGCGCAGGTTCTCAATGAAACACTGTGCTCGCGGTGGGGGGAGCAGACCGTTTCCCTTGCTCCTTATTTAGTCGTCTTACGCTGTGAATGAATGCAACATGAGTCGACAAACTTTCGGGTTTAGAGTGCTAGACCTGCGTAGTAACGTCTTGTTGTACATGATGGATGGATGCTGTTCTAACCTTGAAGAGAGCTGAAAGGGTTTGATGCTCTTTTGAGCAGCTAAGGATCTTCCGATGAACCACTGGAAAGCCATTCTGGAGACGTTAGATCTCAGAATCCTTCCATTAAAGAATTTGGAAGTGTGCTCTTCCTGTCGAGGAGCTGGAAGGCCATTCTGGAGACGTTAGATCTCAGAATCCTGCTGGAATTTCCAGAAGAGAATTTGGAGGTGTGCTCCTCCTGTTGAGGAGCTGGCAGGTCATTCTGGAGACGTTAGATCTCAGAATCCTGCTGGAATTTCCAGAAAAGAATTTGGAAGTGTGCTCCTTCTGTCGAGGAGCTGCCAGGCCATTCTGGGGACGTTAAATCTCAGAATCCTTCCATTAAAGAATTCGGAGGTGTGCTCCTTCTGTCGAGGAGCTGCCAGGCCATTCTGGAGACGTTAGATCTCAGAATCCTTCCATTAAAGAATTTGGAGGTGTGCTCCTCCTGTTGAGGAGCTGGCAGGTCATTCTGGAGACGTTAGATCTCAGAATCCTTCCATTAAAGAATTCGGAGGTGTGCTCCTTCTGTTGAGGAGCTGGCAGGTCATTCAGAAGACGTTACTCCTCTTCCGATCTTGGCTTTGATGTTTCGGAATGCGTCAATTAAAGGAAGGCGCGCCCGTGCTATGAGCAGCGCGGTTTTAAGATCATTGATTGGGGGCGGGGGCTCGTGGAGACCTTCTGAATCAGAAAATTCAATAAGCAATTCTGGAGACGTTAGATATCAGAATCCTGCAGAAAATTTCCAGAAACCAATTTTCAAGTGAGATTGTGCTCTAGTCCGCCCCCCCCCCCCGAAGTGCTTCTGAATCGCTGAGGTCGAGCGTGGGGCTCGATTCGACTCGATTCGCCTAGTAGAGAGATATATCTCGTTTTTAGATTAGAATTTTCAGAATTTCCAGCTTTTTAAAGTTTTTTTCGAAACGGAATAGCGGCGCGTCGTATTAAACTTCCTTATCCTTCGTTTCTTTGTACATACAGTACTGGCCATAAAGAATGTCGGCGGAATCCGGAATCTGGAAAACGGAAAAAATTTTTTTCACGGAATCTGGAATACGGAAGACGGAATGAAAAAAAATGGCGGAATCCGGAATTCCGCCCTACTCTGGAGAGTAGGGCGGAATTGGATTTTGGGAACTCGAAATCCGGAAATCGGAAAACGGAAAAAATGTTTTTCACGGAATCTGGAATCCGGAAGACGGAATGAAAAAAGGCGGAATCCGGAATCCGGAATTCCGCCCTTCTCTGCAGAGTAGGGCGGAATTGGATTTTGGGAACTCGAAATCCGGAAATCGGAAAACGGAAAAAATGTTTTTCACGGAATCTGGAATCCGGAATACGAAAAAAATGTTTTTCACGGAATCTGGAATCCGGAAAACGGAATGTAAAAAACGGCGGAATCCGGAATGCGGAATGCGGAAAACGGAATTTTAACCATTAATGAGGGAATATTAATGATGTAAATGCGCTCTGTTCGCAAAAAATTTTGCGGTAGTTCAAAAAAGTATACTTTTCACAACAATTGAGAATAAAGAATTAAAACGGAATAAAAACGCCATATCGCGGAATCCGGAATGCAGAAAACGGAAAAAAAATATTTTTTTCACGGAATCTGGAATCCGGAAGACGGAATGAAAAAAATGGCGGAATCCGGAATTCCGCCCTTCTCTCCAGAGTAGGGCGGAGTTGGATTTTGGGAACACGGAATCCGGAAATCGGAAAACGGAATAAAAATTTTTTCACGGAATCTGGAATCCGGAATTCCGCCCTTCTCTCCAGAGTAGGGCGGAATTGGATTTTGGGAACTCGAAATCCGGAAATCGGAAAACGGAAAAATATTTTTTTCACGGAATCTGGAATCCGGAAGACGGAATGAAAAAAACGGCGGAATCCGGAATTCCGCCCTTCTCTGGAGAGTAGGGCGGAATTGGATTTTGGGAACTCGAAATCCGGAATCCGGAAAACGGAAAAAATGTTTTTCACGGAATCTGGAATCCGGAATACGGAAAAAATATTTTTCACGGAATCTGGAATCCGGAATACGAAAAAAAATATTTTTCACGGAATCTGAAATCCGGAAAACGGAAAACGGAAAAAAATTTTTTTCACGGAATCTGGAATCCGGAAGACGGAATGAAAAAAGGCGGAATCCGGAATCCGGAATTCCGCCCTTCTCTGCAGAGTAGGGCGGAATTGGATTTTGAGAACTCGGAATCCGAAAAACGGAAAAAGGAAAAAAAATTTTTTCACCGAATCTGGAATCCGGAAGACGGAATGAAAAAAACGGCGAAATCCGGAATTCCGCCCTTCTCTCCAGAGTAGGGCGGAATCGGATTTTGGGAAGTCGGAATCCGGAAAACGGAATGAAAAAAACGGCGGAATCCGGAATTCCGCCCTTCTCTGGTGGCGATTAATCGATTCTTCTTGTCCTGCTTTTGGACCCCCACCTCGTGCTTCTGGATGAACCGTAAAAGCGGAAGCGGAGGCCGGCCGATCTGAGCAAATCTGATATCTCGGATCCGCAGCTAAGCATCCATCAGCACGAGACAGATCGAATCTGTCTGCCTGATCTCTAGAAGCTCTCTTTTTCCAGATCACTGATCGCTATAGTCATGGGACAGAAACTGTACTTGATCATGGACTGCTTTTGCATTTTTTTGTCATTTTTAACCGTAATCGGAAATTCTGTGATTATCTATTTATTCTTCACGTAAGACAAGGCTTCAGTGCTCTCAAAATTTCAGACAATTTTTCAGAAAGCGTCTAGATTCCAGAAGAAACCTTCGAATTGTCCTGCTAATGGCTATCACTGATATCATTTTCGCGGCTTCTAGTACGTTTTTTTTTCAAGCGTTTCTCCTCATTTTCTGAAAACGATTTCAGTAATGCCTCAAATTTATTACATGACAATAATGTGGGAGCCCACGCACACCGACTACGATCCTTATGTGATGGCGGCTCTTGGCTGGCCGCTGCCAATGTTTCTTAAAATTGCGTGTGGATTGAATGCGGGAGCAGCTGCCGAGAGGATCTTGGTAAGTGCTTTAGAGCATTGAATCCGAAACAAGACCTTTTCGTCTTGTCTTCGTCATCGCCTAGAATTCGTCTGATATGCAGAGATAGACAAGACGAAAAGCTTCCACGAAAGACGAAACAAGAGCGTCTTGTCTCGTCTTCGTCTAGAATTCGTCTGAAACGCAGAAATAGACAAGACGAAGGAAGACGAGACGAAAGACGAAACAAGACCGTCTCGTCTCGTCTTCGTCTTCGTCTAGAATTCGTCTGACACGCAGAGATAGACAAGACAAACGAAGACGAGACGAAAAGCTTCCACGATAGACGATATAAGACCGTCTTTCGTCTCGTCTTCGTCTTCGTCTTGAATTCGTCTGACACGCAGAGATAGACAAGACAAACGAAGACGAGACGAAAAGCTTCCACGAAAGACGATATAAGACCGTCTTTCGTCTCGTCTTCGTCTTCGTCTTCGTCTTGATTTCGTCTGACACCCAGAGATAGACAAGACGAAAAGTTTCCACGAAAGACGAAACAAGACCGTCTCGTCTTCGTCTTCGTCTTGAATTCGTCTGACACGCAGAGATAAACAAGACGAACGAAGACCGAAGACGAGACGAAAAGTTTCCACGAAAGACGAAACAAGACCTTCTCGTCTCGTCTTCGTCTTCGTCTAGAATTCGTCTGACACGCAGAGATAGACAAGACGAACAAAGACGAGATGAAAAGCTTCCACGAAAGACAAAATAGGACCTTCTCCTCTCGTCTTTGTCATCGTCTTGAATTCGTCTGACACGCAGAGATAAACAAGACGAACGAAGACGAGACGAAAGGCTTCCACAGAAGACGAAATAATACCGTCTCGTCTCGTCTTCGTCTTCGTCTAGAATTCGTCTGACACGCAGAGATAGACAAGACGAACGAAGACGAGACGAAAGGATTTCACGAAAGACGAAACAACCCCTTCTCGTCTCGTCTTCGTCTAGAATTCGTCTGACACGCAGAGATAGACAAGACAAACGAAAACGAGACGAAAGACGAAATAAGACCGTCTCTTCTCGTCTTCGTCTTCGTCTTGAATTCGTCTGACACGCAGAGATAGACGAGACGAGAGGAAAAGTTTCCACGAAAGACGAAACAAGACCTTCTCGTCTCGTCTTTGTCATCGTCTTGAATTCGTCTGACACGCAGAGATAGACAAGACGAACGAAGACGAGACGAAAAGCTTCCACGAAAAACGAAATAAGACCGACGAGACGAGACGCCTTACACACTAAATTCCATTTTCAAAGCAATAGGTCTAGCACTGCGAAGACAAAAAGTCGTCTTTCAGTTCGTCTTGCATTCGTCTTACGCAATGAAAAAGTGGTCAACACACACTGCGTAAGACAAATCCAAGACGAAGACGAAAACAAGACAAGACGCCTTAAGCACTAAATTTCAGTTTTAAAGCAATAGGTCTGGCACTGCGAAAACAAAAATTCGTCTTTCAGCTCGTCTTGCACAAACTGCGTAAGACGAACGCAAGACGAACAGAAAGACAAAAGAAGACGAGAAGGCTCTGTGACGAGTCTTAAATTCTGAATTTCAGGCGCTATACTTCCCGATAGCCTATCGGAAGCTGGATCACGTGCAGTGCTCCAATGTGCTCATTTCGCTGTGCACAGCTCTCGGCTCACTTGACACTGCGCTGTGCATCTACACATTTGAATTTGAAAAGCACCTCAATTGCTCATCCATCGGTTGTTTTGTAACCGATATGTACAGAGATTACTGGGGAGTCTCGAACATGGTCTGGCAGCTCTTTTCACGGTCGAAGCTCCATAAATTCTGAAATTTCAGACATGCGGCATCGTCATTATAGTACTGAGCATGTTTGTCTTTGTCAAAGTGCAAAAATTGAGCAGGCATACGGTATTGATGGGAGCAACTCCTGGAGCGAGGAAGACAAACATGGTGAAAGCCCTGAGCTTCAAGTTGAGTAGGGTGAGAGCTGAATTGGAGCATCTGGAAATGCTCCAGACTTGAATCTTGCTCTTCCAGTCTTCCAAAGCTCACAGAAGACAGGCAATAGCTGGAATTCCAGATTTTAAGTGATACACTACAGTAATCGAGATCAGCGCTGCTATTAAGGTTTTTGCTTTGAAGTATGACGTTCCGCTAAGCTCCACGCTGTTGTTCGAAGCTTCTGAATCCTTTTTGGGAGCTCGGAATCCGGGATGCGGAAAACGGAAAAGATATGTTTTCACGGAATCTGGAATCCGGAAAACGGCGGAATCCGGAATTCCGCCTTTCTCTGGTGGCGATAGACCTGAAATTGCATGTGCAAAGTTTCAAATCCGGAATGCGGAAAACGGAAAAAATATTTTTCACGGAATCTGGAATCCGGAATACGGAATGAATGTAAAAAAACAAAAAAAAAAAAAAAAAAAACGGCGGAATCCGGAATACGGAATGCGGAAAACGGAATTTTAACCATTAATGAGGGAATATTAATGATGTAAATGCGCTCTGTTCGCAAAAAATTTTGCGGTAGTTCAAAAAAGTATACTTTTCACAACAATTGAGAATAAAGAATTAAAACAGAATAAAAACGCCATATCGCGGAATCCGGAATGCAGAAAACGGAAAAAAATATTTTTTTCACGGAGTCTGGAATCCGGAAGACGGAATGAAAAAATATTTTTTCACGGAATCTGGAATCCGGAAAACGGAAAAAAAAAAATTTTTCACGGAATCTGGAATCCGGAAAACGGAAAAAAAAATTTTTTTTCACGGAATCCGGAATGCGGAATACGGAAAAAAATATTTTTCACGGAATCTGAAATCCGGAATACGGAAAAAAATATTTTTCACGGAGTCTGGAATCCGGAAGACGGAATGAAAAAAAGGTGGCGGAATGCGGAATCCGGAATTCCGCCCTTCTCTGGTCTAACAGCGATCTCGATTACTGTAACAGTAACCTCAACTGAAATGCGAGGAATTCATCATTTTTCAGATCGCGACGCAAAAGTTCCGACATGCGAACCATACCGCATGCGGCATCCTGATAAGCACTCTCTTCTGTCTGACCATCCCGTCGCTGTTGGTGACTGCTACAAAGCGGATCACGGGGTATTCAATGTTCAATGAACTCGGATCGTTTTACGTGGCGTCCTTGTTGATGAGCGGTGCGTTTTCCGGGGTTTTCCAGAATTTTCAGCCCAGAAATCATCAGAAGACGTGCCTAATCGCCGGGGGGGGGGAGGAGGGGCGAGTTGGCGAACGGCCACGCCCTCCATAATGCATATTTTGACATTTTTTAAATGAGAATAAGCGGTGTGTTTTTAATTTTTCATTTTGGCAGATAAAAAAATATTAATTCAGTGTCTTTTTATCCATTTTTATATTCTTCGATTCCAAAAATGACCGCCCATCCTTATTTTTTCGAAAAAAAAATGGAAAATCTGAATTTTGTGCTTTTTTGCTTGTTTTCTGATTTTTTTTTCCAACTAAATTCTAAATTTAGACGATAAAATGACATTTTTCATAGAAAAATTGGAAAAAAAATTGATTATGAGAAGTATAAGAAGAATCCGCTCGAGACGCAGAGCAGTTTTTAAGGATGCGCCTTTAAAGTACCGTAATCTTTAATTTCGATTTTCGTTTCTCAGAATTCATATATTCTGAAATAATTCATTCTAAAATCATTTTTTAGAATCATTTCAATTAATTTTATTCAGAAAAATATTGGAAATTTTTTTTGCACTAAATGCTGAAAATTAAAACTTCATTGAGCAGGATATCCACAAATTTATAAGAAGAAACATTTTTTTAAAAGTTATCACGTATTTATTAAACGAATAACTGCAAATCGAGGAATTTATCGATTTATTTCGATTTTTTAAATTAAATTAATACTTTATTTTTCAATATTCAGGCGATAAAACTTCGTTTTAGAGGAAAAAAAAAATACAATTTATTAAAAAATTACGAAGCAGAGCAATGTTTTTAGGCATGCGCCTTTAAAGTATCGTAACTTTTTTATTTATTTATATTTTTTTTTGTGATCATTGCGATCAGAATTTCATTCCAAAATAAATATATTTTTCGGCATTTTTGGAATCCCCCCCTAGCTTGAGCTCAAACAAGAATTCATCCCGACCTGATGAGCTCGCAGAGCTCAGAGCGCCGTCTTAAATTTGACGAATAAAATCTTCTTTCAGGAAGCGCAAATTGCCTAATTTTCCTGATGCTCAATGGATCTATAAGAGGTAGAATCGACCCGAAAATGCTCTCAGAGTGCGTAGTGACGACGCCGGCCTCTTCAAAGCCCTTGAATCCGTCTATTAATAAAACGATGGCCTGTATTGATTTCCCATAAATTGTGATCTTGAGATCTTGAAGTCGTTGTCTTTAATTTTTCTCAAAATCCCCAGAAGCTCACCTCTGAAAAGCTGGAAAAAGGAAAACGCTCATTGGGTGGGGCATAAATATGGCGCCGCATTCGAGACGGTGTAATAACTTAAAATCGAATGATTTTTTTCTGAAAATCAGCTAAAATCTATTTATTATGAAGCAAATTGTTTCTGTCTGTCTGTCCAAGACATTTTAAAAGTTTCAAAAGAGCCCATTTTTTCACGAATCAATTGCTACAGTACTGGCCATAAAGAATGCGCGCACGGGTGTTTTTTCAAGATAACTTGCAAACTATCAATATTTACAAGCTCCAATTCACTGAATACGTTGCTCAAGCCAGTTCTAACACTGTCAAAAAAATTCAGACCAATCGGAGCAGTTTCAGCAAAGTTATCTCAAAACAAAAAGCCAGCGCGCATTCTTTATGGCCAGCACTATGCAAGACGTTGACTGTAGAGCTCTATGAGCCAACTAAGACGATTTCAAAGTCAAATGCCCAATTGAAGAGCTAGAAATATTGAAATTAAAGGGGTTTTTTTTTCAAATTTTTTTCAAAAAAAAAACGCTGAAAATATTGATTTAAAACTACAGGATGGGGCATAAATATAGCGCCGCATTCAAGACGGTGTAATAATTTCGAATCGAATGATTTTTTTCTGAAAATCAGCTATAATCTATTTATTATTGAGCAAATAGTTTCTGTCTGTCTGTCCAAGGCATTTCAAAAATTTCAAAAGAGCCCATTTTTTCACGAATCAATTGCTACAGTACTGGCCATAAAGAATGCGCGCGGGTGTTTTTTCAAGATAACTTGCAAACTATCAATATTTACAAGCTTCAATTCACTGAATTCGTTGCTCAAGCCAGTTTTAACAGCGTCAAGAAAATTCAGACCAATCGGAGCAGTTTCAGCAAAGTTATCCCAAAATAGACGCCAGCGCGCATAACTACAGGATGGGGCATAAATATAGCGCCGCCTTCAAGACTGTGTAATAACTTCAAATTGAAGGATTTTTTTTGAAAGTCAGCCAAAATGCTTATTAAACAACAGCAAAAATTATAGGATTAACAGTGGTTAACAGTGACAGATGACTACCTCCGTGCCGACGTCGACTCTTACCCGAAGAGACTTCAGGCAGCCATCAAAGCGAATGGAGGAAGATTCGAAAACTGTTAATACTATAATTTTTGTCGTTGTTTAATCAAGATTTTAGCTGATTTTCAGAAAAAAATCTGTAAATTTGAGATTATTACGCTGTCTTAAATGCGGCGCTATATTTATGCCCCACCCTGTCCTTCACAGACATCTGAATTCTTCTTTCGATAACCTTCAGAATTGGTTTTTGTTTCCGTCAATTCTTTTTTCAGAATCTTCACTGCGACTCGAAGAAAACGATTATAAAAAGTCGCCCATAAGTCATTCGGTGTATTGGTTTTCAGAAGGCTTGACCACTGAATCTCAACGGAATTTTTCAGGACTTTTCATGTTTTCAGCAATTATTTAAAGAAATTCTCGTGAAATCTGGACATTTTCAGCTAAATTTCCAGCTCAAATTGAAAAAAAAAACGTCGGTTGAAGCTTCACTTTTACAGCCAATAGTCAGTCGCCTATTTTCAGTCAGGAGAAACTTTGAATGACCCATTTATGTATTTAGAGCTGAAAATTAATGACGTAGTGAATTTGTCAGTGCGTAACAGCTGCATTTCATTTCCGCCCACTCTGAAACCCACTCGCAGAGCCAGATTTTGAGAGTCAGATGACTTTCAGCCTTCATCCATTCGTCGTGTACGCTGGCTTCTGCGAATCCTGGAACGTCAAGGTTTCAGCTTGCTCATTCCAGCTAGAAATCTTCTGAAATTTCCGATTATTCCATTTCTGGAAGATTTTGAGATTCAAAGATCCTAGGTCTCAGATTCTGGAGGTCTTATTTAAGATTTTAAGCATCTAGAGAGCCTGAGTAAGGCTTCCACGAAAGACGAAAACAAAAAGTCGTCTTGCATTCGTCTTACACAATAATACAGTTGTGCATGTTTTTTCAGCAGCTTTCTGATTTAGTTGATTCCATGAGTGGAGGTGACTCTATCTTGAGAGGAAAGAGCACACAAATCTTTAATTTTTTCAGCTGTTTTCTGCTAAATGATAAAAGAGCTTTGAAAGGAAAAGAAACCACAGAAAAAGCTGGTTTTCTCCCAAATTTGGAGCAAAAATATGAAGTTTGAATGCACAAAATGTATGGAAAAACGGAGGAAATAATAGAGATTACTATATATTCCTGAATGTCCCGACGCTTCACGGGTTTCGCGCAGCTTCACGCATTACCAAGTGCGAAGGTCATAGTGTGCAAAGTATGAAGATACGCGGAACCCGGGAAGTGACGGATAGAAATCCTATCGACCTTTTTTGTTGCGGCAAGACGGGCAAGACGAGGCGAAAGACGAATTTTTGTCTCCGTCTTTCCTGGAAGCCTTGTTGGAGATAACGCTGAACCTTTTTCATGGAATTTGATGAGCTGCTCACTCACGGTATGGTAACACGAGATTCGCGCAAGCCGGAGGCCGCTGACGCTCAACTTGTGCAATTCCTCTGGCCCAGTATCATGCTCCAATGCACAAGAGCACTCGGCAAAATCCACGTCTGCTCTTCCACGAAAGACGAAAGCAAAAAGTCGTCTTGCATTCGTCTTACACAATAATACAGTTGTGCATGTGTATCTCAGACGAATCCAAGACGAAGACGAAAGATGTCTTTCAGTTCGTCTTGAAGGTTGCTCACTTTCAGCCATAACTATCTTCAAAACGAAGATGGGATGCTGTAAATCCCGAAGATCCAGAGCTCCAGAGAGGGGCGGGGCGAAAGACTACCTTCGTCTTTCGTGGAAGCCTTTCGTCTCGTCTTCGTTCGTCTTACGTTGTCAATCAAAATGCATGTGTACCAACACAAATACGAATGCAAGATTCGTCTGAGATGCACATGATGCACAACTGTATTATTGTGTAAGACGAATGCAAGACGACTTTTTGCTTTCGTCTTTCGTGGAAGAGCATCTTCAGACGTGGATTTCGTCGCGTGCTCTTGTGCATTCGTGCATGATACTGGGCCAGAGGAATTGCACAAGTTGCGCGTCAGCGCCCTCCGGCTTGACGCGATTCTCGTGTTACCATACCGTGAGTGAGCAGCTCATCCAAAGGTTCAGCGTTACCCCTAACAAGGCTTCCGCGAAAGACGAAGACGAAAGTTCGTCTTTCGCCTCGTCTTGCCCGTCTTGCCGCAACAAAAAAAGTCGATAGGATTTCTATCCGTCACTTCCCGGGTTCCGCGTATCTTCATACTTTGCACACTATGACCTTCGCACTTGGTGATGCATGAAGCTGCGCGGAACCCATGAAGCGTCGGGACATTCAGGAATATATAGTAATCTCTATTATTTTCTCTGTTTTTCCATACATTTTGTGCATTCAAATTTCATATTTTTGCTCCAAATTTGAGAGAAAACCAGCTTTTTCTGTGGTTTCTTTTCCTTTCAAAGCTCTTTTATCATTTAGCAGAAAACAGCTGAAAAAATTAAAGATTTGTGTGCTCTTTCCTCTCAAGATAGAGTCACCCCCAATCAACTAAATCACTAATTCAATCTCCTTGTCTACCAATTTTCTGACTGAAAATAGCTGACGCCGTCTGTAATTCCCAAGCTGATTTTCAGCGAAATGGCATTGATCTACCTGGTCACTGAGCTCTGCTGCATCACTGCTGCCACGTTGAGCTCTGCATTCAACGCCTACATTATCCATTGCTTCTGGAGGTAACCAATGCTGTTTGTCTCTCTCTCTCTCTCTCTAATCAGGAAGCGTGTTCCAGAAAACGGATTCCGGCGTCTGAAAATCTTCGGCTCGCTCTCTACTTGGCTATTGGCGACTTGGGATATGCAGTTTCAGCACTGATTCATGTGGGCTACTTAGCAGTGAACTGGTCGGATGTTCACTTGGATTACAATCCGTATTTCATCATAATCACCAACTCATTTCTACCTGCTCATTTGAAAATCGTCGTGCTCATTAGTTGCTCAATGGCTCTTGATAGATGTATTGTAAGTGTTGAATAAGGCTTCCGCGAAAGACGAAATAAGACCAACCATCTCGTCTAGAATTTGTCTGGCGCAATTGACGGCGTAAGACGAACGCAAGACGAGACGAAAGGATTCCACGAAAGACGAAATAAGACCGTCTCGTCTCGTCTTTGTCTTCGTCTTGACTTCGTCTGACGCAAAGATAGACATTTTTAATCGACGGCGCAAGACGAATGCAAGACGAACTAAGACGAGACGAATTTCGTCTTTCGAAAAAAATTCGACAAAAGAATCCTTTCGTCTCGTTTTCGTTCGTCTTTCAGTTTGTCTTGCGTTCTTCAGTGTGTCGTGTCGATATTGGAATTGATCGATTGAATCGATCGAATTGGATCGACAACTTTTGAATCGATTCAACTTGATTCGATTCGAATCGATTGTTGCCTTATTGATCCAATCATATCGAATCAGCAAAAAAAGGCAAATGCGCTCTACCGCGGCTTGAAATCGTACAATGTGAATGAAAACGATTTAAAAAAATACGATTTCAAACGGCCCCCGAACGCATTGATCGGTAGAGCGCATTTGCACTATTTTTGTTGATTCGATGTTATCGAATTGAATCGATTTGCCCTTTCAACAAATCGAATCAAAATTGATCGATTGTTGAATCGACACGACACACTAGTATGAACACAACATCTATCTCTGCGTCAGACGAATTCAAGACGAAGACGAGACGAAACGAGACAGTCATATTTCGTCTTTCGTGGAATCCTTACGCCTCGTCTTCGTTCGTCTTTCAGTTCGTCTTGCGTTCGTCTTACGTCGTCAATTAAAAAATGTCTATCTTTGCGTCAGACGAATTTAAGATGAAGACGACACGAGACGAGACAGTCTTATTTCATCTTTCGTGGAATCCTTACGTCTCGTCTTCGTTCGTCTTTCAGTTCGTCTTGCGTTCGTCTTACGTCGTCAATTAAAAAATGTCTATCTTTGCGTCAGACGAATTTAAGATGAAGACGACACGAGACGAGACAGTCTTATTTCGTCTTTCGTGGAATCCTTTTGTCTCGTCTTCGTTCGTCTTGCATTCGTCTTTCGCAGTAAAACATTGTGTACCTCTGCGTCAGACGAATTCAAGACGAAGACAAAGACGAGACGAGACGATCTTATTTCGTCTTTCGTGGAATCCTTTTTTCTCGTCTTGCGTTCGTCTTACGTCGTCAATTAAAAAATGTCTATCTTTGCGTCAGACGAATTTAAGATGAAGACGACACGAGACGAGACAGTCTTATTTCGTCTTTCGTGGAATCCTTTTGTCTCGTCTTCGTTCGTCTTGCATTCGTCTTTCGCAGTAAAACATTGTGTACCTCTGCGTCAGACGAATTCAAGACGAAGACAAAGACGAGACGAGACAGTCTTATTTCGTCTTTCGTGGAATCCTTTTGTCTCGTCTTCGTTCGTCTTGCATTCGTCTTTCGCAGTAAAACATTGTGTACCTCTGCGTCAGACAAATTCAAGACGAAGACAAAGACGAGACGAGACGATCTTATTTCGTCTTTCGTGGAATCCTTTTGTCTCGTCTTCGTTCGTCTTGCGTTCGTCTTACGTCGTCAATTAAAATACATGTGTATCAACACAACATCTATCTCTGCGTCAGACGAATTTAAGATGAAGACGACACGAGACGAGACAGTCTTATTTCGTCTTTCGTGGAATCCTTACGCCTCGTCTTCGTTCGTTTGTGTACGATATGAAAAAGGAGGAAAAGAGCTCCTCTATTTTCCGTATGGCTTCCACCGAAAGACGAAAGACGACCGCCTCGTCTCGTGTTCGTCTTCGTCTTGAATTCCTCTGACTTTCGTAAGTATTGCGTTTATTGCGTAAGACGAATGTGCAAGACGAACTGAAAGACGACTTTTTGTCGAGTGCTCTGAATCGTTCGTAATGCTTGCGCTTCCAGGCTATATTCTTCCCAGTCGCCTATCGGCAACTCAACAAAGCGTACTTCGCAAACTGCGCAATGGCGTGCGGTTACTGTTGGTTTCTCTTCGATTTCCTGCTCCAAATGCTCACCGCACCGTTTAAGCGAATGCCGAACTGCGCGACTATGGCTTGCTTTGTGAACAAAACGTTCCTGGCATACGTCAGCTACTCGAATACGGTATGCCGATGGAGCCCGCTTCTACGATTCCAGTGACCAAGTGCATTCAGATTGTCGGTTTGCTCATCGTGCTCATGAGTGGCTTCGTGTTCGGCGGTCTGCGAAAAATAGCGATGAGAAAAGTGGGGGGTGCGGGAGCGGTAAGACTCCGCACAGGAGGACTCGTCGGAGTGACGTCATTTTGCAGACAGCTGTCAAAACTAGCAGCGTGTTTCGTGTGGCCAACCGAATCACCGTGGGCATTCTGTTTTGCTCGCTGTTCTTCGTCACGATTCCATCGTTATTGGTGACAGGGTACGAAGAGCTGACAGGTGTTTCATTGTTCGCTGAGCTCGGCCCTTTCTACATTTGTGCAATTCTAGTGAATGGTGAGTGCCCCTTGCTCAAAGGGACGTAGTAGGCTCCTTTCGTCTCGTCTTCGTTCGTCTTTCAATTCGTCTTGCATTCGTCTTACGTAATAAAACATGCCTATCTCTGCGTCAGACGAATTCAAGACGAAGACGAGACAAAACGAGACGATCTTATTTCGTCTTTCGCGGAGTCTTTTCGTCTCGTCTTCCTTCGCCTTTCAGCTCGTCTTGCATTCGTCTTACATCGTCAATAAAAAGTGCCTATCTCTGCGGCCGACGAATAGAAAGACGAGACGAGAAGCTCTTGTTTCGTCTTTCGTGGAAGCTTTTCGTCTCGTCTTCGTTCGTCTTGTCTATCTCTGCGTGTCAGACGAATTCTAGACGAAGACGAGATGAGACGAGACGGTCTTATTTCGTCTTTCGTGGAAGCGATTCGAAAACGGTTAATGCTATAATCTTTGTTGTTGTTTAATAAACATTTTGGTTGATTTTCAGAAAAATTTTTCGATTTTAAGTTTTTCGAAAGACGAAATTCGTCTCGTCTGCGTTCGTCTTGCGTTCGTCTTACGTCGTCAATTAAGCCTATCTCTGCGTCAGACGAATTCAAGACGAAGACGAGACGAAACGAGACGATCTTATTTCGTCTTCCGTGGAATCCTTTCGTCTCGTCCTCGTTTGTCTTTCAATTCGTCTTGCATTCGTCTTACGCAATAAAACATGTCTATCTCTGCGGCCGACGAATAGAAAGACGAGACGAGAAGGTCTTGTTTCGTCTTTCGTGGAAGCTTTTCGTCTCGTCTTCGTTCGTCTTGTCTGTCTCTGGGTGTCAGACGAATTCTAGACGAAGACGAGATGAGGCGAGACGGTCTTATTTCGTCTTTCGTGGAAGCGATTCGAAAACGGTTAATGCTATAATCTTTGTTGTTGTTTAATAAACATTTTGGTTGATTTTCAGAAAAATTTTTCGATTTTAAGTTTTTCGAAAGACGAAATTTGTCTCGTCTTCGTTCGTCTTGCGTTCGTCTTACGTCGTCAATTAAGCCTATCTCTGCGTCAGACGAATTCAAGACGAAGACGAGACGAAACGAGACGATCTTATTTCGTCTTCCGTGGAATCCTTTCGTCTCGTCCTCGTTTGTCTTTCAATTCGTCTTGCATTCGTCTTACGCAATAAAACATGTCTATCTCTGCGGCCGACGAATAGAAAGACGAGACGAGAAGGTCTTGTTTCGTCTTTCGTGGAAGCTTTTCGTCTCGTCTTCGTTCGTTTTGTCTATCACTGCGTGTCAGACGAATTCTAGACAAAGACGAGATGAGGCGAGACGGTCTTATTTCGTTTTTCGTGGAAGCGATTCGAAAACGGTTAATGCTATAATCTTTGTTGTTGTTTAATAAACATTTTGGTTGATTTTCAGAAAAATTTTTCGATTTTAAGTTTTTCGAAAGACGAAATTCGTCTCGTCTTCGTTCGTCTTGCATTCGTCTTACGTCGTCAATTAAGCCCATCTCTGCGTCAGACGAATTCAAGACGAAGACGAGACGAGACAGTCTTATTTCGTCTTTCGTGGAATCCTTTCGTCTCGTCTTCGTTCGCCTTTCAGTTCGTCTTGCATTCGTCTTACGTAATAAAACTTGCCTATCTCTGCGTCAGACGAATTCAAGACAAAGAAAAAGACGAGACGAAGTGGTCTTATTTCGTCTTTCGTGGAATCTTTTCGTCTCGTCTTCGTTCGTCTTCGTTTGTCTTGCTTTCGTCTTACGCAATAAAACATGTCTATCTCTGCGTCAGACGAATTCAAGACAAAAACGAGACGGTCTTATTTCGTCTTTCGTGGAAGCCTTAGCTCCCAAGTAAGGAAACAAATTTTTCGGGATTTTTTTAGAAATTTATTTATTAAAATTGTATATTTAATTTAATGGAAATTTAAAAATCTTTCCACATAAAGATACGCCACTACTCAATATTTCAAAAAAAATCGAAAATTAGTTGTGTTCAAAGTTCTAAAATTCATCCGTTACGGTATATTTAACACTGTTTGAGCAACACTAATGGCTCTTGGAGCAAGAAAAAGAAAAATCGGATTTTTGAGAATTCTCAAGTGACTGGCGTATCTTTATGTGGAGGTGAAAAAGCGGCTTAAGCGTATTCTGAAATCATTTTTTGAAGTTTCTCCACAAAATAACGCAACGCATTCTGCGACTATTCACAAAGCATCTGCTTCAGGCTTCGCCGACGGCGTCGTCTTCGTGATTGTGAATCGCAAGCAAATAGGCGATGGAAACAGGAGGTTCTCCTCAACGGTGAGAGCACGGCGGTCCCTTTTCATGTTTGTCTGGAGCCCCCAGCTCGATGTCATGCTCAGCTGTCTAGAGCTGTCGAATCACATTTTGCAGCTAGCTCTCGGCTGTAATTCCAGAATGTGTTTCAGGGAGGAAGGAATACTGTCGGCCCACGTCACCGGCTCAGCAAGCCGTCTATTATAGCTCGAAATAACACTTCAATTGCTCAAAACTACGCAACAATATAAGAGTTTTGGGTTTCGTTTGGGAATTTTTGAATTGCTGAAATCCTTCACCTGGAAACTCTGAAAATGCATCGTTTATTGTAATATCCTCATTAAAATAAAATATTATAAATAGTGATCAATTTGGCTCAATTTTCAAGGAATTCTTGGAGAAAACTACAGAATCTGAAGAGAGAAAAGAGTGGAAAAATGTTTTTCTGAACATGGATCTTCGTGTGACTACTAAGAATCTTGGTTTCAGCTTTTCAGAAAAAATCCGAAAGTTTTGGGTAAAAATTGGTCAAGTTTTGTGAGCTTTTAAAGTTTGGTCTAGAATTGTGAGAGAATTGGTCGAAATTTGTGAACCTTTGAAGTTTGGCTTAGAATGGTGAGAAAGTTGGCCTAGAATTGTGAACCTTTAAAAGTTGGCCTGGAATTGTAAGAGAATAGGTCAAGATTTGTGAACCTTCAAATTTTGGCCTAGGATTGTGGGAGAATTGGTAAAGATTTGTGAATCTTTGAAGTGTGGCCTAGAATTGTGAGAAAGTTGGTCAAGATTTGTGAACCTTTAAATTTTGGCCTAAATTGTGAGAGAATTGACCTAGAATTGTAAGAGAATTGGTCGAGAGTTGTTAACCTTTAAAGTTTGACTCAGGATTGTGAAAGAATCGGTCAAAATTTGTGAGCTTTTAAAGTTTGGTCTAGAATTGTGAGAGAATTGGTCGAAATTTGTGAACCTTTGAAGTTTCGCATAGGATTGTGAGAGAATTGGTCAAGATTTGTGAACCTTCAAATTTTGGCCTAGGATTGTGGGAGAATTGGTAAAGATTTGTGAATCTTTAAAGTTTGGCCTAGAATTGTGAGAAAGTTGGTCAAGACTTGTGAACCTTTAAAAGTTGGCCTGGAATTGTAAGAGAATTGTTCAAGATTTGTGAACCTTCAAATTTTGGCCTAGGATTGTGGGAGAATTGGTAAAGATTTGTGAATCTTTAAAGTTTGGCCTAGAATTGTGAGAAAGTTGGTCAAGACTTGTGAACCTTTAAAAGTTGGCCTGGAATTGTAAGAGAATTGGTCAAGATTTGTGAATCTTTGAAGTTTGGCATAGGATTGTGAGAGAATTGGTCAAGATTTGTGAACCTTCAAAGTTTGTCCTAGAATTGTGAGAAAATTGGCCTAGAATTGTAAGAGAATTGGTCGAGAGTTGTTCACCTTTAAAGTTTGACTCAGGATTGTGAAAGAATTGGTCAAAATTTGTGAGCCTTTGAAATTTGGTCTAACATTGTGAGAGAATTGGTCGAAATTTGTGAACCTTTGAAGTTTCGCATAGGATTGTGAGAGAATTGGTCAAGATTTGTGAACCTTCAAATTTTGGCCTAGGATTGTGGGAGAATTGGTAAAGATTTGTGAATCTTTAAAGTTTGGCCTAGAATTGTGAGAAAGTTGGTCAAGACTTGTGAACCTTTAAAAGTTGGCCTGGAATTGTAAGAGAATTGGTCAAGATTTGTGAACCTTCAAATTTTGGCCTAGGATTGTGGGAGAATTGGTAAAGATTTGTGAATCTTTAAAGTTTGGCCTAGAATTGTGAGAAAGTTGGTCAAGACTTGTGAACCTTTAAAAGTTGGCCTGGAATTGTAAGAGAATTGGTCAAGATTTGTGAATCTTTGAAGTTTGGCATAGGATTGTGAGAGAATTGGTCAAGATTTGTGAACCTTCAAAGTTTGTCCTAGAATTGTGAGAAAATTGGCCTAGAATTGTAAGAGAATTGGTCGAGAGTTGTTCACCTTTAAAGTTTGACTCAGGATTGTGAAAGAATTGGTCAAAATTTGTGAGCCTTTGAAATTTGGTCTAACATTGTGAGAGAATTGGTCGAAATTTGTGAACCTTTGAAGTTTCGCATAGGATTGTGAGAGAATTGGTCAAGATTTGTGAACCTTCAAATTTTGGCCTAGGATTGTGGGAGAATTGGTAAAGATTTGTGAATCTTTAAAGTTTGGCCTAGAATTGTGAGAAAGTTGGTCAAGACTTGTGAACCTTTAAAAGTTGGCCTGGAATTGTAAGAGAATTGGTCAAGATTTGTGAACCTTCAAATTTTGGCCTAGGATTGTGGGAGAATTGGTAAAGATTTGTGAATCTTTAAAGTTTGGCCTAGAATTGTGAGAAAGTTGGTCAAGACTTGTGAACCTTTAAAAGTTGGCCTGGAATTGTAAGAGAATTGGTCAAGATTTGTGAATCTTTGAAGTTTGGCATAGGATTGTGAGAGAATTGGTCAAGATTTGTGAACCTTCAAAGTTTTTCCTAGAATTGTGAGAAAATTGGCCTAGAATTGTAAGAGAATTGGTCGAGAGTTGTTCACCTTTAAAGTTTGACTCAGGATTGTGAAAGAATTGGTCAAAATTTGTGAGCCTTTGAAATTTGGTCTAACATTGTGAGAGAATTGGTCAAAACTTGTGAACTTTCAAAGTTTGGTCTAAAATTGTGAGAGAATTGGGCAAGATTTGTGAACCTTCAAGGTTTGGCCTAGGGTTGTGGGAGAATTGACCAAGACTTGTGAACCTTTAAAGTATGGCCTAGAATTGCGAGAGAATTGGTCAAAGCTTGTGAACATTTAAAGTTTGGCTCAGGATTGTGAAAGAATTGGTTGAGGTTTGTGAACCTTTGAAGTTTGGCCAAGAATTGTGAGAGAATTGGCCAAGGTTTGTGAACCTTTAAAGTTTGCCCTTGGATTGTGAGAGAATTGGTCAAGACTTGTGAGCCTTTGAAGTATGGCCTAGAATTGTGAGAGAATTGGTCAAGGATTGTGAACCTTCAAAGTTTGGTCTAAAATTGTGAGAGAATTGGTCAAGATTTGTGAACCTTCAATGTTTGTCCTAGAATTGTGAGAAAATTGGCCTAAAATTGAAAGAGAATTGGTCGAGAGTTGTTAACCTTTAAAGTTTGACTCAGGATTGTGAAAGAATCGGTCAAAATTTGTGAGCCATTTAAATTTGGTCTAACATTGTGAGAGAATTGGTCAAAACTTGTGAACTTTCAAAGTTTGGTCTAAAATTGTGGGAGAATTGGCCAAGACTTGTGAACCTTTAAAGTATGGCCTAGAATTGTGAGAGAATTGGTCAAAATTTGTGAGCCTTTGAAATTTGGTCTAACATTGTGAGAGAATTGGTCAAAACTTGTGAACTTTCAAAGTTTGGTCTAAAATTGTGAGAGAATTGGGCAAGATTTGTGAACCTTCAAGGTTTGGCCTAGGGTTGTGGGAGAATTGACCAAGACTTGTGAACCTTTAAAGTATGGCCTAGAATTGCGAGAGAATTGGTCAAAGCTTGTGAACATTTAAAGTTTGGCTCAGGATTGTGAAAGAATTGGTTGAGGTTTGTGAACCTTTGAAGTTTGGCCAAGAATTGTGAGAGAATTGGCCAAGGTTTGTGAACCTTTAAAGTTTGCCCTTGGATTGTGAGAGAATTGGTCAAGACTTGTGAGCCTTTGAAGTATGGCCTAGAATTGTGAGAGAATTGGTCAAGGATTGTGAACCTTCAAAGTTTGGTCTAAAATTGTGAGAGAATTGGTCAAGATTTGTGAACCTTCAATGTTTGTCCTAGAATTGTGAGAAAATTGGCCTAAAATTGAAAGAGAATTGGTCGAGAGTTGTTAACCTTTAAAGTTTGACTCAGGATTGTGAAAGAATCGGTCAAAATTTGTGAGCCATTTAAATTTGGTCTAACATTGTGAGAGAATTGGTCAAAACTTGTGAACTTTCAAAGTATGGCCTAGAATTGCGAGAGAATTGGTCAAAGCTTGTGAACATTTAAAGTTTGGCTCAGGATTGTGAAAGAATTGGTTGAGGTTTGTGAACCTTTGAAGTTTGGCCAAGAATTGTGAGAGAATTGGCCAAGGTTTGTGAACCTTTAAAGTTTGCCCTTGGATTGTGAGAGAATTGGTCAAGACTTGTGAGCCTTTGAAGTATGGCCTAGAATTGTGAGAGAATTGGTCAAGGATTGTGAACCTTCAAAGTTTGGTCTAAAATTGTGAGAGAATTGGTCAAGATTTGTGAACCTTCAATGTTTGTCCTAGAATTGTGAGAAAATTGGCCTAAAATTGAAAGAGAATTGGTCGAGAGTTGTTAACCTTTAAAGTTTGACTCAGGATTGTGAAAGAATCGGTCAAAATTTGTGAGCCATTTAAATTTGGTCTAACATTGTGAGAGAATTGGTCAAAACTTGTGAACTTTCAAAGTTTGGTCTAAAATTGTGGGAGAATTGGCCAAGACTTGTGAACCTTTAAAGTATGGCCTAGAATTGTGAGAGAATTGGTCAAAACTTGTGAACATTTAAAATTTGGCTCAGGATTGTGAAAGAATTGGTTGAGGTTTGTGTACCTTGGAAGTTTGGCCAAGAATTGTGAGAGAATTGGCCAAGGTTTATGAACCTTTAAAGTTTGACCTAGGATTGTGAGAGAATTGGCCAAGATTCGGGAAGCTTTAAAGTTTGCCCTTGGATTGTGAGAGAATTGGTCAAGACTTGTGAGCCTTTGAAGTATGGCCTAAAATTGTGAGAGAATTGGTCAAGGTTTGTGAACCTTCAAATTTTGGTCTAGGATTGTGGAAGAATTGGTCAAGATTTGTGAACCTTTAAAGTTTGGCTTAGGATTGTGAGAGATTTTGCATTCAAGAAGACCAATGCGTTTTTCGAAAAATTTCCGAAAACTTCTCGAGAAATTTTTCTCGTTGATTATTCGAGAATTTTTGAGAATTTCTCGAACAATTTTTCGAAAATTTCTCGAAAAAGTTCTCGAGAAATCGCAAAAAATGATTTGAATGGAAACACGATAAACAACGCGCTTTGCGTTATTTCGGAGTGTCGTTCGAACTAGTTTATTATTATTTTTTATCGAAATTTCTCGAGAATTTCTTGAACAATTTTTTGGAAAATTATCGAAAAAAACGAGAAACATTTCTCGAGAATTTTTCGGAAATTTTTCGAAAATTCTCGAAAAAAAATTTTCGATAAAAATAATAATAAACTAGTTCGAACGACACTCCGAAATAACGCAAATCGCGGTGTTTATCGTATTTCCATTCAAATCATTTTTCGCGATTTCCCGAGAAATTTTTCGAGAAATTCTCGAAAAATTTTGAAAATTCTCGAAAAATTCTCGAAAAAAAGAGAAACATTTCTCGAGAAATTTTCGGAAATTTTTCGAGAATTTTTCGGAAAATTCTCCAGAAAAACGAGAAACATTTCTCGAGAAGTTTTCGGAAATTTTTCGAGAATTTTTCGGAATAATTTCTCGAAAAAAACGAGAAACATTTCTCGAGAATTTCTCGAACAATTTTTTGGAAAATTCTCGAAAAAAACGAGAAACATTTCTCGAGAATTTTTCGGAAATATTTCTCGAAATGCTTTCGAAACGACACACTGGCTGTGATTGTGATTGGCCATTCTCGGATCACAGATCCGAGAATGGAAGCATCAGCGAGGAGCAAGAGCTGAAATTTCCAATCTAAACACCACAAAAACGTTGTATTTTTTTCTTCCATCTGACAACAAGAAGTGTAGTCTCTTTCATGTTTATTCCGCTCTCTGTTCTCATTCGCTTAAACCGTCTTTTCATAATGCCTACATTTGGTGGGGGGCCACACTGTACTCTTATCATTGAGACCACAACGAAGTGTGCGTGTGTGTGTTTCTGTTTCTCATCCTCTCTATATTTAGCTTATCAATCTTCAGACGATCTTCTCATTTTGGTTTCACTCACGACGCTGGTCGTGGTGACTTTCGCTTAAAATCGTTGCTCCAGCAGCTGCGGCCTTTCAATTCAAGCTCTTTTTTATCGATTCGTCTTCCTTGAAGATGTATTCTGAAGGCTTATTTAAAGAAGTTCAGATGCGAGAAGTGCAATCTTGCACCGAAGCATTTTAACTGGAAATTTCCGTTTTTTTTTTGTTCTGCAGCCAACCTGGAAATGCTCTGAAATTGAGCATTTAAAATCATTGTTCCAGCTGCTCTCAATTCCAGCTCTTTTTTTCGTTTCATCTTCCTTTAAGGCCCAGTGGAATGGGCTGGTCTGTGAACCTTGGAAGTTTGGCCAAGAATTGCGAGAGAGTTGGCCAAGGTTTATGAACCTTTAAAGTTTGACCTAGGATTGTGAGAGAATTGGCCAAGATTCGGGAAGCTTTAAAGTTTGCCCTTGGATTGTGAGAGAATTGGCCAAGGTTTATGAACCTTTAAAGTTTGACCTAGGATTGTGAGAGAATTGGCCAAGATTCGGGAAGCTTTAAAGTTTGCCCTTGGATTGTGAGAGAATTGGTCAAGACTTGTGAGCCTTTGAAGTATGGCCTAAAATTGTGAGAGAATTGGCCAAGATTTGTGAACCTTTAATGTTTGGCCTAGAATTGTGAGAGAATTGGTCAAGGATTGTGATAGAATTTTCCGCTTTCTTTTGTTCTGCAGCCAACCTGAAAATGCTCTGAAATTGTTTTCGATTCATCTTCCTTGAAGGCCCAGTGGAATGGGCTGGTCTGTGAACCTTGGAAGTTTGGCCAAGAATTGTGAGAGAGTTGGCCAAGGTTTATGAACCTTTAAAGTTTGACCTAGGATTGTGAGAGAATTGGCCAAGATTCGGGAAGCTTTAAAGTTTGCCCTTGGATTGTGAGAGAATTGGTCAAGACTTGTGAGCCTTTGAAGTATGGCCTAGAATTGTGAGAGAATTGGCCAAGATTTGTGATAGAATTTTCCGCTTTTTTTTTTGTTCTGCAGCCAACCTGAAAATGCTCTGAAATTGAGCATTTAAAATCATTGTTCCAGCTGCTCTCAATTCCAGCTCTTTTTTATCGATTCGTCTTCCTTGAAGGCCCAGTGGAATGGGCTGGTCTAGTCTGAAAGTCTTGAGGGGGCTCGTCAGAGCATTTTTTAAGTTTTGTGCAATCTTGCGTCCTAAAAACGAAGCATTTTAACTGAAAATTTCCGCTTTTTTCTTGCTTTGCATTCAACCTGGAAATGCTCTAAAAATCTGAAACTCTGAAACACTTTCAGATCTTCATCTGAACAAAATGACTAGCACCAAGCCGAAAGTGTACATTGTCGGCGTCGGAATGACCAAATTCTGCAAGCCGGGATCAGTTGATTGGGACTACCCGGACATGGTGAAGGAGGCCGTCACCACTGCTTTGGATGACTGTGGACTCAAGTATTCAGATGTTCAACAGGCGACTGTTGGATACCTTTTTGGAGGTGAGTGCTCCCCTTCTTGGCTGAAAATGAAAATAGTGCTCCTCTTTCAGGAACCTGCTGTGGTCAACGCGCTCTTTATGAAGTCGGGCTCACCGGAATTCCGATATACAATGTGAACAACGCGTGTGCATCCGGCTCCTCAGGCCTGTTCCTTGGAAAGCAAATTCTGGAAAGTGGTACGGTGTGTTTGGCCTTGAACCCTAGACTGCAATCTGAAAATGTGCAGGAAACGCCGATGTGATCCTTTGCGCTGGATTCGAGCGAATGGCGGCTGGCTCGCTGGAGAACCTGTCAGCGCCCATCGATGACCGCGCGATTTCGGTGGACAAGCACATTTCGGTTATGTCGGAGACGTTCGGGCTGCAGCCAGCTCCGCTCACGGCTCAGATGTTTGGAAACGCTGCGTTGGAGCATATGGAGAAATACGGTAGGCTTTTTGAATTTTGAAAATTGTTTAAAGGCGCATGGCAACGAATATTACTGTTTTTTCAGGATCAAAGCGCGAGCACTATGCCAAAATTGCCTACAAAAACCACCTGCACTCGGTTAACAACCCAAAATCGCAATTCACCAAGGAATTCTCGCTGGACCAAGTGCTGAACGCTCGAAAGATCTACGATTTCATGGGTCTTCTTGAGTGCAGTCCGACTTCCGATGGAGCGGCTGCCGCCATTCTTGTCTCCGAGCGCTTCCTGGAGAAGAACCCGCGTCTGAAGGCTCAGGCCGTCGAGATCGTCGGCTTGAAGTTGGGCACTGATCAGCCAACGGTTTTCGCCGCCAACTCGAACATCAAGATGATCGGGTTCGACATGATCCAAAAGATCTCGCAGGATCTTTACGCAGAGACCAAACTGACACCGAACGACGTGCAAGTCATCGAGCTTCACGACTGCTTTGCTCCAAATGAGCTCATCACCTATGAAGCCATCGGACTGTGTCCAGTGGGGAAGGGACACACGATCGTCGACAAAAATGACAATACCTACGGCGGAAAGTGGGTGATCAACCCATCCGGCGGACTCATTTCCAAGGGCCATCCTATCGGAGCGACCGGAGTTGCTCAAGCCGTTGAGCTGTCAAACCAACTTCGCGGAAGGTGTGGAAAGCGACAAGTTCCGAATTGTAAACTCGCGATGCAGCACAATATCGGCATCGGAGGAGCTGGCGTCGTCGGATTGTACCGTCTGGGCTTCCCGCAGCACGCACAATCCAAGCTTTGAGCAAGCTTCATGATGGCATGCAATTTGTGTAACAAATACTGTTCAATAAAATGATACAAGATCGTCTTTCGTTTGATTAGCAATTGTTGAGACATACTGGGCGGGGTGCGGCATAAATAATAGGATGGGTTTCAGACGCCATAACTTTAACAGAAAACGTGGAATCGATATGAAATTTTGACAAAAGTTGGCTCAAACCTTATAAAATCAAATAAAATTAACGATTTTCGAATATTCCTCCATTCGCCTTCACCACAGCTCTCAATCTCTTCGGGTAGGAAAAATTATTTCTCGAGAAATTTTTCGGAAATTTCTCGAAAAATTCTCGAAGAATTTTTCGAGAAATCACGAAAAATGATTTGAATGGAAGTACGATAAACACCGCGCTTTGCGTTATTTCGGAGTGTCGTTCGAACTATTATCGGCGTAAAAAAGTTTCGACATTTTTTCGAGCCCGCGAAAATCGGGATTTGAATCCAGAGGCTCCTTATTTTTTCTTCTGAATTTTCAGAATTAAACTGGATTAAAATTTTCGAGAATTTCGAGACACCAACTTCCGTGGTGGACTCCCGTGTGTCGTTTCGAAAGCATTTCGAGGCATTTTTCTCCGAGAAAAAAACGAAAAAACGAGAAAAAACGAGAAAAATTTTTTTGAAAAATTCTCGAAAATTTTCCGAAAAATTCTCGAGAAATATTTCTCGTTGATTTCTCAAAAAATTTTTCGAGAATTTTTCGAAAAATTTCGAAAATTCTCGAAAAAAAAACATTTCGATAAAAAATAATAATAAACTATTTTCGCAGTAAAAAAGTTCCGACATTTTTTCGAGCCCGCGAAAATCGGGATTTGAATTTAGAGGCTCCGCCCATTTCATCATCAGAGCGCATTTGCTATGCGCGATATATTTTTATCAGAAGAAACGAAAAAAAAAATAAATGACGCAAATTGATATATTTAAACATTCGAAGAAACGTGTAAAAAAATTCACGATTAATACAATTTCGTTCTTTTAATATCCAGTTTAATTCTGAAAATTCAGAAGAAAAAATAAAAATTCAAAAAATATATCGCGCATGGCAAATGCGCTCTGATGATGAAGTGGGCGGAGCCTCTAAATTCAAATCTCGATTTTCGCGGGGTCGAAAAAATGTCGAAACTTTTTTACGGCGATAATAAGTCAACGTATCATTATGTGGAAAAAACACCCATTTTTCGAAAAATGTCGAATTTCTCGATTGCTCAGTTTTATTTTATTTTCGCTTCAGGACCCATAATTGTATTATTTAAAGCTGTTTCCATATCATATATGATAAATAATTAGCTATTACAGGAAATCGAAATTTTGAGATTTTTGGGGGTGAACGTAAGATTATGTGGAGCGCTGTATAAAATTCTCAATTTAATCTTTTTTTTGTTTTTTTTTTGATTTTTGTTTATTTTTGTTTGTTTAGTTAGCTTTTGAATTCTTCTCATTGAAGAGCCATTTTTCGATTTTTTATAGATTATAGCAATGAAATTACGAATTCAAATTTTTTGACGTTTTTTTTTTTGAATTTTTTTAAAATATTTAATTGTTTCGTTTATTTTTGAAATAAATTCCCCAATTTTTCTATATTCCGCCGTTAAAACAAGTTTTTTCCGAGAGAAATTGAGTGAAAATTGATAATTTTAAACGAATCTTCTCGGGACACAATGATGTTTTTAGGCATGCGCCTTTAAAATACCGTAACTTATTTTTTTAAATTTTTTTTTGGAATTATGGAGAGAAAATTCAGAAGAAAGAATGAAAATCCAAAAAATATATCGCGCATAGCAAATGCGCTCTGATGATGAAATGGGCGGAGCCTCTAAATTCAAATCCCGATTTTCGCGGGCTCGAAAAAATGTCGGAACTTTTTTACGGCGATAATAGTTTATTATTATTTTTTATCGAAATTTTTTTTTCGAGAATTTCTCGAAAAATTTTTGAGAAATCAATGAGAAACATTTCTCGAGAATTTTTCGGAAAATTTTCTAGAATTTTTCGAAAAAATGTCTCGAAATGCTTTCGAAACGACACACTGGAGTCCACCACGGAAGTTGGCGTCAAGATCGTCGCAGGCCTTCAGAAGCACAATTTTCAGAGCAGTAGTCTTTCGTGGAAACCATCTGAATCAAGTACTTAAAAAACACAGTCGGGGGGGGGGGGGGCGGTGATCTGGCGGCAGACCTGGCGCAAGATCTCATCCTATTATTTATGCCGCAACCTAACAAAAACTTCAAAAACGATCCACCAGGACTCAGTTCTCGGTAATTTTACAGAATCGCCCCCCACACCTCTATCGGTCCCCCATAACCGGAATCACCCCCCCTCACAGTTATGTTTTCGATTACTTTTGGATGTGGGGGTGATTGTGTGTGGGGGACTATTCTGTGAGGTATAAATATCCGAATCGCCCCCCACCTCTTGATGGGGGGGGCGATTCCGGAAAAGAGGTAATCTTTCACAATGACCCCCACATTATATCTTTATTCTCCCCCACTGGAATGAACCGGAATCACCCCCCCCCCACGATTCCAGAATCGCCCCCCCCCACGATTCCAGAATGGCCGCCCACGATTCCAGAATGGCCGCCCACGATTCCAGAATGGCCGCCCACAATTCCAGAATCACCCCCACGATTCCAGAATCACCCCCCACGATTCCAGAATCACCCCCCACGATTCCAGAATCACCCCCACGATTCCAGAATCACCCCCCACGATTCCAGAATCACCCCCCACGATTCCAGAATCACCCCCCACGATTCCAGAATGGCCGCCCACAATTCCAGAATCACCCCCACGATTCCAGAATCACCCCCCACGATTCCAGAATCACCCCCACGATTCCAGAATCACCCCCCACGATTCCAGAATCACCCCCCACGATTCCAGAATCGCCCCCCCCCCACGATTCCAGAATCGCCCCCCCCCCACGATTCCAGAATGGCCGCCCACGATTCCAGAATCGCCCCCCACAATTCCAGAATCACCCCCCACGATTCCAGAATCACCCCCCACGATTCCAGAATCACTTCCCACGATTCCAGAATCACCCCCCACGATTCCAGAATCGCCCCCCACGATTCCAGAATCGCCCCCCACGATTCCAGAATGGCCGCCCACGATTCCAGAATCGCCCCCCACAATTCCAGAATCACCCCCCACGATTCCAGAATCACCCCCCACGATTCCAGAATCACCCCCCACGATTCCAGAATCACTTCCCACGATTCCAGAATCACCCCCCACGATTCCAGAATCACCCCCCACGATTCCAGAATCACCCCCCACGGTTCCAGAATCACCTCCCACGATTCCAAAATCGCCCCCCACGATTCCAAAATCACGAAATGTTGAAATGAAATGAATTGAAAATGTTGAAAAGAAGATTGATTACACGTGATTTTTGGATGAATAAAATAAAAAAGGGGGGGGGGCGATTCCGGTTCATTCCAGTGGGGGGTAATACCGAGGTTTGTGGGGGGAAATGCAGTTATAATACCCAGTTCTCCATGCCCATTTGAATTTTGCGACAAATAAAAACTGGCAGCCAACTCCGTTCTTGTCCTATTATTTATGCAGCACCATGTAGACATCCGGATCGAATCAATCAAATTATCAAAGTTAAAGCAGACGGAGAAAGAACTCACACAAAAACATGTGGCAGCTCAAAGCACAACGGCAAAAACTAGACAGCCGGGTCTCCTTGAAAACTACAAGCGACAATTAGGTTAGTGGGTCATGTCTGAAAATCACTCACCTTTAATGTCAGAGAGCACGATTCAAACGAATCCGGATCCCAGGCTTCAGAGCAATAAATGGCGAAATTGCTCTGAAATTCTGAAATTAGAAACCCCATTGTCATCTGCTCCGTCGTTCGTCGTTCTCTGTGATAAATTTGGCACACTTTGACTCTCATCCTATTATTTATGCCGCATTTTGTACGAAAACGGTGACGCTAGCTGTCGGTCAGAGAAGGGCGGAATTCCGGATTCCGTGAAAAAAAAAATGTTTTTTCAGTTTTCCGGATTCCGAAATCCCAAAATCCAATTCCGCCGTTGTTTTTTCATTCCGTCTTCCGGATTCCAGATTTCGTGAAAAAAAAAGTTGTTTTCCGTTTTCCGGATTCCGAGTTCCCAATACCCAATTCCGCCCTACTCTGCAGAGAAGGGCGGAATTCCGCAAAACGGAAAACGGAAAAAACGGCAGAATCCGGAATTCTGCCCTTCTCTGCAGAGTAGGGCGGAATTGGGTATTGGGAACTCGGGATCCGGAAAACGGAAAAAAATTTTTTTCACGGAATCTGGAATGCGGAATCCGGAATTCCGCCCTTCTCTGGTTGAAATTGAGTGATACCGTAATTCATGTTTAAAGGCGCAAAGATCTAGGCGAATTGCTTTGCGCGGGATTGGGGGGAGCTGCGAATCTTTCAGATTACTGTAGCACTCAATTTCAGCAGTCTTCGTGACGGATTCCGTCTTTTTCGTGTCGCGATTATCCGAACAGGGGCAATGATATTGCATTCTCCACCCACCTCCCCCCCCCCCAAGGGATTATTCTGTGGCTCAAGCTCTCAAGCTTTAAGCTCAAGCTCAACGAACATCTGCTAAAATGAAGCAAGCGATTTCAGACATTTTCAGCGGAATCCTCAGGCTTTAAACATGGGCACCAGAGAATGGCGGAATTCCGGATTCCGGATTCCGGATTCAGCCGTTTTTTTCATTTCGTCTTCCGGATTCCAGATTCCGTGAAAAATTTTTTTTTCCGTTTTCCGTTTTCCGGATTCCGAGTTCACAAAATCCAATTCCGCCGTTTTTTTTCATTCCGTCTTCCGGATTCCAGATTCCGTGAAAAAACTTTCTTCCGTCTTCCGTTTTCCGAATTCCGAGTTTCCAAAATTCAATTCCGCCGTTTTTTTCATTCCGTCTTCCGGATTCCAGATTCCGTGAAAAAAACTTTCTTCCGTCTTCCGTTTTCCGAATTCCGAGTTCCCAAAATCCAATTCCGCCGTTTTTTTTCATTTCGTCTTCCGGATTCCAGATTCCGTGAAAAAAACTTTCTTCCGTTTTCCGTTTTCTGGATTCCGAGTTCCCAAAATCCAATTCCGCCGTTTTTTTCATTCCGTCTTCCGGATTCCAGATTCCGTGAAAAAAATTGTTTTGGATTCCAAACAGCAACGCATTCGTAACACAAAAAAAAAGAACTGTGGCATTTCAAGAGACGACAACGTTGATCTTTGACACCTATCTCTTCTCTGGCCTTGTAAAGGCCGCGTGCGGTCGTCTTCATCATTCGGTTGCCCCTACCACCATGTCAAGTACGCTCGTGTTTCTCTCGTTGCTTCTTTGGCTCTCGTTCGTCAATTCGTGCGACATTACCGCCACATTGACTTCGCAGTCGTATTATCCGGTCTATGCACAATTCACGTTTCATGATGGACGAAGAAGTGCGGTGTGAGCTGTGTTTTCTTTTTTTTATCTCTTCAAAATTTCAGAGTACACAGCGCTTTTCAGATCAAAAGCGCGTATTTCAAGTTTGCGTACCGTAATCCATGCTTAAAGGCGCACAAATCTAGCCGAATCTAGCCGGAGCAACGTTACCACTAGGCGTTCAGAAATCTTTCAGAACTTTCAGAAGTTTACTCCCCCAAAAGTGAGCCTGAAATACGACTCAAAGCTCAAGAGTTGAGTGCCCATCAGAGTAGAGCGCAATTGGATTTTGGGAACTCGGAATCCGGAAAACGGAAAACGGAAAAAAGTTTTTTTTTTCACGGAATCTGGAAGACGGAAGACGGAATGAAAAAAACGGCGGAATTCGGAATTCGGAAAACGGAAAAAAATCTTTTTCACGGAATCCGGAATGCGGAATGCGGAATTCTCTGGTTCCCATGTTCTGATGATCGCGACACGAAAAAGACGGAATCCGTCACGAAGACTGCTGAAATTGAGTGCTACAGTAATCTGAAAGATTCGCAGCTCCCCCCAATCCCGCGCAAAGCAATTCGCCTAGATCTTTGCGCCTTTAAACATTAATTACGGTATCATTCACTTTCAACCAGATAAGGGCGGAATTCCAGATTCCGCATTACAGATTTCGTGAAGAAAAAAATTTTTTCCGTTTTCCGGATCCCGAGTTCCCAATACCCAATTCCGCCCTACTCTGCAGAGAAGGGCGGAATTCCGGATTCCGCCTCCCGGATTCCAGATTCCGTGAAAATAATGTTTTCCGTTTTCCGGATTCCGAGTTCCCAAAATCCAATTCCGCCCTACTCTGCATAGAAAAGCGGAATTCCGGATTCCGGATTCCAGATTCTGTGAAAAAAAACTTTTTTCCGTTTTCCGGATTCAAGATTGATTGGTTTGCTTTTCAGCCTGTATTTCCCTCAATATGGGAGTGTCCAAACAACACGGATCACTGGAACGTTTTGCAGCTCTAGACCAACTCGTCTCGACGTGAGTTGTCTTGTATTCTGACCTCGACTCTTCTCATTTTCCCCATTCAGGCCTATCGAACCTATCCTGGATACGCATCGTGGCCGTACGCTTCCAGTCAAGCGTTCATTGAAGGCTATGGCTTCGTGAGCTACTCGGTAACCATCATCGCTTTGCTCTTCTTTAACACTCGTGA
This sequence comes from Caenorhabditis inopinata, assembly GCA_003052745.1. Lineage (NCBI taxonomy): Eukaryota > Metazoa > Nematoda > Chromadorea > Rhabditida > Rhabditidae > Caenorhabditis > Caenorhabditis inopinata. Next base: position 3,052,425 of record AP018152.1, on the reverse strand, counting down.
ATTCAGATTCTCTCTGATGGAGTGTTCATGGGTGCAAAGGCTGGAGTCCTCTGTGCAGCTGGAGATTGCGGAAGAGGGTGATCGTCTCGAGAATCGAGAGAGAACTGCGCTGCAAATCCTCTCATCCGATCATTGAAATATCTCAATTCCCAGGTGTTTTGTGCATTTTTAAACTCTATGAAAGTGGCTTAATCGACCTAGGGATGTCGACATCAGCAGACCAATAATGAAACAATTTCTGCTGAAAATCGAATTGTTTCGTGAACCCAAACACGTGAACAACAATTCAATAATCGAATCATCTTGTGAGCATTTTGAGACGGAGAGCCGGAAGAGCGCTACAACTTTTCAGAGTTCCTTACAAGTCTGAACGAGCAAGTCAATAACACGCCATCTGATTTCAGAAGGACTTGAACTTCTTCGTCACCACTTGTTTTCGATTGCCACCCCCCCCCTTTATTGAACACAAGTTCGCTGATTATTCTATGAATGTCCATTAACATCTTTAGGGGAATAACTGGAAAGAGCCGTTCACTCCCACTGACTGTCGTTTTTCACCGCATTTCTCACTTTTCTTGTTGTAAATCTTGGCACCATCGACGTTGGCTCATTCAGGAACCATCCGTTTCGGTAGAGCAGTCTTCCTTACTATGATGTTCCTTATAAACTCGTCGTATCATCTGTGGGTGCCATCCTACACGTTTAATGACTGCGAATACAAGTCTCCAATTATGATATTTCTGAAGATCTGCGAACTTTTCATTTCACTATTCTGCGTGATGTACACTCTGAAGCTGTGCGCTCTGATCTGGAAGATACGAGTCTTCCATGTGAATATGAATATTTTGGCGATCGCGTATTTAATCCAATACGTAGAGTGTTTCCTTGGAAAATGGCTGATGCTTAGTCATCAAATTGGCTTAATCAGAGTCGATGGTAAGATCTTTCGTGGGGATTTGGTCTTGCACAAAGAGCACCAGACTCTCCTATCCTTGTATTTCTGAAAATAAGTAGTTAACAGCCGCCGTTCGTGTTTTCGGCCCGGTACTGCTCCGAAATTGAGTTTTCAGCAAAAAAAATTGAGAAAATTGAGTTTACAACTTTTTCTAGAAGAGCTGGGAACTTACGGTCAACTGTAAAAATATTGCAAAATGAGCCAGAACATTGATACAGTTTAGCTCTTTTTGATAAAATGAAAAGATTTTTTGAAAAATTTAAAAAATTCAAACTTTTTGTTTTTCTTACAAAAACGACTTGCAAAAGAGGAAACGAGCAATAGAAGAAGTCTCAAAATTATCAATATTTAGTTGCAAACCCCCTAGAATCGATAACATCTTGACATCTTCTTGCTATTAGCCGCGAGCCACTCGCTGAGCAGCTCCACGTCAATCATCCCACAGTTGGAACATTTCTTAGTTTCAACTGTGGGATGATTGAAGTGAGGCCTTTGGCAGTAGACCTGTGAAGAAAGTCGTACATCCATCTCTGATCAGAGCTCATGCGGCTTTGTGCGAGCGAGCTCATCTCAACTGGTCTCAACGTCAATGGGAGCAAGATTTGTGGAGCAACGTGATGGTAAATATGACCATCAAAGTGAGTTATTTTTGCCACCAACCATGCAACTCTAATAGGCTGGCACAGCTAGAGCCCCAGTCTCAATCCCATCGAGCACTTGCCGCAAAAGCGTTTCCGATATTCGTGCTCTCACAGTTGAAGACTGTATGGGGTGCACAGCAGTCTGTTCTGATCAACGTCATCCAGTCGATGCCAAGAAGATGTCAAGAAGTATCGATTCTCGATGCGTTGCACCTAAGTATTGATAATTTTGAGGCTGTTTGTACTGCGTTTTACCTTGTTACCTCATTTACAAATTGTTTTCCAGGTGAAATTTGTACTCAATTTACTGAGTACTTTCATGGCTACCAAGAAATTATTATCCTTCAACAATACATAATTTCTCAATTCGTAACGGATTTAAATTTTCAAAATTGCAATTTGAAGAGAGTTGATGACGTAGTGAATTTCTGAAGTTGAAGAAAGCTCCCCAGCTTTCGACGTGCTGAATTCCAGATCATGTATTAGACTTTAACCATTTCAGGGATTCCCGAGTGTAAAGCGTTCAAGAACTGGTGGACCGACGAGCCGTCTGAAATAGCAAAAGCAAAAAATGCGCACGAAATATTCCCCTTTCTTCTTGGTGGCTTCCTCCTCTGGCACTATATGTACTCGATGATAGGCGTCATATTCTCATTTTGCGCTGAACGAACCATGGCGACAGTCTTATCAAAGTAGGCGTGCTTCATAAAATGTAGAGCTGAAATGGAATTTCGTTTAGGGACTACGAAAAGCATAGAAGAACCTACATCTCGTTCGTCATTCTAGTCGCCACACACTGCGCCACGCTGACCATGAGCTATCGATCGTTTTTCGAAATCAGCAATTTCGTATCGGCAATCGTCGGATCTATGGCGTTTGTTATTGTGTCGTGCTTGGTGAATATCGTGTTGATCGGAACGCTATAAGCCGATGATTTTCAGATATTCGTCATTATCATGTTTGCAAATCTGAAAATCAATAGTATTCAATCAAGAACAACGCACGTTTACGTCTACACATTAGCATTCCGGTTTCAAGTTGAGGAAAACATCAGATCCTTGAAGGTAATCGGCTTGGTAATGAGAGAGAAGTCGTGACATCGCACAGTTATTCCAGCTAGTCTATCGGATTCTCATCTGCTTGGGAATCTACATGTTTATTGTTTGCATCATATTATTTTTCTTGTTTTTCGACATATTTCCAGCAAGCACCATCATATATACATTGCTATTGGAGAACAGTATACACCTGTAAGTTTGAGAGCATTTTAAGAGTCAATCAGCTTAAATTGGGAATTCTATGCAGAAAATTCTGGATTTCAAGCTTTTTTTTTTGGAGAAATCTATGAAACCTGCGTTTTTTAACGGATAATTATTACTGATCCCAGTCTGTTAAGGTCAAGGTTCACCGATTTATCATACACGTGACCTCGTTCCGGAATGTCAAAATGTTAGAATTCAGCCCCTTTAGACGACTTCCCGCAATGATAGATGGTGGCGAGAGTAAGGTCTCCACGAAAGACGAAATAAGACCGTCCCGTCTTTGTGTAGAATTCGTCTAACGCAGAGATAGGCATTTTTTATTGCGTAAGACTAATGCAAGACGACTTTTTGTTTTCGTCTTTCGTGGAAGCCTTACCACGGTGAAGAGCTTCTTCAGATGTAGATTTTGCCGCTTGTTCTTGCTGGAGGGATTCCGGTACCAAGGAGAAGAAAGAATGCATCCCTAGAGGTCTCTAGATTTTGGGAGGTTCCTGCTAGTGAAACATCACATGGAACTATTATCGCCGTAAAAAAGTTCCGACATTTTTTCGAGCCCGCGAAAATCGGGATTTGAATTTAGAGGCTCCGCCCATTTCATCATCAGAGCGCATTTGCTATGCGCGATATATTTTTATCAGAAGAAACGAAAAAAAAAAAAAGACGCAAATTGATATATTTAAACATTCGAAGAAACGTGTAAAAAAATTCACGATTAATACAATTTCGTTCTTTTAATCCAGTTTAATTCTGAAAATTCAGAAGAAAAAATAAAAATATATCGCGCATAGCAAATGCGCTCTGATGATGAAATGGGCGGAGCCTCTAAATTCAAATACCGATTTTCGCGGGCTCGAAAAAATGTCGGAACTTTTTTACGGCGATAATAGTCGTTGATGTTTGCGACTGAGCATGAAACTACATAGTGCGGAATAAATAATAGGATGGGTTTCAAACACTGCAGTATTTTTTCCGTGGAAACCATCTGGCCCAAGTATTCCCAAACGGCATAGTCCTTTGGATTCAAATCCGGAAGCAGAAGAAGCAGGCCATTCTGCAGAAGTAGTGAACTCGGGGATATTGCCCTTGCACCACTGTAGTGTTGCTCTGGCGCGATGAGCTGGACCTGAGCCATGTACGGAAAAAATTAAGGAGATACTTGAAAAAACACAGCGGGGGGGAGAGCCATGACCTGGCGCAAGATCTCACCCTATTATTTATGCCGCATCCTGTAGATATCCGGACTGAACTAAGCCGGCTCATGACTTTTTTTAAAACTGGAGCTATTGCTTGGTACATAGCTTATAGCTAGAAGGGAATTTTGAGACAGAACACGGTGTCAAGGGTTGACCGGCGTCAGAATTTATCTGTAATTTCACTCTGAATGGAAATTATGCGAGCACCGTCAGTTAATGAGGCAACACACTTCTACGCCGTTTAAGACTCTCATCTAAAAAGCACGACATTAACGTGTCAAAGTTAAAGCAAACGGAGAAAGAACTCACACAAAAACATGTGGCAGCTCAAAGCACAACTGCAAAAACTAGACAGCCGGGTCTCCCTGAAAACTACAAGCGACACTTATTTAAGTTAGTAAGCACGATTCAAACGAATCCGGATCCCAGGCTTCAGAGCAATAAATGGCGAAATTGCTCTGAAATTCTGAAAAAATGCAAGAATTTAGCTTAATATTTTTAGAAATCCCATTGTCATCTGCTCCGTCGTCCTTTTTTCAATCGATCCATGGAAAAAAGCATTTTTTCATGATTACCCTATTCTGCGATTACGTATATTTTCCATGTGCTTCAACTCAACGCTCCCCGCATCCAACACAAAATCATATAGAGGTGACCCTAACGAAAGTGATGTATATTTTAAGCAGCTTCAAACTAGTTGGCACGGAAAACAGATCACCTAGAATGGAAATTATTGGAAATAATGGAATAATTTTTATTGATTTTCTCTATACTGTCAAATAAATGTGTAATTTTACCTCGTTCAGTATTTACCAATTTTAAGGAATCCCAATAGGATCCGGCCGGGTTCAATAAATAATTTAAGAATTTCTTGTGAATATTTATTTCAGTAATTTCAAAAGACTATTTTTTACAATATTTTAAATCATTTTTTAGAAAATTTTGGTTTTTTTTAGAACAATATGAAGTGTCTCACTTACCAACATACAGCAACTCATTCGAAAAGAGTCTATGAAAAGCAGAAAATCCACAAAAACTGGAAGAGATCCCGGCGCGCCAACGAAGACAATCGGAAGATGAAGAATAGAATGTTTGCTCTTCTGTTTTATTTTTCTGAAATTAATTTGGTTATTTGTATTCCTTTAGTTGTATTTCATAACTTTACCAACATCAACTCCGATTCTTATTTTGTGAAATCGAGCCTGTTCACACTGCCATCCTAAAATTATTATTTTATTTTTGCATAATAGTCGAATCAATACCTCTTTTACGAGCACTCGTTCGGCAACTTTTCGATGATCAGCAAGCGCATGATTTCGTTGTAGTTCCTCTATGAGTTAATTCTGGAAGAATTCAAGGGTCAATGGTTTTTAGTCATTTTTGGAGCTTTTTTTATTGATTTTTTTTTTCTGAAAATGTTATTAGATATACTCGAATAACACTAGCAATTTTTAGAACAATTTTATTGGCAGACAACAAAAATACGCACAAAAAAGGAAATGACTAGGTGATTGGATATTTTTTGGCGATTCCGGCCCATAACTCGTAAAATTTCGCTCAATCATGATATTTGAAATGCCTCAGCGCCTCAAAGTAATGATAATCCCATACATTTTCTTTGGGGCCACACTTTGGCTTTGGCTTAGGCTCAGGCTTAGTCTTAGGCTTAGGCTTACTTCAAGTCGAGAAGTGCATCACATGCGGTCCTATATCTATGATTAACTAATAAGCAAAAAAAAATCCAAAAAGAAAATTGCAAAATTTGCTCATCGTTGAAGCGCGCCACGCGTGAAAAAAAGTGGAATCGTAGTTTTCGTGCTAAGAGTGAGCGTCACGCATTAAAAAACAACTTACGAATATTTGAACAATTAGCAATAAAATTTTTCAGAGAAAAAAAATCGAGAAAAAAGCTCTAAAAATGACTAAAAACCATTGACCCCCCTCAACTACCTTAGCGCCCAGAGAATTTCAGTTTTTAAACTAAGTTCCCAGGTATTACAAGTATTTTAATTGTTTACAGAAGTCAATGTGGACATCATTAATGGAATAATAAATCTGAAAATCTAAAAAAAATACGATGAGAAGGCGAGCATTTAGAGAAAATTGAAATTAGAAATTCAAAGAATACGACAACGACACTCCGAACTACCGCAGTATATATTGTTTAGCTATTTTTTCAATAAAATTTTGAAATTTTTCTAAACTTTTTTTTTCGAAATTTGCTAAATAGAAATTTTTAATTTTTTTTTTAATTTTCAGAAAACACTTGAATTTAGCAGTTAAAAAAAAACACTAAATTAAACTGTTACAAGTGTTTTAATTGCTTTACAGAAGTCAACAATTTGAAAATTTTTCGAAATTTGTTAGAAATTCTTAACTTTTTCCAAAAATTTTCAGAAAATACTTGAATTTAGCAGTTTTTCTTTAAAAAAACACTAAATTAAACTATTGCAAGTGTTTTAATTGCTTTACAGAAGGCAACAATTTGAAAATTTTTCGAAATTTGTTAGAAATTCTTAACTTTTTCCAAAAATTTTCAGAAAATACTTGAATTTAGCAGTTTTTCTTTAAAAAAACACTAAATTAAACTATTGCAAGTGTTTTAATTGCTTTACAGAAGGCAACAATTTGAAAATTTTTCGAAATTTGTTAGAAATTCTTAAATTTTTCCAAAAATTTTCAGAAAATACTTGAATTTAGCAGTTTTTCTTTAAAAAAACACTAAATTAAACTATTGCAAGTGTTTTAATTGCTTTACAGAAGTCAACAATTTGAAAATTTTTCGAAATTTGTTAGAAATTCTCAATTTTTTTTCTAAAATCGAGAAAAAAACTGTTGAAGAATACATGTACACTTTTCGGCACACTACATATCTATATTTTGCTTCCTGCTACTTCTTATTCTAGTTTAATCTTACCTAGAAAGGTGTAAAAAAGAATCAGTAGATGAAATTATTGCACTATCTTACTCAGCAGGTGAAATGTGTATTATTTCCGAAAATTAAATTTAATTTCAGAAAAAATTAATTAAATTTGATTTTTTGATTTTAAGCAAATAAGTTTTATCAATATTGGGCCGTCCCGCTATGTACAAGATGGCCCGGAAACTGGTCCCAAGCCGCATAGGACCGAAACAAATGGAAAGAGAGAACATCCCCAGCCGACTACCGAGCGTCCAAGCCTCCAAGTAAGTAAGTTTTATCACCAGAAATTTATTTATTTTTATTTAATTCAGATATTCTTCACTTCGAACATAATCGAACCACTCTGAAATCAATTGCTTGTGCGACTTCAAGGTGAGCAACAGAGCCGATGTCCACGACACATCCGATTCCCGTTCTTATAAAATTAAATCTAAATTAGAAAAATCTACATATTTTCGATCTAAAATTGCAAAAAATTGCCTCATTCATGTCTTCGATTACAATCGTCGGTGCCGGGTGGTGTGGTGCAATCGATTTTCTTAAAAAAATGTTTGTGAAATCGGAGTTTTACTTTATCACATTTTTCGATTTATTAAAAGAAATTGCAGTAGAAAAACAATGATTTTACTCAAATTAAAATGGTCAATATTCAATGGCTACCTAATCTTTGGCGGGGCAATCTTAGTTGGGGGGGTCCACTCGTTTTTAGTCATTTTTGGAGGTTTTTCTAATTTTTTTTCTGAAAATGTTATTAGATGTATACGAATAACACTAGTAATTTTTAGAAAACTTTTATTGGCAGACAACAAAAATACGCACAAAAAAGAAAATCTTTGGCTACTTGATCAATGCCTTTTGAATTTTTTGAAAATTAAAATAAATTTTGCTCATTTTCTGAATAGTTTTCGACTTTTAAATCATTTTTGCGTAGAAATCGTATTTACTAAATCAATGGCTACAAACTAGGTAGCCATCGAACCATCGAGTAGTCATTGAAACTAGGTAGTCATTGATAATCGAAGGCAAAAATAGCCAAAGAACATCAGGTAGTCATTGATCAAGAAGCCAAAGATTAGGTAGCCATTGAATATTGGCCAATTAAAATAGCTGTCATTCGAGTTGTGATCTACCTAATAAACGCATTATTTCTTCTTTTTTTCCCCTTTGAAATTGTAAAAAATTCAGAAAACATTCGTTGTTTACAAAAAAAAAATAAAATTTATTCAGCACCAGAGAAACAACACTTCAACACTAGAACTTCCCCAAGTTTGCATAATTGAATTTGACTATACATTTTCAGGTGCTGTTCTATCGTTCCTGAAATTTTCAGTTGTTTCGTGGTAAGTCTCGCGAAATGTGCTTCGAAGTTAGAGAGCTATCGAGAGTGGCAGTTAAACAAATTCATGGCTGCCAGCTGTATTTCATTTTTCTTCAAACCTTGCCGTCTATTCCACGCAGTGACGTCTTCACTCACTTTAACACTACTTCAAACCAAGAATGATTATCAAAAATGAGAATTCGGCAGCCAATGTCCCATTTCTGTGGCTTCCCGTTTTCTTTTACGATGAATCAGCGATAGTTAGTCAAATCACAATTACTGTTGAGCTCATCTTGTATATAATTTGTTTGTATATTGTTGCAGTTAGCCTCAAAATATTTGTGCAAGTTCGAATGTTTCACTTGAATTTCATTATTTTGGCTGCTCCACTCTTCGGTATTTGGTGTGAGCTTATCACGGGGAAGCTGATCGCTATGGTTTATCAGCTGGAATTAATTTCAGCTGGATTTGAAGTTCGACAATTTTATGTTTTATGGACAGATGATCCACACAAAATGCTGACCGTTGAGTCGTATGATGGTTTGGAATTATTAATAATTGCTGGATTCATGGAGTATCATTACATGTTTTCGGCGGTCTTTGGAGCTGTCGCGATTTCCATCGAGAGACTTGTGGCGTCTGTTTTGATAGAGTAAGTCGTTTTGAAAATTTTGAAAAATTTTTGATTTGAAAACTCGTGCTCAGGAAATTCAGGAAATTTTTTTTCCCAAGTTTAGAAAACAGCAGATTCCGTGAGCACTATTTCTCATTTTCAAATTTTTAGACATAAAGTAAAAAATAAAAATGCAGTGAGATAGATCTAAACTTGAGCATAGAGCTCAATTTTGAAAAGCCGACATCTTTCAGCAATTTTTTCTTTATTACAGTTATTAAAGGTCTTGCACATTCCGAAAAACACGAAATAAAAGGGAAACGACCACTTGAGTTATCTAATTGTAGAAAAATATTGTATAAAACTTTAACGTTTTATGGAAAATCAATAATACAGGCTCTTAAGAGTTCTACTTCTTTGTTTTCATAAGCAGAAGACCAGATCTTTGAAATGCTGAAATTCTAGTAGGAGGGTGGATACATTTTTCACCTTGGCTCCTTGAAAAATTATAGCAAGATTGGTGTAATGCGAAATAAGTTTACTATGCTGCAGAAAGCGGCAATTTCGCTAATAATTGTATTGCATAGACAGGAATTATTTAATAAATAAATGGAGGCATGTCGTGACGGAAAAGATCAATTTGATCATTTCGTTCGGCAGAAATCTCAACAGAATTTCCACTAATTTTTAGTTTTGGAAACCTTTGAAGTTCTAAGAAGAAAAATGAAAAGAATTCCAGCGCAGTGCAAAATAATCTTTTGAGAAGAAAGCGCGCTTTCACACATGTATTTTGCTGTAAATTCACACTAATAAATAACCAATTTTGCGTTAACCTTGACGCATGCTCACTGATCGCGAAGAAGCAGAATTTTTTTTTTTAAATTAAATATTGATTTGTTTTTGCCTTTTTTCTTTAATTCAGATCGTAAATTTCTGTTTGCAACACTGCATAAGACGCCAAAAAGCAGCTCAACGGCTATAAACACTCCAGAAGTAATTAAAGTTAGTAAAGAGCGAATCAGACGTATTCCAGAGAAAGAGAGAGGCACGAGAAAAATAGCAGTCGACTTCAGAATGAATATCAGATTAATGCAGATATCTCCTTTTTGGAAATATTCTGTGCCGCGCATCTGACTCCATTGTTTCAAGATGTTTCCTGTTGAAATGACGGTGTTTGCTGGAGTTGATGAACTTTCAGCAGAACTCAGTGGAGCTCAATTCGCACAGTTTGCTTTGTCTTCGGAATTTTCCTTCCAGACGACGCTGCTCAAAGCATCGGAGGATATCGATCCCCGAAGAGACAGGCTTCCACGAAAGACGAAATAAGACCATCTCGTCTCTTCTTCATCATTGTCCAATAGAATTCGTCAGACACAGAGATAGACATTTTTAATTGACGACGTAAGACGAACGCAAGACAAACTGAAGGACGACCAATTTGTTTCGCCTTCCGTGGAAGCTTTACTTCCGGCTATCATCAAAGCCGACATCTTTTATAATAATTTCAATGTATTTTTGTCGAATTTTCGTTTCTTCTGAATAAATTCCAAAAAAAAATAGATTACATTATTGGCCTGTAACACTATATTAGCCACCTTGTAGCAATTTTCACTTCTATTAGCCTATTTTCAGCAGCTACGAATCTACAGAGAAGATATTTATTCCAATTTTGCTCACTATATTCTTTCAATTGCTAGCTATACTCCTTTCCTGCCTGGCTCTCATGCACAAATTCAGCCTGGTAGCTATCCATGCAACGTGGATCGTTAGTTGCTTGTTCAGTTCTATTGTGAGTGCATTTTTTTCTAAAACAACTTTAAGCGGTTCTCTATGCTCATTTTCCACCATCTACAGGGTAGGGAATAAATATAGCGCCGCATTCAAGACGGCGTAATAACCTGAAATCGAAGGATTTTTTTTCTGAAAATCAATAAAAAATTATAGCATTAACAGTTTTCGGATCTTCCTCCTTCCACTTTGATGACTACCTGAAGCCTTTCGGGTAAGAGTCGACGACGAGAGACTTCAGGCAGTCTTCAAAGCGAAAAGAGGGAGATCCGAAAACTGCTAATCCTATAATTTTTGCTGTTGTTTAATAAACATTTTGATTGATTTTCAGAAAAAAATCATTCGATTTCAAGTTATTACATCGTTTTGAATGCGGCGCTATATTTATTCGCCACCCTCTGTAATTCATTTAAATAGAAGAATTTCAACAGCAACCCGACAAGATCTTAAATTTCCATCTTTAAATTCTAAAATCACTCTAGGTTAGGTATCTTAAAACACTTCCAGACAGATATCAACGGGAAAACGTTCAAAGAATTTTGTTTCCAGATTTTTCTACTCGTAGAACGAATTAATGAAAAATGGAGAGCACAAATGGAAAATAAACGGCGGAGTCGAGTGTTTACGATTTCACAGAGATATCAAGTCAAAGAAAATATTCGAGCTCTTACTGTAAGTTCATTTATTCACCGTGTACTGGGTGCGGCATAAATATTAGGATGAGATTTTGCGGCAGGTCTGGTGCCGGTACTTCGCGCCCGGCGAGCACAGTGATTTTTATTTATTTTTATTACACATTTTTCTTTTTTTTTTTCAAGTTTTTCCTTTTTTCTCAATTTTTTCCGAATTTCTGTCAATGGTGGCTGTATCTCCGGGTATATTTCAATAAACCCCCCCCCCCGGAACATTGCAATAAACCCCCCCAATTATAAATACCGGATAACCCCCCCCACCTTGCCTCCTCGAGCGTGGGACCATTTCAATATAGTCCCCCACCGCGTCTCCTTTCTGTAGTTGGGGGGGGGGGGTATATAATTGTTTATCGAAAGCTTTGCTGAGTATCAAACGCGCAGGAAGCTGAAATTTAATTGCTTCTAATTATTAATTTTCTCTTTTTTTTCTGATTTTTACCCGTTTTTCATATTTAATTTCTTTAAAAAAATTTTTATCGAAGCATCTTATTTCTACAGTATGTCACTCTCGAAGTTAACTTCCATTTCTGACTTCAACACCTCAATTCCGGATGAAGAGACCGCTCTCCGTGTTCTTATAAACGAAAGTATTTTTTCGGATAAAAGAATATGTAAAAAGTGGAATCAGCAGGCTTAGGCTTAGGCTTAGGCTTTTGAATTTCATTTTTCTTTATTGTTAACCTGTTGTTTTGTTGATTAAATTGTTTTGTTCACTGTTGATGACTATAATTCGCTCGATACTTTTATTAATACCATACTCTCTCCCATTTAAATAGAACCCCCCACCATTTAAATAGAACCCCCCCCCCAACATTTAAATAGAACCCCCCAACATTTAAATAGAACCCCCCAACATTTAAATAGAAGCCCCCACCATTTAAATAGAACCCCCCCCAACATTTAAATAGAACCCTCCAACATTTAAATAGAAGCCCCCACCACTTAAATAGAACCCCCCCAACATTTAAATATGACCCCCCACTATATTAAGATGACCTCCAAGGTGGGGGGCTATTCTAGCTACCATACAGTGGGGGATCGAAATGAAATCTGTCGGGGGGCTAATTGAAAGATTTCCAGGTATTTCAATATACACCCCCAAATCAACGGTGGGGGGATATATTTCATTCCAATTAAACCCCCCACTGATATCATTTCAATTAGGCCCCCCTTCTTCAAACTTTCTCAAATTTCAACGGCGGTGGGGGGGTTATCCGGGTAGTGGGGGGGTTAAACAGGGTGGGGGGTATATTGAAATTTTCCCAAAGTGCATCATTCTCTAGTCTATCGGGGTGTGACTCGTTGCCAGCGTCTTGGAGCACTGGAAGACATGCCTAGATGTGGTCGTCCCACTACTGTCACGACTCCTGAAGCTGTCAAAAGCGTACGTTCGAAGAGTCGCAGAAATGATTTCTTGACTGAGAAGAACAAGGCTCTACGCATGCAAAAAACACGTCACCTCCTGACTGAAACTCGCACCGGCAAGCACCTCCACACTGTCTTCACAGATGAGAAGTTGGTCCCAATGTTGGCTAAAAGGAATGGCTGAAACCACCGGACCATTGCCACAAACTTTCAGTCGGCCGGCCTGTCAGAATGGGAAATTCCTCAATACCACTTCTCATGGTTTTTGACGGAATCTGTGCAAATGGCAATACTCCGCTCATTTTGTGGATCCAAAAGGATGCGGCATAAATCATAGGATGAGAGGGAAAGTGAATCAAATTTATTACAGAGAACGCATTTTGGAGGCTGGTGTACTTCCGTGGGTCTGAAAATTGTCAATCCAACCAGATAGGGTCAACCAGAAGTATTCTTAAAATTTTTAAATCTCTTGGATCTTCCAACAGGGCTCAGCTCCAGCTCATCGCGCCAAAGCGACAATAGTGGTGCTGCAGAATGGCCCGCTTCTTCTGCTTCCGGATTTGAATCCATTGGACAATGCCATTTGGTTCAATTCGAGTGCCTCTCCGGTTCGAGTGCCCTGAGGAATCCGCTTCTGAAGGCCTGAGACGATCTTGACGTCATCTACCTGCGTGCCGTAGTGGACTCCTACCCGAAGAGATTGAGAGCTGTGGTGAAGGCGAAAGGAGGAAGATTGGAAAAGTGTTAATTTTCTTTGTTTTTTTATTGTTTGAGTAAACTTTTGTCCAAATTTCATATCGATTCCACATTTCTTGCAAAAGTTATGGCGTCTGAAACCCATCCTATTATTTATGCCGCACTCTGTAATAGGAGTTCATATTTCATAATTCAATGCTGAACTTTCTATTTCAGCTCGGAAAACGTTTGATCTTTTCTGAAATTGGAACGATTTTCATCATTGGCCTTGTAATAGCTGCTCTGCTATTGGAATTGGTGCCCCCCTCTCTATGTCATATTGCGGAAAACGCTTTGTACCTGTAAGTTTGCATAGCAACAGCACAGGGCGACTAAAATGCGGCGTCCGCCATGAAAATCAAGAAATTTTAGAAATAAATATGCTTTGCGGTGAGCCGCGGTCGCTCGAACATCAGACAAAACCGGGTTGCTTGAATTGCTCCGTTTTCAGGAACCCATTGGCAATCTGCACTGCCGCCATGTTTAGCGTACCAGCGTGGAAAAGAAGATACAAAAAAATGTTTCCCAACTGTGTCATCTGTAGAATCAAACAATCGAGAGTCGACGTCTTCAGTATGGAGCCGATGGAGGAGTTTAACAAAAGGATTTCCATAGAGACGGATATTCATTTCACGCAACTGAACGCAATCTGGACATAGCCAGCAGGATTTTGTTGCTGCTTCGCAGTTTCTTCTTTACTACTGTCATTTTGCTACTCATGCCGTTTCGTAACTGGACGTTTCGCATTTTTAAAAATTTAAGAATAATGCTCCATATTGCTAATTTCAATTGTCAAGTTTGTCGTGTATTTCGTGAAACTGAAGTGCGCGGGCTTGGCAAATAGCTTTATAACAAAACGTTTTAATTGTAAATAAAAAGGTTTTTTAAAATTTTGTTTAAATGTAGAATAATAGAAAGAAAAATAATAAAAAACATTGGAAAAAGTGGAAAACTTACAGGAAGCTGAATTGAACTACCGCGTTAAACCTATTGGGTTTTCGTCATCTCAATAGAGCATACTTGCATTGCGCTACCAGTGCCTATTTCTTTTTTTCATTTTCCGCAACGATTTTTCCCTTTTAATATGTAATAATATGATTTTTTTTAGATTAAAATATAGAATGGGTGGGATATTTTCATCTACAAACAACTCCGCACAAATTTCCGAACTTCTTCATGGACTTGAGAAGACTAGAGTGAGTTTTTCAATTCATTTTAGAAGTTAACATTCTTTAAAAAAGTGTAGAGCTTTTAAATTTTGCTCTGCGAGACTATCAACGCGCCATAATCGTTTAGAGAAATCTCTCACTTTGTTTGCATTTTTTAGAAACCTATGATTTCATTTCATGGATAAATTCTGCGAGTTGTGGGCCTAAATCGCAATAGAAATTCTTAAACCTTTCCTTAATATCTGTATAATTCACGATCACAACTCCAAAAATTTCAGTTTTTCAGCTCGAAAGAGAAATTGCTCTGGCTCAACTGCAAGAGCGTCGTCGGATTGCATTCAAAATTGCCGAAGAGCGCGAAAAATTCAATTGGATTGCTGCTGGAGGCTCCTTGGTTGTCGTTCTCTCAGCACTTTCGTCCTTTCATCACAAGTAAGCGTTTTCCTGTTAAATTAAACAATTTTTCGATTATTTCTTTATTTCAGAAACCTAATTCATATGATTCCAATCTTCCCGGTGGCATCATTCATCGGGTACAAAGCTGATTTCTGCTATGGACGCCAATTGAAAAAGATTTCAGGTGAACCTGATTTTCATAGCTATGCACCTATAATCAAATTGTTTTCAGAAAGTTCCGCCCAACTCCTCGAAGATTCCATCGATTCACTGGTTCCTCCACCGCCCACTATAGCTGATGTCCGGAATCGAAGTAAACAGCTGAAAGAAGAAGAATAATTCTCAACTTATCAATACTTTTTATAAGTTTGCTATTTAGTTTCCAGTTTGTGCTCTTTTCATTGCTCTTTTTCGTTTTTGTAAAACCGGAGTAAACGGGTTTTAGGTCTTCAATTTTTCTACGTTTTTTTCGATTTTTCTTTGTTTTTTTCTAATATATACTTTTCTGAGGACTTACTATCAATTGAAAAATTAAAATATCCAATTTTTTAAGGAAAAAAAAACAAATAATGGGCCAAAAGCAAGCAACACTGGAGCGTGAGCTGGATAAAGAGAGCTTCACAAAATTCTACGATACACAGGTATTTTTTCAAAGTGATGAACGTGAAAAATGAGGAAAACTGCCATAAAGATATTATATTATTTTTCGATCATATCTCAATCGATATAGAACGAATCAGTCTGATTTTTTAATGGGGTTATTCATGAAAAGCACAATTGCATTTTAATGCAAAAAATGCCACTTTAATGTTACTTACGATTGCATTTTAATGCAAATAATGCATTTTTTTGCATTTAAATGTTTTTTGTGCTTTTCATGAATAACCCCATAAGACTAATGCATTGGGGAATCTTCTTCCACTCCTTCTGGAGAAGTTTGAACTTCTCGTCGACTTTTGAAGCAGCTGTTCCTCTCCAATTCCTCCCATAATGATGTTCAGGTCCGAGCTTTGACTCGGCCAATCCAAAAAGATGACACGGCGGCGGTTGAACCAGTTGCGCACGTGATCCTGCTGATACAGAGAAGCACGGCCTACGCTAGAAAGTGCCCAGGGTCTCATGGTGCTCTGCAAAATATCCTCGAGATTACCTGGGGACCCATTCCCGTGGCGGAGAAGCAACCCCTTCTGCTTGATGAAGAAACTCGGAAATTGAATAACTGTATATAATAGAAATATGTAAAAGCCTCAAAGTCATCCTTTTTCTGTAAAAATGCTGAAATTGCAGACCAAATATTCTGAATAAGGCTTCCATTTGGACGAAATTTCGGTGTTGACGACTTGTTTACTGCGTAAGACGAATGCAAGACGACTTTTTGTCTTCGTCTTCCGTGGAAGCCTTAATTCTGACTAAAATTATAAAACCAGAATTCTGGGAGAATGCACGCTGTGTTTGTGCCATTATAATCTGAATTATTTCAGTTCGAAAATCAGCTAATCGCGGAAAACTTGAAATGGGCACAAAAACGAGCTGTAAATGTAAGGCTTCCAAAGTTATAAATTATCTGCTGATTTTTAATTTATAGTTACTGAAAAGACGAGACCAGCTACAATGGGAGGTACTAGCCGCCACCACAACAACCGTCGTTCTTCTCTTCGCTGGGTCGGTTTACAAGCGAAAAGATCTCATCATTCCCATCGTTCCGCTCATCATGGGATGTGGATATCGCTACGATGTGGCCTACGGCGACAATCGGGAATTGACGCGCGAAGGCTCCGAAAAATTGTTGCAAAATCCTGCAGATTTACAAATGCTTCCGTCGATTACGTTAAAGGAAATCGATGAGTTCCGGAAACTACATTTTCGTAGTTAATTTATTGATTTTTATTGCTTTCTTGTGCAAAAAAATGCATTTTTTTGCATTAAAATGTTTTTCGTGCTTTTCATGAAAAACCCGATTAATTCGTAGTTTTCGATATTCTTTAGGTTTTTTTAAAGAGAAATATGAAAAAAAATATATATATATTGTTGGCAGGTGTCATTCTGTTCTAATAAAAAAAGCAAAATCAAATTGCTCGCGAACATTGGTTTCAGCCCAATAACACTAATGTTTTTCTACGGCTAGCGTGCTCCAAGGACCAGAAGTCAGTGAAAAATGTGTAGCGAGAGCGACCAGTGGATCCCTAGACGTATCGTAAGTCCAACGCACTTCTTGAATTCTTCTCAACTTTAGCGTAGACGAGCTCCAGAATCCGATAACCAACGCCAGCCATTCCGCACTTCTAATGCACCTGGGTAAGGCTTCCACGAAAGACGAAACAAGTCGAAACAACCGTATTTCGTGGAATCTTTTCGTCTCGTCTTGCCTATCTCTGCGTCAGACGAATTCTAGACGAGACGGTCTTATTTCGTCTTTCGTGGAAGCCTTACAGAGGAGAGCCTACATCTGGAGCACGAATTTCGCACAAATTCTCTTAAATCTTATCAGTTTTATGGCTAAATATGTTTATAGCTTTATTACATTGAAAGGTGCAGCTAACAATTATTGAATTGTTGTTTCTTTGATTATTTCATTTTAAATTTGCAATGGTTGCAGAAAGCCAATTATTAGACTTTTTGGCACAATTTGCGCTATTTTTTAGAGCTTCTATCACTCCTCACTCAGTCATAAAACCCAACTCTATTGCTCAAAACAATCAGAGACGAAAAATGTAATTAAAAAATGTATTTTTTTTTGAAAAAGAAAACTGTTAATTAGAAAAAAGTACTATGTACTCAGCGAGCTCAGCGAGGAAAAATCTCTACTGTGTGATGGATTCCAGTGGTCTAGAAGAGCATCGCCATAAATGTGCAAAATGTAGTCACGTTGTGCTCTGCTCTCCGCCCACCAACACCTCCGCGCGCAGCTGTCCTTGCCTTTTCCTTCGGAGATCTTGCAATGATTGTAGCATATAATAATGCGTCCGAGTTCTTTTGGCTCCCGGTATATTCTCTAAATGATAAGGCCCACGGATCGCCGGCCTTCAAACTGGTTACCGTAATCCAGACGATCGTTTACTGCTGCACGGCGTACGTCACCACGAGAACTTGTTTCATTTTCACACGCTTCAAGTTGTTCCACGAAAACATCACGATTTTAATGGCGTGGTTCATTGCCCAGTGGTTCGAAGCGATTCTAGCGAAACTCGTCATTCTCCTGTATCAATCCGGCACGATTCCAGTGGGAAATGAGCCGGACAGAGCCTACTTCTCATGGTGGACCGAAGACGTGTCGGAGATGGTGGTGGTGAGCAGCAAACAGGATGTTGCACCCCTGTGCATCGCCTGCTTTTTCATGTGGCATTACATCGCATCGGTGATCATTGCGCCAGTTGTCGTTGGATTGGAGCGACTTTGTGCCACTTGCTATTTGAGGTAGGTTGTTAACGGATTTGGGTGAGGGGGGAGCAAACGCGCTCCACTGAAATCGACTCCATTTACAGTGAGAAATCTAGCGGTTAATTCAAAAAATTTCCGAAGAAATATGCTAAATATGAGCCTCGCACGGTGAAATATTTTGTTACTTTTTCAATCGCGCTCCATTGACACGGAAACTCTGCGTCTTTCAGCGAGAGAGTATTGGTCCTCTCGGACAAGAGGGAAGCATTCAAATTTTGAAATGAATTTCGTTTCTTTTGTGATTTGAAAAGCGATTTTTACCGATTTTCTTCGTTCTTTTTCTCAAATATAAATAAATAATACATTTTTTCATAATTACCTTTGATTTCACATTTTGATCTCTTGACCGAGAGGACCAATACTCTCTTGCTGAGAGACGCAGAGTTTTCGTGTCAATGGAGCGCGATTGAAAAAGTAACAAAATATGTCACCGTGGCCCCGTAGACGACTTCAGCTCATTTCGCAAGGGGGAGCAAATGCGCTCCGCTGAAATCGACTTCATTGACAGTGGGAAATCTAGCGGTTAATTCAAAAAATTTCCGAAGAAATATGCGAAATATGAGCACCGTAGTCGATTTCAACTCATTTCGGAGGGGGAGGGAGCAAACGCGCTCCACTGAAATCGACTCCATTTGCAATGTGAAATCTAGCGGTTAACTCAAATTTCCGGAAAAAATATGCTAAACATGAGCACCGTAGACGACTTCAGCTCATTTCGAAGAGGGGAGCAAACGCGCTCCGCTGAAATCGACTCCATTAACAGTAGGAAATCTAGCGGTTAATTCAAAAAATTTCCGAAGAAATATGCGAAATATGAGCACCGTAGTCGATTTCAACTCATTTCGGAGGGGGAGGGAGCAAACGCGCTCCACTGAAATCGACTCCATTAACAGTGCGAAATCTAGCGGTTAATTCAAAAAATTTCCGAAGAAATATGCTAAATATGAGCACTGTAGACGACTTCAGCTCATTTCGGAAAGGGGAACGGGCAAACGCGCTCCGCTGAAATCGACTCCAATGACAGTGAGAAATCTAGCGGTTAATTCAAAAAATTTCCGAAGAAATTTGCTAAATATGAGCCCCGTAGACGACTTCAGCTCGTTTCCGAGTGGGGAGCAAACGCGCTCCGCTGAAATCGACTCCATTGACCTTGAGAAATCTAGCGGTTAATTCAAAATATGAAAAATGAGCACCGTAGTTCATTTAATTATGTAAAAATGTTTAATTTGAGCACTAAGCGTTCCCATGAAAAGTAGGAGGTGTGCTCCAAGTAGCTGAGCACACCTGCCCCCTCCCCCCCCCCCCCTAGCGGAGCACATATAACCAAAAATTGTGACTTCAGAGACTACGAGCACGTTAAACGACGCCATATTCCATTTTGCCTGATTCTCGCCACAAACCTGATCACAATTGCCTATGCTCACTTCATTCTCCACAACCAGATTCCATTCCTGGCGGCTTGTGCTCAATGCGTCGTGAACGCTTCATTCGTGCTCTTCGGCTACTTCATCGGATGGAAAGTGAACGCATTTTTAAAGCACCGAATGGAGAACGGGCTCGTGAGCACAGACTACTCGCTGGCTCGCAAGTTTCAGGTCGAAGAGAATTTGAGATACCTTTTGCTGGCCAGAAAACTGGTATTTGTCGTCGTGATCTACCTATCGATCTCCTTTGTCATTCTGATGTGTCTAGTCTTCGTCGCGATTCACGAATACGACGCTGCGCTCGTTGTTGTACTGGATAACACGATATTATCGTAAGAAGCGCGCTTTCATCGAGCCGTCTCGTCCAACGCATTCGCTGATTTCAGAGCTGCCCTAGTGGTGTCGGTGACCATATTATATTGCTCGCCGATTTGGAGAGACGCCTTCATAACTGGAATGCCGTTCATCCGACGAATCGGAGGAAGACCGCGCATTCCTCAGTTCAAATGGAGAGCCGCACATGTTTCCGAATCGGAGGTCTACTTCATTCAACTTCAGAAGGCATGGGTCTAACTCTGTGAGGGGAATGAATCAGCGTTGGCACCATCTTATTCATGGAACGCTTCCACCGTACTCCATTTTCATTTTATTCAGCTTAGACATCTGAAACTAGAGCGCATGCTTCTGCTTCGCGATCTTAGGATCTTGACCGATGGTGGTCTAGGAAGTAATCAATCGATTTCTTCGATATTTCAAGAAAGACTTCTTCTCGCAGTACCGATCGCCATCCGGAATCCGGAAAACGGAAAAAAAAATTTCACGGAATCCGGAAGACGGAATGAAAAAAACGGCGGAATCCGGAATTCCGCCCTTCTCTGCAGAGTAGGGCGGAATTGGATTTTGGGAACTCGGAATCCGGAAAACGGAAAACGGAAAAAATTTTTTTTCACGGAATCTGGAATCCGGAAGACGGATTGAAAAAGCGGCAGAATCCGGAATTCCGCCATTCTCTGCAGAGTAGGGCGGAATTGGAATTTGGGAAACTCGGAATCCGGAAAACGGAAAACGGAAAAAATTTTTTTTCACGGAATGAAAAAAACGGCGGAATCCGGAATTCCGTCCTTCTCTGCAGAGAGTAGGGCGGAATTGGATTTTGGGAGCTCGTAATCCGGAAAACGGAAAAAAAATTTTTCACGGAATCCGGAATTTCGCCCTTCTCTGCAGAGAGTAGGGCGGAATTGGATTTTGGGAACTCGGAATCCGGAATACATTTTTTTCACGGAATCTGGAATCCGGAAGACGGAAAGAAAAAAACGGCGGAATCCGGAATTCCGTCCTTCTCTGCAGAGAGTAGGGCGGAATTGGATTTTGGGAGCTCGTAATCCGGAAAACGGAAAAAAAATTTTTCACGGAATCCGGAATTTCGCCCTTCTCTGCAGAGAGTAGGGCGGAATTGGATTTTGGGAACTCGGAATCCGGAATACATTTTTTTCACGGAATCTGGAATCCGGAAGACGGAAAGAAAAAAACGACGGAATCCGGAATCCGGAATTTCGGAACCTCGAACAAAAATCTTCTTAACTTTTTCGAAAAATTCGACCACAGGTACTACTTTCGACCAAAGAAAATTCAGAGTGCACATGATGGCGAAACATCTAGAAATCGAGATTTTTCGAGCTGAAAATCCGAGGCTCCGCGTCCTTTCCTCGCCCCCCGTCCTTCCCCCTCTTTCCTATGGCCTAGGTGGGAAGAGGGCAGAGAAGGGCGGAATTCCGAATTCCGCATTCCGGATTCCGGATTCCAGATTCCGTGAAAATTGTTCTTTTCCGTTTTCCGTTTTCCGGATTCCGAGTTCCCAAAATCCAATTCCGCCCTACTCTGGAAAAGGGACGGATGGAATCTGTGAAGCGCGGGTTCGGTTCCGCTCTACGGAATAATTTTTTTTTGCTTTTCTGATTGACATCTATTATCGCCGTAAAAAAATTCCGACATTTTTTCGAGCCCGCGAAAATCGGGATTTGAATTTAGAGGCTCCGCCCATTTCATCATCAGAGCGCGTTTGCTATGCGCGATATATTTGTTGAATTTTTATTTTTTCTTCTGAATTTTCAGAATTAAACTGGATTAAAAGAACGAAATTGTATTAATCGTGAATTTTTTTACACGTTTCTTCAAATGTTTAAATATATCAATTTGCGAAGAAAAAAAAAAGAAAAAAGAAAAAAAATTCAGAAGAAAAACTAAAAATTCAAAAAATATATCGCGCATGGCAAATGCGCTCTGATGATGAAATGGGCGGAGCCTCTAAATTCAAATCCCGATTTTCGCGGGCTCGAAAAAATGTCGGAACTTTTTTACGGCGATAATAGCAGATTCAAAAGAATGGTCGGAACGATCTCCCCGATCTTCGATAAGGCAGTGGAGCGCGCAGAACGGCGATTCATTCCCCTATTAAGAGTCAAAATGGAAATATTTCATTTGAATTAGATAAAAAATAAATTTTGTTTGATTTTAATAAAGAATTTTATTCATTTTTTAACATTTTTGATTAATTTTTAATGATTTTTCTTAGCGCAAAATGCAAAAAAAATGCACCAACATCCTGCGTTTTGACGTCGTTTCTTCGATTAAAAAAGTAACTTTTTGAACTAAAATTTTCGTTTTAGATGTGCAGGCAAGTACTACTGTACTTGAAGAAACGAGAATCCAAAGTTGTGTTACTGTAACTACAGTATTCCAAAGATTATCCATCTGATAAGCTGGGAAAAACTTGGGAAAGTGACCTTGAACAATCCATAGAAACTTGGTGCCGATTGATCCACCATAGGGATCAATGCGAAATTCTACCTTGGGTTACTGTAGCTACAGTATAGCTACAGTAATCTCTTCAGCTGTCGCATGTCATAGCAAAATTTTCAAGTTTCAGATTTTCAACGCGATTCGTCTATTCTGGGGAAGTTGCTAAATGTCCAGATTTCTTCAGTTACCGTAATCTTGCAGTATCATATTCTACCCCCCCCCCCCTCCCATAGTAGGGCGGAATTGGATTTAGGGAACTCGGAATCCGGAATCTGGAATCCGGAATACGGAAAAAAAAATTTTTTTTACGGAATCTGGAATCCGGAATACGGAATGTAAAAAAACGGCGGAATTCGGAATGCGGAAAACGGAATTTTAACCATCAATGAGGGAATCAAATGATGTAAATGCGCTCTGTTCGCAAAAATTTTTGTGGGAGTTCAAAAAAGTATACTTTTCACAACAATTGAGAATAAAGTATTACAACTCATAGTTGGGCGGAATTGGATTTTTGGAACTCGGAAAACGGAAAACGGAAAAACATTTTTTTCGCGGAATCCGGAAAACGGAAAACGGAAAAAATGTTTTTTCACGGAATCCGGAATCCGGAATTCCGCCCTTCTCTGCCCCCCCCCTCAATGATACTGTATAAAAGAGCAGGAGACCTTCAAGCTTGTCTCATGAAAATCAATATTTGTCTGAAAAAGTTATTCCGAAGAGAGCCTCGGAAGCACACAGATTAGTACCAAAAGGGACATCTGGAAGACGACAAAGCCGCGTTCAAGTGTGCCGAAATTGATTTTCGCTGCTGAGCACTTGAGTTCTGCCTTACCATTTGGCTGAAACATGAAACCGATCACAATAAAAACTGAAAAAAATATTAATAAGAATTTCAGAAAATTGGACAGCGGTAAAGCTCCAGAACTCGCCGACATGACGCCAAACCGGATTACTGGAAATTCAAAATTCCGAATTTTTAAATTTCGGAACTTTTTTCTTTTATTTTTCCATTTTTTTATGTAAGCAATTAATTTAGTAAAAGAGTACAACAAAAATAAATTTAAATTAAAGAAAAAGTAAGAATTTCGTCTCGAAACGCAATTCAAAATTTGGTTACGCGCCTTTAAGATACACCGTAAACCATGCAATTTCGCAATTCTTTCAATTCATGATTCTGATGATAATTTCATTGAAAAAATTGATTTTCGCAATTATTTCTATCAGTATTTTAGAAAAATTTCAAATTTTTTTAGTTATTAAATTTTTTGTCAAATATATCGTGTTTTTCTTCTGTAAAAAAAAACTATTTTTTCGCTTTTTCCGACATTTGGCTTCTCTCTAATTCTTGCTGTATTATTATTGGCGCTATCTTAGTTGGGGGGGGGGCAATGTTTTTTAGTCATTTTTAGAGGTTTTTGCAAATTCTTTTTCTGAAAATGTTTGTTATTATTGTTAAAATATTTGTAGGTTGTTTTTTTTTTACGCTTGGCGCGATTCAATGATGAGCAATTTTTGCAATTTTTTCTGGATTTTTTCGGATTTTTTTTCGCTTATTAGTTAATAATAACTTATTATCGCCGTAAAAAAGTTCCGACATTTTTTCGAGCCCGCGAAAATCGGGATTTGAATTTAGAGGCTCCGCCCATTTCATCATCAGAGCGCATTTGCTATGCGCGATATAATTTTTGAATTTTTATTTTTTCTTCTGAATTTTCAGAATTAAACTGGATTAAAAGAACGAAATTGTATTAATCGTGAATTTTTTTACACGTTTCTTCGAATGTTTAAATATATCAATTTGCGTCATTTATTTTTTTTTTCGTTTCTTCTGATAAAAATATATCGCGCATAGCAAATGCGCTCTGATGATGAAATGAGCGGAGCATCTAAATTCAAATCCCGATTTTCGCGGGTTCGAAAAAATGTCGGAACTTTTTTGTCGGAAGCGATAATAGTTAATCATAGATATGAATAGGACCGCAGCTGATGCACTTCTCGACTTGAAGTAAGCCTAAGCCTAAGTCTAAGCCAAAGTGTGGCCTCAAAGAAAATTTATAGGATAATCATTACTTTGAGGTGCTGTGGCATTTCAAATATCATGATGAAGCGAAATTTTACGAGAAATGGGCCGGAATCGCCAAGAAAATTTCAGCCACCTTCTCATTTTCTTTTTTGTGCGTATTTTTGTTGTCTGCCAATAAAATTGTTCTAAAAATTGCTAGTGTTACTCGAGTATATCTAATAACATTTTCAGAAAAAAAATCAAGAAAAAACCTCCAAAAATGACTAAAAATCATTGGCCCCCCAACTACCTTACAAGGGAACTGTTTTTAGATAACGTTTGAGAATTTTCTGAAAATTGGTACACAGACACTTCCGAGCATGCTGAAAACCATGGCAAACTCTTTTTTTTGCCTAAAACTCTCCAGATGCTGAATATTGAATATAATTTAGACCTCTTGAAAATGAAATTACAAAAAACAAAAAAATTTTCCATAGTAAGGTTCGAACTATGGAAGCATAGAGAAGAGTGAGGTCGCGAGATGGGGGGAGAACTTCAGATGCGATGAAATTTCAGATGAAACTTCAGATGCGAATATTCAGCATCTGGAGAGTTTTAGGCAAAAAAAAGTTTGCCATGGTTTTCAGCATGCTCGAAAGTGTCTGTGTACCAATTTTCATAAAATTCTCAAACGTTATCTAAAAACAGTTCCCTTGTTAGCGCCCGTGTTTTTCTTCTTTTAAAAAATGATTTTTTTTTCGCTTTTTTCCGACATTCGGCTTCTCTCTGATCCTTGCTGTATTATTATTATTATAAATTCCTTCTAGAAATCTGTTTTTTTTTTCAGTCCGCTAATTGTTATCCTTGTAAGCGCACTGGAAATAGGAGCAGGAAGCAGTAAAAGCAATTGATGGAACGCAAGGCTTTCTCCCAAAATTTCAAGGTAAGTCAATGCAAATGTGCTCTATTGAAATAACTAATTTCGTCTTTAAAAGTTTTCTGAAAATGTGTTCTTTTTCTGTGGCATCAAATGCATGATCTGAGCTGAAAGTATCGCGCCAGGTGGAGCATAATCTAGCTTGAATTTCAGAAAGCTTTAGTTAGTCAGTGGAGCACACTTGCATAGTAGAGCAGTATCAAAAGAAGCCCCAGAAGTGGAATGGAAAGTGAAAGAAACCGGTAAGGTACGCGAAACAGCGCGCACTGACATTGGCCGAGAAGAAGTCGACCACGACCACCTGTGGCAATGAAAGTACAGGGTGGCAGCCATGTAGTGTTACACAACTTTGCGTGAATTCTGGCGCATGAGCACAAGTCGCTACTGTACCAATTTTATTTTTTATTAATTATTACATATTTATTACTATGTTTTTCAATTTTCTGGCTGCAACTTCCATTTTTAAGGTAATGACGGCTGCTTCACCCCATCGTGGTTCTATTATTAAAATGATGCAGCAAGGTGTGTCGAATTCGGAGATCGCTAAGCGGTTGAACGTCAACCGAATGCTTGTTCATCGGACTGTTACTCGCTTCCACCGTCTTCGTACACCTGATGACCATCCAAGATCGGGTCGTCCTGTAACTTTGACGACGCCAAAAGCGTTCGGGAAAGAATCCGAAGAAATCCGGAGCGAAGCATGAGGAAGCTAGCTAAAAACTTCAAAAAGTGCCGATATTCTATGGGAATCATTGTCAAAGAGAAGCTGAAGATGACTCCGTATTGTATGGAAAATAGCGCTTTCCTGAACGAGAAAATCAAAGCTCTCCGAATGCAAAAGGCACGAAAGCTTCTTCAAGGCACGCGCTCATGCACACTGTTTGCAGACGAGAAATTTTTCACCGTCGAAGCTAATAAGAACGGCCAAAACCATCGGATTATTGCAAAAGACTTTCAAACTGTCTGTAAGAACGGTAAAATTCTCAATAAGACATCTCATCCGTCTTCAGTCATGGTTTTTGGTAGAATTTGCTTTAATGGCAAAACACCGCTGATTTTTGTTGATTTGGGAGCCAAGCTGAACCAAACCTACTACAGAAAACACATTTTAGAGGCTGCAGTTCTTCCGTGGTCCAAATCGCATTACGGAAACCGACCCTGGTGCTTCCAACAAGACGGCGCACCGGCTCATCGCGCCAAGGCCACTCAGCAGTGGTGCAAAAACAATTTTCCAGAGTTCATCTCCTCGTCAGAATGACCAGCGTCGTCACCCTACCTGAATCCTATGGACTACGCCGTTTGGGGATATTTGACCCAGAAGGTTTCCACCAAAAACTACGCTAGTTTGAGCGCTCTGAAAGTCGCACTTGTGAAAGCCTGAGACGAAATGGATGCCAACTACTTGCGTGCCGTGGTGGACGCTTACCCGAAGAGGTTAAGAGCGGTGGTGAAGGCCAAATGAGGGCGATTTGAAAACTATCGTTAAAACTTGTTTTTGTATCATTTCAATAAACTTCTGTCCAATTTTGGTGAAAATTGAACTTGTTTGAAGACATTTATAACGTTTCAAGCGTGTAACGGTATTTGGATGCCACCCTGTAATGAGCGAGGAAGATCGGAATTGAAGAATTGAAGCAAAAATTCTTGAAAAAGCCTCTAATAAAAAAGTTTCCTTTGGAAAGCAATGAGCCGGCAGTGCTAGTAGTCGTTCTTTTGAAAAAAGCGAACTCCTACACTCGCGAAAAGTGTACAGCTGTCGTTTCGGCGGAAAGAAGCCAATGATTTTGTTCGACGAATGAGTAACACAGCAAATAAAGCACTCACGTGCTGCGGCATGCAGTTTCATCGACTCGATGCACGAGCACGCTGCTGTGACCTTGAGAAATGTGCAAGCGGCATGGCTCGCCGGAGACGTATAGTACAATGGGAGCTCGTGGCTCGCTCGTGGCTGAAAGATGGAAAACAGATTCCTCCGGATGGCGTTTGGTATTTCCTCTTTCTGTCGTACGAAACGGCAGAGGAAAAAGTTTTCAGAACAGATCTCGGCTTCTGGATCCATGACGTTGCATCAGCGTCACAAAAATGCACATTTGCG
Source organism: Caenorhabditis inopinata (assembly GCA_003052745.1). Classification (NCBI taxonomy): domain Eukaryota; kingdom Metazoa; phylum Nematoda; class Chromadorea; order Rhabditida; family Rhabditidae; genus Caenorhabditis; species Caenorhabditis inopinata. The sequence goes on along the minus strand of AP018152.1, from coordinate 3,024,680 downwards.
AAATCAACGAAAATTCAAGGAATCTGAAAGTGAGTCCGTTTTTTCTTTGCTTTCGAATCCGTATCCCGATGCCAGAAAATCAGCGTTTCGCTCTTAAAGAATACGATTTGCGTCGTCAATTTTCGAAATCTTCCTACTAAATATGAAGACTTTTTTGCGAGAGCTCCTGGCACGCTAACCTGTTTTCCGATGCCTTCAGATTCTCGGAGATCACGCCAACTGGACGTCTTCGCACTGTCAACACGAAGAAAATCACCAGGAACGATGACGTCGCTATTAACAAGATATCAGAATCACTGGGAATCAGCGAAACATCCGTTGATAAGTTACTGTCTCCGTCGTGGACAGGCGCTTTCTGATAGGTCTAAGAAACGCCTACGACGTCATCATGACTGACGAAAGGTCTTTCACTGTCCGACCGCTTCCGAACCGCCAGAACCAGCGTCAACGGCTTCCAGAAGACCAATCCAAGTACCCCAAAACGTCGCATGGCATTCAACCTGATGCTTCCAAAATTGGTGATTCCTATCTGCCGGATTCACATCTGAAGGTACAGCTCCAATGGTCTTCATTGATAGAAATGTATAGATCAACTCGGAGGTGTACCTAACCACTTTGTCCAGCAACCTTTCATGCTTCAAGATTGGCATTGAAATGATTAGGCTTCTTCGCAAGACTCCAAATCCATCAAGGCAGTGTTCAATGCTCATTTTCCACGAGATTCTATGCTGTATCTCAATCCGCTGGACATCTCAGTATAGGAGATTCTCGGAGCAGAAGGTCATCATGGTTCAGTTTCATCTGGATTGGATGTCTCTGAAGCTGAAGGTGCCCGGGAGAATTCAGACGTCGACTAATGACTACCAGCGCATGGTAGAACCTGTGCCGACCAGAGAAGGGCGAAATTCCGCATTCCGCATTCCGGATTCCGCCGTTTTTTCATTCCGTCTTCCGGATTCCAGATTCCGTGAAAAAATATTTTTTCCGTTTTCCGCATTCCGGATTCTTTCCAAAATCGTTCCCAAAAATGTTCCCAAAATCCAATTCCGCCCTACTCTGGTGCCGACTGTGCCGACAGACTATCAACCAAACGAAATAATAACTGTATCCGCCGTAAATCGACACATGGCCAAAGGTACATTGCATTGGCCGTGGCCGAGAAAACTCAAAAACAAAAAAATATCGTTTCTCGTAGATTCTCGGGGGAAAAAAAGCAAAAAACCTTAAAGGCGCATTGAGTACGGTAGCACTCATTTCTAACTGCTTTGTTGACGATTTTTTAGGTGGACATCAGATTAACACTCTATGGGAAACATACGCAACCCATGAAGAGTTTTCACTATAAACTACAACCTACCAACTACAACCTACAAACTACAAACTACAAAGTACAAAATGCGAGAAGGGTCTGCAAGTGCGCCACTTTTAGTGTCAAATCAGCGAGCACAAACGCCAGCGTTACACACCTCATGGGTGTCTAACGTTGCATTTCACAGCGTTTGAAAAGTTTTCACTACAAACTACAAGCTCCAAACTACAAACTACTAACTCCAAACTACTAACTCCAAACTACAAACTAAAAACTCCAACCTACCAACTACAAACTACAAATTGCGAGAAAGGTCCACACGTGCGCCACTTTTAATGTCAAATCAGCGAGCCCAAACGCCAGCGGCACACAACTCATGGGTGTCTAACTTTGCATTTAACAGCGCTTGAAAAGTTTTCACTACAAACTACAAACTCCAAACTACAAACTACAAACTACAAAGTACAAATTGCGAGCTCTTGTTTTCTCAGATTTTTTCAGAAAATTCGAATCTGAAACGCACAAAATGTATTAAAACTTTGGTAACCTAGATGTCGCATTATCCGCTTAGACAATTATTCATAGTGGAGCTCCATCAGTTGACACTGAAGCCCAGTGAAGAAATGGATGTGCAGGTGGAGATACTGTACATTTAAAACTGCTTATACTTGTCCTATATCGATTGAAGCCGTACGCAGTCAAGTGAGCTGACGAGCAACCGGTTGATGATGGCGAAATCCGGCTCCTCAACCGTCAAGGTGAGAGCAGACAAGATGCTCTAAGGAGCAGAATACGCTCGTCTCCCCGAAAGGTTCTTCTCACTACTGCTCGCGGCAGCATGCTCCAAGGAGCAAGAAAGCAAAATCTGCAGCTCTGAAAGCAAGTATTGGTCAAGCCGATGTCTTAAAGTATAAAAACTCAGGGCAAGCTGCCGCAGCTTGCCCAATGGGAGCGGCAAGCAAACTGATTTTCAGTTGCGCCGTCTTCTTGCCCGTCATCGACTTGTCATTAACTAAAAGGCAGAAGCATAGCTGAAAAGTGCTCAAGTGAGCTATGGAGCAGGTTGCCGCATGCTTGCCGGAGGGGGGGGGGGATCAAAACTGCTCTACCGGAGTAAAAATGAGTGAAAAATCTCGCTGTCTACATCTCTAATTCTCCAGCCTGAAGAGCCCTAAATGTGGAAATTCTTTGCTGTAATTTCAACACAATGGTTATTGATTTATAGCCGATCTGCTATATCGATCAATTTTCAGACAATTTTGAGAAGATCCTTCTGAAAAAATTCAATGAAAATTGAATTTCAAATACTCGATGAAGCCGATGAAAAACTCAGATATGAGCTCGAATCCTTTCGTCTCGTCTTGCGCTCGTCTTTCAGTTCGTCTTACGTCTTGCATGTCTCTGCGTCAGACGAATCCAAAGCAAAGACGAAGACGAGACGAGACGGTCTTATTTCGTCTTCTGTGGAAGCCTCGTTATTACAGCACCTGACACGGACTTTGGATTTCCAAGTCGATGGTGCTCAGTCAGTATTTTTTAAAGTTTTCTTGCAAAGAAATGGGGGAGATGGCTTCAACAAAAAGATTTTTGTAGGTCTCTTTCCGTCGTCTCGTCTTGCGTTCGTCTTGTATTCGTCTTACGTCTTGCATGTGTATCAACACAATGTCTATCTCTGCGTCTGACGAATCCAAGACGAAGACGAGAGGAAACGAGACGATCTTGTTTCGTCTTCCGTGGAAGCTTTTCGTCTCATCTTCGTTCGTCTTGTCTATCTCTGCGTGTCAGACGAATTCTAGACGAAGACGAGATGAGGCGAGACGGTCTTATTTCGTTTTTCGTGGAAGCGATTCGAAAACGGTTAATGCTATAATCTTTGTTGTTGTTTAATAAACATTTTGGTTGATTTTCAGAAAAATCTTTCGATTTTAAGTTTTTCGAAAGACGAAATTCGTCTCGTCTGCGTTTGTCTTGCGTTCGTCTTACGCAATAAACGCAAGACTTACGAAAGTCAGACGAATCCAAGACGAAGACGAAGACGAGACGGTCTTTTGTTTTGTCTTTCGTGGAAGCCTCATTACAGTACCTTCTAACATGAAAACATAGAATGTATGGTAAGGCTTCCATTAGAGCTTTGGTCTTCGTCTTGAATTCGTCTGACACAATGTGCTGATAGCTATTTTATTGCGTAAGACGAATGCAAGACGACGACTTTTTGTCTTCGTCTCTCGTGGAAGATAAATAACAAAATCGCAGTGTCATTCATCTGAAAATAAGCTGGAGATTCATCTCATTTTCAGCACCACCACTTCACTACAGTATACTCTCGAGCTCACCTCGAGCTCCGTTCCTTGTTGCCCCTGCCACTTGTCCATCTCCATGTTGTCACTTTCCCCGCTCCCCATTCCCCCCCCCCCCCACCAGGTTCTGCCTGCCTTCAGAACTCCGCCCGCAGGCCAATCATAGTGCGTCGTTTCCGCACCCCGGCTATCGGCGTGTCGTCGGAGAAATAGTGTGGCATTTGAAGAGAGCAAAGAACGCGAGAAAGTAGTGCAATGGCTGTTTGTGAGGAGCGGGTGTGTGTGTGTGTGTGTGTGTGAGCGCTCACTCGACGCCTCTTGTCTTCTATTCTCTTTTCCGTTTATTGATTTGGATGGCGCATCACCTTTTTCAATTCTAGTTTTCCAGATTTCAAGTTTTCGCACATTTTTATTTTATTTTTCCTCAAGTCGTATTTGCATTTTTTTTTAATTATTATTTCTTTTTTAGCTTTTTTCGAAATATTTTTAAATATTTAAAGTTCTTTTACAAAACTTTAAATTTTTAAAGAAGTTATCTTAAATCAAATTTCTCTGAAAAAAATTGAATTATTTTAATATTTTGAAAAGTTTGACAAACCGCCTAGACAACATTTCCCGCTTCCCCACTGCAAACGCGCTCCGTTGCACTTTTGAGAGCGAAGTTTGAATTGGAAAAGCTACCTCCGAGAGAAATCGAGAGAGAAATCATGATTTTTCTGCGAACAAAGAAATCAGAATATTTGAATTTAACACTTTTACATGTAGATTGGTTTTAAGTTTTCATATAGAAATAGTTTTGGCTCAATTTTTAGCTCCTATATCATTTTATTCGAAAGCTTGAAAATCTAAGCAAATTATTATAGTTTTTCAGAAAAATGAGCTCTCCAGAATCATCAGCAACGACGGCTGGCGCAGATATGGTAAGTCTTTAATAATTAATAAAAAAAAGAATAGTTTTGCAAAGTATTTATTCTCAAGAAGCGATCTCACAGCGAAAATTTCATTCTAAAATCGACGTAAAACGATATATATATATATATATATATAAATATATAGATTCGTATATAATTATTTTCGCTTTTTTTTTTCGAAATGCGATCGCTATCAAGTGCATTTCATATATAAAATAAATATACACAACCATAGCTTCTTTTGCAATTTTTTCATTTCTTCGTTTCAATTCTCTTTTAACATATTTGAAAGCAAAAGCATTCCGAATTTATAGAAAATTCCAATTTTTTGAAGATATTGTTCCCAGCTCCAACGCGAACTCCGAAACAAGAGATGGACGAAACAACGGCAAATGCTCACGAACCAGAGACTATTGAATCGGCTGGAAGTGAAGCTGAAAAAAAGGAAATGTCGGAAGGTATATCTATAGAACAATCGGAAGTTTTTAGGCAATTTTGAAATTCTGAAGCTTCACCAAATGAATTTTTTATTTTTATTAGAGACTGTCTTCTGAATCTACCGGCTTTCAGAAGCAAGACCACACAAAAATGAAGTGGAGACCAAGGAAGACTATAAGTTATCAAGTGAAGCTCTCGAGGAAAGAATCAAAGGAAAAGATATCAAAGGACAGTGGCTGGAAGGTCTTCGATTCACATCGGAAGCCATGGAGCACACCATGGAAAAGCTGAGGTGCGCTCGCCTCGTTCGACCACCACCCGCCGCAATATCGGAAGTGGTGTCGGCAGACGACTCGAATGTTCTTCGCGAGAAAGACGTTCCCGAACCAGTCGAAGAGTGGAGAAGGTTCGTGCCTAGAACTCAGCGAAACATAATTTATGACGAAGACGCAGCATTAGCACGAGGATATGATCCGCGTGACAATCAGCCACTTCATAAAAAATCCAAAATGGCAACTTTATGGGAAATCGTAACAGAGCGATTGAGAAAGGAAGTGCCCGAACCCTTGTTTCATGAGGATGAGGATGACATTGATGGGGATGATGAGAGGAGTAATAGCGGGTACGTAATAGAATTAGCTAGTCGTGAAAACCAGAAAACTCTCCTCAAAATCTCATCTCAAATCTCTTTCCTCATCTACTACATAGCAAAATTGCAAAAGTTTGCCCTAGCAACATATGCGATTTTAGCGCGCGAAATTTGAAATTTGCAGGGTAGCCGCCGGCAGGAAAAAAGAGGGTCTAGAGAAACAGACTTTTTAATATTTTTTAAAATAATTTTATATATTTAAAATCTATAAATCTATAAATGCTCTTCCCGTTGTGTTGCTCCAACGAGCGGAAATTTTCTGAAAAAATGGCAGCGAATTTCGCTGCGCATATTTGTATAAAACTTGAATTTTGCTTCTTACAATAATAAATTGTTTCTGTATCGCCGCCATTATAACATTTAAATAAAACATTTCATAATGTTTTTTGAAATGTTTGATCTGGCGCGAAACTTAGAAATTAAAAAATTATTAGCTTCAAATATTATTGATTTTTTTCCCTCACATGGGACCGGTGTTTCTCGTGTCGTTTCTTTAATTTCTAATGTCATTTACTTGATGATTTTGCTTATTGGCAACTTAAAAATAAACTTAAAAGAAGGAAAATTGGTAGATAATTTCTTTTTTTTTTCATCTTCTTTTTGAATATTTTGCTCGAATCTTCCAGTTTTTAAGAAGCCTCCTTGATGCCTAATTTTCGATAAAAAATATTTTTTTAATTTATTTCAAATCTTGATTTAAGCTGATTTAAGTGCAACTATTATTTTCTAAATTTTAAAAATCTAAGCATACCCAGCGTCAATTATTTATATTTTGCAGGTGCAGTCACAGGGATTCCATGGATGTAATAAGCCATCGAAACGAGAACAATGAAATTCGGGCGATCTTAAACGCAGTTGTCGCCGCGAAAACTCCAGAATCGACATCCACCACCACCACAGGAGTCGCCGTCAGGCAGTCGAATGTTCCTGAACGGCAACCGTCTCAAGCGCGACGTCGGAAATTGGAGCCGGAGACCGAAGATGCTGCCGCCTTGAATATTTCAAATGTGGACACTGAGGAATCAACAGCAGCAAACACATCGGGTGAGGCGGAGCACGACACGTCTAGCGGCTCCCAATCGGCGAGTGTACAGAAGAAGGTGAGGAGTAGTTAATACGGCGTTATCTTAGTTATTTTTGAAGGTTTTTTTCGGATTTTTTTCTCTAAAAATGTTATTAGACATACTCGAATAGCACTAGCAATTTTTAAAACTATTTTATTAGCAGACAAAAATACGCAAAAAAAAGAAAAAAAACCTCCAAAAATGGCTAGATAGCGCCGTTAAAACGTATCAGTAATCAGCTTAACTTTTGTTTTTTAGAAAATCCGCCGACTGACTGAAGCAGATCGTTTAATGGCAATGGACTTTGGACCGAAAGAAGGTGGCCGACTAGGAAAACTGCCGGTTTTATGGTCAGACAAACGTCGTCGTGGAAATGCCTCTACTCCAGCTCCACCAGCTTCTCAATCGAGAAAACTGCCATACCGAAAAGCTTCGGAAAGGAAGAAGGTGGTAGATGACAATGTTGATGGTGAACTTGAGAGTGGTGAAGAAGAGGAAGAAGAGAGGGCAGAAGAGACACTCGGAACTTCGGAAGCGTTAAAGAACCCGAAAAGAGGAGGAAAACGAAAATCTACTGCGGTAGTTGAAGCGGAGAAACAGAAAGTTGTAAGATTGACGCGATCATTGTCAAATTCTGCGTCCGTTGTTGATGAAATTAAGGAAGAGCCCAATTCTGAAAAGACTGGAAATTCAGAAGAGCCGCCCGTGCTGACTCCTGTCGATGAGCCAAGACCTGACACTCCAACTGATTTGAAATCGGCATCGAATGATTCAAATGATTCTCCGCGAAAGTTCCAGGCTGTGATGTTTGCTGGATCACAAGGCGCTTCAACAGGTTCCACATTGCCGTCTTCCTCGACATCTGCTCCAGCTAAAACTCAAACTAAGACGCCTTCAAAGTCTCCAGAAAAAGTGACGCAGGCCGCAGCAAATCAAATTGACGAGATTAAGCCTCCAGTACAACTTGTTCCACCTCAGCCGTCTTCTGTTCAGGAGCAAATTCCTGCTCAGCCACCAACAAAACCAGATGCCAACACAGCAATAAAAAACTCTCCGAATCAACAACTTCTGCCGATCCCACGTCAACCGCCACATCAATCCCCTCATCTTCTGCAGATTCAGACGCATTCACAGCAACAGCATCCTCAAGTCTTACACCAAGTTCCTCAACCACCGCATCAACAGCAACAGACATCATCACAAGCTCCGCAACAACAACATGCACATCAAAATGGTCATCAGCATATTCCACAAGAACGAGTAATTGGCCAGGTGATTGGGCAGCAAGGATCCGTGGTTAATCGACGGCCGCAAGGCCCGCAACAGGCTCCTCAGCAGGTTCCTCCTCAGCAGGCTCCACCACAAGCTCCTCAACAGCAGGTCCCTCAACAGCAGGTTCCTCCACAGCAGGTTGCTCAGCAGCAGCAAGCTCTCCGCCAGCAGGTTCATCCAAACGTTATCCCGCAGCCGCAGCAGCAGCAGCAGCAATTGTCACATATTAATCGAATGCTTCCGCAGCCGCAACGACGAACTGGACAGTCGAGAACGAGAGTTCCGACATACCCACAGCATATGGGAATGCTCATGCAACAGCCAGCTCTACCGCAGAAACCGGAAGTCTATCCGGTATGTTGCTAGAAAATTATTTACGAATTTAGTTCACCTTGCTTCGAAAGTCACCTCAGAGCTTCAGATTTCTGAATATCGCAATATAAGGTTTCCACGAAAGACGAAACAAGTCGGCCGTCTTTCGTAGAATCCTTTCGTCTCGTCTTCGTTCGTGTTACATCGTCAATTAAAATGATTGCGTACCGTCTATCTCTGCGTCAGACGAATTCTAGACGATGACGGCGACTAATGCTTCAGAATGCTTCAAACTATATTTAATATTTTATTCTTTATTCTTAAGAAATTATTTCTTTAAAGGCTTCCTCGTAATATAACTTTGTTTCCCCTGAGAAATCAGCGACTCTCAAAATATATCTTTTTTTTTCAGATGGGCCAAGGCATTCCACTCGTCATTGCGCAAAACAAAACGCTCGACTACACCAAGTGGCAGGTGAGAATTTGCAATCATAAGACTCACTCACTCGACTTTCTCAAATTTTCAGCCAATCGACGTGGCGAACTGGGCGAAATCGTTCCTTCCAGGCAACGCGGAGAGCAGCTTCGACATGCTCATCAAGGAGGAGTTCGACGGAAGTCTTCTTTTGGAGATTGCCAAGGACGACTCGGTCAGAAACGCGGTGCCGTTTCCCTATGGACACTGGCGGAAGCTGCGACAATATGCGTCGGCAGTTGTTAATGAGTATAATCTGCAGCAGTATAATCAGCAGATGATTGAATACAATAACCAAATGAGGATCTGGCAGCAGCAGGCTTTCCAGCAGCAACACCAACACCGTTAATTTATTTTTATTCCGAAATCTCCCACCACAATTACGCACATTCTCGTTTCCGCTCCTATTAAATTAATTTTTTTTGTAACTTTAGTCATGCATGAGTTCTAACATTTCTTGTTATCTGCCCTTCATTGTTCCCTTTGTTTATTTTTAACAAGTGCTCCTGAATAGTTATTGATTTGTTCTCTCTCTCTTTCTCTCTCTCTTCTCTCTCTCTCTCAATGCTTTTATTTCATCGTGTAAATAAGAAAACGCTGTGTAGGAAAACGTGACGAATTCCGGAAGAAACTGGAATAATGCGTGATACATGAAAACTACAAAAGCCGTGTAGGTAGATTGGCGATTATAATATTCGAAAATGTTGAAGAACGCTGTCAGAGTGGCGAAAAATGTGAGTTTGAATTGGTGGCGTCTGAGATTTTTATGTGGTAAAGCGGGTTGCGGCGATGTCGATAGAAGCGGTATGGGTCGTCGGGAATTTGAATTAACGCCAATTTTCACAGAAATTTTCTCGAAAATCATTTCATTTTTACCAATGCTAAACGTTGCTCGTCGCTCCTGCAAAATTTCAGTTTTATTAGTGGCTGCTCGCTCATGTGATTTGTCGTTTTTACTTCAAATCCACGCTGCATATGAATAATTTTGATCAGATTAGATTTAGATTTTCTATTTTGACACGTTGCCGATCGTTCGCCACTTCATTCATCACTCCCATTCTTGCAACGCTTTCCTGTCTCAGCACCGTGTAAACGAAACAAGGATTATTACACGAGCCTGACACATTGCGCTGCGCTCTGATAGAATCGGCGCATCTGCTGTAAGGGTAAAATGGCTCCTCACCTGAAGTGTCGCTCTAAAATTGACGCCTGGTGTTCCTGTCGAAGCTCTGTGTTGAAGAAGGAGTTGCGAAGGCTGTAGAAGTGGAAATTGCTCTTTGGAATGTGGATTTTGGCATCCATTGCCAGCAATTTCTTGATTTCGTGAGCATGTGAATGAGAGTCTTCGTAGCTCCCGATCATAGAGAATGACACCATTCCAATGCTGAAAGACCTGAAATGTTCGCGATTGCCTCGGTTCTTTTTATCTTAAAAACGATCAAATCAATACCTTTTCTAAGAGCATTCGTAAGAAATCTTCTCGGTGATGAGCCTCGTATAGTCGTCTCGCTATAAGTCAATCCTAGGGAGCATTCGGGGTTTTTCACTTTTTTAGTGCTCGGCGGTATTTTGTAAAATTCCTAGAAATTAATAGATTAGAAAAATCAGAAAAGAAATTGCGGAAGGATACGAAAGGATTGAAATTTGAAGAATGCGACAGTGAAATTTTTGAAAATTTCGAGCTATTTTTAAAAAAATCCGAAAGAACACTTTTAAGACTATTTTATTTTTAATGAGTAGATAAGTGCCCACTCTTCTCTTTCCGTGAAGACACTTCGAAATGATGAAAGTGGCGAAGTGACGGGAAAAAAGAGAAAAGAAGCGAATTGAAATTCTAGAAAAATAAAAAGTCGTTCATTCATTGTGAGAAAAGAAAAAAATTGAACGATTGATGGAGTCTCGCGATCTTTTTTGGGTTAGGCTTAGACGCTAGCACTCGGCACGAGTTGCTTCGGAACAGGCGCTGAGGGAAATAAACTAATAAGCAAAATTATAGGAATAAATGTAGCGAGTTTTTAATTTTTTAGCTGCGCTGCTTCTAAAACTCTGAAAAATTGAGCAGTACGCACTTTCTGTGTCAATGCCGCTGGTTGCTTCTTGAATCGATTATTTTTTTAATTGAAAATTGAGCGTTTTTCTAAACATTATTTATATAAAATCTGGTTTTAGAACGTTTAAAAAACGAATTTGAGAAGCGAATTTGACAGCGCCGCCAAAAAAAAACGGAGTCAGCCATTGTTCTGCTGTGATTTGTACGCATATTTTTCGAGTTTTAAGCATTTTTGCGAGGTTTCTGCCATTTATCAGTGTTATTTTGTGTTCTATAGGTAAAAGTGATGAAAAAATGAAAAAAATTCGAAGCTCCTCCTCTATTTGCTCTTCTAGAAGTATTTCAATTATATTTCCCGAGCGATGTCTAAAATTATATGAAACTTAATGTAAAACGATTTCAATTACCGAAAAATGTTTAAATTTCGAAATTTTTAATCGACCTTTTTATGGATTTAAAAGAGGGAATTACGGAAGTCCCCGCTATCAACTCTTTTCATGGTGACTTCGCACGTGACTTATCCCGCGTTTTTTCAGTTCGACGCGGCGAAGCATCGCTAATAAGAATAATTATACAGAATATAAAACTTGAAAGCCTTGGAAATATCCTTAATTCAAACATTTTCGGGCAGAATTTTCCTCAGGAACTCTAGGGTCTCGCCACGATAGACCAGAAAAGCGAAAAAAAATTGCAAATCTTCGAACGCTTTGAAAATTGCTTTTGCGCAATTTTAAATTGAAATTAGAAATTCGGCATCAGAAATTATATAATAGATTTAAATTTTGATTGGTTTTAACGGTGTATTTATTGGAAATAAGGACGGTACAGTCACTTTTCAATTGTCCTTCTCTCACACGTTGAATCTTTCGGCACGCTGAGTTAATGGACTTCTGGCGCATGCTTTTTGAAGGAAACTTTTTTTAAGTATCGTATTAAAATAAAAATTGATTTATTCAAATTTGAAAAATGTTTTAATATTTTGGAAATTGGGAATTTCATAATACTCACCAGAAATTATCACTGTATTAGGAGAATACTGAAAGTCTGGAAGAGCAAACATTTATTAAAACAAATTGCATTAAAAAGGATACCGAATTCCATTCCAATCCGTTGACATTGCGGTTGAAATTGAGACGGGTAGTCGAGGGATCCACGGTGCGATTCTTCTGATTTCTTTAGAAGGAAGCTGCTTTTGCAGGAAGAGTTACCAAGCGTAATACCTAACATTTTGAGCGGTTCTGATGACGTGCTACTAATTAATTACTATATCCAGCGATTTTGAATGTATAAATTAAAGATTTATCGATCAGTAAATATAAAACCGCACGAAAAGTGAAAAAGGAATAGAAATGAATCCTACTGTAAGCTTAAAGGCGCAGAGCGCATTTTATGCTTTCTTGTCTCATCACGATATGTTGCTTGTGTCAAAGTAAAGAAAATTTTGGGAATTTTCATCGATTTTTTTAGTCTTTTAAGCACCTGTTGCTCCAATTCTGTTCGCTTAATTTCTCATTTTTGAGCCAATAGACTTCTGAAGTATACATTTTCAATCAAATTCTTCCTGGGTATCGTATTAAATTAGTAATTCATTTACTTAAATTAAAATTTTTTTTAGTATTCTGGAAATCGAGAATTTCATAATACTCACTAGAAACTATCCCTGTATTAGAGGAAGACTGGAAGCATAGAAGAGCAAACATTTATTAAAACAAATTTCATTAAAAAGTTCTTTTAAAAAATTCCATTTCAATCCGTTGACATTGTCGCCGAAATTGAGAAATTGAGACGGGCAGCCTAACTCTTTTGAGCTCTCTGCAATCCTTCAAGGCTGAACTCTAGATTTGCTGCAACTGATGTAGTCGTTTTGAAATTCAATGCTGAAAATTTTGTGACTTTACCCAGCCCGTCGTGTTATTTACCGCCGCTTTTGCATCATGAGACATTATCAGGAAGAGTGACGAAACGTAGCTCCATCCAGCGATTTTGAAAGTGAAAATTCAAGATTTTTCCGCATCGATTAGTAAAAAACCGCGCGGAGGAAAGTGAAAAAGAAATAGAAATGCATCTTACTGTAAGCTTAAAGGCGCATCGCGATATGTTGTTTGTGTCAAAGTAAAGAAAATTTTTGGAAAATTTTTATCGATTTTTTAAAAGTCTTTTGCTCCATTTCTATTCGCTCAATTTCTCATTTTCAGATTTCGAGATCCCGAAGTGGAAGTCGCGAAAAAGTCGTAAAGGAATCTGCGATTCAAGCATCTCCATCAACTCGAGAGGCGGTCCAAGTGATCACAACGGCTGTCGGAGAGGCGAAAAAAGTCTAAATTTCTCGAATACACCGTTTTGATTGGTTTCAATGTTTATTATTATTATTATCGTTATTCATTCTCAACCGGGGAGGAGTGGGGGGGGGGGTAGTAGAGCTATCTAGGAGAGTGGCTGGGGGGGGGAGGAAGTGCGCTCTATGGAGAGCTGCAAAAAACGCACCTTTTGGTCAGAGAAAACACACAATTTGTACACGGGATAGCAGCTAGAATTAGAACGTAGAGGGATATGGAAGAAATTATAAATATCTGGACTGGACAATACGAAGGCAAGTGCGCTCCAATGACGATATATGGGGGGGGGAACGTGGGAAGCTGTACAATAGTCTAGATGGAAATGGAGAGATTTTGAATAAGCAAAAGCAGGAGAAAACCAATGAAATCCCGTTTCGAAATGGAGAGAAATAGAGTTTTAAAGGCGTATATCGTGGATTGGGCTGAAAGTCATGAAGGATAGACTCTCCGATTAGACAATTCCCATTTCCAGCGCTTGTCGGAAGTCTGAAAATCTTGGAGAACCACTTCAGGCGCGCTAACTAGAATGTCGAATCGGACTCGGATATTTCGGGCGGTGACGTTGCGATGGAGACGAGATCACTGAATCCTGCAGTTCTTCTTCTTTTTCAGTTTGATCGGTGACTCGAGTTTGCGATCGTCGTGCGTGTGAATCGGCATGCGCTCGTCGTGTTGGTACTTTCTGGAAATCAATTGAGATGGAAACATTGAATTCGACACTCCCCTCTTTTCATTAGATTTGAGATTTTCTTGCGTTTCGACTACCGTAATCAACCTGCACATCAAAACAGCGGTTTTTTGAACACTAAGATACAGTATTCCGGAATGATGGATTTCGGAATTCCGTGATTTTTCCGAAATCTCGGAACTTTAGAATATTTCGGAATTTTGGGTTTCGGAATTCCGGAGTTTCGAGACTTCGGAATATTCCGCAATGTCGGATATCGGAATTCCGTGATTTTTCCGAAATCTCGGAACTTTAGAATATTTCGGAATTTTGGGTTTCGGAATTCCGGAGTTTCGAGACTTCGGAATATTCCGGAATGGTGGATTTCGGAATTCCGTGATTTTTCCGAAATCTCGGAACTTTAGAATATTTCGGAATTTTGGGTTTCGGAATTCCGGAGTTTCGAGACTTCGGAATATTCCGCAATGTCGGATATCGGAATTCCGTGATTTTTCCGAAATCTCGGAACTTTAGAATATTTCGGAATTTTGGGTTTCGGAATTCCGGAGTTTCGAGACTTCGGAATATTCCGCAATGTCGGATATCGGAATTCCGTGATTTTTCCGAAATCTCGGAACTTTAGAATATTTCGGAATTTTGGGTTTCGGAATTCCGGAGTTTCGAGACTTCGGAATATTCCGGAATGGTGGATTTCGGAATTCCGTGATTTTTCCGAAATCTCGAAACTTTAGAATATTTCGGAATTTTGGGTTTCGGAATTCCGGAGTTTCGAGACTTCGGAATATTCCGCAATGTCGGATATCGGAATTCCGTGATTTTTCCGAAATCTCGGAACTTTAGAATATTTCGGAATTTTGGGTTTCGGAATTCCGGAGTTTCGAGACTTCGGAATATTCCGGAATGGTGGATTTCGGAATTCCGTGATTTTTCCGAAATCTCGGAACTTTAGAATATTTCGGAATTTTGGGTTTCGGAATTCCGGAGTTTCGAGACTTCGGAATATTCCGGAATGGTGGATTTCGGAATTCCGTGATTTTTCCGAAATCTCGGAACTTTAGAATATTTCGGAATTTTGGGTTTCGGAATTCCGGAGTTTCGAGACTTCGGAATATTCCGCAATGTTGAATTTCGGAATTCCGTGATTCAGTGATTTCGGAATATTCCGAAATTTTGGGTTTCGGAATTCCGGAGTTTCGAGACTTCGGAATATTCCGCAATGTTGAATTTCGGAATTCCGTGATTCAGTGATTTCGGAATATTCCGAAATTTTGGGTTTCGGAATTCCGGAGTTTCGAGACTTCGGAATATTCCGCAATGTTGAATTTCGGAATTCCGTGATTCAGTGATTTCGGAATATTCCGAAATTTTGGGTTTCGGAATTCCGGAGTTTCGAGACTTCGGAATATTCCGCAATGTTGAATTTCGGAATTCCGTGATTCAGTGATTTCGGAATATTCCGAAATTTTGGGTTTCGGAATTCCGGAGTTTCGAGACTTCGGAATATTCCGCAATGTTGAATTTCGGAATTCCGTGATTCAGTGATTTCGGAATATTCCGAAATTTTGGGTTTCGGAATTCCGGAGTTTCGAGACTTCGGAATATTCCGCAATGTCGGATATCGGAATTCCGTGGTTTTAGAATCTCGGGACTTTAGAATATTCCGGATTTTCGTTTTGAGATTCCAGAAATTTGTAACTTTGGAATGTTCTGAAATATCGGTTTTCGGAAATTCGGAATTCCGGAATCTCGGAACTTCGGAATATTCCGAAATTTTGAATTTCGGAATTCCGTAATTTCGGAATTTCGGGACTTCAGAATACTCCGGAATTTCGGATTTTGAGATTTCGGAAATTCGCAATTTTGGAATGTTCTGAAACGTCAAATTTCGGAATTCCGTGATTCCATGATTTCTGAATTTTGCGACTTTGTAATATTCCGGATCGCGAAATTTCGGAATTCCTGAGTTTTAAGACTTCGGAATATTCCGGAATGTTGGATTTCGGAATTCCGTAGTTTCAGAATCTTGGGACTTCAGAATATTCCGGAATTTCGGATTTTGAGATTTCGGAATTTTGCGACTTTGGAATACATATTCCGGATCGCTGAATTTCGGAATTCCGGGGTTTCAAGACTTCGGAATATTCTGAAATTTCGATTTTCGGAATCCCGGAATATTCTGAAACGTCGAATTTCGAGATTCCGGAGCATCGGAATTTCGGAATATTCCGGAAATTGCTTCCGATAATTATCGGATGTTTCGGAATTCCGACTTCCGTTCCGCCCACTCCTTATGAGGAGCCACGAGAGATTGACTGAAAGGAATGTCCGAGCATTTTCAGATGAAAATGTGGGGGGGGGAGGAGGGAGCCGCTCTGAAAACCAAACTAACCTGACAAGTCGAACAATATCAAAGAACGCTTCGTCAACATTCTTGCGGAGTTTCGCCGAGCATTCCAGATACGGCACACCGAGACGATGAGCGAGCTCTTCGGCCTCGTGGCGGGCGACCTGAAAATCGAAGAGTTTGCTCTCGAGAGAGCTCGAAATTTTCAGTTTTTCTAATAGAACTCATTCAGCCACCCGAAACCCCCTTTTCACCGACGAAAATGCGGAGTTTAGTCGAAAATTAGCCAAAAAAAAAAGGACGAAAGCAACACACACATGTTTTGCGTTATGGAATATCGTGAGCCGCATGCTTTGAGTGTTGTGTGCATATATTTGCGTGTCGCTGCTTTTGCTTCATCTTCTTCTACTTGAAGAGCCCTTGAAAACTTTCAAAAAACGACGCGTTTGCCTTGAATAAAGTATGCATTTCATGGTCAATAATGGAAGCTATATACACTATTGTTTAGTGCATTGTGCGCGGTGGAAAAGAGCTAGCGGCAAGGTGCCCAAAGAGCTAGTGGCAAGGTGCCCAAAGAGCTAGCGGCAAGCTCTTCCGCGCCAAAAAGCTAGCGGCAAAATTCCAAAAAAGCCAGCGGCAAGATGCCAGAAGAGCTAGCGGCAAGATGCCAAAAGAGCTAGCGGCAAAATGCCAGAAGAGCTAGCGGCAAGACGTCAAAAAAGCTAGCGGCAAGATGTCAAAAAAGCTAGCGGCAAGATGCCAGAAGAGCTTGCGGCAAGGTGCCAAAAGAGCTAGCGGCAAGATGCCAGAAGAGCTTGCGGCAAGATGCCAAAAAAACTAGCGGCAAGCTCTGCAAAGCAATTAAGATAGCGGCAAGATACCAAAAAAGCCAGCGGCAAGATGCCAGAAGAGCCTGCGGCAAGGTGCCAGAAGAGCTAGCGGCAAAATGCCAGAAAAGCTAGCGACAAGATTTCAGAAGAGCTAGCGGCAAGATGCCCAAAGAGCTAGCGGCAAGCTCTTCCGCGCCAAAAAGCTAGCGGCAAAATTCCAAAAAAGCCAGCGGCAAGCTCTTCCGCGCCAAAAAGCTAGCGGCAAAATTTCAAAAAAGCCAGCAGCAAGATGCCAGAAGAGCTAGCGGCAAGATGCCCAAAGAGCTAGCGGCAAGATGCCCAAAGAGCTAGCGGCAAGACGCCAGAAGAGCTAGCGGCAAGATGCCAGAAGAGCAAGCGGCAAGACGCCAAAAAAGCTAGCGGCAAGGTGCCCAAATAGCTAGCGGCAAGATGCCCAAAGAGCTAGCGGCAAGATGCCAGAAGAGCTAGCGGCAAGGTGCCAGAAGAGCTAGCGGCAAGATGTCAAAAAAACTAGCGGCAAAAATCCAAAAGAGCTAGCGGCAAGATGCCCAAAGAGCTAGCGGCAAGCTCTTCCGCGCCAAAAAGCTAGCGGCAAAATTCCAAAAAAGCCAGCGGCAAGATGCCAGAAGAGCTAGCGGCAAGCTCTTCCGCGCCAAAAAGCTAGCGGCAAAATTCCAAAAAAGCCAGCAGCAAGATGCCAGAAGAGCTAGCGGCAAGATGCCAGAAGAGCTAGCGGCAAGATGTCAGTAGAGCTAGCGGCAAGCTCTGCAGAGCAATTAAAATGGCGGCAAGATGCCAGAAGAGCTCGCGGCAAGCTCTTCCGTCCCTATAAGCCAGCGGCAAGCTCTGCAGAGCAATTAAAATGGCGGCAAGATGCCAGAAGAGCTCGCGGCAATCTCTGCAAAAGAAGCTAGCGGCAAGATGCCAGAAGAGCTAGCGGCAAGACGCCAAAAAAGCTAGCGGCAAGATGCCAGAAGAGCTAGCGGCAAGATGCCAGAAGAGCTAGCGGCAAGATGTCAGTAGAGCTAGCGGCAAGCTCTGCAGAGCAATTAAAATGGCGGCAAGATGCCAGAAGAGCTCGCGGCAAGCTCTTCCGTCCCTATAAGCCAGCGGCAAGCTCTGCAGAGCAATTAAAATGGCGGCAAGATGCCAGAAGAGCTCGCGGCAATCTCTGCAAAAGAAGCTAGCGGCAAGATGCCAGAAGAGCTAGCGGCAAGACGCCAAAAAAGCTAGCGGCAAGATGCCAGAAGAGCTAGCGGCAAGACGCCAAAAAAGCTAGCGGCAAGATGTCAGAAGAGCTAGCGGCAAGATGCCAGAAGAGCTAGCGGCAAGATGCCAAAAAAGCTAGCGGCAAGCTCTTCCGTCCCTATAAGCCAGCGGCAAGCCCTGCAGTTCTATAGAGCTAGCGGCAAGATGCCAAAGCTCCAATCTCATGCTTTCGTATTTGCTTTTTCCATTCAAATCCCATAAATCTTTTCTCCATTTCTTCCATTGTTTTTTGTTCAAAACTTCCGTTTCCGATCCCCATTTTTCACTATCCTCTCCTCACCCGCCACCCAATCCCCCCCCCCCCCCCCCCCCCCCTACCCACCCATTCTCTTTGAGCAGAAACGAAAAAATAAAGAGCAAGAGGAAGAGTGGCGTGCCAGCTCGCCGCGCGCTTTTTTTTTTCGCTTCTTAGCGGATTTTAGCATCGCAGAAGACGAGCCGAGTGCTTCAAATCCCGCAGAAATGCTCTCAAAACGACCGATTTAAACTTGCCGCTTCTCACTCGGCAAGTTGCCGGAACTAAGACGAAAAGTCATCTCCTCGTCTTTCAGCTCGTCTTGCATTCGTCTTACGCAGTAAACAACTGGATGCACAACCTTCTAGTCAGACGAATTCAAGACGAAGACGAGGCGGTCCTATTTCGTCTTTTTTTCGAATTTCTGAATTCCGGAATTTTGCGACTTTGGAATTTCGGATTTCGGAATTCCGAAATATTCCCGAAATGTCGGTTTTCGGAATTCCGTGACTTCGAAATCTTGGGACTTTGGAATAATCCGGAATTTTGGATTTCGGAATTTCGGAATTCCGGAATTTTGGAATCTTCAGAAATTTCGGATTTCGGAATTTTGGAATCTTCTGAAATTTCGGATTTCGGAATTTCGGAATTCCGGAATTTTGGAATCTTCAGAAATTTCGAATTTCGGAATTTCGGAACTCCGGAATTTTGGAATCTTCAGAAATTTCGGATTTCGGAATTTCGGAATTCCGGAATTTTGGAATCTTCAGAAATTTCGGATTTCGGAATTTCGGAATTCCGGAATTTTGGAATCTTAGAAATTTCTGATTTCGGAATTTCGGAATTCCGGAATTTTGGAATCTTCTGAAATTTTGGATTTCGGAATTTCGGAATTCCGGAATTTTGGAATCTTCTGAAATTTTGGATTTCGGAATTTCGGAATTCCGGAATTTTGGAATCTTCTGAAATTTCGGATTTCGGAATTTCGTCCCAACGAAGGCCCAACGAATGGCCCAACGAAGCCTGAAGCCTAGCAAGCCTGATAAAGCCTAGACGGGAGCCTAGTTCAAGAGAGTGAATTTCTGTCTGAAACTCGACGTTTCTGGAAGTTTTTCAGCTCGACTTCACTAGAATTCTGAGCTTTCAAAACCCACGAATCTGGTTTCGTGGCAGCGCATTCTGAAATCTTCCAAAACTGAAAGGAATGCACCAGAGAAGGGCGGAATTCCGGATTCCGCCGTTGTTTTCATTCCGTTTTCCGGATTCCGAGTTCCCACAATCCAATTCCGCCATACTCTGTGGCTGGCTATTTCTGTAGTTTTCTAGTCCACGGCCACTATTCCGGAATTCGATGAAACCTGATTTCGCAATCGGAGGCCACACGAATACCGATGGGAAAGAGCTCAAAGAGCCCTGAGAATCGTTTAATATCTGGTGGCCGGCTATTCTTGTTTTTTTCTAGTCCACGGCCAACACCAGAGAAGGGCGGGATTCCGGATTACGCCGTTTTTTCATTCCGTCTTCCGGATTCCAGATTCCGTGAAAAAAAATTTGTTCCGTTTTCCGAATTCCAGATTCCGTGAAAAAATTTTTTTCCGTTTTCCGGATTCCAGATTCTGAAAAAAAAATTTTTTCCGTTGTCCGCATTCCGGATTCCGCGATATGATGTTTTTATCAGAGAAGGACGGAATTCCGTCTTCCGGATTCCAGATTCCGTGAAAAAAAAAGTTTTCTGTTTTCCGTTTTCCGGATTCCGAGTTCCCAAAATCCAATTCCGCCCTAACCTCTGGCTGGCTATTTCTGTAGCTTTCTAGTCCACGGCCACTATTCCGGAATTCGATGAAACCTGAATTTGCATTCGGATGCCACACTGAAACCGATGGGAAACGGCTCTTTGAGCCCCGAGAATCTGTAAATATCTGGTGGCTGGCTATTTATGTTGTTTTCTAGTCCACGGCCCCTATTCCGGAATTCGATGATAAGTTTCCGCGCCCTATTGTTCTCTGGAGCACTTGCATTGTTTCTGTGGAGTCCCCAATTTTCCCGATTTTGGTGGTTCAAGGTGGCCATGTCGAAACTGTGCCACAGCTGGAGCAATGCGTTCAGTGGAGCGCAATTTCGCGAGAGAGAGAGAGATGCAATTGCGCTCCATTGGGAATAGTTGCGAATCGCCCCCCCCCCCCTCGCAGACTGACTTACATGTCTCTCATTCTCCAAATCTGCCTTGTTGCCCACCAGGATGATTGGGAAGTCATCGCGATCCTTGATCCGGCATATCAGCTCGTGCAGCTTCTTCACTTCTTCGAAACTGTAAACCTTATAGTATTTCAGAGTACTAGAGAGGGAGAGCCCGTCGCCGTCTTCCGACGGGTCCCCCAAAGAACGGAGAAGGTCATCCCCGATGCCGAGAACGAAACGGATAACGAAGCGCTCATAAAAGCGATTAACCTATCATAAAATGAGTCATTTGATATTCGGCGTTTAGTATTTATATTCTCGGAGAGCGATTCGAACAACGCGGAAGGTCATCCATCCATTGGAACACGACTATATAGTTGATTTTATAACCCAAAATAATATTAAAGACACCCGTTCGCGGTTCCTTTTCATCTCTTCGTCGCACTGTGATTCATTTATACCATTTTTTCAAAAATTCTATGAAAAAAAAAACAAAAAAGCAAAAGGGATGAGAAACGAACTCGCAACCTTTCAGTCGCGGTGAACGTCGCTATCCACTGGGCCATAACAACACATTAGAAACACGTGCGCAATGATGATGAAGAAAGAGTGCCTCCCCACTGTAGGAAGGAACACCTATTAGCTATTATCGCCGTAAAAAAGTTCCGATATTTTTTCGAGCCCGCGAAAATCGGGATTTGAATTTAGAGGCTCCGCCTATTTCATCATCAGAGCGCATTTGCTATGCGCGATATATTTTTTGAATTTTTATTTTTTCTTCTGAATTTTCAGAATTAAACTGGATTAAAATAACGAAATTGTATTATTCGTGAATTTTTTTACACGTTTCTTCGAATGTTTAAATATATCAATTTGCGTCATTTATTTATTTTTTTTCGTTTCTTCTAATAAAAATATATCGCGCATAGCAAATGCGCTCTGATGATGAAATGGGCGGAGTATTGGTCCTCTCGGACAAGAGGGAAGCATTCAAATTTTGAAATTAATTTCGTTTCTTTTGTAATTTGAAAAGCGATTTTCACCGATTTTCTTCGTTCTGTTTCTCAAATATAAATAAATAATGCATTTTTTTCCATGATTTCCTTTGATTTCAGATTTTGTTCTCTTGTCCGAGAGGACCAATACTCTCTTGCTGAGAGACGCAGAGTTTTCGTGTCAATGGAGCGCGATTGAAAAAGTAACAAAATATTTCACCGTGAATGCTCCATGTTCTAGGAAACATATGCTGTGAAAGCAAAAGGGAAGAGAAACGAACCAGCAACCTTTGCGTCGCGGTGAACGTCACTATCCACAGGGCCACAACAACACATTAGAACCACGTGCGTAATGATGATTAAGAGCGAGTGCCTCCCCACTGTAGGAAGGAACACCTATTAGCTAATGTTAGCACAGAAAGTACACCCCCCCCCCCGCCTTGCCACAGAATGTGTACAGAATATATATATATGTATACTACAGAATGTTTCTTTTCAATTTGCAAGTATCAACAGCTGAAAGAGAAGAAGAAGGCGCGCGGAGGGAAATGAAAGCGAAGGCGTCGGCTAGCAGGGAGTAAACAAAACTTTTATATTTGGAGCAGGACGGAGGCGCTGAAGCATTCGATGAAAGGCTCCAGACGCTAGACGCCAGCGTCTGAATCGAGATTCAAAGGAATTTCTCTTTAAAAATCGGGTTTCCCCTGATTTTTAAGAAAAAAAAAGCGAGAATCGGCTCTGCAAAACGAGCAAAATGATACTTGAAGGCGTGGGAGATTCTGAATGTCATCTAACTGTGAACTGCAAATCGCGAACTTCACTTTCATGCGAATATGCACATTTTGGTTCAAAATTTTCGGAAAATCTCGAAAATAATGGATTTGAGCGCGAGAGCATGAAGCCTCTGAAAATATTCCAAAGTCTCGAGATTCAAAAATCACGGAATTCCGAAAGCCGGTATTTTAGAATATTCCGGAATTCCGAATTTCAAAATTCCGGAATTCCGAAATTCCAAAGTCGCAAAATTTGGGAATTCCGAAATTAGAAAGTCGCGAAATCCTGGAATTCCGAAATTCCAAAGTCGCCGAAATTCGGGAATTTCGAAATTCCGGATTATTCAAAAGTCCCAAGACTCCGGAATTCCGAAATTTCAAAATCGCAAAATTCCCGAATTCCGAAGTCACGGAAACCGAAGTTCCGGATTATTCCAAAGTCCCAAGATTCCGAAATCACGGAATTCCGAAGTCTCGAAACTTCGAAATTCCAAAGTCGCGAAATTCCGGAATTCCGAAATTCGAAAGTCGCAAGATTCCGAAGTCACGGAATTCCGAAAACCGATATTTTAGAATATTCCGGAATTCCGAAATCCAAAAATCCAAAGTCGCAAAATTTGGGAATTCCGAAATTAGAAAGTCGCGAAATTCCGGAATTCCGAAGTCTCGAAACTCCGGAATTTCAAAATCCAACAATTTGGAATATTCCGAAGTCTCGAGATTCTGAGATCACGGAATTCCGGAATTCCAAAATTCCAAAGTTGCAAAATTCCGAAATAACGGAATTCCAAAAACCGTCATCTTAGAATATTCCGAAGTCTCAAAACTCCGGAATTCCGAAATCCAACGATCCGGAAATTTCCGAAATTAAGAAAACCGAAATTCCGGATTATTCCGCAATCTCGAAATTCCGAAGCTCCAGAATTCCGAAATCCAACATTCCGGAATATTTCGAAATCACGGAATTCCTAAATCTCGAAACTCCGGAATTCCTAAATCCAACATTCCGGAATATTCCAAAGTCCCGAGATTCCGAAATCACGGAATTCCGAAATCCAACATTCCGGAATACTCCGAAGTCGCAAAATTCCAAAACTCCGGAATTCCGAAATTCGGCGATCCGGAAATTTCCGAAGTTCCACGATTCCCAAGTCACGGAATTTTGAAAACCGGCATTTCAGAATATTCCGGAATTCCGAAATCCAACATTCCGGAATATTCCAAAGTCCCGAGATTCCTAAATCACGGAATTCCGAAATCACGGAATTTCAGAATATTCCGAAGTCGCAAAACTCCGAAACTCCGGAATTCTCGAAATCCAACATTTCGGAATATTCCAAAGTCCCGAGATTCCTAAATCACGGAATTCCGAAATCACGGAATTTCAGAATATTCCGAAGTCTCGAAACTCCGGAATTCCGGAATTCCGAAAGTCAGCAATCCGGAAATTTCAGAAGTCGCAAAACTCCGAAACTCCGGAATTCCGAAAACCGACATTTCAGAATGATCGGTCTCTTCAATGTTCTCTGGAAGCGCTTCTTTCCCGCTATTCGTTGTGTGCAATTTCAGAGTCTTTTCAAGCGCGCATTGCTTCTTGGCGCCAGAATTCAAAATCTCCAGATCATCAACTGCAACGTGTGCCGTGACGAACTACTTCCGATTGCCCCCCCCCCCCAGCTGGTGCGTTTTTGATAAATGTAGTGTCATTTATCACGGTGTCTCAGTTGCATTCTTCAAGTAACAAACATTTAGAGAAAAGCTTCTTATTTTCGTATTCTCTGCTGCGTTTACATGGGGGGGGGGTGGGGTCAAACACCCGCATGCTTTTTGAAAAATGTCATATCGTATCGAGTGTTTGCGGGGCTCGCGGAGCTCGCGGTGGCGGCGGCATGTCTTCTTATTGTTCCCTGACTAAATAGATGATGAACTTCGATTTCGATGCCTCGCAGAAGCAGAGAATTAGAGAGAGCAAGGTAGGGGAGAGCCATCATCAAACAATTGGAGCATCCCTTATAATCAGCTTTAATCGCAGATTCCGACTTAATGAAAGAACAGAATTGAGACAAAATGACATTGAGGTAGCTCGTCTTCGTCTAGAATTCGTCTGGCATTCAGAGATAGATATTGCCGAGCGAAACGGCAAGGTGCCACTTGCCATTGGCAATGGGGGATGGCTTAGCAAACTCAAATTTCCAAGTTGTTCTTTTCGGCCGTCTCGTCTTAGTCTTCGTCTAGAATTCGTCTGACACGCAGAGATAGACATTTTTAATTGACGATGTAAGACGAACGCAAGACGGATGGGAGACGAAATGAAAGACGAACGAAGAAGAGGCGAAAGGATTTGTTCGACAAAATTTCGAATTCCGAAATTTCAGAAGATTCCAAAGTCGCGAAATTCCGGAATTCCGAAATTCGAAATTCCGGAATATTCCAAAGTCCCAAGATTCCGAAGTTATGGAATTCCGAAAACCGACATTTCGGGAATATTTCGGAAATCCGAAATCCGAAATTCGAAAGTCGCAAAAGTCCGGAATTCCGAAATTCGAAAGTCGCAAAATTGCGGAATTCCGAATTTCCAAAGTCGCGAAATTCCGGAATTTCGAAATTCCAAAGTCGCGAAATTCCGGAATTCCGAAATTCCAGAGTCGCGAAATTCCGGAATTTCGAAATTCCAAAGTCGTCAGATTCCGAAATTCCGGATTATTCCAAAGTCCCAAGATTCCGAAGTCACGGAATTCCAAAGTCGCAAAATTCCGGTATTCCGAAATTCCAAAATCGCAAAATTCCGGAATTCCGAAGTCACGGAAACCGAAGTTCCGGATTATTCCAAAGTCCCAAGATTCCGAAATCACGGAATTCCGAAAACCGACATTTCAGAATATTCCGGAATTCCGGAATTCCGAAATTCCAGAGTCGCAAAATCCCGGAATTCCGAAATTCCAAAATCCAAAATTCCGCATTATTCCGAAGTCGCAAAATTCCAATCTTCGTCTAGAATTCGTCTGACATGCAGAGATATACATGCATTTTAATTGACGACGTAAGAGACGAATTGAAAGACGAACTTGGAAGCCTAAGAGGTAGCTCCCAGACTGAACTATTTCAGCACTTTCCCACGACCCCCCCCCCCACAAAAATAGTGAAATTTCAAGAGCAAACAAAGAAGTTCCAACCTGTTCCTGTCGGTGACGGCGAAGACTATCAAAAAGCCACTGCCGGTTCTCAGGTACTGCTCGCGCATCGTTGAAAACTCCTCTTGTCCGGCGGTATCGAGAACTGCAAAAAGCGTTCTGAAAATCAGAAGAATGCCAGCCAGCTATCTTACTTTCCAGCTTGCACAGATCCTCATCGACGAAGCATTGTTTTGTGTAGGAATCCTCGATCGTCGGGTCGTAGTCCTGCACGAAGTACCGCTGAAATCAAGGAATTGGAAGCCTTGACACAAAAGTCCGTGGACAAGTTTGTTTTTTAATGAAAAATATTTAAAATTAATTAAAATTAAATAATTTTTCATATTATTTAGAGAATACTGAAATTTTGAAATTTTAAATTAAATATTTATTTTTTTTTAAATTTTTTTTTTAAAATTAAATATTTAATTTAAAATTTCAAAATTTCAGTATTCTCTAAATAATATGAAAAATTATTTAATTTTAATTAATTTTAAATATTTTTAATTAAAAAACAAACAAAAGTTTAATTATTAAACTATTTTTAAATATTTTTTCACGGACTTTTGTGTCACTTTTTCAAAGGTTTTTTTTTATTTAAATTTGTATAAATATTTTGAAAAAGTGAATATTTTATGTAAAATTTTGAAGAATTCTCTAAATAATAGAAAAAATTTGAGAAATCTTAGTTATTTTTAAATATTTGTTCACGGACTATTGTGTCACTTTTTTGTTGTTTTTTTTTAAATTTTAATCAATAATAAAATTTTCCATAAAAATTAATTAAATGAATAATTAATTATTTAATTAATTTTTTTTTAAATTCTCAAAATAACATAAAAAATATAAAAATTTTGAAACATTTAATTAATTTTAATCAATTTTAATCGAAGTAAAACAAAACTTGTCCACGGACTTTTGTGTCACTTTTTTAAAGATTTTTTTTAAATTTAACTTTAAATAAATATAAATAAAAATGAATATTTTATGTAAAATTTTAAAGAATTCTCTAAATAATAGAAAAAATATAAACATTTCTAAAAATTTAATTAATTTTTGTCCACGGATTTTTTTTAAATTAAAAAGATTAAAAATTAATTAAAAGTGACTAATTTTTCATATTATTTAGAAAATACTTAAAAATTTTAAATTAAAAATTTAATTTTAAAAAATGAAATTATTAAGCTATTTTTAAATGTTTGTCCACGGACTATTGTGTCACTTTTTTTGCTGTTTTTTATTATTATCTTAATTAATTATAAAAATAATTAATTAAATAATTAATTAATTATTAAATTTATTTTTACGGAAAATTTTAAAGAATTCTCAAAATAACATTTAAAAAATATAAAAATTTCGAAAAATTTAATTAATTTTAATCAATTTTAATAAATAAAACAAACTTGTCCACGCACTTTTGTGTCACTTTTTAAGAGTTTTTTTTAAGTTTAAATTTATATAAATATAATAAAAATGAATATTTTATGTAAAATTTAAAAACATTCTCTAAATAATATTTAAAAAATTTTAAATTTTAATTAATTTCAATTATTTTTAATAAATAAAACGAAAATTGTCTACTTATCCACAAAAATTGTCTTTTTTTAATTAAAAATATTTAAAATTAATTAAAAGTATTTTCTGAATAATTTTTCATATTATTCAGAAAATACTTAAAAATTTTAAATTAAATATTTTATTTAAAAAAATTTGATTATTAAGCTATTTTTAAATATTTGTTCACGCACTTTTGTGTCACTTTTTTAAAGGTTTTTTTTAAATTTAAATTTATATAAATATTTTGAAAAAATGAATATTTTATGTAAAATTTTAAAGAATTTTCTAAATATTATGAAAATTTCAAAAAATTTAATTAATTTTAATTATTTTTAATAAATAAAACAAAGTTGTCCACGGACTTTTGTGTCACTTTTTAAGAGTTTTTTTTTGAATTGCGCGCTCAGATAAGAAGGCTCCCGAATCAATTCTAACGGTCCTGGAAGCAAGCTTCCTGCTTCATTTGCTTTTCCAATGAACTTCCCCCGAACTTCATTTTGGGGTTAGGAAAGGGGGGGGGGGGAAACGCGGTACCTGTATTCGTTTGTGAAAAACGAGGGGTACAACACAAACACAAACCTTGCACAAACATTTGACACACACACACACACACACAGCAGAAAGAGTATTATCCCTCGCCCCCCCCCTGCGCTTCTTTTCTCTACTCTATACTCCCCCCCCCCCCCAACTTCTTTCGTTTTTTCTTTCTTCCTGAACTGTATTTCGTTTTCCCTCCGTTTTCTTCCCGCTTTTTCAACAAGGACAACGTGCGCGCCCGCGCCCGCGCACACACACACACACAAGACTCACGCCTCACTCATGTGTGGTCGTCTTTCGTCTTCTCCTCACGCCACACACAAATACGCACAGAAAAAGGATTATTTTCGGGAAGAAAAACGGCCGATCGGAGACCGAGTCTTGTGATGGGCGGCGGGGGGGGGGAAGGTGAAGCGCTTACCAAAGAGAAACGAAATGTAATTTGAGGGTTTGAATTTGAGTCGTTTTTCAGTTCGTCTTGCTTTCGTCTTACGCAAGTGTCAGACGAATTCAAGACGAAGGCGAGACGAGACAACCCTACTACGCATTGAATGCAAGACTTACGCAAGTCAGACGAATTCAAGACGAATTCAAAACGAGACGACCCTACTACGCATTAAACGCAAGATTTATGCAAGTCAGACGAATTCAAGACGAATTCAAGACGAATTCAAGACGAAGACGAGACGACCCTACCACGCATTAAACGCAAGATTTACGCAAGTCAGACGAATTCAAGACAAAGACTAAGACGAAGACGAGACGACCCTACTACGCATTAAACGCAAGGCTTACGCAAGTCAGACGATTTCAAGACTTAAACAAGCCAGACAAATTCAAGACTTACGCAAACCAGACGAATTGAAGACGAAGGCGAGACGAGACAACCCTACTACGCATTGAACGCAAGACTTACGCAAGTCAGACGAATTCAAGACGAGACGACCCTACTACGCATTAAACGCAAGATTTACGCAAGTCAGACGAATTCAAGACGAATTCAAGACGAAGACGAGACGACCCTACCACGCATTAAACGCAAGATTTACGCAAGTCAGACGAATTCAAGACAAAGACTAAGACGAAGACGAGACGACCCTACTACGCATTAAATGCAAGACTTACGCAAGTCAGACGAATTCAAGACTTGAGCAAGCCAGACAAATTCAAGACTTACACAAGCCAAACGAATTCAAGATGAAGACGAGACGACCCTACTTCTCATTAAACGCAAGACTTACGCAAGTCAGACGAATTCAAGACGAAGACGAAAACGAGACGACCCTACTTCTCATTAAACGCAAGACTTAGGCAAGTCAGACGAATTCAAGACGAAGACGAAAACGAGACAAGACACTTGGAAGAAAGGGGGGGGGCTAATTTTGATGAGCGAAACGGCAAGGTGCCACTTGCCATTAGCAATGGGGGATAGCAGAGAAACCTCAAATTTCCAAGTTGTTCTTTTCGGCCGTCTGGTCTCGTCTTCGTCTTCGTCTTGAATTTGTCTGACACGCAGAGATAGACAATGAAGACGTAAGACAAGCGCAAGACGAACTGAAAGACGAACAAAGAAGAGGCGAAAGGATTTGTCCGACAAAATTCCGAAATCCGAAATTTCAGAAGATTCCAAAATTCCGGAATTCCGAAATTCCAAAATCCAAAATTCCGGATTATTCCAAAGTCCCAAGATTTCGAAGTCACGGAATTCCAAAAACCGACATTTCGAGAGTATTTCGGAATTCCGAAATCCGAAATTCCAAAGCCGCAAAATTCCGGAATTCCGAAATTCGAAAGAAGCAAAATTCGAAAGAAAGACGAAATAGGACTGTCTCGTCTTCGTCTTGAATTTGTCTGACTAGAAGGTTGTGCATCCAGTGGTTTACTGCGTAAGACGAACGCAAGACGAACTGAAAGACGAGGAAATACGACTTTTCGTCTTCGTCTTTTGCCTTAGTTCCGGCAACTTGCCCAATGAGAAACGGCAAGTTGGAATCGTCCATTTCTTCTGCTGAAAACTCGCTGAAATCGAATTTTCATCGTTTTTCGGTGGTTTTTTTCATTGGAAATGTGCAAAACCCATTGGCCAAAGGGTTCAGGTGCTCACGTCTACATCGTGCTCCGAAGGTGCACATTCCGTCCAATTTATAGCATAGAATCAATCAATTTACATGCACAAAACCCCGCTGACATATCTCATTCGCTTTTTCGCTTTTTCTCCCCCCCCCCCCTCCCCCCGTCCTCTCAATGACTCATTTTTTCTACAAAAAGCGTCAACTCCGTTACCATTTTAGTACAGTTTTTTTGTTGCTGCTATATTCCAATTTCACAGCTGAAATACAGAATTCTGAAGCTGAATTCTGAAGCAGAATTCATGAATTCAAAATTGGTTCCATCCCCCCTCTCCCCCCCCCTGCCCCCCCCCACACCTCCAGCCTCGTCTAACGCGGAAACAAAAGGAGAGAACACCTGTACACCGCCGCTGGGGGGGGGGGGAAGGGGTGGGGGAGGATTCTAGAATCCGACGCACGCTGTTGACGTTTCGCTCGTCTGACGCCGTTTTGGAAGACTCGAAAATTGTCGCTTTTGTGTTGTGTGTGTGTGATTCTAGTGGTGGTGAGGTGGGGGGGGGGGGGCGGCGAATTGATGATGATGACCTTCACGTCTTCTGAATTTAATTCGCTTTTCAATTCGACCACAAACACACACACACACAAGGGGGGGGGCTGTGTTGGAGATATACAGAGACGTGGAGGTGAGAGGTACTAACAAAAGATGATTAGGGGTCTAGGGGAGAAGGGCAGCAGCCACAGCCACAGCCACAGCAGCAACCAGGCGGTAACATGATAATGAGTTAGGTACAGAATTGGTGACATTGATTTTTATGGGTTTACAACATCTCACAGTGGCACTGACACAGGCAAATATGGACCAATTCTCCTACAAATCTTGTGCAATTCTCCTACAAACCTAGGCCAATTCGGAAGAAGAAATCTAGACCAATTCTTCTACAAATTTAGAGCAATTCTCTTACAAATCTTGACCAATCCTCCTACAAATCTTGGCCAATTCTCCTACAAACCTAAGACAACAAGTTCTCAAAGTGGCACTGAAAGGCAGGGAGCTTGACTGCCTTAAAATCTGAAAGAATTTTCAACAAATCTTGGGCAATCCTCCTACAAATTTTGGCCAATTCTCCCACAAACCTAGACCAATCCTCCTACAAATCTTTGCAAATCCTCCTACAAATCTAGGCCAACAAGATCTCAAAGTGCCACTGAAAGGGAGGCCACTGGTTGCAGGGAGCTTAGCTGCTTCAAACTATGAAAGAATTTTTAACAAATCTGGACCAATTCTGCTACAAACCTAGGCCAATTCTTCCACAAACCTAGACCAATTCTTCTACAAACCTAAGACAACAAGTTCTCAAAGTGGCACTGAAAGCCCAATGATTGCAGGGAGCTTGGTGGCTGCTTCAAACTTTGAAGAAAATTTTCAGCAAACCTAGGCCAATTATTCTACAAAGCTAGACCAATCCTCCTACAAATGTAGGTGAATTCTCCCACAAACCTAGACCAATCCTCCTACAAACCTAGGCCAACCAGACCTCAAAGTGCCACAGAAAGCCCACTGGTTGCAGGGAGCTTGGTGGCTGCTTCAATCTTTGAAGAAACTTTCAGCAAACCTAGACCAATTCTCTTACAAATCTGAACCAATCCTCCTACAAATCGAAGCCAACGAGATCTCAAAGTGGCACTGAGAGGCCCTACTGGGTGCAGGGAGCTTGACTGACTTAAAATCTGAAGGAATTTTCAACAAATCTGGGCCAATCCTTCTACAAACCTAGACCAATTCTACTACAGTTCTAGACCAATCCTCCTACAAATCTTGGCCTATTCTCCTACAAATCTGAACCAATCCTCCTACACATCTCGGCCAACGAGAT
Organism: Caenorhabditis inopinata; assembly: GCA_003052745.1. Classification (NCBI taxonomy): domain Eukaryota; kingdom Metazoa; phylum Nematoda; class Chromadorea; order Rhabditida; family Rhabditidae; genus Caenorhabditis; species Caenorhabditis inopinata. Next base: position 2,993,027 of record AP018152.1, on the reverse strand, counting down.
CTCAAAGTGGCACTGAAAGGCCACTGAGAGCTTGGGAGCTTGGATGGTTCAATCCTTGAAGGAATTTTCAACCAATTCTCTTACAAATCTTGCGCAATTCTTCTACAAATTTAGACCAATTCTTCCACAAATCTAGACCAATTCTTCCACAAATCTTGCGCGATTCTCCCACAAATCTAAGCCAATTCTTCCACAAATCTAGACCAATCCTAGTACAAATCTAAATGACTCATTTAACAGTTTGCCTGTCCAAATTCCCTCAATTTTGAATAATTAACAAACAGCGAATTGTGAAATCGCGGGAATCTGCTAGCCTTTGGTTTAGCGGGGCTCGTGAGAATTCCACAAATTACCATACCGAACGCCACAGCAGCTGGACGCTGCTAAAATACACCGAAATTTCGAATTTCAATTTCAGAATCATCTAGCACCTCATGGAAAAGCTCGTTTCCTTTTCAGATGCTCCTTACAGGCTGGACCGTGATTTAAGATCCCTCTCCCCACACAACACAAACCTGTATGAATTGGATGGTCAGTGCGGACTTGCCGACTCCTCCACCGCCGACGACAACGATCCGGAGAACTGCATTCTGGTGGGCGGCTGAGTTGTTGTTGTTGTTGTTGTTGCTCCGGCCGCCCATTTGCGACGAGGGCGAGGTGGGGCGGGCGGGCGGGCGGGCTGGCGGGCGGGCTGGCGACTGTCAACTATTCGTGACACACTCTCGCACAACACACCGAAGAGATTGCGGACTGCAAACAAAGAAGAGAAAAATATTGAAAAAAGAAAAAAAAAGTGTTGCGTGTTTCTTATCGTCGTTTCTTCTCTTTTTCCGCTTCTCTAAACAGTTGAGATCAGCTGATAAAAGATGGAAATGACACGAGAAACGAGGCGCAAAAACGAACGGTTTGTTGGGTAAAACTTGAAGGAAAAAAAAAGAAGAAAAAAAAACTAAAATTGGTCGACGGGGGGACTGGGGGGGACGGGGGGGGGCGCGGGGGGCGGCGGCAGGGGAAAAGCCAAAAAGCAAGGACCTATGGCCTAGACGGGCATGGACACGAAACACATGCCCGACAGAAGTGGGCGGAGTCGAGTCGGGCAGTTCTGAGAGACGCAGACGGTGAGAGTAACACCGAAGCTCCACCTCTTTTCTAGGAATATGTATGGGGAAGGAACAAATATTCTTCTTCAGACATTTTTAGAAATTGAGGGAGAGAGAGAGAAGGAGAGAAATAGAGAAATAGAGAGAAATAGAGAAATAGAGAGAAATAGAGAAATAGAGAGAAATAGAGAAATAGAGAAAAACAAAGACAGAGAAATAGAGGAAAACAGAGAAAAACAGAGAAATAGAGAGAAAGAGAGAAATAGAGAAAAACGGAAGCAAAGAAATAGCAGAGAAACAGAGAGAACTAGAGAAATAGAGAAAGTGAGAAAGAGAGAAAAACAGAGACAAAAAAATAGAAAAAAACAGAGAAATAGAGAAATAAAGAATGAGAGAAGTAGAGAAATAGAGAGAAATAGAGAAAGAGAGACATAGAGAGAGAATGAGAGAAATAGAGAGAAATAGAGAGAAATAGAGAGAAATAGAGAAAAGCAGAGACAGAGAAAAAGAGAGAGAAGTAGAGAAAAACAGAGAAATAGAGAAAGAGAGAATGAGAAAAATAGAGAAAAACAGAGAGAAGTAGAGAAATAGAGAGTGAGAGAGAAAGAGAGAAATAGAGAAAAACAGAGAGACAGAGAAATATAGGAAGAAAGAGAGAGAAATAGAGAAATAGAGAAAGAGAGAAAGAGAGAAAGAGAGAAAGAGAGAAAGAGAGAAAGAGAGAAAAACAGAGACAAAAAAATAGAAAAAAAACAGAGAAAAAGAGAGACAGAGAAATAGAGAAATAGAGAAAAACAGAGAAAAACAAAGACAGAGAAATAGAGAGACATAGAGAGAGAAATAGAGAAAGAGAGAAATAGAGAAATAGAGAAATAGAGAAAAACAAAGACAGAGAAATAGAGGAAAACAGAGAAAAACAGAGAAATAGAGAGAAAGAGAGAAATAGAGAAAAACGGAAGCAAAGAAATAGCAGAGAAACAGAGAGAACTAGAGAAATAGAGAAAGTGAGAAAGAGAGAAAAACAGAGACAAAAAAATAGAAAAAAACAGAGAAATAGAGAAATAAAGAATGAGAGAAGTAGAGAAATAGAGAGAAATAGAGAAAGAGAGACATAGAGAGAGAATGAGAGAAATAGAGAGAAATAGAGAGAAATAGAGAGAAATAGAGAAAAGCAGAGACAGAGAAAAAGAGAGAGAAGTAGAGAAAAACAGAGAAATAGAGAAAGAGAGAATGAGAAAAATAGAGAAAAACAGAGAGAAGTAGAGAAATAGAGAGTGAGAGAGAAAGAGAGAAATAGAGAAAAACAGAGAGACAGAGAAATATAGGAAGAAAGAGAGAGAAATAGAGAAATAGAGAAAGAGAGAAAGAGAGAAAGAGAGAAAGAGAGAAAGAGAGAAAAACAGAGACAAAAAAATAGAAAAAAAACAGAGAAAAAGAGAGACAGAGAAATAGAGAAATAGAGAAAAACAGAGAAAAACAAAGACAGAGAAATAGAGAGACATAGAGAGAGAAATAGAGAAAGAGAGAAATAGAGAAATAGAGAAATAGAGAAAAACAGAGAAATAGAGAAATAAAGAATGAGAGAAAGAGAAAAACAGAGAGAAGTAGAGAAATAGAGAGAAATAGAGAAAGAGAGAAATAGAGAACGAAAGAGAGAGAAATAGAGAGATAAATAGAGAAAAAAACAGAAATAGCGAGAAGGAGAGATAGAGAGAAATAGAGAAATAGAGAAAGAGAGAAAGAGCAAAAGTTTCAGATTTAAACAGTTTTTTTTTGCAATTTTCGCGATTCAAAACCGCCACTAATGGCTCCAAAAACTCTCACACCAAATGGGCAATGACAGTGACAATGAAGCAAGCTGAAAAGTGCTGAAAACACGTGCGGAAGGTAGGCGATGAGCGAGTGCTGCGCCTAGAGAAGCAGAGGAATGGCGGCATATGTCGCAGCAGTGCGTAATTATTGTTTTTGCGGTGGAACATAAGTGGTGAACGACGCGACGAATGCGCGGCTGCGCCGCCGACTGCAGTCAACGTGGAGCATCTTCCTGATGCTCCAGAAGCGCTTCAGAGTGCTTCCAGAACTCGCTGGAACCCAATCAATCAAGTTTAGAAGCCCTTCCTCTCCGTTCTATTTCAGTTTGTTTGCACTCTTACTTTCACAGTGACGCATGCTGAAAATGCCAGTGCCGGCCATAAAGGTACATCTGAAATTGCAAAATCGTTTTCAGCAAAAAAAAAGAAAAGCTGAAAAGCCAGGTACAGCGCCGGCCATAAAGGTATGAATATTATGGTTGTCATTCGAAATACAGTAGTCTTTCTTGCTCTAGATGCATTTTCAGCTCTTTCAGACATTTAAGTTACCTGCTTCTGATTAAATTGCCTAAAAATTCCCATCCCACAATGCTCTTTTTGCCGGTGCTCATTCTAAAAATGTTGTACCTGGCCATAAAGGTATAAATATGACCGATACAGTATCCTAACCGTTTTCGCTTTCGAGCAATTTGCTTTATGAATTCTGAATTCTGAATCCGTTGTATTGTACTCTCCCCATTGCTCCTCCTCTGTGCTCTTTCGATTTAAGACTGCCACGGCTCATTTGCTCTTTTCAGCTATGACTAATCTGATATTCTGAGCTAGCAGTGAGCAACTTTGTGGAGTTTTGCAAATTTTGCGCGGGAAACCATTTGCATCAATTACAGCAAAAATCAGTTTGATTCCTTCTATACCGATTGGGATATTGTCGAAAAATCAAAATATTCATACCTTTATGGCCAGCACTGTATGTGGAATGAGCACCGGCAAAAAGAGCATTGCGGGATGGTAATTTTTAGACAACTTGATTAGAATCAGGTAACTTAAATGTCTGAAAGAACTGAAAATGCATCTGGAGCAAGAAAGACTACTGTATTTCGAAAGGAAACCATAATATTAATACCTTTATGGCCGGCACTGTATATGGAATGAGCACCGGCAAAAAGAGCATTGCGGGATGGTAATTTTTAGACAACTTGATTAGAATCAGGTAACTTAAATGTCTGAAAGAACTGAAAATGCATCTGGAGCAAGAAAGACTACTGTATTTCGAAAGGAAACCATAATATTAATACCTTTATGGCCGGCACTGTATATGGAATGAGCACCGGCAAAAAGAGCATTGCTGGATGGTAATTTTTAGGCAATTTGGTTAGAAGCAGGTAGCTCATATGTCAGAAAAAACTGAAAATTCATCTGGAGCAAGAAAGACTACTGTATTTCGAATGACAACTAAAATATTCATACCTTTATGGCCGGCGCTGTATATGGAATGAGCACCGGCAAAAAGAGCATTGCGGGATGGGAATTTTTAGGCAATTTGGTTAGAAGCAGGTAGCTCATATGTCAGAAAAAACTGAAAATTCATCTGGAGCAAGAAAGACTACTGTATTTCGAATGACAACCATAATATTAATACCTTTATGGCCGGCGCTGTTTATGGAATGAGCACCGGCAAAAAGAGCATTGCGGGATGGTAATTTTTAGGCAATTTGATTAGAAGCAGGTAAATTAAAGGTCTGAAAGAGCTGAAAATGCATCTGGAGCAAGAAAGACTACTGTATTTCGAATGGCAGCTATAATATTAATACCTTTATGGCCAGCGCTGTTTATGGAATGAGCACCGGCAAAAAGAGCATTGCGGGATGGGAATTTTCAGGCAATTTGATTAGAAGCAGGTAAATTATATGTCTGAAAAAGCTGAAAATGCATCTGGAGCAAGAAAGACTACTGTATTTCGAAGGGAAACCATAATATTAATACCTTTATGGCCAGCTTGGATTTTCAGCTTTGCCATAACTTGCTTCTTCAAAACGGTATTTCCAGCAGGAGCAGCAGAGCACCTAGTCTTGTCCACTTTCCCCCTCCCTTTTTTTCCCGAATTAAACAAAAATTGAATGAAATAATGAGGCTCGAGGACGGCAGAGTGACGGGTGGGGGGGGGGGGGGTGGGCGGCTGAAGTGCAGCACAGCACATGTGCCCGTGCATCACAATGCAAAGTGACCGCGGGTTTGTGACGAGGCGTCCTACAGCCACAGCAGCAGCCACAACAGAAGCACCCGCAGCAGTTGGCGTTTTATTTTTGGTAACGTAGCGAGGAAAAGTGAGTCCTTCCGGTTGGATATAGGTGAAGAAACATGAGAGATGAGGAATCAAGCAAGATGACACATTTTCAGACACAGATTTTCAGACATTGCTCGAAAAATGCGCCAGCGCCCACTAGCTTGCGCGAAACTCGTGTTATCATATTTTTGGCGCGCACACTAGTTTTTTCATTGCAGAGAAGGGCGGAATTCCGGATTCCGCCGTTTTTTTTTTCATTCCGTTTTCCGGATTCCGGATTCTGTGAAAATTTTTTTTCCGGTTTCCGGATTCCGGATTCCGAGTTCCCTAAATCCTATTCCGCCCTACTCTGTTGTATAGTCGTCATAAGTGAAATTTCTCATTGATATAAAGTATAAAATACAGTAATTATGTCAAAGAACAATGTGCAAAGTCAATGAACAAAATTCAAAGTCAATGAACAAAATTCAAAGTCAATGAACAAAATTCAAAGTCAAGGAACAAAATTCAAAGTCAATGAACAATATTCAAAGTAAATGAACAAAATTCAAAGTCAATGAACAAAATTCAAAGTCAATGAACAATATTCAAAGTCATTGAACAAAATTTAAAGTCAATGAGCGAAATTCAAAGTCATTGAGCAAAATTCAAAGTCATTGAACAAAATTCAAAGTCAATGAACAAAATTCAAAGTCAAGGAACAAAATTCAAAGTCAATGAACGAAATTCAAAGTCATTGAACAAAATTCAAAGTCAATGAACGAAATTCAAAGTCATTGAACTAAATTCAAAGTCAATGAACAAAATCAAAAGTCAATGAACAAAATCAAAAGTCAATGAACAAAAGTCGGTTGGATATTGAAGAAAAAACACGAGAGATAAGGAATAAAGCGAGATGACAGATTTTCAGAGATCTGGAAATGCGAAAAGCCAGAGAAATGTCTGAAATTTGAGTAGAAGCGCGTTTCTCCGAATTCCAGCTTCAGGTAAGGATTTTTAATGTTAACTGACGACGTAAGACGAATGCAAGACGAACTGAAAGACGAGACGAAAGACGAAAGGATTCCGTAAAACGACGGAAGGAGGAAACGATGCAAATTAATTTAAGGCTTTCATTTTGGCGAAATTTGAGCCGTCTCGTCTCGTCTTCAACTTCGTCTTGAATTCTTCTGACTTCCGTCTATGGCGTAAGACGAATGGCAAGACGAACTGAAAGACGAACGAAGACGAGACGAGACGGTCTTATTTCGTCTTTCGTACAAGCCTTAGTTTCGCGTTTGTTCCGTCAATCCCAATTTTCAGCACGACGGCTTCCTCTCTCTGGAGCTTACAAAAGTGTGGTGCATTGATTTAGCCACCATTCTTGTGAAAATCCATTTGGAGACTTGAAAATTTGGAATTAAAGAAATTAAAACGTGCTGAAGACTATAGGGGTAAAAGAATTGCTCGAAAAATGCGCCAGCGCGCACTAGCTTGCGCGAAACTCGTGTTACCATACTTTTGGCACGCACACTGTAGTTTTTTTAAACAATTGTTGTATAGCCGTCGAAAATGAAATTTCTCATTGATATATCGTATAAAATACAATAAATCTGTCAAAGAACAAAGTGCAAAATCAATGAGCAAAATTGAAAGTCAATGAACAAAATTCAAAGTCAATGAACAAAATTCAAAGGCAATCAACAAAAGTCAAAGTAAATGAGCAAAAGTCAAAGTCATTGTACAAAATTCAAAGTTAATGAACAAAATTCAAAGTCATTGAACAAAATTGAAAGTCAATGAACAAAATTCGAAGTGAATGAGCAAATTTCAAAGTCATTGAGCAAAATTCAAAGTCATTGAACAAAATTCAAAGTCATTGAACAAAATTCAAAGTCATTGAACAGAATTCAAAGTCAATGAACAAAATTAAAAGTCATTGAGCAAAATTCAAAGTCAATCAACAAAATTGAAAGTCAAAGAGCCAAATTCAAAGTCATTGAGCAAAATTGAAAGTCATTGAACAAAATTAAAAGTCAATGAGCAAAATTCAAAGTCAATGAACAAAATTCAAAGTCATTGAACAAAATTAAAAGTCAATGAACAAAATTAAAATTCAATGAACAAAATTCAGAGTCAATGAACAAAAGTCAAAGTAAATGAGCAAAAGTCAAAGTCATTGTACAAAATTCAAAGTTAATGAACAAAATTCAAAGTCATTGAACAAAATTGAAAGTCAATGAACAAAATTAAAAGTCATTGAGCAAAATTCAAAGTCAATGAACAAAATTCAAAGTCATTGAACAAAATTGAAAGTCAATGAACAAAATTAAAAGTCATTGAGCAAAATTCAAAGTCAATGAACAAAATTCAAAATCATTGAACAAAATTGAAAGTCAATGAACAAAATTAAAAGGCATTGAGCAAAATTCAAAGTCAATGAACAAAATTCAAAGTCATTGAACAAAATTGAAAGTCAATGAACAAAATTAAAAGTCATTGAGCAAAATTCAAAGTCAATGAACAAAATTCAAAGTCATTGAACAAAATTGAAAGTCAATGAACAAAATTAAAAGTCATTGAGCAAAATTCAAAGTCAATGAACAAAATTCAAAGTCAATGAACAAAATTCAAAGTCATTGAACAAAATTTAAAGTCATTGAACAAAATTGAAAGTCATTGAACAAAATTGAAAGTCATTGAACAAAATTGAAAGTCATTGAACAAAATTCAAAGTCAGACACGAAGTTCATCTGAATCTCTGAATAATCTGTGTCAGTCAATGAAGAAAGTGCCCGGAGCCGAGGCAATGCTCCGTTCTCCGCCCCCCCCCCCCTCCGTCCGTCGTCCGCCGCTACTCTTACCATTGTTTTGTGTTCACCCCCTACACTTCACACTGAATAATCAAGTGGATTGCCTTCAGTTTTGGCTCCTGCTTGCTCTCTCTCTCCCCCCCCCCCTCAAGAGCATCGCGCACAGTATTGCTGCTCGGCGGGGGGGGGGGGGGGTGGGGTTGGCCAAATGAATCAAGAGACCACCCACTGTGTTTTCGAGTTTAAAGGAGCATGACGGACGACGCGGAGCAAGAAAAACGAGCGAAAATTTGGTGGAAAACGTGATTGGTGTTTGGAGGGTGATGAGAGGATCCAATTTCAGTATAAAACATTGGTATCGGATTGCTCCATGCGCCCTCCCCCTCCCCCGGGCTCACCACCACTACTCGTTGTGTTTTTGTTTAAGCATGCGCAGTTTTGTTGTTTTCTGGGGCAGCACGACTTCAACAAAGGGATCGAGAGGAATTTGAAATTAGGAGCCATGCAACGACTTCTGCTCCAACCAAACTTGCTTTCTGAAAGAGCTCATACAGCGGGCTCAGTGGTTTCGAGCTCCGAGAAGCCGGAGCTTAGTGGTTTGTTCATTGACTTTTGCTCAATGACTTTGAATTTTGTTCAATGACTTTGAATTTTGTTTAATGACTTCGAATTTCGTTCAATGACTCAATGACTTTGAATTTTGCTCATTGACTTTAAATTTTGTTCAATGACTTTGAATTTTGTTCATTTACTTTGAATTTTGCTCATTGACTTTAAATTTTGTTCAATGACTTTGAATTTTGTTCATTGACTTTGAATTTTGTTCATTGACTTTGAATTTTGTTCAATGACTCAATGACTTTGAATTTCGTTCAATGACTTTGAGTTTTGTTCATTGACTTTGAATTTTGTTCATTGACTTTGAATTTTGTTCATTGACTTTGAATTTTGTTCAATGACTCAATGACTTTGAATTTTGTTCATTGACTTTGAATTTTGTTAATTGACTTTGAATTTAGCTCAATGACTTTGAATTTTGTTCATTGACTTTGAATTTAGCTCAATGACTTTGAATTTAGCTCAATGACTTTGAATTTTGTTCAATGACTTTGAATTTTGTTCAATGACTTTGAATTTTGTTCATTGACTTTGAATTTAGCTCAATGACTTTGAATTTTGTTCAATGACTTTGAATTTTACTCATTGACTTTGAATTTTGTTCAATGATTTTGAATTTTGTTCATTGACTTTGAATTTAGCTCAATGACTTTGAATTTTGTTCAATGACTTTGAATTTTACTCATTGACTTTGAATTTTGTTCAATGATTTTGAATTTTGTTCATTGACTTTGAATTTAGCTCAATGACTTTGAATTTTGTTCATTGACTTTGAATTTAGCTCAATGACTTTGAATTTTGTTCAATGACTTTGAATTTTACTCATTGACTTTGAATTTTGTTCAATGATTTTGAATTTTGTTCATTGACTTTGAATTTAGCTCAATGACTTTGAATTTTGTTCAATGACTTTGAATTTTGTTCAATGACTTTGAATTTCGTTCAATGACTTTGAATTTCGTTCATTGACTCAACTACAAAAATTTCAGCCAGAGCTTTAGATAAGGCTGAAACTACTCAAAAATTGCAAAAAATCAATTGATTTTTCTTTTGATTTTGAAGGATTCTGCATTAAAGTGGGAATCGAGTGATCAAAATCATTGATCTATTGATCAGATCAAGGCAAAAAGAATGGGAAAAAAAGCGCGGTGGTCCGCGGTGTAAAACGAATAAATAAATCATCTCGTCATTGCACTCCACTCACTTCATTCCGTTCGTTGCGGAATGCGGAATGCGGAGGGCCGAACAAGTATTCCGGAAGCCATCAGCATCATTACAGCAGTTCGGACAGTGTGAAAATGCACATTAATACACAAACAGCTGGCGGGCCGCGCGCGGAACGCCGTCGGTCGTGGAGCGGATTAGCAAAAGGATTCGTTGGGTAAGCGGCAGCAGCAGCAGTCGATGTCGATGCGGCGCGGAGAGCACAAGAAGTGGACGGACGATGAAGTCAAAGTTGAGAGATGGAGATGGAGACAAGGGGGGGGGGATTATGTTGGCACCAGAAGCAATTGAACAATAGATTATAGGACGAGAAGCGCTCGGGGGGGGCGGGCGGGCGGGGGAAATTGGGAAACGAGTGCGCCGGCGAGATGGGAATGGTTAACACGATGATTTATAAAGGTTATTTGAGGGCTCACAGCCACTGAGCGTCACTCAAAAATCGCTTTTTCATTCTTTGAATTTTGAATTTACTTGTCATTAATCAGCAATGGGCTCAAGGGCTTTTCAATTGTGATGAGGAGCACCAAGAATTTCAGAAAAGTTCTGGAAGCTTTCTTTAGGATTCAGAAGATTCAGATGCCTTTAATTATTTGAAAAATTCAGGGAGGGGAGCTCACGGCTGCAAGTTCACAGTGCTCTCAGGAACTCTCTGTGCATCTGAAACCCGTCGTGGAGCGAGCCCGCTTTGAATCTACAATTAAGATGAGCATCCCGCAAAAAGCAAGAATTTCAGAAGAGTTCTGGAAGCTTTCAGAGGCTTCAGATGCCATTAATAATTTGAAAAATTCAAGAAAAAGCATCGAAAATCGGACAAGAAAATTTGTGCACTATGCTCAACTTTGAGCTTGTGTAAGTATGTCTAAAAATCTTGAAATTCTCTGAAAATTCATGGATAAAATCTTCAAACCTAGACGTGCACTTTTGTAGTTGACAACTTTCCTCTATATTTTCAGCCAAGACTGTTACAGCTCATAGAAATGAAGACGTCTGGCACAATTCAGGGGATCCCTCCATCATTGAGCAATGTATAACAGACTTGGTGAAGACGCCAGAAAAAAGTTGTTTACTGCGAAAATGCAGTTTTAGGTGTGAAAATTGCTCACAGTGATTTTCAGAGAGTTTCAGCTCTTCTACACTATCTGAAAGTTGCGAGAGCGTCATATTGCGCAGAGTACGGTATGTGTAACCTTCTAATTGAACATGTTCGCGAATTTGAAATCCGTCGGGAAGCGAGCCCATTTTGAATCAATTTCAGTTCAGAAAAACTGTGGGGGGGGGGGAGCTCACTACTGCAAGTTCACAGGGCTCAGGAATCCTCTGGACATCTGAAACCCGTCGTGGAGCAAGCCCACCTGGAATCTTTTATTAAGATGAGCATTCAGCAAAGAGCGAGAATTTCAGAAGTGATTTGGAAGCTTTTAGAGGTTTCAGATGCCTTTAATTATTTAAAAAATTCAAGAAAAAACATCGAAAATCGAAAAGGAAAATTTGTGCACTATGCTCTACTTTGAGTTCGTGTAAGTAGGTCGAGAAATTTTGAAATGCTCTGAAAATTCATGGATAAAATCTTCAAACCTAGACGTGCAATTTTGTAGTTGACAACTTTCTTCTATAGTTTCAGCCAAGACTGTTATAGCTTTTAGAAATGAAGACGTCCTGCACAATTCAGGGGATCCCTCCATCATTGAGCAATGTATAACAGACTTGGTGAAGGCGCCCGAAAGAAGTTTTTCACCACGAAAACGCAGTTTTAGGTGTGAAAATTGCTCACAGTAATTTTCAGAGAATTTCAGCATCTACTAGCTCTTCTACATTATCTGAAACTTGCGAGAGCGTCGTATTGCGCAGAGTACGGTATGTGTAACTTTCTAATTGAACATGTTCGCGAATCTGAAATTCGTCGTGGAGCAAACTTACTTTGAATTAATTTCAGTTAAGAAAAACTGTGCGCGGGGGGGAGAGCTCACGGCTGCAAGTTCACAGTGCTCTCAGGAACTCTCTGGACATCTGAAACCCGTCGTGGAGCAAGCCCACCTGGAATCTTTTATTAAGATAAACATCCAGCAAAGAGCGAGAATTTCAGAAATGATTTGGAAGCTTTTAGAGGTTTCAGATGTCTTTAATTATTTGAAAAATTCAAGAAAAAACATCGAAAATCAAAAAGGAAATTTGTGCACTATGCTCAACTTTGAGCTCGTGTAAGTAAGTCAAGAAACCTTGAAATCTTTTGAAAATTCATGAGTAGAATCTTCAAACCTAAACGTGCATTTTTGCAGTTGACAATTTTTTTCTAAATTTTCAGCCAAGACTGTTACAGCTCATAGAAATGAAGACGTCTGGCCTAATTCAGAGGATCCCTCCATCATTGAACAATGTATAACAAACTTGGTGAAGGCGCCAGAAAGAAGTTGTTCACTGTGAAAACGCAGTTTTAGGTGTGAAGATTGCTCACAGTGATTTTCAGAAAATTTCAGCATCTACTAGCTCTTCTACATACTCTGAAAGTTGCGTGAGCGTCGTACTACGGTATGTGTAACTTTCCAATTGAACATGCTCGCGAATCTGAAATCTATCGTGGAGCGAAGCCCAGGGGGGGGGGGGGGGAGGGGGGTGAAGGAGCTCACTGCTGCAAGTTCACAGTGCTCTCAGGAACTCTCTGGACATCTGAAACCCGTCGTGGAGCAAGCCCACCTGGAATCTCCAATTAAGATGAACATCCAGCGAAGAGCAAGACTTTCAGAAGAGTTCTGGAAGCTTTCAGAGGTTTCAGATGCCTTCAAATACTTGAAAAATTCAAGAAAAACTTTTCGGGGGGGGGGGTGGGGGAAAGGAGCTCACTGCTGCAAGTTCACAGTGCTCTCAGGAGCTCTCTGGACATCTGAAACCCGTCGTGGAGCGAGCTCGCTTTGAATCTCCAATTAAGATGAGCATCCAGCGAAGAGCAAGACTTTCAGAAGAGTTCTGGAAGCTTTCAGAGGTTTCAGATGCCTTCAAATACTTGAAAAATTCAAGAAAAACTTTTCGGGGGGGGGGGGGGGTGGGGGAAAGGAGCTCACTGCTGCAAGTTCACAGTGCTCTCAGGAGCTCTCTGGACATCTGAAACCCGTCGTGGAGCGAGCTCGCTTTGAATCTCCAATTAAGATGAGCATCCAGCGAAGAGCAAGACTTTCAGAAGAGTTCTGGAAGCTTTCAGAGGTTTCAGATGCCTTCAAATACTTGAAAAATTCAAGAAAAACTTTTCGGGGGGGGGGTGGGGGAAAGGAGCTCACTGCTGCAAGTTCACAGTGCTCTCAGGAGCTCTCTGGACATCTGAAACCCGTCGTGGAGCGAGCTCGCTTTGAATCTCCAATTAAGATGAGCATCCAGCGAAGAGCAAGACTTTCAGAAGAGTTCTGGAAGCTTTCAGAGGTTTCAGATGCCTTCAAATACTTGAAAAATTCAAGAAAAACTTTTCGGGGGGGGGGGGTGGGGGAAAGGAGCTCACTGCTGCAAGTTCACAGTGCTCTCAGGAGCTCTCTGGACATCTGAAACCCGTCGTGGAGCGAGCTCGCTTTGAATCTCCAATTAAGATGAGCATCCAGCGAAGAGCAAGACTTTCAGAAGAGTTCTGGAAGCTTTCAGAGGTTTCAGATTCCTTCAAATACTTGAAAAATTCAAGAAAAACTTTTCGGGGGGGGGGTGGGGGAAAGGAGCTCACTGCTGCAAGTTCACAGTGCTCTCAGGAGCTCTCTGGACATCTGAAACCCGTCGTGGAGCGAGCTCGCTTTGAATCTCCAATTAAGATGAGCATCCAGCGAAGAGCAAGACTTTCAGAAGAGTTCTGGAAGCTTTCAGAGGTTTCAGATGCCTTCAAATACTTGAAAAATTCAAAATTGAAAATTCATGAGTAGAATCTTCAAACCTAGACGTGCAATTTTGTAGTTGACAACTTTCTTCTATAGTTTCAGCCAAGACTGTTATAGCTTTTAGAAATGAAGACGTCCTGCACAATTCAGGGGATCCCTCCATCATTGAGCAATGTATAACAGACTTGGTGAAGGCGCCAGAAAAAAGTTGTTCACTGCGAAAATGCAGTTTTAGGTGTGAACATTGCTCACAGTGATTTTCAGAGAGTTTCAGCTCTTCTACACTATCTGAAAGTTGCGAGAGCATCGTATTGCGCAGAGTACGGTATGTGTAACTTTCCAATTGAACATGTTCGCGAATAAGTGTACAAAAACGATGAAAGGACGGACGGATTCAAGGCGACGGAGAGAAGACGGAGAATCACGAGGACGCGAGCGAGTGAAATTCAATCAAAATCACATATAGTGGTGAACGGGGACGGAGAATCCGGGAAGCGACCAAAAAAGGCGAAATTGGAAGACAAAGACGGGCCAAAAGGGGAAGAACTGGTCGAAGAAATTGGAAACCAATCGGTTTTTCTTCGTGCCCTCTTCCTCCCCCCCCCCCCTTTTGGAATTGGGAAGCCCGCCGAAGGACTGTTGTCGAAACCTATCGCCATCACGTGTGTGTGTGTGTGCGTGTGTGGAGGAGGAGGCGGGAATTTGATTTGAATCCCTTCCGACGTCTTCGTCTTCCAAAAAGCTTCTCAACGGATTCACCGCGGATTCACCACTCCACACATATCTCGTCGTATCAATTAGAGGACGACGTCGTGGAATGTAGAACTCGACCTTCAGAATACAACTGACGACGTTCTTCACGCTAATTATCAAAGGAGGAGTGGTAAAAAGGAGAATGAATTAGAGGGGGGGGGGAGGGGGGGGAGCGACGGATTAGTGAAGATTGATGGGGAAGACAAAAGGATTGGCAACGAGAAAAATGATTGTGGTGGTACGGTTTATGGTTGTGTTGGATCTCGCGGTCAGAAAATGACCATTCTTATACAAATCTGGGGCAATTCTAAAGCAAATCTAGACCAATTCTCCTACAAACCTAGGCCAAATTTTTCACTAATTTAGACCAATTCTTCTAGAAATCTGGGGCAATTCTTCGACAAATCTAGGCCAAATCTAGGGCAATTCTAAAACAAATCTAAGCTAATTCTCCTACAAATCTAATTGTAAGCCAATTTTTTGAAAAAATCTAGTCCAATTCTCCTACAAGTCTAGGCCAATTCTGCGACAAATCCACGCCAATTCTCCTTCAAATCTACGCCAATTCTAGGCCAATTCTTTCACAAATCTAGACCAATTCTTCCACAATTCTAGACCAACTCTTCTACAAATCTAGAGCAATTCTAGGCCAATTCTTTTACAAATCTAAGCCAATTCTCCTACAATTCTAGGCCAACTCTTCCACAAATGTAGATCAATTTTCCTACAAATCTAGGCCAATTGTTCCACAAATCTGGGTCAAATCTTCCACTAATTTAAACCAATTCTCAATGGAAGCATGAGTGCTTCGCTGGGTACTGTACTGCTCATCCAATGCTCTGTTTAGACAAAAAGTGGATTCGCGGCGCCGTGATTCCAAAATTGAATCAATTTCAGCTAAGAAAAACTGTGCGCGAGGGAGGAACTCTCGGCTGCAAGTTCACAGGGCTCAGGAACTCTCTGGACATCTGAAACCCGTCGTGGAGCCAGAGCCCACCTTTAATCTCCAATTAAAGTGAGCATCCAGCAAAGAGCAAACATTTCAAAAAAGTTTTGGAAGATTTCAGATGTTTCAGATGCCTTAATCATTTGAAAAATTCAAAAAAAATCATCGAAAATCAAAAAGGAAAAATTGTGTACTATGCTCAATTTTGAGCTCTTGTAAGTAGGTCAAGAAATCTTGAAATGCTCTGAAAATTCATGGGTAGAATCTTCAAACCTAGACGTGCAATTTTGTAGTTGACAACTTTCCTCTATATTTTCAGCCAAGACTGTTATAGCTCATAGAAATGAAGACGTTCGGCACAATTCAGAGGATCCCTCCATCATTGAGCAATGTATAACAGACTTGGTGAAGGCGCCAGAAAGAAGTCGTTCACTGCGAAAATACAGTTTTAGATGTGAACATTGCTCACAGTGATTTTCAGAGAATTTCAGCATCTACTAGCTCTTCTACATAGTCTGAAAGTTGCGTGAGCGTCGTACTACGGTATGTGTAACTTTCCAATTGAACATGCTCGCGAATCTGAAATCTATCGTGGAGCGAAGCCCAGGGAGGGGGGGGGGGAGGGGGGTGAAGGAGCTCACTGCTGCAAGTTCACAGTGCTCTCAGGAACTCTCTGGACATCTGAAACCCGTCGTGGAGCAAGCCCACCTGGAATCTCCAATTAAGATGAGCATCCAGCGAAGAGCAAGAATTTCAGAAGAGTTCTGGAAGCTTTCAGAGGTTTCAGATGCCTTCAAATACTTGAAAAATTCAAGAAAAACTTTTCGGGGGGGGGGGGGAGGGAAGGAGCTCACTGCTGCAAGTTCACAGTGCTCTCAGGAACTCTCTGGACATCTGAAACCCGTCGTGGAGCGAGCCCACCTTGAATCTCCAATTAAGATGAGCATCCAGCAAAAAGCGAGAATTTCAGAAGAGTTCTGGAAGCTTTCAGAGGTTTCAGATGCCTTCAAATACTTGAAAAATTCAAGAAAAACTTTTCGGGAGGGGGGGGGTGTGGGAAAGGAGCTCACTGCTGCAAGTTCACAGTGCTCTGAGGAACTCTCTGTGCATCCGAAACCCGTCGTGGAGCAAGCGAGCGAGAGCCCACCGTATCTTCAATAGTTTTATTACACAAAATGATGAGATTTTGGCAAAAAAAAAACAGAAAACGTTCGATGAGAATAAAAATCGATAAGAGTCTAGAAAATGGATGGAAAAAATTGGAGGAAAACGTCTTTCGCAAACATTTGCATAAAGGCAACATAACCGAATTGGATGGGTGGAGGAGGGAGGAGGGCGAATGGGGGGGGGGGCGGGGGAGACGCGGGCGGGGATGGGGATGGGGGGGGGGGCGGAGGATTGAAGAGAAAAGAGAACAAGTTTTCAGTTTTGCAGTTTTGCATGGATTTTCATTTTCATATATTCACAGTTTTTCATGGATTTTCACATTTTTACAAACAATTTGGTCACAATTAGAAAGAGATAAATAGTGTGCGAGAGAGAGAGACACAGAGAAAGAGAGGCAGAGAGCCGGCTGCCAGCCTAATCGAGCACGATCACCGAACTTCGCAGCGGTTCCACTTCGTCGGCAGCCTTCTTCTGTTTTTCTGAAATAACAAAAAAAACGTGTACATGGGAGAAGCAATACAGCATGAGAAATTGGGCGGTCGAGTGGAAAATCGCGATGAAATCGCGGAAGGAATCATGGCATGTTCGCTCTACTGCACACGCTATGAAACTACGGGGATGTTTGGCGCGTGGACAGTGTATTCTGAAGATTCTGAAGATTCAGAAGATTCTGAAGATTTTAAAGATCCAGAAGATTTTTACGGGAATTTTCTGGAAATTTCTGGAATTTTCTGGAATTTTTTAGAATTTTCTGAAATTTTCTGGAATTTTCTGAAATTTTCTGGAATTTTCTGGAGTTTTCTGAAACTTTCTGGAATTTTCTGGAGTTTTCTGAAACTTTCTGGAATTTTCTGGAATTTTTTGGAATTTTTTGGAATTTTCTGGAATTTTCTGGAATTTTTTGGAATTTTTCGGAATTTTCTGGAAATTTCTGGAATTTTTTGGAATTTTTTGGAATTTTCTGGAACTTTTCGGAATTTTTTGAAATTTTTTGGAATTTTTGGAATTTTCGTGAATTTTCTGGAATTTACTGGAATTTTCAGAAATTTTCTAGAACTTTCTGTGAAATCTACTCATGTGGTGTTGTTCCAGCTGCCTGAGGTGTTTATTGGCACGTCTCTAACACACACACACACACACACACACACACACACACACACACAAACTGTAAAATTCGGAATCGCCTGGAATTTTCTGGAAATTTTTTGGAATTTTTGTAATTTTTTAGAATTTACTGGAATTTTTTATTATTTTTTGGAATTTTCTGGAATTTTTTGGAATTTTTGAGAATTTTTTGGAATTTTGAGGAATTTTCTGAAATTTTCTGGAATTTTTTGGAATTTACTGGAATTTTCTGAGATTTTTTGGAATTTTCGTGCCCATGGGACTCTTAAAAACTCGAATTCACTTCCCATCACTTCCTCCCCCCCCCAACCAACCGTAGAGAGTTTCAGATATAACCCCCCCCCCCCCCTCCCCTCATTTTTTTGGGCCGGGGGCAGAATCTTCGGAATCTTTAGATTCTGAAGATTCTGAAGATTCAGAAAATTCAAAAGATCCAGAAGATTCTGAAGATTCAGAAGATTCCACAGATTCCGAAGATTCAGAAGATTCAGGAGATTCTGAAGATTCAAAAGATTCAGAAGATCCAGAAATTTCAGAAAATTCCAGAAAATTCCAGAAATGTCACGAAAATTTCAAATAAATCGAGAAAATTCCAAAAAATGTCAGAAAATTCCAGAAAATTCACAAAAATTCAAGAAAATTTCGGAACATTTCAAAAAATTCCAGAATATTTTAAAAATTCCAAAAAATTCCAGAAAATTCCAGAAATGTCACGAAAATTTCAGAAAATTCCAAAAAAATTCTAAAAATCTCAGAAATTTCCAAAAATTTCACGAAAATTCCAAAAAATTCCAGAAAGTTCCGAAAAATTCTAGATCCAGAAAATTCAGAAGATTCTGAAGATTCTGAAGATTCAGAAGATTCTGAATCTTCACAGAAGAGACAGTGTTCTTCATCTGAATCCGCTTCTGAAACGCGCGATTTTTAAACTTGGATCAAAGGTTTTTCCATTCCTTTTTGATCTCGTACCGCCCGCCCGCCGCCCGTATTTTAATTTTATGCGCCTCTTTTCTATTAGAAGACGTAATGGGTAAAAGGGCGGACGGGCGGGGCGGACGGCAGCGGGGGGAGGAGGGGGGGAAGGATGAAGGAATTAATAACACGATTCACATAATACGACGCGCGCAGTGGTGTCGGAAAGGAGGCTTAACTGCAGAAGAACGTGTGTGTGTGCCCCACTTTTTGCCAATTTGACCCCCCCCCCCATTGGAAAACACCAGAACTACCCCCCACCCCCCCCCCCCATCCCACAACTTCAAATCAATCCAGGGCGGAGCTTGGGGAAACGGCCGAGATTCTTCTTGTGATCTGAATTAGATCTGAAGATCCGCTACAGTAGTCACACCCCCCCCCTCCAGGTCCAAAAAAAGGAGGGGGGGGGGGGAGCGCTCTAAGCTCTACGGTTGGTGGGGGGGGGGGGGTGGAAGTGATGGGAAGTGAATCCTTGTTTTTAACAGTCCCGTGGTCGGCCTGAATCACAAATTTGGTTTTCTTGTTCGATCTTCTACAGTAGTCACACCCCCTCCGCCGGCCAGAGAAGGGCGGAATTCCGGGTTCCGCCGTTTTTTTCATTCCGTCTTCCGGATTCCAGATTCCGTGAAATAATATTTTTTTCCGTTTTCCGTTTTCTGGATTCCGAGTTCCCAAAATCCAATTCCGCCCTACTCTGCAGAGAAGGGCGGAATTCCGGATTCCGCATTCCGCATTCCGGGTTCCGCCGCTTTTTTCATTCCGTCTTCCGGATTCCAGAATTGGGAAAAAATTTTTTTCCGTTTTGCGGATTCCGGATTCCGAGTTCTCAAAAAAAATTCTAGAAATTTCACGAAAATTCCAGAAAATTCTAGAAAATACCAGAAAATCTCAGAAAATCCCAAAAAATTCACGAAAATTCCAGAAAATTCCAGAAATTTCACGAAAATTTCAGAAAATTTCAAAAAATTTCAGAAAATTTCAAAAAATTCCAAAAAATTCCAGAAAATTCTAAAAATTCCAGAAAATTTTAAAAATTCCAGAAATTTTCAGAAAATTCCAGAAAATTTCAAAAAATTTCAAAAAATTACAGAAAGTTTCAAAAAATTCCTGAAAATTTTAGAAAATTCACAAAAATTCACGAAATTTCAGAAAATTCCAGAAAATTCCAGAAATTTCCAGAAATTACAAAAAAATTCACGAAATTTCAGAAAATTCCAGAAAATTCCAGAAAATTCCAGAAATTACAAAAAAATTCCAGAAATTTCAGAAAATTCCAGAAAATTCTAAAAAATTCCAGAAAATTCCAGAAAATTTCAGAAATTCCCAGAAGTTTCACGAAAATTCCAGAAAATTCCAAATCTCAAAAACCTAATGATCTCAACGAAAAATGCACATTTTTCACATAGAGAAGAGGCGCCAAACTACTAATGTTGTGGGGGGGGGGGCGATTCCGAATTTTACAGTTTGTGTGTGTGTGTGTGTGTGAGACGTGCCAATAGACACCTCATTTCAGAATTTCAGAAATTTCAGAAAATTCCTGAAAATTTCAAAAAATTTCAGAAAATTCCAGAAAATTCTAAAAATTCCTGAAAATTCCAGAACATTTCAAAAAAATCCAGAAATTTCCAGAAAATTCCAAAAACTGGAGAAAATTTCAGAAAAATTCAGAAAATTCCAGAAATTTCACGAAAATTTCAAAAAAAACTCTGAAAATTATGAAAAATTCCAGAAAATTCCAGAAAATTCCAGAAAATTCACGAAATACTAGAAAAATTCCAGAAATTTCACGAAAATTCCAGAAAATTTCCCAATTCCGAATTTTACAGTTTGTGTGTGTGTGTGTGTTAGAGACGTGCCAATAGACACCTCAGGCAGCTGGAACAACACCGCATGGGTAGACGAATACAACCCGCGTCGTCGTTGAATTTGAATAGGCAAATATTGATTCGGAATGGAATAAAGCGCCATAAAATGGAATAATGGAATTCAATGCATTCACTTCTCCAACTTTATGGCTCTTCTCTTATCGCTCCGTTTCTGGGTGGTCTTCTAGCCAAAATGAAATGAAGGGGGGGGAGGGAATCTTCAGAATCTTTAAAATATTCTGAATCTTCAGAATCTTCAGAATCTTCAGAATCTTCAGAATCTTCAGAGTCCTTCAGAAATCTCCAGAATCCTCTAGGATCCTCTAGAATTCTCCAGAATCCTTCAGAATTCTCCAGAATCCTTCAGAATCTTTAAAATCTTCAGAATCTTCAGAATCCTCTAGGATCCTCTAGAATTCTCCAGAAATCTTCAGAATCCTCCAGAATTCTTCAGAAATCTCCAGAACCCTCCAGAATTCTCCAGAATCTTCAGAATCTTCAGAATCTTCTGAATATTTAGAATCTTCTGAATCTTCTGAACTTTCTGAATCTTCAGAATCTTCAGAAATCTCCAGAACCCTCCAGAATCCTCCAGAATTCTCCAGAATCTTCAGAATCTTCAAAATCTTCAGAATCTTCAGAATATTCAGAATCTTCAGAATCTTTAAAATCTTCAGAATCTTCAGAATCTTCAGAATCTTCAGAATCTTCAGAATCTTCAGAATTCTCTAGGATCCTCTAGAATTCTCCAGAAATCTCCAGAATCCTCTAGAATTTTCCGGAATTCTTCAGAATGCTGCAGAACCCTCCAGAATCTTTAGAATCGTCAGAATCTTCAGAATACACTGTCCACGCGCCAAACATCTCCATAGATTCATTCGCAAACTTGAGAGATTAAGACAATCAGAAAGATAGACACTGTGACATGCCCTTCTATTAGAGGTTATTGGTTTTTTTGCTGTAAAAATGCGATTCTTACCGTTAATTTTCCGCCGTAGCTCCTCCAATTTGTTAAGATACTGAGTGTCCCTAGAGTGCTTGTACTCTTCGATCGACCATTCGAGATTCGAGCTCCAGCACAGTGTCAAATATCCGCAAAATGATAGACCCGACTGCAAAGAAAATTGGATCATTTTAGTGGGGATATGAAACTGTATTTTTTATGAAATTGACGGGTTTCGAAAAATCCGTTTTGCGGGTCGAGCTCGCCGAGTTCCAATTTGATGGGCTTCGGGGTTTCGGAGCGAGTTTCGGGCCCCAGGAGGGGGCGGCGCCTGCCCAAATACTCGCCCAACTCGCCCAGCAATCGCCCAAACTTTGAAAACGATATTTCAGGCGTTTTCCTTCTTTTTTTTGCTTCTGAACCTTGATGGGTTTTGGGGCGAGTTGCGGGCCCCAGGAGGGCGCGGGCGCCAGCCCAAATACTCGCCCATCTCGCCCAGCAATTGCCCAATTTGCCCAAACCGCCCAACTCCTCCTTAAGACTTGCCCAAACGATTTTTCAGGCGTTTTCCTTCTTTTTTTCGCTTTTAAACCTTGATGGGTTTCGGAGCGAGTTGCGGGCCCCAGGAGGGGGCGGCGCCTGCCCAAATACTCGCTCAACTCGCCCAAGATTCTCGCTTTAAGAGCGAAAAAAAGATAGAAAACGCCGCCTGAAAAATCGTTTGGGCGAGTGCTAAGGATGAGTTGGGCGAGTTGGGCGAGGATCTTGCGAGAGTTGGGCGAGAATTGGGTGAGAGTTGGATGAGAATGTTGGGCGAGTTGGGCGAGAATCTTGGGCAATCTGCGCGTTGGACGAGGTTGTTAGGCGAGCTGATGAGAGTTGGGCGAGACTCACACCCAACTCGCCCAAGATCCTCGCCCAACTTTCGTCCAAACACTAGTCCAATTTGCCCAAGATTCTTGCCCAACTCTCGCCCAACTCTCAACAGCTCGCCTATCAACATCGCCCAGCGCACAGATCGCCCAATATTCTCGCCCAATTCTCGCCCAACTCTCGCCCAACTTTCGCAAGATCCTCGCTCGCCCAAGTCGCCCAGCATTTTCCCCCAACTTGCCCAACATTCTCACCCAACTCGCCCAAACGATTTTTCAGGCATTTTTCTTCTCTTTTTCGCTCTTAAACCTTGGAATCACTTGGTGAAAAAGCCTCCACTATATGCTCATAGCAGTAGATAATTTCAGAGAAATCAGGGTGATTTGAACATCGGCAATTTCCACCCATTACCACCGTTTCTTCGTTTCATTGAAGACGATGAATAGCTTCGGATTAGGAGACGTTGAAAAGTGAATGGAAAACGAAATGCATATATGCGGAAGAGAAAAAGAACCAGTCACCATAATTACGAGGCGGCGGAAAGCGTTGGCGGCGTCGACGTGAAGGATCGTCGGGGGGAGGGGGGGGGGGTGGGGGATTCTAGGGAAGAGCTCATCTCTGCTCCGCTTCATTCTAGGGAGCTGGTTCTAAAAAGTTTGGCGCTGAAACTGTAGAGCAAAGTGTGCAAAGCGTAGTTTTAGATTTAGACAATTCCATACAGCAAATTTCAGATGAGCTCAACGTCTTCTAGCTTTTTTACATGAGCTCAAAGTTGGGCACTTTTTCAGCAGTTTGGAATCGCGCTTTTTTTTTTTTGCTTAAAAGGTGAGCTCCGAGCTCTCCAACTCGCCTTAACATGAGCATACCAAAAAATTCCAGAAAATTCCAGAAATTTTCAAAAAAATTCCAGAAAATTCCAGAAAATTGAAGAAAATTTCAAAAAAATCCAGAAATTTCCAGAAAATTCCAAAAACTGCAGAAAATTCCAGAAAACTGCAGAAAATTCTTCTAGCTTTTTTAAATGAGCTCAAAGTTGGGCACTTTTTCAGCAGTTTGGAATCGCGCTTTTTTTTTTTGCTTAAAAGGTGAGCTCCGAGCTCTCCAACTCACCTTAACATGAGCATACCAAAAAATTCCAGAAAATTCCAGAAAATTTAAAAAAAATCCAGAAAATTCCAGAAAATTCCAGAAAATTTCAAAAAAATCCAGAAAATTCCAGAAAATTCCAGAAAATTTCAAAAAAATCCAGAAATTTTCAGAAAATTCCAAAAACTGCAGAAAATTCCAGAAAATTCCAGAAAATTTCAAAAAAATCCAGAAATTTCCAGAAAATTCCAAAAACTGCAGAAAATTCCAGAAAATTCCAGAAAATTTCAGAAAATTTCAAAAAAATCCAGAAAATTCCAGAAAATTCCAGAAAATTTCAAAAAAATCCAGAAATTTCCAGAAAATTCCAAAAACTGCAGAAAATTCCAGAAATTTTCAAAAAAATCCAGAAATTTCCAGAAAATTCCAAAAACTGCAGAAAATTCCAGAAAACTCCAGAAAATTCTTCTAGCTTTTTTAAATGAGCTCAAAGTTGGGCACTTTTTCAGCAGTTTGGAATCGCGCTTTTTTTTGCTTAAAAGATGAGCTCCGAGCTCTCCAACTCACCTTAACATGAGCATACCAAAAAATTCCAGAAAATTCCAGAAAATTCCAGAAAATTTCAAAAAAATCCAGAAAATTCCAGAAAATTCCAGAAAACTCCAGAAAATTCTTCTAGCTTTTTTAAATGAGCTCAAAGTTGGGCACTTTTTCAGCAGTTTGGAATCGCGCTTTTTTTGCTTAAAAGATGAGCTCCGAGCTCTCCAACTCACCTTAACATGAGCATACCAAAAAATTCCAGAAAATTCCAGAAAATTTCAAAAAATTCCAGAAAACTCCAGAAAATTCCAGAAAATTTCAAAAAAATCCAGAAATTTCCAGAAAATTCCAAAAACTGCAGAAAATTCCAGAAACTCCAGAAAATTCTTCTAGCTTTTTTAAATGAGCTCAAAGTTGGGCACTTTTTCAGCATTTTGGAATCGCGCTTTTTTTTGCTTAAAAGGTGAGCTCCGAGCTCTCCAACTCACCTTAACATGAGCATATCAAAAAATTCCAGAAAACTCCAGAAAATTCCAGAAAATTTCAAAAAAATCCAGAAAATTCCAGAAAATTCCAGAAAATTTCAAAAAAATTCAGAAATTTCCAGAAAATTCCAAAAACTGCAGAAAATTCCAGAAAATTCCAGAAAATTTCAAAAAAATCCAGAAATTTCTAGAAAATTCCAAAAACTGCAGAAAATTCAAGAAAACTCCAGAAAATTCTTCTAGCTTTTTTAAATGAGCTCAAAGTTGGGCACTTTTTCAGCATTTTGGAATCGCGCTTTTTTTTGCTTAAAAGGTGAGCTCCGAGCTCTCCAACTCACCTTAACATGAGCATACCAAAAAATTCCAGAAAATTCCAGAAAATTTCAAAAAAATCCAGAAAATTCCAGAAAATTTCAAAAACTGCAGAAAATTCCAGAAAACTCCAGAAAATTCTTCTAGCTTTTTTAAATGAGCTCAAAGTTGGGCACTTTTCCAGCAGTTTGGAATCGCGCTTTTTTTTGCTTAAAAGGTGAGCTCCGAGCTCTCCAACTCACCTTAACATGAGCATACCAAAAAATTCCAGAAAATTCCAGAAAATTTCAAAAAAATCCAGAAAATTCCAGAAAATTTCAAAAACTGCAGAAAATTCCAGAAAACTCCAGAAAATTCTTCTAGCTTTTTTAAATGAGCTCAAAGTTGGGCACTTTTTCAGCATTTTGGAATCGCGCTTTTTTTTGCTTAAAAGGTGAGCTCCGAGCTCTCCAACTCACCTTAACATGAGCATACCAAAAAATTCCAGAAAATTCCAGAAATTTTCAAAAAAATCCAGAAAATTCCAGAAAATTCCAGAAAATTCCAGAAAATTCCAGAAAATTCCAGAAAATTTCAAAAAAATCCAGAAATTTCCAGAAAATTCCAAAAACTGCAGAAAATTCCAGAAAACTCCAAAAAATTCTTCTAGCTTTTTTAAATGAGCTCAAAGTTGGGCACTTTTTCAGCAGTTTGGAATCGCGCTTTTTTTTGCTTAAAAGGTGAGCTCCGAGCTCTCCAACTCACCTTAACATGAGCATACCAAAAAATTCCAGAAAATTCCAGAAAATTCCAGAAAATTTCAAAAAAATCCAGAAAATTCCAGAAAATTCCAGAAAATTCCAGAAAATTTCAAAAAAAATCCAGAAATTTCCAGAAAATTCCAAAAACTCCAGAAAATTCTTCTAGCTTTTTTAAATGAGCTCAAAGTTGGGCACTTTTTCAGCAGGCAGTTTGGAATCGCGCTTTTTTTTGCTTAAAAGATGAGCTCCGAGCTCTCCAACTCACCTTAACATGAGCATACATGGCGAGGAAGAAGCTAAGGAAGAAGACCATCGCGGCGATCAGCGTCACCGTCGATAGCACATTTTCGGCGTCGTCTCGCCGATTGTACTCGTCTTTTGAGGAGGAGGAGGAGGAGGAGGAGGCACTTGCTGATATATCACCTGAACGCATCTCACGTTCGCTGCGCTTCGGATGGCGATTCGTTCCCTACCTATTCGTTTTCTGGCGCCCAGCACCACACTCGGCGTCGACGACGTCGCTTCTTCTGGAGACGAAGGCGCGAGTGTCAGAGACGGAGGCACGGGCGGCGGAGCAGCCGCATGGAGCTCACTGGCGACACCTTCGACGACGCTCATGGTTCTGAAGAAGCGGAAACATTGGAGAGAGAGCCGTGCTGGAACTCTATCTGGAAGCGCACCGATTCCTGAGCTCGCCTTGTAGCCCGTAGCTCTTTTCCAATTGGAAGCAGACGACGGTGGCGAAGGCGGAGAGGATCATCAGAACGATGGCGATCACGAAGAGTGTGTAGAAGCGAATGTCGGCCTGCGCGCATTGCGGAAGCTTCATCTCGCGGTACTGAAAATGTTGTGGATTCTATGAAGAGGAGTTGGGGGGGGGGAGTGAATGGAGCCACCTTTAACACGCGACGTCTTCGGTATTTGTAGAGACACAGCTCACAGATCGCAGGTCGATGGAGTTTTCGAGACGAAATGTCGAGCCAATGCTGAAAATGCGTCGTTGCTTTTGAATTTCAGCGTTCCAGCTCACCATCAAGCACGACACGTGCACATACTGCAATGATCCCGAGCATCGACACGGCGAGATCAGCGGATCGTTCGAGTCGGGCGGCCAGCAGCAGTGGCAAATTCTGCACAACGGCTCGTTCGACATATCGGAGCGCGCCAGCGAGTAGACCGACGAGGCAGACGGGGACGGCAGCTCCTGAAACTGTCAGAGTGTTGAGGGGGGGGGGCGTGCCGTGGTGTGTGGAGCACAAGGACACACCGTGCTCATTTCGGCGAGAGAAGATTGGGGGAAGTAGAAGAAGAAGAAGAGGAAGGAGATGGTGGAATACAGTAGTGATAGGGGGGGGGGGTGGGTGGGTAGGGGTGAGGGGAAGTGGGGAAAGGTGAGCGGGCAGATGTTGGACTCCCCTTCTCCCCCCCCCCCCTCCCTCTCTGTCCCTCTTCGCCATTCTGCACCTGTCGTGCGCCTGGCACGATTAAGTTTCGCAAAAAAGAAACAATTGTGGAGACACTGAACGCCCTTGAGGAGAGGAGCGAAACGTAATGAGACCCAATGGGATTTTCGAATTTCAAACATCGAATCACTATGTACTCCGACGGACGACCATCTGGCGGCGAGTGACTGACTCAGGTTGACTCGTCGGATTCAGAAGGATTCAATTTTGGGGTTTCCAATATCACCAATCGTCTTTCAGTTCGTCTTGCATTCGTCTTACGCAAGTCAGACGAATTCAAGACGAAGACGAAGTCCTCGCATCAGTATACAAGAAAAAGGGGGGGGGGTGAGAGGGCTGAGTTTTCAGAATACCCAATTCATAAAGATTATGTCTTTCGTCTCGTTTTTCGTCTCCCCCCCCACGTCTTTCAGTTCGTCTTGCATTTGTCTTACGCGATAAACGCAAGAATTACGCAAGTCAGACAAACTCAAGACGAAGACGAAGACGAGACGCTCTTTCGTCGAAGCCTTATCGCGCCAAAAATTCCAGTACTTGAATTTCACTTAAGGCTTCCATGAAAGACGAAGAGAAGCAGTCGTTTGTCTCCTCGTCTTCGTTCGTCTTTCAGTTCGTCTTACGCATTCGTCTTCCTCAAAAAACTCAAGACTTACGCAAATCAGACGAATTCAAGACGAAGACAAAGTCCATGGGAGCCTTATACAATCTAGCACCTCTCCCTCGCATCAGTATAAAAGAAAAGGGGGGAGAAGGCTAATTTTTGAAAAAAAAACCAAATTCTTAAATTTCACTTAAGGCTTTCATGAAAGACGAAAATCGTTCGTCTCCTCGTCTTCGTTCGTCTTTCAGTTCGTCTTGCATTCGTCTTACGCAAGTCAGACGAATTCAAGACGAAGACGAGACGGTCCTATTTCGTCTTTCGTCAAAGCCTTACATTTCACCACCAAAAATCCAAATTCTTGAATTTCACATAAGGCTTCCACGAAAAACAAAAGTCGTTCGTCTCCTCGTCTTCGTTCGTCTTTTAGTTCGTCTTGCATTCGTCTTACGCAAGTCAGACGAATTCAAGACGAAGACGAGACGGTCTTGTTTCGTCTTTCTTCAAAGCCTTACATTTCAGTACCTCTTACTCGCACCAAAAAACCGTTCGTCTTGAATTCGTCTTACGCAAGCCAGACGAATTCAAGACGAAGACGAGACGGTCTTATTTCGTCTTTCGTCGAAGCCATACATTTCAGCACCTCTTCCTCGTACCAAAAAACCGTTCGTCTTGCATTCGTCTTACGCAAGTCAGACAAACTCAAGACGAAGACGAGACGGTCTTATTTCGTCTTTCGTCGAAGCCTTACATTTCAGTACCTCTCCCTCGCATAAAAAAAACCGTTCGTCTTGCATTCGTCTTACGCAAGCCAGACGAATTCAAGACGAAGACGAAAAGCCTCAATTTCACTCATTCCTCGGCTACATTTTACAGATTTTCACAGTGAAATCGTTGCTGAATTCGGCGTTTAATAGGGATATCGGGGGGGGGGGGCGGGGGGGGACGGGAAAGAACGTCTGAAACGTTGGCTTTATCTGAAAATGTGTGGAAGGCAAGAAAATGGTTTAATGCTCGACAGGGACGAGCGCAAAGTGAATATGAAAGCGTACCTTCTGCGTTTTGGGGCACGTCAGGTCAGTGGTGGAGCAGTGGTGGCAGAGGATGCCGAGCTGCGAGACGTCCTTCTCGAGCCCCTTCTCCAAGTCCATGGCGTCGTCTAGAGCTGAAAGAAGCGAGAGCTCGATTTGATTTATTAAACAGATCTCGCGCGCTTAGTTGATTGAATATACATAAAAGATGTGTGACATGACTCGTCTTTTTTCGGATTGCACTTAACACACGTGTGCACGTCTTCAGCACGGACGACAGAGGGGGGGGGGAGGTGCACGGAGCAAGAAATGCCTATAATGAATTCTGTCCTCCAAGACTTCTTTGCACCCCATTCGCAATAACAATGGGCTCAGAACAATGGACAAGAGAAGGAAGTTAGAGGGCCACATTTTGACCAGTGGTTGGGCAATTATTGCCCGGGAAGGTGCAAGCGGGCCTAGCCTACAGTACTAGGTTCCCTTTTAAGATTCGAAATTCTTTGAAACTTTGCTCAAAATTGAAATCCACCGTAGCCTGCTGAAAGCTGAAAGCCAGCTAGCTGAAAGTCACCGATTTCGAGTGCTTTCATTTCGAGTGCCTTTACTGGAAATGTGGAGAGAATTCTCCGAACTTAGAACTTCATTTTTGTAGTTTACAACTTTTTGGTGCAACCAATGCCTACACTTTTTGAGCTCCTTACTCTCACAGAAGAGCTCACTTTGAGAAGCTGTAACTTTGTAGGTGCTCGCTGCACAAAAAAGTTGTTAACTAGTAAAATGAAGTTCTATATTTGCAGAACTCACACACCAAATTTCAAAGCAATCCAACTATTCTTGGAAGAATGGCTGGTACTCAAAATTTGGTGTTTTCCACCTGAAATGCGCCAACTTTGAGAACTTGGCACATTGCCAAAAATCATCGGATAATTTCAATATTTGCAGAGAGCATTTTGCAAAAATAGATCTTTATTTTTGTAGTTAACAACTTTTTGGTGCAACTAATGCCTACAGATTTATGGGCTCCTCACTCTCACAGAAGAGCTCACTTTAAGGAGCTCTCTTTTCAGAGCTGTAACTTTGTTGGTGATCGACGCACAGAAAAGTTGTTAACTAATAAAATAAAGCTCTGTATTTGCAAAATTCATTCGCCAATTTTCAAAAGAATAAAAAAATGCGTGGCTGCGTGGCAGCTACCCAAAATTTGGTGTTTTCCACCTGAAATGCGCCAACTTTGAGAACTTGGCATATTGCCAAAAATCATCGGATAATTTCAATAATTGGCAAGTGAATTCTTCCAAAATAGTGCTTCATTTTTGTAGTTAGTCACTTCTCTGTGCGACCCCTCCGTACAAAGTTACGGCTCACGCAAGAGCACTCATCTTAGATTCACCAAAATTTGTACTGAACATTTCATTGGTTCATTTATGGGAGTTTGGAGGAGCTCACTTTGACGAGCTGTAACTTTGTTGATGCTTGCCGCACAAAAAAGTTGTTAACTAGTAAAATAAAGTTCTATATTTGCAGAATTCACTCACCAATTTTCAAAGCAATCGAAAAATGCGTGGCTGTGTGGCAGCTACCCAAAATTTGGTGTTTTTCAGCTAAAATGCGCCAACTTTGGGAACTTGGCATATTGCCAAAAATTGTTGGATTATCTCAATATTTGCAGAGAGAATTCACCAGAAATAGAGCTTTATTTTTGTAGTTGATCACTTCTCCGTGCGACCCATCCGTACAAAGTTATGGCTTACGCAAGAGCACTCATCTTAGATTCAGCGAAACTTGTACGGAAAATTTCATTTAAGAGAGTTTGGAGGAGCTCATTTTGGGTACAGAAATGTGCCCCTCCCCCAATCGTCGCTTTATAAAAGGCACGGAGTTTCAGGAGATGTCTGAAAACAACTGTAAAACCTGCCGAGCACGCACCAAGAACGGGAGAGCTAGAAAAGCGCAATGATTTTCATTAGTGAGCATCGTTTGGGCGCCCTTCTACCCGCCTCCCGCCCGCTCCCCGCCCGCATATCTAGCCCGTGCTCACCAGAGTCATTCATCGGATCGTCGTGATCGTCCGGCAGCGATAGCAACGAGCCGATCGCGTCTAATCGCGCCTTCTTCTTCTCGAGCTCTCGTATTTCGTCGGGCGTGCTCGCCAACACCGTCGACGGGTTCCTCTGCTGATGGCTCTTCCTACCCGACTGGCACCTCGTCGTCGTCGTCGTCGTCGTTGATACGAAGGAGGCGGGAGCTGAAACTGAAACAAGTGGTGCTTGTTTTTAGCTCTTTTCAGAATTCAATAATTCAGAATTCACATCGCCGTGAAGTGAGCTGAGCCCCCCCCGCCGCCTATAATTTTCTCTGCTTTCCGGTGCTCCGCGCTGCTCTGTGCGCTGGTCATTATTTCTGCATCATTTTGAGAAAATAGCGTTTTTTTTTGGTTGGCGAACACAAAAAATAACGAATATTTCCTCATTTTTCGGTGGTTTTCAACGATTATATACAAAACAAATAAATATCCGCTCGCCTTCCGCTCCTTTTGTTTTCCGCATTCTTTTTTATTCCGGGCGGGGCGCCGTGCGGAGCACAATAAGGCACACGGGCTCTTCCAACTAATTAAAACAGAATTTTCAATGAGAAACGGGATGGAAGAGGGGCAAAACAGCGTTCCAGAAACACATAAGGCAAGTGTTTGGAAATACTAAAAAGGGGGGCTCCAACGGGCTTGTTGACCTGGGCAAACACTCCCCCCCCACCCCACCCCACCCAGGTCGTTCGTCTTGGTTCCAAAAATATTTACCCCGAAAGGGTGCGGGCGGTCTTGAGTGTAGTGCGCTGATAAAAATGGGGGAGGCGGGGGGGGGGGGGCGGTTTTCCATTTTGGTGTGCTCATTTCTCTTTCAGTTTCTTCTGAGCCTTCTGAAATATCTGAAGCTAGCGAGACTTCTGAAATTTCAGAAATTTGCGAGATTTCTGAAATTTCTGAAATTAGCGAGATTTCTGAAATTTCTGAAATTTGCGAGATTTCTGAAATTTCTGAAACTAGCGAGACCTCTGAAATTTCTGAAACCAGTGAGACTTCTGAAATTTCTGAAATTTGCGAGATTTCTGAAATTTCTGAAATTAGCGAGATTTCTGAAAGTTCTGAAATTTGCAAGACTTCTGAAAATTCTGCAATCTCCAGTTTCCTTCATCAGAATCACTCTTATTTCAGACAATTTTAAGACCTACAAATGCCACGTGAAAACCGCTATTCTACAAAAAAATGCAAAAGAACGAGAGGCTTAGGCTTAGGCTTAGGCTTAGGCTTAGGCTTAGGCTTACCCCGGGCGAGCTACGGGCAACGGATTTTTCAGATTCACAGATTCACTTTTTTTTTCAAGAATCTGCGATGCTCCAGGAGCTGAGATGCTCAATTTGAAGCAAAAGGGGGGTGCCCGCGTCTACCCGTTTCCGCTCGGCGTGCCCGCGCAGAGAAAAGTGCAAAAAGTGCAAGCGGTATTCCAAGAATAGCCATCAAGCATTCGAGCTCTGAGAATTGCCCAAATTTCTACATTCAGCTCTCCACCTTCTCATTTCAGAAAAACTATGGACCGCCCGCGCCGGGTGAACGCGGGCGAATCAGAAAAATCAACGAGAGAAATTTCTCGAGAATTTAACGAGAAATTTCCGAAACATTTCGAAAATTCTCGAAAAAAAAATTCGATAAAAAAATAATAGACTATTATCGCCGTAAAAAAGTTCCGACATTTTTTCGAGCCCGCGAAAATCGGGATTTGAATTTAGAGGCTCCTTATTTTTTCTTCTGAATTTTCAGAATTAAACTGGATTAAAAGAACGAAATTGTATTAATCGTGAATTTTTTTACACGTTTCTTCGAATGTTTAAATATATCAATTTGCGTCATTTATTTTTTTTTTTTCGTTTCTTCTGATAAAAATATATCGCGCATAGCAAATGCGCTCTGATGATGAAATGGGCGGAGCCTCTAAATTCAAATCCCGATTTTCGCGGGCTCGAAAAAATGTCGGAACTTTTTTACGGAGATAATAGTTCAAACGACACTCCGAAATAACGCAGAGCGCGTTTTTTTTAATCGTATTTCCATTCAAATCATTTTTCGCAATTTCTCGAGACATTTTTCGAGAAATTCTCGAAAATTCTCAAAAAAAATTTCGATTAAAAAAAAAATAAACTAGTTCGAACGACACTCCGAAATAACGCAAAGCGTGTTGTGTATCGTATTTCCATTCAAATCATTTTTCGCGATTTCTTGAGAAATTTTTCGAGAAATTCTCGAAAAAATAATTTTGATAAAACAATAATAATAAACTAGTTCAAACGACACTCCGAAATAACGCAGAGCGCGTTTTTTTAATCGTATTTCCATTCAAATCATTTTTCGCGATTTCTCGAGAAATTTTTCGAGAAATTCTCAAAAAAATAATTTTGATAAAAAATAATAATAAACTAGTTCAAACGACACTCCGAAATAACGCAGAGCGCGTTGTTTATCGTATTTCCATTCAAATCATTTTTCGCGATTTCTCGAGAAATTTTTCGGGAAATTTTCTAAAAATTTCGAAAATTCTCGAAAAGAAAATTTCGATAAAAATAATAATAAACTAGTTCAAACGACACTCCGAAATTACGCAAAGCGCGTTGTTTATCGTATTTCCATTCAAATTATTTTTCGCAATTTCTCGAGAAATTTTTCGAGAAATTCTCGAGAAATCAACGAGAAAAATTTCTCGAGAATTTCTCGGGAAATTTCCGAAAAAGTTTTCGAGAAATTTTCGAAAAATTTCGAAAATTCTCGAAAAGAAAATTTCGATAAAAACTAATAATAAACTAGTTCGAACGACACTCCGAAATAACGCAAAGCGTGTTGTTTATCGTATTTCCATTTAAATTATTTTTCGCGATTTCTCGAGAAATTTTTCGAGAAATGTTTCTCGTTGATTTCTCTAGAATTTTGCGAGAATTTTTCGAATTTTTCGGAAATTTTTCGAAACGACACACTGTTTGGGAGTGAAAAAGTGAAAAAAGTGGAATTCCATTAAAGGTGCCGCTATATTAGAGGTCCCCCCCCCAGGTGAACCTTGAAATTGACAGTTTCTCAATCATTTTTTAGCGTTTTTTTTTGTTTCCTTTTAAAATTCTAAAAAACTCACCGTTAGAATCTTCAAAACTATTCAGCGAGTGTGATTTCGCCAAGCCGATAACCGTTCCGCTGCCGCTCGTCGTCACCGTCATCGTCGTCGCTCTTCCAGGCCATCCGGCTGAAGCGCCGTCGGCGCCGTCCGTCGACTCGCCGCACCTCGTCGTCGCCGTTGACGTTGTAGCTGGCGAGACGAACGACGCCGTGGAGAAGAGGCGAATTCGTTCGCCCATCTGAAAAAAAAAACGAAAAATATCGACGTGACGACACACGCGGCGATTAGTGTGGAGGGGGGGGGGGGGGGGGGGATCGAATCGAGACAACATGTGCCGCAAAGGAAACGAGGAGCGGCGTCGAATTTCAGGAAATGGGGCAGCGCCGTCAAATTAATTTCCCAAATAGGAAGGAGCTTCTTCTCCGGGTGTGTCGCGTTGACACATTCAAAATAGAATGCCAGCGATGCTTCAGAAGATCGAGATGGGAAACTAGGAAATGCTGAAATTGTGTGGCTGGAATTGGAATTGCGGATATCAGAAGAAAACTAGATTTCAGCTGAAAAGCTGAGTTATAGCTCTCTCTCAAAGTACAACCAATTTTTTACAGCAATCGAATTTCGACTAGGAAGCTTTCTTTTCAGAGCTGTAACTTTGTAGGTGCTCACCGCACAAAAAAGTTGTTTACTAGTAAAATGAAGCTCTATATCTGCAGAATTCACTCACAAATTTTCAAAAAAATCAAAAAGTGCATGGCTGCGTGGCAGCTACCCAAAATTTGGAGTTTTTCACCAGAAAAGCACCAACTTTGGGAACTTGGCATATTGCCAAAAATAATCGGATTATCTCAAGATTTACAGAGAAGATTTTGCAGAAATAGATCTTCATTTTTTTAGTTAATCACTTTTTTGTGCGACCTCTGCGCACAAGGTTATGGCTAATTCTCACAGGAAGAACTCCTCTTAAATTCTGATCATGAAGGTCTGTTTTTAGAGCTATAACTTTGTAGGTGCCAGCCGCACTGAAAAGTTGTCAACTACTGAAATGAAGCTCTGAATTTGCAGAATTCACTCACCATGTTTCAAAAAAATCAAAAAATGCGTGGCTGCGTGGCAGCTACCCAAAATTTAGAGTTTTTCACAAAAAATTCACAAATTTTGGATGATAGCCACATCGTCAAAAATTATCGGATTACTTCAAAATTTGCAAAGTGAATTTTACAGAAATAGAGCTTTATTTTCCTAGTTGACACCTTTTTTGTGCGCCCTTTCCCTACAGAGTTATGGCGCATCTCTCTCACAGATGACCTTTTCTTAAAATTACCGAATTTCGACTAGGGAGCTATTTTTCCAGAGCTATAACTTTGTAGGTGGTCACCGCACAAAAAAGTTATTAACTAGT
Organism: Caenorhabditis inopinata; assembly: GCA_003052745.1. NCBI lineage: Eukaryota > Metazoa > Nematoda > Chromadorea > Rhabditida > Rhabditidae > Caenorhabditis > Caenorhabditis inopinata. The sequence goes on along the minus strand of AP018152.1, from coordinate 2,957,905 downwards.
AAAATAAAGATCTATATTTGCAGAATTCACTTACCAATTTTCAAAAAAATCAAAAAGTGCGTGGCTGCGTGGCAGCTACTCAAACTTTGGAGATTTTTACCAGAAATGCACCAACTTTAGAAACTTGGCATATTGCCAAAAATCATCGGATAATTTCAATAATTGGGGAGTGAATTTTTCCAATATAGAACTTCATTTTTGCAGTTAATCACTTTTTGATGCAACCTTTGCGTACAAAGTTATGACGGATTCTCACAGGAGAACTCCCCTCAAACTTTGATCAGGAAGGTCTCTGGTGAGCGCCACAAGTCTGCACCTGGTGGCCCAACAAAAAAGTGGTAAACTAGTAAAATAAAGCTCTATTTCTGTAGAATTCACTTTACAACACAAAAAAAAGAAAAAAAAAGAGTTCTCCCCGTGAATGCTCCAAGTCTGGAAGTGACAATCGCGAATCGTGAGAAATGAGCCATTTCAGAGAGGCAAAAGAGTGGAAACACGAGATTTGGAAATTCAGATGCGCAACACATCTTCAAGAGGTGTCGTCGTCAATCGGCGGAGGAGGCGTGATGAGCACGATGAGAGATCGTGGAGCTGGAGTGCAAAACCAAGGACTACTAGACGATTTCCCAAGTACATATATGTATACCAGTAAGAGGAAGAAGTGCATGTATTGGAAAAAGCATGTAAAAGCAGAGAGGGGGGGGAGGGGTGCAAGCGAATTGTAATTTCCGTTCCTCTTCTTCTTCGCCATGGAAAATGAATGGACGAGGAGACAGGAGAGAGCCAGCCAGCCAGAGAGAGAGAGAGAAGGCGAGAAGGAGGGCCACCACCTCACCTCAGCGCGCTCTTTTTGTGTTTCTTTCATATTTAGTACGAAGAATGCAAGAAAATGGGATTCTGGAGGATTCTGGAGGATTCTGGAGGATTCTGGAGGATTCTGGAGAATTCTGGAGGATTCTGGAGGATTCTGGAGGATTCTGGAGGATTCTGTGGGATTCTGTGGGATTCTGGAGGATTCTGGAGGATTCTGGAGGATTCTGGAGGATTCTGGAGAATTCTGGAGGATTCTGGAGGATTCTTCATTTTTTTTCAAGAATTCGCGATGCTCCTGGAGCTGAAATGCTCAATTCGAACGAAATCCCCAGAAAAGAGCGGAATTCCGCATTCCGAATTCCGCATTCCGAATTCCGCCGTTTTTTTTCATTCCGTTTTCCGTTTTCCGGATTCCGTGAAAAAAATATTTTTCCGTTTTCTGCTTTCCGGATTCCATGAAAAAAAAAGTTTTTTTCCGTTTTCTGTTTTCCGGATTCCGTGAAAAAAATTTTTTTTTCCGTTTTCCGGATTCCGGATTCCGTGAAAAATCTTTTTTTCCGTTTTCCGTTTTCCGGATTCCGTGAAAAAAATATTTTTCCGTTTTCCGTTTTCTGGATTCCGTGAAAAATCTTTTTTTCCGTTTTCCGTTTTCCGAGTTCCCAAAATCCAATTCCGCCCAACTACGAGTTTTAATAACTCCCGCAAAAATTTTTGCGAACAGAGCGCATTTACATCATTTGATTCCCTCATTAATGGTTAAAATTCCGCTTTCCGCATTCCGCATTCCGCATTCCGCCGTTTTTTTTACATTCCGTTTTACGGATTCCAGATTCCGTGAAAAAACTTATTTCCGTTTTCCGTTTTCCGGATTCCGGATTCCGAGTTCCTGCTGAAGCTTTAATATTTAAAGAAAAGCGGCTAAATCCCCCATACTTTGTTTTCAGAGATAACCTAATCCCTGAAACCCGACTACTTCCGTTTTGTCACGTCTTCATAAGAAAGCGGAAGAAGACAGCACCAGGAATCACTTTTGGCGCAACGGGCAACCCTCTTGCTATCCGGGCGGGCACGGGCCAACCACGGGCCGGAGTTGGGCGGAATTGGATTTTGAGAACTCGGAATCCGGAAAACGGAAAACGGAAAAAAATTTTTTTCACGGAATCTGGAATCCGGAAAACAGAATGTAAAAAACGGCGGAATCCGGAATCCGGAATTCCGTCCTTCTCTGCAGAGTAGGGCGGAATTGGATTTTGAGAACTCGGAATCCGGAAATTCGGAAAACGGAAAAAAATTTTTTCACGGAATCTGGAATTCGGAATACGGAATGTAAAAAACGGCGGAATTCGGAATGCAGAATGCGGAAAACGGAATTCTAGCCATTAATGAGGAAATCAAATGATGTAAATGCGCTCTGTTCGCAAAAATTTTTGCGGGAGTTCAAAAAAGTATAATTTTCAAAACAATTGAGAATAAAGTATCAAAACTCGTAGTTGGGCGGAATTGGATTTTGGGAACTCGGAATCCGGAAAACGGAAAACGGAAAAAAAAATTTTTCACGGAATCCGGAAAACGTAAAACAGAATGTAAAAAACGGCGGAATTCGGAATGCGGAATCCGGAATCCGGAATTCCGCCCTTCTCTGTTGTCCACTCTGTGGTTTTCGAGCATAACTATTTTTCGAGTATCGCTTTGGAGCCAAAATTTTTACCAGCTGTTTCTAAGGAGGTTTGACGAATTGTGACGAAATTTCATAAAGAAATATAAAAAAATAAAAATTTTAGATGAAAAAATCGAATTTCCGAAAAAAAAATCAAAAAATTTGACCTTAATTTTTCAAAAAATCTCAATTTTCGAAAAACTTTCGAAATTCAAGAATTAGCGATGCTCCAGGAGCTCAGATGCTTAATTTGAGGTAAATCACGCAGGGGGGGGAGGGGTGCGCGTTTACCCGTTTCTGCCCGGGTTGCCAGCAACTCGCCCAGATCCCAAAGCGATATCAATTCTTGCGGTTCGGGTGGGCACGGGCCAACCACGGGCGGCCCATAACTGTCTCCTAATTGAAAATTAATGTTTGTAAATGTGCGAGCTCACAAAAGTGCAAAAGAGCGACAGGCTTAGGCTTAGGCTTAGGCTTAGGCTTAGGCTTAGGCTTACCCAGGGCGAATTACGGGCCGATGCTAAGCCGTTCTACGGGTTCTTCAGATTCACAGATTCACGTTTTTTCTAGAAATCGCGATGCTTGATCAATTTGAAGCAACTAACGTGGGGGCCCGCGTCTACCCGCATCTGCCCGCGTCTACCCGCATCTGCCCGCGTCTACCCGCTTCTGCCCGCGTCTACCCGCTTCTGCCCGTGTCTACCCGCTTCTGCCCGCGTCTACCCGTTTCTGCCCGCCCAGCCTTGAAGGAGATGCCTGAAGCCATAGCGGTCTTTTAAAGGGATCAAAGCATCACATTTTCTCACTGGATTAGTGAAGATCTATAGCGAAATGAATTGAAGGAAATGCGAATCCTGACGATCCCTTTTCAGAGAATTTCAGACAATCCGTCATTTTCTAGAACTTCGATTTCCAGACGACTTCTTCTTCTACAACACTTTCAGAATGATGCTAATTCCGCGACAGCCTCGTGGTGCTTCGCACGACGGCGGCTATAATTACCTGGAAATCGGAGATCCTTCTAGAACAAGCTGAAAAGCTCGAAAAGACAAAAACAGACAATTATAGGGGGGGATTTCAGTTCAAGAATCCTCCAGAATCCTCCAGAATCCTCCAGAATCCTCCAGAATCCTTCAGAATCCTCCAGAATCCTTCAGAATCCTTCAGAATCCTTCAGAATCCTCCAGAATCCTTCAGAATCCTCCAGAATCCTTCAGAATCCTTCAGAATCCTTCAGAATCCTACAGAATCCTGCAGAATTTTGCAGAATCCTCCAGAATCCTCCAGAATCTTCCAGCATCTTCCAGAATCTTCCAAAATCCTCCAGAATCCTGCAGAATCCTCCAGAATCCTCCAGAATCCTCCAGAATTCTCCAGAATCCTCCAGAATCCCACAGAATCCTCTAGAATCCTCCAGAATCCTGCAGAATCCTGCAGAATCCTCCAGAATCCTCCGGAATCCTAGAGAAGAGTGCTGAGAAGAATGAAAGTGAATCTGTGCATTTCTGCATTCCGTCAGAATTCAGAATCCTCCAGAATCCTCCAGAATCCTTCAGAATCTTACAGAAACCTCCAGAATCTTCCAAAGTCCTCCAGAATCCTCCAGAATCCTCCAGAATCTTCCAGAATCCTCCAAAATGCTTCAGAATACTCCACAATCTTTCAGAATCCTCCAGAATCCTCCAGAAAAGTGCTGAGGAGAATTTCAAAAAAATGAAAGTGAATCTGTGCATTTCTGCATTCCGTCAGAATTCAGAATCCTCCAGCATCTTCCAGAATCCTCGGGAATCCTCCAGAATCCTCCAGAATCCTTCAGAATCCTCCAGAGTCCTCCAGAATCCTCCAGAATTCTCCAGAATCCTCCAGAATCCTCCAGAAACCTCCAGTATTCTTCAGAATCCTCCAGTATTCTTCAGAATCCTCCAGAATCCTTCAGAATCCTCCAGAATTCTCCAGAATCCTCCAGAGTCCTCCAGAATCCTCCAGAATCCTCCAGAATCCTTCAGAATCCTCCAGAATCCTCCAGAAACCTCCAGAATTCTCCAGAATCCTCCAGAATCCTCCAGAAACCTCCAGTATTCTTCAGAATCCTCCAGTATTCTTCAGAATCCTCCAGAATCCTTCAGAATCCTCCAGAATTCTCCAGAATCCTCCAGAGTCCTCCAGAATCCTCCAGAATCCTCCAGAAACCTCCAGTATTCTTCAGAATCCTCCAGAATCCTTCAGAATCCTCCAGAATTCTCCAGAATCCTTCAGAATCTTTCAGAATCCTTCAGAATCCTCCAGAAGAGTGCTGAGGAGAATTTCAAAAAAATGAAAGTGAATCTGTGCATTTCTGCATTCCGTCAGAATTCAGAATCCTCCAGCATCTTCCAGAATCCTCGGGAATCCTCCAGAATCCTTCAGACTTTTCCAGAATTCTCCAGAATCCTTCAGACTTCTCCAGAATCCTCCAGAAACCTCCAGAATCCTCCAGCATCTTCCAGAATCCTCCAGAATCCTCCAGAATCCTCCAGAATCCTTCAGAATCCTCCAGAGTCCTCCAGAATCCTCCAGAATTCTCCAGAATCCTCCAGAATCCTCCAGAAACCTCCAGTATTCTTCAGAATCCTCCAGTATTCTTCAGAATCCTCCAGAATCCTTCAGAATCCTCCAGAATTCTCCAGAATCCTCCAGAGTCCTCCAGAATCCTCCAGAATCCTCCAGAATCCTTCAGAATCCTCCAGAATCCTCCAGAAACCTCCAGTATTCTTCAGAATCCTCCAGAATCCTTCAGAATCCTCCAGAATTCTCCAGAATCCTTCAGAATCTTTCAGAATCCTTCAGAATCCTCCAGAAGAGTGCTGAGGAGAATTTCAAGAAAATGAAAGTGAATCTGTGCATTTCTGCATTCCGTCAGAATTCAGAATCCTTCAGAATTCTTCAGAATCCTCCAGAATCCTTCAGAATCCTCCAGAATCCTTCAGAATCCTTCAGAATCCTTCAGAATCCTCCAGAATCCTCCAGAATCCTTCAGAATCCTCCAGAAACCTCCAGAATCCTGCAGAATCCTCCAGAATCCTGCAGAATCCTTCAGAATCCTCCAGAATACTCCAGAATCTTTCAGAATCCTCCAGAATCCTTCAGAATCCTCCAGAATCCTCCAGAATCCTCCAGAAGAGTGCTGAGGAGAATTTCAAAAAAATGAAAGTGAATCTGTGCATTTCTGCAGTCCGTCAGAATTCAGAATCCTCCAGAATTCTTCAGAATCTTTCAGAAACCTCCAGAATCCTCCAGAATCCTTCAGAATCCTCTAGAATCTTTCAGAATCTTCCAAAGTCCTCCAGAATCCTCCAGGATCCTCCAGAATCTTCCAGAATCCTCCAGAATCCTCCAGAATCTTCCAGAATCCTCCAAAATGCTTCAGAATCCTCCAGAATCCTCCAGAAGAGTGCTGAGAAGAAATTCAAGAAAATGAAAGTGAATCTGTGCATTTCTGCATTCCGTCAGAATTCAGAATCCTCCAGAATCCTCCAGAATCTTTCAGAATCCTCCAGAATCCTCCAGAAGTCTCCAGAATCCTCCAAAATGCTTCAGAATACTCCAAAATGCTTCAGAATACTCCAAAATCCTCTAGAATCCTCCAGAGTCCTCCAGAATCCTCCAAAGTCCTCCAGAATCCTCCAGAATCCTCTAGAATCTTCCAGAATCCTCCAGAATCCTCTAGAATTCTCCAGAATCCTTCAGAATCCTCCAGAATCCTCCAGAATCCTCCAGAAACCTCCAGTATTCTTCAGAATCCTCCAGAATACTCCAGAATCTTCCAGAAACCTCCAGAATCCTCCAGAATCCTCCAAAATGCTTCAGAATACTCCAGAATCTTCCAGAGTCCTCCAGAATCCTCCAGAAGAGTGCTGAGAAGAATTTCAAGAAAATGAAAGTGAAATCTCATAAATAATTTATATACTCATGCTCGGAAGGAGGCTCTCTGAGTGTCCTCTATGAATCCATTTTCCAGAACCTTTGCACTGCACTAAGAGTAAGATGAGCAATAAAACGGAGCGTTCTCTCTCTCTCTCTCTGCGTCTCTCTCTCCGTCTCTGTCTCTCTAGAAGGTGTAAACTTTCCAGGGTACGTCGTCGCTGCCCGCCCATCAGTACCTTGGTGTCCGGGGGGGGGTCATCGCTCCTTTTACGAGAACCGATTACAAACTGCACATAAATCACTGGAATCGGATGTGGAGAACCGCATCTCTCGCGACGACCTGGGGTCCGCGCGCCGCCGGAAATGAGCGGGGTCGGTCGGTCGGTACAAATAAATGTTTGGCTCTTACCCTTTGTCTTTACGTGCACAATGCGGGAGGGGGGGGGAAAGGGGGGGGGGGTGGAGGACTACTGGAGCCTCAGATGAATTGAATAGTGTTGAAGGCAGCACTTGAATTGATTTGTTGTGAAAGTGACAGCGAGGAGAAGACGTGAAACATGAAAAATGATAATAAAAATGTAAATCCATTTTGAAGAGCATTTTCAGCACTTTCAGCACTTTCAGCATACCCAAAATGAGCTCTTCCAAACTCCTTTAAATGAAAATTTCAGTACAAATTTCGGTGAATCTAAGATGAGTGCTCTTGCGTGAGCCATAACTTTCTACGGAGGGGTCGCACAAAAAAGTTGTCAACTACAAAAATTAAGCTCTATTTTGAGAGAATTCACTCCCCAAATATTGAAATCATCCGATGATGTTTGGCAATATGCCAAGTTTCCAAAATTGGCGCATTTTGAGTGAAAAACACTAAAATTTGGGTAGCTGCCACACAGCGACGCATTTTTTGATTTCGTTGAAAATTTGGGAGTGAATTTTGCAAATCTAGAACTTTATTTTACTAGTTAACAACTTTTTTGTGCGGCAAGCACCTACAAAGTTACAGCTCTGAAAAGAGAGCTTCTTAAAGTGAGCTTTTCTGTGAAAATAAGGAGCCCTAAATCTGTAGGTATTGGTCGCACAGAAAAGTTGTTAACTGCAAAAATGAAGCTTTATTTTGGGAGAATTCACTCGCAAATTATTGAGATCATCCGATGATTTTTGGCACTATGCCAAGTTCCCAAATTTGGCGCATTTCAGGTGAAAAACTCTGAATTTTGAGCACCCGCTGTTCCCCCAAGAATAGTTGGATTGTTTTGAAAATTGGTGAGTGAATTCTACAACAATAGAGCTTCATTTCACTAGTTGACAACTTTTTTGTGCGGCAAGCACCTACAAAGTTACAGCTCTGAAAAGAGAGCTCCTTAAAGTGAGCTCTTCTGTGAAAGTGAGGAGCCCTAAATCTGTAGGCATTGATTGCACTAAAAAGTGAATAACTACAAAAATAAAGCTCTATTCTGGGAAAATTCACTCGCAAATTATTGAAGTTATCCAATGATTTTTGGCAATATGCCAATTTCCCAAATTTGGCGCATTTCAGGTGAAAAACTCTGAATTTTGAGCACCCTCCGTTCCCCCAAGAATAGTTGAATTTTTTCGAAAATTGGTGAGTGAATTCTACAAAAATAGAGCTTCATTTCACTAGTTGACAACTTTTTTGTGCGGCAAGCACCAACAAAGTTACAGCTCTGAAAAGAGAGCTCTTTAAAGTGAGCTCTTCTGTGAAAGTGAGGAGTCCTAAATCTATGAGCATTAGTCGCACAGAGAAATGATTAACTGCAAAAATAAAGTTCTATTTTGGGAGAATTCACTTGCAAATTATTGAAACTATCCGATGATTTTTGGCAATATTCCAAGTTCCCAAATTTGGCGCATTTCAGGTGAAAAACACCAAATTTTGAGTAGCTGCTACACAGCCACGCTTTTTTTGATTGCTTTGAAAATTGATGAGTGAATTTTGCAAATCTAGAACTTTATTTTACTAGTTAATAACTTTTTTGTGCGGCGAGCACCTACAAAGTTACAGCTTTGAAAAGAGAGCTCCTTAAAGTGAGCTCTTCTGTGAGAGTGAGGAGCCCTAAATCTGTGAGCATTAGTCGCACAGAGAAATGATTAACTGCAAAAATAAAGTTCTATTTTGGGAAAATTTACTCGCAAATTATTGAAACTATCCGATGATTTTTGGCAATATGCCAAGTTCCCAAAGTTGGCGCATTTTAGGTGAAAAGCACCAAAGTTTGAGCACCCGGCGTTCTCCCAAGAATAGTTGAATTGCTTTCAAAATTGGTGAGTGAATTCTACAAGACTAGAGCTTCATTTCACTAGTTGACAACTTTTCTGTGCCTCCACCAAGTGCAGACTTATAGCGCTCACAAGAAACCTCCTTGTCTTGTTTAACTTTCGCTAGTTTCTGTGAACCTCCAGCGTCTGAAAATGCTGAAAATAGAGAGCTCCCGCGTCAAAGCCATCCTAGCCTACAGTATTCCGTTGTCTTGCTATAATCGAGCCCAAATGACATGGAGTTCAGGCTGGCAGAAGTTTTTCAGATCTCATCAGTCTGCGCGCTAAACGCGAGAAATGTCGGTGTCCAACGACACTCCGACACGAGAAGCCGCAGCAGCAGCAAAAAACGAAGAAAACGACGGAGATGGAGAAGCAACACGAGAAGATGGAAAAAAACGGGGCATAGACATGCTGAGACGTGTATGTCTGTGTGTGTGCGATCACATGTTTTTGGGTGGTTTTGTTCCCTTTTCGCTACCCGCTTCCTGTGGTCTCCCATAGCCTCTTGCCCCCCCCCCCCCCCACCCCGCCACTACAATTATGTTTACAGACTTTTTGAAATGCAATAGAGAGAGAGATGGATGGATGGATGGATTGATGCCCCCAGTGATTTGGTCGTTTGTACTTTCCTCCTCCATGCATCTTGACGCTTCGGCCTAACTTTCCAGTTTTTCGTCTGGACAGAGACAATAAATTAAATAATGGAATGGAATGCAAGGGAGCGAAATCAGACAGCGGTTTCGGATGTCCTTCAGAGACGCGCCTAGTCACCAGAGAAGGGCGGAATTCCGGATTCCGAGTTCCCAAAATCCAAGTCCGCTCTACTCTGCAGAGAAGGGCGGAATTCCGGATTCCGGATTCCGAGTTCCCAAAATCCAAGTCCACCCTACTCTGCAGAGAAGGGCGGAATTCCGGATTCCGGATTCCGTGAAAATGTTTTTTTTCCGTTTTCCGGATTCCGCGATATGGCGTTTTTATCAGAGAAGGGCGGAATTCCGGATTCCGTCTCCCGGATTCCAGATTCCGTGAAAAATTTTTTTTCCGTTTTCCGTTTTCCGGATTCCGCGAAATGCCGTTTTTATCAGAGAAGGACGGAATTCCGCATTCCGGATTCCGCCGTTTTTTTCATTCCATCTTCCGGATTCCAGATTCCGTGAAAAAAAAAACATGTTTTTCCGTTTTCCGTTTTCTGGATTCCAAGTTCTCAAAATCCAATTCCGCCGTAAAATTCCAGAAATTCCAGATAATTTCAAAAAATTCCAGATAATTTCAGAAAATTCCAGAAAATTGAAGAAAATTCCAGAAAATTCTAGAAATTTTCAGAAAATTTTAGAAATTCTAGACATTCCAGATAATTTCAAAAAGTTCCAGATAATTTCAAAAAATTCTAGAAAATTTTAGAAAATTCTAGAAAATTCTAGAAAATTCCAGAAAATTCTAGAAATTTTCAGAAAATTTTAGGAATTCTAGAAATTCCAGATAATTTCAAAAAATTCTAGAAAATTTCAGAAAATTCTAGGAAATTCTAGAAAATTTCAGAAAATTCCTGAAATTTTCAGAAAATTCCAGAAATTCTAGAAATTCCAGATAATTTTAAAAAATTCCAGATAATTTCAAAAAATTTCAGATAACTTCAGAAAATTCCAGAAAATTCCAGAAAATACCAAAAAATTTCAGAAAATTCCAGAAAATTCCAGAAAATTCCAGAAAATTCCAAAAAATTTCAGAAAATTCCAGATAATTTCAAAAAATTCCAGATAATTTCAAAAAATTCGAGAAAATTCCAGTAAATTTCAGAAAATTTCAGAAAATTCCAGAAAATTCCAGAAAACTCCAGAAAATTTCAGAAAATTTCCTAGTCACTCCGCCTTGGAATTCTGAACGTCTTCAGAATTATTTTTATACACTTCTGAATTCAATTTAGGATTCTCAGGATTCTAGGCGTATACACTCTTCTAGCACAGATCAATGGATCAATCAGTTCTAGTTCTACAGTACCGGCCATAAAGGTATGAACGTTTATACCTTTATGGCCAATAAGTGTATGTAGAATGAGCACCGGTAAGGGGGATTTTTAGGCAATCTAATCAGAAAGAGCTGAAAATGCACCTGGAGCAAGAAGGACTGCGGGCAGCAAAAATTGCAAAAGTTCAAAGAATTTGGTGGGGCGTTGAGCATGCAAAGAGCTGGCTACAGTGCCGGCCATAAAGGTATTAATAATCTGTTTTTTTGAGATTACTTGGCTCACAGGTGAAGTGTGGTCATGAAATTTTTTTTGCATGTTTTTGAAGGTAAATCACGTTAACTGAAACTTTGATTTTGACAAAAAATGTGAATTTTGAAAAATTATAGCAATTTATTCGAAAAAAAATTATTAATACCTTTTTGGCCAGCACTACAGTACTTTTTTTTCGAATAAATTGTTATAATTTTTCAAAATTCACATTTTTTGTCAAAATCAAAGTTTCAGTTAACGTGATTTACCTTCAAAAACATGCAAAAAAAAATTTCATATCCGCACTTCACCTGAGAGCCAAGTAATCTCGAAAAAACCAATTATTCATACCTTTTTGGCCAGCACTGTAATTAAAGTACCTGGCCATAAAGGTATGAATATTATGGTTTTTTGACAATATAATACCTTCTTGGCGGGTACTGTAGATCGAAACCAAAAACCGAGAACTTGGATCATTTAGAGAAAACTTGAAAAGGAAGAGCTCATAAACTTTTTGACAAATAAAGTGCACGCAGTGTGGTAAACGACGGAGCTCGGAGCACAGGGAGCAAGATGGGAGATGGGAGCTCACACACACACACACACACACGAAAGAGCAATGTTCTCGGTGAACTCTCTTTTGGCTAACTTCGTTTGACATTCGATGCGTGTTCAAAAAACGGAAACGGGGTGCTGAAAAAGTGTGAAAAAATGTGCGATTCTCTGAGGTTCAAACTACTGGAGGAGGCACCGTGGAGCGCACTTTCATAGCCGAGAATTTCCAGCATTTTGAGGAGAAACTTGGGAGCTCTCGAAGCGATTACAGTAAGACATCGAGAGTCAGGAAAGGCAAAACCACCTTGACAGTAGCGCGGTACCGTAACCCATTTGTCGAATTTTTCAGATTGTATTTTCAGCAGTTTCAGCGCCAGTAATTGGATTGGCGAGAAGCGCTATAGTTTGAAAATTCTTCAATTTTCAGCGCATTTTTAATGGGAAACTGAGAAATCTAAATTAAAAAATTCTCCAAATAAACATAGGGTCATCATATTTTTTGAATTATTCCGTTTTAATTTAAGTTTTAAAAAAGATTTTATTATTGAAAAATAGTCGAATTTTGAGCAAATTTTATTAATAATAAATTAACTTCAGAAAAAAAAATGTTTGAAAGATAATATCTTTAAAAAATGCTGAAAAAAAATTCCAAAAAAAGATAGGTTCACCAAGAAAAAATATTGGTGAACCTATCTTTTTTTGGATTTTTTTTCAGCATTTTTGAAAATGAGCACGGCATTTCTAGAAGTGTAAATGCTCCGGCTCAGCTGACTTATTCATTTAGAAGAAAAAACTTAAAATAACGAAAAAAGAGCCGACCTTGACAGTAGCGCGGTACCGTAACCCATTTGTCAAATTTCTCAGATTGCTCTTTCAGCAGTTTCAGCGCCAATTGATTGAATTGGTGAGAAACAATATAATTTAGAATATTCCCAATTTTCATCGCATTTTCAAAATGGGAAACTGAGAATTCCAGAAGTCCTCCAAATAAACATAGGCTCACCCTTATTTTTTGAATTATCTCGCTTTAGGTAGAGTTTAAAAGAGGTTTGGCTACTGGAAAAAAGTCGCATTTTAAATTCTACATACATTTTAATGCAAATAAGTATATCGGCATTTATCTGGAAAAAAATGTTTTAAAAAATCCAAAAAAAGATAGGGTCACAAATATTTTTCTTATTTTTATAATTTTTTCCAGGTGAACCTATCTTTTTTTGGAATTTTTTTCAGCATTTTTTAAAGATATTATCTTTCAAACATTTTTTTTTCTAAAGTTAATTTATTATTATTAAAATTTGCACAAAATGCGATTCTTTTTCATTGATAAAATCTTTTTTAAACTTGAATAAAAACAAAATAATGTAAAAAATGTGAGTGACCCTATGTTTAATTGGAGAATTTTATTTAATAAATTTCTGTTTCCCATTAAAAATGCGCTGAAAATTTAAGAATTTCCAAGCTATATCGCTTTTTGCCAATTTAATTCTTTGCGCTGAAACTGCTGAAAACACAATCTGAAAATTTCGATAAATGGGTTACTGTACAGCGCTACTGTCAAGGTGGGCTCTTTTTCCGTTTATTTAAGCTCTTATTTCTAAATGAATAAATCAGCTGAGCCGGAGCATTTACACTTCTAGAAATACCGTGCTCATTTTCAAAAATGCTGAAAAAAATCCAAAAAAAAATAGGTTCGCCATTATTTTTTCTAGGTGAGCCTATCTTTTTTTGGAATTTTTTCAGCATTTTTCAAAGATATTATCTTTCAAACATTTTTTTTTCTAAAGTTAATTTATTATTATTGAAATTTGCACAAAATGCGATTCTTTTTCATTGATAAAATCTTTTTAAAACTTAAATTAAAACGGAATAATTCAAAAAATATGATGACCCTATGTTTATTTGGAGAATTTTTTAAATCCGATTTTTCAGTTTCCCATTAAAAAATGCGCTGAAAATTGAAACATTTTCAAGTTATATCGCTTCTTGCCAATTCAATCACTGGCGCTGAAACTGCTGAAAACACAATTTGAAAATTTCGACAAATCGGTTACGGTACAGCGCTACTGTCAAGGTGGGCTCTTTTTCCGTTATTTTAAGCTCTTACTTCTAAATGAATAAATCAGCTGAGCCGGAGCATTTACACTTCTAGAAATAGCTCATTTTCAGTGGCAATCTATAATAGAAATGAGCCAGAAGAGCTCCGGAAAACTGTAAAGAATGGAATAGAAGCATGGCGGCAACTCGAATCCAGAGAGCAATCTAGAAATGAGAAGGAATGCGAATCGAGATAAAGATGCGACGATTGTTCGGATTCCAGGGCTCTCTTTTTCTCTTCTTCGCTTCTCACGCTCTTTATTTATTTGTTTGCTCTCATTTCTGCTCTCCGCAACCCCCCCCCCCCCTGATATCAAAAACAGAGAGGAGAATAACGCGCGAGCGCGCGCACGAGAAAACAAAAACAAAAAGTGACGGGGGGGGGAGATGGAAGAAGAGCACGAAGCCAGTTTTCATCTGTAAATGAGCCCGGGGGGGGGGCCTCTTGAAAGTACGGTAAGAGGGCGCGTGGAAAACGAGACGCGGCGCCCTTTCTGAAAAGCGAAAAGTGCACAGAAAGGAGAAGAGAGAACGGAAATTGAATGACGCGCGCTTTCCCGCCGTGCCGTTTGACGTTTCCATGAAATGGCTGAAACCGATGAGAAGCGGATTATCGCTTCATTAAAATGAGAGATTAGGAGTGGCGTGGGTTGCTCAGCGAGCCGGCGAAACATCGGAAACGACGCCGGTTTCAAGATGCTCCGATGATCACAGAGTTTGGAGGGATCACTGAAAACGACGGCTACCAGAGAAGGGCGGAATTCCGGATTCCGTATTCCGGGTTCCGCCGTTTTTTTTTCATTCCGACTAAAAATTTTGGCTCCATATCGGTACTCGAAAAATATTTATGCTCGAAAACTACAGAGTGGACAACAGAGAAGGGCGGAATTCCGCATTCCGCCGTTTTTTTCATTCCGTCTTCCGGATTCCAGATTCCGTGAAAAAAACATTTCCGTTTTCCGTTTTCCGGATTTCGAATTCCCAAAATCCAATTCCGCCCTACTATGTAGAGAAGGGCGGAATTCCGGATTCCGCATTCCGCATTCCGGGTTTCGTATTCCGGATTCCAGATTCCGTGAAAAAAATGTTTTTCCGTTTTCCGTTTTCCGAATTCCGAGTTCCCAAAATCCAATTCCGCCCTAAAATTTCGGAAATTCTAGAAGTTCCAGATAAATTCAAAAAATTCCAGAAAATTCCAGAAAATTTTAGAAAATTTCAAAAAATTTCAGAAAATTCCAAAAAATTTCAGAAAATTCCAGAAAATTCCAAAAATTCCAGCAATTCCAGAAAATTCCAGAAAATTTTAGAATATTCCAGAAAATTCCAGATAATTTCAAAAAATTTTAGAAAATTCCAGTTTTTTTTCCGTTTCCGGATTCCGCGATATGGCGTTTTTATCAGAGAAGGACGGATTCCGGATTCCTTATTCCGCCGTTTTTTACATTCCGTATTCCGGATTCCGGATTCCGAGCTCCCAAAATCCGATTCCGCCCAACTCTGGAGGGGACCGCCCGCCGTCCATCACAGATATTCGCTAATTGTGTGCTCTCAATTTGAGCACACATCTGCTCTGCTCATTTGCCAAGAGACATTCACCCCATTTGGGATAGAGAGCGAACGATGGATGGCTCGATGACAGTTGTGGGGGGGGGGGTGGGGGGGGGTCTCAACTAGATAAGGAGCAAACGGGTAAAGCTCCGTTTGAGCAAGACGAAAAGACGAATTTCAGACTCAACTCATCTGGAGAGCTTGAAAAGCATTTTGACTGAAAATGCACAGCGTTATCAGTGAAAAAAAATGGTAAATGAGCAGCTTTTTTTCATAGTTTCAGCCAATGCGTTTTTCGAAAAATTTCCGAAAAATTTTCGAACAATTTTTCTCATTGATTTCTCGAGAATTTTTCGAGAACTTTCGAAAATACTCGAAAAAAAAATTTCGATAAAAAATAATAATAAACTAGTTCGAACGACACTCCGAAATGACGCAATGCGCGTTGTTTACCGTAATTCCATTCAAATCATTTTTCGCGATTTCTCGAAAAATTATTTCGGAAATTTCTCGAGAATTCGCGAAAAATGATTTGAATGGAAATACGATAAACAACGCGCTTTGCGTTATTTCGGAGTGTCGTTCGAACTACTTTATTATTATTCTTTATCAAAATTTTTTTTCGAGAAATGCTGGTTTCAGCCTTGATTTTCAATTTCCCATCTATTTTTTACATAATTCTTCCAGAAAACCCGTTTTCGAGAAGGCTCTTTTAAGAAAAAAAGGGCTATTGCACTTGCTCAACGTTGGCTATCGATTTTTCAGCATTTCGCTTTAAAATTGATTTCCAGAAGTTGATTTTCAGAGATTTCAAAGGAAAACTTGGAAAACGACGATTCATAGTCATTTTCAGACCAAAAAAACCTCTGAAAATCGTAAATTCCTGCTCAAATTTGCTGCTCAATTTGCTCTTCAAAATTGCGGGGGAAACCGGAAGCAAAAAGTTTGTAAAAACGCTGAAATTCAGTCAAAAAAAAGCGGTCTAGTGCAAGCTTTCAGAATTTTCATCGGCTCGCGGGAGTTCCACTTCTGATGCGCACTACAGTATGAAAAACCCGCTGTGCTTTCTCTGGAAGGCTGCTTCCAGAGAATTGCTGGAATATTGTACTACTTCAGGTCGGGACCGGACCGGACCGGAAAAGTGAATTGGTGCCAGTCAAGCTGGAGAGTGGTGAGGGGGGGGGGGTGAATAAATTAAACAGATGATGAGTCATTTCCTATTTTATTCCTGTCACGCTGCCTTCTATCGCTCCCTTCTGAATTTCAAGCAATTGATTCTATTCTGCAGGCGCTGGCCATAAAGAATGCGCGCGTGCGTTTTTTTTTTTGAGATAACTTTGCTGAAACTGCTCCGATTGGTCTGAATTTTTTTGACAATGTTAAACCTGGCCTGGAAAACGTATTCTGTAAGTTTCAGCTCGTAAATATAGTTATTTTGGAAGATATCCCAAAAACAAACCCACACGCGCATTCTTTATGGCCAGGACTGTAGCAATTGATTCGTAAAAAAATCCGCTTTTTTGAAATTTTTAAAACGTCTTGAACAGACAAACAGAAACTATTCGCTTGATAATAAATAGATTTTTGCTTATTTTCAGAAAAAAATCATTCAATTTTAAGTTATTACACCGTCATGAATTCGGCGCTATATTTATGCCCCATCATGTAGTTATAAATTAATATTTTTCAGCGCTTTTTTCTGAAAAATTGGTTTAAAAAACCCTTCAATTTTAATATTTCAAGCTTTTTAATTGGGCATTTGACTTTGAAATCGTCTTATTTGGCTCATAGAGCTCTACAGTCAACGTCTTATACAGTATTGGCCATAAAGAATGCGCGCTTGCTTTTTCTTTTTAGGTAACTTTGCTGAAACTGCTCCGATTGGTCTGAATTTTTTTGACAATGTTAATCCTGGCCGGAGTAATGTATTCAGCAAGTTGCAGGTCGTGAATATACATATTTTGAAAGTTATCCCAAAAAACACTCACGCGCGCATTCTTTATGGCCAGTACTGAAGCAATGGATTCTATTCTACAGTACTGGTCATAAAGACTGCGCGCGCTGGCTTTTTTTTCGCGATAACTTTGCTGAAACTGTTCCGATTAGTCTGAATTTTTTTGGCAGTGTTAAACCTAACGTATTCAGTAAGTTTCAGCTTGTAAAAATAGATAATATATTAAAAAAAACACTCACGCGCGCATTCTTTATGGCCAGCAAGCACTGTAGCAATTGATTCGTGAAAAATGCACTTTTTTGAAACTTTTAAAGCGTCAATATTCC
The DNA here is from genome assembly GCA_003052745.1 of Caenorhabditis inopinata. Taxonomy (NCBI): domain Eukaryota; kingdom Metazoa; phylum Nematoda; class Chromadorea; order Rhabditida; family Rhabditidae; genus Caenorhabditis; species Caenorhabditis inopinata. The sequence continues at coordinate 2,940,560 of AP018152.1, read as the reverse complement.
AGTTTACTGGAGGGCAACGCAACCAGAGACGGGACGTCACGAGCCACCAAGAATCGTTGAAGGCGTATGGCCTAGCATTAAACAATTTGGAGAGCTCACAGAGCTCCCGGAGCTCACGGAGCTTATTCTCCAAGTTTCGAAAGTTTCGATTTGACTGATTAAAGACAAGCGAAGAGGCTGGAAATCCGCTTCTATTCGGGGATAGCCTTCTATAAGAGGTTTACAGGAAGTCTTATCCAGTAGTATACTTGGAAAGGAATGGAAAGGAAAAAGGCTTTCTTGACGAGCTTTGATCTTGATCTTTGATTGATCTTTGATCAATTGTACAATGAAAACGAAGAAAAATGGAGAAAAAATTCAAAATTTAGGTGTTCCGCAGTACACAACTACAGTAGGATTTTCACAACAAAATATCTATTTTCAGCAAAGTTATCTCAAAAAAAAAATGCGAGCGCGCATTCTTTATGGCCAGTACTTTAAGAATCAATTGCTGCAGTACTGGCCATAAAGAATGCGCGCTTGCGTTTTTTTTTTGAGATAACTTTGCTGAAACTGGTCCGATTGGTCTGAATTTTTTTGACAATGTTAAGCCTGGTCTGAGTAACGTATTCAGCAAGTTGCAGCTTGTGAATATTGATATTCTGGAAGTTATCCCAAAAAATACCCACGCGCGCATTCTTTATGGCCAGTACTGTACCTTAATGTTCCGGGCAGCGCCTCCAGTTTTCCGACATCATGCTGACATGGCTTGCAATTCTGCATCTTTCCCACAGATTCCCCAAATTTCGGAAGAATCTGCGTCGCCGTCGTCATCGGAGAAAGTTGAGCTCGGTTCACAGGTGCTGGCCATAAAGAATGCGCGCTGGCGTTTTTTTTTTTTGGAATAACTTTGCTGAAACTGCTCCGATTGGTCTACATTTTTTTGACAGTGTTAAACCTGGTCTGCGTCAGGTATTCAGTGAGTTTCAGCTCGTGAATATAAATATTTTGAAAGTTATCCCAAAAAACATTCAAGCGCGCATTCTTTATGGCCAGTACTGTAGAAATTAATTCCGGAAAAAATGCACATTTTTGAAACTTTTCAAACGTCTTGAACAGACAAACAAAAACTATTTGCTTAATAATTAATAGATTTTTGCTTATTTTCAGAAAAAAATCATTCGATTTTAAGTTATTACACCGTCTCGAATGCGGCGCTATATTTATTCCCCACCCTGTAGTTTTAAATCAATATTTTTCAGCGTTTTTTTCTGAAAAAATTGTTTTAAAAAATCCTTTAATTTTAATATTTCTAGCTTTTTAATTGGGCATTTGACTGTGAAATCGTCTTAGTTGGCTCATAGAGCTCTACAGTCAACGTCTTATACAGTGCTGGCCATAAAGAATGCGCGCCGGCGTGTTTTTTAAGATAACTTTGCTGAAACTGCTCCGATTGGCCTGAAGTTTTTTGGTAGTGTTAAAACTGGCCTGAAAAACGTATTCTGTAAGTTGCAGCTTGTAAATATGGGTATTTTGAAAGTTATACCAAAAAACACCCCGCGCGCATTCTTTATGGCCAGTACTGTAGCAATTGATTCGGGAAAAAATGCGCTTTTTTGAAATTTTTAAAACGTTTTGAACTGACAAACAGAAACTATTCGCTTGATAATAAATAGATTTTTGCTTATTTTCAGAAAAAAAAACAGAAAAAAGCTAATTCCAGAAGAAAAGCAGACCGTAAGAGTTGAAAAAAATCAGGAGCAACACTGAAAATGCTCTGGAAAAGTATGAATGGAGAAGAAGCATCATTTTCACTCGCAAGAGGCGACAAATCGAAAGAGAGAGAAACACAATGTCGTGGCCAGAAAAGGGCTCTTCTTCTCCTTCTCCGTCTCCGTCTTCTCCATTTTCGAAGGGCGACAAGAAATGCGAGAATCTGTTGGCGATTCTGAAGAAGCAAAGAGAAGAGGGAAAAGAGCACAAGACGAGTAGTGGAGCATGAAGATGGAGCACAAGAAACAGCAAATGCTAATTACGAGTACTCTCATCTCTCTTTCTCTCTATCTCTCTTATTACTAGAGAAAAAACGCTGGAAAGATTTTCAGCCATTTTCTTCAAATTCCAGCTCTCCTTTGAAGAATTGCAGCGCATTTTCCTAGCTTACTGTAGCTTTTTGAAGTTCCGAGCTCGCTGAAAATGAGCTGGAAATGTGCAGAGTACTGCTCTTCAAGCAGCCGGCTCCCAGTTTCCGGGCTGAAAGCTCTGTTTCCCCCCATCTGAGCTCTTCCAGAAATACTCGCGGACTGTGACAGGCAGAGTAGGGCGGAATTGGATTTTGGGAACTCGGAATCCGGAATCCGGAAAACGGAAAAAAAAGTTTTTCACGGAATCTGGAATCCGGAATACGGAATGTAAAAAACGGCGGAATCCGAAATGCGGAATCCGGAATCCGGAATTTTAACCATTAATTTTTGCGGGAGATCAAAAAAGTATACTTTTCACAACAATTGAAAATAAAGTAATAAAACCTATAGTTGGGCGGAATTGGATTTTGGGAGCTCGGAATCCGGAATCCGGAGAACGGAAAAAAATGTTTTCACGGAATCCGGAAAACGGAAAAAAAAGTTTTCACGGAATCCGGAAAACGGAAAAATATTTTTTCACGGAATCTGGAATCCGGAAAACGGAATGTAAAAAACGGCGGAATCCGGAATGCGGAATGCGGAATTCGGAATTCCGCCCTTCTCTGGTGACAGGCCTCCGAGCACTCTGTGAATGCTGGGCGCCGTGCTGGAAATTCTGCTGGAAAAAAAGCGAATCTCAGAGATACAACGAAAACAAAAAGCCGTCTTTAAGTTCGTCTTGCATTCGTCTTAGTCTACCTCTGCGTCAGACGAATTCAAGACGAAGACGAAGACGAGAATTTGAGAATTTCTGAAATTTTTATGTTTTTTTTTTAGAAAAACGAAAGGGAAGCTCCATTTTCCAGAGCTGGCACATTTCCAGCTCCGTGAAGAGCCCTGGCTGAAAACGAAAAGTGCTTCTTTCAGCATTTTTGAAAGAGGAAGCACACTGAAATCGTTGTCGCCGATTCGCAACTACTCTCAATGGGGCGCAATTGCATCTCTCTTTCTCGAAATTGCATGCAATTGCGCTCCACTGAACGCATTGCTCCAGCTGTGGCACAGTTTCGAAATGGCCTCGTTGAACCACCTGGGAACTCGGAATCCGGAAAACGGAAAACGGAAAAAAAATTTTTTCACGGAATGAAAAATACGGCGGAATCCGGAATGCAGAATGCGGAATCCGGAATTCCGCCCTTCTCTGATAAAAACACCATATCGCGGAATCCGGAATCCGGAAAACGGAAAAAACATTCTTTCACGGAATCTGGAATTCGGAAAACGGAAAAAAATGTTTTTCACGGAATTTGGAATCCGGAAAACGGAATGAAAAAAACAGCGGAATCCGGAATTCCGCCCTTCTCTGATGGTGGCCGTGGACTAGAAAACAACAGAAATAGCCAGCCACTAGATATTAAACAATTCTCAGGGCTCTTTGAGCTCTTTCCCATCGGTTTCTGTGTGGCCTCCGAATGCAAATTCAAGTTCGAATGCAAATTCCGGAATGCGGAATGCGGAATCCGGAATTCCGCCCTTATCTGATAAAAACACCATATCACGGAATACGGAATGCGGAAAACGGAAAAAACTTTTTCACGGAATCTGGAATACGGAAAATGGAAAATTTTTTTTCACAGAATCTGAAATTCGGAAAACGGAATGAAAAAAACGGTGGAATCCGGAATTCCGCCCTTCTCTGATGGTGGCCGTGGACTAGAAAACAACAAAAATAGCCTGCCACTAGATATTAAACAATTCTCAGGGCTCTTTGAGCTCTTTCCCATCGGTTTCTGTGTGGCCTCTGAATGCAAATTCAAGTTCGAATACAAATTCCGGAATGCGTTATGCGGAATCCGGAATTCCGCCCTTTTCTGATAAAAACACCATATCGCGGAATTCGGAATGCGGAAAACTGAAAAAAAAATTTTTCGCGGAATCTGGAATTAGGAAGACGGAATGAAAAAAACGGCGGAATTCGGGATTCCGCCCTTCTCTGGTGGTGGCCGTGGACTAGAAAACTACAGAAATAGCCAGCCACCGGCCATTTAACGATTATCGGGGCTTTTTGAGCTCTTTCCCGTCGGTTTCTGTGTGGCCTCCGAATGCAAATTCCGGAATGCGGAATTCCGCCCTTCTCTGGTGGTGGCCGTGGACTAGAAAACAACAAAAATAGCCAGCCACCAGCCATTTAACTTTTTTAAAGCTCTTTTTGCTGAAAAATCATTTCAAGGAAGAAATTTTCGTTTTTTAAACTTTGAAATGCGCGAAAATCATTTCCAACTGAGAAATTGTCGATGGATAAGAAAAAAAGATGCATATATAAGTATAATTGTGACAGAAAAAAGAGCGGGACGTGCCGAACGCGTCCATTTTATTGCAAAAAAAAAAGAAGAAAGCGAATGAAGACAGACGAGTGAAAAAGAGAGGTTATGAATCGGCAATGCGTGTTTCCTCTTCTCCCCCCCCCCCTTTTTTGCGTTCTTTTCGGAAGAAAAAGATGCGCGGAGCCTTTGAGCCAACTTTGAGCCAACTTTGAGCCCCTGTGTAGCAAATGGTTGTCTACATGTCTTAAAGTATACAGAAGCATTGGAAAGCGGCCAATCTCTGAAATTGTTTGGCTGAAATTTCAAGGGCAGACTTCTCTGCAGAGTTAGATTTTGGGGAACTCGGAATCCGGAAAACGGAAAACGGAAAAAAAATGTTTTCACGGAATCTGGAATCCGGAAGATGGAATGAAAAAAAAAACGGCGGAATCCGGAATTCCGCCCTTCTCTGCAGAGTCAGATTTTGGAGAACTCGGAATCCGGAAAACGGGAAAAAATTTTTTCACGGAATCTGGAATCCGGAAGACGAAATGAAAAAAACGACGAAATTCGGAATGCGGAAAGCGCTCTGCAGAGTAGAGCGGAATTGGATTTTGGGAACTCGGAATCCGGAAAACGGAAAACGGAAAAAAAAATGTTTTCACGGAATCTGGAATCCGGAAGATGGAATGAAAAAAAAAACGACGGAATCCGGAATTCCGCCCTTCTCTGATGACTAGCGGTCCTTTGAAGCTCGATTAGGCCATGGTTTCGTATCCACATAAAGATACGCCACCCATCTGAATTTCAGAAAAATCTGGAATTCATCGATTTCGGCAAAACGAAAAACTATTTTCTGTAAAATTTATGGGTCTTACAACGAAAACAAACTCAATAAGAATACGTGAAAAAAAAATTTTTTTTTTCGGGTTTTTTTTCAATCCACATAATGATACGCCACCCTTCTTTTTCAACTAATTATTTTCTTTTTTTTTTTTGAAATGTTTCAATTAAAATTGGATTTTGTGGAATTTCAAGAAATTCTACAGTTTTGTGCTTTAGAAAACCATAGTGAAAATAGTAAAGGCTCCTAGGCCACGTCGCCCAAATCAAGTGTTCTCATATTCACATAAAGATACGCCACCCATCTGAATTTCAGAAAAATCGGGAAAAATCATCGATTGCGGCAAAACGAAAAACTCTTTTTTGATAATATTTATGGGTCTTACAACGAAAACAAACTCAATAAGAATACGTGAAAAAAAAATTTTTTTTTTCGGGTTTTTTTTTCAATCCACATAATGATACGCCACCCTTTATTTTTCAGTATATTTTCTTATTTTTTTTTGCAATTCTTTAATTAAAATTGGATTTTCTAGAATTTGATCAAATTCTACAGTTTTGTGCTTTAGAAAATCATAGATCAATAGTGAAAATAGTGAAATCAATGCAAAAATTGCTCAGCGATGCTCCAAAATGATTTTGAGGCAGTTTCTCTGAAATTCGGAAAGAACTTATGGTTTTTGGAGGATAATATTGAAGAATAAGAATTTTGAAATAGAAAAAAAAATGCAAAAATCACCAATAATTTCCGGAAAATATAGAAAAATTGCGCATTTCTTAGTGGCTGGCGTATCATTATGTGGTTTTTTTTATTTTTCGAAAAAAAAAACGAATTTTCCGTTTTTAATTTCCATTTTTCTCAAGTTTTCGGTTGCTAACTTGAAGATAATGTCACTTTATTCAAGTTTTCAAAAAGCTCAAAATTTCAGAAATTGCTCATTTTCTAATTTTTCGAAATTTCAGCCCGTTGGCGTATCTTTATGTGGAGCTTGCTTTGCTTATATAAAAAAACGTGAGAAGTTGCCAAACGACTCAGATTCATCGAATCCAAAATAGAAGACATAAAACGGATGTTTTGTAATCGAACACTCTTATTTTTTAGTGGAGCTGCCGCTTTCAGCACTAGGCCACGCCCCCCCCCCCAACCCGCCGCCACTTTCAATCATCTCCAATCCACTAGAGCACCAGGAGCACAGCAAAATAGTGGGGGGGGGGGTCCGCCGCGGAGTGGGGCGGAAGAAGGCAAATATTCGGCTAAAAAGTTTAGTTCCGCCTATTTTCCTCTCAATTTACTTCAGATTTTGAGACTGCAATACGGAAGGTGGGTGTCGTCGGCTCGCTGGCTTGCTAGGGGAGGCTCGGAGCCCGGAATGAGCCCGGAGCCCGGAATGAAACGGTAAAACACTCTCAGCAATTTCAGCTAAGCGAGCTTAGGTAACTTATAAAGGCTACAGCCAGCCAGCGTCTTTTTTTGGGAATTCTGAATCCGGAAAACGGAAATCGGAAAAAAATGTTTCACGGAATCTGGAATACGGAAGTCGGAATGAAAAAAACGGCGGAATCCGGAAATCCGCGCTTCTCTGCAGAGTAGGGCGAAATTAAATTTTGGGAATTCGGAATCCGGAAAACGGAAATCGGAAAAAAATGTTTCACGGAATCTGGAATTCGGAAGTCGGAATGAAAAAAACGGCGGAATCCGGAATTCCGCCCTTTTCTGCAAAGTAGGGTGAAATTAGATTTTGGGTACTCGGAATCCGGAAAACGGAAAACGGAAAAAAAATTTTCACAGAATCTGGAATCCGGAATTCCGCCCTTCTCTGCAGAGTAGAGCGGAATTAGATTTTGGGAACTCGGAATCCGGAAAACGGAAAACGGAAAAAAATTTTATCACGGAATCTGGAATCCGGAATCCTAAATTCCGCAAACTGAAATTCTCTCAATTTCAGCTTCAGTTTTCTGAAAACTGGGACGCAATGAATCTACGACGAAATAATCGCATCGTTGAGAATTCGAAGAAGCAGCAGAGCACAACAATGATGAGGAAGCAGGCGGTGTGAAAGAGCCGGCGGACGCGCAGGCTCCCCCCCCCCCCACCCCACCCCACCCTGCCTACCCTCCGGAAGTGGACGGCGAAGACGATGGCGAAAAAGGAAAACAACGAAGACGACGGCGAAGACGTTAAGAAGCGGAAGGCACCCGAACGACAACAACGATAACGAGGCCGGGCACCACTGACCGTCCAACGTCTCTCCGTGGTTTTTTGAATTTCGGAATCACCCCCCACGATTCCAGAATCACCCCACGATTTCAGAATCACCCCCCACGATTTCAGAATCACCCCCCACAATTTCAGAATCACCCCCCACGATTCCAGAATCACCCCCACAATTTCAGAATCACCCCCCACGATTTCAGAATCATCCCCCACGATTTCAGAATCACCCCCCACGATTTCAGAATCACTCCCACGATATCAGAATCACCCCCCACGATTTCAGAATCACCCCCCACGATTTCAGAATCACCCCCCACGATTTCAGAATCACCCCCCACGATTCCAGAATCACTCCCGACGATTTCAGAATCACCCCCCACAATTTCAGAATCACTCCCCACGATTTCAGAATCATCCCCCACAATTCCAGAATCACCCCCCACAATTCCAGAATCACTCCCGACGATTTCAGAATCACCCCCCACGATTTCAGAATCACCCCCCACAGTTTCAGAATCACTCCTAACGAATTCAGAATCACCCCCCACGATTTCAGAATCACCCCCCACAATTCCAAAATCACTCCTAACGATTTCAGAATCACCCTCCACAATTCCAAAATCACTCCTAACAAATTCAGAATCATCCCCCACGATTTCAGAATCACCCCCCACAATTCCAAAATCACTCCTAACGAATTCAGAATCATCCCCCACGATTTTAGAATCGCCCCCCACGATTTTAGAATCACAACTAACGACTCCAGAATTACAACTAACGACTCCAGAATCACCCCCCACGATTTTAAAATCACCCCCACGATTCCAGAATCACTCCCCACGATTTCAGAATCACCCCCCACAATTTCAGAATCACTCCCCACGATTTCAGAATCACTCCCCGCGATTTCAGAATCACCCCCCACGATTTCAGAATCACTCCTCACGATTTCAGAATCACCCCCCACAATTTCAAAATCACCCCCCACGATTCGTTTCGACGTGATTTTTGGATGAATAAAGTAAAAAAAGTACTCATCACACTCATCAAAGGGGGGGGGGGGGAAACAAAACGAAAATCGCAAAGGAGCAATCAGAATGCTCTTTTTAAAAAGAAATCGTTGGATTTTAAGAGAAAGAGCAAAGAGAAAAGACGTCTGTAACGCCGACACGCTTCCCGACGGCTGAAAAAGTGTGAGCCATCTGGAGACAGGAGGAAGGCTGAAAATAACGGTGCAGACGCAACTCATATCGGTGTTTTGATAAAGTGTTATAGTAATTTGATAAGAGCTCGTGGAGCAGCAGCAGACAACAAACATGACGCACGTACGCACGCGTCTCCTCCTTCTTTCCAACTGACCTCATAGAAAATGGAGCGCTTTCTGGAAGTGGTCAGTTGCGACGAGCTGCAGCACGAGTTCGACGAGCACGATGTCGGAGAGAGTGGCGGTGGCGGCGAGCTCAACCTTTTCAGCTTTCTCTGCAAAATTCCCTATGGATTTCAGAATCGGAGTTCGGCGTTCATTGGGCTTCTCAAGCAGTGAGATAATACTAAAAAAAAACTAAAAAGTCAAAGTTCCCACCATTATTTTTGTTTTCCACTTCAAAGAAAACCGAGAGAAAGAGAACCCGACCTATATATATATATATACGTTTTCTGACACCACTAAAAAGCGTCTGACAGGCTGGCTGGTGCTCTTCGAGCATCATCAGCTTATTCAATTCATATCGAATGGCGCGTGTCTCACTTTGTATTCTGAAGGCCTCGACGTCGTCGATGAAGATGACGAAGAAGAAGAAGCGGATGAGAAGGACGGCGAAACACGCGTTGTCACAATGTGTGTCGAGCAATTTTGAACTTCTGCAAAATGGAAAATGGAGAGAACATGAGAGGAGAGCCGGATGAAAAGCAGCAAGTTTTTTGGAGAACAACGGCTCACAAACGATTTTGTTTCGCCCCGTTGTCGCCCGGCCGCCTACACTACATGGGGCCCAATAAAAAGACGAAGGAACCTTTTAAAATACGTTTCAACAGTACTGGCCATAAAGAATGCGCGAGCGGTTGTTTTTGGGATAACTTCCAAAATATTCATATTCACAAGCTGCAATTCACTGAATACGTTACTCAGTATAGTTTTAACACTGTCAGAAAAATTCAGACCAATCGGAGCAGTTTCAGCAAGGTTATTTCAAAAAAACGCCAGCACGCATTCTTTATGGCCAGTACTGTATAAGACGTTGACTGTAGAGCTCTATGAGCCAACTAAGACGATTTCAAAGTTAAATGCCCAATTAAAGAGCTAGAAATAGTGAAATTAAAGGGTTTTCAAACAATTTTTCAGAAAAAAAACGCTGAAAATATTGATTTAAAACTACAGGGTGGGGAATAAATATAGCGCCGCATTTGAGACGGTGTAATAACTTAAAATCGAATGATTTTTTTCTGAAAATAGACAAAAATCTATTTATTATTAAGCAAATAGTTTCTGTTTGTCTGTTCAAAACGTTTTAAAAGTTTCAAAAAAGCGCATTTTTTCCGGAATAAATTGCTACAGTACTGGCCATAAAGAATGCGCGTTTGTGTTTTTAGAGATAACTTCCAAAATTTCAATATTTACGAGCTGCAACTTACTGAATACGTTATTTAGGCCAGGCTTAACATTGTCAAAAAAATTCAGACCAATCGGAGCAGTTTCAGCAAAGTTATCTCCAAAAAAAAAACGCAAGCGCGCATTCTTTATGGCCAGTTTTGTATATAACAAATCTACCCCCCCCCCCCTCCACCCCAGCATCGACGCGGAAGGAAAGGTCGAAGCCGAATGGGATTCATGAGTCTCTCGAGAGTTTTTTTAAACAGAGTTCTTCTCTCGGCGCGCGGCTCGCAATGCATGTTTTTGAGAAGATATAGTGAGAGAAGACACAAGGCCGTACTTTTTGAGTGATGGCCACTTCTGGATTTTGGTGCCAACAAACGTTTCCCACGGTTTTCCCATTGGACCGCACCTACTGGAAAACAACACGATTGAGACGAATGAATGGCTCTGCGGACGCTGGAAAGTGCTTGATTTTCAGAGACAACGTGAAAATCGCGCATTTCCAGCGATTCCTCTGGAGAGCATTCTCTCTGTTGTCTTGTCTTTTCTGGAATTCTGGAAGATGAGAGCTCCATTCTTCTGCAATTTGATTCACCGTGCTCCCACCACCAATATCTAGAAGTGGCTCGCCGAGCTGCGCGCTGCGATATGCGATTGCTGCCGTCTTCAGAATCTCTTCAGAATCTCTTCAGAATCGCTTGCGTACCCAGTCGTCCCTGAGGCGTCGGGAGGAGAACGAACAACCCAACTTTCTCCTCTCCCCTACTATTTCTGTCGGGCTATCAGTGCTTCTGATCCTCCGTCTAATACTCTTATGTTATTACCCTAACCCCCCCCCACCCCCTCTCCCCAGTAGGTAAACAACAACAACAAGAGCATCTCGCTGGTGTGTCACTGACGCGTCAACACAACAAAGCATCCAGTAATCCGGTGTTCTTAGAAAGAGACACCATAATGCATATAACTAGGGTGTGTGTGTGTTCCGAGAAACGACGCGCTCTAAGCCGTCTCATCAGAACCGGGAGTTTCGCAAAATTTCGAAGCCGTGCACCCCCTTCAGAGAAAACCGGCGGCAAGTCGGGTTCTGAAACGTCCCATTGCGAAACGTCCGGTTTCTTGATGACCATCAGTGTGTCGTTTCGAAAAATTATTTCTTGAAAGTGCGATTTTCGAAAATTTTTCGAACATTTCTCGAGAAATTCTCGAAAAAATGATTTGAATGGAAATACGATAAACACCGAGCTTTGCGTTATTTCGGAGTGTCGTTCGAACTAGTTTATTATTATTTTTTATCGAAATGTTTTTTTTTGAGAATTTTCGAAAATTGCAAAAAAATTATCGAGAAATTTTTCTCGTTGATTTCTCGAGAATTTTCGGAGAATTTTCGAGAATTTTCGAGAATTTCTCGAAAAATTTCTCGAAAAATTTCTCGAGAAATCGCGAAAAATGATTTGAATGGAAATACGATAAACATCGCGCTTTGCGTTATTTAGGAGTGTCGTTCGAACTAGTTTATTATTATTTTTTATCGAAATGTTCTTTTTTTTGAGAATTTTCGAAATTTTTCGAGAATTTCTCAAAAAATTTTTCGGAAATTTCTCGAAAAATCCTCGAGAAATTTTTCTCGTTGATTTTTCGGAAGACGAAAAGACGAATTTCAGACTCAACTCATCTGGAGAGCTTGAAAAACATTTTGAGCAAAAGTGCACCGTTTTCAGTGAAAAAAATGGTAAATGAGCAGCTTTTTCTCATAGTTTCAGCCAATGCGTTTTTCGAAAAATTTCCGAAAATTTTCCGAAAAATTTTCGAGAAATTTTTCTCATTGATGTCTCGAGAATTTTTCGAGAATTTTCGAAATTTCTCGAAAAATTCCCGAAGAATTTCTCGAGAAATCGCTAAAAATGATTTGAATGGAAATACGATAAACAACGCGCTTTGCGTTATTTCGGAGTGTCGTTCGAACTAGTTTATTATTTTTTTTTTATCGAACTTTTTTTTTTCGAGAATTTTCGAAAATTGCAAAAAAAATTATCGAGAAATTTTTCTCGTTGATCTCTCGAGAATTTTCGGAGAATTTTCGAGAATTTCTCGAGTATTTTTCGGAAGACGAAAAGACGAATTTCAGACTCAACTCATCTGGAGAGCTTGAAAAGAATTTTGACTTTTTGAGCAAAAATGCACCGTTTTCAGTGAAAAAAAATGGTGAATGAGAAGTTTTTTCTCATAGTTTCAGCCAATGCGTTTTTCGAAAAATTTCCGAAAAATTTTCGAGAAATTTTTCTCATTGAATTCTCGAGAATTTTCGAACGTTTTCGAAAATTTTTTCGGAAATTTCTCGAAAAATTTCTCGAGAAATCTCGAAAAATGATTTGAATGGAAATACGATAAACACCGCGCTTTGCGTTATTTCGGAGTGTCGTTCGAACTACTTCATTATTATTTTTTATCGAAATGTTCTTTTTTCGAGAATTTTCGAAATTTTTCGAGAATTTCTCAAAAAATTTTTCGGAAATTTCTCGAAAAATCCTCGAGAAATTTTTCTCGTTGATTTTTCGGAAGACGAAAAGACGAATTTCAGACTCAACTCATCTGGAGAGCTTGAAAAGCATTTTGAGCAAAAATGCACCGTTTTCAGTGAAAAAAAATGGTGAATGAGAAGTTTTTTTTCATAGTTTCAGCCAATGCGTTTTTCGAAAAATTTCCGAAAAATTTTCGAGAAATTTTTCTCATTGAATTCTCGAGAATTTTCGAACGTTTTCGAAAATTTTTTCGGAAATTTCTCGAAAAATTTCTCGAGAAATCTCGAAAAATGATTTGAATGGAAATACGATAAACACCGCGCTTTGCGTTATTTCGGAGTGTCGTTCGAACTAGTTTATTATTATTTTTTATCGAGATGTTCTTTTTTTTTCGAGAATTTTCGAAATGAAATTTTTCTCGTTGATTTTACGGAAATTTTTCGAAAAATTCTCGAAAAATTTTTCGAGAATTTTTCGATTTTTTTCGAGAATTTTTCGAAATGCTTTCGAAAATAATCGATTTTTTTAAGGAAAATTGAATGATTTCAAGCCACAAGGCTTTTCAATGGATTGAAATCTATTTTCAGCCAATTTCATAATTTCAAATTTGCTCTCTGCAATGAGCAACTCACTGCATTTCTTCAGGTCTTGCAGTCCGTGGAACGTCGCCGATTTCTTCGGCGCACTCTTCGATTTGTGCAGCGACGCGACACTCGACTTCTTCTTCGCCACCTCGTCGCCATTATCATCAATCAGACGTGCGTTCTCGCGTGGCTCCTCTCGAATCGTTCCGAGAAATTCGGTCTGAAAATGTAAGATTTGGGAAACGAGTTTCAGAGAGCACTCTTCAATTCTAGATTTCCAGACGACTATTATCACCGTAAAAAAGTTCCGACATTTTTTCGAGCCCGCGAAACTCTGGATTTGAATTTAGAGGCTCCGCCCATTTCATCATCAGAGCGCATTTGCTATGCGCGATTTATTTTTATCAGAAGAAACGAAAAAAAAAAATAAATGACGCAAATTGATATATTTAAACAAAAAAATTCACGATTAATACAATTTCGTTCTTTTAATCCAGTTTAATTCTGAAAATTCAGAAGAAAAAATAAAAATTCAAAAAATATATCGCGCATAGCAAATGCGCTCTGATGATGAAATGGGCGGAGCCTCTAAATTCAAATCCCGATGTTCGCGGGCTCGAAAAAATGTCTGAACTTTTTTACGGCGATAAAATATGTAAATGCAAATTGACTTTCAGTGAGACAGACTCAAATTTCGCAAATTATGGAGTAAAGTAGGCGGAGCCGAGCCTGTTATCATAGAGCACATCGAGATCGAGCACGGAGTGTTGAGAGAGGGCTCCAGCGGTGGGCCTCGGTGTCGGAAGTTCTGTCAGAATCTGACGGAAGGAAATTTCCTATTTAGCTTCGGATTCAGCCAAACTTTTGATGTTTGAGCCAAGCTAGCAGGAGCAGATGGAAAGCCAACACAACACTTTGACTACATGATTTTTTTTTCGATTTATCGATCAATTTTCACTGAATCTCCGCTAGAAAAGTTGAGTTTCAGAGGAATAACGGCTTCTAGTGAGCACCGCGCCGGAGCTCAGAGCAAAACGCATCTGGAAGCACACTCGGAACGTCAAGGGAGCTATGAGAGGAAGACCAGTTCCGGGGGGGGGGGGGAGGGGTAACTCGATCAGGAAGCTGGGTGAAGCGATGAAAATGTCCCGTTTTCCATGATGCTAAAGCTGAACTCCTATCGAGTGGCGGAAGACCGGCACGCAGCCAGGAGATCTTCTGATGACAGTTCACAGCTGTGTTGACAGTAGTGCTGGCTCGAAGGAAGGATCAGAGAAGCTTCTTCGAAGGAGAAACAGTTCATCGAGAGGTTTTTGTGGAGCAAAAGGAGCAACATTGGGTCTTCCAGCACGACTGCTCACAGAGCCAAGCGCTGTCAGGAGTGGAGAAGGAAGGAGCAACCTGCGTGCCACTACCGTCTTCCCCCTCACCATCCAGTCGTCTTAAGGATGTCAGGGGGCTGTCATGATGTCCCTTCTCAAAGCGATCGAGCGCTGGCTCGAAGGATCAGAGAAGCTTCTTCGAAGGAGAAACAGTTCATCGAGAGGTTTTTGTGGAGGAGGGATCACCAAGGAAGAATGGTCCGGCTCATCACCACCCGGGGATTTTTGCAGAAAAATGTCTGTGCTGGAACCTTTTTAAGGAATGGGGTCTTCTTTCCGCCGACTACCACCCTCCAGGTCGTCTTCAGGATGTTCCTTCTCAAAACAATCGAGTGCTGGCTCGAAGGAAGGATCAGAGAAGCTTCTTCGAAGGAGAAACAGTTCATCGAGAGGTTTTTGTGGAGCAAAAGGAGCAACATTGGGTCTTCCAGCACGACTGCTCACAGAGCCAAGCGCTGTCAGGAGTGGAGAAGGAAGGAGCAACAGCCCCCGCATTCATCACCAAGGAGGCCACCACCTCCACCCTCCAGATCGTCTTCAGGAAGTCATCGACGACGATAAAGAAAGCCGAATTGAATATTAAAATGAACTAACCGGCCTAGCGAAGCTAAACGGAGATCTTCGAAAACCGTACTCACTCTTCGAGCCGTGCATTCCTATTCGCTACCTGAAAACAAGGTGTTCAACAAGGAGAGTGGAGAGAAGGAAGCGTTGAATTCGAGATATTTCGAGAGAGGATTCAGAGTTACAGTGCTGGCCAAAAAGGCATTAATAATCAGTTTTCTCGAGATTACTCGGCTCATTTTTTTACATGTTTTTGAAGGTAAATCACATCACCTTAACAGAAACTTTGATTTCGGCAAAAAATGTAAATTTTGAAAAATTATATTATCGCCGTACAAAAGTTCCGACATTTTTTCGAGCCCGCGAATTCAATCGGGATTTGAATTTAGAGGCTCCGCCCATTTCATCATCAGAGCGCATTTGCTATGCGCGATATATTTTTATCAGAAGAAACGAAAAAAAATAAATAAATGACGCAAATCGATATATTTAAACATTCGAAGAAACGTGTAAAAAAATTCGCGATTAATACAATTTCGTTCTTTTAATATCCAGTTTAATTCTGAAAATTCAGAAGAAAAAATAAAATTCTCGAGAATTTTTCGAAAATTTCCGAAAAATTTTCGAGAAATTTTTCTCATTGATTTCTCGAGAATTTTTCGAGAATTCTCGAAAAATTTCATTTCGAAAATTCTCGAAAAAAAAAGAACATCTCGATAAAAAATAATAATAAACTAGTTAGAACGACACTCCGAAATAACGCAAAGCGCGGTGTTTATCGTATTTCCATTCAAATCATGTTTCGTGATTTCTCGAGAAATTTTTCGAGAAATTTCCGAAAAAATTTTCGAAAAATTTCGAAAATTGTCGAAAAATTCTCGAGAATTCAATGAGAAAAATTTCTCGAAAAATGTTCGGAAATTTTTCGAAAATTCTCGAAAAATTCTCGAGAAATCAATGAGAAAAATTTCTCGAAAAATTTTCGGAAATTTTTCGAAAATTCTCGAAAAATTCTCGAGAAATCAATGAGAAAAATTTCTCGAAAAATTTTCGAGAAATTTTTCGAAAATTCTCGAAAAATTCTCGAGAAATCAATGAGAAAAATTTCTCGAAAATTTTTCGAGAAATTTTCGAAAATTCTCGAAAAATTCTCGAGAAATCACGAAAAATGATTTGAATGGAAATACGATAAACACCGCGCTTTGCGTTATTTCGGAGTGTCGTTCTAACTAGTTTATTATTATTTTTTATCGAAATGTTCTTTTCTTCGAGAATTTTCGAAATTTTTCGAGAATTTCTCGAAAAATCCTCGAGAAATTTTTCTCGTTGATTTTTCGGAAATTTTTCGAAAAATTCTCGGCTGACATTTTTGGGCGGAGCCTCTAAATTCAAATCCCGATTTTCGCGGGCTCAAAAAAATGTCGGAACTTTTTTGCGGCGATAATAACAATTTATTAAACTGATTATTAATGCCTTTTTGGCCAGCAGGCCAGCACTGTATGTATTCAGTAAAGGAAAGAATTCGTGGAGCTCTGCTAAGCAGTGTCAGCGAAAGCGGCATAGGGGATCATCGCAGAAATCCGAAATGAGGCATGTACACGGTTTCAGTGATAAGAGAGGTCGGCTGGAAAGTCTAATGCACATCCGGCGGTTTTGGCCATCGTCGGATTAGTCGAAGAAAGAGCGCGGGGCGAGCGAATGAGGTGAGAAAATGATGACGAAGCGGCCTAAAGGGGATGAGCGAGAGTCGTCGGCCGGCTGGGGAGCGGGCGGCGGCGGCGGCTGTGAGGGGGGGGGGGGGCAAGAGAAGATGGAACTGACTTGAATATGAGCAGCAAGAAGAGGAAAACGCTCGTTTTTCGAATCGAGTCGAGAGAGAGAGAGAGAGAGAGAGAGAGAGAGAGAGAGACAATTTTTCTTTTCGTTCTCCTCTTTTTGGGTTCAGTTGCGTTTCTGATAGATTGAATGCATGGCGCCCGACAAGCAGCTCCCAGGAGAGTTCAAAAATCAAGAAATGGGTACGGTAGCGAAGAGCTGAGAAACAAAAAGCTCTAGGAAGCAGAGAAGGGGCGGAATTCCGGATTCCGCCGTTTTCTCATTCCGTCTTCCGGATTCCAGAATCCGTGAAAAAAAATTTTTTCTCCGTTTTCCGTTTTCCGGATTCCGAGTTCCCAAAAAACATTTTTTCACGGAATCTGGAATCTGGAAGACGGAATGAAAAAACGGCGGAATTCGGAATGCGGTATGCGGAATCCTTAATTCCGCCCTTCTCTGATAAAAACGCCAAATCGCGGAATCCGGAATGCGGAAAACGGAAAAAAATTTTTTCACGGAATCTGGAATCCGGAATAAGGAATGTAAAAAACGGCGGAATGCGGAATTCCGCCCTACTCTGCAGAGAAGGGCGGAATTCCGGATTCCCGATTCCGCTGTTTTTTTCATTCCGACTTCCGGATTCCAGATTGCGTGAAAAAAATTATTTTTCCGTTTTCCGTTTTCCGGATTCCGTGTTCCCAAAATCCAATTCCGCCCTACTCTGCAGAGAAGCGCGGAATTCCGGATTCCGCCGTTTTTTTTCATTCCGTTTTCCGGATTCCAGATTCTGTGAAAAAATTATTTTTTCCGTTTTCCGTTTTCGGGATTCCGAGTTCCCCAAATCCAATTCCGCCCTACTCTGCAGAGAAGGGCGGAATTCTGGATTTCGCCGTTTTTTCATTCCGTCTTCCGAATTCCAGATTTCGTGAAAAAAAAACTTTTTCCGTTTTCCGTTTTCCGGATTCCGGATTCCGCCGTTTTTTCATTCCGTCTTTCAACCGTTCACAAAGAAAAAAGAGTTCGAGCGGCGGCTCCCGTATTCCAAAAGTTTCGAGTGTCTAAAAATAGGACGGGGGGAGGGGGAGTGGATAGGCGTGTTAGGTGAGCCGACGACATCTCATTTGCACATTGTGCCTCAGAATTCAGAATTAAAACAACAATGGAATAAACGGCGTGAAACAAGAAATATGAAACGCTGCGCGCGCGCGCGCCCCGGTTGTCGTCGTGCGAAATGCGAATATGTCGTTTTCAGATGAGAAGCGCCGCCAGTTTTGTGAGCACAAAAAAAAACGGCAGAAAGTTTCATTTTCGATGCAATTTCATAGCCGCCGTCCTCTTCTGATGATGACGACGAGGACGACGACGTCGTCGTTGATGAGTAGACAGCATAAATGAAAACGACGGGGCGGACAGACATCGAGAAAGGAGTGTGAGCTCCTCTTAGCTCTCGTCGCTTTTTGTAAAACCGGCAAACGTGACGTTTTAAGAGACGCTGAACGCCTAACCTATTCTGAGCTTAAAATAAAAGTGCTCCGGCATGCTTCACTGCTCTTTGCAATTATTTTTGTATAAAAGACGAAATAAGTCCGTCTCGTCTCGTCTTCGTCATCGTCTAGAATTCGTCTTACACACAGAGATACACATTGTGTTGGTGCACATGCATCTTAATTGACGACGTAAGACGAATGCAAGACGAACGAAGGAGGGGGAGTGAGGCCTAATTTTGATGAGCGAAACGGCAATGGGAGATGGCATAGAAACCTCTAATTTTCAAGTTCTTCTGGCTAAGGCTTCCATTTGGGCGAAATTTCGGTTGTCTTCGTTTTCGTCTTGAATTCGTCTGACTTGCGTAAGACGAATGCAAGACGTACTGAAAGACGAGACGAAGACGAGGCGAAAGAACTGAAAGACGAACGAAAAAGCGTAAGACAAATGCAAGACGTACTGAAAGACGAGACGAAGACGAGGCGAAAGAACTGAAAGACGAACGAAAAAGCGTAAGACAAATGCAAGACGTACTGAAAGACGAGACGAAGACGAGGCGAAAGAACTGAAAGACGAACGAAAAAGCGTAAGACAAATGCAAGACGTACTGAAAGACGACACGAAGACGAGGCGAAAGAACTGAAAGACGAACGAAAAAGCGTAAGACAAATGCAAGACGTACTGAAAGACGAACGAAGGAGGGGGGAGCGAGGCCTAATTTTAATGAGCGAAACGGCAATGGGAGATGGCATAGAAACCTCAAATTTCCAAGTTTTTCTGGCTAAGAATTCAATCCGGGCGAAATTTCGGTTGTATTCGTCTTCGTCTTGAACTCGTCTGACTTGCGTAAGACGTATGCAAGACGTACTGAAAGACGACACGAAGACGAGGCGAAAGAACTGAAATACGAACGAAAAAACGTAAGACAAATGCAAGACGAACAAAACGAGGCGAAAGAACTGAAAGACAAACGAAAAAGCGTAAGACAAATGCAAGACGTACTGAAAGACGACACGAAGACGAGGCGAAAGAACTGAAAGACGAACGAAAAAGCGTAAGACAAATGCAAGACGTACTGAAAGACGAGACGAAGACGAGGCGAAAGAACTGAAAGACGAACGAAAAAGCGTAAGACAAATGCAAGACGTACTGAAAGACGAGACGAAGACGAGGCGAAAGAACTGAAAGACGAACGAAAAAGCGTAAGACAAATGCAAGACGTACTGAAAGACGACACGAAGACGAGGCGAAAGAACTGAAAGACGAACGAAAAAGCGTAAGACAAATGCAAGACGTACTGAAAGACAAACGAAGACGAGGCGAAAGAACTAAAAAACGAACGAAGGGGGAGGGGGAGTGAGGCCTAATTTTAATGAGCGAAACGGCAATGTGCCCCTTGCCATTGGCTTCTATTTGGGCAAAGTTTCGGTTGTCTTCGTCTTCGTCTTGAATTCGTCTGACTTGCATAAGACGAATGCAAGACGAGGAGACGAACGACGAGACGAAAGGATTCCAGCCAATCTGCTTCGTCTTTCATGGAAGCCTTACATAGAATAACAACTAATTAAACATCAGCAATTTGTGTGATTTTTAGCGAAAAACGACCAGTTTTGGCAGCTTGCCATAATGCTGAAAATTGCAGGATTCTTTCAAAATTTCGTAGCGAAATTCTGCAAAAATAGAACTTCATTTTTGTAGTTGACAACTTTTTTGTGCGGCCACTTCCTACTGAGTTATAGCTCTCGCCAACAAGAGCTCTAAATCTGCGGCTCGCGGTCAACTAGTGGACTTCTTTTTAAGCTCTAAGAAGTTTTTAGCAAACTGTTTAAGTGTTACTCATGAAAGCTTGTTCAAAACAAGATATTCGCAACCACGCCGCTTCAGAACCCGCCGTTTCGGAACAATTAGAGCGTTCGATTTCGCTATCGGATGCTTCACAAACCGTTCTCAAACAGCTGTCGTTCCTTCTTCCAGAAGGTGAAAGTAAGGCTTCTACGAAAGACGAAGGCGGAAAGTCGTCTTTCCTCGTCTTCGTTCGTCTTACGCAATAAACGTCAGACGAATTCAAGACAAAGACAAATGTCTTCATATTTCGTCTTTCGTGGAAGCCATAGCAAAGCACTTTCTGTAGAGGGTCTATGCGTTTTGAGATGCGGTGCGGAGCCTACCTCGGTTTCGGAGAACAGGAAGGCAAAATGCATTGCTATAAAACGAAAGTACTGGAAATTTTAAGCCGGAAATGGTGTTTTTCCAGATTAAAATTGATGTTTCTGCAAATAGCAGATGCATCGGCTCATCTTTTTTTTTTGATACATCCGTCCAGCGCATTGAAGTTCGATCAGGCGTATAAGAAAACCTACGGATAAAAAATTTCACGGAATCTGGAATCCGGAAGACGGAATGAAAAAAACGGCGGAATCCGGAATTCCGCCCTTCTCTGACAAAAACGCCATATCGCGGAATCCGGAATCCGGAAAACGGAAAATATATTTTTTCACAAAATCTGGAATCCGGAAGACGGAAATAACATTTTTTTTCACGGAATCTGGAATCCGAAAACGGAAAAAAATATTTTTTCACGGAATCCGGAATCCGGAAGACGGAATGAAAAAAACGGCGGAATCCGGAATTCGGAATCCTTAATTCCGCCCTTCTCTGATAAAAACGCCATATCACGGAATCCGGAATGCGGAAAACAGAAAAACATTTTTTCACGGAATCTGGAATCCGGAAGACGGAATGAAAAAAACAGCGGAATTCGGAATTCGGAATGCGGAATCCTTAATTCCGCCCTTCTCTGATAAAAACGCCATATCGCGGAATCCGGAATGCGGAAAACGGAAAAAACATTTTTCACAGAATCCGGAATGCGGAAAACGGAAAAAATATTTTTTCACGGAATCTGGAATCCGGAAAACGGAAAAAAAAACTTTAGTAATTGGTTTAAACAGCGATGGATGAGGACGAATGTGCAAAACGCGGATCGACGCGCCGCCGAATTCAGACGGACAGCTGAAACGAAGAAAGAAGGCGCGCAGACATAGGGGGGGGGGAGGGCGCAAGATTTCGAAAGTCTGCTGTTAAGAAGGCAGCGATGCAAACTGGAAATAGTATTTTTAGACGTTTGAACACACTATTTCAAGCTTCAGATAATACGGAAATGGCAAGCATTGGGCAGTTCATCTACAGTACTTCGAATTGCGGCGACTAGCAGAGTAGGGGGGAATTGGATTTTGGGAACTCGGAATCCGGAATCCGGAAAACGGAAAAATTTTTTTCACGGAATCTGGAATCCGGAATACGGAAAAAAACATTTTTTCACGGAATCTGGAATCCGGAAAACGGAAAAAAACATTTTTTCACAGAATCTGGAATCCGGAAAACGGAAAAAAACATTTTTTCACGGAATCTGGAATCCGAATACGGAAAAAATATTTTTCACGGAATCCGGAATCCGGAAAACGGAAAAATTTTTTTCACGGAATCTGGAATCCGGAAAACGGAAAAAAACATTTTTTCACGGAATCTGGAATCCGGAAAACGGAAAAAATATTTTTTCACGGAATCTGGAATCCGGAATACGGAAAAAACATTTTTTCACGGAATCTGGAATCCGGAATACGGAAAAAATATTTTTTCACGGAATCTGGAATCCTAAATACGGAAAAAATATTTTTTCACGGAATCTGGAATTCGGAAAACGGAATGTAAAAAACGGCGGAATCCGGAATGCGGAATGCGGAAAACGGAATTTTAACCATTAATGAGGGAATATTTATAATGATGTAAATGCGCTCTGTTCGCAAAACTTTTTGCGGGAGTTCAAAAAAGTATACTTTTCACAACAATTGAGAATAAAGAATTAAAACGGAATAAAAACGCCATATCGCGGAATCCGGAATGCGGAAAACGGAAAAATATTTTTTCACGGAATCTGGAATCCGGAAGACGGAATGAAAAAAACGGTGGAATCCGGAATTCCGCCCTTCTCTGACCAGCACCCTCGGCAGTGGACCATTAGCCAGAGAAGGGCGGAATTCCGGATTCCGGATTCCAGATTCCGCCGTTTTTTTCATAACGTTTTCCGAATTCCAGATTCCGTGAAAAAAATGTTTTTCTGTTTTCCGGATTCCGTGAAACAAATTTTTTCCGTTTTCCGTTTTCCGGATTCCGAGTTCCCAAAATCCAATTCCGCCCAACTATGAGTTTTAATACTTTATTCTCAATTTTTGTGAAAAGTATACTTTTTTGAACTCCCGCAAAAAATTTTTGCGAACAGAGTGCATTTACATCATTTGATTCCTTCATTAATGGTTAAAATTCCGTTTTCCGCATTCCGCATTCCGTATTCCGTGAAAAACTTTTTTTCCGTTTTCCGGATTCCGGATTCCGAGTTCCCAAAATACAATTCCGCCCTACTCTGGTGCTGGTGCACGTGAGGCATTGTTTCCTGAGAAACTTATCTAAAAAAAAACGGCGGAATCCGGAATTCCGCCCTTCCAGCACCCTTGGCAGTGGGCCATGAGCCTAGCATTTACAGAGTGTAATTTAAGACAATGAGAGCTTCTTTGGACCGCATTTTTGGCTAGAATGGAGAGTTTTTATTCCGTCACTTTGAAATTTTTATAGAATGTTTTCAAAACTTTTGAAAAGCCAAAGCCTTCGTTGATCTTTCAGATCACTATTCCCTAACCCAAAAGTCCCTTTGAAGCTCAGAAGTGAAGATCAGTTGGCTTAACTAAGTTCGTTTCCCTTCGAACAAACTCTGATCTTTACTCCGAGTACACTAACGCGAAGATGTCTTTCGTTTTTCCAACATTTCCCTCCCCCCCCCCCTCTCCCCCTCCACGTCCGTACAAATCGAATTATATGGGCGTTCTTCCTCCTTTTCCCTCGTTTCTCCTCCAAAACCAAAAGAGCAAAAGAGAATGGAGGAACTGCGGGAGCTCAATTATTATCGCCGTAAAAAAAAAGTTCCGACATTTTTTCGAGCCCGCGAATTCAATCGGGATTTAAATTTAGAGGCTCCGCTTATTTCATCATCAGAGCGCATTTGCTATGCGCGATATATTTTTATCAGAAGAAACGAAAAAAAACAAAAAATGACGCAAATTGATATATTTAAACAAAAAAATTCACGATTAATACAATTTCGTTCTTTTAATCCAGTTTAATTCTGAAAATTCAGAAGAAAAAATAAAAATGCAAAAAATATATCGCGCATAGCAAATGCGCTTTGATGATGAAATGGGCGGAGCCTCTAAATTCAAATCCCGATTTTCGCGGGCTCGAAAAAATGTCGGAAACTTTTTTACGGCGATAATAAATATCAGAAAGGTGTTTGTGTGCTCTCTTTTTTTTTAATTTCTGTTCCAGCTTCTCCTCAATTTGTTTCCGTTATTCTCGTGTTTGGAGAAGAGTACGAGGCAAGAATAAATAAATAAATAAATATATATAAACAAATCAGAATCCGATATTATGGAGAGAATTTGGACGGAAAGGGGGGAGGGGCGGAGAGCGGAGGGGTATTAAAAAGTGAAGGGATTAGGGTTTCGTAATACGGAAGACTTTTATGGTGGTATTATAAAATAACAAAAACTAAACAACAGAAAGAACGCGCAAAATCAGTTATTTTTATTTTTATTTTTTAATTTTTTTTCGAAAAATTGAGCAAATAAGAAAATTACCTTAAATCGGTGCATCCACAGCGTGATTTATTTCTCTTGAACTTATTATCGCCATAAAAAAGTTCCGACATTTTTTCGAGCCCGCGAAAATCGGGATTTGAATTTAGAGGCTCCGCCCATTTCATCATCAGAGCGCATTTGAATTTTTATTTTTTCTTCTGAATTTTCAGAATTAAACTGGATTAAAAGAACGAAATTGTATTAATCGTGAATTTTTTTTGTTTAAATATATCAATTTGCGTCATTTATTCCTTTTTTTTCGTTTCTTCTGATCAAAATATATCGCGCATAGCAAATGCGCGCTGTTGATGAAATGGGCGGAGCCTCTAAATTCAAATCCCGATTTTCGCGGGCTCGAAAAAATGTCGGAACTTTTTTACGGCGATAATAGATTTCAGTAGTTTTAATCAAAGCAATGTTTAAGGTTTGTGTTTTAGCACAGAATATCAGAAAATAATTCATAAGCGGGGATGGAATTCGATGAAATTAAATATTTCGCAATGCAATGGAGCGCAGTTGCATTGCACAGCGGAAGAGAAACAAATCTGATAAATGGAATAATAAAGTTAATTTTTTTAATTATTAAAAATTATATTTGCAGGTAATTCTAGAAAAACGCCTTATCCCAACGGCCCGGAAAAGGCGGAGCATTCTCGCTTCAGGGGACGGTTAAAAATGCATTTTTCTATCGAATTTTAATGGGGTTATTCACGATTGCATTTTAATGCAAAAAAATGCATTTTAATTCAGTACTATTCTGAATTAAAATACAAGGCGGTGTCGGATATCGCAACCGTGAAAGTCTATGCGTCTTTGATGTGTCGATTTACGAGGCCCTCAATTTTTTGGAGAAGAATTCAAAATGTGCGAAAAATTCACATTTTCGGAAGAAATTTAAATTAATTTGATAAAAATAATATTTTACAGTCAAAAATGAACGATGAGGAGGCGAAAAAGCGTAAAATTACTATGGCAATGGTGAGAAAATAGTAAAATTATTTATTTGAAAGCCAAAAATAAATTAAAGGCGCATAGACTTTCTCGGTGACGATATCCGACACCGCCTTGCATTTTAATTCAAAATAGTACTGAATTAAAATGCATTTTTTTGGCATTAAAATGCAATCGTGAATAACACCATAATGGGGTTATTCATGAAAAGCACGAAAAGCATTTTAATGCAAAAAAATGCAAAAAATGCTTTTCGTGCTTTTCATGAATAACCCCATAAGCATTTCGTCGCAAAATTATTGTTAGAAAAACAGCTAAAAACTTTTAAAATGAGAAATTAATAAATCGATTTTCGAACAGCTCTATTATCGCCGTAAAAAAGTTCCGACATTTTTTCGAGCCCGCGAAAATCGGGATTTGAATTTAGAGGCTCCGCCCATTTCATCATCAGAGCGCATTTGCTATGCACGATATATTTTTATCAGAAAAAATGAAAAAAAAAGAATAAATGACGCAAATTGATATATTTAAAAATTCGAAGAAACGTGTAAAAAAATTCACGATTAATACAATTTCATTATTTTAATCAAGTTTAATTCTGAAAATTCAGAAGAAAAAATGAGGAGCCTCTAAATTCAAATCCCGATTTTCGCGGGCTCGAAAAAATGTCGGAACTTTTTTACGGCAAAATTAGCTCGAATCGCACTTAATATATTCACACAGTTTTTGCAGAATCACGCCTTCAGGGCCCCAACTACAACCCGCGAGGGACGGCATAAAGCTTGTGGAACTCCTGATCGACTGGCTGGTAGTCGGACCAGACAATAAATAAAAAGAAATCAAATATCCTGTCATTCAACGATTCTCGGGGGAGTCGAGTCGCTTGAAACATTTTTTCTTCTTCGGCAATTCTTTGCCGTTTTTTTAGTCTACTTTATGATTTTTGAGCAACGAAGATTTGCTAAGTGTCTGGATTTATAAAAAAAAAACCCAATTTCCTATTTCGAAATAAATGGAACATCGTTGAAACCGAGAGGGCTCTTTCGTGTGAGCTCTTAGACGATGAAGAACAATTGAATCGGGTAAACGGCGAGACTCCGAATGCAAAACGGTTTTAGGAAACCTGCAAAAATGGAACATTTCAAATTGAGTAAGCGGTGAATGAGCGAGAGAGAAAAGAGACCATAGAATTTCCGCATTTTTGTCCTCCGTTTTCCACGTCTGCAGTGTCTCTCAACGACGACGACGACGACGACGAAGACGACGGCGGCGGCGGTGACGGAGGCTGTGAAGAAGTAATTATTAGTATGACTTCTCTGCTACTCTAGGCTTCATGCTCAAAATCGTTGGATAGAGAAAAGAGCAAATTCGAATCGATTTCACGAAGAATGCTGAAAATGGATATCGGAAGTAAACGATCCGTATTTCAAGACAAAAAAAATATAAGGGAATAACATGGAATTCATAATTTGCAAACAGTGAATATAATAACAATTGATATTTAAATTACTTATGGGGTTATTCATGATGCATTTTTATGCAAAAAATGCCACTTTAATCTTATTCACGGTAGCATTTTAATGCAAAAAAATGCATTTTAATTCAGTACTATTATCGCCGTAAAAAAGTTTCGACATTTTTTCGAGCCCGCGAAAATCGGGATTTGCATTTAGAGGCTCCGCCCATTTCATCATCAGAGCGCATTTGCTATGCGCGATATATTTTTATCAGAAGAAACGAAAAAAAAATAAATGACGCAAATTGATACATTTAAACATTCGAAGAAACGTGTAAAAAAATTCACGATTAATACAATTTCGTTCTTTTAATCCAGTTGAATTCTGAAAATTCAGAAGAAAAAATAAAAATTCAAAAAATATATCGCGCATAGCAAATGCGCTCTGATGATGAAATGGGCGGAGCCTCTAAATTCAAATCCCGATTTTCGCGGGCTCGAAAAAATGTCGGAACTTTTTTACGGCGATAATATGTTCAGTTAAAATGCAAGGTGGTGTCGGGTATCGCCACCGAGAAAGTCTATGCGCCTTTAATTTATTTTTGGCTTTCAAATAACTAATTTTACTATTTTCTCACCATTGCTATAGTAATTTTACGCTTTTTCGCCTCCTCATCGTTCATTTTTGACTGTAAAATATTATTTTTATCAAATTAATTTTAATTTCTTCCGAAAATGTGAATTTTTCGCACAATAAGAGTTCTTCTCCAAAAAATTGAGGACCTCGTAAACCGACACATTAAAGGCGCATAGACTTTCTCGGTGACGATATCCGACACCACCTTGCATTTTAACTGAACATAGCACTGAACTAAAATGCTATCGTGAATAAGATTAAAGTGGCATTTTTTGCATTAAAATGCATCAAGAATAACCCCATTAGAATACTCGAATTTAACAATCTTCCGCATCAGTTTTCGCACCCTCTTCTTCATTTTTGATTTCCTCTGTTCCAATTGCAGTCTTGGTTTCATCAATTCTGACTTCATCTTCTTTTTCTTCTACTACACGTAGCAACGCTTTGACGGCCGCATTTTGTCGAACATACTCTCTATGTTTATTTATTTCAGCCATTGCTTGAGAGTGCGCCTCTGCCTCTTCAGTTTTAATGATTGGAACTTCACGACGGCGAAGATGAAGCGGCTTGTCTTTCGCAGATAATGGAACACGGTTTAGGAACTGAAAAATGTCGTTTAGAATAGAGAAGTAATGCTTCTGGAACAGAATTATTTTTGGTATTTTTTATTGGGTTTTTAAAATGAAGCAATATGAAAATTTTTGAATATTTTGAGGTGTATCCACGAAGAAAACCACTTTTCTACAAATCCAAGATCTGGAATCTGATTAATCTGGAATAGTATTTCAAGTTCATGTTATAACGATAATATCTCAGTTCGAACGCGACCAATTTTTACAGGAGTACAGTGTGGGGAATAAATATAGCGCCGCATTCAAGACGGCGTAATAACCTCAAATTGGATGATTTTTTTCAGATAATTAATCAAAATGTTTATTAAAAAACAACAAAAAATATAGCATTTCGCTTTGCTGACTGCCTGAAATCTTTTCGGGTAAGAGTCGACGAAGGCACGGAGGTAGTCAACGTTGGCTTTGGCTCCAACAGGGAACTTTGGCTCCAACTCCAACAGAATATATCGAGAAGATTCTTGAGGCGGGAAGGTGTTGCCGTGGTCCGAATCCCACTTCGTGGAAATCGCCGGCTCACACCGCCAAGCTCACTGAGCAGTGGTGCGAGGCCAATTTCTCCGATTTTATCACTAAGGATCAATGGCGCCAGCTTCGAGCCCGGATCTCAATTCAATGGATTTTGCTGTGTGAGGATGTCTGACCCAACAAGTATCCACGAAAAATTATCCGAATTTGGGAGCTCTGAAGATCGCTCTGGCAGCTGGTATGGGACAATGACTACCTCCGTGCCGTCGTCGACTCTTACCCGAAGAGACTTCAGGCAGTCATCAAAGCGAAAGGAGAAAGATTCGAAAATGCTATAATTTTTGTTGCTGTTTATTAAACATTTTGATTAATTTTTGGAAAAAAAATCATTCAAATTTGAAGTTTTTACACCGTCTTGAATGCGGCGCCATATTTATTCCCCACGAAAGAAAACAGCTTTTCTACAAAACCAAGATCTGAAATCTGGATAATCTGGAATTGTATTTTAAGTTCATGTTACAACGAAAATATTTCAGTTTGCACGGGACCAATTTTTACATGAGTATGATAGTTGCATTGAGCAAATGAGCTGCAAGAACTATTCGCAATAGCAATGACAAGTTCCAACAATTACTGAGTGTTTAAATTTTCGGAGCACATAACGATACAAAAATAACTAAGGATTCATGGCTCATATAGTGAAAACTTTTCCACTAAAGCTCTGTTTCTAGTCACTTTTTTATACGGTATGAACCGCCGGTTTCCACTAAAAATGCCAGAATCATAGCTCAATTGTGAGCGAGTTATGGCTGCTCAAAATACATTATTTTCGTGGGAAATTCCTAGACTAAACTGTATTGCTTTCGAAATTCTTATAATTCTTATTTTCAACAAAGCTGGTTTCTGGCGATTCCTGCAATGTTAACTTTAACAGCTTTAATGTATATTTCAAGCTGAAACTTCTTTGCGATTGAGCCTCTTTTTGAAGATGTGATATTCAAGCGAAGATATGAGCGCAAAATATAGCGTTTTTTTCAAGGCATGCTCATTTTAAAATCACCTCCAAGTCTACAGAATTTTCAGTCATCAGTGATCTTCTCTGTTGATAAACTACAGAAAATGCAGTCATGAAGGCATCAACGCCGGCTCGATGAATTCCTGTCAGCATGTTTCTTTTCTGTTTTTTGAAGTCTCGAGTCAGCAATTTATTCTCCGATTTTGCATTCTTCCATTCCTCTTCTTCAGTCTCAACCTTAGCAGCCACTGATTCAGCTATCACATTATTATATCTTCTCTTTCGTTTGAAGGCTTTTTTATTCTCTTTCATTCGCTGAAAGTCAATGGCTGAGTCCACGTCATGCAGTTTGTTGCATCCTTTTTCCGTGTTCCGACTTTGACAGAATCCTTGATAAGCAAAGCTTTTGCAGAGAGTGTTATGAAGGTCAATCGGAACCGCGTGAGTCGGGAACCCTTCTTGGAGGCGGATATCCACAGTTTCCACAGCTTTTTTCAATGTTCGTGAACTTTTTTCGGTGCTTGGGAACTGAATTTCAATATGGTATCGCTTGTTTTGACGCTCGATTTCGTTGTCTCCTTGGCTGAAAATTTGCGGACAATAATATTTTTAGCTCCGATGTCTCCTTCAAAACTTACCATCTTCTGAACACATATTCCAAGTAGCTAGATGTCATTCTCGTCTGATATTCCGCCAAATATTTCGAATCAGCAATCGGCAAGAAGTCATCAGGGAAGAGATCGCAAAGATTGTTCACGAAACCATCAAGCGTATCGGGAAGATTCACATCGTACAGATGCTTGTATATGAATGCAAGATCCACGAAACCATTGTGTAGACAGAATGAGGCCGACGAGCCGAGAAGCTCGCGGAATAAAGTCTTTAGTGGACAATTTTTCCCCTGTAATCGAACTCCTGTCTGTATCAGTCTATTGAAATCGAAGGAATGCTTGGCGAGAAATTCCAGAGACGATGGCTCAACTATGAAAGGATTTTCAGAGAGAGTCAGAATATTGAATACTTGTGTCTCGTATCGAAGAACACGCCGTGTTTCACTTCTGCGAGTCAGCTTCATTGTCGTGATGCCAACAGAGAGAATACTTCTGGAAATAGATCCGCATTTTTTTCAGCTTTCACCTATTACCTAGTGTGTGCCGCTTCTCTAATTGTACGATATCTTTCATTTATATCTCTGGACCATAATCCTTTCCCTCCGAGTCCACTTAGCTCTAAGTCCATCGCCGTGAAGTCTGCAGCTTTTATACAAACAAGCAAATACGGCCAAATCTTATTGAAGTTTTCTCGATTCACTTCGATTACTTGAATTTCTGATAACGGAGGCACTTTGTCGCTCGATTTGGAGCTTGAGCTAGTAGCAGATGCTTCCGATTCATGGCCTTCGTTCATTCTGAAACTGACAAGGGTAATCTCGAGGGTTAGTACGGTCAAGTATTTTCGATCTGTGAGGTCACTCCATACACAAAAAGGACACAATCAGAAGAAAAAAGCGGGGAAAAATAAGCCGAAGAAATTTAGGATTTTCATTTTGATAATGACATGAAGACTCGTTAAGAAAATACAAAGCAATGAAAACAGGAAAGAAGAATACTTTGGTGAAATTGAATTAGAATAGTCCTATTGGTCTTTCTTTTCCGATGGGGAAATGGAAGAGCCGTTTTCGTTTGAATGTCCGGCGGCCCGACGATCACGCGAAGCTGCAAGTGCACGGGAGACAGCATCCCAGATGCCTCCCATGAAAATGGCGCAGAAGAGATTTTCGATTGGCGCGAATGGATCGGTGACGTGAAGAATGACGGCGGAGAGCTTGAAGTAGACGAAGAATCCAACAATCACCTAGAATATGAGATTTAGCAGATCACTCTTTCTCACTGGATTCAAGCTTCCACGAAAGACGAAATAAGACCGTCTCGTCGCGTCTTCGTTATCGTCTAGAATTCGTACATTGCGCAACTTTTTTATTGCGTAAGACGAATGCAAGACGAACCGAAAGACTAGCCAAGGCAAAACGAAAAGTCTTTCGCGGAAGCTTTACACTGGATACTTGCCAAATAAATTAGATCATGTGGAGCATTCAAGTAGGATCCATTTTTCTCTAATGCCAGGACGGAAGCAGCCACAACACACGCCTTCATTGCGAAAGACGGACGAAGGAGTTCGTTATGAGTTGGCAACCAAACTCCTCGTACCAATTGTTCCAGTGTTCTAACGATTCCAGATCCAGCTCCCTTCGCAGTCCCCACGAGAATTTGGACAAAGTATGAGTTGGGGTATAATTTGGCCGCGTGCGACACTCCATGAGACACTTTATAAGCTCTCTTCACCTCTTTCATCACAGCAAGTACACATTTGACAGGAGTAACCTTGGAAATTTTATAGATTCCGTCGAACGGTGCGTAAAACACAAGGTACCAAACAATTGTGGCCAGGATGACATCGTCGTGTCGTTTGAATGGGGCGATGACTGGCTCTCCGAGCAAGAAGTTCGCTAAAAAAGCGTCGGCAAAGCACATAAGCATTGAAGACAGCCAGC
The DNA here is from genome assembly GCA_003052745.1 of Caenorhabditis inopinata. Taxonomy (NCBI): domain Eukaryota; kingdom Metazoa; phylum Nematoda; class Chromadorea; order Rhabditida; family Rhabditidae; genus Caenorhabditis; species Caenorhabditis inopinata. The sequence continues at coordinate 2,908,761 of AP018152.1, read as the reverse complement.
AGGAGAGAGGATGCTTGCGTGAGAAAATCGAGGCAGCGCTTCCCAAGTCATCTCGTACTTCAATTATCATCTAAATTTTTAATCACTATTATTATTATTATTATTATTATTATTATCGAATTTCTCTTAAAAACAGAAAATTGCGAAATTGTTTTGCATTCTCTATATCAAAATCCGAAAATTGTTGAAATGATTCATAAATCATACGTCTATCTTTCGTTTTTAATTGCATTTTTCTGTCAAATTCCAACAATATTTCAATATAATTTAGTCGGTTAAATGCGTTTATTTTTTCACCGTTTCTTTCTTCTATTTGCTTTTAAATTCATCATTCTCCTTGCTGCTGCATATACCTAACTCGATGTAACCGATGGAACGAACACACACGAGGGTGAATGGCAAATAAATCAGTTCAACTATTATGAGTCAGTAGTCAATAATTTGATGAGAAAAACCTACTCAAGAGGAGCCCAGTTTTACAAGGGGGGGGGGGAAGCAATGTTGCTCACGGAGCATAGGCTTCAGCGATTCTTGCAGCAAAGTTCTAGAGTCGTAATCACACCTTTTCGGCGCATACTTCAAGATTGCATGCTTCACCACGAGATTATAATACTTGATACGTAAATGCGCTCGTACTATCGCACTATCGTATGATCTTTGCACTTCCCAATCGTGTTCAGTTATATTATCGTGAACAAATTTTTGCAGTCAACTACGAAAAGATATCAATTCTACTCTCCGCCACCTTTTTCAAATATTTATACGCTTTCTCTACGCCAATTACGCGACGTCCACGCCATTTCAAAATCATGTTTGGCCGTCGCTTCGTCCGCTGCACAGCAAAAGGTTGAAAAAACCTTCTCAAGACACAAACAAATAGCGGCCAATTTTTGCCATCTCGATGCAACGGTTCGCTCTTTATTCCCGCCTTCTTTTTGGGAGGAGAAGGTTATTGCATATTGTGAACTATTCGTGTTCAGAACCCAATTGTCATCATCGTCTTCATCATTAATATCTCATATAAATTCATTGCGCAAAATTGCGATCTTCGTAGTTTTACTAGAGGCAAGAAAGGGGAACAAATTCATTCCTGTTAGAGCTTGTATACCACGCTTTAAATTAATCACGTTTTGAACCTATTTATAGTAGGGGTTTTTTTTTTAAACATTTTCTACCTATCTCGGTGGACAAAACTTGTCTGAAATAATGAAAATCGGTCTTCGTAGTGATATAAACAGAGATTTCAGTGGTTCAAGCAAATTATATAATTATTTTTAGATTTATGTTTATGTTTCAATATCCAAACGCATTTTATATAATTCAGTAGATCTTGCAGATTGAGCTCCAATCAATACATGTAAAAGCTTATATTAAAAGCTCTTGAGATCATAAGAACAATTGAAACGTTCGTCATAAGGTGCCATACTCTTTCCGATGTCTCTCAATTCCGCCACATTGCTTTCAAACGTACTTTGGCAATGTTCCAAGTCGGTGACGCCTGCTGCGGTCAGGTCAGCAGCAGTCACACTCTCTCTCTCTCTTTCTTTCTCTCCCTATTTCTAATATGCCTGTCTTCCGATATCACTAGACCAAATCGACCTTGCCCAGTCAGGAGGTCATATTTGTTCGTTTCGTCTAAACTATTGCCGTTTTTTGGCCTAGAGTGCACACACATACATTCCACACCTGCACCTACAAAGCAAACATGACTAATTCTCTCCATCAATTGTCTTTATTATACTCTAGAATTCAATAATTGCGAAAAACAAATGCCGATAGTTGAAAATACATTTTCTATGAGAGTTTTCACTATCTGTATTGTTTCCTTGTCTCGTTGAATTTAGCTACTACTATCATATATATATATTCGTTATTCCTTTAAAGTCTCCACTACCTAGCTCAACAGCGATCCCAAACCTTTCTAATTTAAGGTGATGCCGTCCACTAATTTGATAAAACGTGATTGGGAGAAGGATCACGTGTACCTCGTACAGTTCCCGAGAGCCGGACTGATTCCATCTCCATCTCCTTATGCACTTAAAGTCGAGACCTTTTTGCGTGTAGCTGATATTCCATACACGGTATGAACTTAAAATTGGAATCCAAGGAATGGACGCTTCGATTTCATTTATAATTGCTTTTCTAGAATATCAACAATGAATTCAAGAAGATGTCCGCTCGTGGCCAAATTCCGTTCATCGAGTTGAACGGTCGTCAATATCCGGACAGTAGCATCATTATTGACAACCTTGTGGAGCACTTCCACAAATCTGATCTTGAGGATTTGTCGGCGTCCGACAAAGCGACCGCTAGAGCATTCTACGCTCTTATCGAGCATCACCTCTGCTGGGTCATGTTCTACTCTCGTGGACAAGACTTCTCGTGGCTCGCCACTGATGGAGGATTCGGACGGTTGTTGTCCGGGATCAAAGGATTTGCCTTCAAGAATTTCATCGTTAAAAACTTTGAAAAAAAAGTTCGCGGGCGTGCTGCAGCCCAAGGAATGGGAACCTTCACCAAGGAAGAGGTTCTGGAACAGGCCAAAAAGGATCTTGACGCACTATCCACACAATTGGAGGACAAGAGATATCTGTTCGGAGACAATATTAAAACTGTGAGTTTTATTTCACCTTGACAGTTGATAGAAATCGAGTTTATCTCATCATATTCTAGATTGATGTGGTCGCGTTTTCCATTCTTACTCAACTTATTTACACCCCACAATTCTCTCCTGAGATCAGAACACATCTTGATGAGAAAACACCGAATATTATCGCTTATGTCAACCGTATCAAGGATCTGTATTGGCCAGATTGGGATGAGACCATCAGTACGATGAATATGGACACGAAATGGAAGAAAACATGAACGGCCTAGGAATCTATAAATATACCGCATTTATTCTGAAATTGTCAAAAGTGTTATTCAATCAACACGTTTCTTTTATCACTAGCCAAAATTGTTACCAAAGAAATAATCATCATTCCGAATAAACTCTAATCTAATCATTTCTTGCATTAAATAATTAAGAAGCTTCAGTTACATTAATTATTCTTTTTTATAGTCCGGAATTCCAGAAAATTTACGAAACCCCATGCTCCCCTTTTTTATTCCTGGAATCGACTTTGCTTCTGTAGGGTTTTTTTTATATTCAAGGATGTTGGGCAAATGCGTGATTTTACTGGCGCAACTCTTTCTTCCTATCTCATCAATGCGGGTATCCGGAAAGACAAATATCTACTAAGGCTTCCACGAAAGACAAAATAAGACCGTCTCGTTTCGTCTTCGTCATCGCCTAGAATTCGTCTGGTGCAGGGATAGACATTCGATGCAAGACGAACGAAGACGAGACGAAAGGATTCCGCGAAAGACGACTGATCTGTTCCGTCTTTCTTGGAAGCATTAATATCTACGACTAGTACAAAAGCCCAACGAGATCTCTACCTCATGCAATCACCCAGAGCCGAATTTATTCCTTGACATCGGTATTAGTACGGTCAGAGCGTTTCTCCGAAGCAGGTAAGCAATCATTTTATGAATATGAATGTGAGTAAATATTAGACAGCTTTATCACCCTTGAACTTTATGAGAAATTACACGGAGAAAAAGCTGCGTTAGTCGTCTGATGTAAAGAACAGCTAGCGACTTAGCGTACTAAAGACTTTATTTCGCGTCTTCTGAAGCAAAAATTTACTTGGCACGAACCTTAAATTGCGTTTCGACTGCTGAATAGAGGTAATTTTTTCTCGGACTCCGCACTTTATTTTTGAATTTCGTGTTCAACTTTTATCTAAATTCGACTAGAAGTGGAGAGCGTAGAGCATGTGGAGAGCAGCGAATCGAAGTAGCAACGGTTAATGATGTAAGAAATTTTGAATTTTCAGAAAATATTCTAAAAACTATTTAAATTAAAAAAGAAGCATTTTAAGAAATAGAAAAGAAACCAATTATTTTACTATTTGAACAGTAAATTTGTGTTTGTGTTTACAAAAGTCATTTCGTTTTATTTTCTATAAGAGTTAGTTCAATAATGCATCAAAGCGCCTGTCAGACATTTGATTTGGGCGCTATCTCCTTTTTCGCCCATTTCGACGATTTTCTCAGTTTTTTTTTTCTCAGAACAGCGCCGCTTGCATTCCGAACCACTTTTATGAACAAAATGGAAAGGCAGCACGTATCATTAACAAAGGATAACAGACAATTAAGTGGCCGTGTTTTTTCTAGGGATTAAAAAAAATTAGAAGTGGTTTTTTTGCACGTAAAATGATTTTGAGGCGTAATTTTTTTTAAAGGAATTTATGGTTTTGCTAATAATTACAGAACTCTGACTATTGACTACCTAAATCATATAAAGGAAATGCTGAAACCGAATAGGGAAGAAATTTGGCACCATTACAACGAGACCTAAATGAAGACAGTGGATGAATAATATATTTTTTAAACAAATTTTTTTTAAAAATTTAACAAAATTAAAATAAACACTAACCAATAGATAATGTGCAATGTCGAAGTAGGGATACATCTTGAGCCGGTGCAATTGCGCACCAGCATCAAGAAGAATCTCTTGGTCTAGTTGAAAACTCTCCGGTACCACCATCGTTTGATATAATCAACCTGAAAATCATAGATGTGAAAAAGCAACAGTTAAAAAGAGATATTTGTTAGCAGCAGAACGAATATTTTTGGCATGACATGCAAAACATTAAACAAAATAAGTTCAGTGAGGTAGGAGCTGATAAGAATAGTCGAAATGCGTAATAAACATGAGGCATGTGCGTCAAAGCTATTATGATTCTCCGTATTTTCTTTTACTTGGAAGAATTTAATGACTTTGAAGGCAACCGTACGAATTTTATAAGCTTCGCGAGTAAATTAAAAAATAAAACACGAATGCAGGTCAATTTATAACAAATGTCGGATATATTTTCGTCTTCATTCAATTTCTGAAAGCGGAAGGAAGCTAATTTGCACATATTATGAGAAAAGTCTCTATTTCGAATATAAGATGCGAAAATTTATAGAGAAAACCAGTTAAACTTTAAACGAATTTAACGCGACCTCCTTGGAAGCCTTAAAAAATTAATATTTTTAAATTTCTCCACTTATATATAGTGAGATGTAAGATAGGTCGCTTCAGTAAAATAGAGATGATTTGTACAATTTTTGTGATATTCCACGAGGATGCAGCTCCTGCCCCACGATTTTTTTCAAGAATCAAGTTATTTAACAAAACTAGGATCCTTAATTTCACAGAATGCGGAAACAGCAACAAAAACTGAAACGAAGTAAACAAAACGTGTTTAGTAGGCATGAGAGCACTCTTCTTCTATCAACTGCCTATAGAATCAATGTGGAAATAAGACGGAGAAGCGCAAGAGAGACGAACTTTACACACAAAAAGACAGAGAGTCGGGGGCTCTCCGAGCCGCCCAGATATCGCTTGCAATCCCGTCATCTACTCCCGCTGCATTCCCATCGAGACCCCAACGTCGTTTTTCGCGACAGATGTTTAGTGATGCGATGTGATGAGAGATACACTAATTTTTGGTTTGGTTGAGGTTGGCACTTGAGATGTTGATAGCTCGTGCTGCCTCAAAACAAGATGGCGTTCAATAGGATACTGTGTGCCTTGTCGGCAATTATGTTCGACCTGAAGAGTCGCTTTAATTCTAGTACATTTTTTTATGGATTTTCCTAATTCATTTTAGAAAAAATTTGGAAAAAAAATCATTTTTTCAAAAATTCATAAGCATTTCATAAGACTCTGCGTCTCCCCGTTTAAAACAATATTTTTAGATTACAAGGAAATTTTAATAAGATTTTCAAACAAGCTGAAATGTTGAAATTTGTATTATTAACTTATTTTGATATACTGTAAAACCTCTGGTAGTTTTGCTCTCAAAAAGGCTCTAAAGACAATAGTATTGCATGCAAGTCTATTTGAGTTTTTATGGTAGCTGCAAATTAAAAAAGTAAAACAAAATTCGAAATACTTTAATCCAAGCTTTGATGATACAAGAATGTTCGTTATTCGGTAATTTTTAACAGTAACATCGACCCAATTTCTGATTTCTTTTTTCATATTTTCGAAACTTTCTTATGATGATTTATAATTTTAAAAACTTTTAAAAATATACCGAAATTCGATTATAGACTTCATTTTATTCGAAAAAAGTGTGAAAACCCCTCAAACAATGTAAAATTCGCACATTTTTTAATGAAATTGGAATATTTTCGATTATCTCAAAAATATTTGATGGAATAAGAACAAATTATACTATTTCCAACTTTTTTCATCAATGTTTTCACATTTTTAATTATTTATTATCGGTTCGCGAGTACGCAAGAAACCGCTTAGAGATGGGGTTTGGGTCTCGTTAGGAAATTGGCGCGTTAAAACGCGCCAATTTAAAAATTGAAAGAAAGCGCACACACTGCGTTTGTTTTTCTTTTCGAAAATTGAAATCGAATATTGGAATTTTTTTCTATTTATATTTTGCTTCGAAAATCATGTTTTTTTTTTAAATTAATTTTTATTGTCAATTTTCTTAAACTGCTTATTAAACTGAATAAAGTATTATTTACCGGAATTTAAATGTTTTTTTTCAATATTAGAAGTTCATATTCTTCAAATTAGTATCTTTTCACTTGCAGCTAATTGTTTAAAATATAAATAGAAAAAATTCCAATATTCGAATTCAATTTTCGAAAAGAAAAACAAACGCAGTGTGTGCGCTTTCTTTCAATTTTTAAATTGGCGCGTTTTAACGCGCCAATTTCCTAACGAGACCCAAACCCCATCTCTAAGCGGTTTCTTGCGTACTCGCGAACCGATAATATATCAACACTCACGTCGATCTGGGGACCAGGCAGAGCCATTGAGAATTGCGGTTTGGCACGCGGTGGCAATGATAAAGATGTGATTGTCATAGTACTCCGTGTCTGTAATGTAAGAAAAAGGTTATGAGTTTCAGTCTTTCAGTTCGTCTTGCATTCGTCTTACGCAATAAAAACGTTGTCAACTCACTGCGTCAGACAAATTCATGACGAAGACGAAGATGAAACGAGACGGCCAAAATTTCGCACAAATGGAAGTCTTACACAGTTGAAATGCGTCCTTCCAACAGTTACGCCACGAAAATTATAAAGTATGAAAAAACGGATCTCCTGAAAAAATATTCTAATGCTGCGAAAGATGAAACGCAGAAAAGCAATTTCCACCATATTTGGGGAAAAGTTAATTTATATGGAGAAATATCTCGTTGGGGAATCCGTTTCCTTTCTTTTTCACCCATTTTTTTAAATTATAAATGAGACATTATAAAACTGGCAGATAATATTGATATGAAAATTATAACAAGTTGACGAAAATCAAATTCTATAATTGTTTTAGAAACAATAATGGATTTTCATTAAAAAATAACAATGAAGCAAAAACAAAAACGAAAATTTGATAAAACAAAAAAACAAAGTGAGAATCATTAACAATTTGAATGAACTACCAATTCAGCGGATGCTCAGTTGGATAAATACGAATAACAACGTTATTAGCTGGTAAAGAGTCTGTACTTTCCTCGATAGCAGCTTCCATGCGAGCAAATGTTCCAACAAGCGATTGCTGCAAGCTCGATATATTAAGAAAAAGTACCAAACAACACAAGATTGATTACCATTTCTATGATAAAGTTACTTATTGCGGCAAACTTTTGATGCAGCGAGTCTTCGTACGCGATTCTCGATCCATGAGCATCCATTAGAACAGTGATCAAAGCCAACGCCTTGCCACTGACGTCAACATCAGTGGAGTCTCTGTAGATTTCAGTCAGCACAGTCATGATGTCAATGGATTCGGTGACAGTGAGCACTTCAGCAACTGCTTCTGTCATGGGCTGTTTAGAGAAATTGCGAGCAATAACTTTCAAGACATCACTTCTTCGTTCTTCTTCGGGTTTTCTGAAATTGAAACAATTGTCAGACAGAAGCTTTAAAAATGAACTCTGCAATTTTTAGACACAGTAGACTCACCCGGTTGCTAGTTTCAATAACTCCGCCAGAATGAACTCTGAAACCACTCGAGCCGAATCATTAAGAACAATCTCCACTACACTAGTTTTTCCTTTTTCTACACACAATCTTAGAAAGACATCTTCATTTTTGTATGATAGGATCCTTGATTTTGTGATCGCATTTAACATTGAATTCAGCGTTTCCACATCTGAATCAGAATCTTCGGCATATTTTCGAAGGGCGTCCAACAGTTGACTCTGCTCAATTGCCGATAGCGCTCCACTGGCTTCTCCATTCGAGCACTCTTCAAGGTTCGATGTTAACTGTTTCCATCGTTTCTCTTTTTCAGGTTTTTCAATAACATTTTGGACGCATTTTAGGACAGCTTTAACGTCGGATATGTCAACTGGGTTAACTGCAAACGATGAGAATGTCTTGATTTTTGAATTAGTTCCCGATTTCGCAATAGCTGTAGCCGTCAATGAGTCGATTTTGGACTTTCTGGAATTTCATAATTTGATTAGTCCGAGAATTTTGTTTATAATTCAAAATTTCAAGCTCAATGTAGTCTTACTTACGCCAATGGAACAACAGCTTCCGACGTGGGTCCAACTACAATTAATTCCTCTTCTACATTATTATATGTCATCTGAGACGGAAGAGACTGTCCGATTGGCCATCTCAAGACTTTTTTTGCCAATGCAGCGGCTTTGTGTGCTTTTTTATCAATAAGTTGAATGCGCAACTCGGCATGTTTCTTGCTGTTTTTTGCTTGCGACTCGTCATCTTCAAGAACTCGGTCGAGTTCTATTTTCAGGAATTCGTTCAGGTCAAGCTCCAGATGCATTCGGATGTTTTAGGCGATCAATATCCAGTATATTTGAGCAAAACCCGGTTTAAACTGAGCTAGATTTAATTGGAATTTCAAAGATCTATTTGCAAATTGTTCGATTTCAGGATCCGACTGGAATTCTGCAAGATCAAAAAATCGTTATTGATATTTTCAAATATTATTTTCAACAACATGTGTAATGCCATTTAGGAAATATTTAAATATGAAAGCAGGTTGAAAACTGCACTCAGAATATTTTAATCAGCAATATAAATCTTTAAAAACATTTATAACAAAATTGAAAGCCGAATAAATAGCATGCGAAGTAAAATATTAATACCCGAAGAAATGGGCGAAAAGAGGTTAATGTTGATAAAGCTGAATGGCACTTATCAAACAAATGGTTAGTTACGGGTAATGGCAACATAAGAATTGAGATTTTAAACGGCATGCATTAGCAGCTGCGGTAAACTGAATTATTAGACAAAATTAAGGTTCGGTTTGACTAGAAACATGAATAAAACGGGAAAATGGCAACAAAAAAGCGAAACACATTTTTTCTGGCATTTTAAAGAGATGAAGTTCATGGACTATGGTGTTGATATGATTCTCAGTTATCAAATCACTGGGTTTTCATTTTAATTTTCTAATTATATTTTTTGTCGACCCCATTCGACAATTGCTGTTGAAGTGCAGCTCTCTTCTTTTTCAACACTTTTTCTCGTTCTTTTGCCAATATCTCTTCTTCTGATAATACACGATTGCTGTGGGCAGCTTCTTTTGTAGCGTTAACAGCTCTGAAAAAAATATGGTTCGATTGAGAGCTCTCAAAAATGCTTTCAATAACTTACTTGGCAAAAGCATCAATTATTCCGCCCATAAAAATAGCGCAAAGAATATTCTCAATCGGGAGGAGGACGTCGTGTACGGAGAGGCAAAGCGAAGCAAGCTTGAAGTAGATGAAGAATCCGACAACGCACTGAAATTTTATTTAAAGTATTTCATTATTTATTTTAGAAAATAAATAATACATATCGAAAATAATAAAGATTCCGCAATTTTCAATGAAAATTCTACAAAAACTAAGAAACAACTAGATCAACAGTTTCGGATTTATTTTTTCACATTTTTAAACAACTTTTAGAAACCTTTAAACCATACCAAGTAGACCAAATCGTGCGGTGCCGTTACGTACATACTATGACGTTCTAGAGTGAACACCAAGGAAGCGATCAAACATGCTTTTGTAGTGAACGAGGGACGAAGAATTTCATGATTCGTGGGAATCCATGTGCCTCGCACCAGTTGCTCCACAATTTTGACCACCCCAGATCCGGCACCTTTCGAAACTCCAACAATTATTTGTACAAGATATGATTCGGGATAGATCCTCCCCGCGTGTTTCACTCCGGCGGCAATTTTATGAGTACGTTGAATTTCTTTCATAACTGATAATATAATTTTGATTGGAAACCATTTTGTCAGCTTGTAAACGACATCGAATGGTGAATAAAAAATTAGATACCAGGCGATTGAGCCAAAAATTACGTCGTTATGTTGTTTGAGCGGTGAGATAATAGGCTCTCCGAGGAGAAAACAGCAGAGAAAACTGCCGGCGAATGACATGAGCATGCATGAAAGCCAACAAGAAAATGGATGTTTTCGTGAAAACGATACGGCTTCCACCCCAAGGTCTTCGCGGACTGATAAGCATGTCTGAAACAAATTTTTTTGTAACAATGAATATATGGAAATGAAAAAAGCTATTAATCTGTTTTTCAGAAGATGGTTTGTCCTAAAAATATTTTTTTAAAGATTTTAGTCCAATAATAATTGTATTTTACCAATTTAAATCAGGCTTACAAGGACATAATGTGCTCCATCAAAGTATGGATAAAGTTTCAGCTTTTGAACATATCCGCCGGCGTCTATTAGAGTGTCATGATCGATACTCCACTCATCGGGAACCCATCCCATAGCTGGAATTGATCTTATCAAGAATTTTATTTTAAAAAAACAATAATTTTAATTTTTGGAGAAATTCCTAATTGAAAAACCGAAAATTAATCTATAAAAATAAAGTTTAATTAAGTTAAACTAGGTGCGCTTGTGAAAATTCGGAGCTTCGTTGCAAAAATTCCGTTGCTGCATAGCTAAAAGCTGCTCCGCAAATTGCTCATTAATCTTGATTTTACATTTCTGAGAACCTTACAATAAAACTGAGTGGGGGATTTAATGCGGGTTTACCAATGAAATCGAAAAATCAATGTTTTTAATTTTCAGATATCTAATGACGAACCGCCTAATGACAGTGACTCGACGATTTCTCAGCATTTCGCAGAATTTGTGCAGTTTAACGAGAGCAGAAATTCCAGGCGAAAGCATTGATGTCAGGAGGTATTATTCACCGAAAAATGAGTAGAAATGGAAAGAAAAATACGTGATGACGCTTGTTATCCCCCCGCTTGGAAAAAATTGAATTTAGAATTTTCATTTAAAAATACCATAATTTTAATATTATTTTTACTTCAACAAAAAGCGACGATACTCGTCTACCTTGCTTCTAACAATTTTACAAAGCTATAGGTTGCTAGGTGAGAAAATTCAAATTTTTTTCAGGCTTTTTCGATTATAGAAAAAGGTTCACAGAAAAAAACTCTTTCTATCATAAATAGTATTCATCAAAATCACTTCGAAATATTTTTTAATAAAAAGCTTTTGTAAACCTGAAATTGTATGACGACATCGCCAACGCTCGGTGAAAGAATTTTCAAATAAAGTTTGTGCGATCGACGGTTTGGTAAATTTAAACAATAGCGAAGCGGCTTTAGCCCGTATCTCTAGCGAAACCTCGAAATACTTAGCCGTAAAGTAATATAAATTCTCCAAAATTGTAAAAGTTGATATGGAGTTAGTTCAATCGATGTAGTTTTTAAATTTCGTGTGACACATTTCAGCTTGAAATAAGTTGGATTTTCTGTATACTTTGTTTCTTGCAATTTTACAAAGCTATAGGTCGCTAGGTGAGGGAATTCAAATTTTTTTCAAGCTTCTTCGTATATAGAAAAAGGTTCACAGAAAAAAAAACTCTTTATATCCTAAATAGTATTCTTCAAAATCACTCCGAAACATTTTTTAATAAGAAGCTTTCATAAACCTGAAATTGTATCACGACATCGCCAATGCTCGGTGGAAGAATTTTCAAATAAAGTTTGTGCGATTGCAGTATTCTTGACTGCGATATTGGACGAATCCGGAGCGAGAATTACAGGAAGGCTTGGTGACGGTCTGGTAAATTTTAAACAATATCGAAGCGGCTTTAGCCCGTATCTCTAGCGAAATCTCGAAATACTTTTAAACTTCGTGTGACCCATTTCAGCTTGAAATAATTTGGATTCTCTGAAATATTTAGTTATTTTGAAGTTGTTGCAGAAAAACTTTGTTTTGGGTGGCAAGCTCATCTAAATAGTGGTGTGAACCATGTGACAATCATTTTATTTTCAGAGCTAGACTTCTATATCAAAGTAAGAAACGCGGAATTCTAGAAAATGACATTCTCCTAGGAGATTTCGCTGAAGAAAATCTCAAAAGTATGAGCGAACCGGAGTTGAAAGCATATGACAAGCTCATCAACGGCGAGCACATGGAGTGGGATCTCTTCTACTATTTATCAAACAAAAAGACACCTCCGGAAGACGTTGAAACTTGTCCAGTGTATCAGAAAGTCAAGAATTTCGTCGATAGGAAAATGATACCGAAATCCAAATGATATAATAATGCCTGTTAACATATTTAGAAAATGATGATCCTTCCTTCCTTTCCGTGTTTCGTTGTAGCTCGTAATTTTTTAACCTTCATAAAGTTTTCAAACATTATTTCTGAAATTAGATCTAAAACACGTTTAAGATTCACGTCTCGTATTCTTCGAAATAGCAGAGTTAATTTAAATTTAAAGAGCGTAAAGCGTGAATCTAAATTTTAGGAACTCTTTATTGCTTTAGGTATATGGATGCGCCTTCAGTGTAAAAAAACGTGGAACATACTGTATTCGTTGCGAGAATTGCCTTGAAAACTGTATGCGCCCAAAGAAAATTCATGGTTTTAACGCCCCAAAAAATCGCCGATTTTTTCTTTAATAATAAAACTAGTAAAAAATGTTTTTTTTCGTAATATTAAGACTAGTAAAATTAATTCAGCTTTGAAGATAATTTTGGAGATGGCAACACATGTATTAAAACAAAAACTTAGCATTTTAAAATTTAATCCAATATGCTGTTCGTTCCAATCATCCAAAGAAAGCGAAACATAATTATTACAAATCAGAACATCCAAAGTTATGCAGAATGGAACTATGCCTTGTATTTAGAATAAAAATGAAATAAAAGTGCGCCAAACCAATGGAGTGGAGAATATCAGTAATTGGATTTTTATTATATGTAGTATCTTCAGTACGAACCTGATAAATCGCCTTCATATATAAACCTCTATTTCGTTTGATAAGAAACTTCATTATTCAATGATTCCTGCGTCCTTTTCCATCTCTCTTTCAATTTCAATTTCAATTTTTAAATTTTTAGCCAATTCTGCAATTATATGAAACCTTGAATGAGAGCCGTAATAAAAAAACCTAAAAACTAGCGATTAAAATGCTTGCGAATGTGCTCACTGCGAAAAAAAAAATTGAGTGCCATTTATTTTGCGAATTTTTGCTTCGCAGGTTTTTTGTCTGTAATCTTAAAGGATTTAAAAATTTAAAGGGATAAACCAAAGGGTTATTAGGTCACGGCCACCGTTTTTATTTGGCTTCAGTTTTCGAAAATATTTCGAGGATTTACAATCAAATAACCAGGTTGCGCCTACTTCGACTTGTATTTCGAAATTATACGCATTTGAAGCGCAAATTTCCTCATAACCTTTTCTATACGTCCACGGAAACAACAGGAACTATTTACAGGGCACACCATGACTAAACGTAGAAATCAGAGAAGGAAGAATGTTATACCACCGTGTGAACTGGCATGGGTCGCTTCAGATAAAGGAGCTTGGAGAGAAGATGAACGTATGTTTTATAATATCACCATTCCCAGCTAGTGATAACGCGATTGCCTAGCTTCCAGTATATTAATTTAGATATTTTGGCCATCAACGCGTTTCTCGTGACTTCGCTGCTCAGTTATTCTAATGAAGGAGCTATCTTAGTTCGGGGGATCGTTTCTTTTTGCTCGTTCTGAAAAATGTTTCGAGTAACACCAGTGATTTTTAAGATATATGTATTTATTAACAAGAAAACTAAAAAAAATATGACAGAAAAAACAAGTAAATTTCAGATAACCAAATAAGACTAAGCAAGGAGCATTCTTGTCTTCTTCTTGTCCTTATCGCAGTTATTATTTCATAATATTTAAACAATTTTTTGCGTGTCATTTTAAACGTAATGAAATATAAGTTTAGAAAAGAAATTACCCGTCCCAGCGCTCACCGTTTTTGCGATTCGTCTATTATTTGCTAATTGGTGGATTTGTCCTGAAAATGTCGCACGCAAGTGAATCACGTTTTACCTTTTATACTGAGAAAATTATTAGAATTGATAAACACTAGCTATTACTTATAAGGTATCCGGTGGTTATCTTGTTTATAAAGTGGAGCATCAAATCACTTTTTGCGCCGGAAGAGCAGCTATTTGGCAGGCAAAGATTAAAAAAAACCCTAATTTGAATTAATTATTACAATAACGAATTTTTATAATTTTTGTTTCAGCCTCCAAAGAAGTAATTGCCGAACTACATTTTGAAAACCGTCAACTCAAAAGGGACTGCCTTCCGACAACGATTTCGAAGGAAGTTCGCTATGTTGAAGAATGGCCTTCGTGCCTACAAGAAGTCAAATTAATGCCATCACAACCAGTTCGTAATTCATAAAAAGTAATCTTTTTTAATGCTATATTTTTAGCCACTATTTAATTCGACAGAAGCATTCTCCGGAAGGAAAATGTTTGGCGTGAAGGTGTCTCGACTCCTGCACCCGAAGCCAGTCAGTAACACTGATGGTTTTAAAAAGATCGTCGATGGCCTTCAATACAGAATTCGAGCTTTAACACCTGATGTGTGGGTTCAACATGCTATCATTTGGCCACTGGGCCCCGAAGGCATTCATCAGGTTTTAAAATTGGTGAGTGTTTTAACGTTTTTGTGCCTTTGTGCAAGTTAGTGTATTAGAATAATTAGAATTTCGTCTTACAAAGGAGTTGATTTCTTCAGTTTTTCCTACATAATGATCGCGAGTTAAAACACTAACTTCGCGCATTTCACCTGTTCTAATTAATAATGGCCGCCGTCTCCGTCGTTTTTGAGGTCTGTGGTTTAAACTATACTCGTTTCAATTTTTTTTTCAACTAATCACAACGCAGTTCCTATAAAAGAAATAAAAGTAATCATTTTAAGACTCAAGGTGATTGAATTCTTTATTATCGATTTTTTATTTATGATTCATATTCAGCTGCTTTTTCTGGATTAATGGGATTGTGTTCTCTGCAGTTCTGAAATCAGTCATATATGTTGTTGACCTTGCAGTTGATTCTACTGTGATTCTATCTTCCTGACTCCATAACAACCCCCAAAGATGTTGCTCAAGATTGCAGTCGCAGCGGATGCAATCTAACCTGCATGTTCTCATCTTTTTTCATGTTCAGTATTTACCGTAAGAACTCTTCTCGCATTTCCTTATATCCCGTCCCAAGTGTTGATTAAACTTATTTTTTACGCCAGATAAATACGATGCACGCTACTGGCCAGATTTTCGCAAGGATTCAGCCTGCTTCTCAAAACGGAACTTCGGGGGGTGACAGTGTTGGAAGATTCCTTGTCACCGAGTTATCTGAACTGACTGGATTACCAGACGTCATCCAGAGCTGTCTATCTTCCCGTCGTCGTTTCAATCGCTCCATTCAACTGTGGCTTGGTTTCAGTTAAAAATCATGGCGTTCTATCGTGTGCTGTTTGTCTCCTTACTGGAATCCTACAGAAAGCGTGTGGAGTGAGCTGATTCGCCGCATTCATCGCAATTAAAGCAATTACGAGGAAAAGGGAGAGCTAAAAGAGAAGATGCAATCATCGACGAATGGAGCCTTCCAGTACATCCCTATTCTCATTAATTCGATGTATCACGTGGTATTTAATTCGGGGGCTACAATGATTCGGGAGGACAACGGGGTACAATCGATTCGGGGGTACCAAGTTCATGATTCGGGGACGCTTCTTCTGTCTTTTTGCAGTTCGTGTACTTGGAGACAAAGAATTGAATGAGTTAGTACTCATATTGAACTCCGGAACACGATTTTTGCTTTGAGATCTGAACAATGACTCAAAAACAGATTTACTGTCATGAACTTGGTAACCCCGAATCGTTTGTACCCCGTTGTACCCCCGAATTAAATGGCGTATCACGTTATTGCCGCCAAAGTTGGGTACACCAAGTATTAGTATTCCACTTTCTCTCCGTTTTCGTTGTATTTGTTAATTTGCACTAATAAAGTTGCCACAGTTACAAATTTCTTTTTTTTTGTTTTTGACATTTCCTCATACCTGATGTAGTTTTTGGAATGCCATCTTCCAATTTTGCACTAATGCTTCCACGAAAGACGAAGACAAAAAGTCGCCTTTCCTCTTGTCGTCGTTCGTCTTGTCTTACGCAATAAACGCAAGACTTACGCAAGTAAAACGAATTCTAGACGAAGACGAGACGAGACGATCATATTTAGTCTTTCGTGGAAGCCTTATTTTACACACAAGGGTACTTTTTTGCCCTTAACCTGATTTTCTAAGAATTGAACTGAAGTCTTGAGCGGCGGTCACGTTTTAGTCTAAAATAAGGATGATCTTGCAAACCTTGAAGACGCGGCGGAACATTTTTATATGATATTGGTCATTAATCGATATTGGATCGCAAGCAATATTATAAAATGTTTAATATGAAGATAGATACAAACAACGTGAAAAAATACTGAACGATACCCAAAATTCGGTGTTTTAAAAGTTGTCATTTTCAGACGAACAGAATCAGAATATAATTTTTAGCAAAGTAAAGATGATGTTCCTTTAAACATTATCCACAAATGAAAAGTATTGTAACATCTAAAATCTAAACCATCGTTTCTGTGTGTTGTTCTTATGTGGGACTGAAAAAACAAAAGACTGAAAACATATTCAAAGTCTAATTCCCCAGTTGTATCCCTATTAAATCATAAACATATTGTTTATAATTAAACAAAACTCAGTTAATTATTTATTTTGAATTGCAGAACTTCCCAAGACGTACAAAGCTTTTAACTTTTCACAAGCACGCTTCTGCGTTCCTCGTTGTGGATTCTCAGAGCAAATCGGAGGAAACAATGAAGATCATAGAGCGAATCGTGGGAAAATCAGAAGCCGAAGCTGCGTCCGTTCTAATCGCCGCGCCGAACTGCGGATACGCAATAAATATTCGTAGCGGCGAGGAACCAGTCTTTGTTACGGAAGCGAGTCAATCACAATTCGCCATCATTTTCGAAGAATCCTATAACAAGAAACTGTCGTCTGCTCAACGTTACTATCAGAATCTTCTTGACTGTGCAATTGTCTCAGAACGCCCACTGAACGACCCAGAGAAGAGGTGGTTGGAAAAACAATGTAAACAATACGATTTCCGATCCCGTCCTATGAGATTACTGGAGTTTCGAACTCCACAAGATCGTAACAACGCATTGAGCAGAGGATCTCTAAGGTTTCTCGATGTTCTTTACAGCGATTTGATGCAAAGCTACACGGAGCCCTTTGAAGAAGTTCATTTGTATGTGAACTACGAAATGGTACCGAAGAACGTCGATTGTGTTGCAGTTACGATCAAATATGAATCGGATAAGAAGTTTGTTGAAAGTTCATTCACTTCGCATGGGCTCTCCGTTCGTTACTTTGGAGAAGACAAAGCGGAGAATCCCTCGCTGAGGTTCAATATTCGTTGCAAAACGGTGATCGATTAATAAATTGTGATTTTTCAAGTTAATTTTTTGCAGATGATTCTAAATGATTTCCCGCGCCATATGCGTTCTTATGATGCCAGGGTGTGGTTCATTCAAAGGATTGCTAAGGCAAACTGTTTGGAAATTGAGAATATTGAGCCTTTCACCGAGATTAACTCAGATGCTGCGAAATGCCACAGAGATTCAAAAAAACGCGTTGCTAGCAGATCCATCGAGTATGGCCTATACAAAATCGGTCACATCCACCGACTCTACTCTCCAATTGATGCGCCATGGATCGATCGGCTTCAAGGGGGATTGGGAGCGGCGTGCTTCTTTGAAGATATTAGAAAACGGTCGGATGTTCCATGGTTTGTTTCCCGTAAAAATAAGGGAAACATCCAGAAAACGGAGCAATTCACAGTTCATTTCAAGAATGTCAACACCGGAATCTCGCTTATCAATGCAGTGCTTCGAAAGTCTTACAAAGAACCTATCTTCATAGTAGACACTGCTGATAGATATGGAGTAAGCTTTTTATATACACAGCGCCGCATAAAGCTAGGTTAGCCGTATATTTTTCTCTGAAAAAAACAACAACAACAATTTAAACTTCTGAAACATTACTTGTAAATTGAAATAATACGCATTTTTAATTTATCAAATTATCACAATGTTGTTACCAATGCTCTCTATTGTCGAATCGCGAGTACGTGGTTTGTCGTTTAGAGGCGGGGTTTGGGTCTCGTTAGGGGATAGCGCGTTTTAACGCGCCAATTTAAAAATTATGAGGAAGCGCACACACTGCGTTTATGATTTCTTTTCGAAAATTGAAGCGAATATTGGAAGTTTTCTATTTATATTTTGCTTCGAAAATCATGTTTTTTAAAATTAATTTTTATTGTCAAATTTCGCTTCAATTTTCGAAAAGAAATCACAAATGCAGTGTGTGCGCTTCCTTACAATGTTTAAATTGGCGCGTTAAAACGCGCTATCCCCTAACGAGACCCAAACCCCGCCTCTAAACGACAAACTACGTACTTGCGATTCGATAATATATACTTCTAAAAAACACAAAATTCGATTTTTAAGTGTTTTCTAACACTCGAAAAGATAAGTTCATATTATTTCAAAGCGAGAAACAGATTCCAATTCCAGCCTAGCTTAGTTGAAAATGCATTGTTTTCAGCCACAACTCACTCCATGCTATCGTCGATCGTACGCAATTAGTCGAAGAGTCCGCGTTGCTCTCGATTCTTCGATTCGCAAGCTCGACACCATTCTTCGTCAAACTTTCCTTGCCCTTTCAATGAATGAGGATGAAATTATGACTCTTGAGGAATCGGCATACTACGGTGTACGCTTATTTGAAGAATGGAAGAACGACAGTGAAACCGGAATAATTGGACTTCAAGGATGGAATCCTCCAGCACTGAAGCACTTTGCTGGGCAGTTACTCAGTATTCTCAGCCCCAAAGAGGTATCCACCGAAAGTAGCCCAGAGCTTACTCACAGTATCGGAGAAGCCTATGTGATGAGTCTGCACGAATTCTACAATAAAGAAGTTATATTGGACGTCGACAAGTTTCGCCAAGTAATTAGCGTTATTGGAAGTCGTGCAGATGAAGCGATCGAAGATATAAGATCATATCAGAAAAGGAAAAGCTCGCTGATCGTAACCACAGAAATCCCGATCTTCTTCCCCGACTACAATGAGAGACTCGCTAGCATCTTGACTCGGAAAGCACTCCAAGAAATGCAAGTTGCTCTTGGAGCCAAACTTAGGTACATGGATTATGATATTCCTGTTATCAGTTTCAATGGGACCATCGAAGCATACGAGATGTTCACGGAGGCTTTGCAGAAGTTGAGCACCGAGGTTTTTATAAAGGAACTCGGAAATCGAAAGATTGGAGGTAAGTTAATTCTAACTGAACTTGCTCACGATGTCGTGCCATTGTGGAAGAGATTTGAAAACAATTCTAGATGAATTTCTCTGTAATTTTTTCTATTGCGATAGAGCAAAAATGGTTGAGAGCAATCAGCATTGTTCAATTTTGCGTCAAACAATTTTCTCAATGGCACTACTCATTATTTGGCTTATCTTTAGGTTTCACTTGGAAATATTCTTTCAGAAATACCGAATCTTCACTGTCCAATCTGCATGACAGAATCTGGAGCCACAAACGACTTCTACAGATTTCATTGTGGTCATGTTCTGTGTCGTGGATGCGCTAATTTGATGATTTTATCATATATCGATGACTCTCATCTGAAGATCAAATGTGAAGCCGAAGGTTGCACGAAGTTCGTTTCTGCGACCGAAATAATGGTGATTTCAGGAAATATAGCGAGAGTCATAACGTCATATTTATCGTTTTCAGGAGATAATCATGGGCTGTTCGAACAGAATCCGTGAGCTGGACACAAACAAACTGCGACGTCTCAATGCTCGTGCAAAGCAATCACTCATCAATTCCGACCCTAGCATGGCGCCATGCCCATCTGCAGATTGCGCTGGAATTCTTACGAAATCTGAAGGCTCTGTTGATGACCCAAAACGCTGTCAGGCTTGTGAGCACAAGTATTGTCGTCTTTGTCTGAATGAGCCACATTCGAATTATACGTGTTCTCAATACGAGAGGCTCCGCCGTCCCGAGGAATCCATAGCTGAATACATCAAATCGGTCGGTCATGGCAATATAAAAAAATGTCCCAAATGCGGTGTTCATGTGGAAAAACGAGAAGGATGTAACCACATCGAATGTGGTTGTGGATGTCACTTCTGCTGGGTCTGCCTCTACATTGCTAAGAACTGTGGAGACTGCTATCGTCACATGCAGGAGCAACATGGAGGACACGGCGGCAATTATGCGGTAATAGAATAGCAATTTTCGAATTATTAAAAGTTTCCGAAAACAATAATTTTCAGATGCCCGCATTTGAGGATATGGATGTAGAATTGCAGCGTGCCATCCTGGAACAGGTGCCTCATCAGAATCCGAATGGAGAAGAGCTTCAGCAGGAAGCTGCGCAGAATCTAGACCCATGGGGTCCTTTCTATGAAGACATTTTTCCGGAAGATTTCGACGAATTGGAAGAAGAAGATCTGGAGAGATTGAATGAGGTTCCGTTTGTTTTACCAGAAGAAGAGCGTGTCGCCAACTTTCAAGCTGCTCAAAGAATAGCGTGGAGAGCCAACAATACACCTGTAGAAGTTCGCCCGCCGAGTCCAGAGAGGCCGCCGCTCCTTGAAGAGTTCCCAATACTTCTCGTTGAAATATTCCCAGTATTCTATGGAGATCCTGAAAGGCAACAAGAGATGCTTGCATACGTTAATGGTGCGCAAACTTTAGAGGAACACCACAAAAGGATTAAAGATCTCTACACTATCGCTCTTACCTCTAACAATGTGATCTAATATTTGCCGCTTTACTTACCCAGTTTCATTGTATCTTTTTTTCTAGAAATATGTGTTAGTCTTCTCAGGTTCGCTGGGTAATCTGGTAATTTGACGGGTACTTTGCTGTGAATTAACTGGCATATGTGTATTTGGACAAGCTTTCAAAAGAATTACTTTTAAATCAACGTTTCAGCAGAAGTTGTTCGAAAACTGCGAAAAAGCGTCTATCTGAAATGTCGTTCTACAATTTTTTGTACCTTTTACAAGGTTTTCTTCTGTTTTATGCAATTTTGAAATAAAAACTCGATGCATTTACTTTTAAAAGCAGTGGAGCAACGCGGTTTTTCAGCCGTGATTTCTGGAGTCTTTAGAAAGAGTCTAGCCAGTCTAGCTTTTCCAGTTCAATAAGCTTCTAGATATTGTCGTGTAGAAGTCGTTTGGCTTTCAAAAATTAAAAAAAAAATTGTTTTTAACGAGACACTGACAACGATGACTTCTGGCCCAGATGGTTTCCGTCCTTTTTTTTAAATGTCTCCTCTTAAATCTTCCGATGATAATTAAAATTTAAATAAGTGGTGTAGCTTTACGGTAATATACTCAGCACGAGTGAGTAATTTCGGAGTGTCGCAAATTTTTTTAAGAGTCAAAAAGCATAATTTCAGCATTATGACTGAGCAGGCAGAAACGACAAAATCATTAGTCGCCGTAAAAAAGTTCCGACATTTTTTCGAGCCCGCGAAAATCGGGATTTGAATTTAGAGGCTCCGCCTATTTCATCATCAGAGCGCATTTGCTATGCGCAATATATTTTTTGAATTTTTATTTTTTCTTCTGAATTTTCAGAATTAAACTGGATTAAAAAAACGAAATTGTATTAATCGTGAATTTTTTTACACGTTTCTTCGAATGTTTAAATATATCAATTTGCGTCATTTATTTTTTTTTTTCGTTTCTTCTGATAAAAATATAACGCGCATAGCAAATGCGCTCTGATGATGAAATGGGCGGAGCCTCTAAATTCAAATCCCGATTTTCGCGGGCTCGAAAAAATGTCGGAACTTTTTTACGGCGATAACATTTACTATTTCAAATATATATTCACCATATCGGGACCTAACGCGATTCCAACAAAATCCACTTTCGCACAGTTCGGCAAAGTTTCATCGAAGTTGAATTTTGTATGTTATCTGTATTTTTATTTTTCGTACTTATTAATTATCCCAATGCATCAGAAAACGATTGCATTTTGGATTTTTGGAGGTTTTCATTCACACGAAAACTCAATTTAGTCGTTTTCAACATTTCACTCAATGGCAACGTGCTAACACGTTATAGGCGGAGATAGTAATTAAAAAAGTTCACATTTGTCTTTAGGATTCATTGGCGCTCCTTCTTGGCAGTTGAATACTTCCGCAAAAGCTTTAAAGTTAGATAAGACTCCATTTACACGAAAACTGTCTATTGGATGTAGACTTGCAGCGTCCACATGTGTTATTTCCTCCGTGTAGAAAGAGCAGTGATTCTAAAATAATACATGACAATTATAAGAAAATGTTTTAATGATTTCAGCTTACTAATGAATAAATATGGAAAAAAAGTTTTTCAGTGCTATAATTTTCGAATCCTGGAAGTTTTGAAGCATGAGAGTAATCTGTCTTTTTAAAAAGACGCCAACTGACTGTTACACCATGAGTATCAGCAATCATTTCACTCACGGTAATGGAGCCGTTTAGCTGAAATGAGATCGAATAGAGAAATTCGTATGGCACACTGGTTGGCCAACGACCAGATTTCAGTTTCAACTGATGTCTTCTACAATTGAAAATTTTCTGGTGGCTGACGAGCAAGTCTGCCATGCATATTTTCTAACGTCTTGAGAAAGTATAAAACGTCGATCATCTTTCAGAATTTTCTTAATTCTTACACTTTTCCCGTAATTCGGGTCATGATAATGATTATATTGCTCCACCAGACAGTAAAATTTCTTCTTATAAAGTGCCATATCATCAGGATTCCACCAATTGTGTTCTTGCCCGTTTTCATTGAAATGCATGCTATCAGAGTCAAATGAATGTCCCATTTCATGCGCTAACGTGTGTCCAATTGAAGCGATTTTCGCATAGTCTGGCAAGGTTTCATCGAAAAATGGATCGTCAATCAGTGGTACCGTAATAGCTAAAAGAGGAGGGTAGAACAAGTGTGTCTAATAGAAAAGACTTGCCTAATGAATTCATTAGATGATCATAAAATGCGTTTATTGTGAACAATGAATAACCTGATTCAATCAATTCACTTCTATTGAAATTTACCATGATGAACTGCTCGGCTTTAGATCTTAGTACTTTTCTTTCGATTGAATAACTTGAATCTCCGAAATTGATGTCAATCTGTAATTATTTTAACAGCAAAATCTTGAAATAAATGCATTTTATCACATACTTTGATCAAAAAATGCTCAAAAATATTAAAATTTGTAAATAGATATTCAAAAATTCCCGATTTTTTCAATTTTCCGAAGTAAAACAACGGTTTCCTGATTTACCGCTTCAAAAATTTCGTCCACTTCAGGCGATTCGTAATTGTCCGGATATCCAACCATTTTCCTTATCTTCATCACTTTCGATATCGCATTTTTCTTTGTTTCCTCATGAAGCCACGTAGATTCATTTAAATATTCCACAAAGCTCTTTCGAACATCTTCTACTAATGCTGATACCAGCTTCAAATTCGTTTTTTCGAAGTAATATCGAGCGAATATGATAACGGCGGCATTTGGAAAAACGTTGATCGTCTTCTGAATACTACTAAAATTCGCCATGCTCAGAAAAAATATCGTCGAGCGCCACGGCGGTGGTAAATAATTTATCATGAAAAAAACCCACCCTAGCGCAGTCAACCTCCTTGACATCACTCAGATATTGTGGAACCAGCGGGAATAGAGTATTATGGATGTATTTCAGAATCAGAAAATTTGCCACAACGTGCTTTGGAGTGCTCTTCAGTATCTTTTCTAACTGAAACAATGATTGAAATTTAGAAAAAAAAGGAATGCAACGAAACTCACATTGTTATTCTCAAATATCTCCGATACCTCAACTATCGTTGTATTTCTTACTCTGTCAGCCATTAATTTGCCTTTAGCGGTATTTGGTGCAAATTCATCGATAATTTTTCGAAAATCAATTATTGGAACAAGTCGTTCGAGTTCTTTCCAATTTGAAAACGTTTTGACTTCTGAATCATTTCCTTGTTTCACGTTAAGCCTGGCAATGAGACCTTGGACATCATTGAAATCTTGTGTCAATTTAGTCTTATTCAGCGTAGAATTTTTCGTTTTCATAACGTCCATCACTTTCTGGAAATAGAATTAAATCATTAAGATTATTCGCTTCAACGTGTGCTCGAAGACTACTCTCATCTTCAAAAAAAAATAGAAATAGGACTTGGAAAACTATAAGCCAATCTGGCTTCGGCCCTTACTATATAAAGCATTCTAGAATCTTAACAGCCCAACCGGGTACGTCTAACTATTTCAACTATAGGCAACATTTACTCAATTCAACGGACCGAAGAGTCAGATTGACCTTGTATATCTAGAAAGAAGAATGGAGGGGGGGGTGGGGGCAACACTCAAAACGTTGAGAATATCTTCGTCAAGAATTATATCACTCATTAGATACCAAGAGCAATTTATTAATTGAAGAAAACTAGGAATTTGATGCGCCGAAACGACAATAGATATTGTCAATTTGATGCAGAAATGGAGATACCTAGCATTGAGCAACTGCTGGAAGGCCACCATCGAAAAAGACTGGAAGGACCAGCGCGGTTTGAGAAAAAGACAGATCGATAAAGTAACTAAGTAAAATATTTTTTCAAAAACCTTTAAAAACTCAGTCGCGGAATCCAATAGACAGCATTCCAGCTTTTTTTTCTGCGCCTTGTATCAAATGTTCCAAGAAATTAATCACGTTTGAAAAAACTTCTTTAAGCTTCTTTTCCCTGAAATGAAATGTTATATTCAACCATTATTTTTTCTCATTCACAACCTCACGCATTCATCCGCAAAGCTCTATGTTTTTTGAGCATATATTGAGAGTCATCTTTAATTGACTCATCAAAACGTCTATCACTCATTATATACGCAGAACAGTTTATTAATTGAAGAAAACTAAGATGGTCCGGACTTGTGATGCGCCGAAACGACAATAGATGTGTCAATTTGATGCAGAAATGGATAACCAGCTTTGAGCAACTGCTGGAAGGCCACCATCGCAAAAGACTGGAAGGGCCAGCGCGGTTTGAGAGAAAGACGGATCGATAAAGCAACTGAGTAAGTAAAAAAACCAATTATTAAAAAGCTCAGTCACTAGCAATTTTCAGAAACCGTTCGCATCGGGTAAAGAAAAGACTCCAGGTCGATCCAAAACAGACAGTTCCAATATCTTTTTCAGCGCCTTGCGTCAAATGTTAAAAGAAAAAAATAATTTTTAGATATCAAATGTTAGAAAAACCCATGCCATTAAATAATTAGATTACGTTTTTCATTCACCTTCTTAAAACTGGGATCCAGAAAATGGATACCAGAGATACCACTGATAACTAACGTTTCATAATCGAAAACGTTAAAACGAAAAAATCCGAAATCGTGAGAGTACAGCTTAGCCATATTGGCGAGCGTAGCTATAAAATGAATTTATAGTCGAAACTATTTTGAGCGAACCGTTCAAATCAAATGTCGATTCATCCCAATCTTCATCAAGCATTGGCCACTTTCCTATTTTCTGAATATCTTCTATAATATTTTTATATCCAAGTTTTTGATCTTCGTCGAAATGCTGAAATGCAATTGATTGTTAGTTGAGTGGTTTCAGAAGAATAAAACTGATAACTGAATCTTGCTATTCAGGAAGAGAAACTCACCGATTTCAACGATTCACAGTTCTGGTAATATACTCTCACAACATTTTCCACTGGGAAATCAGAAGGTTGCTTCTTGCGGAGAAAATCTGCAAACGAAGAATTAATGGACGGCGCGTAACCTTCATGTCAAAGATGCCAACAAGTTTTCGTTTGTCAATAACAAGAAATTTAGTACTTTTCAAGAATTAATAGAAACATATGTGCAAAGCTTGTCCAAAATAGTCCAAAACCCGAACTCACCGCGAAGCAATTCAAAAATAATACTGTCTTTATGATACATACGAGAAGCAGACAAACTGTGTTGAATGTAGTTTCCACATGCGTATTTATGAAAATTCTCGCATGGATCCACCCGCGTGTCGCGCCAGTTTATCTGAAAAATCGATTACTGTTTAAAATTTGGGATTGAGAAGGCTTACCAGCTGATCTGCCAGTGTTATGCATTCTTGAGATTTACAGATATTTGAGGATCTTCCAGGACTTGGCTTTTTCAGGGATTCAGCAATGTGATCCGGATTACCATTTGTCTCTATGATAATGACCATAATGATTACAATGGCCAGAAAAATGGACAGTAAAATAATGAGACTATTCAATGGATGTAATAGTTTCTCTTTTATTAACATTCTGTTGAAGTAAATTCACTGAAAAATCAAAATAAACAAATAAACTCAAAATTTTGAAAACAAACCAGTCTTTTGGACCAATTGATTCAAGAAATGGGGTAAAAATCAAAATGGAGTTTAATGCGCACAGAAATTCAGGAAAGGTCATCAGTATTCTGGATTCAGTGCCACGCCGTAAATCTATATTTTAATTATTTCGCCATTCTGTCGTGAGAAATAGCTTTCCTGGATCCTCGCTCAGAGGACCGGGTAGATGGATGGAAATTCCCTGGCCCGGTCTATTACGCCAGAATTCTAGAACTTAAAAAACTATTTCTATAGGCTTTTTTGAAAGAGCCAGGCAAATCACGGCGCTATCGTATTTGGGGGGACTCTTTTTGCATTTTATAGAAGATGAATGCAAGATGAAGTCGAAATTATTTAATCGAAACTGGAAAAAATCGCTGAAATAGGCGAAGAGCGAGTGCCCACCTCCCAATATCTCTTAAACCTTCAGATAAAGAATAAAAAATTCAAATATTTGGTGTAGCTTTACAATAATAAACTCAGCACAAGTGAGTAATTTCGGAGTGTCGTAAATTTTAAAAAAATTTCTTATAATTCTGGTTTTCCCCCTCTTCACGACACTTAATATCTATCTTCTACCATATTTCTTCTTCTTATATTTGAATACCAAGACTGCGATTCACTGCATTCGTCTTTTTCTTCATCAAAGTGACTTCTGCAATTTTATCGTTCTTTTTCCTCTTTGTTTCCACATTTTTAGTTTATCTGTATTTTTATCTTTCGTACTTGAAGCTTGAATACAGCAAGCTTAAGGTAAACCACACACAGCATACATCGCTTCCAACCAACCCCTTACGACTCCATTTGACAACAGCATCGGGGATATCTGTTTATGGTTCATAGACAAAGTCAATGGAAGGAAGAGCCGATCATCTTTAAAAAGATCTGCGTCCCAAAAAAAACCAAATCAACCCCGCAATGAGAATCGGAAAGACGTCCACACTGACAACAGAGGCTGCCGATTTCCTAGATCTACGTGTTATAGTTGCGCCAAGAGCGCAATACGACTTTTTTCTTGACTCTGGACTGGTTGCCGGCGCGACAAACACAAATTGTGAAAAATTGTTATGACTAGTTTAGAGTTATTTTCGGTTGCCGGTTAGACTTTTTGTGGAAGGTTATTCCATTGATTCCATTGATTCGACCCGTTTCAATTACGACTTAATACTTAGAGAGAGAGAAAATTGAAAAGATTCGCCATCATTGGAAGAAGCAAACCCATAAAAATTGAGACCTGATAAGATGATATTCTTCAATATCTGAAAATAGGCGGAGACAGATATTAAAAAAGTTCACATTTGTCTTTAGGATTCATCGGTGTTCCTTCTTTGCAGTTGAATACTTCCGCAAAAGCTTTAAGATTAGATACGACCCCATTTACTCGAAAACTCTTTATTGGATGTGGTTCATCGTCCACATCTGTTATTTCCTCCGTGTCAAAAGAGCAGTGATTCTAAAATAATACATGGCAATTATATGAAAATGTTTTAATGATTTCAGCTTACTAATGAATAAATATGGAAAAAAAGTTTTTCAGTGCTATAATTTTCGAATCCTGGAAGTTTTGGAGCATGAGAGTAATCTGTCTTTCTAAAAAGACGCCAACTGACTTCCATTCCGTGATTATCAGCAATCATTTCATTCAAGGTAATGGAGCCGTTGAGCTAAAATGAGATCGAATAGAGAAATTCGTATGGCATGGCCAACGACCAGGTTGGCCAACGACCAGGTTTCATTTTTATATTCAATTTCAACTGAAGTCTTTTTCAAAATTGTTTAAAATGTTAATTTAAAAATGTCTGTTCTCTGACAAACAAGTCTGCCTTAAGAAAGTATAAAACGTCAAGCACCTTTCAGAGTTTTCTTAATTCTTACATTTGTCTCGTAATTCGGGTCATGATAATGATTATATTGCTCCACCAGACAGCCACTCTTCTTTTCATAAAGTGTCATATCATCCTGATTCCACCAATTTTGTTTTTTCCCGTTTTCATTGAAATGCATAGTATTAGAGCCAAATGAATGTCCCATTTCATGTCCTAACGTGTGTCCAACTGAAGCGATTTTCGCATAGTCTGGCAAGGTTTCATCGAAAAATGGATCGTCAATCATAGGTACCGTAATAACTAAAATAGGAGAGTAGAACACAGTTTCTATTAGAAAAGACTTGCCTAACAAATTCTTTCCTGGACGATAAAATGCATTTAGTTTGAACAATGAATAATCTGGTGCAATCAATTCACTTTTATTTAAATTTGCAATGATGAACTGCTCGGCTTTAGATCGTAGTACTTTTCTTTCGATTGAATAACTTGAATCTCCGAAATCGATGTCAATCTGTAATTGTTTAACAGCAAAATTTAAAAATAAATGCATTCCATCTATTAAATTAAAATTTGTAAATAGATATTCAAAAATTCCCGATTTTTTTAATTTTCCGAAGTAAAACAACGGTTTCCTGATTTACCGCTTCAAACATTTCGTCCATTTCAGGCGATTCGTAGCTATCCGGATATCCAATTATCTTCCCTATTTTCATCACTTTCAAGATCGCATTTTCCTTGGTTTCCTCATGAAGCCACGTGGATTCATTCAAATATTCCACAAAGCTCATGCGAACATCTTCTACTAATGATGATACCAGCTTCAGATTCGTTTTTTCGAAGTAATACCGAGCGAATACGATAACGGCGGCATTTGGAAAGACGATGATCGTCTTCTGAAAACTACTAAAATTCTCGCATTCGGCAGCTCTATCTCTAACTCTAGGCATTAGTAGAGATGCTATACTTTTATGGAGCATTGTATATCACCTCACAACAGGGTGCACCAGACAAATTGGTTTGAGAGGCGCCATGTTCAGAAAAAAAATCGAATACGATAACGGCGGCATTTGGAAAGACGATGATCGTCTTCTGAAAACTACTAAAATTCTCGCATTCGGCAGCTCTATCTCTATCTCTAGACATTAGTAGTGAGGCTATACTTTTATGGAGCACTGTAAATCACCTCACAACAGGGTGCACCAGACAAATTGGTTTGAGAGGCGCCATGTTCAGAAAAAAAATCGTTGAGCGCCACGGCGGTGGTAAATAATTTATTATGAAAAAAACCCACCCTAGCGCAGTCAACCTCCTTGATATCACTCGGATTTCGTGGAACCAGCAAGAATAGAGTATTATGAATGTATTTCAGAATTAGAAAATTTGCCACAACGTGTTTTGGAGTGCTCTTCAGGATGTTTTCTAACTGAAACAACGATTGAAATTTAGAAAAAAAAAGGAATGCAACGAAACTCACATTGTTATTCTTGAATATCTCCAATTCCTGAACCACCACTTCATGTTTTATTCTTTCAGCTATTACTTTGCCTTCAACAGTATCCGGTACCAATGCATCGATAACTTTCCGAAAATCAATTATTGGAACAAGCTGTTCGAGTTCTTTCAATTTTGAAAGCGTTTCGTCTTCTGCGTCATTTTCTTGTATCAGGTTAAGCCTTGCAATAAGACCTTGGACATCATTGAAATCTTGTTCCAATTTAGTCTTATTCAGTGTAGAATTTTTCGTTTTCATAACGTCCATCACTTTCTGGAAATAGAATTAAATCATTAAGATTATTCGCTTCAACGTGTGCTCGAAGACTACTCTCATCTTCAAAAAAATAGAAAGAGGACTTGGAAAACTATAAGCCAATCTGACTTCAGCAATTACTCTATAAAGCATTCACCAGATGCGCTCAGAATACAGAGGACTCCAGAATCTTAACAACCCGGATTCAACCGGGTACGTCGAACTATTTCAACTATAGGCAACTTTTACATAATTCGACGGCTTCAAGAGTTCAAGAGAGTGACCCCGTATATCTAGAAAGAAGAATGAACACTCACAGAAAAACGTTGAGAATATCTTCGGCAAGAATCTTTAGACATCTATCACCCATTAGATACCAAGAGCAATTTATTAATTAAAGAAAACTAGAATGGGCCAGACCAGTGTTGCGCCGAAACGACAATAGATGTGTCAATTTGATGCAGAAATGGATAACCAGCTTTGAGCTGGAAGGCCATCATCGTAAAAGACTGGAAGGACGAGCGCGGTTTGAGAAATGTTAGAAAAACCCATGCCATTAAATAATTAGATTACGTTTTTCAAGTCACCTTCTTAAAACTGGGATCCAGAAAATCGACACCAGAGATACCACTGATAACTAACACTTCAGAATCGAAAATGTTCAAGTGAAAAAATCCAAAATCGTGAGAGTACAGCTTAGCCATATTGGCGAGCGTAGCTATAAAATGAATTTATGGTCGGAAATATTTTGAGCGAACCGTTCAAATCAAATGTCGATTCATCCCAATCTTCATCAAGCATTGGCCACTTTCCTATTTTCTGAATATCTTCTATAACATTTTTATATCCAAGTTTTTGATCTTCGTTGAAATGCTGAAATACAATTGATTGTTAATTGATTAGTTTCAGAAGAATGAAACTAATAACTAAAACTTACTGATTTCAACGATTCACAGTTCTGGTAATATACTTTCACAACATTTTCCACTGGGGAATCAGATGGTTGCTTCTTGCGGAGAAAATCTGCAAACGAAGAATTAATGGACGGCGCGTAACCTTCATGTCAAAGATGCCAACAAGCTTTCGTTTGTCAATAACAAGAAATGTAGTACTTTTCAAGAATTAATAGAAACACCAGCGGAAAGTTCGCGGCTACGCCGCGACTTCCACTGGCTTCCACTGGCTTTCGTTTAGAAAGAATTGTAGTCGTTCTGTTTTTCTACTTGTTAGTAAAACAATTTTTTAGCAGATCGTCAAAAACCTAATAAGATTTACATCCCGTGCCGTATCCCAACTACCGTACAACCTCCTAAATAAATGAATGTGAAGCGTGGTCATGACTCCATCCCGAAAATCAAAGTAAAAGAACCACGATCTTTTGAGTTATTCAATGAAACGTCTTGGACAGAGTCACATACAGACAGAACTATTCGCTTAATAATAAGTAGATAGTGATGTTCCAAAAACGCTGGAAAACAATGTCCATAAAAATTGTAGTTTTAAAGATATCAAGCTGAATTTTTGCATGTGATATACGGACATGTCAATTGATATATCAGCAAAATTTTGGCTTTTTTTATCGATTTTGAGACAGTTTTGTAGATTTAGAGTGTACGGTTCTACAGTATCCCTAGTACCCTGCGACCTCTTAAATATATGGTTTCGAAGCGCTCGGGTGGTCATGACTTCATCCCGAAAATCAAAGTAAAAGACCCACGATCTTTTGAGTTATTCAATGAAACGTCTTGGACAGAGTCACATACAGACAGAACTATTCGCTTAATAATAAGTAGATGTGCAAAGCTTGTCCAAATATGTCCAAAATGGTCCAAAACCCGAACTCACCGCGAAGCAATTCAAAAATAATACTGTCTTTATGATCCATACGTGATGTAGACAAACTGTGTTGAATGTAGTTTCCACATGCGTATTTATGAAAATTCTCGCATGGATCCACTCGCGTGTCGCGCCAGTTTATCTGAAAAAGCGATTACTAATTAAAATTTGGGATTGAGGAGGCTTACCAACTGATTTGCCAGTGCTATGCATTCTTGAGATTTACAGATATTTGAGGATCTTCTAGGACTCGCCTCTTTCAGGGATTCCGCAATGTGATTCGGATTACCATTTGTCTCTATGATAATGACCATAATGATCACAATGGCCAGAAAAATGGACAGTAAAATAATGAGACTATTCAATGGATGTAATAGTTTCTCTTTTATTAACATTCTGTTGAAGTAAACTCACTGAAAAATCAAAATAAACGAATAAGTTCAAAATTTTGAAAACAAACCACTCTTTTCGGCCAATTGATTCAAGAAATGGGGTAAAAATCAAAAAGGATTTTAAAGCGCACAGAAATTCAAGAAAGGTCATCAGTATTCTGTATTCAGTGTCACGCCGTTAATCTATATTTAAATTATTTCGCGATACTGTGGTGAGAAAGCATCAGGTTTAAGGATATTTTTTCGAAAATAATAAATGAAAAATAGTCGAAAAAGGCGAGGCGAAACATTCGCCAACATTGGAATGCCGCATTTGATGCCCGATAAGATGAAAATTCTCTCTTAAAGATCCTCAGTACAGAAATGGCGCACAAAAATTAAAAATGCTTTATTATTACCGTTTAGTTCACATCATTTTACACTTTCGCTTCGGATTCATTGGCGATCCAACGGGACATTTAAATGCATTAGAAAACGATTGCATATTCTGGAGGTTTCCATTCACACGAAAGCTCAATGTAGTCGTTTTCAACATTTCACTCAATGGCAACGTGCTGCGTCGCTGTCAATTATCCTTCAATAAATCGTTCAATTCAGCAGAACAGTCACAAAAAACTCACTATTGCTAACATGTAGAAATTTATAATATTGTGATCGTAATTTTCAAAACCCAATATGTCTTCATCATGACGGCCCATAGTTGTTCTGTATGTCCGGTAAGCAACGTTATTGCCAATGTTACCAGCTATTAGTTCATCAATTACCATTGAGCCATTGAGCTGGAAAAAAACGGATAACGTAGATAAGAAAGAGAATGAAATTTAACGACTTTTATCTTTTCTTAAAAAAAAAGAAAATATGTGCGTTTCCCGCCGGTTTTTGAATAACGGAAACGAATCTGCAAAACGTTTCAGCCCGGCGCAACTGGAAATGTGCCAACCAACCAAATTTCCGGGTTAATTAACCGGGTAATTAACCGGTCGATTAACCGGTCAAAGCATTTTTCACCGGTTAATTCCCCGGTTAGCCGTGGGTTAATTTAACCGATTAATTGTTCGATTAAAAAATAAAATTCAACGGTTAACCGCCGGCTAATTAACCGATCAATTAGCCTTTAGCTTTCTTAATCGCGAAATTTTTGGCCGGTGAAGCACACTGCTCCTAACCATAAAAAACCGGCGCTATGGTAGTTGAGGGGGGTCAATGGTTTTTAGTCATTTTTGGAGCTTTTTTCTTGATTTTTTTTCTGAAAATGTTTGTTGCTATTGTTAATATATTTGCAAGTTATTTTTTAGCACGCGTGACGCTTACTCTTGGCACGAAAACTACGAGTCCACTTTTTTCACGCGTGGCGCGCTTCAACGATGAGCAATTTTCGAAAATTTTTTTGGATTCTTTTTCGCTTATTAGTTAATAATAACTTAGTTAATCATAGATATGAATAGGACCGCAGCTGATGCACTTCTCGACTTGAAGTAAGCCTTAGGCTTAGACTAAGCCTAAGCCTAAGTCTAAGCCAAAGTGTGGCCTCAAAGAAAATTTATAGGATAATCATTATTTTGAGGCGCTGTGGCATTTCAAATATCACGATGAAGCGAAATGCTTTGTGCCGGAATAGACAAGAAATATCCAGTCTCCTAGTCATTTTCTTTTTTGTGCGTATTTTTGTTGTCTGCCAATAAAATTGCTCTAAAAATTGCTAGTGTTATTCGAGTATATCTAATAACAATTTCAAAAAAAATCAAGAAAAAAGCTCCAAAAATGACTAAAAACCATTGACCCCCCTCAACTACCATAGCGCCAAAAACCTCTTCTCACGAAAAACCTGAAAATTAATTTTTTATATATTTTTTTAATAATTTTATTTGACAGGTATTCCTTACCATAAGCTTCATCACTTTTGTTGAAACAATTAAGCCGCAAGTGAAAAGATACTAATTTGAAGAATATAAACTTCTAATATTGAAAAAAAAACCATTTAAATTCCGGTAAATAACACTGTATTCAATTTAAGAAATTTGACAATAAAAATTAATTTAAAAAACATGATTTTCGAAGCAACATATAGAAAAAATTCCAATATTCGCTTCAATTTTCGAAAAGAAATCACAAACGCAATGTGTGCGCTTTCTTACAATTTTTAAATTAGCGCGTTAAAACGCGCTATCCCCTAACGAGACCCAAACAGTTAATTCGTTGCGCCTTTAAACGAAGGCTCATGTCCTCACGGATGGATAATAGAATAAGTACGGGGAATTCTTTCAAAATTTTCAGAAAGCTGTAGGCGGAAAGAGTAATTAGAAAAGTTCACACTTGTTTTTAGGATTCATTGGTGCTTCTTCTTTGCAGTTGAATACTTCCGCAAAAGCTTTAAAGTTAGATAAGACTCCATTTACTCGAAAACTTTTTAATGGATGTTGATCCGTATCAGCTTTTTTTAATAATTCCTCATTGTAGAAAGAGCAGTGATTCTAAAATAATACATGACAATTTTTTATGAAAATGTAATGCTTTTCACTTACCAACGCATAAATATGGAAAAAAAGTCTTTCAGTGCTATAATTTTCGAATCCTGGAAGTTTTGGAGCATGAGAGTAATCTGTCTTTCTAAAAAGACGCCAACTGACTTCCATTCCGTGATTATCAGCAATCATTTCGCTCAAAGTACGCTGGCCGTTTAGCTGAAAAGAATAGAGAAATTTGTGTGATAGACTGAGTGGCCAACGATCAGATTCGATTTAAATCTGGTCGTTGACGAGCCAGACTGGCATGCCAATTTTCTAAAGTCTAGGGAAAGTGTAAAACATCAAGCTTTCTTTCAGAATTTCCAAAATTCTTACAAGTGTTCCATACTCCGGATCATGATAATGATTGCATTGCTCCACCAGACAGTCACTTTTATTCTTATAAAGTGCCATATCATCAGGATTCCACCAATTGTGTTCTTGCCCGTTTTCATTGAAATGCATGCTATCAGAGTCAAATGAATGTCCCATTTCATGCCCTAACGTGTGTCCAATTGAAGCGATTTTCGCATAGTCTGGCAAGGTTTCATCGAAAAATGGATCGTCAATCAATGGTACCGTAATAGCTAGAATAGGAGTATAGAACAAAGATTCTTTTAGAAAAGACTTGCCTAACGAATTCAGTTCTCGAACATAAACTGCATTTACCAAGAACAATTGATAATCTGGTGCAATGAAATCATTACTATTTAAATATGCCATGTACTGCTCAGATATAAATCGTTTCCTTTTTCTGGTTATCGAATAATAGGAATCTCCGAAATTGATATCGATCTGTAATTATTTTAACAGAAACACTTTGAAATAAATGAATTTCATTAAATAATTTAAATGCCCAAAAAATTAAAATTTGCCACATTTTTTTTTCCCTAACAAGGGAACCTCGAATAGAAATCCTCCTAACTTTTTTTAAAAATTTGACCACAGGTACTTTCGACTACGGGAAATTCAGTACACATAGTGGCTATCTGCGCAAACTTCTGGAAATCGAGATATTTCGATCTGAAAATCCGGAGCTCTGCGCCCTTTCCTCGCCTCTTTCCTTCCCTTTCTTTCCTATATGCATTCCACGCTGTAGGAAAAACAAGCAGCGGTGGCCGAGGGGTAAAGAGGGGGATGTGAGTATTTTAAGTGTGGGTTCGGTTTCGCTTCACTGCAAATATTTTTTTGCTTTTTTTTTCAAGTTTTAAAATTTTTACAGGATCATGATAAAAAAAGATAAAGCAAAATGCCGAAATTTCTGGAAATCTATTTTTTCATCACTTTCTTGAATCCTCCAAAAATGCCAACATCACAAGGCTGAACCAATCCCGTGCATCCTGGAGTGATAATGCGAACTTCCAAGTCATTGGCTGCTGGTTTGACACTGTCAATGGCACTTTGACCCTTCCAGCTACTCCACGAGTCCACTGAAAGTAGAGCATCTTTTGCCATAGATGAGTCAAAAACGGGACTATTTGGACTATCATCCCGGAAAATCACGAAGGTCGTAGCGAGTGTCCGGCACAAAAATCGAGACAAATCGAGAAAACCTCCAAGGACTTCGTCAAAGAGACCAATCAAATCCTTTCCATGTATCCCAAATCCAACGTCTTCAACGCTGATCAAAGCGGATTTCAGCTGGAGATGAACAATGCAAGAACTTTGGCCTTGACTGGGTCGGACAATATTAATTCTTATACAGTGCTTCCGTTGATTTCTGCCGGTGGGACACTTCATCCAAAGTTGTTCGTGACATTGAAACAGAAAGGTGGAAAGTTCTCCAAAAAAGGAAACTACAAAGCATAAAATTTGATGGTAAGCTGTCACAGTTCGCACATCATTACGAAACATTTGATGAAGGTATTCTTTGAAAAAGTCGTTTTTGACTCATCGATGCCAAAAAATGCTTTACTTTTGGTGGAGTCGAGGAGTAGCTGGAAGGATCAAAGTGCCATTGACAGTGTCAAACCAGCAGCCAATGACTTGGAAGTCCGCATTATCACTCCAGGATGCACGGGATTGGTTCAGCCTTGTGATGTTGGCATTTTTGGAGGATTCAAGAAAGTGATGAAAAAATAGATTTCCAGAAATTTCGGCATTTTGCTTTATCTTTTTTTATCATGATCCTGTAAAAATTTTAAAACTTGAAAAAAAAAGCAAAAAAATATTTGCAGTGAAGCGAAACCGAACCCACACTTAAAATACTCACATCCCCCTCTTTACCACTCGGCCACCGCTGCTTGCTTTTCCTACGGCGTGGAATGCATATAGGAAAGAAAGGGAAGGAAGGAGGCGAGGAAAGGGCGCAGAGCTCCGGATTTTCAGATCGAAATATCTCGATTTCCAGAAGTTTGCGCAGATAGCCACTATGTGTACTGAATTTCCCGTAGTCGAAAGTACCTGTGGTCAAATTTTTAAAAAAAGTTAGGAGGATTTCTATTCGAGGTTCCCTTGTAAGTTACACAACGGTTTCCTGATTTACCAATTCAAACATTTTGTCCACAGCTCCAGGCACTTCGTAGCGTTCTGGATATCCAATCATTTTCCTTATTTTCATCACTTTCGAGATCGCATTTTTCTTGGTTTCCTCATGAAGCCACGTGGATTCATTTAAATATTCCACAAAGCTCATGCGAACATCTTCTACTAATGCTGATACCAGCTTCAGATTCGTTTTTTCGAAGTAATATCGAGCGAATACGGTAACGGCGGCATTTGGAAAGGCATCGATCGTCTTCTGAAAACTACTGAAATTCTCGCATTCGGCAGCAATTCTCTAGACATTAATAGTGAGGCTATACTTTTATGGGCCACTGTATATCACCTCACAACAGGGCGCACCAGACAAATTGGTTTGCGAGGCGAAAAAAAATCGTCGAGCGCCACGGCGGTGGTAAATAATTTATTATGAAAAAACCTACCTTAGTGCAGTCAATATCCTGGACCTCGCTCACATCATGTGGAACAAGCAAGTATAGGGTATTATAGATGTATTTCAGAATTAGAAAATTTGCCACAACGTGTTTTGGAGTGCTCTTCAGTATGTTTTCTAACTGAAACACAATTGAAATTTAGAAAAAGAAAGAAATGCAACGAAACCCACGGTGTTATTCTTAAATATCTCCGATTTCTCAACAACCGCTTCGCGTTTTATTCTTTCAGCTATTACTTTGCCTTCAGCAGTATCTGGTGCAAATGCATCGATTATTTTCCGAAAATCAATTATTGGAACAAGTTGTTCAATTTCTTTTAAATTTGGAAGCGTTTGGACTTCAGTGTAACTTCCTTGTATCCCGTTAAGCCAGGTAATAAGATCTTGGACATCGTAGAAATCTTCTTTTAATTTATTCCTATTCAATGTTGAATTTTTCGTTTTAAGAACATCCTTCACTTTCTGGAAATGGAATGAAATGATTAACATTATTGGTTCAACTTAAGCTCGAAGACTACATTCATCTTCAAAAAAAGAGAAAGAGGACTTGAAAAACAATATGCCAATCTGCCCTCAGCCCATACTCTATAAAGCGTCAGAAAATGTGGGCTGAACAGAATACGGAGGGCTCTAGAAATTTTTTTTTAAATTTTTTTTCAGCGCCTTGTATCAAATGATCCAAATAATTATTTTTATTTTTAGATTTCAAACGTTTCAAGAAAATCGTGTCATTAAATAACTAGACGTTTGTTATAAGTTTTTCAAGTAACCTTCTGAAAACTGCGGTTCAGAAAATGGATAACATTGGTACCACTGATAACCAACACTTTAGTATCGAAAACTTCAAGATTAAAAAATCCAAAATCGTCGGAATATTTGGCCATATTCACGAGCATAACTATAAAATAAATTTATAGTCGAAACTGTTTTAAGCAAACCATTTAAATCAAATGTCGATTCATCCCAATCTTCATCAAGCATTGGCCACTTTCCAATTTTCTGAATATCTTCTATAATATTTTTATATCAAAAAAAAAAAAAAAAAAAAAAAAAAAAAAAAAAAAAAAAAAAAAAAAAAAAAAAAAAAAAAAAAAAAAAAAAAAAAAAAAAAAAAAAAAAAAAAAAAAAAAAAAAAAAAAAAAAAAAAAAAAAAAAAAAAAAAAAAAAAAAATCAAGTTGTTGATCTTCGTCGAAATGCTGAAATACAATTGATTGTTAATTGAGTGGTTTCAGAAGAATGAAACTAATAACTAAAACTTGCTATTCTGGAAGAGAAACTCACTGATTTCAATGATTCACATTTCTGGTAGTATACTCTCACAACATTTTCCACTGGGGAGTCAGATGTTTGATTCTTGCGGAGAAAATCTGGAAAAGGAAGAATTAATGGACGGCGCCTAACCTTAAACTCAACGGTGCCAACAAGTTTTTGTTTGTCAATCACTAGAAATGTATTATAGTTCTTTTCAAGAATTAATAAAAACAAATGTTCGAAGATTGCCCAAAATGGTCCAAAACCCGAACTCACCGCGAAGCAATTCAAAAATAATTATCCTTTTATGATAAAAACGAGACGCAGACAAACTGTGATGAATGTAGTTTCCACAAGCAGCTTTATAAAAATTCTCGCATGGATCCACCCGTGTGTCGCGCCAATTTATCTGAAAAACCGATTATTAATTAAAATTCGGGATTGAGAAGGCTTACCAGCTGATCTGCCAGTGTTATGCATTCTTTAGTTTCACAGATTCTCGAGGATTTTTCTGTCCCAGTTGACGGTGGCTTCCTAGGACTCGGTTCTTTCAGGTATTCCTGTTCGGTTCGTGTAATTTCAGCACTGTCATGCAAATTTCCTCTTGTTTCTATGATAATGACCAATGTTATCACAATAGCCAGAAAAATGGTCAGTAAAATTATGAGACTATTCAATGGATGTAAAAGATTCTCTTTTAGTGACATTCTTTTGAGCCTCGTTCTCTAACAGTCAAAGCAGACAAGGTTTTTTGATAAGAAATCAGCCTTTCTTCCTCCTTCCAGTAATCGATTCGCGAAAGGTGAAAAGCAATCAACACTGAATTTAATGCACGTGGAAATTCAGGCAATTTCTTCATTATCCTTGATTCAGTGACACGCCGTAAATCTATATTTGAATTATTTCGCCTTTTTGTAGTGAGAAATAGCTTTCCAGGATCCTCGCTCAGAGGCAGCACACTTTTCACGGACCGGGTAGATGACAGAGTAGGGCGGAATTGGATTTTGGAAACTCGGAATCCGCAAAACGGAAAATGAAAAAATTTTTTTTCACGGAATCTTAAATCCGGAAGACGGAATGAAAAAAACAGCGGAATCCGGAATTCCGCCCTTCCCTGGTAGATGGATGGAATGTCTCTGGCCCGGTCTAGTACGACAGAACTCCAGAATAAAGATACCGAATTTTGTACATTTTTTTTTGAATTTTAGCCTTTGCGAATAAAGTTTATTCGTCGTTCCCGTGTATAGTAGAAAATAGCAAAATAGTAGTGAAAATATAATAGAAAACCTCCGGATAAAGAGAGGCAACTACTTTATTACTTTCTGGTTTAGTTGTTTCGGTATAGTTAAAAAAAAACACCCTACATGGAATTCAGGTATAACCTCTCTCCTATTATAATAATCCATTAATTACCATTGAATCGTTGAGCTGGTAAAACAACGGAAAAAACAGTTTGAAGTAGCATGAAATTTAACGATAAAAATCGTCAAAATCCGTATCTTTTTTGGCACAAGAATTAGCTTTTCTATTTCTTTGCAAAAAGAAATATGTTTTTGATCACAACACCTGAAGACAACCTCACGACTCACATTTCTCCCATAATCGGGATCATCATAGTCGCTATATTGCGAGGCATTGAGTGTTCTCGTCATAAATTTCCTTCTCTTTCCCTTCTATTAAATTTTTGAGATTTCCAGTTTCATCACGTTGTTGTTCATCTGAATTAAGCCATGTACCCTCGTTGATAATTTCGTCATAGGTTTGTAGAACGCGTTTTATCATTTCAGAGACAGCGTTCAAAATTTCTTCATGAAAATTGTTTCGAACAACAATTTTAATGAAGAACAGAAAGATGGAAAAAGTTTTTTATCACCTGAAATTGGTATTCCTTTTCTCGCACGTGAAAATAAATTTGAAGCTGTCAGTAAAGCAGTCAAATTCGAAGCAAGCGATTCTGTGCATCTAGACATATTCAACGACGTTCTCAGATTTTGAAGTCGAATTCCCCGTTTTCCGCATGAATTCTGCAAAAATTAATTGAAAGCAGAACACTTTTCAGCAAATTATGGTTAATAAACAATCTTGCTCAAATAAAAATGTAGAAATGTATGTAGCGAAAGAATTGAAATGAATAAGATATAATAATCTAGTATTTTTTGATTCTCAGAAATTGTCGGCGCTCACAATTTCATAGCAATGTTTCACAAGAACTGAAATCGGGGGGTAATTTTGAAAAATAAGAATTCAAATACGTTGTGTTTGTATAAAATACTTGATTTATTTACGGCGACAAT
Source organism: Caenorhabditis inopinata (assembly GCA_003052745.1). Classification (NCBI taxonomy): domain Eukaryota; kingdom Metazoa; phylum Nematoda; class Chromadorea; order Rhabditida; family Rhabditidae; genus Caenorhabditis; species Caenorhabditis inopinata. The sequence goes on along the minus strand of AP018152.1, from coordinate 2,867,126 downwards.
AAGCAACGTAACGGAATGTGGGAATAAAGAGAACCGATCGAGGGCCACGCAATAAATTTCAAATTAAGTAAAAATTATTTGAAAAATTGAACTAAAACTCGTTTCCTAAGCGTTGAAAGCGCGGGAAGAAAATAAGACGTTGTGGCAGGGAAATTATGGTAGAATTAAATATATATGGATCAAAAGTATTTATACGACTGTCTTCGTAACCATGCTGAATTGGTACAATTCAACATTAAAATATTTCAGCTTTCGACTTCTCTCTAGTTATTCGCATAAAATCTCATCGAGCTGAAAGGAACTAAATATGTTCAGAAATGATTTAGTTTTTAAGAAAGGTTATTTAAACAATATTTTTCTGGAACATTTTAGAAACTTTGAAAAACAATGTCTATTAAAGCTGTAATTTTGAATAAAGAATAGTTCAGACAGAACTTCTCGCTTAGTAAGAAGCAGATAGCTGTAGCCTATGTATGAAAAAGGGCTTCGATTTGCGCTTCTGAAATCGAAGCCCTTTTTCATACATAGGCTTCTGAAAATTATGAAAATAATATTTTAGATTGGAACTGAACGGTCTACAGAAAACTTTCGAAGCGAGCAAAATTCATTTTTAATTAATTAAAAAAGATCACACTTGTCTGTAGGATTCATTGGTGCTCCTTCTTTGCAGTTGAATACTTCCGCAAAAGCTTTGAAGTTTGATAAGACTGCATTCACTCGAAAACTTTGTATAGGATGTTTAGCCTCCTTTTCCTTCTTTTTTGATTTCCCCTGGTAGTACGAGCAGCGATTCTAAAATAACACATGACAATTTTTTTAATGAAAATGTAATGCTTTCTACTTACCAACGCATAAATATGGAAAAAAAGTCTTTCAGTGCTATAATTTTCGAATCCTGGAAGTTTAGAAGCGTGAGAGTAATTTGTCTTTTTAAAAAGACGCCAGCTGACTTCCATTCCATGATTATCAGCAATCATTTCGCTCAATTTACGCTTGCCGTTTCGCTGAAATTGGAAAGAATAGAAAAATTCGCATGACTGACTGGTTGGCGATCGATCTGATTTCATTCTTAAATTCAATTTCAACTGATGTCTCCAGCAATTTCAAAATGTCTGGTCACTGACAAGCAAGTCTGCCATGCGAATTTTCTAACGTTTCGGGAAAGTGTAAAACATCAAGCTTTCTTTCAGAATTTTCCTAATTCTTACATTTGTCCCGTAATCCGGGTCATGATATTGATTACATTGCTCCACCAAACAGTCACTTTTCTTTTTATAAAGTGCCATATCATCAGGACTCCACCAATTGTGTCGTTGCCCATCCTCATTTAGATCCATGGCTTCAGGGCCAAATGAGTGTCCAATTTCGTGTCCTATCGTGTGTCCAAGAGAAGCGATATTTGCATATTCTGGCAAGGTTTCATCGAACAGTGGATCATCAATTCTCGCTGCCGTGACGGCTAAAATTTGAGTATAAAACAATATATTTATCTATAAGAAAAAAACTTGCACAGCGAATTTTGACGTTTGTTGTAAAATGCCCTCGGCTCTAATAATTGATAGTCAGGACTTTTCAATTCCTTTTTCGAAAAAAAATCCATGTACTGCTCAGTCATATATCGTTCTCGTTTTCTTTTAATTGAATAATAAGAATCTCCGAAATTGATGTCAATCTGTAATTGTTTTAACAGAAAAACTTTAAAATAAATGAATTCCATTATATAATTTAAATGCCCAAAAGATTAAAATTTGCAAATAGATATTTAAAAATTTATATTTTTTCGGAGTGAAACAACGGTTTCTTAATTTACCGCTTCAAGCATTTCGTCCATTTCAGGCGATTCGTAGCTATCCGGATATCCAATCATTTTTCTTATTTTCATCACTTTCACGATCGCATTTTTTTTGGTTTTCTCATGAAGCCACGTGGATTCATTTAAATATTCCACAAAGGTTTTGCGAACATCTTCTACTAATGCTGACACCAGCTTCAAATTCGTTTTTTCGAAGTAATATCGAGCGAATATGATAACAACAGATTTTGGAAAGGCTTCGATCGTGTCCTAAAAACTACTAATATATAATCTTTGCTGTAATAAACTGCGGGATCTGAAAATAATGCAGGCGCTTTTGAAACTTTTTGAAATCTCATGTAATTTTACATATTATGACAGACGGAGAGTTTAAAGTAGAAACGAAATGACGGATAGATGGGCTTCATGAATTCGTCTTTTATTCCATTCACTTTTAATTTTGAAAATATATAATCTCACAACAGAATACCACAAAAGTATGGTAACATGAGTTTTATTTTACAGAGAAGGTTGCTATTTCTGTAAATCGCGTAGCGATTATCGAGATGGCTATAAAGGGAATATGCCCAATTGTGTAACCATATTTGTGGAGCACAGGCAAATTGGTTTGCGAGGCGCCATGTTCAGAAAAAATTTTGTCGAGTGCCGCGCCGGAGTTTTTATCATGAAAAAACCTACCTTACTGCAGTCAATATCCTGGACCTCGCTCACATCATGTGGAACCAGCAAGAATAGGGTATTATAGATGTATTTTAGAATTAGAAAATTTGCCACAACGAGCTTTGGAGTACTCTTCAGTATCTTTTCTAACTGAAACAAAGATTGAAATTTAGAAAAAAAAGGAATGCAACGAAACTCACGTTGTTATTCCTAAATATCTCCGATTTCTCAACCTCCGCTTCATTTCGTACTCTATCGGCCATTATTTTGCCTTCAACAGTATCTGGTGCAAATGCATCGATAATTTTCCGAAAATCAATTACGGGAACAAGTCGTTCGAGTTCTTTGAAATTTGGAAGCAATGGCACTTTTGTGTCATTTCCTTGTATCACGTTAAGGCTGGAGATAAGACCTTGGACATTCTTGAAAGCTTGTTTCAATTTTTTCTTATTCAGTTTAGAATTTTTCGTTTTCAGAACATCCGTCACTTTCTGGAAATGGAATGAAATGATTAAGATTATTCGTTTCAGTGTGTGCTCAAAAACTACTCTCATCTTCAAAAAAGGTGACAGAGGATTTGGAAAACTATGAGCCAATCTGCTCTCAGCCCATACTCTATGAAGGGTCAGAAAATTTGTGCTAAACAGAATACGGAGGGTTCTAGATATTGAAGAGCCCGGATAATATTTCTAGAAAAGGGGTCGGGAATAACACTTTGGAACAAATCATGCTATTAAATAATAAGATTACGTTTTTCAAGTCACCTTCTTAAAACTGGAATCCAGAAAATCGATATCAGAGATACCACTGATAACTAATTTTTCAGAATCGAAAATGTTAAAGTGAAAAAATCCAAAATCGTGAGAGTACAGCTTAGCCATATTGACGAGCATAACTATAAAATGAATGTATAGTCGAAACTGTTTTAAGCGAACCGTTCAAATCAAATGTCGATTCATCCCAATCTTCATCAAGCATTGGCCACTTTCCAATTTTCTGAATATCTTCTATAATATTTTCATATCCAAGTTGTTGATCTTCGTCGAAATGCTGAAATACAATTGATTGTTATTTGACTGGTTTCAGAAGAATGAAACTAATAACTAAAACTTGCTATTCTGGAAGAGAAACTCACTGATTTCATTGATTCACATTTCTGGTAGTATATTCTCGCAACATTTTCCACTAGAGAGTCAGATGTTTCATTCTTGCTGAGAAAAGCTGCAAACGAAGAATTAATGGACGGCGCGTAACCTTCAAGTTGACGATGCCTTTTTGATGGCAAGATGACATCAAAGGAAAAAGCTGTTCTAAACAGTTACATAGCAGCAAATCATCAAAATGTATTAACGTTTATGGGGTTATTCATGAAAAGCATTTTAATGCAAAACATGCCTTTTTTTGTATTAAAATGCAATCTTGAATTAGATTAAAGTGGCATTTTTTGCATTAAAATGCATCATGAATAACCCCATTAGCATTTAACTTTTAATCCTTTTAATCACAAGAAATATAGCTCTTTTCAACAATTAATAGAAATCGAGCGCATGTGCTCCCAGCTTGTCCAATGTGTTATGGTTATTAGCTTTACACACCAACTAAAAAATCCGAACTCACTGTGAAGCAAAATCTCAATAGTTTCATCCTTATGATCAAATCGAGATGAAGTCAAACTGTGACGAATGAAGTTTCCACATGCAGCTTTATAAAAATTCTTGCATGGATCCACTCGTGTGTCGCGCCAGTTTATCTGAAAAACCGATTACTAATTAAAGTTCGGAATCGAGAAGGCTAACCAAATGATTTGCCAATGTTATGCATTCTTTAGTTTTACAGATTTTTGGGGATTTTTTCGCCCCAGTTGTCGGTGGCTTTCTGCGACTCGGTTCTTTCAGGGATTCCTCTTGTGCTTGGGTAATTTCAGCACCGTGATGCAAATTTCCTCTTGTTTCTATGATAATCACCAAAATTATCACAATAGCCAGAAAAATGGATAGTAAAATTATGAGACTATTCAATGGATGTAAGATCTTCTCTTTTAGTGACATTCCGTTGAGCTGCATTCATTAAAAATCGAACGAGACGAAGCACTTGAAAATCTTGAAAAGAAATCAGATCTTCTTGATTTGAAATAAAAATTGAATTTAATGAACGAGGAAATTCAGGTAAGGTCATCAGTATTCCAGATTCGGTGTCACGCCGTAAATAAAACTTTTGAATTCTTCCTCGTTTCCGACGAGTGAATTAGCTTTTCATAAAGCAGATTTAGCAATAGGTGTCAAGAAGATAGTTGTCATCAATACTAAAACAGAAGCACCCTTCAATTCAATAAAAAAAAACGCCAATTAATTTCCATACCAGTATAATCAGCAATCATTTCTCCCAAAGTTCGCTTGCCGTTGAACTGAAATCGGATCGATTGGTAGGGCAACGATCGGATATCTTCTACAATTGAAAAATTTCTGTTCCCTGACGAACAAGTCTGCCTTGAGAAAATATAAATGATCAAGCATCTTTCAGAATTTTCTTAATTCTTACATTTGCTCCGCAATTCGGTTCATTATAATGATTATATTGCTCCACCAGACTGTCACTTTTCTTTTTATAATGTGCCATATCATCAGGATTCCACCAATTGCGTCGTTGCCCATCTTTATTTAAATCCATGCTATAAGGGTCATCTGAAATTGGAGTATAGAACAAAGATTCTATTAGAAAAGACTTGCCTAACGAATTCTGTTGTGGAGCATAACCTGCATTTACCAAGAACAATCGATAATCTGGTTGAATCAATTCATTACTATTTAAATATTTTCTCCGAGTCAGCTATGTCCTCTTATATTCACCAAAAATCGTTCGGTTCGGTTTACAGAGTTTGATTATTTGAAAGCTCACTTTCCTTCCCCTTCGTTCCAACCAGCTGTTCCAAGCTGCTCCATCTGTCTCAACCGTTCCTTCCAGCCATCTGACATCTCGAGACGAAGTCGTCGTCAACCCGCATTTGGACTCACTCGTTTTGCTAAAAGCATTGTCACTCGCCTTCCTCCATAGCAAATCTCCACAAAACCAATCCAAATGCTCATTAAAATCGACGAAGAAAAGACGCTGGCGAATTACAGGGTGCACCATAAATCGTTTTTCTTTGAAAGTATTAGGGTTTTCATTTAAAGTATTTCCGCCATTCAGGCTTTCGAAATCATTTTTCCGACTCGATTTTCTTTTTCTTTTTGGTTTTTTTATTGAAAATTTATAAATTAACCAGGATTATTGTAATTTTTACTTATTTAGACAAGTATATTTTTAAAGAAACGCGCGGATCCATGCGATAAAAAAGATAGAAAACAACAGGAAAACAAATTTAATTAATTCGACGAGCAGTCAGCAATAAAAAAGTTTTAGTAAATCAACTTTACCTTCGTGGCGAGACCGTCAATTCTTAGATTGAGAAATTATGAATCAATGTTCCGATTGATTGGAGTTTCCATGATATTTCAAATTAACATCAGCTTTTCATCGGCTGTTATCGAAGACGTCAAAAGAATTCGCCGATCTTTGTAGACAATAAAAACATGAATTGTATCCACAGCTACATCAAGGAAGAGAAGCACTATAGACCCCGAGGACACCCTGGCGGAAACTCCATCAGAAGGCATCAAGACGCTTATCACGAGTAAGTTATAGCAGGCCGTTAAAAATCATTTTTTTCAATAAAACATTTCCATTAAAACTTCCAAAAAAATATTTGAATTATCGCGTGACTTTTTTAGCGTTTCCAACTCACGTTTATTCCTTGTGGATAAACGAATGACATAACATTCCTCACGAGTGATTTATCTCATTTTTCCTTCGATGCAGCGCTGATAACGAAGAGTCAATCACTTTGAAGAAGCTTTTCCTGCAACAGTTATTTTGATTCTAAAATCTATTTCATCAGGGAAGTGTCATTAATTGTCAGGTTATCGTCACGGATTTCTTTTTCAGATATTCCACAATCATTCTTACAAAATGGGGAGAACAATGGAACTGAGAGCGGTAATGGTGAAGGATTCGGAGGAACTTACACAACAACTCCACGCTTTTCTAACCCGTCTCAAGTTCCATATCACGCAAGACGAGACGTTAAAACAACTGTGCATTCATCGATTATTTTATATTTCATTGATAGTCTTGTAAGTTTGAAGTAGTAAAAATTGGAGCTGTAGTGGTACTCCAACCACTGTGGCTTACGTAACAGTTTCACAGTTTCTTTAACCAATTCGATGTTTTCCAGCTCAATGAACAACGAAATTTCGCTGATCGGAATGAGGTGGCTTCTTCCCGAATCAATAGTCTGCTACAGGCTGATCAATCCACTTCACAAATGTTTGAATTACGAGACGAAACAAGACGCATTACCCACGATTTACGGCACCTGAGATTAGTAGAATTTCGAATTCGAAGTCGAAATTTAATTTTTTGTTACTCTTTCCTTTGTTTTCTGAGACTATTGATCATATCTTCTATCATATCATTATCAATAAATCAATCTATTATAATAAGCTCATGTAATGCCATTATTGTTATGGTATATCTTATAACTAATAAAATTATATTCTGGAATCAAGGTGTTAAATAAAATCTTTTGAATCTAGAGATCCGATGGTAATGTCGATTTACTAAAACTTCTTCAGGCTCGGCGAATTAATTAAATATGTTTTCCTGTCGTTTTCTATCGTTTTTATCATTTTTTTTTTGAATTTCTACTCTAGATCAAGTGCCGAAAATAGGGTTCGAATACATTTTTCACCCGTAGGTTTTCTTGCACGCCTGATCGAACTGCATTAGCCGATTTTTTTCATTTCGCTGAGAAAATCCAGAAAAATCAAAATCGATGGGGTCGCTATACTTTCGAATATCACTGTATTATGCCAGTACAGTTCAACGATTCGGTATATTCTAACCTTTGATGCATCCCTTTGCCGCTTCCTCCAGTTTTCCGGAACGTAAACTTTTATTCAAAATGTTCTTGAGCTTGAAATTGAAATCAATATTCATTTGGATTCCTTTTCGACCAACTTTGGATGCTTTCTCTTCTTTCCGGCTAATTTTTCTATTGCTGATTTGAATCCACTGATCAGGCATTCTTGGAAGAGCAGTATTTGCTGCTCTCTATTTTCTTCGCCTGTCTTCAATCTGCACTCGATCACCATGGAGCCATTGTTCGCAAGCTGTTAATATTTTAGCGTCTATTAGAATTAACTAGAAACGAATATTAACTTATTTAAAAACTCGAGAGGTGCAGCGGTGAAGCGCGGTGGATGATACCTCTTGAAAATTAGATTTATTCTTCAAATGTTAAGACGTCGTTGCATAAAAGAACATAGGTAAGATACGTTTTCCCCGTTTCTCAACGAAAAACAAAATATTGAAATCTTGTTTTTGATAGATATTTGGTTTATTTATGGTGACAATAAGCTACGTAATAGAATAAGTACGGGGAATCTTTTCAAAATTTTCAGAAAGCTGTAGGCGGAGACAGTAATTAGAAAAGTTCACACTTGTTTTTAGGATTCATTGGTGCTCCTTCTTTGCAGTCGAATACTTCAGCAAATGCTTTAAAGTTAGATAAGACTCCATTTACTCGAAAACTTTTTAATGGATGTTGACCCGTAGAAGCTTTTTTTATTAATTCCTCATTGTAGAAAGAACAGTGATTCTAAAATAATACATGACAATTATATGAAAATGTAATGTTTTCCACTTACCAACGCATAAATATGGAAAAAAAGTCTTTCAGTGCTATAATTTTCGAATCCTGGAAGTTTTGGAGCATGAGAGTAATCTGTCTTTCTAAAAAGACGCCAACTGACTTCCATTCCATGATTATCAGCTATCATTTCGTCCAAAGTGCGCTGACCGTTTAGCTGAAAAGAATAGAGAAATTTGTGTGGCAGACTGGTTGGCCAACGATCAGATTCGATTTAAATTTAAATTTCAACTGATGTCTTCTACAATTTAAAAATGTCTGTCCGCTGACGAGCAAAGTCTTGGGAAAATATAAAACATCAAGCGTCTTCCAGAATTTTCAGAATTCTTACATTTGTCCCGTAATCCGGGTCATGATAATGATTATATTGCTTCACCAAACAGTCACTTTTATTCTTATAAAGTGTCATATCATCCGGATACCACCAATTGTGTTGTTGCCCGTTGTCATTGAAACGCATGGTAAGAAAGTCAAATGAATGTCCCATTTCATGCCCTAACGTGTGTCCAATTGAAGCGATTTTCGCATAGTTTGGCAAGGTTTCATCGAAAAATGGATCGTCAATCAATGGTACCGTAATAGCTAAATTCAGAGTGTAGAACACAGTGTCTGTTAGAAAAGACTTGCCTAACGAATTCAGTTTTCGAACATAAACTGCATTTACCAAGAACAATTGATTATCTGGTGCAATGAAATCATTACTATTTAAATATACCATGTACTGCTCAGTTTTAAATCGTTTCCTTTTTCTGGTCATCGAATAATAGGAATCTCCGAAATTGATATCAATCTGTAATTGTTTTAACAAAAAAACTTTGAAATAAATAAATTCCAATACTCAAAACAATTAAAATTTTTAAATACATATATTTTTTTAATTTTCGGAGTGAAACAACGGTTTTCTGATTTACCGATTCAAACATTTTGTCCACAGCTCCAGGCACTTCGTAGCGATCCGGATATCCAACCATTTTCCTTATCTTCATCACTTTCAAGATCGCATTTTTCTTGGTTTCCTCATGAAGCCACGTGGATTCATTTAAATATTCCACAAAGCTCTTTCGAACATCTTCTACTAATAATGATACCAGCTTCAGATTATTTTTTTCGAAATAATGCCGGGCGAATATAATAAAAGCTGCATTTGGAAAGGAATCGATAGTTTCCTGAATTTAGTAAAATATAAAATAGAAGAGAATGGCCGATAGATGGACTTTATCAATAAATCATTCGCATAAAATTCACTGTTCATTTTATTGATTCAAATATTTAACTTCATGATCTCTACAGTGCACGCCAAAAGTTAAAGGGCGCTGGCGCATTTTATGTTTTACGTTTTAATTACCTTGTTACCATTTCTTCTAATTTCTATCCTTACTTTTCCAGAAATAGTAACTGATTCCGTACACCGTGCTACGATCATCAAGATGACTATGAACGGAATAGGCTCAAGTACTATAGAAACCGCATCGAACAACATTAAGGATTGGTAATTGTATTTTTTCAAATCTTATCACTTTGAATGTGTCATTATACCCATGGAGCACCATGCACAGACAAATTGGTTTGCGAGGCGTCATGTTCAGAAAAAAACTTCAACGAACGTCGCCAGTTTTTTTAGACGGTTTATTATGAAAAAAACCCACCTTAGCACAGTCAAGCTCTGTGACATCACTCACATCTTGTGGAACAAAGAAGAATAGGGTGTTATAGATGTATTTCAGAATCAGAAAATTCGCCAAAACGTGCTTTGGAGTGCTCTTCAGTATCTTTTCTAGCTGAAACAAAATTAAAATTTAGAAAAAAAAAGGAATGCAACGAAACTCACGGTGTTATTCTTAAATATCTCCGATTCCTCAACTACCGCTTTATTTCTTACTCTGTCAGCTATTAATTTTCCCTCAGCGGTATCTGGTGCAAATGCATCGATTATTTTCCGAAAATAAATTATTGGAACAAGTTGTTCGAGTTCTTTCAAATTTGAAAACGTTTCGATTTTTGAGTAATATCTTTGTGTCATTTCAAGCTTGGCAGTAAGATCCTGTACATCGTTGAAATCTTGTTCCAATTTAGTCTTATTCAGTGTAGAATTTTTCGTTTTCAGAACATCCTTCACTCTCTGGAAATAGAAAGAGATGACAAGAGAATTCGCTCGACGACGATTCTCATTTTTAAAAAAGGAGACAGAGGACTTGGAAATCTAAATATACTTCAATCTGCCGTCAGCCCATACTCTATAAAGCGTCAATCAAAAACTGCGTGCTGAACGGAATACGGAGGGCTCTAGAAGATGAGCAATTCGAATAACGTAGATAGTTCTCAACTATCGACAGCATCTACTCCATTCAATGGCTTCAATGGCCAGAATGACCCACGCATTTCTAGAAAGAAGGCTGCCCGGAATAACACTTCTGAGCATGTTACAGATGTATCAAGCGTTAGAAACCCTCTCCGATTCACTAAAAACGTAACTAAGACGTGTGATTGGCAGAAACGGCAATGAATAGGGAAACCAAGATATGAAAAACACGAATAAAATATTAAATAAAAATTATTAAGACGCTATATTTGCAAATGATGCAACTTTCTCGCTTAAAATTTCTAGTAACTGTCGACATCATTTAAAGAAAATCACACAATAGACAGTCTTCCTATTTTGTTTTGAGCGTCTTGTATTATCTATCCGCGGGTACGTGACTTTTCGTTCAAAGGCGCTGTTTGGGTCTCGTTAGGGGATAGCACGTTTTAACGCGCTAATTTAAAAATTTTAAGAAAGCGCAGACACTGCGTTTGTGATTTATTCAGTTTTCAAACAGTTTAAGAAATTTGACAATAAAAATTAATTAAGAAAACATCATTTTCAAAGCATAATATAGAAAAAATTTTCGAATTTTCGAAATGAAACGCAATGTGTGCGCTTTCTTACAATTTTTAAATTAGCGCGTTAAAACGCGCTATCCCCTAACGAGACCCAAATACCGCCTCTAAACGTACCTCTAAACGTACTCTGTAAACGTCACGTACTCGCGGATAGATAATATCAAATGCTCGAAGAAATCAATAATTGAGGCTATGGTAGTTGAGGGGGGTCAATGGTTTTTAGTCATTTTTGGAGCTTTTTTCTTGAATTTTTTTCTGAAAGTGTTATTAGATATACTTGAATAACACTAGCAATTTTTAGAGCAATTTTATTGGCAGACAACAAAAATACGCACAAAAGAGAAAATGACAAGGTGACTGGATATTTCTTGGCGATTCCGGCCCATAACTCGTAAAATTTTGCTTCATCATGATAATTGAAATGTCACAGCGCTTCAAGGTAATGATTATCCCATAAATTTTCTTTGAGGCCACACTTTGGCTTAGACGTAGGCTTAGGTTTAGGCTTAGTCTTAGGCTTAGGCTTAGGCTTACTTCAAGTCGAGAAGTGCATCAGCTGCGGTCCTATTCATATTTATGATTAACTAAGTAATTATTAAATAATAAGCGAAAAAAAAATCCAAAAAAATTTCGAAAATTGCTCATCGTTGAAGCGCGCCACGCGTGAAAAAAAGTGAAATCGTACAGTACTGGCCATAAAGAATGTCTGCGGGCTTTTTTTTTGGGATAACTACGCTGAAAACAGATATTTTGTTGTGAAAATTCTACTGTAGCTGCGGAACACCGTCACGGCAACTTGCAGAAAATTAAATTGCATCATTGCAAAAGTTTTTAATTTTTTTCAATTTTTTCCATTTTTGAGTGTTATTTATTTTCAGTTTTTGATTCAGAAGTCTTGTAAATCAGCGAGCATTATTCCCTATTTTTTTTCTAGTAATGGTTAGATCCAGGGCTGTTCAAACGGCTGTTACTCAGGCCAGTTTTAACACTGCCACAAAAATTTAGACCGATCGGAGAAGTGCCAGCGAAGTTATCCCAAAAAAAGCCCGCGGCCATTCTTTATAGCCAGTACTGTAGTTTTCGTGCAAAGAGTAAGCGTCACGCATGAAAAAAACAACTTACAAATATTTTAACAATCGCAACAAACATTTTCAGAAAAAAAATCAAGAAAAAAGCTCCAAAAATGACTAAAAACCATTGACCCCCACCAACTACCATAGCGCCCAATAATTTTTTGTTTCAAAGAAAAATAGTGTCATTGAATAATATTATTACGTTTCTCAAGTCACCTTCTCAAAACTGCCATCCCAAAAATTGATACCATTGGAACCACTGATGACGAACTTTTTAGGAGGAAAAAAGCTAAATTTGAAAAATCCAAAATCGTGAGAGTACAATTTAGCCATATTGACGAGCATAACTATAAAATAAATTTATAGTCGAAACTGTTTTAAGCGAACCATTCAAATCAAATGTCGATTCATCCCAATCTTCATCAAGCATTGGCCACTTTCCAATTTTCTGAATATCTTCTATAATATTTTTATATCCAAGTTTTTGATCTTCGTCGAAATGCTGAAAAACAATTGATTGTTAATTGAGTTGTTTCAGAGGAATGAAACTAATAACTGAATCTTGCTATTCTGGAAGAGAAACTCACTGATTTCAATGATTCACAGTTCTGGTAGTATACTCTCACAACATTTTCCACTGGGGAATCAGATGGTTGATTCTTGCGGAGAAAATCTGCAAACGAAGAATTAATGGATGGCGCGTAACCTTCATGTCAAAGATGCCAACAAGCTTTCGTTTGTTTCGTCATTGCTCAGTGTTAATTTAATTTTTTCTGCTTCTGTTTTTCGATTTTTTAGTGCTTATTATTTTTTCAAAAATAAGCGAGAATTTGCTTGCTGACAGCCATGCTCCGAGGTGTTTTTCTGAACGAGTTCCTCAAAGGTCGTAAATGCAGCGAATCATGTCGTAACATCGGCGGGAATTCTGTCTCCTACACTACAATCAAGTTTTGGTTCGAACAGTTTGCCGAAAAGAACTATGATCTTGAAGATAAACCGAGATCCAATCGTCCACGCAAGGATATTGACGCGGATATCTCGAGAGCGCTGGAAGAAGAACCAAGAGTAACGTCACGCGAACTTGCGGAGCATCGGGCAGAAGTTCCGTGATAGAAAGGATGTCGAGAAGTGGTTGGAAAATTTTTTGGCTCCCAGTTTCCCGAGTTCTACGAGAATGGAATCGCTCAGCTTCCATCGCGTTGGCAGGAAGTCATAAATACTATTACTAAATACTAATAAATACTCATTGAATCTCGTTTTCTTTAAATAAATTTCGCTGCAAAAAATTATAAAAACTTTTCGCTCAACCTAATAGAAATATGTGTTATGGTCATTAGTTTTACATCACATTAAAAAAACCCGAACTCACCGCGAAGCAATCCCGCAACAGTTGTATCCTTATGGCTAAATCGAGATAAAGACAAACTGTGATGAATGTAGTTTCCACATGCAGCTTTATAAAAATTCTTGCATGGATCCACCCGTGTGTCGCGCCAGTTTATCTGAAAAACCGATTGCTAATTAAAATTCGGGATTGAGAAGGCTTACCAACTCATCTGCCAATGCTATGCATCCTTTAGTGTTACAGATTTTCTGCGATTTTTCTTTCCCAGTTGTCAGTGGCTTCCTAGGACTCGGTTCCTTCAGGTGTTCCGCTAGTGCTTGGCTAGTTGCAGCAGCGTGATTCAGATTACCATTTTTCTCTATGATAATGACCATTATGATTACAATGGCCAGAAAAATGGACAGTAAAATTATGCGACTATTCAATGAATGTAAGATCTTCTCTTGTATTGACATTCTGTTGAACTGCATTCACTAAAAATCGAACGAGACGAAGCACTTAAAAACCTTGAAAAGAAATCAGATCTTCTTGATTCGAGATCAATAAAGAATTTATTGAAAACGGAATTTCAGGAAAAGCCATCAGTATTCTAGATTCAGTGTCACGCAGTAAACAAAACTTTTGAATTAGCTTTTTACAAAGCAAAGATAATTGAAATTACAGCTAGATGTTATAATCAATTAATTAAGCTCAATCGTTTCAAAACTTAACAACTCATGGAATTTTTCAGGTCTTCTGTGCACCTTGTTGGATAAAACCTCGTTAAAAGTATTTACAGAGGTGAGATACGTTTTCTTCGTTTCTCAACGAATAACAAAATATTGAAATCTTTTTTTTTGATAGATATTTGGTTTATTTATGGTGACAATAAGCAACGTAATGGAATAAGTACGGGGAATTCTTTCAAAATTTTCAGAAAGCTGTAAGCGGAGACAGTAATTAGAAAAGTTCACACTTGTCTTTAGGATTTATTGGTGCTCCTTCTTGGCAGTTGAATACTTCCGCAAAAGCTTTAAAGTTAGATAAGACTCCATTTACTCGAAAACTTTTTAATGGATGTTGACCCGTAGAAGCTTTTTTTTATTAATTCCTCATTGTAGAAAGAACAGTGATTCTAAAATAATACATGACAATTAAATATATGAAACTGTAATGTTTTCTACTTACCATCGCATAAATATGGAAAAAAAGTCTTTGAGTGCTATAATGTTCGAATCCTGGAAGTTTTGGAGCATGAGAGTAATTCGTCTTTCTAAAAAGACGCCAACCGACTTTCATACCATCATTATCAGCAATCATTTCCACCCGTTTAGCTGAAATTGGAAAGAATAGAAAAATTCGTAGGGCAGACTGGTTGGGCACGACCGGATTTCATTTTTAAATTTCAATTTTAACTGATGTCTTCTACAATTAAAAAATGACTGGTCGCTGACGAGCAAGTCTGCCATGCGAATTTTCTAAAGTTTTGGGAAAGTATGTTTCACAATTTTCCTAATTCTTACATTTATCCCGTAATCCGGGTCATGATATTGATTACATTGCTCCACCAGACAGTTACTTTTCTTTTTATAAAGTGCCATATCATCAGGACTCCACCAATTGTGTCGTTGCCCATCCTCATTTAGATCCATGGCTTCAGGGCCAAATGAATGTCCAATTTCGTGTCCTATCGTGTGTCCAAGAGAAGCGATATTTGCATATTCTGGCAAGGTTTCATCGAACAGTTGATCATCAATTCTCGCGGCCGTGACGACTAAAATTGGAGTATAGAACAATGTATCCATAAGAAAAAAAAATAAACAGCAAATTCTGATTTTTTTTTGTAAAATGCATTTGACTCTAATAATTGAAAGTCAAGTTCCTTTTTCGCAAAAAATACTGCTCAGCAGCGAAGAATAAAACAGAATAAAACATTTGCAAATTAAGAAAACTGTGCAAGCTAAAACAATAAAAAATATGAAACCCCCCCCCCAGAAAACACATAACACTATCACTGGAACGACTGAGACGCCACAGGTAGGCTGATAATCGCACTGGGGACGAAAATCTCCTTTAGAATTATTCGTTTCGTGTGAGACTTACATTTGGGCCTTCTCGTCTCATCTTCGTCTTCGTCTCGTCTTCTTCTTCGCCTTGAATTTTTCTGACGCAGTATGTTGACAACTTTTTTATTGTGTGAGACGAATGCAACACGAACTGAAAGACGACTTTTTGCCTTCGTCTTTCGTGGAAGCCTTATTGTTAGTTTCATGAGCTCGCATTTCCTGTTTTGGATTGAGATCTGGAAATATTTTTCATGGAAACAGAAAAATTAATAATTAATAAAGAATATTGGAGATAATTTTTAAAGCGTATTTACGTTTTAAGATCGAGCTTGAAAGTTTATGCACAGAGATTTGCCTTCTTTGCGAATATTCTTCACAAGTTTGAACATTTCAGCTCAAAAAAAAAAGTGACAAAATAAAAAAATAATAAATAAGGTGAATAGACGAGCAGCATGTAGATATAATTTAAGAAAAAAGACCAATCAGCGGGTTTTTGAATGAAAAATCTCGCGAGTACCTAGGAAAATTAACGTAAATCTCGTGCGGAATGAACTACTACCTGACCATAAATCTCATTTCAAACGCATTCCCTATAAAAACAGCGACAAAATACACGATCTCTAACGAATAACCTCTTCGGTATTCACCTTGGAACATTAGCTAGGCGAGAACAATCAGTTGCGTCCTTGAGCGCTTTTCGTCTTTTTTACCATTTTCCAGTGTGTTTCCAATTACTCAAGAAAACGTTGTAACTTATTGTCTTCTCTCCTTTTTTCTGTTTTCTCGTGTACGTACGTTCATCATCATCACCAAATCATCATTATCAGTGTCAGCGTTAGTACATATTTAAAGTGGTGGCGGGAGAAGAAGGAGGCGTCATCAGTTGAATTTAATAAATTTGTTTCCCACGTCTTGCCAATCATTTCTAGTTTTCATTTTCACCTTTCGCTTTACATCACGTCTGCCTCATCAATTTTCAGAGATTTTCTGACCTTTTAGAAGTCTTCTTTGATCTCAAATATTTGAGTGTCTCCTTGAATAAGCCTTCTTGGGTTTGAGGATAGCGGTGTTCAACTCAACTACTGCGATTTTCCTTGATTACCTTCTCCGTTTTTATGATACCGACCGTGTTTAGATCATCCTAATCTGCCGGCAGAAGCCTAGATAAATGTTATCTTGATATTGTCTTGAGTTAAGAATATAGAATCAGTGTGAATACGAAAACCCATTACATGTATATCAAACTCCGTATGCAGATTTTGTGGTCTCATATTATTGAAAATCTTTAAAAATTCAGATAAATGTCTGCGCTCCTTCATCTAGGGGTTAACGATGTACCTAGCGCAAAGGAAGTTTTGGGATTCGGGTTTCAGGTGAGGAGTTTTTTCAAACAGTAGCCCCTAGAAATGTTGAGACTTAGAGTACAATTTTCAGCATTGTAAATAAGATTTTCGAACTGCTTCATCTCGAAATCACTTTTACGAGGTTTTCTAAAATTCAAGCACAAGTGGCTAAGAAATCAAGAGAATCTGTTAGTTACGAACTTTAACTTTTCCTAAGTGAACGTGTGTACAGACATGACACGGGACGAGACCGAAATGAACCGACATGTACATTTCTGTTTACAATTTACAATTTAAAGATTAATCGAAAAAGATCGCTTATTTGCTTCAAAACAATAATTGTACATTGGATTGAATGCTCTTAAGCAGCCGCTGCCGAAAATACTGCTCTGTTATAAATCGTTTTCGTTTTCTTTGAATTGAAAAATAAGAATCTCCGAAATTGATGTCAATCTGTAATTGTTTTAACAACAAAACTTTGAAATAAATAAATTCCATTATATACATTAAATGCTCAAAAATTAAAATTTGCAAATGGACTTTTAAAAATTTCAATTTTGAAACAACGGTTTCCTGTTTTACCGCTTCAAACATTTGGTCCACTTCAGGCGCTTCGTAGCTGTCGGGAAATCCAATCATGCATCGATAATTTTCCGAAAATCAATTATTGGAACAAGTTGTTCGAGTTATTTCAAATTTGGAAGCATTTGGACTTCTGTGTCATTTCCTTGTATCACGTTAAGTCCGCCAATTTATTCGTATTCAGTCTAGAATTTTTCGTTTTCAAAACATCCGTCACTTTCTGGAAATGGAATGAAATGATTAAGATTATTCGCTTCAACGTGTGCTCGAAGACTACTCTCATCTTCAAAAAAGGTGACAGACGACACTCCCTGCGAGCGAGAAGGAGAGGCGCGGCAAAATATTACAAATTATTATTTCAGACTCATTGAATAAGACGAAAGAGAAGGAAAGCGAGTTTTCGAATAATCAAACTCGGCACTGGAAACCGAACGATGTTTGATTGAGGAGGACACAGCTTACTTGGTGATATGGAAATAATCGGCAATCAAATCGTAGAACTGCAGAATCTTCGTAATCATTACTGGTTAGATTTCTCCGAATAAGAAATAAAATCAATATTCAATAAACTCAATCAACAATGGAAAGAGTAAAAAAAAATTAAACATCTAATCCGACCAATCTCCGGTTTCATAAATCATGGGTAAAGCGTCTTGTTTCGCCTCGTACTTCAAACATTTGTGAAGCGGATTGATCAGCTTGTAGCGGACTATTGATTCGGGAAGCCACCCCATTCCGATAAGCGAAATTCCATTGTTTCTGAATCTCCATCGTTCCTTGATCTGGAAAAATCGAAATGATTGATTTACATTCACACCATACAACTGCTACGTAAGCTATTGAAGTTGGAGTACCACTCCAACTTTTACTATTTCAAACTTACAATGCTATCACTGAAATATAGAATAATCGATGAATGCACAGTTGTTTTAACGTCTCGTCTTGCGTGATATGGAACTTGAGTCGGGTTAGAAAAGCGTGGAGTTTCTGTGTAGGTTCCTCCGAATCCTTCAATAATTCGAATCCAGGCTTCTCGGTCGGACTGCATAATTTCATTCCTGGTTGCCAGAACGGTAATACTACATCCGTCGAAAAGCGGTGGTCTCTGGAAACGCACATTTATTAGAATATTCAAATATTGGACAAAGAGAACTTCAACTGAAATTTAACTCACAAGTCGATGAATATCGTTCTTTATTTTGAAGATTACATTTTCGTGCGTTTTTCCTTCAAAAGTGATATTCGTCAACAAGAACTTCCAATCCGATTCAATTTCATTTGGATTGTTAAGACACGCGTCCAACCATTCCATCGACACTATCATTCCCGGTCTGCAAATCAATTTTATAGCAAAAATGAGACAGAATTATTAAACTTTGATAACATTTCGAACATCAGTGTTTTATCCAAATCTAGAAGAAGATCTTTACTCCCAGCTTCGGTTGAATTCAACACAAAATGCGTAAAATCGTCAAGACCCACTTCACCTTCTTTGTAACCATACACAATCTGCAAGATAAACGTCGTGTGATTTCTGTCTGGATTTATAAATACCTCTAATTGCTTTGGTAGCATCTCCAAGTATTCTTCTGGAAAAGTGCTTCGTTCGACAATCAAAACATAGTAATCGCGAGGTGCTTGAGGCTGTCTAATTCCTGAAATTATGAAACGGAGCTGCATAGTGTTGGAGTTTTGAAAGGAAAAAAATAACTTTAATCAGCTATTTGATGAAAAACTCTCTAATGACACTCTCAAATTGCAAGGAATCCAAGGTATAACTGACCAAAAGTTCAAAAAAATGCTCAAATATTTCAGATTCTGAATTCCATGTGACCTAACACTAGAATTCACATAAAGAGCGTCATTTTAAACAGTTTCTCAGTCTGTTTCTTTAAGTTTAATCAATTTACAAATTTCTTACGTTTGCCTCTATTATCGTAATATTTGGCAAATAATCCAGGTATGTAGTAATCCTCATAATGTGCATATGGATTTGTTTGGACGTAATACTGTTCTGCTCGCTTTCCGGAGGCATCCATCAGTTTTTGATCCGCTCCATTTTTCAGCAAGGCATCAACTATTTTTCCATTAGCATTCATTACGGCTAGATGCAAAGATGTGTAACATTTCCTGTCACCTGAAATGATGTTTCTTTCTACACTTATGCGCAATTCATTCAACTCGCACTCACATGCAGCGTCCAGAGCTGGCGCACATTCAATTAGTGATAAAGCCAGAGGTGTTTCGTTTTGCTCGACACATCTGAAGAGTTCTGTTTTTCCAGCTTTGTCTCGCTGATTGATATAAAGTCGGCATTCTTGATTCAGTTGGGGCCAGAAAATTATTGATTCTTCGTTTAGACACGACGAATTATAAGACGCTTAAATATTTTAATTATTTTTTTCAGAATTTTCTACAAAAAGAATACCTGCTACATGTTTTCTTCTTTTCTTCATAGGATCTTGTGACATGTATAATACAAATACAATGCTACCGATCAACAATAATGTGAAGAAAGCAATGAGAATAAAGTACGTAAGGTATCTGAAATGCATTTAATTTTTTAACGAGTGATTCCATACTTACAATTTCCATTTGCTAGCTGTTACCGGCTGTGACCACTTGAAAAAGACATTAAACACGGAATCAAGATTTCCCAAATCATCAATAGACATTTTGAAACCACTGGAGGCATGCTCCAATCGACTGAAAGCTGCTCCAATCACTTCGACAAGCCTTCTCGCTTCATATAGTGCCTTTTCATTCTCGTAGCTGCTATTTGGAAATCTATCCATCAGTTCCAAGGCTCGACTCCAATCAATCGGATTTTCAATCTTCAAAGCATCTTTATAAATTTTCGAAATACTTGTTAAATTTGTCCAATTTCCTGTTTTGTGAGTCACTTCCAATTGTTCAATAGCTTGGAATAGTTGTACAAAACGATCTCGGCTTCTTTCTATAAGTTGAAAATACTCTTTAATTAGGTATCCCTGGCGGCTCCTTTGATCAATTTTTTCAGATTCTCTGATTACAATGTTCGTCATATTGAACAACTTCCAGACGTTTTTCTTTCGATTCAAAATCTCAAAAAGAATGCCGAGGGATTCGACTCTATCAGCGAAACTTCGTAAGTAGTCATGTTCCATTAGGTCAATTTGTTGGCATAGCTCTATAGAGAAAATATGGTGGCTCGATGATGATTCCCCCATTTCCTTAGCAATTGCTAATGTGCTTTTAAAAACAACTTTAGCCTGTCGAAGTGGACGAATGACCTGATCAATGACATCGGTAATATAATTGTTCTCTTTCATAATATTTATGTTTTTCAGAATTTTCGAATATTTCTCCAAGGGGAACAATCTATTAAGATTGAGATTACGGCACATGAAATCCGATGATCCGAAGTCTGTTGAATTCAGCCAATAAACGAATTTTTTAAGATTTTCGATTTGATCTGTTAAGTTATTGTTCCATCCAATCGCCTCAACTCCAGCGAAAGTCATTATTAAGAATAGCGTCTTGTTTAACGTTTGCATCTCTTGATTGCTTCTTAATTCCATTATTCGCCGTTGAAATTCTTGAATATCTCCAATTCTCGTCAGCTTCTCAAATGCATTAGTAACATTTCCAAAAATTGGGGAAGTTGCTGGCTCCGACTTCAAATACTCACTATAATTCTTGCTCAATGAATCAACAAAGCGAAACCATTCAATCGAGGAGCTCTTGACTGCTGTCAAATTATGGAAAGAACGAACGTAAGCATTATTAAAACAATTAAGCTGCTTAATGGTTTCCGTAAAACGTCGTCTGTTGTACGATTCTCTGATAGTCTCCAAAGTTATAACCATAATATTCATATTGCTGCGAAGATCTTTCATAGAGCCGAAATAATCAAAAGCTCGTTCAATGCTTTTTAAAAAGCTCTTTATCGGAGAAAGCGCAGTCATCAAAGCGTCCAGCTTCTCATTTTTATTGAGGACTTTAGACAAAAATTTGTCATTTCGAGTATAATTAAGGACCGCAATATTAAACCTTACTTCTGCAGAAATCTTTTGGAATCCCGCAATTTCCTCAACAAAGTTCATCAGCCAATGAACGGGTGAGTTTAATTTGACATACTTGCTCAATTGTTCAACTGCTTGCCGTGATTCTTTTATATGACTTTTAATGAATTCAAATTTTTCATTGGTTTTGTTGAAAGCGCTTTCATTAATTGATGCATATTCCTCAGTTTGGCTAGATATAATTCTTATCGATTCGAATCTTTGTATCACTGATTTTCCCATTGTGTAGAATAAGTGGAAATTGTTTAAATAATCGCTTAAATTAGCATTGCTCATGTGATCATTATAATGCTTCGAAAACTCTGAGCTATTCATTGCATGTGTGAACACTATTTGCAAGGCATCGTAATACTTTTTACAATTTTCTCTTGCATCGGTCCAATTATATGCTTTAATTCTATTAAATCTATCCGTATAATTGAATTGATCGGGTATCGTTTGCCATTTAAACAGCCTTGCACTCGCTTGAAATCGTGAAATCACCCCAATCGCCTCTATAGCTTCGATAACCTCATTATTATTAAGAGGGCTTAAAGGATATGAGGGTGCGAGCTCAATAATTTCAGATATCTCTTTTACTTCTCGGGTCAATTGATCCAAATCTAAGTTGTTAAAATAAAAGGCATTGAAATCTTGTTTGCTTTTATATAAATCATTCTTTTTGCGAGCGGAAGGCTGTTGTTCACACTGGTTCCAAATAATTTTGAATAGGGTTGCTAGATTTTTATGGTCACGAAGAAGATCTGAAAATACAGAAAGCATATTTTTTGAGAGACTGAAATCTTACGGCTTTCAGTTCCATTATTCTTTCCATTTGCGGTGAATGATTGTGGATCATCTGAAAAAGAAAACTGTTGACGATAATCTGACAACTAGAAATACTTACCTGAGGAAATGGAATTTATAATCAGGAGAGCTGCCACAAGAATAGCACCTCCGGGGTGATGGACACTTCGTTTCTGCATCGAAGGAAAAGTGAGGTATACCTTACGAAGATCGTTTATCCACGGGTAAACAAGAGTAAACGTGAGTTGGAAACGCTGGAAAAGTCACGCGATAATTCAAACATTTTATAAGTTTTAAAGGAAATTTTTATTGAAAAAATGTTTTTCGGTATAATACAATAACTCCCCCCCCCCCGTTTAATATAAGAGTGACCCCCCGGTGGAAGACTGTGGAATGACCCCCCCCCCTCTCTTTCCCCTATCTCATCATTATGCGCTAGAAAACGTCCGGTTTTTCCACCAATTTTTACAATTTTCATAAATATTTTCGGTTTTTACGTGACATCACGAACTAGTTTTATTTTTCATTTTTGGTTTCATTTTAATTTGGTTTTTACGAAATCCACGATGATACAATAAATACTGTTCGAAAATGGTTGATGTATTTCCTCGAGAACAGAACATGGGAAGAGTGGGGAGCGATTCTTGGAATTTACCTGCTTTTCAACGGCTTGTTATAACTTACTCGTGATATGTGTCTTGATGTCTTCTGCGGGAGGAACCGCCAGGAACCGCCACGGCGAACACGTTGCTCCTCTTCTTTGATGTAGCTGTGGATACAATTTGTGTTTTTATTGGATAGTCTATCGAGATCGGCGAATTCTTTTGAGGTCTTCGATAACAGCTGATGATGTGCTCATGTTCATTAGTTTCAAATTTTCTCAATTTAACAATTGACGGTCTCGCCACGAAGGCATTGTCGATTTATATAACTTTTTCATTGCTCGCAGCTCGTCGAATTAGTTAAATTTGTTTTCCTATCCTTTTTATCGAATGGATTCGCGCATTTCTTTAAAAATGTACTTGTCTAAATAAGTAAAAATAGCAATAATTCTCGTCATCAAATTCCACGGACAGCGACAGTATCGATCGTCGTTCCCTGAACAAATGAAGTTTTTTAAAAATGAAGCACCACTGTTATGAAAGTGCAACTAATATGCATAGGATAGCATATTAATATAAGCAGAAATGCTCATGGGAAAGAAGGTTATTCAGTTATTACTATCTCAATTTTTTACAGCCGGTTTTTGAATTTCTACTCTAGATCAAGGAAAAATCAAAATCGATGGGATCGCTATACTTTCGAAGCTCACTGTATTATACGAGTACAGCTCAACGATTCGGTATATTCTAACCTTTGATGATTCCCTTTGCCGCTTCCTCCAACTTCCCGGAACGTAAACCTTTATTCAAAATGTCCTTGAGCTTGAAATAGAAATCCAAATTCATTTGGATTCCATTTCGACCAACTTTGGATGCTTTCTCTTCTTTCTCTTTAATTTTTCCTTCTTTCTCCTTAATTTTTCTATTGCCGATTTGAATCTACTGAAGAGCAGAATTTGTTGCTCTCTATTTTCTTCGCCTGTCTTCAATCTGCACTCGATAACCGTGGAGCTATTGTTCGCAATCTGTTAATATTTTAGCGTCTATTAGGAATACTAGAAAACTAGAAACGAAACGATCCGATAATGAGACGAAAATAAAAAATAAAAATGGTTAATTCGATGAAGTTCGACCTAAATTAACAACGTAGAAAGGGAACTTATTTGAAAACGAGCGAGGTGCAGCGGTGAAGCGCGGTGGATGATACCTCTCGAAATATAGACTTCTCCTTTAAATGTTAAGACGTTATTGCATAAAAATACATAGGCAAGATACGTTTTCCTCGTTTCTCAACGAAAAACAAAATATTGAAATATGTTGTGTTTTTGATAAATATTTGGAATATTTATGGTGACAATAAGCAATGTAATAGAATACGTAACGGAGGTGAAATGCGGAAATAAAGAGAGCCGATCGTGGGCAACGGAATAAACACCGGAAATCTCAAGCTAAGTAAAAATGATTTTAAAAGATGAACTAAAACTCGTTTCCTAAGCGTTGAAAGCGTGGAAAGAAAACAAGGCGTTGTGGGAAAATTAAATATATATGGATCAAAAGTATTTATCCGACTGTCTTCGTAACAAAGTTAATCTGGTACAATTCAACATTCAAATATTTTAGCCTTTGACTGCGCTCTAGTTATTCGCATAAAATCTCATCGAGCTGAAAGGAACTAAGTTCAGAAATTATTTGGTGCAGGAGTTTTTTCAGAGAGTAATAATGAAACATAATTAAATTTAACAACTTGCACATTGGGACAACTGACAATTCTTTTAATTAGAAACGACGAGCCTAATTAGACAATGACAGAATCTGGATTAGCCATAAGAGGAGGCGCGCACCGTGTGCGTGTCTTCAATTAATTATTCTATTTAATTAGGTTAATTAGTATTATTTGGTAATAAGAAAGGTTATTTATCCAATATAAACAATTGTAGAAAAATTTGGAAGTGTTCTAGAACTTTCTGGAATGTTTTAGAAACTTTGGAAAATAATGTCTAGCTGTAGTTTTGAATAACGAATAGTTCAGACAGAACTATTCGCTTAGTAAGAAGCAGATAGCTGTAGTCTATGTATGAAAAAGGGCTTCGATTTGCGCAGTCACGTCGATTCTTCTGAAAATTATGAAAATAATATTTTAGATTGGAACTGAACGGTTTCATGAAAACGTTCGAAGCGAGCAAAATTCATTTTCATTTATTAAAAAAGTTCACACTTGTCTGTAGGATTCATTGGTGCTCCTTCTTTGCAGTTGAATACTTCCGCAAAAGCTTTGAAGTTTGATAAAACTGCATTCACTCGAAAACTTTGTATAGGTATCGTAGGTATTGTATCGAAAACTTAGCCTCCTTCTCCTTCTTTTTTGATTTCCCCTGGTAGTAAGAGCAGTGATTCTTAAATAATAAATGGCAATTATATAAAAATGTAATATTTTCCACTTACCAACGCATAAATATGGAAAAAAAGTCTTTCAGTGCTATAATTTTCGAATCCTGGAAGTTTTGGAGCATGAGAGTGATCTGTCTTTAAAAAGGCGCCAACTAACTTCCATACCATGATTATCAGCAATTATTTCGCTCAAAGTACGCAACCTGTTTAGCTGAAATTGGAAAGAATAGAAATATTCGTAGGGCAGACTGGTTGGGCAACGACCAGTTTTCATTTTTATATTCAAATTCAACTGATGTCTTTAACAATTTAAAAATGTCTGTTCCCTGACGAACAAGTCTGCTTTGAGAAAATATAAAAAATCAAGCATCTTTCAGAATTTTCTTAATTCTTACATTTGTCCCGTAATCCGGGTCATGATAATGATTAATTACTCCACCAAACAGTCACTTTTATTTTTGTAAAGTGCATATCATCAGGATTCCACCAATTGCGTCGTTGCCCATCTTCATTTAAATCCAAGCTATAAGGGTCATCTGAAATCGGAGTATAGAACAAAGATTCTATTAGAAAAGACTTGCCTAACCTGCATTTACCAAGAACAATCGATAATCTGGTTGAATCAATTCATTACTATTTAAATATTTTCTCCGAGTCAGCTATGTCCTCTTATATTCACCAAAAATCGTTCGGTTTCGGTTCAAAGAGTTTGATTATTTGAAAGCTCACTTTCCTTCCCCTTCGTTCCAACCAGCTGTTCCAAGCTGCTCCACCTGTCTCAACCGTTCCTTCCAACCATCTGACGTCTTGAGACGAAGTCGTCGTCAACCCCATTTGGACTCACTCGTTTTGCTAAAAGCATTGTCACTCGCCTTCCTCCATAGCAAATCTCCACAAAACCAATCCAAATGCTCATTAAAATCGACGAAGAAAAGACGCTGGCGAATTACAGGGTGCACCATAAATCGTTTTTTTTTTGAAAGTATTAGGGTTTTCATTTAAAGAATTTCCGCCATTCGGGCTTTCGAAATCATTTTTCCGACTCGATTTTTCGCTAAAATTTCTTTTTCTTTTTGGTTTTTTTTATTGAAAATTTATAAATTAACCAGGACTATTGTAATTTTTACTTATTTAGACAAGTATATTTTTAAAGAAACGCGCGGATCCATGCGATAAAAAAGATAGAAAACAACAGGAAAACAAATTTAATTAATTCGACGAACAGTCAGCAATAAAAAAGTTTTAGTAAATCGACGTTACATTCGCGGCGAGACCGTCAATTCTTAGATGGAGAAATTTTGAATCAATGTTCCTATTGATTGGAGTTTCCATTATATTGCAAATTAACATCAGCTTTTCATCGGCGGTTATCGAAGACGCCAAAAGAATTCGCCGATCTTTGTAGACAATAAAAACATGAATTGTATCCACAGCTACATCAAGGAAGAGAAGCACTATAGACCCCGAGGACACCCTGGCGGAAACTCCATCAGAAGGCATCAGGACGCTTATCACGAGTAAGTTATAGCAGGCCGTTAAAAATCATTTTTTTCAATAAAACATTTCCATTAAAACTTCCAAAAAAATATTTGAATTATCGCGTGACTTTTTTAGCGTTTCCAACTCACGTTTATTCCTTGTGGATAAACGAATGACATAACATTCCTCACGAGTGATTTATCCCATTTTTCCTTCGATGCAGCGCTGATAACGAAGAGTCAATCACTTTGAAGAAGCTTTTCCTGCAACAGTTATTTTGATTCTAAAATCTATTTCATCAGGGAAGTGTCATTAATTGTCAGGTTATCGTCACGGATTTCTTTTTCAGATATTCCACAATCATTCTTACAAAATGGGGAGAACAATGGAACTGAGAGCGGTAATGGTGAAGGATTCGGAGGAACTTACACAACAACTCCACGCTTTTCTAACCCGTCTCAAGTTCCGTATCACGGAAGACGAGACGTTAAAACAACTGTGCATTCATCGACTATTTTATATTTCATTGATAGTCTTGTAAGTTTGAAGTAGTAAAAATTGGAGCTGTAGTGGTACTCCAACCACTGTGGCTTACGTAACAGTTTCACAGTTTCTTCAACCAATTCGATGTTTTCCAGCTCAATGAACAACGAAATTTCGCTGATCGGAATGGGGTGGCTTCTTCCCGAATCAATAGTCTGCTACAGGCTGATCAATCCACTTCACAAATGTTTGAAATACGAGACGAAACAAGACGCATTACCCTCGATTTACGGCACCTGAGATTAGTAGAATTTCGAATTCGAAGTCGAAATTTAATTTTTTGTTACTCTTTCCTTTGTTTTCTGAGATTATTGAATATGAATCATATCTTCTATCATATCATTATCAATATATCAATCTATTATAATAAGCTCATGTAATGCCATTATTGTTATGGTATATCTTATAACTAATAAAATTATATTCTGGAATCAAGGTGTTAAATAAAATCTTTTGAATCTAGAGATCCGATGGTAATGTCGATTCACTAAAACTTTCATTGCGGACTGCTCGGCGAATTAATTAAATTGGTTTTCCTGTTGTTTCCTATCGTTTTTATCATTTTTTTTTTGAATTTCTACTCTAGATCAAGTGCCGAAAATAGGGTTCGAATACATTTTTCACCCGTAGGTTTTCTTGCACGCCTGATCGAACTGCATTAGCCGATTTTTTTCATTTCGCTGAGAAAATCCAGAAAAATCAAAATCGATGGGTCGCTATACTTTCGAATATTATGCCAGTACAGTTCAACGATTCGGTATATTCTAACCTTTGATGCATCCCTTTGCCGCTTCCTCCAGTTTTCCGGAACGTAAACTTTTATTCAAAATGTTCTTGAGCTTGAAATTGAAATCCAAATTCTTTTGGATTCCTTTTCGACCAACTTTGGATGTATTCTCTTCTTTCTCCTTAATTTTTCCTTCTTTCCGGCTAATTTTTCTATTGCTGATTTGAATCCACTGATCAGGCATTCTTGGAAGAGCAGTATTTGCTGCTCTCTATTTTCTTCGCCTGTCTTCAATCTGCACTCGATCACCATGGAGCCATTGTTCGCAAGCTGTTAATATTTTAGCGTCTATTAGAATTAACTAGAAACGAATATTAACTTATTTGAAAACGAGCGAAGTGCAGCGGTGAAGCGCGGTGGATGATACCTCTTGAAAATTAGATTTCTTCTTTAAATGTTAAGACATCGTTGCATAAAAGTACATCGGTAAGATACGGTTTCCCCGTTTCTCAACGAAAAACAAAATATTGAAATCTTGTTTTTGATAGATATTTGGTTTATTTATGGTGACAATAAGCTACGTAATAGAATAAGTACGGGGAATCTTTTCAAAATTTTCAGAAAGCTGTAGGCGGAGACAGTAATTAGAAAAGTTCACACTTGTTTTTAGGATTCATTGGTGCTCCTTCTTTGCAGTTGAATACTTCAGCAAATGCTTTAAGGTTAGATACGACTCCATTTACTCGAAAACTTTTTAATGGATGTTGACCCGTAGAAGCTTTTTTTGTTAATTCCTCATTGTAGAAAGAACAGTGATTCTAAAATAATACATGACAATTATATGAAAATGTAATGTTTTCCACTTACCAACGCATAAATATGGAAAAAAAGTCTTTCAGTACTATAATTTTCGAATCCTGGAAGTTTTGGAGCATGAGAGTAATCTGTCTTTTTAAAAAGACGCCAACTGACTTCCATTCCATGATTATCAGCTATCATTTCGTCCAAAGTGCGCTGACCGTTTAGCTGAAAAGAATAGAGAAATTTGTGTGGCAGACTGGTTGGCCAACGATCAGATTCGATTTAAATTTAAATTTCAACTGATGTCTTCTACAATTTAAAAATGTCTGTCCGCTGACGAGCAAAGTCTTGGGAAAATATAAAACATCAAGCGTCTTCCAGAATTTTCAGAATTCTTACATTTGTCCCGTAATCCGGGTCATGATAATGATTATATTGCTTCACCAAACAGTCACTTTTATTCTTATAAAGTGTCATATCATCCGGATTCCACCAATTGTGTTGTTGCCCGTTGTTATTCAAACGCATGGTAAGAAAGTCAAATGAATGTCCCATTTCATGCCCTAACGTGTGTCCAATTGAAGCGATTTTCGCATAGTTTGGCAAGGTTTCATCGAAAAATGGATCGTCAATCAATGGTACCGTAATAGCTAAATTCAGAGTGTAGAACACAGTGTCTGTTAGAAAAGACTTGCCTAACGAATTCAGTTTTCGAACATAAACTGCATTTACCAAGAACAATTGATTATCTGGTGCAATGAAATCATTACTATTTAAATATACCATGTACTGCTCAGTTATAAATCGTTTCCTTTTTCTGGTCATCGAATAATAGGAATCTCCGAAATTGATATCAATCTGTAATTGTTTTAACAAAAAAACTTTGAAATAAATAAATTCCAATACTCAAAACAATTAAAATTTTTAAATACATATATTTTTTTAATTTTCGGAGTAAAACAACGGTTTTCTGATTTACCGATTCAAACATTTTGTCCACAGCTCCAGGCACTTCGTAGCGATCCGGATATCCAACCATTTTCCTTATCTTCATCACTTTCAAGATCGCATTTTTCTTGGTTTCCTCATGAAGCCACGTGGATTCATTTAAATATTCCACAAAGCTCTTTCGAACATCTTCTACTAATAATGATACCAGCTTCAGATTATTTTTTTCGAAATAATGCCGGGCGAATATAATAAAAGCTGCATTTGGAAAGGAATCGATAGTTTCCTGAATTTAGTAAAATATAAAATAGAAGAGAATGGCCGATAGATGGACTTTATCAATAAATCATTCGCATAAAATTCACTGTTCATTTTATTGATTCAAATATTTAACTTCATGATCTCTACAGTGCACGCCAAAAGTTAAAGGGCGCTGGCGCATTTTACGTTTTACGTTTTTATTACCTTGTTACTAAAGTGACGCGTCGACGTGACCGTCGACGATTTTTTGTTGACAATTATGTCGATTATTGTCAGTAACTGTTGTATTGATCAACAAAATCGTCAGCTGTTGTCAACAACAGTTGACAGTTACTTGACTATTGTTGACAACTGTCGACAAATTGTTGACAATTGTGAACAATTTGTCGACAGTTGTCAACAATTTGTTGACGACAGGTGAACAGTTGTTGAAACTGTTGACACAATTATAGACTGCAAGCGCGCTCCATTGAACTCTTTTCAGAGGCAGTTCGAAATAGATTTTTCTTCGGATTAATTCTTCTTTTAATGTTAAATGAAGCAAAAATCGGATATTTTACTGAAAGTAGAGTGATTTTCATATAAATTCATTTTATTATTTATTTGTATTTATATTAATATAATAAAAATTTAATGTAAAAACGGTTGTTTTTTGTTCTAATTTCTGCTGTTTACTATTCACCGAATATATATTTTTTAACTTGTTATTTCAATCTTTTTAACTCTGATCGATTATGGCACTTGCAGACTTCTGAATGAGTAATAGACAGACATCGGTTGCTTGGAGTTTTTCGAAAAGCTGCCAGAACGATCAGACGCCGAAAAATATGTGAAATGTAGAAAGTGCCAAGTGAAACTTCGATTTTTTGGTGCAACGACGTTGATGATACAACATATTGACAGTGTTCACAAAAGTGAATATGAGAAATTACAAAACATGTCGAAAACTAGTCGACTGAGTGTGATTCGCGATGTCGCTTCTCTCCAATCAGATGCTACGGATAATTTGATTATGTGAGCTTTTTTAACAAAAAACTGGCTAATTTTCTCCCAATCACAGGTGTCTGAGCACGTCAAATGTTCTGTTTCGAATTGTGAAGAACCAGTACTTCAAAAAGTTCATTCGATCATTGAACCCACACATCACACTCATTTCTCCGGACGGAATCCGCCGCCAACTCCGTAAAAACACCGAAATGTATGTCGGAAAAATCAGAGAAGAAACGAGAGAATTGGAGGTAACAATGTGATTACGAATTCTATAAATCAATTAGGATATTCAGAAATGTTTCGTGACATTTGATGGATGGGATGGGAAATACGAAAAGCAAGGCATTTATGCTGTTTTTGTTTATTTTATCGATGCTGAATTTACGAGAAGAAAGATAGTGAGCGTTACATATCAAAAAAGTTATGCGAAACTTTATTTTCAGTTTCTCGGATTACGAAAATTAGTCGGCTCAGCTGATTCGTCGAATATTGGAGATCTTATCACAGATGTCTTGAAAAACTACAAGATTGAATTCAGCATCATCAGCTCAAGTTGAAAGACTGTTCAGGTGAATTTACTAATTTCCAACTTAAAAATCCTAGAATGTTTAGTCGATGCGGCGAAATTGTGAGTTCTACAAGAAGAAATAGGATGTTGTCGACAACTATGAATGACTTGCTACTGAATGCAGCTTTAGCTGATATTAAGTAAGTTTCGCATTTTTTATCGCACATTTTTCATGATTTTCATTTAGAAGTAAGAATGAGGAAAAAGAAGGCGACTCGGAGTCCGAGGATTCAGAAACCGAATGCAGCGAAGAAGACTCCCAATTCATTGGAAGTGAACAGGATACAAAACAACGTCAGAGATCTTCAAGCGTCCCAGTTTTCAGTGCATTTTGAGCACTGCCTCGAAAGTTCAAAAAACGGCATTAGGAAAATATATAATTTGTAGAATTTCAATTGTGTTTCTCTTTTTTCTGTTATTAACGAAACTTTATATTCACAATAAACATCAATACTTTCGAGAATATGCGTTTTCAACCCTTTAAAAAACCAAGAATTGATTAATGATTAATGGGAATCACAAGTTTGAATTCCCTCTGAAAACAGTTTATTGGAGCGCACTTGCAGTTAAAACTGTCGACAACAGTCGACAATTTAAAGTGTCACAGCAACTATTGTCGACAGTTGTCAACAACAGTCGATACCAGTCAACAAGTAGTCAACAGTTGTCAACAACTGTCGACTACTAGTCGACAATTTGCCGTGTTGACAGAAGTCGACAATGGTTGACAATCTGTCGTGTCGACACACCATTTATCGGCCGAGTCGACACGATTTTTTCCTACAATTGTCGACACTGTCAACACGACAGGCTGTTGACACGTTACTCTACTTGTTACCACTTCTTCTAATTTCTATCCTTACTTTTCCAGAAATAGTAACTGATTCCGTACACCGTGCTACGATCATCAGGATGACTATAAACGGAATAGGCTCAAGTACTATAGAAACCGCAACGAACAACATTAAGGATTGGTAATTGTATTTTTTCAAATCTTATCACTTTGAATGTGTCATTATACCCATGGAGCACCAAATTGGTTTGCGAGGCGTCATGTTCAGAAAAAAACTTCAACGAACGTCGCCAGTTTTTTTAGACGGTTTATTATGAAAAAACCCACCTTAGCACAGTCAAGCTCTGTGACATCACTCACATCTTGTGGAACAAAGAAGAATAGGGTGTTATAGATGTATTTCAGAATCAGAAAATTCGCCAAAACGTGCTTTGGAGTGCTCTTCAGTATCTTTTCTAGCTGAAACAAAATTAAAATTTAGAAAAAAAAAAAGGAATGCAACGAAACTCACGGTGTTATTCTTAAATATCTCCGATTCCTCTACCACCGCTTTATTTCTTACTCTGTCAGCTATTAATTTTCCCTCAGCGGTATCTGGTGCAAATGCACCGATAATTTTCCGAAAATCAATTATTGGAACAAGTTGTTCGAGTTCTTTCAAATTTGAAAACTTTTCGATTTTTGAGTAATATCTTTGTGTTATTTCAAGCTTGGCAGTAAGATCCTGTACATCATTGAAATCTTGTTCCAATTTAGTCTTATTCAGTGTAGAATTTTTCGTTTTCAGAACATCCTTCACTCTCTGGAAATAGAAGGAGATGACAAGAGAACTCGCTCGACGACGATTCTCTTCTTTAAAAAAGGAGACAGCGGACTTGGAAATCTAAATATACTTCAATCTGCCGTCAGCCCATACTCTATAAAGCGTCAATCAAAAACTGTGTGCGGAACGGAATACGGAGGGCTCTAGAAGATGAGCAATTCGAATAACGTAGATAGTACTCGGCTATCGACAGCATCTACTCCATTCAATGGCTTCAATGGCTTCAACGGCCAGAATGACCCACGCATTTCTAGAAAGAAGGCTGCCCGGAATGACACTTCTGAGCATGTTACAGATGTGTCAACCGTTAGAGACCCTCTCCGATTCACTAAAAACGTAACTAACAAGATGGTGTGGACGTGTAATTGGCAGAAACGGCAATGAATAGGAACACCAAGATATGAAAAACACGAATAAAATATTAAATAAAAATTATTAAGACGCTATATTTGCAAATGATGCAACTTTCTCGCTTAAAATTTCTGGTAACTGTCGACATCATTTAAAGAAAAGCACACAATAGACAGTCTTCCTATTTTGTTTTGAGCGTCTTGTATCAAATACTCGAAGAAATCAATAATTGGCGCTATGGTAGTTGGTGGGGGTCAATGGTTTTTAGTCATTTTTGGAGCTTTTTTCTTGATTTTTTTTTCTGAAAGTGTTATTAGATATACTCGAATAACACTAGCAATTTTTAAAACAATTTTATTTTCAGACAACAAAAATACGCACAAAAAAGAAAATGAGAAGGTGACTGGATATTTCTTGGCGATTTCGGCCCATAACTCGTAAAATTTCGCTTCATCATGATAATTGAAATGTCACAGCGCCTCAAGGTAATGATTATCTCATAAATTTTCTTTGAGGCCACACTTAGGCTTAGGCTTAGGCTTAGTCTTACTTCAAGTCTAGAAGTGCACCAGCTGCGGTCCTATATCTATGATTAACCAAGTAATTATTAACTAATAAGCGAAAAAAAAATCCAAAAAAAATTTCGAAAATTGCTCATCGTTGAAGCGCGCCACGCGTCAAAAAAAAGTGGAATCGTACAGTACTGGCCATAAAGAATGTCCGCGGACTTTTTTCTGGGATAATACGCTGAAAACAGATATTTTGTTGTGAAAATTCTACTGTAGCTGCGGAACACCGTCACGGCAACTTGCAGACAATGAAACTGCATTATTGCAAAAGTTTTTAATTTTTTTCAATGTTTTCCATTTTTGAGTGTTTATTTATTTTCAGTTTTTGATTCAGAAGTCTTGTAAATCAGCGAGCATGATTCCCTTTTTTTTCTAGTAATGGTTAGATCCAGGGCTGTTCAAATGGCCGGAAGAAAGCCGGGCCGTGGCTTTTGCAAAAGCGCTCTATTGCAAAAAAGCCGGGACGGCCGGGGCCCGGCCAGCCGGAGTTTTCGTGTGAAATACATAATGAAACATCGGGATTTCTGTTCATTTTTTATCATAATTAACGGCAATTCACTTCTGAGGGACGAAGACACTAATCCTACTGTCACCATATATTGTTTTAATTCTGAATAAATAAATTCAAATTCAAAATTCAAACAAGACAACGACCGAAAGCGCACCTCGAAGCTTGTTGCAAGCTGGTTTCAACGTCGTCGAATTAATTTGTTGGAGTGACCAAGTCAATCTACAAACTTAAATCCGATCGTCTAGACGTTTGAGGTGATCGAGAGATAACTTCGAGGTGTCCAGGCCACCAATTCAAAGCAGAAGTTCGCTCAACTTGAAGCAGCGTCGGCGAGCATCCCAATCACAGTCATTAAGGCATTTTTGGAGGTCATGTCATACCGTTGCCAAGCTGTTATCGATGCAAAACGGTACTGAACGAAGTATTAAACATTTTGAAACCGTATTTTTATAAGATATTTTGAAGTTTTTGTTTCCTGACATTGTTTTAAAAAGTTTCAAAAAAGTGAATTTTCACGATTTTCTCAACTTTTGGATGTTTTCCTAAGCTATCTATATTTGCAAGCTACAAGTTACTGGATATGTTACTCAGGCCGGTTTTAACACTGCCACAAAAATTTAGACCGATCGGAGAAGTGCCAGCCAAGTTATCCCAAAAAAAGCCCGCGGACATTCTTTATAGCCGGTACTGTAATTTTCGTGCAAAGAGTAAGCGTCACGCGTGAAAAAAACAACTTACAAATATTTTAACAATAGCAACAAACATTTTCAGAAAAAAAATCAAGAAAAAAGCTCCAAAAATGACTAAAAACAATTGACCCCCACCAACTACCATAGCGCCCAATAATTTTTTGTTTCAAAGAAAAATAGTGTCATTGAATAATAAGATTACGTTTTTCAAGTAACCTTCTCAAAACTACCATCCCAAAAATTGATACCATTGGAACCACTGATGACGAACTTTTTAGGAGGAAAAAAGCTAAATTTGAAAAATCCAAAATCGTGAGAGTACAATTTAGCCATATTGACGAGCATAACTATAAAATGAATTTATAGTCGAAACTGTTTTAAGCAAACCATTCAAATCAAATGTCGATTCATCCCAATCTTCATCAAGCATTGGCCACTTTCCTATTTTCTGAATATCTTCTATAATATTTTTATATCCAAGTTTTTGATCTTCGTCGAAATGCTGAAACAGAATTGATTGTTAATTGAGTTGTTTCAGAGGAATGAAACTAATAACTGAATCTTGCTATTCTGGAAGAGAAACTCACTGATTTCAATGATTCACAGTTCTGGTAGTATACTCTCACAACATTTTCCACTGGGGAATCAGATGGTTGATTTTTGCGGAGAAAATCTGCAAACGAAGAATTAATGGACGGCGCGTAACCTTCAAGTCCAAGATGCCGATGAGCTTTCGTTTGTTTCGTCATTGCTCAGTGTTAATTTAATTTTTTCTGCGTCTGTTTTTCGATTTTTTAGTGCTTATTATGTATTGTAATGTTCAAAATAAGCGAGAATTTGCTTGCTGACAGCCTTGCTCCGAGGTGTTTTTCTCAACGAGTTCCTCAAAGGTCGTAAATGCAGCGAATCTTGTCGTAACATCGGCGGGAATTCTGTCTCCTACACTACAATCAAGTTTTGGTTCGAACAGTTTGCCGAAAAGAACTATGATCTAGAAGATAAACCGAGGTCCAATCGTCCATGCAAGGATATTGACGCGAATATCTCGAGAGCGCTGGAAGAAGAACCAAGAGTAACGTCACGCGAACTTGCGGAGCATCGGGCAGAAGTTCCATGATAGAAAGGATGTCGATAAGTGGTTGGACGACTTTTTTGGCTCCCAGTTTCTCGAGTTCTACGAGAAATCGCTCAACTTCCATCGCGTTGGCAAGAAGTCATAAATACTAATACTAAATACTAATAAATACTCATTGAATCTCGTTTTCTTTAAATAAATTTCGCTGCAAAAAATTATAAAAACTTTTCGTTCAACCTAATAGAAATATGTGTTATGGTCATTAGTTTTACATCACATTAAAAAAAAACCCGAACTCACCGCGAAGCAATCCCGCAACAGTTGTATCCTTATGGTTAAATCGAGATGAAGACAAACTGTGATGAATGTAGTTTCCACATGCAGCTTTATAAAAATTCTCGCATGGATCCACCCGTGTGTCGCGCCAGTTTATCTGAAAAACCGATTACTAATTAAAATTCGGGATTGAGAAGGCTTACCAGCTGATCTGCTAGTGTTATGCATCCTTTAGTGTTACACATTTTTGGAGATTTTTCTTTCCCAGTTGTCGGTGGCTTCCTAGGACTCGGTTCCTCCAGGTGTTCCGCTAGTGCTTGGCTAGTTGCAGCAGCGTGATTCAGATTACCATTTTTCTCTAAGACAATGACCATTATGATTACAATGGCCAGAAAAATGGACAGTAAAATTATGCGACTATTCAATGGATGTAAGAGTTTCTCTTTTATTGACATTCTGTTCAGCTGCATTCAGAAAAAATCGAACGAGACGAAGCACTTAAAAACCTTGAAAAGAAATCAGATCTTCTTGATTCGAGATCAATAAAGAATTTATTGAAAACGGAAATTCAGGAGAAGCCATCAGTATTCTAGATTCAGTGTCACGCCGTAAATAAAACTTTTGAATTAGCTTTTCACAAAGCAAAGATAATTGAAATTACAGCTAGATGTTATAATCAATTAATTAAGCTCAATCGTTTCAAAACTGAACAATTCATGGAATTTTTCAGGTCTTCTGTGCACCTTGTTGGATAAAACCTCGTTAAAAGTATTTACAGAGGTGAGATACGTTTTCTTCGTTTCTCAACGAATAACAAAATATTGAAATCTTTTTTTTTGATAGATATTTGGTTTATTTATGGCGATAATAAGCAACGTAATAGAATAAGTACGGGGAATCTTTTCAAAATTTTCAGAAAGCTGTAGGCGGAGACAGTAATTAGAAAAGTTCACACTTGTTTTTAGGATTCATTGGTGCTCCTTCTTTGCAGTTGAATACTTCAGCAAATGCTTTAAAGTTAGATACGACTCCATTTACTCGAAAACTTTTTAATGGATGTTGACCCGTAGAAGCTTTTTTTTAAAAATAATTCCTCATTGTAGTAAGGGCAGTGATTCTAAAATAATACATGACAATTAAATATATGAAATTGTAATGTTTTCCACTTACCATCGCATAAATATGGAAAAAAAGTCTTTGAGTGCTATAATTTTCGAAACCTGGAAGTTTTGGAGCATGAGAGTAATCTGTCTTTCTAAAAAGACGCCAACTGACTTCCATTCCGTGAATATCAGCAATCATTTCCACCCGTTTAGCTGAAATTGGAAAGAATAGAAAAATTCGTAGTGCAGACTGGTTGGGCAACGACTGAATTTCATTCTTAAATTCAATTTCAACTGATGTCTTCTACAATTAAAAATTGACTAGTCGCTGACGAGCAAGTCTGCCATGCGAATTTTCTAAAGTCTTGGAAGGTATAGAACATCAAGCTTTCTTTCAGAATTTTCCTAATTCTTACATTTGTCCCGTAATCCGGGTCATGATATTGATTACATTGCTCCACCAGACAGTCACTTTTCTTTTTATAAAGTGCCATATCATCAGGACTCCACCAATTGTGTCGTTGCCCATCCTCATTTAGATCCATGGCTTCAGGGCCAAATGAATGTCCAATTTCGTGTCCTATCGTGTGTCCAAGAGAAGCGATATTAGCATATTCTGGCAAGGTTTCATCGAACAGTGGATTCTCGCTGCCGTGACGTCTAAAATTGGAGTATAGAACAATGTATCCATAAGAAAAAAAAATAAACAGCAAATTCAGATTTTTTTTGTAAAATGCATTCGACTCTAATAATTGAAAGTCAAGTTCCTTTTTCGCAAAAAATACTGCTCAGTTATAAATCGTTTTCGTTTTCTTTGAATTGAAAAATAAGAATCTCCGAAATTGATGTCAATCTGTAATTGTTTTAACAACAAAACTTTGAAGTAAATGAATTCCATTATATACTTTAAATGCTCAAAAAATTAAAATTTGCAAATGGACTTTTAAAAATTTCAATTTTTTCGGAGTGAAACAACGGTTTCCTGTTTTACCGCTTCAAACATTTGGTCCACTTCAGGCGCTTCGTAGCTGTCGGGAAATCCAATCATGCATCGATAATTTTCTGAAAATCAATTATTGGAACAAGTTGTTCGAGTTATTTCAAATTTGGAAGCATTTGGACTTCTGTGTCATTTCCTTGTATCACGTTAAGTCCGCCAATTTATTCGTATTCAGTCTAGAATTTTTCGTTTTCAAAACATCCGTCACTTTCTGGAAATGGAATGAAATGATTAAGATTATTCGCTTCAACGTGTGCTCGAAGACTACTCTCATCTTCAAAAAAGGAGACAGAGGACACTCCCTGCGAGCGAGAAGGAGAGGCGCGGCAAAATATTACAAATTATTATTTCAGACTCATTGAATAAGACG
Source organism: Caenorhabditis inopinata (assembly GCA_003052745.1). Taxonomy (NCBI): domain Eukaryota; kingdom Metazoa; phylum Nematoda; class Chromadorea; order Rhabditida; family Rhabditidae; genus Caenorhabditis; species Caenorhabditis inopinata. The sequence continues at coordinate 2,827,922 of AP018152.1, read as the reverse complement.
AAAGAGAAGGAAAGCGAGTTTTCGAATAATCAAACTCGGCACTGGAAACCGAACGATGTTTGATTGAGGAGGACACAGCTTACTTGGTGATATAGAAATAATCGGCAATCAAATCGTAGAACTGCAGAATCTTCGTAATCATTACTGGTTAAATTTCTCCGAATAAGAAATAAAATCAATATTCAATAAACTCAATCAACAATGGAAAGAGTAAAAAAAAATTAAACATCTAATCCGACCAATCTCCGGTTTCATAAATCATGGGCAAAGCGTCTTGTTTCGCCTCGTACTTCAAACATTTGTGAAGCGGATTGATCAGCCTGTAGCGGACTATAGATTCGGGAAGCCACCCCATTCCGATAAGCGAAATTCCGTTGTTTCTGAATCTCCATCGTTCCTTGATCTGGAAAAATCGAAATGATTGATTTACATTCACACCATACAACTGCTACGTAGGCTAAAGTGGTTGGAGTACCACTCCAACTTTTACTATTTCAAACTTACAATGCTATCACTGAAATATAGAATAATCGATGAATGCACAGTTGTTTTAACGTCTCGTCTTGCGTGATATGGAACTTGAGTGGGATTAGAAAAGCGTGGAGTTTCTGTGTAGGTTCCTCCGAATCCTTCAATAATTCGAATCCAGGCTTCTCGGTCGGACTGCATAATTTCATTCCTGGTTGCCAGAACGGTAATACTACATCCGTCGAAAAGCGGTGGTCTCTGGAAACGAACATTTATTAGAATATCAAAATATTGGACAAAGAGAACTCCAACTGAAATTTAACTCACAAGTCGATGAATATCGTTCTTTATTTTGAAGATCACATTTTCGTGCGTTTTTCCTTCAAAAGTGATATTCGTCAACAAGAACTTCCAATCTGAGTCAATTTCATTTGGATTGTTAAGACACGCGTCCAACCATTCCATCGACACTATCATTCCCGGTCTGCAAATCAATTTTGTAGCAAAAATCAGACTGACTTATTAAACTTTGATAACATTTCGAACATCAGTGTTTTATCCAAATCGAGAAGAAGATCTTTACTCCCAGCTGTGGTCGAATTCAACACAAAATGCGTAAAATCGTCAAGACTCACTTCACCTTCTTTGTAACCATACACAATCTGAAAGGTAAACGTCGTGTGCTTGCTTTCTTTAATTTAGAAATACCTCTAATTGCTTTGGTAGCATCTCCAAGTATTCTTCTGGAAAAGTGCTTCGTTCGACAATCAAAATATAGTAATTGCGAGGTGCTTGAGGCTGTCTAATTCCTGAAATTATGAAACGGAGCTGCATAGCGTTGGAGTATTTTTTGAAAGGAAAAACATAATTTTAATTAGCTATTTGATGAAAAACTCTCTCGAATGACACTCTCAAATTGCAAGGAATCCAAGGTAGAACTGACGAAGAGGTAAAAAAAAATGCTCAAATATTTCAGATTCTGAATTCCATGTGACCTCACACTAGAATTCACATAAAGAGCGTCATTTTAAGCAGTTTCTCAGTCAGTTTCTCACAGTTTAATAAATTTACAAATTTCTTACGTTTGCCTCTATTATCGTAATATTTGGCAAATAATCCAGGTATGTAATAATCCTCATAATGTGCATATGGATTTGTTTGGACGTAATATTGTTCTGCTCGCTTTCCGGAGGCATCCATCAGTTTTTGATCCGCTCCATTTTTCAGCAAGGCATCAACTATTTTTCCATTAGCATTCATTACGGCTAAATGTAAAGATGTATAGCATTTCCTGTCACCTGAAATGATGTTTCTTTCAAACACCTATCATTGAAGAGTCATGCGCAATTAATTCAACTCGCACTCACATGCAGCGTCCAGAGCTGGCGCACATTCAATTTGTGATAAAGCCAGAGGTGTTTCGTTTTGCTCGACACATCTGAAGAGTTCTGTTTTGCCAGATTCGTCTCGCTGATTGATATAAAGTCGGCATTCTTGATTCAGTTGGGGCCAGAAAATTCTTGATTCTTCGTTTAGACACGACGAATTATATGACGCTTAAATATTTTAATTATTTTTTTCAGAATTTTCTACAAAAAGAATACCTGCTACATGTTTTTTTCTTTTCTTCATAGGATCTTGTGACATGTATAATACAAATACAATGCTACCGATCAACAATAATGAGAAGAAAACCAGGAGAATAAAATACGTCAGGTATCTGAAATGCATTTAATTTTTTTAACGAGTGATTCCATACTTACAATTTCCATTTGCTAGCTGTTACCGGCTGTGACCACTTGAAAAAGTCATAAAACACGTAATCAAGCTTTTCCAAAGCATCAATAGACTTTTTCGAATCTCTGGAAACATGCTCAAAGCCAATGAAAGCTTCTTTAATCTCTTTGACAAGCCTTCTCGCTTCCACTAGTGCCTTTTCATTCTCGTAGCTGCTATTTGGAAATCTATCCATCAGTTGGGAGGCCCGACTCCAATCAATCGGATTTTTAATCTTCAAAGCATCACTATAAATTTTCGAAATACTTGTTAAATTTGTCCAATTCCCTGTTTTGTGAGTCAGTTCCAATTGTTCAATAGCTTGGAATAGTTGTTCGAGACGATCTTGGCTTCCTTTTATAATTTGAAAATACTCTTTAATTAGGTATCCCTGGCGGCTCCTTTCATCAATTTTTTCAGATTCTCTAATCACGATGTTCGTCAGATTGAGCAGCTTCCTGACGTTTCCTTTTTGATTCAAAATCTCAAAAAAAATGCCAAGGGATTCGACTCCTTCAGCGAAATTTAGTAAATGGTCTTGTTCCATTAGGTCAATTTGTTGGCATAGCTCTATAGAGAAAATATGGTGGCTCGATGATGATTTCCTCATTTCGTCAGCAATTGCTATTGTGTTGTCAAGCATAACTTTCGTCAATCGAAGTGGACGAATGACATGATCAATGACATCGGTAATATTATTGTTCTCTTTCATAATATCTATGTTTTTCAGAATTTCCGAATATTTCTCCAAGGGAAACATTCTATTATGATTGAGATTACGGCACATGAAATCCGATGATCCGAAGTCTGTTGAATTCATCCAATAAACGAATTTTGCAAGACTTTCGATTTGATCTGTTAAGTTATTGTTCCATCCAATCGCCTCAACTCCAGGGAAAGTCTTTATTAAGAATAGCGTTTTGTTTAACGTTTGCATCTCTCGATTGCTTCTTAATTCCGTTATTCGCTGTTGAAATTCTTGAATATTTCTCATTTTCGTCAGGTTCTCAAATGCTTTGGTAAAGTTTCCAAAAATTGCGGAAGTTGCTGGCTCCGTCTCCAAATACTCACTATAATTCTTGCTCAATGAATCAACAAAGCGAAACCATTCAATCGAGGAGCTCTTGACTGCTGTCAAATTATGGGAAGAACGAACATAAGCATTTTTAAAACAACTAAGCAGCTCAACGGCTTCCATCAAACTTCGTCTGTTGTACGATTTTCTGATAGTCTCCAAAGTTATAATCATAGTACCTATATTGCTGTTAAGATCTTTCACAGAGTCGATGTATTCAAAAAGTCGTTCACTGCTTCTTAAATAGCTCTTCATCGGAGAAAGCGCGATCATCAAAGCGTTCAGCGTCTCGTTTTTATTGAGCACTTCTTTCAAAAATGTGTCGTTTTGAGCAGTATCAACGATAGCCAACATAGAAAGTTCATATGGTGAAGCCTCTACGATTTCATTATTCTTAGCGTAGTTTCTCAGCCAATCAACGAGGGAGTTTAATTTGCCATGCTTGCCCAATTGTTCAACTGCTTGCCGTGATTCTTTTATATGACTTTTAATGAATTTAAATTTTTCATAAGTTTTGTTGAAAACGATTTCATTAATTGATGCATATTCCTCAGTTTGGCTAGATATAATTCTTATCGATTCGAATCTTTGTATCACTGATTTTGCCGTTGTGTAGAATAAGTGGAAATTGTTTAAGTAATCGCTTAAATTAGCATTGCTCATGTGATCATTATAATGATTTGAAAACTCTGAGCTATTAATTGCATGTGTGAACACGATTTGCAAGGCATCGTAATACTTTTTACAATTTTTTCTTGCATCGGTCCAATTATATGCTTTAATTCTATTAAAGCTATCCGTATAGTTGCCTTGATCGGGTATTGTTTGCCATTTAAACAGCCTTGAACTCGCTTGAAATCGTGAAATCACCCCAATTGCATCTATAGCTTCGATAACCTCATGATTATCAAGAGGGCTCAGAGGATATGAGGGTGCGAGCTCAATAATTTCAGATATCTCTTTTACTTTTTGGGTCAACTGAACCGAATCAATGTAGTTAAATAAAAGGACATTTAAATATTCATCCCTTCCGCGAGCGATAGGGTTTTTAAACATCCTACACTGGTCCGAAATTATGTTGAATACGCTTGCTAGTTTTCCATGGTCACGAAGAAGAACTGAAAATACAAAAAGCCTATTTTTTAGAGGCTGAAAACTTACGGCTTTCAGTTCCATTATTCTTTCCATTTGCTGTGAATGATTGTGGATCATCTGAAAAAAAACCGTTGACGATAATCTGAAAACTAGAAACACTTACCTGATGAAACGGAGTTTATAATCAGGAGAGCTGCCACAAGAATAACACTTCCGGGGTGATTGACACTTCGTTTCTGCATCGAAGGAAAAGTGAGGTATACCTTGCGAAGAAAGTTTATCCACGGGTAAACAAGAGTAAACGTGAGTTGGAAACGTTGGAAAAGTCACGCGATAATTCAAACATTTTATAAGTTTTAAAGGAAATTTTTATTGAAAAAATGCTTTTCGGTATAATACAATAACTATCCCCCCCGTGGAAGACTATGGAATCACCCCCACCCATTCCCCTATCTCATCATTATGCGCTAGAAAACGTCCGGTTTTTCCACCAATTTTCACAATTTTCATAATTATTTTCGGTTTTTACGTGACATCATGAACTAGTTTTATTTTTCATTTTTGGTTTCATTTTAATTTGGTTTTTACGAAATCCACGGTGATACAATAAAACTGTTCGAAAATGGTTGATGTATTTCCTCGAGAACAGAACATGGGAAGGGTGGGGGGGGGGCGATTCTTGGAATTTACCTGCTTTTCAACGGCTTGTTATAACTTACTCGCGATAAGTGTCTTGATGTCTTCTGCGGGAGGAACCGCCAGTGTGTCCACGGCGAACACGTTGCTCCTCTTCTTTGATGTAGCTGTGGATACAATTTGTGTTTTTATTGGATAGTCTATCGAGATCGGCGAATTCTTGTGAGGTCTTCGATAACAGCCGATGATGTGCTCATGTTAATTAGTTTCAAATTTTCTCAATTTAACAATTGACGGTCTCGCCACGAAGGTATTGTCGATTTATATAACTTTTTCATTGCTCGCAGCTCGTCGAATTAATTAAATTTGTTTTCCTATCGTTTTTATCGAATGGATTCGCGCATTTCTTTAAAAATGTACTTGTCTACAGTGTGCGTTGTCGACGAAATTTTGTCGACAAATTCCCTCTCTGACAAATTTGTCGAATATTTACCGTCGGTAAAAATAAGAGAAAGAGACGCAGAGTCGATTAATGAATGCGTAATGCGGAGCATCGTTGTTTTTCAATTTTTACAGCAAATTTGAGCATTTTTTCTGTGTTTTTTTTAGCGTTTTTCTAGATTTATAATAATGAAATGTCGAAATTGTCGGTTATTATGTTTTTAGACTCAAAATGACGCCGGCGGCGAAACAAGACCAAAAACCGTCAATCGTCTGGAAGTTTTATACTAAACCAACGGATCCTAACAAGGGAACTGTTTTTAGACAATGGTTGAGAATTTTATGAAAATTGGTACACAGACACTTTCGAGCATGCTGAAAACCATGACAAACTTTTTTTTTGCCCAATACTCTCCAGAAGCTGAATATTCGCATCTGAAGTTTCATCTGAAGTTTCATCGCATTTGAAGTTCTCCCCCCATATCGGGACCACACTCTTCTCTATGCTTCCATATAATCCATTTCCGTAAGCAGCGGTGGTGTAGTGGCAGTGGGATGGTTTGGAACCCTGGGGGTCCCAAGTTCGGACCCTATTATGGAAAACTTTTTTTGTTTTTGTTAATTTCATTTTCCAGAGCACATTGGTCTTGAATGGAACTTGCAGAAAGTTCCAGAGAAAGTTCCACGCATGCAAATGAGTATAAAAAGAAGGTTTTCCTTCAGCTTCTTCATTATTTTTTTCAATTTTCTTATCTTATCCATTTTCTCCATTACTGATGACCAAGTTCCGTCGGATTCTTATGTATATCCTTGATCTGGAGAGCAATCCGAAGAGGGTCCCGCTGTCAGAAGAAGATCTCCAACTTGCTGCTAACTTGCTGCGATAACGTTCTACGCTATCTTATTGCTGACATCATAAAGAAGAACAACATTTGCATTAGAAACTTTGTCGGATCGGATAGTTGACTGGCTGGATGGAAGAAAAGGTTCGGAATTTCCTCCAGGAAAATCACGAAATTTGTGTCTACCGTTCGACACAAGACTCACGATCAGATTGAGAAGGATTCCAAGGAATTTTCGTGAATTCTGCCAACCAACACTTCCAACACCCATCCAGCATCTACAATGCTGATCAGAGTGGATTCCAGCTCGAAATGAACACAGTTCGGACTCTTACTTTTACCGGATCCAAAGATGTTCACTGTGTTGTTGGAAGTGTCTCTTCAACTACACATTCATACACAGTACTTCCCTTGATCTCCGCATCGGGAAAAATGCACCCCAAATTATTCATTAATTTGAAAGAGTCCAAAAGCCGATTTCCCAAGAAAGGTATTTTCAAAGCATCAAATCTGGAAGTCACGTGCCATTCCAGTCACATCATGACTAAAAACAACATGGTGACTTTCTTCGAAAAAGTGGTTTTCGATTCGTCTATGCCCAAAGATATTCTCTTGATCGTCGACTCCTGGAGCACTTGGAAAGACACGGCAGCAATTGATGCCGCCAAGCCTCCATCGAACAAGCTGAAAATTCTGACAATTCCGGCGGGCTGCACTGGAAACATCCAACCATGTGATGTTGGCATATTCGGAAACTTCAAAAAAGTTGTGAAGACTATAACCAACTACGCCCAGCTCACTCACGGAAATTACAAAATGCACACAAGAGATGAAACCTTGAAGGTAAGACCCATTATTGAATAATTGAATTTCAGCTGCTTTCACTCGTGTGGCATCAGATGTGCTCTCCGAAGCTGGAATCTTGGGCTAGGTACGCCTGGCATGCTTCTGGATACGATGTTCGTCGTCCTTCGGCATCCGAAACTCCATCCCAACTTCTCTTCCCATGCGGAGTGGCCAGAGATTGCGATATAAGCGGATGTTCTAGTACTTCGTTCATTAGATGTATCCATTGTGAGAAGTATCTTTGCTTCAAGGACTTCGTTTTCAAGTACCATATGTGTTAATTTTAGATGTTTCAATAAAATTCTGTTGTTTTCTAAAGTTTAGAGTCGAAGCCTTTGAGATCAAAAAACAATTAAACACAATTCATATACACTTTTTTCAGCATTCTGCAAGTTCCATTCGAGACCAATGTGCTCTGGAAAATGAAATTAACAAAAACAAAAAAAGTTTTCCATAATAGGGTTCGAACTTGGGACCCCCAGGGTTCCAAGTTCAGATGAAATTTCAGGTGCGAATATTCAGCTTCTGGAGAGTATTGGGCAAAAAAAAAGTTTGTCATGGTTTTCAGCATGCTCGAAAGTGTCTGTGTACCAATTTTCATAAAATTCTCAACCATTGTCTAAAAACAGTTCCCTTGTAAGGCTCGATTCGTCCATTGCTACGTGTGCGACGTTTGCGACCACTAACAGACCATGCTTCTCTAACCCGCTGGATTTTTGGAAAGGAAACTCAAGCTCTTTTGTAAAATTGTCTGCTATTGCTGCGCGTCTTCTATCGAGCCCATCTTCGTCTTCAGTCGCCGAAAGATCATTCAGGTAATTATTCTCAAAAATTCTCATTCAGATTTCAAAAATTACAGCCGATGTTCCGACTTCTTACGCCAAAATAAAAAGGAATCGGGCTACTATGGAAACAATGAATGCAATTTTAACAGTTTCGGAATTGACGAAAGCGAGGTACCCGTTTTTTCGTAGCGTTCCTCAAGAATTCATTACAGACGAGAATCTGCACGACTCTCTGATGAAGAAAGCGACTCCGAAGACGACATGGGATCGTGTGATGAAGGCACAGAAAATGAAATGAGCGACGAAGCTATCAATAAAAAGTATCCCATTCAATAATCATATTCCTCTGTTTTTTCATTTGTTTTCTACGTTATCTGTTGTTGTTCTTTTTTATTTCAATAAAGTAAACTACATTTCGAAAATGTTGAACGCGGCGCTTTCCTCTTTACCAGTGGTTCAGAAAAAGAATTTACAATACTGATAGTTGGCTTAATCAATTTTTTGCTCAAATGAACTTAAATTTGAAGTGCTTCAAAAACAAGAGAAAAAATGTTTTTGTCGACAAATATTCGACAAATTTGTCGACAAAAAAATTATTCGATAAAATTTTGTCGAAAATTTGTCGACAAAATTTTGTCGATTTTTGTCGACAAATTTGCCGATAAATTCGTCGATAAATTTGTCGACAAATTTTGTCATCTGTTGTCGGTAACGCACACTGCTTGTCTAAATAAGTAAAAATAGCAATAATTCTCGTCATCAAATTCCACGGACAGCGACAGTATCGATCGTCGTTCCCTGAACAAATGAAGTTTTTTAAAAATGAAGCACCACTGTTATGAAAGTGCAACTAATATGCATAGGATAGCATATTAATATAAGCAGAAATGCTCATGGGAAAAAAGGTTATTCAGTTATTACTATCTCAATTTCTTACAGCCGGTTTTTGAATTTCTACTCTAGATCAAGAAAAAATCAAAATCGATGGGATCGCTATACTTTCGAAGCTCACTGTATTATACGAGTACAGTTCAACGATTCGGTATATTCTAACCTTTGATGATTCCCTTTGCCGCTTCCTCCAACTTCCCGGAACAAATTGAATTTACTTTATACCTTTATTCAAAATGTTCTTGAGCTTGAAATTGAAATCCAAATTCATTTGGATTCCATTTCGACCAACTTTGGATGCTTTCTCTTCTTTCTCCTTAATTTTTCCTTCTTTCCGGCTAATTTTTCTATTGCTGATTTGAATCTACTGATCAACCATTCTTGGAAGAGCACCATTGGCTGCTCTCTATTTTCTACGCCTGTCTTCAATCTTCACTCGATAACCGTGGAGCTATTGTTCGCAATCTGTTAATATTTTAGCGTCTATTAGGAATACTAGAAAACTAGAAACGAAACGATCCGATAATGAGACGAAAATAAAAAATAAAAATGGTTAATTCGATGAAGTTCGACCTAAATTAACAACGTAGAAAGGGAACTTATTTGAAAACGAGCGAGGTGCAAGGGCGGTGGATGATACCTCTCGAAATATAGACTTCTCCTTTAAATGTTAAGACGTTATTGCATAAAAATACATAGGCAAGATACGTTTTCCTCGTTTCTCAACGAAAAACAAAATATTGAAATATGTTGTGTTTTTGATAAATATTTGGAATATTTATGGTGACAATAAGCAATGTAATAGAATACGTAACGGAGGTGAAATGCGGAAATAAAGAGAGCCGATCGTGGGCAACGGAATAAACACCGGAAATCTCAAACTAAGTAAAAATGATTTTAAAAGATAAACTAAAACTCGTTTCCTAAGCGTTGAAAGCGCGGGAAGAAAACAAAGCGTTGTGGGAAAATTAAATATACATATATGGATCAAAAGTATTTATGCGACTGTCTTCGTAACAAAGTTAATCTGGTACAATTCAACATTCAAATATTTCAACTTTCGACTGCTCTCTAGTTATTCGCATAAAATCTCATCGAGCTGAAAGGAACTAAGTTGAGAAATTATTTGGCGCAGGAGTTTTTTCAGAGAGTTTGAAATTTAACACCTTGCACATTGGGACAACTGAAAATTCTTTTAATTAGAAACGACGAGCCTAATTAGATAATGACAGAATCTGGATTAGCAACAAGAGGAGGCGCGCACCGGGTGCGTGTCTTCAATTAATTATTCTATTTAATTAGGTTAATTAGTATTATTTGGTAATAAGAAAGGTTATTTATCCAATATAAACAATTGTAGAAAAATTTGGAATGTTCTGTAGTGTTCTAGAACTTTCTGGAACGTTTTAGAAACTTTGGAAAATAAAGTCTATTAAAGCTGTAGTTTTGAATAACGAAAAGTTCAGACATAACTATTCGCTTAGTAAGAAGCAGATAGCTGTAGCCTATGTATGAAAAAGGGCTTGGATTTGCGCAGTCACGTCGATTCTTCTGAAAATTATGAAAATAATATTTTAGATTGGAACTGAACGGTCTTAAGAAAACTTTCGAAGCGAGCAAAATTCATTTTTAATTAATTAAAAAAGATCACACTTGTCTGTAGGATTCATTGGTGCTCCTTCTTTGCAGTTGAATACTTCCGCAAAAGCTTTGAAGTTTGATAAAACTGCATTCACCCGAACACTTTTTATAGGATGTTTAGCCTCCTTCTTTTTTAATTTCTCCTTGTAGTAAGAGCAGCGATTCTAAAATTAAATGACAATTATGTGAAAATGTAATGCTTTCCACTTTTCAACGAAAAAATATAGAAAAATAGTTTTTCAGTGCTATAATCTTCGAATCCAGGAAGTTTTGGAGCATGAGAGTAATCTGTCTTTTTAAAAAGACGCCAACTAACTTCCATACGATGATTATCAGCAATTTTTTCGCTCAAAGTACGCACGCTGAAATTGGAAAGAATAGAAATATTCGTAGGGCAGACTGGTGGGGCAACGACCAGATATCATTTTTATATTCAATTTCAACTGATGCCTCCAACAATTTAAAAATGTCTGTTCCCTGACGAACAAGAGTGCCTTGAGAAAGTATAAAACGTCAAGCATCTTTCAGAATTTTCTTAATTCTTACATTTGTCCCGTAATCCGAGTCATGATAATGATTAATTACTCCACCAAACAGTCACGTTTATTCTTATAAAGTGCCATATCATCAGGATTCCACCGATTGCGTCGTTGCCTATCTTAATTGAAATGCATGAAATCAGAGCCAAATGAATGTCCCATTTCATCCTAACGTGTGTCCAATTGAAGCGATTTCTGGCAAGGTTTCATCGAAAAATCCTCAATTATAGTTACCGTGACATCTAAAATTGGAGTATAGAACAAAGATTCTATTAGAAAAGACTTGCCTAACGAATTCAGTTGTGGAGCATAAACTGCATGCACGAAGAACAATTGATATTCTGGTTGAATAAATTCATTACTATTCAAACATTTTCTCCGAGTCAGCTATGTCCTCTTATATTCACCAAAAATCGTTCGGTTTCGGTTTACATAGTTTGATTATTTGAAAGCTACTTTCCTTCCCCTTCGTTCCAACCAGATGTTCCAAGCTGCTCCACCTGTCTCAACCGTTCCTACCAACCAACTGACACTCACTCGTTTTTGCAATAGCATTGTCACTCGCCTTCCTCCATAGCACATACACAAAACCAATCTAGATGCTCATTAAAAACGACGAAGAAACGACGCTGGCGAATTACAGGGTGCACCATATATCGCTTTATTTTTTTTTGAAATTATAAGGGTTTTCATTAAGAGAATTTCCGTCATTCAGGCTTTCAAAATTATTTTTCCGATCCGATTCTTCGCTAAACATTTTTTTTTCTTTTTTTAAAGTTTTTTTTAATTGAAAATTTATACATTAAAGAGGACTATAGCAATTTTTAATTATTTAGGCAAGTATATTTTTCAAGAAATGCGCGGATCCATGCGATAAAAAAGAAAGTAAACGACATGGAAACAAATTTAATTAATTCGACGAGCTGCGAGCAATGAAAAATTTTTAGTAAATCGACATTACCTTCGTGGCGAGACCGTCAATTTTTAAATGGAGAAATTTTGAAACTAATTAACATCAGCACATCATCGGCTGTTATCGAAGATGTTAAAAGAATTCGCCGATCTCGATAGACTATCCAATAAAAATACAAATCGTATCCAGAACTCTACGTTTCCTCCCGCAGAAGACATCAAGACGCTTATCACGAGTAAGTTATAACAGGCCGTTAAAAATCTTTTTTTTTTCAATAAAACATTTCCATTAAAACTTCCAAAAAATATTTGAATTATCGCGTGACTTTTTCAGTTTTTCCAACTCACGTTTATTACTTGTGGATAAACGAATGACATAACATTCCTCACGAGTGATTTATCTCATTTTTCCTTCGATGCAGCGCCGATAACGAAGAAGCTTTTCCTGTAGTAGTTATTTTGATTCTAAAATCCATTTCATCAGGTAAGTGTTTCTAGTTGTAAGATTATCGTCAACAGTTTTCTTTTTTAGACATTTCACAATTATTCTTACAAAATGGAGATGGAACTGAGAGCAGTGAAGGATTCGGTGGAACTCGCACAACAACTCCACGCTTTTCTAACGCGTCTCAAGTTCCATATCACGCAAGACGAGACGTTAAAACAACTGTGCATTCATCGATTATTCTATGTTTCCAGTGATAATATTGTAAGTTTCAGCTAGTAAAAGTTGAAGTGGTACTCCAACCACTATAGCCTACGTAGCAGTTGTATGGTGTGAATGTAAATCAATCATTTCGATTTTTCCAGATCAAGGAACGATGGAGATTCAGAAACAATGGAATTTCGCTTATCGGAATGGGGTGGCTTCCCGAATCAATAGTCCGCTACAGTGTGATCAATCCACTTCACAAATGTTTGAAATACGAAACGAAACAAGACGCGTTACCCATGATTTATGAAACCGGAGATTGGTCGGATTAAATTTTCAATTTTTTAAATTAATGATTATAAATTATTAAAATATTAGACAAAAAAAATTAAATTTTCTTTCCTTTTTCTTCTGAGTTTATTGAATATGAATTTTATTTATTATTCGGAGAAGTAGTGATTACGGAAATTCTGCAGTTCTACGATTTGATTACCGATTATTTCCAGTCGCTCGGCCATCTTTCTGCGTTTCAGCGAGACACGCGCTATTTTTTCAGATGGTTAGGCTGGTCAAGGTAATAAAGTATTCGGAGAAAAATTTGTTCCAATTTTGGAGAGAGAGAGAGAAAGGGAGAGCTCAGCACTCTAAAACTTCAAATTCTGACGGTAACGCATTGATTTTTTGTTTGGTTTATCAAATCTACCGTAATTCCCTCAAAAGAGATAGTGCTCACCCTCTTACTGGTGCCTAAGACTTTTCTATTTTGGAGCAATCCGATACCCACCAAAGTTTCATTTGAGCTTAGATTTGAGCTCTGTCTGAAAACGTGAAGTGATCAACGACAATGCTTGATCGGTTATCGATTTTTTTCGATTGCGGCGCGGAGGCTTCATTTCTTTAAAGGTTTTCAGCAATTTCATCCAGCTTCATTACTGTTTTCATGGCTCTTCAGTGGATCTTTGCTCTAAACGGAAGATCAACCAATCTGATCTGAAAAAAAAGATGAATCAGAAGCTGGAAAAGCATGTTTCAGCATGAATATACAAAAAAAAAACCATCAGAAAAGCCAAAATTCTTGAAAGTTGTAGAGTTCGGATCGGATTCAGACAGATTCAGAGCCAAAGTTGACGCCACTACCCTGCTTACTGCCTGACAAAGATCCTTCTCATCCAGAATTCTCAGATTCTCTGTGACATCTTAAAGTTCTCGAATTATTCGTGGAACATCATCTATTATTCTCCCCGAAGGATGGGTGAGCTGCCTCATAACTTCTTGATCCGCTGCGCGGACCTGCTTGGCTCTCGAATCTCAAAAACCAAATAATTTTTTTTGTTCTAAATGAATTTATGAAAAATTACCTTATTTCTCTTCAAAATTACAGAAAAATAAAGTGTCAGTTCGTGAAAATAAGGGTCAATGCTCACCAAATTTTATAAAAATGCGTTTTAGTGAAAAAAAAAACGCATCGCCTTCGATAGAGCGCGTTTGCATTTTGCAATTATTCTCTTGGGACTATGTTATTTCGATCAAATCTTTCATTTTTTCGAGGCATTTTTGATTTTTCAATGATCCATTGCCTATATTTTCAGAAAAGGAGTTAAAGAAGTTAAGGAAGGGCACTGGAATCCGGCAATAAAAAGAACCAGACAGTATCTTGTTGGACACCTTGTTGGGAAGGAATTCACATTGAAGTAAGTCATACTTTAAGTTCCAGCACCCACCCTGTGCAATATCAGCAAAATGTTGACTATTTATATAATTGTTAAGATAGTTTTGTAGATTTTTATTTTAAATGAAAGAACGGGATGGCTATTTTTATAATTTCTTTATGTCGGCTGCTTATTGATTTACAGCCGCCTTGGAAGAGGCCTTCTTAATTTCTTTTCCTATCTCCTGTTGGCGCTTTTCCAACTACAAGTAATCCTTTTCTTGATTGTCAGTGGCAGTTTTCTCCGTTTATAACGTTTGAATTTACAGCCGTCGAGCACCAAAACATTCCAATTTGTCGGCGTGTTTTTCGGAATGATTCCTTAATATTTTAGAATTTCAGAAAGCTGAAAAAATCAATAATCTAACTTATGCGAGGCTTAGTAGATGATTTCCTGTTCAACTCATAGTATTCTTTGAAAAGTTGATCAACGTCTTTAGAATCAGCCGACGTATCACATTCTTCTTCCGCGGCATCGCTGCATGGGTCTCGCGAGTTAATGAATATGTCAGGTGGGGCTACGTACGCTGAAACAAAGAAATCGGTATAATACAATAACTTTTTACAATTTTCATAATTATTTTCGATTTTTACGTGGCATCATGAACTAGTTTCATTTTCATTTTTTACTTCTCATTTCGTCTGAATCTCATGGAAATATTGGAAGGGGGGGGAGAAATAATGGAAGGGGGGGGGGAAATGTTGGAAGGGGGGATCATTCCTGGATCTTCCGGTGGGGGGGGGGGATTAGTACTGTTTGTTGGGGGTTGATTATTGTAGATTACCTAGAAACCAAATGTTCCCCTCCCATTTCAACTGGCGGGGGATTAATATTGGATAACGACTTCGTATAGATGCCCCCTACAGTAATTATCCCCCACATCAATTTTGATAATGAATAACGTTGGTTGGGGGGCGATTCTTGGAAATTACCAAGAAATCCGGTATCCCTGCACCTCATCCTAGTTTCAGAAAACTAACCCTTCTCCAATGGCAGGTCCAATTTCAGATCTGGATCCTTACGATTCGTCCAACAACAATCCAAGACAACTATAATTGCAACAACTATAATTCCCAGAGTGACGACTCCGATGATAATGCTGAAATAGTTTTGTACTAAACTAGTGACAGGTATTAACTATATTTGTATGAACTGACATGATTTGTGGTTGCGTGGTTGCTTCCGTGGTTGCTGTCACCTGGTCAGGCTTCTTCTGTTGTATTTTTTGAATGTCGAATAATACATCAGGAACCGCTTTGAAGCTTCTTTGTGCCAATCTCCAATTCATTGCCAGAGGTGTCTCAATATGTACTAATGCGTTTTCTACATTCGGAATGCGGGGATCTAGCAGAATCATGGATTCTCTCATCTTCTTCAAATCGAAACTTCCAGCAATCCTAATCGTCGATATCTCCTTGTACACCAGCCCAACTTCTTGAAGTGTTCTTTCGGGTTGCGAAAACTTTGGCATATTCACTCTCGCTAGAATTTTGATGGATTTTGTCTGAAACTCAATCAGCTTTTTCCTCAATGTTGTAAAATCTCTCCAAGCATTATTCAACTCCGTTTTATCTTCTGAATCTTCCATTTTTCTGATCACGTCAACCACAACGTCTCCTTCTCGAATCAGTAGTGAAAGTTGATCGTAGAGTTCATTGAGTTGCTCCAGTGAAGAGGCGGCATACGAGTATTTCAGAAGAAGTGACGGATCGTCTTTCAAGGCAACTTCATTTATGCTTCTTTTCGATGGCTTCTTAGTTCTGATTTCTGATTCTTCACCAAGTTCATTAAGACTCTTCTGTATCTTTTCTACAGCTGCTACAAAATTTATGACCTTTTTGGTGGTGCCCTCTGGTTTGATATTATTGATAATCTTAGCAAAGTTGATGCTATTGTCGATTTCAGCCAAATCAAGAGTGAACATCGAGTCACACCTTTGCTCACGGATTTTCAGTTGTTCTATCTTACTGAGAACATCACGAAGCAGCTTACTCATGCTCTTTTCCAGTGATTGCACCGTTGTTATATCACGGAGTACATCCCCCTGGGGCCTTATTTTTTCGTAATCATCTCTATGGTTAGACACGAAATTTTTAAGATGTCTCAGCGAATCCCAATTTTGATCAGTAAATACGATAGACGAAGGAAATTGTTGTATTATATCATAAAGTTCATTCACTAGTAAATGACGATTTGGAATAATAAAACGGGCATAATCATATTGAGAAAAGGCTTCTTGAACTCTTCGATAAGTCCGTGTGATTTCTAATAATTTCTCGATGTCTTGTCGTGAAATGCTTTTATCGAAAAGTGTTAAGCAATCTCTGTTTGTCATATTTCCAATATTATTGATTGATTTGGAGCGTTGGATGCTGTTAAATGTCTTTACAAAGTAGCGAGTCATGTTATAGTTATTCCGATCGAAGAGAATATCACTATCCATCGTAATCAACTCAATTGGATGCAATGCACTTTTGCCATTTGTATAAAAATCCGAGAGCTTTTGCAACATTTCCGTGTTGTTGAGCACACCTTCCACCCATTTGTCCTTAATATCCAGCTGGATTTGTGTTAAATTGAGCCTACGATGCAGAGCATGCCCGATTGGAACGCTGGTTAGAGGTTTGTCAAATATTGACAACACCGAGTACAACTCTTTCAATAAGTGTGTCGTGTTGGTCATTTTACTGACAGCACTTAACGATTTCTGGTGATTAACAATCTTTTCCAATGTCGGCAGCATATTTTGGATACGGGTAACACTATCTTTCAAATCGAAAAATGCCATCGCAGCGGACAACTTTGTCTCCAGTTCTAACATTGGTTTTACCAGTTTTACAAGTTTGTCTATATCGTATCCTTGTTCAAAAAGGTCAATGTAATATTCTAAAAAATCCTTCAACACAAGCCGTTCGTCATTTGTGGGCCCTTCAGTTTCAAGGCGTCCTATACATGCCAAAATACGGTCGGGCACGTTGTTTTTCATCGGATCTATTGCAAACATTGAGATGGAAAAGGGAAGACCAGGAAATTGATCTATTGTCACCACTGTTCTCAAATCTTGTCGGTTGACTCCAAGAAAACGTTCGTAATCTGCTCTGAACTCAATCATTTCAGTCTCGTTGGCATGAGGAGCTTCAGAAATGGATGCAGAGAACGAAGTGAGTTGCTCAGAAACCCCTTCAAACTTTAAAGAAACAAACTTGTCAAGATCCCGACTGTTTTCAAGATTCCACACATTTGCCACAATATCTTTTCTATTCATTTTCTTAGTAGTAAGCTGAACTTGTAGGTAGAGGGCACTGAACACTCGAGCCAGAGTCATATGGCGTGATATTGTAATGGTGTTTGCCTCTGAAATTGAGCATTGAGCACGCACACATGGGGGGGGGGGAAGGGAGATGCAAGAATAGCATTATACCTAACGAAAATCTCTAAATCAGTTACTCAGCTCATTATCAAAACATTAAAAGCATATTGTACAGGGTGGCCGCTAATTACCCGCACACGAGTTCCGCGCCAGGCAGGCAAAAATTGACGCATCAGTGGGTCGGATAAATTCACTTTTTTAAAAATTTATTTATGTATTTTTCATTATTTTCCCAAGTTTCAGCTTCATAAGTTTTGTTTTAGCCAAATGGCACGTGCTTTCCCCCCCCCCGTGCTACCATTATTCATACAGTACTGGCCATAAAGAATGTCCCCTGGCTTTTTTTTGGGATAACTAATCTGAAAACAGATATTTTGTTGTGAAAATTTCACTGTAGCTGCGGAACACCCTTACGGCAACTTGCAGAAAATGAAACGAAACGAACGAATGAAACGACAGATTCGTCGCGTTTTGAAAAGATACCGAGAAGATATGAGTGCTTTTTAACGTTTAAAAACTATTATTTCACGTTTAGGGAAAAGTTGTTGATCGTAAATCGCCGGGAAGACCCCGCATCGTCTCCAGGAACGTTGTTCGAAACATCCTGCGCGCGGCTCGAGAGGATCCTAGAAGGACTTCTACGGAGATTCAGATGATTGTCACTTCTCCAATGGAGCCCGTGCCTTCAAGGAGAACTATTAGAAGACGTCTCCAAAAAAATGGACTTCACGGACGCCGTCCTGTGAAGAAACCGCTGGTCAGTTTGAAGAATGGAAAACCACGTGTAGCGTGGGGTCCAAAGGAGTGGGCGAAACACGTCTGGAGCTACGAATCTAAGTTAAATTTGTTTGGTACGAACGGAATTCAATGGGTTCGTCGTACAGTTGGTGCCAGGTACGACCCAAAGTACCAGTGTCCAACAGTCAAACATGGAGGCGGATCGGTGATGGTATGGGATGCTTCTCAGATACTGCAATGGGCCCGTTTAGACGTATTAATGGAATCATGGATCGGTTTGTGTATGAAGATATTTTGGAGAATACGATGAGACCATGGACGAGAGCAAAAGTTGGAAGAGCGTTCGTTTTTCAACAAGACAACGACCGAAACCATACCTCGAAGCATGTTGCAAACTGGTTTCAACGTCGTCGAATTAATTTGTTGGAGTGGCCAAGTCAATCTCCAGACTTAAATTAGATTAAACACATGTGGGAGGTGCTCGAGAGACAACTTCGAGGTGTCCGGGCCACCAATGCAAACCAGAAGTTCGCTCAACTTGAAGCAGCATGGGCGAGCATCCCAATCACAGTCATTAAGACACTTTTGGAGTCCATGCCACGCCGTTGCCAAGCTGTTATCGATGCAAAAGGGTACCCAACGAAGTATTAAACATTTTAAAACCGTATTTTGGTTAGATATTTTGAAGTTTTTTGTTTCCTAACATTGTTTTGAAAAGTTTCAAAAAAGTGCATTTTTCACGATTTTCTCAAATTTTGGATTTTTTCCAAAGCTATCTATATTTACAAGCTACAACTTACTGAATAAGTTACTCAGGCCAGTTTTAACACTGTCAAAAAAATTTAGACCGATCGGAGCAGTGCCAGCGAAGTTATTCCAAAAAAAAGCCAGGGGACATTCTTTATGGCCAGTACTGTATGTTCAAGTCCGCAATCAGTGGAGCAACGATTGCTAAACAGCTCGGAATCCTCCCCAGATCTGAATCCCTTGGACTACTCCGTGTGGGCGGTCTTGCAGAGCAAGGTCAATGCTCAACCCCATTCAAGTGTGGCTGCTCTGAAGAAGACTTTGCTCAAGGAATGCGACAAATTGTCAGCCGATTACCTGCGTGCCACAGTTGATGCTTACCCGCGACGCCTTCGGGCTGTCATCCGCAAGCGAGGTGACCGCATGGAACAAGATTAATTTATGTTTTTTGTTATCATTTCAATAAACGTTTTGTTAATTCCCAAGTTTCTTTGATTTTTGGTTCCGGTTTTATAGCCGTAGCCGTTCTATCCTGTGCGGGTAATTAGCGGCCACCCTGTAGTTTTACTGAAAATTGTTCCAGACAAACGGCTCTTCAGTTTCAGAGAGTTTCAATGATATCGCCCAAAATGGTACCCAACGGGCCAGTTTTAACACTGAGAGAAAAATGTAGACCAGTCGAAGCACGATCGGAGCAGTTTCAGATAAGATCTCAAAAAAAACAGCGCGATGGTGAAGCCTAGAAGCCTAGTGCTCATCTATGGTAATGAGGAGCCGCATAAGATCGCAAATCGGCTCGGAATCGTATTCAAGAAGATTCGAAAACTGTTAGTGCTATAATTTTCGTTGATTTTCAGAAAAAAAAATCGGTCGATTGGAAGTTATTACACCGTGTGGAATGCGGCGCTACATTTAATGCCCACCCTGTAGATTTTCGAAAAACGGTGTTAACACTGACTATGAGAGAAAAATTTAGACCAATCGGAGCACGATCGGAGCAGTTTCAGATAAGCTACCCAAAAAAAAGGAAAAAAAAAGCGGAGCGCGCATTCTTTATTGCCAGTTCTGTATATAAAGTCCTCCAAATAAACATAGGTTCACCCAACTTTTTTTTTTAATTATTTCGTTTTATTTTAAATATATTAAATGTTAAAGTCAAAAGTTGCATGTTGCTTTCCCAATTTTGTTCATAAAAACTATTATCAATGCGGATGGTACTGTTATGAGAAAAATAATTAGAAAAAAAACAGCAGAAATAGGCAAAAAACGAGTGACGAGTCACTTACGAGTCATGCTCACATCCAAAAGTGGATCCAAAAGCTTTTGATTAGCGTATCCCGAAATTAAAATTATTAATAATGACATCATCACTGCATCTGAAAAAACGTACTTTTCCTTCAGAACTTCATTAAAAAAAAAACAAAAAAAAATCTTACAGCCGGTGAGCGTCATTCTTGATTTTCACCAGAGCGCTCTTCTTCGAAATTTTAAAATTCGAAAGATTACTTTGAAAGATTCAAAGAAACTCATATATTTATATATAAAAAAAATCCGTGTTATTAAAACAAAGTTTACGAATCATTTTTTTTAATTCATGTTTCCAAATCCCCGCTTTCGAAATGGAAAATTTCATTTCAAATGAAAATTGGTTTCAAAATCGAGACTTTTGTCCGGGTAACTAGAAGAACGAAGCAGATTGAACTGAAATTTCCAAAAAAAAAATTAATTCGATTTCAAAATTGAGGAATAATAGGTCATTTTGGTAGCGAACCGACCAGTTTTCATTACAGCTGTAAAACTATTAATTTTTTCGAATTTCTAACCGTTTTTCCCACCTTTTTTGTAGTTTTGTAGTACAGCATGAGAGTTTTCAATCCTCTTGCTCTTTTTGCTTTTGAGCTCTTTGGGCATCCCGTCAACAGATCTTTTCAGTATATTTCTATCGATTGCTTTTTGCTTCTCGATGATTTTCTCATTTCTGTTCAAATTTTGGTATTCAAAATGCTGAAAATGAATTTTAGAACAGCATTAATTAATTCGCAAAATTAGTTTTAGCCGTTATTCCAGACAAGACCGGCTGAAAATATATTAAATTAAAACAAACCTTCGTTAAAATCGAATTGAGCCCAAAAATTTTCACTCATTTTACCTGTAAATGTGAATATAAATAAATGTTTTCCAGCCAGAACACCAAAAAAAACGAACTTTGACGACTTTTTGTTTTCATTTTTCGTGGAACCCTTAGAATTTACAATAGACGCGCCTAATGGCTTCGATGACGAATTGAAGACGTCGGAGAAATCCAAAATCCGCCCCCCCCCTCCCATTCTTGAGGATTTCCTAATTCTACAAAACTTGCTCATTGCTCATAGTTGTGAAGCGGCCAGCAGAGAAGGACGGAATTCCGGATTCCGCCGTTTTTTTCATTCCGTTTTCCGTGTTCCAGATTCCGTGAAAAAATTTTTTTCCGTTTTCCGTTTTCCGGATTCCGAGTTCCCAAAATCCAATTCCGCTCAACTATGAGTTTCAATGCTTTATTCTCAATTGTTGTGAAAAGTATACTTTTTTGAACTCCCGCAGAATTTTTTGCAAACAGAGCGCATTTACATCATTTGATTCTCTTATTAATGGCTAAAATTCCGTTTTCCGCATTCCGCATTCCGCATTCCGCCTTTTTTTACATTCCGTATTCCGGATTCCAGATTCCGTGAAAAGTATTTTTATCCGGATTCCAGATTCCGTGAAAAATTGTTTTTTCCGTTTTCCGTTTTCCGGATTCCGAGTTCCCAAAATCCAATTCCGCCCAACTATGGCAGCCAGTAGTTGTTGCTGTACGGCCCGAGTCATAAGCCTGAAATTGATCATGTGCGAATTCTGAAATCGCCGCCCAGCGAAATTTAATGAAGGGGTTAGTGATCATTGAACAAATGTGCCATATGCCACTTAATTATGGGTAGAAATGCAGATGTAAACAACATATATAAGCACTGAATCTGAAATATTCAGAATCTCCAACTCTTTCTTCGATTTTCTCACCTTTTTGGCTGTCAATGAAAGTTTCAGCTACAACTAAACGTGCTCTAACCACTACAGGTACGAATGAGCATTTTACCAAATATCTAGTTGCTCTGTTTACAAGAACATTCCATGGAGCACCTGGGAATTGGTTCTGAAAAAAGGAAGCTAAAAGCTTAGAAAATTCTGGAATCCATGACTAATAGTGAGGCTTCCACGAAAGACGAACCGAGACGGTCTCGTCTCGTCTAGAATTCGTCTGGCGCAGAGATAGACATTGTGAACGCAAGACGAACAGAAAGACGAACGAAGACGACCGAGCCTTCCGCTGGTCACTCACTCGTTTCGTCACTCGTTTTTCGCCTATTTCTGCTGTTTTTTTTTTAAATTATTTTTCTCATAACAGTACCGTCCGCATTTATAAAAATTTTTATGAGCAAAATAAAAAAAGCAACATACAAATTTTGTTTTTAAAATTTAATATATTTAAAATAAAACAAAACAATTCAAAAAATGTGGGTGAACCTATGTTTATTTGGAGGATTTTATATACAGAAACTGGCCATAAAGAATGCGCGCTCCGCCTTTTTTTTTCGTTTTTCTTTTGGATAGCTTATCTGAAACTGCTCCGATCGTGCTCCGATTGGTCTAAATTTTTCTCTCATAGTCAGTGTTAACACCGTTTTTCGAAAATCTACAGGGTGGGCAATAAATATAGCGTCGCATTCAAGACGGTGTAATAACTTCCAATCGACGCGATTTTTTTTCTGAAAATCAACGAAAATTATAGCATTAACAGTTTTCGAATCTTCTTGAATACGATTCCGAGCCGATTTGCGATCTTATGCGGCTTCTCACCACCATAGATGAGCACTAGGCTTCTAGGCTTCACCGTCGCGCTGAAAACCAACCGATCATTCTGAAATTTGGCAAAACGAATAATGATGAAATAATGAACAAAACATCGAATTATTTGTGCGCGAAAAATGCGTCAGCTGCCTGCGCCATAGCGCCAAACTTGAGAAAGCCACTCTGTATAGCAGAGAAGGGCGGAATTAGAGAAGAGAAGGGCGGAAGGATTCCATATTTCGTTTTCCGGATTCCGAGTTCCCAAAATCCAATTTCGCCTTACTCTGCAGAGAAGGGCGGAATTCCGGATTCCGCAGTTTTTTTCATTCCGTCTTCCGGATTCCAGATTCCGCGAAAGAAAATTGTTTCCGTTTTCCGTTTCCCGGATTCCGAGTTCACAAAATCCAATTCCGCGAAAAAATTTTTTTTTCCGTTTTCCGTTTTCCGCATTCCGAGTTCCCAAAATCCAAGTCCGCGAAAGAAAATTTTTTCCGTTTTCCGTTTTCCGCATTCCGAGTTCCCAAAATCCAATTCCGCCTTACTCTGCAGCGCTGGGAATAATTCCGGATTCCACATTCCGCATTCCGGATTCCGCCGTTTTTTTCATTCCGTCTTCCGGATTCCAGATTCCGTGAAAATTTTTTTTTCCGTTTTCCGTTTTCCGGATTCCGAGTTTGCCATATTCTGAAAAATCACTTTGAGCTCTGCAACTTGCTCGACTAGAAAGACGCTGCGAGCCGTCAATTAAGGCTCACAGATATTGATCATAGATCATAGATCATAGATCATATAAATTGTTTAAATATTGCAAATTTTCATTTAATTTAAGCATTTCAAAGCGGTGGAAACCACGATGACGATGATTATTATCTGGAATATGAAACTGAGCTGAATATTCGAGAAATTTCAATTAAGACAGATATGGTCGCTGCTTATATTGGAGTTTTTTTGAATCTCATTCACTTATTTTTCCTTTTGAATAAACCTTTAAGAAGCAATATGGTATTCATCTTAATTATTGGAATCTGCATTTGTGATCTCTTTTTATTCTCTCAAAGCATCGTGGAGAAACTCACATGGTTTAGTGAAATCGATGGATATTTCGAGGGGTACTGTGGAACCAAAAAGCAGTATTGGATGAAATTCTTTGAATATTTCTCGCAAGCTGCTCAAAAGTTCGCGAGACTCTCGTCGGCTCTTTTGGCTTTGTTTTTGGAATTGATTCGAACGATTACTGTAATGTTTCCTATCAGCTCGGCAGTTGATTTACTGACATCAGGGCCATGTGCAATTGTTATTGTTTTCGCAATTTTTGTGACTTGCGGCTTATGGTATTTGAAGTTTTATTGGAAATATTTCATTTATAAGGATTCTGAGTAAGTTTTGATATTTTCAAAATTCCGCATTCCGCATTCCAGATTCCAGATTCCGTGAAAAATTTTTTTTCCGTTTTCCGGATTCTAGATTCCGTTCAAAAATTTTTTTTTCCGTCTTCCGGATTCCAGATTCCGCGAAAAAATATTTTTTCCGGATTCCAGATTCCGTGAAAAAAATTTTTTTCCGTTTTCCGGATTCCAGATTCCGTGATAAAATATTTTTTCCGTTTTCCGCATTCCAGACCCAGTGAAAAAATATTTTTTCCGTTTTCCGGATTCCAGACCCCGTGAAAAAATATTTTTTCCGTTTTCCGCATTCCAGATTCCGTGAAAAAATATTTTTTCCGTTTTCCGCATTCCAGATTCCGGGAAAAAATATTTTTTCCGTTTTCCGCATTAAAGACCCAGTGAAAAAATATTTTTTCCGTTTTCCGGATTCCGGATTCCGCGATATGGCGTTTTTATCAGACAAGAGCGGAATTCCGGATTCCGCCGTTTTTTTAAATCTGTCTTCCGGATTCCGGATTCCGTGAAAAAATATTTTTCCGTTTTCCGCATTCCACATTCCGTGAAAAAATATTTTTTCCGTTTTCCGGATTCCGAGTTCCGTGAAAAAATATTTTTTCCGTTTTCCGGATTCCAGATTCCGCGATATGGCGTTTTTATCAAAGGAGGGCGGAATTCCAGATTCCGTGAAAAAATATTTTTTTCCGTTTTCCGGATTCCGAGTTCCGTGAAAAAATATTTTTTCCGTTTTCCGGATTCCGAGTTCAATTAAAAAATATTTTTTCCGTTTTCCGGATTCCGAGTTCCATGAAAAAATATTTTTCCGTTTTCCGTTTTCCGCATTCCGGATTCCGCCGTTTTTCACATTCCGTCTTCCGGATTCCGGATTCCGCGAAAAAATTTTTTTTTCCGTTTTCCGTGCACTTGGCTAGTGGAGAAGAAGGTGTATAAACTCCGTGACCAGTCTGAACAGTTTGAATACGAAACCGTCTCGTCTCGTCTTCGTCTTCGTCTGGAATTCGTCTGACACAAAGATAGACATTTGCACAGTACACATGTCTGTTTTTTGTTTGAGAAAGACGAATGCAAGACGAACTGAAAGCCTCATTTCCAGAATTAAACATTCGTTTTTCAGTAAATGCTTTGTCGTGAATCAGCACTTCGCTGATCTATACGCACGCGGACGAATCGATGGATTTATAGTTCTAGTCATCACTATTTTGTACTTTATAGTCACTGCTTCTCTTCTCATTGCTCTGAAAATTTCGCAGAAGAAACGGAAGAATTTGATAGCGGAAAAGTGCTGAAAATTGTGAGAAAATGAAGGAAAAATGCTGTAATTTAAGGTCAGACAACACTACAAAACTAGTGCTCATTATGGCTTTGTCGTTTTTGCTCTCGCAGTTGACATTGAGCATTATTATTATTTTCGACAATAGTGACAATGATGCCATTAGGTGAGTTATAGAAGGATTCGGGCTGGCTCACCACCAGAGAAGAGCGGAATTCCGGATTCCGGATTCCAAATTCCGTGATATGTCGTTTTTATCAGAGAAGAGCGGAATTCCGGATTCCAAATTCCGTGATATGTCGTTTTTATCAGAGAAGAGCGGAATTCCGGATTCCAAATTCCGCGATATGTCGTTTTCATCAGAGAAGAGCGGAATTCCAGATTCCAAATTCCGCGATGTGTCGTTTTTATCAGATAAGAGCGGAATTCCAGATTCCGAATTCCGCGATATGTCGTTTTTATCAGAGAAGAGCGGAATTCCGAATTCCGGATTCCAAATTCCGTGATATGTCGTTTTTATCAGAGAAGAGCGGAATTCCGAATTCCGGATTCCAAATTCCGCGATATGTCGTTTTCATCAGAAAAGGGCAGAATTCCGGATTCCGGATTCCGCATTCCGAATTCCGCCGTTTTTTTCATTCCGTCTTCCGGATTCCAGATTCCGTGAAAAATGTTTTTTTTTCGTTTTCCGGATTCCAGATTCCGTGAAAAAATATTTTTTCCGTTTTCCGCATTCCGGATTCCGCGATATGGCGTTTTTATCAGAGAAGGGCGGAATTCCGGATTCCGGATTCCAGATTCCGTGAAAAAAATTTTTTTCCGTTTTTCGGATTCCAGATTCCATGAAAAAATATTTTTTCCGTTTTCCGCATTCCGGATTCCGCGATATGGCGTTTTTATCAGAGAAGGGTGGAATTCCGCATTCCGCCGTTTTTTTCATTCCGTCTTCCGGATTCCAGATCCCGTGAAAAAATATTTTTTCTGTTTTCCGTTTTCCGGATTCCGCGATATGGCGTTTTTATAAGAGAAGGGCGAAATTCCTGATTCCGGATTCCAGATTCCGTGAAAAAATTTTTTTTCCGTTTTTCGGATTCCAGATTCCATGAAAAAATATTTTTTCCGTTTTCCGCATTCCGGATTCCGCGATATGGCGTTTTTATCATAGAAGGGCGGAATTCCGGATTCCGGATTCCAGATTCCGTGAAAAAAATTTTTTTTTCCATTTTTCGGATTCCAGATTCCATGAAAAAATATTTTTTCCGTTTTCCGCATTCCGGATTCCGCGATATGGCGTTTTTATCAGAGAAGGGTGGAATTCCGCATTCCGCCGTTTTTTTCATTCCGTCTTCCGGATTCCAGATTCCGTGAAAAATGTTTTTTTCCGGTTTCCGCATTCCGGATTCCGCGATATGGCGTTTTTATAAGAGAAGGGCGAAATTCCTGATTCCGCCGTTTTCATTCCGTCTTCCGGATTTCAAATTCCGTGAAAAAAATTTCTTCCGTTTTCCGCATTCCGGATTCCGCGATATGGCGTTTTTATCAGAGAAGGGCGGAATTCCGGATTCCGCATTCCGCATTCCGCCGTTTTTTTAATTCCGTCTTCCGTTTTTCGGATTCCGAGTTCCCAAAATCCAATTCCGGCCTACTCTGCTGCTCACCACCACACATTTTCAGCATGCTCGCAGATACATTCATCGATGGCTCTAAAGTGTTCATAACCGTAAACTCTGTGGTGCATTGTGTGCTCTGTTTTTTCCTTTCTACTCAATATCGGAATGTGGTGAAGCAGTACCTGTGGTTTCTCAAAGAGCAAAGAGTTGGTGGTTGTCTGAAATTTCCAGATTTTTTTTTCAGAAATCGTGAGAGGATTTCAGCTTTTCAGGGAACATCTACGGTGTCCTTCACAAAGTCTCCTGATTTGAGGACCACGACGTCTCAAAACTTCTAAATGTTCTGTAATAAACGATAATACATGGTGCGCCATAAATATAGCGCCGCATTCCAGACCGTGTAAAAACTTCAAATCGAAAGATTTTTTTCTGAAAATCAACCAAAATATTTATTAAAACATAGCAAAAAAGATAGCATTGACAGTTTTCGAATCTTCCTCCCTTCCCCTTGATGACATCTCGAAGTACCTTCGGGTAGGAGTCGATGACGTCACGGAGGTATGAGGTAGTGCTGCGAATCGAATTCTAGCAGTTATAGGTTTATTGATTGAATGAATTGAGTGACACATCTTGAAATCAAGCGAAGACTCCAGAATCGAATGAAGAAGTCGTCGAGAGGTAACTGGCAGCGTAACTGCCAGGTGCATCTGAATTCGTCAACATCCGTGAAGGCTCCACGACAAACTCCGGAGAGCTCGGAAGCCGACGTTCCTCTTGATGCAAAAAACAGCTTATATTTGCTTCCTCAAATTGAAGAACGTCGTCAGTGGCGCCAAAAGTCACTTGCGGCTCACGGGCTCTCGCAATGCGTGCTTCTTGGCGTCTTAAATAGATGAGAATCGCTTCTTCCATGGGGATCGTAGGCAGACTCATCTGAAATCGCTATTTGAAAACTTCAGAACTGAGAATCGTGCTCTTTTAATCCTACCGATGCTCGTTTCTCTAACGCTGACTTCACAGATTCGGTATTGTTGCTGGATTCTTGGCTTCCATTGGACACTGCTGCTGAATTTCTCTCGATTTCTGAACTCTTGAAGACGTCATCATCATTCTCCATATCGCAAGATTCAGTGGAATCCATGGAATTTGTGCTGCAGAAGTTGCTGAAGTATTCTATTAGGTTGAACACAAAGTTATTGCGTTTTTTATGTTGTTCACTTTTGTGAAAGATTTTTGAATAAAATTTTTGGTTATCTGTGGTCGTGTTATATATCATTTTGAAGAGCGTAATTCGCTCTATCTACTTTTTTTTTTGATTTTTCCTTGAAATGATTATGTCACTTTTAATAGCATTTCAAAAAAGCATGGATAAAAGGCGAATTCGAACGATTTTCTTGTTCCAGTTCAAACTAGGCCGAAACGCTGTCGAGACAACTCGCGATATCAACGATACATTTGGCCAAGAAACCACTAATAAACGTACGGCACAACGGTGGTTCAAAAAATTCCGCAGCGGTGACGAGAGCCTCGAGGCTGAAGAGCGTGCCGGCCGGCAGTCTGTGATTGATAGCGATCAATTGAAAGCCTTAATCGAAGCCTAGCAGCATAAAAAAACTTGTTTCTCGTAGGCAAAAATGTACTGATTCTAATGGTTTTTATTTCAATTAATAAATTTGATTTTAAAAAAAGTTATGGTCATTTAAAGTTGAAGATTAAAAAACGCAATAACTTTTTCATCAATCTAATAAATACTGTAAACTTCAGATGACAGGAAATTTCAAGAGCAATCCACTTGCTCATTTCTAAATCTACATCTACCTATAATCTAGACGGTGGTGAGAAAAAAAAACTGCAAAATTTGGTTTCCATGCTGAAAAGCAAACTGTCAGTATGGAAATCCACAAAGCTCTGAAGGTTCTTCCTTCAGGGCTCGGAATTTAAAGCATGGAGCACAGCTAGCGATGGCTTGTCCACTGGATATAGATAAGGAAGACCGCAGCGGTGTGACTCTCTAATGCGCACGGCGACGCGCTGCGTTCAACACCGCCCGATGCATCCGATAGCCTCTACGCGGTTGCTCACTCAGATTAATCAATATTCAGGAAGAGACGAATGTGGACGGAAAATTGAATAAAGTAGGCGACAGTGTACTACAAGGAATTCTAGATGAATAACATGCGCCTCCCCCCCCCCCCCGTCTGGGAAGGGTACTACAGCGCTCCACATAATTTTACGTTCACCCCCAAAAATCTCAAAAATTCGATGTTCTGTAATTCCTAATTATTTATCATATATTATATGGAAACAGCTTTAAAAAATACCATAATGGGTCCTGGAGCGAAAATAAAATAAAACTGAGAAATCGAGAAATTCGACATTTTTCGTCTGTTATTTTCTTTTTTTTTAAGTTTTGAGCAAGTGAACGTATGATTTTGTGCAAAATTTTTTAACATTTTTTCATAAAATTTCGGTTTTTTCCTGATGTGTGAATTTTAAGCCAATTTTAAGATTCTATCATGAAACACCTACTAAAAGCCCATATTTCTTTAATAGGAAGCATTTTGATTGAAGCCAGTTTTCGAGATTTCGAGCATTTTTGAGGTGAACGTAAGATTATGTGGAGCACTGTAAATTGGCAGATGGTCTTGACAGTCATAAACCTCTTAACGGCCACATTGATTCGGAAGGTGCCGGAAGAAAAAATACAAAATTTGAGTGAAATCTGAAATCTGAAATCTGAAATCTTCTCAGTATTCCAGTTGCTCACCTTCACAATTAAACTAAAAATCACTTTGTCTTCGTCTTGAATTCGTCTGACTGACGCAGCAGCTTTCTTATTGCGTAAGACGAACGAAGACGACTTTTTGTCTTCGTCTCTTTGTGGCGTGCTCATGGAGTTTGTCAAAGAAAACTCTGGAAGTCTCTAGGGTCTCTTTTTCTGTGTTTTTAGGTTGATGTGACAGCTACGGCAGGACGGAATCAATACGTATATTCCAAGACAGTGGACAGTAAAGGGGGGGGGGAAGGAGTGACCTTCCCAGGGATGAGCCCATTCTGTAAATTGTAGCATGCGCTCTGCATTCATTCATTCTCATCTTTTAGTCATCGATCGAGTTTTTATTATTCTATTTTTTTTTGTGTTTTTCTACAGTATGCTACAGTAATCTGTTCTTCTTCTGACCGTATACATTTCGTGATTATTTCAGAATCCTTTGCTCTCTACCAGCAAACGTCTAATCCACAAACAATGCTCGCAGAACTTCGAACACCAATCCCCTCAGTCTATGAGAAGTCAGAAAAAAAGACATTGGACGACATAAAGATGGAAACGAAACTGAAGTCAATTGAGGAGGTCGACGAGTCCGAAGAGAGAACTGTCGAGGTCCAATTGAGCATAAAAGAGCTGCTGAAACTGGCCAGACATAAGAGGGATTATGTTGCATTGCAGCATGATAGAAGCCTCCGCTGTTATGTGATGCACAAGGAGCTCATCAAGGATATTCGAAAAACGATTGCCGCTGAACGTCGAGGCCGAAAAAAGAGAACTGCGGTCTCCAGAACAACCGCCGTTTAAAACTGAAAAAAAATCATTTTAACTGTAATTTTTCTTTTTTATTAATAATTATTCTATAATAAACATTTTTTTAAAATTATTTTTGATATTTCCATGACTGCATGAAATGAAATATGAAGTACAGTACCGGTCATAAAGGTATTATGCAGTGCTCCACATAATCTTACGTTCACCCCCAAAAATCTCAAAATTTCGATTTTCTGTAATTCCTAATTATTTATCATATATGATATGGAAATACCTTTAAATAATACAATTATGGGTCTTGGAGCGAAAATAAATTAAAACTGAGAAATCGATAAATTCGACATTTTTCGTTTTCTTTTAAGTTTTGAGCAATGTCTTAAAAATTATTATCGCCGTAAAAAAGTTCCGACATTTTTTCGAGCCCGCGAAAATCGGGATTTGAATTTAGAGGCTCCGCCCATTTCATCATCAGAGCGAATTTTCTATGCGCGATATATTTTTTGAATTTTTATTTTTTCTTCTGAATTTTCAGAATTAAACTGGATATTAAAAGAACGAAATTGTATTAATCGCGAATTTTTTTTGTTTAAATATATAAATTTGCGTCATTTATTTTTTTTTTCGTTTCTTCTGATAAAAATATATCGCGCATAGCAAATGCGCTCTGATGATGAAATGGGCGGAGCCTCTAAATTCAAATCCCGATTTTCGCGGGCTCGAAAAAATGTCGGAACTTTTTTACGGCGATAATATATCGAAAGTCATCAAAAATTTGTTGGGAATCAAGATTGCCGTGACGTCGCTGTCCGCAAACACCGACACCTTTTTGATCTACCTACTTCTAGCGCAGAGTTCATATTTTTTAAGAGCAAATGCCACCAATTTTTCCCCTAAAAATAGGGGAAAAAAGATCAAAAATGCGCAAAAGCGAACGCTTTTGATCTACTTGGCGTGGCAGTGGGGAATCTTTTTATTTTCGAGATTTGACCTCTAAAAGTCTCTCTGCACTGTCTGTCGTGAGTTTTTTTAAAATCTGAAATTACTAATTTCGGCGTTATCTTAGTTGGGGGGGGGGGGGGGGGAGGGGTCCAATGGTTTTTAGTCTTTTTAGGATTATTTTTGTTTCTGAAAATGTTATTAGCAATTTTTACAGTAATTTTATTGGCAGACAACAAAAATACGCACAAAAAATGACTAGCAGAGAGGGGCGGAATTCCGGATTCCGCCGTTTTTTACATTCCGTATTCCGGATTCCAGATCCCGTGAAAAAATATTTTTTCTGTTTTCCGTTTTCCGGATTCGGCGATATGGCGTTTTTATCAGAGAAGGGCGGAATTCCGGATTCCGCATTCCAGATTCCGCCGTTTTTTACACTCCGTATTCCGGATTCCGGATTCCGGATTCCGTGAAAAATTGTTTTCCGTTTTCCGGGTTCCGGATTGCGAGTTCTCAAAATCCAATTCCGCCCTACTCTGATGACTAGGTGACCGAATATTTCTTGGCAATTTCGGCCCATAAATCGTAAAATTTCGCTTCATCATGATATTTAAAGCGCCATTTATTCAAATCTAACTTTTCCTTATTTGTCATGATCCAATTAAACTTTGAAAAAAAGTAAAATCAGAAAAACCGATAAAGGCGGAACCGAACCCGCATGTCCAGAATCCCATCCAAGCCTCTTCTCCACTAGGCCACCGTTGCTTAACTTTTTCAATGTGGAGAATGCATATAGGAATGATGGGGAATGAAGGGAGCGCGAAAGGAGTGAAGGGCGGAATTCCGGATTCCGCCGTTTTTTACATTCCGTTTTCCGGATTCCGGATTTCGAGTTCCCATGTGCTCAGGATTTTCAGATCGAATCGGGGTTTTCGTGCCACGGGTAAGCGCCACCCGTGAAAACAGTAAAAACAAAAAATTGTACCAAAAAAAATTTGGAAAAACCTCCAAAAATTACTAAAAACCATTGGACCCCTTCCCCCCCCCACTGAAATTGAGGTCAGTGAGCCAAGAGCCAACGCTTTGCATTTCCAGATGAATCCCGGCTCCAGCAACAAGTCTGCAACCCCATTTGAGCATATTGAGAAGATTCTGTAAGTCATTCTTGAAATTCGGCACTGCGAGTTGAGCAATTCAACATCAACACAGAGTTGGGCGGAATCGGATTTTGGGAACTCAGAATCCGGAATCCGGAAAACGGAACGAAAAAAACGGCGGAATTCGGAATGCGGAATCCGGAATTCCGCCCTTCTCTGCAATTCAAGCAGTGATGTCGAAGAAATGCTATTCTTCCGACGAAAAGCTCAGGTAAAAGTTGTTTTGATTTCCAGATCGCTGATCCTCGAAAAGGACGGAGCCCTTCTGCCAACAACATCGACGACAAACCATGATGACGCCAAGGCGAACTTTGATTCGCTCATGGAGCTCGCCCAACAACTTGATTGCAGCATTCAAGTGACTGAATTTGATTTTTTGGTACGTGAGAACCAGTGTGTCATTTCGAAAAATTCTCGAGAAATTTTTCTCGTTGATTTCTCGAGAATTTTCGCAATTTTTCGAGAATTTCTCGAAAAATTTCTCGAGAAATCGCGAAAAATGATTTGAATGGAAATACGATAAACAACGCGATTTGCGTTATTTCGGAGTGTCGTGCGAACTAGTTTATTATTTTTATTTGTCGAAATTTTTTTTTCGAGAATTTTCGCAATTTTTCGAGAATTTCTCAAAAAAATTTTCGGAAATTTTTCGAGAATTTCTCGAAACATTTTTCGGAAATTTCTCGAGAAATCGCGAAAAATGATTTGAATGGAAATACGATAAACAACGCGCTTTGCGTTATTTCGGAGTGTCGTTCGAACTAGTTTATTATTTTTTTTAATCGAAATTTTTTTTTTCGACAATTTTCGAGAATTTCTCGAAAAAATTGTTCTCGTTGCTTTTTCGGAAATTTTTCGAGAAATTTCCAAAAATTTTTTCGAGAAATTCTCGAAAAATTGCGAAAATTTTTGATAAAAAGTAATAATAAACTAGTTCGAACGACACTCCGAAATATCGCAAAGCGTGTTGTTTATCGTATTTCCATTCAAATCATTTTTCGAGAATTTCTCGCTGATTTTTCGGAAATTTTTCGAGAATTTTTCGGAAAAATTCATATAATAGCTCCATAGGATACGGTAGCTCCTGAAATTGCAATTTTCAGTTCTGAAAATACAGAAATTGTTCCTGAGCAATTGACATAGCTCAATGAAGGGAACGCACTGAAAACGGAGTGCATTTCAGCGCGAAACGTGGGGAAATTAGAGGGAAGCTTATCAGAGACTGGTGTAGCGCAGAGAAGGGCGGAATTCCGGATTCCGCCATTTTTTCATTCCGTTTTCCGGATTCTGGATTCCGTGAAAAATTTTTTTTCCGTTTTCCGGATTCCGTGGAAAATTTTTTTTCAGTTTCCCGGATTCCGGATTCCGTGAAAATTTTTTTTCCGTTTTCCGGATTCCGGATTCCGTGAAAAAAATTTTTTTCGTTTTCCGGATTCCGGATTCCGTGAAAATTTTTTTTCCGTTTTCCGGATTCCGGATTCCGATTTCCCAGAATCCAATTCCGCCCAACTCTGGTAGAGTAACTGAAAATCTGGAAAACACGGAAAATGATATTTTCAGAAAGTTCTGGGCGAAGCCTTAAACGCTTATAGCCAAAATGAAACTACGAATACAGCGTATGTTTTAATTTGAATGAAATCACAAATTCCTTTGTTTTTTTCAGTGAATCCTCTTCTTCCAGCACTTCGATTTCAGGAAGGTAAGGATAATGATAATACGGTTTCAGTGTCTTTCTTTAGAAAATGCTGAAATTATTCATTTAATTCTCTGAAAATTGTCAAAAAACCCAAGTTTTCTAATTCTTTTAGACATTTGATTTCAAATTTTCGAAAAAAAATTGAAGAAAAAAAATTGTTTTCAGTCCACTCGAGACGCCAATGAAAAATTTGTTGTGCGCCTTTGATATATACCGTATCTCCAAGTTTTATTAAAAATTGAAGAGAAAATTCGGAAATAAATATAACGATTTTTGCTGTCATTTGAAATTGTTTTAATTAGTTTATTTTTTTCTAAAAATCAATTGCTATTTTTCAAAACGTTCAGTGTACTTAGAATTCCACTCAAATCCCCTCAAAAGTCAACGCCATCTCGGACATCAGAAGAGAAGGTGCTGATGGAGCACAAAGAGAAAGTCGACGAGCTGTTCGATAAATGGAATAGGAAAATGAAGCCTTCTTCTCGCTTCTGAATTTCCACCTGACCTGTTAATACAACTGTTTTCTTGCTTGTCAAATACCTGAATTCCTTGTAATATTTATTTTATTTTCTGTCTTCAATTATACTAAAATATTATATTTCTTCCGAATTTTTTGCACAATAAAAACTGGCGAAGTATGAAACGAGAACGCGAATCCTTTGCTGACGCACTTGGCGATGTCTCTCTCCGTCTCCAACTAACGACTTGTTCTAAACCAGTGAAGCGTCGGCTGCTTTGTTAGATTCCGACAGACTTAAAGTTTTTTGCTATTGGCTCGCGGGAAACGAGTTCTGAAACGCGGAAATTCAAATATTTTACGTAGATTTACCAAAATAAGCTATGCACGAGTGAGGAATTCCGGAGTGTCGTACCTTTTTTTTCAACTCATAGAAAGAACCGTCGCGGAGGAGCATTTCCAGCAGAGTAGGGCGGAATTGGATTTTGGGAGCTCGGAATCCGAAAAACGGAAAACGGAAAAAAAATTTTTTCACGGAATCCGGAAAACGGAAAACGGAAAAAAAAATTTTTTTCACGGAATCTGGAATCCGGAAAACGGAATGAAAAAACGGCGGAATCCGGAACGCGGAATCCGGAATTCCGCCCTTCTCTGCTGAGCACTGCGCCCTTTACTCCATGAAATATCCAGTCACCTTGTCATTTTCTCTTTTGTGCGGATTTTTGTTGTCTGCCAATAAAATTGTTCTAAAAATTGCTAGTGTTATTCGAGTATATCTAATAACATTTTCAGAAGAAAAACAAGAAAAAAGCTTTAAAAATGACTGAAAACGAGTGGACCCCCCCCCAACTAAGATAGCGCCGAAACATGAATAAGTAAGATAATTAAATTATTTATATATTTATTGATGAAACAAGTTATAATCAAGGAAGCGCTTTAAAAAAAACTGCTAAATTAACATAATGATCTATTTATTCGATATCTTCATATAAAACTGATTTTAATATTCTAAAAAAAATGTATTGTTTCAGCTTAGCTTTTGCTTCAATATTTTTTCTGATTTTTCGAGAAGAAAATCTTCGCACTTTCTGAGAACATTACGTTACTTACTTAGTCGATCCGTGAATTCCTTCTCAACAAGATGCCCAACAAGATACTGTCTGGTTCTTTTTATTGCCGGATTCCAGTGCTCTTCTTTAACTTCTTTAACTCCTTTTCTGAAAGTATTGGCAATGGATCACTGGAAAATCAAAAATCCCTCGAAAAAATGAAAGAATTGATCGAAATAAAATAGTCCCAAGAGGATAATTGTAAAATGCAAATGCGCTCTATCGAAGGCGATGCGTATTTTTTTCACTAAAAACGCATTTTTATAAAATTTGGTGAGCATTTACCCTTATTTTCACGAATTGACACCAGTGTGCGTTGTCGACGAAATTTTGTCGACAAATTCCCTCTCTGACAAATTTGCCGACAAATTTGTCGACAAAATTTTGTCGATTTTTGTCGGTAAAAAAAAATTTCGTCGACAAATTTGTCGGCAAAAAAAATTTTGTCGACAAATTTGTCGGCAAATTTGTCGAATATTTACCGTCGGTAAAAATGAGAGAAAGAGACGCAGAGTCGATTAATGAATGCGTAATGCGGAGCATGGTTGTTTTTCAATTTTTACAGCAAATTTGAGCATTTTTTCTGTGTTTTTTTAGCGTTTTTCTAGATTTATAATAATGAAATGTCGAAATTGTCGGTTATTATGTTTTTAGACTCAAAATGACGCCGGCGGCGAAACAAGACCAAAAACCGTCAATCGTCTGGAAGTTTTATACTAAACCAACGGATCCTAACGCTCGATTCGTCCATTGCGACGTTTGTGATATTGATTTGAAATTCAAAAGCTCAACTTCTGGGATTAAATATCACTTGGAAAACAAACACAAACGAGTTTACCAAAACTTGTTACAAAACGAGGTGGGTTATAGATCAACAGCCGAGAGATAATAGAATTTTCAGGATGACGGCCATTTCACTTCTGAGGAAGTGGCGAAAGAAGCTGAACAGTGTTTAGCCGAGTGAGGAAAACTGTCGAACTAGAATGAACAAATGATTTCAGGTCTTTCGCGACTGGATTGATACCATTCAAGTTTGTCGAAAACCAAGAATTTCGAGAATTTGTGGGCATCCTCAACAGAAATTTTCGAATTCCAAGTTCATCGAAAATCAAAAAAATTCTCATGGACTTAGCCGCGTCCCACGTTAAAAACTTGAAGGAAGAATTTAGAAATCTGAAACATTTTACGTTAATCACGGATGGGTACTCAGATTTGCAACGAGGTTTTAGCTTTTATAGTGTCCACATCTGTTACGTAAATTCCAATTTCGAGCGGAAAGTGAGAGTAAGTTTTATGAAGCTTGTCTATATTTGATAAACTTGCAACGCATTTACAGTTTTGTGGTATACGAGCTAACAGACCATGCTTCTCTAACCCGCTGGATTTTTGGAAAGGAAACTCAAGCTCTTTTGTAAAATTGTCTGCTATTGCTGCGCGTCTTCTATCGAGCCCATCTTCGTCTTCAGTCGCCGAAAGATCATTCAGGTAATTATTCTCAAAAATTCTCATTCAGATTTCAAAAATTACAGCCGATGTTCCGACTTCTTACGCCAAAAAAAAAGGAATCGGGCTACTATGGAAACAATGAACGCGATTTTAACAGTTTCGGAATTGTCTAAAGCGAGGTACCCGTTTTTTCGTAGCGTTCCTCAAGATTTCATTACAGACGAGAATCTGCACGACTCTCTGATGAAGAAAGCGACTCCGAAGACGACATGGGATCGTGTGATGAAGGCACAGAAAATGAAATGAGCGACGAATCTATCAATAAAAAGTATCCCATTCAATAATCATATTCCTCTGTTTTTTTATTTGTTTTCTACGTTCTTTGTTGTTGTTCTTTTTTATTTAAATAAAGTTAACTACTTTTCGAAAATGTTGAACGCGGCGCTTTCCTCTTTACCAGTGGTTCAGAAAAAGAATTTACAATACTGATAGTTGGCTTAATCAATTTTTTGCTCAAATGAACTTAAATTCGAAGTGCTTCAAAAACAAGAGAAAAAATGTTTTGTCGACAAATATTCGACAAATTTGTCGACAAAAAAATTATTCGACAAAAATTCGACAAAAATTTGTCGACAAAAATTCGACAAATTTGTCGAATATTTACCGACAAATTTGTCGACAAAATTTTGTCGAATTTTTGTCGGCAAATTTGCCGATAAATTTGTCGATAAATTTGTCGACAAATTTGTCGACAAGTTGTCGGTAACGCACACTGATTGACACTATATTTTTTTGTAATTTTGAAGAGAAATAAAGAAATTTTTCATGAATTCATTGAGAAATACGAAGAGAATTTGGTTTTTGAGAAGTGCTTCCTGCTATATCTCTCATTTTAAGATGATTCGATATTTAAATCTTTGAATTAAAAAAATAATACGATGACGATTTTTGATCTAATTTTTTTTTTGATCTAAGGCGCCCTTTTTCTATTTTTCGATGGTTCCCTGCTGTTTTTCACTAATTTCCTCATTTAAATTTATGTTTTTTCTTTTCTTTTTTCCCTTTAAACACTTGATTTCCAGAGCCCGAAATGGATGATCTCGATCCGGAAGAAAGACGTCTTCTTATCCTCAGACACAGAAATCTAGTAGGAATTAATGCTCAATTCTTCTAAATATCGAATAACTGTCTGTTTTTAGGAGCTCCGCCCTGGAGATCGGCGGCAAGCACGACTACGAACTATTCAAATGGAGGTGGAGGCACACTCGGACTTATTCGAATGTATAAATGACACGATAGCGGTGAGCAGTTTTCAGAATGCTCTTCTCCTCCACCAAATTTTGTCGTTTTTTTTCAGAGAGTGGAGCGTGGAATTCTGGATCTCAATGATTTGCGAGACCTACTTGGTAATGTGCGGCAAGAGCTCAATCTTCCCATTGCTCGGGGAGCAGATGCTCCGGTGGCCAATGAGAATGAAAACATTCCGCCGGAAGATGAAAATGATCCCGTGTTGAATCAGGAGAATGCTAACGTCCCGCCAAATCAGGTGCCACAATCTCCAGAGATCAGAAGACGTCGAAACCGGATTCGGAATGCGAGAGGTCCGCCGCTACCGCAACGACATGATCCTGCAAATATGTACGAGATTGATTGGAACGAAATGATTCGCGAGGTCAGTGTAGAGAAACGTATAGAAAGAGAAGAGAAATTGATGAAATATATAGAAGAAAGCACTTCTCAAAAACCAAATTCTCTTCGTATTTCTCAAGGAATTCATGAAAAACTTCTTTATTTCTTTTCAAAATTACAAAAAATATAGTGTCAGTTCGTGAAAATAAGGGCCAACGCTCACCAAATTTTATAAAAATGCCTTTTTAGTGAAAAAAAAAACGCATCACCTTCGACAATTTTATAAAAATGCCTTTTTAGTGAAAAAAAACGCTTCGCTTCGATTTCGATATAGAAAAAGAGAAACGTGGGGGTTCCGAAAATAAAAAAATTCAGAAGATTCAGAATTGTTTTCCTTCTTCTTACATCAGAATTTATAGCTAACGCATGATCTTAAAGCGTCAAAGTTAGAAAACGGCGCAGTTGTGAAGTGTCCAGAGACGAGGTTACGACTGAAATGAGTTCATTTTCCAGCTTCGCCAATCCGTGCAACTCATTTTAACTCGACAGCCACCTGCCGCACCAGAGCAACAACCGGAAGCTGCCAGAGGAATGCCAGCAGCAGCAGCAGTTCGGCAACAAGTTCCAGAAAACTGGCAGATACTCGAAGAGCAGGATCACGAAAACATTCGGGAAATTCGCAATTTTATATTGAATCGAAACGTTGAATTGATTGAAGAAATGGTCAGAATGCGACTGCAAATTCGTAAAGAACTATTGGATAATGCCACGGAAGAATACATGGAAGAGTTGCGCGAGAGGGAGAGGGAACTTGGAATCGACCCGTTCCCTTTACCGCCATGGTGATCCATTTTCAGCCTGATTATTATCGATTTTCCAATTAAAACTCAATATTTCAGAACTTTTGATATTCTTTGTACTATTTGTACAATTATTATTATAACTACTGTCTGATTCCTTTAATTGCCGGTTTCCAGTGCTCTTCCTTGACTTTTTTTAAACTCCTTTTCTGAAAATATAGGCAATGGATCATCGGAAAATCAGAAATGCCTCGAAAAATGAAAGAATTGATCGAAATAAAATAGTCCAAAGAGAATAATTGCAAAATGCAAACGCTGGTGAAATTTGGTGAGCATTAACCCTTATTTTTTGTAATTTTGAAGAGAAATAAAAAAAATTTTCATGAATTCATTGAGAAATACGAAGAGAATTTGGTTTTTGAGATTCACCATTTGAAAAAGGCGATTTCAGCATCCTCCCATAATGCTCCCCGCTGGAAATACGCTGCCTGGTAAGAACTGTGCTCCGCAGAACTTTTCTTTGTGGCGTGCTCTTGGAGTTTTTCAGAGAAAAATCTGGAGTCTCTAGAGTCTCTTTTTCTGTGTTTTTAGGTTAATGTTACAGCTACATCACGACGGAATCAATACGTATATTCCAAGACAGTGGACAGACAATAAGGGGCAGGGGGGGGGAGGGAGGGTATCGATGTGACCTTCCCAGGGATGAGCCCATTCTGTAAATTGTAGCATACCAAAAACGAACGCGCTGGACATTTACAATGCGCTCTGCGTTCATTCATTCTCATCTTTTAGTCATCGCTCGAGTTATTATTATTTTTTTTGTTCTTTCATTTTCTATTTTTTTGTGTTTTTCTACAGTATGCTACAGTAATCTGTTCTTCTTCTGACCGTATACATTTCGTGATTATTTCAGAATCCTTTGCTCTATACCAGCAAAAGTCTAATCCACAAACAATGCTCGCAGAACTTCGATCACCAATCTCCTCCGTCTATGAAAAGTCAAAAAGAAAGACATTGGACGACATAAAGAAGGAAACGAAACTGGAGTCAATTGAGGAGGACGACGAGTCCGAAGAGAAAACTGTCGAGGTCCAATTGAGCATAAAAGAGCTGCTGAAACTGGCCAGACATAAGAGGGATTATGTTGCATTGCAGCATGATAGAAGCCTCCGATGTTATGTGATGCACAAGGAGTTCATCAAGGATATTCGAAGAATGGTTGCGGCTGAACGTCGAGGCCGAAAAAAGGAAACTGCGGTCTCCAGAACAACCGCCGTTTAAATTTCGTTTAAATTTGTAATAATTATTCTATAATAAACATTTTTTAAAAGTTTTTTTGATGTTTCCATGACTGCATGAAATAAAGTATGAAGTACAGTACCGGTCATAAAGGTATTAAACGGTGCTCCACATAATTTTACGTTCACCCCCAAAATATCAAAATTTCGATTTTCTGTAATTCCTAATTATTTATCATATATGATATGGAAATCCTTTAAAAAAATACCATAATGGGTCCTGGAGCGAAAATAAAATAAAACTGAGCAATCGAGAAATTCGACATTTCTCGTTTTCTTTTTAGTTTTGAGCAAATGAACGTATGATTTTGTGGAAAATTTTTTAACCCTTTTTCATAAAATTTTGGTTCTTTTCTGATTTGTGAATTTTAAGCCAATTTTAAGTTTCTATTATGAAACACCTACTAAAAGCCCATATTTCTTTAATAGGAAACAATTTCGTTCTTTTAATCCAGTTTAATTCTGAAAATTCAGAAGAAAAAATAAAAATTCAAAAAATATAT
This sequence comes from Caenorhabditis inopinata, assembly GCA_003052745.1. Lineage (NCBI taxonomy): Eukaryota > Metazoa > Nematoda > Chromadorea > Rhabditida > Rhabditidae > Caenorhabditis > Caenorhabditis inopinata. The sequence continues at coordinate 2,786,040 of AP018152.1, read as the reverse complement.
CGCGCATAGCAAATGCGCTCTGATGATGAAATGGGCGGAGCCTCTAAATTCAAATCCCGATTTTCGCGGGCTCGAAAAAATGTCGGAACTTTTTTACGGCGATAATAGAAAAGAGAGAAGAAATTTGGAATTTTGAATTTCAAATTTCAAATTGAATTCAACTTGCAAAAGCTGAAAATTAGCTTCTTTTTTTTATAATTTACAGCTTTTCGGCACCTTGATTTTGGCCTTATGAGCTTGGAGGTGCTCCTATTCGGAGCTCTTTCCGAGCTCGCCTTGCTCAGCTGTCAGATGAAGCGAAGATTACGGGTACTTCGTATTCGTGTCTGAAGCATTCTAGTTATAGTTTGCTTCAATTTCGAATCTCCTGTCCCACGTCTCTTGTTTACCATTCTCTCTACCTTCACCTCTCCCCCCCCCCCGCACAAAAAAATTGCATAAACGCAACAGGCAACAGGACAGGCGAAAGGGACGTTCAGATGGCTCGTGTGTCTGCGTGTCCGCGCGATCCGAACTCCTTCGTCTATCCCCCTCTTCAGGGGCGCGAAGTGACACCAGACGTTCTGTTAGTTTTAGCGGCCCCGTCGCTTTTATTGATCTGATGATTACCTTGATCAGAAGGGGGGGGGGGAGGACGGCCGAGTGTGGCTTGAGTTATTTTGATCTGAAATTCCAGCACACGAACTCACTAGGGAAGGTGGTAAACTCAGCATGGAGCTTCCATACCAGACCTATTATCCATATGCGAGGACGTGAGCCTTCGTTTAAAGGCGCAACGAATTAACTGCTTGGGTCTCGTTGGGGGATAGCGCGTTAAATAGCGTTAAATAGCGACTTTTCACGGAATCTGGAATCCGGAAAACGGAATGTAAAAAACGGCGGAATGCGGAAAACGGAATTATAACCATTAATGAGGTAATATTTATGATGTAAAGCGCTCTGTTCGCAAACATTTTTGTGGGAGTTCAAAAAAGTATACTTTTCACAACAATTGAGAACTCTGGAAGTCTCTAGGGTCTCTTTTTCTGTGTTTTTAGGTTGATGTTACAGCTACGGCAGGACGGAATCAATACGTATATTCCAAGACAGTGGACAGTAAGGGGGGGGGAAGGAGTGACCTTCCCAGGGATGAGCCCATTCTGTAAATTGTAGCATGCGCTCTGCATTCATTCATTCTCATCTTTTAGTCATCGCTCGAGTTATTATTATTTTTTTGTTCTTTCATTTTCTATTTTTTTGCGTTTTTCTACAGTATGCTACAGTAATCTGTTCTTCTTCTGACCGTATACATTTCGTGATTATTTCAGAATCCTTTGCTCTATACCAGCAAAAGTCTAATCCACAAACAATGCTCGCAGAACTTCGAACACCAATCCCCTCAGTCTATGAGAAGTCAGAAAAAAAGACATTGGACGACATAAAGATGGAAACGAAACTGAAGTCAATTGAGGAGGTCGACGAGTCCGAAGAGAGAACTGTCGAGGTCCAATTGAGCATAAAAGAGCTGCTGAAACTGGCCAGACATAAGAGGGATTATGTTGCATTGCAGCATGATAGAAGCCTCCGATGTTATGTGATGCACAAGGAGTTCATCAAGGATATTCGAAGAATGGTTGCGGCTGAACGTCGAGGCCGAAAAAAGGAAACTGCGGTCTCCAGAACAACCGCCGTTTAAATTTCGTTTAAATTTGTAATAATTATTCTATAATAAACATTTTTTAACAGTTTTTTTGATGTTTCCATGACTGTATGAAATAAAGTATGAAGTACAGTACCGGTCATAAAGGTATTAAACGGTGCTCCACATAATTTTACGTTCACCCACAAAAATCTCAAAGTTTCGATTTTCTGTAATTCCTAATTATTTATCATATATGATATGGAAATCCTTTAAAAAAAATACCATAATGGGTCCTGGAGCGAAAATAAAATAAAACTGAGCAATCGAGAAATTCGACATTTCTCGTTTTCTTTTTAGTTTTGAGCAAATGAACGTATGATTTTGTGGAAAATTTTTTAACTTTTTTCATAAAATTTGGGTTCTTTTCTGATTTGTGAATTTTAAGCCAATTTTAAGTTTCTATCATGAAACACCTACTAAAAGCCCATATTTCTTTAATAGGAAGCATTTTGGTTGAAAAGCCAGTTTTCGAGATTTCGAACATTTTTGGGGTGAACGTAAGATTATGTGGAGCACTGTATTATGGTTTTTCGACAATTTGCAATTAAATTCACTGGAATATTGGAATTTTTGATATGAAACATTACTTTTTCAGAGCAAATATTGACTGAAATTATGAGATTGCAATAAGCGAAATTTCTTTTCTGAAATTTTTAAAATTTCTGAAATTCAAGCCAGCGCTAAGTAGAAAGACGAAGAATCCAAAGCATAGTCTTCCTTTCTTGCACAGTCTTTCTTGCTCCATGTGCATTTTCAGCTCTTTCAGACATAAGTTACCAGATTCTGATTACATTTCCTAGAAATCACAATCTGATTTTTCACACAAAATATGGAAAATGCTGATATATTGTTGCTTGATGAAGAAGAATCTGTGAAAAAATCAGATTGATTCGCTCTACAGTGCGGTTAGTAACTATAGACCCCCCTATATTTTGGGCGCACAGAAAAAACTGGAAGAGATATCAAAAAACGGTCAACGCCATTCGATTCACAATCAAAAATAACGCCGAGAGACAAAGTTTCATATTTTTATCATTTTTCTTGACCGCGTACCATTCGAAAAACCAATATGCAAGCGGTCCCTTTTTGGGTGAAATCGAGGCTTTTGGAGAAGGAAAGCCTTCTGAACTCTTCGAATGACATTTTTCTGTTCTTTTTTGCTGTTTTTACTCAAGTTTATTATGTTCTAATTGTTTTGGTTTTTTATTTGAAATCTTTAAAAACATTTTAAGTCGATTTTCCCGGCTGCTCAAGATCTAGAAAGTTATTGAGATGTGTCCTGTCACACTAAGATCGTGTCTAGAGTTAGAAGTGCAGGTATGGATCTCAGAAGCGCGAAAAATATAGCTTGAAAATATGCTGACAAATCACTCATTCATTCTGTCTTGGATCATGGCAAGAGGTCGCTGTCTCACGCTTGTTCAGCAAGCTCAATTGGATGTCATGCAACAGCTCGGAGTGTCTCGTCGTGACACCGGTTTCCACTGGTGAATTAAAAAAACGGAATCATAAAAAGTTAAATTAGCATTTGAGCAATGACGAAGCAAAGAAAATTACGAAGACAGAGGCACCGGCGTTTCTTCACACAGTTGTAATAACTAGAGCCTATGAAAAAAGGCTTGGATTTACAGAGACACGGCGATTTTTCTGAAACTTATGAAAATATTATTTTAGATTGGAACTGAATGGATTCATGAAAACTTTTGAAGCGAGCAAAATTCATTTTCATTTATTAAAAAAGTTCACACTTGTCTGTAGGATTCATTGGCGTTCCTTCTTGGCAGTTGAATACTTCCGCAAAAGCTTTAAAGTTAGATACGACTCCATTTACTCGAAAACTTTGTATAGGATGTTTAGCCTCCTTCTCCTTCTTTTTTGATTTCCCCTGGTAGTACGAGCAGCGATTCTAAAATAACACATGACAATTAAATATATGAAAATTTAATGCTTTCCACTTACCAACGCATAAATATGGAAAAAAAGTCTTTCAGTGCTATAATTTTCGAATCCTGGAAGCTTTAGAGCATGAGAGTAATTTGTCTTTTTAAAAAGACGCCAACTAACTTCCATACCATGATTATCAGCTATCATTTCGCTCAAAGTACGCAGGCCATTGAGCTGAAATTGGAAAGAATAGAAAAATTCGCATGGCAGACTTGTTGGGCAACGACCAGATTTCAATTTAAATAATACCTTCGGCAATTTCAAAATGTGTGGTCGCTGACGAGCAAGTCTGCCATGCGCATGCAAAAAAGTCTTGGAAGGTATAGAACATCAAGCTTTCTTTCAGAATTTTCCTAATTCTTACATTTGTCCCGTAATCCTGGTCATTATAATGATTACATTGCTCCACCAAACAGTAACTTTTCTTTTTATAAAGTGCCATATCATCAGGATTCCACCAATTGTGTCGTTGCCCATCCTCATTTAGATCCATGGCTTCCGGGCCAAATGAATGTCCCATTTCGTGTCCTAACGTGTGTCCAAGAGAAGCGATATTAGCATAGTCTGGCAAGGTCTCATCGAAGAATGGATCGTCAATTCTCGCTGCCGTGACGACTTAAATTGGAGTATAGAACAATGAATGCATTAGAAAAAAAAACTTGCTCAGCAAATTTTGATATTTGTTGTAAGATGCTTTTGACAATAATAATTGATAGTCAGGCTTTTTCAAGTCCTTTTCCGCTAGAAATTCCATGGACTGCTCAGTTATAAATCGTTCTCGTTTTCTTTTAATTGAATAATAAGAATCTCCGAAATTGATGTCAATCTGTAAATGTTTTAACAACACAATTTTGAAATAAATGAATTCGATCATGTACTTTAAATGCTCAAAAGAATATTTAAACATTTCAATTTTTTCGGAGTGAAACAACGGTTTCCTGATTTACCATTTCAAGCATTTTGTCTATTTCAGGCGCTTCGTAGCTATCCGGATATCCTATCATTTTCCTTATTTTCATCACTTTCGAGATCGCATTTTTCTTGGTTTTCTCATGAAGCCACGTGGATTCATTTAAATATTCCACAAAGGTTTTGCGAACATCTTCTACTAATGCTGACACCAGCTTCAGATTATTTTTTTTGAAATAATATCGAGCGAATATGATAAAAGCAGCATTTGGAAAGGCGTCGGTCGTGTCCTGAAAATATAATAGTAAAATATAAAATAGAAGAGAATGACCGATAGATGGACTTTATCAATACATCATTCGCATAAAATCCACTGTTCATTTTATTGATTCGAATACTAAAATCATTATCTCTACACTGTGCGTTAAAAGTAATGTAACACGAGTTTCGCGCAAGTTGGAGGGCGCTGGCGCATTTTTATTCCTTTATTTTTACTTAAGTTTTTTAAAGTTTTAATTACCTTTTTACCACTTCTTCTAATTTCTAACTTTAATTTACAGAAATAGTAACTGATTCTGTACACCGTGCTACGATCATCAGCATTTTTAAACGGTTAAACGGTTTATTATGAAAAAACCCACCTTAGCGCAGTCAACCTCTGCGACATCACTCCTATCTCGTGGAACCAGCAATATTAGGGCATTATGGATGTATTTCAGAATCAGAAAATTTGCCACAACGTGCTTTGGAGTGTTCTTCAGTATCTTTTCTAACTGAAACAAAGTTGAAATTTAGAAAAAAAGGAATGCAACGAAACTTACCGTGTTTTTCTTAAATATCTCCGATTTCTCTACCACCGCTTTATTTCTTACTCTGTCAGCTATTATTTTTCCTTCAGCAGTATCTGGTGCTAATGCATCGATAATTTTCCGAAAATCAATTATTGGAACAAGTTGTTCCAGCTCTTTCAAATTTGAAAACGTTTCGTTTTTTGAGTAATATCTTTGTGTCATTTTAAGCTTGGCAATAAGATCCTGTACATCATTGAAATCTTGTTCCAATTTAGTCTTATTCAGTGTAGAATTTTTCGTTTTCAGAACATCCTTCACTCTCTGGAAATAGAAAGAGATGACAAGAGAACTCGCTCGACGACGATTCTCATTTTTAAAAAAGGAGACAGAGGACTTGGAAATCTAAATATACTTCAATCTGCCGTCATCCCATACTCTATAAAGCGTCAATCAAAAACTGTGTGCTGAACAAAACAAGGAGGGCTCTAGAAGATGAAAAATTCGAATAATGTAGGTAGCTCTCAACTATCGACAGCATCTACTCCATTCAATGTCTTCAATGGCCAGATTGACGCACGCATTTCTAGAAAGAAGGCTGCTCGGAATAACACTTTTGAGCATGTTAAAGAGGTGTCAACCGTTAGAGACCCTCTCCGATTCACTAAAAACGATTAACCAAGATGGAGTGGACGTGTGATTAACAGAAACGAAAATGGATTAGGAAGGACACCAAGAGACCAAACTTTTTTGATTTTAAACGTTTCAAAAAAAAATCGTGTCATTAAATAATATTACGTCTCTCAAGTCACCTTCTTAAAACCGCGATCTCGAAAATTGATACCATTGGAGACACTGATGACGAACTTTTTAGAACGGAAAAGACGAAATTTGAAGAATCCAAAATCGTGAGAGTACAGTTTAGCCATATTGGCGAGCATAACTATAAAATAAATTTATAGTCGAAACTGTTTTAAGCAAACCATTCAAATCAAATGTCGATTCATCCCAATCTTCATTAAGCATTGGCCACTTTCCAATTTTCTGAATATCTTCTATAACATTTTTATATCCAAGTTGTTGATCTTCGTCGAAATGCTGAAATACAATTGATTGTTAGTTGAGTGGTTTCAGAAGAATGAAACTAATAACTAAAACTTGCTATTCAGGAAGAAAAACTCACTGATTTCAATGATTCACATTTCTGGTAGTATATTCTCACAACATTTTCCACTGGGGAGTCAGATGTTTGATTCTTGCTGAAAAAATCTGCAAACGAAGAATTAATTTTCCCTTGTTAATCACAAGAATATCTCTTTTCAACAATTTTTTTTTGGTCATTGATCAGTGTTAATTTAATGTTTTCAGCTTCTGTTTTTCGATTTTTTAGTGCTTATTATGCATGGTAGCGTTCAAAATAAGCGAGAATTCGCTTGCTGACCGTGTTTTTCTGAACGAATTTCTCAAAGGTCGTAAATGCAGCGAATCTTGTCGTAACTTAGGCGAGAACTGTTTTGGTTCGAACAGTTTGCCGAAAAGAACTATGATCTTGAAGATAAACCGAGATCCAATCGTCCACGCAAGGATATTAACGTGGAAATCGGGGAGCATCGGGCAGAAGTTCCATGATAGAAAGGATGTTGAAAAAAAGTGGTTGGACGACTTTTCTGGCTCCCAGTTTCCCGAGTTCTACGAGAATGGAATCGCTCAACTTCCCTCGCGTTGGGAAGAAGTCATAAATACTAATACTAAATACTAATAAATACTCATTGAATCTCTTTTTCCTTAAATAAATTTTGTTGCAAAAAATTATGAAAACTTTTCGCTCAACCTAATAGAAATATGTGTTATGGTCATTAGTTTTACATCACATTAAAAAACCCGAACTCACCGCGAAGCAATCTCGCAACAGTTCTATCCTTATGGTTAGTTCGAGATGAAGACAAACTGTGATGAATGAAGTTTCCACATGCAGCTTTATAAAAATTCTCGCATGGATCCACTCGCGTGTCGCGCCAATTTATCTGAAAAACTGACTACTAATTAAAATTCGGGATTGAGAACACTTACCAACTGATCTGCCAATGCTATGCATCCTTTAGTGTTACAGATTTTCGGCGATTTTTCTTTCCCAGTTGACGTTGGTTTTCTAAGACTCGGCTCTTTCAGGTATCCCGCTCGTGGATGTTTATTTGCAGCAGTGTGATTCAGATTACCATTTTTCTCTATGATAATGACCATTATGATTACAATGGCCAGAAAAATGGTCAGTAAAAGTATGCGACTATTAAATGAATGTAAGATCTTCTCTTTTATTGGCATTCTGTTGAGCTGCATTCACTAAAAATCGAACGAAACGAAGCACTTAAAAATCTGGAAAAAAAACAGATCTTCGTGATTTGAGATCAATAAAGAATTTAATGAAAACGAAAATTCAGGAAAAGCCATCAGTATTCTAGATTCATTGTCACGCCGTAAATAAAACTTTTGAATTTTTTTAAGCTTTTCACAAAGCAAAGATGCTATAATCAATTAGTTAAGTTCAATGGTTTCAAAAGTGAGCAACTCATGGACTTTTTCAGGTCCTCAGTGCACCTAGTTGGATAAAACCTCATTCGCAACGATTCACTTATCAGCTCACTCATCCCACTCACCGATTCCGAATGAATATCGAATTCGAGATTAATTGCAGAGATGTATCAATGAATGACATAGCGTTAACGCTTTTCGTGTAACTTTTCGTTTGGTTACAAAAAGGAAGCTGCCACATCTGCCGTCAAAGCATGAGGTACCCTAATCGGCTGTTACCAGGAGAATCCGAAATCGTGGAGGGCCCGATTGGTGGTACATTGAGTGCCCAATCTTGCTTGCAAGATACCTACTCCACTGACGGGGATTCTCTTTCACTAGTTCCAGTGGCTCGTCTTCATCAGCGTCCGTTATGTGGAGAATCTTTGAATTACACCTCCCCACTCCTGAATTTTTGGAACCAACGAACTGCGGTTACCTGAGTAACAGTGACAGCACCCATTAAATTATTGATCCGATCCGCAGCTTGTTTCGACGAAGAGCCAGAACGATGCTCATACAAAAGTGGCAGGTTTCTCTAGAAACTCTTTCTCTAGAAACTTCTCGAAGTTTCTAGAGAAATAGTAGAGAAAGTAGTACAATAATTTAATTTTTTAAACCTAATTTTTAATTTTTACAGTAATTTTTTTATTAGAACATATCACACCTTTTCAATGGATTCATTAGAGATCCGACAGGGCATTGGTACGACTCCGCAAAGGATCTTGAGTTGGCGAAGGCGACATTTATTCGGAATCGGTGAGTGGGATGAGTGAGCTGATAAGTGAATCGTTGCGAGTGAGGTTCTATCAAACTAGGTGCACAGAAGTCCTCAAAAAGTCATAGTTGTGCAAAATGAATGATATTAAATAGCATTACTAGTGCAGCAATCTGGAAATAGAGCCTCTTGTTGTCATGATTCTCAAAGTTTATCAAGCTCGGCTCATTTGCCAAATCCAGTTTTTTAAATGCTATCCAAGCTGCTTCGATTCCCAACGCATCCGCTATGATTTCAGCAAGAACGTCACTCACATTATGCTAAAAAAATAACGTTCAAGGGGAACACATTCTCAATCTCACCTGCTCCCCTCCAAAGAATGGGTCTTTAAAATCTTGAAACTGTTTCGCAAAGCATGTCGCTCTCCTGTAGTACTCTGCATTGTTCTCCTCGGTCCACCAGTTTCTCGTCTTCCCAGTTTCATCAGTATGTCGCCCGTGTATGTCGAATGCGTGGCCGACTTCATGAGCTAGTATTCTACCAACACCAGCCATTGTCACATACTGGGGATATTGGAAGTCGAACAGCGGCTTGTCAAGGAACGGAACTAGCACGCCTGGAAAGTGATTTACATTTAAAGGTTTAAGCGATTCTAGAAAATGTTGTCTTACTCAACGAGTTCTTTGTCGGGAAATAGAATGCATTGGCAATGACGAGGGAATCAATCGGATTCAGAAGTGAGTCAGATGAAACAAAGTCCATGAGCTGCTCAGTTTTGAAGCGGTTGATTTTCGTCATGAGTGAGAAGAAGGAGTCGTTCGTTGATATGTCAAGCTGGAATAGGCATTTTGTAGCTAACAAACTAGAAAATAAACTGAGCCCTATTGAACATTAAAAAAAGAGTATATTTCCTTCTATTGATCTTTATGCCATGAATTTGATCAATAATTTGGAAGCCCCCCCATTTTTTACAGCCTATTTTGCACATGTGCTATTCAGTTTGACCATTTTCAAAGATGACGAAGAAGGCCAATAATTTTCAATTGATTTAGATTAAAAAAAAAGATGTGCCAATAAGATTCGGAAAGAAATCATCCGATGGAATGGGAAGACGAAAATCGGAGAGCAATCAATTTTTTCTATTTCCTTTAGAAACTTCGAGAAGCTTCTAGAACATTTCATGCTCGGGCTACATTTATGCAAAAATCTGGTTCAATAGCTATACCAGCACGGCGATATTATCGATTTTATATTGAACATTGAAAGAATGCGATATTGGAGGATCATGAAGGATCAGCTTAACCTTCTCATGTTATTGAGTTAATGCGGCGAAATTTCCAGACCACGAATAGGTTTCAGGTTTCAGACTTACCGTTTTGAACATTTCATCCAGAGCTCCCTGCTTTTCGTATTCCTCTGTATATCCAATCACTGTTTTCATTTTTTCCACTTTCAAAACGGCATTACTTTTAGTTGAGTTATGAAGCCACTCGGAATTCATGATCAATTCGATGAACGCCTTTTTGATGGATTCCATCATTCTGGTCGCAGCTATCATGTTTTCCTTTTTAAAATGATTCCTCACGAACACACGAAGAGACGCTCGTGGAAGTAATGTCGTCACTACCTTATATAGAAAGTTGTGAAATAAAAGGAATCAATAATGTCTAACCTCTAAGCAGTACTCCGTTTCCGTGAGGTACTTCGGATTGAACGCATAATAGAAATAGGAGTACTCAATATACTTTAGAATTACATAGTTGGCCAGCACCCGTGGTGGTGTGCTCGAGATGACGCTGGAGATCTAAAAATTTTTAGATTAAAGTACGTACAATGAAGTACATATTTTGAGTAAACTAACGTTCTTTTCCGGATGGAAAAATGATTGAAATCGCGCAGACGAAATTCGCTCCTTCAAGCTTGTCCAATTACCCGTTTGCGGATTCATGAAACTACGGATAATTCGTTCAAAGTTTACATTCGGAACCGCTTTGTTCAATTCGGATAATGAAGCTGGTTCAGGGTCACGATCAATAACGAACTGAAAATGTGGTAGTTACAAAAATGTGGAGGGGCACTCGCGTTTCGCCTATTTCGGCGATTTTTAACAATTTTTTCGTGAAAAAATTGAAAAAATTGAAAAGCAGCATGTAACAGTTGGCTGTAATATTTTTAAAAAGTGAGATATCGGACAAAAGGAATTTTTTTGAATTATTTTCGTCAGATATAATGTTAGTTCCGCAACTTTGCACTAAATTTTCGATAATCGGCCTAATTTTTTATCCAAAATCTAAAAAATCAATTTTTCAACTCAACTTTTAAGCATTTTTTTAATTCTATAAATTAAAATTTCACTTTTGTGTATTTTCAGAGTCTTCACGAGGAGTGCCAAACGCGCAATATTCTAAATCCCACAACTCACATCACTCGCGTTTTGCCTATTTCGGCGATTTTTCAAGCACATCAGCTATTTTAACAATTTTTTCGTGAAAAAATAGAAAAATTAGAAAAGCAGCACGTAACAGTTGGCTGTAATATTTTTAAAAAGTGAGATATCGGACAAAAGGAATTTTTTGAATTATTTTCGTCACGTATAATTAACATTAACCGCAACTTTGCATTAAAATTTCGATGATCGGCCTAATTTTTTTAATCAAAAATCTAAAAAAATCAATTTTTCAACTCCACTTTTAATATTGTTTTTATTTTCTAATTAAAATTTCACTTTTGTGTATTTTCAGAGTCTTCACGAGGAGTACCGAACGCGCAATATTCTAAAATCCACAACTCACATCATTCAAGCGATCAATAACGAACTGAAAATGCGAGAGGCTGTAAAAAAATAGCACTTGCGTTTCGCCTATTTCGGCGATTTTTTAAGAAAATTGCTTGCATTTTTAACTATTTTTAAATGGAAAAAATAGAAAAGCAGCGCGTAACAGTTGGCTGTAACCTTTTTAAAAAATGAAATGTCGGACAAAAAGGAATTTTTTGAATTATTTTCGTCAGGTATAATGTTTGCACTCAATTTTCTTTAATCGGCCTAATTTTTTATCAAAAATCTAAAAAATCAATTTTTCAACTCCACTTTAAAAATGATTTTAATTCTCTAAATTAAAAATTCACTTTTGCATATTTTCAGAGTCTTCACGAGGAGTACCGAACGCGCAATATTCTAAAACCCACAACTCACATCATTCAAGCGTTCTTCAAGTTTGATGCACTCTCGAATATCCGTACTCAGGTTTGCTTTGAAGTCTTTAATACCATTTACCCGTAAAATGGCGTGCGTAATCTGAAACCAACATTTGGTTTCAGATCTTTAGCTATTTCCTCCAACCTTCACCAAATAATCCGAATCGATACTAAATCTTTCCATGGCTGGTCGTATTATAAGTTGCTTAGGAGACCCGTTTATTGGATATTCTATTATTCCAGTTTCGAAAAATCCAAATTGCAACATGTGGAGTTCGGCCATGTTTGAAAGCATATCTTTAAAATTAATTGAATAAGAGATTTCGATTGCAATTTGTCAAAATTTATTTACCATTTAAGTCAAATTCTGTTGCATTCCACTTTTCATCTGCAATTGGCCATTTCCCAATTTTCTGAATATTTTGAAACACTTCTTTCTGTATACTTTCTACCTTTAAATGAGATCTCTGAAAAAAAAATTTTTTAATGGAAATTGCTAAATGAAAATAAATTCTACATCCTCGGTGTGTCTCTCGATGCATTTTCGATACAGCAGCTTAAGAGCTTTCTCAGAGTTTGTGTTTGATGACTGGTTTTTGAGCACAAATTCTGAAATTCTCAAATTCACAAACTCTATTATCTATTTCAGTTAAACAATGATAGTCAACCAACTCACGCCGTATCAACTTCATCACAAGATTATCCTTCTCATTGACTCTTGTTCCTTCATTCACTGTGTGCTCTGGGTATTTTCCACATGAAAACTCATAAAAATCTTCGCATGGATCGACACTGGTGTTCTGCCAGTTGAGCTGGAAAAAGGTTTTCCACACTGTGTCAAAGAGCAAGCAATGTTTTACCAATGAACTCGACAACGTGATGCATTCCGGTGTTGTGCAAGTATTCTCCCGTCTTGCAGCTCCGAAAATTCGATGCGTTGAATCGATTTTCCATAGCACAACTAAGGCGAGAATGAAGATCACAACGATAACGAGAAAAATGATAATTAAGATCAATGGATTACAGAAAATTGATGAGGTATCATTGGGGCTATCCTTGTCGTCAGTTTCATCGAATTCCGGTGTTCGAGGAGAATTTAAAAGAAGCGAATTTTCAGTATCTTTTTTACTGAAATTGTTGGAATACATCGATTTTATTTAGAAGGTAACTTACTTCATAAAACCACCTGCTTGTAAATGTTCAACAAAAAAACATTGAAATAATCAATATATTTTCTAAAATTTTAAATTCTTGATAATTTAAAATCGATAAGGAAACGTGTGAAATTGAGAAGAGAAACAGAAAACAGAAAATTCTAGATTATTTGAAATTTGACTAGAAGTATTTGAACTCATAATCTCCACACAAAGATACGCCACCCTCCAATATTTCGAAAAAACGCAAAATTATTTCTAAAAATAAAAACGGAAAAATTTTATTTTAAACAATTTTTGTTTTCGCCCCTCCCCTTTATTTTTAAGCATTTTTCACTTAAAATTTTTACTTTAAAACTGAAAAATTTGTTATTTTACGGGCGGAATTCCGCATTCCGGATTCCGCCGTTGTTTTCATTCCGTCTTCCGGATTCCAGATTCCGTGAAAAAATATTTTTTTTCCGTTTTCCGCATTCCGGATTCCGCGATATGGCGTTTTTATTCCGTTTTAATTCTTTATTTTCAATTGTTGTGAAAAAGTATACTTTTTTGAACTCCCGCAAAAATTTTTGCGAACAGAGCGCATTTACATCATAAATATTCTCTCATTAATGGTTAAAATTCCGTTTTCCGCATTCCGCTTTCCGGATTCCGCCGTTTTTTTTTTCATTACGTCTTCCAGATTCCAGATTCCGTAAGAAGCTCCTCTGGCTTTGGTGACAGCATGAAGACGACGTAGATAGGATTCCACTAGCGCGCGCACCACGTCAAACCAATGAGAAGCTGTTCACTGTCGACGCGGAATTGAACTTCCAAAATCATTGAATTTGGAACCTTGAAGCACCTATTGCGATTCTCATTAAGGGTTCCACGAAAGAAGAAAACAGAAAGTCGTCTTTCGTCTCGTCTTTGTTCGTTTTCCAGTTCGTCTTGCATTTGTCTTACGCAATAAAAAAGTTGTGCGCTGTGTACACAATGTCTATCTCTGCGTCAGACGAATTCAAGACGAGACAAGACAGTCTTACAACAACTAGATTCTAGAGAATCATCTTGCTCTATTCCGACTGCTCCATACAACGGACTATGCGGGGCTCTTGAGCAAGGCAGAGTTCTGGGCTCATAGAGCAACCCTCAATCAGGACTGCTGCAGAGCCTGCATAGGAGGAAATGGAGCAATTTGCCCATGGACTACGGTAATGGTTACATTTCTATTATACCAGAGTAGGGCGGAATTGGATTTTGGGAACTCGGAATCCGGAAAACGGAACAATTTTTTTTACGGAATCTGGAATCCGGAAGACGGAATGAAAAAAACGGCGGAATCCGGAATTCCGCCCTTCTCTGCAGAGTAGGGCGGAATTGGATTTTGGGAACTCAGAATCCGGAAAACAGAAAAAAAAACGGCGGAATCAGGAATTCCGCCCTTCTCTGATTTCTACAGTTTTCGTTGATTAATCCCGGAGTTATACCGGTGTTAAAGCATCCGGTTAATAGTTGACCGGAAATCTCGTTGCGGAGGACCCGGTCTGGCCAAAAAGGACCTTCCAAAAAGGCAGCCGCCTCTTTGCATTGATCCTTGAAGCTGAGACTATGGAACCTTTAGCTTTCTGACATGAGTGCGCCAGAGAAGGGCGGAATTCCGGATTCCGCCGTTTTTTCATTCCGTCTTCCGGATTCCAGATTCCGTGAAAAAAATGTTTTTTTCCGGATTCCGAGTTCCCAAAATCCAATTCCGCCCTACTCTGCAGAGAAAGGCGGAATTCTGCATTCCGGATTCCGCCGTTTTTTTCATTCCGTCTTCCGGATTCCAGAATCCGTGAAAAATGAATTTTCCGTTTTCCGGATTCCGAGTTCCCAAAATCCAATTCCGCCCTACTCTGGAGTGCGCTGCTTCTAGTACAGTATGCTCCAGATTTCCTTCTTCACGAATCATGCAATGAGTAACACGATGCCTACTGCCCCCCCCCTTCCTTCCTCCCCTCTCAGTCCAATACCGCAACTATGTTATCCCAGGAGCAAATGATTGGTTGCGCAATCGACAGTCTACCCCTGCTACCCACACCTAGACACGGTTAGAGACAGTGGACGGACAGCGAGTCGTCAGAATTCACCAAATGCTTATTGCGAATGATTATACGCTAAGGAGAGTGTGCCGACGGAACAAGAAAGTTGCCCAACCGGCAGAAGACGGACTTCCAGTCTGCTCTCTATACCAGCTGGCAGGACGGACGGTCCTTTCTCATTGCCTCTTCTCTATTAATCTGTAAGTATCTTTTTCTTTTGGTAAAGTCTATTATCACCGTAAAAAAGTTCCGACATTTTTTCGAGCCCGCAAAAATCGGGATTTGAATTTAGAGGCTCCGCCCATTTTATCATCAGAGCGCATTTGCTATGCGCGATATATTTTTATCAGAAGAAACGAAAAAATTCAAATCCCTCTAAATTCAAATCCCGATTTTCGCGGGCTCGAAAAAATGTCGGAACTTTTTTACGGCGATAATAGAAAAGAGAGACTAAATTTGGAATTTTGAATTTCAAATTTCACATTGAATTCAACTTGCAAAAGCTGAAAATTAGCTTCTTTTTTTTAAGAATTAACAGTTTTTCAGCACCTTGATTTTGGCCTTATGAGCTTGGAGGTGCTCCTACTCGGAGCTCTTTCCGAGCTCGCCTTGCTCAGCTGTCAGATGAAGCGAAGCTTACGGGTACTTCGTATTCGTGTCTGAAGCATTCTAGTTATAGTTTGCTTCAATTTCGAATCTCCTGTCCCACGTCTCTTGTTTACCATTCTCTCTACCTTCACCCCCCCCCCGCACAAAAAATTGCATAAACGCAACAGGCAACAGGACAGGCGAAAGGGACGTTCGGATGGCTCTGTGTCTGCGTGTCCGCGCGATCCGAACTCCTTCGTCTATCTCCCTCTTCAGGGGCGCGAAGTGACACCAGACGTTCTGTTAGTTTTAGCGGCCCCGTCGCTTTTATTGATCTGATGATTACCTTGATCAGAAGGGGGGGGGGAGGACGGCCGAGTGTGGCTTGAGTTATTTTGATCTGAAATTCCAACACACTTTTTTCGCGACGAACTCACGAGGGAAGATTGTAAACTCAGCATGGAACTTCCATACCAGACCTATTATCCATATGCGAGGACGTGAGCCTTCGTTTAAAGGCGCAACGAATTAACTGTCGCTATTTAACGCGCTATCCCCAAACGAGACCCAAACAGTTAATTCGTTGCGCCTTTAAACGAAGTCTCACATCCTCGCGGATGGAGAATCGATAGATTAGAATTAGAATTCGCCAAACGCTTCAGCGAAGCGACTTATTTCGATCTGAAATTCCAGCACTAACCACTGTGGTTAACCGCCTTTAGTTCCTCCGTGATATCACGTCCAATTTTTAGTGAGTTGAACAGTGGCGAGTTCGTAGAGTGCAGAGTAGGACGGAATTGGATTTTGGGAACTCGGAATCCGGAAAACGGAAACTTTTTTTTCACGGAATCTGGAATCCGGAAAGCGGAATGCGGAAAACGGAATTTTAACCATTAATGAGGGAATCAAATGATGTAAATGCGCTCTGTTCGCAAAAATTTTTGCGGGAGTTCAAAAAAGTATACTTTTCACAACAATAGGAAGTTTCAGTTTAATCTGCTTCGTTCTTCTAGTTACCCGGACGAAGAAGCAGCGCACTCCAGAGTAGGGCGGAATTGGATTTTGGGAACTCGGAATCCGGAAAACGGAAAATACATTTTTCACGGAATCTGGAATCCGGAGGACGGAATGAAAAAAAAACGGCGGAATCCGGAATTCCAGGAGAAATTTCCTTGAAAAACACTGTCCAGAGCTGCCATTTTTTTCCAGATTTTCCGGAAACTGTCGCAACGAGTGTTACCGTAGTTTGCCTCTTCCCTTCGAGACCGCCGACCGTCGCAACGCGATTTTTTCAAGTTTTTAAACTTTTTTTCGCTATATTCAGCTGTTTTTTCTAACGGAGAAATTGTTGAAGATCTCGAAAAAAGAGGCAAACTACGGTAGCACTCATTGCGACAGTTTCCGGAAAATCTGGAAAAAATGGCAGCGTTTTTCTAGGAATTTTCTCCTGGAAATCAAAGAAAGGCGGAATTCCGCATTCCGCCGTTTTTTTCATTCCGTCTTCCGGATTCCAGAATCGGTGAAAATTTTTTTCCGTTTTCCGGATTCCGAGCTTCCAAAATCCAATTCCGCCCTGCTCTGCAGAGAAGGGCGGAATTCCTTATTCCGCATTCCGGATTCCGCCGTTTTTTCATTCCGTCTTCCGGATTCCAGATTCCGTGAAAAAAATTTTTTTTCCGTTTTCCGGATTCCGGAAACTCCATGCTGACTTTACAATCTTCAGTTGACCAGAAATTCTTCAGAAATCGCAGCTTTCAAGGTAAGAAAGTCAGCATTCGATTATTCTCCGCACTTTTACATTATCGAAAATCTTTTTTTTTCAATTTAGAAATCACTTACTCTCTACACAATTTTAAGCAATCCTATGAGTGAACAGTGGTCATCGGAGCCGAAAAACAGATCGCTGGTGAGACTTTTCTAGTTTTGTTTTACCATTATCATTCCAGCTTGCCGAACTTCTCACGGAGGGCAAGCAAAGTCAGAGCTCATCCGATGATCAGCTTGCCGAAAGACGCGAGGTGAAGATCATCAAATTCCGAAAAGCTTCCATCGCACATTCTGTAAAACGGCTTCGAAGGGTAAGGTGGAGCTGTAAAACATCGTGTTAAAAATTAGGCCAATATTCAATGGCTACCTTTTGAATTTTTTGAATTTTTTGAAAATTTTGAAAATTAAATTAAATTTTGCTCATTTTCTGAATAGTTTTCGACTTTTAGATCATTTTTGCGTAGAAATCGTATTTACTAAATCAATTGCTACAAACTAGGTAGCCATTGAAACTAGGGAGTCACTGAAACTAGGAAGTCATTGAAACTAGGTAGTCATTGAAACTAGGGAGTCATTGAAACTAGGGAGTCATTGAAACTAGGTAGCCATTGAAACTAGGGAGTCATTGTAACTAGGGAGTCATTGAAACTAGGGAGTCATTGAAACTAGGTAGCCATTGAAACTAGGAAGTCATTGAAAATAGGGAGTCATTGAAACTAGGGAGTCATTGAAACTAGGTAGCCATTGAAACTAGGGAGTCATTGAAACTAGGTAGCCATTGAAACTAGGGAGTCATTGAAACTAGGTAGTCATTGAAACTAGGGAGTCATTGTAACTAGGGAGTCATTGAAACTAGGGAGTCATTGAATATTGGTCTAAAAATTACGATGAGCACGATGATAATTCCAGAGCTGTTCCTCAAGATCAAAGACCAGCTGCACTCTGCCTGCTCGCCGTGTGCTCGTCCATCGCACTGTGAAGATAACGGTGCATTCTTTTTTTTTCAGGATAAATTCAGACATCTGAAAACTCAAAAAAAATGCACTAGCAGTAGAGCGCGAATGCATATTGTGGCTAGCTTTAAACTCCACGAATTCCATCAAATGAGCACATAATTAAGCAGAAACTTAGGTATTATTGAAATTATTATTTAAAAAAACTCAAAAAAAATAGTTTTTGAATTTCCCGAATTTTTAAAGCAATTTTTACAACAATTTTATTGGCAGACAACAAAAATCCGCGCAAAAAATGACTAAAAAAAGAGAAAAAAAGCAAATGATTAGAATTGAAGAATTACGGTATTTTAAAGGCGCATGCCAAAATGTTTGCTCTGCGTCTCGAATGGATTAATTTTACATTTAATTTTAAAATTTGAAATTTATTGCATGAAACTAGTGTGTCGTTTCGAAAGCATTTCGAGAAATTTTTCCGAAACATTTCTCGAAAATTTTCCGAAAAATCGACGAGAAAAATTTCTCGAGAAATTTCCGAAGAATTTTTCGATAAATTCTCGAAAATTCTCGAAAAAAACATTTCGATAAAAAATAATAATAAAGTAGTTCGAACGACACTCCAAAATAACGCAAAGCGCGTTGTTTATCGTATTTCCATTCAAATAATTTTTCGCGAGTCTCGAAAAATTCTCGAGAAATCAAAGAGAAAAATTTCTCGAAAATTTTTCGGATATTTTTTGAAATACGCATTTTTCGAAACGACACACTGCATAAAACCCTGCAATAAATCATCAAGTTTTTGACGAAATAATTTGAAAAAAAATGCTTTAATTTTCAGCCAACCGTTGGCAATATAATTCTGCCACCAAACGCCTCATTCGATTACACGAAATGGACGGTGAGTTGACTCAAAATTTGCTGTATTTTACAGCCGCTTACTCTAAAAGTTTCCCAATGAAAACTATTACATTTACTGATTTTTATTATTAAAAAACTGAAAATTTTAATTTTAATTTAATAATTTAATAATAATAATTTAAAAAAATAATTTAACATTAATGGGGTTATTCATGAAAACCAAAAAAAGCATTTTAATGCAAAAAATGCCTTTTTTTGCATTAAAATGCTATCGTGAATAACATTAAAGTGGCATTTTTTGTATTAAAATGCTTTTCGTGCTTTTCATGAATAACCCCATAAATAATTTAATAATTTAGAAAAGAAAAACAATTTAATATAAAATAATTTAAAAAATAATAATTTATTAAATAATAATTATTATTTATTTAATTATTTAATAAATAATAATTTAATAATATTTTAATAAATTATGTTTCCAGAATGACCAAGTCATCTGTTTCTTGGAGAGATTTGTCGTAGGACGAGAATCCATCAACGCCGTCGTCGACTACAACGTAACCGGTCGGAATCTCTTTTACTGTTTCCTGGATGATGAGACGAGCGAAGAGTGGAGACGTGAAGCGGGGCTTACTATCCCGTGCACTTTCAGAATCAAAATGGTTTTGGGCAATATTCACAATATTTTTTATGGGCTCTATTAGCTCCTCGATAATCCGCTTCTTTCAAAGTTCCCGAAGCCTTTTTTCACCGTTGCCATCGCAGTTTGTTCTCAATGCTCCGTCCGATACCTCTATATGTAACATTCCGGAATATCTGAAATTCCCCGTACCCCATTCCGATTCCGATTCGCTTCAGCTATTCATTTTGCTCTGTTCATGCTCATCCCGAATAGTGTGTCGTGTCGATGTAAAAATCGATCAATTTTGACTCGATTTGTTGAACGGGCAAATCGATTTGAATCGATTCGATAAAATCGAATCATCAAAACTAGTGCAAATGCGCTCTACCGATCAATGCCTTGGGCGGCGGTTTAAAATCGTATTTTCCTTTGAAAAATGCAATTTACTAAAAAACAGTTTAAAAATACGATGTTAAACCGCCGCCGAAGGCAGTGATCGGTAGAGCGCATTTGCACTATTTTTGTTGATTCGATTTTTATTCAATCGCGATTCGAATCATGTTGAATCGATTGAATCGATTCAAAAATTGTCGATTTAATTCGATTCAATCGATCAATTCCAAAATCGACACGACACACTAATCCCGAATTGCTCTCGATTGCAATTTATGAGCTGTTTTTTTTGCATTTTTTGCTGAAAAATTCACTGAAATTCTTCAATATTTTCTGCATGTTTTTCTTATTATAAAATGAAGAATATCCAGCGATAAAGAAATATTCTATTCTAAAAATGGTTGTCCTCCGGACTTTCAGATTATTTTTTTTCTAATCTTTAATTTTTTTTGTTTTTCAAAAAAAAAGAGCAAAAGAGAGCCCAAAAACGTCGCAAATTGTGGAAATTTTGCACCTTTTTTTTACAGATTTATTCATTTTCAGCGTCTTCAAATAGTTAGAGCTAAAAAAAATAGATCTTTAATATTTTCTGCGAAATTCTTTTCTGTAATAGCGCAATACTAAAGTTGGGGGGGGGGGTGAGTCCAATGGTTTTTCGACTTTTTGGATTATTTCTGTTTCTGAAAATGTTATTAGACATACTCCAGTAATACTAGCAATTTTTACAAAATTTTTATTGGCAGACAACGCAGAAAAAATGACTAAAAAAGGAGAAAACAAGCAAATGATTAGAATTGAAGAATTACGGTATTTTAAAGGCGCATGCCAAAATGTTTGCTCTGCGTCTCAAATGGATTAATTTTATTTTACATTTCCAATATTAATTTCGCTTCATCATGATATTTAAAATACCATAGCGCCAGTGTGTCGTTTCGAAAGCATTTCGAGAAAGTTTTCCAAAAAATTCTCGAAAAATTCCTGAAAAATTCTCGAGAAATTCGAGAAATTTCGATAAAAAATAATAAACTAGTTCGAACGACACTCCGAAATAACGCAGAGCGCGTTGTTTATCGTATTTTCATTCAAATCATTTTTCGAAACGACCCACTGCATAGCGCTACCATTATCCTTTTATTGTCATTTATCCAATAAACTTAAAAAAAACAGCAAAATCAAAAAAATTCCAAGGAGGCAGAACCGAATCAACAACCCCCTGACTCCCATCCCTCCCTCTTATCCATTCGACTACCGCTTCTTGGAAATCTCGACATGTGTATAGGATGCATATAGGAAAGATGAGGGATTGAAGGGGGCGAGGGCGCAGAAGGGGTGCGGTGTTCAGGATTTTCAGATCGAATCGCGGTTTTCGCTGCACGGGTAAGCGCCACGCGTGAAAACAGTAATAGCAAACAATTGTACAAAAATAATAAAAAAATAAACCTCCAAAAATGACTAAAAACCATTGGACCCCTCCCCCGCCCAACTTTGCTAAGATTTTGGTCAATTTTGGAGAAAAAAAATGAATTTTCGGGCATCATTAAAACAGTTTTTTAGTCCAAAATTCGCGATAATTGGTAAATAAAACCCGCTCGCATTTCGACAGAATCAGATTTTTTATTGCTGAAATTGTCAAGCCGTTGGCTATTTTCAGTCACTTTTATTTAATCTGAAATTGAAATTGAAATTCAGTTTATTTTGCAAATCGAACTCGAATTTTTAGCGCAAGCAAACCGATAAGTCGATAAATGAAAAACGAGAAAAAGAGAATGATGGCGTTGACGTAAAGCGGAGTATCAATGCCACGACGATTCAGAATTCCTTCTCCGTTAACTGCCGGACAGTATAATTTCGAAGAGTTGGAGCTCGCAAGTGGATTAGCTGGTGAGCACCCCGGAATTTCCGTTATCTGATTCCATTGATTTGCTTCGAGAGCTTCGAATCCGTGTTTGAACCAAGAGATATAAGAGAATGGGCGGAAGTAGGACGGTATGTTGTTGGCGTTGATGTAGAATCCTAAAGTTTAAAAAATTGCTTTTTTCAGCAATCCGCAATCGGAATACCGCCAAAGACGAGCATCGGAAGGACGAACATCGGCATAAACGTCACAACGAGTCCCTCATCTCCAAAGGTGCACGCTCCGACGTACGCTGAAAAACGCTTTCAGTCCTTTTTTCCTTTTTGACATTCCTGTCGAGCTAGCTAACCGATGGACACAGCAACCCACGTGAGCATGATACAGACGCATACAAAGATGAAGAACGATGAGATGGGAGTGGCGACGAGCCCAGCCATCCAGTAAACGGTAGCTGCATAAATGGTTGGAAGAATCGTGTATTGCGGTAGTTCCGCAAGACTTTTCGAGAGGAAATACGCTTCCACAGAGTACATATTCG
Source organism: Caenorhabditis inopinata (assembly GCA_003052745.1). NCBI lineage: Eukaryota > Metazoa > Nematoda > Chromadorea > Rhabditida > Rhabditidae > Caenorhabditis > Caenorhabditis inopinata. The sequence goes on along the minus strand of AP018152.1, from coordinate 2,763,446 downwards.
ACTTGTGCTCTCTGACGAACACTGGGAGCTCCGAGGTGATGACCTGAAAAATCAGAAAATTCGAATTTCCCGCGCTATCTTATCTGGGAGGGTCCAATGGTTTTTTTTTGTTTCTGAAAATGTTTTTACAACAATTTTATTTCAGACAACAAAAATCCGCGCAAAAAATGACTAAAAAACGAGAAAAAACGCAAATAATTAGAATTGAAGAATTACGGTATTTTAAAGGCGCATGGCAAAATGCTTTCTCTGCGTCTCGAATGGATTAATTTTATTTTACATTTCCAATATTAATTTCGCTTCATCATAGTGTGTCGTGTGTCGATTTTGGAATTGATCGATTGAATCGAATTGGATCGACAATTTCTGAATCGATTCAACAATTCAACTTTTCAATTCAGATTCTGTCGATTCAATCGATTCGATTCGATTCGATTTTATACTTTAATTGAACCGTATCAATTCGATTTTTCCGTGTTGATCGAGCAAGAATAATGTAAATGCGCTCTACCGAACAATGCCTTTGGCGGCGGCTTAAAATCGTACAATCTGAATGAAAGCGATAAAGATTACGATTTCAAACCGCCGCCAAATGCATTGATCGGTAGAGCGCATTTGCACTAGTTTTGTTGATTCGATTTTTTATCGAAGCGATTCGATTCAAATCGATTTTCCCCAATCAAAGTTTATCGATTGTTGAATCGACACGACACACTACTTCATCATGATATTTAAAATGCCGTAGCGCTACCCTTATTCAAATTTAATTTATCCTTTTTTGTCATGTAAACTTGTAAACTTTTGTAAACTTAAAAAAAAGAGCAAAATCAAAAAAGCAAAAAAATTCCTGGTAGGCGGAACCGAACCAACAACCCCTGACTCCCATCCCTCCCTCTTCACCACTCTACCACCCCTGCTTGAGGATTTCAACTTGGAGAATGCATATAAGAAAGATGGGGAATGAAGGGGGCGAGTAAAGGGCGCGGTGCTCAGGTTTTTTAAAAAAACCTGAAAAAAAAATAAAATTAATCCATTCGAGACGCAAAGCACACATTTTGGCATGCGCCTTTAAAATACCGTAATTCTTCAATTTTAATTATTTGCATTTTTTCTCCTTTTTTAGTCATTTTTTGCGCGTATTTTTGTTGTCTGCCAATAAAATTGTTGTAAAAACATTTTCAGAAACAAAAATAATCCAAAAATGACTAAAAACCATTGGACCCCTCCCCCCCCCCCCAACTAAGATAGCTTCTGCCCCTGGACGCATTTACATTGACCGATGGGAAATAAAAGAGAAACGTCATGTCGCGAGCACAATTGTACATGACGCCTTCCAAATTCTGAATTGTCGGACCACTCAATTCGGTACGCCAGTTGACAACTCCAACGAGGATAGCGGTTGCCTGAAATGTGCTTTTCTCTGTGCTCTGTGCTCTGTGCTCACCACAATCTGAGCAAAACGAACGCGGAGCAGAAGTGGATCGCGAAATGTGGTGCGAAGAGATCTTCTGAGCAGAATGACGAATTGAGTGGTAAATGGAGCATTATAGTTATATCTGAAAATACAAAAATCGCAATAAAGAGTGAGGGAGAGCCGTGCTTCACGTTTCGTCATCATCGTCATCCTCTCCGTATCCTCCAAATTTGTCGATCGCTTTTCTGGTGTTTTTAAGCATTTCTGTGCCAATTTCGCTGCTTTGATAGCGACTAATCAGATACTGAAATCAAGAAAAAAGCAGAAGCTTGACCTGCCTTTTGGAGCAACGCCTACCTCGATTCTTCGAATGTCTTCTAGCTCAGTTTCCGGGCTAATTGAGATCTCTGACATTACAAAATCCGCTGGATTATAGCTCTCTGGAACTCGAAAGTCCGCTCCGAGACTATCGAAAAATGGGCACAGCTTTGCGACAGCTCCGTGATAGACGATCTTCCCCGTCGCCATGAAACACACCTTATGGAACATTCTGAATACGGTGCTTGACGGCTGATGGAGCACCACAATGATCGTCTTCCCTTTGGCGGCCAGGTCAAGAAGAGCACGCACGACTTCGGAGGCCATGAAGGCGTCGAGTCCAGAAGTGGGCTCATCACAAAAGAGGACTTGAGGGTCCGTGAGGATCTGAAGAAAACTTGAAGATCATTGATGCAAAAACACCGTTTATCTTATCACCTCACATGCAAACGCCAACCGCTTCTTCTCGCCCACCGAGATGCCCTTTAATCGATTCGGAATTCCTGAATTTCTCACTGATCGTGATCCTACACCTGGAGGAGAAGCCTACCGATCAACGTGTTCTGGCAATCCGTCAAATTCATGTCCTTCAAGACGCACTCCACTCTTTCCATTTTTTGCTCTGCTGTGCAGTCCTTCATTCTCAGCCACGCCTGCAACATTTTCAGTCATCAGCGCTATCTTAGTGGGGGGGGGGGAAGAGTTCAATGGTTTTTCGATCTCGCGATTTCGGCCCATAAATCGTATTTAAAAAGCCTTAAACGTGAAAAAAAAATTCAAAATTAGAAAAGAGCACTGAGGCGGAACCGAACTCGCACATTCAAACTGAAATTCCCCCCTCTTCGCCACTCGACCACCGCTGCTTGATGGTTTCTACGTGTAGAATGCATATAAGAAAGATAGGGGAATGAAGGGAGCGAGAGCGCAAAAGGGCGCGCTGCTCAAGATTTTCAGATCGAATCGTGGTTTTTGGCTCCGTTTCTGATTCTTCTGATCTTCTATGCTCCTATTATACTTCCCAAATTTCGTCGAACTACAAATACAGATGTTACAGTGTATATGTGCTCATCGCATTCTGGATTACTGTAAAACTCCACCCCCCCCCTTATATGTTTCATCTGAATACATTCTGACCAACGGCTTCTGATTTAAGTTGCGCAGGATTCACTGAATAAATTTAGAAAAAATGCTGAAAATTCTCCAGCTACCAACCAGAATCGCAGGAGAATTACATGATCCTCCTTCCCCCCCCCTAGCATGCCGAGAGCTGAAAACATCTCTACAGAAGTCATTGAAATCAAAAAATTGTACAAAAAATTAGAAAAACCTCCAAAAATGACTAAAAACCATTGGACTTCCCCTCCCACCCACCCCCCCCCCCGAAACTCTCCAAAAAAGTTACCGTATTGATCAGCTGCTCTCTGACAGTCAAAGTTCCGCAGAACAAATCAACCTGCTGAACGTAGGCGCATATTTGACGCATTTTCTGCTTGGAGACCTTCTTCCCATTCACCCGAACACTGCCGTAGAACTGAAATTGCTCAGATGACAATCTTAAATTCCGAATAGCGAGACCTCAACTCCAGTGGTATCCAGATGCGCCAGAATATTCATCAGAGTGGTTTTTCCGGCTCCAGACCCGCCCATTAGAGCGAGAACCTCTCCTGGATCGGCGACTCCGCTCACTGAAAAAAGCTTCCATCGGAATAGCATTCCAGCCTTAAAGAAGAGCCCTTTGAGCTCTCAAACCCCGAGGTTTTACCATTCCGAATCACTTCTTTTCGACCTCCACTAGCTTGAGGTACAGTCGCCACAATTCCATTCCACGCAATAAACTTTTTATCATTTTTCTCATTGTCCTCTAGACCTTTGTCAATTGTGATCTGAAATTGGGTTCGCCAACATTTTCAGAAAAATTTCAGAGATACCTTTGTATTTGAAGTTTTCTTTTTGATCAATTTCGACTTTTCCGAAGAATTTTTCATTTTGTGTTAGCAGAATCAAATAATCGAAATCAATATATTAAAATAATAATCGATTTCATCAATCAATCAATCAAGTGTTTAACACGTTTTAAAATACACGTGAAGCATATCTGATAGCGTTAAAAATGGCCAAATTTGAACTAAAATTGGTTAACTTTGCTCAAAAAATGACAAAATTTAGAGCAAATTTGGCTTACATTGCTCAAAAAATGGCCAAACTTCGACCAAATTTGGTTCACTTTGCTCAAAAAATGACAAAATTTAGAGCAAATTTGGCTTACATTGCTCAAAAAATGGCCAAACTTCGACCAAATTTGGTTCACTTTGCTCAAAAAATGACAAAATTTAGAGCAAATTTGGCCTACATTGCTCAAAAAATGGCCAAACTTCGACCAAATTTGATTCACTTTGCTCAAAAAATGACAAAATTTAGAGAAAATTTGGCTTACATTGCTCAAAAAATGGCCAAACTTCGACCAAATTTGATTCACTCTGCTCAAAAAATGGCAAAATTTAGAGCAAATTTGGCTTACATTGCTCAAAAAATGGCCAAACTTCGACCAAATTTGGTTCACTTTGCTCAAAAAAATGGCCAAACTTCGACCAAATTTGGTTCACTTTGCTCAAAAAAATGGCCAAACTTCGGCCAAATTTGGTTCACTTTGCTCAAAAAATGACCAAATTTGAACGAAATTTGGTTCACTCTTGTTTTCTTCGTTTTGAATTTTTTTTCTTGTTTTCTTCGTTTTGAATTTCTCTTATTTTATAATTTTAACAAACACCGCTTAATGTTCTTTCATGAAACACTTACTAAAGTATTTCGCCAATCAATAATATCTCCGAAATCATTGAGTTGCTTTTCGGGTACTTTCAGCTGCTTTTCGGATACTCTGAAAATAATAATTAGAAGTGAAGATCACTGCATTGCTCGAGTATTTCCCGAAATTTTAATTGTAACGGGATCCAATCGATAAAATTATAACTTTATCACTGATAGATCCACAATCAATTTGTTGGATAATATTGGCCTATATAAAATTGTGTATTTCTCGATATATTTGTTATAAATTGGGAGATTATTTTATTTTTAAAAATAAATTATTTCTGTTGTCGATTAACTACAACTTTACGGCCTTATAACACCGGACTTACCGACTTTCTCTGCAAAGGGCGTTTGAATATGTATTTATGTGAGTAAGATGAGCAGGACCGCGTTACGACACGCGCCGCGCCCTACGGGTATGGAGTCAGCGACGCGCCCTTTCAAATTTTGGGACGACACCCCCCCCCCCATTTTTTCCAGTTTTTCTTTTAAAATTTTAATTAATTTTTCCTATCGTTTTACTAATATCCCGCGCTATTTTTCGGAAAGAGTTTCTCGATTCCGTTTTTGCAAATTCTATAGTGTTTATTGATTAATTAATTTTAAAATTAAATGGAAATACCTGTTGATTTTTTGATTGGGCGCTATCTTAGTTGGAGGAGAATTTTTTTTTCTGAAAATGTTATTAGACATACTCGAATAACACTAGCAATTTTTAGAACTATTTTAGTCGCTAAGGTAGTTGGGGGGGGGGTCAATGGTTTTTAGTCATTGTTGGAGCTTTTTTCTTGATTTTTTTTCTGAAAATGTTTGTTGCTATTGTTAATATATTAGTAAGTTGTTTTTTTTTCATGCGTGACGCTTACTCTTGGCACGAAAACTACGATTCCACTTTTTTTTTGACGCGTGGCGCGCTTCAACGATGAGCAATTTTTGAAATTTTTTTTGGATTTTTTTTTCGCTTATTAGTTAATAATAACTTGGTTAATCAAATCAATATAGGACCGCAGCTGATGCACTTCTCGATTTGAAATAAGCCTAAGCCTAAGCCTAAGCCTAAGCCAAAATGTGGCCTCAAAGAAAATTAATGAGGTGACCATTACTTTGAGGCGCTGTGGCATTTCAAATATCATGATTGAGCGAAATTTTACGAGTTATGGGCCGGAATCGCCAAGAAATATCCAGTCACCTAGTCATTTTCTTTTTTGTGCGTATTTTTGTTGTCTGCCAATAAAATTTTTAAAAATTTCTAGTGTTATTCGAGTATATCTAATATCATTTTCAGAAGAAAAAGCTCCAAAAATGACTAAAAACCATTGACCGCCCCCCCCCCCCCAACTACCTTAGCGCCTCAAATTAAATGGAAATACCTGTTGATTTTTTGAATGGGCGCTATCTTAGTGGTGGGGGGGAGGGGATTTGTTTAGCCATTTTTGGAGCTTTTTTTTCTGAAAATGTTTATAGACATACTTGAAAAGCACTAGCAATTTTTAGAACAATTTTATTGGCAAACAACAAAAATAAGCACAAAAAAGAAAATGACTAGGTGACTGGATATTTCTTGGCGATTCCGGCCCATATCTCGTAAAATTTCGCTTCATCATGATATTTGAAAGAATGATTAACTGTCTGATGGTCGAAATCCAATTCTTGCGAAAAAAAACTTTGCTTTCAGTTTCGTAAGTACTCAGCCAAATTTTTGAGCATTTCACTAAGGCCAACATTTTTATTCGCTTTAAAAAATACTTTTTTTCAAAATTGCAATTAGTCTATCGCAAAATTAATTGATTTTGCTCATTTCTTGAGAACTTTTTTCCCATATAATTTGTATTTATTTCAGAAAATGTCTCCCCCACCATCTCTTTGTAATCTGCCAGATGTGGTGATGGTAAATATTCTCAAAAGAGTTGGACTCAGATCTGTGTAAGTTGATTTTATGTTTCAAGTCATTATCATTATAAGTGGTAAAAATTCGGTTATAAATTTCTCTCCATTTTTGACTAAAAGCTGGCCAAAAGTACCCGAGCAGACGTTTTCTGAATTTAACCATCTAATTTCCAGTCAAACTCTTCGAAAAGTTTGCCGTCATCTCCGAATGCGCATTGATGATATCAAACCTGAAGCAAATTTATTATTTGTTTATATTTTCGTAACAAATTGCAAAATTCACTTCAAATACTTTTCGGAAAAGTTTACTAGGAATGTAGAAGATATCATAGGAACATGGATAGATAAGATGGTATACGAGAAAACTGTGGAGAATGGGCGAAGCATAGTTAGATGCGATGATTCAGAGAAGATCGTGAACGGCGATTTTATGGAACTCGCATTACGAGATTTTCTGTTAATTTACAAATTTCAAAAGAAAAATATAAAGGATATATCATTCGTCAATGGAACTGGATGTTCCTGTCATTTCCTGCAATTTTTGAAAACTTTAAAGAGTTTTCTGGAATTTGAAAATCGACTTTTGAAAGTGGATCGTTTCCAAATTAATACGAATCATTAGAAATCAGTGGCCACAGCTTTATCGCTGATAGATCCACGATCAATTAATTTGATATCATTGTTCGAAATGAATGAAGACTTTCTGTCGATGAAATCCTGTGCAATAATAACGGAGATGGAGCATTGGAAAACCGCCAAACACTTCAAAACTAATTTCATAATCACTGGGGTCTCCGCCCACAATTTCCGTTATTTTTCTAGTATCGACGTGGCTTTTGCGTCAATGTTTACGGAGGAATTGTTAGATTTAAAAAAGGTTTGTTTTCCATCTTTGCACGAAGGTGGGGGCGAAGCAAGCAATGAATACAAGATGAGAAAACCAAAAAATGAAATTCTTCGTAGCCTAGAATTTGTAATGATGAAAAAACTAGTCCCCGAGGTTTTTCGGTGATTCTCCAAGTTTCCAAATTTCTAGACAATACCTTCTCTAATAGTCTCATCGAATTCTTCTTCCACTTGGATAATAATTGTTTTTCTTTCAGACTTTTGAGAATTCTACTGAAGCGAAAAATTTCACTATCTGGTATACGAACTTTGTGGACAGAGGGCAGTTTTTGGACAAAATGGGACCACCCGTAACGTTGGATGACAAATTCCAGTGGTATTTCCGAATGTCGACCACTGACGATAATGTATTGTCGATTCAACTGCCACCATTTCAATTAATCCAATTCAATCGAGTACCGGTGGCCAATGTTCCAGAGCATGCTGTGATTCAAAACTAATGTAACTACTGGTGGGTGCTAAAACTATAATTGCCAGTGATATACATTTGTCTTCTTGAGGACATTCACATCAATCATCTTTTATTTAATTCACCGTATTCACGCCAGACACAGTAAAATTTGGTGAGCACTGCCTTCCCGGTTCCTGGCGTCCTGGCTTCATTTTTGAATATTTTTTTCCTGAAACGCTGAAATTCGGTCAATTTTATTGATATATCATTTTTGGACATTTCGGATTATTAATTGACTGACACTGAATGCACTTTTTTTTGTGAATGTTTTTGGTCTATTTATTTTAAAATTTGCACTTTTATACTACACATTTATAATATAAATTGGATGAATTGAAGGATTATTTTATTTTCAAATAAATCATTTCAGATCATTTTATTTGTCGCCACTGCTTTTTATTCCATAGTGTTTATTGATTGATTCGCTTTCAAATCAAATAGAAATACCTGCTGATTTTTTGATAATAAAACTGATACAAAAATGGATTTCTCGAGACAAAACGCGACTTGTCGGATTGTTTCACAAAAACCGGACATCAGGACATCCTGATAGACAGACGGACGAGAACTAAAGATTCTATAAGTATTGAAATTGTTTGAAAATTTGTTCAAATTTCAGAAAATCTTGAAAGTGCCTCGTAGCAACGCCGAAAGTATCGTAATACCGTAGATTCGGTGGTCATACGTTTCAAGTCTGTCTGTCCACCAGGAAGTCTGGATGTCCGGATTTTAGTGAAAACCTACAGCCAGCGATCATTTCTATGCCGGCTTGTTCGAATTTCCAAATGTCCAGATATCTTCCCGCATTTCCCGAATATCCGGATGTCTATAAAGCTGATTTCCGAAATTAAATGTTCGAATTTAAAATTGAACAAAAAAAAAGAGAAAATATATTTAAACTGAAATTTTTAGTCCACATCTTTTCAGAATTTAAGCAAAAACTTTCATGAAATTTTAATGGAAAACGTCTGAAACTTGCTGAAAATGAACAAACAGAGTTAATGAAATGAATAATCTAACAATTTCAGTAGAGAAATGCCTAAAATACTATGATTTTAGTGGAAAATCTCGAAATTTTTCAAAATTTTTTATTCATTATCAAGTCATGTTATGCTGGGTTTTAAGTACATATTTTCAGCTTTCAAGCAGGACAGTCATGGCGAGATAATGAAAGGTGGAACCGGGCTAATCACTTTTGACGGATGCACAAAAAATATTGTAACACTAATACTGCACCACCACGACTTCTGAAGCTGTCAAAAAGGTGCGTTCGAGGAGTTGCAGAAATGCAGTAAGGAGCATGAATCGTCAAAAACAAGCTGAAAACGACCTCTCATCGTATTCAAAAGACTGCGTTTTTGACTGAGAAGAACCGCATCCTTCGCTCTGTCTTCACAGAGGCTCACAAGAATGGTCAAAGCTGAAATTTTCTCTTTTATTGAAGTCGATGCCCCCAACAGAGCGGCTTATCAGCTCCCATCAGATCGTTCGCATTCCGACACTAACATTTGCGATCGGCACGAAACGATTTCATTAGCATATCATGGCACGTCGCTCCTCCACTGACTGCTCCCTTCCCCCATCTCTATGTGACCCGAAACGAGCACAGGTGCACGGCGCTCTCTCCCCATCACCACTTCTTATGATTTTTCGAATTTGTGTCTGCGTCTAGCCTCCATGAGCGTCACGTCGTGTGCCGCCGAACTGTCGCTGGATGGTGAACATGTGCATCAACAGTCGCTCATTCATTGAGGCGTTCACTAACTGCACACGTCGTTTTGCTTGCACTTTGCAGATTCGCTTGTCCTTTTTGCTCTCATTTTGGCGGGCGTCTTTCTAGACACTTTCCAGATGGAGCGTACCAACGTTTTACGCAGATTCCTCAATCAGGTCAGTCTTAAACCTTCAGGGTGGGGAAATAGTTGGCCGGACACTTTGAGCCCGGCACAAATCCAGAGCTGAAAATGGAGAGGCATCTTTCCTTCTCTGAAGACTTTCAGAGTTTCAGAAGTATTCTGAATAGCTCTCCACCTCCACCAGAATGGGCTCTCCAGCAGAGCCGGTGAGCCCATTCTGGTCTGTCGTAGTCGTCGTCTTGTAGCCATTCCCCATTTTCCGCTAAAATCCAACGACACCTGCTAGAGCACAAATCGGAGCCATTTCCGGTGGATGCTTCAGAAGTTCTTGACTTCGGACCCCTCTGACTTCTGTGATTGAGAAAAAAGTGAAATTCTGAAAATTCTGATGCCTACCAGAGATGGCTAACGATGACGCCAGACTGGTGTCCGGCAGAGTAGGGCGGAATTGGATTTTGGGAACTCGGAATTCGGAATCCGGAAAAAAATATTTTTTCACGGAATCTGGAATCCGGAAGACGGAATGAAAAAAACGGCGGAATCCGGAATCCGGAATTCCGCCCTTCCCTGGTGTCCGGCTAATTGTTTCCCAAACCTGTAAATCCAACGACGCAATTCAATGTAAGTATCATCAATTAATAGATCAGAAGATGTGTAAGAAGACAACCAACTGCAACGCAAACCAACGGCTCACCGAGCAACCTAGACGATTCACAGAAGGTATTATAAGCCACAATGGAAATGTGTTTGCATCGAGAAGATCTTTCGCTATCAGCCCTTTCAGAACTGCTAGAATTGGCCGTTTCGCAACTAGCCCTTTTAAGACTGCTCGCTGTAGAACTAGCCGTTTCGCAACCAGCCCTTTCAGAACTGCTCGCTGTAGAACTGGCTCTTTCACAACTGCTCGCTTTAGAACTAGCCGTTTCGCAACCAGCCCTTTCAGAACTGCTCGCTGTAGAACTGGCCCTTTCAAAACTACTCGCTTTAAATTTAGCCGTTTTGCAACCAGCCTTTTCAGAACTGCTCGCTGTAGAACTCGCCGTTTCGCAACCAACCCTTTCAAAACTGCTCGCTTTAAAACAGGCCGTTTCGCAACTAGCCCTTTCACAACCGTTCACTTTTGAGGATCACAAAGACCAGACCAGCCTGCATCAGGAACCGCTAGAGGAAGAAGCTTACGAGCATCCGTCAGAAGTGGACAACGACGGCGGCAAGGCGGCGGCGAATAAAGGAAGCCGGAATGCTGGAATCACAGAAGAGGTGAGTCTGAATGGGCGCCACAACTTTGAGCATTCAGCATTCTCTTGAGAGCTCAAATTTCCAGTCCAATCTAGCTTTAAGGAGGACTAATCTCATTTGGCTTCAGGAGCTCTTTGAAGACACAAAACATCCGATTCGCCGTCCGAAAGCTGAGGTAACATGAATAAAATGCTCATTCGATGAGAATTTTTGAATTTTAAGCGTTGGGTATTCGAGCTGATTCTGCCTCTAGGAGCCGACACCAACTACAACCTATGGAGCGTGAGTCTTAGGCGTAGAGCCTACGCCTGCAATAGCGCTACGTTTCAGACTCGAGACGTTCTTCTATGGCTCAGCGACTTCTGTCCGAGCCAGCAAATTATAAACGTGGTTCATCAAGAAGCCATCAGCGGCCTTCAACTGTACAACTGCTTTCTCAATCCGGATACGAGCGTCGAGTGGTGCGCCAAGAGGCACATAAAGGAAGAATCTGCCATCAGAGTGAGAATGGTGTTGGGGAAAGTTCACAACGTCTTTTACGGGTACGATGCTCTGGAAAAGAGCCAGCCTTAAACCGCGCTGCTCTTTCAAAGGACCCGATTCCGCCTACCGTACCTCCTCGCAGATTCTTCTTCAGTGCTCATCTCAATGCTCAGAGATGTTTGATTATTTCAAAATCTCCCTAATTTTTGTAGCTATTGATTGTTTTTAGCATTTTGAAAAGCTAAAAAGCTGAAAATCAATTCTATGCTGGCTGAAGCATTCTGAAATCCATTTTTCATTGAGCCCTACTACGCGTTGTTCTGTTATTCTGTTATTACCCGTTGTTTTATGTGTCTTTTAGCAGTGACGCCGAGAGCCGTTGCAAACCATCGAAACCAATAAAATTGGAATTTTTTTCTGCGAAAAAAGTGAATTTCGCTTTAAAAATTTGCTGTTTTTCAGTCAAAAAATCATGGGCTGCGCGGCTGGGTCTGGATTTGCAGAAAATGAGTTTTTAAGAGTCGCTTTTATTAATTACCATCCCAGTTCCCGAGAGCCAGAAACACTTCGCAGTGCGCTAAATCTCCCCCCCCCCTTGACTATTCCTCCCGAGCCATTTCGCGGAATACAACGAATGCTAGACTCCATTCAAGGGTGGCAGCCAGAGTAGGGCGGAATTGGATTTTGGGAACTCGGAATGAAAAAAACGGCAGAATCCGGAAAACGGAATGAAAAAAACGGCGGAATCCGGAATTCCGCCCTTCTCTGGTGGAAGCCCTGAAGGAGACGGCCGCTTCTCAATGAATTGACGAATCCCTCCGTCGGTTATCGGCGCGCAACCCCCTATCGACGTCGTCTATATTGAATCTCTGTTAAAATTTTCAGCTTTTTCGCTTCCCCACACTTTCAGAGTGCCTAGTAACTGTTTCATTTTCTGCTCTGTGGCTGCCCATAGGCAAGTTGCTCAACACTTTAAGGGATGAGCGAGCTGGGCAGTCTGCTCATTTTAGACAGATAGACGATATTTACAACACACTTAAAATAGTTTACACTTCTTCTCCGGATTCATCGGTGAGTTCTTCGGACACTGAAACGCTTCTGCGAATTCCGCGAAATTCTGAACGACGCCATTGACACGGAAGCGATTTGTCGGATGGCGTCGAGCTAGCATAGTTCGACGTGGAATGTACGACTTGAAGACGTCGCAGTGCCTCTGCAAGACCGCTGTTTCATATCGGAATCACTGCTTTTCATATCAGAAGTAAAGCCTGCAAAACTCACAAACGCATGATTGTAGAAGAAGAGTTGATCATTCGAGACATCGTCCATTCCGGGAAGTCGGAATTTGTCGAACTTCTCGACTCGCTTGAATGCATCGTAGGCCGTTCGCACGCCCAAATGATCACCGACAATCTCATATCGACACCAGGATCCGTTCATCTGGAAAAGAGAACTGTCAGAACTGTTCCGCTTCCTCAGGTCCCACTGAAAAGTTATAACCGGGCTCCCTGTATTCTGAATATTGATCCATCAGACACTTCTCTCTCCGCTCATATTCGGTGTTAGTTGAGTTGGTCGCTGTAAACCATACACGCCGTTGACTCCCATTTTCATCAAGCCTCCGATGAAAATGATCAAAAGCGTGCCCGATTTCGTGGCCGATCACGTATCCTAAATAGCCATAGTTGGTGTTTGACGGGAAATCCGAATTCATCCAAGGGTACGCTAAGTAGGGGAGGTTGATATCTGAAATTCAGAGTAAGAAGGAGCCAGACACGGAAGAGCTCTAAGACCGACAAACTGTGAAATTCCATTGGGCTAACAGAGCTCTGACTTCCTAGCGAAAAACTCACAAAACGAATTGTGATAGCCCAAATAAGCGGCATGAGTTCCAAACATTTTCATGTTGACCGGGTCGAGCGGAGTGTTGTGAACAATGTGCTCCACAAGTTGCTCCGTTCTATGACGCCACATTTTCATGTACACTCTCCAAGGGGAGTCCGTCTCCAGGAAATTCAGCTGGATTCAGTGAGATTCTGGTTTAAAGCAAGTCGCAGAAGGCCCCGTCCATGCTTACCGTTTCATACATTTTCTCCAGCGTTGGCTTCCCTTCCAGATAGTCCTGCATTCCAAATATTCCATCAATGTTGCTCAACTTTTGAATCAGAAACTTTCTGACGTCCATCTCCAGATACTGGCAATTTTCAAAAATTTCCACGTACATTTTCTTGATGTTCTCGAACATTCCCTCCACTATTTTGATATTTTCAGCGTTGACTCCCGCGTTTCTAATGAATATATTCATGGACGGCATCGGAAAGAAATACGAGAGCTGCTGAAATTCACGCAACCACATCGCAAAATCAATGAATTCCCGCGCATACATTTACGCAAAAGTCCTGCTGATTTTCGTGATTATAGAACTTGAGCTGTCTCGCCTGATCCTTGTCGTAGAAGTAGAGCGCGACGTCGATGAGCTGACGAACGACCAAATAGTTGGCGAGCACCGTCTTTGGCGTTTCCGTGGCGATGCGCACGAGCTGGAAATGCACAATTTTTTGGAGCATTAAAAGAGCACCGACTAGCCTCTCTCTTCTCGCCGAAAAAGTAGTCTCCGCCTCCATGAACGGTAACTTTTTTCAAGAACTCTTCTTCGGTTTTCAGCTGATCCTCTCCTCCCTTTCTAGGCATGGCCCTCAGAATTTTGATCCAATCAATTTCGGGAATCATTTTGACCAAATCGCTCAGGTTTCTGGCTTTTGTCATGTCCTCATTGTCCATTGAAAGATTGTCGTAGTTGGCTAGCTGAAAATGTTTTCAGTGTGCAGTGCTGTGCAGTAGGAAGCACAAAAAACACATTTTCCAGTGGAAAGCAGCTAACTTTGAGCTAGCAGCGCTCTTTTTCTACAGTATCAGACGCGAACGCATCAGCTCAATAGAGGACTCTTCGTCTATTTGCAGTGTCTCGATTTAAACGTTTCATATTATCGATTCAAAGTGGGATACCGAGTAAGCGCGCTCCCCTGCAACAAATCTGGTCGCTGCAAGACCATTTTACCAATGGAGCAATCTTTCCCTTGTGGGATCACAATGAGTCAGGTTGGCGGATTGATAAAAGCTGAAAGGCTCTTTTTGCTGGAAATCCATGTTGGAACTTTTGAAGAGGCGGTCGTGACGAGACCGGCTTTTCACCAGCGGAAAAACCAGTTTGGCATCGTGATGAGTGGAGTGTCGTACCTTTTGAGATAGGCCGTCTAAATGAGTTGAAATGCTCTATCCAAAAATTTTTTTGAAAAATTTCCAGAATTTTTTCTAGCCGGCACCAGTTTTCTACAGTATCAGACAAGACAGTGTTGGCTCAAAAAATTGAGCACCACTGAAGGAAGTCATGTTTCAGCGCAGAGTTTGAGACTTCACGGTGCTGAAACAGACTTTTCTGAAACCTGAAACTGTCGAAAAAACTGGCTTAGATAACCTCAAAATTCAGCATTTTCAACTGAGAAACTGCACGGTACTCTAGAAAGTTTGACACCTCCCCCCCCCGCTTAGATCCTTTAAGCTGAAGTTTTTTAAGCTCACAGAGAAAAGAAAGGACTTGCTCCGCTGACCTGACACCCTGCGCTATTTGTAAAGCTCCACAAGACTAGTCCGCTATGCTTAAACAATTTCAGAGCATCTCAGCTTCTACCAACTAACACACCCTGTGTACGCTCTCAAGTTAACGCTTCCACGAAAGACAAAAACAACAAGTCGTCTTTCGTCTCGTCTTGCATTCGTCTTGCGCAATAAAAAAAGTTGAAATCAAGATGAAGACGAAGACGAGACGAGATTGTCTTATTTCGTCTTTCGTGAAAGCCTTACTCTCATGTTCTCATATTTTCCATTGAAAATCTCTTTTTTGGATTAGATCTGTACGAGCGGAGAGCCCGTAGTCTCTACAGTACTTTAGAAAAATTGGCTTCAAGGTAAACAAGCTTCTGGAACTCCATCTCATACAGTGTCTGGTTGAGCTCTCTATTGCTCAGTTTCAGTAGGCGTGTTATCATCTGCAAAACCATAAGACTGTATATATCAAAAATCTGGAAATTGTCTCACAGAAGCCACCGAATCCTTGTAAATTGAAATGCCCATTGCCCAATTGTAGACCCAGTGCGGCCCAGGTGACAGGTAGAGACGTTGAACAGATCTGTTTCCTTCTTTTACCGTGAACGGCTCGACAGACAGGAATCCCATTCTGTTACGGTTGATGGATAAGTAATTGGCCAGCATGTCTGAAAGAGAAATTGCCTCCGAAGTGAACTTTTTTTTGGTCTCAATTTGTCTTTTAGCGCTTAAAAACTGCGTTTTTAAAGCTCCGAAATTCTGAAATCGCTTCTCTGAAAGCTGACAAATGAGAGAGAACTGACCACTCAGATCGAATTTCGACTCATCCCAGTTGGGATCAATGAACGGGAAGCCTCCTCTCTCCTCTATATCCTCTCGCAAATCGCGGAATGTGTCGGCGTCCATAGCCGCTCGATCCAGACACTTCTTCGCGAACAGCCTCAACTGCTCATCGGGCTTCGACGAGAACTTCGGTGTCTTTCGAACAATGGCTGAAATTATCGGAAGTGCGATATGCGGAATTGATCCTCTCACAGAAGACTTGATAGACGAGTTGCTTGTACTGCGAATAGCTCCAACTATCGTCCGTCGTCAGGTGCTCGTGGAAACGGCCGCAGGTGTGCTCGAAGAAGTCATCGCAAGGATCAACGCTGGTGTTTCGGTATTGTTTCTAAATTTGAAATTGCATTTCGGGCTCTCTAGTAGGGGATCTTCCCAAGACATTTGCAAAAAGAAACATACAATCATCGTCGATATGCCCATACATTCCTTTGACCAACAAGTTTCCGGACTTCCAGAATGTTCTGAAATACTCTTTAAAGCTCGCGGCGATTTGAAAATCTAGATGCTCTATAACGACGTTTGAAAATTCTAGAATAGGTGGAAAACTTGTGAAGAATCAATCACCTGTTTCCGATCGATCGCTCACAAAAAGAATGGCCAAAAGAGCCGCGAGAAGAGCCGCAATCAGAACGATCAACACGATGACCGTCCAACAGAATCGCTTCTGCGAAACTGTGACTTTCTTCATTTCCTCCGTCGCCTCTGGCGAAGTCTCCAGCGCTTCCCTGCTATTTTCCGACTCCTCTCTTCTCTGATCAGTTGTTAATAATTGAATATGTTCTGGATTACTGTAACAGCAAATTAGCCTGTGCATGATTGTTCTAGCTGGGAGAGGGGGGGGGGAACTCTTTTGTTTTGAGAATTAGCATCGATTTTAAGACATTTTTAATAACCAAAAACACAAAAATGTGGCAAAGAAAACTAGAAAATGGCTCGGCCACCGGGCCGGGTATTCTTTGGCAATTTCAGCCCAAATCTCGGGGTATTTGAAATGACGCAATGCTCAGAGACCGCCTTTGACTCGGTGCTTGAGGAGGCGGCTCCCCAGCATTCCCATTTTCTGGATGGGTACCTGATACCAGTGGTGATTCCAGAGACCGCCGTCTCCGAGATATCCCACTTTGCATGAGACTCTAGCAGATCGGCAAGATTTTTCCGCAGCGTGCGGCAGAAGAATGGCAACAAATGAAGTTAAATTTGCTTTATTCAAGAACACGTTCATTGAAACGACTGTAAGCTGGCAATTATTCACGTTGTTCGAAGCGGTTGCATCTGCTCTGCACGTCATCTTTGAATCTCCTGGGGAACGCAGGCTACCTCCAAACGTTTCTTCAACGACTGCAAATCGGGATGTACACGTTCTAGGCTCTTGACTGAGGAAGCCCACAGGATTCCAACCCAGTGATGAGGCTGGCCATGCAGAACTTATGACGAGACGAGGGAAATTGGCTTCTGAGGTGGAGCAGAGTGACTTGGAACGTACAAGCCTGGCTTCCGAAATGTGATTAATAGTATTCTTTAAAGCTTCCATTTGGGCGAAATTTCGGCCGTCTCGTCTCATCTTCGTCTTCGTCTTGAATTCGTCTAACGCAATATGTTTCCAACTTTTTTATTGCACAAGACGAATACAAGACAAACGAGGACTACTTGACTTTTTTTCTTCGTCTTTCGTGGAAGCCTTGTTTTTCTCGATTCTTCTTATAGAGGAATTTTTCATTTTGAGCTCCCAACTCATGTTTCTCATGCTACAAACTTCTTCTGTGAGAGTCTGGATTCTTTCAGGAATGATGGAAGTGCGAGGTCTTCAGTTTTTGGGACACCTTCGAGTTTGTTGTGCTCTTCATATCGCTTGACAATCCTCTAAACTGTTGTATGAGGTTCGGGCACCTACCCAAAGAGATTGAGAGCTGTGGTGAAGACGAAAGGATGAATATTCCAAAAGTGTAAATGTTATTTGTTTTTATATTGTTTGAGTAAACTTTTGCCCAAATTTCATATCAATTCCACTATTTTTGCAAAAGTTATGGCGTTTGAAACCCATCCTATTATTTATGCCGCACACTATAAGATCACTCAAACACACTGTCAATATTGAAAGCGTTCGGTCTTTTTGTCGGTCAATTTTCTATAGACTTAGATTTTCTTAAAAATTACGATATTTAAAATTCCAAACCATTCCGAGAGCTAGCTCCTAGATCTTTCTAGAGAGAAGCTTCAGCGGGTCCATGAGAAGCTGCCATCCCTGTAAAAAAAAAGAAGAAAGCAACTAGAAAAAGTGAGAAAAAGATAATTTTAAAAAATTCGGAAAAATGGGGGAAAAATGGCAAAAAAGGCGCCAGCGCCCTCCAGTTTCCGCGAATCTCTCGCGTTAGCATTATCATTGCGCTTTTTCAGCGAGGATTCTTCAAAAGTCATTTTCGGGACATCGAGTCATCCCGGAAAAAGAAAGAACGATGTCAAGTCGAGAAGCGCAGCCATTTTTAGAATTAAAGATTTCAGAGGCTAGCTAGCTAGCTGCGCATAAATCCCACTACAATCCATAAAATTGAATATATATAATATCGCTGCAAGACCCAGCGAACAAATATGTAAAATTCCAAAATCGCGAGGCCACGAGGATCAACTTACTTCATGTTTTTTATAAGAATTCTAAATCTTGAGAAGAAATTATACAAAATGCGGCGGTATGCGAATTATAGGGAGTTTGCAGAGAAAAAAAATGGAGAATCAAGTGCACGCAGCGTTTATTAGATTTTTTAATAGTAACCAGTTTTCGGTTGTTTTGGAAAGGAGGGGGGGGGGTAGGGCTATAAAGTTTTATGAGCGAAACGTCAACAGGTGTCGTTGAAATCGACTGGAACTTTGAGAAGATGGCTTAGTTAGGTTTCCATGCCGTTCCTTCAAAACTTGGGGAACAATTTGGCACACCGACATTAGCAAATGTTAAAGTAAAAGTGATTTCAGTTTTTTTCCGCACTAGGAAAAAGGGTTCATCACTGATTGAGACTTGCAGGAGGTTTGCGGGCGTCCCCGATGCATTAAACAGTTTCAAAAAAAGCGCATTTTTCACGAATCAATTGCTACAGTACTGACCATAAAGAATGCGCACAGGTGTTTTTTTTTGGATAACTTCCAAAATATTCATATTTACGAGCTGCAACTTACTGCATGCGTTACTCAGGCCAATTTTAATACTGTCAAAAAAATTCAGACCAATCAGAGCAGTTTCAGCAAAGTTATTCCAAAAAAACCCGGCGCGCATTCTTTATGACCAGTACTGTAGAAGAGAACAGAGTTGGGCGGAATTGGATTTTGGGAACTCGGAATCCGGAAAACGGAAAAAAAATTTCTTTCACGGAATCTGGAATCCGGAAGACGGAATGAAAAAAAACCGCGGAATCCGGAATTCCGCCCTTCTATGGAAGAGAATCAATTGCTACAGTACTGGCCATAAAGAATGCGCGCGGGTGTTTTCTTAGGATAACTTCACTGAAAACAAATATTTTGCTGTGAAAATTCTATTATAGTAGCGGAACACCATCACGGCAAGTTGCAGAAAATGATTGCAAAAGTTTTTAATTTAAAAAAAATTGTTTTCGTTTTTTTTCATTTTTGAGCGTTTTTATTTATTTTCAGT
This sequence comes from Caenorhabditis inopinata, assembly GCA_003052745.1. Lineage (NCBI taxonomy): Eukaryota > Metazoa > Nematoda > Chromadorea > Rhabditida > Rhabditidae > Caenorhabditis > Caenorhabditis inopinata. The sequence continues at coordinate 2,744,001 of AP018152.1, read as the reverse complement.
TTTTGATTCAGAAGTCTTCCTTATTTCTTTTCTAGTAATGGTTAGACCTATTGGAAGGAAAACCCTCACTGTAGACCTACGAGAAGCCATCATTGTCGGCTGGAAATGAGGCGATTCTACAGTTGAATTGGCTCACCAGTTCAACCGATCTCAAAATCAGATTCGTCGCGTTTTGAAAAGATACCAAGAAGATGTGAGTGCTTTTCAACTTTTAAAAACGCTTATTTCACGTTTAGCGACGAGTTTTTGATCATAAATCGTCGGGAAGACCCCTCAACACAACGCGGCCAAACGCAGTGCTCACCCGATTTCACTCCGTTCTTTGCTGTTTTCGGCGAATTTCACACAGGCTCAGCGATGTTTCTCAGCAAACATTTTTATCGCTGAAAATTATCTGAAATTAGAAAAATCTTAAAATAAATCAAACGATAATAGTCCATGCGGAGGTCGACGAATAATTCTTTACGGGGACAATGTCGTAGTTCTTCGTTTCTGTCGTAAGTTTTACTCACCATGAATCCCGAAATCAACCCTCGTCTGATCAAGCATCAGTATTCGGATGCATCGTTCATTTTTTTCCGAAATGGGGCACTGAACTTGAGCAGACAGTGAGCACTGATGCCAGCCCATCCATCTTTGAATTTACGGCGAGAATAACGAAATTTTATTTTCCCAAGTCATGCCAATAATACGATATTCTTCCGAACCGCTTGTTATTAATCTTCTTTTATCGCTGAAAATGATCAGAAATTAGAAAAATCTTAAAATAAATCTAACGATTTAACGCTGTGCTCACCCGATTCCACTCCATTATTTTCTATTTTCGGCGAATTTTATGCAGGCTTAGCGATGTTTCTCAGCAACCATCAGTGTCTTTCGTATTTTTTTGCATTTTGAATGAATCCTGACGGAGAGTCCCTGCGGAGCTCGACGAATAATTCTTCACGGGGATAATGTCGTAGCTCTTGGTTTCTGTCGTAAGTTTTGCTCACCATGAATTCCGAAATCAACCCTCGTCTGATCACGTATCTGTATTCAGATGCGTCGTTCATTTTTTTTTCGAAACGGGGCACAATTTGAGCCGACAGTGAGCACTGATGGCAGCACATTCCATCTTTGAATTTACGGCGAGAATAACGAAATTCTTATTTTCCCAAGTCGTGCCAGTAATACGATATTCAATCGAGCCGCTTGTTATTAATATTCTTTTATCGCTGAAAATGATCTGCAATTAGAAAGATCTTTAAAAAAAATCTAACGATTTAACGCAGTGCTCACCCGATTTCACACCATTCTTTACTGTTTTCGGCGAATTTCACGCGGGCTTAGCGATGTTTCTCAGCAACCATCAGTGTCTTTCGTATTTTTTGCTTTTTGAATGAAACCCAACGAACAGTCCCTGCGGAGCTCTACGATTAATTCTTCACGAGTCTTGAAGGCTGGCTGGCGGGCTTTTTTACTCCATAGGCAGCTGGGATTCGAGACATATGAAGAAAAACTCAAAAAAATAGCATAAAATTCAAATTCGTTTTAACGATTAATTTAGGAAGAAAAAGTTTAAAATAAATAAAGAAAAAAACGAAAAAATTCAAAAATTAGAAATTTGTCTCGTTTTCTTGTACAAAATTCATTTTCGTTGTAAGACCCATGAGGAATGCTTTGTATACCGTAACTTTTGAACTTTCAACGCTACTCATTTTTCCACTTTCACATCAATCGTTCCGATTTTTTAGTGTTATCCGGAAACTTTTAATCATATGAATTTTTTCTTACCTTTAAGCTGAAAATTTTGAAAATTCGTCTATAATGTCGCTTCCTAGTAACAAAAATAACAAACTATGATTTAATTTAACAAGAATCATCGATCGAATTGACCATAAATTATGTTTGTGAAACAATGGAAAGGAACATGGATGACTCAATCAATTTATCACGCTTCTGTCGGCTCTTCATCATCCACACCTCGCTCGTCTCTTGTCTTTTCTTTGTTGAGTCTCCAGATTTGGATGTATGATTCCGCCAATACAATCATTTGAGGGAGCATGTCTTTCACGTGAAGGTCTTCGAGCTCGAACCATTTTCCAGAACCCTGAAAGCTTTCCATATTCAAGAAGTTGTCGAGTCTATTTTCATAGTTCTAAAATTTTTCAAATTGCTTGAAAAATTCGTCTTCGCCTTGAATTCGTCTGACGCAGTGTGTTGACAATTTTTATATTGCGTAAGACGGATGCAAGACGAACGAAGACGACTTTTAGTCTTCGTCTTTCGTGAACGTCTTATATGCAATTATAAATGCTGTTCGCCTATGCAAGAACACCGGGAAAATACACTTTTTTAAGGCTTTTAAAATGCAATTTATGCATGCGCGAATTTCATTTTAATTATACAGATAAATTCATTGAGAGCCAAAAATTGAATAATTTTTTCCGGTTTTCGCGGTTAATTACACCTATTTTAAAGTAAATTCGTTTTTTAATAGTGAAAACCGTTAAAATTGAACAATTAAAACAAATTTCAGATCGTGGAAAGCATAAAATATTCAATTACAGAGAGTGAACTACAGAGAAAGGCGGAATTCCGGATTCCGGATTCCGCCGTTTTTTTCGTTCCGTCTTCCGGATTCCGTGAAAATTTTTTTTCCGTTTTCCGGATTCCGAGTTCCCAAAATCCAATTCCGTCCTACTCTGGTGAACTAACACTTCGAGCAATTATTTTATGTTTTACAGCTTATGCTCAGCGGAATCACTACAAAGTTGTTTTTCACGATTTCCTCGAATTGGATAATTTTGAAGTCGTAATGTTAGAATTTTCATGACAATTTATATTTGTACACCATTACTTACTTGATGAACAATCTGGATACGATAGTTTCCTTCCTCGAACGTTCCTTCATGTACGACGTTTGCTACGAGATCATATGTGGTATACTTGTGCTCCGCACGAGCATCTTGCGCAATGCATTCGTAGAGATCTACATTGCAAATCGGAAAGTTGACAATAGTCGGATTCTTCTCCACAAACCACTGATTCTTTTGAAACCTTTTGTAGGTAATAATAAGGAATTCCGGTAGTTTGAGAAGCTCGAAACGTTTCATAATATTATCATTGTAGGTTCGATACTCCTTTTCCGTCTTTCCGTCAAACTTCTCCAACAGCGTGCTGAGGGGAACTTGGGGGATGATGTTTTGCAGCTGAACATCGCGATACAAAGGTGCAGGAGGGAGATCGAGAGTCAAGTAGAGGAAAGGCGACTCTGTAACTTTTTCTTGGTACTCTGGCATTCGTAGCTTCATGTAGCGTTCTTCTTCCGTGTCTTCTGCAGGGATCACTTTCCTGGAGTATTGACGCATTTTACCACGAAAGATTCTGCAAAGACAGAAAATAATAAATAGAGAAAAGCTTTAAATTCGAGATAAAACCGAATAATTGTTAGGCCGGGCAAGAAAGAGCCCAGTATGTCTCTACAAATATTAACTTTAATTTTGTAGAATGCAAGTGTTGAGTGTTCTAATTTAAACAAAAAATATTTGAGTTCTTTGATATAATAATTTGCAACATTTAACACCAAATATTTAAGCTTTTTGCATCGAACTTCAACTAAAATGACAATTTTTCGTATCATCTGAAGTCGATGAAGCCTCTTTTAACACTTTTACATAGTTTTCTCCCCGTATTCGCCGTTTTCGTGAACCCCATAAGAGTGTCTATTTAGGCTTATATCCAGTTACCATTCCTGATATTTTACCACAGATCTTTATCTGAAATTTCTAGTTTAAACTGTTTGTTTCCGTAAATAATAAAAAAAAACAGTTTTAAAGCCCCTATTTGTGATCTTTTTAAAGAAATAGAAACAGGAAATTCTCACTTCGAAAGAATCGAGGGTTTTTTATCCGTTCCGTTCAATGCAGAGTGCAGCGTTGTTAGCAAAAACAGCAAGAAGTCAGCCGCATCGTTTTGTTTGATAAACTGAAACTTTTTGTTAGAGCACACGACAACTGCCTGAAGCATTTCATGAGGGGAAACGTGGGTTCTGAGAGCACGCGGATTCCACAGCTTTCGGATGAGTTCTCCAAACCGTTGTGGAAGAAGAGTGAGTTTATCACCCGGAGGTCGTTTGATCGATGTATAGTTTGACTCTTTCAGAAACCAATTACGCAGTGGGCGAACAGAGGAGAGAGCCTGAAATTTTTAATTTTCAAATGGGGCCAGCTACTTCAATTTTTAGACTCACATGAAGAATAACGTTACAGTAATCATTAGCTTTGATGTTGTTGAGCCCAACAACACCCGGATAGTATGTGGAGTCATCATAAGCCCGCACCATTTTTGCCTGAATAATTAAAATAAGCAGTTTTATTATAAAAAAGCAAGAATCCTACCTGCTTATCGATAGACGCAATCATTTCTTTGGTGTACGTCGGTTTTAATACATACTTAATGTCTTCTAATGACGGATCGATGACTTCATAGTTATCAGGCAAGCAATAGAATTTTAATGTCTGCAAATTCAGGAAAACATGGTGATCTGTCTCGAGAGCATGTGTATAAGCATGTGTGTTAGTTCCGCGACCCTAAAACTAACGAAAATTTAATTGAATTTGGAATGATTTACAAGTTAACCTGGAAATATTTTCCACAAACCATGCACGCATACACGTTTTGATGAGAGAGCGACACGGAGCATTGCTTCTCAAAGTCAAAATCCAATACAGATCTGGAAATAAATAATATATTATGAAAAACAGCATTTTTGTTCATTTGCCTGTCAATCGTATCCAGATACGGGCACATTCGGCTTTTCTTCTCGGTTTGCGCTTTTTTCATTGACCAAACTGGCTCGTCGCACTCTTCGTCGAGTTTTCCGCTCTGAAAATTTTAAAAACCACTCTTCAGAATTTCCTTTGCATCGAGCTCATTTCTAAAGTATTTCTGAGCATACCTTCAATTCCTCTTCAATAATTCGCTTTCTCTCTAGCTCCCTCAACGTCAACTCGCGTGGTTTCTCTACAACCGGGGGAGTTGTATCTCGGATCTGAAATGCGTTAACTTATAGTAAAATTCTTCCCAAAATGAGTGATACACACCTCACCATCCTCCTCGTCTTGGTCTTGTTTCTCTTCTTTACGATCTCGCTTTGAGCGTTTTGGAGATCTGAATCATTTTAAATTGCTTTTCAAGAAATTCATAATATTTTTGAAATTTAATATAAAATTTAGAATGTTACCTGGACCGAGACTTGGATCTGCTCCGATTTCTTTTTCTATCCCTGTCGTGGTTTCGATGAGAATCGCCAATACGCCCATTTTTCTCGCTTCTTTTGTCGTCTTCTGACAAATTCAAAATGCTTTGAAATATAAATAGAATTTACACTTTTATCTTTGAAAATTACTCACTGGAACGCCTTCTATCTTTTTCGTCTATTTCTTCGACCCTAGATCTTTTCGCTGCTGTTTTATCGACTTTCTCCGTATCTTCATGCGAGGATAGTCTTTTTTCCACGGTCTCCCCATTTTCCGCTGACTTTCTGTCGTGTGCTGATGGATCATTGGTCATATTGGCTATTTGTCTGAAAATATTTTATAAAATAACGCCGATAGAAGAGAGCAAAAATTATGAGGAAAAAGTCGTCCGAGCGATAACTGTGCGTCGCATGCATTTCTTTGTATTTTCGACACAGTTCATTTAACGAAACTCAAATTAAGGCGATTGCACCGCCGCACAACACCGTTTTCGTTCCCTCGATATTTGTGGTCTTGAGAATCCCAAGAATCGAGGAATGGAGATGAATACGAGGAAGCGGGGATGTAGAATATTTATTCCAGCAGTTCGCAAATACATGCTACGCTCGGTTCATTCCCCCAAATTGTTGTCGCCCGCAATTAACCGCTTTTCTTGTTTTCGAAATTGAGAAATGCTGTGTTCCTCAATTCACGTATTTGTACGCAAACACTACCACGCAATGCTGCAGACATCGTGTGTACTCTTCCCGGACAATTTACTATCAGCAGATAAATTTAAAATCTAATATTAAAAAATATTAAGGCACATTGTTTCACTGCAGTGAAATTATAAGTTACCTATTTGAGTCAAATCTCTCCGCGTACACAAAAAATTTCTGAAAAAATTAAAAATTTTCGCAAAGAATAAAAAAAATTATTAAATTCCCAACGACTTCAATATTTTGTTATATTTGGCTAGAGCTAATGCGCTTTAAGTATTAAAAAAACTTTAAATTTTAAAGTAAACTAATGACTTAGAAAAAAAAATTTAAAAATGCGTCAATGGTAATATCAATCGCCGTTTCCCCGAACAAATGAAGTTTTGAAAAATGAAGGACCACTGTTGTGAAAGACAGATGCAACTGATATGAGTGTGAGTGGTACTAGAATCTAAGCAGAAATGCTTATGGGAAAGAAGATAATTTAAACATTCAAATGTCTAAAACATGCAGAGTTACACATTCAAATTTCAGAGACTCATTGAGGAGCCGACGAAGGGTAAGGAAGACGAGCTTTCGAACAATTAAACTCGGCACTGGAAACCGAATGATGCTTGATTAAGAAGGGCATAGCTGAATTGGTGAAAAGAGCAATTAAATCCTAGAACAGCAAAATCTCCGTAATCACTACTGGTTGAACTCCGAATCAGATAAAAATCAATATTCAATAAACTCAGAAAAAAAAAGAAAAAGTAACAAATAATTAAAACTCTAATCCGACCAATCTCCGGTGTCATAAATCAGCGGTAAGGCATCTTGCTTGGTCTCGTATTTCAAGCATTTGTGAAGCGGATTGATCAGCTTGTAGCGGACGATTGATTCGGGAAGCCATCCCATTCCGATTAGCGAAATTCCGCTATGTCTGAATTTCCATTGTTCCTTGAGCTGGAAAAATCGGGATGATTGATTTATATTCACACTATACAACTGTTACGTAAACCACAGTGGTTGGCGTACGACAACTCCAATTTTCGCTACAGTCCTCTCAATAAACATAGGTTCACCCAAATTTTTTGAATCACCTCGCTTTATGTTAAATTTGAAAAAGACTTTTCCATTGAAAAAAAATCGCATTCTGATACGTATAAGCGAGCATATACATAAAGAACAACCGGTATTTATTTGAAAACCATGTTGAACCTTTTTTAAACTTAACATAAAACGAGATAATTCAAAAAATGTGTGTGAACCTATGCTTATTCGGAGGACTGTTTAAACTTACAATACTATCACGGAAATATAGAATAATCGATGAATGCACAGTTGTTTTAACGTCTCGTCTTGCGTGATATGGAACTTGAGACGGGTTAGAAAAGCGTGGAGTTGTTGTGTAGGTTCCTCCGAATCCTTCAATAATTCGAATCCAGGCTTCTCGGTCGGACTGCATAATTTCATTCGTGGTTGCCAGAACGGTAATAGTACATCCGTCGAAAAGCGGTGGTCTCTGGAAACGCACATTTATTAGAATATTCAAATATTGGACAAAGAGAACTCCAACTGAAATTTAACTCACAAGTCGATGAATGTCGTTCTTTATTTTGAAGATTACATTTTCGTGCGTTTTTCCTTCAAAAGTGATATTCGTCAACAAGAACTTCCAATCCGAGTCAATTTCATTTGGATTGTTAAGACACGCGTCCAACCATTCCGTCGACACTATCATTCCCGGTCTGCAAATAAATTTAAAGGCAAAAATGAGACTGAATTGTTAAACTTTGATAAAATTTCAAACGCCAATGTTTTATTCAAATCTAGAAGAAGATCTTTACTCCCAGCTGCGGTTGAATTCAACACAAAATGTGTAAAATCGTCAAGACTCACTTCACCTTCTTTGTAACCATACACAATCTGCAAGATAAACGTCGTGTGCTTTCTGTCTGGATTTATAAATACCTCTAATTGCTTTGGTAGCATCTCCAAGTATTCTTCTGGAAAAGTGCTTCGTTCGACAATCAAAACATAGTAATCGCGAGGTGCTTGAGGCTGTCTAATTCCTGAAATTATGAAGCAGAGCTGCATAGCGTTGGAGTTTTGAAAGGAAAAACATAACTTTAATCAGTTATTTGATGAAAAACTCTTTCGAATGACACTCTCAAATTGCAAGGAATCCAAGGGAGAACTGACCAAGAGTTCAAAAAAAAAAGCTCAAATATTTCAGATTCTGAATTCCATGAGACCTCACACTAGAATTCACATAAAGAGCGTCATTTTAAGCAGTTTCTCAGTCTGTTTCTTTAAGTTTAATCAATTTACAAATTTCTTACGTTTGCCTCTATTATCGTAATATTTGGCAAATAATCCAGGTATGTAATAATCCTCATAATGTGCATTTGGATTAGTTGGGACGTAATACTGTTCTGCTCGCTTTCCGGCGGCATCCATCAGTTTTTGATCCGCTCCATTTTTCAGCAAGGCATCAACTATTTTTCCATTAGCATTCATTACGGCTAGATGTAAAGATGTGTAACATTTCCTGTCACCTGAAATGATGTTTCTTTCTACACTTATCATTCCACTCGCACTTACATGCAGCGTCCAGAGCTGGCGCACATTCAATTAGTGATAAAGCCTGAGGTGTTTCGTTTTGTTCGATACATCTGAAGAGTTCTGTTTTGCCAGATTCGTCTCGCTGATTGATATAAAGTCGGCATTCTTGATTCAGTTGAGGCCAGAAAATTCTTGATTCTTCGTTTAGACACGACGAATTATATGAAGCTTAAATGTTTTAATTATTTATTTCAGAATTTTCTACAAAAGGAATACCTGCTACATGTTTTCTTTTTTTCTTCATTGGATCTTGTGACATGTATAATACAAATACAATGCTACCGATCAACAATAATGAGAAGAAAGCCAGGAGAATAAAATACGTAAGGTATCTGAAATGCATTTAATTTTTTAACGAGTGATTCCATACTTACAATTTCCATTTGCTAGCTGTTACCGGCTGTGACCACTTGAAAAAGTCATTAAACACGGAATCAAGCTTTTCCAAAGCATCAATAGACATTTTGAAATCACTGGAAACATGCTCCAAGCGAATGAAAGCTGCTTCAATCTCTTCGACAAGACTTCTCGCTTTATCTAGTTCAATTTCATACACGTAGGCGTTATATGGAAATCTATGTATCAGTTCGAAGGCTCGACTCCAGTCAATCGGATTTTCAATCTTCAAAGCATCTATATAAATTTGCGAAATACTTTTTAAACTTGTCCAATTCCCTGTTTTGTGAGTCAGTTCCAATTGTTCAATAGCTTGGAATAGTTTTTCGAGACGATCTTGGCTTCCTTTTATAATTTGAAAATACTCTTTAATTAGGTATCCCTGGCGGATACCTTGATCAATTTTTTCAGATTCTCTAATTACAATGTTCGTCAGATTGAGCAGCTTCCAGACGTTTTCTCTTTGATTCAAAATCTCAAAAAGAATGGCGAGGGAAGTGGTTCCATTAATGAAACTTTTTAAATTGTCTTGTTCCATTAGGTCAATTTGTTGGCATAGCTCTACAGAGAAAATATGGTGGCTCGATGATGATTCCCCCATTTCCTTAGCAATTGCTAATGTGCTTTTAAAAACAACTTGCGTCAATCGAAGTGGACGAATGACATGATCAATGACATCGGTAATATTATTGTTTTCTTTCATAATATCTATGTTTTTCAGAATTCGCGAATATTTCTCCAAGGGAAACATTCTATTATGATTGAGATTACGGCACATGAAATCCGATGATCCGAAGTCTGTTGAATTCAGCCAATAAACGAATTTTTTAAGATTTTTGATTTGATCTGTTAAGTTATTGTTCCATCCAATCGCCTCAACTCCAGGGAAAGTCATTATTAAGGATAGCGTCTTGTTTAACGTTTGCATCTCTCGATTGCTTTTTAATTCCATTATTCGCCGTTGAAATTCTTGAATATCTCCAATTCTCGTCAGGTTCTCAAATGCTTTAGTAATATTTCCAAAAATTGCGGAAGTTGCTGGCTCCGTCTCCAAATACTCACTATAATTCTTGCTCAATGAATCAACAAAGCGAAACCATTCAATCGAGGAGCTCTTGACTGCTGTCAAATTATGGAAAGAACGAACGTAAGCATTATTAAAACAATTAAGCAACTTAATGGCTTCCGTCAAACTTCGTCTGTTGTACGATTCTCTGATAGTCTCCAAAGTTATAATCAGAGTATATATATTGCTGCGTCGATCTTTCACAGAGCCGAGGTAATCAAAAAGTCGTTCACCGCTTTTTAAATAACTCTTCATCGGAGAAATCGCATTCATCAAAGCGTCCAGCCGTTTATTTTTATTGAGGACTTTAGACAAAAATTGGTTCTTCAGATCAGAATTAACGACCGCAATCATAGAAGGTAGATCTCTTGAAAAATCTTTGAGTTCCACAACATTCTCAGCGTAGTTTCTCAGCCAATCAACGAGGGAGTTTAATTTGCCATGCTTGCCCAATTGTTCAACTGTTTTCCGTGATTCTTTTAAATTAATTTTAATGAATTTAAATTTTTCGTAAGTTTTGTTGAGAACGCTTTCATTAATCGATGCATATTCCTCAGTTTGGCTAGATATAATTCTTATCGATTCGAATCTTTGTATCACTGATTTTGCCGTTGTGTAGAATAAGTGGAAATTGTTTAAATAATGGCTTAAATTAGCATTGCTCAAGTGATCATTATAATGCTTTGAAAACTTTGAGCTATTCATTGCATGTGTGAACACTATTTGCAAGGCATCGTAATACTTTTTACAATTTTCTCTTGCATCGGTCCAATTATATGTTTTAATTCTATTAAAGCTTTCCGTATAGTTGCCTTGATCGGGTATTGTTTGCCATTTAAACAGCCTTGCACTCGCTTGAAATCGTGCAATCACCCCAATTGCCTCTGTAGCTTCGATAACCTCATTATTATCAAGAGGGCTCAGGGGATATGAGGGAGCGAGCTCAATAATTTCAGATATTTCTCTTACTTCTTGGGTCAATTGATCCGAATCAATGTAGTTAAAAAAAAAGGACATTGAAATATTCATCACTTTCGCGAGCGATAGGCATTTTAAAAAACCAACACTGGTCGTAAATAACTTTGAAGAGGTTTGCTAAATTTTCATGGTCACGAAGAAGATCTTAAAATACAGAAAGCCTATTTTTTGAGAGGCTGAAATCTTACGGCTTTTAGTTCCATTATTCTTTCCATTTGCTGTGAATGATTGTGGATCATCTGAATAAGAAAACTGTTGACGATAATCTGACAACTAGAAATATTTACCTGATGAAGTGGAATTTAGAATCAGGAGAATTACCACAAGAATAACACATCCGGGGTGATGGACACTTCGTTTCTGACGCTGCATCGAAGGAAAGGTAAAATAAATCACCTGCGAGGAATGCTTATCCACTAAGAATTACAAAATAAAGGTGAATTGGAAATGTAGGAAAGGTCTGGTAACAATTCAAATATTTTATACGTTTTTGTGAAAATTTTAGAAGAAAAAAACGCGTTTTAACGACGTTATTCACGCTCAATTCTGGCGATTAAAATTGGGAAAAATAGTAAAATATTCATTAAAAAATTGGAGCGAAACTAACAAGTTTGTGCCAATTTGAGGCACTGAATCCAAATGAAAGGAACCTTTTTAACACCAGAAAGCTACGCAATTTGAGTATTCCGAAATGCTGAAATTCTCAAATGTAAACCATACGTTATCATTAAAACAAGGGAATGAAACAAGATTTACATTAAACAATTATTTTCTAATATAGCCGTAGTACACAATTCGTAGTATTTTATGCGATATCGAACTTTTGAATCACGAATTAGAGAAAAAAGAAATTTGAAATTGCAGTGCGTCAGTTACTCTTGAAGTCTTCTTAGTGATGATCTGGGAGTCGACGGTGCTCCTCTTCTTTGTTGTAGTTCTGGCCTCAATTGATGTTTTTATTTAGTATGCTAAATTTGACGGATTCTTTGACGTCTTCGATAACAATCGTTGATTCGCCTATGTTAATTAACGATATTTTATTTATTAATTCGTTTGTTTATGATCCAGGGAGAATATAGTAAGCATAATAAAAATATTGGATATGAAATATTCGAGCGAAAATACGTAGAACCCAACCCGCTCGAGGTATACATGAAGAGAAGATTAAATAAAATCACAAGGTAATTTGTTAGAAATTGAGATAGTAATAACTGAATAGCCTTCTTTCCTATGAGCATTTCTGCTTATATTAATATGCTATCCTATGCATATTAGTTGCACTTTCATAACAGTGGTACTTCGTTTTCAAAAACTTCATTTGTGCGGGGAACGGCGATATATCCGTTGAAAATCCGCGAAATTTGATGACGGACATAATATTATTATTATTATTACTATTATTATCATTTTAATAGTTCGAAACCAAAAGAAAATTACTTTCAGTTATTATTTGCACTTACATCGAGCGCGAGGAGGAATAATGGTTTTTTAAAAGATTTCTTTTGGAATTTGGTTTAAAAGCAGGATTCAACATTTTTTTGGTTTAAAATTTCAAACAATTTAAGCCAAAATATTTTTTCTGAACCGATTTTCGCTAAAATTTTATTAATTTTTAGGTTTTTTCTATTGAAAATTTATAAATTAACGAGGATTATTGCAATTTTTACTTAATTAGACAAGTATATTTTTAGAGAAATGCGCGCATATATTTAACGATAGGAAAACAAATTTAATTAATTCGACGATCAGTAAGCAATAAAAAAGTTTTAGTAAATCGACATTACCTTCGTGGCGAGACCGTCAATTTTTAAATAGTGGAATTTTGAAACTAATTAACATCAGCTCATCATCCGCTGTTATCGAAGATGTTAAGAGACAATGTCTGAGGGGGTCGACCACCAGTAGTCACAGTCTAAAAAAGTTGTTTCAATTGATCTGATTTTTATACAATGGGTACTTGTGATGCCCTAAGTATAAAACCGTATTCAGAATTAGGCTCCGCCCCCTTCGAGTTGAGATACGGTAGGGGTGTGTCGAAAAAATTTTTTTTTCTTTTTTGAGATAACTTTGATTTCTTTTCTGGAATCGATAACCGGTCACTTATGAAGCATTTTTGTAGTGAAGAACATTTTTCTAGCTCTTCTCCTTCCGACCAAAAAATTGAATTTTCGGAAAAAAATAGTTTCATTTCCGTATTGTGGAAAAACAATATATTACCGGAAGTGAGATCTTATCGGAACTTTATACTTCAGAGTACGGGTTAAAAGAATTCATAACTGGTTGGCCGCAGTTTGGGTGCACAAGTCATTTTTATCACAATTTTTGTCATTTTTCTACTGTTTTGGTACCATTTTTCCCATTTTTTGGAAAAAAAGTTGTTTCAATTGGTCTGATTTTTTATATAATGGGTACTTGTGATGCCCTAAGTACAAAACCGTATTCAGAATTAGGCTCCGCCCTCTTCGAGTTGAGATACGGTAGGGGTGTTTCGAAAAAATTTTTTTTTTCTTTTTTGAGATAACTTCGATTTCTTTTCTGGAATCGATAACCGGTCACTTATGAAGCATTTTTGTAGTTGAGAACATTTTTCTAGCTCTTTTCTTTCCGACCAAAAAATTGAATTTTCGGAAAAAAATGGTTTCATTTCCGTATTGTCGAAAAAAAATTCATTACGGCACGTGACTTCTCATCAGAATTTTATATTTCAGTGTATGGGTTACTAGAATTCATAACTGGTTGGCCTCGGTTCAGCCGCCTTTTTTCCAAAAAATGGGAAAAAGTACTAAAACAGTAGTAAAATGACAAAAATCGTTAAAAAAATGATTTGTGCACCCAAACCGCGGCCAATCAGTTATGAATTCTTGTAACCCATACTCTGAAGTATAAAGTTCAGATGAGATCTCACTTCCGGTAATATATTGTTTTTCCACAATACGGAAATGAAACTATTTTTTTCCGAAAATTCAATTTTTTGGTCGGAAGGAGAAAAACTAGAAAAATGTTCTCAACTACAAAAATGCTTCATAAGTGACCGGTTACCGATTCCAGAAAAGAAATCGAGATTATCTCAAAAAAGAAAAAAAAAATTTTTTTCGAAACACCCCTACCGTATCTCAACTCGAAGAGGGCGGAGCCTAATTCTGAATACGGTTTTGTACTTAGGGTATCACAAGTACCCATTGTATAAAAAATCAGACCAATTGAAAAAACTTTTTTTCCAAAAAATGGGAAAAAGTACTAAAACAGTAGTAAAATGACAAAAATCGTTAAAAAAAATGACTTGTGCACCCAAACAGCGGCCAACCAGTTATAAATTCTAGTAACCCATACACTGAAATATAAAATTCTGATGAGATCTCACTTCCGGTAATATATTGTTTTTCCACAATACGGAAATGAAACTATTTTTTTCCGAAAATTCAATTTTTTGGTCGGAAGGAGAAGAGCTAGAAAAATGTTCTCTACTACAAAAATGCTTCATAAGTGACCGGTTATCGATTCCAGAAAAGAAATCAAAGTTATCTCAAAAAAGAAAAAAAATTTTTTTTCGACACACCCCTACCGTATCTCAACTCGAAGAGGGCGGAGCCTAATTCTGAATACGGTTTTGTACTTAGGGTATCACAAGTACCCATTGTATAAAAAATCAGACCAATTGAAACAACTTTTTTAGACTGTGACTACTGGTGGTCGACCCCCTCAGACATTGTCTCTTAAAAGAATTCGCCGATCTCGATAGGCTATCCAATGATGAGGAGTACTATGGACACCGTGGACTCCCTGGCGGTTCCTCCCGCAGAAGACAATAAGATGTTTATCACGAGTAAGTTATAACAAGCCGTTGAAAAGCAGGTAAATTCCAAGAATCACTCCCCACCCTTCCCATGTTCTGTTCTCGAGAAAATACATCAACCATTTTCGAACAGTTTCATTGTATTATATCATCGTGGATTTCGTAAAAACCAAATGAAAATGAAACCAAAAATGAAAGATGAAACTAGTTCATGATGTCACGTAAAAACCGAAAATAATTATAAAAATTGTAAAAATTAGTGAAAAAAAACGGACGTTTTCTAGCACATAATGATGAGATAGGGGAATGGGTGGGGGTGATTCCACAGTCTTCCACCGAGGGGTCACTCTTATATTAAACGGGGAGGGGGGAGTTATTGTATTATACCGAAAAACATTTTTTCAATAAAAATTTCCATTAAAACTTTTAAATTATTTGAATTATCGCGTGACTTTTCCAGCGTTTCCAACTCACGTTTACTCTTGTTTACCCGTGGATAAACGATCTTCGCAAGGTATACCTCACTTTTCCTTCGATGCAGAAACGAAGTGTCAATCACCCCGGAAGGGCTATTCTTGTGGTAGTTCTCCTGATTTTAAAATCCTTTTCATCAGGTAAGTATTTCTAGTTGTCAGATTATCGTCAACGGTTTTCTTTTTCAGATGATCCACAATCAATCATACCTAATGGAAAGAATAATGGAACTAAAAGCCGTAAGATTTCAGACTCTCAAAAAATAGGCTTTCTGTATTTTAAGATCTTCTTCGTGACCATAAAAATCTAGCAGCCCTATTCAAAGTTATTTGGAAGCAGTGTGTGTATTATAAAAGGCCTTCCGCTCGCGAAAGCGATGATGAAAGCAAGCAAGATTTCAATGTCCGTTCTTTTAACTACATAGATTTCGATAAATTGAGCCAAGAAGTAAAAGAAATATCTGAAATTATTGAGCTCGCTCCCTCATATCCTCTGAGACCTCTTAATAATATTGAGGTTATCGAAGCTATAGAGGCAATTGGGGTGATTGCACGATTTCAAGCGAGTGCAAGGATGTTTAAATGGCAAACAATACCCGATCAAGGCAACTATACGGATGCCTTTAATAGAATTAAAGCATATAATTGGACCGATGCAAGAGAAAATTGTAAAAAGTATTACGATGCCTTGCAAATAGTGTTCACACATGCAATGAATAGCTCAGAGTTTTCGAAGCATTATAATGATCACATGAGCAATGCTAATTTAAGCGATTATTTAAACAATTTCCACTTATTCTACACAATGGGAAAATCAGTGATACAAAGATTCGAATCGATAAGAATTATATCTAGCCAAACTGAGGAATATGCATCGATTAATGAAAGAGTTTTCAACAAAACTTATGAAAAATTCAAATTCATTAAAAGTCATATAAAAGAATCACGGAAAACAGTTGAACAATTGAGCAAGTATGTCAAATTAAACTCACCCGTTGATTGGCTCTTGAACTACGCTGTGCACTTTGTGAAATTCATCGAGGTTTCAAAAGATATGATTGCGGTCGTTAATTCTGCTCCAAAAGACACATTTTTGTCTAAAGTCCTCAATAAAAATGAACGGCTGGACGCTTTGATGACTGCGATTTCTCCGATGAAGAGCTATTTAAAAAGCAGTGAACGACTTTTTGAATACATCGGCTCTGTGATGAATGGTTTTCGCATCAATATATATACTGCGATTATATCTTTGAAGACTATCAGAGAATCATACAACAGACGAAGTTTGATGGAAGCCGTTGAGCTGCTTAGTTGTTTTAAAAATTCTTATGTTCGTTCTTTCCATAACTTGAGAGCAGTCAAGAGCTCCTCGATTGACTGGTTTCGCTTTGTTGATTCATTGAGCAAGAATTATAGTGAGTATTTGAAGTCGGAGCCAGCAACTTCCGCAATTTTTGGAAATTTTACAAATGCATTTGAGAACCTGACGAGAATTGGAGATATTCAAGAATTTCAACGGCGAATAATGGAATTAAAAAGCAATCGAGAGATGCAAACGTTAAACAAATCGCTATTGTTTATAAAGACTTTCCCTGGAGTTGAGGCGATTGGATGGAACAATAACTTAACAGATCAAATCAAAAATCTTAAAAAATTCGTTTATTGGCTGAATTCAACAGACTTCGGATCATCGGATTTCATGTGCCGTAATCTCAATCATAATAGAATGTTTCCCTTGGAGAAATATTCGCGAATTCTGAAAAACATAGATACTATGAAAGAAAAAAAATATATTACCCATATCATTGATCAGGTCATTCGTCCAATTCGATTGGCTAAAGTTATGCTTGACAACACAATAGCAATTGCTAAGGAAATGGGGAAATCATCATCGAGCCACCATATTTTCTCTGTAGAGCTATGCCAACAAATTGACCTAATGGAACAAGACAATTTAAAAAAATTCATTAATGGAACCACTTCCCTCGGCATTCTTTTTGAGATTTTGAATCAAAAAGAAAACGTCTGGAAGCTGCTCGATCTGGCGAACATTGTAATTAGAGAATCTGAAAAAATTGATGAAAGGAGCCGCCAGGGATACCTAATTAAAGAGTATTTTCAAATTATAAAAGAAAGCCAAGATCGTCTCGAACAACTATTCCAAGCTATTGAACAATTGGAACTGACTCACAAAATAGGGAATTCGACACGTTTAAAAAATATTTCGCAAATTTATATAGATGCTTTGAAGATTGAAAATCCGATTGACTGGAGTCGAGCCTTCGAACTGATGGATAGATTTCCAAATAGCAGCTACGAGAATGAAAAGGAACTAGTGGAAGCGAGAAGGCTTGTCAACGAGATTAAAGCAGCTTTCAATCCCTTGGAGCATGTTTCCAGTGATTTCAATATGTCTATTGATGCTTTGGAAAAGCTTGATTCCGTGTTTAATGACTTTTTCAAGTGGTCACAGCCGGTAACAGCAAGCAAATGGAAATTGTAAGTATGGAATCACTCGTTAAAAAAATTAAATGCATTTCAGATACCTTACGTATTTTATTCTCCTGGTTTTCTTCTCATTATTGTTGATCGGTAGCATTGTATTTGTAATATACATGTCACAAGATTCTATGAAGAAAAGAAGAAAACATGTAGCAGGTATTCCTTTTGTAGAAAATTCTGAAATAAATAATTAAAACATTTAAGCGTCATATAATTCGTCGTGTCTAAACGAAGAATCAAGAATTTTCTGGCCCCAACTGAATCAAGAATGCCGACTTTATATCAATCAGCGAGACGAATCTGGCAAAACAGAACTCTTCAGATGTGTTGAACAAAACGAAACATCTATGTCTTTATCACTAATTGAATGTGCGCCAGCTCTGGACGCTGCATGTGAGTGCGAGTTGAATGAATTGCGCATGAATCTTCAATGATAAGTGCAGAAAGAAACATCATTTCAGGTGACAGGAAATGCTATACATCTTTACATCTAGCCGTAATGAATGCTAATGGAAAAATAGTTGATGCCTTGCTGAAAAATGGAGCGGATCAAAAACTGATGGATTCCGCCGGAAAGCGAGCAGAACAGTATTACGTCCAAACAAATCCATATGCTCATTATGAGGATTATTACATACCTGGATTATTTGCTAAATATTACGATAATAGAGGCAAACGTAAGAAATTTGTAAATTGATTAAACTTGAAGAAACAGACTGAAAAACTGCTTAAAATGACGCTCTTTATGTGAATTCTAGTGTGAGGTCTCATGGAATTCAGAATCTGAAATATTTGAGCTTTTTTTTTTGAACTCTTGGTCAGTTCTCCCTCGGATTCCAGCAATTGGAGAGTATCATACGAGAGAGTTTTTCATCAAATAGCTGATTAAAATTATGTTTTTCCTTTCAAAAAATACTCCAACGCTATGCAGCTCCGTTTCATAATTTCAGGAATTAGACAGCCTCAAGCACCTCGCGATTACTATGTTTTGATTGTCGAACGAAGCACTTTTCCAGAAGAATACTTGGAGATGCTACCAAAGCAATTAGAGGTATTTCTAGATTAAAGACAGCAAGCACACGACGTTTATCTTGCAGATTGTGTATGGTTACAAAGAAGGTGAAGTGAGTCTTGACGATTTTACGCATTTTGTGTTGAATTCAACCGCAGCTGGGAGTAAAGATCTTTTTCTAGATTTGGATAAAACACTGATGTTCGAAATGTTATCAAAGTTTGATAATTCTGTCTCATTTTTCGTATAAAATTTATTTGCAGACCGGGAATGATAGTGTCGACGGAATGGTTGGACGCGTGTCTTAACAATCCAGATGAACTTGAATCGGATTGGAAGTTCTTGTTGACGAATATCACTTTTGAAGGAAAAACGCACGAAAATGTGATCTTCAAAATAAAGAACGATATTCATCGACTTGTGAGTTACATTTCAGTTTGAGTTCTCTTCGTCCAATATTTGAATATTCTAATAAATGTGCGTTTCCAGAGACCACCGCTTTTCGACGGATGTACTATTACCGTTCTGGCAACCAGGAATGAAATTATGCAGTCCGACCGAGAAGCCTGGATTCGAATTATTGAAGGATTCGGAGGAACATACACATCAAATCCACGCTTTTCTAGCCCGTCTCAAGTTCCATATCACGCCAGACGAGACGTTAAAACAACTGTGCATTCATCGATTATTCTATATTTCAGTGATAGCATTGTAAGTTTGAAATAGTAAAAGTTGGAGTGGTACTCCAACCTCTATAGCTTACGTAGCAGTTGTATGGTGTGAATGTAAATCAATCATCTCGATTTTTCCAGATCAAGGAACAATGGAGATTCAGAAACAACGGAATTTCGCTTATCGGAATGGGGTGGCTTCCCGAATCTATAGTCCGCTACAGGCTGATCAATCCGCTTCACAAATGTTTGAAATACGAAACGAAACAAGACGAATTACCCATGATTTATGAAACCGGAGATTGGTCGGATTAAATTTTCAAAACTTTTTTTATTAATTATTATAAATTAATAAAATATTAGACAAAAAATTAACTTTCTTTCCTTTGTCTTCTGAGTTTATTTTTCGCCGGTTGTTTCCATTTCACCAAGTCAACTATACATCGTTCTGTTTCCAGTGCCGAGTTTGCTCTATTCGAAAGCTCGCCTTCCTTCTCTTTCGTCTCATCTTATTCAATGAGTCTGCAATAATAATTTGTAATATTTTTTTCAAAATTTCTCCATCTAAAACGGTCTCGCCACGAAGGTAATGTCGATTTACTAAAACTTTTTTATTGCGGTCTGCTCGTCGAATTAATTAAATTTGTTTCTCTGTCGTTTCCTTTCTTTTTTTCGATCCGCGCATTTCTTTAAAAATATATTTGTCTAAATAAGTAAAAAGTGCAATAATCCTCGTTAATGTATAAATTTTCAATTAAAAAAAACTTTAAAAAAAAAGAAAAAAAATGTTTAGCGAAGAATCGGATCGGAAAAATAATTTTGAAAGCCTGAAAGGCGGAAATTCTCTAAATGAAAATCCTAATACTTTCGAAAAAAAGCGAATGAAAAAACATTTACCTCAAAATCTGATTTTCGAATGCCCCGCAATACAATACGATTCGTTGTAAATCGGTCTTATTGTTGCTATTCGATATGATATATATATTCGAGTTTTCGGATTACGAAAAACGCAAAAAAAATAATAATAAACATTTCAAATTCGTTTCGAAAGTAGTATAAGTGATCCTGAAGTTTTGAAAAAGAATATTTTAAAATTTGAAATTTCCCGTCCGTTTTTCTTGAACTTCGTTCACATCGTATGATCGCGTATCTCAGAGTACCAGCCTTAAAATCCTCAAATCATTAAAGTCAAGTGTATATGCGTCTTAATGTCTTCTGAATTCAGATCTACAACGGTATCCACGCCGCTCGTTTTCTTTGGCGTAGTGCCGGCTGCCATTTGTGTTTTTATTGAATATAAGCAATATTATCGATACGCCAATGAATAGGAACAGCTACAAAGTGATATTTTCGTCATGAAGATAATTTCGATTTACAATAAATGTCTTTATTTCAGGCTGCTTCTCGAATTCTTGACATCGTCAACAGTGGTGGATGCGACGCTGTTAATTGCCATAATCACGCAGTCTGCTGCGAATGTGTAACACTTAGCTTGTAAATATGGAGTTTTACTTTCTCGCTGACATCTGAAAATTTCAGATCTGTGATATTTCCGCCACCGACGAAGTGATCTGTTACATCTGTCCATGACAATTGTTTGAAAACTGGTTCTATATGTGGCGAGAAGGAAATGTTTATAAATAATAGCGACTTGTGGCACATTGATCCAAATCGGAAACATGTATGTTTTTCAAATATTGGAGCGTGATTTGGTGATCTTGATCAAAGCTTGCACCAATGATTGCAAAGTATAAGCTATCGATAAGCTTCATTTTTGAAAATCTCTGCAGTTCCGGACTGTCGTTGATTACTTTATTGATTTGTTATGGGGTTATTCATGAAACGCACGAAAAGCATTTTAATGCAAAAAATGCCACTTTAATGTTATTGACGATTGCATTTTAATGCAAAAATGTGCATATTTTTTGCATTAAAATGATTTTCGTGCTTTTCATGAATAACCCCATTAGGGAAAAGACCAGAATGGCCATCAGAAAATTTTCGATAGAGTCTTTTCGAATATTTCAATTTTCCAGTTTTTTTTTTGAATTATGGGGATATTCATGATGCAAAAAAATGCATTTTAATTCAGTACTATTTTGAATTAAAATGCAAGGCGGTGTCGGGTATCGCCACCGAGAAAGTCTATGCGCCTTTAATTTATTTTTGGCTTTCAAATAAATAATTTTACTATTTTCTCACCATTGCCATAGCCAGGCTGTAAAATATTATTTTTATCAAATTAATTTTAATTTCTTTCGAAAATGTGAATTTTTCGCACAATAGGAGTTCTTCTCCAAAAGATTGAGGGCCTCGTAAATCAAAACATTAAAGGCGCATAGATTTTCTCGGTGACGATATCCAAAACCGCCTTGCATTTTAATTGAACATAGTACTGAACTAAAATGCATTTTTTTGCATTAAAATGCTATCGTGAATAAGATTAAAGTGGCATTTTTTGCATAAAAATGTATCTTGAATAACCCCATTAACAACTTTATTTAATTCCAATTTCGTACCTTGAAATTCCCAAATATCATACTGGTCAACCATGATTATGCACTATCCGCAGTAGCAGAATCTACAACAGAAGCATTGTTGGCTCGGCCTGTTTTCACTCTGAAAACTGCAAACTCTATGGGATTCTGGAAATGCGCGTGAAACCAACTTGTAAATAAATTCCCTGTATGGCGGAGTAGTTAGGATAAGAACCACCGCGTTTACAGAGGACCTCAGCGAAAAAATCGCTAATATGAATTGAATGGCAAACTGCGAACTTTTATTCTGATTTATTGTCAGAAGCATATAAATGAAAGGCGGAACCAGCAGCAGCGATGACGTGCCAAATTGACTCACTAGACTGTAGACAGCTGAACGATGGCGTTGATAGTTATTGGTCGACACTCGCGTTCGCATTTCTCTTAGCATTGAGAAAAGATCGGCTGTAGTGTAAGTGAGCATAAATGCAGACAAAATTCCTCCGCAAAACGCTATGATGCACACCATTATAAGCCATATGTTGAGTGTATAAAGCGCAATGTTTTTATGAGATATGAATACGGGAAATTCGATTGGGAAATTCTGGAAATCAGAAGTTTAGACTTAGAGAGCAAACACTAACGAAGTTTCTAATATTTCCAAATAATTTGATTTTTTTGGGGTTCGTTCCGTGACGAATTACTCATTTCGCGGGTAATTTTTTCAATTTTTTCTCACTAAGCCATTCCAAATAGTTCGGGTTTTTGAATTTTGTTTTCGCGGGGTGTTTTACTATGGTAACTTCCGGAAGAGCGGCAAATATTCACTAATAAGACGCTAAAGTGTTGCCAATCGCGTGCTTTTGGGACGGTGCAGGAAAGCAGTGAAGCTCACCCATTTTCAGCTCTCAGAGATAAGGCTTCCACGAAAGACGAAAGAAAAAAGTCGTCTTCCGTCTCTTCGTCTTCGTTCGTCTTGCATTCGTCTTACGCAATAAAAAAGTTGTGTACCGTGTACCCAATATCCATCTCTGCGCATGACGAATTCAAGACGAAGACGAAAACGAAAAGTCGTCTTCAAAAATCGAGTCTTCGTTCGTCTTGCATTTGCACAATAAAAAACACTTGTCAACACACTGAGTCAGACTACGAGACGGCCAAAATTTCGCCCAAATGTAAGCCTTACTCAGCGGTTAAATCCAATTTCCCACGGCTGCAAGCTTATCTGAAAACCGCCCAAGTCAGTCGCGTACCCACTGCACTACACCGCAAAGAAAAATTTAGGATGAGTCTGATCGCAAGGCACAGTCCGCGCCCACGCCACGCAAGCAAATAGCGGACAGTTCGTCTTGCATTCGTCTTACGCAATAAAAGAGTTGTCAACATACTGCGTCAGACGAATTCAAGACGCAGACGAAGACGGGACGAGACGATTTTAGACGGCTACAAGTCGACCACAGGTCGGTGACGTCCGAGTCTCGTGGACGCCACAACTGCCGTTCCAACCACTGACTTCCCGAAAAACACGTATTCCTTTTGGACAACTTCAAAACTCGCTAATATTCAACCTTTTTTACATAATCCGCCTGCTCATCACTGGTCATCTGAGCTTCACAGAGCAAATAAATAATGAAAATAGGAATAGTGCCTGATAAAATTGCCATGATATGATAGAACCAGCTTGAATGTACACGTCTGTTCATAACCGTCGCGATAGCTTGATGCTTTCTGACAAAACAATACACCAAGGCCTCCATTTGAGACGCTATCAAAGCGATGCTGAATGCCTGATAAAACGAAAATGAGGCGATTTCAGATGGAACATCTGAAATGCTAGGTTATGCTGCTAGAACATACCGCATGATGGTAGGCATTCACTGTGAAAAATGCGCCGATCAACCCCACATAACGCCCGCAAATCATTGGTGGCAATGGGATAGGCTGCATTAGAATAGTCGTATGAATATCAGTAGCTGTGCAAGTTATCTGAAAACGAATCTATTTCTTTGTGCAAAGTTGAGCAATCTTTGAGCGAAATTGCAAAATTGAATTTCGGGTAAACATAGTGGATATATTATCGCCGTAAAAAAGTTCCGACATTGTTTCGAGCCCGCGAAAATCGGGATTTGAATTTAGAGGCTCCGCCCATTTCATCATCAGAGCGCATTTGCTATGCGCAATATATTTTTATCAGAAGAAACGTAAAAAAAAATAATTGACGCAAATTGATATATTTAAACATTCGAAGAAACGTGTAAAAAAATTCACGATTAATACAATTTCGTTCTTTTAATCCAGTTTAATTCTGAAAATTCAGAAGAAAAAATAAAAATTAAAAAAGTATATCGCGCATAGCCAAATGCGCTCTGATGATGAAATGGGCGGAGCCTCTAAATTCAAATCCCGATTTTCGCGGGCTCAAAAAAATGTCGGAATTTTTTTACGGCGATAATAGTAGATATAACTAAAGTTGCAAGGATCTGAAATCGACTTTATCTTCGTCGTCTTGATTTCTACAGGGTGCGGCATAAATAATAGGATGAGATTTTGCGGCAGGTCTGGCGCCGGGACACCGCGCCCGGTGCACACAGTGATTTTTATTTATCTTTATTACACCTTTTTGTTTATGTTTTTCAAGATTTCTTTAATTTTTTTCCGAATTTCAGTCAATGGTGGCTGCATCTCCGTATGGACTCTGTATAGGCAAGCTGTCGTGGCGGTAGTGGTCGTCCCGCTGTCAAAAAGGTACGTGTGAGGATTCTTGAGCCAGTAGGTCTCCATGAAAAGCTACTGTAGTTTAGATGCCCTGAAGATTGCGCTTCTGAAGGTTAGCTACCTTGACGTCAGCTACCTGCGTGACGTTGTCGATTCCTACCCGAACAGATTGAGAGCTGTAGTGAAGGCGACAGGAGGAAGATTCACAAAAAATGTAATTTTTATTAGTTTTTAAATTGCTTGAGTAAACTTTTGTCCAAGTTTCATATCGATTCCACTTTTTTAAAAAAAGTTATGACGTTTGAAACCCATCCTATTATTTATGCCGCACCCTGTATACTACAAGTTCGACTAATTTGAGCAACGACTTGCTCCATATCAAAATTTGTTTCCTACCTGAAAAACCAGAAGATAATAACGAAATAAGTCTATTTTATTACTCTGGAACAGCACGAGATAGATAGTGAAAGAGTTCAAAACGATCGAGACTGATCCAATCGAATAGTAGTAGAGCACGAGCCATTGAGGTGTAGAGAAATCGATCATTTTACGATTTTAAGCTTTTCGCAGCTTCGAATAACGCTGGTGGCACAGCTGAATTCGAGCTTACGACTGACACGAACAGAAATGTGGTTATGGCTTGATTTAATCAAATCTGAAATTCAATTTTCTATAAAACTAACATGTGTTTCACCAGTTTTGCACTCTAAGACAAGCGCTTTAATTGAACTTGCATTGCGCGTATTGCAAAATGTTTTTGAAGATTGGTCGTAGTTTCGCCAACAAACTTCGGTATTACCCCCCACTGGAATGAACCAGAATGGCCCCCCCCCCTCCTTTTTTTATTTTATTCATCCAAAAATCACGTCGAAACGAATCGTGGGGGGTGACTCTGGAATCGTGGGGGGGGGGGGTGGTGATTCCGGTTCATTCCAGTGGGGGAGAACAAAGATATAATGTGGGGGTCATTGTGAAAGATTACCTCTTTTCCGGAGTCGACCCCCCCCCCTACATCAAAAGGTGGGGGGGGGGGTAATTCGGATATTTATACATCACAGAATAGTCCCCCACATCCAAAAGTAATCGAAAACATAACTGTGGAGGGGGGGGGGGGTGATTCCGGTTATGGGGGACCGATAGAGGTGTGGGGGGCGATTCTGTAAAATTACCAAACTTCTGTCCTAGTTTCATATAGATTCCACTTTTTTTGCAAAAATTATGGCGTCTGAAACTCATCCTATTATTCATGCCGCACCCTGTAAATTGAGGTAAGTGGCAGAAATAGCAGGAGATGGAAAGTGGTATCGCGCTTCGCGGTCTTTAACAGTCCTTTTCTCCAATTTCTCTAAGATTTAGAAGCTTCCGTTGCCAATTATTGCATCAGGAAGCGAAGATGTTGGCGCATCTCTGTGCTCCTCTTGGGTCTTGCACTTCAGGTGAAAAGCGATTGAATGAGTCGTTCATTAATATAATTTACAGTATTTTCAATGCATTTTTAGCAGAGTAGGGCGGAATTGGATTTTGGGAACTCGGAATCCGGAAAGCGGAAAACGGAAAAACAATTATTTTCACGGAATCCGGAATCCGGAATTTTTACCATTAATTTTTGCGGGAGATCAAAAAAGTATACTTTTCACAACAATTGAGAATAAAGTATTAAAACTCATAGTTGGGCGGAATTGGATTTTTGGTAACTCTGAATCCGGAAAACGGAAATTTTTTTCACGGAATCCGGAAAACGGAAAACGGAATGAAAAAAACGGCGGAATCCGGAAATCGGAATTCCGCCCTTCTCTGATTTTTAGCTATAGAATACGCGTTTTTGACACGTTAAGCGCCACTTACGAAGAATGCTACCCAGCAGCTTCGAGCTTCGAGTAAAGGCTGAAATTTTCTAGATTGTTTCTGATGCCGTACTAAAAACACTGTAAATTAATTTTTTTTTAAATGTAAAACTGACATAGAAGTGCTTAAAAGTCCCTTTGCTGAAATCACCGGAGTGAGAAGAACATTTTGAACTTCGCCAGAGAGCCCTGACTGTGGCTTGGTAAAACATGGACCGTGGGGAGTCGTCTCGACAATTTTCTGAAATAAGCCATTCTGGAAATTTCCGATTTTCAAAGCTTCTCGCACCGTAGTACGTAGTTTCGGTATGGTGGCGTGGTGGCGACGAGCACAATCGCGTTAACAGGTGAGTGCAGAGCATCTGTAAATGAAGTAGCGAAGTTTCAAGGAGGGTTCAGAGCCCGAAGACCGTGTGAATCCTAAATTTGACTGGCTATTATGACAACAAAAAGGAAAAGTGGCGCCAGGAGTAAAGATGAGGTTGACAATTGAGCCACCAAACTGATGACTGCATTTTTGTAGCGATGAAAGCTCGAGCGAGAAACTTTTGTCTGTAAGTCTTTCAGCATTCTTAGCATGTCATATTATCGCCGTAAAAAAGTTCCGACATTTTTTCGAGCCCGCGAAAATCGGGATTTGAATTTAGAGGCTCCGCCCATTTCATCATCAGAGCGCATTTGCTATGCGCGATATATTTTTATCAGAAGAAACGAAAAAAAAAATAAATGACGCAAATTGATAGAAACGTGTAAAAAAATTCACGATTAATACAATTTCGTTCTTTTAATCCAGTTTAATTCTGAAAATTCAGAAGAAAAAATAAAAATTCAAAAATATATCGCGCATAGCAAATGCGCTCTGATGATGAAATGGGCGGAGCCTCTAAATTCAAATCCCGATTTTCGCGGGCTGGAAAAAATGTCGGAACTTTTTTACGGCGATAATATGTAGCGATAATAAAAGTTGCTCCACAGAATACTCCACCAATTAGAGCGATTACTATGACGGATATTAACAGAGGATTCAAGGAATATATACAGAAATTGTCAAAGCTCTGAAATGCGTCTGCATAGTTGGGGAAGGTCTGGAAACTTGGATTACGAATTGTCCGTATTCAAAACGAAGGCTTCCACGAAAGACGAAAACGAAAAGTCGTCTTGCATTCGTCTTACGCTGTAAAAAATGGTCAAAATTGCGTCAGACGAATTCAAGACAAAGAAGAAGAAGAAGAAGACAAATGGAAGCCTTATTTCCAGACGACAACGCACCTTTCTCACATACGACATCTGATGCTCTCTTTGCATTCCGTCTTGGCTGAACACCAGCCCAATCGCCATCGGCAGCGAAACGATCGCAATATTGCCAAACACAAAGTAGCCATACGAAGCCGTGGAGCCGTGGACAAGTCAACCATGGCCTACGTTGCAAACGAAATCAGCGTTGAGAGGATTCAGAAGGATTCAGAAGGTCGTCGTGAGTCAAGAAGTATGATATTTGCGCGTTCACATTTCTCGAAAAGCGCTGTCATGCGGAAGAGAGGGATTCGAGTGAAGGCGCGAATCTTGCAAAACGCAAAAATTAAGAATTCGAAGAATGACGTGATTCAAATTGGGTTTTGCATGTCACTAAACTAAAAAAGCCACTAAAAATAGGTTTCAGTGGTTTCGGTTGAATGCGGACTGAAAATTCTTTAGAGCATACTGCCCGAGATAGAGAGAGAGAGAGATATACTTCATATCGTAGCTGCCAAGTTTGGGTGCTCGCTATTCTGCCAAATTTTGCTGGAATATTTTGAAATTTGTTATATGAGTTCTACAAAAATAGATCTTTATTTCATTAGTTGAAACCATTTTAGTGAGGCCACCACCTACAAAGTTACAACTTTGGAAAGACACCTCTCTCGTCAAATTTTGATAGCTTTGAGCTATTCTGTGAGAGCAAGGAGCCATAACTCTGTAGGGAGGAGTCGCACTGGAAAATGATTAACTACGAAAATAAAGTTCTATTTTTGCAGAATTCACTCTGCAAATCTTAAAAGAATCCGATAGTTTTTGAGCATATGGCAAGCTTCCAAAATTTGCAATTTTCAGCTCAAAAATAATAAATATTGGAGCATTGCCATACTCCCAAAATTTTATGGATCGCGATGAAATTTGTTGTGTGAATTCTACTCACATAGAACTTCAATTTTCTAGTTAACAACTTTTAAATACAACCAGAACCTAAAGAGTTACAGCTCTGAAAAGGGACCTCTCTCGTCAAATTTTGATAGCTTTGAGCTATTCTGTGAGAGCAAGGAGCCATAACTCTGTAGGGAGGAGTTGCACTGGAAAATGATTAACTACAAAAATAAAGTTCTATTTTTGCAGAATTCACTCTGCAAATCTTAAGAGAATCCGATAATTTTTGAGCATATGGCAAGCGCCCAAAATGCTTTCATTTTCAGCTCAAAAATACCAAATATTGGGACCTTGCCATATTGCTAAATTTCTATGAATCGCTCTGAAATTTGTTATATGAATTCTACAAAAATAGATCTTTATTTCATTAGTTAACAACTTTTTTGTGACGCCACCACCTGAAGAGTTACAGCTCTGAAAAGAGACCTATTTTGTCGATTTTGAGGGTTTCAAGGGGAGCTCTCCTGTGAAAAGCAGCCATAACTCTGTAGGGAGAAGTCGCACTGGAAAATGATTAACTACAAAAATAAAGTTCTATTTTTGCAGATTTCACTTTCCAAATCTTGAGAGAATCCGATAGTTTTTGAGCATATGGCAAGCTCCCAAATTTTGCAATTTTCAGCTCATGAATAGAATTTTGGTACCCACTATTCCGTGAAATATCGTTTGATTATTTTGAAAATTGTTATGTGAATTCTACAAAAATAGATCTTTACTTTTGTAATTAATCACTTTTCTGTGCGACTTCTCCGCTTCAAGTTATGACTAATTCTCACTGGAGAACTCCCCTTAAAACCAGCGAAATCTGATGAGGGAGGGCTCTTTTCAGAGCTATAACTCTGTAGGTTTTGGTTGTATCTGAAAGTTGTCAACTAGAAAATTAAAAATCTATTTTTGTAGAATTCACATAATGGACTCTGAAGCAATCAAGCAAGATTTGGTAGCATGGCAAGTACCCAAAAGCCATCTCTTATCAAATTCAGTGGTTTTTCAGAGAGCTCTCCTCTGAGATTGAGCTATATATCAGTAGGCATTGCTCGCACCAAAAAGTTGTTAACTACAAAAATGCAGCTCTACTTTTGTGCAATTCAATAGCAAATTATTGGGAAAATCCGGCGGTTTTGGACAATATGCCGAGAATTCAAAGTTGGCGACATTTTTTGATATTGCTCCTTCTGGAAAAACGATGAAAATGTTGAATTTGTCTGAAAGAATTCAAGATATTCAGGCCACGCCCACTAAGAAATATTATTAGAAAATATTAAATTGAAAATAACATTTTCAGATTAGAGAATCGAAAAAAAGCGTTTCAGCCATGACACCGAATCCTGGGTGGAGAGCACACTTGTGACAAACGCTCCTTTCGATTTGCTCCTAAAAACGAAAACTGGTTGTTGGGTCTCGTGCTTCGTTGTAGAACATGCCGTAGTACGAACTTCCGATATGGCGGAGTCGTCATCACGAGCACCACTGCATTGGCCGGCGAGTAGAAGGGTATGACAACGACGAGAATTATCGCGGCACCTGACAAAAGACGTCTCTTTTAGAAGCGCTAGACGATTAAAAATGCTGAAACTCAAACATACTGTGAGAATTGCCGATTTGGCTGGTTGCCAAAACCAGGAACAGTAAGAGTGGCACGGATAGTAATGATGATGTGCAAAATTGAGCAAGTAAACTGTGCACAGCTACTTGGTATCTTCGAAAATTCACCATCGACACTTTTCTTTGAATTTCTTTCAGCATTTTCAGCATATCGAGTGTTATAGAAGAGAAGACGATGGCGCAGAGCAAGCCGCCAAAAAAGGTTAACACTAGAAGAATGATAAAATAGGCATTGAGACTATAAATAACAAAGTTTTTCAGCGACAGAAACTCCAAATAGTATTCTGGATAATGCTGAAAATAGAAATTCTCTGAAATTGTTTTGTAAGCGTTATCTTTATTATGCAATTAATGCAAAGATTGGCCATAAAGAATGCGCATAACTTTGCTGAAACTGCTCCGATTTCTCTACATTTTTTGGGAAGTGTGAAAACTGACCTGAGTAATGTATTCAGTAAGTTGCAGCTCAAAAATACAAATATTCTGGAAGTTATCCCAAAAAAACAACCCGCTCGCGCATTCTTTATGGCCAGTACTGTACCAATCTACAGTACTGGCCATAAAGAATGCGCGCGGGTGTTTTTTTGGAATAACTTCGCTGAAACTGCTCCGATTGGTCTGAATTTTTTTGACAGTGTGAAAACTGGCTTGAGTAACGTATTCAGTAAGTTACAGCTCGTAAATATAGATATTCTGGAAGTTATCCCAAAAAACACCCGCGCGCGCATTCTTTATGGCCAGTACTGTAGCAATTGATTTGAGAAAAAATGCGCTTTTTTGAAACTCCAAATAGTATTCTGAATAATGCTGAAAATAGAAGCTGAAAACAACAACTGATGGAGTGGGTAATGCTCTGAAATTGTTTCAAAGAAGCACGACTTTGATCTTTGATCTTTGATCTTTGAAGTGCTCCGCATATGCTCTCCCTGGAAATTTAAGAAAGAGAGCTTTCTTCTCTGAAATCTTAAAAAGCATAGAATTCCGACGAAAGCACTATGACCGTAGGGCACTGTTTTCCGGGGATTCCTAGGCCATGAGAGATCTACAGGGTGGGGAATAAATATAGCGCCGCATTCAAGGTGGCGTAAGAACTTTGAATCGAATGATTTTTTTCTGAAAATCAGCAAAGATCCTTATTAAACAACCACAAAAATTTCAAGATTAACAGTTTTGGATTCTTCCTCCTTTCGTTTTGATGACGGCCTGAAGTCTCTCGGGTAAGAGTCGACGACGAGACTTCAGGCAGTCATCAAAGCTACAGGAGAATGTTTCGAAAATTGTTAATCCTATAATTTTTGTCGTTGTTTAATAAGGATTTTTGCTAATTTTCAGAAAAAATTCATTCGATTTGAAGTTATTACGTCATCTTGAATGCGGCGCTATATTTATTCCCCACTCTAGTTTTAAATCAATATTTTTCAGCGTTTTTTTTTTGAAAAATTGTTTGAAAAAACCGTTTAATTTCAGTATTTCTAGTTCTTTAAATGGGCATTCAATTTTGAAATCTTCTTAGTTGGCTCATAGAGCTCTACAGTCAACGTCTTGTAGAGTAATTACTGGCCATAAAGAATGCGCGCTTGCGTTTTTTTGAGATAACTTTGCTGAAACTGCTCCGATTGGTCTAAATTTTTTTGACAGTGTTAAGCCTGGTCTGAGTAATGTATTCAGCAAATTGCAGCTTGTAAATACGGATATTTTAGAAGTTATGCCAAAAAACACCTCCGCGCGCATTCTTTATGGCCAGTACTGTAGAAATTGATTCCGGAAAAAATGCGGCTTTTCGAAACTTTTAAAACGTCTTGAACAGACAAACAGAAACTATTTGCTACATAATAAATAGATTTTTGTCTATTTTCAGAAAAAAATCATTCGATTTTAAGTTATTACGCCGTCTCGAATGCGGCGCTATATTTATTCCCCACCATGTAGCTATAAATTAATATTTTTCAGCGTTTTTTTCTGAAAAATTGTTACAAAAAACCCTCCAATTTGAATATTTCTAGCTCTTTCAATTGGCATTCAACTTTGAAATTGTCTTAGTTGGCTCATAGAGCTCTACAGTTATACAGTACTGGCCATAAAGAATGCGCGTTGGCGTTTTTTTTTAAGATAACTTTTCTGAAACTGCTCTGATTGGTCTAATTTTTTTTGGCAGTGTTACGCCTGGCTTGAATAACGTATTCAGTAAGTTGCAGCTCGTAAATATAGATATTCTGGAAGTTATCTCAAAAAATACACACGCGCATTCTTTATGGCCAGTACTGTAGCAATTGATTCGAGAAAAAATACGCTTTTTTGAAACTTTTAAAACGTTTTGGACAGACAGACAGAAACTATTCACTTAATAAAAATAATTTTTGCTAATTTTCAGAAAAAAAATTATTCAATTTTAAGATATTACGCCATCTTGAATGCGGCGCTATATTTATGGCGCACCCTGTACAGTAGGATGGAACTGTGCGAGCAAAGACATCGCAGTTCTCTCCTATTGTAGCGCGCCGATGGCCTAGGAAATCCGGAAAAAGGTGTCCAACGGCCTGCGCGTTGCGACACCTTGTTTTTCCGCTAGGGTGCGGCAAAAATATGGTAACACGAGTTTCACGTCAGCTGGAGAACGCTGGCGCATTTTTTGCTGCTCGATTCTTATTTCATCGTTTTCAGCATGTCTTGGTTACCGTGTTCCCCCAATTTTCTAGCTGTAATTTTTGTTGTTGCGGGTGTTGGTGAGACGGTGAGACGGTGAGAGCCTTCGCGATGGTACGGTGTACAGAATTAGCCATAACGCCCGTAAAAATACAGATTGTAGCTAGAAAAATGGGGAACTAGGTAACTAAGACGCGCTGAAAACAATGAACTTAAAATCGAGTCACTAAAAATGCGCCAGCGTTCTCCAGCTTGCGCGAAACTCGTGCACACCTCTTTGACGTAATCCATTTGATCGTCTTTTCCGATTCCTGCTAAAGTGAATAGGATTCCAATAATCACAGGTAAGGAGAAGGATAATATTGTTCCAAATACATAAGTCCCATTCGATATCACATGCCGGTACGCCAACTTCGCAATCGACTGATGTCTCTTGATGAAGCAGAAGATCAGACACTCGATTAAAGCAACGAACGACGCTGTGAGCAGCGGCTGAAAAATCGAAATGCTCATGGCTTTTGCTCTTCTGAACAAGAGAGTGCTCACCACAAGATAAACCGAAGAGACCATCCAGTAAGACGCCAAATACCCGTTACAGTAGCCCGCGAGCAACGGAGATAGAGGAAAGGGTTGCGTGAGGAAGTTGAAGAAAGTGTCGGTTTGAGTGCACAACATCTGAAGAAAGAAGAGCATCTCGGTTTTCAGCCGAGGAGCAAACCTGGAAGAGCAGCAGAAAGTAGCGGAAATTGTCGAGTTTTTCGCTTTTCCAAATGATTAAATAGATAACGGCGATGTTGAGGGAGAGAGAGAGGCATCCGATTCCATGGAGGTACGCTATCAACCAAGACGGCGTGGAAAATTCAGCTGACATGATGAAGCTGAAATGAGCACTCTGAAAACACTGAGCTCAGAGAGAATGGAAAAAAATGCGTTTTCGCAGCAAATGAAGTGAGAAAAACTGGGTTTACTTGGTTTTTCTGCTGTTTGCACGGCGTCAGAGCTTCTTTCAGTCTCGAGCTCCTTTCAGATCCATTCAGCATGACTGAGCACAGTGCACGGAGTGGCCAATGCTCCGCAAACCATGATTCAGACACGCCATTGCTCACGCTAAACAGATTCTTCGTCCTTCCGAAGAGCGTGATAGGATTCGTCAGATTGCTCACAATACCTTCTTACGGCCGTCAGCTAGCTCAAGTGAGCTTTCGCGTAAGCTACTGAACAAATGGTGTATGCACACTACACACCAGACTTGACGACAAGCTCGGTTGAAATTTTGTAATTTTCAGTGCTGGCCATAAAGGTATGATTTTATGGATTTTCGATCAGAACTACCTGAAACTTTGATCAATCTTCCTGAAACTTTCATAGTAGCACAACAGCTATGCATTTGCTCCACAAATCCAAATTCTCTTAGCTTAGCTCCTATATCCAATGAGAAATGGTCGAAAAACTATAACATTATACCTTTATGGCCAGCACTGTACATCTGAAAACCCTGAGCTCAGAGAAAAGGAAAAATGCGTTTTCAGCTTTAGATTTTAAAGTTTTCTTCGTTTTTATGCTGCTTGCACGGCGTCAGATGCGGAAATAGAGCAATCGAGCTTCTTTCAGAATCAAGGGGAAGCGCGTGTCATAATCCATTCAGCTTGACTGAGCACCGTGCACGGAGTGGCCAATGCTCCACAAACCATGATTCAGACACGTCATGATTTCTCGAGAATTTCTCGTAAATTTCTCGAGAATTTCTCGAAAAATTTCTCGAGAAATCGCGAAAAATGATTTGAATGGAAATAAACAGATTCTTCGTCCTGTATTCCGAAGAGGATTCGTCAGATTGCTCACAATGCCTTCCTACTGCCGTTAGCTAGCTCAAGTGAGCTTTCGCGTAAGATACTAAACAGATGGTGTATGCACACTACACACCAGACTTGACGACATGCTCAGAGCTTAGCTTCGAGATCAGAGAAAGTGCGGTAGGCTGAAAATTTGTACTTTACAGCAGAGAAGGGCAGAATTCCGGATTCCGCCGTTTTTACATTCCGTATTCCGGAATACAGATTCCGTAAAAAAAATGTTTCCGTTCTCCGGATTCCAGATTCCGAGTTCCCAAAATCCGATTCCGCCCTATTCTGCTGTAGAGCAATTTTTTTCACGGAATCTGGAATCCGGAATCCGGAATGCGGAAAACGGAATTTTTACCATTAATGAGGGAATCAAATGATGTAAATGCGCTCTGTTCGCAAAGATTTTTGCGGGACTTCAAAAAATTATACTTTTCACAACAATTGAGAATAAAGTATTAAAACTCATAGTTGGGCGGAATTGGATTTTCGGAACTCGGAATCCGGAAGACGGAAAACGGAAAAAAATTTTTCACGGAATCCGGAAAACGGAAAACGGAATGAAAAAAACGGCGGAATCCGGAACGCGGAATCCGGAATCCGTAATTCCGCCCTTCTCTGCTTTACTCTGAACACAATGTGTTTTATTTGACCAACACTATATCTCTCTCTATGTCAGAAGAATTCAAGACGAAGACGAAGACCAAGACGAAACGATGGCCAAGAAGAAGACCAGGACGAAAAAGAGACGAAGTCGAAGATGAAGACGAAAAGAAGAAGGTTTTCAGGGCATCTCAGAAATAAGGTTCTCACGAAAGACGAAAACAAAAAGTCGTCTCTCGATTCGTCTTCGTTCGTCTTTCAGTTCGTCTTGCAACACAGTATCTACTTCTGCGTCAAACAAATTCAAGAAGAAGACGAAGACGAAAACGAGACGAAAAAGTTTTCAGGGAATCTTAGAAATAAGGTTTCCACAATCGACGAAAACCAAAAGTCGTCTTTCGTTTCGTGGCCATAAAGGTATAATGTTATGGATTTTCGATCAGAACTACCTGAAACTTCGATCACTTTTGCTGAAACTTTCAGAGTAGCACAACAATTCAGCATTAGCTCCAAAAATCCAAATTTTCTTAACTTAGCTTCTATATCCAATGAGAAATGGTCGAAAAACTATAACATTATACCTTTATGGCCAGTACTCTTCATTCCAATTGCTCTTAGGCTCCTTTAGATCCGAGAATTTGAATGAAATGAGCTCCCAAATGGAGAACAGCCTGCAAAATCTGTAATAACTTCCTTTCCTTTCAGAATTTGCAGTAACGCTGACGGAAAACCACACGGAAAATCAATGAATTGTCATTCTAGCGGAATGCGCAAACTTGAGCAATTTGGGATTGAAATCAGAAAGAAAAAAAAAGAAATTCTGACTTCGAGCAAGCAGAATGAAACGATCTTTGATGACTCGCCAATGATCTTTGACTTTTGATTATTTGACTTCTTTAGTGCTCCTCATTTCTGAAAATATCCTTTAATTTTCGGATTTTTTCTTCTGAAGACGTGGAAAAATTCGAATTCGAGGTTTGAGAAGACCTATTCTGAAAACTAGCCACAGAAATCTGGAAGAGTCTGGAAGCTGCTTGAGGTTCTCTACGGATTCAGATTTCAGAAATTGTTTAACGACATTTCAAGAATCTGGAGAATCTGGAGAATCCAGAATCCGAGAGCACAAAAATTGTGACCTAATTCGACAATAATTCCGACAATAACAACAATAATCCACTAGCCACGGCAATCTGGAAGAATCTGCATAAGATTCTCTACGGATTCTGATTTCAGAAATTTTCAAAAATCAATGGAAGAAACATGAGCTCAATGGATCATTTCGGGCTCATTTCAGAACCTGGAGAACGCGGAATCCGAGCGCATTTCATGTACAAAATGCGTCAAAAATGCGACAACAACAACGACGTCTTCAGAAGGATCTGATGGTTGCGCAAGCCAAGAGCACAACGTCGAAAAACTGGGTTTCTGGGTTTTATCGGCGGTGGAAATAGGCTGAAAATTACAGCACCTACCAAACTTTGCTCAAAGTTCCTCCATCGTGCTGAAACTTTTTAAGCCTAAGCCTAAGCCTAAGCGTAAGCCTAAGCCTAAGCCTAAGCGTAAGCCTAAGCCTAAGCCTAAGCCTAAGCCTAAGCCTAAGCCTAACATTAAGCCTAAGCCTAAGCCTAAGCCTACGCCTAAGAATCTGCATAAGATTATCTACGGATTCTGATTACAGAGATTGCTTAAAATTTAGAGAATCTGGAATCCGAGAGCACTGTTTTATTAGAACTCCATAATCTTGAATAACGTGGAGTCAAGACGAGCTATAAATTGATAAGACTGAAAAATTTGCAGACAACGGTCTTCTTTCCTTCAGACGACAGTTGCTCTATATCCATCAGCTTTACACAGAGCTTCAACTCTTCCAGCGACTTAATTTTGTGGAGCAAAATAGCAAAAAGATGGCGCAGATCGTACCAGACGGCGAGATCCAGTAATTCTTCGAACGCAATTTCAGTTGAATGAATTAGAAAGAGCTCGCATCGTCGAATTACGGTAAGAACTCGATAACAGACTGCAATTGGAAGGAGCCTCCGTACTTGATCATCTGGAAGAGCACTTTTCATTTTCAGCGATTTCAGATTCGTTTCTCTTCAAAAATACCATTCAGTTCAAGTGGAACACCGTGAA
Source organism: Caenorhabditis inopinata (assembly GCA_003052745.1). Classification (NCBI taxonomy): domain Eukaryota; kingdom Metazoa; phylum Nematoda; class Chromadorea; order Rhabditida; family Rhabditidae; genus Caenorhabditis; species Caenorhabditis inopinata. The sequence goes on along the minus strand of AP018152.1, from coordinate 2,706,523 downwards.
TTAGCTGAAGCAGAAGAATGTAGTCTTTCAGATTATTCTGAACCAATCTGCAATTCACAATTTTCGCCGTTGTTATCATTTGCTCAAACACTGGAGAATGAAAAATGAGCATCTGAAAATGAGCATTTTGAGCATTCTAAAAAATGGCTGAAAACCTGCTGTTTGGCATAGCAATTACGGGTTTTCTTGCCTGAAATATAGTAAAATGTGAACATTTTGTCATCTGGAAACGGATCGTGAAAATTGAACATTCGGGTACGCTTCTCGTCATCGCTGATCACATCAATCCTCAATTGAACCATGACGGGGAAGCAGATTCCGTCAGAGCTATAGACGTCCAGCCGTGAAAAAATGTCTCCTACAAAATAGGAGGCTCCTGATATCGCGTCCTTCACTTTGTGATCCAGAATGTGTGTGGCAGCCCCTGGCTTTCGGCTCGTGAGCATAATCTTAACTTCTCCGTCCAGTTTCAGCGATTGCGAAGCCTGGTTGTATTTCCAACCCAAGAAAAAGGTGAGAAGTGAAGCACCATCGACCGTTATGTAATTAAATCTCAATTCCCTGTAAAAAGGCGCACTAAAGCTTCTTCGGGATTTTCAGCATATTTTCAGAGTGCCACCATGATTTACCACCGCGCCCTTTACTCGCTCCCTTCATTTCCCATCCTTCCTATATGCATTCTCGAAGTAAGAATCGTTAAGCAGCGGTGGTCGAGTGGCGAAGAGGGAGGAATGTGAGTCGGCGACGCGCGTAGGTTCGATTCCGCCCTCAAGTCAGCAGTTTTTGCTTTTCTGATTTTGCTTTTTTTAAAGTTTAATTGGATAATGATCAGTGTGTCGTTGCGAAAAATGGGTTTTTCGAAAAATTTCCGAAAAATTCTCGAGAAATTTTTTTCGTTGATTTCTCGAGAATTTCTCGTAAATTTATCGACTTTTCACTCCGACGAGAATCTAGGCTCTCAGAGAACTACATAGTTCGCAGCATTAGCATAAAAACGATGAGTTTGGAGCACAAAATGAGCAATGCACTCATGCCGCTGATTCAGGTGTGTAGATCTGCAAGGAGCACTATTTGGTGCTTCGGTGAATTAATCACATTGTGCTCCAAGTGATTCTGCTCCACCTCAGAAGCTAATTTATCATTTTTTTAAAAAGTAAAATCAGAAAAGCACAAAAAAAAGCCATGTACCTAAAGGCGGAACCGAACCCACATATCACAGACTAACATCCCACCCTCTTCCCGACTGCGCCTCTGCTGGCTGCTTGTTTCGACGTGGAGAATGCATATAGGAAGGATGGGGAATGATGGGAGCGCGAAAGGAGTAAAGGGCGCGGTGCTCAAGATTTTCAGATCGAATCCGGGTTTTCGTGCCACGGGTAAGCTCCACGCGTGACGATAGTAACAACAAGCAATTGTACAAAAAAAATGAGCAAAACGCTCCAAAAATGACTAAAAACCATTGGACCTTTCAATATCTCACCATGACTGCCCTGCGACTTTCATTTTCTGAAATTCACTTCTGACGATTGGAGACGTCATCACGAAAGTTTTGGAATCTGGAAACTTGATACCATTGAAGACTGCTGAAAGACTATCATGGCACTTCTCTTACTTTTTAATTTTTCAACCATTTTCGGAGAATTTCAATTTGCAAATGATTATTCTGAAATTATTTTGTAGTTTGTAGTTTTTCAAATGAAACAGTACAACAACGATTCGAAAAGTTCAAGGAAAAACATTATTTTTTTGCGTTTTTCTTTGTTTTTGTTTTTAGAGATGGGGCTTTGTCGAGTCGCTGAGCTCCATCGCCGCGTGCTCCAAAATCCAGAGCGAGTTCGGATCAGCGACACTCTCTGATCGAAGCAAGTGAAGAATCATTCGTTGAGTTGCTGAGCTCTATTTCTGCGTGCTCCAAAATCCACACAGAGTATTTTCCAGATTTTTCAGACAAATTTCGCATGGCACTGAATGATCGTCGAAATCCTAATTGCTCGAATGGCACTGCTTCCTATAGTTCTCCAGATGCTCTTTGTCTCATTCTTTAAATATCAGATTTGTAGTACATACAGATGGATTATGGATTACACAGTTTGGTGCAGTCAGCAGTATTAGTGCTCTATTGCACTGAATCCTTGAGCACAACTCTTCCAAAATTATACTCCATTGATGTGCCGTTGAGCATTTCTGAATATTTAAGATTTTTCAGCTTAAAACTTTTCAGATATTTGCCAAAATGTCTGGAAAATACAACGAAAACCGACAACCAACAAGCTGAAATTCAAGTCCAATGCGCCTCTATCAGAATCCTCTTTGATTCCATTGATCCTTCGAAGCAAATGAATTCCTCCGTTAAAGCGTCAAAGTCAGCGGAAAATAACGGATAACGAAAACTTTTATTTAATTTTTAATAATTATCGATAACGATGAAAATCGATAATTTTAAATTTGAGAAATGTGCATTTTTCATGAAAATTGCTGAAAAATTAATGATTTTCTTTTCTTCAAAACTGTATTAATCAATAATATTTATTAAATGACAAAAAGGAAGTCACAGGGAAAATAATAAAACATTATTATTATTATTATTATTATTGCAGTGGTAATAATTGGTAATAAAATAATTGGGAATTAGACTCGTATCACAGGTTACAATCACAGCAAATTATAGATTGAGAATAGACTGAGTTTGGGAGGAATCAGATGGGAGGAATTTACAAAAAAAAATACGAATAAATATGAAAAGAAATTAATAATTAAATACATTAAATATTACAGAATTATAGATTAATAATTGGGAAAATATTGCTGAAAATGGTTATTTTCATTCTGGAAATATCCATTTTCGAAATGATTATTTTCCCAATTATTCACAAAATAATTTGGATAATTATAGTTTGGTATCGGAGGGGGCGGGGCAATGAATTGTTGGGGATTATAAGGATTAATGAAGGCGTTTTGATGGTTGTTCCAGTCCATCAAAGGCTGATTTTCACCTACTTTGTACTGCGCTTCCGGAGAATAGTTTGGATGGACTTCAGGGGATATTGGCAGATTTTCCGTCGAATTGAAAGGATTCTCATGAAGCGAAGAAGTATTGTTCTGAGCAGACTGTGCTCTTCTCTTTGCCGTTGGCTTATCAGCATCGTCACTTCGTCGCTTTCGCGACTTCCCTTGTCCTCCATTGGCGATGGTGGCGAATTTGTTGTGGCGCGCCTTCCAGTTTCCAATGTCCTTGTGCTGGTATTCCGATACTGGAATGATCTGTGCAAAATCCATTTGAAACCCTGTTCTCATATTATCGTTGTCGACATCGATTACAGTTAGCACGGGAACGTACTTATGCATTGTATTCACATAAATAACGTTCGTTTCGGCTTCATCTTTCACATTTGCCGACAATTTCAATTTTGTGAACATAACGGCTCCACTCATCCACTCTTCACCAGATTTGACTCCTTCTACATGTTCAATTTCCTTGTAATAATGAATGGGCAGCGCGTTTCTTTTTGTAGAAATGATCCAATTATCTCTATTCGAATTGATAGTATATCTGAAAAAATAGAATTCTAAAATAAATATAAAAAGTATTTTTGATAGAAACTTACCTTATACTATCGACCCTTCTGAGTGAAAGTGTAATTCTATATTTTCCGTTTTTGTCCAATCCTTTGATGGTAAATCCCAATTCTGGAGATATTAGAGATTTCCTGGACAGCATCTCCATATTAGGGTACCACTCCTTCCAAAGGTCCTCATCAACGAGGTGCACTGAGGTTTCGAGACTCATGATTATGTGAGTATATGGAAAGCAAGAAATGAAATTTATTAGATGACAAATTGTCAGAATGATATTCTGACTGTACTCCTTCTGCCCTTTTATAGGCAGGGGCGTGGTTTACGACGGAAGAGGGGGGGACCACTCTAGACAATAGAGCATGACTAAAAATGTATCGATCAGTGACCCTTTGCGAGAAATCGAGTGAAATGGATCCCCAGACTGTCCACCTGCACGACTCACTCCTCTCAAGTCGCCGAAGACATCATCACCTTACTTCCGTATGTGGTGAAGTGTGAATGACAAGAGCAGAATGCACATTTCCAGAAGGATGGCATACTGTAACCAAACTTGTCAAACGGAAGAAATGTGAATGATATCACTGAAATCCTTTAACGTTGCTTTCTTTTTACAGATTTTCGCAGTCATGACTCTCATAAAGCTTTCGATGACTTCTGAATAAAAAAATTGACGCCAAAAGACTTCAGCATTGGCAACGAACAATTAATGAATAAAGAATAAATAAAATTATTTTTATAAATTAAAAAAATAATAAAAAAGAATATGAAATTCGCTTCTTTTAAAATTACGAAAATAAAATTACAAAATGCATTTCGTTTCAGATTATTCAATTGAAAATTTCAGATTTAACATTGAAAACTTATAGTTTTTGTACGCATTTTGCTAATTCTGAAATGCCAAATCTAAATTAAAAAAGGAAAATTCTGTAATTTTTGAATGTCATCTATGTAAATGATGATATCCGAAATGATGACAATACTCATTTGAACTCCGTTTGTAAAGAATATGATCATCTCATTTCTTCTGTTTTCCGTGACGGACGGTTGTAAATATTATTGAGCACACTTCCCATTTCGAGAACAAACGTCCTTGGATTTATGAATGTAGGATACTGTAGAATAAGCAGTTTTACAGATAGATAATATGAGGAAAATACAGTGAATTCAATGAGAAATTCCTGAAATTTAGGCTACAATGGAAAGCTACAAATAGGCAGGGAATCAGAGCAACCCGTCTAACCTCTGAACGTTTTTTTTCCAATGATGCTTACTGAAATCAACATGAAAATCTACGAAGGAAACAAGATTTATGCGGACATTCCATCCCTCAAAAATTCTATTATAGAATCACGGCAAAAAGTGGACCCAACAGCTGCTCGACAATCTTTATTCGTCTATGGATGACCGAATTTTCAAAGTTGCTCGACAGAATGGTCGTCCCATCGATTATTAATAATCATTCGTCTGTTATTTTCTGTTTTTTTTTACAGTTTTGAGCAAGTGAACGTAAGATTTTGTGGAAAATTTTTTACTCTTTTTTCATAAAATTTTGGTTTCATGATGTGTGAATTTTAAGTCTATTTTAAGTTTCTATCATGAAACATCTACTAAAAGGCCATATTTCTTCAAAAGGAAGCATTTTGGTTGAAAAGCCGGTTTTCGAGTTTTCGAACATTTTTGGGGTGAACGTATGATTATGTGGAGCACTGTATGTTTATGGTTTTAAGCTTTTCAGGAGTCTTTGCTAGGCATCTTGAAAATTCTAGCAATGTTTTTACTTGTCTGAAAATTGAGAGCAATACATTCAAAGAATATGAAAATATTTACCAAAAAAGATTAATAGACAATTATTTAATCAAAAAATCAATGAAAATGACAAACAACTGATTTTTGAATTTTTTAGTTTAATCCACACAATGATACGCCGCCGTTTTTGTCATTTTTCACTTTAAAACTTTATTAAAAATTATTGTATTGATTTTCAGAGGCATGAACTCTGAAAAATTGTTTGTTCATTTCAAAAAAAGAAGAAATTGACCACAAAAGGGCTCTGTCATTATTATTCAATCAAATTTCAGTCTACCTGATTTCAGATGTTTCAGAGTCTCTTGGAACGGGACACGCGAAGAATTATTCGTCGAATGGTCTTGCTCCACTGCCAGTTGCTAAAAATCAAGAGCATTCTGAGCTTTTCTATCTCCACGGGGACTGTTTTCAGCTTTTTTTACATAGTATTTCCCAGAATTCTTCAGATGCTCTCTGTCTTCTAATTTTAAGATGAAAAGGGAAAAGCATCGATGGTTACCCACAAGCATCACCAGGAAAAACAGAAAAACGAATCCGATTTTCAGATTATAGATCATTTTCAGCGATGAAAAAATGTTTAATTGTGATGATTCCAATGGATTTCGTGGTTATTGGCTTAAAGGGAAAACAGAAAAATAATGTTTTTGTCGACAGTACTTCAGAATTGAGAGAGTCCGCATTTCGGTTGCCATCAGTGCAGGTTGATGCTCAGACGGGTTGCTCAGTCGTTTCCCTCTATTTGTAGCTTTCTATTTGTCTAAATTTCAGGAATTTCTCATTGAATTCACTGTCTTTTCTTCATATTATTTATCTGTAAAACTGCTTATTCTACAGTATCCTACGTTCATAAATCCAACGGCGTTTGCTCCGAAGTGTGCTCAATAATATTTACGACCGTCCGTCATTAGGTATATCTGAAAACAGAGGGAATGAGATGATCATATTCTTTACGAACGGACTACAAATGAATATTGTCATCATTTCGGATATCATCATGTATATAGATGACATTCAAAAATTACAGATTTTTCATTTTTTTTAGATTTGGCATTTCAGAATTTGCAAAATGCATACAAAACCTATAAGTTTTCAACCATAAATCTGAAAATTTCAATTGAATATTCTGAAACAAAATGCATTTTTAATTTTATTTTCGTAATTTTAAAAGAAGCGAATTTTATATTCTTTATTATTATTTTTTTAATTTATAAAAATAATTTTTTTTTCTTTTTTCATTAATTGTTCGTTGCCAATGCTGAAGTCTTTTGGCGTCAATTTTTTAATTCAGAAGTCATCGAAAGCTTTGTGAGACTCATGACTGAAAATCTGTAAAAAGCATGCAACGCTAAGGGATTTCAGTGATATCATTCACATTTCTTCCGTTTGACAAGATTGGTTACAGTATGCCATCCCTCTGGAAATGTGCATGCTGCTCTTGTCATTCACACTTCACCACATACGGAAGTAAGGTGATGATGTCTTCGGCGACTTGAGAGGAGTGAGTCGTGCAGGTGGACAGTCTCGGGATCCATTTCACTCTAAAGGGTCACTGATCGATACAGTTTTAGTCATGCTTTATTGTCTAGAGTTCAAAAAACTTTAGCTTTGTTTTAGATTTAATTTGGAACCCAAAATACCTTTGGAATATTCCGTTTAGCGTTGCGCAAAAAAATTTGAATTTGCTGATTTATAACATTTAATGGAGAGCTGCGAAATTCCGAGACGAGTTTCAGATGAAGCCATTTTACCTAAAAAATAAAATTTCTCAAGCAAATTAAAGAAACGACGAAGAAATAACACACAAAACGAAATTTTTGGGCATAAGAAAGTAGAGAAATCGCGCTTAATCTCGAGTCCGCAAACACCGCATGTCAAAACAAAGTTGACAGTAATCCTTCTTTCAATTTTTCAAAAATGCGGAAACTAGCTGGGTTCATTGGGTTTTTTAACGAATTTCATAAATTATCCTAACGATATTTACTGAAAATCAAAATGGTTTAATTAATGCGACATATTTACAACAAAACTGTCGTATTTTCAGAGAATTTTAACAATTTATTGAGCTTTTATTACTTTTTTTTTTTACAATATTACTTTTTTTCTGCGCCGGAATTTAAAATTAATATACAAACGTTATTCATAAGGTCACAATTTCTCGTGAACTGCGCTGAGCTGAGCAATAGTTCGTGGAACGAATTTGACGTTAGAAGACGTTGCATTGTAGAGCAGTATGGAAACTATACAATGCCAAATACAAATTATACGGTGAGTATCTCATAAGGAGACGTTTCTTTGGTTTGTCATAAACGGGAAAGATGCCGCTTGGAAGCTCTAAACCAATTTTGATATTCAGGTGAACGGAAAACTGAGTTCAAAGTTCAAAAGTGATCGAGACTGTATCACCTTTACGAATGAACTTCAAAGTGCTTAAATATTGTATTCAACATTAACTTTTAGTCGAGAGAAATCGAGCTCAGGAACCGACATTGTGGAATCATTGATCAGTTGATCTCCGCTAACTAATGTCATAAGAATCCGCCTCTCGCCAGAACGAATGCATTTCGCTTTGTAATGGAGGTAGGGTTTCAGTAAAACAAACACGAACTGCAATTTCAGATTGTGGAATCATTTTTTTTAGCAAAATTTAGAGTCTTTTCCAGTTCATTGCATCCGTTAATCTATGTTCTATGATACCGAAATCCTATGTGACAAATTACAACTCATTGCACCTGCCTGTGTTACTATATTCCCACACAGATGTGCCAATTTTGCAGCCAAGGTCCCTCCCCTTCGACTAGCCAATACACCGCCATAAAAAAGGGTGGAGTCTATGGGCACAAAGGGCCCCACGATAGTCATTCGAGTAGTCCGTATTCGTCTTCTCGTCTGGGCAACGGTAATTCAATGAAACCCCATCACACAACCGACGCCAACAGTGATTCGGCATCATCGTCAGGTATGTTAGCTTTTCTGTTTTCAGAAGATCCTTTTGGATTGCATGCGGTGTTCCAGAATATAAAAAGGTTATCCAAAATTTCAGATGAGTATCTGGAAGACCCACAAACAGAGCTCAACTCGTCATTCGAGCAGTACCTTGAAAATATGGGACTCCTCACTGCTCGAGATCACCAAACAGCTCCGGATTCCACTGAAAATGCGAAGCAAGTAGAACTACAAGTTCCCATCTCCGAGGAGGCAGAAGATAATCTTTGGAATCAGGAATATGGGTCGGAGCAAGAAGTTTGGCATCATACTGAGTATCCCGCAATTAGCGAGAATTCTGGTGTGCTCTTTAATGGGAACTTTAATGAAGAGGTGCACGAAGAAGAGCACGGGAATGCACAATTTCAGTGCCAAAATGAAACGATTGCTGACATCGTGCAGGACGCAATCTCTGATGAGCACATGGCGAACAATAAAATGGGTTAGTTATTTATGGAACAGAGTTCTTTCACCGGTCGTCTCCGTTTTTCAGCGTCAGTTCAAGCTTCTGATAATGAATCAACATCCAGAACCCAACTCCAGTGCAATGATAACCAGGAGAACTGTATCATGGTTGATCAAGACACAATTTACTTCAATGGCCAATATTATCAAAGAGTCCATGAGAATGCTCCAATGTATGAGCATCATCAGCAACAATATACCGGCTCTTCTATTGGAAAAATGCCTCGTGTGCTCAACCACAAGGCAAAAGGTGTGAGATCGCATGATCCGGCTAACATATCTGGAGCATCTCGTCAATTGAATAATCAATATGAGAGGAACGGGAGAAATGAGAAGGTTGCTCATCCGTTTACCTATTTGGATCTTGTCAGTCTTGCGTGCTTCAACTCCCCGAATGGAAAAGTGGTGCCCACTGAAGTGTATCGTTTTATTGAGTAAGTAGCGAACGAAAGATTCCCCATCTTTGAGAGACTTGAAATTTGTAATTTCAGACAACACTACGAGGTTTTCCGAACCAAAAATTCAAACTGGAAGAATTCAGTCCGCCACCAGCTTTCGTCCCGACACCCAAGTCATTTTGTGAAAGAACCTACATATGGCAACGTGATGGCATATCGTCTCGCCGATCCGGAGCAAGCACGGAAGCGATTAATGGCGTGCGTATCGGCAAATGCGGATCAAAGCCATCGTATTCCACAGCACATCTATGATCTGATATTCTCACATGAGTACGCTCCACGTCAATTCTCCTGAAACCCGTCTGCCGATCATAAAACTCGCTCAACTCTCTGCGTCTTTTCTATTCGTGTCTTTCTGTTTTCTGTGATATTTTTCAAAATAATTTCAGTAAACTTAATATTCAATATTGTATTTCTTCTTATTGGGAAAGTCGAGAAGTCTTGCTCTTCTCTACAGCCGTTCGCCGATCGCTTCAAGATAGTATACCGAGTACTATAAAATCACAAAAGATTCTGAAATGCTCTCATACATCGTGATATGAAAATCTAGAATTTCTAAATACAATTTTCTGAAACTTTTTGAAGCCTTCCGGGTAGTTAATGACAATTAATATACAGTGCCGTGCAAAATTATACGAACCGGGGTGATTTTTACCGAAACTCGACTTCGGATGATCCGATCGACCCCAAACTTTCAGGGATTGAGAAAAACGCTCAAAAAATGAGTTTGAATAGTAAATTACGGTAAGCAGTAATAGTTGCGAACTTATTTTTGGAATTTTTCGAAAATCGGTAAAATCCGATTTTCTGGTTTTTTATTTTTTTTTCCAAGTATTATCGTTTTTTTATGCATGAATATTGTTATTTAGAATGGGTAGAGCACGTGGCTTACCTAATTCATCAGAATCTCAGCGATTGGCTATCATCCGTGATCGTTAGATGGGTCTGGACATGCCCACCCTCGCGAAGCAGTTCAAGACTTCTAAATCGGTTATCTGGGCAACTTTGAACACTCGAAACCGATCGAAAGGTACTGGAAGACCTTCGAAAACATCACCAGGAACCGACAGAATCATTGTCAGGATGTGCTAGAAAAATCCGCGGCTGAGAAGTACGGACATCAACTCGGAACTGAAGGCCTAATATGGAGTCGAGGTCAGTTTTTTGGTCATTTCTCAAAAAATTTCAATTGATATGGCTTATAGGTGTCCAGCGACACTGTCAAAAGACGTGTGCGTGATTCTGGACTCTTCGGAAGGCGCCCAGTGAAAAAGCAAATGATTTACGAGAAGAACCGTCTGGCTCGATTGAAGTGGGAGAAGGATCATCTGCCCTGGACACCTCAGCAGTGGAATAAGGTACTGTAAAGCGACGAATCGAAGTATTTGATGATTGGCTAGAAGGAGTCACTCATGTACGACGTCCAATTAACAAACGGTACGATCCCAAGTACCAGGTTCCGACTGTTAAGAACGGTGGTGGTATCTTCATGGTATGGGGCTGCTTCCACGCCAAGTAAAAGGACAAATACGAAGTACAAGTACAGGGTACATGTACAAGGACATTTTGGAGAACGAAATGTTGCCATATGGAAGGTCTCAGATAGGTCGTGGTTGGTTGTTCCAGCAAGACAACGATCCGAAACACTCTTCCCTCTTTTTCAAGGATTGGTTCGCACAGCGTCAAATCAACCTGGCTAAGCCAATCCGAATCCCATTGACCTGAATTCCATTGAGCATCTCTGGGAGGTCCTTGGCAGACGTTTGAAAGCCAGAAAAGCAAAAAATTGTAACGAAAAATTAGAGAAACTCAAGAAGAATGGACCAAAATCCCACTTCAGACCCTAATGAACTTGATCGACTCGATGCCAAGAAGATGTGAGGCCGTTATCAAAGCCAAAGGTATGACGATCAAGTATTAAGTTAATTTAATCATTTCGTGTCATTTCCCCCGAATTTTAACTTGTCATTTTTGTTTTTTCTTCCCATGAATATCAAAAATCAAAATATCCATTTTTTCAATTTTTTAATTTTTTTTCAAAAAAACATTTTTTTTTGAGTAAATTCGTTCTTTTGTTATTCAAACTTATTTTTAAAGCGTTTTCCTCAATTCCTGAAACTTTGGGCTCGATCGGATCATCCGAAGTCGAGTTTCGGTAAAAATCACCCCGGTTCGTATAATTTTGCACGACACTGTAGCTGCCGGAATCCCGTTTGGTAGAAGTCTCGCGGGTTACTACCGTAAAAAGGCCTGGTTTAACACACCCAAAGAAATTCAGACCGATCGGGGCAGTTTCAGCGCAGTTATGAGATCGTCTTCATTTCGAAATTCCTTCCAATCCAGGAAGTGAGTCAGAGATCGGAACAAGTGATAATCAGTGGGAGCGATGTCCAGAGAGTACGGTGGATGTGGTAGTGTCGTACAGCATAGCTCCTGAATTTTATGACGAATAACCTTCGCTGCATGTGGTTAAACGTTGTCATGAAGGAAGTCAATTCGATTCATTTTTTCTTTGATTCTTTCAGCGACTGTGGCTCTATTACAGCAAGTTATAGAATACAAAAAAGCGATTTTGAATAGAATAAATTATAACGTTTTATGTAAAAAAAAATGACATTTTGACATTCCACAAAAGTATAAGCTCATTCGATAGAAAACATGATTCCATTGTTCCTTTCCAAACGATCTCAATGATGTTCACGTCAGCCATTCAAGAACTCCGATGATTCTTGCTTGTATCCAAGATATTGTTCTCTTTGCTCTGTGAATCAAAGCTCCATCTTCCAGTTTCCAGTGTCCTTATGTTGGTATTCGGTAACGGGAATAAATTGAGCTATGTCCATCTGGATCCACGTCTTTCTATTACTGTTATCAACTTCTATCATTGTCAGCACTGGCACATACTTGTGCATAGTATTAACGAAGAAAACGTTTTCTTCGACTTCATCTTTGACATTTGTCGACAATTTTAGCTTTTTGAACATGATAGGAAGAATGGAGATACTGTTAAATTGATGATTTTCAATGAAACCTTAATACACTTACCTAATACGGACTGTGATTCAATCTGATTCTGAAGATCATAAAGAATTGCTCCGTGAGCTTGACAACGTTTCTCAGCAACTCGTTGGGTAATAGAATTTTCTGAAAGTATTCAGATTGTCTGAAATCAAAATTATATTCAAGGAATTTATATAAAATTCAGGAATCCTCATATTCAACTTTCCTTTTGGCCTTTCGAAGAGCCTTGATTCGTGCATTCGGAGGGATCCTCATATTCAAAAGAAAATCGATAAACCTTTCGTCCACCAAGGTGTCCACGTATACGCGGGGTTTCGGATCTCCATATAACAAGATTTACAACGAATAAAATTATTCGGTGGAGTGTCGTAGCGTATTATTTTAAGTTTTCAGGACGGTAGAGCGTTCAAAAACGAATGAATACAATTCTGGAACGAAGAATACAGAAGAGGAATTAAACACCGACTGCTCCCATGAATTTAAAGCTCGAGGCTCTCCTCAATTCCAATGAAAAATAGAAGATTTTAGCAGTTCTGAAACTCAGAAGATCTCTTTACTCATCCCCATTGATTCCTTTGATTATTCATTGATCCTTGATCCTTTGAAGATAATGAATTACTTTGTTAATGCTTCAGAAGTCAGCGAAAAGTGAAGGACAGCGAAGAAATTTCTTTAATTTTTGATGAAAATCGATAACGATTAAATCTGAATTTTGTTTGAATTTTTTGATATTTTATTAAAATTTACAATCATTGATCATGGAAAACCATGGATTGACTATGAAAAATGCAGAATCATTCTGTAAAACTTCAGCTCAAACCTCAGTTGGGAGCCGTTTTAAAGATGTCGTCGATGTCTCGAATCAAACACCGCCGATGGACCGTCGACACTTTCTTTTTCTGATAAAAAATATCGCGAAGGAAGCTCCACCTTCAAATTCTTCAAAATCCGGATCGAATTGGGCTTGAGCTTGTCGTCGTCGGTCATTAGGCCGCTTTTGGACTCAAATTTTTCATTTTTTTAATGAATTGACGTATTATTATGTGCATTTCTTTCTTTGTTTGCTCAAGCAGCTCAAATTTTCATTAATAACTCATTTTCTAGTTTTTTAAAAATATTAGAGAGGTGGCCTATCTTTATGTGGAGCATCTGGAACCTGTATCTGGCGAGTTTGGCATCTTTTTCAAAGCTGTTATAGCATTTTTAAACAGTTTTATAACTAATTTTCAGCTTCTTTCTTTCCATTCACATGAAATAGTCTTTTTCCATTTGAACTGCCATCATAATAAAAATAACGTCTACATCCTTATGGTAGTCAGTGGGGGGGGGGGCAGCCAGTCATTGTAAACTCTAATTAGATCAGTGACTCAATCTATTTACCACCACCGCTTTTTACACCATCTCATCAGTAAACTCATTGTAAATGACCCTAAACGGCGCACTTCCTGTACACCCGTATACCCGCATCGTATACCTGAGCATTCGACTCCGTGCAAAGTACACCATGTTATCTTGGACATCGAAGTTTTTCAAAATGCTCACCATCTAGGTTTTGTGAATTCAATGAGCACTTTGTGAGCTCATAGAATTTCATTCCGGAATGCTCAGCTTGGTATGCTGTCACTGTCACGACTCCTGAAGCTTTCAAAAAGGTATGTTCGAGGATTCGCAGAAATGCAGCAAGGAGCATGGCGAAAGGAAAAAGATTCGGCAAAATGTAAACTTTCCTAGTTTTTATATAGTTTGAATGAACTTTTGTCCAAATTTCATATCAATTCGACGTTTCATGCAAAAGTTGTGACGTTTGAAACCCATCCTATTATTTATACCGCACCCATTAATCATTGTCAATCCTTTTTTTCTTCGTGGATATTTTAATTAAAAATAAGTTTATTTATTTATTTATTTATTTATTTCATGAATAACCACTTTAAAAATATGTGCGAATCTCATGGAATTGATCACAAGACTACCGTAGTATACTATCCGAGATCTAACGGTGCCGCTCAACGTTTCGTTGATATTTAAAGTGTTTCACAAGGCTGAAATGCTCTGGGTAATCGACGTGCGAGAGTGAACATGAGAGAAGAGACGCGCGTCACGATGGTCGAGATGGTCATTACAGGTGAGCACAAAATGTGATGATGAGATGGAAATGGCAGATGTGCCAACTGTGCCAAGATGTGCCAAGAAGAAGAGCGAATGAACGTTTGACTGTCACGCCGCCGAGTTGTTGGGTAGTGTTATGGATAAAGATGCAGAAGCGTCACAAACTTCGTATCCATCTTGTTTTCAGGGATTGCACAAGAGTTTTTTGGTAACAGAATCTACTACTACAACGCAGAATTCAGCTGAAATGCGTTTGCCAGTCCGTCCAAGATTTCTTTGGATAATCGAGAGTTCTCTGATAATATTTTCTGAGAATTTCAGAAAGCTCCAATGCTCCGAGAAATGACGTAGGCTAGTGACGCCAAGAGAAAAGACGCGCGTCACTCCTATCGCCATATCGCGGAATCCGGAATGCGGAAAACGGAAAAAAAAAATTTTTCACGGAATCTGGAATCCGGAATACGAAATGAAAAAAACAGCGGAATCCGGAATTCCGCTCTTCTCTGATTATATTGTCGAGAAACCATAATATAACACCTTTATGGCCGGTTCTGTAAGTACAGTGCTGGCCAAAAAGGTATGAATAATTTTTTTTCCAATTTTCGAATAAATTGTTATAATTTTTCAAAATTTACATTACTTGCCAAAATCAAAATTTCAGTTAACGTGATTTAACTTCAAAAACATGCAAAAAAATTTTCATAACCGCAATTCACCTGTGAGCCAAGTAATCTTGAAAAAACCGATTATTCATACCTTTATGGCCACCACTGTATCTCTCAGATATTCCGGCAGTTTCACAAAGCTGAAATGCTCCGGGGAATCGACGTGAGAGAGTGACCCCGAGAGAAGAGACGCGCGTCACTATTCTAGAATTCCACTCCTCGAATGCTATTCCGATGATACAGAACAGGAAAAGAGAGAGAGAGGGAGAGAGCAATACGGTTGCAATGCCCCGCCCACAAGAAGAGACACGCCTCCCCTTCCTTCCACTATTTATTCCGAGTCATTTCTGCTCGATGCTCATTTGCAGTATGCCCTCATCACTCTGAACTGAGCTGAAAGCATTACAATCTCTTGTGTACGAGTTTCTTAGTTTTTAGAAATATTTTCTGTATTTCATTCGTTTTCTTTTTTCGCTATGAGATTCCGTGTGTACTGTAATAGCCTGGCGTCCCCCCCCCTTTTCCCTTAATTCGAAATCTGTTTATCTCAGTTTCTGATTGATACCAAAGAAATGCAAAGTGCTTTACATGTTTCGTCAGTTAAGAGCATCTTGAGGTCTCCACTATGAGCTGAGATAAACGAACTGAAAGTTACGGTAGGGCATTGCCGGACAATTAGAGTAAATACAGTATGCGTTGGTGCGTTTCCCGTACTCCAAATTCTTAATTTTCAGAACAATATGTCTGCCGGAAGACCACTAACCTACCCTAGTCTACAATGCATATTATACCATTTGGAAGCGAATCAAAGGTGACTTTTTACCTATTTCTTCACTGAAAACTCGAAAAAAAAAGAAATTATTGTGCGACTTCTCCCAATAATACGGTTGCTCGCGGAATCTGATTTCCGCGTGAGACCTGACTTTTCACGGAAATTCCTTGCGATAGCCATGACATCAAAGGGAGAAGTGGCACAGAAAAATAGTCAGATTCACTCTGAAATGCGATTTTTGGCATTCTGGCAAAGAGCCAGAGCCGATCAATATTCCTGAGAGCTCGTTAAAACCGAAATGTTTCAGATTCAACCTAGCTCGATGCTGTCCGTCGATCGAAAAATTGGACAAAAAAATTCCGCTGAAAATCCGGAATCTTGTCTTTGGCTCTAAAGAATTTTCCATAAACAATGTTCATTACGATGTTTCATTAATCTGCGAAGCACTCGGAGAAGGAATCGAATCGAAATACGGATTCGAGAGCGATGTGGATAACAAACTAGTTAACTATAATGATTCATTCCTCAATTCAATAGAGCCGGGCACTTCCACTACCTTCAGGTTGGATTACTTTGATTCGGAAGAAGAAATGGCGGAGAATGCGAGATGGGAAGCCTTCCGGAATGAGATGGAATGCGGCCCACGCGGAAAGTTCAGCCACCACATATTACTGGAATCTTGGAGCACCGAATCCCAGATAGAAAAACGAATCGAGAGGGTGGCGTATAATAAAACGTTGAGCGAGGCCAGGGATTACCTGGCTAACAAATTCTTAAGCGGACGCATTGTTCATGTGGATTCGCTGTTCATCCAGGACGATGAAGAATTTATGCCACCATTACCTTCAAAAGCGAAGCTGACGTGAGTTCTTTCATCAGATTTCTTTTTTATTTTCGAAAATTTACAGTATTTTCAATTGTGTGTTTTCAGAGTCGCTCACCTGAGGAAGATTAATAACGAGAAATGGAGCTTCGATGCCGTCAGATCGATTCTAGATGGAACTCCATTGAAATCTGTGTGCCTGGAAGAACCAGGACGGATTGATGATCCGATAATCAGAACTGCAAAGAAAGTTGTTCTACACGGACTTGCATCAGAACTGCAGAGTGTCGGCCCGGAAATTCCCCGGGTACATGTTGTCGGAATAAATAACCATCAGGAAGATCTTCGCCATTTGCTAAATCATCTGATAACCCATGGTCGGCCAGCGGGCACTTTTTATTCAGTGGAAATATACTGGCCATGGGACCACGAATCGTTATTCGAAAAAATCAGGAATATAAGAGACGCGAAAATAATAGAGTTTGAAAAAGCCCAGTGAGTTATTTAATGGAAGACTGTAAACATCTGAATTCCTTTTTTTTTTCAGAAATTACTCGGGATACGCAATTCTACAAGTAATCGACGGATCCGAACTTCATGTTCGTTGCGTTCCCTTTGAAGGCGATGAATGGAGATGTTTGGCCACTGTAACTTTCCAGTTTTATCGAAAAGGACACTCTGGCCTCACCTTTTCCTTGTAATTGCAAATTTCTCGTCGTTTTTTTCTTTCTTTCTTCCTGTGTTATGATCGTTAACTCTTTGTATTTCCTTAATAAACATTTAGAAAAACGATGCTTTTTATTTCAATTTGATCATAGAAAAATATAAATATATTGCGTAGCTGTTTCTGACCATAATAAATATGTACATTGTACTGGCTATCGCCGCTTCGTGTCTCCGTGTACGATGGGCATTTCTATAGTCCTTTAATAGCGTTAAACATTGTTCAGCAAAGTTCAGCACTTTCAACTCTGACGACCTTGAAAACTGAAAAACGAATTGACTTGAGTCGTCAGTAAAGCTACCAAGAATTCAGAGAATGGGTTGATGAGGACAGCGAAGACTTGGATTCCAGTTCTTTTGAAAAACAGATTCTAGAGCAAAATGAGAGTTTTGCTAAGGAATTAGAAGAAAACAAAAAGAAACGGCAAAAAAGAATGGAAGAACTCGAGAAAGAGAATCGCTGAAAATGTTCGAAATGCTACTTCATTGTATTAATCTTAAAGCCCGATTCAACGAACAAGAACAGGCCAATATTCAATGGCTACCTAATCTTTGGCTACTTGATCAATGGCTACCTTTTGAATTTTTTGAATTTTTTGAAAATTAAATTGAATTTTGCTCATTTTTCTGAATAGTTTTCGACTTTTAGATCATTTTTGCGTGGAAATCGTATTTACTAAATCAATGGCTACAAACTAGATAGCCATTGAAACTCGAAGGCAAAAGTAGCCAAAAAATATCAGGTAGCTATTGATCAAGTAGCCAAAATTAGGTAGCTATTGAATATTGGCCACAAGAACAGCAATGGAGCGATTGGATTCAAGGAAGCAGGTTAGAACTATTAATAGAGCGAATAAATGAACCTCTGAATCTTTCCAGACAGTGCGTCGTAAAGCTTCTCAACCACTTTTACCTGTTTTATGAGATTATAGAACGAAATCATGGTGGCTTGCGGAACGAGAATAAGGTTAATAAGATCGAGCTGCAGGTATCGAAATTTCTCGTCGATTTTTTTTTCTTTTCTAGCTATATCAATTGATCTTTTTTTCCGCTTATATTCACTTGCCTTTTAATTGTTTCCAATGTCCTTTCCAGTATTTCAATAATTAATAAATAAATAAAAATAATAAGCACATCTCTTTTTTGAAATCTGAAAGCGTTGAAATCTAAAAGCACTTGAAATCGACTTACATCAGAGAAAATGGTGCTGTAACTCGTCATTCTTCTGAATTCTTCCTTTTGAACCTTCTACAGAACGTATTTCAGACTTTTTCCTAAAATCTAATAGATGAATTTTTGAATTAAACGCTATAAAAGAGTCTGAAAATCATCGAAAATTATTTGAAAACTTTTATCGAAATTAATAGTCCAATAGAGCGCATTTGCATGACGTATTCTAATTGGGCACATATACTCATGTCGAATTCTTGATTTCTGCTTTTCGTTAAATACGTTTTGATCTATCTAATTCACTAATAATTATAAAGAATTCGAATGTTCGACCCTTTTTTTAATTCCACCAAAAGCTTCTTCGAATTAAAATAATTTTGCGTTTTGCCGAGTCCAATTCGATAAATAAATGTCAGAGAAGTATGTTATTAAATTTCATTGAGGTGAATCCAATAATCCGAAATTTCTGCTGTATTTTTTCAACATTTTCAGATAATCTTAGAAAAATAGCTTATCACTTCTCACACAATTTTTAAATAATTGGTTTTTTTCAGGTTTTTCGTATAAATTACTTTTCCTCTCTCCGTTGCAGAGTATTTCCCGACTATACAATATTATGGAAAGTTTACTTAATAAATGGAAAATGCTGAATCTGTCCACGGACTCTTGTGTCAAAGTTTAGTATTCCTTGTTGATGAGGTGAGGTTTTACTTCCGTAGAGCGCTGCATTTTTGGTAAATTTTGGAAATTGGATTTTTTTCAAAAATTATGTCTCAGATCTTCCTTTTATCGAAAAAAAGCAAATATGATTTTCAGATTTTCAGCAATATTTTCAGCTTGTGTACTTTAGAAAACGCGTGCTGCTGGAAATGGAAAATCTGGAAACTCCTCACGAGTACAGTTGAATTGAAGAAAGTTAGCAGGCTAAAGCGGAGAGAGCGCATTTTCCCATTGTTTTTAAATCTGGGCTTCGTGGTGAGAGATCTTTGTCTAATTTTGCATCGATTTGACTTTTTTCATAGGCATTATTACTAAAAATAATAATCTGAGTGAACAAAAAGTAAAATATAATCGAAAAACTCAAAGAAACAACAAGAACCAAAAAAAGAAAAACCGACACCGACTGCTTCCATTGATTTAAAGCACAAGGCTCCTCTCAATTCTCATATTAAAATTAAATATTTAATTTTAATTTTCATATCATATATTAATATGATATGATTATGATATGAATATGATTAATATGAATAATATTCATATCATATATTAATACCTTTAAATCTTTTATCCAGAAATGCCACTTTAGAATTAACAATTCTCCAGATGACATAGTCGGCTAGAAATCTCGCATCAGTTTTTTCAATTAAATCAGAAATTTGGCGAAGATATTCAATTTCGCTTATAAATATTTCAGTGGCATTATGAAATAAATGAGCCATATCTGGAGGAGTAGTACTTTGGAAAAATGCAACCCAATTGATTTGAGGGAACAAGGAATAAAGATCCCGAATCTCTCTTTTATTATAGACATGGGTTTGATTGCGACGTTCGGCTTGGGCGACCGTTATCTGGAATAACGCCACTTTCAAACTGTTTTACGCGCAATCGCCCGGATTCCACTCTTAACCCCGTCAACAATAATGCTGAACAGAAGAAACTCATAATAGAAATCGGAGTATACAACGTACCTTAGCGATCTCAGTTTCAAAGGCAATCATCTTGTCGATGTCGACATTAATCTCCGCCTCGCTTCTTGTCAAATTTCCATCGGTTTTTAGAAGTTGAGCAATCTGAAAAGATTCAGTCTCAAAAGCGTCGGAGAAATTTTCACGTTCACATTTATCAAATACTTTTTATAAGCAGCCATTTGTCTTGAAAACCAAATTGTGTTCAAATAAAAGTCGCGAGTTCCTAAAGACAAATTTGATTGATCGATCTGAAATTGAGTTATATATTAAAGGTGGTTAATAAATCCGACTCCGCTGGCCATCAGACAGATTTCAACCATATTGGACTTTCAAGATATATTGGACTCCAACACGATTGGGACTCTAAACTTATTGGACTCCCAACTCAATTTGACTGAAAAGACGAGCACCAACGACACCCATTGGCACCGACCCAGCACAGAAACCGTAACGGAGACTTTATGCACTGTTTTATTACACAGCTTGTCCTTTAATAATGACTCGCTAGGGTAGGCTCAGAGAAAAGAAAGTAGCGGGTTTATCTCTCACTCTAGGAACGACTCTCATCAATGTTCCATAGTTCAAATTCTAAACTTTTAGATAGATTTCGTTTTCCTTATTTCTAACAGTTCTCATGTTCCAATGTGTTTTTTTAAGATTTAGAACACTCACGAATAGATTTTGTCTTGATAAATTTTTAAAATCGGCGGTGACGAATATACTGAAGAATGCGCTAGATCCATAGTGGCGATGTGAATTAATGAGAATGTCTGAAAACATTGCTCTGTTTCAAACAGTTAATCAGTAAATGGATACTCACTTGTCAAATTAAACTTGGTTTTATCCCATTGCTCTTGCAAAACAGGCCACTCTCCGAGTTCATTGAGCGTTTCAAATATTGGCGCTGTCTTCAATTCCTCCAGCTGCGTTTCGTTCATACAACTACGGTAAATGGCTCTAGCCATATTAACGGACTTGGAGTCCGATTTGACATCTTTTTCAAGAAGGACTCGCAACTGCTTGCTAACTTGTTCTTCAATATGTATCGAAGCCAGGCATATCATTTGTAATCGGATGCCTGTCGTTCCATTGACCACATGCGAATTCAAAAAAGTTTTCGCATGGATTCACAGAAACGTTCATTGCCTCAATCTAGAAAATACAGATGTTAATGAAAAATAATGTCACCACGATACTTACCATATAAGCAGAGGCTATCTTGCATCCTGGTGTTGAGCATGCATTTGAATTTTGTGGTTTGGAGGTTACACTAGAATGAGTTGACAGATTTTTTGTAGGGCGGCCGAGAGTCGATTTCTTTGAAGAGCCTCCGCTTCCGTCATAATTCTGTGGTCCATTATGAATGCTCGTCCCATTTTCCGTCGCCATGCTTTTATCAACGTCAAGCACCACTAGAAGGATAATCGCAGACAGAAGAACGGCAGTCACAAGACAGAGAAGAACGATGATTGCAAGAAGATGTTTTTCCAGTGCTGTTCGAGATTTCCATATTCCCTGAAATATATAAAGAATGTTTCAAAAGTTTTAATATACATAAAGATGTCTAACTGTCCAAATCGCATATTCCCCATTGATTTTCTTAAAAAACGTGCATTTTGTGCTACTCAAAACAAAGGGAGAAACAAGGAAATTGGTAGAATTTTCAGTTATTGAATATTAGAAAGGAACGTTTGTCATCTATTCGGAACATAAAATAAATTTTAAAAAAAAACTAACCTTTTCGGGATGGATTGCTTCTGCAGAACCACTACATTCAGCTATAGCCTTCAAAGGAGACTTGGAACAAGTATTTTCCGCCGAACCAAATTCCGCTCCCATTTGAATTGATTGAAGCAGAAATCACAGCACCGTTGCAGGAGCTTGCCAGTTTCTGATAAATGATAAATTGTTTCACTTGTTTAATCAGATTAAATTGAAAAAAATGAGGCAATTTACTGAAAATTATGACCTTAGGAATAATTTAAATTTCAATCTATTTAATAAATTCGTAATAAATTTTAGGAATTTAAATGATAAATTTTTTTTTGAAAATCATTAGATTCTGAAAAAAACAAAAGGTTTTGTGCTTCTCATCAAATAATTCTGAGTGAGTTTTGCGGTTGAGACGGCGCGCTCGTCCTTCTGATATGTATGTCCAATCGCCACCCACCAAGTGGGATTTGAACCACGGCAACACCTCACCGCTTCAAGAATCTTCTCGATCCAGTATTCCCTGTTGGAGCCAAAGTCAACGTTGACTACCTCCGTGCCGTCGTCGACTCTTGAGACTTTAGGCAGTCATCAAAGCGAAAGGGGGAATATTCGAAAACTGCTAATGCTATCATTTGTGTTATACAGTGCTCCACATAATCTTACGTTCACCCCCAAAAACCTCAAAATTTCGATTTTGTGTAATTCCTAATTATTTATCATATATGATATGGAAATAGCTTTTAAAAAAATTATTGATCCTGGAGCGAAAATAAAATAAAACTGAGCAATCGAGAAATTCGACATTTTTGGAAGAATGGGTGTTTTTGCACAGAATGATACGTTCACTTATATTTTTTTGTCATTTTTTGAACTTTAAACTTGGTTTTAATCTGTTTACTTATCGTTTTTCTGCTTTTAGAAGACATGCCGAAAAGTAAACCTTTAAGTGAATATGAGAAAGGACAAATTGGCATTAGGACTCTCGCACTGTCATCTCTAAAGAAATGAAGCGTTCTCTAGATTTAATCAATCGATATGCTGCAAATCCATTGGTTATGGTATAAAAAAAAGTCTTCTGATCGTCCACCTCTTTTTTCTGAACGAGACAAGCGAAGAATTATCGGCAGAGCGTTAAATTCTAGGATCACTTGCTCAAAGATCAGGAGCGAACTTGGACTTTCCGACTTTCCGTTTACTGCAGTCTTGACGCAACTTTTTCATTATTATACTCCATTGAAATGCCATTGAGAATTTCAGAATACGTAGAATTTTTCAGTTTCAGTTTTTCAGAATCAAGAGCATGATGAGATTCGATGTATATTCGAATAGTTGTTTTTGATTTAAATTTTACATTTTAATCAATTAATTACATTTATAATACATTTTAAAATTTCTTTTCATGGAGAAAATTGCTGAACCATTTACGGATGCTTTGATAGTTTGGAGAACTACTCCGGTCATGCGTCTTTTTAAAGAATATCGAAACTAGATCTTATGAATTTTTGATTCCGATATTGTATCAATTCGAAAGGGGTTTCCAACTTTTTAAAGCAAAAATTTCGATAGTTTTTTGAAATTTTGTTTTTGCTTTAATTTTGAATAAAAAGTACCTTTGGAATATTCCGTTTAGCGTTGCGCTAAACATTTTAATGGGGAGTTGCGAAATCCAAGACGTGTTTCAGATGAAGCCATTTTACCTGAAAAAATAAAAGTTGTTCAGCAAATTAAAGAAACGACGATGAAATAATACAGAAAACGAAATTTTTGGGCATAAAAAAGTAGAGAAATCGCGCTTATTCTCGAGTACGCAAACACCACATGTCAAAACAAACTTCTGTTGACAGTAATCTTTTTTTGAATTTTTAAAATATGCGTAAACTAGCTGGCTGTCACATTATTTAACCGTTTTTTGATTTTCAGTAAAGATCGTTAGAATAATCTCTCAAATTTATTGAAAACTCCAATGAACCAAGCTAGCTTCCGCATTTTTGAAAAATTGAAAGGATGATTACTGTCAACTTTGTTTTGACATGCGGTGTTTGCGGACTCGAGAATAAGCGCGATTTCTCTACTTTCTTATGCCCAAAATTTTCGTTTTCTGTATTATTTCTTCGTCGTTTATCTGCTAAAAAAATATTATTTTTTTTAGGTAAAACGGTTTCATCTCAAACACGTCTCCGGATTTCGCGACATTCCATTAAATGCTATCGATCAGCCAATTACATTTTTAGCGCACCGCTAAACGGAATATTCCAAAGGTACTTTTTATTCAAAATTAAAACCAAGGCGAAGTTTAAAAATTTCAAAAAATATGCGAATTTCCCTTTTTCCGCTTGGCCCATTTGAAAAATTAAAACAAAAGCGAAATTTTAAACAACTAATGAAGTTTTCGTTAAAAAAGTTGGAAAACCCTTTCGAATTGATTGAATATCGGAATCAAAAATTCGTAAGAACTAGTTTCGATATTCTTTAAAAAGACGCATGACTTGATTAGTTCTCCAAACTATCAAAGTATCCGTCATGCTTTCAAAGCTAAAATCTAGTGCTTCAAAACGGCAATTTCCTCCATGTCTACTGTTTCTACAGACCCCTTTCCGAGCAATTTGAAATTTAATTATAGATTCTGCAAATACTTTTCTAAGATCAAAGCGGAACACATCAGAATACAAATACTATTATTTAAAAATCAAAGTGTTGTAGTTCAAGAAGAAAGAAATGTATATAATGAAATATTACCAAACGGAACACTTATGATTTGGGTTGAGGGGAGAGTTCGGTGGACAGTTGAACGCATTGGCGAATGCTTCCATATTTGAGAGGACTCCCTTAACTCGAAACACTCCTGGAGAGTGAGGATCAGTGAGAACCTGCTGCATTGCGGCTGCTTCCGTCTTCTTTCCGCACCATGACTAAAACTTAATGTTAAATACAATATTCAAGCACTTTGATATTTTTTCGTAAAAGTGATATAGTCTCGATCACTTTTGAACGTTTACTTCTGGTTTCATTATATTTCTCAAATATCGTTGTAGATTTACGGCAATTATAAAAAAGGAACTTCTTTTGATTCTAACAGTAATTTTGAGAACTCACTTGAGCATAGCTGAGAAAGAAGATCTGCTCATTGGTGTACTGTTTAAGATGAGGTAATCTCGGCTCTTCTCCGTTTTCTTGGACATATTTCTGATAAGCCTTGAATGCCTCCTTCACTCCTCCATTGTCAGCGATGTTCTCTCCTTGAGTCAGTTTTCCATTCAACTGAATATCAAAATTAGTTTAGAGTTTCCGGTATAATACAATAATTCCCCCCCGCTTGATATAAGAGTGACCCCCCGGTGGAAGACTGTGGAATGACCCCCCACCCCTACCCATAACGTCAGTTTTTTCCACCAATTTTTACAATTTTCACAATTGTAAAAATTTGTTTCATAAATAAAAAAAAATTTTCTTAATTTTTACGTGGCATCATGAACTAGTTTCATTTTCATATTTTCATTTCATTTCGTCTGAATCTCATGGAAATATTGAAAGAGGGGGGGGGGAATATTGGAAGAGGGGGATCATTCCTGGGTCTTCCGGTGGGGGAGATTAGTACTGTTTGTTGGGGGTTGATTATTGTAGATTACCTAGGATCCAAATATTACCCCCCATTTCAACTGGCGGGGGATTAATATTGGATATCGACTTCGTATAGAAGCCCCCAAACATTAATGATCCCCCACATCAATTTTGATAATGAATAACGTTGGTTGGGGGGCTATCATCGATGGTGGGGGGCGGTTGTAGGGTGGGGGCGATTCTTGGAAATTACCGAGTTTCCCAGCGGCAGCTTTCCAGTTTATGACAAACCAAAGAAACGTCTCCTTATGAGATACTCACCGTATAATTTGTCTTTGGCACTGTATAGTTTCCATACTGCTCTACAATGCAACGTCTTCTAACGTCAAATTCCTTCCACGAACTATTGCTCCACCAATTTCGCACGTTTCCGTCCTTATCATATTGGGATCCTTCATCATCAAATCCATGAGTGATTTCATGCCCAATGATGACTCCCATAGCTCCATAATTCACTGCCTTCGGGAATGATCCAGAGAAGAACGGCGGTTGGAGAATTGCAGCCGGGAAAGCTAAAACTTGAAGTCTTTTTAGTAAAATAAAGTTCCAATATCTTACTAATAGCATTCTTTTGATACGTGTAGAAAGCGTTGACAATTGCAGGAGAAATATCAAACTCATGTTTGTCAATTGGTTTTGTCAATTTGTGAAATTCACGGCCCTGCTTCCAAAAAGCGATCTTCTTCATTATGTAATAATATGTATCGGATTCGTTAATGGACAGCTGAAATGTTAGAATCGAGAATAAATTTCTTAAGTGAAAACTATTACCCCCGAGTAATGTTTGTCAAGTTGCGGAAAGTCATTGGTAATATTCGGATATCCAATATTAATAATCATTGAGTTTGCTTTCTCGATGGCCACTGCCTTTGTCGCCTCATCCATCCACTCATTTGTCCTAACCATATCAACAAAGGTATTCACCAAGTTCGTAGTCATCCTCGAAGCCTCCTCCTTATCGCTTTGCTGGAAATGTGCCTGCACATAAATGGCCCCAGTCGCCAACGGGAGTACTTTAGACGGAACTTTAGCGCAGTCTTTCCAACGAGGAGGAGACTGCTTCTGGCCAGTCATAACTTTACTGAATCCCTAAAAGCTGAAAGTAAATAGCAAATGCTTTGTTCCTAATGCATACCTCTCTGATATCTTTAAATCTTTTATCCAGATAAGCCACGTTAGATTCTACAATTCTCCAGAGGACGTAGTTGTTGAGAATTCTCACATCAGTTTTCTCTATTAAATCAGAAATAAGGCGAAGATATTCAATTTCGCGTATAATTATTTCAGTGTCATAATGAAATAAATGAGCCATATCTGCAGGAGCAATACTTTGGATGAATGGAACCCAGTTGATTTGAGGGAACAAGGAATAAAGATCCCGAATCTCTCTTTTATTATAGAGACGGGTTTGATTTCGACGTTCTTCTTCGGCGACCATTATCTGGAATAACGCCACTTTTAAACTATTTTACGGGCAATAGCCCGCGATTCCACGTTTAACCCCGTCAACAATAATGCTGAGCAGAAGTAACTTATAATAGAAATCGGAATATACAACGAACCTTAGCGATCTCAGTTTCAAAGGCAATTATCTTTTCGATGTCCACATTCATCTCCGCCTCGTTTCTTGTCAAATTTCCATCGGTTTTTAGAAGTTGAGCAATCTGAAAAGATTCAGTCTCAAAAGCGTCGGAGAAATTTTCACGTTCACATCTCTCAAATACTTTTGATACGCAGCCATTTGACTTGAAAACCGAGTTGTATTCAAATAAAAGTCGCGGGTTCCTAAAGCCATATTTGATTGATCGATCTGAAATTGAGTTTTATATTAAAGATGGTTAATAAAATATTGACTGATAAAAATTGAATCAATTATTAGAGAATGTTGCGATTGAGGGCGGGTGCGATTATTATTTATTCTTTAAGAAGAAGAAAAAAGACAAGAGTGACAAGGAAGGCCGGGAAGATCCCGATAGACCGAAATCGCGCTTTTTATAGGGAGAAAAGGGGACACGTTAATTGGGGCGTGACACGTAATTATTTAAATTGTACGGGGAAACTGTGCGCGATTGAGCACTCTTCAAATATTTCTTTCCTGTCAGAGTAGGCTCATATTTTGTTTTTGCTGTTGTAAATGCGCGCTAGCTCACGCACTTTGTTGTCACGCATTCGTTATGTGAAAATTACGTAGAAATATGGAAAATCGTATGTGGAAATTGTTTCTCTCTCCCCAGGTTTTCTATTCTAAGTTTTCTTAGGTAGGTTCCATAGTTCGTTGATTCATAGAAATTGAATCAATTATTAGAGATTTTATACACTGTTTTATTACGCAGCTCTCTATTTCTCACTCTAGGAATGACTCTCGTCAATGTTCGATAGCTCAAATTCTAGACTTTTAGACAGATTTCGTTTTTCTTATTTCTAACAGTTCTCATGTTCCAATTGGTTTTTTTCTAATTTAGAACACTCACGAATAGATTTTGTTTTGATGAATTTTTAAAATCGGCGGTGACGAATATACTGAAGAATGCGCTAGATCCATAGTCGTGATGTGAATTAATGAGAATGTCTGAAAACCTTACTCTGTTTGAGATAGTTAATCAGTAAATAGATACTCACTTGTCAAATTGAACGTGGTTTTATCCCATTTCTCCTGCAAAAGAGGCCATTCTCCGAGATCAGTGAGCGTTTCAAATAATGGCGCTGTCTTCAATTCCTCCAGCTGCGTTTCGTTCATACAACTACAGTAAATGGCTCTAGCCATGTTAACGGATTTGGATTCCGAGACGACTTCTTCCTCAAGAAGGACTCGCAACTGCTGGCCAACTTGTTCTCGAACATAAACGAATGTATCGAAGCCAGACATATCATTTGGAATCGGATGCCTGTCATTCCATAGCCCACATGCGAATTCGAAAAAGTTTTCGCATGGATTCACACAACTGTTCATTGCGTTCAGCTAGAAAATACAGATGTTAACAAATAAGAATGTCAGCACGGCTCCTAGAACTACTATTGGTCGGGTTACAATAGCAGACATTTCAAACTATCGGATGCATCACTGGAATGCTCATGGAGCAACTACACCAAACCCGGCGCGTTTTCGGAGAAATTAATAACCTTAAAACCGTGTAACGAAGAGGCATTTACCATATAAGCAGCGGCTATCTGGCATCCTGTTGTTAAGCACACACTTGAATTTTGCGGTTCGGTTCCTAAGGTTTTTGTATCAGGTGTAATCGCAGTGAATCCAGATTCCTTTGTAGGGCGGCCGAGAGTCGATTTCTTTGAAGAGTTTCCGCTGCCGTCGTGATTCTGTGTTCCATTAAGAATGTCGAAAGCTTCGATGCTTTTATCATTGATAATTATAGCAAATAGAAACTTGGCCATCAGAAGACAGAAAATGAGGAAAATTGACAACATGATTTTTTCAGCGGTTGTTCGAGAGCTCCAGAATCCGCTTGCTTTCTGCAATTTCTTTAAAATGACATTAATTCTACTCAACTAAGATTATTTCAGCGTGCTCATCTCTCCATATTTGAATCGCGCTTTGAAAATTCCATAAAAAATGTAGTGTCCCTCCCAACAATAAAATCAATTGGTTTGAGGGCAGCAGTTTTTTAGAATAAAATATTAAAAAAGGAAACGGCATTCATTCCATTCCGTTCGGACCGTTGCAGAGACATAGCAATGAATAACTAACCTTTTCAGGTGTGATTACATCTGCATCAGCTCTTCCTGAACTGTTGGAACTGGAAGAGCTACTGGAAGATGACTTTTGATTCGGATCCATTTTCGATTGCATTTCAATCGACGGACACAGAGATCGTGATATCCCTGTGGGTTCTTGCCGGTTATTGTGCTATGATGAGTTGTTTAGTCGGCTTATCAGATTAAACTGACAAAAACATGAGACTGAAACCTTAGACTCTGTTCACGAGAAATTAATTTATTCGAAAATTTTGTTTTAATTTTGTTTTAAATTCAAAGAATATGCTCATTTCCCGTTTTCAGCTTGGCCCATTTGCTCATTATTCTTCTAATGATGGCTGGGCATCGAAGTGGTGACTGTAAAACTCATCCAAAGATTCATAGAAGTGTCCTTCTTCAAGTTCGTTGATTCTGATTCTTAAATCGACTTCGTTCTTCGTTCGCGAGCTTGGTAAGTTTCATTTTTGCTTTGGAGCATCTTAATAATGTGCATGTCTCTGAGTTTTTGGGCAAGAAGCCGGTATACGCCAAGAAATTTTCATTAAAATACGAATGAATATGAAAAAGGTTTTCTTTAAATTTTGGATCAAATGAGCAATGCTGAAACGTTAAGGCCCCAAGATTGTTAGAAGAGCATGCGTATTTTCCTTTTTTCAGCTTGACCCATTTGCTCAATATTCTTCTCATGATGGGTGGTCATCCATGTGATCGATATCCTGAAGAACTGAAGAAAGAAATATCGATTTTCCAAATGCTTGAGGACAGTATACTCGAAATAAACTTGCAACGGAAACAGAGATTATTCGAAGATTGACGCAGATCATCTGCGGGATTTATCAGACTCCTTACGGAGAATCTCAGGACTATGAAACCAGAAAACTGTTTCTCGCTATCGTAAACCATGTGGTACGTTTTTAAATTTCTTTTTTGTACCACATTATCGTAAAATACAGCGAATGAATTCAGCTCGGTTAGAAACCAAGCTGTCTGTAAAGAATATGATTTCCGGAATTCAATTTCAAATTTCATCAAAAAGTGGATTCTTGTTTCGATCGCTTATAACTTTGGAGCCTTGGAGTTGCATACTCTGCACATTTCGAGGATTCCCGCTACTCTTGGCAGCTAAGAGCGTAGTGATGATATTAGTTTTCGCAAATGACGTGCCCTATGAATGCTCCAATATCTCCATAATTCTCTGCCTTCTCGAATGATCCAGAGAAGAACGGCGGCTAGAGTATTCCACCCGGGAAAACTATAATTTTGAAAAAAAAAACGTGCCTTGAACAAGTCTGTTCAAGTTAAAGTCTAAGTGTCGTAGTTCAAGGAGAAAGGAAATTAAATCAAAAAATGTATTTAATGAAATATTACCAAACCGAACACTTATGATTTGGAATTAGGAGTTCGGTGGACAGTTGAACACATTGGCGAATGCTTCCGTATTTGTGAACATTAACATTAAACACCATAACAGTCCCGATCACTTTTGCACTTTTGCTTCATGGGTTATATATTTCAAATATCATTGCTGTAGATTTCCTACTTGAAAAAGAGAATGCTATTATTCCAGTTATTATTATTCCCAACTCACTTGAGCTTCCGTTTGAATCGATTGAAGCAGAAATCAGAGTACCGTTATAGGAAATTTCCAATTCCTGTGTAATGACGAATTGTATAACCGGCTTTGTTGAATCAGATTAAATAGTCAATTTAATCTGATTAAACAAAAAATGAGGATAAATCATCAGACTCCGCCCAGTTCACGAGAAATTGTAACCTTAGGAATAACGTTTGTATATTGATTTTAAGAATTCTCTGTAAATGCGAAAGTTTTGTTGTAAATATGTCACATTAATTAATCTTTTTTGATTTTCGGTAAATATTGTTAGGATAATCTATGAAATTCGTTAAAAACTTCAATGAACACAGCTAGTTTCCGCATATTTGACAAATTCCACTTTTTTGTCCTTTTTGGTGTTTTTCTTTGCCGTAATTTTGCAGTAAGGCTATAGCGAACATACAGGTAAGGTACAGTACCGGCCATAAAGGTATCATATTACTGTTTTTCGGCAATATCTCATTCGATATAGAACGTATCAATCTGATTTTTTCACAGTTTGTTCATGAAGCAACAATGTATCAGTTAAGAACATTTGGATTCGTGAAACTAATGCATACAGGAGTAGTTTGAAAAAGATTGAAAACAACAAAAACCCATATTTCTTCAATGAAACTTCGTGCTCTTAGAAATTGTTCTATCTGCGAGATTTCAATATTTTGTGTGAAAACCATTTGCATCAATTACTGCCTGGCATCTACGGGGCATGGAATCAATCAAAGTGCCGATGGTTGATTGGGGAATCTTCTTCCACTTCTCCTGGAGAAGTTTGAACTCCTTGTCGATGTTTGAAGCAGTTTTTCCGGTCAATCTCTTTTCAAATTCCTTCCATAGGTGCTCAGTGATGTTCTGGTCCGAGCTTTGACTCAGCCAATCCAAAAGGATGACACGGCGGCGGTTGAACCAGTCGTGCACGTGATGAGAACGATGCTTGGGATCATTATCCTGCTGATACAGAAGGACACGACCTACGCTAGAAAAGGCCCAGGGTCTCATGGTGTTCTCCAAAACATTTTCATATCCGTAGCGGACGAGATTACCAACGATGCGCTAGAGAAAACCGATTCCCGTGGCGGAGAAGCAACCCCAAACAATGAAGGAACCGCCACCGTGCTTCATGGTTGGCAGTTGATACTTGGGGACGTAGCGAATGCCGGTAGGACGACGAATCCACTTCACACCGTCACTTCCAAACATTTTGTACTTGCTTTCGTCCGACCAGACAATATTGGCCCAGTCCAGGCGGGTCCAGTGAAGATGACTTCTGGACCAGATGGTTTGGGATTGCTTCTCCGCCACGGGAATGGGTTTTCTCTAACGCATCGTTGGTAATCTCGTCCGCTACGGATATGAGGATATTTTGGAGAACATTATAAGACCCTGGGATCTTTCTAGCGTAGGCCGTGCGTTTATGTATCAGCAAGATAATGATCTCGAGCATCGTTCTCATCACGTACGCAACTGGTTCAACCGCCGCCGTGTCACCCTTTTGGATTGGCTGAGTCAAAGCACGGACCAGAACAATATTGAGCACTTATGGGAGGAAATTGAAAAGAGATTGACCGGTAAAACTGCTTCAAACATCGACAAGAAGTTCAAACTTCTCCAGGAGAAGTGGAAGAAGATTCCCCAATCAACCATCGGCACTTTGATTGATTCCATGCCCCGTAGATGCCAGGCAGTAATTGATACAAATGAGTTTCTCACAAAATATTGAAATCTCTCAAACAGAACAATTTCTAAGAGCACGAACTTTCATTGAAGAAATATGGGTTTTTGTTGTTTTCAATCTTTTTCAAATTACTCCTGTATGAATTAGTTTCACGAATCCAAATGTTCTTAACTGATACATTTTTGCTTCATGAACAAACTGTGAAAAAATCAAATTGATTCGTTCTATATCGAATGAGATATGGCCGAAAAACCATAATATGATACCTTTATGGCCGGTACTGTAAGGCGAGACTGTATCAATTTTACGAATACATTTTTCAAATACTTTGTTGTGGTATTTAACGTTAATTTTTAGGTATGGTGCGGAAAGCAAACGGACGCAGCCATATTGCAGCAGGTTCTCACTGATGAACACTCTCCATCAGTGTTTCGAGTTCACGGAGTCCTCTCAAGTATGGAAGCATTCGCCAATGCGTTCAACTGTCCACCGAACTCTCCACTCAACCCAAAGCAGAAGTGTTCCGTTTGGTAATATTTCATTAAATACACTTTTTGATTTCTTTTATTCTTGAACTACAACAGCTAAAAACGATTTATTATCGTTTCTGCTCGAAAAAAAAATTCAAATAACTTGATCTGAATTGAACTGAATGCCGGGTTTTTTAATAATTGTCGACACGATACGGGGTCAGTCCAAGCTCTCTTTTCACGATTCTAAGGAATTGCTCTTTTTGAGCTCCCAACTTATGCTTCTTATGCTATGAACAAGTTCTCAAGAGTCGGAATGATGGAAATGCGAAGTATTTTTTTTTCCAACGACTTTTTGAGTTTGTTGAGCTGTTTGCGATGAAATATCTCGATAATAGCAGCGCTGTGTACAGAATTAGCGACAACGCCCCGTTAGACTATTTAAAGGTAGAAGCTAGAAAAATCCTCTTCTACTGAGCATCTCGGCCGGAGAAAACCAATAAAAAAGATGAAAAGAAACGAAGATTTGAAGAAAACTTCAAAAGAATATATTAATTGTCATTAACTAGCCGGAAGGTTTCGAAAAATTTCAGAAAATTGTATTTCTAAATTCTATTATAGATTTCCAAATCACGATGCTTGAGAGCATTTCAGAATCTTTTGTGATTTTATATAATAGTACTCGGTATACTCTCTTGAGGCGATCGTCGAACGGCTGTAGAGAAGAGCAAGACTTCTCGACTTTCTCAATAAGAAGAAATACAATATTGAATATTAAGTTTACTAAAATTATTTTGAAAAATATCACAGAAAACAGAAAGACACGAATAGAAAAGACGCAGAGAGAGTTGAGCGAGTTTTATGATCTCGGCAGACGGGTTTCAGGAGAATTGACGTGGAGCGTACTCATGTGAGAATATCAGATCATAGATATACTGTGGAACACGATGGCTTTGATCCGCATTTGCCGACACACACGCCATTAATCGCTTCCGTGCTTGTTCCGGATCGGCAAGACGATATGTCATCACGTTGCCATATGTAGGCTCTTTCACAAAATGACTTGGGTTTCGGGACGAAAGCTGGTGGCGGACTGAATTCTTCCAGTTTGAATTTTTGGTTCGGAAAACCTCGTAGTGTTGTCTGAAATTTCAAATTTCAAGTCTCTCAAAGATGGGGAATCGCTCGTTCGCTACTTACTCAATAAAACGATACACTTCAGTGGGCACCACTTTTCCATCCGGGGAGTTGAAGCACGCAAGACTGACAAGATCCAAATAGGTAAACGGATGAGCAACCTTCTCATTTCTCCCGTTCCTCTCATATTGATTATTCAATTGACGAGATACTCCAGATGTGTTAGCCGGATCTTGCGATCTCACACCTTTTGCCTTGTGGTTGTGCACACGAGGCATTTTTCCAATAGAAGAGCCGGTATATTGTTGCTGATGATGCTCATACATTGGAGCATTCTCATGGACTCTTTGATAATATTGGCCATTGAAGTAAATTGTGTCTTGATCCACCATGATATAGTTCTCCTGGTTATCATTGCACTGGAGTTGGGTTCTGGCTGTTGATTCATTATCAGAAGCCCGAACTGACGCTGAAAAAAACGGAGACGACCGGTGAAAGAACTCTGTTCAATAAATAACTAACCCATTTTATTGTTTGCCATGTGCTCATCCGAGATTGCGTCCTGCACGATGTCAGCAATCGTTTCATTATGGCAATGAGCATTTTCGCCAGTCTCGCACTGAAATTGTGCATTCCCGTGCTCTTCTCCGTATACTTCTTCATTAAAGTTCCCATTAAAGAGCACATCAGAATTCTCGCTAATTGCGG
The DNA here is from genome assembly GCA_003052745.1 of Caenorhabditis inopinata. Classification (NCBI taxonomy): domain Eukaryota; kingdom Metazoa; phylum Nematoda; class Chromadorea; order Rhabditida; family Rhabditidae; genus Caenorhabditis; species Caenorhabditis inopinata. The sequence continues at coordinate 2,671,621 of AP018152.1, read as the reverse complement.
GATACTCAGTATGATGCCAAACTTCTTGCTCCGACCCATATTCCTGATTCCAAAGATTAGCCTCCTCGGAGATGGGAACTTGTAGTTCTGTTTGCTCGGCATTTTTAGTGGAATAAGGAGCTGACGCTGAAAAACGGAGACGACCGGTGAAAGAACTCTGTTCAATAAATAACTAACCCATTTCACTGTTCGCCGTGTGCTCATCCGAGATTGCGTCCTGCACGATGTCAGCAATCGTTTCATTTTGGCACTGAAATTGTGCATTCCCGTGCTCTTCTTCGTACACCTCTTCATTAAAGTTCCCATCAAAGTGGACATCGGAATTCTCGCTAATTGCGGGATACTCAGTATGATGCCAAACTTCTTGCTCCGACCCATATTCCTGATTCCAAAGATTATCTTCTGCCTCCTCGGAAATGGGAGCTTGCAGTTCTACTTGCTTCGCATTTTCAGTGGAATCCGGAGCTGTTTGGTGATCTCGAGCAGCGAGGAGTCCCATCTTTTCAAGGTACTGCTCGAATGACGAGTTGAGCTCTGTTTGTGGGTCTTCCAGATACTCATCTGAAATTTTGGAAAATATGAAACAAAAAACCTTTTTATATTCTGGAACACCGCATGCAATCCAAAATGATCTTCTGAAAACAGAAAAGCTAACATACCTGACGATGATGCCGAATCACTGTTGGCGTCGGTTGTGTGATGGGGTTTCATTGAATTACCGTTGCCCAGACGAGAAGACGAATACGGACTACTCGAATGACTATCGTGGGGCCCTTTGTGCCCATAGACTCCACCCTTTTTTATGGCGGTGTATTGGCTAGTCGAAGGGGAGGGACCTTGGCTGCAAAATTGGCACATCTGTGTGGGAATATAGTAACACAGGCAGGTGCAATGAGTTGTAATTTGTCACATAGGATTTCGGTATCATAGAACTATTAACAGATGCAATAAACTGGAAAAGACTGGAAATTTTGCTGAAAAAATGATTCCACAATCTGAAATTGCAGTTCGTGATTGTTTTACTGAAACCCTACCTCCATTATAAAGCGAAATGCATTCGTTCTGGCGAGAGGCGGATTCTTATGACATTAGTTAGCGGAGATCAACTGATCAATGATTCCACAATCTCGGTTCCTGAGCTCGATTTCTCTTGGTCGCCTCATTCTTTGTTTCCATTCCATTTTTTACAGCTCACTTTTATTGTCCAATATCGATATTTGTGTCACAGAGACGCGCGGTCTAGTTCATCGATTCCTCCCCATTGAATGTGGCGGAACGGGCATTTGAAATTATGTGACGACCAGAAAGTGATGGTATAGGAGGCGTCGGCATTGTCCACTATGGAGATTTCCTTCACATCTAGAAATTTGGCAGGTGTGCGCTGTGTTCAGCTGTGAAGCGACATTCTGAAACAGATGTGCCAAGTTTCCAGATGGAACAGGGTTTTTGAGAGTTTCCGCTATGTTTCTTTTTCGAATATTTCAATTATAATTTTAAGAAATCTCGATTTTTATTCGATTCTCATTCTGTCAGTAGACAGGGAGACAGAGAAGCACGCGGGAAAAGAAGAAACAAATGGCAAATGGTGAATTTCAAGAATTTGAATTTGATAAAATAAAATTTCTATTTTTACGTTTTGAAAAATCTAACTTATAGAAATAAGTGGGCCAAAAGAACAGAATACAAACATTATTAAGAGTGATGTACTCCCTGCGAATCTATGTAATATCAAACAAAAATTAGACTAAAGAATTCCGTATTTCTCCACGAAGTCTTCGTAATGTTTCGTTGTACATTTATAGACGAAATTGTTCTTAATTTTGTATGTTTAAGAAGAAAGGAAATTTTCAAAACGTGTATTTAATGAAATACTACCAAACGGAACACTTATGATTTGGGTTTAGTGGAGAGTTCGGTGGACAGTTGAACGTATTGGCGAATGCTTCCATATTTGAGAGGACTCCGTTGACTCGAAACACTCCTGGAGAGTGAGTATCAATGAGAACCTGCCGCATTGCGGCTGCTTCCGTCTTCTTTCCGCACCATACCTAAAAATTAATGTTAAATACAATATTCAAGCACTTTGATATTTTTTCGTAAAAGTGATACAGTCTCGATCACTTTAGCACTTTTGCTTCTGGTTCCATTCTATTTTTCAAATATCGTTGTAGATTTACGGCAATTTTACAAAAGGAATTTCTTTTGATTCTAATGGTAATTTTCAGAACTCACTTGAGCATAGCTGAGAAAAAAGATCTGCTCATTGGTGTACTGTTGAAGACCATGTAGTCTCGGCTCTTCTCCGTTTTCTTGTACATATTTCTGATAAGCCTTAAGTGCCTCCTTCAATGCTCCATTGTCAGCGATATTCTCTCCTTGTGTCAGTTTTCCATTCACCTGAATATCAAAATTGGTTTAGAGTCTCCAAGCGGCAGCTTTCCAGTTTAAGACAAACCAAGGAAACGTCTCCTTATGAGATACTCACCGTATAATGTCTTTGGCACTGTATAGTTTCCATACTGCTCTACAATGCAACGCCTTCTAACGTCAAATTCGTTCCACGAACTACTGCTCCACCAATTTCGCATGTTTCCGTCCTTATCATATTGGGATCCTTTATCATCAAATCCATGAGTGATTTCATGCCCCATGATGAATCCAATAGCTCCATAATTTACGGCCTTCGGGAATGATCCAGAGAAGGACGGCGGTTGGAGAATTGCAGCCGGGAAAGCTGAAACTTGAAACCTTTTTAGTAGAATAAAGTTCAAATATCATACTAATTAAATTTTTTTTTGAATGGTAAAAAGCGTTAACAGTCGCAGGAGAAATATCAAACTCATGTTTGTCAAATGGTTTTGTCAATTTTTGGAATTCAAGGCACTGCGTCCACACAGTGATCTTCTTCATTATGTAAAAATAGGTATCGGATTCGTTAATGAACAGCTGAAATTTTAGAATCGAGAATAAAATTCTTAAATGAAAACTATTACCCCTGAGTAAAGTTTGTCAAGTTGCGGAAAGTCATTGGTAATATTTGGATATCCAATATTAATAATCATTGAGTTTGCTTTCTCGATGGCCACTGCCTTTGTCGCTTCATCCATCCACTCATTTTTTCTAACCATATCAACAAACGCATTTATCAAATTCGCAGTCATCCTCGAAGCCTCCTCCTTATCGCTTTGCTGGAAATGTGCCCGCACATAAATGGCTCCTACCGCCAACGGGAGTACTGTAGACGAGAATCGAGAACAATATTTCCATCGAGGAGAAGACTGTTGCTTTCCTGTCATCACTTTGCTGAATTCCTAAAGAGTGAATGTAAATAGCAAAAGTCTTGTTCCTAATGCGAACCTGTCTGATATCTTTAAATCTTTTATCCAGATATTCCACGTTAGAATCAACAACTTCCCAGATGACATAGTCGGCGAGAATTCTCACATCAGTTTTCTCTATTAAATCAGAAATGTGGCGAAGATATTCAATTTCATTTATAACAATTTCAGTGCCATAATGAAATGAATGTGCCACATCTGCAGGAGCAATACTTTGGATGAATGGAACCCAATTGATTTGAGGGAACAGCGAATACAGATCCCGAATCTCTCTTCTAATATAGAGGCTGGTTTCATGTGCAGTGGTCGTTATCTGATATAATGGCACTTTCAATATTTTTTATGCGTAATCGCCCGCGGTTCCGCTCTTAACCCCGGCAACAATGATGGGTCTACTGAACAGAAGTAACTTATAATAGAAATCGGAGTACACAACGTACCTTAGCGATTTCAGTTTCAAAGGCAATTATTTTGTCGATGTCCACATTTATCCACATTCAGCCTCGCTTCTTGTCAACTTCCCATCGGTTTTTAGAAGTTGAGCAATCTGAAAAGATTCAGTCTCAAAAAAATCGTTGAAATGATTTCATTAACATCTCTAAAATACTTTCGATAAGCAGCCATTTGACTTGAAAACCGAGTAGTGTTCAAATAAAAGTCGCGGGTTTTTAAAGCCAAATTTGGTTGATCGATCTGAAATTGAGTTATATATTAAAGATGGTTAATAAATTATTGATTCATAAAAATTCAATCAATTATTATGGGGTTATTCATGAAAAGCACGATTGCATTTTAATGCAAAAAATGCATTTTTTTGCATTAAAATGATTTTCGTGCTTTTCATGAATAACCCCATTAGAGATTTTATACACTGTTTTATTACGCAGCTCTCTATCTCTCACTCTAGGAATGACTCTCGTCAATGTTCGATGGCTCAAATTCTAGACTTGTAGACAGATTTCGTTTTCCTTATTTCTAGCAGTTCTCATATTTTCTAATTTAGAACACTCACGATTAGAGTGTGCATTGATGAATTTTTAGAATCGGTGGAGACTCCTATCTGGAAGAAGACGCCATTTCCATAGTCGCGATGTGAATTAATGAGAATGTCTGAAAACCTTACTCTGTTTGAGATAGTTAATCAGTAAATAGATACTCACTTGTCAAATTGAACGTGGTTTTATCCCATTGCTCTTGCAAAAGAGGCCATTCTCCGAGATCAGTGAGCGTTTCAAATAATGGCGCTGTCTTCAATTCCTCCAGCTGCGTTTCGTTCATACAACTACAGTAAATGGCTCTAGCCATGTTGACGGATTTGGATTCCGAAACGACTTTTTCCTCAAGAAGGACTCGCAACTGTTGGCGAACTTTTTCTCGAAGATAGGCTGATGTACTAAAGCCAGACATATCATCTGGAATCGGATGCCTGTGAATCCATTGCCCACATGCGAATTCGAAAAAGTTTTCGCATGGATTCACAGAGGTGTTCATTGCGTTCAGCTAGAAAATACAGATGTTAACAAACGTTTCGAGATGTCGGATGCATCACTGGAATGCTCATGGAGCAACTACACCAAACCCGTCGCGTTTTCGGAGAAATTAATAACCGTAAATTCGTGTAACTAGAAGTCACTTACCATGTAAGCAGCGGCTACCTTGCATCCTGTTGTTGAGCACACACTTGAATTTTGTGGTTCGGTTCCCAATATTTCACTTGGATAAGTTGACTGCGATGATACTGTATCAGGTGTAATCGCAGTGAATCCGGGATCCTTTGTAGGGCGACCGAGAGTCGATTTCTTTGGAGAGTTTCCACTTCCGTCATAATTCTGTGTTCCATTATGAATATCGAAAGCTTCGATGCTTTTATCATTGATAATTATAGCAAATAGAAACTTGGTCATCAAAAGGCAGAAAATGAAGAAAACTGACAGCATAATTTTTTCAGCTGTTGTTCGAGAGCTCCAGAATCCGAGTGCTTTCTGCAATTTCTTTAAAAGTTCTATTCAACAGACATTTTTTCAGCCTGCTCATCTCTCCATATTTGAATCGCGCTTTAAAAATTCCATAAAAAATGTAGTGTCCCTCCAAACAATGAAATAAATTGTTTTGAGGGCAGCGGTTTATTTAAATAAAATATTAAAAAAGGAAACTCTATTAATTTCATTCTGTGCAGACCGTTGCAGAGATATAGCAATGAATAACTAACCTTTTCAGGTGTGATTACATCTGCATCAGCTCGGCCTGAACTGTTGGAACTGGAAGAGCTACTGGAAGATGACTTTTGATTCGGATGCGTTTTCGACTGCGTTTCAATTGACGGGCACAGAGATCGTGGTATCCCCGTGGGTGCTTGCCAGTTATTGTGGCATGATGAGTTGTTTAGCCGGCTTATCAGATTGAACTGAAAAAAACATGAGACTGAAACCTTAGACTCAGTTCACGTGAAATTACGGTCTTCAAAATATGATTTTTATATTGATCTTGGATGGATGGATTACAACAGACAAGATGATGCTTCAAAATCATAGAGCCATTTCACTTGAGTAGTTGATCGATAAATTATATGGAGAAAGAATATCTTTGACAATGGAGAAGTGAAAGATACATTCAAGGCTTAAGAGCCGCCGCCTATTACCGTTATCGGTTACCTCCGACTCTTCGTCGCTCGACATCATTAAGTGTTACGTGATCCCATACGTGCCACGCCCCAATGACCGTAGCGTGATTTCCCTCTATCGGGATCTTGGTCTTTTCGTCTTTTTAGTTAATAAAGAATTAAGTTTAACGCGATTTTAATGTTTAATGAATTTTTTTGATTTTTAAAGGGAAAACTAACAATTTGCAGAATTTTTACACAGTAAACAAATAAATCTAGGCGATTTAAGGATGGTTTATTAGTGGAATTAATTGTTGACGAAAGAATTATGATTCAGCGCTACTAGCGAGTTTTGAAGCGCCGAGTTTCAGGAGATAATAAGCGTGCTAAAGGAAATAAGTACTGATTGCTAGAAGTCATTTGATAAAAATATCTCAAGAAACACTATTGCTTACGGAATTTGAATTTTATTTTATTTTTATTGATTTCAACTTTGACAGTATGACGGATACTTTGATAGTTTAGAGAACTATTCCAATCAAGCGTCTTCTTAAAGAATATGGAAACTAGTTCCTATGAATTTTTGATTCCGATATTGAATCAATTCGAAAAGGTTTTCGAACAATTTTAATTGAAAATTTCGAGTTTTTAAAAATTTTGAATACGAAGTACCTTTGGAATATTCCGTTTAGCGTCACGCTAAACATAATTATAATTTGCTGGACGATAACATTTGATGGATAGTGGCGACATCCGGAGACGTGTTTCAGATAAAGTCGTTTCACCTGAAAAAAATAAAGTTTTGTCCAGCAAATTAAAGAAACGACGAAGAAATAACACAGAAAACGAACATTTTGGGAATAAGAAAGTAGGGAAAGCGCGCTTAATCTCGAGTCCGCAAACACCACGTCAAAACAAACTGTTTTGTTGACAGTAATCCTTCTTTGAATTTTTTAAATATTTAAGTTCACGTTTCCCAGATTTTCTGGTGAGTTAAATTACCAAAATTTCGGTAAACGTAGAAATTTTTACGCACCGTTTGAGCGTTAACGTTTCAACATTACTCATTTTATCAAAAATTGAAAGGCCGCTGGTTTTTGCGCTCCAAAGTTTGTGAGGGCGCATAGCGAATTTCAAAATGCTCTCGTCTTGTTTTTATGAAATTCTTACTGAATAAATTTATTAAAATAAAAGTTTTATTTTTATGTTTTTAAAAATCTAACTTATAGAAATAAGTGTGAAAAAAGAGCAGAATTAGAACATTATTAAGAGTGATGTACTCCTTGCGAATCTATGTAATATCAAACAAAAAATTAGACTACAGATTGCTGAAAATACATAGATTAAAAAAAATGAAAATACAAGTTAGCATTTAAGGAGAATTCTATTGATTTCTTTTAGAAAACCATCCTTGGTACGCTGGTAGATGACGTGCCGCGTTTTACCAATGAATTTCTGAAAATTGCATTTACCCAATTGAAGTTATGAAGAGCGTAGTACCCTTTCGCTCCATTAGACAGTTGACTTCAGAATTTGGAGACGTTGAACAAGTATCCGTCATGCTGTCAAAACTAAAATCTGATGTTTCAAAACATGGTTCTGCAATTTTCCCCATAAAAGAAATTTAAAAACATTTATTTAACGAATTATTACCAAACGGAACACTTATGATTTGGGTTGAGTGGAGAGTTCGGTGGACAGTTGTACACTTTGGCGAATTCTTCCATATTTGAGAGGACTCCATTGACTCGAAATACTTTTGGAGAGTGAGTATCACTGAGAACCTGCTGCATTACGGCTGCTTCCTTCTTCTTTCCGCACCATGACTAAAACTTAATGTTAAATACAATCTTCAAGCACTTTGAAGTTTGTAAAAGAAAAAGTGATACAATCTTGCCATACTTTACCGCAAACCCTACCTGGTGCCTAAACGCGGCGGCACAGGTGTGGACGGCTCTCGTTACCTCCCTGCCAGACCAGGTGGTCGTCTACTAAAAGGGCTAGCAACCCGAGGATGACGCCCAATTATCTGCTCTCACTACTCAATATCATCCAAAAATTAGCGGGACGCTTCAACCGGCACATCCAGAAGTGTCAAGTGTCTGAGCAGTGGAAAACTTCCAAGACAAAAAGGCGGCAACCGAGACGTTGTGGAATACACAACCACCGCAAATTACCGATGGATAGGCCATTTCGAGCAAAGACAAGGCGATAGATGCACAAACCGAACCATTTTCTGGTATCCAAGGGACGTTAAAAGAACATTGGGCCGTCCCGCAACAAGATGGTCCGACGGCAACTGTTCCCAAGCCGCACAGGACCGAAACAAATGGAAAGAGACGGGTGGCCGGCGCTGAGAACATTCCCAGCCGACTACCGGGCGCCCAAGTATCGTGTATTATTTATTATATTTTTCAAATATCGTTGTAGATTTACGACAATTATAAAAAAGGAATTTCTTTTGATTCTAACAGTAATTTTCAGAACTCACTTGAGCATAGCTGAGAAAGAAGATCTGCTCATTGGTGTACTGTTGAAGACCAGGTAGTTTCGGCTCATCTCCGTTTTCTTGGACATATTTCTGATAAGCCTTGAATGCCTCCTTCAATGCTCCATTGTCAGCGATGTTCTCTCCTTGCGTCAGTTTTCCATTCAACTGAATATCAAAATTGGTTTAGAGTTTCCAAGCGGCAACTTTCCAGTTTAAGACAAACCAAGGAAACGTCTCCTTATGAGATACTCACCGTATAATTTGTATTTGGCACTGTATAGTTTCCATACTGCTCTACAATGCAACGTCTTCTAACGTCAAATTCTTTCCACGAACTATTGCTCCACCAATTTTGCACGTTTCCGTCTTTATCATATTGGGATCCTTCATCATCAAATCCATGAGTGATTTCATGCCCTATGATGGCTCCAATAGCTCCATAATTCACTGCCTTTGGGAATGATCCAGAGAAGAATGGTGGCTGGAGAATTCCAGCCGGGAAAGCTGAAATTGGAATCCTTTTTAGTATAAGAAGGTTAGAATATCTTACTCATAGCATTCTTTTTTAAATGGTAAAAAGCGTTGACCATTGCAGGAGAAGCATCAAACTCATGTTTGTCAATTGGTTTTGTCAATTTTTGGAATTTACGGCCCTGCTTCCAAACAGCGATCTTCTTCATTATGTAATAATATGTATCGTATTCGCTAATGGACAGCTGAAATGTTAGAATCGAGATTAAAATTCTCAAATGAAAACTATTACCCCTGAGTAAAGTTTGTCAAGTTGCGGAAAGTCATTGGTAATATTTGGATATCCAATATTAATAATCATTGAGTTTGCTTTCTCGATGGCCACTGCCTTTGTCGCTTCATCCATCAACTCATTTGTTCTAACCATATCAACGAATGCATTCATCAAGTTCACAGTCATCCTCGAAGCCTCCTCCTTATCGCTTTGCTGGAAATGTTCCTGCACATAAATGGCCCCTACCGCCAACGGGAGTACTGTAGACGGGAGTTGAGCACAGTATTTCCATCGAGGAGGAGACTGCTGCTTTCCTGTCATCACTTTGCTGAATTCCTGAAGGGTGAATGTAAATAGCAAAAACCTTGTTCCTAATGCGAACCTGTTTGATATCCTCAAATCGTTCATCCAAATATCTCACGTTAGATTGCACAATTCTCCAGAGGACGTAGTTGGTGAGAATTCTCACATCAGTTTTCTCTATTAAATCAGAAATGAGGCGAAGATATTCAATTTCGCTTATGATTATTTCAGTACCATAATGAAATAAATGAGCCATATCTGCAGGAGCAATACTTTGGATAAATGGAACCCAATTGATTTGAGGGAACAACGAATAAAGATCCCGAATCTCTTTTTTATTATAGAGACGGGTTTGATTTCGACGTTCTTCTTTGGCCACTATTCTCTGGAATAATGCCACTCTTAAACTATTTTACGCACAATCGCCCGCGATTCCACTAGTAACCCCGGTAACAATGATCGTTCTACTGAGCAGAAGTAACTTATAATAGAAATCGGAGTATAAAACGAACCTTAGCTATCTCAGTTTCAAAGTCAATCATTTTGTCGATGTCCGCATTTATCTCAGCCTCGCCTCTTGTCAAGTTCCCATCGGTTTTTAGAAGTTGAGCAATCTGAATAGATTCAGTCTCAAAAGCGTCGGAGAAATTTTAACGTTCACATTTATCAAATACTTTCGATAAGCAGCCATGTGACTTGAAAACCGAGTAGTGTTCAAATAATACTCGCGGGTTTTTAAAGCCAAATTTGATTGATCGATCTGAAATTGAGTTATAGATTAAAGCTGGTTAATAAATTGCTTAATTCATAAAAATTGAATCAATTATTAGAGAACATATACACTGTTTTATTACGCAGCTCTCTATCTCTCACTCTAGGAATGACATTTATCAATGTTCCATAGTCCTGAATCTAACATTTTTGACAGATTTCGCTTTCCGAACAGTTCTCATGTTCCAATGTGTTTTTTAAAATTTACAACTCACGAACAGAGTGTGTCTTGATGAATTTTTAGAATCGACGGAGACGAATATCCTGAAGAAAGCGCTAGATCCATAGTCGCGATGTGAATTAATGAGAAGGTCTGAATACATTGCTCTGTTTCAGACAATTAATCAGTAAATAGATACTCACTTGTCAAATTAAACTTGGTTTTATCCCATTGCTCCTGCAAAAGAGGCCACTCTCCGAGTTCATTGAGCGTTTCAAATATTGGCGCTGTCTTCAATTCCTCCAGCTGCGTTTCGTTCATACAACTACAGTAAATGGCTCTAGCCATGTTGACGGATTTGGATTCCGAGACGACTTCTTCCTCGAGAAGGACTCGCAACTGCTGGCCAACTTGTTCTCGAACATAGGCAAACGTATCGAAGCCAGACATTTCATTAGGAATCGGATGCCGGTGAATCCTTTGCCCACATGCGAATTCAAAAAAGTTTTCGCATGGATTCACAGAAGCGTTCATTGCCTCAATCTAGGAAATACAGATGTTAATAAAAAAGAATGTCAGAACGGCTCCTAGACCTACTATTGGTCGGGTTATAATAGCAAGCATTTCAAGCCGTTGGATGCATCACTGGAATGCTCATGGAGCAACTACACCAAACCCGTCGCGTTTTCGGAGAAATTAATAACCATAAATTCGTGTAACTAGAAGTCACTTACCATGTAAGCAGCGGCTGTCTGGCATCCTGTTGTTGAGCACACACTTGAGTTTTGTGATTCGGTTCCTAAGGTTTCACTTGGATAAGTTGACGGCGAGGATAATATATCAGGTGTAATCTCATAGTCAGTGAATCCGGGTTCCTCTGTAGGGCGGCCGAGAGTCGAGTTCTCTGAAGAGTTTCCGCTTCCGTCATAACTCTGTGTTCCATTAAGAATGTCGAAAGCTTCGATGCTTTTATCATTGATAATTATAGCAAATAGAAACTTGGCCATCAAAAGGCAGAAAATGAAGAAAATTGACAACATTATTTTTTCAGTTGTTGTTCGAGAGCTCCAGAATCCGAGTGCTTTCTGCAATAAAAGTTGTATTCAACGGACATTTTTTTCAGCCTGCTCATCTCTCCATATTTAAATCGCGCTTTTAAAATTCCATAAAAATGTCGAGTCCCTCTAAACAATAAAAGAAATTGGTTCGAGGACAGAAGTTTTTCAAAATAAAATATTGAAAAAGGAACCGCTATTCATTCCGTTTTGTTCAGACAGTTGCAGAGACATAGCAATGAATAACTAACCTTTTTAGGTGTGATTGTGATTACATCTGCATCAGCTCTGCTCTGCCTGGACTGTTGGAACTGGAAGATGACTTTTGATTCGGATGCGTTTTCGATTGCATTTCAATCGATTGAAACGGAGATCGGCGTTTCTCGGTGAGTGCTTGCCAGTTATTGTGGTATGATGAGTTGTTTAGCCGGCTTATCATATTAAACTGACAAAACATGAGACTGAAGCCTCAAACTCACACTCGAGAAATTAATTTATTCGAAATAATATTTTAATTTTGTTTTAAATTCTAAGAATATGGCTGATTCGCTCATTATTCTTATGATGGCTGAGCATCGAAGTGGCGACGGTAAAATTCATTCAAGTTTTCATAGAAGTGTCCTCCTTCAAGTTAGCTGATTCTGATTCTTAAAACGGCTCCGTTCCCCGCGAGCTAGGTAAGTTAAATTTTTGCTTTGGAGCATTTCAATAATGTTTTCACAAATTGTGCATATCTCTGAGTTTTTGGGCCAGAAGCCGGAATGCGCGAAGAAACTTTTATTAAAATATGAACGAATAAAATGCTAGAATAATTGTAAAAAAGTATTTTTGGCGCTATCGTAGTTGGGGGGGGTCCACTCGTTTTTAGTCATTTTTGGAGGTTTTTGCAATTTTTTTTCTGAAAATGTTTGTTGTTATTGTTAAAGTATTTGCAGGTTGTTTTTTCAAGCGTGGCGCTTACTCTTGACACAAAAACTACGACTCCACTTTTTTTTCACGCGTGGCGCGATTCAGTGAAAAAAAAATCAAGAAAAAAGCTCTAAAAATGACTAAAAACGAGTGGACCTCCCAACTAAGACTGCGCCGTATTTTTGATAGTACCTTACCTAATATTGTCTAGCCTTCTGAGGGACAGCGCCATTTTATTCCTTTTAAATCTGTCTAATCCATTCACGATGAAGCCCAATTCTGGGCAGATTAGAGAATTCCGCACCACTATGGTTACTTAATCAATCCGTCAATCGCGGAGCACAGCTAACCAAGTCTTGCGAGTCCTTACGAATTCTGAAAAAATGGACTCCCATTTTTGGTTTCGGCTTTCTTTATTACTCCCATTTTCAAGATTGGTAAGCGATAGAGACAAAGTTTTTCATCGAATCTGAGCAGTGCTATTTTACGATAGACGTAAATTTGACTTCCGCCAAATGAAGAATTCTCTGTAAATGCGAAAATTTAGTGGTAAATATGGCACATTAATTAACCCTGTTTAATTTTCCGTAAAGACCGTTAGGATAATCTCTCAAATTCATTAAAAACTCAAATCAACACAGCTAGTTTCCGCACATTTGAATAATTCGAGGAAGGATTATTGTCAGCAAAATAGTTTGATTTTCTCCACTTTCTCATGCCCAAAAGTACGATTTCTACGTTATTTCTTCTTGGTATTTTTTTAATCAGCTGGACACGTTAAACGTTATGTTTTCAGGTAAAACGGCTTCATCTGAAACACGTCTTCGGATTTCGGAACTATCCAGAATCCGGAACCAAAAGTTTTTTTTTGCTGTTTTTTTTTAATATTTTTAACGTTTTCTGTATTTCACCAATTTATTTTATTTTTATTTAGTATTTTATCTCACCTAATTTACCAGCTAATTCCTAAAAATTGATATCCAATTTCTTCCATTAAAATACTTATTTATTCTAGCTGCATCGATCTTCCAGGTACGGATGAGTTTTTCAGTCGACACTGCGATAATCAGCGAGAACGGGAAATTCGCATTTTCTCTGAATTTTATAACTTTGTTTGGCCTTTAATTTTGAAAACGAAATACCTTTAATGGACAGTCGCGAAATCTGATGATGTGTTTCAAATGAAGACGTTTTACCTTAAAACACAAAGTTTTGTTCATCAGATTAAAAAAACGACGATGAAATAACACAGAAAGGAAACTTTTTGGGCATAAAAAAGTAGAGAAATCGCGTTTATTCTCGAGTCCGCAAACACATCAAAACAAATTATTTTGTTGACAGTAATCCTTTTTTGAATTTTTCAAATATGCGATAGGCTAGCAGGGTTCATTTGAGTTTTTAATGAATTTGAGAAAATATCCTAGCGATTTTTATTGAAAATCTATTAATATTCCTATCGCAGCCAATACCCATGCACATGCATACTCCTCCGACCCCTTGAAACGAATATAAGTCCACTTAACGTCTTTCGAAGTTAACTAACGGTTGAGTAGGATTCCATCCATCTCGTTTGTCGGAGCTCATCTTCTGAATTCTGAATATCAGCAAAATGTGCAATTCCCGCGCAGGAAAAGTAGCATTTTTTAAAGAAAAAACGATAATCATCGAAGCCAGTCACAGCTGCTCAATAAATTGCTGAAATTCTCTGAAAATACGAAAGTTTTGTTGTAAATATTCACATTAATTAATCATTTTTGATTTTGAGTAAAGATCGTTTGGATAATCTCAAAAATTTATTGAAAACTCCAATGAACCAAGCTAGTTTCCACATATTTGAAAAATTCAAAGAAGGATTACTGTCAACAAAATAGCTTGATTTGACATTCGGTGTTTGCGTACTCCAGATTAAGCGCGCTTTCCCTACTTTCTTATGCCCAAAAAACACGTTTTCTGTGTTATTTCTTCGTCGTTTTTTTTCTCTAATGAACAAAATTTTATTTTTTCAGGTAAAATGGCTTCATCTGAAACTCGTCTCAGAATTTCGCAGCTCTCCATTAAATGCTATCGATGAGCAAATAAAATTTTTTAGCGCAACGCTAAACGGAATATTCCAAAGGTACTTCTTATTCAAAATTAAAGCAAAAACAAAATTTCAAAAAACTATCGAAATTTTCGTTTAAAAAGTTGGAAGACTCTTTCGAATTGATTCAATATCGGAATCAAAAATTCACAAAAAATAGTTTCGATATTCCTTAAGAAGACGCCTGTCTTTCTTCAGAAACTTCGATAACCAGCCTTTATTAGAATAATGAGCAAATGGGCCAGTTTTAAAAAGGGAAATGCGCATGCTCCATGAATTTAAAATCAATATAAAATATTATTTCAAAGACCGTAACTTCTCGTGAACTGAATCTGAGGTTTCAGTCTCATGTTTCGATGTTTCGATAGTTATCGTTTCTTCTTTAAGACATGTTATCTTTATTTGCGCGGTTTGAACTCTTTTATATTCGTTTATATTCCATTCTAAAAAAATTATAGTAATTGTGTATTAACTTCGAATAATTTGCAGACAAATTCGATGATCCCGAATTCACCATGTTCCGAGGATAGAATTCTAGCAGGCTATATTGGATGAGAAACACGGAAGAAGTTTGAAAACCCTTTCGAATTGCTTAATATCAAATTAATGCTTTTTTCAGGTGAAACGGCGTCATCTGAAACACGTCTTCGGATTTCGCGACTCTCCATTAAATGTTATCGGTCAGCAAATTAAACTTTTTCGTGAATGGATTAGACAGATTCAAAAGGTGTAAAATGCCGCTGTCCCTCAGAAGTCTTAATGATATTAGGTAAGGTATTATCAAAAATATTTTTTTTACAAATATTCTAGCATTTTACTCGTACATATTTAAAAAAAAAGTTTCTTCGCGCATTCCGGCTTCTTGTCCAAAAACTCAGAGACATGCCCATTTTGTGAAAACATTATTAAGATACTCCAAAGCAAAAATGTAACCTACCAAGCTCGCGGAGAACGAAGTCGTTTTAAGAATCTGAATCCTCGGGAAGGGGGCCACTTCTATGAAAAACACTTCGATGCGATTTATTGAGATTTACTTTCTCCATTCTAAAAAAAAACTAAAGAAATTGCACTTAGATTCCGAAATTCTGCCAAAGTTCTTCTTTTAAAATTTTCTTGTTTCATGGAATCTGAGGAGAGTAAACAAATCTTTAGAATTTCAGATAAATTGTTTTTATAAAGTCGAGAAAAGCAAAATTCGAAGTTTCGCAAAATTAATATTTTTAGTCATAAATCGTACAACACCGCTTCGATTTACTACAAGTAGGGCTTCCATGAAGGACGAAATAAGACCGTCTCGTTTCGTCTTCGTCATCGTCTAGAATTCGTCGGACGCAAAGATAGACATTGTCTGGAATGAGGAACGAAGACGAGACTGAATTGTTTCGTCTTTCGTGAAAGCCTTAACTACAAGTTCATTCAAAGAATAGAGCTACGCTCTTTAGAAAAATGGGATAAACTCCCAAAAGAGCTCTAGCGTAACCGGCAACCGAATACTGACTCAAAACTAGTCAAAGCAATCTTCACCAGTGTCGTTTCGAAAAATGATTTCTCGAAAAATTTCCGAAAATTCTCGATAAATTTTTCGAGAAATTGCGAAAAATGATTTGAATGGAAATACGATAAACAACGCGCTTTGCGTTATTTCGGAGTGTCGTTCGAACTAGTTTATTATTTTTTTTTATCGAAAATTTTTTTTAGAGAATTTTCGAAATTTGTTCGGAAATGTCTCGAGAA
Organism: Caenorhabditis inopinata; assembly: GCA_003052745.1. Lineage (NCBI taxonomy): Eukaryota > Metazoa > Nematoda > Chromadorea > Rhabditida > Rhabditidae > Caenorhabditis > Caenorhabditis inopinata. The sequence goes on along the minus strand of AP018152.1, from coordinate 2,655,436 downwards.
ATTCTGGAGGAATTTTTCTCGTTGATTTTTCGGAAATTTTTCGAAAAATTCTCGAGAAAAATTTCTCCAGAATTTCTCGAGACATTTCCGAACAAATTTTCGAAAAATTTCGAACACTGATCTTCACCTTTGTATTTTTCGCGACGGCAACCAGTCACAAAGTCAAGAAACACGTCGTATTGAGGATATTGGTGTGTGTTTGGTCTGAAACCAAAGGTGATAACCCGACATCCTCCTTGTTTTCGAGCCCAGCCTTCCAAAATGTTAAGACTCGTGACAGCACAGACACTAATGATATCAAATATTGCATAAATCATAGGGAAAATGAGTAGGAGAAGGAAATTCTGAAAGCCCGTTCTTCAAGAACAATGAGAAGTAATAGGGAACGCGGAAACTTAATCGAGTGACAGGTGTGAGAATCGGCGACCTTCGTAGCGAAAGGCTTACAGCTTCCTCATGCATTTGCTTTGTATAATAGTTGTAAACTGTTGCTGGTGGTATAAAAGGACAAGCTGCGGTGTAGTAACCATCCTCCGATTCGGTTGGTTTGAATAGTAATGGACGATATTACTAGAAGAAACGCTTACCGCTTTGTCGCCTACTCCGCCGTCACATTCTCCGTTGTCGCTGTTTTCTCGGTGAGTTTGAAGGGTCTAAAATGAGCACCTAACCGCGTCATAACCGAGCCATTTTCAGCTATGCATCACTCTTCCATTGGTGTACAACTACGTTCATGGAATCAAGACTCAGATCAATCATCAGATTTCATTCTGCAGACATTCTGCTCGCGATATCACCACTGAGATCAATCATATCCGTGCTAATCCAAACAATGCCACTCTTCGCGAGAAACGTCAAGCTGGGTCGTGCTCTGGATGCTGCCTTCCAGGAGCCGCTGGACCAGCTGGAGTCCCAGGAAAACCAGGAAGACCTGGACGTCCAGGAGCTGCTGGACTCCCAGGAAATCCCGGACGCGCTCCACATTCATGTAACCAACTAACGCCACCACCATGCGCACCATGCCCACAAGGACCACCCGGAGCTCCAGGAGCACCAGGACCACAAGGAGATGCCGGAGCTCCTGGAGCACCAGGATTCGGAAGTGGTGCAGGAGCCCCAGGACCAGCTGGGCCAAAGGGACCAAGTGGAGCGCCAGGAAACCCAGGACAAGCCGGAGCTCCAGGACAGCCAGGAGCTGACGCACAATGTGAATCCACACCAGGAGCACCAGGGCCAGCTGGACCACAAGGACCACCAGGACCATCCGGAGCGCCAGGAGCACCAGGAGGACCAGGATCCCCGGGAGCACCAGGACCAAAGGGACCATCCGGAGCCCCAGGACAGCCAGGGGCCAACGGAAACCCAGGAGCTCCAGGAAACCCAGGAAGTTCTGGATTATCTGGAGAACGCGGAATCTGTCCAAAGTATTGCGCTATCGATGGAGGAGTATTCTTCGACGACGGAACTTTCCGCAGACGTTAATTTTCCATCCGTTCATACTTTTAATGCTTCTTTTCAAGGAATTGAAGAAGTCAATTTTCTGATTTTTAAGCCAATAAAAGGAAAAAAAAATAAATTCTTAAAGTAAATGTTCTGACGCCGTCCTTATAGAAGATTCCTCCAAAGATAGCGCAATTTTTGCTTTGGAGTATCTTAATAATGTTTTCACAAAATGTGCAGGTCTCTGAGTTTTTGGACAAGAAGCCGGAATGCGCGAAGAAACTTTCGGTAATTTTCCAGAATCGCGCACCCCGCCCCACCGCAGTTCTATTTTTGATTACTTTTGAACGTGGGGGACTATTCTGTGAGGTACAGTACTGGCCATAAAGGTATGATATTGTCGAGAAACGAGAGTAGGGCGGAATTGGATTTTGGAAACTCGGAATCCGGAAAACAAAAAAAAAATATTTTTTTCACGGAAGCTGGAATCCGGAATTCGGAATGTAAAAAACTGCGAAATCCGGAATGCGGAAAGCGGAAAACGGAATTAATAAGGGAATATTCATGATGTAAATGCGCTTTGTTCGCAAAAATTTTTGCGGGAGTTCAAAAAAGTATACTTTTCACAACAATTGAGAATAAAGATTTGAAACGGAATAAAAACGCCATATCGCGGAATTCGGAATGCGGCAAACGGAAAAAAAAATTTTTCACGGAATCTGGAATCCTAAAAACGGAAAAAAAAATTTTTTCACGGAATCTGGAATCCGGAAGACGGAATGAAAAAAACGAATCCGGAATTCCGCCCTTCTCTGCGAAAAACTGTAATTAACTCTGCATGCTCAACGCCCCCCAAATTCTTTGAACTTTCGCAATTTTCGCTGCTCACAGTCTTTCTTGCTCCAGATGCATTTTCAGCTAGCTCTTTCTGATTACATTGCCAAAATGCTCTTCTTGCCGGTGTGCTCATTCTACCTACAGTACCTGGCCATAAAGGTATTAATATTGTGGTTTTTCGACAATATTCATACCTTTATGGCCGGCTCTGTATAAATATCGAAATTGCCCCCCTACCTCTTCCTTCCAGGACCCCTCGTGACCCCACAGTGTCATTCATCCTTTATCCAGTTTGAAATCAAATTGCAAATTTTCGGAACTTATTAAATTCCCTCCCCCCCCGGGTTTCAATCGGAAATCACGGCTCTACTGGTTCGTTTCGACGTAATTTTTGGATGAATTAACTAAAAAGAGAGGGGTGGGGTAATACCCAGGTTTACGGGCGGGCGGAGGGAAAAACAGCTATAATACGAAACTTTCATTAAAATACGAATGAATATGAAGGAAATCATGAGAAAACATAAGTAACAGACGGAAAAAAAATTGTATTTATGTTAGTTGATCATTGAATAGTCAGCGAAAGGTCACACGGAAATAGTCAAAAAGAAAATATGTCAATTATTTACATTTTCACGGGAAAACCCGTAAGATAGCTCAGAAAAAGGTGTAACTAACGTTTCATCTATATTGGAAGTTTTGTAGTTGAATTCAAAAGTTAATCAAGAATTACCAAACAATGCACTTGTGGTCCGGGTTGACTGGAGAGTTTGGCGGACAGTTGTACACATTGGCGAATGCTTCCATGTTTGAGAGCACGCCGATGACTCGAAACACTTCTGGAGAGTGCTCGTCGGTGAGAACTTGCTGCATTGCGGCTGCTTCCTTCTTCTTCCCGCACCAGAACTGAATGTTAACAGTTGAAAAAACGCGGAATCCGGAATGCGGAATTCCGCCCTTCCCTGCAGAGTAGGGCGGAATTAGATTTTGGAAACTCGGAATCCGAAAAACGGAAAGAAATTTTTTTCACGGAATCCTGAATCCGGAAGACGGAATGAAAAAAACGGCGGAGTCCGGAATTCCGCCCTTTTCTACAGAGTAGGGCGGAATTGGATTTTGGGAACTCGGAATCCGAAAAACGAAAAACGGAAAGAAATTTTTTTCACGGAATCTGGAATCCGGAAGACGGAATGAAAAAAAACGGCGGAATGCGGAATCCAGAATTCTGCCCTTCTCTGCAAAGTAGGGCGAAATTGGATTTTGGGAACTCGAAATCCGGAAAACGGAAAACGAAAAAAAAATTTTTCACGGAATCTGGAATCCGAAAGACGGAATTAAAAAAATGGCGGAATGCGGAATTCCGCCCTTCTCTGCAAAGTAGGGCGAAATCGGATTTTGGGAACTTTGAATCCGGAAAACGGGAAAATTTTATTCACGGAATTTGGAATCCGGAAGACGGAATGAAAAAAACGGCGTAATTCGGAATGCGTAACCTTACGCCGCACCAGCAATCCTACAGGGTGGCTGATAAATAGTGTTACATGTTTGAAACCCTTCTCTGGCCTATAGCAGATTCCAGATTCCGTGACAAAATATTTGCCCCGTTTTCCGCATTCCGGATTCCGTGAAAAAATATTTTTCCGGATTCCGTATTCCGGATTCCGCGATATGGCTTTTTTATTCCATTTTAATTCTTTATTCTCAATTGTTGGGAAATGTATACTTTTTTGAACTCCCGCAAGAATTTTTGCGAACAGAGCGCATTTACATCATAAATATTCCCTCATTAATGGTTAAAATTCCGTTTTCCGCATTCCGCATTCCGGATTCCGCCGTTTTTTACATTCCGTTTTCCGGATTCCAGATTCCGTGAAAAAATTTCCGTTTTCCGCCGTTTTTTACATTCCGTTTTCCGGATTCCGAGTTCCCAAAATCCGGAATCCCGCCCTTCTCTGGCCTATAGCCTTACTTCACGATTACGGTAAAGACAGTCACTAAAACATCAATGATCAAAGAATCCATGTAGGATTACGGTATCTCGAAGCTCTCAGATAAACGACTGTGGTGTAACTGTAACCGATTCTACAGTACTGGCCATAAAGAATGTCCGTGGGCTTTTTTTTTGGGCTGAATCAAAAACTGCAAAAAATGAAAAACTTTTGCAATTTCTGCAAGTTGCCGTGAGGGTGTTCCGCAGCTACGGTAGAATTTTCCCAACAAAATATCTGTTTTCAGCGTAGTTATCCCAAAAAAAAAAGCTTGCGGACATTCTTTATGGCCATTACTGTATAATAGCTGTAATTTTCTGAACTCACATGAGCGTAGCTGACAAAGAAGATCTGCTCATTGGTGTACTGCTGAAGACCAGGCAGTCTCGGCTCTTCTCCGTTTTCTTGAACGTATTTCTGATACGCCTTAAATGCCTCCTTCACTCCCCCATTGTCAGCGATGTTCTCTCCTTGAGTCAGTTTTCCGTTCACCTGAATATCAGCACTGGCTTAGAGACTACAAGCTCCATCTAGTAAACTCACTCTATAACTTGTCTTCGGCACTGTATAGTTTCCATACTGCTCCACAATGCAACGTCTTCTAACGTCGAACGCTTTCAACGAACTCTCGCTCCACCAGTTGTGCAGATTTCCGTCCTTATCATATTGGGATCCTTGATCATCGAACCCATGAGTGATTTCATGCCCTATGACGGCTCCAATAGCTCCATAATTCACTGCCTTTGGGAATGATCCAGAGAAGAATGGTGGCTGGAGAATTGCAGCGGGGAACGCTGAAAATTGAATCATGTTTAGTATTAGTAGAATAAAATTCAAATATCTCACTAATAGCATTTTTTTCGGGGGAGTAGAAGGCGTTGACAATTGCAGGAGAAATATCAAACTCATGTTTGTCAAATGGTTTCGTCAATTTTTGGAATTCACGGCTTTGCATCCACACAACGATCTTCTTCATTATGTAATAATATGTATCGGATTCGTTAATGGACAGCTGAAATTTCAGAATCAAGATTAAAAACCTGAAAGGAAAACAATTACCCCTGAATAATGCTTGTCAAGTTGTGGTAAATCATTGGTAACATTTGGATAGCCAATATTATTAATCATTGAGTTCGCCTTCTCGATGGCCACTGCCTTAGTCTCCTCATCCATCCAATCATTCGTTCTAACCAAATCAGCGAATGAGTTTCTCAAGTGCATAATCATCCTCAATGCCTCCTCCTTATCGCTCTCCTGGAAGTGCGCCTGCACATAAATGGCGCCAGCCGCCAACGGGAGTACTGTAGACGGGAGTTGAGCACAGTCTTTCCAACGAGGAGGAGACTGCTGCTGGCCTGTCATCACTTTGAGGAAATCCTTAAAGCTTATTAAAAATCTAGAAGTGCGCTGAATCTAATGCGAACCTGTTTGATGTCTTCAAATCTTTCATCCAAATATCTGACGTTAGATTGCACAATTCTCCAGAGGACGTAATTGGTGAGAAGATCCACATCAGTTTTCTCTATTAATTCCGAAATATGACGAATATATTCAATTTCGCATATGATAATTTCAGTGGCATTATGAAATAAATGAGTGAGATCAGCCGGAGCAATACTTTGGAAAAATGGAACCCAGTCGACTTGAGGGAGCAGAGAATAGAGATCCCGAATCTCTCTTTTATTGTAGAGACGCGTGTTGTTACGACGTTCGTCCTCGGCGACTATTATCTGGAAGAAAACCACTTGAAAACCGTTTTGTACTTTTGCTCGCAAACAGTGTGCTTCACCGGCTAAAGATTTCGCGATTAAGGGGTGAAAGCGAAAAGCTAATTGACCGATTAATTAACCGACGGTTAACCGGTGAAAAATGCTTTGACCGGTTAATCGACCGGTTAATTATCCGGTTAATTAACCGGGAAATTCACCTTTGGTTAACCGAGAGAGCACATCATCCAAAATCAAATTTTAGGCCACAAAAGTGAATTCCGGGAAAACCAACAAAAATATTGAAAAAAGGAAAAAAAAAACAACGACACTCCAATTATACGCGCGCGCGTTGTTTAGCAAAACTTCTCACTCAGGTAATTTTTGGCACATGTGCTCCAGGTTGGGGCGCGGTTGCCGGTGCTACGCGGTAAGCTTTTTCAGCGTGAACGCTTACTGCGTAGCACCGGCAACCGCGCCCCAACCTGGGGCACATGTGCCAAAAATTACCTGAGAGTCGGTTAACCGTTTCACCTGCGGTTAACCGGTTAATTAACCGTGAAAAACGGTGAATTTATAACGGTTAATTCACTGATTAATTAACCGAAAACTCATTTAACCGTGGAAATTTTAACGGTGAAGCACACTACTCGCAAATGTCGGCGGGCCCCCTTAAAACTAGGGGCGAGGACAGTGGGAATGGTTTTTCGACTTTTTTGGATTATTTTTGTTTCTGAAAATGTTACTAGAGTAACACTACCAATTTTTACAATAATTTCATTAACAATGACTAAAAAAAAGAAAAAACAAGCAAAAAAATCCATCAAGACGGAACCGAACCCACAAGTCCCCGACTCCCATCCCACCCTCTTCACCCTCGGCCACCGCTGCTTGTTTTCTGAGTAGTGAGGAATGCATATATGAAAGATGGGGAAGGAAGGAGGCAAGGGATGGAAATATCTCGATTTCCAGAAGTTTCCGCAGATAGCCACTATGTGTACAGAATTCACCGTAGTCTAAAGTACCTGTAGTCGAATTAAAAAAAAAGTTCTATTGGAGGTTCCCTTGTTAGGACCCCGCCGAGCTGGTCAAATTGAAGAGAGCACTATTCTAGAACGTACCTTAGCGAGCTCAGTTTCAAAGTCAATTATCTTGTCGATGTCCACATTCATCTCCGCCTCGCTCCGGCTCAAGTTCCCATCGGTTTTTAGAAGATGAGCAATCTGAAAGCAATTAGTCTCCAAAGCGCCCCGGGAAATTTTAATGTTCACATTTCTCAAGTACTTTCGATAAGCAGTCATGTGGCTGGAAAACAGAGTTGTGTTCAAATAATAGTCACGAGTCCCTCTTCCCAAAGCCAAATTTGATTGATCGATCTGAAATTGAGAGTTGGAGATCAAAACGGAAGCAGCACAGTCAGCAAAGATCCCAAAGGGTGGCTGATAAATAGTGTTACATGTTTGAAACGCTATAAATGCCTTCAAACAAGTTCAATTTTCACCAGAATTAGACAAAAATCAATTGAAATTATAGAAAAACAAGTTTTAACAAAAAGCCAAGTTTGATTGATCGATCTGAAATTGAAAGTTAGAGATCAAAACGGAAGCAGCACAGTCAGCAAAGATCCTACAGGGTGGCTGATAAATAGTGTTACAACGTCATAAAAGCCTTCAAACAAGTTCAATTTTCATCAGAATTGAACAAAAGTTGATTGAAATGATAGAAAAACAAGTTTTAACAATTTTAGTTTTCAAATCGCGCTTCTTTGGCCTTCACCACCGCCGTCAACCTCTTCGGGTAAGCGCCCGCCATGGCACGCAAGTATCCATTCCGTCTCAGGCGCTCAGGTTCAGTTGTGACCAGAAAATAGAAAAATATAGGAAGAACTATGTAATAATCAATAAAAAATTTAAATTGATACGGTAGCGACTTGTGTTCATGCGCCAAAATCCACGCAAAGTTGCGTAACACTATTTATCAGCCACTCTGTAAATTAATTCCATCTGCAAAATTCACCCATTCCAGACTATTCCGCCTGGAGTAATTTGGCTTAAAAATGGATTTTTCCTAATTTAGAACACTCACGAATAGCGTGTTTCTTGATGTATTTTTAGAATCGGCGTAGATGTATATCTGGAAGAAGGCGTCAACTCCGTAGTCGCGGCGAGAATTAATGAGAAGATCTGAAAACGTTTGCACGGTTTCAGACAGTGGTTTCAGACAATATGTGCTCACTCGTGAAATTGAACTTGGTTTTATCCCATTTCTCCTGCAAAAGAGGCCACTCTCCGAGCTCGGTGAGCGTCTCAAACAGAGGTACTGTCTTCAGCTCGTCGAGCTGCGTTTTGTTCATGCAGCTACGGTAAGTGGCTCTGGCCATGTTAACGGACTCGGATTCCGAGACGATTTCCTGCTCGAGAAGGACTCGCAGCTGCTGGCGAACTTGTTCTCTGGCATAGGTAAAAGTGCCGAAGCCAAACATGTCATCTGGAATCGGATGCTGGTCATTCCATTGGCCACATGCGAATTCGAAGAAGTCTTCGCATGGATTCACAGAAGTGTTCATTGCGTTCAGCTGGAAATACAGATGTTAATGAAGAAGAATGTCAGCACGGCTTCTAGAACTACTAGAATCTAGAATCTAGAATTACTAGAATCTAGAATCTAGAAGAGACACTTACGAAGTGAGTAGCTGCTCTTGCGCATCCTGGAGTTGAGCACACTTTCAGCTCTTTTGGTTTTATTGATGTCGTCTCTAAGATTCGAGGTTTACGAGTGCTCTGCGGAGACTCTGTAGCTCCAGAGAATTCGGGATCCTTTGCAGATTGGCCAAGACTCGAGTTTCTCGAAGATTCCTTGTACCCGCCATGAGTCTGTGTGCCATGATCGATTTTCATGGCTTCTATGCGTTGATCAGTGTTGATTATCACAGCTAGAAGAACGGCTGTCAGAAGGCAGAAGAGGAGGAGAATCGGCAGCAGAAGCTTTTCCATTGTTGTTCGAGATTTCCACCATCGGAATGTTCCCTGTAATTTCTAAAAAAGCTTTCAGCAGTTTTATTGAATTCTGAAGGAAACTCGGAATTCCGCGTGGTTTTTAATTACGGAGACAAATACTTTGACGCAAAGGGGCTGACCGCTGACGCACTTTCTGTGCAGTTATCATTTTTTATTGATTTATTGATTTATTGATTCAGTTTTTCAGATCTTTTACCAAGATTCCAATTCCAAGGTTAATGACGGCTTCTAGGGTGCTGAGTTCACTTCTCAAAACTCGCCTGCTTACCAGAGAAGGGCGGAATTCCGGATTCCGCCGTTTTTTTCATTCTGTCTTCCGGATTCCAGATTCCGTGAAAAAATTTTTATTCCGTTTTCCGTTTTCCGGATTCCGAGTTCCCAAAATCCAATTCCGCCCTACTCTGCAGAGATGGGCGGAATTCCGTGCGAAGTCGACACAATTTTCGATTTGACAGACGCGATGACTTTAACGGCCGAAAGCCGAGTCGACTTTGGGTCAAGTCGACTCGATTTGCAATGCAAATGCGCTCTATTGAACATCTTTTTGGAGGGAACTCAAAAAACTCAAATTCGGTTTTTTTTTTTTCGCAAGTAATAATTTTTGATAATTTTTGATGCTTTATTACTATTTTTATCACATTTTTTCCAATTTTCATTCAATTTCGATTTTATTAAAATTCTAATCCAGTAAAAAAATTTAAAAAAAAATTTCGGACAGTATCTCGAGAATTCATAAATTTTTTTATTGAAATTTGAGAAAATTCGTGAAATAGTGAAAAATGTTGAAAAGTGGACGAAATTTGAAATAAATTGCGAAATAATGAGAAAAATGGGATTAACGTGCATAATTTAAAGATTTTAAATTAAAAAAATATATTATTTATTCGAAAATATCTTTCTAAAACACTTTTTTCGAATTATTGTCGAATATTCTTCAAAAAACGTATAGAAAATGATGACAAAGCGCTGAAAATTATTAATTGCGAAAAAAAAAACTCAGTAGGTATTAATATTATGGTTTTTCGCAGAGAAGGGCGGAATTCCGGATTCCGAATTCCGCCGTTTTTTTTCATTCCGCCTTCCGGGTTCCAGATTCCGTGAAAAAAATAGTTTTTCCGTTTTGGTTTTTCGATGATTTTTCGACAATAGCATACCTTTATGGCCAGGTACATTGCAGGATGGTGATTTTTAAGCAATGTAATCAGAAAGAGCTGAAAATGCTCCTGGAGCAAGAAAGACTGTGGGAAGCGAAAATTGCAAAAATTCAAAGAATTTGGTGGGGCGTTGAGCATGCAAAAAGCTAATTACAGAGCTGGCCATAAAGGTATTAATATTATGGTTTTTCGCAGAGAAGGGCGGAATTCCGGATTCCGAATTCCGCCGTTTTTTTTTTTCATTCCGTCTTCCGGGTTCCAGATTCCGTGCCAAAATGTTTTTTTTCCGTTTTCCGTTTTCCGGATTCCGAGTTCCCAAAATCCAATTCCGCCCTACTCTGGTGGGCTTTTTTTGTTCTTTTTGAGGGTGCTAACCTAAATTTCTTAGAGCATTCGTCTAACCCATTTGAGCAACGTTGCAATTCCTCACGGAAAATCACAGTTTTTGTGCACACTGACTGTTTCCTGCAGTGCAGAGTGTCACCACCAGAGAAGGGCGGAATTCCGCATTCCGGATTCCGGGTTCCAGATTCCGTGAAAAAAAAAGACGCCGAATTCAATGAAATTTTTGGATTCAACTAAATTCTAAATTCTCTGCTGATTTTCAGCTCTTTTTTGCTTTAAAAACTCTGAAGTTTTTACATCTCAAAGTTGTCTTCGTAATTAAAAACCAACGTGTAGTTTAGGTTTTTCTTTAAAAAAAGAGACATAGCAATTCAAGACTAACCTTTCCGGGAATGAATATAACTGCAGGTGCATCATCTCTGACGGGAGCGTTGAAGCAAGGAGAGCCGCTGGAAGAGGAGGAATATTGAATCGAACTCGTTTTCGCTTCCATTTCATTTGATTGAAACAAAGATCGGAGGGAGTACCCCCCGAGAGGGGGGGGGGTGGCTGGGTTGTTCAACCGGCTTATCGGATTAAACTGGCAAAAACATGAGAGGAAACGTGATTCACACTCTGCTCGGTTCACAGGAAATGAAGGCGTTCGAATTGGATTGGCAGCAGTGTGTCGTTTCGAAAGAATTTCGAGAAATCAACGAGAAATTCTCGAGAAATGTTTCTCGTTGATTTCTCAAAAATTTTTCGAGGATTTTTTGAAAAATTTCTCAAAAAATTCTCGAAAAATTTCTCGAAAAATTCTCGAAAATTTCCGAAAAATTCTCAAAAAATTTCCGAAAAATTCTCGAGAAATGTTTCTCGTTGATTTCTCGAGAAATTCCCGAAAATTCTCAAAAAAACATTTTCGATAAAAAATAATAATAAACTAGTTCGAACGACACTCCGAAATAACGCCAAGCGCGTTGTTTATCGTATTTCCATTCAAATCATTTTTCGCGTTTTTTCGAGGAATTTCCGGAAATTCTCGAAAATTTTCAAAAATTCTCAAAAAATTCTAGAGAAATCAACGAGAAAAATTTCCGAAAAATTCTCGAGAAATCAACGAGAAAAATTTCTGAAAAATTCTCAAAAAATTTCCGAAAAATTCTCGAGAAATGTTTCTCGTTGATTTCTCGAGAATTTTTCGGGAATTTTTTGAAAAATTTCTCGAAAAATTTCCGAAAAATTCACGAGAAATGTTTCTCGTTGATTTCTCAAGAATTCTTTCGCGATTTTTCGAGACATTTTTCGAGAAATTCTCTAGAAATTTTTTGAGAAATTCTCGAGAATTTTTTGAAAAATTTCTCGAAAAATTTCTGAAAACTCAACGAGAAAAATTTCTCAAAAAATTTCCGAAAAAATATAATAATAAACTAGTTCGAACGACACTCCGAAATAACGCAAAGCGCGTTGTTTATCGCATTTCCATTCAAATCATTTTTCGCGATTTCTCGAGAAACTTTTCGAGAAATTCTCGAGAAATTTTTCTCGTTGATTTCTCGAGAATTTTTTGAAAAATTTCTCGAAAAATTTCTGAAAACTCAACGAGAAAAATTTCTCAAAAAAGTTTCGAAAAAATATAATAATAAACTAGTTCGAACGACACTCCGAAATAACGCAAAGCGCGTTGTTTATCGCATTTCCATTCAAATCATTTTTCGCGATTTCTCGAGAAACTTTTCGAGAAATTTCCGAAAAATTCTCGAGAATTGTTTCTTGTTGATTTCTCGAGACATTTTTCGAGAAGTTCTCGAAAAGTTTCCGAAAAAATTTCCGACAAATTTCGAAAATCCGCTTTACCATACTTTTTTTTGCTTTTCTGATTTTGCTTTTTTTAAAAGTTTAATTGGATTATGGAAAGCTTTAAAAAAGATTTTAATCTTCAAGGTTGCACACTGCTCGATTCTGCTTAAAATTCGCCAGAAAATCCGTTTTTTTTTCCAGAAATATGCTAGCAAACGGTGAGGATTTTCTAGAAATTTCAGGCCAATATGAATTTAAATTCCCCAAAAAAATGAAAAAATATATGAAACCAACCTAGGTGTAGGTGTATCGCTATTCTCACTGATCGTGATCAACTGCATCTGACTCTCATTGCTTCGGAGGTGAACGTAGTCCGGCGGGTCATTTCCAAATGGCATTCTGCAACTTTTTCAAAGGCAAATTCAAAGGTTTTCAGCAGAAAAAGCAGAAAAGAAAACGTTTGACCAACACAATATCTATCTCTGCGTCAGACGAATTCTAGACGAGACGGTCTTATTTCGTCTTTCGGGGAAACCTTTGGCTCACTGTGGGAGGTGTACCAGCTCTGAGCAGCGACCAATGTGGTCAGTGAGAATTTTCTTGTGAATCAGAATTCTGAGGATTTTACAAAAAAAACAATTTCAGCCAAAAGTGGAATTAAGGCTTCCACGCAAGACGAAATAAGACCGTCTCGTCTCGTCTTCGTCTGAGTCAGAGATAGACATTGTGTTGGTACACACAACTTTTTTGTTGCGTAAGTGAAAGACGAAAGACGAATTTTTGTTTTCGTCTTTCATGGAATCCATTGTCAAGGCGCGTCTTCGTCTTGAATTCGTCTGACACGCAGAGATAGACGAACGCAAGACGAGAAGCAGACCCCAGAGAGTTTTGGTATCTGACGACGCGAAAAAATGGTTTAAGGTTCAGAATGGAGGGTGTCCTAATGGGAGGGTAAAGGCGGCTTACCCGAAAAATTCCAGACAATGTCTGGCATGATTCAGCACAGAGCTTCTAGAAGTATTTTGCATGAAATGTTGATTTTGGCTCGAAATGACATTGATTTCCAAACAAAACGGTGTCTCGACGGGGAAAGTCGACGGGAGAGTGTCAGGTTACTTTTTATATACAAAATATAGGCAACGCCGGATCAATTTCCGTGATTTCGTAGGTAGATTTTCGCGGAATTTAGGGCGGAAGTGGATTTTGGGAACTCGGAACTCGGAATCCGGAAAACGGAAAACGGAATGCAAAAAACGGCGAAATCCGGAATGCGGAATGCGGAATTGGATTTTGGGAACTAGGAATTCGGAAAACGGAAAACGGAAAAAAAATTTTTTTTTCATTTTTTTCAATCTGGAATCCGGAAGACGGAATTAAAAAAACGGTGGAATTGGATTTTGGGAACTAGGAATCCGGAAAACGGAAGACGGAAAAACAATTTTTTCACGGAATCTGGAATCCGGAAGGCGGAATGAAAAAAACGGCGGAATCCGGAATTCCGCCCTTCTCTGCAGAGTAGGGCGGAATTGGATTTTGGGAACTCGGAATCCGGAAAACGGAAAACGGAAAAAAATATTTTTTCACGGAATCTGGAATCCGGAATTCCGTCCATCTCTGACAGAAACCATAAAAGATCATCTAAGATGTGCAGGCTGTCAAAAAGTTGTCTTTTACTTTCGTCGTTCGTCTTGCATTCGTCTTACGCAAGACGAAGACGAAGACGAAACTTTGAAGATCGTGTCTGAAAATGGTGGAAAAAAGTTGGAAACTACAAAAACAACGTCTAGGGCGGAATTGGATTTTGGGAACTCGGAATCCGGAAAACGGAAAACGGAAAACAATTTTTTTCACGGAATCTGGAATCCAAAAGACGGAATTAAAAGAAAAACGGCGGAATTCGGAATGCGGAATGCGGAATTCCGCCCTTCTCTGCAGAGTAGGGCGGAATTGAATTTTGGAACCTCGGAATCCGGAAAACGGAAAACGGAAAGAAATTTTTTTCACGGAATCCGGAATCCGGAAAACGGAAAAAAAATTTTTTTCACGGAATCCGGAAAACGGAAAAAATTTTTTTTCACGGAATCTGGAATCCGGAAAACAGAATGTAAAAAATGGCGGAATCCGGAATTCCGACCATCTCTGGCAGAAACCATAAAAGCTCATCTAAGATGTGCAGGCTGTCAAAAAGTTGTCTTTTACTTTCGTCGTTCGTCTTGCATTCGTCTTACGCAAGACGAAGACGAAGACGAAACTTCGAAGATCGTGTCTGAAAATGGTAGAAAAAAGTTGGAAACTACAAAAACAACGTCTAGGGCGGAATTGGATTTTGGGAACTCGGAATCCGGAAAAAAAATTTTTTCACGGAATCCGGAATCCGGAAAACGGAAAAAATATTTTTTCACGGAATCTGGAATCAGGAATATGGAATGTGAAAAACGGCGGAATCCGGAATGCGGAATGCGGAAAACGGAATTTTAACCATTGATGAGGGAATATTTATGATGTAAATGCGCTCTGTTCGCAACAATTTTTGCGGGAGTTCAAAAAAGTATACTTTTCACAACTATTGAGAATAAAGAATTAAAACGGAATAAAAACGCCATATCGCGGAATCCGGAATGCGGAAAACGGAAAAAATATTTTTTCACGGAATCTGGAATCCGGAATCCGGAATTCCGCCCTTCTCTAGTCTGCAGCAACTTTTTACAAATTAAGCATTAAAAATCTGAAAAATGGTAGCTATTATTAAGTGGCTTCGAAATGCGAAAGAAATAGACGAAACCCGTCTGAAATCTTGTCTGAAATTCGAAATTATTCATAAGACTTTGCGCCTTTAAAGACAGCACGAAAATCAATAATTCAAAACTCGAATTTTGCAGAGTATATGTATGCCTTCCGTGGCATTTTCAGAAATACGGCAAGCACGTGAGATTTCGCAGAATTGAAGACGTTTGCAGGAATATAAAATCAAGCGCGCTCTCTCTCTCTTGCAGAGTCTCGAAACTAGAGAGCACACCGAAACTGGAGCTCATGTGCGGAGCTTAAAGTGGAAGGGGAGCAAGCGCAATTAATTGGATAAATGTATTCAATTCTCCATAAAGAAATGAATGAATTCGGGTTTCTATTTGGCTTATTTTTCCCGGAATTCGGTTAGCGGAAACTGAAAGTACAGAAGACCAAATTTCAGGGAAAATGACAGAGAAAACAAGTCGGAAGCAGGCAAACACGAGCATCAAGGAAACGACGTCGCTTTCTCAGAAAAACGGAAGACGAAGCCAAAGGTTGAGATTGAGCTCAACGCGCTGGAAATGAGCCGCCCGTTTTCCAGAAGATCGGAAGGCGAGGCGACCTAGTTTACAAAGAATTCAAAGCGGATTTCGATGAGCGAAACGAAACGGGCGCTGCCAAAACTCTCAACTAAAGCCTCCATCTGGGCGAAATATCCGCCGTCTCGTCTTCGTCTTCGTCTTGAAATCGTCTGACTTGCGGAAGTCTTGCGTTTATTGCGTAAGACGAATGGAAGACGAACTGAAAGACAAACGAACAACGAGGAGACAAACAACGAGAGGAAAGACGACTTTTTGTCTTTGTCTGACTTGCGGAAGTCTTGCGTTTATTGCGAAAGACGAATGCAAGACGAACTGAAAGATTAACAAAGACGAGGAGACGAATGACGAGACGAAGACCACTTTTTGTCTTCGTCTTTCGTGGAAGCCTTAGGTGTGCCAGCCCTGAGCAGCGACCAATGTGGTCAGTGGGAATTTTCTTGTGAATCAGAATCCTGAGGCTTTTACAAAAAGCAATTTCAGCCAAAAGTGGAAAAAAGTTAAAGCTTCCACGAAAGACGAAATAAGACCGTCTTGTCTTCCTCTTTGTCTTGAATTCGTCTGACTTGCGAAAGTCTTGCGTTTATTGCGTAAGACGAATGCAAGACGAACTAAAAGACAAACGAACTACGAGGAGGCAAACAACGAGAGGAAAGACGACTTTTTGTCTTCGTCTTTCGTGGAAGCCTTAAAGCTGCCGTTACTTACTTTAAGGCTTCCATTTATGCAAAATTTCGGCTGTCTCGTCTTCCTCTTCGTCTTGAATTCGTCTGATTTGCTTTTATACTTGCGTTTATAGCATAAGACGAATGAAAGACGAACTGAAAGATTAACAAAGACGAGGAGACGAATGACGAGACGAAGACAACTTTTGTCTTCGTCTTTCCTGGAAGCATTTGGCTGGAAGGAGGTTTACCAGCTCTGAGCAGCGACCAATGTGGTCAGTGGGAATTTTCTTGTGAATCAGAATCCTGAGGCTTTTACAAAAAGCAATTTCAGCCGAAAGTGGAAAAGAGTTAAGGCTTCCACGAAAGACGAAATAAGACCGTCTTGTCTTCCTCTTTGTCTTGAATTCGTCTGACTTGCGAAAGTCTTGCGTTTATTGCGTAAGACGAATGAAAGACGAACTGAAAGACAAACAAACAACGAGGAGGCAAACAACGAGAGGAAAGACGACTTTTTGTCTTCGTCTTTCGCGGAAGCCTTAAAGCTGCCGTTACTTACTTTAAGGCTTCCATTTATGCAAAGTTTCGGCTGTCTCGTCTTCCTCTTTGTCTTGAATTCGTCTGATTTGCTTTTATACTTGCGTTTATAGCATAAGACGAATGAAAGACGAACTGAAAGATTAACAAAGACGAGTAGACGAATGACGAGACGAAGACAACTTTATGTCTTCGTCTTTCCTGGAAGCATTTGGCTGGGAGGAGGTTTACCAGCTCTGAGCAGCGACCAATGTGGTCAGTGGGAATTTTATTGTGAATCAGAATCCTGGGACTTTAACGTCTCCACTAAAGCCTCCATTTGGGCGAAATATCCGCCGTCTCGTCTTCGTCTTCGTCTTGAATTCGTCTTTCCTGGAAGCCTTTGGCTCAACTGTGGGAGGAGGTGTGCCAGCCAGCTCTGAGCAGCGACCAATGTGGTCAGTGGGAATTTTCTTGTGAATCAGAATCCTGGGACTTTTACAAAAAGAAGACTTTTACAAAAAAAAACAATTTCAGTCAAAAGTGGAATTAAGGCTTCTACTACACAAGACGAAATAAGACCATCTCGTCTCGATTCGTCTGACGCAGAGATAGACATTGTGTTTGTCAAAAGACGAGACCAAGACGACTTTTTGTCTTTGTCTTTCCTGGAAGCCTTTGGCTCAACGGTGGGAGGAGGTCTGCCAGCTCTTAGCAGCGACCAATGTGGTCAGTGGGAATTTTCTTGTGAATTAGAATCCTGGAACTTTTACAAAAAAAAACAATTTCAGTCAAAAGTTAAAAGTAGTTAAGGCTTCCACGAAAGACGAAATAAGACCGTCTCGTCTCGTCTTCGTCTGAGTCAGAGATAAACACAACTTTTTTGTTGCGTAAGACGAATGAAAGACGAACTGAAAGACGAAAGACGAACTTTTGTTTTCGTCTTTCATGGAATCCATTGTCAAGGCGCGTCTTCGTCTTGGATTCGTCTGACACGCAGAGATAGACGAACGCAAGACGAGAAGCGGACCCTAGAGAGTTTTGGTATCTGAAGAATCGACAAAAATGAACGAACAAGTGTATGCCGGTCACTTTTCAACACCACCCTTCCCCCCCCCGCTCCCAAATAACTGAAAATTAGCTGCAATTCCAGAAGGGGGCGGACATCTGCCCACGCGCCCATTTCCAGAGGAGGACGGCTTCCAATATTAGTCAAATTATCGAATCAAAACAGGAGAAAAACTTGAAGTTTTTTTGCTTTAAAAGTGATGAAACCTACAGTATTCGGAGAGCACCCCCCCCCCCCGCGCCACTTTCAGTCTGAAAATCTGAAACTGAAAATGTGAAGAGCGGATCCATGGTAAAGTTAACAGAATCCAGATGAAAACGGCGAGGAGAATCTCAAAAACAACAACAAGAAAAGTTCTCGTTTTTTTATGTAATGTGGACCAAATGTTCTCCGAGAAACGGGGCGCACGGCGGGGGGGGCGGGCGGTGGCGGGGGGAAATGGGGGGCGGGCAGCGGCATCGCTTTCAAGATTCGAGAAGCCTCAAAACCAACTGGAAGCTTCTGAAGCGTCGGCGACGTCGACGACGACGAAACTATTGTTGAAATTTTGAAATTCAGAAGAATGAAGATTTGTGGAAATTTCCAGAAAAAAAACAGGAATTTTTCTCCAATTTCTGACAGGTTGCTGCTCTCCGAAAAGTGCTCAATTGCAGCACTGTTTCAGCCGCGTTCCAGACAAATTAAACCGACTGTCATGCTGTCGTGTACCCCAAAAAAAAACAACGCTAAAAACGCGCAGGAGAGAGCGCCCCCCCCCCCCGTGTTTGAGGGCTCTTTTGCTCCTCGTGAGCTCTCCGAGCTCGCGTTTCTCTGCCGCCCTCCTCGTTTTGGCGCGCTGTTGCTCGCTTTCAGCTCCTTCTACAGCCTATTGATTTTGAATAAAATGGAATGAAAGAAGGCAGCGGGGGAAAAGGGGAAAAGATGGAAGAAATTCGTGAGATGTATAAAATGGACGGGTGGTGGGGTGGGGGGGGGGGGAGCCAGACCAGAGCAGCGCAGCGCAGCTGCTTTTTACGGGTGTTGGTGGCTGGCGACGGTGGAAGGCAAAAACACAAGGACGCTGATGGAGAAATGAATATTTCAAAGAGTGCGGTGTGTGCCGAGCAGTAATCGCTTAGCCCGGTTGAGCTCCATTTTCTTTGACTTTCAGATCTTTTTTCCCATTGGGGAAACAGTACTCATTGCATTAAACTTTTAAAAAAAGCAAAATTAGAAAAGGTGACATTGAGCGGAATCGAACCCGCACTTCTCAAATCCCATTCCTCCCTCTTCGCCACTCGGCCACCACTGCATTTTTTGGCGACGGTGAAGAATGTATATATGAAAGAGAGGGAAGGAAGGAGGCGAGGAAAGGGCGCGGAGAGAGCTCCACATAATGATAGGATCAGCACGATATTCAGAAGCACATCTGGAAAACTTCAAATTTTCAGAATTCAGAATTTGGTCTCTGCAATCGATCCACGCTATTTTCAAGAGAGATTCTGAAAGTTATTCACAACTAAAAATGAAAATTATTCCAGAAATTGGAGAATCCGATGCACAACAATCTGAAATGGAATCTGGAGTTCTTCTGCTTGACGAGATTGGTTACAGTATGCCGTACTAGCACAAGGACGCTGGAAACTGGAAAGCGACGAAATGACGATGCTTCTTCTGGAAACTCATCGCCCCATCAGAATCCGTAAAACTCAATGGAAAATGGTCGGAATTATGGCGGAATTCCGGATTCTGCATTCCGCATTCCGGATTCCGCCGTTTTTTTCATTCCGTCTTCCGGATTCCAGATTCCATGAAAAAACACTTTTTTCCGTTTTCCGAATTCCAGATTCCGTGAAAAAATTTTTTTTTCCGTTTTCCGGGTTCCAGATTCCGTGAAAAAATATTTTTTTCCGTTTTCCGCATTCCGGATTCCGCGATATGGCGTTTTTATTCCGTCTTAATTCTTTATTCTCAATTGTTGTGAAAAGTATACTTTTTTGAACTCCTGCAGAAATTTTTGCGAACAGAGCGCATTTACATCATTTGATTCCCTTATTAATGGTTAAAATTCCGTTTTCCGCATTCCGCATTCCGGGTTCCGCCGTTTTTTACGTTCCGTTTTCCGGATTCCAGATTCCGTGAAAAAACACTTTTTTCCGCATTCCGCATTCCAGATTCCGTGAAAAAACACTTTTTCCGCATTCCGCATTCCGGATTCCGCCGTTTTTTACGTTCCGTCTTCCGGATTCCAGATTCCGTGAAAAAAATTTTTTCCGTTTTCCGGATTCCAGATTCCGTGAAAAAACACTTTTTTCCGCATTCCGCATTCCGGATTCCGCCGTTTTTTACGTTCCGTTTTCCGGATTCCAGATTCCGTAAAAAAATATTTTTTTACGTTAACCATAAAAGTAACTACAGGGTGCGCCAAAATTATAGCGCCGCTACTTTGCGTAAGCTCTGGCGCATGCGGGACGCTTTTTGTAGCGCAAAATCTTATTTTTTTAAAATTAATTATTTTGTTCTTAACTATTCCTGAAAATTTCAGCCAATTATATTAACTTTGAAGGTAATGGTGACTACTTCTCCATTCCGATCTGCAATTGTAGAGTGTGCGACTCCTAACCGAAGCAGATGGGAAGAAGATTCGAGAACTGTTAATGCTATCTTTTTTGTCGTTGTTTAATAAGAATTTTTGCTAATTTTCAGGAAAAAATCATTCGATTTGAAGTTTTTACACCGTCTGGGATGCGGCGCTATATTTATGGCGCACCCTGTAATTGGGAAAATAATCATTTTCAGCAATATTTTCTCAATTATTAATTTGTAATTCTGTAACAATTAATTATCAGATTTCCCGCTATTCCGGTATCACTTCTTTAAGCCCAATAGGCCATCTATTTCCTCTTAAATAGCTATTTTCTTATGCTGTAACTGGCTATAAAAGTGCTGGAATATCTGTGATGCAGGCTTAATTAATTATTATATTTAATATTTAATTTTTATTTTTAATTTAATTTTTATATATTTTCCATAATAATTTTTGTAATAAAATAAAATTTTGAAGAAAAAAATCACTAAAATGTACGAATTTTGATAATATATTCCATGAATCTTCCATTATCGAAAAATACTGAAAAAATGCTCCGCTGGCTTTTGGTGCTTTAACGAAGTAATTAATTTGCTTCGGAGCATCGAAGGAATGAAGAAATTTCAGCATTTACAGCTCTTTGCAAGCCGAAGACAGACAGTGTTCAGCAACGGCAAAAGCACGTCTTCAGAAGTCTGAAGCCTTTCACAGAGTCTCGCTGAAAACGAGACTTACAGCGGGAAGACATCTGAGAGATCTGAAAAGTCCGACGCGACGATCCAAAGAGCTGATCCACTCGAAAACAACGGATCATCTACCAAACTAAGTACAGTACAGTACTGGCCATAAAGAATGCGCGCGGGCTTTTTTTTGGGATTTTCGTCTTTCTGAGTTTGCTCAAAGAGCAAGAAGAATATTTTTAATTATAAATTCATTTATACAAAGGGAAACCCTGCGATATGTTCATAAAAACAAAATAATTGATCAATCGATAATAATGAAGGGTTGCCTCACTCCTTACGATGCTCTTCATCCCATTCTTTGCACATTTCCTTCGTCTGCAATATCTCATTCTGCAGTTCGTCTATCATTCTGAAAAGAGCCTCCACTCTGCTTTCAAATTCATCGTGATCCGCTTCTGAAGTGCTCTTCCCAATAGCAGCCATTGAAGAGGTGATGGCGTCCTTCGGATCACGCTTCTCTCTGATCAGCATCTCGCTGTCTTTCACGATTTTCTGCAGATTCTCCGATGCCGATGTCATCGTTGATCACGGATTCTGGAAGAAAAACGACAATTCGAAGCCATCTGAAGTTCAATGAATCTCAATTAAAAAGAAGCTGAAAGTTTAAGCCACCGGCATCGTCCAGACGACGACAAAGGCCAGAAAAATGAAAAAATGAAGTGAAAGAAGGAGTGTCAAAGAAAATGGTGCAATTCAGGCCTGAAGGCCGCCTCTTCCAATGGCACACCGTCTCGGAGGCGACGCAGCAGCGACGCAGCGACGCAGTGTTCTGTTTATTGCATTTATGGCCATTTGGGGAGCATAGGATCGATAAAATCGCAGCACACCTTGACCTCGGAAGTCTTTTCGGGAAATCGGGTGATGTAGAGAGTTTGTCCACCAAGAGGTCTCGCCAAAATTTGAAGGATACTGTAGCAAATGTGCAATGGAGAAGATGGATAATCATCAATTCTCCAGAAGCTCAGAGATTGGAGAGTAGAAAGTATGTACCTCCTCGTCGCGCCCTTTACTCGCTCCCCTTCATTCCCCATCCTTCCTATATGCATTCTCCACGTTGTGATCATCAAGCAGCGGTGGCCGAGGCGGGAAGAGAGGGGATAGGAGTCTGGGACTTGTGGGTTCGATTCCCCTCATCGGCATTTTATTTTGCTTTCCTGATTTTGCGTTTTTTTTTTGATCAATCGGATTTATTTCGTTATTCTGTTATTGATTGATTCATTCTGATTGCGATTATTATTTCAGACAAAAAAGAAAGATACACGATTACGGAAATTAAAAACAAAACAGTTTAAATTAGACAATTAAAAGAACAACGGTGTATGAGTATAATAGGCGTGGAGATTTGTTTTTGGGAAATCAATAAATCAATTATCGATTTGTCACTTCTCGTCTTGATCCCCGATTGATTTAAGTTCTTAAGAAGCAGTACCAAAGAGCGTGGAGGATGCCTGGTATGTAAAACAGAAAGCACAACAGGATGTTGATGGCGACATGAATGTTGCAGCTTGATCCGTGGATGAAGATGGCCAGCGGCGGCAGGATGATCGCCAGGATAAGCTCGATGATTTGCTGCTTTTGCATGGCCGTGATTATCTCAAACCGCAGCTCTGCAAAACAGGCGATAAATATAGTATTGCATGGGCGGTGGCACGTCGGTGTCTTGGGGTTCGAAGGTCACGACCATCCGTGACCTTCGAACAGTACGAAAGCCTTAGTCTCAACTGTGAGAGGTGCGCTAGCTCTGAGCAGCGACCAATGTGGTCAGTGGGAATTTTCTTGGGTAGAACCCGCGAGTGAATCAGAATCCTGGGACTTTCACAAAAAAAAACAATTTCAGCCAAAAGCCTTAACTGTTTTCCACGAATGACAAGGCGAATTAAAAATTTAATAAAATCTTTAATATTCTGAATTTTCTACTTTGAAGCTATATTTTAAAAAAATTGAATTTGAAAACTTAAAAAAAAACCAAATTGATAACTTTAAATGCGCGGGAATTGTCGTGGCCTAGAAATCCAATATATTATATTTCGAAAATTTTTTCGGAAAAAATTTTTTTTTTGATTTTTCCTTACCAATTTTCAAGTTCCGCTTACTTTTATAATAAATTAATTGGCTCATTCTTTTAATTATATTTGAATAAAGCTCTCTGAAATTTATTTGAAATTCAAAATTAAATTAGTGGACGAGTGGACGAGTTTTTTCTCGTCCATTAATTTTAGGATGGCTCCTATTTTAAAAAGATTGTTCCCTTTAATAATTTTCAAATAATTCAAAAGCATTTATCGATTTTTTTCCGTTTCTCTGCATTTTTAAAAATATATTATTTGATATTCAGATAATTCTTTTAAGAAATATGGATATTTACCACTGCTATCCGGAAAATCCACGTAATTATTCCAAATTTTTTCGTTAATTTCGCTGTTTAAGTTTTAACATTTTCAGCTGAATTCGTCTTCGATGAAGAATTCGTTTGTGGAACGTAAAACGCCAAGCTCGAATTGCAAAATTCTCGCCTCACGATCCACGTGCGTTCCACGTCTTCGCTCATGTTCTAGCTGGGTGATCACATTACTACTACGTGTATTTTTATTTGTAGTCTGGCCGTTCTCGCCATTTTGTTTCCTTATCTGCGTCTCTTGCGATTCTTCTTCCAGATTTCTTTAAACTAAACTAATTGGTTTACAGATTTTCAAATGCTCTCAACTCGAAAATTGTTTTCATCAATTTCGAGCATTTCACATCGTGCTTTTTCCACGTCTTCTATTGTGAAGTCGTCTGATGTTTCTGTCGAAGAGGTGCGGCCCTACGTTTACAATGTGAAGCTCAATCGTCCTGCGAAACTGAACACGTTTACGCTGGATATGTGGAGGTAAGCATATTTTTTTACTCTCTGATTTAAATGTTGCACAATTCCCTAAAATTGAAAACTTTAAAAACGATTAGCATTAAAAAATTCGCTTAAATTTTTGCGCGCTTTGATCAGTTAAAAAAATGGTTTTTTTTGGCGCATTCCGTTGAATTTAACCTTCAGGGAATTCAAGACTGCCATCGATGAGCTTGCTGAGAATCCTAAATGCCGGTCGCTCGTTATTTCTGGAGAAGGAAAAGCATTCTGCGCTGGAATCGATCTGGCTGCAGGAATGGGAGAAGTCGTTCGTATAATTCAAGATGAGTCGATTGAAATTGGAAGGAAAGGAAGGATGGTTCGAAAATTTATTGGAGAGATCCAGGATTGTTTCACAGCTTTAGAGGTTTAGCTTTTTTAGCTTTCAATTTTGTTTCACCACAATAAAATCTGTTGAAATTCAGAAATGTCCGAAACCAATAATCGCAGCAGTTCACTCACACTGTTTGGGAGCTGGAATTGATTTGATCACTGCCTGTGATATTCGAATGGCTTCTCAAGATGCAAATTTCTCTATTAGAGTGAATTTTTAATCTGTGTCACCCATCCACAGTTCCACGTTTCCAGGAAGTAGACATCGGGCTTGCTGCCGATATTGGAACCCTTAACAGAATCCAAAAAGTCGTCGGAAACGACAGCTGGACCCGCGAAGTTGCTTTCACTGCCCGTGACTTTGGCGCCGACGAAGCACACAAATACGGGCTCATCTCGAGAATCTACGCCGATCGTCCAACTCTTCTGGAGAATGCGATTGATGTGGCCGCTCGCATTGCTGAAAAAAGTCCTATCGCTGTGCAAGGAACCAAAGAAACATTGAATTACGCTCGCGATCACTCCACCGACGAATCTCTCAACTTCATCAAGACGTGGAACATGAGTCAACTACTTTCAACCGATTTAATGAATAGTGCGCTGGCTGCAATGAATAAGAAGAAGGCCACGTATAGCGATGTTTGATAATATATTGTTCAATTTCGGTAATAATTCTGTTTGTACTGGTATTTTCCAGGTATAAATGTATTTAGAGTTAATGCTGCGCCTGAAGTCGCTACAAACTACAAAAAAACGGCGTGAGTCGAACCTGTTTAATGAATTTTTAGTTAAAAATTGAAAGGTTTAGAAAACTACTAGCTAGATAAAACTGAAAAAAAGGTTTAAATCAGTAAGATTCCGAAGAAAAAAAATGCGGGAAATCCGTATTCCACGTTCCACAGGTCTACTCACTGGTCTACAAATGCCTCAAGGCAATTACTGAAATCCAAGGAACGAAATATCACTGTCATAAGCCATAGCTACCGAGAATAAAATATAAATTTTTAATAATTTGAAAATCAATATCGAATCCGTCCTTTTCCAGTGTTTTATCTTAAATGGAGAAGCTTTCCTATTATTATAAAAATCGTATTTTTCAAAAATTCTGCAAACACCCCAGACGTCACTTGCAGAATTCTCCTTACCGTAGAACCTTCAAGAAAAATTCGTTAATGCCTGTTTTTCCCCGACATTTCTATCGTAAACAAAAGTTTTTCAGACATTCTATTGGCCAATACTACACATTGTCCTCCTTTAATAAAATGTTTCAAAATTAATGAACCCATGTCTTTAATTCACACGAAAGAAAAAAACATCAAAAAATTATAATCTGAAGTGCTAGAAGGAGAACGGTGAAGAAAGAAATGTCAATAAGTTACGTACACTCATTACACCAAAAATAAAAAACAGATGTGTTCAGGAGATGAATGAGGGAAGTGGGAGCGGGGGGATGGTGGTGGTGGTGGCAATAAATAATAATAATAATAATTAATTATAAAAAGTAAATCACAAATGAAGGAGTAATAATTAAATTTAATATGTATAACGCTTATTGATCCCAAACATTAACAAGGGATACTCAAGCTGATGGGGCGGCGATCGGCTGTCCATCACGTCGAGAGCGCATGGCAGAACTCAGTTTATCTCCAAGCGTTAAACACATACCCTGACTCTTCGCACGGATTCTGATGTGACCAACAATTGGGGAAGCGTTGTCCATTGGGAGAGCCTTCTCCACAGAAACGTTAGCAAGAGCATCTTCACCGAAAATAGAATGAGCACACAAGTTGGCAGCAAGGAAGCCACATTCTCCTTCTAAAATGAATGTGTATAGGTCCATACGCTAGAAATAATTAAAAAACATACCTATCGCCGCATCTCCCGTCAAAACCTTCATGTTGGTAGAGGTAGACAAATGATTCAAAAATTCCCGCAGATCCCGTATCGGCGTCATTACGTTCACCTTGTTCTCCCATTCAAAGTCACTCCACATCTGTCGGAATTCGGTATCCGTAACATTCCCGGGTTCAATGTAATCCTGAAAAGTATCAATTTGCCTTGAATTATGTGTGATGAGCTACCATAATATCAATTTTAATATCTTGAAGATAAACACAGTTGCGATCAGAAGTAGATCCTCGGACGTCATAAGAAATAGTAGAAAATATCACACCATTTTCCGTAGAAGCAACTTTCACAGTGGCCTGTAAGAGGTTAGTTTTAACATAATAATGCTCTCGTATAAAATAGGGAAAAGAAACCTTAATGTTTGAGAAATCATTTGGAGCAAGGGTCACTGGAGTTGGTTTATCGACAAGTTTCAAATCTCCAACAGTAGCCAATTCGAGGGATACGTTTTGAAGAGTGTCCGAAGTTTGGTTTACAATTAGGACATCGAGAACAATATCATACTGATTTACATTAACGTACGCTTCGGCATAAATTGGATCGGAATAACCAGCAAGTTGAAGAACTTTTCCAAGTTTCGAGCTTGAAAAATCGAACTTTTGAGCTTTGGGAGCTGTTCCGAGCGCTTGTGAAAGTGACAAATCAAACACGTTCTCTCCTTGTTGATTGTTTCTGGCGGAGAGCTGAGTGAAATTTATGGTCTTGTCAATATCAACAAAGTCTTTGGTGCGCGAAACACCAGATGAGATGAGCCTATCTGCCGCATCAACACGACTTATGGACTTTGCTTCGAGCATAAGCTCAAGGCTGGTCTTGCAAGCATCTCCGTACTGCTCATCGAGTCCAGAAACTCCTTGTGCAAGAATTTTAATAGTGGCTCCCATTCTGGAAAGCAATTACAAGAATTAAAAAACAATTTATTCAAACCTGTCTAAATCGTCTTCATTGACCTGATGAGAGATAAGCCCGCTTTTGGCAAGATGAATGACTGAAGCAAGAATAAGCATGCATTCAGCACGAAAACGGTTGGACCGCTCAGATCCAGCGCCATTGAGTTCAGTGAACTGTTGAGCGAGTTTTGTGAGGACAGTAGCCAAGGAAGCTCCGAGGAAGAACTCGCCGTTGAGAAAGAAACGTCTGATACGAATAAAATGTTAAAGAAAAATTAGAAAGTAACGAAAATACCTCAATGGTGGTTTTTCATGTTTCTTCGATGTGACAGTAGTGGAGAGAGCTGTCTGTGTGGCGTAGGTTCCATCAGCAGTAACCTTCGGGCCAGACGTAATCTTTTTCGGCTCAATTTCTTCTACCTTTGGCTGTTCTTGCTCGGCCAGTTCGCTATCAACAATTGGAAGTTCTCCCAAAGAACCTTTGATAAGCTTTAAAACATCTAACGATCCTTCGGCTTCACAGTACGTAGCCAGGATCCAAAGGGCAGACATGAAGATAGACGATGTTTGAATAAATGGAATTCCTTCGCGAAGAGATCCGAGGATGGCAGCCTTCAAATTTGGAAGCTTGTGGACAGCTTCACGAACGAATTGGAGGACGTAAGAAGCGGCCGTTTCATTTGAGTCAGATAAAAACTCCATGAGAACTGGAACAATCGTGGAAGCAACATCGGGGAATTTGATGGTAGCTGCATGAAGCGTTTTGACTAAAGCTTGACGATATTTTCCATTATCATCATTGGACTCTGTTGCTGTCTTATTAATTTCTTTCTTCAAAAACATCACCATATCTTCCACATTTCTGCTTGAAACAAGATCAAGGGCAAGATTCAGAGTCTTCTTGCGCACTTCAAGTCCAGGGGAAGTTAGAACTCGAAGAATGTCCATCACTAATCCTTGAAGAACTTTTTCGTTGCTTGATGTGTTACGGAGTTGAACAAGACGATCCAACACGATGAGCTTTACATTGTTGTCACTTTCCTTGACTATAAGATCAATGTACGCAGTTGCAGCTGCTTTTACGGCAGCTGGTGCGTTGGAGAGAGTTACAAGGGTTCCAGCGGCTTCATATCTGAAACGAGCAATGAAATGATTCGGAAAATATAAGCAATTATTTTATAAGAAAAATATCGTTCTAAAGGAAAAAAAATGTTTTACTAACCTGACAGCTGGCGATTGTGATTGAAGAAGATTGTAAACACATCTGATAAAGTGCGAGGCTTCGTTTGGATTGTTGTGGCATACCTGAAATGAAATATTTATTTTATTTAGAATTTTACCGAACTTAAGATTTTAAAGATTTTTGCAGTATAATATACATACTTTGTAAATCAGCTCTACAATAACTAATTGTAGTATATCTCCGAATGATCCAACTTGATCAATGCAGCCAGACAAATAGTCAAGAGCGCGAGCTTGATCGACATGGAGAAGCATCATGAAAGCGTTCCGTTTGCAGGAAGCATCTTGCTCAGTTTCGAGATATTCAGTGACTAATTCTGGCGCATCCGGAATCAGGAATTCGAAATTTTCTGAATGACGAATATTAATTTGAAAAGTAATAATTTTAAAAGCTACACTTACTGTAAATAGTGAAAATTGCACAGACCGCGTTACGACGGACATAGGAATGCCTGTGTTCCAAACAGGATCTTATTGCTGGCATTAAAGGCTCTAAAAGTTCAGGTTCTCGAAGTTTGCACAAGAATCGGAGAGTGGAACCACGAACGAACTCATTTGGATGTTGAAGATCTTTCCGGTAGGCATCGCACACTAATATCATCTCATGTAGCAATTTTCCATTGGAATCTGTCTTTGGTACACATTCCCAAAAAATGAGAAGTGTCTTTTTCAGAGTGTGATCATTTGATGGAAGGCAGAAGCGAATTACATACATCAGGATGTTCTGTGAAGTTTTCTCCCCATTGAGAATCATGTAAATGAGCTTCTTGAGAGCATCAATTCGATCTTTGTCTCCACCTTTTTCGAACTTTTCTTTCAGCTGTGCTTCTGATGGGAGCTCTGCGTCACTGGGGACGTGAATGAGCGTGTAACATGGTAGTTCTCCTGAGCTCATGGCGAGACACTTAAAAATGAAAAATAAACCGTTAATAAGAGCGTTTTCGAGTTAAATAACATTTTAAAACCAAAGAAAACGAGGAGAAACATGGGCATTTTATATGTTTGATTTATAGACTTTTGAAATGCTTTAAAAATTGTCGATAAAAATAGATAATGCAAAAAAGAAATCATAAATGGAATGTGAAAGGATTTACATAACTGGCGGAATACATAATGCATTGTGTTACTTTTATTGATTTTTCACGATTGGGGATTACGGAATCAATCAATTATAATTTTAGATATGTTATTTTGAATTTTTAATAAAAAATAATCTTAAAATGTTTGTAAAATCCCGTAAAAATTCACAAAAATTCACGGAAGAGATTGGAATCGCAGTGACGTGGTTCACCACCGTCCACTTTATTTTGTTACTCGCTCTCCGGCAATTCGTTGCGAGACCCATCCACCTTTTGAAATCTGGCACTCAATGGAAAACTTCCATTAAATAGCAAAATGCTTCTATAAATGCTGCATGCTGTGAAATATGTGCTTTCTTAATTCATATTTAAATGCTTTCGTATTTTATATTTTTCTGATATTCTTCAAATCCTCTTATATTTGCAGATGTCATCGAAATACGACGATGATCGAGAACAAAGGCGTCGGGCATTGAAAGAAGGTGAATGGGCCTGTGTCGACGCGAAATGCGCCAAAGTGAACGAAGAAACACGTTCTTTTTGTGATGATTGCGGGAAACGTAAGAGTTAATTTTCCGCCACCTCTTAGCAATATTGATTTTAAGCGAAACCGCGAGCTAAAAGCAAAATAGGCAAAGAGCTGGGCAAGGAAATGGCTGAAAAATCTAAAGGATTGTTTGCAGCAGAAGATTGGGTTTGTTCTAAGTGAGTTTTGTTTTTCGAAATCGGTTTTTGCTATTTCCACTATCATTTAGATGTGGAAATGTGAACTGGGCTCGTCGTAAAACCTGCAATGTGTGCAATGCTCCGAAATTGGCAGATCTAGAGCGAAGAACAGGATATGGCGGTGGATATATGGATCGCCAAGATGTGGAGTACATAAAACGAGATTATGATGAAGAGTTTGACGAGTTTGGAAGGAAGAAGAAGAAGAAGGGCGAGGTTCGTGGCACTGGCTTCTATCCAAAGCAGAAACAAAATTGGTTCCCTTGAAAAATTAGATATTGTGAAAGAATATTCCAACCTACATCTGCAAAGTTCATGCTTATCGTGAGTTTAAGTGAGAGAACACTAGAAATTGCTATGCAGTAGTAGTAAGGATATTGACGATTTACGCATGAAACATTTTTC
Source organism: Caenorhabditis inopinata (assembly GCA_003052745.1). NCBI lineage: Eukaryota > Metazoa > Nematoda > Chromadorea > Rhabditida > Rhabditidae > Caenorhabditis > Caenorhabditis inopinata. The sequence continues at coordinate 2,624,821 of AP018152.1, read as the reverse complement.
TAAATCGAGTTTTCTACTGACCTAGGTCGGCAAGTATGTCGAGAATTGTATGTTTTAAAAAGTTAGTTATGATGAAGGTATTTTCTTTAAATAAATAGCTTATTTTTTCTAAAGATTGTCTTTTCAGACTGATGCATATCGCGACAGAGAAGACGGAGAGGCCTCCGACGATGAACATGGTGACGAAGATCAGAAAAAACCAGCAAATGAAGAAGAAGAGGAAGATGACGATGATGAAGATGGAGAGGATCTTGGAAAGTACAATTTCGATTTTGATTCGGATCCTGAGCTTGTGGAAAAAGTTGAAATCTTGAAGAGCAAAATAGTGGCGAGCAATACGAATGGTTCAGTGGGATGTGACGAGAGCGAGTAAGCTTTTATTAGATACTGAATTATGAGCAGGAGCCACTTTAGCAGCTTAAGCTTTTTGATATTCTTCTTGGCGTCTGATCTTGCCTGTTGTAGGTCGATCATATTGGCTGCAGATCGCTTATATTTCTTTTTTTTATTTCTTATAAAGAATACAACTGACTTATATTCAAAAATTAGTACTCATTCTGAGCTTTTCGATGAAAGTGGTATCATTAGCTCTAATATGAATAATCATCGGATATTTCCTAATCATCTGATTAGGAGATATCTTTGGTCTTGCATTCGTCTTACGTCGTCAATTAAAATGCATATGTACCAACACAATGCCTATCTCTGCGTCAGACGAATTCTAGACGATAACGAAGAAGAGACGAGACAGTCTTATTTCGTCTTTCGTGAAATCCTTAACCTGAACAAGTGCAATATTTTTTCACAGTTCCAAAAAAAGTCATTCCATGTCATCACATTTGTTGGAACTGGTTTTTCAGTTTTTAAAAGGGGCTTTTCTCCGGAAACAGTCGTTTTGCAACCAGTTAAGATTTACTCTTGGGGGCGTGTCAACGAGCGAGTGTTTTTTTATATATACTAGGGCGTCTGGAAGTACTGCACATTTCCAGTAGACGGCTACCGTAATATACATATTCGCAATTATTTAAAACACTTTTTTTCAGTTGTTCATGTTCCTGTTCTGGTGGCGATTGCTCTTGTCCTGAAAGTGAAAGCGAAAAAGAGAAGGAACGACGAAAAGTTCACAAATCTTCAAGAGAAAGAGATCGTGAGAGCTACCGGAAAAGAAGCACTTCGACAGACCGGGATAGAGATCGGAAAAGAGGAAAAAGAAGTCGAACTCGAACTCGAAGCAGAGATCGATATCGGGATGACAGGAGAGATAAAAAACGGTATATCTTCTATACTCACTTAAATCGAAAGGGTTTCATGTGCTCTTGAGAAACTTCTTAAAAACATAAATGTAATGATTAGCTGCGTAGCTCTTGTGAAAAAGTTTGTGAATATTCTCATTTTTACTCAAAAATAAAAAGAAAAATACAGCTGCATTTGGAAAGTTTGCCATCCATACCTGCCAAAATCTGGAATTCTTCCATGGCTTCAGTTCGATGATATTTCCACTTTCTCGAGCTCACTTTTCAACGATAAACATTTCTAATTGAAAAAATAAATTTCTTACTAAGAAATGTTAAATACCCTTAGTGAACTTCTACAAATTAGAAATTTCTACATGTTGTAAATATGTGCTCTGCATTCTTACTGCCGAGATCAACTGCGGCGGTGAGGAAATAACGAAAATAATGCCATAGGTTCGATTCCTTCTTGCGCCATTTCGTTTTGCATTAATGCAATCGGATGCAATCGGTCATTGCTTTTTCCAAATTGTAAATTAGTGCTCAAAAAAGGGCAGCAATTGTAGATTTCGATTTTTTTGAACACGACTTGTGCGCTCAATCGAAATTCTTCATTGAACAAACGAATGGAAAACGGTGTATACAACTATTTAAACATTGCTTTTTCCAACTCTTTTTTATCGATTGATGCCTTACAGATCACGATCAAAGGACCGTCGTCGTAGTCGTTCACCTCGTAGTGACAGGCGTCGCGATGATGAGGGTAGGAGAGAAAAAGACCGACGACGAAGCAGATCGAGGGATCGATTCAGAAGATAAACATTTTCGGAAACTGTGTTTCTGACTGTTTCCGAAATACTTATAACGTATACCTTGCTTTTAATATTAAAAAACTCTTTCAATCTTTTAATTTAAATGTCATGTGATTGTTTATGATATTGTTAATTTTGTGTTCCTCGATTTTTTTTTTTAATTTCTGAAAATCTCACTTTCTGAAACGTTACGGTTTTAAAAATTTCAATGTTTTCATGATTTCAAATACATATATTTGAAGTTTCTGTTTAGTTTTGTTAATTTTTATATCGGTTCTGTAACTGAAATTTATCTCCACACTTATATTCGTAAATGTATTAATCGTTTTTAGAAAATCCAGTTTATTTGCTACGTAATTTTCTGCCCCTTAAACGGTACGTGGCGTCATGGATTTGAATTTTCAAAGTGAGTTGTTTTTCAAGCTTCATTTACTCGAATCAATTTTTAACGAATGAATATGTCACCGCATTGGACTGAAATAGATCTTGGTGCCGAATTACAAATTTTGCCGATTTATACATAGTTTCTTCTTAAGATTTCGATAATGTCAACTCAACCAATGAACAGTCTGGTGCCTTTGGTGGCAATATCGGTGATCGGAACAACGTGGGTTCGATTTGCTAAATCATGCATTTTGTTTTTGATTTCAGCTCGTCGGCGGTGGTGCATCTTCCTCAATCCCTTCTGGTGGCATTTTCGATGATTCTCGATCAACCACGTCGACTAGGAAAGGAAACTTGCTTTCCTTTGAATACTATCAACAGTTTTTCGATGTTGAAACTGACCAGGTGCGCTAACATGTTTCTTGTCACTCATTTTATTGCTATGCCTTCCAGGTCGTCAAGCGTCTACTGAATAGTATAGTGCCCACACACCGCAATTATATTCAAGATTTTCTGCAGCCGATCCCTGATCTCTGGGGTCCATTTTGGGTGTCTGTCACTCTTGTGTTCGCTATTGGAATCTTCGGAAACCTGGCACAGTTCATTGAGAACGATGGAGCTAAAGGATCCTACGGATCGGATTTCAGAATGGGTTAGTCATTTTTCAAAACTGCAACTTGAATCGAAAATCTTCATGTCATTGTCCATACTGGATCCTATCAAAAATCAAACTCGTTATCGAATAGATACCAAAAAAGTAGCTCTATATCAAAAATAGCTTTAAAAAAATATATTTTTCCTTACAGTAACCTCCGCCTCTACTCTTATCTTTCTTTACGTCGTCATCGTCCCACTTCTTCTCTACGGACTTCTCTGGAATCGACGCAGCGAAATGTTGCATCCATATGTCGATCTTGTCTGTCTTTATGGCTACTCATTGGCTATCTTCATTCCTGTTACTGTGAGTGATTATTGTTCTAAATCGATGAAAATATTTGTATATTTCAGTTTCTGTGGATTGTTGATATTGGGTGGTTCCGCTGGGCTCTCATTTTTGCGTCTGTAGGACTCTCCGGAACAGTCCTGGCTCGTGCTATTTGGCCAGCTGTTCAAAATGATGGAAACAAGATGGTAGTTTCACGTCTTTCCAGTCTACGACCATCATATTTATCCTTTTAGGTCGCCTTCGGGACCATCATCACTGTCGTTGCGCTCCACTTTTTCCTTGCCTTCGCATTCAAGGTTTATTTCTTTGATTCAATGCATACTCCTATTAATCCATCTTCGTAATTTCTATTTGACCTTTCATGGTATCATTTACTTTCTTTTTGTAATCACTGATAATTATTTGTTTTGCTCCAAAAAAAAACACAGCAATTTATTGAAATTGGGCTTTTTTAGTTTACAAAACAATAAATTATTGCTCCCGACATGTTTTGAGATTATGAAAAAGAAACCGTTCTCATTTTCAGGAGCTCTTCTTCGACGCTATGCATCCTTCCAGAACAATCTCGCCCGCCGTCACAACTGAGACTTCTCTTGATTCGACAACTGTTGCCATGATTCATAATGCCACGGCTGAAAACAAAACTGGCGTTGCACCAGAGGCTCCGAATATGACTTTGTCGGAGACAAGTGTGAGATTTTGTTCGTCCATTACATTAATCGCAGATTTCAATTTTTAGACTGATAAACCAGAAGCAGCGAAAGATGTCGTTCAAAAATCCGAAAAAACCGGAGATTCTGAAAAATCTGCGACAACCGCTGTCGAAAGTAAAGATGTGAAGCCAACTGACTCTGCGTCTGCAAATGGAACTGTAGGACATGCCGAAAAAGCTGATAACGCTGAAGAAACATTGAAATCAGATGCAAATACAACTACAGGACCTTTAACGACGCAAAAAATATAAATTCCTATTTGTAATAACTACTTTCCGACTTTTCACTTTATGCTTTACTCCTCCATCCCACCAAAATATACAAAATTCCGAATAAACGGAATAAAATCTTCAAATTTAGGCGACTAAATTATTTAATTCTTCTTTTCCTCTGTTCCTATTATGCCTTTTTTTTTGAATGATACCCCCCCCCCGAACCCCTAACCCTTGTGATACGATGTGATAATATTTATATATTTGCCGTGTGAATTTAATTGAATTTAATTAATGAGGTTTTGCGAAGAACGCCTTCAAGAAATAGCTACACGTTTCAAGCTGATGAGGTCATTGCATTATTTTACACTCTCTATTATTCGTTGTTAAAAACTGAAATAACTAAAATATCGAATAGTTTTAATACATTTTAAGAAATGTCAAATAATAAAAGGTTTTTGTAATTAATGTAATGTATTAATTAGGCTTTTAATCTTATAGATAATTTTTAAAAAAACCCTGATTTTCCGAGAAAATGTTCTTAAGAGTAAAACAATTGCATCGACCGGGAATCGAACCCGGGCCGCCCGCGTGGCAGGCGAGCATTCTACCACTGAACCACCGATGCATGTTTTCATTGCAATATCAAGGCATTGATAATGGAAAGGTCTGGCGTTAAGAAAAACGAAAATGTTGACAGCTTCATCACACTCCTCTCAAAGCGGGCCTTTTCCAGATCATTAAATGGTTCGCGGTCCCGCTTTAAATATTCAAATTTTTACATAAATAAATAGAGCTTACGCTTAATTTTCGCTAATGTAGAACTATTCTGAAAAACCGCGAAATTAGAAAAAGAGCTCTGAGTCGCAAAATTAGGTCTAAGAAGGTCTAAAAAGATGATGAAAATATCTGAAAAAATCCAATAATTATATTTTTAGCATCGCCATGCAAAAACAAACCTAAATTCGGAAAAAAAAATGGTTAAAAAAAAGAAAAGGAAAAAAAAGTAATTTTCGAGACGATGAACATTTATTTGCGTTACGTGATAAATGCTGAAACACGGAAGTGAAAGTGTTAAACAGATGGCCCAATTCACGATTAATACAGAATTACACAATTAAAATGCTGAGCAATGAGCAAAAATAGGCACAATGTGCTCAATTTCGGTTATTAATTAAATATATATATTATGTTATTAGTTATATTACCTGCAACTGCAGTCTTTTTCGGGGCGAAAAAGTGAGCATCGGGATTTTTGAGAGCTGCATTCTGCTTGATATTCTGCATCTGTGCACCATTCAGATTCAGAGAGCCGGCTTCTAGTTTGTCCGAAATATCTTGGATTATCCATTTCTGAAGTCGATGATGAAGAAGACTTCTCGGAAGAAGATGCTCTTGCGGCGTTCAGAATTTCGTTCCATCGATTTAAATACGAGGATGAGCTAGCGAGATATCTGAAAATGCAAATGCAAATGAAAATAAAAATTTTCTTTAAAAATTGAAAACATAGAAGACGACGTACACTTGATAGTATGGATTTGGCACAAGTTGAGAGTCACTGTTCAGCGAAATTTCCTCCATTTTCCTTGAAATATCCGGAATGGGCGAAGGAGTCCGCGAGCAGCTAAACGAATTTTCACTTCGTACCTCAATGCTGGCTGATGAAGATGAATTATTTCCGAGCGTAGGTGTGGTTGATGGTTGATAAAATGGATTAGGAATCAGCTCAATTGCATCAGCAGCTTCGGTCTTCGTCTCGTCTTCACTCTGACAGCATTTCTCGAAATAATAGTGAAAATGAGTTTCAGGATTATGGAAATATTCATGGTGATACACGAAATTCTTTGGGAGCTTGGATCCTGTTGCAGGGCGCTCTCTCATTCGAAGTTCATGAAGCTTAGTATTGATTGAACGCCAACAATGCTGGTTGAGTTTGGAGTGATTGGGATGGTGCGCACACGGCATTATATCTGGTTAATTACGAAAAAAACGAACCGAATAGCTCCGATTCCATTTTAGTTGAGCATTTTGAAGAATGTAAATATTTCGCGGGGAGTTTTATGCAGAATTCCTGAAATTTTTATTTTTTATTGCAGGTCTACAAATTATTCTTTATTTTTAGGTGAATTTGAGGAAATTTGACAAGCGCAGAGCAAAAAATACAAGATGAATTGAAATTTTGTTTTTTTTTAATTTTAAAACTTTAAAATTTAGAAATTTCAGTTAAAAAAAAGCAGATATTTTAAGTATTTAAAAGCGAAGACTTACCCGGAAGTTTGTAAGATATAGCTGGGATTCTTAAAATGATTAGAGAGAAAGAAAAAATAAAAATTTAAAACAGATTTCCAAGTTTAACTTTGTGCATGCGCCTTTGAAAACTACTGTACTTGCTGCGCTCTGCGTTTTCCCCTTTTTCCTCAAATATTATCGCCGTAAAAAAGTTCCGAAATTTTTTCGAGCCCGCGAAAATCGGGATTTGAATTTAGAGGCTCCGCCCATTTCATCATCAGAGCGCATTTGCTATGCGCGATATATTTTTATCAGAAGAAACGAAAAAAAAAATAAATGACGCAAATTGATATATTTAAACATTCGAAGAAACGTGTAAAAAATTCACGATTAATACAATTTCGTTCTTTTAATCCAGTTTAATTCTGAAAATTCAGAAGAAAAAATAAAACTTCAAAAAATATATCGCGCATAGCAAATGCGCTTTGATGATGAATGGGCGGAGCCTCTAAATTCAAATCCCGATTTTCGCGGGCTCGAAAAAATGTCGGAACTTTTTTACGGCGATAATATATCAATCGGAAAGTTTTAATACTTTAAGGCTTCCATGAAAGACGAAGTAAGACCGTCTCGTCTCGTCTTCGTCTTCGTCTTGAATTCGTCTGAGTACACCACTTTTCATTGTGCAAGACGAATGCAAGACGAAACGAAAGAAGGACATTTGATTTTTTATCGCGAATGCGATCGACAATCGAAAGGATTCGCTGAAAGAATCCGGATGACGCACTTTCCGTTATCACTCAATCGATGATACCCAACGAATGTGCATCGGTGGTTCAGTGGTAGAATGCTCGCCTGCCACGCGGGCGGCCCGGGTTCGATTCCCGGTCGATGCAACTTTTTTTCAATTGCCGATTTCGATGATAAGAAAGAGATGGTACCTCGGATTGATTCTTCTTTTCTCACTGATTCCCTCAAAGGAGTACCCGTGGGTCACTCGGAATCTTCCTGCCAGTCTTTTGTGCAATACTTCTTTACCTATGAGCATTGAAAAGAGAATATACCTGCTGATCTCTTTTACCGCAAACAGAAAGGGTCTTAAACGAGAAGTGTGTCAACTTATAATCTTCACTAACGCAGTAGCATTCCGTTATATATTCTCCGATGTGCGGATAGAAATGCGCATCGGTGGTTCAGTGGTAGAATGCTCGCCTGCCACGCGGGCGGCCCGGGTTCGATTCCCGGTCGATGCAATTCTTTTTCAATTACAGATCTTGAATTTAAGAAGGATTCCATTTATGTCAGAAATTCATCACGGGAAAGGAAATGTAATGTTAATTGAGAAATAAATAATTTAAAAAGATGCAAATAGGTTCAGATAATCCGAACTTTCCTTTGCAGCCGTAAACTGAAATAATTTTTTAAAAACATTTTCGAATTGAAACATTTTTGAAGAAGAAGCGCGGAATATTGGTATAATTCACCGGATATATTTGAAAAGTATAATTTCATATTAGCCCAGAAGAAAGTGAAAAGTGAAAAATAATTGCATCGACCGGGAATCGAACCCGGGCCGCCCGCGTGGCAGGCGAGCATTCTACCACTGAACCACCGATGCACATTTGGTCCTTTTTATCGAGGGATATATAAGCAAAATGGATACTAAGATTTGAAAAGGGTGAGAAGACAAGCACAACACTTGGATAGTTGGACGCCCAGTAGTCGCTTGGGACGAGTTGCGCAATGAATATACCGCGACTGGCAAGCTGGAAGTCGCTTTTCTGCTTTGAATAACCACGAAGAAGTGAAGAAGAATGCTGGACTTCTGAACTTCTGAAGGAATTTCAGTTTTTCTCCGTCCTAGTCCTTTTCCATATTCCAAAATAGCGATAGAATCAAAGCTGCTACGTTTACTACCCGATTCGTCAGTAAATTGTTATTCTGCGCTAATTGCAGATGCTCCTATAAATCTTTTAAAATAGTCATAAAACGTCGAAAAGTGTTATGAAATTCTGAAAAGGTAAGCGTGGCGAGACCCGTGCCCTAGTGTCGATTTACGGAGCGGCGCCGCTCAATAATTTAGTCAATTTCTCAGATTTTTTACTCTTTTTCCCGACGTATTCGAGAAATTTTCTCAATTTTTCTACAAATATAAGCTTCGATTTATTGATTTTTCTTTTTTTTTCACATTAAAATTCAAAATATAATAAATCTTTCCAGTGTTGAACACAACATCCATGAATAATGACGTCGGTATAATGTGTAAAGGAATTCAAAAGAAACAGTGACTGAAAAGGTATTTTTATAGTGTTGTTTGTTATCTGGAAGCTGAGCAATAAAAAAAAATTTAAAAATTGCAGGTTGCTCTCTTGAAATTGCAAAGCATCGTCACTGAGAATTCGAATTATTCGAATGCGGAGACCCCGCTTCTTTTGCCAGGCGACTTGACACATACCTGAATTTCCTTGAGGTTCGAATGCTTTCATTAAAATTGAAAACCAGCGATTTTGTCGCTAAAAACTACTTTTATCCAGGATTATTCCCTGCTTTCATCAGAATGAGCACGTCATGACTTGGCCTATTTCAGAACGTAAAAACCTTCAAAACTGAAAATTTTTCGAATAAAAAATGAAACATTCCATCAAGAAAGTAGAGAAAAAGTAAAACTCCGAAGAGTGCTCTCGTTTCTCCGTTTCTCACTATTACTATTTGCCTAGAAATTAATTTTTCTTTCCATTTCTCGATGTTCTGTAATTAAGTTAAGTAAATACATTTAAAAATCCTAAAATTAAAAGTAAATAACGCGAAAATCGCGTGCGCAGCTGTTGCAAAACAGGTCACATCTTATTTATTTAAATTTCATTCTACGCGCTTTAGAAAAAATTTTTCTACAAGTCCAGCGCATTAAAATATTAAAAACTTTCAAATTTCTCTATAAATCAATTTATTTAAATATTTATAAAGTAGTATACAGTCCACCAGTGTGTCGTTTCGAAAAATTATTTCTCGAAAAATGCGTTTTTCGAAAATTTTCGAGAAATCAACGAGAAACATTTCTCGAGAATTTTTCGAAAAATTTCTCGAAATGCTTTCGAAACGACACACTGCAGTCCACATAATTTTACGGTCACCCCAAAAATGTTCGAAATCCCGAAAACTGGCTTTTCAACCAAAATGCTTCCTATTGAAGAAATATGACCCTTTAGTAGGTGTGTCATGATAGAAACTTAAAATTGGCTTGGAATTCACATATCAGGAAAAAACCGAAATTTTATGAAAAAAGGTTTTAAAATTTTCCACAAAATCATACGTTCACTTGCTCAAAACTCAAAAAAAAAGAAAATAACGAAGAATGTCGAATTTCTCGATTGCTCAGTTTTATTTTAATTTCGCTCCAAGACCCATATATCTCAAGGTCTCAATATATCGAGGAATTCGACTGACAACTTCATGGACGACCATCGTCAAATATCGTAAGGCATGGTTAGGTAGCTGTGATCCGCGCACACACAAGCGACTAAGCAAGTAAGTAAGTATTATCCATCCGCGAGTACGTGATTTTTCGTTTAAAGGCGCTGTTTGGGTCTCGTTAAGAGCTAACGCGCTAATTTAAAAATTGTAAGAAAGCGCACACACTGCGTTTGTGATTTCTTTTCGAAAATTGAAGCGAATATTAGAATTTTTCTATATTTTGCTTCGAAAATCATGTTTTTTAAAATCAATTTTTATTTTCAAATTTCTTAAATTGTTTATTAAACTGAATAAATCACAAACGCAGTGTGTGCGCTTTCTTACAGTTTTTAAATTAGCGCATTAAAACGCGCTACCCCTAACGAGACCCAAACAGCGCCTTTAAACGAATAATCACGTACTCGCGGATGGATCATCTACTTATTATTAAGCGAATAGTTCTGTCTGTCTGTTACTCTGTCCAAGACGTTTTTTTGAATAACTCAAAAGATCGTGGGTCTTTTACCTTGATTTTCGGGATGGAGTCATGACCACCCGAGCGCTTCACATTCATATATTTAGGAGGCCGCAGGGTACTAGGGATACTGTAGAACCGTACACTCTAAATCTACAAAACTGTCTTAAAATCGATAAAAAAAAGAGAAAAACAGAACGACTACAAATATTTCTAAACGAAAGCCAGTGGAAGCCAGTGGAAGTCGCGGCGTAGCCGCGAACTTTCCGCTGGTAAGTAAGTAAGAAAAAAAAATTAATTTTTCTAAAATCTGAATTTTAAACAAAACTAAACTCGAAATTCCCCCACTCCACAGCTTTTATTCAAGCAGCCTATTCCCTGAGAGTGTTCCTGCCTAGCTGATGCCGCAAAGACGCACTCCAATCGCTCAACCATCGACGACCTCGCTCACATTATTTTTCGCAGTGTCGCCTCCGACCCGCTCATGTTTCTATGCCACTGCGTGCCTTCTCGTCCTCTCTTCGCAGCGCTCTAGGTCTCGTTCTCGTTTCATCGCTCGGCGGTTCTCCTATGTTTTTCTTTGCAGTGTACTCCCGAGCAGTCGCGTAAATTTCTCGAAAAATGTCTAAATTGCTCTCGCATAATTGAGACAAACGCGTTGCAACTGCATAAGGAGCATTCTTTAAAATCCGCTTAGCATTCCTTGCGGCAGAAATCCGTTCAAAAATCTTTTTCCCGGCGGCTCTTTGAAATTGCGACAATCCTGTGAGGAAAGGATAGTAATAGAGATGTTTGTTCTGAAAAACTAAGTAAAATCGCTTAAGTTAGCTCAGTATGATTTATTTCAAATAGCGTTTTCAAGAATATATAATAATTATGCTCCTTTGTTCCTTTTCTGAAATTCCTCTTTCGAATACAGTTTTATTTCAGCATGCCACCTAGAAAAGTGAAGCAACAAGACGTCCCATACCACAAGCGCCCACCACCAGTACCGATTCCACCACTTCCAGAACCGGACCCGACCAGGGTTCTCTCCACTGAAAAGTACTGGCAGTTCTCAAGAGATCCGAATTATGTATTTGATAAATATGACCCTACCAATGAAATTGTTAAGAAAGTGGTCATCAATCAAATAGAAAAGTGCCCGGCAATCTGGAGCACCAGAAGCATGACCGCCATTCAGAAGAACTTCCCCATTGTTGCAGTGGAGACCTATAAAAGAACGGGAGTCTTATTATCAAGTAAGCAGTAGAATCGTTCATTTTTAAACTGAATATTTAAATTATAATAATTTTTTTCCTGTCGTTCAGTGCAAGGAATAAAATCAATATACAAGTGCCAAAAGGATAATCTTCGAAATCGCCTTCGAGTAGCCATTATCAGTAAACGGTTGACACCATCGCAAACGGAACAATACATGTGGCGATGGGACTTGTACGGATACATGCGATTTTATCGGGAACACACTCAAAATTGGGAAGCAGAACTGAGGAAGGAGCCGGTGGGAAAGCACGTTAATGAAAAGAACGTTGATAACTCAAAAGAGGACAATGCGATGGATGAAATGGATGATGATATATTTGTGGAAGAGATACCATATGAAGATTCGAATTTCGTCTGGGACGAGCAGAGAAAGTTGGTTTTGATTTAAAAATAGATCAAAATCAAACATAATTTCCTTCAAAAGTGAAAATCGATTTTTGAAAATTCTCAAAACAAATACCTAATTATTTAATGAATCGTCATAGTCGCCATTTTATTCTTTTTCGACGTGAATAGTTTTCTGCAGCTTTGCTCTGAAAATAATGATTTAAGAAATTCAACGAATTTCGTCTGGACGCGCAGACAAAGTGGTTTGATTGAAAAATAGATCAAAATCAAACATAATTTCCTTCAAAATCAAAATCGATTTTTGAAAATTCTCAAAACAAATACCTAATTATTTAATGAATCGTCATAGTCGCCATTTTATTCTTTTTTGACGTGAATAGGTCTTTCTGCAAGGCGTTGCTCTGAAAATATGATGATTTTAAGAAAATCCAACGAATTTCGTCTGGGACGAAAAGAGAAAGTGGGTTTTGATTGAAAAATAGATCAAAATCAAACATAATTTCCTTCAAAATTCAAACTCGAGTTTTGAAAATTCTCAAAACAAATACCTAATTATTTAATTAATCGTCATAGTCGCCATTTTTATTCTTTTTCGACGTGAATAGGTCCTTCTGCAAGGTGTTGCTCTGAAAATATGATGATTTTAATGGGGTTATTCATGAAAAGCACGAAAAGCATTTTAATGCAAAAAATTCATTTTTTTTGCATTAAAATGCAATTGTGCTTTTCATGAATAACCCCATAAGAAAATCCAGTGACAAGGACAAGGAGAATTTGGATTCAGTCTGAAGATTAAAAATTTGTCCCCTACTTGCATAAAAATTGATTCTGTGCTTTCTCGCTGAGAGTCAATGCAGACATCCTGAGGATATTGTGAAAAATGCCAAAAAATTTGTAAATTTTGAAAAATGATTGCGATTTCAAGCGTACGTTATTATGAAAAAAATTTCACATTTTCAGCTCGAACCACACCCCAGTGGTCAAGACGCGACAACCAAAACAACCAGAAGATTCTTACTACGACAGTGGAAACCAAATGGATCGCCATCAGTCAAAGCCATCATCATTAACCGTCACCTACAATCAACCGGGGTCTTTCTCCCCGTTACAAAACGAAACGAATCATTCGGAATCGATGCGAAAGCCTCTTCTACTAAATAACCTAAATTCCGAGTTCAGAAAATCAAAATCTACAGAAAGTTTCAATCCAATTCCAGTAAATGATGTCAGCTCATCGGTAAACATCTGAAAGCTCAGAAATTGAAAAATGTTTTTTTGCAGAGTTTCACTTCAATCCAACCATCCACATTGGTTGATTTTCGGGAAGAAATGTCTCAAGTAACCTATCAGGCAACCAGGATAGCAAGAGATCAACCACACCGCGTTAAGCTGTTACGAAAAGCTCTCTTCGACGTAGTGTTGGCTTTTGACCAAAAGGAATACAATAGTGTAGGAGAATTGTTCGCAGATTTAGCTCAGAAAAATGTGATATAGTCAATATATGTAATTATTATGCAGTTTTTCCTTTTTTCCTCACGATCTTGTTTTCTGTAGATTTATTCCTGTGATCAATCACTTTCTTTTTTCAAAATATTCATGCACATAATATGATTACTCTCTTTATAACCGAAAATGCTTATCTATTTAATATTTTATATCTGAAACTTTATTTTAAAAAACTCTTATTTTAGACGTGTTTTGGCAGTAAAAAGACGTATCCTTGGTTTAGTTCTGCTAAACTAACCTAATTAGATTGTATTGGGTTTTTGTCAAACAATAAAGTTTATATGCGCATCTCTGCAATAACGGGGCGCCCAAGGTTGACTTGCAATTTTCTGCTCTCACTGCTCCTGGAAGAACTTCATTCAATTTATCGATCGATAGTGGCTCGGCGTTTCAATCAGTTGCGAATGAAAGATCGACAGACTCGAAACTACAGAAGCTTTGAATTCTTTTTCAACTCCATGCTAAACGATTTTAGAGCCTTTTATCGTTGGCTCATTTTTTTTTTTCTGAAAAAAACTGGATTAATAAAGTTTTGGAATTTTAATTATGAAATTATGAAAGCTAAATGATTCAAATTTTAGAAAATATAAGAAAATAAAAGTAGGAATAAGAAAATTCGAAACAAAAAAAAAGTTCTACACCGCATTTGGTGTTTGCGTATTTTCTATTACAGTAACCAAAATTTTGTTTTTTTTTTAATTTAGTGAATTTTTGTGAAAGGTTGGTGCTCTTTTAACAGGCGGCTTTTCATTTAAGGCTGACAAATGGAAAGAAATTAGCTTTTCATAGTTTTTCGTTTTTCTTGTGCTCTTTTTTATCTCTTCCTCGCGAGACCCTCGCGTATAGAAGGACTACGATGGCGGAATTTCGAACCTTTTTAAATCTTATATCAAGTTTCGCGCCACTTCCAGCCAAGAAGCTGAAAATCTGATTTTTCTGAATTTGAAGAAGCATTGGCCTTTGATATTCTGGAAGTTTTTCAGTGGTTTTCAGAGTTAATTCAATTTCAATGAGCTCCTAAGTTTGCTGTCGTTTCGAAAGCATTTCGAGAAATTTTTCCGAAAAATTCTCGAAAAATGTTTCTCGTTGATTTCTTGAGAATTTTTCGAGAATTTTTTGAAAATTTTCTTTAAAAATTTCCGAAAAATCAACGAGAAACATTTTCCGAGAAATTGTCAAAAAATTCTCGAAAAAAAACATTTTCGATAAAAAAAAATAATAATAAACTAGTTCGAACGACACTTCGAAATAACGCAAAGCGCGTTGTTTATCATATTTCCATTCAAATCATTTTTCGCGGTTTCTCTAGAATTTTTCGAAAAATTCTCGAAAAATCTCGAAAATTCTCGAAAAATTCTCAAGAAATCAACGAGAAAAATTTCTCGTGAATTTTTCGGAAATTTTTCGAAAAACGCATTTTTCGAAACGACACACTGTTCTAGACTACTGATGCATTTGCGTTGATTTGCACTTCAGCCGAGCCTTGTAACAAGAAGTGCACACAACACCAAGCGGCCACATTGCCCGTCACCGCTAGAGAGAGCTCTCCGTTGTCCGCGCGCTGTCTACGCGTCGCCCAGGACAGTTTTGGATTATTCTCGTTCGCATCGCGTTCGTCCTCACCCACCCCGGCCCACTTCGCTGATGCGCATCGCCCTTCTCGCTCTCCCAGCATTCTCTCCGTGTCTCTGACCGGCAGCAGCAGTGTCGTGTCGCTCACTCGTCTCGCCACCTCCTGCGTCTCCTGGTGATTTTGTTTCGTCACTGGGCAGCAAGCCGACGGCTTTTAGAGATCGAGTACGTTTGCTGCATCGACTGGGGGTTAACGCCGTGCGCTTGCTTCTTCGCCACGCCTTCTTACTTTCAGCCGGCTATCTAATCGGGTTATTCACAAAAATCCAAAACTGCTGAAATTAGCTGAATTCACTGGAAATCTTGCGGAAAATAGTCAAAAAATTCGTTGCTGAAAATTAGAGCATCAAGTTTTTCTTATTTTACTATAATTTTCCCGAATTTCACAGTAATTTCATCAAGAATAACTCCGTTTCCTTTCTGTTGTAAAAACGTTTATTTAAACTTCCCACGTAATATGTGCGACGCAAGTGCGCACCTGCACAAAGCGCCGCGTACGCGTCGCGTGTCGAGACATTTTTTTTTCAATTAGGCCGCTGCTTTTCTCGTGTTACCTCATCGAAGTGAGCCCGTAAAAAAAGGGGTTATTCACAAAAATCGAAAACTGCTGAAATTAGCTCAATTCACTGGAAATCTTGCGAAAAATAGTCAAAAAATTCGTTGCCAAAATGCTGAAACTAAAAATTTTGAAAATCCTTTTCAGCATTCCTCTAGCTCTCTAAGTCTCTTACGCTAATTTTCTTTTTTTTCTCTCTGAATTTTTCTCTGAAAATTTTAGCATCAAGTTTTTCTTATTTTACTATAATTTTCCCGAATTTCACAGTAATTTCATCAAGAACAACTCCGTTTCCTTTCGGTTGTAAAAACCTTTATTTAAACTTCCCGCGTAATATGTGCGACGTAAGTGCGCACCTGCACAAAGCGCCGCGTACGCGTCGCGTGTCGAGGCATTTTTTTTCAATTAGGCCGCTGCAGTTCTCGTGTTACCTTATCGAAGTGAGCCCGTAAAATGCTCCAAGATTGGGCTTTCACAGAATAATATTTTTCACATTTTCAACATTTCTACTTCCTTATCCTTTTTGAAATCTGATTATTTAAGAATGCACTCCTTCTCAGTCAAGTCGGACGCTTCAACGTCTCCTTGGTCACAACCGCCATTAGTGCCGCTGGAACGGCTTCCATTGGCGGACCCAAGCCGGCAACTGGAGATCTCAGAGTATCAGCTTATGTTGAAGAATTTGGCAATCGAATCTGAGAGAGTTGACTCGAAAAACGTGATAATTCGAAAAGTTGTGCTCAATGAAATCGAGAAGATACCCAAGATGTGGATGCAGAAAAATACGATGGCTAAGCACGAGATGTACTCTGTAGTGGCCGTGGAAGTGTACAAGAGGACGGGGGCTCTTTTACGTCGTAAGTACGATTTCTGTGTTAGGTGGTAGTACAGAAAATCTAAAAACTTCTAGGCGCTATGGTAGTTGAGGGGGGGGGGCCATATTTTCTAAAATTCTTATATTTTCTAAAATTTAAAAATTGTTTAGCCGAATTTCATAGTTAAAATTCCAAAAATTTATTGATTCAGTTTTTTTTTTCAGAAAAAAAATGAGCCAACGATAAAAGGCTCGAAAATCGGGCGCTTAGGTAGTTGAGGGGGGTCAATGGTTTTTAGTCATTTTTGGAGATTTTTTTTTGATTTTTTTTTCCTGAAAATCTTATTAGACATACTCGAATAACACTAGCAATTTTTAGAACAATTTTATTGGCAGACAACAGAAATGCAAACAAAAAAGAAAATGACTAGGTGACTGGATATTTCTTGGTGTTTTCGGCTCATAACTCGTAAAATTTCGCTTTATCAAGATATTTAAAATGCCACAGCGCCTAAAAGTAATGATTATCCTATAAATTTTCTTTGAGGCCACACTTTGGCTTAGGATTAGGCTTAGGCTTTGGCTTAGGCGTTGGCTTACTTCAAGTCGAGAAGTGCATCAGCTGCGGTTCTATTCATATCTATTATTAACTAAGTTATTATTTACTAATAAGCAAAAAAAAAATCCGAAAAAAATTGCAAAAATTGCTCATCGTTAAAGCGTCACGCGTGAAAAAAAACAACTTACAAATATTTAAACAATAGCAACAAAAATTTTCAGAAAAAAAATCAAGAAAAAAGCTCAGCGATTTTTAGCGAGAACCATCCAACAAATCTTCAAAACAACCAAAGACTGTCTTCGCAATCGATTGAAAGTCGCGATCGTTCGGCGACATTTGACGCCAATGGAGACAGAAGAGCATCTCTGGAAATGGTCATATTACGGTTTTATCCGGTTCTTCCGCTTGAACTGTCAGCAATGGGAAATGAGGCTGAGAAGCATGTCGCTGAGGACAAAAAATGGGGAGCCCCTCGTTCTTGACGTCGAAACTGACGATGACAACGAGAGTGTAATGGAAGTCGACGGCGAAGTAGACGAGCATCCCGATATTATTTGGGACGATGCTGCTATACCGTACGATAAGTTTTGGGAGTGAAATGCCCCAAAATGAGATGTTAATTGCAGATGCTCTTCCTCTACACCCGATAACCAGCAGTGCTATTCAGAGTACCATCCGGAAGAGGCGGAATTCGAGAAATGTGCACGACAGTCCAAGACTCTTCCAGTGAACGCTTTTCAATATCAGAATTATCAAATAGCTCGAAGCGGTGACATTGAAGATTCGAAGAATGAAATAAGAAGAGGCACCGAGCCAGAGAGTGATAGAAAATCCGCGGTGACATCATCGGTAAGCTTGTTTCATGTGACGAAGCTCATCACATCCCGATTTGCAGAGCACCACTCAGATGGCTCCATCCGTCCCTGTCGACTTTCGAGAGGAGATGTCTCAAGTGACGTACCAAGCAACGCGGATTGCAAGAGAGCAACCGGAACGTGTCAAAATTCTGCGGAAGGCCTTGTTTGACACAGTGCTAGAATTCGATCAGAAAGAGTATAACAGCGTTGGAGAGCTTTTCAGAGAGTTGGCTGAAAAGAACTCGAAGTGAACATTACCCCGTTTATCTCTTGTTTGTACATTCAAAAATTCTGTATTTTGTTGAGCCAAGCTGGTAATAATTGCAATGAATATCACCTGTTCTAGTAGCTTTTTCAAAAGCCCTTGGCAAGATCTTAGCGGTTTTAGAAGCTTAATTCTGGCTTCACAATGAGCAGCTAGTGGGACAATCATTTTCAGGTCTGCTATGTCTCTTTAAGGATTTGTCGCTGCCTACTAGTGTGCGAAGTCGAATCTGAAAAGTCAACAAAAATCGACCAAAATCGGTTGCGTTGCAAATGCGCTCTATTGAAAATGATTTTCGAGGGAACTCAAACTGAGTGTTTTTTTTTTCGCAATTGATTGTTTTCAGCGCTTTGTTATCGTTTTCTATACGTTTTTTGAAGAATTTTCGACAATAATTCGAAAAAAAGTGTTTTAGAAAGATATTTTCGTATAAATAATACTTTTTAAAAATTTATTAAATAAACAAAAAAATTATTAAAAATAAAAAAAATTTAATAATGCACGTTAATCCCATTTTTCTCATTGTTTCGCAATTTATTCCAAATTTCGTCCACTTTTCAACACTATTTCACGAATTTTCTCAGACACACGTTGGGGGGGGGGGTCCAATGGTTTTTAGACTTTTTTGGATTATTTTTGTTTCTGAAAATGTTATTAGACATACTCGAGTAACACTAGCAATTTTTACAATAATTTCATTGACAGACAACAGAAATACGCGCAAAAATGACTAAAAAAAAAGAAAAAAACAAGCAAATTAAAAAAAGCAAAAAAAAAGCATCAAGCGGGAACCGAACCAACAAGTCCATGACTCCCAACTCTCCCTCTTCCCGACTGCGCCACCGCTGCTTGGTGATTTCAACATGGAGAATCCATATATGAAATGTGGGGAATGAAGGGAGCGCGAGAGGAGAAAAGGGCGTGGTGCTCAGGATTTTCAGATCGAATCGGGGTTTTCGTGCCACGGGTAAGCTCCACGCGTGGAAAAAAAACTCACAAATATTTTAACAGATTGAAAAAAGAAAAAATTAGAAAAACCTCCAAACTTTCACGTATTTCGTTTTAATATTTTTTCATTTTTAATTTTCCTTTGGTTCCATCATAAAATGCTGAAAATTCTTCTTAAATTAAGTGAGTTTCGCGTCTCAACCATGGAATTCTCTCTGTGAATTCTCGAAATTTCAGCTATTCTCCTGTCATTTGTAAGTCTAGCCGTACCTCAATACACCAGGGATTACTTCGTCGTCACCGCTCGCTTGTCTTGTAAAATTCAAGAAAAGCACAATTTTCGCTATCGGATTCAGTATTTTGAGACTGATATGTAAGATTTCAGCGGAATTTCCAGATTCCATTTGCTGAAAATTGCTGAAAAACGGCGCTATCTTAGTTGGGGGGGGTCCATTATTTTTTAGTCATTTTTAGAAGTTTTTCTAATTCTTTTTTTGTACAATTGTTCGTTGTTACTGTTCAAATATTTGTGATTTTTTTCACGCGTGGCGCTTACCCGTGGCACGAAAACCACGATTCGATCTGAAAATCCTGAGCACCACGCCCTTTTCTCGCATCCTTGATTCCCCTTCTTTCCTATATGCATTCTCCATATCGAATTAACCAAACAGCGGTGGCCTAGGCGGGAAGAAGGTGGACTGGGAGTCGGGGGGTTTTTGGTTCAATTCCGCTTCACTGTAAGTTTTTTTTGCTTTTCTGATTTTGCTTTTTTTAAAAGTTTAATTGGATCAAATAAAGATAAGTAACATTTGAATAAGCGTGGTGCTTTTGTGCTTTTCAGAAACAAAAATAATCCACAAATGAATAGAAACCAATGGACCCCCCCCCAACTAAGATAGCGCCCTGAAAATCTTTTTTCATTTCGTCAGATTCACCTCCGACGACAAGGTGACGAAGTTCGATAACGTCGGCAATGGAACGGATGGAGAAGTCATGGACAACAACTTTGGGATTATGTTCGGCGACGGGTTTCTTAACGTCAGTCATTATGGATTCTTCTAGAGTACGCACACCTATGAATTTCAGAATTTGTACGAACTTTACGCTGTAATTCTGCATGGCTGCACGATACTCCCAAAGAAAATGAGAAGGCTTCGAGTGGAGATGGAGTCGTGCTCAACTTTGAAAAGGTTAGACCTCTAGGCGGCTCTCGGCAAGAGAGGGGCGGAATTCCGGATTCCGCATTCCGGATTCCGCGATACGGCGCTTTTATCAGAGAAGGGCGGAATTCCGGATTCCGCCGTTTTTTCATTCCGTCTTCCGGATTCCAGATTCCGTGAAAATTTTTTTTTCGTTTTCCGCATTCCAGATTCCGCGCTATAGCGCTTTTATCAGAGAAGGGCGGAGTTCCGGATTCCGCCGTTTTTTTCATTCCGTCTTCCGGATTCCAGATTCCGTGAAAAATTTTTTTTCCGTTTTCCGGATTTCTCGATATGGCGCTTTTATTAGAGAAGGGCGGAATTCCGGATTCCGCCGTTTTTTTCATTCCGTCTTCCGGATTCCAGATTCCGTGAAAAAATTTTTTTTGTTTTCCGCGTTCCGGATTCCGCGATATGGCGCTTTTATCAGAGAAGGGCGGAATTCCGGATTTCGCCGTTTTTTCATTCCGTCTTCCGGATTCCAGATTCCGTGAAAACAGTTTTTTGCCGTTTTTCGCATACCGGATTCCGAGTTCCCAAAATCCAATTCCGCCCTACTCTGCTCTCGGCATTCTATTAAAATTGAGCGTTTTTTTTTCCAGAAACTGCCGTCAGAACATCCGTCTGGATATCACGGAGCAGGGAGAAGAAGTTCCAGAAATAGTCATTCCAGATGTGACATTCTCGTCTTGAAACAATAAATTTGTTGCGATTCTCTAGACCTTGCTGCCTGGCTTAGGCTTAGGCTTAGGCTTAGGCTTAGGCTTAGGCTTAGGCTTAGAAAATTCTCTATCTCCCAGTTTTCGAATTCTTTGGAGAGAGTTTGTCCGCTGGATTCTGGAGCATTTCTTCTGGAAATCAAGATAAATTACTAGAAAACTGCAATTCAATGCGTGCGGCATAAATAATAGGATTAGATTTTTGGCTTTCAGACTGAGAATATTTCTGAAAATGCTTCAGAAGCTTCTGAAATTACCAAGATTAACCCCAATAATTTCAATTATATTTCTCGAAATAATCTTGATTTCTCCCATTTTTAAAGTGTGCGGCATAAATAATAGGATGAGATTTTGCGCCAGACCTGCCGCCCGTACGCCCGTTTTTTCTTGAACCTTATGATTCAAGAAGGATTCTAGAGCAATCTGAAATTGGTGGCCACTAGAGGGTACCTAGCTAGAGACGCCGTGATGCTAGGCATCTATAATTTTCTGAAATTCTGAAAAGTAGGGTGCGGCATAAATAATAGGATGGGTTCCAGACGTCATAACTTTTGCAAAAAATGTGGAAATTGTATGAAATTTGGAGAGAAGTTTACTAAAACTATATAAAATCAAAGAAAGTTAACGATTTTCGAATCTTCCAACTTTCGCCTTCACCACAGCTCTCAACCTCTTCGGGTAGGGGGCAGCTATGTAGTTGACGTGAACATCGTTCCAGGCACTTCAGAAGCGCAGTCTCCAAATTTACATTTTCAGTCAAATTTCAGTTATTATCGCTGATGCAGAGCAGGGTGCTCTAAAGAAATGGCAACACGAGTTTCGCGCAAGCATATGAGCGAGAATTTTTTACAGGGTGGCTGATAAATAGTGTTACAACGTCATAATTGTCTTCAAACAAGTTCAATTTTCACCAGAATTGGACAAAAACTGATTGAAATAATAGAAAAACAAGTTTTAACAAAAGCCAAGTTTGATTAATCGATCTGAAATTGAGAGTTGGAGATCAAAACTGAAGCAGCACAGTCTGCGAAAATCCCAGAGGGTGGCTGATAAATAGTGTTACATGTTGTTTGAAACGTTATAAATGTCTTCAAACAAGTTTAATTTTCACCAGAATTGAACAAAAGACTGTTTTAATGATACAGAAACAAGTTTTAACAGTTTTAGTTTTTCAAATCGTCCTTCTTTGGCCTTCACCACCGCTCTCCACCCCTTCGGGTAAGCGGGTCCATGCAAATAGTTCATCCCAGGCGCTCAGGTTCAGTTGCGACCAGAAAATTGAAAAACATGGTAATAAATATGTAATAATCAATAAAAAATAAAATTGATACGGTAGCGACTTGTGTTCAGGCGCCAGAATCCACGCAAAGTTGCGTAACACTATTTATCAGTCATTTTTATTATTTTCAAGGTGGCTGATGAGCCCAAGGAGCATCGTGTACAGTGTAAAATTCCAGACATTTTAAGATATACAACGGCATCTTTATACTTCTAGAACAATTCTTGGCTAGAAGAAGCCGAGCTCATAAAAAAAGAGACAGAGATCGACATTGGGGAGAACCGGGAGACACTAAAAGAACCCGCGCTCGACGTCACATATATTCGGCAATGGCTCCTCTACGGCTTTGGTATCCGATTGTTCTTATTTGGGAACGTTGAGCTCATTCTGATGTCCGCAATCGTTGTCAATCGTTTGGCTTCCTTCGAGTGCCGAATCCCATAGGCGAAGTAGATCAGGAGACCTGAAAATCGGAATCCGTTGAGGGGTCTTTGCTGAAAAGAAGGCGTGGAACTCACCAATGCCCATCCAGACTATTAATCGGATCCATGTGGCGATTGTCAAGTAGGACATCATGAAGACGTTGACGAGAAGAGAGAGGCATGGGAGGAATGGAACGAAGGGCACCTGAATTCATGATACTCTTTTATTAGGAGAAGCTTTTAAGTATCACCCCCCCACGACTTCAGAATCACCCACCCCCCACCATTTCAGAATCACCCCCACGATTCTAGAATCATCCCCCACGATTTCAGAATCACCCCCCCCCCCCACGATTCTAGAATCACTCCCCACGATTTCAGAATCACCCCCCACAATTTCAGAATCACCCCCACGATTCTAGAATCACCCCCACGATTCTAGAATCACTCCCCACAATTCTAGAATCACCCCCCACGATTATAGAATCACTCCCCACGATTCTAGAATCACTCCCCACGATTCTAGAATCACTCCCCACGATTTCAGAATCACCCCCCACGATTCCAGAATCACCCCCCACGATTCCAGAATCACCCCCACGATTCCAGAATCACCCCCACGATTCTAGAATCACCCCCACGATTCTAGAATCACTCCCCATGATTTCAGAATCACCCCCCCCCCACGATTCCAGAATCACCCCCCACGGTTCCAGAGTCACCCCCCACAATTTCAGAATCACCCTCCACAATTTCAGAATCACCCCCCACGATTCCAGAATCACCCCCCCCCACGATTTCAGAATCATCCCCCACGATTTCAGAATCACCCCCCACGATTTCAGATTCACCCCCCCCCCCACTATTCCAGAACTTACTTTAAAGCTGATTTTCAGCGAGTTTTGCTGATGGCCAAGTATGAAAGCCATGATAATAAGAATGACTATTACATTGAATCCAATCGATATTTGACCAAACCAATAATCATAGAAACCTGTTCTAAAAGTGAGCGATAACCAGAAGAATGACGCAATGAGAGCAGCGACCGCTATTGAAATCGATGCTCCGGATGGAAGGGACTCCCAAAAGTTTCTGGCTGGAATCCATGAGCACAACACTCCGCCGTTGTCCATTCGCTTCTCATCGCCACCAATTGGCGCTGATTGATAGCGGAGCACTAGGACCGAGGCGGAAACGAAGGAGTAGGCGAAGAGGGTGCCGATGGACAGAAATTCGACCTGTAAATGAGGCGATGGAGCATCCCTTGATGCTTTTGCTCTTTTGCTTTCATTATTTCAATTTTTCAATTATATTTCTCGAAATAATCTTGATTTCCCTCATTTTTAAGGGGTGCGGCATAAATAATAGGATGAGATTTTGCGCCAGACCTGCCGCCCGTACGCCCGTTTTTTCTTGAATCTTATGATTCAAGAAGGATTCTAGAGCAATCTGAAGTCGTTGGCCACTAGGAAGTACCTAGCTAGAAACGCCGTGATGCTAGGCGTCTGTATTTTTCTGAAATTCTGAAAAGTAGGGTGCGGCATAAATAATAGGATGGGCTTCAGACGTCATAACTTTTGCAAAAAAAGTGGAAATGAAATAAAATTTGGAGAGAAGTTTACTCAAACTATATAAAATCTAAGAAAATTAACAATTTCTTCGAAATTTTCTCCTTTCGCCTTCACCACAGCTCTCAAGCTCTTCGGGTTGAAGTCAAGAACGACGCGCAGGTAGTTGACGTCAGAATTTCAGAAGCGCGCTCTTGAAGGTACCCAAACTGAAGTGGCTTCTGGTGAACACCATCTAGGTCAATTATGCACTTTCAGTTTCTTTGAAATTTCAGAATTGGAGAATTCCAGCCTAGAATCGGGAGATCGGGAGTCTGCACGGTGAAGCAGTCACCAATGACAGGAATTCTGGAAAAATCATAGAAAAACGTAAAAATCATAAAGAAAAAGGTGTAATAAAGTTAAATAAAAATTATTGTGTGCGCGGGGCGCTGCGTACCAGCGCAAAACCTGACGCGAAATCTCATCCTATTATTTATGCCGCACTTTTGTATTTTTGTGAACTACAGAGTGCGGCATAAATAATAGGATGGGTTTCAGACGCCATAAATTTTGCAAAAAAGTGGGAATTATATAAAACAAATAAACAAAAAAGGTGTAATAAAAGTAAGTAAAAATCCCTGTGTGCGCAGGGCGCTGCGTACCAGCGCAAAATCTCATCCTATTATTTATGCCGCACTTTGTTATAGCGTGAATATTGTAATTTAAGCCTAGTTTAATAACTTTTTGTTGATTTATTTGCACTTACCAATGATTCAATATCGAAAATCAGCGCGATGATCGCATTGATCAGTGTAAAAACCACAATGGCATTCAATGGCACTTTTGTATACGAATTGACATGAGCCAGCCATCCGAATATCAGACCATCATCTGCCATAGCGTACACACTTCGTGGCAGCGCAAAAATTCCAGTGAGCAGGTTGTTGCTCAACCCAAACAATGCTCCGATGGAGATGACGTACTTCACAGTGGAGCTGCCATGCGAATCGAACGCCTCTGCAAACGGAGCAGTTGTGTGCACCTGCAATGATTAGATTACGGTGGAGCACGAGCTATGATTTTAATTTTACAGAATCGCCCCCCCCCATGACCGGAATCACCCCCCCCCATTATGTTTTCGATTACTTTTGGATGTGGGGGGTGATTGTGTGTGGGGGACTATTCTGTGAGGTATAAATATCCGAATCGCCCCCCACGATTCCAGAATCACCCCCCACGATTCCAGAATGGCCCCCCACGATTTCAGAATCACCCCCCACGACTTCAGAATCACCCCCCACGATTTCAGAATCACCCCCCACGATTTCAGAATCACCCCCCACGATTCCAGATTCGCCCCCACGATTTCAGAATCACCCCCCACGATTCCAGAATCACCCCCCACGATTCCAGAATCACCCCCCACGATTTCAGAATCACCCCCACGATTTCAGAATCACCCCCCACGATTCCAGATTCGCCCCCACGATTTCAGAATCACCCCCCACGATTCCAGAATCACCCCCCACGATTCCAGAATCACCCCTCACGATTCCAGAATCACCCCCCACGATTCCAGAATCACCCCCCACGATTTCAGAATCACCCTCCACGATTTCAGAATCACCCCCCACGATTTCAGAATCACCCCCCACGATTTCAGAATCACCCCCACGATTCCAGAATCACCCCCCACGATTCCAGAATCACCCCCCACGATTCCAGAATCACCCCTCACGATTCCAGAATCACCCCCCCCCCACGATTCCAGAATAGCCCTACACGATTCCAGAATCACCCCCCCCCCACGGTTCCAGAATCACCCCCCACGATTCCAGAATTGCCCCCCCCCCACGATTCCAGAATCACCCCCCACGGTTCCAAAATCACCCCCCACGATTCCAGAATCACCCCCCACGATTCCAGAATCGCCCTACACGATTCCAGAATCACCCCCCCCCACGGTTCCAGAATCACCCCCCCCCCCACGATTCCAGAATCACCCCCCCCCACGGTTCCAGAATCACCCCCCCCCCACGATTCCAGAATAGCCCTACACGATTCCAGAATCACCCCCCTCCCCACGGTTCCAGAATCACCCCCCACGATTCCAGAATTGCCCCCCCCCCACGATTCCAGAATCACCCCCACGGTTCCAAAATCACCCCCCACGATTCCAGAATCACCCCCCACGATTCCAGAATCGCCCTACACGATTCCAGAATCACCCCCCACGATTCCAGAATCGCCCTACACGATTCCAGAATCACCCCCCCCCCACGGTTCCAGAATCACCCCCCCCCCCACGATTCCAGAATCACCCCCCCACGATTCCAGAATCACCCCCCACGATTCCAGAATCGCCCTACACGATTCCAGAATCACCCCCCCCCCCCACGGTTCCAGAATCACCCCCCCCACGATTCCAGAATAGCCCCCAACGATTCCAGAATCACCCCCACGATTCCAGATTCGCTCCCCACGATTCCAGAATCACCCCCCACGATTCCAGAATCACCCCCCCACGATTCCAGAATCATCCCCCACGATTCCAGATTCGCTCCCCACGATTGCAGAATCACCCCCCACGATTCCAGAATCACCCCCCACGATTTCAGAATCACCCCCCACGATTCCAGAATCACCCCCACGATTTCAGAATCACCCCCCACGGTTCCAGAATCATCCCCCACGGTTCCAGAATCACCCCCCACGGTTCCAGAATCACCCCCCCCCCATGATTCCAGTGGGGGGTAATACCGAGATTTGTGGGGGGGGGGGTAAATACGGTTATAATACCAAGAGCTCACCTGATCATACGGTACCATCAGCGTCAAAGTAGAAGACACCAAAATGTACAATGTCATAATGGTTCCGATGCTGAAGAAGGTGGCAATAGGGATGGTTCTGTGTGGCGCTGAAACAAGGATTCTGAAGACGCCGACTCTCGAAACTCACTCACACTTGACCTCTTCTCCGGCGGTGGCCAACACCTCGAACCCGATGTAGGAGAAGAAGCAGGTGGCGGCTCCAGTGAGAGTTCCAGTCACGCCGAACGGAAGGAAGTTGGACCGCCCATCAGAAGACGTGCCAGTCCAATTGTTGAGGTCGGCGTAACGCATTCCGCAGATTATCACAATTAGGACAACCTGTATTCCAAAGAAATATTCATTTGAGCAGAATTCCTGAAGACGTACCACGATGTTCAACACCACGAAGCTGGTATTGACGTTGGCGGAAACGCGGGAGCCGATGGCTATCACACATGCACAAAGGCAGATGAGCACGAAAGCCAGGACATCTGGATACGCGGAAATGAAACCGCCGGGCTGAACAAGCTCTCCGACAACTTCCAACGTTGTGTTCTTCACATAATTGCCGAGGAGATTGTCGAAATACGCAGACCAGGATCTGGCGACGGC
Source organism: Caenorhabditis inopinata (assembly GCA_003052745.1). Lineage (NCBI taxonomy): Eukaryota > Metazoa > Nematoda > Chromadorea > Rhabditida > Rhabditidae > Caenorhabditis > Caenorhabditis inopinata. The sequence goes on along the minus strand of AP018152.1, from coordinate 2,597,029 downwards.
TGAAAAAATGAAAAAAAAATGAAAAACGCGTTGTCTGGAATTGTCTGAAAATGCTTTTTGACTTCTGAAAGGGGGTTTCAGCTTTTTTGAGCAAAATCAGATATCCTACCGGCGTTTCCAATCATATACTCTAATGGAATGGTCCATCCAACAATGAACGCTGAAAACTCGCCGAAGCCGATGTAGGTGTAGGTGTAAGCACTTCCAGCACGAGGAAATCTGAAAACGTCGAGTGTTAGGGGGGGGGGGAGATTAGGGGGGGGGAGTTTCCGCCGAAAATTCGATGTTGTCTTATTGTTTCAGAAAAGAAGGAATTCTGGAGCCTGGAGCCTGGAGCCAACACTCTTAATACAATGTAAAAGTGCATTATTAAAAGCTGTTTATTTCAAAAAAATACTCTTTTCCGGGTGAACCTATCTTTTTTTGGAATTTTTTTCAGACATTTTCTATTCAAACTTTTTTTTTCTGAATTTTTTCCTGAAGTTAACTGATTTATATCAAAATTTATTCAAAATGCGACTATTTCTCAATGCCAAAACCATTTTTAAACTCAACTTTAAACGAGAATATTCAAAAAATGTGGGTGAACCTATGTTTATTTGGAGGGTGGGTATACTGTAATAATGGCTGGAAATGGCTCATTTTCTGTGCTGGTTTTTCTGTATGTAAAAAACAATTATAAACGTTGTCTGCAGCAGTTTATTTCAAAAAAAATTTAAAAAATAATTGAAAAAATCTGAAAAATTAAGAAAAATGGGAGTGAACCTATTTTTTTTTGGAAGGTTCATTCACATTTTTTGAATAATCTCGTTTTTGGTTGAGTTTAAAAATGGTTTTGGCATTAAGAAAAGTCGCATTTTGAGTAAATTTTGATATAAAAAAGTTATCTTTAAGAAAAAATTCAGAAAAAAATGAAAAGTTTATTTAAAAAACTCGTTGAAAATATTCCAAAAAAAGATAGGTTCACTCCAATTTTTTTTAATTTTTCAGATTTTAAAATTCTTTTTTAAGTATTTTTTTGAAATAAACTGCTACAAACAACGTTTTTTACTGTTTTATACATACAGAAAAACCAGCACAAAATATGAGCCATTTCCAGCCATTATTACAGTGTACCCCCTTCCAAATAAACATAGGTTCACTCATATTTTTTGAATAATTTCGTTTTTGGTTGAGTTTAAAAAAGGTTTTGGCATTGAAAAATAGTAGAATTTTGAGTAATTTTTGATATAAATAAGTTAACTTTAGAAAAAAATTCAGAAAAAAAAATTTTTGGGAAAAAATTCCAAAAAAAGATAGGTTCACCCGGAAAAGAGTAAGAAGGTGGTCAGAAATGTTTTTTTTGGCATTTTCAGCAAAAAACAGTAATCCAAATGAAAAATTCCATTAAAAACTGCAAAAAAAAGAGAGAGATAGCTGTCTGAAAGTTTCAAAAAAAAAAACTTCCAAAAAAAGATAGGTTCACCCGGAAAAGATTTTTCTCACCTCGCGCCAAACTCGGCATAGCTAAACGCCGAGAGCAGCGCCGCGATTCCGGCCAGCACAAACGAAAAGACGATGGACGGGCCCGCTTGATTCCTGACGACGGTGCCCGTCAGCACGTAGATCCCGGCGCCCATCATCTGGCCCAACGCCAGAAACGTGATGTCGAGAAGACCGAGGCAGCGACGGAGGTTCGTGTTCAGATGCGAATCGCCGTCGAACCGTTTCTTTCGAGTTATCGCCTTCCAGAATCTGTTCGCCATTGTTGTGTGGAATTCTGGAATTCTGGAAACTTTTTAATTCTTGGAAATCAGAGACGACGCTGAAACGAAGAACGAAAGGTTGTCTGGAATTGCGGCTGGAATTTCGGAAATTTTTCTGAAATACTTCGCACCGCGCATTTCATAGAAAATACTAGTTCCTTTCGCTTTCAAAGAAATGAAAAATCAAAAAAAAATTGAAGAAATGACTAGAATTCTGAAATCAATGAAGCGGAAAACGCTGGAGGGATTCAGATTCAGTGGAGGACGTTGAGAGCTCTGTCAAGCTGAGAGTCTGAAAGTCGCGGAGCTTCGCTGAAATTCTAACGCTCTCCCTCCCGTTTTACTGGAAATGAAGAGGCGGAAATCAACGCGGAACATCATACGAGGCTATCGGAATTCCGCTGTTGTAGGGTTAGGCTTAGGCTTAGGCTTAGCGATTTTCCTTCTACGCCGATTCTCCAATTCCAGCAGAAACTTGAAAGACGTTTTCTGTAACAAAATTTCAGATTTATGACAGGAAAAGCACACAAAACTGGCTTAGGCTCAGGCTTAGCGGTTTTCCTTATTCGCTGTATCTTGAATTCCAGCAGAAACTTGGAAGACGTTTGCTATAACAAAATTTCAGATTTATGACAGGAAAAGTACACAAAACTGGGAGGGGGGGGGGAACAATAGGCTTAGGCTTAGGCTTAGGCTTAGGCTTAGGCTTAGCGGTTTTCCTTCTACGCCGATTCTCCAATTCCAGCAGAAACTTGTAAGACGTTTTATGTAACACAATTTCAGATCTAAGACAGGAAAAGTACACAAAACTGGGAGGGGGGGGGAACAAGAGGCTTAGGCTTAGGCTTATGCTTAGGCTTAGCGATTTTCCTTCTACGCCGATTCTCCAATTCCAGCAGAAACTTGGAAGACGTTTGCTATAACAAAATTTCAGATTTATGACAGGAAAAGTACACAAAACTGGGAGGGGGGGGGAACAATAGGCTTAGGCTTAGGCTTAGGCTTAGGCTTAGGCTTAGCGGTTTTCCTTCTACGCCGATTCTCCAATTCCAGCAGAAACTTGTAAGACGTTTTATGTAACACAATTTCAGATCTAAGACAGGAAAAGTACACAAAACTGGGAGGGGGGGGGAACAAGAGGCTTAGGCTTAGGCTTATGCTTAGGCTTAGCGATTTTCCTTCTACGCCGATTCTCCAATTCCAGCAGAAACTTGGAAGACGTTTGCTATAACAAAATTTCAGATTTATGACAGGAAAAGCACACAAAACTGGCTTAGGCTTAGGCTTAGGCTTAGCGATTTTCCTTCTACGCCGATTCTCCAATTCCAGCAGAAACTTGGAAGACGTTTGCTATAACAAAATTTCAGATTTATGACAGGAAAAGCACACAAAACTGGCTTAGGCTTAGGCTTAGGCTTAGCGATTTTCCTTCTACGCCGATTCTCCAATTCCAGCAGAAACTTGGAAGACGTTTTATGGCTATAACAAAATTTCAGATTTATGACAGGAAAAGCACACAAAACTGGCTTAGGCTTAGGCTTAGGCTTAGCGATTTTCCTTCTACGCCGATTCTCCAATTCCAGCAGAAACTTGGAAGACGTTTTATGTAACACAATATCAGATCTAAGACAGGAAAAGTACACAAAACTGGGAGGGGGGGGGGGAACAAGAGGCTTAGGCTTAGGCTTAGGCTTAGGCTTAGCGATTTTCCTTCTACGCCGATTCTCCAATTCCAGCAGAAACTTGTAAGACGTTTTATGTAACACAATTTCAGATCTAAGACAGGAAAAGTACACAAAACTGGGAGGGGGGGGGGGGGGAACAAGAGGCTTAGGCTTAGGCTTAGGCTTAGGCTTAGCGATTTTCCTTCTACGCCGATTCTCCAATTCCAGCAGAAACTTGTAAGACGTTTTATGTAACACAATTTCAGATCTAAGACAGGAAAAGTACACAAAACTGGGAGGGGGGGGGGAACAAGAGGCTTAGGCTTAGGCTTAGGCTTAGGCTTAGGCTTAGCGGTTTTCCTTCTTCGCTGAATCTTGAATTCCAGCAGAAACTTGGAAGACGTTTTCTGTAACAAAATTTCAGATTTATGACAGGAAAATCACACTAAAGTGGCTTAGGCTTAGGCTTAGGCTTCGGCTTAGCAATTTTCCTTCTTCGCTGAATCTTGAATTCCAGCAGAAACTTGGAAGACGCTTAGCTTACTATAACCAAATTTCAGAAAACTGGAAGGGGAGGGGGAACAAGAGACCTAGGCTTAGGCTTAGGCTTAGGCTTAGGCTTAGGCTTAGCGATTTTCCTTCTTCGCTGAATCTTGAATTCCAGCAGAAACTTGGAAGACGCTTAGCTTACTATAACCAAATTTCAGAAAACTGGAAGGGGAGGGGGAACAAGAGACCTAGGCTTAGGCTTAGGCTTAGGCTTAGGCTTAGGCTTAGCGATTTTCCTTCTTCGCTGAATCTTGAATTCCAGCAGAAACTTGGAAGACGCTTAGCTTACTATAACCAAATTTCAGAAAACTGGAAGGGGAGGGGGAACAAGAGACCTAGGCTTAGGCTTAGGCTTAGGCTTAGGCTTAGGCTTAGCGATTTTCCTTCTTCGCTGAATCTTGAATTCCAGCAGAAACTTGGAAGACGCTTAGCTTACTATAACCAAATTTCAGAAAACTGGAAGGGGAGGGGGAACAAGAGACCTAGGCTTAGGCTTAGGCTTAGGCTTAGGCTTAGGCTTAGCGATTTTCCTTCTTCGCTGAATCTTGAATTCCAGCAGAAACTTGGAAGACGCTTAGCTTACTATAACCAAATTTCAGAAAACTGGAAGGGGAGGGGGAACAAGAGACCTAGGCTTAGGCTTAGGCTTAGGCTTAGGCTTAGGCTTAGCGATTTTCCTTCTTCGCTGAATCTTGAATTCCAGCAGAAACTTGGAAGACGCTTAGCTTACTATAACCAAATTTCAGAAAACTGGAAGGGGAGGGGGAACAAGAGACCTAGGCTTAGGCTTAGGCTTAGGCTTAGGCTTAGGCTTAGCGATTTTCCTTCTTCGCTGAATCTTGAATTCCAGCAGAAACTTGGAAGACGTTTTCTGTAACAAAATTTCAGGTCTATAACAGGAAAAACACACTAAACTGGCTTAGGCTTAGGCTTAGGCTTAGGCTTAGCGATTTTCTTTCTACGCCGATTCTCCAATTCCAGCAGAAACTTGGAAGACGTTTTATGTAACACAATTTCAGATCTAAGACAGGAAAAGTACACAAAACTGGCTTAGGCTTAGGCTTAGGCTTAGGCTTAGGCTTATCGATTTTCCTTCTTCGCTGAATCTTGAATTCCAGCAGAAACTTGGAAGACGTTTTCTGTAACAAAATTTCAGATTTATGACAGGAAAATCACACTAAAGTGGCTTAGGCTTAGGCTTAGGCTTCGGCTTAGCAATTTTCCTTCTTCGCTGAATCTTGAATTCCAGCAGAAACTTGGAAGACGCTTAGCTTACTATAACCAAATTTCAGAAAACTGGAAGGGGAGGGGGAACAAGAGACCTAGGCTTAGGCTTAGGCTTAGGCTTAGGCTTAGGCTTAGCGATTTTCCTTCTTCGCTGAATCTTGAATTCCAGCAGAAACTTGGAAGACGTTTCCTGTAACAAAATTTCAGGCCTATGACAGGAAAAGTACACAAAACTGGGAGGAGGGGGGGGGAACAAGAGGCTTAGGCTTAGGCTTAGGCTTAGCGATTTTCCTCCAACGCTGAATCTTGAGTTCCAGCAGAAACAAAATTTCAGAAAACTGGAAAAGGGGGGGGGGGAACAAAAGGCAGCATTGGAATGTATATGAAGTGTCAATGAGGAAACACTTTCTTGTTTCCGCACGCCCAGTTTGATTCCCTTTTTTTCTGCTGCTGATTCGTCGATTTGTCCTTTCTGTGGTCTGATTCGGATGACATCTCCGATAAAATGATTTCAAATATATTCGGAGACACTGATATCGTGACGAATAGGAAGTAATAAGCGGAAGGAACAACGGCTATTCTAATTTTCAAAAAATCCCGACTGTAATGTCCCTGAATGCGTAGAAAGCTGAAAACGCACATTTTCAGCGGTCGTTTCTCTCTATTTAAACTGAAAATGTTCAGTTGAATTCCGCAATTCGGCAATTCGCATTTTCAGAATGCGAAATACGCGAATACCAATGGGTTTCAGCATATTTCAAATAGAATACTTGGCGAGATGATTCATGGGTTCGGAGAGGGGTGTGGAATGAAGCGAACGACTTAGTCATCAGCCCCCCCCCCCAAGTGAATGATTGGAAAAATAGTCGCATTCTGAATGAATTTTAATATAAATAAGTCAACTTTAGGAAAAAATTCAGAAAAAAAAAGTTTGAATAAAAAATATTTGAAAAAAATTCCAAAAAAAGATAGGTTCACTGCAATTTTTCTTAATTTTTCAGATTTTTTAATTATTTTTTGAATATTTTTTTGAAATAAACTGCTGCAGACAACGTTTTTGACTGTTTTATACATACAGAAAAACCAGCACAGAAAATGAGCCATTTCCAGCCATTATTACAGTATACCCCTCTCCAAATAAACATAGGTTCAATCATATTTTTTAAATATTCTTGTTTTTGGTTGAGTTTAAAAAAGGTTTTCTTATTGAAAAATAATTGCATTTTGAGTGTATTTTGATATAAATAAGTTCACTTTGGAAAAAATTTCAGAAAAAAAAATTTTTGGGAAAAAATTCCAAAAAAAGATAGGTTCACCCGGAAAAAAGGAGCAAAAGACCTTTCATGAGCCCTTTCGCTTGGAATACGAGAAAAAAAGCTCCTCCTTTCCAGAAGAGTTTTATCAGCTTTAATTCTAACCATTTCCAGCCATTATTACAGTATTACTAAGCTTTACACTCCTCCAAATAAACATAGGTTCACCAACAAATTTTTTGAATAATCTTGTTTTAAGTTGAGTTAAAAAAAGGTTTTGGCATTGAAAAATAGTCGCATTATGAGTAAATTTTAATATAAATAAGTTAACTTCAAAAAAAAATTCAGAAAAAAAAAGTTTGAATCAAAAATATTTGAAAAAATTCCAAAAAAAGATAGGTTCACTCAGAAAAATGGAGGAAATTGGTCAGAAATGTCTTTTTTTGGCATTTTCAGCAGTTTTCAGAAATATCAGCAATCAAAAAAACTCTAATTCGGGATATCCAGGAAAAAACTCAGAAAAAAAAATGTCTGAAAAAAATTCCAAAAAAAAATATGTTCACCCCAAAAAAAGGAACAAAAAACCGCATTCGATGGTTTGCGGACGATATTTCGGTTATCAACGTCTGAAAACTGGAGCCTGAAGCTGACACTCTTAATATGTATAAAAAAGTGCATTATTAAAAGCTATTTATTTCAAAGAAATAATTAAAAAATCTGAAAAATTAAGAAAAATTGGAGTGAACCTATCTTTTTTTGGAAGGTTCACCAACACATTTTTTGAATAATCTTGTTTTTGGTTGAGTTTAAAAGTAGTTTTGGCATTGAAAAAAAAGTCGCATTTTAAGTAAATTTTGATATAAATAAGTTAACTTCAAAAAAAATTCAGAAAAAAAAAGTTTGAATCAAAAATATTTGAAAAAATTCCGAAAAAAGATAGGTTCACTCGGAAAAATGGAGGAAATTGGTCAGAAATGTCCTTTTTTTTGGCATTTTCAGCAGTTTTCAGAAATTTCAGCAATCAAAAAAACACTAATTCAGGATATCCAGGAAAAAATGTCAGAAAAAAGAATGTTTGAAAAAAATTCCAAAAAAATATAGGTTCACTCGGAAAAGAGGAAGAAAGTGGTAAGAAAGGTCTTTTTTTTGGTATTTTCAACAATTTTCAGATCAAGGCACTCAGGAAAAACAGTAATCCAAAAGAAAAAATTCATTAAAAATCAGAAGAAAAAAGAGAGAGAGAGAAAAACAGAGATAGAGAGAAATGGAGAGAGAGAGAGAGATAGCTGTCTGAAGGAAGACCATGGCATCATCACAAAGAGGACACCATCGTCTTCTAACCATCTTCTCCCCCCCCCCACCGCTTCCCCCCCCCTTCAACCCAACCAACGAATTCATTCTCTCCATCTCTAATTCTCCATGGGGTACTTGAATCTCTCACCAATTTTTGGCGGTCTGTACGATCCGCCACCAGCCATGATGCGGTTCGGTTCGACGGCACTTCGCGGAAATACACGGCTTTCGTCACCCCCCCCCCTCTCTTTTCCGCGCGGAAAACATTGTGATTTATAATTGTTTGGAGACGGAGATGTATCATTTAGAAATGGGGAACCGGCGTTATTCAATGTCAGTTGTCTTATTATTTCAGATAAATAGAAATTCTGGAGCCTGGAACCTAGAGCTTAGAGCATGGAGCCAACACTCTTAATATGTAAAAGTGCATTATTAAAAGCTGTTTATTTCTAAAAAAAATTTAAAAAAAATTAAAAAATCTGAAAAAATAAGAAAATTTGGAGTGAACCTATCTTTTTTTGGAAGGTGTATCAACACATTTTTTGAATAATTTTGTTTTAAGTTGAGTTTAAAAATGGTTTTGGCATTGAAAAAAAGTCGCACTTTGAGTAAATTTCAATATAAATAAGTTAACTTTAGAAAAAATTCAGAAAAAAAAAGTTTGAATAAAAAATACTTGAAACAATTCCAAAAAAAGATAGGTTCACTCTAATTTTTCTTAATTTTTCAGATTTTTTAATTATTTCTTAAATATTTTTCTGAAATGAACTGCTGCAGACAACGTTTTTGATTGTTTTATACATACAGAAAAACCAGCACAGAAAATGAGCCATTTCCAGCCATTATTACAGTATACCCCCCTCCAAATAAACATAGGCTCACCCAAATTTTTTGAATAATCTCGTTTTAAGTTGAGTTAAAAAAAAGTTTTGGCATTGAAAATAAGTCGCATTTTGTGTAAATTTTGATATAAATAAGTTAACTTCCGAGAAAAAATCAGAAAAAAAAAGTTTGAATCAAAAATATTTGAAAAAATTCCGAAAAAAGATAGGTTCACTCAGAAAAATGGAGGAAATTGGTCAGAAATGTCTTTTTTTGGCATTTTCAGCAGTTTTCAGAAATATCAGCAATCAGAAAAACACTAATTCAGGATATCCAGGAAAAAACTCAGAAAAAAAATTTTTGGGAAAAAATTCCAAAAAAAGATAGGTTCACCCAAAAAAGAGGAAGAACGTGGTCAGAATGGTTTTTTTTTGGCATTTTCAGCAGTTTTCAGATCAAGGCACTCAGAGAAAACAGTACTCAAACTGAAAAAAAATCCATTAAAAATTAGAAGAAAAAGAGAGAGCCGATGCCCCACACTTCTCCAAATAAACATAGGTTCACCGATATTTTTTGAATATACTTGCTTTAAGTTGAGTTAAAAAAAGGTTTTGGCATTGAAAAAGAATCGCATTTTGAGTGAATTTTGCTATAAATAAGTTAACTTCAGAAAAAAACCCAGAAAATAAAAGTTTGAATAAGAAATGTTCGAAAAAAATTCCAAAAAAAGATAGGTTCACCCGGAAAAGAAGGACAAAAAACAGCATTAACAAAGGTAAACTGAATAAAATGGTAGTTAATTAAGATGAATTGCAGACAACTTTTCAAAATTTCTTTTTATTAGCAATGCGTTTCAGATAGAAGTAGAAAAGCTTAAAATTGCTCAACAAATAGGCTGTAACTACGGCTGCAGTTGCAGATGTACCTGTGAGCCGTACAGCCTTGTAGTTGTCCTAAATATGACTCAAAAAAGGTCGCAAATCAAAAATCTCGGTGTATCTCAAAAGAAAGGAGCAGAGCTAAAACTATGGAGTAAATGAGCCGCGGATCAGAATCCCTACAGGTCCGATGATGTCAGGCAGGTCAGTTATGCACCTTTAATGAGCTCTTTCGCTTGGAATACGAGAATACATGCTCTCCCCTTTCAGACAAATTTCACCAACTCCAATTTTAACTTTAAAACTCTAAAAATGACGTTTGGAGCCATTTCCAGCCATTATTACAGCATACACTACTCCAAATAAACATAGGCTCACCCAAATTTTTTGAATAATCTCGTTTTAAATTGAGTTAAAAAAAGGTTTTGGCTTTGAAAAAAAGTCGCATTTTGAGTGAATTTTGCTATAAATAAGTTAACTTTAGAGAAAAAATCAGAAAAAAAAAGTTTGAATAAAAAATATATGAAAAAATTCCAAAAAAAGATAGGTTCACCACAAAAAAAGAAGCAAAAAACTGCAAATCGAAATCCCTGCAATTGCAGGTCTGTTACAGTCTTGTAGTTTTACTAAACTCTGAAAATGTCGCAAATTAGAAATGTCGGTGTATTTTTAAAGAAAGGAGCAGAGCTGAAATTATGGAGTGAATGAGCCGCGGAGCAGAAGCCCAAAATTCCTCCAAATAAACATAGGTTCACCCGCATTTTTTGAATAATCTCGTTTTAAATTGAGTTAAAAAAAAGTTTTGGTACTGAAAAATAGTCGCATTTTGAGTGAATTTTGATTTAAAAAAGATAACTTTATGAAAAAATTCAGAAAAAATAAGTTTGAATTGAAAATGTTTTAAAAAAATTCCAAAAAAAGATAGGTTCACCCATAAAAAATGAACAAAAAACAGCATTCGGTGGGTTGCAGACGATATTTCAGTTATCTCCATCTGAAAAATGAAATAATCGCTCAGAAAACTTGTTTGTGCCGCAATGATGCGGATCCTGACAATAATTGCAGTCGATGTTGGGAGATCGGACAATAACAGCCCGCAATTTGCCTGATTGCCGTTCCGAGAACAGAATTTGCGGCGATGACTTCTTGCTCGTGGTCTGTCAGCGGTTTTTCTGTGCTCATATGTATAAAACAATCAAAAACTTTGTTGGCAGCAGTTTATTTCAAAAAAATAATTAAAAAATATTTAAAAAATAATTAAAAAATTTGAAAAAATAAGAAAAAATAGAGTGAACCTATCTTTTTTTGGAATTTTTTTCAAACATTTTCTATTCAAACTTTTTTTTTCTGAATTTTTTCTTAAAGTTAACTAATTCATATCAAAATTTATTCAAAATGCGACTATTTTTCAATGCCAAAACCTTTTTTAAACTCAACCAAAAACGAGATTATTCAAAAAACGCGGGTGAACCTATGTTTATTTGGAGGTGGGTATACTGTAATAATGGCTGGAAATGGCTCATTTTTTGTGCTGGTTTTTTTGTATGTATAAAACAGTGAAAAACGGTGTCTGCAGCAATTTATTTCAAAAAAATATTTAAAAAATAATTAAACAATTTGAAAAAATAAGAAAAATTAGAGTGAACCTATCTTTTTTTGGAATATTTTCAACGAGTTTTTTAAATAAACTTTTCATTTTTTTTCTGAAATTCAATTATGCGCCTTTAAATTTATTTGAAATGCGACTTTTTTTCAATGCAAAAACCTTTTTTAAACACAACTTGAATCGAGAGAATTCAAAAATGTGAGTGAACCTATGTTTGTTTGGAGGAGCCTCAAAAATGTCTCTTAAAGTTTCAGAATTTCAGCCTACAGTAAGACAAACATGACGAAACTAGAATACAATAACATTCACCCCAGAACCCCATTCTTTTCACTCGAATTCAAATTCCATCAATGCCGAACGGTTTATGCAAATCGACGCTGCATGACACGCACAAAAGACCGTTTTGGGAGGCGGCCAAAAGTCAGATCAAAATCAAAAAGATCAGAAAGATCAAGCAGAATAAAAGGAAAGCAATTTGCCAACAAATTGTGAACAAAATGAGACAAATTTGGAATCTTGAGGCTCTGGGGGGGGGGGGGATCGCGCTAATCGATCGCCGCACCGCTATATTGCGTCATACAAGAACAATGAATAATTATAAGAAATCAGAGAAGGTAGTCGTCTGAAATCAACGTGGATTTTTGGAATCCCTCATTCGTGAAACCCGCAGAAATAGCATGGACCTGTCTTCAAAACCGCTTTTCTGGGTGAACCTATCTTTTTTTGGAATTTTTTCAAATTTTTTAAATTCAAACTTTTTTTAAATGAATTTTTTTCTGAAATTAATTAATTTATATCAAAATTTATTCAAAATGCGACTATTTTTCAATGTCAAAACCTTTTTTAAACTCAACTTAAAGCAAGATTATTCAAAAAATGTGTTGGTGAACCTTCCAAGAAAAGATAGGTTCACTTCAATTTTTTTGAATTTTTCAGATTTTTTAATTATTTCTTTGAAATAAACAGCTTTTAATAATGCACTTTTTCATACATATTAAGAGTGTTAGCTCCAGGCTCCAGTTTTCAGACGGTGATAACCGAAATATCGTCCGCAAACTATCAAATGTCTCACTTTTCTGGGTGAACCTATCTTTTTTTGGAATATTTTTTAAATACTTTTTATTCTAACTTTTTTTTCTGAATTTTTTCCTAAAGTTAACTAATTTATATCATAATTTATTCAAAATGCGACTATTTTTCAATGCCAATACCTTTTTTTTAACTCAACCTAAAACGAGATAATTCAAAAAAATATGAGTGAACCTATGTTTATTTGGAGGGGGGTATACTGTAATAATGGCTGGAAATGGCTCATTTTCTGTGCTGGTTTTTCTGTATGTACATATAAAACAATCAAAAACGTTGTCTGCAGCAGTTTATTTCAAAAAAATGTTTAAAAAATAATTAAAAAATCTGAAAAATTAAGAAAAATTAGAGTGAACCTATCTTTTTTTGGAATTTTTTTCAAATATTTTTGATTCAAACTTTTTTTTTCTGAATTTTTTCTAAAGTTAACTTATTTATATAGAAATTTACTCAAAGTGCGACTTTTTTTCAATGCCAAAACCTTTTTTGAACTCAACTTAAAGCAAGATTATTCAAAAAATGCTGGTGAACCTATGTTTATTTGGAGATACAGTACCGGCCATAAAGGTCTCATATTATGGTTCAGTGTCCACAGTCTTTCTTGCTCCAGAGGCATTTTCAGCTCTTTCAGACATATAAGCTCCTTGCTTCTGATTACATTGCTCTTCTGCTCATTCTACATACACTTGCCGGCCATAAAGGTATGATGTTATGGTTTTTCGACAATATCTCAAGGCTGTAATAACTTTGGCTGTAATTGAGGCAACTGGTTTTTTCGGAATTTATTGGAATTTTGCAGATAGAAAAAATCAGATTGATTCGTTTTATATCGAAAGAGATATGGTCAAAAAGCTATAACATCATACCTTTATGGCCAGCATTTAGAATGAGCATCGGCAAGAAGAAGAACAGAATTGCGGGATGGGGGATTTTTAAGCAATGCAATCAGAAGCAGGTAGCTTAAATGTCTGAAAGAGCTGAAAATGCATCTGGAAGAAATACAGTGCCGGCCATAATGATATGATATTAATACCTTTATGGCCAGCACTGTATTTAGAATGAGCATCGGCATGAAGAAGAAGAGAATTGCGGGATGGGGGATTTTTAAGCAATGCAATTAGAAGCAGGTAGCTTAAATGTCTGAAAGAACTGAAAATGCACATGGAGCAAGAAAGACTGTGACTGGGGAACCATAACATCATACCTTTATGGCCAGCACTGCAGTTCCGACCTGTCGTCGAAAGTAGGTGTCGACTGCAAAAATGAAACAAAAAAGAAGAAGATGAACGATGATCAACTGCGCCGGCAGCCCGCAAAGCAATTATTTATTTGTCTGACTGCCCCCCCCCCCCTCCCAACTTCTCTGCGCCACGCGATCTTTCTCACACTCTCATTTTGATACGGTATTCTGCAATTCAAGATTCCCCCCCCCCTTCCCCCCCCCCCGCAACCTTTCAGAATTCAATAAATCAGTGAGAAGTCGCTGTTCTTCAAGTTAAACAAGGAGAGAATTGGCGAGTACTGTGACCAGCGACGCGAGGTCAGTGCTAGCTATCTTTTGTTAGAGAAATGTCTGGAATTTTGTGATAATTTCAGCCAAAAAAAAGGAAAAAAACTGAAAACTAAGGCAAATAGCTGTGGCAAGTTGCCGTTTGCCCCGCCGCTGCCCATCGGCACACTATACTGGATTCCAGAGAAGGGCGGAATTCCGGATTCCGCCGCTATTTTCATTCCGTTTTCCGGATTCCAGATTCTGCGAAAATTTTTTTTTCCGTTTTCCGTTTTCCGGATTCCAGATTCCGCGATATGGTGTTTTTATTCCGTTTTAATCCTTTATTCTCAATTGTTTTGAAAAGTAGACTTTTTTGAACTCCCGCAAAAGTTTTTGCGAACAGAGCGCATTTAAATCATTTGATTCCCTCATTAATGGTTAAAATTCCGTTTTCCGCATTCCGCATTCCGGATTCCGCCGTTTTTTACATTCCGTATTTATCTTTTTTTGGAATTTTTTTCAAACATTTTTCATTCAAACTTTTTTTTCTGAATTTTTTTCTAAAGTTAACTTATTTTTATCAAATATTATTCAAATTGCTACTATTTTTCAGTGCCAAAACCTTTTTTTAACTCAACTTAAAACAAGATTATTCGAAAAATCCGTGTGAACCTATGTTTATTTGGAGGAGTGTGGGGCTTCTGCTTTTCAGCTCTGCTCCTTTCTTTTAAGGTACACCGAGATCTTTAATTTGCGACATTTTTGAAGTTCAGAAAAGCTACAAGGCTGTAACACATCTGCAATTGCAGGAATTTTGATTTGCAGTTTTTTGCTCCTTTTTTTAGGGTGAACCTATTTTTTTTGGAACTTTTTTCAAGCATTTTTCATTCAAACATTTTTTTCTGAAGTTAACTCATTGATATAAAAATTTATTCAAAATGCAACTATTTTTCAATGCCAAAACCTTTTTTAAACTCAACCAAAAACGAGATTATTCAAAAAAAGTTGGTGAACCTTCCAAAAAAAGGTAGGTTCACTCCTATTTGTTGTATTTTTTTAGATTTTTTAATTATTTTTTGAAATAAACTGCTGCAGACAACGTTTTTGATTGGTTTATACATACAGAAAAACCGATTTCAATCAGTACGCAAACATCTCAAAGTTTCCCTGGACGGGAATGCTGGCGATCAATGATCGGATCGAAGAGCTATGATTGGAGAGCTCTGCCAGATAGCGAGCTCTATCAAAAAAGGAGCAGCATCAAAGAAAAGGCGTTCAACAACTTTCATTGACATACATACACACAACCAACCATATGAGAACATCTGAAATGAGGCGGAGAGGGGCGACGAGAAAACGAAAAAACAGCTGAAAAGTGTTCGCTGAATGATCGACAAGACCGACTTGATGAGACGCGAAAAAAAAGAAGAAGAACTGGTCATAAAATCCGTGGCGGAAAGGCGATTGGAGGTCATGAGAACCTGAGAACACACACAAATGTCCTCCAAAGAGTTCAACACAAAGTGCTGTGGAAACTGGATTCAGGGAACTGACATCGACGTGAATCGGACGAGACAACAACGCGACTAAAAACCAGAGAAGGGCGGAATTCCGGATTCCGTTTTCCGCATTCCGGATGCCGTGATATGGCGCTTTTATCAGAGAAGAGCGGAATTCCGGATTCCGTTTTCCGGATTCCGGATTCCGTGATATGGCGCTTTTATCAGAGAAGAGTGGAATTCCGGATTCCGTTTTCAGCGTTCCGGATTCCGCGATATGGCGCTTTTATAGGAGAAGAGCGGAATTCCGGATTCCGTGATATGGCGCTTTTATCAGAGAAGAGCGGAATTCCGGATTCCGTGATATGGCGCTTTTATCAGAGAAGAGCAGAATTCCGGATTCCGTTTTCCGCGTTCCGGATTCCGTGATATGGTGCTTTTATCAGAGAAGAGCAGAATTCCGGATTCCGTTTTCCGCGTTCCGGATTCCGTGATATGGCGTTTTATCAGAGAAGAGCAGAATTCCGGATTCCGCCGTTTCTTTCATTCCGTCTTCCGGATTCCAGATTCCGTGAAAAAACATTTTTTTCCGTTTTCCGCATTCGGGATTCCGCGATATGGCGCTTTTATCAGAAAAGGGCGGAATTCCAGATTTCGCCGTTTTTTTAATTCCGTGAAAATTTTTTTTCCGTTTTCCGGATTCCGGATTCCGCGAAAAAAATTTTTTCCGTTTTCCGCATTCCGGATTCCGCCCATTTTTATATTCCGTTTTCCGGATTCTGGATTCCGTGAAAACAATTTTTTTCCGTTTTCCGGATTCCGCATTCCGTGAAAAATTTTTTTTTCCGTTTTCCGGATTCCGCATTCCGTGAAAATTTTTTTTCCGTTTTCCGGATTCCGGATTCCGTGAAAAAAATTTTTTCAATCCGTTTTCCGGATTCCGGATTCCGTGAAAAAATTTTTTTTTCCGTTTTCCGTTTTCCGGATTCCGAGTTCCCAAAATCCAATTCCGCCCTACTCTGCTAAAAACGCTGAAAATGATGAAACTGTAAAAAAGAGCAAGGACTTTTCTGAAATTTTTCATTATTCGTTTTGCTCTTTTCTAGTATAGCTCGGAAGATCAGAAGCGACTCCATAAATCAGAATATCTAACTGAAACCAGGTGATTCTTTGAAGCCGTCCGTCGTCGGAGTGTGGAGGCTTCTGAAACCACAGATTCCTGTACTGAAGGTACATTCTTTTAACCTACTCTTTCTTCGTTAATAGCATTTGAACGACGCATCTGGAAATCTGGAACTTGACTTTAATTTTCCAGCTCCTTTGAAACTCGTTAGCCGTTTCGCAACACGCCGTTTCTAAACCGGTCGTTTCAAAACCGGTAGATTCAGAATCAGCCGCTTCGCAACCTGTCGTTTCAATACCGATTGCTTCAGAAAAGGCTGTTCAAAAAGGGTTGTTTAAAAATCGGTCGTTTCGCAACCCTCCTTTTCAAGACCGGTCGTTTCGAAAAAACCGTAGTTTCAGAATCAGCCGTTTCGCAACCTGTTGTTTCAGAAAAGGCTGTTCTAAAAGGGTAATTTCAGAATCGGTCGTTTCGCAACACGCCGTTTCAAAACCGGTCGTTTCAAAATTCGTTGTTTCAAAATCAGGTGCTTCGCAATCTGTCGTTTGGCAACACGCCGTTTCAAAACCGGTCGCTTCCAAAAAGGCTGTTCAAAAGGAGTTGTTTCAGAATCGGTCGTTTCGCAACACGCCGTTTCAGAACTGGTCGTTTCAAAACCTCTAGTTTCAGAATCAGGCCGCTTCGTAACTTGTCATTCGGCAACACGCCGTTTCAAATCCGATTGCTTCAAAAAAGGCTGTTCAAAAAGGGTTGTTTCGCAACCTGTCGTTTCGCAACACGCCGTTTCAAAACCGGTCGTTTCAAAATCGGTGGTTTCAGAATCAGTCGTTTCGCAACCTGTCGTTTCGCAACACGCCGTTTCAAAACCGGTCGTTTCAAAATCGGTGGTTTCAGAATCAGTCGTTTCGCAACCTGTCGTTTGGCAACACGTCGTTTCAAACCCGGTTGTTACAGAAAAGACTGTTCAAGGAAGGTTATTTCAGAATTGGTCGTTTCGCAACACGCCGTTTCTAAAAAGGCCGTTTCAAAACCGGTAGATTCAGAATCAGCCGCTTCGCAACCTGTCGTTTGGCAATGTTGTATTCCTCACCTGCATTAGTTGATCCACGTAGTTTTTGTTCAATTCAAACAAATAGGCCCCCTAATTAAATATTGTGTACACGCGTGTCTAACGTGTAACGTGTGACTACTCACGTTACACGTCACCCCCACTATTTAAGGCGACAGATTTTACCTTGATAGATTCATTCATATAGCCACTTTCTACTCTTTCTTATTTTACTTCTCCTAGTCTTCCCCCCCTGTTCCTCCTATCTTGTATTCCCTGTTATTTCTCTGGAATAAAACCATGGATCCAACAGGCAACACGCCATTTCAAACCCGGTTGTTTCAGAAAAGGCTGTTCTAAAAAGGGTTGTTTCAGAATCGGCCGTTTCGCAAGACGCCATTTCAAAACTGTCTGTTTCAAAATCGGTGGTTTCAGAATCAGCCGTTTTGCAACCTGTCGTTTGGCAACACGCCATTTCAAACCCGGTTGTTTCAGAAAAAGCTGTTCAAAAAGGGTTGTTTCAGAATCGGCCGTTTCGCAACACGCCGTTTCAGAACTGTCTGTTTCAAAATCGGTGGTTTCAGAATCAGCCGTTTTGCAACCTGTCGTTTGGCAACACGCCATTTCAAACCCGGTTGTTTCAGAAAAAGCTGTTCAAAAAGGGTTGTTTCAGAATCGGCCGTTTCGCAACACGCCGTTTCAAAACCGGTCGTTTCAGAAAAGGCTGTTCTAAAAGGGTTCTTTCAAAATTGGTCGTTTCGCAACCCGCCGTTTCAAAACCGGTCGTTTCAAAATCAGTGGTTTCAGAATCAGCCGTTTCGCAACCTGTCGTTTCGCAACACGCCGTTTCAATGCTGGTTGTTTCCGAAAAAGCTGTTCAAAAATGGAGGTTTTAGAATCAGTCGTTTCGCATCATGCCGTTTCTAAAAAGGTCGTTTCAAAACCGGTAGCTTCAGAATCAGCCGTTTTGCAACCTGTTGTGTCGCAACACGCCGTTTCAAAACCTGTCGTTTCAGAACCGGCTGTCCTTGGGAACCTTGGAGATTATTTCATTAGAACCTACTTTCTGAATGATTCTAAGACGGATCTTGAATCATCGTCGCTGGATACAAAGCTTCCAGCAGCTTCCGTGATTCTGAAGGACAAAAAAGCAAAGAAATTCATGTAAAACCAACGTAGAAACTTACTGAAAATTTTGCTCATTGCTCTTAATAGTTTCAGCGTCTTTTTTAAGAATATTTTCGATCGTGAAGCTCTTGGTAGATGCCGGATTCCTAAACTTCGAATAAGAATCTGAATAACTAAGAAGCACACGCCTTTTCAGTCGCTTCTCAATCTTCCAATTTTCGAGTTCTTCGGAGAGAGTTTGTCCGCCGGATTCTGGAGCATTTTTTCTGGAAATCAAGAAAAAAATTGTTAGAAAACTAAAAACTACAATACAAAGCGTGCGGCATAAATAATAGGATGAAATTTTGCGGGAGGTCTGGCTTAGGCTTAGGCTTAGGCTTAGGCTTAGGCTTAGGCTTAGGATTCTGGAGCATTTCTTCTGGAAATCAAGATAAATTACTAGAAAACTGCAATTCAATGCGTGCGGCATAAATAATAGGATGAGATTTTTTGGCTTTCAGACTGATGATATATCTGAAAATGCTTCAGAAGCTTCTGAAATTACCAAGATTAACCCCAATAATTTCAATTATATTACTCCAAATAATCTTGATTTCTCCCATTTTTAAAGTGTGCGGCATAAATAATAGGATGAGATTTTGCGGTAGGTCTGGCTTTCAGTTTCTTCTTAAACCTTATGATTCAAGAAGAATTCTAGAGCAATCTGAAATTGGTGGCCACAAGAGAGTACCTAGTTAGAAATGCCGTTTTCCTGAAATATAGAGTGCGGCATAAATAATAGGATGAAATTTTGCGGGAGGTCTGGCTTAGGCTTAGGCTTAGGCTTAGGCTTAGCATTCTGGAGCATTTCTTCTGGAAATCAAGATAAATTACTAGAAAACTGCAATTCAATGCGTGCGGCATAAATAATAGGATGAGATTTTTTGGCTTTCAGACTGATGATATATCTGAAAATGCTTCAGAAGCTTCTGAAATTACCAAGATTAACCCCAATAATTTCAATTATATTACTCCAAATAATCTTGATTTCTCCCATTTTTAAAGTGTGCGGCATAAATAATAGGATGAGATTTTGCGGTAGGTCTGGCTTTCAGTTTCTTCTTAAACCTTATGATTCAAGAAGAATTCTAGAGCAATCTGAAATTGGTGGCCACAAGAGAGTACCTAGTTAGAAATGCCGTTTTCCTGAAATATAGAGTGCGGCATAAATAATAGGATGGGTTTCAGACGTCATAACTTTTGCAAAAAAAGTGGAAATTGTATAAAACTTGGACCAAAGTTTGCTCAAACAATGATCGAAGTGTCATCTTTGAAGTGTCACTTTCAGCTTTTTTGAAATTTCAGAATAGGAGAATTCCAGTCTATTGGAATCCAGGATACGGAGATTCAGCCGCAAGTGACTGAAATTCGGGAAAAATTCAAGAAAAACTTGAAAAAAATAATTAAAAAGGTGTAATAAAGTTAAATAAAAATTACTGTGTACCCGGGGCGCTGTGTACCAGCGCAAAACCTGTCGCAAAATCTCATCCTATTACTTATGCCGCACGACATGGGTTTCAAGCGCCATAACTTTTGAAAAAATTGTGGAATCGATATGAAACTTGGAGGAAAGTTTGCTCAAACAATGTGAAAGCCAACAAAATTAACAATTTTCAAATTTCCCAACTGTCGCCTTCACCACAGCTCTCAAGCTCTTCGAGTAGGAGTCCACCAGCACGCAGTTGACGTCAAGATCGTCCCAGGCCTTCAGAAGCGCACCCAAACTGGAGTGGCTTCTTGTGGAAACCGTCTAGGTCAATGCTGCACTTTCAGCTTTTTTGTAGTTTCAGAATTGGAAAATCCCAGACTCTTGCAATCCCGAAAAAGACTCTTGCAATCCCGAATCGGAAGTCTGCACGGTGAGGCAGTCACCAATGACTGAAATTCGGGGAAAATTCAAGAAAAACTGGAAACAAATAAGCAAAAAGGTGTAATAATGTTAAAAAAGAAATACTGTGTACCCGGGGCGCTGTGTACCAGCGCAAAACCTGACGCAAAATCTCATCCTATTACTTATGCCGCACAGTATAAGTAATAGGATGGGTTTCAAACGCCATAACTTTTGCAAAAAAAGTGGAAATTGTATGAAACTTGGACAAAAGTTTACTCAAACAATATAAAATCAAAGAAAATCAACAATTTTCGAATTTTCCAATATTCGCCTTCACAACAGCTCTCAAGCTCTTCGGGTAGAAGTCAAGAACGACGCGCAGGTAGTTGACGTCAAGATCGTCCCAGGCCTTCAGAAGCGCCCCCAAACTGGAGTAGTTTCTTGTGAAAACCGTCTAGATCAATGAAACAGAAGCACTTTCAGCTTTTTTGCTTTGCAATTTCAGAATTGGAGAATCCCAGTGTCTTGCAATCCAGGGCGGGAGTCTATACGGAGATTCAGCAGCCATTGACTGAAATTGGGAGAAAATTTACGAAAAACTTGAAAAAAATAATTAAAAAGGTGAAATAAAGTTAAAAAAGAAATACTGTGTACCCGGGGCGCTGTGTACCAGCGCCCCACGCGCTGCAAAACTTCATCCTATTATTTATGCCGCACGACATGGGTTTCAAGCGCCATAACTTTTGCAAAAATTGTGGAATCCATATGAAACTTGGAGAAAAGTTTACTCAAACAATGCAAAAGCCAACAAAATTAACAATTTCTGAATATTCCAACTTTCGCCTTCACCGCAGCTCTCAAGCTCTTCGAGTAGGAGTCCACCAGCACGCAGTTGACGTCAAGATCGTCCCAGGCCTTCAGAAGCGCACCCAAACTGGAGTGGCTTCTTGTGGAAACCGTCTAGGTCAATGCTGCACTTTCAGCTTTTTGGTAGTTTCAGAATAGGAGAATCCCAGTCTCTTGCAATTCAGAATTGGGAGATCGGGAGTCTGCACAGTGATGCAGTCACCAATGACTGAAATTCAGAAAAAATTCAAGAAAAACTTGAAATAAATAAGCAAAAAGGTGTAATAAAGTTAAAAAAGAAATACTGTGTACCCGGGGCGCTGTGTACCAGCGCCCCGCGCGCTGCAAAACTTCATCCTATTATTTATGCCGCACCTTATAACTCTAAGCAAAGACTACCTTTTTCTACCACAAGCTCCCACGGAAGAGGTGTCGTGGTCCTGGAGGCTCCATAGCTGTTTGAGAAGCTCAAAGAGCTCATGCCTTCCTGATGCATCAACAGTTATATTGGCAATTTCTTTTTTGACATTTTCTTGAAACATTTTTAATATTCGAAACGATTCGATGAGCTCTCGAATGTGCAATTCCAGCTTTTCATCGCACGGCTCCACCCTGAAAATGGAGCAAACTTGACGGATATCGGCTCTCGATTTGATGATTTGATTTGATGGCTTGATCTGGAAAATTCACTTTTTTTTGAATCAGATGCTCCAGAAACTGTTAGCCGTACATATCTGCCTAATTCAGAGGGAAGATGCACAATAATCATTGCTACGAAGCTGCTCATCCATTCCAATCGATCGATACCATTTGTGGGATCACACATCCTTCTGTTCTCTGCTTTTCGCGATTCTTCTAGCTCCCCATTCTCATGTTGAAAAGCGTCCATTGGCTCTCCGACTTCCAGCTGAGGTGACAACGATGGTGGCGTTGAGAGCGGCGAGCACGGCGACGCAGATTCCTCCGAAATCCGGGGCATCTGTGGGGAGGGTGCAGAATTGCAAGCCATGCCAGGCGCTGCCCGGACTAGTTGCTTAAACATTAAGGTCAGAGTAGGGCGGAATTGGATTTTGGGAACTCGGAATCAGGAATCCGGAAAACGGAAGAAAAATTTTTTCACGGAATCCGGAATCCGGAAAACGGAATGAAAAAAACGGCGGAATCCGGAATTTTAACCATTAATTTTTGGGGGGGGGGGATCAAAAAAGTATGATTTTCAGTACAATTGAGAATAAAGTATTAAAACTCATAGTTGGGCGGAATTGGATTTTGGGAACTCGGAATCCGGAATCAGGAAAACGGAAAAAAAATTTTTCCACAGAATCTGGAATCCGGAATACGGAATTAAAAAAACGGCGAAATCCGGAATGCGGAATGCGGAAAACGGAATTTTAACCATTAATGAGGGAATCAAATGATGTAAACGCGCTCTGTTCGCAAAAATTTTTGCGGGAGTTCAAAAAAGTATACTTTTCACAATTATGAGAATAAAGAATTAAAACGGAATAAAAACGCCATAACGCGGAATCCGGAATGCGGAAAACGGAAAACAATATTTTTTCACGGAATCTGGAATCCCGAATACGGAATGTACAAAAACGGCAGAATCCGGAATCCGGAATGCGGAAAACGGAAAAAAATATTTTTTTCACGGAGTTTGGAATCCGGAAGACGGAATGAAAAAAACGGCGAAATCCGGAATCCGGAATTCCGCCCTTTTCTGGTATAAAGTCAAAGCTGGTTATTTGGATTACGGTAGTTCGATTTCTCAGATTCCTCCAGAAAAACCAACAGTTTTCAAAGAATAAGACGACGATAAAACGACTGGCAAATCGAAGGAATGACAAGGAGAAGTGTGATTGTGACAGAGGTGTGAAATGGGGTCAAAAATGATAAGAAAAGCGATTTATCATTGATGGATTTCAAGGGCGGAAGGCGGAACAAAAATGAACGATCTCCTAGAAGGATAAGCGGTTTTTCAGCGCCTATTCTTCTACCGCCCCCCCCCCTTTTCACAGCAAAAACAATAGGAAGCTGGAGCCCTTAGCACCATCCAGAGTAGGGCGGAATCGGATTTTGGGGACTCGGAATCCGGAAAACGGAAAACGGAAAAAAACATTTTTTCACGGAATCCGGAAAACGGAAGACGGAAAAAAAATTTTCACGGAATCTGGAATCCGGAATACGGAATGTAAAAAACGGCGGAATCCGGAATGCGGAATGCGGAAACCGGAATTTTAACCATTAATGAGGGAATCAAATGATGTAAATGCGCTCTGTTCGCAAAAATGAGAATAAAGTATTAAAACTCATAGTTGGGCGGAATTGGATTTTGGGAACTCTGAATCCGGAATCCGGAAAACGGAAAAAAAAAGTTTTTCACGGAATCCGGAATCCGGAAAACGGAAAAAAAAAGTTTTTCACGGAATCCGGAATCCGGAAAACGGAAAAAAGTTTTTCACGGAATCCGGAATCCGGAAAACGGAAAAAAATTTTTTCACGGAATCCGGAATCCGGAAAACGGAAAAAAAATTTTCACGGAATCCGGAATCCGGAAAACGGAAAAAAAGTTTTTCACGGAATCTGGAATCCGGAAAACGGAAAAAAAAATTTTTCACGGAATCCGGAATCCGGAAAACGGAAAAAAAGTTTTTCACGGAATCCGGAATCCGGAAAACGGAAAAAATTTTTCACGGGATCCGGAATCCGGAAAACGGAAAAAAAATTTTTCACGGAATCCGGAATCCGGAAAACGGAAAAAAAAGTTTTTCACGGAATCCGGAATCCGGAAAACGGAAAAAAAACGTTTTTCACGGAATCCGGAATCCGGAAAACGGAAAAAAAATTTTTCACGGAATCCGGAATCCAGAAAACGGAAAAAAATTTTTCACGGAATCTGGAATCCGGAATACGGAATGTAAAAAACGGCGGAATCCGGAATGCGGAAGGCAGAATCCGGAATTTTAGCCATTAATGCGGAATTGGATTTTGGGAACACGGAATCCGGAATCCGGAATACGGAAAACGGAAAACGTAAAAAATATCTTTTTTACGGAATCCGAAAAACGGAAAACGGAATGAAAAAAACGGCGGAATCCGGAACTCCGCCCTTCTCTGGCACTATTTAATAAGTGATCCTTTAGAGGGGCTCCTGGATACTGTAATACTGTGACAGCTGGTGTTTCCAGCTATTTGATTACCCTCCTCCTCCCCCCCCAACCTTTTTTTGAAGTTTTTGACTGCTACAGTATTCCGGTGCTTTCCTAAATGCACACATTAGAATGTCGATGAACCTGAGATCAATGATAAGGGCAGGAGATGGGCAGGAAATGGGCAAGATGCCCACTGCTTGGCCGGCCATTTGCCTGTTGAATTATGCAAGTTTAAGAGCTCTAGGAGCTCTAAGAGCAGCGATATGGAAGCTCGGAAAAGCAAAAAACTCTCGCAGCGAAGCTACAGTAGGAAATTTGCAGTTCACTCAGATTTGTTCTTCGTGAGCCGCGATCAGTGAGCAGCAGAGAAGGGCGGAATTCCGGATTCCGCATTCCGGATTCCGTCTTCCGCCGTTTTCTTCATTCCGTCTTCCGGATTCCAGGTTTCGTAAAAAATTTTTCCGTTTTCCGGATTCCGAGTTCCCAAAATCCAATTCCTCCCTTTTTTTCATTCCGTCTTCCGAATTCCAGGTTTCGTAAAAAAATTTTTCCGTTTTCCGGATTCCGAGTTCCCAAAATCCAATTCCGCCCTACTCTGCAGAGAAGGGCGGAATTCCGCATTCCGCATTCCGTTTTCCGGATTCCGCCGTTTTGTTCATTCCGTCTTCCGGATTCCAGGTTTCGTAAAAAAAATTTTCCGTTTTCCGGATTCCGAGTTCCCAAAATCCAATTCCTCCCTTTTTTTCATTCCGTCTTCCGAATTCCAGGTTTCGTAAAAAAAATTTTTTCCGTTTTCCGGATTCCGCCGTTTTTCTCATTCCGTCTTCCGGATTCCAAATTCCGTGAAAAATTTGTTTTCCGTTTTCCGTTTTCCGTCTCACCCGAAACGATCTGAAACGAGCTGCGTGCAAGTCTTCGCAGCTGACACTATGCTTCATCAAAGCGTTGATACGGAGGAATTCTGGGCTTCCGGCAACGTTGGTGAGAAACTGCAACCTACGGCAAATAGCCGGCAAGCTGCCCGATAGAAATTACGACTTTTTGCTTTTCAAGTTTCTTCTAGAATTTAAGATTCAGCGCAGAAGGAAAGTCACTAAGCCTAAACCTTAAACCTAGGTCTAAGCCTAAGCCTAAGCCTAAGCCACAAGCAAAAGCCACGAAATGTGCCGTTTGTTATAGAAAGCGTCTTCTAAGTTTTGCTGGAATTTAAGATTCAGCGTAGAAGGAAAGTCGCAAAGACGAACCTTTAAGCCTAAGCCTAAGCCTAAGCCTAAGCCTAAGCCTAAGCCTAAGCCAGTTCAGTGTGTTTTTCCTGTCATAGATCTGAAACTCTGAAATTCTGAAATTTTGAAATTCGGAAATTCCTGAAGGAAAGTTGCTAAGACGAACCTTTAAGACTAAGCCTAAGCCTAAGCCTAAGCCTAAGCCTAAGCCTAAGCCTAAGCCAAGATGAAATTCTGCTGGAATTGAAGACGAATAACACATTTTTCAAGAGCATCAACGTCACTCGCTGGAGCTTTTTCAGGGAAACAAATTCTGCAGATTTCACGGCTTCATTTCAGAGTTGAATTAACAAAAAAACCATTGAAAAATCATTCAGTTTTGAATTGATTAATGCAGTTAGATCACGGCTCGATTTGGACGTTGATCGTGAAGATGTCAGAATGGCGTACGTCTCCGACGTTGTTCTTGGAATTCTGAAAATAGGGAATACAAAAAATCACTGATTTCCCGAAGACATTTACATTGACTTCTCTGGAATAGTGGCCGACGTCATCTCCTGTAAACTTCTTGATGATCAACGTCGAATTGACGACATCAAAGTTGGAGTTGTCGAGCTCTTTTCCACCGACGTCGAATAATTTCCCTTGGTTTTCACCGGTCATATAGAAGATCTGAGCACCCGCTTTCACTTCCCGTCTGATTTTGTCCGGCGTGCCAAGATCAATTTCAGCCGGCTTGCCCTGCGCCACTCTCATTTGCATGAGAGCCGCGTTGGTCGCGTGAAGAGCAAATATGATGGCGAGAGCAATCGGAACTAGGCGATTTGCCATTTTTGTCTGATTTTGGAAGCTAGGAATACGGTATTTATAGTGGAAGAAGTGTCTGAAAATCTGAAAATGTACGCAAAAGATTCCCATAAACTGGTCGCTGGGAAATACGGAAAATCATGGGAACGTTTATTGAATTATTGAACTTTTTCGAGACACGGCAATTTTTCCTTTTTCAGAACTTTAAAGGGAGGGGAGGGGGGGGGAAGCGCCCTTGAAGCCTTGACCATGGATCCCCTTATAGCCTGCTTCAGAATGGAGAGGATCGCTGGATTAAGATCTCGGAGAGCCCAGGGAAACGGAATCCGGAAAACGGAAAACGGAATGTAAAAAACGGCGGAATGCGGAAAACGGAATTTTAACCATTAATGAG
Source organism: Caenorhabditis inopinata (assembly GCA_003052745.1). NCBI lineage: Eukaryota > Metazoa > Nematoda > Chromadorea > Rhabditida > Rhabditidae > Caenorhabditis > Caenorhabditis inopinata. The sequence goes on along the minus strand of AP018152.1, from coordinate 2,570,324 downwards.
GGAAAAATATAATGTAAATGCGCTCTGTTCGCAAAAATTTTTGCGGGAGTTCCAAAAAGTATACTTTTCACAACAGGATTCCGCCGTTTTTTTCATTCCGTCTTCCGGATACCAGATTCCGTGAAAAAGTTTTTTTTTTCCGTTTTCCGTTTGCCGGATTCCGTGAAAAATATTTCTTCCGTGTTCCGGATTCCAGATTCCGTGAAAAAAGATTTTTTCCGTTTTCCGGATTCCGCCGTTTTTTAAATTCCGTCTTCCGGATTCCGGATTCCGTGAAAAAATTTTTTTTCCGTTTTCCGCATTCCGGATTCCCCGTTTTTGAAATTCCGTGGAAAAAATTTTTCTGAAGCTACAGTAAGAAATTTGCAGTTCACTCAGATTCGTTCTTCGTGAGTCAGTGAGCAGCAGAGAAGGGCGGAATTCCGGATTCCGTCTTCCGGATTCCAGAGTCCGTGAAACAATTTTTCTTCCGATTTCCGTTTTTCGGATTCCGAGTTCCCAAAATCCAATTCCGCTCTGGTGTGAGCTCTTGCGTAAGATATCGCGCAAAGGGTGTTTGCACACAATTTTTTTGCCGAAATTCAAGTTTATTTCGAGAAACTCGGAGAAATAATCTGTAATTACAGCCAAACAAAAAAAAAGGATTTTTCATTGAAAACAAAACATCAAAAAGGGAAAAAAATTCAAATGAAGTGGAAAGTAATCAGAATTTTGAGATTTTGAGGTTTTGTTGGCGGGAAAATGAAGTGAGTCCCCGCCCCCTCCCTTTAAATAAAATAATAAAATAATAAAATATTATTAGAGATCATAATTTAATTATTTTGCGTCTTCAAGTCTCCACTGTGAAAGAGCCGCGTGCTCCTCAATCGTTGCTCACCAGCGACATCTTCTTGCAGACCACGTCGCTGCTCTCCACCGTCGCGCACCTCCCTATCGTGACGTTGACGTTTGCGGCGAGCCTCCTTGAAGCGCTCCTGCTCGGCGAGATCCTCAAACAGATCGCCGACATTCTGATAGTTGTCTTCCTCGACGGCCATGATCGTTTTGAGCAGCGCCGCGCGGATCACGCTCTGCCGCTCCGGATACTGGACGAATAGACGCTTCGCTTGTTCGGCAATGTGAAGCGCGCTTTGCTCCATTTCGTCCGACTCCACTTGCTCGAAACGACGTTTGAGGCAGCTTCTCTGAAAATGAAAAATGGCTCACGACGTCTTCAAGACTAATAGAAATCAGAGAAGGGCGGAATTCCGGATTCCGTGAAAAAACATGTTTTCCGTTTTCCGGATTCCAGATTCCGTGAAAAAATATTTTTTCCGCATTCCGCATTCCGCGAAATAACGTTTTTATTCCGTTTCAGTTCTTTTTTCTCAATTGTTGTGAAAAGTATGCTTTTTTGAACTGCCGCAAAATATTTTGCGAACAGAGCGCATTTACATCATTTGATTCCCTCATTAATGGTTAAAATTCCGTTTTCCGCATTCCAGTTTCCGTGGAAAGTATTTTTTTCCGTTTTCCGTTTTCCGGTTTACAGATTCCGTGAAAAAATATTATTTTCCGTATTCCGCATTCCAGATTCCGTGAAAATTTTTTTCCCGTTTCCGGATTCCAGATTCCGTGGAAAGTATTTTTTTCCGTTTTCCGGATTCCAGATTCCGCGAAAAATATTATTTTCCGTATTCCGGATTCCAGATTCCGTGAAAATTTTTTTTTCCGATTTCCGGATTTCAGACTTTGTGAAAAGATATGTTTTCCGTCTTCCGGATTCCAGATTCCGTGGAAAGTATTTTTTTCCGTTTTCCGGATTCCGGTTTACAGCTTCCGTGAAAAAATATTATTTTCCGTATTCCGCATTCCAGATTCCGTGAAAAATTTTTTTCCGATTTCCGGATTTCAGACTTTGTGAAAAGATATGTTTTCCGTCTTCCGGATTCCAGATTCCGTGAAAAATATTTTTTCCGTATTCCGGATTCCAGATTCCGTGAAAAATATTTTTTCCGTATTCCGGATTCCAGATTCCGTGAAAAAAATTGTTCTCCGTTTTCCGGATTCCGGATTCCAGATTCCGTGAAAAAAATTGTTTTCCGTTTTCCGGATTCCGGATTCCAGATTCCGTGAAAAAATATTTTTTTCCGTTATCCGTATTCCGTTTTCCAGATTCCAGATTCTGTGGAAAAAATATGTTTTCCATATTCCGGATTCCAGATTCCGTGAAAAAATATTTTTTTCCGTTTTCCGGATTCCGGATTCCAGATTCTGTGAAAAAAAATATTTTTTCCGTATTCCGGATTCCAGATTCCGTGAAAAATTTTTTTTTCCGATTTCCGGATTTCAGATTTTGTGAAAAAAATATTTTTTCCGTTTTCCGGATTCCAGATTCCGCCGTTTTTTTAAATTCTGTTTTCCGTATTCCGGATTCCAGATTCTGTGAAAAAAATATTTTTTTCCGTATTCCGGATTCCAGATTCCGTGAAAAATTTTTTTTTCCGTTTTCCGGATTCCAGATTCCGTGAAAAAATATTTTTCCGTTTTCCGGATTCCGGATTCCGTGAAAAAGTATTTATTCCGTTTTCCGGATTCCAGATTCCGTGAAAAAATATTTTTCCGTTTTCCGGTTTACAGATTCCGTGAAAAAATATTTTTTCCGTATTCCGGATTCCAGATTCCGTGAAAAAAATATTTTTTCCGTTTTCCGTTTTCCAGATTCCGTGGAAAAAATATTTTTCCGTATTCCGGATTCCAGATTCCGTGAAAAAATATTTTTTTTTCCGATTTCCGGATTTCAGATGCCGTGAAAAAATATTATTTTCCGTATTCCGGATTTCAGATTCCGTGAAAAAATATTTTTTTTTCCGTTTTCCGGATTCCGGATTCCGTGAAAAAACAATTGTTCCGTTTTCCGGATTCCAGATTCCGCGAAAAAATATTTTTTTTTTTCCGTTTTCCGGATTCCAGATTCCGCGAAAAAAACATTTTTCCCGTTTCCGGATTCCAGATTCCGTGAAAAAGGTTGTCCTGGCATCCTGGATAGCTAGATGTTAAAATCTTTCAATTCTGGGATTGCAAAAAAGCTCTGATCTACCGGACTGAGACTCGCTACCAGAGGAGGGCGGAATTCCGGATTCCGCCCTTTTTTCATTCCGTCTTCCGGATTCCGGATTCCGAGTTCCCAAAATCCGGAATTCCGCTCTACTCTGATAGAAACCCACCGAATCGCTGGAAATCGTGCAAGACGGCGATGATTCACTGGCAATGTACGGAGAGCCATAATGCTGTTCGGCTCGTCTCGAGCTTCTGAATGCTCCAGTCGGCTCTCGATACACATTGAAGCGATGCGCGAGTAGAGCATCTGATGTGGGGGGCATAGCGTCCTGCGGATACGGCTCCTCAATGTACTCGGAGACATCGATATCTGACGGACCCACGACATTGGCTGCTGATGCTCCTTCTTCTTCTTCCTCCTCCTTTTCAGGTTGTGGAGCAGTGGATTTGAAGCTGAAATTGGGTAATTTTACAGAATCGCCCCCCCACACCTTTATCGCCCCCCCCCCCCCATAACCGGAATCACCCCCCAACCCCACAGTTATGTTTTCGATTACTTTTGGATGTGGGGGGTGATTGTGTGTGGGGGACTATTCTGTAAGGTATAAATATCCGAATAGCCCCCACCTCTTGATGTGGGGGGCGATTCCGGAAAAGAGGTAATCTTTCACAATGACCCCCACATTATATCTTTATTCTCCCCCACTGGAATGAACCGGAATCACCCCCCCCAACGATTCCAGAATCGCCCCCCACGATTCCAGAATCACCCCCCCCCCCCTCACGATTCCAGAATGGCCCCCACGATTCCAGAATCACCCCCCCCCTCACGATTCCAGAATGGCCCCCACGATTCCAGAATCACCCCCCTCACGATTCCAGAATCACCCCCCCACGATTCCAGAATCACCCCCCACGATTCCAGAATCGCCCCCCACGATTCCAGAATCGCCCCCCACGATTCCAGAATCGCCCCCACGATTCCAGAATCGCCCCCCACGATTCCAGAATCACCCCCACGATTCCAGAATCACCCCCCACGATTCCAGAATCACCCCCCACGATTCCAGAATCGCCCCCCACAAATCCAGAATCACCCCCCACGATTCCAGAATCACCCCCCACGATTCCAGAATCACCCCCCACGATTCCAGAATGGCCCCCCACGATTCCAGAATCGCCCCCACGATTCCAGAATCACCCCCCACGATTCCAGAATCACCCCCCACGATTCCAGAATCGCCCCCCACGATTCCAGAATCGCCCCCCCTCACGATTCCAGAATCGCCCCCCTCACGATTCAAGAATCACCCCCCCACGATTCAAGAATCACCCCCCCACGATTCAAGAATCACCCCCCACGATTCCAGAATCGCCCCCACAAATCCAGAATCACCCCCCACGATTCCAGAATCACCCCCCACGATTCCAGAATCACCCTCCACAATTCCAGAATCACACCCCCACGATTCCAGAGTCGCCCCCCACGATTCCAGAATGGCCCCCCACGATTCCAGAATCGCCCCCACCATTCCAGAATCACCCCCCACGATTCCAGAATCACCCCCCACGATTCCAGAATGCCCCCCCACGATTCCAGAATCAACCCCCACGATTCCAGAATCAACCCCCACGATTCCAGAATCACCCCCCACGATTCCAGAATCGCCCCCCACGATTCCAGAATCACCCCCCACGATTCCAGAATCGCCCCCCACGATACCAGAATCGTCCCCCACGATTCCAGAATCACCCCCCACGATTCCAGAATCACCCCCCACGATTCCAGAATCACCCCCCACGATTCCAGAATCACCCCACCCCACGATTCCAGAATCACCCCACCCCACGATTCCAGAATCACCCCACCCCACGATTCCAGAATCACTCCCCACGATTCCAGGGGGGGGGGGCGATTCCGGTTCATTCCTGTGGGGGGTAATACCGAGGTTTGTGGGGGGAAATGCAGTTATAATACCTGAAATTGGATGGAGCTTTCAGCTGAGCTTCTAGACAAACCTGAAATCCTGCTCGGCATCTTGATAGCCGTCAAATATGATGTCGTCATCGTCATCCGCCGGCTCATCCTCACCATTCCAGGGCTCTCCTCGGAGGGTGGCCTCAAACTTTCCAAGACACTGACGGTAGTAATGAAAGTGTCTGTAGTACTCCCAGTTCCAGAGCTCCTTTTCCGTGTGCTCCCGATCCAACTTTTGGCCAGTTATGCACAACGTCAGCCTTCTCTTCAACTGCTTCTTGGTGACTAGGAAGGTCTGGCGAAGCTGGTTAACTGAAATATCTAGAATCAATGCGTCAAGCACATCTTCAGATGGATAAAGTCTGAGCAAATCGCGCCGAGGAGCACTGTCGCTGAGCACCTAGGACGGCGGGTGGGTGGGCTCAAAATGCAAAGGAACGAGGAGAGCTCTTTTCAGAATCATTGAAGTAGTCATCGGTGGAATCACCCGAACACTTGTGCGTCGTTTCGAAAGCATTTCGAGAAATTTTACCCAAAAATTTCCGAAAAATTCTCGAGAAATGTTTCTCGTTGATTTCTCGAGAATTTCTCGAGAATTTCTCGAAAAATTTCCGTAAAATTGTCAAAAATTCTCGAAAAAATAATTTCGATAAAAAATAATAATAAACTAGCTCGAACGACACTCCGAAATAACGGAAAACGCGTTGTTCATCGTATTTCCATTCAAATCATTTTTCACGATTTCTCGAGAAATTTCTGAAAATTTTCCAAAAAATTCTCGAGAAATTTCCGAAAAAATTTTCGAGAAATTCTCGAAAATTTTCGAAAATTCTCGAAAAATTCTTGAGAAATCAAAGAAAAAAATTTCTCGAGAATTTTTCGGAAAATTTCGAAAATTCTCGAAAAAAAATTTTCGATAAAAAATAATAATAAACTAGTTCGAACGACACTCCGAAATAACGGAAAACGCGTTGTTTATCGCATTTTCATTCGAATCATTTTTCGCGATTTCTCGAGAAATGTTTTGAGAAATTCTCGAGAAATTTCCGAAAAACAAATTTCGAGAAATTCTCGAGAAATCAACGAGATAAATTTCTCGAGAAATTTTCGGAAATTTTTCGAAACGACACACTGCTCCAGTGAGCACGTATAATGCACAAAAAAGAGCAGGAATTGAGCATCTGCGTTGCTCGGGGCTCTCAACCATGTTATTCCGAGCAGACTACACAAGGTGTGCTCTTCACTTTAGCGAATTTCTCGGTTAGAGGCGTGGCCTGTCCAAGCCCAACCCCGAATCTCTCTAGACTATTGGAAGGCTCGTGTAAGCTTGCTAAAACTGGTAATGTGCACATGGAGCTCCGGCGCTATCTTAGTTGGCGGGGGGGGGGTGGAGTCCAATGGTTTTTAGTCATTTTTGAATTATTTTCGTTTCTGAAAAGCCTTATTTGTCCAATTAAACTAAAAAAAAAAAGCAAAATCAGAAAAGCAAAAAAAAAGGTTTTATCGCGGTGCGGAATCGAACCCACAAGTCCCAGACTCTCATCCTTCCCTCTTCCCGCCTCGACCACCGCTGCATTCTTGTTTCAATGTGGAGAATGCATATAGGAAGGATGGGGAATGAAGAAGGCGCGCTGCTCAGGATTTAAACACCGCAACGAGAAATTGCAGAAGGTACACCACAAATGACGCGCAAAAAGAAAGTTTTGCTCTTTTGGCAAAATTTAGAGCAAAAAAAAAAGGGAAACTCACCGCTGAGCACCCTTCCAGTGCGACAGTACACTTCGGCTCCAACATTTTGCCATCTGGCAGCCACATAGCGTGTACCACTCTTCCAAATCGCCGGATGCTTGCCCAAAACATCGAGCACCACCTTCTTGAGCGAGCCATCTCTGCCGACTCTCGAGCCCTTCGTCTTCTTCTCCATGGCGAGATACTCGTCAAGCGTAACGTCGAGGTACTTGGCCGGGAGCGGCGTTGCCGGCCGGCGTGGCGGCTCTCGGACCGCCTCTTGTTTGACGTTGGCTCGCGGCATTCCTGAAATCTGAAATCTGAAGCGAGTTGGCAAATTTTAAACACGAAGAATATGGCTTTTGGCACTTTGGAACCATGCTGGAACTATATCAGATTCAAACAATGTGGAAGCTGCTTTAACTGAAAATCGACCATTTCAGGCTCTAAAAATACAACAATACATGTCAATTTATGAATCCCTGGAGGAGCACCTAACAATATCAAAAATCGATAAAAAATCAAAAAAAGTTTCGCCTCAAACGGCGCGAAATCCTCAAGAACACCTCGCGCAATGGCTGAAACTCCGCCGTGTCGAGCTCCTCCATAACTTTGAAGACGGCGCTGAAAAGCAGCGGGGCCTTGTGCGGCTGCCTCCCGATCACTCGCTTCATTTCGCTCAGCACCTGCTGCACACCACAGTGATCAGTGGAGCGAAGATTCTCATCGAGCTCCAGAAGAAGAAGAGGAAGGCGGTCTCTCTAAAAAAGTTTTCAGCATCAAGCTTCGTTCAGAAAACTCCAGTTCTGAAACGGCACAGTTCTGAATCGGCAAATCTTTCAATCTTTCAGTCTGCCTTGTCGAAATTACAAAAATGATTCTCACCGACGAGCTGTCTTCACCAGACGCCGTGCGTTGCTCCAGTGGTGGATACACTTCAGACGCTTCAGAAGAGCAAGCTGTTGGTAGGAGGTGTTGGTGAGATTCCGAAGATCGTGGAAGTGAGTGGCAGTCATTTTCGACAGTGCTGAAATGCATTTCAGACATTTAAAAACTGTGCAAATTGTCGTTTTGAAAAATGAATTCTCAAAAAATGCGCTTTTCTAAAAAAAAATTTCCGAAAAAAATTCTCGAGAAATTGTTCTCGTTGATTTCTCGAGAATTTTCCGAGAATTTGTCGAGAATTTCTCGAAAATTTTCTCGAGAAATCGCGAAAAGTGATTTGAATTGAAATATGATAAACAAAGCGCTTTGCGTTATTTCGGAGTGTCGTTCGAACTAGTTTATTGTTATTTTTATCGAGAATTTTTTATCGAGAATTTTCGAAATTTTTCGGGAATTTCTCGTTGATTTTTCGGAAAAATTTCTCGAGAAATTTTTCTCGTTGATTTCTCGAGAATTTCTCGAGAAATTTCCGAAAAATTCGAAAAAATGATTTGAATGGAAATACGATAAACAACGCGCTTTGCGTTATTTCGGAGTATCGTTCAAACTAGTTTATTGTTATTTTTTATCGACTTTTTTTTTCGGGAATTTTCGAAATTTTTCGAGAATTCCTCGAAACATTTTTCACGTTGATTTTTCGCAAGTTTTTCGAGAATTTTCTCGTTGATTTCTTGAGAATTTCTCGAGAATTTTTCGAAAAATTTTCGAGAATTTTTGGAAATTTCTCGAGAAATCGCGAAAAATGATTTGAATAGAAATACGATAAAAAACGCGCTTTGCGTTATTTCGGAGTGTCGTTCAAACTAGTTTATTGTTATTTTTTATCGAAATTGTTTTTTTTTCGAGGATTTTCGAAATTTTTCGAGAATTTCTCGAGAAATTTCCGAAAAATTCGCGAAAAATGATTTGAATAGAAGTAAGATAAACAACGCGCTTTGCGTTATTTCGGAGTGTCGTTCGAACTAGTTTATTGTTATTTTTATCGAGAATTTTCGAAATTTTTCGGGAATTTCTCGTTGATTTTTCGGAAATTTTTTGAGAAATTTTTCTCGTTGATTTCTCGAGAAATTTCCGAAAAATTCGAAAAAATGATTTGAATGGAAATACGATAAACAACGCGCTTTGCGTTATTTCGGAGTATCGTTCAAACTAGTTTATTGTTATTTTTTATCGACTTTTTTTTTCGGGAATTTTCGAAATTTTTCGAGAATTCCTCGAAACATTTTTCTCGTTGATTTTTCGCAAGTTTTTCGAGAATTTTCTCGTTGATTTCTTGAGAATTTCTCGAGAATTTTTCGAAAATTTTTCGAGAATTTTTCGAGAATTTTTGGAAATTTCTCGAGAAATCGCGAAAAATGATTTGAATAGAAATACGATAAAAAACGCGCTTTGCGTTATTTCGGAGTGTCGTTCGAACTAGTTTATTGTTATTTTTTATTGAAATTGTTTTTTCCAGAATTTTCGAATTTTCTCGAGAAATTTTTCGAAACTACAGTGCTCGAGACTCACCCTCCACGCTCTGCTTGATCCATCGGGACGAGCTCCTCAAAGTGGTATTCCTCTACCGCCGGCTCGAGCTCCATTCGTTCGTGGCCATGATCCATGATGTCGCCAGCAACTTGCCCAACGTGTTGCTCATGGAGCTCTTCTTCCGAACCCGTTTCCGTGCTCACCAATTGCTCATCATCTGTCTCAGTGCTACAGGCAGCTTCTCGGCAATCTGTCGGTTCGCTTCGCGGAAAAACGTCATCGCCGACATCTTCCGTTTCATGCGCACTTTCCTCGTTCGGTGAAAGTGCTCCATCATTCTGCTCTCTGAGCTCATCCTCAAATCGTTGAAGACAATGACGATAGAACCGGATGTACTTGTAGAGGTTCCACTCCATGAGGCGTTGCTCGGTTAACGACACGTTCAGGTGACACTTCACGATGCATTTCTCCAATTTACGCTTGAGCTCTCGCTTCCCCTTTTCCCAGATGCTGCGCAGATGTTTCACTGAAATTAGAGTGGTGAATGAATGGTAGCCATTGAAACTAGGGAGTCATTGAAACTAGGTAGTCATTGAAACTAGGTAGTCATTGAAACTAGGGAGTCATTGAAACTAGGGAGTCATTGAAACTAGGGAGTCATTGAAACTAGGGAGTCATTGAAACTAGGGAGTCATTGAAACTAGGGAGTCATTGAAACTAGGGAGTCATTGAAACTAGGGAGTCATTGAAACTAGGGAGTCATTGAAACTAGGGAGTCATTGAAACTAGGGAGTCATTGAGACTAGGGAGTCATTGAAACTAGGTTGCCATTGAAACTAGGGAGTCATTGAAACTAGGTAGTCATTGAAATTAGGGAGTCATTGAAACTAGGGAGTCATTGAAACTAGGGAGGCATTGAAACTAGGGAGTCATTGAAACTAGGGAGTCATTGAAACTAGGGAGTCATTGAAACTAGGGAGTCATTGAAACTAGGTAGTCATTGAAACTAGGGAGTCATTGAAACTAGGGAGTCATTGAAACTAGGGAGTCATTGAAACTAGGGAGTCATTGAAACTAGGGAGTCATTGAAATTAGGGAGTCATTGAAATTAGGGAGTCATTGAAATTAGGTAGTCATTGAGACTAGGGAGTCATTGAGACTAGGGAGTCATTGAAACTAGGGAGTCATTGAAACTAGGGAGTCATTGAAACTAGGTAGCCATTGAAACTAGGGAGTCATTGAAACTAGGGAGTCATTGAGACTAGGGAGTCATTGAAACTAGAGAGTCATTGAAACTAGAGAGTCATTGAAACTAGGGAGTCATTGAAACTAGGGAGTCATTGAAACTAGAGAGTCATTGAAACTAGGGAGTCATTGAACCTAGGGAGTCATTGAGACTAGGGAGTCATTGAAACTAGGGAGTCATTGAAACTAGGGAGTCATTGAAACTAGGGAGTCATTGAAACTAGCGAGTCATTGAAACTAGCGAGTCATTGAAACTAGCGAGTCATTGAAACTAGGTAGCTCTCAACGTACCGCCAAGAAGGACGCCTATCCGTAAAAAGAGCTCAACTCCAATCTCCTCCCACTGTGTGTCAGTGAGCGTGAGCGTCTCCTTCCAAAGGCCTCTCCTCTTCTCGATGAGCGCGTACACCGTCTTATAAATCTCCATTTTCTTGCGGCGTCCAATCTGGCTCAGTCTCTTCTTCGGCGCGTTTCTATACTCATCGACACTCATTTCGCGGGTCCCATCAACTGGCTGAATCGGTGACGGAGGGAGTGGAAGGGTGTAGAGAGGGCAGATGACGATCTCGTCTTCAAAGCGCCTTTCCTCTTCTTCTTCTTCTTCGTCGTCGTCCTCTTCCATATCCGAGCTGTCCGGGGTGATCGCAACCATCTCATATTCAAATATTTCTTTAGACTGGAGCATTCTGAAATTTTTCCAGTTTCCCGTGGAGCATGATGGCATGAAACGCTTTATAAGATTGCAGGTTTTTCAGCGTTGCTCAATAATGAATAGGACCGTAAAATAGCTCCAAATTAACTCCCTCCATGCTAGCTACCGTAATCAGCTTTCTTGGGAGACTGCCGTGCTCTAAATTTGAGCATACTTCATCTAGAAGAGTAGCTGCTCGAATGGCCGTCTCAGCGAAATCAAAAGAGCTCGGGCTGGCAGTTTGCAGGCAGAATATTCAGGCCGACAGGCTGAGTGAGCACTAGATTATAGAAAATGGAGTTTCAATGAAACAGAAAGCCCGTCAGGCCTTCAGGCCTACAGAAGGCCAGCTCCACGTCAACATCAGAAGACTACTCAGCGAATTTCAATAGGACTACTCTAATATCCATTCCAGCCATTCCAGCAGCGCGCACAAAACTCTGGCTCATCGCCCAGAAAGTCAAAGATCCCTAATTGCTCTTTGGAGCAGCTGAGGAATCCTCATCGGCGGGAAAACCGTACGAAGAAGCGGGATACCACTAAGGCTTCCACAAAAGACAAAGACAAAACGTCGTCTTGCATTCGTCTTACGGCAGTGTGTCGTTTCGAAAGCATTTCGAGAAATTTTACGAGAAAATTTTCCGAAAAATTCTCGAGAAATGTTTCTCGTTGATTTCTCGAAAAATTTTTCGAGAAATTTCCGAAAAATTTTTTGAGAAATTCTTGAAAAATCAACGAGAAAAATTTCTCGAGAATTTCTCGAAAAATTTTCAAAAATTCTCGAAAAAAAGAACATTTCGATAAAAAATAATAATAAACTAGTTCGAACGACACTCCGAAATAACGCAAAGCGCGGTGTTTATCGTATTTCCATTCAAATCATTTTCCGCGATTTCTCGAGAAATTTTTCGAGAAATTCTCAAAAAATTTCCGAAACATTTTTCGAGAAAATTTTCCGAAAAATTCTCGAGAAATGTTTCTTGTTGATTTCTCGAAAAATTTTTCTAGAATTTCTCAAAAAATTTCTCGAAAAATTTCCGAAAAATCAACGAGAAAAGATTCTCGAGAATTTCTCGAAAAAATTTCGAAAATTGTCGAAAAAAAGAACATTTCTATAAAAAATAATAATAAACTAGTTCAAACGACACTCCGAAATAACGCAAAGCGCGTTGTTTATCGTATTTCCATTCAAATCATTTTTCGCGATTTCTCGAGAAATTTTTCGAGAAATTCTCAAAAAATTTTCGAAACATTTTTCGAGAAAATTTTCCGAAAAATTCTCGAGAAATGTTTCTCGTTGATTTCTCGAAAAAATGTTCAATAAAAAACAATAATAAACTAGTTCGAACGACACTCCGAAATAACGCAAAGCGCGGTGTTTATCGTATTTCCATTCAAATCATTTTCCGCGATTTCTCGAGAAATTTTTCGAGAAATCAACTTCTCGAAAAATGCGTTTTTCGAAAAATTTTTCGTAAAATTTTTTTTTTCAAAAATTTCGAAAAACGCATTTTTCGAGAAATAATTTTTCGAAACGACACACTGTTTTACGGAGTAAAAAAGTTGTAAGACGAATTCAAGACGAATTCAAGACGACTTCTTTTTCAATTTTTGTCTGAGTGAAAATGCAATGCCAAAAATAAAAAAATTAATAAAAATGAGCTGCACAAGTGATATTTTAGTGGTGAAAAGGCTGAAAACGGGTTTCAGCGGCGGCGCGTGGGCGTCATAGAGCTAATGGAGGTCTTCTGAATCGGGGATTCACCGCGTTTCAGCAAATCCTATTAAAAAGAAAAAGGCGTAGAGTTTAAAAGACAAAAAAAATCGATTTAAAGAATGAAAGAATGAGGGAGAGAGCGAACCAATAATCTGGGTGTAGATCAAATCGAAAAGTGAGACAAACTGCCGCCATCAGCACAAATTTGCTGATCTACCAGCCCTCCAAAATCTCGAGTTGCAGAATCTCAACATTTTCAGCAGCAGCAGCGGGGGAGGGGGGGGGGGAGCAAACTAGAACTCCTCCTCCAACGCGGAGCATTCAGAGGGAGCAGACAAACAACACAAATGACTGATAACTATGTGCTTTGCGCTGGCGCATGACTCTGCTCCGCAAATTGACAATTGCTGCTCAAAATTGGTGGAAAATGAACTCGTCGAGGTGCTCAATTGGCAGCCTAAGCCTGGCCTGGCCGCGAGCAGAAAAGCTGCAGGTATACTGAAGGATTGACCACCCCCCCCCCGGCAGAGAAGGGCGGAATTCCGGATTCCGAATTCCAGATTCCGTGAAAAATCTTTTTCCGTCTTCCGTTTTCCGGATTCCGAGTCCCCAAAATCCAAATCCGCCCTACTCTGCAGAGAAGGGCGGAATTCCGGATTCCGGATTCCGCCGTTTTTTTCATTCCGTCTTCCGGATTCCAGATTCCGTAAAGAAAATTTGTTTCCGTTTTCCGTTTTCCGGATTCCGAGTTCCCCAAAATCCAATTCCGCCCTGGGGGGGGGGGCGCCATCAGTAGACGGCTGACGCACTTCGACTTCCACAGTATGCATTCCAGCATGGATGAAGTGGAGGGGGGGGGGGAGGGAGGGTTGCTCAGAATGATGCTCAGATGGGATAGCGCCAGTGCGCACCCATATGACGTCAAACTGGATTACAGCTTTTTTTGTATTTTTCAGAAACCTGTGAATCTAAATTTTGAATTTCCTTTTGTAAAACATCTAGTAGGGCGGAATTGGATTTTGGAAACTCGGAATCCGGAAAACGGAAAACGGAAAAAAAATTTTTTTCACGGAATTCGGAAAACGGAAAACGGAAAAAAGTTTTTTTACGGAATCTGGAATTCGGAAAACGGAATGAAAAAAACGGCGGAATCCGGAATTCCGCCCTTCTCTGCAGAGTAGGGCGGAATTAGATTTTGGGAACTCGGAATCCGGAAAACGGAAAACGGAAAAAAAATTTTTTCACGGAATTCGGAATTCGGAACACGGAAAAAAAATTTTTGACGGAATCTGGAATCCAGAAAACGGAAAAAAATGTTTCACGGAAGCTGGAATCCGGAATACGGAAAACATATTTTTCACGGAATCTGGAATCCGGAATCCGGAATGCGGAATACTGAAAACGGAATTTTAACCAATAATGAGGGAATCAAGTGATGTAAATGCGCTCTGTTCGCGAAAATTTTTGCGGGAGTTCAAAAAAGTATATTTTTCACAACATTTGAGAATAAAGTATTAAAACTCATAGTTTAGCGGAATTGGGTTTTAGGAACTCGGAATCCGGAAAACGGAAAACGGAAAAAAAATTTTTCACGGAATTCGGAAAACGGAAAACGGAAAAAAGTTTTTTTTTACGGAATCTGGAATTCGGAAAACGGAATGAAAAAAACGGCGGAATCCGGAATTCCGCCCTTCTCTGCAGAGTAGGGCGGAATTGGGTTTTGTGAACTCGGAATCCGGAAATCGGAAAAAAATTTTTTCACGGAATCTGGAATGCGAAAAAGGAATGAAAAAAACTGCGGAATCCGGAATTCCGCTCTTCTCTGCTAGAAAACTATATTTTCAGAATTTATCCATTCAATTTCGGCTCCGCTCACCTTTTATCGAAGTGCTCTGAGCCGGCTCGGCGGTTTGCAATGAGAGCAATCCGAATTGCCAATTTGGAAAAGTGTAGCAGTCTGAAAATGTCAGAAAATGAAAAAAAATGCGGTTTATTAGTGCTCGACGGATATGAAAAAGAAGAGCGGAACACGTGAAATAGGGGGGTAGCCATGCTAGAATTGAAGGCTCTTCCCTAGTTTCACTGAGCACCGCTTTCAGACAAAAATTGAAGAAGAAGTCGTCTTGAATTCGTCTTACAACTTTTTGATTCCGTAAGACGAATGCAAGACGACTTTTTGCCTTTGTCTTTCGTGGAAACCGAAATTCGAGATGCCGTCTTCCGCCTTCCGCCAAGTCTCAAAAAGAAAACGAACAATTTTATTACGAAATGCTCGGGAGAGAGTGCCAGAAAGCAAGAGATGCAGACAACGAGATCTACACAAAATTCAATAGAAATTCATTATGGAGCTGCTCACGGCGACCGTTTTTTGAGAACGGTGAGGATGCGGCGTTGTGAGGGCACCAGAGAAGGGCGGAATTCCGAATTCCGCATTCCGCCGTTTTTTTTCATTCCGTCTTCCGGATTCCGGATTCCGAGTTCCCAAAATCCAATTTCGCCCTGCTCTGAGGGGCACCGTGAGGATACGGCGTTACGTGGGAGCGTTGAGGATACGGCGATGTGAGGGCACCAGAGAAGGGCGGAATTCCGAATTCCGCATTCCGGATTCCGCCCTTTTTTCATTCCGTCTTCCGTTTTCCGGATTCCGAGTTCCCATAATCCAATTTCGCCCTACTCTGGGGGGCACCGTGAGGATACGGCGTTGGGTAACGGTGAGGATACGGCGTTGTGAGGGCATCAGAGAAGGGCGGAATTCCGAACTACGCAATCCGGATTCCGCCGTTTTTCTTTTTCCGTCTTCCGTTTTCCGGATTTCGAGTTCCCAAAATACAATTTCGCCCTACTCTGGGGGGCACCGTGAGGATACGGCGTAGCGGCGGAGCGTTGAGGATACGATGTTGTGAGGGCACCAAAGAAGGGCGGAATTCCGAATTCCGCATTCCGGATTCCTCCGTTTTTTCATTCCGTCTTCCGGATTCCGGATTCCGAGTTCCCGAAATCCAATTCCGCCCTACTCTGGAGGGCACCGTGAGGATACGGCGTTACGTGGGAACAGTGAGGATGCGGCGTTGTGAGGGCACCAGAGAAGGGCGGAATTCCGATATCCGTATTCCGGATTCCGCCGTTTTTTTTCATTCCGTCTTCCGGATTCCAACATCCGTGAAAAAAAATTTTTCCGTTTTCCGGATAGACAAATCGACAAACGAGACCCGAAAGAGACAGGCGTTGTACAGAGTAGGGCGGAACTCGGGAACTCGGAATCCGGAAAACGGAAAACGGAAAAAAATTTTTTTCACGGAATCTGGAATTCGGAATACGGAAAAATTATTTTTTCACGGAATCCGGGAAACGGAAAAATAATTTTTTCACGGAATCTGGAATCCGGAAAACGGAAAAAAATTTTTCGCGGAATCTGGAATCCGGAATCTGGAATTCCGCCCTTCTCTGATAAAAACGCCATATCGCGGAATCCGGAATGCGGAAAACGGAAAAAAATGTTTTTCGCGGAACCTGGAATCCGGAAGACGGAATGAAAAAAAACGGCGGAATCCGGAATTCCGCCCTTCTCTGGCGTTGTCGCCATTGACAATATTCGGTATCACACGACTTCAGCTATGTTCTTGAAGCTTGAAGTGTCTTCTTCTGGAGGCTCTTCCAGAGCCCTTGTGGGCGGAGTCAGTGTCGAGTTCTTGAACTCTTAAATCGACAAACTAAAGAGTGTAAAAACTGAAAATCAGAAAGAAAAAGTTCTCGAAAAGCAACGCAAATCGTGGTCTTTCTGGTAGATGACGTGGCAATTCTAGTCTAAGGAATCTGGAGATGAAATCCAGTTTTTCAAGCTTAAAAGAGCAAAAAAAAAAAGCTTTCCAAAGCACAAAAATTCAGAAGTTTATACGCAGACACATGGCACATATGACTAATGCGGTTTTTCTCTCCTCACATGCAACGCGTGGCGTTCGCGTCCGCAGAGCGAGTGGACGGTCTCCATTCCCACCGAAAGTCTCCGTTTCTCGCTTCTGCACGCTGTCTGCCAAACGGCGTTCGGCGGTTGTTGGCGAAGCAAAAAAACGCGACCTGTGTGGGGGCTAAATGTAGACTTGACACAGTCCGTAAAAAGCCCCCACAAATTGAAATGGAGGCTGCTTTTTGCCTGGACCAGAGAAGGGCGGAATTCCGGATTCCGGATTCCACCGTTTTTTTCATTCCGTCTTCCGGATTCCAGATTCCGTGAAAAAAATATTTTTTCCGTTTTCCGTTTTCCGGATTCCGTGAAAATTTTTTTTTCCTTTTTCCGCATTCCGGATTCCACGATATGACGTTTTTATCAAAAAAGGGCGGAATTCCGAATTCCGCAATCTGGATTCCGCCGTTTTTTACATTCCGTGAAAAAAATATTTTTTCCGTTTTCCGAATTCCAGATTCCGTGAAAAAATATTTTTTCCGTATTCCGGATTCCAGATTCCGTGAAAAAATATTTTTTCCGTATTCCGGATTCCAGATTCCGTGAAAAAATATTTTTTCCGTTTTCCGTTTTCCGGATTCCGTGAAAATTTTTTTTCCGTTTTCTGGATTCCAGATTCCGTGAAAAAATATTTTTTCCGTTTTCCGGATTCCGTGAAAAATATGTTTTCCGTTTTCCGCATTCCAGATTCCGTGAAAAAATATTTTTTCTGTATTTCGGATTCCAGATTCCGTGAAAAAATATTTTTTCCGTATTCCGGATTCCAGATTCCGTGAAAAAATATTTTTTCCGTTTTCCGTTTTCCGGATTCCGTGAAAATTTTTTTTCCGTTTTCTGGATTCCAGATTCCGTGAAAAAATATTTTTTCCGTTTTCCGGATTCCGTGAAAAATATGTTTTCCGTTTTCCGCATTCCAGATTCCGTGAAAAAATATTTTTTTCTGTATTCCGGATTCCAGATTCCGTGAAAAAATTTTTTTTCCGTTTTCCGGATTCCAGATTCCGTGAAAAAATTTTTTTTCCGTTTTCCGGATTCCAGGTTCCGTCAAAAAAATTTTTTTTTTCCGTTTTCCGCATTCCGGATTCCACGATATGACGTTTTTATCAAAAAAGGGCGGAATTCCGTCTTCCGGATTCCAGATTCCGTGAAAAATTTTTTTTTTCCGTTTTCCGCATTCCGGATTCCACGATATGACGTTTTTATCAAAAAAGGGCGGAATTCCGTCTTCCGGATTCCAGATTCCGTGAAACAATTTTTTTCCGTTTTCCGCATTCCAGATTCCGCGATATGGCGTTTTTATTCCGTTTTAACTCTTTATTCTCAATTGTTGTGAAAAGTATACTTTTTTGAACTCCCGCAAAAATTGTTGCGAACAGAGCGCATTTACATCATTTTTTTGATTTTTCGAAATTTTTCCCAACAGTTCATGTTTTTCCGCGCATTATTTCTAAAGCTTGAGTTTTCAAATGTATTTTTTAATTTTTAGAAGGATGCGAAAACAGTCGAAATACGACAAACCGTTTTTTTTTATTTCGGAAACTTCGGATTCCAGATTCCATTTTCCGGATTCCGGATTCCGCGATATGGCGTTTTTATCAGAGAAGGGCGGAATTCCGGATTCCGTGAAAAAATATTTTTTTTTTCCGTTTTTCCGCATTCCTCCCTACTCTGGCCTGGACTATCTCCTCTCTGCATTTTTTGTTACTCGGGAGACTTGGCCCGCGACTCGGCACTCTGCCTATTGGGACAGGCTGCACGATGTTTCAGCGCAGAAACGTCGGCACATTGTTCTCAGATCCAAATCCCAATTCTTAATGCTTCCGGATCCTTTGGTTTTTAGGTTTCCTCTTCTAGAGCTATATTGCTGGAATAGCCAATGTGACATGCTCGATGTTGATGTTGTCGACTCTTTGTTTTCAGCTCCGAGTTTCAGATACCTCACCTCGCATCCTGTAACTCGACCATCCAACTTAACTGAATTCCAGCTCTATCTGTAATCAATCACTGTTACAGTATGCAGAGATGCTTCAGAATTTCCAATTTTCTGAAAGTCTTGCTGTAAATTGTTGTATCATTTGATTAAATTTTCAAACCAATATTCCGGCATCTGCAAAATTGACTTCTTCCTTCTGATGCTCCAAATGTTTCCAATCGCCGTTACATCCAACACCGATTTATTTCATTAGATGACATAATTCATAAATTCTGTTATCTAAGAAACTAGTTGTCCCAAAGGGGGAAAAACCGAAAATTCTATAATAAAACCGAGATCCAGAGAGAAAAGAAGTCATCGAGAAGAACATTTTCTGAAATTTAAAAGAAAAGGATAGATTTCTGGAAAAAATGCTGGAGAAATGGGATCACAAAGTTACGGCAGAAAATACAAAAGAGGTAGGAGAGAAGTCAATTTGGTTATCCGGTGGAGAAAATAAATTACAAGTAAACGTTGTTTTTTTTTCGGAAAATTACAGAAAAATGCTATGACATGTATGAAAATATTATTCAGAATGTGGTTGAGCAAAATTGATTTTCCGGTATTCCAGAAAATGTACGATCCCCGTACACACAGTCACATAAACCAGTAGTATTGGAAATGACCATTGAGTGGGAAGCGTGTGAGCAGAAACGGAAAGATTCACAAGACCTGTTAGAACGTTGGAGATGAGGAAGAAGGTAAGCGAGTGGCGATTGATGGTGTCGAAAAGGCACGGAGACACGGAGGAGAACGGATCGGCACCTTAAAATGAGAATTTCATTAAACTTATAATTGTTAGAAGGGAATTCAGGATAAAATGAGAAAAGATTTTGAAATTAAAAAATATATTTTTTTTGAAATGTGAGTTTGAAGATTCTACTATCCAAGACTTACGAGCGCTTTGAAGAGTCTCACTTAATTTTTTATATTTTGCCTTATTTACGAAACGGCAGTACTAAATCAGTACAGTACATAAATCTCATACTGAAAGCATAAAACCCCAGTTTCCACAGATTACTTACTTACTTAGCCGATGCGCCATTCGCTTGTGTGGGCGCGGATCACAGCTAACCATACCTTACGATCTAGGGCGAAACGATCGTAAGACATCGTTACGAAAAGGGCAAGGAATTCATAGTCAAGAGGACTTCGGTCGTGAACTGGAAAGCCAAGAAAAGCTTAAAGGGCGCTATCTTAGTTGGGGGATCCACTCGTTTTTAGTCATTTTTGGAGCTTTTTTCTTGATTTTTTTTTCTGAAAATGTTATTAGAGATATTCGAATAACACTAGCAATTTTTAGAACAATTTTATTGGCAGACAACAAAAATACGCACGAAAAAGAAAATGACAAGGGGACTGGATATTTCTGGGCGATTCCGGCCCATAACTCGTAAAATTTCGCTTCATCATGATATTTGAAATGCCACAGCGCCTCAAAGTAATGATCATCCCATTTTAACAATAACAACAAACATTTTCAGAAAAAAATCAAGAAAAATGCTCCAAAAATGACTAAAAATGACCCTATAAATAGCGTAAGATGATATATGGAAGATATCACTCATTTTTCGCCGAAAATTCACTGTTAGTCTTTCGAAAAATTAGAAAAAGTAGATTTTGTAAAAAATAAATAAGGCTGTAAAAAGTCTTCCCGGGATTCAGGCGATAGCTGTCTCAAGGAATTAAGAAAAAAGCGTCGTTCTTAACGAATAACGAATAAGCTATTAAACGTCTAAAAGCGTTATTCGAGAAAGATAATCCACATTTGTCTGAAGCCGAAAAAAAAGTGAAATGATTTTTTGAAAATTCCGAAAGATTTAATTGAAAATCTAAAAAAAACGATAAATTTCCTGCAGAATAGGAACACGATATTTACAGAAAATTGAAAAAATAATGGCCGTGGCCGAGAAAATTCTCGGTTCTCCTCTTGACCACACACGAAGAAAATTCTTTTCGCCCTTGAATGGCTTTAATAAAACGGAAACCAAGAACCCAATTCCAGATATTTAACAAAGGCGATTTCAAAATACGCTGCCTAGCGTTTCAAAAATGTAGCAATATTTATACTGCACTGTCAGTGTGTTTTCGAAATATTCTGAAATATGTGGCTTACCATTTGAAAATTGTGGAAAACCGGCGCACCAGGCCACCGTGCTGAACATTTGGATGGATAGACACACGGCGGTGGCAAACGTCAGGAGACTCAGCTGGAAGAAAGTTCGTCCAATTTTTAAGGCTTCAAAATTCGTCTTACTTGAGAAAAAATATATGTAACATTGACGACTCGACGGCACGGTGGATCAACGAACTTTTCAGCAGCGATTTGAAAGAGGAAGAGTAGAAATGACAGCGCTAATAGTTGGAGGCATCGTCGGATCCATGACTTGATTCGGATGCTGTTAAGACATGATTACATGATTTTTTTTTCGCCAAAGCGCTTAAAGCCGTACCTCGTTCTAGCCATAAACTCCCCGATCGCCAAGCTAGCATAGAAGATCGTCAAATATCCCATCAGTGACGACAATCCTTCTGCATTTGCAGTTATTAAAGTCTCTCGCTTATTGGCATTCTCATGAAGAATCCAAGCTTGAAGGCCCGTGGATTTCAGCATTGTTTGATGGCAAACTCCAAAGATAATGGAGAAAACCAGTGGATAACATCTCGGAAGGATTGAATAGATTGCTCGGACACCGGCCATGGTGAAGAAGAAATTCCAATGAACTCCGTATTCTGTGACATGCTGCGGATAGCCGATAATTTCCAGAACAATTGCTCTACCAACGCCTAATAAGAGAAGCAGAAACGTTGACGTCAAGTACCATGGTTTACTGTGACTGAAATAAATGTTTATATTAATTTTATAAATATTCTTAGCTCTGAAATTTTACTTGGAAAGTGTTCTTCCAGAACTTGGAGACTTCGCCATTCGACTACCGAGCCCTGATTGAAAAATGAAGGCGGCTACTCCAATGTCCATAATCGAGTGTCCGAATTTCTCGGTTTTAGCAAATCTTCTGGGGAAAATCGGAAAGTCCACTGCCAAAATTGCCACGTTGACTATGCTCATTGTCATTGATCGCACATAGGTTACAAACTTTGTCGGTTTATGCTGCTCGTCTACGATTCGCGTCCACGCCTGCCTAACACTCGATGTCAGATGATGCTCTGACGCCTCGAAGAGCACGAAGAGAAGCAGAACGCCAGATATGCTGACTAAGATTGTGGCAAGAAAGGTGAGATGCTCATTGAGCACAGTCAGAGCCAGCAGAGTGGGAAGACATAGAAAGATGACGTCAGCGACGAATTTCAGCCAGTAGGCGAGCCTAGAAATAGTTGTGCGATACTACAAAGCTTGAAAACGTGTTGATAACCTGCACGTATCATATCTGGTTCCAAGGCAAATCCATGGAAACGACACATTCCTGATAAAAATGCCTAGCATCGTGATGAGCAATGTCAAAAACAATTCTCGTTGAGCACATCCTGTCAGTGTGCTCACAAATTTACTGTGCTCCTCATCGCGGTTCATGATCGGTCTGAAAATGTTGAATAGCTGTGCTATTCTGAGATAGACATCCAAAAAAATCTCTAGGGCTGAGACCCGCTTATATTTGGCGAAAAGTCAGACAATATTAGGGTGAGATGTCTCTTTTTCATTCAGTGAGAATAACAATGGAGAAACAAAAGAGGGGAGGTCGAAGAATATATTTGATAATAAGATAATAAATATTTGAGATTTACTTAATACGGTAGATAAGATGGACACCAGAATTTGTGTCGACGATGTCAGACATCTCTCCAATCTCCAGAGCGAATGACGCGTCTTCAAAAGGCTTCTGCATCTGACGACGTTCGAATGGCTGTAATTGGTATGGCTTTTTGAAGCATTTCTTGAAGGTTTAACGGAAAACATACGCCGAGATCTCCTCCTCGTTTTGCTGAACTGCAGTCACTGAATTGTTTGGCCAACTCTCGGAATTTCGCCTCAACGCTTGATGATTGCTTTAGCTCTTTCTCGTAGTCTGAAATATAATTTGATTTTAAAGATGGAATTCACTAACAAATAAGGAATATTTTCGATCAAATTGAAGTTCAAAATAAGATTATTTTTTTGTTCGTAGAGTTATTACATTATCTTGTGTTTCACAACAATTTTCTTGTTGTTTGGCAAAGTGTATATATTTATCTGATAGCGCTTTTTCTGCTCTACAAAACAGTGTTTTTAGTTTGTTCTGAAATTTTAATTTTTCATCATTTTTCAGGCTTAGAAATGAACTATCCAGGAGGCAAAAATCAGTATTTTCGACATCTGCTCTTCTTCGCTTTTCATCGAACGCAAAAAGCAGCCGAAGCCGCTCGGGAAATATGCAGTGTGTATGGAGAAGGTGTCTTAGGCGTGTCTACTGCACAAAAATGGTTCGCAAAGTTTGAAGACACGCCTCGAAGCGGACGACCTGCAGAATTAGACGAAGAGCATCTGAAGGCACTATTGAAGGAAGATGGTCGCCAAACAAGTCGTGAATTGGCCGAAAAAATGAACTGTGATCAAAAGACAATTCTTAATCATCTTCATTCGATGTTCAAATAAATCTTTGTGAAAAAACTCTACGAACTTATTCCTCAACCCAATAAAACTTTTTCCGATGTTCCCCGGGTACTTGCAAACTCACTTCTGAGGATGTTGATGGCGTCTTCCTTGGATCTAGTTATGTGATCTGAACGCCAGGAAGACGGATTACGGCTTCCTTCGTGCTTAACGAGTAGATGCAGGCATTGCACCGATTTGAGATCACTGCCCTATAAAAATTCAGTTGCGCGGTTAGATTTGCATTGAGCATTGTTGCCTTTCCGAAGGCCGAAGTCTCTGGCCTTTCCCATTGACTACGTCCAGTGGCAGTGTTGAAGTAATAGACACGGTCTGAAAAAGAAAAAAAATGTTACGGATTCGAGTTCAGCATATAAATGAAACTACCATTCGTACGACTCTGACGCTTCTCCCAACCAGCTGGCAACGGGTGTTCAGACATCTAAATTTTTATATTCTTTTTAACATTTTTTTTAGAGGAAATACATAATTTTATTATTATTATTATTATATTCAATCAATGAAATTCTTTTACAAATATCACGGTTCGTTCTAAACGATTTATAGTATAAAATAACAATTTTCATTTGTAATAATATTTATAGATATCCTGCAAAAAGATTTTTTTTTATATTATAAAAATACATATCCCGTATGAGAAATTGGCAATAAAAAATATAATGCAAAAAGTTGGAATGAAAATTAATAATCAAATCCGTAAAAATACACATTTCACTTATTTAACAAATTTCAAGCAATGTAAGAATTATAAATAATTAGATCAATTGAATTATGGTATATTTGTTCCATTCACTCTCGTGCAGCACTCGCTGGGCGCCTTCGAGAAGTCGTAGACATATGAGAGACGACGTCTGTAAGAATGAGCATCTCACGAGAAGATAGGAAGGACCATGTGCGCTCTACTGAGCGACGAAAGCGGGCAGTGCAGTGCGCAACAGCTTTAATACATGCAGCTAGTTGCACATGCGTGAATTCTACAAATTTAATTAGAAGACGATTATAGTGAAAACTTACTGAAACTCTTTTGTGCACAGCTTTCCAGTATTTTTCAAATTTTCATACATTTGAGTCATCTCTTTTATGGAATGCTTGTGAGTTATTATATACTCATTATTGCATCCACGCGATATCCATTCTGTATCGAATCGCGGATCATGCACATATTTCACATCGAGGCCAGCCAACCAGGCTCCAACGGAAACATCTTCGTTTTTATAAAACCGAAATAGTGGAGCATTCGTGGCCAAGAACCGCACAAGCTCATAGGATAGAATGTAGCCACCACCCAGCTAAATTCAAAAATTATCTCATCTTTAAGAAATATAAGCGCTTACTTGGTACGGTAGGTATCTATCGCAAAGATTCCATTCAGGTTCCTTCCATTTTCCTTTCCTAAAAGGCTTCGCTCTTCCATCAAGGAACCCCCAGTAAAGCATTGGATGCTGCACTGTTTTCAAATTCATGATGAGCGGAGTGATTCGCACGAACGAGTCGACATCCGTCTGTAAATTTATGGAACTGAGTTTGAAATTTTCGTTTTTTAGTCTAAAACCTTCAGGAGGAACTTGAATTTAAAATTTTCATAAGCATTTACAAAATTAGCCAACGCTTTCTTTGCTAGTCGCTCATACGATTCTTCGTGTCTCTCCAAAAATGATAAATCTCCAAATTTTTCGTTCTCCTCCATCAGTAGCTTGTGCTCGTCATCGCTTAATCGCAGCGTTCCAATCACAAATTTCGCAATAAAAACTGAAGGGCCTTTGGAGGAAAGACGAAACCAAGTGTCCCGAACATTCTGGCGGCGATCAGTTTCATTGGGGGAAGAGAGAATCGATATATAAAGAAATGTGTCGGGTAGAGCAGCAGTAGAAGTCATCGAGATATAGGAAGGATCTGAAGGTTCATTGGCTTGCTTGTAAAATATGTATTTTCAGACAAATCTACGACATATATTATCCATCCGCGAGGACGTGATTTTTCGTTTAAAGGCGCTGTTAAGAAAGCGCACACACTGCGTTTGTGATTTATTCAGTTTAAGAAATTTAACAATAAATATTAATTTAAAAAAAAACATTATTTTCGAAGCAAAATATAGAAAAAAAAACCCAATATTCGCTTCAATTTTCGAAAAGAAATCACAAACTCAGTGTGTGCGCTTTCTTACAATTTTTGAATTAGCGCGTTAAAACGCGCTAATCCACCTTAACGAGACCCAAACAAACAGCGCCTTTAAACACGAAAAAATCACGTCCTCGCGGACATGGAATAATAAGAATAAGTAAACGGATAATAGATAGTTTTGAAATTAAAGCATAATTGACGTACCCTCTCGTTTGAATTTTGGTTGCTCATCCCATCCACAGTTGAACAACAGTGTCAACGTGCAAATTGTGCAAAATGCTCCAGCAACAAGAATATATGCTTTGTAAAACCTCATATTTGAATTACATTAGACGGTTGATCTGAAATTATCATTGCTAGGAATAGATTGAGAGCGGAACCGCCCTTCATAGTTATTTTTACTACATTGCTCATTCACTATCACTTGTCATGCTCATGAGTATTGTCGAAATGTCGGTAGAAGTACCATAATGATACGACTTTTTTGGACAGTTCTTCAGTGAATAATGATCAGGTATGAGAGGGTAGCAGTGTCAAACCCAAGCAACAGTTCTCTAAAGTATTACTTCTCACGCAAATCGTCTCCTTTGAAAATCACATAGATCCGCAAAAAAAGCGCGATTTCCTCTCATAAAACGTTGGTGAAATATTGCTCCAAAGAGTTTTTGACGACCATTTTCCACTGAACAACACAAATGGTGATTCATTATATTGTTCAGGTATGGTGCATGGTTTGAAGATGGCCAAATTCAGAATCATCGTAATATATATATATTTTTTAATTATTCGAAGTTATCTCAGTTATCTCTTCAATGTGTCAATTGAAAGGCTCATCCACGAAAGACGAAGCAAGACCGTCTCGTTTCGTCTCGTCTTCGTCATCGTCTAGAATTCGTCTGATTTCGTCTTTCGTGGAAGCTTTAATTCAATTGAAAAAAAATTAGTGTCATCGAATAAAGAGGTGCGTACCTCAAAATCAATAGGGATTGTAATCCGAACGGCAAGGAATGTCGCACACCGCATAATCATTCCACCAGCCACTGAATTGCCTACTACAGGCACCCCCCACCCCCCTAGAATGACTAGAATTTGAAATTCTTTAATTTTTATCACCTTTACCGGAAAAGAAAGTTCAGGTAATTTGAAGAAGTTGCAACTTTAATATAAGACAAATCAAAACACATCTGAATAATTAAACTGAAGTTATTTTATTTAATATTTGAAAAAAAATGGAAGGTTAATATCACAAAATTGAGGGAATCACTAAAATACTGAAATTTTTATTTTCTGAAAAGGAGGGTAGTTCAATTCTAAGAAAAGAGACAGACAGACAGACGAGCGGGAGAGCTGAAATAGGCGGAAAAACAATTTGATATTTCTACTAAACGGACCTACCAAATGGGGTGGACGACGACATAATTAAAATCAATCGATTCATTATTTACACATCAAAAGACACAAGAGGCACAAAACAGAGACATAACCATCATGAATCGAATTAAGCCTGCGATTTGCTTCGGTTTAGACACGTGGAAATTCATAACCTCGAGTTGTTGAAAAAGAGATATATAATTATTGGAATAAATAGCTTATGGGATGTTATCTTCTTTTCTCAAACTCGGCGGCTGCGAGAACCACGTATCTAACTGCAAATGCAAGTACCGCCACGCCTGCAATCATCATCATGTTTGACAAAAATGAAGAGAGTCGGGGAACTCCGCGCGATGCGTCGCCTCTGCGTCTATAAATGAACAAATCATTGTGAAAATTTTTAATGAAATTCCGATTAATTTCATTTTATAAAATACGACAACTATTTGGCAAAGCTTAACCTCTCCGGCCTAATTCCATTGGTACACATTCTCCTTACCGATTCTTTAGCGCACTCTCTTCTTCTCGGATGCTATCAAACTCTTCCTTGTTCATTCTGTCAATTTCCTTACGAATTTCATTAGCTTCATCTGGGAATAGCGAGCAGAATATTTTGTCCTTCAAGTTGTACTGTTTCGATTTTTTCGCCAGAAGTCGTCTTTCGGACTCCGACGTCACTAACGAGCCGAGAGTTGGCTGGTTGTCATTCATGAAAGACATTAAACCAGTGATGATGGTCGACACCGTCCATGCAGGATTCCACGTGTCTGGATGATAATCCGAAATGGACAGACACAGACGGGTGTTTATCTAAGATATTGATTTTTTTTTTAACTTTTTCATTAGTATACCTTACCTGGAATCTGCCGTTTGGAGTGATCATCAGGATGGCTGGTGGCTTGAACGGAAAATCTTTCGGGAAAAGCAACTTCCCCATGTAGATTCCACCTTCATAAGGTGTCTTTGGAGCTCCGATAATAATGTAACGCCATTCCAAAATATTATTTTCGAGAGGTACTGCTTTCATATACGGAACTGGTTCTCTTAAATTGCGGATGGTCTAAATCAATTAATTGTTGCCACAAAACTCACTTTAATAGTCGAAGATAGTCTTTTTTCAGCCTTTGCAATGCGACGGTCGGTACTTCTGATGGCATTTGGGTGCTAAGAATGAAACTAAGTTTTGCAAAGAGTTTAAATTCCGAAATATCATGGTAAGGTACAACCATCAATAATTTAAAACTTTTTTTTTTAATTTAAAAGCATTTCTTATAATATTTTATTCGAATTCTGCTATTCTAGCGTTTGAATGGAGTAAACGGTGGATTCGAAAAGGATTATAAATTGCTCGCAAAACAAATCTAATGGTGGTTATCATAACCGAAAATGAATCCAGATGAAACAACAATACCGAATATGTTAGACAGGGTAGAACGAGAAACGAGGCTGAAAAGTGATAAACAAAGAAATAAAGAAAGTAACCATAAGACTAAAATCACGGTAATCAGGGGTCACGGTTTGCGTAATAGACAAACAATATTCAATTTATGAACATCGTGGAGAGCAAAGATCATTGGAGGCGTCCCCCAAGAATTCAATATTTCTTGTGGGACTAATGGTATTGAAAAGAATGTTAGAGTGTTGATGTGAAGAAATTAGATTCTCTTGGTAAACGAGTAGGAAAGAATGTAAAACATTGAAGAAAGAAAGAAAAAAAAACAAGAATCTGTGCATCAATATGTACACTTTAGGGCACTAATCAAAGCGAAGAGGAGTCGGAGGAAGACATTCGACGGGACGCCGAGATAGTGCACCCAATTAAAAGTTTCCAACGCGAGGTCTCTTTGGATTGGTCGCATCGTTATTCGCAAAAACATTCTGAAATTTTGCACGAATAGTAAGTGCTGAGGAAATATATAATTAATCGGAAAGCTTTTCAGAAACTTTATGAAATATTGCTTGCGCTAAACCTCAAAAAAGAGTTTTCGCAAATAGAAACAAAAGGAACATTGAAGAATGACAATTAAACGGCTATTGGCCGGCAAGGAAAATGATAACTTGATCAAATTGCATTTATTAATTTTTTGGACAATTCCCGAATTTTTAAGCGTTTTATTTTGTGTAAACGAAAACAGCGTACAATAGCGGAAGCCTTCTCGAGAAAGCTGAGCTCTTTTAAAAAAAAAAAGCATTGCAAGAAAATTTATCTCGTGCGCAGGAGAGGTGCAGAGATATAGGATGAGCCAACTAGTAGCTTCGTTCTCCTTTATAAAGAAATTGGCGAGAATTTATAAAAAAACAATTAATAGCATTATCTAGGCGAAAATAAATACTGATGAATATCACATTTTCTAATTTCATTTATTTCATAACAATTAAATAAGCATAAAACACACAATTTACATGCACAAGTATGAAAAAGGACATACCAACATATAAACTAGGATGGAATAGCGAATATACAGAATCTCATTAGGGACGACCAGCTTCCTATAAAACTCAAAATAAAAACAGTTGCGGATTTCGCTTTAGTTTCCATTCTTATTCTCATGCCTCTTCAATAGTCAGTTGTTATCTTTTGCGAAGAAAAAAAGCTTATCGGTTGGCTTTTCACCAGAGCAAAAAATTACCAGAGAGCTGCATTTCAAGCAATATTTCTTCAAATTAAGCTAAATAAAGAAAACAAATTTCACTATTCTAGAAGGCATTTTTTCAATAAAATTACAGCTGACATACCTGTTGATCCCCACGTCTCACCGCACGTCGAACACCACGGCCAGTTTGTTCCTCCAGTCCCTGATTTCCGCCGTTATTCATTCCTAAGCGCGCCAACAACTCTACCCGACGATCATTCAATTGTCGCGGTGCCTGTTGCGCCTGTGCTCTTTGACGAAGAACCCTTTGTTGCGGCGGATTTGGAGGGTTGACTAATGGTACAGGTCCTACGCCATTCGCATTTAAAGCAAAAACGACCCCAGGAGGCTGAGCAGCAGCACGCATTGCTGCCAGAGCGGCAAGCTCTCGGTACAATGGTGGATTATTTACCATTGGTTGATGCGGAAGTCCCACAGCTGGTTCTCTTGCCCTCATCTGCATAGCAATCATTCCTCCTTGAGGGGGATATGGCCCATAGCCTACACCACCCACTTGGACCATTCCTGGTGGCCCTGGCATAACGACCGGCGGCATGTTTCGTGGCATTGGCTGTTGAACGGGACGGACTACGTGTGCATATGGATGTCGAGAGGAATGGGCTGCAATAGTAGGGATCACCATTCCAGTTGGAGTTGCGTGTTCTGGTAGCATTATTGGAGCGACGTTTGGCTCATCTGGAGTAGGAAGGACTCCAGTCCACTCTTTGACAAGCTGCGGGAAGAAGCGCCGGAATTCTCGGTACTGAAAATATAGAAATCCGTATGCTTAGATGTGTATTGTCAGATAGCGTAGGTTGACATTTATTTGATTTTTAAAACATTTTTTATTAAAAATTCTGGTTTCAACTTACTATAAAAGTCTTACCTTGACATTGAATTCTTTGCTAGCTGCGGCAAAACTCTTCTGCTCCTGTGGCGATCCTGGAACCGATCCAGCAGCAGGCTGATTTTCGTTCATGAAGGAATGAAGTCCAATGAGGATAGCAGAAACAGTCCATCCAGGATTCCACGACTCGGGATGATAATCTGAGATAGAAAGGCACAATCTGGTGTTAGTAGCAAACCTGAAAAATTACTAATTCATTTGAAAAATCGCATTTTTTTATCTGGTTACCTTCCATTTGGTGTGATCATTGTTATTGCCGGTGGGCTCCATGGAAAGTTTTCTTTGAATATCACTTTACCCCAGTAATAACCTCCTTGAAATGGTGTGTCTGGAGACCCTTTGAGACAATAGTGCCACTCCAGAATATTGTCTTCATTTGGTAGAGCCTTGATCCCTTCGACAGGATCCTGCATGAGCTTCGCATAATCTTTCTGAAGACGTCTGACAGCAGTGGAAGATGCAGACCCCGCCGCAGGAACGGAGACACCAGGCACCGGAAAATATATAAGTTTAAAAAAATGTAACATGAAAAAAAAACTAACCAAATTCAACATTTTATAATATATTGTTCACTTCACTCCTTTTCCTAGCGATATCTGAGCACTTCGTTTTCCCTCACCAACTCCAAGAGTCCGGAAACTGATAATGAAACATTTAAATTGGTTAAGATAAAATAAGGACAAACAAAGAAATAAGGTTGGTCTCTACTAACCGGTAGCAAAAACGACAAAAGGAAAGAACATTTAATTTAATTTTTTCATTGAAAAAAAAGAGTAGATTCATGCATAAATTAACGCATCAATTAATTTACAAGCGAAATTGCGCACGGAGAACAAATGGAAAATCACAGCGACTATCAATAGCAGAGAATTAGACAGAAAAAAAAAATAAAAAAGTAAGTGTCAATAAATTTCGAAATTCGACGAGTAGAGAAGAAAACATCTGTTTAATGTGTGCTAGGCAGAGAAACGCACACAAAGCATATGATGATGATGACGAGGTGGCAGTTATGTGTGCTCAGAAGTCTCTGAAAGAGGAATGCATATGACGGTATCAGAAAAAAAAAAAACTGATATGCTGAAAAACGCGAGGAGAGTGAAGGAGAAAGGCATTTGATCAATCAGCACACTATTAGACACAGCAATCTAGAGAAAGAAAATGAAAACATACAGCAAATTTCCCGTAGTAGATGTAGAATTATTTGAATTAACGAGTGGTGCTGGTGCTGCTGCGAACGAAGTGGATGACGTGGCATTGGGGCGCGAGTTTCGGATCTGGAAGAGCAATACAATACAATAATTGCCTTGACTAACAATGAGACACTCAAACACTAATAACCGATTTTTTTCGTTACAATTGCTATTAAAATTTATTTCGAAAACGCTATCCACACAAAGAGGAAGATTACGAAAGAGCGAAAGTGAATTGGAGCAGAACATTTGGAAAAAAAGTATCGAATTTTCTTTAGAATTCAGGAAATTTCTGGAGCTATGGTAGCTTCGTTTCTCACGATTTTAGAAAATTACGCTTTTTTTTTCATTTTTAGGGCGTGTGCTATTGTTTTTTGTCAATCATTCACAAATTTCGTTAACAAAATGGACCACCACACTCAAAGAATTGAGTCACTTTGGAATCATTTAAAGCGACGCATCAAACCGAAGTGTGGCTTAACATGGGATGAATGTGACATAACAAAAGGCTAAAATTCTACGAATTGTGTGCTTAAAACGCTAGAAATTTCCAGCTCCTTTAATTGTATGTTATATCTTGTTACTTGTTCATGAAAATTGTCAAAATTTGAAACACAAACGTTGTGAGAAAAAACTGAAAAAATCGCCAAAATCGTGAAAAATGAGGAGGCCCGCAGCTTCCATGGCGCCTATTTTTTAACTGCCCATTCGATTTATGCCGTGAATAGCTAGGAAATGACGTTATTTTTAAAAACTTTGGGAACAAATGTCACTTCGAACACCATTTTTGGTACAAAATTTACTGAAATTGTTGAAAGGGACAATTATGGATTCACAATAGAATCTGAAATATACTTACACTAATTTTTTTTAAATTTAGAATGGCTGATTCCTGGCCAAATGGGTCAAATGGCTACGTTGGAAAGAAAACAAGATCATTAGATTTTTCACTTTTTGTTTGGAAAACTGAGCCGTTTTATCTGTTAATAGGGCGTTGGTGCTGTTATTAACAATCAATATTTTGCAACTACCTGCCCGTGACTGATAAGATTACAACAAAAGAACTGGAAGAACAAATAGGAAAAAATGAGACTTTTTTTGTAAACTTAGCAGAGCCACCTACCACAGATCCGGCTCCAGGTGGTGGAGGCAGTAGCGGAACGATTCCACCACCAGCCACAGGTGTTGGTCGGGGACGGGAAACGATGTTTTTGTCTTTTTTCTGAAAAATAGTCAGGGAAATTGAACGATTCAATTGAATCTTACCCCAATATTGATTGAAATTGTTTGACCTTCTTTGAATGCCAAATCAAGACTCGGGGCAGATGATAAATCTTGTTTTTCCAGAGCAGCACTTCGTTCAATATAACGGAAATGATCCTGGAAGTATTTTAAGATAGAGATGGGAAACGATCTAACTTAGAACGTGTTGATAATAGAAATTACTTACTATTTTCAATTCGATTTACGAGATGCAATATTTCTTTAAAAATACAAACCTGAAGTGCTACATTGAAATCAAAAGCATCATTGCGTTCCTGGAATCCACATCCTACAAAGGCTTTTTGACCATTGTCATTCTTCAAAATTGGTATTTCAATGAGAATTACACAAAACGGTGTTACCTGCAAGCGAATTACAAAATATCTGGAACTATCTGAGACAGCTTCAATGGCGTTCCCCGGATGCGCCTCAATGGGGCACTTGGCGTACAAATCGCCTGAATTTCTGCTTTTATGAGGTTTATCAAGGGAAACCGATAACTAACAAGTTTCTCCGTCTTCTAAACGCATTTCTAATCGTTTTCCAATCGATACGAGACGCATTCTGCCAACCCATGATGGATTATCTAGATTCCAGTCAGCAGCTCTGGATAGTTTATAAGTTGGGAGGAGTTTAAAAGAATTAAGTGTTCTAATAAATGAAAACTCACTTATGACCACCCGTTCCAAGCGGTGGGATGCGATAAACAAAAACTTTAGGCTTTACGAGAAGAACATTTTCGTAATCACCCATCATTCAGCGGAAAGCTTTTATAACGGATAAAATCGAGAAATCAAGAGAAAACAACGAAGAGAGATATGGAAAAATGCATACAACTACCACAAAAGATTCTATACTTCTATCGACTTTTTCGTCTGGGTGGAGGTGGAAAGCTCGGCCACGTCCACGCGGGAAGTTCACGAAAAAGGCGCGCTAATTTTATTTCTAACATTTGAAATATGCTCAAAAGGCTTATTAATGAATTAAAAACTGAATAAGTCAGTTTTAGAAATCAAAAACATTCCAAAACTTGCGCAAAACTTTTAAAAATGTATAAATTGCATGGGTAGTGCCGGATCAACGCATTGAAGGCCTTGAACGATGCTCTACAGTAAGATTGAAGGCACATGTGATGAATTAAAATAATTACAATACGTTACGAACTTTACGGTGATTTTACCGCCAACTTTACTTTGTTTCCCAGGATTTCTTCATTTCTACTCGTTTTCTCGCTGAGTTTCTAATCACCTGCTGTCAAGAATGTCATTTCTTGTTCGTGCAATTTCAAATATCATCGGAATCGTCGCTCCCGTATTTCAATCCTTCAAAGTGTTGAAAAAACCGACAAAACCTAAACTGGTATGCTTTAAATAAATAGGTCATCAAATTCCCTAAAAATTTATTTAGCTAATTTCTTTTCAGATTGAATGTGTGCATTACTGGACAGTCTACGGCTCATTCCTAATAATTGATTGGTGCCTTAACACATTCTTTTTGTCTTGCTTCATTCCATTCTACGATGTTTTTATTCTCACTTTCACAGTTCTTGTCGCCGTCCCGCAACTTGGGGTTGCTTCTGCTCTTTACAAAAAATTTCTTGCACCATTCCTTCGGAAATATGAGCGAAAAATTGACAGTATCGTCTACAATGCAGGTGAGCAGCTGTGGGAGAAAATGCCAGGAGTTGCTCTAACAGCTCCAGCGATTTTGGCATCGGTGAGCTTCAAAAGCATAGAAATCTGTATCTAAATTCTTCATTTTACAGATTGTCGGCGCGTTTAACGCTACAATGATATCTGAAAGAAGTCTGGAGTTCGAGGAAATGGAAGACTCTGTGGTAAACATTCCAGCGATTCGCCATCGATCAGTTTCTCGTAGCCTCCGCTCCCCTCGTGTTGATGTGCCAGTTCTCAACCAAAGTTTCGAGATTCAAGTCGACGACGACGACGATGATAACGACGATGGCGATGTGTTCCGCCCGGTATTTGCCACCCAAGTCAAGCAAGAAGTTCTCGAAGAAGATGAGCAGAGTGATGACGTGGCTCCAATCATCCCGAAGAGGGTGTCACAAATTCAAACGCGTCGGCAGCTCAGAGCTCGTTCAGCTATTTGATTGAGCATCCTCATTTTATTCTGTGCACTAACATTTTTATTGTCAACTATCAACTGTTTTACTTAACCATATATATTCCTGCTGTAGCTTCAAAGATACCGGTCTTTTTGTATGAATAAGTTTGTTCCAAGGATTATTTAAAAGTTATGGGAAGTCCCTATCATCAAAACTATTTAAAAGCAAAGTTTCAGAGTTTAAAATCTTCTAAGATTTTCCAGATATGCTCTTCTTTCAAAAGCGTGGCACTTCTCTACTTCGAGCAAAATTTCGAATTAGTGGCTTCACCCTGTGGAATGAGAACAGAAACTTCAGGAATAGAAGTGAGTTACAGGTTTCTTCAATTCAAGAATTTAAGCGTCTGGAATAATGCCACTGGAATAATAATCGAATTTACCACAAAACACATCAAAAACGGTTCGCACAGACACATTTATCCACTTCCTCCCAGCTGATCGCCCTTTGCGTTTTCCTTCATTTCTCTCGATTCTCTTCAACTTGTGCAGTGTCTCATCCCATACTTACAATCGTCAATGCGTCTGTGTCTCTCTCGCTTTCCCTTATCTCTCCTGTTTGCCCTTTGCTTGAAGTCTGCAAGGCGGGTTCACGTGCCGTCGCTAACTTCTTTTTTCTCCACTGATGATTTGATGATTACGCATGAGGCACTCTGAAAGCCGATGCTTTTTCAGCCTTAAATTTCAAATACTACGTGTCATTGCTATTTCTTGCATAGCGCTTAAATGTTGTCTCATTAGGAAATTGGCGCGTTAAAACGCGCCAATTTAAAAATTGAAAGAAAGCGCACACACTGCGTTTGTTTTTCTTTTCGAAAATTGAAATCGAATATTGGAATTTTTTTCTATTTATATTTTGCTTCGAAAATCATGTTTTTTTTTAAATTAATTTTTATTGTCAATTTTCTTAAACTGCTTATTAAACTGAATAAAGTATTATTTACCGGAATTTAAATGTTTTTTTTTTTCAATATTAGAAGTTTATATTCTTCAAATTAGTATCTTTTCACTTGCAGCTAATTGTTTCAACAGAAGTGATGAAGTTTATGGTAAGGAATACCTGTCAAATAAAATTTATAAATATTAATTTTCAGGTTTTTCGTGAGAAGAGGTTTTACAATAAAAATTAATTTTAAAAAAAAACATGATTTTCGAAGCAAAATATAAATAGAAAAAAATTCCAATATTCGATTTCAATTTTCGAAAAGAAAAACAAACGCAGTGTGTGCGCTTTCTTTCTTTTAAAATAAATTCTGTCCATTGCTGATGCTGACTAATAAATGCATTGGTGACTCATCAGAAATCGTTTAATGCTTCCGTTTCGCTCGCCTTCCATTCCTCAGTTTAAAATTCTTACCGCCGTCTTAGTTTTATTATTTTCTAAACATTTTAAAATATTTCATAACTTGAAAAGCTTTGTAAGAAATATATTATAATTCTTATTTTCGCGCTATCTTTTGGGGAGGGGCCAATGGTTTTTTTTGTCATTTTTGGAGATTTTTGCAAATTTTTTTTTCTGAAAATGTTTGTTGCTATTGTTAAAATATATGTAAGTTGTTTTTTTTCGAATATTCCTCACCTTCCTTGGCATTTCTATAGATATTCTTAATTTAAATTAATAATTCTCATAGTTGGACGTTGAACGTCTCACTTCTTCGAATTTTAATAATGGGGTTATTCATGAAAAGCACGAAAATCATTTTAATGCAAAAAATGCCACTTTAATGTTATTCGCGATTGCATTTTAATGCAAAAAAATGCATTTTTTTTGCATTAAAATGATTTTCGTGCTTTTCATGAATAACCCCATAATTTATTGAAAGAAAGTGCGGTCAATGAACAAATAAAATAAAAAAGTTAAAACAACCGATCTAAAAAAACTAAAAAACCAAGGATCTAAAACTGTCCTTTCTTTTAAAATCCAACGTCCTCCTTTTCTGTTTTTCGCGCCAACCACAGACTCCAAGAAAACGTGTTTGATTTTGGGAAGTCGGAATCCGGAAAACGGAAAACAATTTTTTTCACTGAATCTGGAATCCGGAAGACGGAATGAAAAAAACGGCGGAATCCGGAATTCCGCCCTTCTCTGGCGATAACCCGACATCATAATGCATATTTTGGCAATTCCTATGTAGTTTTTCTCCTAAATTTCAATTGCTCCTAAATTTTTTAAACTTATGAAACGAATTAAAATATTGTGATATCACCGGATTTCTTATGGGGTTATTCATGATGCATTTTTATGCAAAAAATGCATTTTAATCTTATTCACAATAGCATTTTGATGCAAAAAAATGCATTTTAGTTCAGTGCTATGTTCAGTTAAAATGCAAGGCGGTTTTGGATATCGTCACCGACAAAGTCTATGCGCCTTTAATGTGTCGATTTACGTGGCCCTCAATTTTTTGAAGAAGAACTCATAATGTGCGAAAAATTCACATTTTCGGAAGAAATTAAAATTAATTTGATAAAAATAATATTTTACAGCCAAAAATGAACGATGAGGAGGCGAAAAAGCGTAAAATTACTATAGCAATGGTGAGAAAACAGTAAAATTATTTATTTGAAAGCCAAAAATAATTTAAAGGCGCATAGACTTTCTCGGTGGCGATACCCGACACCGCCTTGCATTTTAATTCAAAATAGTACTGAATTAGAATGCTTTTTTTTTGCATTAAAATGCAATCGTGAATAAGATTAAAGTGGCATTTTTTGCATTAAAATGCTTTTCATGAATAACCCCTTTAAACTTCTTAAATTAAACAAATTATCGTTAAATTCAAAATAATTTTTAAAAATTGATTGAATATCACGTTGACCGCCTTGTATACTTTCCGCAAAGTTTCAAATTTCTGCAAACAAACTGAAATGTTTATCTTGAAAATCATTTGCAAATATAATATTTAACTGAAATTACGCATAAATTCCAAATTTTACTTTACGACTTGTCACGCATGCGAAATTATCAAGAAAATGACACAATTCCGTCTTATCAATTTTTCCCTTTTTTAACACCAAGTGCGTTTCTGCTCAATCACCTGACTTTATTGATTGACTATCATTTAGTTGTGCTCTTAACTGAAAATGTGATACACGCCGAACGCTTTCGAGCGGAGTTTCAAGAGGATTAGTTGTGAAAATGATAGGAGATGATAAAGAATAGGAAGGTTTCGGTATGTTTCATTTTCTTTTAAGCTTTACATTCTCGATTGAATGTTTTAGACATTTCTGGAATTTTCTTTTTTTCTTTTTTAGTTAAACATTAAATAAAAGTGCAAAATATAGTAGGCTGGTTTCTGTAAGTCGGCCGTCTCGTCTTGAATTCGTCTGACGCAGTGTGTTGACCATTTTTTATCGAAATGTTCTTTTTTTCGAGAATTTTCGAAAATTTTCGAGAATTTCTCGAAAAATCCTCGAGAAATTTTTCTCGTTAATTTTTCGGGAATTTTTCGAAAAAATTTCTCGAAATGCTTTCGAAATGACACACTGGTGTTGACAACTTTTTTATTGCGTAAGACGAATGCAACACGAGACGAAAGGATTCCACGAAAGTCTACCGATTTGTTTCGTCTTTCGTGGAAGCCTTAGTTGGACTGCCTTCATTCAAGACAACGCAGAACGACACGCCCAGTTTCATGGTGCCGCTTGCGCTTGGCTGGAAGTTGGCTGAGCAGGCAATTCTAGGCCACTGCCGCCAATGCTTCACGCCGAAACGCGGAATTGCTTTTTGTGTCTTAATGGACTTTTTGTGATTGAAGGAAGCTCTGCAATCGGGCAAAACTTCGCCCGTCTCGTCTCACCTTCGTCTTCGTTTCGTCTTGAATTCGTCTAACACAGTGTATTGACAACTATTTTATTGCGTTAGACGAATGCAAGACGAACTGAAAGACGATTTTTTGTCTTCGTCTTTCGTGGAAGCCTTAACCTATTGATACAAGATGTGCTAGGATTACTGTAGAAGGGTATTTGTGCATTGAACTTGTTCCCCAAGTTTCACATTTCAGATCTCTGGTTTTATCCAGAGAACTCCACTATTTACTTATTATCCATCCGCGAGGACGTGAGACTTCGTTTAAAGGCGCAACGAATCAACTGTTTGGGTCTCGTTAGAGGATAGCGCGGTAAATAGCGACAGTTAATTCGTTGCGCCTTTAAACGAAGGCTCACGTCCTCGCGGATGGATAATACTTGAAGGTCTCAAAATGTCGTTGACCGCACCCTGCTTCTCTGCCGTTTTTGCGAAAGTTCCCAGGAGCTATTGAAAATGTTTCCAACAGGTCTGCATGATTCTTGCAAATTGGGAGGGGGAGGTGTCATAGAAAATGGTTTTTTTTTCTAACGCGTGAACACAAAAATGTATTTACCGTGTCATGTCATCGTTTTTAAACGCATCAGTATGCCTACCACCATTAAACTCTATGTTTTGTAAATTGGCTGGAAATATTTAAAAAAAAAGTTCGAAAAATCAAATTTAAAGGAATTGTGTTTTGATTGAATTGAAAAAATTGAAACCAGGAACTTACCCATTAAAAAACCATCACTCCTCTGATAACCGTCACTTGTTTCAAAGCGTTTCTCTGAAACTTTCTTATCGCAATCTCTCTGCTTCTACGTTCCCACTATCATCAATTTCCAATGATTTACCACTATTATTCTTTTCGATTTTTTTCGTTGCAGATTTCTTCGTCTTCCAATGGTGCAGCCCCTTTGCTGAAATTTCAAAATGCACATTCCAAAAGGTCTCCGCGTGGATTTGGATCATCAATCCCCGTCCACATCATCATTTTGGGATTGGATTTGTAGGCTTTTACAATTTATATTCGATGTATTTTTCTTATTTTCAGTATCGCCGCCTTATGAGAACAAAACTGCAGATCATAACTCGACAGATGTTCTTTGCGCAAATTGCATTGGCAATCAGAATGTTATCGGTGAGATTAATTATTAATATTAAAAAAAAGCCACGTAATGAACTCTATAGTCTGCTAGGATTAAAGCTAGCAAATGAAAAATAAAAACAAATAAAGCTATTTTTTTTTTTATTAAATTAAATACAGATTTTTATCTATCCGCGAGTACGTGATTTTTCGTTTAAAGGCGCTGGTTAGGTCTCGTTAGGGGATAGCGCGTTTTAACGCGCCAATTTAAAAATTGTAATGTATATGAAAAGCAAATGAATTTAATGAAAAATGCACTTTAATTTATTCGCATGCATTAAATGCTTTTTGCTTTTCATGAAAAATAAGAAAGCGCACAACTGCTTTGTGATTTCTTTTCGAAAATTGCAGCGAATATTTTGTTAATTTACATATTTTTCGAAAAAATATAGAAAAACCAATATTTGCTTCAATTTTCGAAAAGAAATCGCAAACGCAGCGTGTGCGCTTTCTTACAATTTTTAAATTGGCGCGTTAAAACGCGCTATCCCCTAACGAGACCCAAACAGCGCCTTTAAACGAAAAATGACGTCCTCGGGGATGGATAATATTTGATTGCATTGCTGAAACTCTTTTCTGAGACTTCCGCTTCTTTTCTGTTGTGTTATTAAAGAGATATTAAAAAAATGGCTTTTTTTACGCGAAAAGTTATTTTCCAGATATTTTTTCCAATATTACCATTTAATTTTCAGCCTGCTTCCGTTCCAGTGTGATAGCAATTCTTGGAATATGCACAGCAGCTCTATGTATGGCTCGGATTGCAAAGCTGCACACAACTTCACAATCACAGCTTCTGCTTCTCCTCTACTATGTTCTCGCCGTTCACTGCTTTGCAGGGTTAGTTTCGTTGATCTGCCATTTTTCTGTATTTCATTCTATAATACATATAATATGATATTAGAAGATCTAGTAGCAAAATTCCAGATCATTCGAATGGCTAATTGGGTGGAACACGCAATTATCATTGTTTCTTTCCTACACAAAGGCTGTTTGTCTTTTGATTGTTTGCTACTTCTATCTGGACATTGCTTCATCGATGATGCACTGGAGTTCAACAGCTGGCAAACGACTTTGTTTCGTTGCGCTGTTTCTGCTTTTCTCTTATTTTACGGCGTTCCTCATCATGGGATATGTGCTTGCTTCGATTGAGCCCCGACTGGATTGTAGAGGTTAGAATTAAGGCATCCACGAAAGACGAAATAAGACCGTCTCGTTTCGTCTTGTGTTGGTACACCTGTACTTTAATTGACGACGTAAGACGAACGACGGCGAGACGAAAGGATTCCACGAAAGACGACCGATTTGTTTCGTCTTTCGTGGAAGCCTTTTGATTACATTAGAGAAACACTTTTGGAAGGAAATCAATTCGTTGAAAGTGAAAAATCCTTTTTTTTTTAATTCCTACTGCGCGGTACTGTATTTTAGCCTATAGACCAGAGAAGGGCGGAATTCCGCATTCCAGATTCCGCCGTTTTTTTCATTCCGTTTTCCGGATTCCAGATTCCGTGAAAAAAATTTTTTTTCCGTTTTCCGGATTTTAGATTCCGTAAAAAAAATATTTTTTCCGTTTTCCGCATTCCGGATTCCGTGATATGGCGTTTTTATTCCGTTTTAATTATTTATTCGCAATTGTTGTAAAAAGTATACTTTTTTGAACTCCCGCAAAAATTTTTGCGAACAGAGCGCATTTAAATCATAAATATTCCCTCATTAATGGTTAAAATTCCGTTTTCCGCATTCCGGATTCCGCCGTTTTTCACATTCCGTTTTCCGGATTCCAGATTCCATGAAAAAATATTTTTTCCGTATTCCGGATTTCAGATTCCATGAAAAAATATTTTTTCCGTATTCCGGATTCCAGATTCCGTGAAAAAAAAATTTTTTTTCCGTTTTCCGATTTCCGGATTCCGAGTTCCCAAAATCCAATTCCGCCCTACTCTGCTATAGACCCTGAGGGACAGCTTTTGAATCGTCGTATTCAAAGATGAAGTTATGCCTTCATGCATAAACGGTTTTCTGCTTTCAGCACCTTATTGGATCTGGTTTTCCACCGGTCAATTCATCATTGTTCAAATGATACTTGCGTCATTCTACATGATTATCCAAAGAATGAATAGAATCTCGGCGTCAGTTCAAATGAAAGCGGCTCAGCGAAGAGACATATTCGTGCTAATGTGGGTATTTG
Organism: Caenorhabditis inopinata; assembly: GCA_003052745.1. Lineage (NCBI taxonomy): Eukaryota > Metazoa > Nematoda > Chromadorea > Rhabditida > Rhabditidae > Caenorhabditis > Caenorhabditis inopinata. The sequence goes on along the minus strand of AP018152.1, from coordinate 2,528,238 downwards.
AAACGGCAACAATTTGCGATTTGGCATATCACATTGGGATGTTCATGTTGGCTGATGACCGGTCCGCTAACAGCTGCTCGGCGATTTTCGTATGTTTTATATTCTTCGATCCCAAATTCTCTTGTAAAAACAAATTTCAGTACCACGATCAAATCCGCTATTCAGTGTTAAAAGCTCCATACGATCTAATCAATTTCATCATGCCCGTTTGGGCTATTCTATATGTCTTCAGGTATAAAGACAACCCAAGATCCGACGCTGACGAAGACTCGGCAGCGGTGAGTTTTCTTGAGATTTTGCTTCATTGTTCACTTGATTTTTATTCTAAATTCAATGTTCAGTCGTCCACTGCCTCCTCGTTGTCTTCTTCACACTCTCGAAACAATGCCAGAATCGCTGACGTCATCACTGTTCGAAACTTCAGACGTCGTTACCGTCCTCTGACACAACCATCGGAACGGCCGGTGCTACACTCTCAGTGGAGACAAAACCGAGCATTGAGTTCAGCAGCTAACATGAATCAGAATAGCGGTGGTCACTTTTTCACCCCACCGTCAGCTCCTGTTGCTCCGCGTCTTCGAAGTGTCTCTTCAGCACCAATGATCCGAAGAGTCAGTATATCACATTCGATTGCGAGCTCGCCACTGTACAGCATACCCGAAGAATATCAGGTAAAATAATTCATTAAATGATTATGAGGTTATTCATGATGCATTTTTATGCAAAAAAAAAAATACATTTTAGTTCAGTACTATTATCGCCGTAAAAAAGTTCCGACATTTTTTCGAGCCCGCGAAAATCGGGATTTGAATTTAGAGGCTCCGTCCATTTCATCATCAGAGCGCATTTGCTATGCGCGATATATTTTTATCAGAAGAAACGAAAAAAAAAAATAAATGACGCAAATTGATATATTTAAACATTCGAAGAAACGTGTACAAAAATTCACGATTAATACAATTTCGTTCTTTTAATCCAGTTTAATTCTGAAAATTCAGAAGAAAAAATAAAAATTCAAAAAATATATCGCGCATAGCAAATGCGCTCTGATGATGAAATGGGCGGAGCCTCTAAATTCAAATCCCGATTTTCGCGGGCTCGAAAAAATGTCGGAACTTTTTCACGGCGATAATATGTTCAATTAAAATGCAAGGCGGTGTCGGGTATCGCCACCGAGAAAGTCTATGCGCCTTTAAATTATTTTTGGCTTTCAAATAAATAATTTTACTATTTTCTCACCATTGCCATAGTAATTTTACGCTTTTTCGCCTCCTCATCGTTCATTTTTGGCTGTAAAATATTATTTTTATTAAATTAATTTTAATTTCTTTCGAAAATGTGAATTTTTCGCACACTATGAGTTCTTCTCCAAAAAATTGTGGGCCTCGTAAATCGACACATTAAAGGCGCATAGACTTTCTCGGTGACGATATCCAAAACCGCCTTGCATTTTAATTGAACATAGTACTGAACTAAAATTCATTTTTTTGCATTAAAATGCTATCGTGAATAAGATTAAAGTGGCGTTTTTTTGCATAAAAATGCATCATGAATAACCCCATTACAAAATATGATAAATATTATTAAAAAATCAACTTTTCAGGGCTCAACTCCTCAAGGCCAAATGTACGTTGGCTCTCTGAACACCTATTCAACTGTATCCCTTCTTGACTAACCATTATTCAAGACAATCTAGTATTTCTTGTACTAGATGCTCGTTCCTCGTTTTCAAATCACTTTATTAACATTTCTTGTCTTTCTGATTCGAAAATCTACTTCGACCTTAAAATGATTTATCTCTTCCATATTTCGTTCTTTAATTTGTTTAATTGTTTAATTTAATTCTTGGTTTTTCCCCCTTTCACTTCTACCCCAACGGGTCCTTGTTATACATTTTCTGCCACTTTTCTACCTGTCAATTTATGTACATATCTCTTGTTGCTTCTGTAATTCCTGTGTACATTCTGAAATTTTTACAGTGAAACTGCTCACATAAACGACGAAACTCTTGCTAACCGTTATAAAACGTCTTAAGGTGCCCAGAAAGCCATATCAAAATTTATTTAGTTTATTCCAAAAATTATCGATTTTTCTGAATTTCACATTTTAATGCTTAAAATCATTCGATTGTTAATTATTGAAATAAAATTCGGAAATTCTGTTTTTGATGCCAATCGCTGTGAAACGGTGTTTCCGTCTATGTCGCCAGTTTTCAGATCAAATTCCAATAAAATTGCTGCATGGTGAAGAGTCGAAACACGTGACTTGATTGAACTTTGATATTTAAATATATTATATTTTAATCCCAAACGGAGTGTTTTCCATTTTGTCTTACTCTGCTGGATTACACAACAAAAACAAGAATTTCACCCAGATTTTTTCGGAATATTCACTTTTTTTTTCTAGGTTTTTGAATGAGCTAGATTCATGAAAATATGCACTTTTCCAGTTACAGGAACGTTTTTTTTTAACGGAACCATTTTTCCAGAAAATTGCCTTTTGCCGTTACACAAAAGTATAGCAGAAATGCTATTTTGGAACACGAAGCTACGCATTAGTTATTCTCGGCTTGTGAGGATTGAAATACTTCCAGATCTGTTTTTAGTGCTATAATTTATTTGGCCTTTGGCATAACTATTGATGACACGTGGATGACACTTCAGCGAAAATCTCGAGCGATTTGAGAGACTTTGGTTTAATTTCGCGTCAATTTGACTTCCTTCGAAGGGAACCTTTTAGCATTGCTGCAAAAAAGATTGATTTTAGTGAAAAATTAAGAAAAAAAACGAAAAATTCAGGAAGAAACCAATAAAATTTGGCGAAAATATACTTTTATTGAACCGCAAACCCAATTTTTCCGAAAAAAAAGCGCGCTTTGCAAAATTTCTCATTAATGCTCATATTTAAAAAGAAATCAAAAAGAAGCGGGCTGTTCAAAAAAAGTATTTTCCAAAACAATTTATTCGTATATATAATGGGGTTATTCATGATGCATTTTAATGCAAAAAATGCCACTTTAATCTTATTCACGATTGCATTTTAATACAAAAAAAGGCATTTTTTGCATTGCTTTTCATGAATAACCCCATAAGAAAGGCCATTTCTTCCTCACCACCTTCCGAATCATCTTCTAGAAAATTCCATAGAAGTTACGGTTCCTGCAGATGCTTATTTGATTGTGGACTACCTGCAAGCTTTAGAAAAATAGTTTTAAATCAATAAAATTAACATTTAAAATTCGTTTCTAATTTTTATTTAAAAGAAAATGTACGGTGTCCGCAATAATGCGTCGTGGGATTTGCGGTCAATTCTTTGTTCTACGTTGCGAAATGATTTTAGAAAGAGAGAAATCGAGTCAAAAGGCTAGCTCCAGAAATTTTGAATGATGGCATGTTTTTGTGGCTAAATTCTAGATTCCAGATTCTAGAAACTTAAAATTGCTCACAATTTTCAAAATTTCACGAGTGTCTAAACAATATTTATATAATTTCTTCTAATTTTCAGAATAGAGGCAGCGAAGGCACAAATGCGAGCGACCTAGCGATACAAATTTTTAAAATTCCCTTTTTTTTCTGGCCGACGCTTCGAATTGAGTGCATGGGGCTCTGAGGACCACTACGATATTCCAGCGCCCTTTTTGTTCTATGGCTGCCTGCGTTTCGCACCGCAGATGCCCTCTAAGTCATGATGTTGCCAAAGGAGGGCGCCGTTTGGAGGGAAAAATGTGATGGGGGGGGGGGGGACAGAACGAATTGCCGTTTATGCGTTTTGTTGTTTTTTTTCTAAACTGCCACATTTCGTTCCATTTCTGTAGGACTTTTTTGCGCACTAAAGTTTCCTCTGAAAATATGAAACGTTGCACTCGAGATTCTCTGCTGTCGGAATCTTTTATTCATTTTTAAATTCAGATAACTTAATTTCAGATTTTTAAATATATAAATTTATCATTAAACCAAGATGGAACGAACAAGGAAAACTCACAAATTGCGGAAAATTTTTGATAGCCAACGCAAAATGATAGCAGTCCCCTTCCATGTATTCGTCTGCAATCAAAAAAAAAATCCAATTTAGTGTACCAGTTTTTTGTCTCCCTCTCATTCAATTCCCCGGGATTAAATAGAACAAAACACGAAACAATTATTTTTTTTTTTAATTTTCGTTTGTGCGCATTTTTTCCATATCACTGAACGCTTATAGAAGTTTATCACGTAGAAAGACTTAACGCTTCTCAATATTTTTTCTTATTTTTGTGCTTTGTTCTTGAAAATTATGTAATTTGAATGAAGGAATCCGTATGACAAGAAGCGCGCGTTTCCCATTTCAGAAATTCTGAAGCGTTAATCGGATTTAATCGGAATTTTCGTGAAGCCTTATATGGGAGAACCGTCTCGCAATTGCTGAAAATTGACGTTCGAATACGAGTGGCGCGCGCTTTGCTCTTAATTCTTTCAGGTTTCGCTTGCCGGCCTTCATTCTGGAACTGTACGAGACAGCAAATCAGCATTTTCCGCCTACCTCGCCTCTTTGTATTGCGGCGCAAAAAACCCTTTTCTGATACGCGCCGGGGAAATGGTAAAAGCGCATTTTTCCCCGGGCGTCTGAGGCGTAGCGTTAGCTGAGTGTCGTCAAGAACTCGGGAATGATCGCTTACCGATTTAAAGGCGCATACGACATTCCTAGACGCAGACCCTTTTTTCTGGAAAATACTCGTCTAAATCAGCTCAGTGTTTCAGCATGAAATAGTCAGAATTCTCAAGCTACTCAAGCCAAGGGAACCATGTTTAGGTATCATCTCAGAATTTTTTCTAAATTTGCTCATTTATAGTTTCGAATACGGGCTTTCTCGTGGTGTATTCGGTTTTCTGCACAAATTTCTAGAAGTCGAGAAATTTCCATGTTGGAAACAAAAATGCGTTTCTAGAAGCTTTCATATTTTTGATTTTCGAAAAATGTAAAGCATTCTTTCAACATCAAAGAAAAAAAAGAAAAACGAAAATCGACAATGACGGAATCGAACCCCAAACTTGTGATTTCTATTTATCCCCACTATCCACTCGGCCACTTTTGCTCGCCTTTTCCACTGTGGAGAATGTATAGAGGAAATGGGGAAAGTGGAAAAGAAGGAGGAGAGCAAAAAGCAGCATATTTTCAGATGGAATTTTCTCGACTTCTAGAAATTTGTGCAGAAAACCGAATACACCACGAGAAAGCCCGTATTCGAAACTATAAATGAGCAAATTTAGAAGAAATTCTGAGATGATACCTAAACATGGTTCCCTTGTAAGAAGAAAGGGCAAACGCTCAGATCAGGTACAAGGCGATCACGTCTTTTTTTTTTTAGTTTTTTCGTCAAAATATTAGCAAAAAAAACGGGAATTTCGCAAAAAATAACGAAAAGGCGTCTGCCAACGCTGTACTTTGAATATTTCATTAAAACATATCAAAAATGTGACTTTTCTGACTTCATGCCTTATAACCTTGAAAATATTAGAGGCTAATTTAGTTTTTTTTAATTAAAAAAATATATAAAACATTTCAAATATTACTTACCACATGTGACAGTAGTTTAGCCGTTTTGATATAAGAAATCTTGCCGGAATCTGATGAACTTTTTAGCATTCGTTGCTTTCAAACATCGCGGCGCACATCATCAGTAAACTCGCTCCGTTGAGAGGATCGCGCAAATAGCACGCAAAATGAGAGACGCAGACAGCAAAATTGACTTTTTCGAGTTTAGCACCCATCAGCGAATTCGGAAACTGATTTTGTGAGCGTCCTCTGCCCCCCCCCCACTCCCCAAAATTGGCAATTCGGAAACGGGGCACCCGCCGATCCCTAAGCCGTTCTGCTGAACCACCAATTGTATTCGTTGCCGGTACGTTTTCTCATGTACTTTCCAAAAAGAAGCATAAACCAATGACGTGGTGCGACGTGGCAAAACCGTACTCCGTCTTCTCATGAAACCGTCGCGTGATCAATCAAAACCATGAAAAACCGCGATCGTTTTCCTTTTATTGGAATCTTGTTCTCTTTTTTTTTGTTGTATTTATTTCTTCATTGAAATACACACTTCTCTCACGGGGAATTTGATAGATCTATGCATTTTCGTCGATGGGAAAAGGAGAGAGAAATAATATTTACATTATATTTCACAGTTGAAAGTCGAAATTTCATTTTTATCTCCATTGAAAATATTCGACGGATCGGTGGCACCTTGGATTAGCCAAGAGCTAATCTCCCTTATTTTCTCATCTTCTCCCATCTAAAACTGAAAATTGATGAAGATGAAGGAGAGGAGAAGATGAAAAAAAATAATTTATAAACATATAAATAACTGAAAACGGAGGATGCAAAATGTTTATGAGTCTGCTGTCAGAGTGCCAACGGCAAAGTTTATTTTCTTCTATTTTTTACGCCGCTTACTTCCACCTCATCCTGTCACATGGGAGGAAAATGAGCGGTTTTTAAGCGTTTTGAAGAATGTTTGCAGCTTGAATTGCACTTGTGTGAGACTTGAGAGTGAATGGGAACACGGCGAGGACGTGAGCTTTCGTTTAAAGGCGCTGTTTGGGTCTCGTTAGGGGATAGCGCGTTAAATTGTAAGAAAGCGCACACACTGCGTTTGTGATTTCTTTTCGAAAATTGAAGCAAATATTGGAATTTTTTCTATATTTTGCTTCGAAAATCATGGTTTTTTAATTAATTTTTATTGTCAAATTCACAATTAATTCTTACAATTTTTCTTTACGAAAAACAATACGAAAGAGACGACGAAAGGCCTCCATTTGGGCGAAATCTCGTCTTCGTCTTCGTCTTGAATTCGTCTGGCGCAGAGATGAACATTGCGCTAGTGCACATGCAAGACGAGGAGACAAAAAACGAGACGAAAGAGACGACGAAAGACCTCCATTTGGGCGAAATCTCGTCTTCGTCTTTGTCTTGAATTCGTCTGGCGCAGAGATGAACATTGTGCTAGTGCACATGCAAGACGAGGAGACAAAAAACGAGATGAAAGAGACGACGAAAGGCCTCCATTTGGGCGAAATCTCGTCTTCGTCTTTGTCTTGAATTCGTCTGGCGCAGAGATGAACATTGTGCTAGTGCACATGCAAGACGAGGAGACAAAAAACGAGATGAAAGAGACGACGAAAGGCCTCCATTTCGGCGAAATCTCGTCTTCGTCTTCGTCTTGAATTCGTCTGTCGCAGAGATGAACATTGTGTTGGTGCACATGCAAGACGAGGAGACGAAAAACGAGATGAAAGAGACGACTTTTTGTCTTCGTGCACTTGTGTGTGGCTTAAGAGTGAATGGGAACACGGCGAGTACGCGATTTTTCGTTTAAAGGCGCTGTTTGGGTCTCGTTAGGGGATAGCGCGTTTTAACGCGCCAATTTAAAAATTGTAAGAAAGTGCACACACTGCGTTTGTGATTTCTTTTCGAAAATTGAAGCGAATATTGGAATTTTTTCTATATTTTGCTTCGAAAATCATGGTTTTTTAATTAATTTTTATTGTCAAATTTCTTATACTGTTTATTAAACTGAATAAATCACAAACGCAATGTGTGCGCTTTCTTACAGTTTTTAAATTAACGCGTTAAAACGCGCTATCCCCTAACGAGACCCAAACAGCGCCTTTAAACGAAAGCTCACGTCCTCGCGGATGGTTCTGAAAATGGTCTAATAAAAAACGTTTTTTTTTTCAATTTCTTCATTTTTGAATTTCAAGGAAAAATTGAACTTCAAAAGCTCTAAAATTGGGAAATTACTTACTTAGCTGCTTAGTTATTTAGTTGATCCGCCCATCGCTTGCGTAGGCGCGGATCACTGAGCCTGTTTCATAGGTGAGACTAAGTCTTCCACGAAAGACGAAATAAGATCGTCTCGTCTCGTCTTCGTCTAGAATTCGTCTGGCGCAGAAATAGACATTGTGTTGGTACAAATCAGAGTAGGGCGGAATTGGATTTTGGGAATTCGGAATCCGGAAAAATGTTTTTCACGGAATCTGGAATCCGGAAGACGGAATGAAAAAAAAAAACGACGGAATCCGGAATCCGGAATTCCGCCCTTCTCTGCAGAGTAGGTCGGAATAGGATTTTGGGAACTCGGAATCCGGAAAACGGAAACAAATTTTTTTCACGGAATCTGGAATCCGGAATCCGGAATCCCGCCCTTCTCTGGTACACATGCACTTTAATTGACGACGTAAGACGAAGGCAAGACAAGGAGACGAAAAACGAGATGAAAAAAACGACGAAAGGCCTCAATTTGTGCGAAATCTCGTCTTCGTCTTCGTCTTGAATTCGTCTGGCGCAGAGATGAGCATTGTGTTGGTGCACATGCAAGACGAGGAGACGAAAAACGAGATGAAAGAGACGACTTTTTGTCTTCGTCTTTCGTGGAAGCCTTAATAAAACGTATGAATATGGAGTGTGTCTGACGTGACTCGGGCTAAAAGCTTCGCACGTTCGACAGTGGCTAACATTCGACAGCTCCTTCTGAAAGACGAAAGACGACCGACTTGTTTCGTCTTTCGTGAAAGCCTTAGTTTCCAGCTTGAATTACACTTGTGTGCGGCTAAAGAGTGAATGGGAACGCCGCAAAGCTAGGTGTTCTGAAAATGGTGGTACGAAGGTCAATCACAGCTAACCATGCCTTACGATAGGATTGAGACAGCTTTGGTTGAGTTTGGAGCTGGCTTTGTGTGCCCCTGTTTCCTCTATTATGGCCTGCTAAGCCAAAGTTAGAGTTATGGTCCATAGACTCTGCCGGAGTGCCGATCTCCTCCGGATATATAGAAGAGAATCTGATGTTGATCTTCTAATCTTCTACGCCACGTAGAGGCTTAGGAACTGTAGAAGTAACAAAAGAAAAACAGTTACGGGGACTAGTTTTCTAAGTGTTGGATGTTAGGCCAACTACGAGCTTTTTCAGACTGAAAATGACTGTTCTGAAATTCTTTTCAGTTGTAGATCTCTCTATCCGTTTTATAATTAAAGTAGTTTGCCGCCTCAACTATTTCCGCAATGCTATTTGAAAGTTGTTCCTGTTTCACTTGATAGCTATCATTGGAAGCCACCCTTACTTAATTTGCGACCTTTTTCAAGCATTAATATCCATTTTAAAGGAGTTATAATCGGTTTGTGCTCTGCCCGCACAGTAGTCCTTGCTGACGCGGGGGCCAGTTCCTTGCAAGATCCGTCAGTCGTTTCGAATACAAAAAGAAAGATTCTGGGAGAATATTTTCTGAAATATTTGAGGTACCTTTTCCATTTTTGATAGCCTTCAGGTACAAGGAATTTGGTACGCTGTATAATATTGTAGTTTGCTCTTGCTCTGTAACTTTCCGTTCCTTCTCCCCCCCCCCCCCTCTAGTGTATTCACTCAGGAGGCTCCTATTCTCACGATGAAACAGACCTGTCGCAGGTTGTAAATCGCAGTACAAAAGCTGAGAGATTCCAGCCCGATATCGTCGTCACGGCTTCTTTAGTGCTCCAATGCTAAAAGTCATTTGAGCCTGTAGTTTTTGTAGGTTCTCAACTTCAGAAAACTCTCAGAGATCTTCTATATGTCCCGGATCGCAAGCCTCTACTTTCATTGCAGAACCACTCTGAAATTCTAGCTGGGGCAGCCTAGGCCAGTCAGCTTGGTTCCAGAAGCATCGGTGTTGGCCGCTGTCGAACGTGCGAAGCTTTCAGCCTGAGGCGCGTCAGACATACCCAACATTCATACGTTTTATTAAGGCTTCCACGAAAGACGAAGACAAAAAGTCGTCTCTTTAATCTCGTTTTTCGTCTCCTCGTCTTGCATGTGCACCAACACAATGCTCATTTCTGCGCCAGACGAATTCAAGAGCAGTGTGTCGTTTCGAAAAATGCGTTTTTCGAAAAATTTTTCGGAAGTTTCTCGAGAATTTCTCGGAAAATGATTTGAATGGAAATACGATAAACAACGCGCTTTGCGTTATTTCGAAGTGTCGTTCGAACTAGTTTATTATTATTTTTTATCGAAATTGTTTTTTCGAGAATTTCTCGATAATCGTTTCGGAAATTTCTCGAGAAATTTTATTCGTTGATTTTTCGGAAATTTTTCGAGAAATTTTTCGAAAAGTTCTCGAAAAATTCTCGAGAAATCAACGAGAAACATTTCTCGAGAATTTTTCAGAAAAATTTCTCGAAATTCTTTCGAAACGACACACTGTTCAAGACGAAGACGAAGACGAGATTTCGCCCAAAACTGCAATCAGGGCTTCTCGCTGCAAGCTCTCCAGGCCTCTGCGCTCTCCAGAATTGAGGCGTTTCATCATAATTGGGTTAGGATGTCGGATAAAGCGACGGAAACGCATTATTCACATTAATAAATGGATTTTCTCAGTAATTCAGACCCATATCTGAATTACTGAAATTTGTTTGATACATGATGCAATACAGCCTTTGAAAAACATTTCGGTCTGCTGCACTACAAACTACAAAATGTTCGCGCAGACCAAAATTATACAATTGCTCCTCAAATTTATTTGATACGTATTATCGCCGTAAAAAAGTTCCGACACTTTTTCGAGCCCGCGAAAATCGGGATTTGAATGTAGAGGCTCCGCCCATTTCATCATCAGAGCGCATTTGCTATGCGCGATATATTTTTATCAGAAGAAACGAAAAAAAAATAAATGACGCAAATTGATATATTTAAACATTCGAAGAAACGTGTAAAAAAATTCACGATCAATACAATTTCGTTCTTTTAATCCAGTTTAATTCTGAAAATTCAGAAGAAAAAATAAAAATTCAAAAAATGTATCGCGCATGGCAAATGCGCTCTGATGATGAAATGGGCGGAGCCTCTAAATTCAAATCCCGATTTTCGCGGGCTCGAAAAGATGTCGGAACTTTTTTACGGCGATAATAATGCAATACAGCGTTTTAAAACATTTCGGTCTGCTGCACTACAAACTACAAAATGTTCGCGCAGACCAAAATTATACAATTGCTCTGTATAATTATGGTATGAAAGGGAAGAGTATTGCTCTTTGAGGAGCCCAACTCCTGGAATTTCTTGTGGGGGGGGGAGGCCTCCTTCCGTCGTTGATTCTGCGCGTTTTCGCAGCGTGATCACACTTCTTGCACGTGTAATATATGGATTCCCACATGTTTTTTTTTTCTGTGAGCTAGCTGCAAATATCATTTTCCGTTTCCCCTCTCCCCCCCCCCGGGCCCGGCTTCCACGTTTTCCAACTACTTCATTTCGTATCCCTCGTGCCCGTGCCCGTCCTCCTCCTATCCGCATTTCCACTCGAGATTTTTCGACTCATTTTCTTCTTCCCTTTTTCTTCGCTAAACCACTCGCATAGTCAGATGGGCCAGCCCAAAAAGAAGAGAGAAAAAAAAAACGAAGTACAACATGTGCACACTTGAAATCGCCGCACTGTTTGTTTCAATATAGGTTTCTATTCTATTCCGAAAAATCGGAACAGAAATTGTTGTTTTTTGTTTGAGTCCGAGTCCCCTTTTCCTACTCTCCCCCCCCCCCCAGCCCAGCCCCCCCCCCCACTCACATACATACAAAATCCTCTTTACCCATAGGTTGTATTTGTTCGTTTTTCTCTCTTTCTCTCTCTCTCTCTCGCTCTCTCTCTCTCTCTCTCTCTCTCCGTCTCTCTTTCTCTAGCACAAAGCGTTTCGATTCAGTTTGTATGTGCAGAGACTGTTCTCTTCACTATTTGGCGTCCTTTTCCCTACCACCACTGCCACCCCCCCCCCTCCTAACTGGGGGGGGGGGGCTGGCAGTGGTAGGAAAAGAATGAACTTGCCCTTTAATGTTGTGTGCTGCAGCATCTAGGCGAACTTATTTCATATGGCGTTTAGAGATTACTGTACTCATGCGAAGGGGGGGGGAGGGGGGGGGGGTGGAGGGCTACGCTACGACGTGTGGATTCGGAAAATGAAACTCCTGAAACTCTCAGCGGCACACAAGCTTAGACAACACGTGATTTAAGCATACTATTGACTATTTCCCCTCGTGTTAAAATATGTTGCGAAATATGATCGTCTCGTCTTTCCTTTGTCTTGAATTCGTCTGACTTGCATAAGTCTTACATTTATTGCGTAAGACGAATGCAAGACGAACTGAAAGACGAACGAAGACGAGTAAAAAGACGATCCAATATGCATTCTGAACTCGTCGTGTTGCGAAATATGACTGTCTCGTCTTGCCTTCGTCTTTGTCTTGAATTCGTCTGACTTGCGTAAGTCTTACATTTGTTGTGTAAGACGAATGCAAGACGAATGCAAGACAAACGAAGACGAGTAAAAAGACGATCCAATATGTATTCTGAACTCGTCGTGTTGCGAAATATGACCGTCTCGTCTTGCCTTCGTCCTAGTCTTGAATTCGTCTGACTTGTGTATGTCTTACTTTTATTGCGTAAGACGAACTGAAAGACGAACGAAGACAAGTAAAAAGGCGATCAAATATGTAGTCAGAACTCGTCGTGTTGCAAAATATGACCGTCTGTCTTCGTCTTGAATTCGTCTGACTTGCGTAAGTCTTACATTTATTGTGTAAGACGAACTGAAAGACAAACTGAAAGACGAACGGAGACGAGTAAAAAGACGATCAAATATGTAGTCTAAGCTCGTCGTGTTACTGGGATCGCAAGTGCGCTCAACTGCGAACTGAGTTATTTGAAAAAACGGGTTTAATTCTGAAGAATTATACAACATCAACTTCTAGAATTTTCAAAATAATTCATTTTCCAAGTAGACTTGGCTTCTTGCCAACTTCCGAATAACGCGTTTAAGTCTTCCACGAAAGACGAAATATGACCGTCTGTCTTCGTCTTGAGTTCGTCTGACTTGCGTAAGTCTTGTGTTTATTGCGTAAGACGAATGCAAGACGAACTGAAAGACAAACGAAGACGAGAGAAAAGACGAATTTTTGTCTTCGTCTTTCCGTGAAGGCCTTAAACGCGTTAAAGGTCGCCTTACTAAGCGATATTTTAGACTGCTTCTCCTTGAAGCGTGCGCAGAGCCTCCTGAGCTCTGAAACTTCCACTTCTTTGAGCTCCACACCGAGCCGACCTTACGACTTTCCAGGAGCCCGCCCGCCCGCCCGCCCGCGAGCCCCCAAACCCATTTAAAACATGAAACGAACATGGAGCGATTGAGAAAACGAAGAGTATAAGAGGCGGGGTAATGCGGGGTAAAAGTACACAAACACTTATTTAACCCCCCGCGCGGGCCGGGTCGGGGGGGGGGTCTCCGCCACAGCCGGCGGCCCGTTTGTAAAGAAGAAGAAGAAGAATACAGAATACGATTCACCGTAGGAGATGGAAGAGAAGGAGAATTCATAGTTATAGTGAAGTACGCCGAGGTTTGCAATTTTTCGCCTTTCACCTAAGTTTTGAATCGCGAAAAACTGCTGTCTTTTGGTATGTTCAAGTGGTGCACAACACTTCTACCGTACCAACTCAACTTCCTTTGTACCAGAGAAGGGCGGAATTCCGGATTCCGCATTCCGCATTCCGGATTCCAGATTCCGTGACAAAAATATTTTTACCGTATTCCGGATTCCAGATTCCGTGAAAAACAATTTTTTCCGTTTTCCGCATTCCGGATTCCGCGATATGGCGTTTTTATCAGAAAAGGGCGGAATTCCGGAGTCCGCCATTTTTTTTCATTCCGGATTCCGGATTCCGTGAAAAAAATATTTTTTCCGTATTCCGGATTCCAGATTCCGTGACAAAAATATTTTACCGTATTCCGGATTCCAGATTCCGTGAAAAACAATTTTTCTGTTTTCCGCATTCCGGATTTCGCTATATGGCGTTTTTATCAGAGAAGGGCGGAATTCCAGATTCCGCATTCCGCATTCCGGATTCCGCCTTTTTTTTTCATTCCATCTTCTGGATTCCAGATTCCGTGAAAAATGATTTTTCCGTTTTCCGCATTCCGGATTCCGCTATATGGCGTTTTTATCAGAGAAGGACGGAATTCCGCATTCCGCCGTATTTTTCATCCCGTCTTCCGGATTCCAGATTCCTTGAAAAACAATTTTTCTGTTTTCCGCATTCCGGATTTCGCTATATGGCGTTTTTATCAGAGAAGGACGGAATTCCGGATTCCGCCGTATTTTTCATTCCGTCTTTCGGATTCCAGATTCCTTGAAAAAAAATTGTTTCCGTTTTCCGCATTCCGGATTCCAAGAAGGAGGCTGAGGTAACACTGAAAGCTGTGCATTAACAGTATTTCAGATTGCCTCTGGATGTTGACCTTGATGTCACTTCTCTGAAGACGTTTTTCGAGAAATTTCCGAAAAATTCTCGAGAAATGTTTCTCGTTGATTTCTCGAGAATTTTTCGAGAATTTTTGGAAGTTTCTCGAGAATTTCTCGAAAAATTTCTCGAGAAATCAACGAGAAACATTTCTCGAGAATTTTTCGGAAATTTTTCGAGAATTTTTCGGAAAAATGTATCGAAGTGCTTACCGATTCAATTTTCTGCAACGTTCGCTCTATTTTCCCTGTAGCTCCCCCCCCCCCAGAAGCTAATCTTGCCTAATTCTATGCTGTGTACACTGGCTGGGAGTGTTGTTGTTGCTCGTTTTTATCGGCGGCGGGGAAACGCTGGGCTGCGCACGCCCCTCCCCCCCCCCCAGTGATTGTTGCAACGAGATGAGTGTGTTTTGGGTGTCAATTGGCAAGGAGTCCAAAGTTTCCACAAAGCCTGGCCAAACTGACCAAAAGTGGCGCAGGTTTAGGCCAATCTTTGGTGGAACTTCCATTCTTGCGAAATTTCGTCCGTCTTGTCTTGTCTCCGCCGACATTTCGTCTTAAATTCGTCTGCTTCTTACGATAGACGGAGAAAACATTCATAAATTTTGAAAAAAAACCAATTTTTCGAAAAAAATGGAAAGTCCGCAGAAATGCGTTAGAGTGTTTGCGTACCGCTTGGTTACCGTTTCTATACCTTTCAAATAGCCCCTGATGTCAACAAAAGAAAAATCATGCCAATCGGTTAGGTATTCGTTGAGTTATGCTCGAAATCCACAGAGTGGACAACAGAGCAGGGCGGAATTCCGGATTCCGGATTCCGCCGTTTTTTTCATTCCGTTTTCCGTATTCCGTTTTACGTATTCCGTATTCCGTTTTCCGGATTCCGTTTTCCGTATTCCGCATTCCGGATTCCGCCGTTTTTCACATTCCATATTCCGGATTCCAGATTCCGTGAAAAAATAGTTTTTCCGTTTTCCGGATTCCGGATTCCGTGAAAAAATATTTTTCCGTCTTCCGGATACCAGATTCTGCAAAAAAATGTTTTTTCCGTTTTCCGGTTTCCGGATTCCGATTTCCCAAAGTCCAATTCCGCTTTCCGCATTCCGGGTTCCGCCCTTTTTTCATTCCGTCTTTCGGATTCCAGATTTCGCGAAAAAATGTTTTTTCCGTCTTCCGAATTCCAAATTCCGTGAAAAAATATTCTTTCTTCCGTTTTCCGCATTCCGGATTCCGCGATATGGCGTTTTTATTCTGTTTTAATTATTTATTCTCAATTGTTGTGAAAAGTATACTTTTTTGAATTTTTTTGAATTTCTTTGCGAACAGAGCGCATTTACATCATGAATATTCCCTCATTAAGTGTTAAAATTCCGTTTTCCGCATTCCGCATTCCGGATTCCGCCCTTTTTCACATTCCGTATTCCGGATTCCAGATTCCGTGAAAACATTTTTTCCGTTTTCCGGATTCCGTGAAAAAAATGTTTTCCGTATTCTGGATTCCGTGAAAAAACATTTTTCCGTATTCCGGATTCCAGATTCCGCAAAAAGTTTTTTTTGTCTGTTTTCCGGATTCCGAATTCCGTGTTCCCAAAATCCAATTCCGCAGATACGCGGAGCCCGGGAAATGACGAACAGAAACTTTTTGATTGCGGCAAGACGGACAAGACGAGGCGGAAGACGAATTTTTGGGCGCAATTTGAAGAATACCGTATTGCCACTTTGTCTCGAAAGGGTTTGCATAAAAAATGAAATATTGATACACGTCATTCCGCAAGGAGCTGGCTCGCAAAAAATGTTTCTCCCCCGAGAATCGTTCGTCCCTTTTCTGCTCGTGTCTTCCAATTCAGGAACGGTTGAAGAATGCTGAAAAGTATGTTCTTTTAACACGAATTCTTTCCTCTATTTTTCCGAAATGCCGTGCGCCTTTAAACGCTGTGTAGATTTACTGGAAGTTTTAAAATTTTACCATGTTACCCGGTGTCCGAAATCTGAATCTGAGAATTTCAGTATGTGCTGCAAAAGACTGAAACTCTTGGATCTTGGAAACCTCACTAAAACTCGCTGAAAACCAGAGAAGGGCGGAATTCCGGATTCCGCTTTCCGGATTCCGCCGTTTTTTTCATTCCGTCTTTCGGATTCCGGATTCCGCGATATGGCGTTTTTATTCCGTTTTAATTCTTTATTCTCAATTGTTGTGAATAGTATACTTTTTTGAATTCCCGCAAAAATGTTTGCGAACAGAGCGCATTTACATCATGAATATTATTAAGTGTTAAAATTCCGTTTTCCGCATTCCGCATTCCGGGTTCCGCCGTTTTTCTTAATTCCGTCTTTCGGATTCCGGATTCCGCGATATGGCGTTTTTATTCCGTTTTAATTCTTTATTCTCAATTGTTGTGAATAGTATACTTTTTTGAATTCCCGCAAAAATGTTTGCGAACAGAGCGCATTTACATCATGAATATTATTAAGTGTTAAAATTCCGTTTTCCGCATTCCGCATTCCGGGTTCCGCCGTTTTTCTTAATTCCGTCTTCCGAATTCCAGATTCCGTGAAAAGAATTTTGTTTCCGTTTTCCGTTTTCCGGATTCCACGATATGACGTTTTTATCAAAAAAAGGCGGAATTCCGAATTCCGCATTCCGCATTCCGGGTTCCGCCGTTTTTTACATTCCGTTTTCCGGATTACAGATTCCACGATATGACGTTTTTATCAAAAAAGGGCGGAATTCCGAATTCCGCATTCCGCATTCCGGATTCCGCCGTTTTTCACATTCCGTTTTCCGGATTCCAGATTCCACGATATGATGTTTTTATCAAAAAAGGGCGGAATTCCGAATTCCGCATTCCGCATTCCGGGTTCCGCCGTTTTTTACATTCCGTTTTCCGGATTCCAGATTCCACGATATCACGTTTTTATCAAAAAAAGAGCGGAATTCCGAATTCCGTATTCCGCATTCCGGATTCCGCCGTTTTTCACATTCCGTTTTCCGGATTCCGGATTCCGAGTTCCTATCTTAAAATCCAATTCCGCCCTCATTAAATGCTGAAAATTCCTCGTAAATCCACACATAGCGTCCAAAGGCGCTGAGCTCGCGAAGCCCGAGCAACTTGTGTACTTTGAGTTGATGTAGGGATCATCCGAGCCATCACAGTGCCACCAGATCGCGAGCAGCCAATGAATTCTCCGGAAGCAGCCAACGGCGCTCACCCAGAGCGCCTTGTTCGTGGTTTTTTTGAGCTCGTGGACCGAGCTCGGCCGCCGTTTTTTTAAGTTGTTTATTCAGCTATAAACATTCGTTTTAATTGTGTCTATCTGTGGATGCCCAACCAACTTTTTGTGTCAACTGGTTAACTTTGCAATAATTTCACAAAGTCGTCGACGACTCTTCGATTGAAAAATCCTGTCCAGTTGATCTTTTCACTCTCACTAAACCCTCACAAAAGTGTACGGATTGTCGTGTTTTTTCGAGTTTTTTCGAGTTTACCAGTGTTCATGCCATTGCCATTACTACAATTATTGCCCCCCCCCATCCCATGCCTAAACATTTGTTTCCAACATTCATTTTATTGATTCGATTTATCTAACTTTGTGATCTCTACAGGGTGGCTGATAAATAGTGTTACACGTTTGAAGCGTTATAAATGTCTTCAAATTAGTTCTTTTTTCACCAGAATTGCACTAAAGTTGATTGAAATGATACAAAAAATCATTTTATTGATTTGATTTTTTTAACTTCGTGATCTCTACAGGGTGGCTGATAAATAGTGTTACACGTTTGAAGCGTTATAAATGTCTTCAAACAAGTTAATTTTTTATCGGAAAATTGAAAAAAATAGTAATAAATATTTAGTAATCAATAAAATATAAAATTGATACGGTAGCGACTTGTGCTCATGCGCCAGAATCCACGCAAAGTTGCGTAACACTATTTATCAGCCACCCTGATGGCTGATGAGCCCAAGAAGCATCGGAAATGTTCTTGGAGTGTTCTACTTTTGGCGTACCCTCCCTCTTTGCAAATACAAATGTTTTCGTGTCGAGAGAAAACGCGCTCCGCTGAGGGAGCAATCTCGTCTTGTCTTGTCTCGTCTCGTCTCGTCTTGTCTCGTCTCACATCGACTGGAATCGAGAATACGCAATTCTGAATAATTCTAGCGTCGAATAACGTTTTCATCGCTGTGACACAAGTGGGCGTGTCTTGCTATGATACGCAAACACTAAAGTACACGGTGCGTCAAAAGTATGGGCGTCTTCGAATCCGGAAAACGGAAACAAATTTTTCACGGAATCCGGAATCCGGAAAACGGAAAAAAAATGTTTTTCACGGAATCCGGAATTCGGAAAACGGAAAAAAAATGTTTTTCACGGAATCCGGAATTCGGAAAACGGAAAAAAAATGTTTTTTACGGAATCCGGAATCCGGAAAACGGAAAAAAAAATGTTTTTCACGGAATCCGGAATTCGGAAAACGGAAAAAAAAATGTTTTTCACGGAATCCGGAATTCGGAAAAGCATTATAAATGTCTTCAAACAAGTTCATTTTTTACCGGAATTAGACAAAAGTTTATTGAAATGATACAAAAAATCATTTTATTGATTTGATTTCTTTAATTTTGTGATCTCTACAGGGTGGCTGATAAATAGTGATCTGATTCGATTTTTTTAACTTTGTGATCTCTTCAGGGTGCGCCAAAAGTATGGTAACACGAGTTTCGCGCAAGCTGGTGGGCGCTGGCGCATTTTTCTAGCAGAACTTTTATTTTCATTATTTCCAGCGTGTTTTAATTAGGTTATTCACAAATTTTCAAGGCGCTAGGCTGATTCTATTCACCGAGCCACAGGAAATAGGTCAGAGCAACATCGGAAAAGCTCGAACAACCACGTGGAGAGCCATTAAACGGATGGATGAGTTGGAATACACTGAAGCTCAAGACTTGGCTCTTCGATTGCTCCGAAATTCGTCGGAATCCGTGCCAAAGCATGAGAAGAGTGAGTCTAGAGCTTCGAATGAGCAATACAGAGTGCGCCATAAATATAGCGCCGCATTCCAGACAGTGTAAAAACTGAAAATCGAACGATTTTTTTTGCTGAAAATCAATCAAAATGTTTATTAAAACCTAACAAAAAAGATAGCATTAACAGTTTTCTTTCCAACCTTCCTCCCATCGCTTTAATGACTGCGACGCTATAATTATGGCTCACCCTGTACGTTAGTGAGCTCTGTCGGAAGAGAGCAAGCTGTGAACTTCTGAAGACTCCGTACTGCGGAAGTCGAATTCAAGATACAAAATACAAAACCACAGAGTTTTTGCTCCGACAGCTGAGCAAACTAATGAGCACGCAGCTGAGCTTCACATCCTCACCAAGTCAAGGTTTCTTGGTGCGACACCACCTTAGATGCCAAGATGCCGAAGAAGCGAATCCCATTTTTCGACAGGATTCTCCTCCGGCTCACAGGAAAAAAATCACTGAAACATGGTGCGCGGTCAACGTCTCCGCGATTCATCGTCAGCCTCTTCGCCAGACTTGAATCCGCCTGGCTATTTTGGAAGCAGAATACCAGAGAAGGGCGGAATTCCGGATTCCGTGAAAAATTTTTTTTCCAATTTTCCGGATTCCGGATTCCGTGAAAAAATTTTTGTTCCGTTTTCCGGATTCCGGATTCCGCGCAAAATTTTTTTTCCGTTTTCCGAATTCCGGATTCCGCGCAAAATTTTTTTTCCGTTTTTCGGATTCCGGATTCCATGAAAAAATTTTTTTTTCCGTTTTCCGAATTCCGGATTCCGTGAAAAAAATTTTTTCCGTTTTCCGGATTCCGGATTCCGTGAAAAATTTTTTTTCCAATTTTCCGGATTCCGGATTCCGTGAAAAAATTTTTTTTCCGTTTTCCGAATTCCGGATTCCGTGAAAAAATTTTTTTCCAATTTTCCGGATTCCGGGTTCCGTGAAAAAAAAATTTTTTCCGTTTTCCGAATTCCGGATTCCGTGCAAAATTTTTTCCGTGTTTCGAATTCTGTATTCCGTGAAAAAAAAATTTCCGTTTTCCGGATTCCGGATTCCGTGAAAAAAAATTTTTTTCCGTTTTCCGAATTCCGGATTCCGTGAAAAAATTTGTTTTCCGTTTTCCGAATTCCGGATTCCGTGAAAAAATTTTTTTTTCCGTTTTCCGAATTCCGGATTCCGTGAAAAAATTTTTTTTTCCGTTTTCCGAATTCCGGATTCCGTGAAAAAGTTTTTTTTTCCAATTTTCCGGATTCCAGATTCCGTGAAAAAATTTTTTTCCAATTTTCCGGATTCCGGATTCCGTGAAAAAATTGTTTTCCAATTTTCCGGATTCCGGATTCCGTGAAAAAAAATTTTTTTCCGTTTTCCGAATTCCGGATTCCGTGAAAAAATTTTTTTTTTCCGTTTTCCGATTTCCGGATTCCGTGAAAAATTTTTTTTCCAATTTTCCGAATTCCCGATTCCGTGAAAATTTTTTTTTTCCGTTTTCCGAATTCCGGATTCCGTGAAAAATTTTTTTTCCGTTTTCCGAATTCCGGATTCCGTGAAAAAAATTTTTTTCCGTTTTCCGAATTCCGGATTCCGTGAAAAAAATTTTTTTTCCGTTTTCCGAATTCCGGATTCCGTGAAAAATTTTTTTTTCCGTTTTCCGAATTCCGGATTCCGTGAAAAAATTTTTTTTCCGTTTTCCGAATTCCGGAATCCGTGAAAACATTTTTTTTTCCGTTTTCCGAATTCCGGATTCCGTGAAAAAAATTTTTGTTCCGTTTTCCGAATTCCCGATTCCGTGAAAAAAATGTTTGTTCCATTTTCCGGATTCCGGATTCCGAGTTCTCAAAATCCAATTCCGCCCTACTCTGCAGAATACCTTCGTGCCACAGTGAAAGCGCCCATACTTCTGACGCACCGTGTACTTTAGTGTTTGCGTATCATAGCAAGACACGCCCACTTGTGTCACAGCGATGAATACGTTATTCGACGCTAGAATTATTCAAAATTGAGTATTCTCGATTCCAGTCGATGTGAGACGAGACAAGACGAGACGAGACGAGACAAGACAAGACAAGACGAGATTGCTCCCTCAGCGGAGCGCGCTTTCTCTCGACACGAAAACATTTGTATTTGCAAAGAGGGAGGGTACGCCAAAAGTAGAAGATTCCAAGAGCATTTCCGATGCTTCTTGGGCTTATCAGCCATCAGGGTGGCTGATAAATAGTGTTACGCAACTTTGCGTGGATTCTGGCGCATGAGCACAAGTCGCTACCGTATCAATTTTATATTTTATTGATTACTAAGTATTTATTACTATTTTTTTCAATTTTCCGGTGAAAATGGAACTTGTTTGAAGACATTTATAACGCTTCAAACGTGTAACACTATTTATCAGCCACCCTGTATAATTGCTAATGCAAATCGATTGAATCGATTGAGCGGAGCAACTTCTGTCAGTTAACGAAGTGCTCGCAGAGCCAACTCCGAACGTCACTCGTCACCTCTCACCTGAACAAGCAAAAACAAAGTGTTTTTTTTTCTCATTTTTCGACGTTATCTCGATCCGTGAT
The DNA here is from genome assembly GCA_003052745.1 of Caenorhabditis inopinata. Lineage (NCBI taxonomy): Eukaryota > Metazoa > Nematoda > Chromadorea > Rhabditida > Rhabditidae > Caenorhabditis > Caenorhabditis inopinata. Next base: position 2,506,401 of record AP018152.1, on the reverse strand, counting down.
ACGCCATGTCGCACGTGTTTTTGTTACCTCTCTCTGCCCGGTTGCAGAAAGATAACGGAAGAGCAAATGGATTGGTGGAAGGGGGGGGGAATGGAGGGTCACCTGTTTTGTGTCGCCGCTCTTCGTCCTTCAACCCCTCTCGTTTCCCCTCTCAATTTAACAATATGATGATTAGTTTGCAAAAAAATAATGAATGACAAGAGCCGTGGGGGAATTTGGACGGAATTCCGTTTTCCGCATTCCGGATTCCGCAAAAAAATGTTTTTTCCGTTTTCCGGTTTCCGGATTCCGAGTTCCCAAAATCCAATTCCGCCCTCCTCTGCAGTACTGGCCATAAAGAATGCGCGCGAGAAGAAGGAATTTTCGCAACAATGCGATTGGATTCTGAAATATCGAGTTTTGAGCTCTATGAGCAGATCATAGTGCTCAAACCGCATTCCGGGTTCCGCCTTTTTTTCATTCCGTCTTTCGGATTTCAGATTTCGCGAAAAAATGTTTTTTCCGTCTTCCGGATTCCAGATTCCGCGAAAAAATGTTTTTTCCGTCTTCCGCATTCCAGATTCCGCGATATGGCGTTTTTATTCCGTTTTAATTCTTAATTCTCAATTGTTGTGAAAATGGTTAAAATTCCGTTTTCCGCATTCCGTATTTCGGATTTCAGATTTCGCGAAAAAATGTTTTTTCCGTCTTCCGGATTCCAGATTCCGTGAAAAAAATATTTTTCCGTTTTCCGCATTCCGGATTCCGCCATATGGCGTTTTTATTCCATTTTAAGTCTTAATTCTCAATTATTGTGAAAATGGTTAAAATTCCGTTTTCCGCATTCCGTATTCCGGATTCCGCCGTTTTTACCATTGCGTTTTCCGCATTCCAGATTCCGTGAAAAGAATTTTTTTCCGTCTTCCGTTTTCCGGATTCCGAGTTCCGAAAATCCAATTCCGTCCTACTCTGCTGCACCGCCGGCCGACGGACGGGAATCGTTTTTTTTTCTCTTTTCGATCAAAACATGTTTTTCTCGTGCCACCACAAATTTCCTTCCAGTTTTCTGCCAAAACACTGCCAACCATTGAAAAATCGATGGCTGGCCGTTCCAGTGTTCAACTAAAACTGAAAGTGTTTTTCAATCGCTTAGTGTGAACGCGCTCCACTGCAAAATGAGTGATGGTCTTGCCACGAAGGCGCTAGTTTGATGTCTTCGGCGAGAGTCTCGTCTCGTCTCGTTTTCGTCTTCGTCTCGAATTCGTCTGACGCAGTGTGTGTTGACCACTTTTTTTATTGCGTAAGACGAATGCAAGACGAACTGAAAGACGATTTTTTGCTTTGAAACTGTAATTTTGTGCGTATTTCGTCTTCGTCTTAAATTCGTCTGACGCAGTGTGTGTTGGCAACTTTTTTATTGCGAAAGACGAATGCAAGACGAACTGAAAGACGACTTTTTGTTTTGAAATTGAATTTTCGTGCGTATTTCGTCTTCGTCTTAAATTCGTCTCACGCAGTGTGTTGACAACTTTTTTACAGCGTAAGACGAATGCAAGACGAACTGAAAGACGACTTTTTGTTTTGAAATTGAAATTTCGTGCGTATTTCGTCTTCGTCTTAAATTCGTCTCACGCAGTGTGTTGACAACTTTTTTACAGCGTAAGACGAATGCAAGACGAACTGAAAGACGACTTTTTGTTTTGAAATTGAATTTTCGTGCGTATTTCGTCTTCGTCTTAAATTCGTCTCACGCAGTGTGTTGACAACTTTTTTACAGCGTAAGACGAATGCAAGACGAACTGAAAGACGACTTTTTGTTTTGAAATTGAAATTTCGTGTGTATTTCGTCTTCGTCTCGAATTCGTCTGACGCAGTGCGTTGACAACTTTTTTATTGCGTAAGACGAATGCAAGACGAACTGAAAGTCGACTTTTTCCTTTGAAACTGAAATTTAGTGTGTATTTCGTCTTCGTCTCGAATTCGTCTCACGCAGTGTATTAACAACTTTTTTATAGCGTAAGACGAATGCAAGACGAACTTAAAGACGACTTTTTGCTTTGAAATTGAAAATTAGTGCGTATTTCGTCTTCGTCTTGAATTCGTCTGACGCAAAGTGTTAACAACGTTTTCATTGCGTAGGACGAATGCAAGACGAACTGAAAGACGACTTTTTGTTTTGAAATTGAAATTTCGTGCGTATTTCGTCTTCGTCTTAAATTCGTCTCACGCAGTGTATTAACAACTTTTTTACAGCGTAAGACGAATGCAAGACGAACTGAAAGACGACTTTTTGCTTTGAAAAACTGAAATTTAGTGCATATTTCGTCTTCGTCTTGAATTCGTCTGACGCAACGTGTTAACAACTTTCTTATTGCGTAGGACGAATGCAAGACGACTTTTTGTCTTCGTCTTTCATGGAATCCTTAAGTTTTCATTTTTCTGCTAGAAAGTGCATGTGAACTTGCGCTGTGGCGAGACCAGTGTAAAGGCGCTCTGCTGGAAAGCTCTCCCTGGGATCCTATAAAAATCAAAGAGGGGCGTGTCCTGCTGCTATCTTGCTCATACGTAAGCACAAAAGTGGTGTAGTAGCTTTGTCTCTGTCTGTCTCTCTTTGTCTTTGTCCGTCTCTGCCTGTCTCTCTTTGTCTCTGTTTGTCTCTGTTTGTCTCTCTGTCTCCCGGGCGCCTCTATGTCGTATGTCGTCGCCTGAAAAGTGTAAACACTCTCTGCTTCTCTACCCGCCCCTCCTCAATTAGCACAGTCGATTAGCCGTTCAATCAACCGTCTGCATCTCTGGAGCTCTCTCACTCTCTACTCTCTGCTGATGATCGGTTTTTTTTTCGGTTCGCCTTCGCCTTATTTTCCCCCGATTCGTCGTCGGCCATGTGCAACAACAATCTCTTGCAGAATTCGTTTCTTCGCGTGTGCTGCGTGTGTACCCCCCCCCCTCCCCACCCGAGGAGTGTGTAAACGTTGCGCCGATTTCAGTGACGACAGACTCCATTTTATTCCGACTTTTTGTGCCATTTTCCAGGTGTTTTCGTCGCGTTTTCTTCCTCCCTTTTCTCTATTCCAAACATATGTTTCATAAAAGAGTTTTCCAGTTTTAACAATAGGGATTACGGTGGATTCTAGCTAGCTTTCTTCTGCTGAACATTGACGGCAGAATTGGGTCACTTGAATCGTCTTTTTCCGGTTTTTTTTTGTCAATGATAGAACACAACATTTTGATTCGTGTTCTGTGTATTTTCATCTAGAATTATTCTCATTGATGGCTAGAAATCAGAGAAGGGCGGAATTCCGAATTCCGCCGTTTTTTTCATTCCGTTTTCCGGATTCCGGATTCCGAGTGTGATCACGCTGCGAAAACGCGCAGAATCAACGACGGAAGGAGGCCTCCCCCCCCCCCCACAAGAAATTCCAGGAGTTGGGCTCCTCAAAGAGCAATACTCTTCCCTTTCATACCATAATTATACAGAGCAATTGTATAATTATGGTCTGCGCGAACATTTTGTAGTTTGTAGTGCAGCAGACCGAAATTTTTTAAAACGCTGTATTGCATTATTATCGCCGTAAAAAAGTTCCGACATTTTTTCGAGCCCGCGAAAATCGGGATTTGAATTTAGAGGCTCCGCCCATTTCATCATCAGAGCGCATTTGCTATGCGCGATATATTTTTTGCATTTTTATTTTTTCTTCTGAATTTTCAGAATTAAACTGGATTAAAAGAACGAAATTGTATTAATCGTGAATTTTTTACACGTTTCTTCGAATGTTTAAATATATCAATTTGCGTCATTTATTATTTTTTTTTTCGTTTCTTCTGATAAAAATATATCGCGCATAGAAAATGCGCTCTGATGATGAAATGGGCGGAGCCTCTAAATTCAAATCCCGATTTTCGCGGGCTCGAAAAAATATCGGAACTTTTTTACGGCGATAATACGTATCACATAAATTTGACGAGCGATTGTATAATTTTGGTCTGCGCGGAAATTTTGTAGTTTGTAGTGCAGCAGACCGAAATGCTTTTCAAATGCGGTATAAGAGCTCCGGCCTTCCGGCTCCGTCTTCCGGAACGTCTTCTGGAAAAATCGATTTTCAAGCTGGATGCTCTCCCCCCCCTCTCTATCTTTCTGAAACTCAATTCCAGCCGTTTTTCGTACATTGAGCATCTGAAAATCACGCTTTTTCACTAGGTGGTCTCGCGGTAAAAGAGCTCCAGCCTTCCGGCTCCGTCTTCCGGATCGTCTTCTGGAAAAATCGATTTTCAGGCTTGATGCTCTCCCCCCCCCTCTCTCTATCTTTCTGAAACTCATTCACAGCCTTTTTTTGTACATTTAATGTCTGAAAATCACGCTTTTTCACTAGGTGGTCTCGCGGTAAAAGAGCTCCAGCCTTCCGGCTCCGTCTTCCGGAACGTCTTCTGGAAAAATCGATTTTCAAGTTAGATGCTCTTCCCCCCCCCCCCTCTCTATCTTTCTGAAACTCATTTTCAGCCGTTTTTTGTACATTGAGCATCTGGAAAACATGTTTTTTCACTAGGTGGTCTCGCGGTAAAAGAGCTCCAGCCTTCCGGCTCCGTCTTCCGGATCGTCTTCTGGAAAAATCGATTTTCAGGCTTGATGCTCTCCCCCCTGTCTCTCTATCTTTCTGAAACTCATTTCCAGCCTTTTTTTGTACATTTAATGTCTGAAAATCACGCTTTTTCACTAGGTGGTCTCGCGGTAAAAGAGCTCCAGCCTTCCGGCTCCGTCTTCCGGAACGTCTTCTGGAAAAATCGATTTTCAAGCTGGATGCTCTCCCCCCCCTCTCTATCTTTCTGAAACTCAATTCCAGCCGTTTTTCGTACATTGAGCATCTGAAAATCACGCTTTTTTACTAGGCGGTCTCGCGGTAAAAGAGCTCCAGCCTTCCGGCTCCGTCTTCCGGATCGTCTTCTGGAAAAATCGATTTTCAGGCTTGATGCTCTCCCCCCCCCCTCTCTCTATCTTTCTGAAACTCATTCACAGCCTTTTTTTGTACATTTAATGTCTGAAAATCACGCTTTTTCACTAGGTGGTCTCGCGGTAAAAGAGCTCCAGCCTTCCGGCTCCGTCTTCCGGAACGTCTTCTGGAAAAATCGATTTTCAAGTTAGATGCTCTTCCCCCCCCCCTCTCTATCTTTCTGAAACTCATTTTCAGCCGTTTTTTGTACATTGAGCATCTGGAAAACATGTTTTTTCACTAGGTGGTCTCGCGGTAAAAGAGCTCCAGCCTTCCGGCTCCGTCTTCCGGATCGTCTTCTGGAAAAATCGATTTTCAGGCTTGATGCTCTCCCCCCTGTCTCTCTATCTTTCTGAAACTCATTTCCAGCCTTTTTTTGTACATTTAATGTCTGAAAATCACGCTTTTTCACTAGGTGGTCTCGCGGTATAAGAGCTCCAGCCTTCCGGCTCCGTTTTCCGGATCGTCTTCTGGAAAAATCAATTTTCAAGCTGGATGCTCTCCCCCCCTCTCTATCTTTCTGAAACTCATTTCCAGCCGTTTTTTGTACATTGAAAGTCTGAAAATCACCCTTTTTACTGGGCGATTTCGCGGGCTTCGTCTTGGGGATCGTCTTCGGGAAAAATCGATTTTCAGGCTTAATGCTCTCTTTCTCTCTGTCTCTCTCTCTTCCTCTCTCTGAATTTTATATCCATTTTGCAAACAGTTTCATCAATTCTCTCGCGCCTCCACTTTTCTGTGCTTACGGCTCCTGTTGTGAGCACAATTAATCGTGTCGTCATCCTGAACTTCTCAGTCGTCGTCGTGCTTCGATGCCCGTATTCTCCCTTTCCGCGCTTCTTCCGACGCGTATGCCCACCAGAGAAGGGCGGAATTCCGAATTCCGGATTCCGCCGTTTTTTTTTTCATTCCGTTTTCCGTTTTCCGGATTCCGAGTTCCCAAAATCCAATTCCGCCCAACTCTGATGCCCACCCATCCCATCCCCATCCATATCAGCACTCATCAGTTGCTCGCCTTTCTGCGCTCTCCTAGAGCAGCGCCAACCTGAAAATGCTTAAAAAGGAAGTGCGCTCTGAAACGGTCTGAAAAGCGTTAAAGACGCTACTTCAGGGCTCGCTTCTCGCACGCTAAAACCATGATAAAACTTCTATTATAGTCTCTTATCACTTCGGTTTGGAAGCATTTCTTCTCGATGAGACAGTGTTTGCGAAACTATCGACACACGGTTGCCTTTTGCGCCTTTAGTATGGCCTACGAAACGCTTCACAATTGGAGTTGCTGAAACTGGAGTTGAGTTTCAGATTTTTCATTTCGCGCGGCTGGAAATTTGGTGTGTGTTCCGGAAGGTTCCGCCAGCACGCTTACTCGATTTTCAGACTTCCGGAATGCAGAATTCCGGATTCCGCCGTTTCTTTTTTAATTCCGTCTTCCGCATTCCGGATTCCGCGATATGGCGTTTTTATCAGAGAAGGGTGGAATTCCAGATTCCGCATTCCGGATTCCACCGTTTTTTTAAATTTCGTCTTCCGGATTCCAGATTCCGTGAAAAATTTTTTTTTTCGTTTTCCGCATTCCGGATTCCACCGTTTTTTTCATTCCGTCTTCCGGATTCCAAATTCCGTAAAAAATGTTTTTTCCGGTTTCCGTTTTCCGGATTCCACCGTTTTTTTTTAAATTTCGGTTTCCGAGTTCCAGATTCCGTGAAAAAATTTTTTTTTTCCGTTTCGGATTCCGCGGTATGGCGTTTTTATCAGAGAAGGGCGGAATTCCGGATTCCGCCGTTTTTTTCATTCCGTCTTCCGGATTCCAGATTTCGTGAAAAATTGTTTTTTCTGATTTCCGTTTTCCAGATTCCAAGTTCCAAACATCCAATTCCGCCGTTTTTTTAAATTCCGTCTTCCGAATTTCAGATTCCGTGAAAAAAATTTGTTTCCGTTTTCCGCATTCTGGATTCCGCAATATGGCGTTTATATCAGAGAAGGGCGGAATTCCAGATTCCGCATTCCGGATTCCACCGTTTTTTTTAAATTCCGTCTTCCGGATTCCAAATTCCGTGAAAAAATGTTTTTTTTTCGTTTTCCGCATTCCGGATTCCGCGATATGGCGTTTTTATCAGAGAAGGGCAGAATTCCGGATTCCGCATTCCGAATTCCGCGATGTGGCGTTTTTATCAGAGAAGGGCGGAATTCCGGATTCCGCATTCCGTATTCCGCCGTTTTTTCTCATTCCGTCTTCCGGATTCCAGATTCCGTGAAAAAAAAATTGTTTTTCCGTTTTCCGTTTTCCGGATTCCGAGTTCCCAACATCCAATTCCGCGCTCTATTCTGCAGCGAGCGGAGCAACGTACCTGCCGACCTGTCTTGAACTTTCCGATTACCTTAAAAGAAGTTGTTCGTCTAATCCTGTTTAACGCTTGGCTGGCCGCCGCCGCCGCCGCCGCCTTCACATTCCATTTGATTCGCTTCCATTCCATTATGGAAGAAGACGGCAAGCGTTGTCACATGGCTCACGTGACACATGTGCATGTGCATAAATTAATTTGCTCTACTTTGAGACATTATTGAATGAGCTGAAAACACACACACACACACACACACACACACACACACACACTCACACACACACACACACACACACACACACACACACCATAAACACGCACAGCCAGCTCTATTAAAAGAGTGTCGAAATCTCGGCATTGTTGATTTTTGTAGAAGGGGAGGGGCGCCGCGCCATAAGAAGTCGCGAGATATTATAAAAATGTTTTATTGCGTAAGACGAATGCAAGACGAATTTTTGTCTTTGTCTTCGTCTTGAATTCGTCTTACACAGTGTGCTGACAACTTCCAGACAAATGCAAGACGAATTTTTGTTTTCGTCTTCGTCTCGAATTCGTCTGACGCAGTGTGTGTTGACAACTTTTTTAGTGCGTAAGACGAATGCAAGACGAACTGAAAGACGACTTTTTGCTTTGAAACTGAAATTTTGCGCGTATTTCGTCTTCGTCTCGAATTCGTCTGACGCAGTGTGTGTTGATAACATTTTTATTGCGTAAGACGAATGCAAGACGAACTGAAAGACGACTTTTTGCTTTGAAACTGAAATTTCGCGCGTATTTCGTCTTCGTCTAGAATTCGTCTGACGCAGTGTGTTGTTGACAACTTTTTTATTGCGAAAGACAAATGCAAGACGAACTGAAAAGCGAGTTTTTGCTTTGAAACTGAAATTTAGTGCTTATTTCGTCTTCGTCTCGAATTCGTCTGACGCAGTGTGTGTTGACAACTTTTTTATTGCAAAAGACGAATGCAAGACGAACTGAAAGACGACTTTTTTGCTTTGAAACTGAAATTTTGCGCGTATTCCGTCTTCGTCTCGAATTCGTCTGACGCAGTGTGTGTACAATTTTGTTATTGCGTCAGACGAATGCAAGACGACTTTTTGCTTTGAAACTGAAATTTAGTGCGTATTTCGTCTTCGTCTCGAATTCGTCTGACACAGTGTGTGTTGACAACTTTTTTATAGCGAAAGACGAATGCAAGACGAACTGAAAGACGACTTTTTGCTTTGAAACTGAAATTTAGTGCTCATTTCGTCTTCGTCTTGAATTTGTCTGACGCAGTGTGTGTTGACAATTTTGTTATTGCGTCAGACGAATGCAAGACGAACTGAAAGACGACTTTTTGCTTTGAAACTGAAATTTAGTGCTTATTTCGTCTTCGTCTCGAATTCGTCTGTGTTGGTGTTGTTGTTGTTGTCATTTCGCGCTTCTCTATCTCTCTCTCTTTCTCTATCTCTCTATCTCTCTCTCTGCACTTTTGTATACTTGAAAAAATGAAAGGAGAGAGAGCGAGAGAAAGAGAGAGAAAAAGGTGCATAGGAATGAAATTGCATCGCACCCCTACTCCCCCCCCCCCCGGCCCTCTCTCGCCCCCCCCCCCGCCCGTCCGCCGCTCCCCCATTCTCCCTCTCTCTCTCGCGCGCTCGTTTTTTCTCTCTCTCTCTCTTTTGAAACATTCGAGAATGGTTGAGTGACCCCCCCCCCTCGCCACTCCCCCCCCCCCACTAACCCTTTCACGGACACTGAAAAGAGGGAGAGAGAAACGAGAAAGCACGAGAGACAGAGAGAAACGAGAGAGCACGAGAGAGCACGAGAGAGCATTTGAAGAAGAGAAGTGCCGCCCCGGGGCGCCCGAAAAATGGAGAGCGGGCGGGCGGGAGGAGTGAGTGGGACTAAGAGGATCGGAGGGCGGAGAGATGTAGAAACATGGGACGGACGGGGGGGGGGGGGGGAGGGGAGGGAGGCGATGCAAAAAAGCAGGAGCACGTGGTCCTGACTGAAAAGAGGCGGAACTAGGAAGGTCCATGTAAAGAAGGGGGGGGGGGGAGAGGCGAGTGAAAGGGGATTACACACTTCCAGGTTTTCATGAGGGGTAGGGCGGGCGGGGCGGGCGGGCGCGGGGGGGGGGTGAGGCACACTCACTCATTAGTCCCCAAGATTATTCATTCGTTCTTTCTTTCTCCGCTTTTTTTCCCTCGTTTTCTTTGCTATTCAACCCCCCCCCCTCCCCCCCCCCCAACTACGGTTATTCGATTTTCCTGGCGGCGGCGGCGGTCCCCAGATTCCCCCGATTGCATCATAGCTCGGCATCATAGCTTCAGGGGACTGTTTGCGGCCTAGAAAAACCCGCGGAGACAGCCACGGCCAGCCATGCAGAGATATCGCACATCTTTAATATAAGGGCATGCTACTCTATTTTTTTCTGAAAAAAAAAACATTTTTTTGTCTTTCAAATGATATTCAAAAATAATTTTCTTAGAAACACAACTATGTGAAAACTAAAAAAATTCCCTTTAATATAAGGACATGCCACTCTATTTTTTTCTGAAAAATTTTTTTTTGTCTTTCAAATTCTATTCGAAAAGATTTTTCTTAGAAACTCAACTATGTGAAATGTTGAGAAGTACCTTTAATATAAGGGCATGCTACTCTATTTTTTTCTGAAAAAAAAAACATTTTTTTGTCTTTCAAATGATATTCAAAAATAATTTTCTTAGAAACACAACTATGTGAAAACTAAAAAAAATTCCCTTTAATATAAGGACATGCCACTCTATTTTTTTCTGAAAAATTTTTTTTTGTCTTTCAAATTCTATTCGAAAAGATTTTTCTTAGAAACTCAACTATGTGAAATGTTGAGAAGTACCTTTAATATAAGGGCATGCCACTATATTTTTTTTTCTGAAAAAATTTTTTTTTCTGAAAAAATTTTTTTTTTCTCGTCTCTCAAAATCTATTCAAAAAGAATTTTCTTAGAAACACAGCTATGTGAAAACTAGAGAAGAACCTCTGATATAAGGGCATGCCACTCTATTTTTTTTTTCTGAAAAAAATTTTTTTTTCAATTTTCTTTTAAATTCTATTCAAAAAGAATTTCTCTTAAAAACACAACTATGTGAAAACTAGAGAAGAACCTCTGATATAAGGGCACGCCACTCTACTTTTTTTTTCTGAAAAAAAAAATTTTTTTTCAATTTTCTTTCAAATTCTATTCAAAATTTCTCTCTCATTCTCTTAGAAACACAAAAATGTGAAAATTAGAGAAAAAAAAACCAAAAAACTAGGATTTTAATCCATAATTTTGGAACAAATTGCTCCCCCCTACTGCCGTTATATTAGAGGGTTGACGTCCGCTCCGGGGCTCATTCTGTGGCGCTCTTCTAGCAAATATAGAGTTTGAGCTGAAAGTCGAACAGTATAGTGGCAAAAAAAGACGGAAAGACGGGGCGTCGGGCGGGTTTAACGCCAATAGAAGCCTCTACCATACTGCCGTTATATTAGAGGGTTCAGGTCCATTCCGGCTCCAGAAATTAGAGCTCTGAGCATTATTCTGTGGCTCTTCTAGCAAAGCTGAAAATCGAACAGTATAGTGGCGAATAAAGGGCGTCGCGCTTAACGGGTTTAACGCGCATAGAAGCTTATATAAATCCCCTTTATTTCCTTTGTCAATTCCCCTAATTCCAGCCATTTGTGTTCAAGCCTGAGCCATATTGTGCTCCAGCGTCTGCCTATCCGCAGAGTGTTCGCACCCCCCCCCTCGTCTCCCCCCCCCCCCCAGCAACCCATTACCCATTATTATTGGTAGTTTAGGTGATCTGTGATTATTCTTGGTATTCAGCTATATCAAATATTAAAAAAAAAACCATTTTTTCCCAATTAGTTAAAGGTCTTCGTCTTCGTCTTCGTCTTCAAGACGAACTGAAAGACGACTTTTTGCTTTAAAACTGAAATTTAGTGTGTATTTCGTCTTCGTCTCGAATTCGTCTGACGCAGTGTGTTGACAACTTTTTTATTGCGAAAGACGAATGCAAGACGAACTAAAAGTCGACTTTTTGCTTTGAAACTGAAATTCTGTGCGTATTCTGTCTTCGTCTTGAATTTGTCTGACGCAGTGTGTTGACAACTTTTTTATTGCGTAAGACGAATGCAAGACGAACTGAAAGACGACTTTTTGATTGAAACTGAAATTTAGTGTGTATTTCGTCTTCGTCTTGAAGTCGTCTGACGCAGTGTGTTGACAACTTTTCTATTGCGTAAGACGAATGCAAGACGAACTCAAAGACGATTTTTTGCATTGAAACTGAAATTTAGTGTGTATTTCGTCTTCGTCTCGAATTCGTCTCACACAGTGGGTTGACAACTTTTTTATTGCGTCAGACGAATGCAAGACGAACTGAAAGACGTTTTTTTGCTTTGAAACTGAAATTCTGTGCGTATTTTGTCTTCGTCTTGAATTTGTCTGACGCAGTGTGTTGAGACGAATGCAAGACAAACTGAAAGACGACTTTTTGCTTTGAAACTGAAATTCTGTGCGTATTTTGTCTTCGTCTTGAATTTGTCTGACGCAGTGTGTTGAGACGAATGCAAGACAAACTGAAAGACGACTTGTTGCTTTGAAACTGAAATTCTGTGCGTATTTTGTCTTCGTCTCGAATTCGTCTGACGCAGTGTGTTGAGACGAATGCAAGACAAACTGAAAGACGACTTTTTGCTTTGAAACTGAAATTCTGTGCGTATTTTGTCTTCGTCTTGAATTTGTCTGACGCAGTGTGTTGAGACGAATGCAAGACAAACTGAAAGACGACTTGTTGCTTTGAAACTGAAATTCTGTGCGTATTTTGTCTTCGTCTCGAATTCGTCTGACGCAGTGTGTTTAGACGAATGCAAGACAAACTGAAAGACGTTTTTTTGCTTTGAAACTGAAATTCTGTGCGTATTTTGTCTTCGTCTTGAATTTGTCTGACGCAGTGTGTTGAGACGAATGCAAGACAAACTGAAAGACGACTTTTTGCTTTGAAACTGAAATTCTGTGCGTATTTTGTCTTCGTCTTGAATTTGTCTGACGCAGTGTGTTGAGACGAATGCAAGACAAACTGAAAGACGACTTTTTGCTTTGAAACTGAAATTCTGTGCGTATTTTGTCTTCGTCTTGAATTTGTCTGACGCAGTGTGTTGAGACGAATGCAAGACAAACTGAAAGACGACTTTTTGCTTTGAAACTGAAATTCTGTGCGTATTTTGTCTTCGTCTTGAACTCGTCTGACGCAGTGTGTTGAGACAAATGCAAGACGAACTGAAATACGACTTTTTGCTTTGAAACTGAAATTCTGTGCGTATTTTGTCTTCGTCTTGAATTTGTCTGACGCAGTGTGTTGAGACGAATGCAAGACAAACGGAAAGACGACTTTTTGCTTTGAAACTGAAATTCTGTGCGTATTTTGTCTTCGTCTTGAATTTGTCTGACGCAGTGTGTTGAGACGAATGCAAGACAAACTGAAAGACGACTTTTTGCTTTGAAACTGAAATTCTGTGCGTATTTTGTCTTCGTCTCGAATTCGTCTGACGCAGTGTGTTGAGACGAATGCAAGACGAACTGAAAGACGACTTTTTGCTTTGAAACTGAAATTCTGTGCGTATTTCGTCTTCGTCTCGAATTCGTCTGACGCAGTGTGTTGAGACGAATGCAAGACGAACTGAAAGTCGTCTTTTTGTGAGTCCGCGCGCGGAGCCAGTGTCCGGCTTCGTCACGGCCTGCTTCGTCGTCCATCGTCTCTCTCTCTCTGTCTCTCTCTCAATTATCTTTTTTCTCCTTCTTCTTCTTCTTCACGTGACAAGCGATTCAGGTCAGATAACCATTTTTTTTTTCTCAATTTATTTCAAAACAATTCTATCAGCACTCACTTCTGCCGTGTCTGTGTTGTTTTTCGCAATTCTTCGGAATCAATCACCCAGCAGCGACCAAGCAGCGACCAAGCAGCGACCAAGCAGCGACCAAGCAGCGCCCAGCACATTTGTATAATATTCAATGGGAAGGAGGCACTTCACTCTCCAAGACGTCCTTATCATTATCACGGGGGGTTGCTCTCATTTTTTACGGCTTTTTTGTTATCATTGCTGTGCGCTGCTGCCGCAATGCAATGCGCCCATCGAATTTCGAATTTCCAGCGTTTTCCTCTCACCCCCCCCCACCCCGAAATTTTCAGAAAAATTTAGAGAACTGTAGCCTGCTCTTGCACACCCGACGCCGGATTGCATCAGTTAAAGATGTGTGGAGAGAAGTGGCGCGTAGGGGGGGGGGGGGCGGTTGGCACGTGACCGCGAAACACTCACTGACTGACACAAAATGACCCTGTAAAACTAAACTGAAAACCGGCTTTTTGCTTTGTAGAGAAGGCCGGAGAGAGAGAGAGACATAGAGAGACAGAGAGATTAAATGGTCGAATTGAGAGGAACATTAAAATAACATAAGGATATACACATACAGAAGAACACGTACTGTTCGATAAAAGTTTTCTTTTTTACCCCCCACCCCCCCCCCTTCCCCATTGGACACCAAAAGGCGACCAAAGAGACTAGCGACAGTGTTAATGGCTCGGGCTTCCACGAAAGACGAAGACGAAAATTCCGTCTTCTCTACTTTTTGCTTTTTATTCGTCTTCGTCTCGAATTCGTCTGACGCAGTGTGTTGACAACTTTTTATAGCGTAAGACGAATGCAAGACGAAAAAAAAGACGAACTGCCAGTGGAGACCTGACAAGACGGGCCGAGTTTAGAAGCCTCAAGCTTGCCAAGCTTGTAGAGCTTCTTTCAATCGCAAAAAAGTCCATTAATTTAGTGCGTATTTTGTCTTCGTCTCGTCTTCGTCTGACGCAGTGTGTTGACAACTTTTTTATTGCCTAAGACGAATGCAAGACGAACTGAAGGACGACTTTTTACTTTGAAATTAAAATTTAGTGCGTATTTTGTCTTCGTCTCGAATTCGTCTGACGCAGTGTGTTGACAACTTTTTTATTGCGTCAGACGAATGCAAGACGAACTCAAAGACGACTTTTTGCGTAGAAACTGAAATTTTGTGCGTATTTCGTCTTCGTCTCGAATTCGTCTGACGCAGTGTGTTGACAACTTTTTTATTGCGTAAGACGAATTCAAGACAAACTGAAAGACGACTTTTTGCTTTGAAACTGAAATTTTTGGCGTATTTCGTCTTCGTCTTGAATTTGTCTGACGCAATGTGTTGAAAAGACAATCGGCGAGAAGGTTTGGCGGCCGTGGCCTAGAATTTCGTGCACACTGAAAGTGGGGGTGGGGGTGGGGGGCGTGTCGTTCTACGTTGTCTTGAATGAAGGCAGTCCACGAAAAACGAAACGAATCGGTCGGGTTGTCTTTCGTGGAGAATCTTTTCGCCTTGTCTTACATTCGTCTTACGAAAGACTTACGTAAGACAGACAAATTCAAGACGAAGACGAAGACGAGACGAGACGGTGTTGTTTCGTCTTTCGTGGAAGCCTTATATTTATCAGTTTTCTCTCAAAACATTTCTCACCTTAAGGCTTCCACGAAAGACGAAACGAATCGGTTGGGTTGTCTTTCGTGGAGAATCCTTTCGTCTGGTCTTGCGTTCGTCTCTGCGTCAGACGAATTCAAGACAAAGACGAAGACGAAGACAAGACGAGTCTTATTTCGTCTTTCGCCGTTTTCCTTATAAAATCGCTTCACAAATGACTTCAATTATCCGCTGATTTCGTTCAAGTTTCTCGTGTTTTTCACGTGACAAAAATCGCACCCAAATGAGATTAACAGTATGGGAAAGCGATTTGAAAAAAAAAAGAAATAGCGGAAATTGCCGTTTTGTGTTTGGCGAAATGAAAGTGGAAACGAAAACCTGGTTAAGGAATATTATAAGATTTCTGTCAGCTGTGTTCGGGAGCGCAGGTGCATTGGTACAGCTGAAACTCGAATTTCAGCGGCCTTCTGACTCCCACATAATCTACCTCTCGGAGCCGCTTAGAGCCCCTCTGAAATCCGTGAGTTTCCAGCGGAGAAATTCATATTTCAATTTCAGTTTTTCAAAGCAAAACATCGTCTTTCAGTTCGTCTTGCATTCGTCTTACGCAATAAAAAAGTTGTCAGCACACTGCGTCAGACGAATTCAAGACGAAGACGAAATACGCACTAAATTTCAGTTTCAAAGCAAAAAGTCGTCTTTCAGTTCGTCTTGCATTCGTCTTACGCAATAAAAAAGTTGTCAGCACACTGCGTCAGACGAATTCGAGACGAAGACGAAATACGCACAAACTTTCAATTTTAAAGCAAAAAATCGTCTTTCAGTTCGTCTTGCATTCGTCTTACGCAATAAAAAAGTTGTCAGCACACTGCATCAGACGAATTCGAGACGAAGACGAAATAAGCACAAGATTTCAGTTTCAAAGCAAAAAGTCGTCTTTCAGTTCGTCTTGCATTTGTCTGACGCAATAAAAAAAGAAGTTTTCAACACTCTGCGTCAGACGAATTCGAGACGAAGACGAAATACGCCCAAAATTTCAGTTTCAAAACAAAAACTCGTCTTTCAGTTCGTCTTGCATTCGTCTTACGCAATAAAAAAGTTGTCAACACACACTGCGTCAGACGAATTTGAGACGAAGACGAAATTCGCCCAAAATTTCAGTTTCAAAGCAAAAAGTCGTCTTTCAGTTCGTCTTTCATTTTTGCGATTGAAGGAAGCTCTGGGCAAGCGTGAGGCTTCTAAACTCGGCCCGTCTTGTCAAGTCTCCCCCGACATGTCGTCTTTTTCTTCGTCTTGCATTTGTCTTACGCAGTATAAAAGTTGTAAACACACTGCGTCAGACGAATTCGAGACGAAGACGAAGAGGAGACAAGATGCCTTACGCATTAAATTTCGTCTTACTAACCAAACCACTTGTTTCGCTCTTCCCCCCCCCCCAACGTTTTCTCTATAAATCCTCTCTAAACCATCAAGGCGTCGGTTGATTTTCCGATTCCGATCCACCACCTCCATGAGGGCTCCTGGGACTCCGCCCCGTCTTCCGCTCCTTATGCATCGCGCGGCTGCTCACACGCCGAGCCGCCGCCCCTCGTTTTCTTCCAAACCTTGTTACTTTTTTCTCGTCGTCATTTCTTGGCCGTGCCCGCGGCGGGGCCGCTAACACATCAGCAGCAGCAACAGCAGCAGCAGCACACCTACATCTCGGGTTCTCCTCTTCCGTACTTTCCGGTAGAGGAGAGGAGAGGCCCGACCTCCCCCCATCCCCCCCCCCCCTCCTTCGAAATGTAATGCGTGTTTCCTTCCGTTCGAGAGACTGACACACACACGCGAGAATAGGATGCAATAGGAAAAAAGAAGACAAAAAAAAGACGAAAAAAACGAGAGAAGACTCCCGGAGACTCTCTCTGCTTCTCTCTGTCTCTCTCCTTCTTGGCCCCTCACCTTCCTTCCAATTTTTGCGTCCCTCCTTTTCTGACAAAATGAAACAAGATGAAAAGGAAAAGGAGAGAACGCGAGGCAAAGCAGCAGCAGCAGCAGCAGCCGAAGAAGAAGAAGAAGAAGCGTTTCGAGTTTGAAAAACGGACGACGCCGGCCGTCTGAAATTTGAGAAGGTTTTGGTTGGAAAGTTGAAAAGTCTAGAATTGGAAAAAATTGGGAGATTGAATTTTTGTTTGTTTGTCTTTTCGCCGCCGTCCCACATAATAAATATCTAGTATGACATCTCTTGATTTTTTGGAGTTCCAGCTCTGTTTCCCAATTTCTCCTCCCGATTTTGGCCGATGGGAGGGGGGGGGGGCGAACCTGAAAACCGGTTGATTCCTTTCCATCTTCCACTTTGGTTTTCTTGAATTTCTGAGTTAGTTTTCCATTTTCTCCACCACTTTCTCTCTCGTTCTCATCACCGCCGTCCCCGCAGGCCCGGCGGCACTTTACCGAGACCAGAAAGAATGGAGAGAATACATCAACCCATCTGAGAGGCGAAACTGGTTCTCAAAAATTGATTTCGATGATGGAAAATAAAATGAACAGAGGATTGGATGGTCTTCATGGCGTCGTCGGTGAACAGAATCCCCATGCGGTGTACTTCAGAACATTTCGCTCCCCTACCTCCCCCCCCCCTCTCCTTTTTGAATTTCGCCATTTTGCTTCATCGACAACACTTATCTTTCTCTCAATTCAATAATTGATTCTGTTTCAGCATGTTTGCTCCTTCGGCGGTTTATACCTATGGACACCATGGTTCGGGAACAGACGAAGATGAAAGGTCAGTTTGGGGGAGCGCGCTGGAGCATCGCCGTGCTCAGGCACGCTGCTCTGCTAAAGTTTGGTCCAGAATTGTGGAGTTTTGCTGAGACAATTGATTTTAGTGATTTTTTGGTGAAATTGCTGAAACACAAAAGTCGAGCAAGATTTCTGGCTCTTGAGAGCATTTTTGGCTGCTTGTCTTGGAGCTCGAAAGAAACTTCTTCGACTTGTGATTTCGCTTGATTTTGGATCAGCACTAGGCTGAGCCAAAGCTCAATGTGCTCTGCAAAATCTAGCAAAACTTGTGAAAATTCGCCAAGACTTGTGGCAATTTTGGCCTAGATTTGTTGCTTTGTTGGTCTAGACTTGTGGCAACGTTGACCAAGGTTTGTGGCAACATCGGACAAGATTTGTGACAATTTAGGCCTATGTTTGTTGCTTTGTTGGTCTAGACTTGTGGAAACATTGGACAAGATTTGTGACAATATTGGCCAAGATTTGTAACAATTTTTACCAATATTTGTTGTTTTTTTTTGTCTAGACTTGTGACAATGTTGGCCAAGGTTTGTGACAATGTTGGCCAAGATTTGTGACAATATTGGCCAAGATTTGTGACAATTTAGGCCTATGTTTGTTGTTTTGTTTGTCTAGACTTGTGGCAACGTTGACCAAGGTTTGTAACAATGTTTGCCACGGTTTGTGGCAATTTTGGCCTATATTCGTTGCTTTGTTGGTCTAGACTTGTGGCAACGTTGACCAAGGTTTGTGACAATGCTGGCCAAGGTTTGTGGCAACATTAGACAAGATTTGTGACAATTTTGGCCTATATCTGTTGCTTTGTTGGTCTAGACTTGTGGCAACGTTGGCCAAAGTTTGTGGCAACATAGACCACGGTTTGTGACAATTTTGGCCTATATTTGTTGCTTTGTTGGTCTAGACTTGTGGCAACGTTGACCAAGGTTTGTAACAATGTTTCCCACGATTTGTGGCAACATTGGGCAAGATTTGTGACAATTTTGGCCTATATTTGTTGCTTTGTTGGCCTAACTGAAATATCGTCCAAATTTCCAGCCAACCTGTGATGCAAGGGATAGACAGCGGCGATGGCCAATGTATGGTTTGCGGTGATCGATCGGCTGGCAAACACTATGGAGTAATGGCTTGTTACGGTTCGTTCGTACACTGGAGCTCCATTCTTGACATCTCGTTTCCAGGTTGCAAAGGGTTTTTCCGGCGAACAATCCGATCTCAGCAGACATACACATGCCGGTTTTCGCAGAAATGTGCGATAGACAAAGATCAGCGGAACGCGTGCAGATACTGTCGATTTCAGCGTTGCTTGACAGTGGGCATGGAGCCCGAGGCGATTCGCCCCGACCGAGACGTCATCGGAAAACAGAAGAACCCGCGTAAGAAGAAGATGAAGTCGGACAGCACGAACGACGCCTCGCTTCCCTCTCCAAACGGCTGCGAATCGCCAGTGTCGAACAATGAAGACGTCATTCTGTCGTTCTTGCTGGACGTTGAGGAGCAGGCGACGTGCGGTAATAACCACGTTGCAATGCCGATTGGGATTTCAATGATGATGAAAAACGATCCAGATTTTGACGTCTCCACGTTATTCCATAGTCAATATGTGAGGAATCAGGAGAGCTTTCCGGTGAGTATTGCTACAGAGATTCAAAGAAACCATGTTCACATTCCAGATAGCATACGGCGTCGGCCGAACAGCGTCTGTTGAGCAACTCATCGCCGCCCTCCGACGATACGTTCTGTCGGCCGTCCATTGGATTGACGCTCTATTCAACTTGGCGCAGCTGACCGAAATTCGCGACAAAACGACACTTCTGAAATCGATAATCGGTCCGTTCACCATTTTTAACATCGCCGCAAGAACGGCTCAGGTCTCCGAGGGAGATTTGATTTGCCTTTGCAACAAGAGCACAATCAACCGGCAGCCGGCCAGGCATCTGCTCGACACAAAGTGAGTTACGGTTGGCGGAGACCAACGAGAGAAAACGCAAGCTATTTTCAGCCTGGTGGGAAACAATTTCGTTGGACGCGTCATCGATGACTTGGTGTTTCCGACGAAGAAGCTCTGCCTTACAAACCCCGAAATCACAATCCTCTCCGCCCTAATTATTCTGGACCCCGACGCCAGAGGACTGAGCTCGGAGACCTCGTTGGCTCTATTGGGAATCAGGGATCGAGTGCAAAATGCGCTTTTCAACGTAAGTCTCAGAGCAAAGGGGGCCAGCAACCAGCCACACTGCTTCACAGAGCATTAGAGCGAAAAATTGTTTTTTCCGTTTTCCGGATTTTCCGGAGTCCAAGTAAGTACGACCGGTAACCAGAGTAGGTCGGAAGGAACTCGGAATCCGGAAAACGGAAAAACAATTTTTTCACGGAATCTGGAATCCGGAAGACGGAATGAAAAAAACGGCGGAATCCGGAATTCCGCCCTTCTCTGCTGAGTAGGGCAGAATTGGATTTTGGGAACTCGGAATCCGGAAAAAAATTTTTTTCACGGATTCTGGAATCAGGAAGACGGAATGAAAAAAACCGGCGGAATCCGGAATTCTGCACTTCTCTGCAGAGTAGGGAGGAATTGGATTTTGGGAACTCAAAATCCGGAAAACGGAAAAAATGTTTTCACGGAATCTGGAATGAAAAAAAAACGGCGACATCCGGAATTCCGCCCTTCTCTGCAGAGTGGGGATGGAATTGGATTTTGGGAACTCGGAATCCGGAAAAAATGTTTTCACGGAATCTGGAATCCGGAATTCCGTCCTTCTCTGCTGGTAGCCCGGCTGGGCGAGCCAAGGCACACGTCTCTTTCCATTTGCTTCGGTCACTGTTGTAGTCTGTCTTAAACAGAAGCTCCTGAACTCGAGCAGCATCCAGAAATTCGCAAATCAATGCCGCCGATGCGGCAGCCAATTCCAATTTTGATAGTCCAGGCAGGGCGCATCAGTCCGTCCGATGATGTGTTTTTGCTCGCCGAGCTTATCAAAATCCTATTTTGACAGTCCAGGCAGGGCGCATCAGTCCGTCCGATGATGTGTTTTTGCTCGCCGAGCTTATCAAAATCCTATTTTGACAGTCCAGGCAGTGTGCATCAGTCCGTCCGATGATGTATTTTTGCTCGCCGAGCTTATCAAATTTCTATTTTGACAGTCCTGGCAGTCCGCGGCGGCGATGCGGTGGCCACTTTTAAGAAGCATTCTCTGCAACGATGCCCTTTTGATCCTTCGCCTCCGCATCTTATCATCACTGCCTTCCGGTCATCCTCTGATTTCTGAACTTCTTCTAGTCAGATTTCCCGTCACACTTTTTCTTCTCCTCCTTCTCCTCCACCTCATCAATTAATGTGTACTAGTCACCGCTCATCGTCGCGCAGTTATGCTCTTCGTCAGAAATATGAAATTCCGCTTCGCCTATTTGTCGGTCTGAAAGCCGCCGTCGACGTCGTTTGTGGTGAAGCGAGCTTGATTAGATTTGGCACCCCCCCCCCAACCCTGATAGACTGAAGTGCGACTAGAGCGTAGAGGGCTCAACACAGGTGCAAATATTTATTATTATTATTAAACGTGTATTTCCCCCAATTTTCTCATATTATTATTCTAAACTATGAATAACATCTGCCCCGGGGGGCTTTTTGGGGGGGGGGGTGAGGATAGGAGTGAAGGTGGGGGGGGGGGCTCGATTTGAAAAGCGCATTGAGTGGGATCCTAGCATAGTTATTTGGGATTTGATGACAGAGAATGGGAGACTACGAATAGCGCTTATCACTCACTTTTCAAAGAACGCGAACGCGAATTTCGTTTGACCAAAGCTTGAAAAAAGTTTGCCCTAGATTTGTGAAAAGTTTGGTCAAAGATTGTGAAAAGTTTGGCCTAGATTTGTGAAAAGTTTGGTCAAAGATTGTGAAAAGTTTGGCCTAGATTTGTGAAAAGTTTGGCCAAGGTGTGTGAAAAGTTTAGTCAGAAGATTGTGAAAAGATTGACCAAAGCTTGAGAAAAGTTTGACCAAGGTTTGTGAAAAGTGTGGTCAAAGATTGTGAAAAGTTTGGCCTAGATTTGTGAAAAGTTTGGCCAAGGTGTGTGAAAAGTTTAGTCAGAAGATTGTGAAAAGATTGACCAATTCTGGTGAAACGTTTGACCAAAGCTTGTGAAAAGTTTAGCAAAGGTTTAGCCAAGGTTTATGAAAAGTTTGACCAGGGTTTGTGAAAAGTTTGGTCAATGATTGTGAAAAGTTTGACCAAAGCTTCAGAAAAGTTTTGCAAATGCTTGGCCAAGGTTTGTAGAAAGCTTGTGAAAAGTTTGGCCTAGGCTTGTGAAAAGTTTGACCAAAGTTTGTGAAAAGTTTGTGATAAGTTTTGACAAGGTTTTTGAAAAGTTTGCACAATTCTGGAGAAAAATTTGACCAAAGCTTGAGAAAAGTTTGGCAAAGATTTGACCAAGGTTTGACCAAAGTTTGACCAAAGCTTGTCCAAGGTTTGTAAAAATTTTTGGATGCTTTGGAATGCTGGCCTCCGCGCTTCAGAAAGCGGTGACCTGGCGGTGTTACAGTAGTAGTTAGATGGAGTTCCAGCCAGATATTCTCTGTTTCGTTCCGCATTCCTCAACGTTTCATTTTCAGCTCATCCGCGACAGTTCCAACAACATGACGGCGGTCACCAGCAGATTCGGAAACCTTCTCCTCCTCTTTCCACCGCTGGCGGTAAATTGAATTGTCAGATATAAGTACCGTATTCTTGAAACTTTCCAGAAACTCAGCTCTCTAATTGGTGAAAATGTGCAGCTCGCGAAGATGTTTGGCATCCCAATTGATTCGTTACTTGTTGAACTGTACGTCGATGCGGATTCACCAGAGGTAACCATCCCGCAATGTGCAGAAACGTTGCTCCGTTTTTAAGCGAAAAAGTCGCACTTTAAGGGATTCTCCACTGAATACTTTCAGCTAATCTCCCAAGGATCCCATGCTCGAGAGCGAACAGACGTCTCCACACAGACAGCTTCACTGGAAGGCGAGTCCTCGTCAATAGCATCAGGCAATTCAACCGAATTCGTGAAGGAGGAAATGGCAAACGAGAGCCCATCCAGTTCAGAAGAGCCGATGTGTGTTGGAGCGCCCGCCTCCTCCACGTCCTCAACCGCAGTGGCCACAAACCTGGCGGCCGATCTTCTCGGATTACTGCCAAACTTTGATGCAGTCGGCTTGGATTTGGCGACCGCCGCGGCAGCAGCTGCCTCAGCCACCGCCAACTACAGTACATTTTATGGATTCGGAAATCTCGGTGGCTCGCTGGATGACTCCTCGTCGTCGGGAACCACGTCAGTGGGAAGTTTTGCTCCCCATTCGGCGCCGCCCATCTCAAATAGTGTGAACCCGTTTGCCGCGCACGGCTTCTTTGACACCAGCGCGCCGAACACTGGAGTTGTTCACAATCAACCGTTTCGATTTGTCTAGTCATGAACGTTTCAGTTTATGTAGATTCTAGAGCCCCCTTGTTCTTCTAATAGTACAATCTTTTTCAATCACCCACCCACCCAGCGCCCCCCTTTCTTTTTGTGCATTCCTTTTGTCCGTTACTTTTTCTAGTTAGCATAATCCATTTTTGTTATTTTCTATGTGCTGACCTCAATCACATCACACCACCCAAATTCGCCCGCCTCCCCGCCCACCACCCCACCAAAAGCCCTGATTCCCCACGTTTATTTGTTCTTCGCGCTTCGCGCTTCAACCGTTTCCAGTTGTTTTGTGTATTTTTTCCGATGTCTGTGTGAAGAAATACAGTAGGCATTGATGATCTTCCTTGTTCATTTATGACATCCATTTTACAAATTTCATTTTTTCCACTTGATAGTTTGTTCCCGGTTCCTTTCCCACATCTTACTTCAATGTTTCGAGAAGAGCTTACAGTCTTCAATAGAAAAGATGTATATACATATATATATATATGATTTTATATCACTACCGTAATCATTCAAGCACAGTAGCTTCCACCACCCCCCCCCCCCGCTCCCAGTGAGATTCTCCGTTCTTAAGTCAAAAAAAGCGCACTTTGTTCGAAAATTGAAATACAAATCATTTGTTCACCCACACCTCTCTCTCTCTCTCTGATTCTTCCGATTCTTATATGATGTGAATCATAAATTATGAAATTTGTGTTGGTTTTCTATTTCTGAGGGCTCCTAGCACCGTGGCCACCATCGCCGAGGAACACGTCAATCGTTGGTCCAGAAAGTTGTGAAGCAACTCTCGAACAGGAGTGTCAAACAACAGGAAGATCACGTATCGTGAGCACTCGCAGGACAAGAGGAATCATCAAGAAGAAGATCACGCGAAATGACGCTGTGAGCATGAATATGATGGCAGAATCCCTTGGAATCAGTCACTTCTACAAGTAGTCAGCCTCTACGTGGCGTAGAAGACATATCCGGAGGAGATCGGCATCCGAGGCAGAGTCTCAGTGGGGTAACGAGTAGGAAGTAGCGCTCACTACTCCCAGTGACCCGCTAGCTCAAACTCCCGATGTTGTTAGGCAGCGTACGTGTTTCTAAACACTTTGGCTCTTTTTTGCATAATTCACATGTTTTTGCGGCAAGACGGACAAGACGAGAAAAAAGACGAATTTTCGTCTCCGTTTTTTTTGTGGAAGCCTTCTGGAATATCTTGGAAAACAATGTCTATTTAGTTGGATTTTTATACGTAATACACGGACATTCAGATTATATCAGCAAAATTTTGACTGCTTGTATCGTTTTTAAGACAGTTTTTTAGATTGTATGTGTATAGTCCTACAGTATCCCAAGCCTGGAACATTCTTTATAGATGATACTACTTGACGCTTTTTTTAATTCGATATTGCAGATTTTTATAAAAAGCCAATCCTCTTTTTTTCTGGAAGCAAAGCTAACAGTGGTATCTTAAACTTTAAATATCTGAATAAAACGTAATTCTGCAATAACAGGGACCGTATAAAGGCTTATTGATGGAATTTTGTTAAAATCTGAGAATTTTTGATAAGCAAATGGTATGTCGCCACGTGTCTATAGATGCGTGGTTGCTAAGCGCTCAAGTCCCAAATATCAAAGTAGGAGGCCCACGTTCTTTTGAGATATTCAATAAAAGGTGCTGGACAGACAGAGAGACACACAGAAAGAACTATTCGCTTAATATTAAGTAGATTTTTTCATTAAAAAATGCAAAAATTGCCTTATAAGGCGCACATCAATTGCTTATAGTTCCATCAAGATAATAATATAACACAGCATTTTAAAATTTTTTGTGAAAACACAATTTCATTTATTATGAAAAAAGAAGAGAAAAGTGCGCGGAGATTCGGAAAAAATTAACAAAAAATATTTTTAAAAAATAGGCCCAAAAATAGGATCGATGGTCCGCAATTGATACAAACACCGTACTCCACAATGTACGCAATACACTGTGCGTACCGTATTCCACAAAACAAACACCTGGAAGTTTATTTGAAATCGTGCAATAATTCCATTGCGATTTGCTGAATACTTCCGTGTTGCGCGTTTTATTCAACAATTTATTGAATTTTCTACGTTAGTTCGTTTCTATTCAAAGTATTTAACCTAATATTATTAACAGTAGGTAAGTTCGCGGCTACGCCGCTGTTCTAGAACTCTCTACAAGGACATCTAGATAGCTATATCAGCAAAATTTTAATGTTTTTACCGTTGTTAAGACAGTTTTGTAGATTTCGGGTGTACGGTTCTACAGTATCCTAAATACCCTGCGACTTCCTAAATATATGGTTGCGAAGCGCTCGAATCCCGAATAAAGTAGGAGGCTCACGTTCTTTAAAGTTTTTCAAAAATAACGGTCCGGGACAGACAGAGAGGCATACAGAAAGGACTATTCGCTTAATAATAAGTAGATTTTTTCATTAAAAAAATGCAAAAATTGTCTTATGAGGCGCACATCAATTGCTTATAGCTTCATCGAGTTAAATATATAAAACAACATTTAAAAATTTTTTGTGAAAAGCGCGGTCGAACACAATTTTATTTATTTTGAAAAAAGAAGAGAAAAGTGCGCGCAGATTCGGAAAAAATGAACAAAAAAATTTAAAAAAAATAGGCCCAAAAATAGGATCGATGGTCCGCAATTAATACAAATACCGTACTCCGCAATGTACGCAATGCGCTGTGCGTACCGTATTCCACAAAACAAACATTTGGGAGTTTATTCGAAATCGTGCATTAATTCTATTGCGAGTTGCTGAAAACTTCCTTCTACTGAAACTAATGTGAGTTTTATTATTTAAAATAAATAGATTTTTAAAGCATTTGAAAAAGTAAAAAATTTAAATCATTTTCACCTATTTTTCATTGTTTTCCGTTAAACTCCAAAAAAACAGTCTAAAGAAAAATAAAATTGTTATATTTCTTCCCACCATTGTGACCTTCGCTGTGGTGGGATTTGGCGCTCGTTAAATAAATTTTTTGCTTAATGGGAATTCGCCCACCGCGAGCCAAATGTTACTATTCGTTTCCTATTTCAAAATTGTCAATTTAAAGTTTTTTCTCTTTAGATGACTAAAATCTCATGGATATCCCTATTTATTATGCTCTCTGCCTTCAAAAGGACGTGCTCAGTGGTGATTCCGGATCCCGAATTCGACGACTACCAAAATTGGTTACAGAAGGACAGACGTATTATGCGAGTTGAAAAAAATCCATCATTTTCTAAAAATTTCAGTGCAAATAAACTTTAGCACTTTGGCTGAAAGCAAAAATTAATGATTTTTGGCTCAATTTATTTATCATCAACACTTACCAATTTTTCAAAAATTTATTAATAAAATTCATAGTGAATTTTCTGTAATACCCTTCCTATAAACTTCAGAATGATGAAAAAGTTACCGAAAAACGCAAACTACACCTGGGAAGAGTATTACCAAAGCTGGAACCTCAACTACGATCAAGAAATGACGAAGAAGGAGCTTTCATTTGCAACAGTAGCATAGTAAGCTCTCTTTCCAGCTTTTCACTTAACTTTATTTTATATTTTCAGCATTGAGGAGACGCTCAACTCGTTACAGCTATTAAATTTTAAAGGTATCCTCGTAATTCTCGATGTTTCTTTGGAATCGTGTGAAAACGACAACGGAATGATGACATACGATATGAAGCTCACTTATGAAAATAAATTTGATAGAGTGAGTTCAGCAGTTTATAGTGTTTTTCTAATATTTGCTTGAATTTAAGATTAACTGGAGAGCAACGTACTGCGGATCTAAAACTGTTCAAAAATGGTGCTCCACAGGAAATCGCCTTCAAATTACAATGGCGGGTTAGTGACTATAATTTAAAAAAGTTAGTCGGATAATATCAATCGATAATTTCAGCTGTGCGATATCGGGCAGAATAAGACAAAGGTTTTTCGGTTTTTGAAAAGCTTGCCAAAACCTCTGTTAGAAATTTACAAATTTTTGCATCTTCCAGCAAAGCCCGACTGGAATTTCGCTGGAATTTTGATTAAGTTACCGGCGGCTATACAGCCTTTTCCTTCTAATTTCCTTCAGAAATGAGAGAGACAAAAAGTCGGGTCGTCTTTGTTCGTCTTGCATTCGCCTTATGCAATGAAACATTTGTCAACGTACTGCGTCAGACGAGTTCAAGACGAACTGAAAGATGAGACGCCCGATATTTCGCCCAAATGAAAGCCAAAACGATGAATATCTAAATTAAACTTACCATTTTTCATCAAACCACACAATTGGAAGCGTCAAAATCTGTGCGAATGTCACATTCACTTGCCCCTTCTCACTATTCCACTTCGTCGCCGATTTGATCATTGTTGAGACCAGAACTTCGTGGGAATTCACTCAATTATTCATCATCACAGTCGTAGCAATTTGCATAGTTGGTGCCGTATCCCTTATAGTATTCGGAGTGTCAGTTTTTGATTTAAAATTATAAAAAAATAAAACGTAACATACAAATTTTCCATCACTTTCCTCAAACCTGTTATCGCCGTAAAAAAGTTCCGACTTTTTTTCGAGCCCGCGAAAATCGGGATTTGAATTTAGAGGCTCCGTCCATTTCATCATCAGAGCGCATTTGCTAAGCGCGATATATTTTTTGAATTTTTATTTTTAGTGAATTTTTTTACACGTTTCTTCGAATGTTTAAATATATCAATTTGCGTCATTTATTTTTTTTTTTCGTTTCTTCTGATAAAAACATATCGCGCATAGCAAATGCGCTCTGATGATGAACAAAACCCGTGCAAAACTGTGCTAAAAATAAGATCAATGATGCTCCTTTTTTCAGGGTGGCTTGTGAGTTGCACCACAGAAAGATCAGTCGGATGGCTCAAGATTTGGCTAGGTGATACAAGAATTCAGAAACGAAAAAGTTGACAAGAAATATTCTAGCTACCGCTACACCTACTCCGAAGACAACGTCAGCTTCGGTATCCCCGACAACGAAAACAATGTAGAGAGTCGTCAAAATCTGGAATCGTCGACCGATGAGAGGGCGCCTCCACCAGCAGTTGACACATGATTCTATTTTCAGAATTTTCACCATTTTGGCTTTCACAAGGTACAATCACTTTTGTTCCAATAATATCTCTTTCCTTATTTTTTTCTTATTGGTATTTTTTTATATAACCCATGAATTCAGTAATTTATTAATTTCTATATTTAATCACAACCATCATCGAGGAGTGGTGATCACAGCACTTTCATTATTATCTTTGATATGCGACGCCTTCTGTTGCTGCAGATTCTTTAGCGATATTTCGGAATTCTTAATTTCAGCTTTTCTTTTCAGTAGGTTCTTCAAGAACTTTCCGTTTTCGGCCATTTTTTCAGTTTCCAGCTCTTCTGGATCTTCTGGAACTGGAAGGATAACATTGTAAAATCAAGTTGGATGACATGGTCACCTGAATTATCCAAGTCGATAAAATAATTCCTCAGAAACAGTTTCCACTCGGCTTTTTTCGTCTCAATGACCCCAACTTGATGTGCTTTTACCGGGTGGCGAACACAGATGTGCCGACGAACTTTCCACTGAAAAAATATGCTTTCGTCTAAAAAAATATGCAAATCCCTCCTACCTGACACGCATTTTTCCATCCACATTCTTCGCATTTCCACGGCATACACAAGAAGGAATGGGCGGTCCGGAGGTGAGTGATCAGTGGTCCGTCAGAGTGTCTCTCGTATCCAAGAACACACTGAACTCCGATTCGGCATTCGTAACAGTGGTATGTTACCAAGTTGGTAGAGCGTTTGGAGGTCTAAACAAATGAAATGTTGAGAATTGTACGTAATTATGGAACCGGAAGAACGCTAGCTGGCGCGTTTTTACAAGGTTTCGAAAATCTTACTGTCGGCCACTAGCCAACAATAATTCTAGGGCACCTTTAAATTTAAGATTTTGCGAATCGTGGTTTCGTGGACTGATAAATTTTTCAATTAAACTTTTTTTGCGATCTACTTCTTACTAAGCAAATAGTTCTGTCTCTCCGGGACCTCTCCGGGAGCTTCGCAACCACGCATCTATAGACATAAAATCTAAAAAAAAACTGTCTTAAAAACGATATAAACAGTCAACATTTTGCTGATATAGCTAACTAGACGTCCTTCTGGAAAATTCTAGAACAGCGGCGTAGCCCCGAACTTTTCACTGGTATATATATATTAGGTTAAATACTTTGAATAGAAACGAACTAACGTAGATTAAATAAAAATTCAATAAAATTTTGAATTTCGAATAGTAAAACGCGCAACACGGAAGTATTCAGCAACTCGCAATAATGCACCATTAAAAAAAAATATTCCAAATTTTAGTATTGTGGAGTACGGTACGCACAGAGTATTGCGTACATTGCGGAGTACGGTGTTTGTATTAATTGCGGACCATCGCCTATTTAAAAAAAATGTTTGCACATTTTTTTGGCCAATATTCAATGGCTACCTGATATTCTTTGGCTACTTCTTCCTTCGATTATCAATGGCTACCTATTATCAATGGCAACCTGATATTCTTTGGCTACTTTTACCTTCGAGTTTCAATGGCTACCCAGCCCCTAATAGTATTGCCCCGCAGAGACAAGCTTGAACAATAGTATTGCACCCCTTAATAGACTTGCACCCCTCCAACTAAGATAGCGCCGAGAAGTTTCTGTTTCTTGTTGCATAGTTTGAAAAAATACAAAAAAAAAATGCAAATATATGTATTTTACGGTAGAATTTCGAAAAAATCAGAAAATGTGACTTTATAGCTAATTTGCATTGAAGATTCGGTGAAAATGTTATAAAAGCACAAAAAAAGAATGACCTGAGTACAAATATCTGATTACATTTTCAGAAAAAAAGAATCCTCCAAAAATGCATAAAAACCATTGATCCCCCCGCTTAATATTAAGTAGATTTTTTTATTAAAAAAATGCAAGAATTGTCTTATAAGGCGCACATCAATTGCTTATAGCTTCATCAAGTTAAATATATAAAACAACATTTAAAAATTTTTTGTGAAAAGCGCGGTCGAACACAATTTTATTTATTTTAAAAAGAAGAGAAAAGTGCGCGGATTCAGAAAAAATGATCAAAAAATATTTAAAAAAAATAGGCCCAAAAATAGGATCGATGGTCCGCAATTAATACAAACACCGTACTCCACAATGTACGCAATGCGCTGTGCGTACCGTATTCCACAAAACAAACATTTGGGAGTTTATTCGAAATCGTGCATTAATTCCATTGCGAGTTGCTGAATACTTCCTTCTACTGAAACTAATGTGAGTTTTTTTTTTTCATTTAAAGTAAATAAATTTTTGAACCATTTAAAAAAGTAAAACATGTAAATATTTTTCACCTATTTTTTCATTATATTCCGTTGAACTCCAAAAAAACAGTCTAAAGAAAAATAAAATTTTTATATTTCTTCCCACCATTGTGACCTTCGCTGTGGTGGGATTTGGCGCTCGTTAAACACATGTTTTGCTTAATGGGAATTCGCCCACCGCGAGCCAAATGTTACTATTCGTTTCCCATTTCAAACTTGTCAATTTAAAGTCCTTTTTTTTCTTTAGATGACTAAAATCTCATGGATTTCCCTATTTATTATGCTCTCTGCCATCAGAAGGACGTGCTCAGTGAAGATTCAGGATCTCGAATTCGACGACTATCATAATTGGTTACAGAAGGACAGACGTATTATGCGAGTTGAAAAAAATCCATCATTTTCTAAAAATTTCAGTGCAAATAAACTTTAGCACTTTGGCTGAAAGTAAAAATTAATGATTTTTGGCTCAATTTATTTATCATCCACACTTATCAATTTTTCAAAAATTTATTAATAAAATTCATAGTGAATTTTCTCTAATACCCTTCCTATAAACTTCAGAATGATGAAAAAGTTACCGAAAAACGCAAACTACACCTGGGAAGAGTATTACCAAAGCTGGAACCTCAACTACGATCAAGAAATGACGAAGAAGGAGCTTTCTTTTGCAACAGTAGCATAGTAAGCTCTCATTCCAGCTTTTCACTCAACTTTTTTTTATATTTTCAGCATTGAGGAGACGCTTAACTCGTTACAGCCATTAAATTTTAAAGGTATCCTCGTAATTCTCGATGTTTCTTTGGAATCGTGTGAAAACGACTACGAAATGAAAACATACGATATGAAGCTCTCTTCTGAAAATAAATTTGATAGAGTGAGTTCAGCAGTTTATAGTGTTTTTCTAATATTTGCTTGAATTTAAGATTGACTGGAGCGCAACGTACTGCGGATCTAAAACTG
This sequence comes from Caenorhabditis inopinata, assembly GCA_003052745.1. Taxonomy (NCBI): domain Eukaryota; kingdom Metazoa; phylum Nematoda; class Chromadorea; order Rhabditida; family Rhabditidae; genus Caenorhabditis; species Caenorhabditis inopinata. The sequence continues at coordinate 2,475,053 of AP018152.1, read as the reverse complement.
TTCAAAAATGGTGCTCCACAGGAAATCGCCTTCAAATTACAATGGCGGGTTAGTGACTATAATTTAAAACAGTTAGTCGGATAATATCAATCGATAATTTCAGCTGTGCGATATCGGGCAGAATAAGACAAAGGTTTTTCGGTTTTTGAAAAGATTGCCTTTTGAAAAGCAAAACCTCAGTTAGAAATTTACAAATTTCAGCATCTTCCAGCAAAGTCCGAATGATTTCCTGTGGAGTGATTTCCTTGTCTCTCTCATTTCTTTCAGAAATGAGAGAGACAAATAGTCGAGTCGTCTTCGTTCGTCTTGCATTCGCCTTATGCAATGAAACATTTGTCAACGTACTGCGTCAGACGAGTTCAAGACGAACTGAAAGATGAGACGCCCGATATTTCGCCCAAATGAAAGCCAAAACGATGAATATCTAGATTAAACTTACCATTTTTCATCAAACCACACAATTGGAAGCGTCAAAATCTGTGCGAATGTCACATTCACTTGCCCCTTCTCACTATTCCACTTCGTCGCCGATTTGATCATTGTTGAGACCAGAACCTCGTGGGAATTCACTCAATTATTCATCATCACAATCGTAGTAATTTGCATAGTTGGTACCGTATCCCTTATAGTATTCGGAGTGTCAGTTTTTGATTTAAAATTATAAAAAAATAAAACGTAACATACAAATTTTCTATCACTTTCCTCAAACCTGTTATCGCCGTAAAAAAGTTCCGAATTTTTTTCGAGCCCGCGGAAATCGGGATTTGAATTTAGAGGCTCCGTCCATTTCATCATCAGAGCGCATTTGCTAAGCGCGATATGTTTTTTGAATTTTTATTTTTAGTGAATTTTTTTACACGTTTCTTCGAATGTTTAAATATATCAATTTGCGTCATTTATTGTTTTTTTTTCGTTTCTTCTGATAAAAATATATCGCGCATAGCAAATGCGCTCTGATGATGAAATGGGCGAAGCCTCTAAATTCAAATCCCGATTTTCGCGGGCTCAAAAAAATGTCGGAAATTTTTTACGGCGATAATATGTTTGTAAAGCTTTTTACAAAATCCGAGGCAAAACTGTGCTAAAAATAAGATCAATGATGCTCCTTTTTTCAGGGTGACTTGTGAGTTGCATCACAGAAAGATCAGTCGGATGGCTCAGGATTTGGCTAGGTGATACAAGAATTCAGAAACGAAAATATTGACAAGAAATGTTCTAGCTACCGCTACACCTACTCCGAAGACAACGTCAGCTTCGGTATCCCCGACAACGAAAACAATTTAGAGAGTCGTCAAAATCTGGAATCGTCGACCGATGAGACGGCGCCTCCACCAGCAGTCGACACATGATTCTATTTTCAGAATTTTCACCATTTTGGCTTTCACAAGGTACAATCACTTTTGTTCCAATAATACCTCTTTCCTTATTTTTTTCTTATTGGTATTTTTTATATAACCCATGAATTCAGTAATTTATTAATTTCTATATTTAATCACAACCATCATCGAGGAGTGGTGATCACAGCACTTTCATTATTATCTTTGATATGCGACGCCTTCTGTTGCTGCAGATTCTTCAGCGATATTTCGGAATTCTTAATTTCAGCTTTTCTTTTCAGCAGGTTCTTCAAGAACTTTCCGTTTTCGGCCATTTTTTCAGTTTCCAGCTCTTCTGGATCTTCTGGAACTGGAAGGATAACATTGTAAAATCAAGTTGGATGACATGGTCACCTGAATTATCCAAGTCGATAAAATAATTCCTCAGAAACAGTTTCCACTCGGCTTTTTTCGTCTCAATGACCCCAACTTGATGTGCTTTTACCGGGTGGCGAACACAAATGTGCCGACGAACTTTCCACTGAAAAAAATATGCTTTCGTCTAAAAAAAATATGCAAATCCCTCCTACCTGACACGCGTTTTTCCATCCACATTCTTCGCATTTCCACGGCATACACAAGAAGGAATGGGCGGTCCGGAGGTGAGTGATCAGTGGTCCGTCAGAGTGTCTCTCGTATCCAAGAACACACTGAACTCCGATTCGGCATTCGTAACAGTGGTATGTTACCAAGTTGGTAGAGCGTTTGGAGGTCTAAACAAATGAAATGTTGAGAATTGTACGTAATTATGGAACCGGAGGAACGCTAGCTGGCGCGTTTTTACAAGGTTTCAAAAATCTTACTGTCGGCCACTAGCCATCAATAATTCTAGGGCACCTTTAAATTTAAGATTTTGCGAATCGTGGTTTCGTGGACTGATCAATTTTTCAATTAAACTTTTTACTATCTACTTCTTACTAATCGAATAGTTCTGTCTCTCCGGGACCTTTCCGGGAGCTTCGCAACCACGCATCTATAGACATAAAATCTAAAAAAAACTGTCTTAAAAACGATATAAACAGTCAAAATTTTGCTGATATAGCTAACTAGACGTCCTTCTGGAAAATTCTAGAACAGCGGCGTAGCCCCGAACTTTTCACTGATATATATATATTAGGTTAAATACTTTGAATAGAAACGAACTAACGTAGATTAAATAAAAATTCAATAAAATTTTGAATTTCGAATAATAAAACGCGCAACACGGAAGTATTCAGCAACTCGCAATAATGCACCATTAAAAAAAAATATTCCAAATTTTAGTATTGTGGAGTACGGTACGCACAGAGTATTGCGTACATTGCGGAGTACGGTGTTTGTATTAATTGCGGACCATCGCCTATTTAAAAAAAATGTTTGCACATTTTTTTGGCCAATATTCAATGGCTACCTAATCTTTGGCTACTTGTTCAATGGCTACCTGATATTCTTTGGCTACTTTTACCTTCGAGTTTCAATGGCTACCCAGCCCCTAATAGTATTGCCCCGCAGAGACAAGCTTGAACAATAGTATTGCACCCCTTAATAGACTTGCACCCCTCCAACTAAGATAGCGCCGAGAAGTTTCTGTTTCTTGTTGCATAGTTTGAAAAAATACAAAAAAAAAATGCAAATATATGTATTTTACGGTAGAATTTCGAAAAAATCAGAAAATGTGACTTTATAGCTAATTTGCATTGAAGATTCGGTGAAAATGTTATAAAACCACAAAAAAAGAATGACCTGAGTACAAATATCTGATTACATTTTCAGAAAAAAAGAATCCTCCAAAAATGCATAAAAACCATTGATCCCCCGCTTAATATTAAGTAGATTTTTTTATTAAAAAAATGCAAGAATTGTCTTATAAGGCGCACATCAATTGCTTATAGCTTCATCAAGTTAAATATATAAAACAACATTTAAAAATTTTTTGTGAAAAGCGCGGTCGAACACAATTTTATTTATTTTAAAAAGAAGAGAAAAGTGCGCGGATTCAGAAAAAATGATCAAAAAATATTTAAAAAAAATAGGCCCAAAAATAGGATCGATGGTCCGCAATTAATACAAACACCGTACTCCACAATGTACGCAATGCGCTGTGCGTACCGTATTCCACAAAACAAACATTTGGGAGTTTATTCGAAATCGTGCATTAATTCCATTGCGAGTTGCTGAATACTTCCTTCTACTGAAACTAATGTGAGTTTTTTTTTTCATTTAAAGTAAATAAATTTTTGAACCATTTAAAAAAGTAAAACATGTAAATATTTTTCACCTATTTTTTCATTGTTTTCCGTTAAACTCCAAAAAAACAGTCTAAAGAAAAATAAAATTTTTATATTTCTTCCCACCATTGTGACCTTCGCTGTGGTGGGATTTGGCGCTCGTTAAACACATGTTTTGCTTAATGGGAATTCGCCCACCGCGAGCCAAATGTTACTATTCGTTTCCTATTTCAAACTTGTCAATTTAAAGTCCTTTTTTTTCTTTAGATGACTAAAATCTCATGGATTTCCCTATTTATTATGCTCTCTGCCATCAGAAGGACGTGCTCAGTGAAGATTCAGGATCTCGAATTCGACGACTATCATAATTGGTTACAGAATGACAGACGTATTATGCGAGTTGAAAAAAAATCATTTTCTAAAAATTTCAGTGCAAATAAACTTTAGCACTTTGGCTGAAAGTAAAAATTAATGATTTTTGGCTCAATTTATTTATCATCCACACTTATCAATTTTTCAAAAATTTATTAATGAAATTCATAGTTAATTTTCTCTAATACCCTTCCTATATACTTCAGAATGATGAAAAAGTTACCGAAAAACGCAAACTACACCTGGGAAGAGTATTACCAAAGCTGGAACCTCAACTACGATCAAGAAATGACGAAGAAGGAGCTTTCATTTGCAACAGTAGCATAGTAAGCTCTCATTCCAGCTTTTCACTCAACTTTTTTTTTATATTTTCAGCATTGAGGAGAAGCTTAACTCGTTACAGCCATTAAATTTTAAAGGTATCCTCGTAATTCTCGATGTTTCTTTGGAATCGTGTGAAAACGACTACGAAATGAAAACATACGATATGAAGCTCTCTTCTGAAAATAAATTTGATAGAGTGAGTTCAGCTGTTTATCGTGTTTTTCTAATATTTGCTTGAATTTAAGATTGACTGGAGCGCAACGTACTGCGGATCTAAAATTGTTCAAAAATGGTGCTCCACAGGAAATCGCCTTCAAATTACAATGGCGGGTTAGTGACTATAATTTAAAACAGTTAGTCGGATTATATCAATCGATAATTTCAGCTGTGCGATATCGGGCAGAATAAGACAAAGGTTTTTCGGTTTTTGAAAAGATTGCCTTTTGAAAAGCAAAACCTCAGTTAGAAATGTACAAATTTCAGCATCTTCCAGCAAAGTCCGACTGGAATTTCGCTGGAATTTTGATGAAGTTTCCGGCGGCTATACAGCCTTTTCCTTCTAATTTCCTTCAGAAATGAGAGAGACAAAAAGTCGGGTCGTCTTTGTTCGTCTTGCATTCGCCTTATGCAATGAAACATTTGTCAACGTATTGCGTCAGACGAGTTCAAGACGAACTGAAAGATGAGACGCCCGAAATTTCGCCCAAATGAAAGCCAAAACGATGAATATCTAAATTAAACGTACCATTTTTCATCAAACCACACAATTGGAAGCGTCAAAATCTGTGCGAATGTCACATTCACTTGCCCCTTCTCACTATTCCACTTCGTCGCCGATTTGATCATTGTTGAGACCAGAACTTCGTGGAAATTCACTCAATTATTCATCATCACAATCGTAGCAATTTGCATAGTTGGTATCGTATCCTTTATAGTATTCGGAGTGTCAGTTTTTGATTTAAAATTATAAAAAAAATAAAACGTAACATACAAATTTTCTATCACTTTCCTCAAACCTGTTATCGCCGTAAAAAAGTTCCGACTTTTTTTCGAGCCCGCGGAAATCGGGATTTGAATTTAGAGGCTCCGTCCATTTCATCATCAGAGCGCATTTGCTAAGCGCGATATATTTTTTGAATTTTTATTTTTAGTGAATTTTTTTACACGTTTCTTCGAATGTTTAAATATATCAATTTGCGTCATTTATTTTTTTTTCGTTTCTTCTGATAAAAACATATCGCGCATAGCAAATGCGCTCTGATGATGAAATGGGCGGAGCCTCTAAATTCGAATCCCGATTTTCGCGGGCTCGAAAAAATGTCGGAACTTTTTTACGGCGATAATATGTTTGTAAAGCTTTTTACAAAACCCGTGCAAAACTGTGCTAAAAATAAGATCAATGATGCTCCTTTTTTCAGGGTGGCTTGTGAGTTGCATCACAGAAAGATCAGTCGGATGGCTCAGGATTTGGCTAGGTGATACAAGAATTCAGAAACGAAAAAGTTGACAAGAAATATTCTAGCTACCGCTACACCTACTCCGAAGACAACGTCAGCTTCGGTATCCCCGACAACGAAAACAATGTAGAGAGTCGTCAAAATCTGGAAACGTCGACCAATGAGAATGAGAATGAGAATGAGGCGCCTCCACCAGCAGTTGACACATGATTCTATTTTCAGAATTTTCACCATTTTGGCTTTCACAAGGTACAATCACTTTTGTTCCAATAATACCTCTTTCTTTATTTTTTTCTTATTGGTATTTTTTATATAACCCATGAATTCAGTAATTTATTAATTTCTATATTTAATCACAACCATCATCGAGGAGTGGTGATCACAGCACTTTCATTATTATCTTTGATATGCGACGCCTTCTGGTGCTGCAGATTCTTCAGCGATATTTCGGAATTCTTAATTTCAGCTTTTCTTTTCAGCAGGTTCTTCAAAAACTTTCCGTTTTCGGCCATTTTTTCAGTTTCCAGCTCTTCTGGATCTTCTGGAACTGGAAGGATAACATTGTAAAATCAAGTTGGATGACATGGTCACCTGAATTATCCAAGTCGATAAAATAATTCCTCAGAAACAGTTTCCACTCGGCTTTTTTCGTCTCAATGACCCCAACTTGATGTGCTTTTACCGGGTGGCGAACACAAATGTGCCGACGAACTTTCCACTGAAAAAAATATGCTTTCGTCTAAAAAAAATATGCAAATCCCTCCTACCTGACACGCATTTTTCCATCCACATTCTTCGCATTTCCACGGCATACACAAGAAGGAATGGGCGGTCCGGAGGTGAGTGATCAGTGGTCCGTCAGAGTGTCTCTCGTATCCAAGAACACACTGAACTCCGATTCGGCATTCGTAACAGTGGTATGTTACCAAGTTGGTAGAGCGTTTGGAGGTCTAAACAAATGAAATGTTGAGAATTGTACGTAATTATGGAACCGGAAGAACGCTAGCTGGCGCGTTTTTACAAGGTTTCGAAAATCTTACTGTCGGCCACTAGCCAACAATAATTCTAGGGCACCTTTAAATTTAAGATTTTGCGAATCGTGGTTTCGTGGACTGATAAATTTTTCAATTAAACTTTTTTTGCGATCTACTTCTTACTAAGCAAATAGTTCTGTCTCTCCGGGACCTCTCCGGGAGCTTCGCAACCACGCATCTATAGACATAAAATCTAAAAAAAAACTGTCTTAAAAACGATATAAACAGTCAAAATTTTGCTGATATAGCTAACTAGACGTCCTTCTGGAAAGTTCTAGAACAGCGGCGTAGCCGCGAACTTTTCACTGGTATATATATATTAGGTTAAATACTTTGAATAGAAACGAACTAACGTAGTTTAAATAAAAATTCAATAAAATTTTGAATTTCGAATAATAAAACGCGCAACACGGAAGTATTCATGAACTCGGAATGGAATTAATACACGATTTAAAATAAAATTCCAAATGTTTGTTTTGTGGAATACGGTACGCGCAGCGCATTGCGTACATTGCGGAGTACGGTGTTTGTATTAATTGCGGACCATCGCCTATTTTTTAAAAATTTTTTTGCAGTTTTTCCGAATCTGCGCGCAATTTTCTCTTCTTTTTTCATAATAAATAAAATTGTGTTCGATCGTGCTTTTCACAATAAATGTTTAAATGCTGTGTTATATTATTATCTTGATGGAACTATAAGCAATTGAAGGGCGCCTTATAAGATAATTTTTGCATTTTTTTAATGAAAAAATCTACTTAATATTAAGCGAATAGTTCTTTCTGTGTGTCTCCCTGTCGGTCCCGGACCGTTTTTCGAAAAACTCAAAAGAACGTGTGGGCTTCCTACTTTGATATTCGGGACTCGAGAGCTTCGCAACCACGCATCTATAGACACAAAAACTAAAAAACGGTATGGCTATCTAGACGTCCTTCTAGAAAGTTCTAGAACAATGGCGTAGCCGCGAATTTTCCACTATTCACAAAGAAAAGTCATTCACCAGGCCTTTTCTCCCAACTTGATCCATATTATTACTCCTTGATTGCCGTTTTCGATTCATTCTTGGTTGTGCAACTGATTGAGCACTTGGCTCCGGGCTACAATAAATCTGACCATTTTTTAATTGTGCATTTATCAAGTTCCTCTCAGTCTGAGCAGCTCGGACCAAATCCATTTGAGTATTGTAGGTGGGAAAACAGTCCTTCACTAATCTGTCAAAGTGCGGCTCGAATTTGTCATGATTCTCGACTGGATGCACGTTTGTCAGACCATGCTGTTGAGCCATATGGGCGCTGACCTAAAAACAGTGTTGTAAGTTGGTAAATATCGAGAAACTTGCTCTCTGACAGGTGCTCTGTGATAGGTTTTAACTGGTTAAAGGAAATCATTTCACGCAGTTCAAACATTCAGCGCGCCTTTCACTACAGTAGAAAAATTGAAATAGGAAATAAAATATCAAAAAAAAAACCTTCGTGGTAGCGTTGCTGGCAAATGTGCATTCAGTGCACTGAAACTGTCTCAAGTTCATGTTCAAATGTCGCTTCAGATGTCTTGTCACATTGTTATAATTCGTGATCTGAATGGCCGGCTCGTCACTGCTGCATAATCGACATTTGAGAAACTCCTCGACCAGAGGCGGCTCTTTTCTCTTCATACTTCTTGCGGCTGGTAATGGAGAAGTCCGTTGAGTCGGAGTCAATGGAGGAGTCCTCGATAGAGGGGTTCCAGGATTTGGAGACGGGCTGTATAGTGCAGCAAAAAGAGCCGTGGGATCACAGTTGTTGAATGACAAGAAATGCGAGAGTGGAAGTGAAGAAGATAGTTGATTCACCAGCGGGTTCAGATCGAATGGATTGATGGGGGTGGTACTGGTTATCTGGAAAAGCAAAATTCATCATCCATTTGCTCAGGAGCGTAGTAGAAACATTTAAATGAAAAAGAAATGGACGCCTGGTGAAAATGCGCAAACACCGATGCTTCTTTAAAATCATCAAAGAAGCAACTACAGTATTCTAGATGAGTTGAAGAGTTTCCAGCTCTCAACAGTTTCAAGGTTCACCAAATTGAAATTTCACGTTTTCAATGCAAATCGAGAGGGTTTTTGATTGAGAATTGTTATAAGAGCCATTGAAGAGCACTGGGAAAAAAAAGAAGAAACGTCTCTAATTTCAACAATTTTTAAATTTTTTAAAAAATTTGGTATTTTCCAGTGGCTTTCAAGTTTAAAAGTCCAAACGATTTGATGATTTTGAAATTTCTAAAAAATTGAGAAAAAGTTTAGTATCAGCCGGCGAGACGGCGATACAAGACGGTCCAAGAAACCTATAGTTGCGTCATTCCACTGATTTTGAGCCGAACTGCTTTTATTTATTCGCGTAAAACATAGAGAAATGAGCCAGAAACTTGAAAAAATTCAACAGCCGGGTTTTCAAGTTAAAAATAAACAAAAATTATTTTTCATACCAAAACAAAATCTCATTTAAATTTCCTCCTGGCATAGTACATTAACAAGAAACTGACCTGCACTTGACACCCATTCCCGTGTTCATTGGTTCGACGAGCCTGATTTTTAGTCAGGCATTTACTCCCATTTGCCTTCGGCTCTTCCTGCTTGCTCATCTTTTCTTGAACCATCGGGTGCTGTGACAGGTCATCGAAGAATCGAACGTCTTTGATGCCATGATCGAACTGAAAAACGGCAAAAATAATGATTCAAGTCGTCTAACGTAACCAAATTTTTGACGAGGTTCACAGCATTCGCGTTTTTGTTCTCCTCCATGCTGATAACGGCGAATTTCGGACTGAATCTGGAAAAAAAAAGTAGTCGATGTGAATAAGAGAATCGAGGTGAGCGACAAATAAAAAGAATTTCTGAGCCCTCTATTTTCATAGAATTGCGTCACAATGATTTATCTCTCATTTTTGTAGTTTAGTAAAGTCAGAATCCTCTCAACGCCACAATTTTCGTGCTATTTTCATCAATTTCCAAGAGACCTAGATTGGCTTTTCATCTCTGACCTGACTCATTTTCTATCAGATTGTCTAGCTAGACTCCTAAATGCTTCCTTACAGGAGTGGCGGCTTCCAGTTTTCCAGACATTTTTCATAACAGAAAACTGAAACTGGAGAAAGGAAATCTCGAAGAAAAACCAGCCTCCTGGGATGGGAAAAATAACAAAATAAGCCGCAATGGTATAAGCGTTTCATGTTTTCAAATAGTTGAAAAATGAAATAAAAACGGAAATGTATAGAACTCCGAGAGACCGAGGAGGCATTAGGAAAAAGGACAGATGAGAACAGTTGCTTAAGTGAAGCCAAACCAAAGGAATGGATGGAGAGACCAGCGATAAGAAAACATGACACAGAAAACGTGTCATTGTAATTGAAAAGGTTCCGGGCTGGACCGATGAGTAGTTAGAAGCAAATCTCTCGTATTGAAGGGAGCTACGGAAGTTTAAGACGTGGGCGCCATCAGTTGAATCAGTGGAAACTTTCAAAGGCGCACCTAGCATACTACAAGTGAAACGGCGTTTCAAGAAAATCAATTTTCTAAAAATTCAAAAATTATTTCAAAGCCATCTATGGCTTTTTTAGACTTTCAACGACACTTTAGAGCTTCCTAAAGCCATTGATTTCATGTTTTTTCAGTATTTAGTTGAAGCCTTGAACACATTTTTGCCTATTTCATGCTACGATTAAGAATTTTAGAGAATTAAAGAGCTTGCAGGCTTTAGGACCTTTTGCTATGGCCTGATTCAAAAGTAGCAGAATTGATTGAATCATGCTGGCACTTTCAGTCAATATACTATTTATTTGTCTGTAAATTTAGGCTAAAATTCATAAAATGCATTTTCAGAAGACGTTTTAAATAATCAAAGCTATTAATAAATGTTGCATTTTGCCTTTAAAAGAGATAGAATAGCGTTAAAACTATAGTCGTCGGCGGGACCAGCCCGGATCCGCTTGTCAGATTTGAGCTGGCTGTCTTAATGTGGGCGGGTCCTAGACGCTGTGCCTCTGATACGTGACGTTGATTATTCTCAGGTCCACGTCATCATAAACGCCACAAAGACCTACAACCAGCTAAAGCGAATGAGGGCATTGAGTGCCGGTACTGAGCCAACGGGTAGATTTTAAATCACTCAAAAAAGGGAAGTTTGTTTGAGAGCATTCAGATCGGAACGAACTTTGAGCAAATATTTTTAGCAAGAGTTTAGCAAAAAGGCATTTCAGATAGAACTGAAAAAAGACAAGAATTGAAGAAGGATTGACTTGAATTCGTAGATTCTTGATTCTGAAAATGGGCGATTGTGCGTGCCTCCCTATTTTTTTCGTCGTTTTTCTCCAGACAAATGCTCTTTCGAGATATTCGTGGCTACTATGGAAAGAGCAGCATCTCTCCGTAATCACACATCTCACATTTTCTCTCCCTCTCACTGTCTCTCTCTCTCTCTCATTTATGTACTCGATGAACTCAACTGACTCAACTCATTTTACCGACGACTTTTATTATTCCTTCTCTCATTTCTTTCCTCTAATGCGAATTCGCCATGGCAACCTCGAAACCGGCTGTTTTCTTTGCGGTCTTGCTCAGATAGAGAGGGAGAGAGAGCTCGCAAAACTCGTTTCAACTCACAAGGAATGGTCGACAGGAAGTTTTAATTCGGAAAGTTGAGAAAAGGCAAAAATGAGCTGTAAAACAGCGTAACTAAGTTTGCTTGTTACTTAGAAATATTTAATGGCTCCTTATTTTTTTTTGCACATTTGTTAAGCCCCGAAAAGCCCCGAAAGCACTGAAGTGCAAACCGACCTACATTTTCAGGGAACTGTCATGAAAAAAGCATCTTCTGAACTAAAAACCGAATAAAATTTAGCAATGTTAAACGAAAAAATGGCAGGCTCGAGCATGCAGCTAGCAAATGTGCAAAAAGAGGCAGTTTCAGCTGTTTTCTTTGCTCTTGCTCACTCGGGATCTAAATGATTGGAAACCCACCGAAACAGATCGTCCACCCGATATTCGCCGTTTACAGCTGCCGCCGATTGTGTTTTACGTTTCCCCAGTTTCACACGGATTCTCTGCAAAATTTGGAGGAGATAATTGCGAAATAATCAATTCAGGATAGGCGTACGTAATCAGCGAGAAGTGAGGAGACAAGGGTTGCAGGATATAGGCGGACGGCGACATCTCACTTAATCCAGCGCGTAGAGTACGCGTGGAGCGGAGCAAAGGAATCTATTACACAACACTTGAACAGAGACGGTTTTGCAACAAGCTGAAATGAAAATACCACTTTTCTTTCACGTCAGAACTAAATATTTGGCTCGCAGTCTAATTTTAGAAGCGGTGCAGTTGGCTATTTTCATGGGAAAAAGCTATTTCTGGCCGGCTGTTGAACTTTTTCAAGTTTCTGGCTCATTTCTCTAGGTTTTACACGAATAAATTTGAAATAAAAGCAGCTCGGTAAGCAGCTGATACCAAATTTTTCTCAATTTTTGGAAATTTCAAAATCATCAAGTCGTTTGGGCTTTCTTGCGCAAATCCGCGAATATTTTTTGGCCTAACAAACAGACAGTCTTAGTCTTAAAAAGGTGGAATTTCATAATTCGTTTCAGTCCCTTCTTGTAACACTACAACAATGTCGAAACAGAGCGCTCCTTGGAAAGAACAAGAAAAGAATAAGAGTGGAATGAGCTTCGCCTCTTCAACTGCCTCCGTCTCCGTTTCTAGCCGGCTTTTTCGTCGGTTTCTCCTATTTTCGGCTTCGAAATGAGCACTGTCAGAATATCTAGCAGTCTGCCGGTCTCTTGTAAGCTTAAACTGTTTTCAGCCACGGCTCCGTTTCTTTTATTCTCTAGACCATCTTTCGTGTACGATAGACGGGTTATTAGGAAGCGGTTTAGAAGAGCGATGGGAAGTAATGGAATGAGGCAACGACCTACCTATTCAGCAGCTAGAGTGATGAGAGATTGTTGGAGTGCGAATGTTGCTGGTATTAATTGCGCTGAAACTCAGATTCAAGATTTAAGAAAGGCTTCATGAGAAATTCTTTAAAATTTTGAAAACAAATTTTCTATAAAAGAGTTCAAAACGAAATTTTGCTAATGGCCAGGGCGTTGCTCCGATCACACCATTTTTTTCAAATAGAAATAAAAAACACGGAAAAGATTACAAATTGTAGGCTGTTTGTCAATTTTTGTTGTGGAATACACGACAAAAATTGTTTGTCGTGTATTCTACAACAGAACAGAATCTGCTGCAACCCTCAATCGCCGGAATTATTTTTAATTCTTTTCATAGAACTCACCGATGTCTGCGCCATGCCACTTTTTTCGAGCTCTAGTAGCAGCTTTGACCGGCTCGAACAGGATCACAAGAATAACTTCATGTCGGTGTTCTTCTGAAAAGCAGAATTCCACGTAGTGACGCTTTTTTCAATTACGGTAAATCCCATTGGGTCCACTTCTGGAAAACTTTATAGAATTAGCTACGTTAACACGGCGTTTGCAGTTTTACAGATAACTCAGAAATACTTACTTGCGTAGGAAAAATCGGGTAGGTTCAGCATTAAACACGCGGCTTTCAAGGATATTGAGTGCAAGGCGGAGTAGTTTTTACTTAATAAAGTTTGAGAACAAGGTGCATACTGCGGATTTTGAAGAATCGAGTGCTTCCAAGAACCCGAAACACTTCGGACAACGTCATTGGTCCTTGCATCCAACTGGACAGTGCCACAGCCATCATTCTCGCAGGATCTCAACCCTCTCGGTTATTCCACTCTGCAAGTTTTGAGGAATAAGACCATTGAAAGACCTCATTGAAGGGAGGAAGCCCTAAAGAAGACGTTTTTTATGGAATGGATGAATCTCTGCGATGATTACCTGCGTGCAGTAATCGATGTCGACTCAGGGATTGGCGGAATGAACATTTTTGCAATTTCTGGAACGTCCCCATACTCTGAAAAATTTGAATTTTTGTTTGTTTTGAAAAAATGCCTTTTATTAGCGTTTATTCGTAACAAAAGTTGAGAGAAAGGCGCTAAGGTAGTTGGGGGGGTCAATGATTTTTTGTCATTTTTTGAGCTTTTTTTTGATTTTTTTCTGAAAATGTTTGTTGCTGTTGTTAAAAATGCGCGCTTCAACGATGAACAATTTTTGCAATTTTTTTGGATTTTTTTTTCGTTTATTAGTTAATAATAACTTAGTTAATCAAAGATATGGGACCGCAGCTGATGCACTTCTCGACTTGAAGTAAGCCTAAGCCTATGACTAAGCCTAAGCCTAAGCCTAAGCCAAAGTGTGGCATCAATGAAAATTTCTGGAGTGATCATTACTTTGTGGCGCTGTGGCATTTCAAATATTATAATTGAGCAAAATTTTACGAGTTATGGGCCGGAATCGCCAAGAAATATCCAGTCACCTAGTCATTTTATTTTTTGTGCGTATTTTTGTTGTCTACCAATAAAATTGTTCTAAAAATTTCTAGTGTTATTCGAGTATATCTAATAACATATTTTCAGAAAAAAAAATTAAGAAAAATGCTCCAAAAATGACTAAAAACCAATGACCCCCCCCCAACTACCTTAGCGCCGAGAGAAAATAGGAAATGGCCTAAAATAATTAAGGAAAGCATGTAAAGCATTGTATTTTTTTCATGCCGAGCAAGTTTTTTTAGTTTTTTGATTTTTTTTTGATTTTCAATAAAATAAATGAACTATTTTTCTATATTCAGCCGATAAAATTGAGTTTTATGAAAAAAAAATTGAGAAATGATTGGCAAAGAAAAATTAACATTTGACAGTGTAAAATAAATCCACTCGAGACCCAGAACTTGTTTTTAAGCATGCGCCTTTAAGCTACCGTAAACTTTAATTATTTTTTTTCTTTATTCTCAGAATTCCGATTTTAATTTGGTTTTCTTTCCTACTTCCTGTTATTCGTGGTTCAGGGGAACAATTGTTTTATGCCGCATCGATAGTTTAAAAATTGTAATGCTATATTCCAATAAATCGACTTAAAAACTAAAAAAAGTGAGGATTCTTCATTGAAATTCTTCAAATTGATTTATTTTTTATTCTTTTAACGCATTTTTTTCTAATGTGCTTTCCGAAAAGCCTTCTTTTGCTCCATGTTACCATGCAATTTGCCTTTTTTTCACTTTAAATGAAGGAGAATATGAGCGCATTAATAAAGAGCAAAAACTGAGGGAACTCCAAGTCTTTTCAGTATAAGGGGCTTCAAATTGAAGCTTTTTCTGAAAATTTATTGCTGAAAATTCGGCAAATTGAGGCTTATAGCAGTGGGGTTCTAATTTTCCTGCTTTTATAAGGATTTACAAGATTTTTTGGCGCTATCTTAGTTGGGGGAAGGGGGCCAGTAGTTTTTAGTCATTTTTATAGGTTTTTGCAATTTTTTTTTTCTGAAAAAGTTTGTTGTTATTGTTAAAATATCTGGAAGTTGTTTTTTTAACGCTGTCACTGTCTCTACGGTGTCTCTGACGCCTTAGAGAGACGCCCGTATTAGAAAAAACCGAAAATTGTCTTCCTCTGCTGCACCGGCACACCGCCGGTTTTTTCATTCCGTTTTCCGGATTCCGGATTCCGCGAAAAAATATTTTTTTCCGTTTTCCGTTTTTCGAATTCCGAGTTCCCAAAATCCAATTCCGCCCTACTCTGGGTGTATCCAATGCGCTCTACCGTACAACCCAAAGCGCGCTCCACTGATGCGCTTCAGAGCTCCAATCCAACGTTTCCTCGATTCATCGTCAGCCTCTTCGCCTCACTTGAATCCGCTCAACTATTCAAGATTCAAGCACGTCTACATCGCAAGAGAAGTCTAGAAGCAAAATACCAGAGAAGGGCGGAATTCCGGATTCTGGATTCCGCATTCCGGATTCCGCCGTTTTTTTCATTCCGTATTCCGTATTCCAGATTCCGTGAAAAAACATTTTTTCCGTTTTCCGCATTCCGGATTCCGCGATATGGCGTTTTTATTCCGTTTTAATTCTTTATTCTCAATTGTTGTGAAAAGTATACTTTTTTGAACTCCCGCAAACATTTTTGCGAACAGAGCGCATTTACATCATTTGATTCCCTCATTAATTGTTAAAATTCCGTTTTCCGCATTCCGCATTCCGGATTCCGCCGTTTTTTTTCATTCCGTCTTCCGGATTCCAGATTCCGTGAAAAAAATTCTTTTTTTCCGTTTTTTGGATTCCAGATTCGGTGAAAAAACATTTTTTCCGGATTCCGCTGTTACGGTTCCCCGTATAAACTAATTAATTACGTGTTACGTGAACTCATACGTTTTACGCCCCAATAGTATTTCACGTCACCACGTTGTATTTGACCCCATTTTCACCCTATAAAAGGGTAGCTTTTCTTGTACTTAATAAATCGGTTTTACCTCACGAACCTCGAGTATCAATCTACAACAAGTGGCGATCAGCGATCAACAATGGACGACAACACGCTCAAGCAGTTCCTGATGTTTCAAAAGGAAGCTCAAGAACAACAAGCTGCCATCTACCGAGACATGATGGAGCAGCAGCAACGTCAATTCATGGAGTTAATAAAACAGGTGGGACAGTTCAAATGCAACTTTTCGCTGAATGGTCAAAATGGGTCGGGAACCTGCCACGTCACTGAGACAGCATCATTACTGGGAATGGATTGGATTTTGCAAGAGAAGTCACTGTTTGAACATTTGGTCAGAGGCTCCGTCAACGCCGTCAACACTGTCAAAGCACCAGAAGTCGTCTCCACTCAGCGAATCCAACTGCAGAAGCAACTCCAGTCAGAATTCCCAGCTGTCTTCACAACAGGACTCGGAAGATGTACCAAAACTAAAGCTCAACTTCACTTGAAGCCGGATGCCAAGCCGACATTCCGGAAAGCGAGACCAGTGCCATATGCAGTTCTTCCAAAAGTGAGTCATGAGATCAATCGTCTAGTCAAGGAAGGTGTCATCACGGCCACCGATTACTCCGATTTCGCCACTCCAATTGTCGTAGTGCAAAAGAAAGATGGATCGATTCGGATGTGCGCCGACTACTCCACCGGACTGAACGATTCGCTCCAGATGCATCAACATCCCCTTCCGACCGCCGAAGACGTCTTCTCCAAGCTAAATGGTGGAATCTACTTCACGCAAATCGACTTGGCCGAAGCATATCTGCAAATCGAAATGGAAGAAGATTCAAAGAAAATGCTGACGATCAACACTCACCTCGGGATGTTCTACTACAACCGACTGCCATTCGGAGTGAAAACTGCACCAGCGATGTTCCAACAAGTCATTGACACGATGATCACAGGATTGGATGGAGTTGCAGCCTATATGGACGACGTGATCATCACTGGATCATCAATCGAACAGCACAACCATCGTCTTCGCCAACTTTTCCAAAGAATTGATGAATATGGATTCCGTGTCAGACCATCCAAATGCTCATTCCTTCAATCAGAGATTCGATTCCTTGGCTTCATCGTTGATCGATTCGGACGCCGACCAGATCCAGCCAAGATCATTGCCATCAGCCAGATGCCGTGCCCAACCGACGTCACTCAGCTGCGATCGTTTCTTGGTCTCGTACAATTCTACGGATCGTTCGTGAAAGACCTCCAAAACTACCGCAATCCACTCGATGCACTGACAAAAAAGGATACTGTTTTCAAATGGACCTCCTCCTGCCAAGCCGCATTCGACAAAATCCGTGAAATCCTACAGTCCGATCTTCTCCTCACACACTACGACCCAAACTTGCCAATCATCGTCGCTGCCGATGCCTCCAACTATGGAATTGGAGCAGTCATAACTCATCGTTTTCCTGACGGAACCGAGAAGGCCATTTTCCACGCAAGCCGAACACTGACTGCAGCCCAACGAGGATATGCACAAGTTGAAAAAGAAGCTCTTGGCTTAATTTTCGCTGTCGAAAAATTCCACCGGTACATTCATGGACGAAGGTTCACTCTTCTGACGGACCACAAACCACTGCTCGCCATCTTCGGATCAAAGAAAGGTATCCCTGTGTACTCTTCGAGTCGACTCCAAAGATGGGCAACAATTCTCCTCAACTATAACTTCCAAATCGAGTACAGGAACACATCTTCATTTGGCCAAGCAGACGCACTATCCCGATTGATTGATGTTAGCAAACAAAACCTGGAAGATGAGGACCGTGTCATTGCTAGCGTGGAAGCAGACATTAATGCAGAGCACCAAGCGATCACGAGTCACTTACCGGTCACAGCGCCATTGATTCAAAAATCGATCAAATCAGACTCCGTCATCTCAACAGTCATCCAGCATGTGCAACATGGAAACTGGCCAAAAATCGAGAAGTCGTCTCCAATCTGGCCATTCTACAATCGTCGCGAATTCCTGTCAATCTCCAATGGTACATTGATGTTTGGACATCGAATCGTCATCCCGTCACCACTTCGTCGACGTGTCATTGCAACTCTTCACAAAGCTCATCCTGGACAGGAGAGAATGAAGCAACTGGCTCGAAGCTACGTCTACTGGCCGTCAATCGACTCCGAGATCGAATCAATGGTGAGAAATTGTCAGGATTGCCAAGCAGCCGCGAAGAATCCAGTGAAGACGACGTTGCAACCATGGCCGACAGCTTCGACTGCATTCGAAAGAGTACACATTGATTACGCTGGTCCAATCAATGGAATCTACTATCTGGTCATTGTCGACGCATTTTCCAAATGGCCAGAAATCTTACCAACCCGTACCACCACGTCGTCGAAGACAATTGAACTGCTCACCCCAATCTTCGCAAGATTTGGTAACCCACAGACACTCGTCTCGGACAATGGCACTCAATTTGCGTCGACGACATTCCAACAATTCTGTTCCTCCAGAGGTATTCGACATCTGCGATCTCCACCATTCCATCCGCAGAGCAATGGCCAAGCCGAGAGATTCGTCGACACCTTCAAAAGAGCACTCGTCAAGATGAAAAGGGAGGAGACAACACAAGGAGCCCTTCAGACGTTCCTCATGGCATATCGATCGACTCCGTGCGCCAGCGCCCCAAACCAAGTATCGCCAGCTGAAAACTTTTTGGGTAGAAAAATGAGAACCATTCTGGATCTGATGTTTCCGACTCACCTTCCAATCAATACTTCATCTTCGGAGAAAATGAAAGCACAATTCGACCGTCATCATGGAGCGAAAGCGAGAACCTATACACCAGGAGATGCTGTCTTCGTCAAGGACTTCCGTTCACCAAACACATGGCTTCCTGGTACAATCATTGCTAGATCTGGATCAGTCAAATATACTGTCGCTTGCCAAGGATTTCAATGGATTCGTCACGCCAACCAACTGCGTCGTCGCGACTGTTTGCCAACTGCATTTCCGTCTGCACACTCTTCAATTCTTCTGGATTCGTTCGACCTTCCGCTGCCATCTCTACTTCCGTCACAACTGCCATCTCCACTTCCGTCACAACTGTCATCTCCACCTCCGTCACAACTGCCATCTCCACTATCACCGTCTCAACGTACTTCTCAGTCATCACCGAAGCAACCCATTGCGCCGTCGCCTGCCACAAGTTCATCGTCTGGTTCTGGACAGCCATCAGTGCCATCAGTGCCATCAGTGCCATCAGTGCCTTCTCATGGTTCAACCCCCTGCACGACTACGTCACCGTCATCGGCTGCCCCCGCTCTTCGTCGCTCGACTCGCAGTACCCGTGCACCAACAAGACTGGTTATGGACCCCCATCGCAAGTCGTACAAGTAGACTCAAAAAAACGCAACGGAGATGTTACGGTTCCCCGTATAAACTAATTAATTACGTGTTACGTGAACTCATACGTTTTACGCCCCAATAGTATTTCACGTCACCACGTTGTATTTGACCCCATTTTCACCCTATAAAAGGGTAGCTTTTCTTGTACTTAATAAATCGGTTTTACCTCACGAACCTCGAGTATCAATCTACAACACCGCGATATGGCGTTTTTATTCCGTTTTAATTCTTTATTCTCAATTGTTGTGAAAAGTATACTTTTTTGAACTCCCGCAAACATTTTTGCGAACAGAGCGCATTTACATCATTTGATTCCCTCATTAATGGTTAAAATTCCGCTTTCCGCATTCCGCATTCCGGATTCCGCCGTTTTTTACATTCCGTATTTTGGATTCTAGATTTCGTGAAAAAATTCTTTTTTTCCGTTTTTTGGATTCCAGATTCCGTGAAAATTTTTTTTCCGTTTTCCGTTTTCCGGATTCCGCGATATGGCGTTTTTATTCCGTTTTAATTCTTTATTCTCAATTGTTGTGAAAAGTATACTTTTTTGAACTCCCTCAAAAATTTTTGCGAACAGAGCGCATTTACATCATTTGATTCCCTCATTAATGGTTAAAATTCCGTTTTCCGAATTCCGCATTCCGGATTCCACCGTTTTTTACATTCCGTGTTCCGGATTCTAGATTTCGTGAAAAAATATGTTTTTCCATATTCCGGATTCTAGATTCCGTGAAAAAATTTTTTTTCCGTTTTCCGAATTCCGGATTCCGAGTTCCCAAAATTCAATTCCGCATTCCGCTTTCCGAATCCCTACCAATACGACCGAAATTGCTGTAGAAATTCAAAACTCCTCCCCGTTTTAACTATCAACTTTTCAAAAAGTTACCAACCAACTCTCCGTTTTTGCCTCTTCTACCTCTCTCATTTTCTCTCTCGTTCGCTTCTTCGCATTAACAAACATTCGCTTCTTTTCTTCGTTAAAAAATGGTATATCTCTGCGCTTTGAATAGTCTCTTTGCTGAGCGCACAAAACCGATTTGGTTTCTCTGGCGTCTCCTGTTTCTTGTGTACTATTTCGCACTTTACGGTCAAATAGTACGAGTAGAAGCCGATGGGGGGACTCAGCGAGAAACAATAATGAGGGAGGGAGGGGGGGGGGGGGCGAAGGCAACAGTTTTTTTTTCGAGTCGCCTCCCCCCCCCCCCAACCTCTCCAAAGTTTGTTTTGCGAATTTAACTTCGTTCGGTTTTTCTTTGATTTTTAAATGTATCTCTTCGTATTCCTGAAACAAGTCGGTCGTCTTTCGTGGAATCCTTTCGTCTTGTCTTGCGTTCGTCTTGCGTTCGTCTCGGCGTCAGATGAATTCTAGATGATGACGAAGACAAGACTAAAGGATTCCACGAAAGACGAAACAAGGCGGTTGCCTTGCGTTCGTCTTGCGTTCGTCTCGGCGTCAGATGAATTCTAGATGATGACGAAGACAAGACTAAAGGATTCCACGAAAGACGAAACAAGTCGGTTGTCTTTCGTGGAAACCTTTAGTCTTGTCTTGCGTTCGTCTTTCAGTTCGCCTTGCGTTCGTCTCGGCGTCAGACGAATTCTAGATGATGACGAAGGCAAGACTAAAGGATTCCGCGAAAGACGAGACAAGGCGGTTGCCTTGCGTTCGTCTTGCGTTCGTCTCGGCGTCAGACAAATTCTAGATGATGACGATGACAAGACTAAAGGATTCCACGAAAGACAAAACAAGTCGGTCGTCTTTCGTGGAATCCTTTCGTCTTGTCTTGCGTTCGTCTTGCGTTCATCTCGTCGTCAGACGAATTCTAGATGATGACGAAGGCAAGACTAAAGGAATCCACGAAAGACGAAACAAGTCCGTTGTCTTTCGTGGAATTCTTTCGTCTTGTCTTGCGTTCGTCTCGGCGTCAGACGAATGGAGACGAGACGGTCTTATTTCGTCTTTCGCAAAAGCCTTACTTCTCAAAACATTTTTCAACACGTTTCAATATCATTCAGCGCTATGAATTTATGCAAATGGAAACCAGCTTGGCTTCATTCTAATGCTTCCATTCGGGCAACATTTCGCCCGTCTTCTTGTCTCGTCCCGAAAAAGACGACATGTCGTCTTTTTCTTCGTCTTGAATTCGTCTTATCCGACGCTTCCTGGGTTTCGCGCAGCTTCATGCATTACCAAGTGCGTAAGGTCATAGTGTGCAAAGTACGAAGATGTGCGGAACCCGAGAAGTGACAAATAGAAACCTTTTTATTGCGGCAAGACGGACAAGACGAGGCGAAAGACGAATTTTCGTCTCCGTCTTTCGTGGAAGCCTGAAAAAAGCTGAAATTTGCCATTTCCAGTCATTATCAAGCCACTATTCCTATTTTGAGCGAAGTAACAAGTCCGGCTGTGATCGGCTAGTTTCAGGCCATATCAAAGTAAGCTTCAGAAGTCCGTGGCGTATGAATAGCTGGAAAAGCCTTTAGATTTGTCTTGCTTAAACAGAATTGTTTAATTGAAACCAAAATATTGTGTTTCTGGAATATTCTAGAACGTTCTGAAACATTCTGGAATGTTCTCTTTTAGTCTGATCCTTAGCTTCGTTCTAGAGAATTCCAGAAATCTCTGGAATATTCTGGAGTGTTCTAGAACTTTCTAGAGTATTCTGGAGTGTTTCAGAAAATTTGGAAAACAAGCTGATACACGGACATCCAGATTGCTATTTCAGCAAAATTTTGTCTGTTTTTAAGACAGTTTTGTAGATCTTGTAGTGTGTTCCAGAGAAGGGCGGAATTCCGTTTTCCGCATTCCGGATTCCGCCCTTTTTTTTTCATTCCGTCTTCCGAATTCCAGATTCCGTGAAAAAAACTTTTTTTCCGTTTTCCGCATTCCGGATTCCGCGATATGGCGTTTTTATTCCGTTTTAATTCTTTATTCTTAATTGTTGTGAAAAGTATTCTTTTTTGAACTCCCGCAAAAATTTTTGCAAACAGAGCGCATTTACATCATTTGCTTCCCTCATTAATGATTAAAATTCCTTTTTCCGCATTCCGCTTTCCGGATTCCGCCGTTTTTTTTCATTCCGTCTTCCGGATTCCAGATTCCGTTAAAAAAATTTGTTTCCGTTTTCCGTTTTCCGCATTCCGAGTTCCCTAAATCCAATTCCGCCCTACTCTGCAGAGAAGGGCGGAATTCCGGATTCCAGGTTCCGTGAAAAAAATTTGTTTCCGTTTTCCGTTTTCCGCATCCCGAGTTCCCAAAATCCAATTCCGCCCTACTCCGCAGAGAAGGGCGGAATTCCGAATTCCGCCGTTTTTTTTCATTCCGTCTTCCGGATTCCAGATTCCGTGAAAAAATATTTTTCCGTCTTCCGGATTCCAGATTCCGTGAAAAAAATGTTTTTCCGTTTTCCGTTTTCCGGATTCCGAGTTCCCAAAATCCAATTCCGCTCTACTCTGAAGCCCATAGCACCGATGTTGTAAAAGCTGAAATTAATTTAAGAGCTTCTTCAAGCTTCCAGCTCCAGCTCCACTGCTCCTTTTTTTCTTTGCTTTGTGCGGGTTTTATTCCATGGAATGCTCTCATTAATTCAGAAAAATAAAGCAAACTGGCTACCGTAATCCGTGTTGTGTCACACGTGGCACAGTCCTCAACAGTGCAAATAGAACGAAAACTTGGCGACCCGTTAGTCGAACATAAAACGTTGCATTGTACATGTTCTCAATTCGTCCTCTTCAGTCTTTTTCTGTGTCCTTCTGATGTCTTATCAACAATATGGTCACAGTCTTCGCCTTCTCCGTTTCCAACCTTCCAACCTTTCCGTTTTATTCGTTTTTCCTCGGCATTTTACGATTCTCTCGCATTCTCGTTCTCAAAAATCTGACGGATAGACGAATCACATTTCTTAAACTCCTCGATTCTCTGGAAATTTAGCTGAATCATAGTCTCTGAGCCTACTTGGCTTTACAGAGATCGTCAAGGATCCCATTTCCATCCACGAAAGACAAAACAAGTCGACTGTATTTCGTCGCATCCTTTCGTCTCGTCTTCGTTCGTCTTTCAGTTCGTCTTGCGTTCGTCTTACGTCTTGCATGTATACCAACACAAAGTTTATTTCTCCTTCAGACGAGTCCAAGACGATGACGAAGACAAAACAAGACGGTTTTATTTCGTCTTTCGTGGAAGCCTTACTGCTGTAAACACATGTCGATATCGTACGTCGATATTTTTCCGTGTGGAAAGTTCAAAGTTTAAAGAATGAATGTTTTCTTGACTTCAGAAGCTTGAAGACCTGCGTAAGCCTTTCGTTAGGTGAAATTCTGGATGCTCACATCACACCCGAAAGACCAAGCAATTCGGTTGTCTTCGTTCGTCTTTCAGTTTGTCTTGCGTTCGTCTTACGTCTTGCATGTGTACCAACACAATGTCTATCTCTGCGTCAGACGAATTCTAGATGATGACGAAGACGAGGAGACGAGACGATCTGATTTCGTCTTTCGTGGAACCCTTTCGTCTCGTCTTCGTTCGTCTTTTAGCTTGTCTTGCGTTCGTCTTACGTCTTGCATGTATACCAACACAATGTCTATCTCTGCGTCAGACGTATTCTAGATGATGACGAAGACGAGGAGACAAGACAATCTGATTTCGTCTTTCGTGGAACCATTTCGTCTCGTCTTCGTTCGTCTTTCAGTTTGTCTTGCGTTCTTCTTGCATTTGTCTTTCAGTTCGTCTTGCGTTCTGTAATCTTCTTCTTTTGCAAACTAGCTAAGCTCGTCGGCACGCTGGCCTATTATTGGCTTAGCTAGTTTGTCGTATTTTGACAATTTGGAGGAAGAGTGAAAGACTGAAACAAAACTTTCGTCTTTCAGTTCGTCTTTCATTTGTCTTACGCAACAAAAAAGTTGTGTATGTGTACCAACGCAATGTCTATCTCTGCGTCAGACGAATCCAAGACGAAGACGCACCTTGACAATATGAAGGAAGGCTTCCATGAAAGACGAAAACAAAAATTCGTCTTTCGTCTTTCAGTTCGTCTTTCATTCGTCTTACGCAACAAAAAAGTTGTGTATGTGTACCAACACAATGCCTATCTCTGCGTCAGACGAATCCAAGACGAAGACGCACCTTGACAATTTGGAGAAAGGCTTCCGTGAAAGACGAAAACAAAAATTCGTCTTTCGTCTTTCAGTTCGTCTTTCATTCGTCTCACGCAACAAAAAAGTTGTGTATGTGTACCAACGCAATGTCTATCTCTGCGTCAGACGAATCCAAGACGAAGAGGCATGGTTGACCGGACGAGTTCGGTCTGAATCATAAGAATAGACTCCGAAACAATTTTTCTCAAGTCTAGCAACTTGTAAGCCTAAGCCTGTTTTCAAAGCCGGAATCACGGTCGTTTTTCGTGGAATCTTTTAGTCTTGTCTTGCGTTCGTCTTAGTGTCTATCTCTGCGTGTCAGACGAAGACGAGACAAGACGGTCTTATTTCGTCTTGGAAGCCTTAAAAGAGAGAAGCGAAACACTGCTGAAACCCTTCAGGGCGGCTTCCAGGAAATCTCATTTCTGGAGCACAAAGCTACATTCATTTGAGGACAGCTTTGACTGAGCTTTGACTAGCCGGCTCCCTGCCCTCTAATAGAGGTACAGCTAAGCTCCCAACACAGCTGGAACAATCAGAAGAACTGTCCATTTCTGAACGTTGCATCAATGTCATCAGATGAGAGTTTTTCAACGTTTTTCTGAGATTAAAAAGCGGAAAGTCACGGTGTGTTGATGCGAGTAATGAACATTTCCAAATCTGTATCACGAAAAAAAAATCGAAAAATTCCGCCTACAACCATCTGATCTGGAATCAATGAGAAACGTAGAACTGCAGACGAAAATGTTGCAATGCGGCGGTTGCGTCCGTCCTTGTTGACGAAATACTCCACCACTATTATCATTGTATTTCGGTAACACCCCCCCCCCCTCCGGCGTCCTCCTCTCCCCCCCCCCCCCATAGAATCGGCCGTTTCGGCAAATGGAAAAACGACTAAAAATCGTGTTGTTGCATGGAAAATGAATAGAGGTCACACGATTATTCGTCGCATTTTTTTAGTTGCGGTCTCGCGTGTTGGTTGCTGCTTGCCAGCCACGAATAAGCGATGCTTGATGCTTCTTCATGGTGCACTTTATCGTATTTTCAATAATCGAATTGTGGAATTGATGGAGAAATGTTGTGCGAGAGAGAAAGAGAGATGCTCCTGTTAGATTGATCATTTCTAGGCGCCCATTTGTTACTGGAAAGCCCGCTTTTCGATTAAAGGCTTCCACGGTCGTCTCTTGTAGAATCCTTTCGTCTTGTCTTGCATTCGTCTTGCGTTCGTCTCGGCGTCAGATGAATTCTAGATGATGACGAAGACAAGACTAAAGGATTCCACGAAAGACAAAACAAGTCGATCGTCTTTCGTGGAATCCTTTCGTCTTGTCTTGCGTTCGTCTTGCGTTCGTCTTGCAGTTCGTTTTGCATTCATCTTTCAATTCGTCTTGCTTTTGTCTTTCAGTTCGTCTTGCGTTCGCCTTTCAGTTCGTCTTGCAAACGTCTCTGCATCAGACGAATTCTAGACGATGACGAAGACGAGACGAAAGAATTCCACAAATAACGATCGGCTTGTTTCGTCTTGTCTTTCGTTCTTTTTTCAGTTCTTCTTGCGTTCGTCTTTCTTTTCGTTTTGCTCTAGTCCATCAGTTCGTCTTTCAGTTCGTCTTGCATTCATCTTTCAGTTCGTCTTGCGTTTGTCATACAGTTCGTCTTGTTTTCGTCTTTCAGTTCGTCTTGCGTTCGTCCCTGCGTCAGACGAATTCTAGATGATGACGAAGACGAGACGAAAGAATTCCACAAAAAACGATCGGCTTCTTTCGTCTTGTCTTTCGTTCGTCTTTCCATTCGTCTTGCTCTAGTCCATCAGTTCATCTTGCGTTCGTCTTGCATTCGTCTTTCAGTTCGTCTTGCTTTTCTTTTTCAGTACGTCTTGCCTTCGTCTTGCTGTTTGTCCTGAATTCGCCTTTCAGTTCGTCTTGCGTTCGCCTTGCATTCGTCTTTCAGTTCGTCTTGCTTTTCTTTTTCAGTACGTCTTGCCTTCGTCTTGCTGTTTGTCCTGAATTCGCCTTTCAGTTCGTCTTGCGTTCGCCTTGCATTTGTCTTTAAGTTCGTCTTGCTTTCGTCTTTCAGTTCGTCTTTTCATGCATTCGTCTTTCAGTTCGTCTTGCATTCGTCCCTGCGTCAGACGAATTCTAGATGATGTCGAAGACGAGACTAAAGGCTTCTACGAAAGACGAAACAAGTCGGTCATTTTTCGTGAAATCCTTTCGTCTTGTCTTGCGTCGTTCGTCTCTCAGCTCGTCTTGCGTTCGTCTCTGCGTCAGACGAATTCTAGACGAAAGTTGTAGTAACCTTCAGATTTGTCTTGCTCGAACAACCAAAAAAAAAAGCAGAGGCCTAGAAACCCAAAGTTGGGAAACAAGTCCGTGAATCCTTTTGGTCGGCGATTTTCAGTTTTTTTTGTCATTTTTTTCTGGAAAAAGCCTTTTCCGCAACCTTTGGCTCACTTTGGCTCACACTTTGGCTCACTATCACCATGGAGAGTTGCTCCAGAAGCTCACTGTGCTCATTTTTCTTCCAGAAATTCGCATATAGCTGTATTTCCATAAACCATCTCTAGTCTCCGCTCTCTCACACTCTCTCGGTTTCCCCATTTTTCCACAGGAAAAAAGAGGAACCGCGCCACTAGAGGGAATGGAAGAGAAAGCGGAGAAAACGAGAAAATGTGTGCACATTGTGCACACATTCCGCAGCTGGAGAGCACGAGACGCAGAGCACAGCGCAAAAAGAAGATGAAAAGAGAGAGAGAGAGCTGGAGCACATTTTTAAGCCACCCGGCCCCCCCCCCCCCCCCTCCCAGCCCATTTCTTTCGCCAATTTCCTATACATTTTTCGACGAATTCTTCCGTCAGAATCATCAATTTTTTCTGTAAATTTTTGAACTTTTTTGCCGTCCAAAGTGCATCTGATCTTCTGAAAATGTGTAGCTTTAATTTCAGCGAATTTGTAATTGTAAAAATCAATTTTTTTTTCGCTCTCGGAGCCCGAATAGGAAGGTCTCGCCGCGATTTCTATAGCCAAGGAGTAAACTGAAAAATTCGCCGTGAAAAACCATAGGAAACAAGGGGAAAAACAGAGATTCTGATGCAGCCTTCGTTGTTCAGCTAGAGCGCATTTGCATCAGTGATCCAGCTGTTCTAGGGGTTCCACGAAAGACGAAGTTTGTCTCTGCGTCAGACGAATTCTAGACGATGAAGAAGACGAGACTAATGGATTCCACGAAAGACGAAACAAGACGGTCATTTCTCGTGAAATTCTTTCGTCTAGTCTTTCTTTCGTCTTTCAGTTCGTCTTGCTTTCGTCTTGTTTTTGTCTTTCAGTTAGTCTTGCTTTCGTCTTTCAGTTCGTCTTGCGTACGTCTCTGCGTCAGACGAATTCTAGACAATGACAAAGACGAGACTAAAGGATTCCACGAAGGACGAAACAAGTCAGTTGTCTTTTGTGAAATCCTTTCGTCTAGTCTTTCTTTCGTCTTTCAGTTCGTCTTGCATTCGTTTTTCAGTTAGTCTTGCTTTCGTCTTTCAGTTCGTCTTGCGTACGTCTCTGCGTCAGACGAATTCTAGACAATGACAAAGACGAGGCTAAAGGATTCCACGAAAGACGAAACAAGTCGGTCGTCTTTCGTGGAATCCTTTCGTCTCGTCTTGCGTTCGTCTTTCAAATCTCGAATCTCAGAAATAAGGTTTCCACAAAAGAAGAAAACAAAAAGTCGTCTTTCGTTTTGTCTTTGTTTGTCTTTCAGTTCGTCTTACAACACAATGTCTATTTCCGCGTCAAACAAATTCAAGACGAAGAGTTTCGTCTTTCGTGAAAGCCTTATTCAGTGAAACGGTACAATGTGTCTGAAAATCGTTTTTACAGATTTTCAAGTCATTTTAACGAGAAAATCGTCTTTCGTTTCGTCTTGTGTTCGTCTTTCAGTTTGTCTTGCAACACAATATCTATCTCTGCGTAAGACAAATTTAAGACGAAGAGGAAGACAAAAACTAAGACGAAGACGAAAACAAGAGAAAGTCGTCTTTCGTCTTGTCTTCGTTCGCCTTTCAGCTCGTCTTGCATTCGTCTTACGCAACA
The DNA here is from genome assembly GCA_003052745.1 of Caenorhabditis inopinata. Taxonomy (NCBI): domain Eukaryota; kingdom Metazoa; phylum Nematoda; class Chromadorea; order Rhabditida; family Rhabditidae; genus Caenorhabditis; species Caenorhabditis inopinata. The sequence goes on along the minus strand of AP018152.1, from coordinate 2,446,308 downwards.
AAAAAGTCTTTCATGTGTACCAACGCGATGTCTATCTCTGTGTCAGACGAATCCAAGACAAAGACGAAGACGAGACGGTCTTATTTCGTCTTTTGTAAAAGCCTTAGACTGTCCATTGAACTTTGGAATAATCATCCAATTCGAATTATCTTACTCCTCAATTCCGCATCGTCTCATTCCGGAACCAGCCGTTTCGAAACTCTAGAGTTTCGAAACAACACGTTTCGAAATGGCGGGGCAGGTCGAAACCCGTTGATCATTGTAACCGAAATAGCCTTCATCAATTCCCCGACCTGCTGTCTGTCACTCACGCTGATTTGTCGTTTATCTGTCCGTCTGGCCTTCGTGTCGAAACATCCCGTTTACTATGGAAGTCGGTCAGCCCATATTCTGAATCTCATGCTTCTGATGAAGGCCGTCAGAAGCCTTCTTGTAGTCGTCATGAACCGCGTTTACTTCGTTGAGATTCAGCAATCTTTCTAGATTCTTTTTAAGAATTTTGACGCATTTTCACCCATTTTCAGCGCATTTTCAGCGCTAAAAGAAGCCGGAATTTCAGAATTTTCTGACACTTGAGCTTCGACTTCCGGCTGAACCTCAGTCTCGCCCTTCACCTGGAAGGCCGTCATTCTGATGTGTTGATCTCGAGAGAGCATATGACTCGCGTTGCTCTTCGCTCTCAACATTCATAGGTCTCCCCCCCCCCCTGTCCCGCTGATATAAGATATCCCTCGTTTCCTACTATCAGTTGTCTCATCGTGACATCGTGACCGACGTCGACGCCTACATGTGAATGTCGCGTGTACAGTGCCCAAATGCGGAATCACGTTTCCCCACACTACACGGTGGTTCTGTTGTTCATCGTTAAGTGATGTCTGACCGCATTGTCGTCGTCGTCGCCTTCGCCTTCAAGTCATATTGAACCACGAAGAGTTAGGCCGGGGGGGGGGGAGGGGGGGGGGAGTGTCATATGACAGACACAAGGATTGACAGTGGCGGCTGAACGGAAGGGAATTGAAAAACTGGAAGAGAGAGAGTCACCCGATTATGCTGATTTCCCTAGTTTTTTTTCAGTCAGCCGTGGCTTCGCTGGAGCATTTTTCCATGTTTCCAATGTTCCGACTGAAGGCGACGTCGTCCTTTCGGTGATTCTTGCGCTCTAGACGACGTTGGCCAGCTCGCCGAGCAGAATCATAGCCAATTTTCATTTCTATTGTCTCTCTGCCTCTTCTTTGGCTGAAAAGATGCTTAAATGCGGAATCAAGTTTACTGCCTTTCAGCAGCTCTTCAGACACCATGTTTCCAGCCAAATTATGCTGAAATACAGCACTAATACTTACTTAGTCACTTCGTTAAATAGTCGATTTGTGAGCGCGGATCACAGCTAAAAATGCTCGAAATACTGCTCAATGTGCCGTCTAAATGCGGACTCCGAGTGGAAAAGTGCCCACCCAACTCAATGGCTATAATTCGACGAAAAATTTAGAGGAAACCTTGACACAAAAGTCCGTGGACAAGTTTGTTTTATTTAGTAAAAATATTTAAATTTAATTAAAATTTTAAAAATAATTAAATATTATTTAGAGAATATTTTAGATTTTTTAATTAAATATTTATTTTTTATTCAAATTTATACAAAATAAAATTGTAAAAAAAACATCAAAAAAGTGAAAAAAAAATTTATTAAAAATATTTAAATTTAATTAAAATCTTTAAAATACTGCAATATTATCTAGAAGATACTTTTAAAATTTTAATTATATATTTATTTTTTATTCGAATTTATACAAAATAAAATTTTAAAAAAAATTGTAAAAAGGTGACACAAAAGTCCGTGGAATTGTTTGTTTAATTTATAAAAAATATTTAAATTTAATTAAAATTTTAAAAATAATTAAATATTATTTAGAGAATATTTTAGATTTTTTAATTAAATATTTATTTTTTATTCAAATTTATACAAAATAAAATTGTAAAAAAAACATCAAAAAAGTGACACAAAAGTCCATGGACAAGTTTCCTTAATTTATTAAAAATATTCAAATTTAATTAAATTTTTTAAAATATTGCAATATTATTTAGAGAATACTTTAAAATTTTCAATTAAATATTTATTTTTTATTCAAATTTATACAAAATAAAACTTAAAAAAAAACATCAAAAAAAGTGACACAAAAGTCCGTGGACAAGTTTCTTTAATTTGTTAAAAATATTTAAATTTAATTAAACTTTTTAAAATATTTAAATATTATTTAGAGAATGCTTCAAAATTTTTAATTAAATATTTATTTTTTATTCAAATTTATATAAATTAAAATGTTAAAAAACATTTTTAAAAAGTGACACAAAAGTCCATGGACAAGATTGTTTTATTTATTAAAAATATTTAAATTTAATTAAAATGTATAAAGTATTTAAATATTATATAGAAAAAAATTTAAATTTTAAAATTAAATATTTACTTTTTATTTAAATTTATATAAATTAAAAATTAAAAAAAAACCTCTAAAAAGTGACACAAAAGTCCGTGGACAAGTTTCTTTAATTTGTTAAAAATATTTAAATTTAATTAAACTTTTTAAAATATTTAAATATTATTTAGAGAATGCTTCAAAATTTTTAATTAAATATTTATTTTTTATTCAAATTTATATAAATTAAAATGTTAAAAAACATTTTTAAAAAGTGACACAAAAGTCCATGGACAAGTTTGTTTTATTTATTAAAAATATTTAAATTTAATTAAAATGTATAAAATATTTAAATATTATTTAGAAAAAAATTTAAATTTTAAAATTAAATATTTACTTTTTATTTAAATTTATATAAATTAAAAATTAAAAAAAAAACCTCTAAAAAGTGACACAAAAGTCCGTGGACAAGTTTCTTTAATTTGTTAAAAATATTTAAATTTAATTAAATTTAATCTTAAATTCAATTTTTATTTTTCGAAAAAAATAATTATTAAGCTATTTAAAAATTTTTGTCAACGAACTTTTGTGTCACTTTTTTGATGTTTTTTATTTTATTTTATTTTATTTTATATAAATTTAAATAAAAAATAAATATTTAATTGAAAATTTTAAAGTATTCTCTAAATAATATTGCAATATTTTAAAAAATTTAATTAAATTTGAATATTTTTAATAAATTAAGGAAACTTGTCCACGAACTATTGTGTCACTTTTTAGAGGGTTTTTTCACAATTTTATTTTGTATAAATTTTAATAAAAAATAAATATTTAATTAAAAATTCCAAAGTATTCTCTAAATAATATGCAAATTTTAAAAATATTAATTAAATTTAAATATTTTTAATAAATAAAACAAACTTTTCCATGGACTTTTGTGTCTCCTTTTTAGAGGATTTTTTTAAATTTCAATTCGAATAAATTTAAATAAAAAATAAATATTTATTTTTAAAAAATCTAAAAATTCTCTAAATAAAATGAAAATTTCTTAAAATTTTAACTAAATTCAAATATTTTAAATAAATTAAACAAACTTGTCCACGGACTTTTTGTCACTTTTTTTGATGTTTTTTTTTAATTTTATTTTGTATAAGTTTGAATAAAAAATAAATATTTATTTAAAAAATCTAAAAATTTTCTAAATAACATTAAAATATTTTAAAAATGTTAATAAAATTTAAATATTTTAAATAAATTAAACAAGCTTGTCCACGGACTTTTCTGTCAACGTTTACTCTTCGATGTCCCCCGGTTTAGTGCCAACTAACTAAAATTCTGAAATTTGTTGAATCTGAAATTGCTGAAATATCACTAGACCACATCGCCATATTATCTGTGGGAAACTCAAGTTTCTAGCACTTCTCTCCATTAGAAGTATCCAGTGAGAATCCACGTCTCCTCCCCTTCCTATCACTGTTTCATTGTCGTGTCCTCTCCCACTCTTGACATTACTTGCATTCCTTCCTATCAGAGGTGTCTCGTTATCTGCAAAGACCCCCCCACACCCATCACCCCCCCCCCTCCTCCACCCCCCCCCCGCACCTCTGCGCACCTCTTCATTCTTTTTGCATTGATCGACGATATAATTGGAAAGACGAAGCGCAACGGTCAAAGTTAACATCATGTCGTCTTGTCCTAGTAGCCTAGTGACTCTCATCTCATGATTTATAGTCGGGGGGCTTCTTTTAGACCGCGCGGGGGTTCATAGGCTTGGATCATTGGATCATCTTCCTGTTCCACAGGTCTGTGCAGTGCCAGACCAGAGATGGGCGGAATTCCGGATTCCGGATTCCAGATTCCATGAAAATATGTTTTTTCCATTTTCCGGATTCCGAGTTCCCAAAATTCAATTCCGCCCTACTCTGCATAGAAGGGCGAAATTCCGGATTCCGGATTCCGCCGTTTTTTTTTCATTCCGTCTACCGGATTCCAGATTCCGTGAAAATATTTTTTTTCCGTTTTCCGTTTTCCGGATTCCGAATTCCGCATTCCGCATTCCGTCGTTTTTTTCATTCCGTCTTCCGGATTCCAGATTCCGTGAAAAACATTTTTTTTTTTCGTTTTCCGTTTTCCGAATTCCGAGTTCCCAAAATCCAAATCCGCCCTACTCTGCAGAAAAGGGCGGAATTCCGCATTCCGCATTCCGCATTCCGGATTCCGCCTTCCGAATTCCAGATTCCGTGAAAACATTTTTTTCCGTTTTCTGTTTTCCGGATTCCGAGTTCCCAATTCCGCCCTACTCTAAGTGCAACCAATATGTACTGAGTGATCACACTCAACATTTTTTGATTTTTTTTTTTGATAATAATGATTTCTCACAAGGGGGGGGTGGGGGGGAGGACACATTTTGCCAAAATTATAAACTTTAGACTTCAGGGAAGCGAGTTCTATTTTCTGCCTCCCCCCCCCCCCCTCCTTAGGCTTACAATTAGGACTTGTCATAACTAGCAAAAATTCTCTGGAATTCGGGAAAATCGCTTTAAGAGAAGAGACTAAATGAATCTAGATGGCCTAGAAATCCAAACTAGTCCACATATATTTTTTACGCATTGCTTGAACTTCTGGCTATTTCGTCATGAAAATCGCGGAATTATAGGCAAAAATTCCTCTCTAGGTGGCCTCACTCCAAAAAGAAGTTAGATGGCCTAGAAATCCAAACTAGTCCCCTTAATTTTCACTAATTTTCCGCGTGGCTTGAACCTCTTGCTCCACATAATCTTACGTTCACCCCAAAACTTCGAAAACTCGAAAACAGGCTTTTCAACCAAAATGCTTCCTATTGAAGAAATATGCGCTTTTAGTAGGTGTTTCATGATAGAACCTTAAAATAGGATTAAAATGCAAAAATCAGGAAAAAAAACCAAAATTTTATTTAAAAAAAGGCTAAAAAATAATTTCCACAAAATCATAGGTTCACTCGAAATTTTGAGATTTTTGAAGGTGAACATAAGATTATGTGGAATCTCTAGGTGGCCTTATCTAAAAGGGAAGCTAGATGGCCTAGAAATCCAAGCTAGTCCTCCTTGATTTTTAATAATTTCCCGCATGGCTTGAATCTCTGGCTATTCCGTCATGAAAATCGGGGAGTTCTAGGCCAAAAAATTCCCAAGATTTGAGGTTAGGTGGCCTCACCCAAAAAAGAAGTTGGATGGCCTAGAAAACCAAACTAGTCCTCTTACTTTTCACTAATTTCCTGCATGGCTTGAATCTTTGCCTATTCCGTCATCAAGATCGTGGAGTTCTAGGCCAAAAAATTCCGAAATTTCGCGGCAAATCGCTTTCAAATTATGCTGAACTCATCCAAAATGGAAGCTACATAGATGGCCTAGAAATCCAAACTAGTCCCCTTAATTTTCACTAATATGCCGCATGGCTTGAATCTCTGACTATTTCTTCATGAAGATCGTGGAATTCTAGGCCAAAAAATTCCCAAAGATTCGCGGCAAATCGCTCTCAAATTAGGCTGGCCTCACTCAAAATGGAAGCTACATAGATGGCCTAGAAATCCAAACTAGTCCCCTTAATTTTCACTAATTTCCCGCATTGCTCAAACCTCTGACTATTCCGTCATCAAAGTCGCGGAGTTCTAGGCCAAAAAATTCTTAAATTTCGCGGCAAATCGCTTTCAAATTATGCTGACCTCACCTAAATTGGAAGCTACATAGATGGCCTAGAAAACCAAGCTAGTCCCCATATTGCCTAGAAGTTTGTCGCAGGCAATCGCATAAATCCTTAAAAATGCACAGATGCACAGAAAATAGTGCAAAAATAGCGGTACGCTGACATCATTTTCTATGCAAATCCACTCCTTCTCCTTTCCCTTTCCACTTCTTGCTCAATGTGCTCTTTCTGAGAATCCTCATGAAACTCTCTGGCTTCTGAGTGGTTCTGACTTCTAGTTCAGAATCCTCACTTTCTCATGGCATTCAGTGATTTTCAGCTACCTAATTTTCATTTCAGTTGCAGCATAGATCAAACATCAGTCCGTCTTAAAATAGGTCTTGAAAACAGGAGAGGTAGACTTCTGTCTCGTGGGAAAAAGCGTCTTTCTTTCTCACTTTTTCCCGACAGTTCCTGCCCGTTTCTTTCCGCAATTAGTTGTCTTTATTGATAACAAAAAACACAGCGATTTCCGCATTTTCGTCTCCTCGCACTATTCCCGTTTTGATAAAATATTGTCGTCGCACACTTCTTTCGGCCTCTCCTCGGCGCGTTTTTCTCTGCTGAAAATGTCTGAAAATGTCTGAAATTGCTCGCACAGCTCTGCGATTTCCATTGCTTCCATTTCCAGACGTCCATCCAAACGGTCGTTGGACTAGACGGGGGGGGGGCATGGCTTTTGTGGAGAACTTGATTGAGAATCCGATCATATCACCCTCTTCTCTCTCTCTATAGATTCACTTCCTGATCCGACTTGAATCTATTCAAAATTGAATGTCGCCCCCCCCCACTTGATTAGAAGCAACTGCGCCCTAATGCGACAATTTTTGGCCGTGTTGATAGAGCGCGTTTGCTGGCTCATTGTTTGCAACACTAATGGTAATTAGATGGGTTTCTGATTTATTTTTTCTTTGATTCTCGCCTTTGTCATTGTCTTGAATTTGTCTGGCGCCGAGACGAACGCAAGACGAGGCGAAAGACGAAATCAGATAGTCTCGTCTTCAAGACGAACTGAAAGACGACCGCAAGACGAGACGAAAGGCTTCCACGAAAGACGAAATCAGATCGTCTCGTCTTTGTCTTGGATTCGTCTGACGCTGAGATAGACATTGTATTGGTGCACATGCACGACTTTTTTGTTGCGAAAGACGAATGCAAGACAAACGAAGACGAAACGAAAGACGACTTTTCTCGTTTAAATGACTTGAAAATCTGTAAAAACAATTTTCAGACACATTTTGCCGTTCCTCTAAATAAGGTTTTCATGAAAGACGAAATAAGGCCTACTTGTCTCGTTTTCGTCTTCGTCTTGTCTTCGTCTTGAATTTGTCTGACGCAGAGACGAACGCAAGACAAACTGAAAGACAAACGAAGACGAGACGAAAGACGACTTTCTCGTTAAAATCACTTGAAAATCTGTAAAAACAATTTTCAGACAAATTGTACCGTTCCTCCGAATATGGCTTTCACGAAAGACGAAATAAGACCGTCTAGTCTTCGTCTTGAACTGGTTTGATGCAGAAGTAGAAATTGTGTTGCAAGACGAACTGAAAGGCGAACGAAGACGAAACGAAAGACGACTTTTTGTTTTCGTCTTTCGTGGAAACCTTATTTCTGAGATTCCCTGAAAACCTTCTCGTCTTGTTTTCGACTTCGTCTTCGTTTCGTCTTGAATTTGTTTGGTGCAGAAGTAGAAATTGTGTTGCAAGACGAGTTTAAAGACCAACGAAAATTTCGGCCGTCTCGTCTTCGTCTTGAACTCGTCTTGAGTTTTGACAACGTTTTTTATTGCGTAAGACGAATTCAAGACGAACTGAAAGACGAACGAAGACGAATTTTTGTTAGGTGCGCGCGATAAAAACTGATATTTTCTCATTCCCGGAACTTCAAAATAGAGCTTCAGACTTGAAGACTCCACGAAAGACGAAATAAGACTTTCTCGTCTCGTTTTCGTGTTCGTCTTAGTCTTCGTCTCGTCTTCGTCTTCGTCTTCGTCTCGTTTTCGTCTTAGTCTTCGTCTCGTTTTCGTCTGGAATTTGTTTGACGCAGATATAGACATTGTGTTGCAAGACGAACTGAAAGACGAAACGAAAGACGACTTTTTGTTTTCGTCTTTCGTGGAAACCTTATTTCTGAAATGCCCTGAAAACCTTGAAAACGTCTTCGTCTTCTCTTCGTCTTTGTCTCTTCGTCTTCTCTTTTTCGTCCTGGTCTTCGTCTTGGCCTTCTTTTCGTCTTGGTCTTGGTCTTGGTCTTGGTCTCGTTTTCATCTTCGTATTGAATTCTTCCGACGCATAGTGTTGGTCAAGTAAAACGCATTGTGTACAGAGTAAATAACTTTCTTCTAGTCGTAAGACGAGTGCAAGACGAACTGAAAGACGACGTCTTGCCCTCGTCTTTCACGGAATCCTCACCTCTGAAGGTACATAGCTGCTGTGAGAGAGTACCAAAGAACGCGTGTCGTTTTTTTTTCTCAGTTTGTCTTCTCTCCAAATAGGCGACGTGAATGTGATTCATAACCAGAAAATTCTCCATTTTTTTCGGGTATCTACTCCATATGTCGCAAGCGCGGGGGGGGGGGGGACACACACACTTTGTCCCCTTCCAATCACAGATCTATCCATCAGCAAAATGTTCGCATCGCGTCTGCGTGCCTTCACATGTTCGCACACTCTATTCATATTATCATCCCCCCCCCCGTCCGTTTCCTCCTGATTCTTATCACTTTCTATAGTCGATCAATCTTATCTGTCTCTAGTTCTGATGTCTCTCTCGTGTCTCCGATCTCTGCGATCTCCCCCCTGCCCCCCCCCCCTCCCCGCTTCGTTACTACTTGCTTGCTTCGCATCCTCATCCACATTGCCTTCGTTGTTTCATCGTTTCGCTTGTCATCTGGAATTTTCAGAAGAGAGCACAACAGATGGGGAAAGTCGACACTTCCAGCTTGGAGAATATGGCCGCTTCGATATCGCGAAAATCGTCGTTGAGTCAGATTGCCTCGAATTCCGGTGAGCGCTCAATTGCAGAGCAATCTGAAAGAGCACAAAGTCTGAAGTGTAATTTGCAGGCGGCAGTAGTGACACGTGCCGAGTGTGCGGTGACGGAAACGCCAAGACTCATTACGGTGTGGTGACGTGCTTCGGATGTAAAGGATTCTTCCGACGAACTCTCAAGCGACCATCAGAATATTCGTGTCGACACAATGGGAATTGCGTTGTCGATAGGCACGAGCGCAATTCCTGCAGGTTGGAGCATAGTGCTCCTTTCCTCGTCATTGTTGCTCATTTCCAGGTATTGCCGCTTCAAAAAGTGCATCGAGGTGGGCATGGATCCGAAGGCGGTGCGTCCCGACAGAGATGCCACTGGCCGGCATTACCAAGGACGACAGAGACGCTCCAAACTATCCGCCGAAGATGAAGGTGAAGTGGATGCGGAATGGATGCGGAAACTTCCAGTTGACATGCGGACCACGCTGATGCAACTGCTCAACATCGATCTGATCGTTGGCGGAGGCGATGGGCATACGGAGCCATCTAAGATCTATCCACTACCATTCGCAAAGTCGATTAGGCAGCTGCTAGAGGATCCCACTCTGTTGGATGGGAAGAGGACGGAGGTTCGTGTCCCTGATGTCTCCGAAGCGCCATGACTATCGTCATCGTTCTATTTCAGATGCGCTACGAAGCGTTCCGCGAAATCAATCCAGAAGAGCTTCCTTGTATCGCACATCGCCGTCTCATTGCAATGATCGATTGGGCCGATCATTTGTTCGACATGATGGATGCCAATAGCATGGATGATAAGGTGACAAATCCATAACCTCTCCCTACACCCCCCCCCCCAAATTCTCGAGAAATTTTTCTCGTTGATTTCCCGAGAAATTTCGAAAATTCTCGAAAAAAAACATTTTTGATAAAAAATAATAATGAAGTAGTTCGAACGACACTCCGAAATAACGCAAAGCGCGTTGTTTATCGTATTTCCATTCAAATCATTTTTCGCGATTCCTCGAGAAATTTTTCGAGAAATTCTCGAAAAATTTTGAAAATTCTCGAGAAATCAACGAGAACAATTTCTCGAGAATTTTTCGGAAATTTTTCGAGAAATCATTTTTCGCGATTCCTCGAGAAATTTTTCGAGAAATTACCGAAAAATTTTCGATAAATTTCCAAAAAATTTCGAAAATTCTCGAAAAAAAAGCATTTTTGATAAAAAATAATAATGAAGTAGTTCGAACGACACTCCGAAATAACGCAAAGCGCGTTGTTTATCGTATTTCCATTCAAATCATTTTTCGCGATTTCTCGAGACATTTTTCGAGAAATTTTTCGAGAAATTTCCGAAAATTTTCGAAAAAAAAAACATTTTTGATAAAAAATAATAATGAAGTAGTTCGAACGACACTCCGAAATAACGCAAAGCGCGTTGTTTATCGTATTTCCATTCAAATCATTTTTCGCGATTTCTCGAGAAATTTTTCGAGAAATTTCCGAAAAATTTTTTGAGAAATTCTCTAAAAGTTTCAAAAGTTCTCGAAAAATTCTCGAGAAATCAACGAGAAAAATTTCTCGAGAAATTTTTCGAGAAATTTCCGAAAAATTTCGAAAATTCTCGAAAAAAACATTTTTGATAAAAAAAATAATAAAGTAGTTCGAACGACACTCCGAAATAACGCAAAGCGCTTTGTTTATCGTATTTCCATTCAAATCATTTTTCGCGATTCCTCGAGAAATTTTTCGAGAAATCAACGAGAAAAAGCTCTCGAGAAATTCTCTAAAAATTTCAAAAGTTCTCGAAAAATTTTCCGAAAAATCAACGAGAAAAATTTCTCGAGATATTTTTCGAGAAATTTCCGAAAAATTTCGAAAATTCTCGAAAAAAACATTTTTGATAAAAAATAATAATAAAGTAGTTCGAACGACACTCCGAAATAACGCAAAGCGCGTTGTTCATCGTATTTCCATTCAAATCATTTTTCGCGATTCCTCGAGAAATTTTTCGAGAAATTCTCGAAAAATTTTAAAAGTTCTCGAGAAATCAACGAGAACAATTTCTCGAGAATTTTTCGGAAATTTTTCGAGAAATCATTTTTCGAAACGACACACTGCCCCCCCCACGTCAATTGTGTAGATTCCTGTGCTTCTAGATCGCCATCGTGAAAGCCAGCTACGGTCCGCTGATGATCTTCAGCTTGTGTGCGAACACTGCTCGTCACAAGCAGCCGGACATTGTATGCCTGAGCACATTCGGCTACATCTCCAGATATGCTCCAAACTCGTGGGCGGAGCCATAGTGAGTGTTTCAGAGAGCTGCTGTACGTGCTGAAAAACCCAAAATTTCAGCCATTTTGGAAACCAACTCGCCGAGCGATGTATTGACGAGCTCATTGAGCCGCTTAGAAAAATGAATTTGAAGGAGGAAGAAATCACATTGATCAAGGCAATAATTGTGTTGAATCCATGTAAGTTGCGCGAAATTTCGTCTCGTCTTCGTCTTGAACTCGTCTTGAGTTTTGACAACGTTTTTTATTGCGTAAGACGAATTCAAGACGAACTGAAAGACGAACGAAGACGAATTTTTGTTAGGTGCGCGCGATAAAAACTGATATTTTCTCATTCCCGGAACTTCAAAATAGAGCTTCAGACTTGAAGACTCCACGAAAGACGAAATAGGACTTTCTCGTCTCGTTTTCGTCTTCGTCTTAGTCTTCGTCTCGTTTTCGTCTTAGTCTTCGTCTCGCCTTCGTCTTAGTCTTCGTTTCGTATTTGTCTTGAATTTGTTTGACGCAGAGATAGACATTGTGTTGCAAGACGAACTGAAAGACGAACGAAGACGAGACGAAAGACGACTTTCTCGTTAAAATGACTTGAAAATCTGTAAAAACGAAATAAGACTTTCTCGTCTCGTTTTCGTCTTGGTCTCCGTCTTGCCTTCGTCTTGAATTTGTTTGACGCAGATAGACATTTTGTTGCAAGACGAACTGAAAGATGGACGAGAATTTCGGCCGTCTCGTCTTTGTCTTGAATTCGTCTTACGCAATAAAAAAGTTGTCAACACACTGCGTCAGACGAGTTCAAGACGAAGACGAAATCATTTTTACAGATTTTCAAGTAATTTCTCGTTAGAGAAAGTCGTCTTTCGTCTTCTCTTCGTTCGTCTTTCAGTTCGTCTTGCAACACAATGTCTATCTCTGCGTCAAACAAATTCAAGACGAAGACGAGGCGAAAGACGACTTTCTCGTTAAAATGACTTGAAAATCTGTAAAAATGATTTCGTGTTCGTCTTGAACTCGTCTGACGCAGTGTGTTGACAACTTTTTTATTGTGTAAGACGAATTTTCGTCTTCGTCTTTCGTGGAAGCGTTAGAGTTGAGTTCGCGTGATAAAAACTCATGTTTTCTCATTCCCGGAACTTCAAAATAAAGCTTCAGACTTGAAGACTCCATAAGAGACGAAATAAGAATTTCTCGTCTCGTCTTCGTCTTCGTCTTGAATTCGCTTGACCCAGATATAGACATTTTGTTGCAAGACGAACTGAAAGACGAACGAAGACGAATTTTTGTTGCAACACTATGTCTATCTCTGCGTCAGAAGAATTCAAGACGAAGATGAAAATGAGACGAAGACCAAGACGAAGACCAAGACGAGGCGAAAGACGACTTTCTCGTTAAAATGGCTTGAAAATCTGTAAAAATGATTTCGTGTTCGTCTTGTACTCGTCTGACGCAGTGTGTTGACAACTTTTTTTTATTGCGTAAAACAAATTCAAGACGAATTTTTGTTGAGTGCGCGTGATAAAAACTGCTCTTTGCTCAATTCTCGGAACTTCAAAATAGAGCTTCAGACTTGAAGACCCTCACGCAAGACGGATCGGAAGCGATTATGGATCTACGTGATCGCATTCAGGAGACGTTGTACCACGTCGTTAGAGAAACCCATCCAAAGGAAGTCGCGTCGAGTCGGTTCGGGAACCTTCTGCTTTTCATTCCATCTGTCATGGTGAGCATTTCGCCTCGAAGTTTTCTGGAAAAATACGAGAATTTCAGATGCTCGGCCGTCTTGTAATGGAGAATCTGTCATTTGTAGATAGCTTCGGACAAATGAACGATCGTTTGGTGCACGATTTGCTTCAAGAGGCGCCAAAGGTTGAAGTGAGTCTCTCCCGCTCCAGGTGTGCTCCAGAACAACTCCTTCTTATTCTAGAACCTCTCTCCGAACAACTGCTCGCCACCTCAATCTTCCATAATGGACACGTCACCACCACCACCTCCGATCAATCATCAAATGGTGAACGGGTGCAGCTCATCATCGCAAGACGAGCAACTCGGCGGATCTAACGGATTGGCGAGACGACATAGCGAGCCACGGATGGTGCATTCTTCAAGTTCCAGCTCAATCGAGAGCCTCCATTCGTCGTATCAGTGCTCGTCAGATGGAAGAGATTCGTATCAGAATCAGATCGGAACGTTGCCCTACAAGTGGGTACACTTCTTTTTCAGCGTTAAACTCCACATTTTCAGCCTTTCCTGCAACTCTCTGCCAGCTCAGGTTAACGACTTCGGCGTCTCATTGAATGGAGCTTCATCGATGCCAAATCTGGAGATGGCTGAATGCGATCCAGACTACAACGTTACGATTACTCCCGATATGTATGGAGGTAGGGATTCTTCAATTTCAGACGGAAAATTTCAGACAGTTTTCCAAAGCAAAAGCACTGTCTCTCTCTCTCTCTCTAACCATGAATTCCTAGTTGCAGACATGCGGCAAGCGATGAACGTCGCTCACGGTGGCATGGAAATCGACGAGGCACAAGTGGTGAACGGAATGGGCGGGACTCCGAGTCTGGAGCGCCGGAGCTCAATGCAGCATCCGCAGTCGCCGACGACGCAGCCGTTGTTCTTCATTTCAACAGTGGAGAGCACCAAACACAAGTTCACGGTTACGACGACTTCATATGACAGGTGGGTAGCAGGGAAGGGCGGAATTCCGGATTCCGTGAAAAAAATTTTTTCCGTTTTCCGGATTCCGGATTCCGTGAAGAAATTTTTTCCGTTTTCTGGATTCCGGATTCCGAGTTCCCAAAATCCAATTCCGCCCAACTATGAGTTTTAATACTTTATTCTCAATTGTTGTGAAAAGAATACTTTTTTGATCTCCCGCAAAAATTAATGGTTGAAATTCCGGATTCCGGATTCCGTGAAAAAATTGTTTTTTCCGTTTTCCGGATTCCGGATTCCGTGAAAAAAAAATTTTTCCGTTTTCCGTTTTCCGGATTCCGTGAAAAAAAATTTTTCCGTTTTCCGGATTCCGGATTCCGAGTTCCCAAAATCCGATTCCGCCCAACTCTGGTGGGTAGGTCTTCGTTGGCCCATCAAGTTGATCAGTGATCAGTGGTGTTCGGAACGGAATTCGGAAAATTTCCGAATATTCTTAAATAGTGTGTCGTGTCGATTTTGGAATCGATCGATTGAATCGAATCAATTTTTGAATCGATTCAATCGATTAAACATGATTCGAATCGCGATTGAATCAAATCGATTCAGTTCGATTCAATTCGATAAAATCGAACCAACAAAAATAGTGCAAATGCGCTCTACCGATCAATGCCTTCGGCGGCGGTTTAACTGTTTTTGCATTTTTCAAAGGAAAATACGATTTCAAACCGCCGCCGAAGGCATTGATCGGTAGAGCGCATTTGCACTATTTTTGTTGATTTGATTTTATCGAATCGAATTGAATCGAATCGAATCGAATCGAATCGATTCAAGTCGATTCATTCGCGAAATCGAATCGATTCAAATCGATTTGCCCGTTCAACAAATCGAATCAAAATTGATCGATTTTTGAATCGGCACGACACACTATTCTTAAACAAACATTTCAGAGTTACGATAGCTCTACAGCAGTGTGTCGTTTCGAAAAATGATTTCTCGAAAAATGCGTTTTTCGAAAAATTTCCGAACAATTCTCGAGAAATTTTTCTCGTTGATTTCTCGAGAATTTTTCGAGAATTTCTCGAAAATTTTTTCGGAAATTTCTCGAAAAATGCGTTTTTCGAAAAATTTCCGAAAAATTCTCGAGAAATTTTCTCGCTGATTTCTCGAGAATTTTTCGAGAATTTTCGAGAATTTTTTCGGTAATTTTTGAGAATTTTTTCGGTAATTTCTCGAAAAATTTTCGAGAAATTTTTCTCGTTGATGTTTCGGAAATGTTTCGAGAAATTTTTCGAAAAATTTCTCGAAATGCTTTTGAGACGACACACTGCTCTACAGTACATTTTAAAGGCGCATAGAGCAAAATTTGGTTTTTAATTTCTTTTAAAACTAATTTTCTATTATGCCGCGTTCAAAGTTGATTTCCAGGAGAAATTTCCTGGAAAAACGCTGCCATTTTTTCCAGATTTTCCGGAAACTGTCGCACGATTTACGGCTCTTTTTTAACGCAATAATTTTTTCACGTTTTTCAAAAATTTTTTTCGCTATATTCGGCTGTTTTTTTCTGAATATTTCTCCTCAAATAATGGATTCTGACAGTTTCCGGAAAATCTGGCAGCGTTTTTCCAGGAAATTTCTCCTGGAAATCAACTTTAAACGCGACATAATAGAAAATTAAATTTTAAAAGAAATTAAAAACAAAATGTTGCTCCTCTATGCGCCTTTAAAATGTACAGTGTAGGAGCTATCGTAACTAGTGTGTCGTGTCGATTTTGGAATTGATCGATTGAATCGAATTAAACCGACAATTTTTTAATCGATTTTGGAATTGATCGATTGAATCGAATTAAATCGACAATTTTTGAATCGATTCAACATGATTCGAATCGCAATTGAATAAAAATCGAATCGTTCGATTCGATTCAATTCGATTCAATTCGATTAAAATCGATAAAATCGAATCAACAAAAATAATGCAAAAATAAAGAAAAAAAATTTTTTTTCACGGAATCCGGAAAACGAAAAAAATGTTTATTCGCGGAAACCGGAATCCGGAAAAAATTTTTTTTCAAGGAATCCGGAATCCGGAAAAATTTTTTTTTCACGGAATCCGGAAAACGAAAAAAATTTTTATTCGCGGAATCCGGAATCCGGAAAAAATTTTTATTCGCAGAATCCGGAATCCGGAAAAAATTTTTATTCGCGGAATCCGGAATTCGGAAAACGGAAAAAATTCTTATTCGCGGAATCCGGAATCCGGAAAACGGAAAAAAAATTTTTTTTTTGTTGATTCGTTTTTATCGAATCGAATCGAAAATCGAATCGAATCGAAAATCGAATCGAATCGAATCGAATAGAATCGATTCAAGTCGATTCATTCGCGAAATCGAATCGATTCAAATCGATTTGCCCGTTCAACAAATCGAATCAAAATTGATCGATTTTTGAATCGACACGACACACTAATCGTAACTCCGAAATTATTGTTTAATGGGGTTATTCATGAAAAGCACGAAAAGCATTTTAATGCAAAAAAATGCATTTTTTTTGCATTAAAATGCTTTTTGTGCTTTTCATGAATAACCCCATAAGAATATTCAGAAATTTTCAGAAAATCTTTAATTCGCATAAAATGTGCTTCTAAAAGTAACAAATTCCTTAAAGAATAAAAAAATATACGAAAATTTCCAGATTTCAAGCCACACCAAACGGCCACGCTTACGGGGAGAACGGCTATCAGAACGGCGGAATGCCTCCGCAATCCGGTTCGTTCGCTCAGATGCCGCCGTCGAATCAGCACGAAGCGCTGTGCAAGACGAGCAGCCTTCCGCCGCAATACATGCAAGCACAGCAGCAGCAGCAGCAGCAACAACAAAACTACGATCAAGTGATGTACGTATCGCAGAATCAAATGGAGTGCGACGATGCCAATTATATCAATTTCAACCCACCTAGCTAGTAGTTTGCATCTATTATCGCCGTAAAAAAATGTGCCGACATTTTTTCGAGCCCGCGAAAATCGGGATTTGAATTTATTTAGAGGCTCCGCCCATTTCTCATCATCAGAGCGCATTTGCTATGCGCGATATCAAAAGAAACGAAAAAAAAAATAAATAAATGACGCAAATTGATATATTTAAACATTCGAAGAAACGTGTAAAAAAATTCACGATTAATACAATTTCGTTCTTTTAATCCAGTTTAATTCTGAAAATTCAGAAGAAAAAATGCGCTCTGATGATGAAATGGGCGGAGCCTCTAAATTCAAATCCCGATTTTGGCGGGCTCGAAAAAATGTCGCAACTTTTTTTACGGCGATAATATACTATTTGATTGACCCATTTCTCTTCCATTCTCGAATACGAGTCTTTTTTGCCCTCTCCCAAAATCACCTTCTCTCTTCTGTTCAACCTCTTCCAGTTTTGCTCATTTCGCTGCTCAGTTTTGCATTTTACTCCTCGACATAAACACGACGACAAGTTGCAAGAAACTCTCGAGGTGCTACACGTTTTAACGAATTCTATTCATTGAATTGTTAATTTTTTTTTCTATAATAAAGAAATGAAACGCGATTCATCGCATGCTCAGCTCAGAAATTCTTAAAATAAAACTGCCAATAATGGGAAATTTTTTTTAAAAATTGATTTTTACAATGGGAAATAAATATAGCGCCGCATTCAAGACGGTCTATTATCGCCGTAAAAAAGTTCCGACATTTTTTCGAGCCCGCGAAAATCGGGATTTGAATTTAGAGGCTCCGCCCATTTCATCATCAGAGCGCATTTGGCTATGCGCGATATATTTTTTGAATTTTTATTTTTTCTTCTGAATTTTAAGAATTAAACTGGATTAAAAGAACGAAATTGTATTAATCGTGAATTTTTTTACACGTTTCTTCGATTTTTTTGCGTCATTTATTTTTTTTCGTTTCTTCTGATAAAAATATATCGCGCATAGCAAATGCGCTCTGATGATGAAATGGGCGGAGCCTCTAAATTCAAATCCCTATTTTCGTGGGCTCGAAAAAATTCGGAACTTTTTTACGGCGATAATAATAATTTCGAATCGAATGATTTTTTTTCTGAAAATCAACAAGAATTTCAAATCAGAAATTCTTAAAATGAAACTGAAACAGACGCAGTGAACGCAAAACGAGCCAATAATGGGAAATTTTTTTTTAAATTGATTTTTACAATGGGAAATAAATATAGCGCCGCATTTAAGACGGTGGAACAACTTCGAATCGAATGATTTTTTTTCTGAAAATCAACAAAAATTAAAGCATTAACAGTTTTCGAATCTTGCTCCTTTCCCTTTGAAGTCTCTTCGGGTAAGAGGTGACGACGGCTGAAATCCGGCTGTTTTGGCCTTACCTATTCGCTTCTACAGTGAGCAATTTCTCATCTGTGAACAGCGTCTAACGGCGCTGACTACCTCCGTGCCGCCGTCACCTTTTACCCGAAGAAGCTTCAGGTTTTCATCAAAGGGTAAGGAGAAAGATTCGAAAACTGTAAATGCTATAATTTTTGTTGATTTTCAGATAAAAAATCTTTCGATTTGAATATATTCGAATGCGGCGCTATATTTATTCCCCACACAGTAATTTTCGAAAATCTCAAATTCATTTTTTTTTCGGATATTTTTAGAGCAATTTTCAAGAATCTTATTCAAAACTGTACCAAAAAAAGCACAACGATTTCTCGAAAATTATTTCACAAAATTATACTATCACTGCATTTTTTCTTTCTTTTTCGGAGTTTCTCTGAATATTAATTTCATTAAAATTGAATTTTCGTAATTTTTTGTAATTTTACAGAGAAAACCACTCACCGATTATGCTCTCACTTGATCATCGGATTATATACTGTACCTCTACTTCCAGAATATTCAAAAGCTGATTTCGGGAAATTCTGAAAGATCATAGTGGTGGAAATGATAGATTTTAATGTACCATGCTAAGAGTTTACTAGAAGTGTTTACAATTAATAATACGCTTACAGCGGGCCAGGATGCATAAACGAATTCAGGAAAAAGTGCGGAACAATCAGGGGTAATAAATTATATATTTCAAAAAACATTAAAACTTGGAAGTCTTCTTCTTCTTCTGTTTTTGGAAGTTTGGTCTCTGCTGGCGAGGCCCTTCGGCAACAGGTCCTGGTAAAGGACGTGGCGAGTTGGGTGATGCCGAGACAAACTCCACATTTGGATTGGCAGACGAAGAGCCTTGAGTTCCTCTTCCGATTTCTCTCTCACGGTTCTTTCTCTTCTTCTTGTACGTAGATCTTTCTTGTCGTGGAAGCCAGCGTTCCGGGTCTGGAGGCACTGCAGGATTGTAGTTCTTTGGAAGGCGGATCTTTCTCTTTCTCTTTGCATTTTTCAATTTACGGGTTATGATTTCAGAGTCTGGAGCCGGCGGCGACTTTGCTTCTTTCTTTTGACGATACTTCTCGCCGTAGAGTATCCAATCAGAATCTTCGATTTCATCAACATTGATATCAACCTCCATTGATTCAGGGAACAGCTAAAAAAATCTAATTAAAATAAATATAAAATGGAGTTTGAAAAGGGAGTAAAAAGCATGTGTCTGTTTCAAATTTCACTATTAAATTTGTTAAACATAAATCACAAACCTTCGCACTTAAACTATCTGCCTTTTTTGGATCAGTCTTCGAATATGCTCCAACCAATCTGCATTGCAATTGCAAATCGTCTGGGAACTTCTCTACAAGTTTTTCCAAATGCTTCGAAGCACTCGCATCGTTTCCACGTGATTGTTCCACGTCGACAAGAGCTTCCAGAATAGACTTTATAGCTTCGGGAGACTGATTTTTAGCTGTGGAAGCTGCCAACAGCTCTTTCACAGCTTCATCTTTAGAATCGGCGGCAATAAGGATAGAAGTAAGAAGAGAGGATGGCCCGAGTTGCGAAGCGATAGGAAGAGCACGAAGAGCGGCGATGGCATCTGAAAGCCGGTTGGCGTTGAGAAGCACGTGTAGACGGGCAATAGAACTTTCGAGATCTGACCCTCCAAGGACCTAAAAAAAACTTTCGAAACATGGATTTTTGATACTAAGTAATGATTTTACCTTCAATGCACTTTCAGTATCTCCGTATTTGACATGAAGAGCGGCCTCAATGAGACCAACTTCCTTAGCTGCTCCATACTTGGCGACGAGCTCTTCAAGAGCACGCTTGCAGGGCTCCCGTTGATTTGACATCAGAAGAACGAGAGCATTGTTAAGCATAAGAGTACGACGCTGACGGCTAGTCAGTTTTTTCTGATCAACTTGAAGAGCTGCTTTGAACTTCTTTCGTGATTCTGCCAAGGAGAAATCACTCGAGGCACCAGGAATGTTGTTGATAATTGTTGCCTTAGTACTTTCCTCAGAACGACTAAAGGAAAATAGGTAATAGTTATAAAACTAAAAAATACTTACTTTGACGCTTGAACCTCTTGATAGATTTCCAGAGCCTCGCTTTTCAATCCCATTCTTTGAAGCACATAGGCTTTTTGAACTCGAATCGACTCAACATCCTCTTCGATTTCGTCATCTTCTCCGGCTGCGAGTGATTCCCGACAGATTTCTAAAATTGGAAAATTAGACACTTTTATTTCCATTGAACGTACTCAATGCCTTCTCAAGACTATCCAATGCTT
Organism: Caenorhabditis inopinata; assembly: GCA_003052745.1. Classification (NCBI taxonomy): domain Eukaryota; kingdom Metazoa; phylum Nematoda; class Chromadorea; order Rhabditida; family Rhabditidae; genus Caenorhabditis; species Caenorhabditis inopinata. The sequence goes on along the minus strand of AP018152.1, from coordinate 2,425,586 downwards.
GTGGCAGTCGTTCTGCCTCGATATCTACGCAAGACTTGTTGTATAATTGAGCGTAGGCATCTTCTGCTTCTTCCACTTGCTGCTGAACTCCTTGAGCCTCTAGGCGAGCTTGAACTGCAAAGTAGTTAGCCCGACGAAGGTCATCCGAGTCATCAGAGTGGTTCTTGAGCAAGTAGCGATAGATTTCATAAGCTTCCTTTAGAATAAAATTAATAAATACAAGAATGAACGCCTCATAGAATACCTTAAATTTCTCCTGTTTATAGAATATTTGAGCTTTTAACTCTTGAGCTCTAACGTCATCCTTCTCACACGTGTCTAATTCCTTTACGGATTCGTCCAAGTCCCCGAGACGATAGTGGATGTACGCTTTTTCGAATCCAACGTGTCTGAAACATAAATGACTTATTTCTTAATGAAAAATGTGTTGCAAACCCCATTTGGTGAGCTGGAGTCTTTCGTATAAGCTCGAGAGCTTCAGCGTATTGGGAAAGGTAAATCTGAGCTACCAGCTTGCATTTGAAAGCAACCGTCTCTTTTGGGTATTTGCGAATCACTGAAAACAAATTAGTTTATTTTATTCACTAAAAAACATCTCTATAACCAATTTATTTTAATAACAATCACAACTTACGCTTATTAGCAGCTTGCAGGGCTTTTTGATAGTCATTGCTGGTTTCGGCACGAGAAATGTCCGTAAAACATTGATAGAGACCACCGGCAGACGCGTCTGCCATTCTAAAAACAATTTTTTATTAATTTAAATAATAAATTAGCACATTTATTTCACATTAAATAAAGAAACTGATATTTTCTTAATGAAAATTTACAATAAACTCCACTGATGAAAATTGTCAAATTGTAGTTCGCAGTGTTTGCGTACAAATGTGACACAACGACGCGAAATTGCGGGCACCCATGGCACATCTCACGCGCAAAACATGAAGTACTTTTTCGCTGAAAATGTCTTAGGGATTCTGTTTAAGAATATAGGATGAAGTGAAAAAAGCATAAAAAATGAAAAACACTCTCGCTTTCAAAAAAAAAAAACAAAAACAAAACTGTGAAGAAATGAAATAAAAGTTTGGAACTTTTTTCTGGTCCAACTGCCAAAAATCGGGATTCCCTTGGGGTCAATCGAGAGGGGCTCGTGGCTCGCAGTTCTGGCTCCGCTTTTCATAACTTTACATTCTTGGCTACTGGCTCGACTTGCGCGTTTCGAGTTCCTCACATCGTTTGTTCATCATGGCGTTTTATTTTGCACTATTGAATGTCTCCAAGAAGGATAATAATCAGGAAAGGCAACCTTCCTCTTCTCATAGAAGACACCGTAGGCATTCAATTGCCAGTGTTGAATCGCCACTTTTGGATTATAGGCTTTTGCCAAGGTAAGCTCAATAATCTGAAAGAATGCGTGGAGCTAGAACTGTTTTCCAGTGTGAAATTGATTGAAATCATCGTTATAGCTTCTGAACTTCAGAATCCAGTGCCATGTTTTAGTATTTGCAGTGGCCATCATTTTTTAAAAAAATGTTGCAACCGAATATTTTCAGACCGCAACTTCTTTCTGATGACGTGGTTATAACGAACGAGCTAGCTGAGCAACTAGAGTCGACGCCGACCGAGCCGGCGCAATCCACCCGTCTCTCTGAAAGAAGAAATCGTGGAAGCGCAAGAGCATCGAAATGGGTTCAAGAGAACCATAAGGCTCACATGACTAATCGACCATCTCAGCAGAACAGCCTGCGCCCATCACTTCTTCGCGAGCCGCTTCCAATTCCGCCGTCCGGCTCTCGGAACCGCATACACCGAAATAGCCCAGAGAGAACCCCATCTTCTCTGAGTAGAAGTCAGCGAGCCGCGTTTGAGTTGGAGAAGAAGGAGGCAAACGGCGATCTGAAAAACATTGAGAAGACAAATGAAGAAAAGAGCAAGAAACGGATGGGAAGAGGAAAAATAGAAGTGCAGAAGCGCGGAGAAAGACAATCCGAAGAGGAAGAGCATGTGAAGAGCAGGATGAAAGCCAGGGGAAGAGGGCGGAGGGAAATTGGGGAAGACAGTTCGCGAAATGACGGACAGGAAACGAACGAGAGCGCGAGGAAGACAAGAAGCGAAGGAAATGAAGAGCAAATTGGAATGAAAATAGATGATTGGAGGTAGTTTAAATCTCACAAAATTGAGTCCCTTGACCAAAAGAATCCTTCTTGGAGATTTTAAGAATTTTGCTGTGCCCTGTTCGATCCTAAGCACCGCTTCCTTTCAGAATTTTCAGCAAAACCGTTTATGGGGTTATTTCTGAAAAGCACAATTGCATTTTAATGCAAAAAAAAATGCTTTTTTTGCATTAAAATTAAAATTAACATTTTTCTGTTCTTTTCAGAAGTTTTTGCAAAACCGTTTATGGAGTTATTTCTGAAAAGCACAATTGTATTTTAATGCAAAAAAAGCATTTTTTTTGCATTAAAATGCTTTTCGTGTTTTTCATGAATAACCCCATTATAAACATGCAAAGTGTGCTCTTCTCCAGGAGCATTCAACCTACTCATTCAAATATTGCAGAACGAAGGAACCGGTCAAGACAATGAGAAGAGGAATCAGAAGCCAACAGCCAATATCTGGAATTGAGCCCGGAACGAGTAAGAGCTACACGGTAGGTCCAAATGCTAAAATAAAAGGTTATTCTCACCTTAAAATTTCGAAAAATATAGAGAATTCCATCAAGAAGCACCCGGGAACTTCTCCGACCTTCATCGAAATTTGGGCTCCTCTCGGCGAGCACATCAAGTCCTTCTAATCTAAGCCCGAGCAACCGAAAGCCCCGTTACACATCATCACCCGTCTTCGCTGCAAATGGAGTGAAACCAAAAGCTTTAGCGGGTAGAAATCACACTTTGCTCTCAATATTCTCATGAAATTCCATGTTCCAGACCATTCACTGAGATCGTCCGCTGTTCAGATGACGGCTGGAAGTAGTGCGACCGACGAGAGTGGCAGGTCGAGTAGTCAGATGAGCAACGAGAGTGCGACGCCAAGGAGAGATGATAGTCCAGCGTCTTCTTGCGATCCAAATGAGCAGGAAGTGATTATTTCTGTCAGTGAGCCAGTGTCTGGTGTTGAATGCCTGCAACAATATAGCTTTCAGCTCTCTGCTGTAACGATGTCATCAAGATCGAGTGAGCCGCGCCTCAAAAAAGTGACTTTTGAGAGCTCACCTTATGTGATATCAAATTCTTTTTTAGGTTAGTTGAATTCAAGCATTTCTTGCAAAGCTAGAGCTCATCAAAATGTTGAGTTTTCGCAGAATTTCATGATGTAAACTCTTGACTTCTTTCAGGAGATGGAGCAGGCCAAGTGCTTGTGGTGCGCCGTGGCAGCGGAACAGCAGTGCGTCGCGTTGGCGCCATGGACAACAGTTGGAATCCGCCGAAGGTGTTGATCGAGGCGAGAGGGGAGGAGGTGTCTGGAAACGATTGGTGGACACATTGCGGAAGAGGAGAAGAGCAAGAAGCACTCAATGATAATCAATTGAATAAGCAACTGGAGAAGGGGTCCGGCAAGCGGTGAGTGGCATGCGGCGAGTAATCCACCAGAGTTCTTCGGCTTCCAGATCAATTCTCCGTCGCGTACTAATTCGTCGTCGCAGCACTTCTGACAAAACCCAATTGTTGGCATACAGAAACAGTGGATTTCTATCTTCTTCTCAAGAGAGGAAATCAGGTGAGCATCTTTCAGGTTATTTTATATATAAGCGAGCATATAATTTTGACATTCGTAGCATAGAAAGCTTTTATTTTCCCTCCAGAATCTGCATCAGCTTCAAGAATGACAGTTTCCGTGGATCGACCAGCGTTTACTAATTTTTGATTATTGCTTCACAAACCAAATCATAAATCGTTATCATTTTGAAATATATCGAAGATATGCATGAAAAGCGTTGCACAATGTGCATCAACCAAAATGACGCTGAAATTTTCGCACATTCTTGTTCGTCGAGTTTCTGAAAGCTTTCTGAAACTTTTAAAAACGCAGATGTCGGAAATTTCGACTTTAAAAACTTAAAAAATAGCATTGGGCGCCGCTTACGAAGCTCCGCTCTCCTCACTTGCAAAGCGAATAATAACAATATTTTCCTCTTCTTTACACAAATTACAACTCGAAATCAAATAATCATACAATCAAAAAAGGAACCTCGAATTGAGAAACGGAAAAAAATGCATTTTGAGATGTAAAATGAAAGGACACAACCATATAGTACAGATATGCAAATAAACAGGGGAAGGCGAAGGAACACTAACGATAAGAAAAAATGATGAACGTTTGGACGGTCGTGAGGAACGGGAACCCGTTTGACAAAAAAAACGAAGAATATAAATTTTTTTTGAATAACTTTTAGGAGTTACTTCACTTCTGACTATTAGTCATCTGATGAATGCTAAGTTGAAGATGCCAAAGAAGAAGACGAATCACGAGTGGACATTTCGACCTGAAACTGTGTGAAGTTAAAAAAAAGCATATATCTGCAAGTTTTTCAGAAATCGAATTCAGGCATAGTTATTTAAAAATTATCTTATTTTCAGTTCTACCAGTTTCAGAAGCTTTTGTAGAATTTACAATTGCTTGATGGTTGCATTTATGCAAAGAATTTCAGAGCCCGGAAAGTCATTTTCAGGTAAAAAAGGTTTTTGCGGATTTGTGCTATAGAACTTTCTTTTGGTGATTCCCTATAATCCAGAAGCCTTCTGTCTTGAGCTACTTTTCAAAGAATGGGCTTACCTCTGCCTGCTTCTCCTCTTTCCGCTTTCTCAAGCCTTTCTCGGCCCCCGTTGATGTATACTGATCTTTTTCGGAATTCTGCTGCTTCAAAGGAGGCGGCGGGAGCAGCACACAGTCTCCATTTGTGGGCGTTAGCTCCGGCTCAGGGCCAATCAGTGTCAAAATGACGGGAAGGACGCACAAGCCGTTGAACACACCCAGTGCAACAAGCAATGTCATAGTATAGAAGAAATACTTGACGACGAAGTCAAACTCGGAGAAGAGCAGCATGACTACACCAAGGAAGGTTGAGATGGCGCCGTGATACACTGGAACGAACATGTGCCGAAGACAAGATTCCAGGCGTTGGTCAATGGTTCCGAGAGCAGTCAAGAAAGCCAATTCGACGTGCGCAGTGAACTCGACTCCGATTCCGACGGCACAAATGAGGGTTACAGCTGATATTGGGTTCATCTTGATTCCCATAAGACCCATGAATCCACCAAGTTCAATGGTAGTGATGACCACAATGCACATAATCTGGAAATTTTCAGACATTTTTGGCGCAACATTTCAAAAGATCTTCAGAAGTTGGGTGTTTAATTTACTGAAAATCCGTGAGGAGCAGGAAAAAAAAACCAAAATTCTAAAAAGGAACTAGAACGGTTAATTAAGGATTACGCTGTATTTACACCTGTTTCAAGAGTAACACCCTTTGAAAAATCTACGCATACCAAAGTAGCAGCCCATGGGTTGAACATCAGAATAGAGATCACCGTGAAGACAGCGGCGGCAATGATAAGGATAGCCATGAACAGATTGAATCTGAAGGTATTCAATTATTCAATGGTTGATAACATTTTCGAGAGTAGCGGCTCTTCGGGTAAGTCTTAAAATTTAGCTTTTTCTACTATTTTCAACCGCGGCTTTGCCACAGTGAGCGACACTTTCACTTACCTCAATGAAAGGTATTGCTCCCAGAAGGTGAACGCGATTCCAGATGGGTAATTTGACAGACCTCTTTCAGTGTATTCATCGCAAATGGCGCGGATTTCCTAAAAATATTTTTTGACGACTTCTCACTACGTTGAATTTTTTCTTCAAACCTCAATCATTTTGACAATTGCTGGAGTATCCACCAAACCATTTTGATAAAACGGAATCTGTGAGTACAGCAATGGCTCGGCTGCTGGAACAACCTTGGCTTTTTTTTCACTATATTGCCATCCAGGTGGAGTCGGGTAGAACGATGCCTGTGACACGTAGTACATCATGTTATCAACATTGAACCATCCGGTTAGATAGTTGTAGAATCCTTCGGGATTTATCACACCATTTTCATCAACCATTTTAACTTTCCCGAGACGTCCGGCGCAGTTGTAATTAGTGCCGAAGGAGCAGACCAGTCGAGCAGCGATCATCGATTCAGGGCTTGGCTTTTCTCCGTTCACTTTGATTGGGTTACCATTCGTCAAATCGAACTTTCCATCTGCCAAATCCTTTTCCAACGCCTTATCCAGAGATTGAAGCCAGATTCGCAGCATGGACATCCAGTATGGCTGCAGGTTTCCGTCAGCCTTGATCATGAAATTCGATTCTCCCAACTGTTGTCTATACTCCTCAATTAGTAGCTGTTGATTTGGAATGTCAATATCATAGCCCCGGAGAACGGCAAACATTGGGTAGAAGGAGAAATATTTCTCGCGAGCACGAAGGAAAGCCGCTGGTGGAGTGTGTTCAGGAAGTACGTCAGCCAACTCGAGACCAAGAGTTGACGTGTACATTCCATAGAGACCAAAGACGACCGAGCTGGCTGTTCCGATGAGAATAGCACACTGAACATTGAAACTGTTACAGGTGTCGGTCACAAGCTTCACGAAGCAAGCTTAAAACTCACTTTGACAAATTTGTTTTTAAGTGCTGGTATGTAGATTTTGTTAAGGAATCCTCCAACTGTGTACCATGGTTCATATCTCCTAAACTCATCTTGTTGTTTGCCATATCCAGCCAATTCAGCATTCGACGACATCTGTGTCTTCTATATATTTAGGTTTACAGCACTATGAATTATCCCTCTAATTTAATAGTCATTGTTGGTTAAAAACCATTTTTTTTTCGAAAATTTCAATTTCAATATAATCATAAACTCACATTAGAAACACTGCTTGGCACACTCTCGCTTGGCAGAGTTTGTGGAGTTCCTCGGCTACAATAAGCCAAATCTCTCTTTCCTTTTCGTTGTCTTCTCAAATCGATTCCGATCATTGCTGGGAAAATGAACATGAGAAAGAGCAAATTGAAGAGGAGTAGAATGGCAGTTTGAGAACAGAAGGAGCGAAGTGCAGGAATTGGGAGGACGTATCCAGAGATGAACGAGAGAATGTTGTTGATGGAAGTGAGCATGACAGACATTCCAGTTTCTTTGAGAAGTATTCCGATTTCGTTTTTATGGCAGATATTTACGATTTCGTCATAATTGTGAAGAAGCAGGAACATATCGTCAATACCCAAACCAAGAGAGAGGAATGGTACAACCTGAAATTTACAAAGAATTCCTTGCTTCTGAAGACTTTTGTGCTTACCTGTGTTGTGGCAGCATTAAAATTGATGCCCAAGTGCGTTGCGAATCCCAATCCACAAATTGAAGAGAATGTGACCAGAATGACGCCGCAGATAGCGAGAGCAACGTTCGATTGAACTGCCAACCACCATCCTTGGATCCTTCCCTGGGTGAACGCTGCATAGATAACCATTAAGACATATCCGATAACGATGATAATATAGTTGAACTGCGAGAACTCTTCCAGCATGTCACCTATAGAGGTAGATGCCAGTGGATGGAACACTCTTTTCTCCCGATTCAGCTTGTGACCATAGAGTTTTTTGGTAAAGTTTCGCTGCCAGGTAGTGACGATTTCTCCAGCCATCCATGGTTTGAAACCGGCTCGATTTAAATTGGGGTGACTCTCGGTTTTATCGTTCTGCAAGTAAAGTGTTTCGGTATCTCAACGACTGTAAAACTTATGATGCTCAAAAGCTAAAGTAAACTACCAGCAACTCACATTGACTTAAAAGTTCTTAGAATTACTCTAATTTTGGGGAAATTAATGTGATGCTTAAGACTTTTATGAGCTCATTCGGACCTTTAAGATCTTTGGGTTGGGCGTTCGAGTGTTTATCTTTAATATTTAACAAGTCATCGAGCCGGCGGCATCAAGTTTCAAATAAATCTTATTCAACCGGTAGCACTTCCTCTGACGTCGGAATTACGCGAAAAGTTCATTTTTGCAATTGATTTGAAAAGCAGTACAAATTTGTTCACAAAATATCGTCCCGTATCCCTGATAAAGACTATAAATTATTTCAGAAAACAGTGCAGGGGCGTACTAATACATATCAACTTGCGGAGCTTGATTATTAAATACGTAGTTTTCCACATAATTGAATTTTTGTCAAAAAAATATATTTCTTCCTATTAAGAGTTCGATTTTCTGAAGTGATATACCTTGATTCGGATATAGACATCATAAGGACTCGATACCAAAAATACAGACTGAAGTGCTTCGGCCGACACCAATGTCCCGTTATTTCTCTTGATTCCGCCAATGATTAAATCTTCTGGCCATTCCATAATTTTCTTTCCAAATCCTTTGCATCCACCGGTCATCACCTACAAAACAAGGTTTATAAAGTAATATTTTTGAGAAAAAAAAATTAAAAACCGCACTTCTCCATAATTTGGATATCTTGGCATCTCCTCTTTCGTCAAAAACTCTCCGGACCGATTTTGATTTTCTTGCATCCATTTTAATAATGATGCTCCGTACTGCAAGCACAACACGTCTTTTTCCTCTTTTCCCGATTTTTTCTTAGTAAACGTTGCATTTGAAATACCATCCAAATAATCAGCATCATCTTCGTAAGCATAGTAGTCTTCGTCTTTTGTGGTGTCTTCAGACTTTTTCGGAGTCGTGGTAGGAATTTCAGCTTGCCTCTTTTTCCTTTTTTTTCCAAAAATATCGGCGAAAATATTGTCATCCGCTTTCGGCGCTTCCTTTGGCACGGGTCTGCGTTCTAATGTGATCTGAAAGACAGACAATTTAATATCTTGAAAGGCTTCGAAGAGTACGCGGCGTTAGTCTTTCATATTTTTAGAAAATTTTAAACAATTTCTTTTGAAAACAATTATTTATTAAGGAAAAATAGTCTACAATAAAATGTTTGAGGAAGGTTTGAAAATCACCTAACATTTCGTGTTGCCGTCTTCTATCCATAGAGATGTTGGAATGCGGCATTTCCATTAGACCATATTGTTGAATTTGTAGTTTCTCTCATGTAGAAGAACAACCCGATAGCGAATCGAAAATCTTCTGAAGGCGAATAATCCAATTTAGAAAGATTTTCTAAACTATTACTCGTCAAATTCCTTCTGATCGATAGATCGAATTGATCAAGAAAACCGGCGAGGACAATCTGTCTATTGATTTTTGCAGAAATTTTTTATCACATACAATCAAGATTAGCCAATTTACAGGAGTACGCTCACGTCGATTAGGAGGGTAGCTGGGCGGATAAATCCTGTTTTGCTGTCAGATAATGCGTAGGGAAAAATTCATGGATCTGCAGCATAAACTTGATAAATGAATGGATAAAAAAAAAGAAAATGATAACGAAGAAACATTGCGAAAACTTCAAAATAGGAAAGCTTTTGAAAAAAAATGAAAAATCTCTTGTGTCGATTTACGCTAAACGCAATGCGAAGCGGAGTGTCGTAATCAAGAGAGCAGAAATGAAACTCCTCCTTTAATTCTATCTAAAGTCTGAAATTCCATCTCTCTTCGCGAATTTCCGTGCTTCATACTGGCAGAAAAAACAAATCAGGTATTTTCCTTTTTTCAATATAAATTTATAGAAATATGAGTTTCACGGATTCTTAAAATTTGACCGCTCGCTAACGGCCGCCCGTAAACCCGTCCCTCATCGAAAATTGTATTTTTATACATTTTTATAGTCGATTTTAAACATTTTCAGCAAGACCTTGCAGCGGATTTTTTAAAAACATTTTATTTTTCAATAACTGCAAAAAATAGCCGCATACCTGCTCGCTTATTGATTTCGCCGAATTCCATTCATTGAATTTGGTGAGCGCTGCACATCTATCGAAATAGTTCGGAGCCGACTTCGGGCATTCTTCCTCTAGCGGGTCAATGCACGGTCTGTCAAGATACGCCCCATCGATTCCAGCTCTTTCGAAGAAGTTCGCGATTGGTCCCAAATCAAAGAGCGAGCTGACTTCATCGATGACAGCCGTCGGATTCAGATTCTTCCAGGTAATATTTCCCTTTGGCAATGACGACACAAAGCTGCTCACTTCAGGGCTGAAATATCGAAGCGGTTAGGCTCAGAATCCAAGAAACAACGTCAACACACACCCTAAAATCAGTGGAGGGTTTGGACCGAGTGGTTTCGCACCGTCCCAATAGCAATCAATGGGTGTGATCCAGATGCATGGGATGATTCTGTCAAGAAGTTTTCCCAGGATTCCAGCCAATGGCCCAGTGTTGATTGATGGTGCTGGCGGTTTGAAGCAAATGTCAGACAGTGCCCAGGTTCTGAAAAATGCACAATGGTTTCCATGATCCAGGGACATCAGATGGCTCACTCATTGAACATATCGACTTTATATTCTGAAATCTCCTCCATTAACATGGTATGCCTTTGAAGAGCATCCTTCGATAGAACATTTTCACCGTCAAACACTGGAGTTTGAATTACAACCTAAAAAATCCAATTTTCCAGACTAACGAAGCAATTCGGTCACCTGGAATCCTCCTCCGAGTCCATTTTCCCTGGGCAGCTCTGGCCCTCTGTTGATCTGCGCGCTCACCGGCGCTGCTTCTGCTTCTCTCTTCACTTTGTGTGTATTATGAAGAAGACCGGATTTCCTTAGCTGCTTTACATGCCCCAGGTATCCCATTTCTTCATTCAGCCTTCCTCCTTCGGACACCCACAGTTTTACCAGATCCGTCTCAATGACAACGTGCTGGAGACCGCCAAGGCAGAGGCAGTAAAGGACCAAACTGAATGAATAGACGGTGAGGAGGGGGGGGCAAAATGATAGATTTCAGATTACCTGATTATAATCGTAGACCACGCGTAATTCTGCACAAAGCATCCTATTCTGTAAAGCCACAGCTGAAAGAATGCCCTGGCGTAGAGGGCAATTCGGTTGCCAGCTGCTTTGCCCTGAAACAAAAAACCGTTTCACTCAATACCTGAATTTGAAATACTAAAAACGATGGCATGCTGCTCTGGAGCTACCGTATTCCGTTTTCGGGACCCCATGGCTTCTAATTTTAAGCAGAAAGAAGCCAGAAAAGTTGGAAAGATCTGTTAGGAGCTCAGGAGCCCCGAGTTTCGCTTCGCAATAATTTTAGTAGATTGAAAATGACCGAACTCTTTGAAAAATGAGCACAGCATTCATGCCGCAATTACTCAAGAGCCGTCCACTAAAATATGAGGTCTAGTTGGCTTTTTTGTAGTGTAAAACACGCTGATTCCAACTGTCAAACTCACGAGCTCGTAGCTCAAATGCGAACCGAGTTGTGATTGCTCAAAGTTTCTGTTCGTGTACTACACGTGGAGGAAGCTCGCAATGTAATTCGCGCGTTTCTTGGTATAAACTGTGCTGAGCTGAAGTTTTTAAGCGTTTTATTTAAGAAAAAAACACAAGGGAATCTCTAAAATTGCAGAAAAATAAAATAAACTTTAAAATAACAGTTTAGTTGCGGAAAGTTTCTTTGAAACATCTCAAACTTATCTATCGGCGCTATCTTAGATGGCCCCCCCCAATGGATTTTAGTCATTTTTTCTAATTTTTTTTGTACAATTGTTTGTTGTTACTGTTTTCATGCGTGGCGCTTACCCGTGGCTCGAAAACCCGATTCGATCTGAAAATCCTGCGCACCGCGCCCTTTACTCACCCCCGCCATTCCCTTCTTTCATCTATGCATTCTCCACGATTGAACAATTTAGCAGCGGTGGTCGAGGAGGGAAGAGGGATGGCTGGGAGTCTAGATATGGGGGTTCGGTTCCGCCTTAATGGCAGTTTTTTTTGCTTTTCTGATTTTTCTTTTTTTTAAGTTTAATTGAGTATCATGACAAAAAAGGATAATTAAATTAATAATACGTATCTTGAATATCATGATGAGGCGAAATTTTACGATTTATGTTATTCGGTCACCTAGTCACTTTCTCAAGTTCTTGTCAATTTTAAAATTTTCTGAAAATTTTCAGACAAATTCAGGACCATTTTTCATTGTTTTACAGAGGTTTTTCAAAGTGATTTTTGTGGTATTTCTTCTTGAGCTTCATCCAGGCATTTGCAAGCCCCTCGGCGAGCCACTTTGCTCCCGGCAGCTTGCCGGATTTCTCACCGCAAAACTCTCTTTAAATTGGCTAGAAACTGAGCGAAAAAATCAACATACCCGCTTGATCTGCTGCAATGACATGTCTGCATCACACCACGTTGGCGCGTGCGAAAACTTTTTCTTCCATGCCGGCGAGAAGTCTTCGGAATCGAAATTCCCAATCAGGCGGCTCTCGATAAACTGCAAATAGAAAGCGTATAGTTTCAGCAGCTCTCCACGACTATTCTTCTTTGGAAAAGACACCCATCTGCCGCGCCATACCTTCTCCAAAACCTTGCTAATCACATCTCTGATGCAATGCTTCGCGTCAGCGAGCAGTGATGTCTGCTCTTCAGAAGACATCGCAAAATATGGGCGATTCGCGGCGGCTAGAGATAACGAAATGATCGGCGCAATTTGAAGTGGGTGAAATCGGAATCGAACAGGAAGCCCCCGGATTGATTCGATTAGGAAAGCAATGGAAGACAATTAGTTGTCTCCACTGCAGGAGGATCAAAAATACAAATGGAATGAGTCAATGCAATACAAGTCATTCGTGGGCCGTTTCGGGCTGTTTTGGGCTGCTTCGGCCCATCTTCTACTATAGCATAAAAATTTGAAGCGCGCTGAAGCTTTTTCATACAGTACAGGCCATAAAGAATGCGCGCCGGTGTTTTTTTGGAATAACTTCCAAAATATTCATATTTACATGCTGCAACTTGCTGAATACGTTAATCAGGCTAGACTTAACACTGCCACAAAAATTTAGACCGAGCGGAGCAGTTTTAGCAAAGTTATTCCAAAAAGACGCCAACGCGCATTCTTTATGGCCAGTACTGTACAAGAGCTCCAGGAGCCAACTAAGACGATTTCAAAGTCAAACGCTCAATTAAAGACCTAGAAATATTTAAATCAACTGGTTTTTAAGAACAATTTTTCAGAAAAAACGCTGAAAAATGCTGATTTATGACTGGGGTGGGGAATAAATATAGCGCCGCATTCAAAATGGCGTAATAACTCAAAATGGAATGATTTTTTTTCTGAAAATCAATTAAAATTTATTTATTTTTAAGCAAATCGTTTCTGTCGGTCTATCCAAGACGTGTTAAAAGTTTCAAAAAAGCGCATTTTTCACGAATCAATTGCAACAGTACTGGCCATAAATAATGCGCGCGCGGGTGTTTTTTTGGAATAACTTCCAAAATATCCTTATTTACCAGCTGCAACTTGCTGAGTACGTTACTGCAACCAGCCTTAACACTGCCACAAAAATTTAGACCGATCGGAGCAGTTTCAGCAAAGTTATCTCAAAAAAAAAAACACCCGCACGCATTCTTTATGGCCAGTACTGTAGGTTTTCAGAGTCTTGCTACATTTTCTGGAGAAGGAATGCTCATTTTAAAGGGAGTGAAAAGCTGGCTCATAGCCAACTCGGATTTGCCCGGTTTTTTGTAAAATAGAAAACCACGCACCCTTCTGATGACTCCGGGTTGATCCGCCCCAGGCGGTCGTTCCGAATGCACCTTCATTCGAAAGCAGTCTGTCTGCCTGCCTGCGTTGCAACACCCTTCCGTTTGAAGCAATGAATAAATGTGCTGCTGCTGTTGCTGCGGCTTCTGTTTGAGTAATGGCGGACTTCTGAAACTCAACGAGATTTCGATAAATTGAATGTCATAAAAGTGGAATGAACCAGCGGAGCCTCGGGGGGCCAACGAAGCGTGTAGAAGGTGGAGATATTGGCGCAGAAATGAAATGAAAATTGAATGAATGCGAGAGATATGATCTTTCTGATGATGCCACGCGGGAAATGTCGCAAAACATGGGGAAAAATCAGATGAATACAGTGGAAACAAGTCAATTTCAGTCAAGAACTCGTTTCGCAGTACTTTTTTGAAATATTTCACGATCAAGATGAATTGGAGGTCAAAAAGGGGAAATCGGATCAGATAACAGAACCGGAAAATACTTGTTTTAGCTGGAAAATGTTGGCGATTCTCAACTTTTCTTAAAGGGAAACTTGAAAAATGAGCAAATCGGAGAATTCCGCCCTTCTCTGCAGAGTAGGGCGGAATTGGATTTTGGGGAACTCGGAATCCGAAGAACGGAAAACGGAAAAAAATTATTTTTCACGGAATCTGGAATCCGGAAGACGGAATGAAAAAAACGGCGGAATCGGATTTTGGGAACTCGGAATCCGGAAAATCCGGAAAACGGAAAACAATTTTTTTCACGGAGTTTGGAATCCGGAAGACGGAATGAAAAAAACTGCGGCATCCGGAATTCCGCCCTTCTCTGCAGAGTAGGGCAGAATTGGACTTTGGAGAACTCGGAATCCGGAAAACGGAAAACAACTTTTTTCACGGTATCTGGAATCCGGAAGACGGAATGAAAATACGGCGGAATCGGATTTTGGGAACTCGGAATTCGGAAAACGGAAAAAAAGAATTTTTCACGGAATCTGGAATCCGGAAGACGGAATGAGAAAAAAACGGCGGAATCCGGAATTCCGCCCTTCTCTGCAGAGTAAGGCGAAATTGGACTTTGGGGAACTCGGAATCCGGAAAACATAAAACGGAATAAAATTTTTTTCACGGAGTTTGGAATCCGGAAGACGGAATGAAAAAAACGGCGGAATTGGACTTTGGGGAACTCGGAATCCGGAAAATATAAAACGGAATACAATTTTTTTCACGGAGTTTCGAATCCGGAAGACGGAATGAAAAAAACTGCGGCATCCGGAATTCCGCCCTTCTCTGCAGAGTAGGGCAGAATTGGACTTTGGGGAACTCGGAATCCGGAAAACGGAAAACAACTTTTTTCACGGAATCTGGAATCCAGGAAGACGGAATGAGAAAAAAACGGCGGAATTGGATTTTGGGGAACTCGGAATCCGGAAAATCCGGAAAACGGAAAACAATTTTTTCACGGAGTTTGGAATCCGGAAGACGGAATGAAAAAAAACTGCGGAATCCGGAATTCCGCCCTTTTCTGCAGAGTAGGGCGGAATTGGATTTTGGGGAACTCGGAATCCGGAAAATCCGGAAAACGGAAAAAAGAATTTTTCTCACAGAATCTGGAATCCGGAAGACGGAATGAAAAAACGGTGGAATCCGGAATTCCGTCCTTTTCTGGTTGACAACCGTCTTCAATATGTATTGAGCTGAAAAGAAGCGGCTCTTCTTGAAATACGAAATCACAAAAAAAAAACCACTGTCAGTCCATTTGCAAGGAGACATCAAAACGGACAGCGGTGTTGGAAAACAAACGCAGGGAATCAGAAAAAGTGATGAAAAATGTCCTTGACATGACTAAAACATCGAGAATGGATGGAAGCCGGTTATTTGAGTTTTTCGCCGAGTGGAAGTCAAACCGGATCTGCAAAGACGGAAGGGGGTGGAGCTAGGCTTAGGCATCTCTCGCTTCAGGCTCCATTCAGAGAGTCTGAAAATTCCAGAATTGCTCTGAAAGTGCTATCTCAATGGAAAAAAATAGAGAGCAACTCGAAGAGCGCAGCTACCAGAATGAGGCAATTCTTACTGTAGCCATTGACAGGGAGTACTGTAGCAGCTGGCAGCGATATGAGCGATATGACCAGTAATGCAAAAACCAATAATAATAATAATACTACTATCGTCGACGCCATGAAGGCTGGCTAATCGAAGTACACAGTAACACTGGAACGAGGCGGCGAGAGAGCAGAATGGCGACGAGAGTTGCAGAGAAAGAAAGATGGAAAATGACTAGAATCGACTACTCCACTCTATTTCTCTAGACTCTAAACCCCTCCGAATCTCTCGTTGGGGGGCTTTTCTCGTTTTCAGAGAGACTGAGAGAGAGAGAGAGAGAGAGAGAGAGAGAGAGAGAGAGAGAGAGAGAGAGAGAGAGGATATGCGGAAATCGGCCAACTACAGGTTGGGGGGGGGGGAGAGGCAAAAGAGTATTCGGATCAGAGAGCGCCAAAGAAAAAGAGATGAATATGGAACTGGATATGTGATGGATCGACGTGAAAGGGAAGGGAGAGAAATTAATCGTTTTCGCTCACAAAATGATGATGGCCAGCGCAGTACACCTCCTAATACAAGAGCATGGCGAGAGCAAGCCTCTTTCTCTCGCCTTTGAGCCCTGTGGCCTAGGCTTGGCTCACGCGGGAATCTGAAACTCGGGCAGAGCTCTAACATAGTTTTTTTTTAAGTTCTATGGATCCGAGGATGGTCGGAAAACGAAATAAAAATGGAATAAAAAACGAGTTTTTTCGATCTTCAATGATAAGGATTTCTGCCCCGTGAGATGCCTAATCAATAATCACGTCTTCGTCATTAATAACAAAAAAAAACGGAATTCTGATTTCTCTGTGAAAAGGGCTTAAACTCGTCCTTCGGAAGATTTAAAGCACATCACCAGGCTGGAAGAGCTCCTTGAAGATCCGACCAACAAGCAGCGCAAAACCAAAATAAGATCCGGAAAAGGAGAAGGAGGACGCATCGTCGAAAGACAGCGGTCACTATCGGATAAGGTGGATAGAGTGGAAGGGTGTAGACCACGTTGACACGGAGAGGAAAATCAAAGTGATAAGGCGGCGAGAATCGGAAAAGAGAGGCGAAAAATGGAGGAGGAATGGAACCGGTGTGGCGGCGAACTATGAAGCAATGATGCGATTTCGAGGCGGAATTGGAAGCGAGCGCTGAAAGGTTCGGCAGAAAAACTCCACAAGTCTCCCATAAGCCTTGAGTGAAGCAATATTTGTGCTAGAATTGTAAGAAGCTTGGATGCTTCAAGCTTTGGCCTAGAATTGTGGAAGAATTGTTCTAGAACTGTGATGCTTCAAAGTTTGGCCGAAAATTGTAAGAAATTTGGCATAAACTTGTGATGCTTCAAGCTTTGGCCTAGAATTGTGAGAAAATTGGCCAAAGCTTGTGAACCTTCAAAATTTGGCCTAGAGTTGTAGGAAGAATTGTTCTAGGCTTGTGATGCTTCAAACTTTGGCCTAGAATTGTGGAAGAATTGTTCTAGAACTGTGATGCTTCAAAGTTTGGCCGAGAATTGTTCTAGAACTGTGATGCTTCAAAGTTTGGCCGAAAATTGTAAGAAATTTGGCATAAACTTGTGATGCTTCAAACTTTGGCCCAGAATTGTGAAAAAATTGACCAAAGCTTGTGAACCTTCAAAGTTTGGCCTAGAGTTGTAGGAAACTTGGTCGAGACTTGTGATGCTTCAGACTTTGGCCGAGAATTGTAAGAAATTTGGCCTAGACTTGTGATGCTGCAAAGTATGGTCTAGAATTGTGGAAGAATTGTTCTAGAACTGTGAATCTTCAAACTTTGGTCTAGAATTGTGGAAGAATTGTTCTAGAACTGTGAATCTTCAAACTTTGGCCTAGAATTGTAAGGAACTGGGCCTAAACTTGTGATGCTTCAAGCTTTGGCCTAGAATTGTGAGAAACTTGGCCAAGACTTTTGATGCTGCAAAGTTTGGCCTAGAATTGTGAAAGAATTGTTCTAGATTTGTAAACCTTTAAAGTTGGGTCTAGAATTGTGAGAATCTTGGCCTAAACTTGTGATGCTTCTAGCTTTGGCCTAGAATTGTGGAAAAATTGTTCTAGAACTGTGATGCTTCAAAGTTTGGCCTAGAATTGTGAGAATCTTGGCCTAAACTTGTGATGCTTCTAGCTTTGGCTGAGAATTGTAAGAAACTCGGCCAAAACTTCTAAACCTTTAAAGTCTGGCCTGGAGCTGTAGGAAACTTGGTCGATACTTGTGATGCTTTCAGCTATTTTTCTGAAAGCCGATTCCGGAAAATGCAGCGTGAAGGCGTTAGTATAATACAGTAGTTAAGACATAAATTGCAAAATGAGGGGCTTCCACGATAGAAGAAAACAAAAAGTCGTCTTTCGTCTCGTCTTCGTTCGTCTTTCAGTTCGTCTTGCATTCGTCTTACCCAAGAAGAAAATTGTGTACTGTGCAAACAATGTGTTTTACTTGACTAACACTCTTTCTCTGCGTCAACAAAGACGAAGACGAAAACGAGACGAAGGAGAAGACCAAGAGACGAAGACGAAAATGAAGAAAAGTCGAAGACGAAGACGAGACGAAGACGAGATTAAAGCGCATATCCTTGAATTTAAGAAAAGTTACGATCCGCCCCGTAGTAGTTTCGAATCGGCTCGAACCCCAAGTACAGAGCTCAATACAATTCCTGCACTATTTCTCTACAAGACTGCCAGGCTTGGCATATCGCTTCTAAAGCAGCTCTACCGAGCTGGAAGGATCTGCCCCTTGAGCTATTCGAGCTCTGATATGTTCTGAAAACGCTATGACTAATAAAAATGACTCTAAGAAGTCACACAACGCGGCAGATTTCTATCATTGTGCGTCGCTGCGAAGCAGCGTCATCGAAAACAACGTGTAGGAAATGTTGTAATTAGATGAAATAAGACATGGAAGATTTATAATAAAAAACGTTCGGGAAGATGAAGGACATGCCGCGAAGGCATACTGCGGTTCCCGCGCGGAAACCACTTTTCACACTAGCTGGCTTGCCAGAGGGGGGGGGGACAGTGGGGGGGGGAGGGGAAGGATTCGGCGAACTTGAATTCCGACAGTATCAAGAACGATTTTGCGGCGAAAAAGAGGGAAAAAGAGGTCCGGTTCCACATGAGGTCCTAATAAGTGATAGCGTGAGAAGGAGGAGAAGAGATAAGAGAGGATGCGGAGGGGGGGGGGCGCGAAGGATCGGCAGGTAATCAAGTCGACTAGGCGAAACTGGCGTCGGATTGTTTCATCTGAATGAAACCACGGAGGCGGCATGGCATGGCATGACGGCGTCCTCCGCAGAGAAGAGGATGGCGAAGCCATGAATGAAGTGGCAAGCACAGCAGCAGAAGAATGAGAAGGAGGCGAAGACGCTTAGCTAGAAGGCTATACAATTTCTAGATTTTACAGAAACGAGAAACGACAAAGGTGAATGGCTGATTCAGTTCTTTAATTCTCAGAAGCACGTCACATTGCCAGACGCATACAATCAGCCACTCGTGGAGAATTGTTCTAGAAAACGTTGGGCTATACTGTCGCTCACCCTCCTCCGCCTACTACAATATTAGTCACGGTTACGGCAATCACTATTTTTGGGGATTCAACGTGAATTTGCATATCTAAAGACTACGGTGGAGCAGCTTTGCTTTTCAAAATGGCGAAGGTCTCGCCACGAACTACAGAAAGGCACGCGGTGCTCACATCCTTTTTACCAATGTGCGGCCAATTTGTGACCAACGCGATACGGTATTAAATTAATCAGGAAGATCTGGAGAACTCATGAAGCTTGCAGATTTCCAGATTATTTCAGCAAAACTCCACAATTCTTGGTAAAACTCCCGGAAGTCTTTGTGGGAAACTTGTGTGCTGAACCTGAAGGATGCGCCCTTACAGAGCACCTCGCTGAAAAGGAATCCGGGAGCCTTAATAGGATAGATCCTTACAGAACAACGTCAACGAGTCCTATATCACGAAGATACCATCCGAAAGATCTTCTGAATCACGGACCCATTAAACTTCATTGTGCGGCATAAATAATAGGCTGAGAGCTTTTTTCCTTCTCGCTGAAAGAATCCGGGGGACGCTTGCGTTACTGGAAACAAGATTGATGGGATTGCACCACAAGGAAACCATCCGAAAGGTATCTTCGTGGTATAGGTCGTGGTATGGTTAACTTCATGGTGCGGCATAAATAATAGGCTGAGAGCTTTTCCCTTCTAGCTGAAAGAATCCGGGTGATATACGCGTCACTGGGAACAAAACTAATAGGATCGATCCTTACGGAACAACGTCAACGAAACCAAAACCACAAAAATACCATCCGAAAGGTATCTTCGTGGTGCGGCATAAATAATAGGATGAGATTTTGCGCAAGGTCTGGCGCCGGTACACCGCGGCCCGAAGCACACATCTTTTTGTTTACGTTTTTCAAGCTTTTCCTTATTTTTTTTTGCAATTTTTTGCACTTTATCTTGTAAAAGTTATGCTCTTTGCAGCCCATCCTATTATTTATGCCGCACACTGTACATCATACGAGAACCGAAGCCGACGGAAGATCAGTGATCCGCCACCAAAATTCAACCTAGAGAAGAGTTCAGGATCCTTGCGAAGATCTTTTCATTTGCTTCTGTAGGAATCTGGATTTGATGAGCATCATCCCACCTGAAGAGCAACGCCGTCCACCGCCGTCCACTTGAGCCTATAGTGAGCTCGATCGACGACTGATTGGGGGCTCGCGTTTCAGGATCAACTTTTTTCGGAATAGAAATTTCAGAATAGAAATTTCAGAAAACAAAGAAAAACCTCAAAATGGGCTCGGCGCATCTAAAATCGGATAGCCAGTTCAGCGAAATGCTAGCTAGAGAAGCTGGGGGGTCCTATCCTTATTGGAAAGAACTGTATATAGAATCAGCTAAAAATGGAGAGAACAAGCTTCGTTTCAGTCGTCTTTAACTCATCTTAAAACCAGGACTTGTTCTTTTTTACAGACTTTCCCGTCCCCAAAGTGATCTAATTTCCACCTCCTACTCCTCTCACTTTACCATGTTTTACAGCTTCTCATTCTCTTTTTAGTGTTCCCTTGATTACACGTTTGGAAAGAAGAGTCATCATATGTTAGAATGTGTAAGAGTACAGTACTAGAATTTATAATTCTGAAGCAGAAGTACACTGAATGAAAAGAAAAACGAATGTCAAGGGGGGGGGGAAGTGTAGTACTATGTATGTATGCAAAGTGTTTTCAGATTCAATTGCAAGGAGGGGGGGGGGGGCGCCTAGCATTAGAAGTGAACCCCAGCTTATCTTATCAAGGTTCCATTCTAGTTTTTTTCGGATTCTGAAGCCCTTGCAATTAGCGTCAAGACGGATTAGGGAAGGTTGTAAACTCAGCATAGAGCTCCCTATGTGAATCGATAGATTAGAATTCGCTGAGGAAGAATCTGTTTTCAGAATTTTCTGAACGCTTCGGTGAAGCGAGTTATTGCGATCTGAAATTCCAGCACTTCCTGCACCACTGTGGTTAACCATAGAAAACTCCACGATCCCTATCTTTAGTTCCTTTGCGATATCATAATCAATTTTACAGAGAGTTGAATTGGGTCAAGATGGCGGAGTGGTAAAAGGCGGGTGCAGTAAGTGGAAGGTGTGGGGTTCGGTTCCTGCCCGTACTAAATATTCTTATTTTTTATTTTTTTCGCTTTTTTCAAATCTTAAAATTACTTTTTTATAAGTTTTTTTTTGAATTTTGTTTCTAGTATGGTATGGAAACTCCATGGTTAGACAAGGGGCTCGTGAGCATCGATTAGGAAGAAAGTTTGTGGAACTAACTACTAATTTCGCAGCCTCTCCATGATCCCTTCTGCAAGATGGTGTTCCTGCTCGCAGAGCCAAGGCGAAAGATTTCAGAATTATGCTGAAGCTCTACGGATCCGAATTCCCTTCATGATGGGGCGGAGGGCGAAGAAGCAGAGCAGACAATGGACAGCATCTCAATTTGCCCGAGGAAATTGGGAAATTGAGGAATTCTTATTGAATTTTCAATAGGAGAATGATCAGGTGTTTCAGAGTTCAAAAACTAGAGTTTGAAAATGAGAAAAAAATAAGGTTTTTGTCCATTCTCCTTGAATAGTTAAAGCAATTGACAGCGAGAAATTGTGAAGAATAACTCAATGGATTTTTTCAGATTTTGCGATAAAAATCAGAAGTTCAGAGAAAGGATCAGAGGAAAGATCAGAAAATCGAAAGGGAGCAGTGATCACTGTGAGCTCATCTAGAGCTTCACGGCTTCTTACAGCCAAATGGATTGGAGAATGATTCGAAACAAGAAGGGGACTGAGTGCCGCTATTTCAGAGCTCGAAACAAGGATTCTAGAATATTTAAAAAATGGAATTCTGAAAGTCGAGAATCTGGCGTTCACGTCGAAAACAAGAGAAACAAAAAAAAAGAGAAACAGTGGAATTTTTAAGATGAAAAACGCATCTTTTGACGCGCTTTTTATTACAGATTCTGAGCTTCATTCTTGAGAGTCATCAAACACGCTCTATGGCGAATCGGCTCTAATGCACAGTATTAGGAAAACGCGCTAACGTCATCTGAAAAAAAAAACTGAATCGAATCAAAACACCATCACATCAGACGGACACTAGACAGATAGAGAGTGCGCGTGTTTATTGACTATTGACCTTTTAAAAAAGGATCACTTGGGATCAGGATATCTGAATTTGATTTCAATTTGAAGACCTTGAAATTACATTGAAAATTGAACTGTAATTTTCTGAAAATTTGGCGATTTTCAGAGAGAGATATTCGTTCAAGATTCTAAAGGTATTCAGTTTCGAAGACGTGACGAATCCGGCAAAAATGCGAATCTATTGGGGAGAAGAAACTTGCCAAACCGTTTTCGAGCGTCCAGATCTATCAGAATCAGTTTTTCTGTTCCCCCCCCCCCCCCCACTCTTTTATAGGGTTTTTGTGGATACAATAAGGTCTTACGTGAGTGAATTCTGAATCGCTGAAGACATCAGTTACAGATTTTTTCTGAAATTGAAGCCGTCATCTTTGGAAAAAGCTGGAATGTTCTAGAATAAATGTGCATCTTCAGAAGCTTTGTTTCATTCAGAAGACATGTGATTTTCGCAGAAAAACAATAAAGAAAATTTAATTAAAAACGAATGTCTTTTTTTTTGGCTGAAAATATTATAGTTAGAGACATTGAAAAAGAATTGAACAAAGCGCTATTCTTATAGTTCTTTAGTGTGGAAAGCGATAAGATTCATTTGTTTAAATGGATCAATCACCATCAGAATGATCGGTTAAAAGTCAACATCGACGTCATCTCGTCGGACACGGATCAGCCACGCAAGTTCATCGAAGCAGATGTCGTTAAGCCAAAAAGATAGTTCACAGAAATCGAAATCGCATTAGACAACACCGCCCCCCCCCCTCCTGCGAGAGTCAGCACCATTAGGTCATCGGGCCGTTTTCGGACAAAACGGACAAAACGGACGACGACGACGACGACGAGGCAGCGTGCTGATTGGTGGAGTCGCAGACGTCGTTTCGGGTGTTTTCGACAGTCGAGTCCTAAGGAAAACGAGAGGAGAGAAGTGAATGGAAGTCGCAGTGAATTCAAGGAATACAAAAAGTGAATGAGGCACAAGAGGCACGGTGAAAATCGGTATGATGGTGCTGCTGATCTCAGAGCCAAGTCAAAAAAGCAGCGCACTTCAGATTCGTTTTCAGCGCGCATGGACAAGCGAGCACAGGCTCACCATCATCCCTTCAGCAAGATGGTGCTGCTGCTCTCAGAGCCAAGTCGAAAGAGCATCGTTTTTCAGCGCTCATGAACAAGGTCGCGTGCATCAGGAGCAGAAGTAGAGCAGCAATCCGAACAGAGCGCTCTCAGAAGAAAACAGGCATCGATTCTTTCAGCGTGCATCGACAAGAGGCTCCTCGTGCATCATTTGGAGCAAGGTAAGTAAAGCTTTCAGCAAAATCCACCTTGGGAACACCTCCGATGGTGCGGCTGCTCTCAGAGCCAAGTCGAAAGAGCAGCGCGCATCGACAAGAGAGAACAAGCTCAGCACCATCTTGCTGAAGGCAGCACCATCCCTTCAGCAAGATGGTGCTGCTGCTCTCAGAGCCAAGATGAAAGAGCATCCTTCTTCCAGATAGTGCTCCTGATCGATTTTCACTACATGCATTACCTACTGCTCATTTCTAGCTCAGCAGTTTTACCGCTAACCGGGATTGCGGACTCCACAGTCAAAGTCTATGCTCAATTTGAAAAAAAGAGCAAAAAAAAACTTTTTTTTTTTAATAAAATGGCAGCTATGAGTTAAGCGATTTTAGCCTCTTATCATGGCTTCTGATCTTAAACTTTCAGAGATGTTTTTAAGATGTCGCATCCGAAAGCAGACTTGCAGAGCTGCTCGAAAAAACAAAAAGAATCATCGGATTTTCGGAAACAAAATGAGCAGAGCACAAAACCCATCGAGACGGGACCGGAGTTTTCTTCGGATCTCGGAACAGTAGTTCCGCGTCAGGAGGGGTCGGCAAGATGGTGCTCCGCTTGCAGAGCCAAGTCGAAAGATTTCAGACTTATGCTGAAGCTCAACGGATCCGAATTCCCCCCATGATCGATCACCGATGGGGCGGAGGGCGAAGAAGCAGAGCAGACAATGGACAGCACCTCAATATTGCCCGAGGAAATTGGGAAATTGAGGAATTCTTATTGAATTTTCAATAGGAGAATGATCAGGTGTTTCAGAGTTCAAAAACTAGAGTTTGAAAATGAGAAAAAAATAAGGTTTTTGTCCATTCTCCTTGAATAGTTAAAGCAAGCGACAGCGAGAAATTGTGAAGGATAACTCAATGGACTCTTTCAGATTTTACGATAAAAAATCAGAAGATCACAAAAAGGATCAGAGGAAAGATCACAAAATCGAAAGGGAGCAGTGATCACTGTCCTTCTCATCTAGAGCTTCACGGCTTCTTACAGCCAAATGGATTGGGGAATCATTCGAAACAAGGAAGGGATATAGGGCCGGTAGGTGGCGTGGCGATACTTTTTTCAGAGCTTTCAGAGCGAAGTGAAAAATTCGAAGTTGGGGGGGGGGGGGAGAAAGCTATCAACTACATATTGACATAAAGAATAGACTGAATACCACTAGAATACTAGGAAAACAGAAGTTTCAGCAAATGTTGACATGGGAACAACGGCATTGGGAAGACCAAAGATTTTCAGAAAATCATCAATTCCAGATGCCTATCAGTCGTTTTCTGCGAAGAATGACGATTCATAGAATCTTAGAAGAGCCATCTTAGCTTGGAGAAAGAAGGCTCTCTCAAGGATAAGGGATCAATGAGAAAGCTCCTTCTTTTGGAATCGGGAAGTACGTGGCGGCGCAAGGGCACGTTGAGGCCGATGCTCTCTCATGGAGAAGGTGTGCCTTCGAGAAAGCTGTCGAGTGATGAAGAAGAGGAGAATCAAGGTTTAAGGAGGGACTGGAAATGGGAAAGGCTTAAAAGACGACGGAATTCAACATTCTATGTAATTCTAGTTGGAAGCGGCGGGAAGCGTCGGGAAGGATTCAGGAGGCCGAAAAGCCATTGGAAAGAAGTTTGATATCGTCTGAAAGAGGGTGACGAGGAGCTGATGAGGAGCGGCAACCGTCGGAGACCCTAGGGGCTGCTCAAACCGCTGATATCAGGGAGCTCTTTTTCCAGACGTGAGCCCACTCTGGAAGCTTGAGAAGCTTGAAGCAAAGCTAAGAAAATCGAGTTCAATGAACTCTGAAAGTTCCAGAGATTTGGAGACGTGTTGGTAAAAGGAATATAAACACACAGTCAGAGGAGATTGGACGATTCAAATCCGTAAATGACCGCTGGGCGTCGCTTCAGCGACACCAGCCAATGGATAAAGAACCAGAGTGATTTCCGTCGTCCCCGTCGCGTCATTTCGCTGCTGCTGCTGCTTCTCCTTCTTCTTCTTTTTTCTACAGCGAAAAGGAACTGGTCTCTTCTGGAGAAGAAGAAGAAGAAATAAGCAACACAAAAAAAAAAGATGGCATGAACACATTTGCCTTCAGGCGTTGCTTCTCTCTCCTTCAAGTGTCATCTCGTTGAATTTGTCTGCCTTCATATTACCTATCTAATTGGAAAGAAACAACGAATGGATTCGTTTTAATTGCACACCTGAATTGTCTCGGGAAATGGGGAAAAAATGGAGAAAAATGAAACTGAAGAGAGTGGGATTCGAACCCACGCCCCCGAAGGGACTGGTGCCTTAAACCAGCGCCTTGGACCGCTCGGCCATCTCTCCGGCGGGAAGATGCAATACTGATTATCATTAAATACGAAGCGAAGGGCGTAAAATTTTTGTATAAAAGATCTAAATCAAATTTCCAATTTCTAATTTGAAAATAATCCAGAAAAAGCGGATATATCCAAAACGAAATCAAGAAGTGGACAATGAAAAAAGGTGGCGTCCATGTACGAAAATTATGGAGAAATAAACAGTGAAAGCATGTGACGAAGCACGCCGCAGAAATCTATGACAGAATATATCCATACAAATCAATCGAATCGGGGCCAAAGTGTCATCCAGAAGGGGAGAAAGAAACGGGATGGTTCTGGAGGAAAATCGCATTGCCATAGTTGACGACGCGTGAAGACAAACTTTTGGAAAAGTGAGTGAAAGGTAGTGGAACGAATGCTGGTGTGTGAATTGGCCTTTTTCATTTGCATTGTAGATTTTTAGAGTGCAAAAATAAAAATGTAAATTAATTGGAATATTTCCTTTTTTTTTGATACGTTAATTCCTGATTTTTAGGAATTTTTTTTCCTAACGATGCTCCGAATTAATGCTTGCGCACCTACTTTATCGTACAAATTTAAATTTGTTCTTCAATTTATTTTTCGGTTTTTCCTATTCCTAGGTCTATTTCAACAGCGCAAGATCTTCGAAAATGATAAAAAGAAGATAAAATCTCCGGAAAACGATCTCTCACCAAAATTAGTAAGTTTTCTACATTTTTTTTCGAAATATCTCTTTTGTGGTCGGAAAATCCTATTGATAAACTGCTTAACTAAAATAACTAATTAAAAACGCGTTCACCTTGCGCGCTTTCATATTTTTAAAAAAACTTTCAAAGTACTTTAAAAACTAATTTTTTGTGACAAAGGACGTTCCTAGGAAACTCTAATATTGTTTTAAAAAACGGGAAATTGCGAAAGCGAATTTCTTCAATATTAAAGTCTAAAAGACAATTTTTTTTTCATTTTTGTTGAATTCTTGCAAAATTTTCAATATGGTATTTTTAATTTTCGTTTCAGCCACGCCTCACGGATAAATTGACCTAAATCTGGCACAAGGCCTTTCACATCGTTCCATTTTGCGTGATATAAATCAGTATGCTTCTGATCCAGCAGTTTATAGATTGAAAAAGTAAAAAAAGTGAACCAAGAGTCACTTCTGATCGTGATCTTCAAACTCTGTCGTTACCTGAACTTTAATGTGTTAAGAGAGTTTCAAACTAGTCAAACCTTATTAGACATCGTAAAATTTGAAAAGCATATTTCATGGAATTGCAGCACCCAAAAAAACCTTGTCGCTATCGGTAAGAAAAACAAGACAATCGACTGGAAATGAAAAAAAGCTTACCTCTAATGAGCCCGATGGATCGTCTCGATTACCGATACTTTTACCACTTCACCGTCGTGCAATGTCAAATGTATTTTTCTTCGCTAATTTATGTGTATATAAATAATCGATATTTAAAAAAATTTTAAAATCAGGAAAAGTTCTAAAATTACAAGTGGTAAAAACTTTTAACAATAATTTCACGCTCCCGAGTTGAAGTGCAAGTCGCGACCCAGCTGAGATGAACAATTTCTAAAAGAAAAACTGGTTCTGTTAGAAAATGTAAATTTTCCGCCAGAAGTTTGAAACTACATGTGATGATTAGAATGTGCTACTGACCGATTTCTGGGACACCGTCTCGCAAAATCGAATACCTAATACATTTCGAAGCTTCCATCACCAAATGTGAAACAAAATGTGAAAATTCGGATTCGCACGTCCGTCGCTCCATTTCGCATAAAACAGTGAAGGATTCTGCTGAAACCGTTTTAGGGGAAAGTCGCGCCGCAAAAGATTTACTTCATAAAACCACTTTTCTAAATCGATCTATGAACGTGATTCTTTATTTTTCCCTTATATTTTGACATCTTAAAAAAATTTAAAATAGAGAAATCCTTGCGAATCTCGCTCTTGATGGAGAATCTCATGGGGTCTTCTTGCTCTCATAATTCCCCGAATTCATTTAAAAATAGAAAATCTCGGCTTCAAACATTTTCAGAAATAATTGGCGAGCAGCGCCTTAACGTCTCCAAGAGTCGCCGGTAACGCAGTTTTTTTTTCCAGATTTTGTCAATATTTTCACAGAAATTTACCGATATTGGTTTTAACGCTTCCATTTTGACGAAATTTCTGCCGAATCGTCTCGTCTTTTTCTTCGTTTTTAATTCGTCTGACGCAGTAAATTGACAACGGTTTTAACGCGTAAGACGAATGCAAGGCGAACAGAAAGATGGCTTTTCGTCTTCGTCTTTCGTGGAAGCCTTAATTGGTTTTAAATAAAAAAATCTAGCAAGAAGTAACTCATTTCTTATATCAAACTACACATTTTCCAGGTCTTCATCACTCTTCAAACACGGCTAGAATAAGCGCGAAGGCTCTTCGTCGTCGTGTTGGTCAAATAAACTAATTGCGTAAACTGGGTTTTCGCTCGTCTTCAAACGCGTCGTCACTGTGAAAGCTAGAGAAAACCCGACGCGGATCGAGTTTCCGCGTCAACACACACTTGACAAAATTGCAGAAGCGAGACAGTTTTTTTGGTCAATCCTTGGCATTATGATTCACGGACACTGGTTGATGTTTAGACGACTTCAATCAACAAATTGAAATTCTGAAATTGGGATATGAGGAGCTCTAAAAAGCTGTAAGTTAAAGCCAAGAATGGAAAAAAGCTTCAAGCTCCCAAAAAGTTGCCTTGCAGCATTTCCCGGGTGACATCAACGTTTCAACGACTTTTTTCACGAACTCGACGACGAAACTTTTAAGCAGCAGACACTTACTTTCATCTACTTCCTCGATGAAAGGCGCTCTTCCGTTTATCCTATATTTCCTCATTCAACTCGGCGCAAAATCCTCTGAAGTGCCGTACTCAATTGTGAAGACTTTTGGAAAGGTGTCAACGGAGGTGCCCTCCACGAGAGGCACCAAGATAGGCGCAGAAGCTTGTGTGAAGACGTGCTCAAATGACATTGAGTGCATTCTGTCTTTTATGGATACAGATGGCTACTGTCTGAATTACAAGTATGCACAGTTCAACAAAACCATTAAAGTTGTGCAGACAACTATTGCAGACGGGCTTACGGTGGCTTTCAAAGTAAGTTTTGCACATTTCTGTAATGGGAGAGCTATAGCGTTTTAGGGCTTGTTTTACAGTGCCGATCAATAAAATATTAAAAAAAAATTTCAGATGGAAAGGCGAGACTTTCAAATTGTGTTAATCAAAAGGTAGAAGCTGCAATGTTCCGAAAATTCTTGTGAGGAACCGTCCCGGCTAAAACTATATTTTCAGAGTTGACACCTTTTCAGTAACCGCAATGTGGCTCTTTGCGCCGAGCTAATTTTCAGAATATTGCAGCTTCTACTCACTAATTTACAGAATCTGAGAGTTATTTTGAGATGAAGAGCAACAGAGCAACTCGTTTTGTATAATTTATTGAGTGATCTTTCCCAATACTTTCAGACAAACGCAATCACCTGCCCGGCAAAATATAGCTCCATAACCGAATTAGCTTATGCCGATCAAAGGAACTCCGCTAACTATCCGTTCCAGTGGACCAGAGATGGAACTAGCTGGACTCTGGAGAACCCTTGCCCCTGGCTCATTTTCAAACGCTCGGATACCGTAACCGTGTGCATAATGGTATTCGCTGTTAATAATGTCAATTACACCGAAGCGAAGAACTTCTGCACCGAAAAAGGCTATCGATTGACAGGATTAGTAGATCAAAGGGAGGTTGATGCGGTATCAGAAGGTGGGAAGATGTGTTAGATGAAAATGAGTTTATTCGAGATTTTAAGCGATTTCGGGTAAGTGCTGGGTGGATGGAATAACGTACTGTTCGTCACAATGCACTGTGAGTGAAGCAGTGATTTGTGTAAGCTCAATCGTGCATTTCTACTAACTTTCAGGCTTCGCAATATACGTTCACTGATGGTTACACAGTTACAACGGAATTAAATCCTAAAATCAAAAAACAGTATGTTGAAGAGTAATTCTAATTTAAAAAAAGCTGCAACAAATTACAGAAAAGGTTTTTCTTGCCTACATGTTGTAAACCGAGATGTTTGGGATCAAAATTGCGATGATAGAGATTTGGCAGCAGTTGCATGTGGCTTCTATATTAACGGCAATACGTTTTAATAATCAAAAACAAAACATTTTAAGATTGTTAAAATAAATATCTAAGCAGAAATCCGCTGTAATTGGTTCATTCCGGGTAATCTTCGTACATACTGAAAAGAATTGAGCGTTTTTAATTTTAGAAATTTGTTATTTTTTGATTTCCCGTGGCTGTGAATAGTGAAAATTCGATTTTAATTAAAAAAAACAATGATTTTTCATTTTAAGATCACAAAAAAATCAAGTCACGCCGCTATGACGTTTTATTTTTTGGAAAAATTCTTGGAACTGGGAAATATTGTTATTTTTCAATTGCGGATTTTCGAATTATTTTATGGGAACGTTTCTTTTTTGGAATTTTTAAAAAATATAAAAAAAAATAGAGCATTTTTTTTTTTAATTTCTTGTCGAGATTCAAAGTATTCCGATATTTTCGAATTATTCCGCTGGAATTCGATTCCGAAAATATTCTGAGAAGAATCTGAATTCTGAGCTACATTCCGCACACCCTGGCTCGTTGCTCAGGCGAATTGCTTCCTTCCCGGCCAGTCTGCACTTGATGAGTTCGGGTTTCGACAGGTATGTGACAATATGGAAGCGGTGGCAGGGTGAACCGTTTCTTGAGGGCTTCTGATGGAATGTAGAGTTTCTTCGCTTCTTTCATTGATTTAGTTCTGATTTTTAGTAAAAATGAGAGGTTTTTCAGAAGAACCCGAAAAACCTCATCTCATCCTGAGCTGTGGTCTAGTGGTTAGGGATTATGGCTCTCGAGACCAAGATCCCCCATAAGATGGTCCGACTCACTACGAGAAAGAGTCTCAATATACCGAGGAACCCGACTGACCACCATCGCCCAGGATCGTAAGGCATGGCTACCAGTGATTCGCTCCCACAGAAGCGATTCTCGGATCGACTAAGTAAATAAGTATCCCGAAAATCTAGACATCCCCTGAAATTTAACCTCTGCGATTATTGATCCAAGATCAACTTCGAACAGAGAATTTGTGTGAGTGAGTCAGACTATTGGGTAAGAGTGACTACTTTTATAATTACAGATTGTGCTTTGGGGCGGAGCGCATATTCTGGAGATTGGCATGTTGTTTTGTGCTTGGAGGCTTTTTTTAATTTGAGAATAGCAATGATCATTGATTATCAGTTTCTTCGGAATGTTAAATGAGTCCAGGATAATAAAAAATTGCAGATTTGAAGTGCTCATTGCCACAGACGAGTGAGAAGAGTTGTTGGGCGAAAGCTCGATGGATTCATTTTTCTTTCGGGAAAAAATATGTTTGTATTTTCCCGTAACTCGTTTACAGAAAAAAGTTTTATTCAGAATCAGCGAAATTTCTAGAAAACGTGTAAATCGTTGCCTATGCAATGTCTAAAAACATGACAATGCCTGAAAATCCTACAACACTGAAGGCTGAAAAGCCAGAGTCTTCATTAACATTTAAAGTGCCGCTTAATAATTATGAAGCTTGCAACTCAAGCCGCTCCTTCTTGCTTTTAAATGCTTGAACATCTAGATTGCTGTAGGAACAGGATTTGGTAATACAACTCTGTAAAAGGAATAAATAAAATTATTTTTCTAGTTGATCGGCTGGAAACTGACCTCCGCATCCCGAAGTAATTGCAAAAACTCGGTGCGGCTAGTGTCATTCGTCGGCCCTTCAACCCTTGTAATCTCCTTTTCTTTTGCAGTGATATCCAACTCGAGAGCCTCACATTGAAGCTTATTAAATGAATGATGAAGACGATTACAGTTGTCTGCGAAGCCGCCAGGAACAGTAGCGAGTACATCGATGAGGTTGTCATAATTGAAGTTGGAGCTCAAAATTCCCACTGTCTCCTGTGAGCATTCTTTTCCGACGACTTCGAAGAAGCAGAATCTCCCCGATGTGTAGGCTTCGCGTCGCTTGGGTAAGTTTTCCTGAAAAAATCAAAAATTCCTCGAAAATTAAATAGTTCTAGCCTCCTTAAATTTCAATTAAGTTATGTTTATAAGCAATAGCGAACGCAAAGTGCCCAACAAACTACTCAAAAGGTGTGCCGGCCGTGAATTTTTTAGTAGAAAAACGAGGAAAAAGCTCGGTTTCTCTTCTGCCTGTCATCGATTACAGCAAGCAGAGTCACATGCTTTGAGCAGCGCAGTCTTAAAAACATTGATATGTCTCTCTGGATCACGTCTTTGATGGCATTAACGACTTCTGGAGCAGTGACAGCGATCTCTAGGAGTCAATTTCTTGGCAAGAAAGTTATTTTTTATCAAGATGAGCTATAGGCTCAAAAAAATTAAATATCTAAATAGAAATAAGCGGAATGCCTGCCTAGATTATCATTTAACACATTTTCCTTGCGGCGTAATTTCGCAAATTAGCCTCCAAATATAGTTGTGAGAATTCGAAATAATATTTTAAAAATGACATCTAAATTTTAAGAAAATAAACGGCTCAGAGCGAGCAGCAGACTGTCTAATTCGCGCAACTTAACACGCAGCTCCTGAACCTCACCGGGCTTGACGTATTTGTTTTTAAGTTGAAATCTACTTACCGTAAGATAATTCCAGGTTTTTGTGCAATCATATTTGTTATTGTAAACGGCGGAATAGAATTTTTTCATGCATGGCTGCACATTTCCCGTCATCAACTCCAAATGTTCACAGGCATCTCTCATACTTTCATAAGTATGAGCTCCCTTTTTACATTTCGCTGCTTTAAAACATTTCTGAAAGTAATACAAATTGAAGGAGAGCTCCACTGTCTTACTCACTTTAATATCTACGCACAGCTCGTTCATGTTTTTCAAGATTTCAGCTGTCGGCTTGACTTGCTCATGCTTGCTGATCATTGGTCCGATTTCCGCTACCAACATGAAACACCTTTCGGAATCGCAAGCCGTCGAATTGTTTAGCGAACTGCCGCCGTAGCCCACGAGAAGCGCGTAGCACAAAACAGAGATGCTCCATTTTTGTGTCATTTCTGAAAATCTCAGAATTTCGCTGAAAATTGAAAATCGAGAGGTGAGTCTAATGTCATAAGGCATGAAGGAGAAATAAGTGAGAACAGGTATAAAGTATGCGTATGTGCTCTATTCTCGCTTTATATCAAAACAAACTGGAAGCAACTGTCGTCTGCTCATTAAACGTCGGCAGCGAAAAGTGCTCAGCAAGAATCTTTTTGTTCGTGGTTTTTGATTAACGAGAACTTAAGAACTTTTCGCCTGGCCCCTTGGAAATTTCAGCAAGTGAATGAGCACATATCTAAGGGTGACTAATCCACAGTGTTCCACCTGCACACTGGTTACGAAATCGTTAAAACCGTCAGAAGAGCATTTCGCGCAGCTCTTCTCGTCTTCAGAATGTCCAGCCAGCTCTTTTCCATTGAATTCACTCGATTATGCTGTGCAATATCAATTCTATCGACATTGACACAAATTTCCAGCTTGCCGTAGTGGAGTTTTGGTAGGGGTTTGCGGAATGGACATTTTGGAATTTCAGAATTTTCGTTTGTTTCGAATTTAAAAAAATTGAAACCCCCCCCATCGGTTCGGCTCGAAAATCTTATTACTGATGTCTTGACCGAAAGACTTGTAGTCCATCGCGAATTTCAGCATTTTCAGACGATTCGTAACACACTAAAAAGAAAATGTTATATCTTTAGAATGCTGAAAATTAAGGCTCAAGAATTTTCGCTGACCTTTCCACATTAAGCTTGCTCGTATTTTCCGATGCTCCTTCATTTTTATGAAGTTTATTCTTTTCAACTGTGGCCAATTTATTACCTCGAAAATGTCAAAACGCTCTTTTTTTATTTTCTCTCTTTCCCAAAAGTCTTTCAACGATTTCCTGAATTCTCTGAATTCCACAAACAGCTATGAATATGCTTCTTTTTCTGGCCTTCTTATTTATCAGCTTTCCCAACACTTCAGAATCCAATAGCAAAATGGTACAAGTTTTTGGAAAGGTGTCCTACGACGCTCCCTCTCAGAAAGGGCTTCTAATTGAACCGCATAAATGCATTGACGACTGTTACGACGACGGCGATTGCATTCTGGCATTTATGGATACTGACGGTTACTGCGTATTCTATAACTATAGTACTACGTTAATCATTACTGTGACAAAGACTGAGGCAGATGACGTGTTTCTGGTGGCTTTCAAAGTGAAGCACGCAAAACGAGATAGGTAATTTACCGTGATATTCAGATATCCGCTTCGGAATACCCCTTGTCAATCAGTTCTGTTGTATTGTCCGGCGTTGCGAACTCTGTGCCCTACTCATGGACGACGACAGAAACTGGATGGATTCTCACGAATTTGTTTCCGCCCCCATGGAAAATGTTTCAAAGAAGCGATTCGGTGACCATTTGTGTGCAAGTTGTAGCGATGAATCACTTAGAAACCACAGCGGACGACGCAAAAAAGCATTGTGCGCAGAATGGATGGAAGCTTTCCGGAATTGCAACGGAAGAGGAACACGACAGCATTGGTAGGCGCATCTTACACTAAAAAAAGGGGTTTCACAAATATTTTAAGAAAAATAAAATTAAAAATTCTATATTGAGATGATGACTTTCAGGAGCAGACATCATTGTTTGGGTCGACGGTGTGTCTCCCTCTTGTCGTGGTGCGGCGTGCAAGGTAATCTTGCTATGCATGTCTGAATTTTTATGAATCATAGTGTTTCAGCAATTTGAATATTCCGATGGTGTTACCTCTAATGGCTTCCACGGAACATTGCGGTACGTACAACATCCGAAAATGCTAATTTTCCAATGAGTTGACGTATTCAGAAAATTAGAAATCGACGGAGATATTTGCTTGGCATATGAAACATTCACAATTACGAATTATCCGTGTAATACATTGCTTGATGGAGCCATTTGTGGATTTCAAATGCAACCGTGACCAGAAAATCCGCTTCCACTTCTGTAGCTTTCCGTCACCCTTTCGCAGGACGGAGGCACTCGATCGTGCTTTAAATCATTGCCAAATTATTGGGGTTATTCATGAAAAGCACAATTGAATTTAAGTTGCAAAAAATGCCACTTTAATGTTATTTACGCTTGCATTTTAATGCAAAAAAATGCATTTGTGTTTTTCATGAATAACTCCATAATTGTTTCTCCAGTTATTTAATTATTTTTTTTTAATTCACGCCGAATAATTGCAGGATTTTAATAAGATTCCAATAATTAGAGTTAAGATAGGTGGATTTTGAACATCCGAATTATATCGTCTGGCCGAACATTTCCGGTTAGTTTTTCTTCTATAGCAGCCTAGTCGCAGATTAGCATGTTTTCATTGCCGTTTTCTCGTGTCTAAGCCTCTTTTAAGTTTTATGGTTTAGAAATAAAGTTTTTCTGGAAAAGCGGCGACCTTGGTGTGACTAATCTATCATAAAATAATAGTTTTAGCCAAGAAAAATAGCTAAAATATAGGCGAAATTATCAAGTACTAACACTAATTTCTCGCAGCATCAGGCACCCCCAACCCCGAAGTTTCAGTGAGTGGTTCAGCAATCCCGGTTGAGAAACGGCTGCTGATGCAAGTTGTACTCTCTTTGCCCGAAAATGTAAAGGAACCTGAAAATTTTGCAAGAAAAGAGCTGCGGACAGCGTCGCAGCGTCGCAGTCGTTTAGTGCGTATCGAACAGAGCCAAACCGGCTGGACTTCTTCCATATCTCACTGGATTTTTTGCGCTGCTTATTAGAAGAATGTGATTGCCCTCGTCGGCTGCGGAAGTTCCTGATCTTTCGGATTGAAATTCGTAGATTCTGGGAAAAATGCCGATTAAAATGTTTTTATTTTTTTAGTTCATCGTCATCTTTTTTTTTTCTTACAGTACTTCGCTGTTTTTTTGCGGAAACTGAGCCAACCCCGTTCATAAGTTCGGCGATATTCCTTGTTTACATTCGGAAGGAAGAGCACAATATTTTTATTATTCGTCTTGTGCATTAAAATGGATTAGCGAGTCTCAGCGGACGGAATAGCAACCCGCTGAATTTTTGATATTGTGAATGTAAGCAAATGTTCCAGGGTCCGTGAATTCCAATGAAATTTGTAGCTCACTAGAGTTTTTTTTATTGTGTAAACTACTTTTCAGAATTTCTCCGATAGAAACTCGTTGATTCCGTCGTTCTCCCAGCGTTCGCGTACGGGTCAGCACAATGTACCATTAAAGAATCCGTGTGATTCACGAATTGCTTGAAGCAAGACTAGGCGAAATGAATATGGCTGAACAACAACAACGAGAAATGTACAAATAAAAATAGAATTTTTATATTTGATTTATAAGAAAATGTAAAAAAACATGGAAAAACATGACGAATTATAAGCAGGAAATACAATTCGCAAGTTTTTTTTGGAGAATTCAACGAACTTTACTTTAAATTTTTCAGAACGGATATTCTAATATTTTAAAGAAGGAAAAAACATTTTTGAAGTAGAACAACTGGATTTTCGCAATATTTTAGTTTTAAAGCTTTTAATATTAATAATTACATTTAATTTATTTTTAATATTTAAAAAATATTTTAATTAATTTAAAAAAGCAAATTTTAAAGCACAAAACCTGTTATAATAGCAAAAACTTGTGGAAAAAATTTTCTTTCCTTTTATCTCCATATTCATGGACTAGTCGTCTCGCTAGTCCCTACTCAAATGCGCTCCATTGTACTATTTTCTCAGAAATTTCCTTTTGCGAATTTTCATTTATTAATTACTTGTTTTTTTCAATTTTTGCTTTTATTCTTTTAAGAAGCATTTAAACAATTACAGAAATTTATTGATTTTCAGAAAATGACCGCCAGCCCACGTGTAGTAGTGAAAGAGCTCTCCAGCAGTCTGTTAGATATGAAAGTATGGTTTGTGAAAAGTTGAGTTGCTGAAAAATTATTATTTATATTTCAGTTTATGCTCAAGAAGAAGAAGCAGCTTGAGGCGAAAGCAGCAAAGAAGAAACAAGAGAAATTGGAAAACAAAATTGCGGAGCACGAAGGTGAAGCGACATCGTCAAAATCAATTCCGGTAGTTGCCGAATCGAAATACGAAATTTGCAACGACTATGCTAAATTAGAAAATCTGTTGTTCGGAAGACTTTCTTTCGGAGGATTCAACAAAGAAGTCGAGGTATATATAATATTTAGAAAAATTAATTTGAATTCATTAAAAAAAACTTAATTTTTAGGTACTTATGGAGTACTACGAAAGGCGACGAAACGGAGAGATTTCTGACAATGAAGAAGACGAAGGAAAAGATGTAAACGATGAGGAAATGGCAGAATCGTGAGTTGTATTGCTTCTGCAGGTTTTCAACGTTTTCCACTATATTTTCAGGCTGGGTGGTAAAAAATTAGCAGCGTTGGACAAAAAAGCTCAGTCGAAAAGGGAAAGAAGACAGGTGGGTATTTAAAAAAAATAGAAAGCGAATATGTAAAAATTGGAAAGTCAAACTTTCTTATTGCTTTCCAAGATTCGAATGATTTTTTCAGCAAAATGAAAAAAATGAAGAAGGCCTTGCAGGCCGGCGATTCGACATCAAAGACATTCGAAAGCGATTCGCCGGCGGAGACATGGAAGGAGCTCCGGAGAGAAAGTTTTTGAAACCAATGGATGATTGAATAGGTAAGTTTTTCTTATCAACTATGGGCTTGAACTTTCTCGGAAGTTGTAATTTTGTCAGACTCCTTTTAATTTCCTAATAGTAATTGGACAAAAGCAAAAGCCAGCTGAGCCAAAATTTTAAACGGATCATGTTTCTGCATAGATTTACTTGATTTTTTACAGTTCCTGCTCGCCTATCTACATATTTTCAATTATCTGCAGTTGACAGCTTGCCGGACCTCTCACGGACTTTTGCTGATTTCCTATTGTTTTTTTTTGCTATTTTGTTGTTACTTTTGTTTCCCTAATTGATCATAATTGCATATTTGAAGTGATTCGCTTCGAGTGTCGGTTTTAATAAATGTAGTTCATCATAAGAAAGGTCTGATCAACCTCAGATGTTTCTTATTGAACACCGTTTGACTGACAATATTTAAGCGATTTGTTTCAAAATAGTTATAAATTAGCTTGTTCACTCAAAATTCCCAATTTCCCAATTTTTTTCTCGAGGCAACGTGAGTTTTGCTCTTGTTTGTTTAGTGGAATTAATTTAGGAATCGCCAGTTTCGAATGTTTGCTCCAACCTTAGAAGCGACCAATGCTTGAACTCCAGTGAATACAACAGTCTGGAAATGTGTGATTTACAGATAAAATGAAATCGCATTCTCTCATAATGAAATGAGAAATGTTGCGAGTTGGTCACACCGGAAACCTCTTCTGCGCCGTCTCATTTTCCGTCTTCAAATCTTCACAAATCCGAATTAAGCCGCAGCTCTAATATACCCCGTATTCATCTCTTTATTTCATCGTTTTTTTTTCAGCTCATCTGAAAATTAATCTACGGCCTGCGTCTCGCGATCTCTGCACTCTGTGCGCACTTCCGTTGCGTATAATCGCTGTTTGGAAGAAGAAGAAGAAGAAGAAGAAGAAGAAGAAGCGACGCGCGAGCCCTGAAGAATCGACGTTTGCAGTGGAGCGGACGGGGGGGGGGCAAGAGCCATGAAGAGACGGAGAGCAAGCAATTCAACGTGAAACGCCTTCTTCGTCGCTGCGAACCACCTCTTCTAACTGCGGTGGAGCCGACACCCTCCGGATTGCCCACACTGTTTCGCGCTTCTCGGATTTTGGCAACTTTCTGCTTTACCATGGGACAGAAGGCGAATGTGGTGCACGGAGCCGAAGCGAAGAGTGCACTGGTGCTTTTTTCTTGATTTCTTCTCTTTTTTCGTCGCTGGTTTTCTCTAATTTTATCGATTAATTTAGTGGAGATTTTGAAGATTTT
Source organism: Caenorhabditis inopinata (assembly GCA_003052745.1). NCBI lineage: Eukaryota > Metazoa > Nematoda > Chromadorea > Rhabditida > Rhabditidae > Caenorhabditis > Caenorhabditis inopinata. The sequence continues at coordinate 2,386,535 of AP018152.1, read as the reverse complement.
TATCTCTGAGAGTGCTGCATTCAGAGCTACAATTCTCCTGATGTTGCGGAATTTCGGAACAGTTTGACGGTGTTCTTTTTTTCGCAAAAATTTCAGACAATTTCAGATAATTTTAGGATGTTGTGTGTACTCAGAACTACTCAGAATGCGACAAAAAAGAAACGAATAACGCAAAAATTTTAAGAAAATACAATTTTATAACTGAAAACTCTGAAAATCGTTTGGCTCATTGACTACACATTCTCTTTGACTACACTGTTCTCAATGACTAACACAGGGCTCATTGACTACTGTGCTTGCTCATTTACTACATATTTTCTTTGACTACAATAGTCTCAATGACTAACACAGGGCTCATTGACTACTGTGCTTGCTCATTTACTACATATTTTCTTTGACTACAATAGTCTCAATGACTAACACAGGGCTCATTGACTACTGTGCTTGCTCATTTACTACATATTTTCTTTGACTAAATTAGTCTCAATGACTACCACGGGGCTCATTGACTACTGTGCTTGCTCATTCACTACACATTCTCTTTGACTACACTTTTCTTAATGACTAAATTAGTCTCAATGACTACCACGGGGCTCATTGACTACTGTGCTTGCTCATTTACTACACATTCTCTTTGACTACACTGTTCTCAGTGACTACACCAGTCTCAATGACTAACACGGGGCTCATTGACTACTTGTGGCTCATTCACAACACATTCTCTTTGACTACACTTTTCTCAATGACTACACTAGTCTCAATGACTAACACTGGGCTCATCGACTTTAGAATTTAAACGTGTAGTCAAAGAGTATATGTAGTCAAAGATTTGCAGAGTTTTCAAAATAGATAGAAATACCGCGATTTTCAAAGTGTTTTAAGCCATGTTTGCAGTCCATTCTCTGAAAAAATCAATGAACTTTAAAGAGCACTTTCAAGCTGAGAAGGGCGGAATTCCGAATTCCGCATTCCGGATTCCGTCTTCCGGATTTCAGATTCCATGAAAAAAACCTTTTTTTCCGTTTTCCGGATTCCGCATTCCGCATTCCGACTTCCGCCGTTTTTTTCATTCCGTCTTCCGGATTCCAGATTCCGTGAAAAAACTTTTTTCCGTTTTCCGGATTCCGAGTTCCCAAAATCCAATTCCGTCCTACTCTGGTTCTATTCAGATCAGCCATGGCAAAGTATGCATTCACCGTTGAACTGGCGATCAAGTGAGTAGTCTGAAACCTATGATCTTTCGGCGCGATCACGAAGCTTCGAATCGCAATTCAGAGAAGAATCTGGAAGATCAGACGTTGTCTTTTTCCAGAGAGTTTGACAGCGGCGATCCGCTCGCCTTCAAAATGGACGGACACCGATTTGACGGCGCTCTGAGGACACTGAAATGGAGCGCCGATCAGACGTACTCCGTGAGAATCACAACGAAGCCCGCGACCGAAGTGACGTGAGTCGCACGCCGATCTTGACGACGCTTTCAGACTTTTTCAGAATTCATTTAGTTTTCAGCAGGATCAACGTGAATGGCAACGATTTGGATGTGACGAAAGAGAAGTTGGGGGTGTTCACCGGCAACTGGAATACCGCCGGAGCTGAGGTGTCGAAGCGAGGAACGCGGCATCCACTGATTTTTCTCGTGAAATTCGCACCGGAAGGACAGCTGAAAGTGGAATTTCAGTCAAAAGTTTATTCCAGAGTGAGTAGGGGTGGGGGGCAGAGAAGGGCGGAATTCCGGATTCCGCCGTTTTTTTCATTCCGTTTTCTGGATTCCAGATTCCGTGAAAAAATATTTTTTTCCGTTTTTCGTTTTCCGGATTCCGTGAAATTTTTTTTTCCGTATTCCAGATTCCAGATTCCGTGAAAAAATTTTCTTCCGTTTTCCGGATTCCGGATTCCGTGAAAAAATTTTTTTTCCGTTTTCCGGATTCCAAATTCCGTGAAAAAAATGTTTTTCCGTTTTCCGTTTTCCAGATTCCGTGATAAAGTATTTTTTCCGTATTCCGGATTCCAGATTCCGTGATAAAATATTTTTTTCGTTTTCCGGATTACGGATTCCGTGAAAAAATATTTTTTCCGTTTTCCGTTTTCCGGATTCCGTGAAAATTTTTTTTTCCGTTTTCCGTTTTCCGGATTCCGTGAAAAAACATTTTTTCCGTACTCCGGATTCCAGATTCCGTGAAACAATATTTTTTCCGTATTCCGGTTTCCAGATTCCGTGATAAAATATTTTTTTCCGTTTTCTGTTTTCCAGATTCCGTGAAAAAAATTTTCTTACGTTTTCCGGATTCCGGATTCCATGAAAAAATATTTTTTCCGTTTTCCGGATTCCAGGTTCCGTGAAAAAATATTTTTTTCCGTTTTCTGTTTTCCAGATTCCGTGAAAAAAATTTTCTTACGTTTTCCGGATTCCGGATTCCATGAAAAAATATTTTTTCCGTTTTCCGATTTCCAGATTCCGTGAAAACATTTTTTTTCCGTTTTCCGTTTTCCGGATTTCGTGAAAAAATTTGTTTCCGTTTTCCGTTTTTCGGATTCCGTGAAAAAATTTGTTTCCGTTTTCCGGATTCCAGATTCCGTGAAAAAATATTTCTTCCGTTTTCCGGATTCCTGATTCCGAGTTCCCAAAATCCAATTCCGCCCTACTGTGGTGGGGGGGGGGGGCGCATGGGTACTGTAATTTACTGTGATAGACTTCGAAATTCGAAATTCGAAATTCCTGTTTTCAGAATGACTCTCACGCCGTCTGGGGACACAAAATGAACAGTGTGGAGTTCAAATGCGCCGGTGACGATGACGGATTCGTGAAAATCGTCGATGAGAGCTATAAGTAGGCAACTGGACGTCGACTCGACCACTCAGATCTCCTAGATGCTCTTTTTCGTACTCTTTTCATATCTTTTAAGCGCCGATTTCTCAATGAATTCGGCATCTTTCACTCGTTGGATGTATACGAAGTGCAATAACAGACCACGTCCCCCCCCCCTCCCTAATTTCAGCATTTCTAGAATTGTGCCCCGAGAAATGAATGACGTCATACGAGCTGGTGAACCAAAAAACCTACAGGAAGACGAAAGACGAAATAAGACCATCTCGTCTTGTCTTCGTCTTTGTCTTGCCCTTATTGCGTAAGACGAATGCAAGACGAAAGGCGACGTTTTGCTTTCGTCTTACTCCAAATTGGCAAGATACGGCTACCTAGGGTTCTGGCAGCCAATAATAGGCCAGCGTGCCGGATCAGCTTGAAGAAGAAGAATACAGTGTGCGCCGGAAGTATAAGGCCTCCCCCCCCCTTTAATTTTAGCATTTCTAGAATTGTGCCACGAGAAATGAATGACGTCATACTAGCAGGTGAGCCAAAAAAACATACAGGAAGACGGAAGACGAAATAAGACCATCTCGTCTTGTCTTCGTCTTCGTCTTGACTTTACTGCGTAAGACGAATGCAAGACGAAAGGCGACGTTTTGCTTTCGTCTTACTCCAAATTGGCAAGATACGGCAATCTAGGGTGGCCTAAGCTACTCGCTAGGCCAGCGTGCCGAAAGAAGAATACAGGGTACGGTAATCCTCGATTTCAGCATTTCTAGAATTGTGCAACGAGAAATGAATGACGTCATACGAGCAAGTGAGCCAAAAAACCTACAGAAACACATTTGTAGAGAGATCCGCCAACATCTGTCAATGTCTAGAACATACATCTAATCAGACTTCGAAATTGAGCTCAAATTGAGCTTAAATTGTTGAGCTCAAATTGGGTAAAATTTGGGCTAAAATTGGGTTAAAATTAGGCTCAAATTGGACACAAATTGAGCTCAAATTGGGAAAAATTGGGTCAAATTGGGCTTTTTCATCGGATACTCTTCCAGACAAATCTGAAGCGGCCCGGACTGCAAGTTTGGCATTTTTGGAGCCAAACTCAAGAAAGCGGCTTTCAACTTTCTGAAAATTACAAAGAAACGAATAGCTAAAATTGGGCTAAAGTTAGGCTCAAATTGTGGTAAAATTGGGCTCAAATTGAGCTGAAATTGGGCTGAAATTGGACACAAATTGGACAAAATTTGAGCTAAAATTGAGCTCAAATTGGACAAAATTTGAGCTAAAATTGAGCTCAAATTGAACAGAAATTGAGCTAGAATTGGGCTCAAGCAGGGCTTCTTTACCCACCAAACTTCCAAAACAATGATACACCAGACAGTCTCTGATAACTATCGTCAGAGCATTTCATCCGACAAATTATAGATCTCGGGCCGTCATAGTTAATACAAACTTCTTGAGCGAATTGAGCTCAAATTGGGTTCAAATTGAGCTCAAATTGAGCCCAAATTGGACACAAGTTGGGCCCAAATTGAACACAAATTGGGCACAAATTGGGCTTTTTCACCCATCAAACTGCCTCTGATAGCTATCATCGAAGCTTCGGTACTCTTCAAGACAATTCTGAAGCGAAGCGGGCGGGCACGGGCAAAACACTGGCTGCCCTCTAACCCTCCAGACAGCTTAGCCATCGGTACGACTTCTGTCTGCCCTATTTCAACGCGGATTTCGGGTTCGATGAAAGTGTTTTATTAGTGTTTTATATTGCTAGTGAATGGATGGCTCGACACGTCACCTGCTCGGCGAGCCCAGCAGGTGAGAAAGCGGAATCGAGGCGGTCAATGTCTAGAAAAGAGAGCAATGAGACGCTTCATTATTTGACGTGCATACCGATGAAGTGATTTCAGCGTCGTCTCCAACTTGAAACGGCGGAACTGGAAGTGTGCACGGAGCTGGCTCAATGGCGTCTTTTAGAAATTTGTGCGTCGACGTCGCCTCGTACGGCTTCATTGTTCTTCTGGGATTCTGATTCACTTCCGCTGCTACACACGTGAAGTTTCGGAGCCTCTGAAGAAATATGGGTTCAATGGGAACAATTCGATTCCCACTTTATTCAGATCCATCTGGAATTGGGTTCTCTGGAGCACAGGGAGCTTCACAGGGAGCTCCAGAATGAAATTCTGAAAACTCCATGAAGAATTCAGGTGATCTCTCAGATTGCAAAGTCTTCGCTTTCTTTTCCTTCCGCTGTCGAGGTGGTCGAGCGGGAAGAGCGCTCTCAGTGCAGCAGGGACATCTGAAAATAGGAGCAACGTCTTCAAATAATTCTGAATCCTTACAGTTTCTCTCCATCGTCGTCTTCTTCGCGTTCGGGGTAGAATCCAAATCTGGGACGCTGACCATGGAGTCGTCAGATTCCTTGGGCGCTGCTGTTCTCAAAGAGGCGACAATTTCTGAATCGTCGCCGCATTTTCTACGATATTTTCAGCTTTTACCTTCCAGAAGTTCATCAATCTTATCGGAAGATTCACTGAAAGTGGACCGTCGTGGCTGCAAGGAGTGATGGCCATATGAGCACCTGAATATGAATTGAATATGAACAGTGTGCGCCAAAAGTATGGCAACACGAGTTTCGCGCAAACTTGCGGGCGCTGGCGCATTTTTCGTGCCATAATTTTAGTGTCATTCTTTTCAGCATGTCTTATATACCGTATTCTCAAAATTTCAGGTCTCTAAGTAGAGTTTGGCAGGTATGGCGGCTGATTTTATACACCATCGTCACGTCACCAGAAGCCAGTGCTTCCTGTGCTCTTTCAACAAGATTCTGCTCCCGCAAGGCTTCCGCAAAACTTCCGCGGAAGACGAAACAAGACCGTCTCGTCTCCTCGTCTTCTAGAATTGACACTCAGAGATAGGTACACATGCATTTTAATTGACGAACTTCCACGAAAGACGAAATAAGACCTTCTCGTCTTCGTTTTCGTCTTCGTCTTGAACTTTTCTGACGCAGAGATAGAAATAGCGTTACAAGACGAACTGAAAGACGAACGAAGACGAGACGAAAGACGATGTGCCGTTCCTCTGAGCTATGGCTTCCACGGAAGACGAAATAAGACCTTCTCGTCTTCGTTTTCGTCTTCGTCTTGAACTTTTCTGACGCAGAGATAGAAATAGCGTTACAAGACGAACTGAAAGACGAACGAAGACGAGACGAAAGACGATGTGCCGTTCCTCTGAGCTATGGCTTCCACGGAAGACGAAATAAGTCTTCTCTCGTCTTCTCGTCTTCGTCTTGAATTTTTCTGACGCAGAGATAGAAATTATGCTGCAAGACGAATTGAAAGACAAAAGAAGACGAGACGAAAGACGATGTGCCGTTCCTCTGAGCTATGGCTTCCACGAAAGACGAAATAAGTCTTCTCTCGTCTTCTCGTCTTCGTCGTCGTCTAGAATTCGTCTCTGACACGCAGAGATAGGTACACATGCATTTTAATTGACGAACTTCCACGAAAGACGAAATAAGACCTTCTCGTCTTCGTTTTCGTCTTCGTCTTGAACTTTTCTGACGCAGAGATAGAAATAGCGTTACAAGACGAACTGAAAGACGAACGAAGACGAGACGAAAGACGATGTGCCGTTCCTCTGAGCTATGGCTTCCACGGAAGACGAAATAAGACCTTCTCGTCTTCGTTTTCGTCTTCGTCTTGAACTTTTCTGACGCAGAGATAGAAATAGCGTTACAAGACGAACTGAAAGACGAACGAAGACGAGACGAAAGACGATGTGCCGTTCCTCTGAGCTATGGCTTCCACGGAAGACGAAATAAGTCTTCTCTCGTCTTCTCGTCTTCGTCTTGAATTTTTCTGACGCAGAGATAGAAATTATGCTGCAAGACGAATTGAAAGACAAAAGAAGACGAGACGAAAGACGATGTGCCGTTCCTCTGAGCTATGGCTTCCACGAAAGACGAAATAAGTCTTCTCTCGTCTTCTCGTCTTCGTCGTCGTCTAGAATTCGTCTCTGACACGCAGAGATAGGTACACATGCATTTTAATTGACGAACTTCCACGAAAGACGAAATAAGACCTTCTTCGTCTTCGTTTTCGTCTTTGTCTTGAATTTGTCTGACGCAGAGATAGAAATTGTGTTGCAAGACGAACGAAGACAAGACGAAAGACGACTTTCTCGTTAAAATTACTTGAAAATCGGTAAAAAAACAATTTTCAGACACATTGTGCCGTTCCTCTGAGTAAGGCTTCCACGAAAGACGAAATAAGACTGTCTCGTCTCCTCGTCTTCGTCTTGTCTTCGTTTTCGTCTTCGTCTTAGTTTTCGTCTTCGTCTTCGTCTTGAATTTGTCTGACGCAGAGATAGAAATTTTGTTGCAAGACGAACTGAAAGGCGAACAAAGACGAGACGAGACGAAAGACGACTTTCTCGTTAAAATTACTTGAAAATCTGTAAAAACGATTTTCAGACAGATTCTGACGTTCCTCTGAATGAGGCTTCCGCGAAAGACGAAATAAGACCTTCTCGTCTTCGTTTTCGTCTTCGTCTTAGTTTTCGTCTTCGTCTTCGTCTTGAATTCGTCTGACGCAGAGATAGAAATTAAGCTGCAAGACGAATTGAAAGACAAACGAAGACGAGACGAAAGACGATGTGCCGTTCCTCTGAGCTATGGCTTCCACGAGAGACGAAATAAGTCTTCTATCGTCTTCTCGTCTTCGTCTTGAATTTGTCTGACGCAGAGATAGAAATTGTGTTGCAAGACGAACTGAAAGACGAACGAAGACAAGACGAAAGACGACTTTCTCGTTAAAATCACTTGAAAATCAGCAAAAACGATTTTCAGACACATTGTGCCGTTCCTCTAAATAAGGCTTCCATAAAAGACGAAATCTCGTCTTCGCCGTCGTCTAGAATTCGTCTGACACGCAGAGATAGGTGGGTACACATGCATTTTAATTGACGAAATTCCACGAAAGACGAAATAAGACCGTCTCGTCTCCGAATTCATCTTCGTCTTGAATTTGTTTGACGCAGAGATAGAAATTGTGCTGCAAGACGAACTGAAAGACGAACGAAGACAAGACGAAAGACGACTTTCTCGTTAAAATCACTTGAAAATCTGTGAAAACGATTTTCAGACAGATTCTGCCGTTCCTCTGAGCTATAGCTTCCGCGAAAGACGAAATGAGACCTACTCGTCTCGTTTTCGTCTTCGTCTTGAATTTGTCTGACGCAGAGATAGAAATTAAGCTGCAAGACGAATTGAAAGACAAACGAAGACGAGACGAAAGACGATGTGACGTTCCCCTGAGCTATGGCTTCCACGAAAGACGAAATAAGTCTTCTCTCGTCTTCGTCATCGTCTAGAATTCGTCTCTGACACGCAGAGATAGGTAGGTGACGACGTAAGACGAATGCAAGACGAACTGAAAGACGACCGATGTGTTTCGTCTCAGTCCACATCGCAATTTGGAGTCGTTGAAGAGAAATCTGGAAGCAGAATCCAGCAAGTGATCCCCAGAATTCCTTCGTGCCACATTGTAGGCGTCTTCCGAAGAGACTCACGGATGTCGTGAAGAGCAAAGGCAATGAAGACGTCGCAGAGGAGAGGCGAAGAGTGATTTTCAGCGCTAATTGGCGAGAAGAGTGATGCTTGAACGGAAGCGATGAAATGCTCACTTTAATTAGAGAAAGGTGATGAGTTGTGCACCGAACATTTTTGCAACACGTGGCTGAAATGCACTTTCAGAAGAGGCGCTGCTTCAAAGTTCGACAAAACCCTAGAGTGAAGCAGTCATTAGCGATATTCAAGAGCTCCAGAAGGCTTGTGCTGCTCCAAGTTTCGCTGGAATTTTCCAACTCTATTAAGCCTAAGCCTAAGCCTAAGCCTAAGCCTAAGCCTAAGCCTAAGCCTAAGCCTAAGCCTAAGCCTAAGTCTAAGCCTAAGCCTAAGCCTAAGCCTAAGCCTAAGCCTAAGCCAGAAGGCTTCACCGCTGCGCTACTCTTTTAGATCCTTTTGAGTGCAGCTCCAAGTTCCAAGCCATTTTCAGCCCTTCCCCTTCCCCCCCCCCTGCTACTCTGAAATTCCTTTTGGCTGAAACGAAACTAGTCAAAAAATGGGAGATTTTAGGGAAAAAATACGGCGAAAAAAGCGAAAATTGTCGTTGGCGAACACGCACACAAACGCATGCAACAAGCAATCGCTCCGAGGCTGTTTAATGTGATATGGGACGGCGGGGGGGGGGGGGCGAGCGGTTGTGATAGGAATAAATCGTCGACGGACGACGGACGGTTTGTACCGTCGTGGAATGGCTCTGTCTCTCTGTTTGCATCGCGTTTTTTTGTTTGGAAATTTCGAAGATTATGCGGGCAAGGTGCCGCTGAAATTTGCCGTTTTGCCTGCTAATAGTGCTGAAATTTGCCGATTGCTTGCATATAGCGGAGAGATTTGAGGTTTCCATGCCCTTAACGCGGAATTTTGCCGTTTGATTGCCCATAGCGCAAAACGTTGCCGTATACTTGTCTATAGCGGAGAGATTTGCCGTTTGCTTGCCAATTTCCTCAAAAGTTGCCGTTTGCCCACTATTAGTGCTGAAAATTGCCGATTGCTTGCCTATAGCGCAGATCTTTGCCGTTTCCTTGCCCATAGTGCAGAGATTTGCCGTTTTCTTGCCAATTGCCTCAAAAGTTGCCGATTGCCCGCTAATAGTGCTGAAAATTGCCGATTGCTTGCCTATAGCGCAGATCTTTGCCGTTTGCTTGCCCATAGCGCAGAGTTTTGCCGTTTCAATGCTCCTAGCGCGGAATTTTGCCGTTTGCTTGCCTATAGCGCAGAGCTTTGCCGTTTATTTGCCCATAGGGCAGCACTTTGCCGCTTTCTTGCCACTTGCCGTTTGCCCGCTAATAGTGCTGAAAATTGCCGTTTCCATGCCCCTAGAGCGGAATTTTGCCGTTTGATTGCCCATAGCGCAAAACGTTGCCGTATACTTGCCTATAGCGGAGAGATTTGCCGTTTGCTTGCCAATTGCCTCAAAAGTTGCCGTTTGCCCGCTATTAGTGCTGAAAATTGCCGATTGCTTGCCTATAGCGCAGATCTTTGCCGTTTGCTTGCCCATAGAGCAGAGTTTTGCCGTTTCAATGCTCCTAGCGCGGAATTTTGCCGTTTGCTTGCCTATAGCGCAGAGCTTTGCCGTTTATTTGCCCATAGGGCAGCACTTTGCCGCTTTCTTGCCACTTGCCGTTTGCCCGCTAATAGTGCTGAAAATTGCCGTTTCCGTGCCCATAGCGCAGATTTTTGCCGTTTGCCCGCTAATAGTGCTGAAAATTGCCGTTTCCGTGCCCATAGCGCAGATTTTTGCCGTTTGCCCGCTAATAGTGCTGAAACTTGCCGTTTGCTTGCCTATAGCGCAGAGCTATGCCGTTTCCTTGCCAATGATCTCAAAATTTGCCGTTTTCTTGCCACTTGCCGTTTGCCCGCTAATAGTGCTGAAAATTGCCGTTTGCCCGCTAATAGTGCTGAAATTGACTCACAATAAGCCATCAGAAGCTCCACTAGCAAATCGATCTGCTGATCTGCCGAGGGAGAAACGAATCTGCCGAGGAACGAAGCCGCGAGGCGCAGAGGATCCTGCACCTTTTGGGTAGCACGTGGAGCTCTTTCAGTCCTTCAAATCGCTTCCAGTTACCTTTTTTTCCCTTCTGAAATTTCAGAGTAGCTCTGCTTCTTCGACGTCCGCTCCAAATAGTCTCATAGTTTCTGCGAAACAATCGTCGGGGACGGTGGCACGGTGGGGGGTGGGTGAGGGAGGAGAGGATAGTTTCACACAATGAATTGTCCCCCGCAACACAACACATTTGCATTTCTTATGTTTCCCCTCATTCACACGCGTTGGGTGCCACCGTATTGATTGCTGTTCGGTATGGGCTCTCGTGTTGGAGCAACCTGAGTGCTCACCTGAATCACTGAGCCTACCTACCGAGGCAGAAATCCCAGTGCTGAGAGGAGCTTGCTGAAAATGAAAATGGCTGGAAAAGAGCACATTTTCCATCTGAAAACGTTCGTTTAGGTCTGCACGCCTAATTTTCGATTACAGATTGCTTAAGTTATACAGTATACCGGCCATAAAGGCATGTCCAAAAAATCCAATTTGAGCCAAATTTGAGTCCAATTTGTGCCCAATTTGTGTCCAATTTGAATCCAACTTGTGCCGAATTCGTGTCCAACTTGAGTCCAATTTGAGTCCAATTTGTGCCCAATTTTAGCCCAGTTTTAGCCTTATTTTAACCCAACTTCAGCTCAAATTCAGCCCGGCCCAAGTTAAGCTCAATTTTAACCCAATTTGAGCTCGATTTTAGCTCAATTTTTGTCCAATTTGAGTCCAATTTGTGCCCAATTTTAGCCCAGTTTTAGCCTTAATTTAACCCAACTTCAGCTCAAATTCAGCCCGGCCCAATTTAAGCTCAATTTTAGCCCAATTTGAGCTCGATTTTAGCTCAATTTTTGTCCAATTTGAGACCAATTTTAGCCCGATTTGAGCGCAATTTGAGTCCAATTTGAGCACAATTTGTGCCCAATTTTAGCCCAGTTTTAGCCTTAATTTAACCCAACTTCAGCTCAAATTCAGCCCGGCCCAAGTTAAGCTCAATTTTAACCCAATTTGAGCTCGATTTTAGCTCAATTTTTGTCCAATTTGAGTCCAATTTGTGCCCAATTTTAGCCCAGTTTTAGCCTTAATTTAACCCAACTTCAGCTCAAATTCAGCCCGGCCCAATTTAAGCTCAATTTTAGCCCAATTTGAGCTCGATTTTAGCTCAATTTTTGTCCAATTTGAGACCAATTTTAGCTCGATTTTAGCTCAATTTTTGTCCAATTTGAGTCCAATTTGTGCCCAATTTTAGCCCAGTTTTAGCCTTAATTTAACCCAACTTCAGCTCAAATTCAGCCCGGCCCAAGTTAAGCTCAATTTTAACCCAATTTGAGCTCGATTTTAGCTCAATTTTTGTCCAATTTGAGACCAATTTTAGCTCGATTTTAGCTCAATTTTTGTCCAATTTGAGTCCAATTTGTGCCCAATTTTAGCCCAGTTTTAGCCTTAATTTAACCCAACTTCAGCTCAAATTCAGCCCGGCCCAAGTTAAGCTCAATTTTAACCCAATTTGAGCTCGATTTTAGCTCAATTTTTGTCCAATTTGAGTCCAATTTGTGCCCAATTTTAGCCCAGTTTTAGCCTTAATTTAACCCAACTTCAGCTCAAATTCAGCCCGGCCCAATTTAAGCTCAATTTTAGCCCAATTTGAGCTCGATTTTAGCTCAATTTTTGTCCAATTTGAGACCAATTTTAGCCCGATTTGAGCGCAATTTGAGTCCAATTTGAGCACAATTTGTGCCCAATTTGATCCCAATTTGATCCCACAGTATACCGGCCATGAAGGTATGATATTAATACCTTTATTGCCAGTAATTTCTGTAATTAGCTCTTTGGATGCTCAACGCCCCACCAAATTCTTCGAATTTTCGGGAATTCTTGATGCCCCCACAATCTTTATTGCTCCACGTGCATTTTCAGTTCTTTTGGATTACATTGTCTAAAAATCACTTTCTTCTTGCCGGTGCTCAATCTACATACACGTACTTGCTCGGCCATAAAGCTATTAATTATTGTTTTTTGAAAATGTTATACCTTTATGGCCAACACGCACTGTCTTGAGTCTTTCTATTCTCAATTACTCCATTTCGTTCCCTCTATTTTAAGGGCATGTCCGCTGAACGTGCCATGTGTTCTTTTTGCTACGACTTCCCTACAGTAGTGTGGAGAGCGAAATGCTCCACCGAGCGGCTGCTCCTCCTCGTCACGGCTATTATTCTGAACTTGAGCGTCGTCGAAATGGTCGTCCAGCTGATGAGCGACGAGAACGCGTCCTACTGTCCGTCGCACTTTTTCGACGGAGCGAAGATCATGCAGGAGATCGTGGATCTCAAGGCGAATGGTTGGATGGCGCCGATTGGTGTGCGCATTCTGGAGCTCATGGCGAACAGTGTGCTCGTCGATTTCATTGAGGCCAGGTCGCTGGAGAAGTCGATTCGGATTTACTTGAGAAACTTCTCAGAAGACGTTAAACTTGTAGGTTCTGAAATTCGGATTTGAGCTTGAATCTGAGCCCAATTTGAGCCCAATTTGAGCTCAACTTGTGCCCAATTAGAGACCAATTTGTGCCCAATTAGAGCCCAATTTGAGTCCAATTTGAGCTCAATTTTTGCCCAATTTGAGCCCAATCAATTTGTGCACAATTTGAGCCCAATTTGCGCCCAATTTGAGCCCAATTTGAGACCAATCAATTTGTGTCCAATATGAGCCCAACTTGAGCCCAATTTGAGCCCAATTTGAGGCCAATTTGAACACAATTTGAGCCCAAATTGAGACCAATTTGTGTCCAATTTGTGTCCAATTTGAGTCCAATTTGAGCCCAATTTGAGCTCAATTTGAGTCCGACTCGTGCCCAATTTGTGGCTAAGTCGCAACCGAGAATATTGAGCAATCAAAAGCTAGTCCCCTTCCGCTATTTTAAGATTCTCACGGACTAGTTTCTCCGAATTTTGAGAATTGCCCGATTTGAGCTCAATTTGAGCCCAATTTGTGTGCAACTTGAGCCCAATTTGAGCCCAATTTGAGGCCAATTTGAGCCCAATTTGTGTCTAATTTGAGCCCAATTTGTGTCTAATTTGAGCCCAATTTGAGCCCAATTTGAGTGCAATTTATGTTCAATTTGAGCCTAATTTGAGTCCAATTTGAGCCCAATTTGAGCCCAATTCCAGCCAAGTTTTGACGATTTTTTCGAAGAGTTTTTCTAGAAAATTCAAAGTTCTCTTCACGGCTCTATCACCTGAATTTTGAACTCAAATTTTCAGCAGTACGGCTCGACCGGAACGATTTCAAGACTTCCCTATGTCTCTTACACCCTTGGAAAGCCGGCGTAGGTGTTTCTTTGTGATTTTCAGAGAGTTGAAAATCGTTTTCTTGAGTTTGGCTCCAAAAAGTACTATTTGAGGCCAATTTGTGTCCAAATAGTGTCCAATTTGAGCCCAATCTTATGCCAATTTGAGTCCAATTTGTGCCGAATTTGTGCCGAATTTGAGCCGAATTTGTGTCCAATTTGTGTCCAATTTGAGCTCAATATTTTGACCCACTTTGAGCCCAATTTGAGCCAAATTTCAGCCCAAATTGAGACCAATTTGTGCCCAATTTGAGCCGAATTTGAGCAGAATTTGATACCACCTTGAGACCAATTCGTGTCTCAGCTCAATTTGTGCCCAATTAGAGCCTAATTTGAGCCCAACTTTAGCCCAATTTCAGCCCAAATTTAGACCAGCCCAATTCAAGCTCAATTTTAGCCCAATTTGAGACCTATTTGTGTCCAATTTGAGCCGAATTTGAGCCGAATGTGTCTCCAATTTGTGTCCAATTTGAGCCCAATTTGAGCCAAATTTGAGAAAAATTTGAGCCGAATTTGTCTCCAATTTGTGTCCAATTTGAGCCCAATTTGAGCCAACTTTGAGCCCAAATTGAGACCAATTTGTGTCCAATTTGAGCCGAATTTGAGCCGAATTTGAGACCATTCTAAGCCCAATTTGAGCCCAAGTTTAACCCAATTTTAGCCCAATTTTTGGCACAATTTCAGCTCAATTTCAGCCCAATTTGAGCCTAATATTTTAACTCAATTTGAGTTCAATTTGTGTCCAATTTATGTTCAATTTGAGTTCATTCTGAGCCCAATTTGAGTCCTGTTTGTACCCAATTTCAGCTCAATTTTAGCCCAATTTTAGCCCAATTTGAACCCAATTTGATCCCAATTTGTGCTCAGTCGGATGAAATGATCATTTTCAGAGTGTACCGCTGCGTGCAATGCGGCGACGAGAAAAGCTACGAGAACACGCAATTCCTGACAAGACGCCACGACAAAGCGGCGTTCGGTGTGTTCGCCGGGTGCTGTCTTTCCGGAATGATGAACTGCGAGCAGGCGCACGCAGCTGCCATGCTTCCGAGTTTGCCGCTGTGTCCGACGCATCTCGAGTCGCAGGTTCGATCGATGAAATCGTTGTGCTTCAAGCTCCACGAGCCGGAAGCCGACAGAGAGTTCACCGAAACGATGATGCGGACGTTCTGCAAAGGGTGGATGGATCCGTTGAAGTCGATCTTCTGCTTCATCAATAAATTTGATCAGGAAGCGGTAAGAGAACTCAACTGAAACGATTACAGATTGCTTAAGTTATACAGTATACCGGCCATGAAGGCATGTCCAAAAAGTCCAATTTGAGTCCAATTTGAGTCCAATTTGAGTCCAATTTGTGCCCAATTTGAGTCCAATTTGAGTCAAATTTGAGTCCAATTTGAGTCCAATTTGAGTCCAATTTGTGCCCAATTTGAGTCCAATTTGAGTCAAATTTGAGTCCAATTTGAGTCCAATTTGAGTCCAATTTGTGCCCAATTTGAGTCCAATTTGAGTCAAATTTGTGCCCAATTTTAGCCCAGTTTTAGCCTTATTTTAACCCAACTTCAGCTCAAATTCAGCCCGGCCCAATTTAAGCTCAATTTTTGTCCAATTTGAGACCAATTTTAGCCCAATTTGAGCGCAATTTGAGTCCAATTTGAGCCCAATTTGTGCCCAATTTGATCCCAATTTGATCCCACAGTACACCGGCCATAAAGGTATGATATTAATACCTTTATGGCCAGTACTGTAATCAGCTCTTTGCATGCTCAACGCCCCACCAAATTCTTTGAACTTTTGCAATTTTTTGCTGCTCACAGTCCTTCTTGCTCCAGATGCTTCAGATTTTCAGCCTTTTCTGATTACATTGCTTAAAAATTCCGCTGCTCATTCTACATACAGTACACCGGCCATAAAGGTATGAATTTTTTTTTGTCAGCCTCCCGAAGCCGCCCAATGCAAATTCTGCAAGCTGATTGACAAAAGCGTTGTCGTCGACGATCTCCTGGATACCAAAGCTCACATTGGATGCTTCAAAGCGAGGACTAACGACATTCTCTGGGAGCTCAGAGAGGTCAAAGTCGAAAAAGGCGGTAGCATTGAAATCCGCGTGCCGTGCCCGGAAGCTCTCGAGCATCGCCGACTTGAGCATCTGGAAAGTATGCTCGCCGCCATGAGACGACACTTTCATGACCGCGTGTGGAGCAAGGCGCAGGAGCGCGTTAATTGCATTGTCCTATTCGCAAAGTACTGGTCGCGTGACACCAAGGTAAATTCTCGAAAATTCTCGAGAAATTCTCGAGAAATTAACGAGAAAAATGTCTCGAGAATTTTTCGAAAAATTCTCGAAAAATAAACTTTTGATTAAAAAAAAGTAAACTAGTTCGAACGACACTCCGAAATAACGCAAAGCGCGTTGTTTATCGTATTTCCATTCAAATCATTTTTTCGCGATTTCTCGAGACATTTTTCGAGAAATTCTCGAGAAATTTCGAAAGTTCTCAAAAAATTTCGAAAATTCTCGAAAAAAAATTTGATAAAAAAATAATAAACTAGTTAGAACGACACTCCGAAATAACGCGAAGCGCGTTGTTTATCGTAATTCCATTCAAATCATTTTTCGCGATTTCTCGACATTTTTCGAAAAATCAACAAGAAACGTTTCTCGAGAAATTCTCTAAAAACTTCGAAAATTCTCGAAAAATTCTCGAGAAATCAACGAGAAACATTTCTCGAGAAATTCTCTAAAAATTTCGAAAATTCTCGAAAAATTCTCGAGAAATCAACGAGAAACATTTCTCGAGAAATTCTCTAAAAATTTCGGAAATTCTCTAAAAATTTGGAAAATTCTCAAAAAATTCTCGAGAAATCAACGAGAAACATTTCTCGAGAAATTCTCTAAAATTTCGGAAATTCTCTAAAAATTTGGAAAATTCTCAAAAAATTCTCGAGAAATCAACGAGAAAAATGTCTCGAGAATTTTTCGGAAATTTTTCGAAAAACGCATTTTCACTTTCACTTTTGTTTCAGCTCGATGAGAAGATTGCCATGGAGAAAGAGAGAATTAGGGCGGAGCACTCGAAGACCTTCTGCTGAAATTCTGCTTGTTTCCAGAAAACTCCTAATTAAACGTCTTCAGTGCGTCTTCAACGACACTCCGCGACGTCCGTTGCGTTGTATTTTAATTTTGAATAATTTGAATTATTAATCGATTAAATGTGCTCATTTGATTTGATTTATTGGGCAGATACGCAAATGGCCCCCTCCGTCAAAAATCATGAAAATTGGTGTTCAAAAATAATTGAAAAATAATTGAAAAATAAATTGGAAAAATTGAATTTTAAGCCTAAACTCGCGGAGCTCATTGAGGAGCTCCCGGCCCGCCCGGCGGCGACGTCGATTGTGTCGTCGATGGTCCCGCTGCTCCGCCAGACGCGTTGTTGAGCATGGCGAGCGCACGATTGTAGTGACCTCGTTCGAATTGCTCTGAAATTTGCGATGGATTTTGAGAAACCGGAATCCGGAATCCGGAATACGGAAAAAAAATTTTTTCACGGAGTCCGGAAAATGGAAAACCGAAAAGAATTTGGTTCACGGAATCCGGAAAACGGAAGAGAAAAAAATTTTTTTTTTCACGGAATCTGGAATCCGGAATACGGAAAAAATATTTTTTCACGGAATCTGGAATCCGGAAAACGGAAAAAAACATTTTTTCACGAAATCTGGAATCCGGAATACCAAAAAAAATTTTTTTTTCACGGAATCCGGAATACGGAAAAAAATTTTTTTTTTACGGAATCCGGAAAACGGAAAACGGAATGAAAAAAACGGCGGAATTCGGAATGCGGAATTCGAAATCCGGAATCCGGAATCCGGAATTCCGCCCTTCTCTGGTGGAAGCTCACCTTTCATTTGGCTCATAAAATCGCTTGGCTTGGGCTTCTGATATTTCATCTTGGTGGTCATCGATAAATCAGCGCACGCAATTTCGACAACTTTCTGAAAATCGTCGTTTGCTGGAACAAAAAGCAGCCTCTAATAAAAGAGTACTAAAAAAGAGCTCACCATATAATCCACAGAGTTCATCACCTGAACCTGCGGGACCGGCACCTCCGGATGCGACACTGCAGAAGCGGGGACCACCAGCCAACAGCTGTTCGGCAAGAGGCCCTGACTGAAATGCACCGTTCCTTGAGCGTTCATGCCGGTCGGCTCAATCGGGACATGGAACGTCTGCGGCGCTTCCCTCTTCGGCGGCTGCTGACCTGCCGGGAGCATGTCGCTGCAAATTGGTCAGAGACTTTTATAGAAATTACGGATATTTGAGAGGCAGAGGGAAAAAAGAAAACTGAAACGGAAATTCTGAAGATTTCAGAGCTAGACGACTTTCAGATTTTCAGAGTACAAAAAGCTCAAAAATTGCTCCATTTCCAGCATCAAATGAACCCGGAAGGACGCAAAAAAAGCACGAAATTTCATCATTTTTCCCTTCATTTAGCCATTCCGTCAGTTGCTGCTGCGCTTCTGCCAGCCGTCGGCGTTATTGGCTTTGTTTATAAGCCTCTGCATATTTCCTTTTCCCGTTTCCTTGATGAGAAGCCTAGTTTGATTAGGCTTTCAAAAAGCCCGAAAATCGCAAGGCCGCTGAGCATTGAGCCCGCGGCTGTTAAGCAGCTGCAAGTTTTTTTTAAAGAAAACAGAGATTGAAAAAGCTATAAATTGGCTAATATTCAAGCGCTAATGCCTTTCGTCTCGTCTTGCTTTCGTCTTACATCTACACATTGTGTTGGAAGACGTAAGACGAACGCAAGACGAACTGCAAGACGAACTGCGAGACGAACTGCAAGACGAACAAAGACGACTCGACTTTTTGTCTTCGTCTCTCAAAACATTGCTCCAACTAAAGGCTTTCACAAAAAGCGAAGAATCAAGACGGTCGTCTTTCGTGGAAGCCTTTCGTCTTGTGTTCGTCTTCCAGTTTGTCTTATGTTCGTCTTTCAGTTCGTCTTGCGTTCGTCTTACGTCTTGACGAATTCAAGACGATATCACGAAGACGAGGCGAGACGAGACGAGACGGTCTTATTTCATCTTTCGCGGAAATTTTTCGGTTAAAGCTTACTTGCCTTCGATTAACGCGCAAGACGAATGCAAGACGAACTGAAAGACGAACGAAGACGACTCGACTTTTTGTCTTCTCTCAAAACATTGCTCATCTTATCTTAGATTCCACAAAAGACGAAGAATCAAGTCGGTCGTCTTTTGTGGAAGCCTTTCGTCTAGCGTTCGTCTTTCAGTTCGTCTTGACAAATTCAAGACGATGTGACGAAGACGAGACAAGACGAGACGGTCTTATTTCGTCTTTCGCGGAAATTTTTCGGTTAAAGCATACTTGCCTTCGAGTATTGCGCAAGACGAACGCAAGACGAACTGCAAGACGAACGAAGACGACTCAACTTTTTGTCTTCCCTCAAAACATTGCGCATCTTAAGGATTCCACAAAAGACGAAACATCAAAACGTTCGTCTTTCGTGGAAGCCTTTCGTCTTGCGTTCGTCTTACGTCTTGATGAATTCAAGACGACATGACGAAGACGAAGACGAGACGAGACGAGACGGTCTTATTTCGTCTTTTGCGGGAATTTTTCGGTTAAAGCTTACTTGGCTCAAAATATTGCGTAAGACGAATGCAAGACGAACTAAAAGACGAACGAAGACGAACGAATGACTTTTTGTCTTTTCTCAAAACATTGCTGATTCCGGATTAAGGGTTCCACAAAAGACGAAGAATCAAGTCGCTCGTCTTTCGGGGAAGCCTTTCGTCTTACGTTCGTCTTTCAGTTCGTCTTGCGTTTGTTTTTCAATTCGTCTTGCGTTCGTCTTACGTCTTGCAAGTGTAGCAACACAATGTCTATGTCAGACGAATTCAAGACGAATTGAATTCATCTGAGACGATATGACGAAGACAAGAAGAAACGGTCTTATTTCGTCTTTCTTTGATTTTTTGATTGAAATTCGCTAAAAAAAAAAGTCGCAAAAAATCGATAAAAATCAACAAATTTGGAGGCCGTGGCTGACTTTCCGACGCGCCGGCCAACCACGGATTCCGGAATTCCGAACTGTAGCAGTGTCCCGCTAAAAGCGGCGGTGTTTGCGTACTTTCGGAAGTCAAAGTTTCAGCCCATTTCAAGATGCTGAAAATTGAAAAATTGCTGAAAACCCTTCAATTATCTAAAAACCTCTTCTTCAGAATGTCTCAATGAAAAATGTCATTTGAAATTCCGCAAAATTGGTTTTAAATGCTTCGAGCATAATTATAGCTCTCTCCAAAGCATTTTTCCATAATTGGCAGTGCAAAAAGAGCAAAAATGAGACGCTGCCGGCTAACTCCTTCTAGGATTACGGTAGACTTCACTTCAGGGCAGAGTAGGGCGGAATTGGATTTTAGGAAGTCGGAATCCGGAAAACGGAAGACGGAAAAAAAACACTTTTTCACGGAATGCGGAATCCGACGGAAGACGGAATGAAAAAAATGGCGGAATCCGGAATTCCGCCCCCCTCTGCTTCAGAGTGGGTGGGCACCGCATTACGGAGCTCACAGAGCATTCTACCGTATTCCGATCTGGCTATAATTCCTGAGAATCGTGTTGGGCAAGTTGCCGCTTGCTTGCCCCGCTCTCCCGTTCTCTCAAGAAGACAGTTTTTCGCGGTTTTCTGAAGATTTTCAGAAGTTTTCCTAATTTGTGGCCAATTTGTGCCCAATTTGGGCCCAATTTGAGCCCAATTTGTGTTGGTGCCAATTTGAGTCCAACTGGAGCCCAATTTGTGCATAATTTTTGTCCAATGTGTGCCCAATTTGAGTCCGATTTGAGTCCAATTGGAGCCCAATTTGAGCCCAATTTGTGTTGGTGCCAATTTGAGTCCAATTGGAGCATTATTTGTGCATAATTTGTGTCCAACGTGTGCCCAATTTGAGTCCAATTTGAGTCCAATTGGAGCTCAATTTGTGCCCAATTTGAGCCCAATTTGTGTTCAATTTGAGCCCAATTTGTGTTGGTGTCAATTTGAGTCCAATTGGAGCCCGATTTGTGTCCAATTTGAACCCAATTTGGCTCCAATTTGACTCCAATTTGAGTCCAATTTGACTCCAATTTGAGTCCTATTTGAGCCCAATTTGAGCCCATATTGCTGAAAATGGCTTCCCGGGGGGGGGGGGGGGCGCTAAACCTGAATTCTATGAGCTGGGGGGAGGTGGGGGTGACAACAGTGCTCCGGCGAGCTACGCAGGCGCAAGAACTGACGCGCAAAGTTGCGCGCGGCTTACCTCGGCAACTCTGCGTATTCACAATCGGGCGTTTTAGAATCGCTATCGTTCGGATTCATTGGCGTTTTCAGAGAGGTGTATTATATGGTTCTGAAACGTCCGGTTGCGAAAAATTGTGTGACACGCTCTCCGTGGACTCTCTAGATCGGTCGGTGTTGAACCTTGAACCCTCTGAACAATTTCTAAAATTATAGAGAGACACAAAATCGGGATACTGTAGCTACAGTAATACTCTATGGAGTTTCGCACAAAATTAGAGAAGGGGAATATCTTTGAATTCATCAAGTTAGTATACAACCTCCGCACTCCGATTTCTTGTGGGAGAGATGGCCGAGCGGTCTAAGGCGCTGGTTTAAGGCACCAGTCCCTTCGGGGGCGTGGGTTCGAATCCCACTCTCTTCAGTTTCATTTTTTTTGCATTAATATTTTGCATTAATTTAATTTAAAAGTGAAAAAAAAAATTTTTAGCATTAGAGCACATTTTCCTCAGAATCAAAAAGGTCAAATCTTGAGAAAAATGAGTTTTCATATTAATTTTTAACGGGGAAACGAGGAAAAGTTGACAGAAGTAAGGGAGAATGAGAAAATGATTCTGGAGTTCGGACGTCTTCGCTTTCACGACTTAAAAAAAGGTTTCTATTCGCCTTTTTTCGCGCGCTGTGCTCTTTCTCTCTCTTTCGGCGAGCTGTCTACGTCCGCACGTCTTCGTCTGAAGACACTGGGTTTCCGTGACAACGCCGCTAAGACAGATAGACGAAGGGGGGGGGGGAGAGGTGCGCTGCTCGCCGAGCAACTCAATGGCTCGCTTTTTGCTAATTCGATTAGATTTTTAAAGATTCAAGATTCGCTGAAATTCACGATTTTCAGAGCCACAAAAAAGAATGGACAAATTTGGGAAATTCGTGCACTTCGTTCACAATAAAATAACTGGTACCTACACACCGATCAGCACTTTGGATCCAAATGAAGCCGTCCTCAATCAGTGAGTGCTCTTCTATTAGGGGGTTGCTCGAGAGGTCTCGTGGGAGGGGGCTCTTTTCTTTTGTGCTGC
This sequence comes from Caenorhabditis inopinata, assembly GCA_003052745.1. NCBI lineage: Eukaryota > Metazoa > Nematoda > Chromadorea > Rhabditida > Rhabditidae > Caenorhabditis > Caenorhabditis inopinata. The sequence continues at coordinate 2,364,357 of AP018152.1, read as the reverse complement.
CTGAAAGAAAAAAATGAAAAAAAAAGGAACAGTGATCGGCGGCGGGACAAAATATCGAGAAAACGCTTTTAAAAAAATCACTTTTAAAATCGATTTTACGTGGCAATTTGTCGCTTGCTTGCCGCTTGCTTGCCGCTCATCTAGGCACGCTGAAAATTGTCAAAAAAACTGGAAAAAGACGTTTTTTTTCAAATTTTTTTTTCGTCGTAGCCAAACGGAATCTAACAAAAAAGGGGGGGGGGCGTCCGCGGAGCAAGAAAGAGAGCCACGAACAGTTTGTGCTCCGCAGAGCTCCGCAGAGCTCATCAGTGGAAATCCGCTGAAAATTGGCGGATTTCGAGAAAAAAAATAGCGAAAAAATTCATGAAAACCCTCAGAAGGCGGAAACGCGCACGCGGCGCACTTGCAAAAGGCAAAAGCCGCAAAAATAGTTACGGTAGATTACGGTAGATTATGGTAGCACAAAAAAATCGATTTTAAGTGGCAACTTGCCGCTCGCTTGCCGCTCATCTAGGCACGCTGAAAATTGTCGGAAAAAACTGGAAAAAGACGTTTTTTTTCAAAATTTTTTTTTCGTCGTAGCCAAAAAGAATGTAACAAAGGGGGGGGGGGGCTTCCGCGGAGCTCCGCAGAGCTCATCACTGGAAATCCGCTGAAAATTGGCGGATTTCGAGAGAAAAAATGGCTGAAAAATCATGAAAACCCTCAGAAGGCGGAAACGCGCGCGCGGCGCACTTGCAAAAGGCAAAAGCCGCAAAAATAGTTACGGTAGATTACGGTAGATTATGGTAGCGCAAAAAAACGATTTTAAGTGGCAGCTTGCCGCTTGCTTGCCGCTCATAAAAAATTGGCGGAAAAACTGGAAAAAGACGTTTTTTTTCAAATTTTTTTTTTCGTCATAGCCAAAAGGAATCTAACAAAGGGGGAGGGGCTTCCGCGGAGCTCCCCAGAGCTCATCAGTGAAATTCCGCTGAAAATTGGCGGATTTCGAGAGAAAAAATGGCGAAAAAATTCATGAAAACCCTCAGAAGGCGGAAACGCGCGCGCGGCGCACTTGCAAAAGGCAAAAGCCGCAAAAATAGTTACGGTAGATTACGGTAGATTATGGTAGCACAAAAAAATCGATTTTAAGTGGCAACTTGCCGCTCGCTTGCCGCTCATCTAGGCACGCTGAAAATTGTCGGAAAAAACTGGAAAAAGACGTTTTTTTTCAAATTTTTTTTTCGTCGTAGCCAAACGGAATCTAACAAAAAGGGGGGGGGGGCTTCCGCGGAGCTCCGCAGAGCTCATCACTGGAAATCCGCTGAAAATTGGCGGATTTCGAGAAAAAAAATAGCGAAAAAATTCATGAAAACCCTCAGAAGGCGGAAACGCGCGCGCGGCGCACTTGCAAAAAGCAAAAGCCGCAAAAATAGTTACGGTAGATTACGGTAGATTATGGTAGCGCAAAAAAAATTGATTTTAAGTGGCAGCTTGCCGCTTGCCTGCCGCTCTCATTTGCTGACCAGAGGCATGCTGAAAATTGTCTGAAAAACTGGAAAATTCACATTTTCGGAAGGCTAAAAGCGCGCAGAATACGGTAGAATACTGTAGATTATGGTAGCGCCTGCGGCTTTTAAAGGTTCATGCAGCAGCACCTATCCGCCAGAGGGGGGGTGAAAGATTTGATAAGAAGGACCCGGACCTTCCGGTGGGGAGGGGGGAAGGAATTGCCATAAAAATAAGAGAACCATCCCGCAGCATGAGACCCCCCCCCCTAATTCAAAAAATGCGATTCGCGCGCGCCCGCCCGCCTGCCCGCCCGCGCCGTTCACCCCAAGGCGCTCATTTAATTTCGCGTCTGCGTCTCTCTCATCTCGCATTATCTCTCGTATCTGTCATTTCGCGGAAAAATGGGGATACTGTAGCTACCGTAATACTTTACAGAGTTTCGCACAAAATTAGAGAAAAGCAATATCCTTTAAAAGCAATCATATTCATAAAGTTAATATACGTCCTCCGCACCCTCATGTTTTGTGGGAGAGATGGCCGAGCGGTCTAAGGCGCTGGTTTAAGGCACCAGTCCCTTCGGGGGCGTGGGTTCGAATCCCACTCTCTTCAGTTTCATTTTTTTTGCATTATTCTATATTAATTTAATTTAAAAATGAAAAAAAAATGTTAGCATTAGAGCACATTTTCGCCAGAATCGAAAAGGTCAAATCTTGAGAAAAATGAGTTTTCATATTAATTTTTAACGGGGAAACGAGGAAAAGTTGACAGAAGTAAGGGAGAATGAGTTCGGACGTCTTCGCTTTCAAAGGTTTCTGCCAGAGAGGGGGGGGGGTGAAAGATTGATAAGAAGGACCCGGTTGGGGGGGGGTGGAGAAGGAATCGGCATAAAAATAAGAGAACGCCTTACTCATCCCGCAGCATGCGACCAATTCAAAAAATGCGATTCGCGCGCGCCCTCCCCCGCCCGCCTGCCCGCCCGTTCACCCCAGGGCGCTCATTTAATTTCGCGTCTGCGTCTCTCTCATCCCGCATTATCTCTCGCATCTGCCATTTCGTGTCTTTTGAGTGGTGGCCCGTTTTGTGTTTTCGCGGGCGCTAGCGCGTAGAGGTGTCAGGGAGTATGGGAGGGGGGGGGGCCTGGGGGGGGGAGTGGTGTGGCGTAGTCGAAATAATGCAAATGAATGGAGAAGCAGAGACGACGGACGCGCAACGATGCCGATTCCCTTTTGAAGGACGGCGGACGAACCGGGGGCCGCCGCAAGCGAGACGACACACTGAGAACGGCGGCATTCGGTTTAGGTTTAAGCGGAAGTCAAAGAGACCTGTAAATGGCTGAAAATAACTGAAAATAGCTCAGAATAGCGAAAATAACTGAAAATCGCTGAAAATAGCAAAACTAGCTGAAAATATCTGAAAATCGCTGAAATTAGTTGAAATTAGCTGAAAATAACTGAAAATTGCTGAAAATAGCAAAACTAGCTGAAAATCGCTGAAAATAGCTGAAAATCGCTGAAAATCGCTGAAATTGGCTGAAATTAGCTGCAACTGGCTGAAAAAATGCCGAAAATCGCTAAAAATAGCTGAAAATAGCAAAAATAGCTGAAAATTGCTGAAATTAGCTATAGCTGAAAATATCTGAAAATCGCTGAAATTAGCTATAGCTGAAAATTTCTGAAAATAACTGAAAATAGCTGAAAATAGCTGAAATTAGCTGAAAATAGCTGAAAATCGCTGAAAATTGCTGAAAATTGCTGAAATTAGCTATAGCTGAAAATATCTGAAAATCGCGGAACTTAGCTGAAAATCGCTGAAATTAGCTGAAAATAGCTGAAAATCGTTGGAAATAGCTGAAACGCCAGAGCATTCCGGATTCCGCATTCCGCATTCCGGATTCCGCTGTTTTTTTTTTCATTCAGTCTTCCGGATTCCAGATTCCGTGAAAAAATATTTATTCCGTCTTCCGTTTTCCGGATTCGCAGTTCCCAAAATCCAATTCCGCCCTACTCTGCAGAGAAAGGCGGAATTCCGCATTCCGCCGTTTTTTTTTCATTCCGTCTTCCGGATTCCAGATTCCGTGAAAGAATGTTTTTCCGTTTTCCGTTTTCCGGATTCCGCCTACTCTGCTGGACGCTACGCTTTTGAAGCATTTTCAGAAGCTTAATAGAACCTAATTTCAGACTGCAAAAATCGCGATCTAACAATGGAAAACTGGCGAAACCCGTGGAGTCCCGCGCTGCTCATCGCGATACGATCAACTCGATGACAGTAATCCGAGCCGGAATGGTGCTCTCCGGAGGAAAAGACGGCCAGGCGCTGCTCACCAACACTGATAGCGGCGAGATCCATAATATCTGGAATAATAAAACGGAGATCAATAAGTTGTGCTATCGGAACTACATTGCGAAGCACTCGCTGATTGCGGCCGGCAGAAACGGGACGCTCACTCACTGGTGCTTCTCCAGTGAGCACGGCGACTCGCCAAACGCCGTTTTCGAGGGACACAAGTTTGGAGTTACCGGCGTTGTTAATCTCAATGGTGAGCAGTGTGACGTTTCGCAAAAATTTTAGAGAATTTCTCGAGAAATTCTCTAAAATTTTCGAAAATTCTCGAAAAATTCTCGAGAAATCAACGAGAAACAATTCTCGAGAAATTTTCGAGAATTTTCGAATTTTTTAGGAAATTTCTCGAGAAATGTTTCTCGTTGATTTCTCGAGAATTTTTTCGAGAATTTCTCGAGAAATCGCGAAAATTTTAGAGAATTTTCGAAATTTTTAAAGAATTTTTCGAGAATTTTCGGAAATTTTTAAGAACTTCTCGAGAAATTTTTCTTGTTGATTTCTCGAGAATTTTCGAAATTTTTTGAGAATTTCTCAAGAAATTTTTCTTGTTGATTTCTGGAGAATTTTTCGAGAATTTTTCGAGAAATTTTCCGAGAATTTTCGAAATTTTTAGAGAATTTCTCGAAAAATTTTTCTCGTTGATTTCTCGAGAATTTTTCGAGAATTTTCGAAATTTTTAAAGAATTTTTCGAGAATTTTCGGAAATTTTAAAGAACTTCTCGAGAAATTTTTCTTGTTGATTTCTCGAGAATTTCTCGAGGATTTTCGAAATTTTTCGGAAATTTTTCGTAACATTTTTCTTGTTGATTTCTCGAGAATTTTTCGAAAAATTTCCGAAAAGTTCTCGAGAAATCAACGAGAAACAATTCTCGAGAATTTTTCGAGAATTTTCGAAAATTTTAGAGAATTTCTCAAGAAATTTTTCTTGTTGATTTCTGGAGAATTTTTCGAGAATTTTCGAATTTTCCGAGAATTTTTTGAGAAATTTTCCGAGAATTTTCGAGAAATTTTTCTCGTTGATTTCTCGAGAATTTTCGAAAATTTTAAAGAATTTCTCGAGAAATTTTTCTCGTTGATTTCTTGAGAATTTTCGAAAATTTTAAAGAATTTTTCGAGAAATTTTTCTAGTTGATTTCTCGAGAATTTTCGAAAATTTTAAAGAATTTCTCGAGAAATTTTTCTCGTTGATTTCTTGAGAATTTTTCGAGAATTTTCTGAGAATTTTTCGAGAATTTGTCGAGAATTTTTCGAGAATTTTTCTTGTTGATTTCTCGTGAATTTTTCGCGAATTTTCGAAAATTTTAGAGAAAATTTTATCGTTGATTTCTCGAGAATTTTCCTAGAATTTTTCGAGAATTTTAGAGAGTTTTTCGAGAATTTTTGAAAATTTCCGAAAATTTCTCGAAAAATTTCTCGAGAAATCGCGAAAAATGATTTGAATGGAAATACGATAAAAAACGCGCTTTGCGTTATTTCGGAGTCTCGTTCGAACTAGTTTATTATTTTTTAATATAAATTTTTTTCTCGAGAATTTTCGAAAATTTTCGGAAATTTTTTTTAAAAATTTCTCGAAATATCAGTGGTGAGCCCATTGACAGCCGAGCAGTTTTCAGCATTTTTATTTTCAGAAAATCAGTTTATGAGCGGAGCTCGTGATTGCTCAGTAAGGCTGTGGGATCTGGAAACATCGAAGACGATCATAAGCCAGACGATCAACCGTAATCTGGTGACTCATATGGCGTACAACGGCGAAGTCAACTTGGTAGCTCAGACTTCTGAAGACAAAAGTGTTAGGTAGGCGTGATGAGCTTTAAATAGCTGAAATTAGCTGAAAATCGCTGAAAATCGCTGAAAACCCTCGATATTTTCATGCTCTGGGATCCGCGTTGTCTGGCTGTGGTGACGGAGTTCCCACGGAAGAGCCACATTCAGATGTACTGCGAGTTTGATGGGAACAATCGATTGTTTTCGTGCTCCAACGGCTTTAACCACGATGGATGCGAGATTACGGTAGGTCGGCATTCATAGGAGAAGGGCGGAATTCCGGATTCCGCCGTTTTTTACATTCCGTTTCCCGGATTCCGGATTCCGCGATATGGCGTTTTTATCAAAAAAGGGCGGAATTCCGGATTCCAGATTCCGTGAAAAAAAGTTTTTTCGGTTTTCCGGATTCCGAGTTCCCAAAATGCAATTTCGCCCTACTCTGCAGAGAAAGGCGGAATTCCGGATTCCGCCGTTTTTTTCATTCCGTTTCCCGGATTCCGGATTCCGCAATATGGCGTTTTTATCAGAAAAGGGCGGAATTCCGGATTCCAGATTCCGTGAAAAAAGTTTATTCGGTTTTCCGGATCCCGAGTTCCCAAAATCCAACTCCGCTCTACTCTGCAAAGAAGGACGGAATTCCGTATTCCGCATTCCGCCGTTTTTTTATATCCGTTTTCCGAATTCCAGATTCCGTGAAAAAAATTTTTTCCGAGTTCCGAATTCCGAATTCCGAGTTTCCAAAATCCAATACCGCCCTACATTGCAGAGAAGGGCGGTATTCCGTATTCCGCATTCCGGATTCCGTCGTTTTTAACATTCCGTTTTCCGGATTCCAGATTCCGTGAAAAAAATTTGTTTCCGTTTTCCGGATTCCGAATTCCGAGTTTCCAAAATCCAATACCGCCCTACATTGCAGAGAAGGGCGGAATTCCGTATTCCGCATTCCGGATTCCGTCGTTTTTAACATTCCGTTTTCCGGATTCCAGATTCCGTGAAAAAAATTTGTTTCCGTTTTCCGGATTCCAGATTCCGCGATATGGCGTTTTTATCAGAGAAGGACGGAATTCCGGATTCCAGATTCCGTGAAAAAATGTCCTCCGTTTTCCGGATTCCGAATTCCGAATTCCGAGTTCCCAAAATCCAATTTCGCCCTACTCTGCAGAGAAGGACGGTATTCCGTATTCCGCATTCTGGATTCCGCCGTTTTTTGCATTTCGTTTTCCAGATTCCGGATTCCGCGATATGGCGTTTTTATCAAAAAAGGGCGGAATTCCGGAATCCAGATTCCGTGAAAAAAATTTGTTTCCGTTTTCCGTTTTCCGGATTCCGAATTCCCAAAATCCAATTCCGCCCAACTCTGCAGAGAAGGGTGGAATTCCGTATTCCGCCGTTTTTTTTTCATTTCGTTTTCCGGATTCCAAGTTCCGTGAAACTTTTTTTTCCGTTTTCCGGAAAACTGAAATTGAGCAGCTCATTTTCAGTCTTACGACCTGCGCAAGAGCCGTCTATCGAAGGAAGTCCGTGGTCATGAAGGCAACGTGACTTCTCTGGCTGTAGTGCAACTTGACGCTTCTAAAAAGCTTCTGGCGTCGGTGTCGGCTGACAGACAGATTCGTCTCTGGAAAATTGAGGAAGACGGAGAGAACGGTAACTCGTAGCTGCTCCAAACCCACAGTAACCGCTTCATTTTCAGTGCTGAAACCACTATGGAACGAAGACGTGCCACTGGAAGCCGACAACCTTCAAGTCTGCACGTATTCAGATGGACAGTGAGCACAGAGAGTCTGAAACGGATCTAATCTTCTGTTTTCAGCATCATCGTGTCCGGCGGAAAAGGACGGCTCATCCATTACCACGCCAAAGTCACCGCGCAACGTGTCATTCTGGATATTCAGCTGATTCAGAAGCACGCCGTGATACAATCGAATAGTTCGCATCTGATTCGATGAAGCTCAATGTGTCTTTTTTTTTTCGTTTTTTGAATCGTGGATTTACAGAATTACAGATTACAGATTGCTGAAATCACGCTCTCGCAGATGGCTGAGCTGTCCAAGGCGTCGGAAAAAGAAACTTGTGCAAAATTAGGCCAAAACTTGAACAAAATTGGGCCAAAACTTGTGCAAAACTTGCGCAAAATTAGGCCAAAACTTGTGCAAACTTGGGCCAAAACTTGTGCAAAACTGGACCAAAACTTGTGCAAAATTGGGCCAAAACATGTGCAAAACTGAACAAAGACTTGTGCAAAACTGAGTCAAGACTTGTGCAAAATTGGGCCAAAACTTGTGCAAATTTGGGACAAAACTTGTGCAAAATTGGGCCAAAACATGTGCAAAACTGAACAAAGACTTGTGCAAAACTGAGTCAAGACTTGTGCAAAATTGGGCCAAAACTTGTGCAAATTTGGGACAAAACTTGTGCAAAATTGGGCCCAGACTTGTACAAAACTGGGCCAAAACTTGCGCAAAATTGGGCCACCTTAAGGACAGATTGAGGATTCAGAGGATTTTCAGGTCATTTAAGATCTTTTGTTCAATATTGAGCCAAATATTGTGCAAAAGTGGACCAAAGCTTCTGCAAAATTGGACCAAAACTTGTGCGAAATTTGACCAAAACTTGTACAAAACTGGGCCAAAACTTGAGCAAAACTGGGCCACCTTAAGGACAGATTGAGGATTCAGAGGATTTTCAGGTCATTTAAGATCTTTTGTTCAATATTGAGCCAAATATTGTGCAAAAGTGGACCAAAACTTGTGCAAAATTGGACCAAAGCTTGAGCAAAATCGGGCCAAAACTTGATCAAAACTGGACCAAAACTTGTGCAAAATTGAACCAAAACTTGTGCGAAATTGGACCAAAGCTTGTGCAAAATTGGGCCAAAACTTGTGCAAAATTGTGCTGAAACGCTATCAGAGCATTTCAACGTCCATCAACTCGCTTACAGAATCTCAAAATTTGGCAATTTTGACTGAAATGTTCCAGCGTTGCACCCTCTTATTGCACAAAACGAAACGAGTGCCAAGACTTGTAAAAAACTCTGCAGAAGCTTGTGCAAAACTTGACCAAAACTTGTGCAAAATTGAGCCAAATATTGTGCAAAAGTGAACCAAAGCTTGTGCAAAACTGGACCAAAACTTGTGCAAAATTAGGCCAAAACCTGTACAAAATTGGGCCGAAACTTGTGCAAAATTGGTCCAAAACTTGTGCAAAATTGGACCAACGCTTGTGCAAAATTGGGCCAAAACTTGTGAGTCTTCGAAGTTTGGCCTAAAATTGTGCAAGATTTGTGCTAGACTTGTGAATCTTCCAAATTTGGCCTATAATTGTACAAAATTTGTGCTAGACTTGTGAGCTTTCATAGTTTGGTTTAGATTTGTGCAAGATTTGTGCTAGACTTGTGAACCTTCCAAGTTTAGCCTAGAATTGTGCTAGTTTTGTGAGCTTTCAAAGTTTAGCCTAGAATTGTGCTAAATTTGTGCTAGACTTTTGAACTTTCAAAGTTTGGTCTAAAATTGTGCAATATTTGTGTTAGACTTGTGAGCCCTTGAAATTTGGCCTAGAATTGTGCAAAATTTGTGCTAGACTTGTGAACCTTTCAAGTTTGGTTTAGAATTGTGCAAGATTTGTGCAAGAATTGTGCAAGGATTGTGCAAGGGTACTGTAGCGCGCACATACAGTGATATTCATTCTCTTCACATTCCTCCAAACTTCCGATTCTTCGCTTATCCAATGTGATGGTTTCCTCGCGACTAATGATTCCATTTGGCGTCTCGTCTTCGTCTTTGTTTTGTCTTGCGTCTCGCGAACTGATGAAAGACGACTATTTGTCTTTATCTTTCGTCTTGAGCACTTTTCCAGGGGCCTTTGTCTTCGTCTCCGTCTTGAATTCGTCTTTGCCTTGACTTGCGTCTCGCGAACTGCTGAAAGACGACTTTTCGTCTTTGTCTTTCGTCTTTCGTCTTGAGCACTTTTCCAAGGGCTCCAGTGAGCCTTCTGAAACGCCTATGAATCCATTCTTTGTTCGAATCAACAACAAAAGGAGTTGGAGAGGGGCGGGGGGGGGGGGGGGCGGGCGGAAATCGGGCGGGGCAGAGGCAAAGCCTTCCCTTGTCGATTCAATGAAATTTGAAAGAAAGCAAAACGGGGGAAGAAAAAAGGAAGACAAAAGGAAGAGTTCCGATTCGATTTGTGCATTTTGAGGATGGGGGGGGGGGGGGGGGAGGGGAGGGCGGAGAGCGGGTAACCCTCCTCCCTCCTTCCCGTGGCTCTCCAATCAGTTGGCTCCTTTTCCACTATTTCCAACTTTCAAGAATTACGTCTCTCTCTTGCTCTTCGTGTGCTCTTCGGCCGCTTGCTCTCGCTGTTTTCAAGCCAACTTGCTCGCCGCCTCTCTTAATCCCTTTTAAACAAGCGCATGCCGTTGAAAAGAAACAAAACACGAATTCGCCACAAATTAAAGCAGTTTCTCAAGTTTTAGTCAATTTCCGAGTTGGTTCTCTAATGATGCTGTAAGTGCCAAATCGTTTCGCTTTTTTTTCCGCCTCTGCTCGTTTATTAGGGTTTAGAGAAGGGTAAAACAGGTGATTTGCTGAAAGAGCATATCAGAAGCAGAAGAGCCAAAGTTAGAGCTCTCAGGTTTCAGATATGACGCGGCGCTCTTATCAAATTAATCGCACTCTGCCAGGCTGGCCATAAAGAATGCGCGCTCCGGCGTTTTTTTAGGATAACTTCCAGAATATCCATATTTGCGAGCTGCAACTTGTTGAATACGTTACTCAAATCAGTTTTAACACTGTCAAAAAAATTTAGACCAATTGGAGCATTTTCAGCAAAGTTATCCCAAAAAAACGCCAGCGCGCGCATTCTTTATGGCCAGTACTGTACAAGAGCTCCAGGAGCCAACTAAGAGATTTCAAAGTTAAATGCTCAATAAAAAATCTTGAAATATTCGAATCAAAGCGTTTTTTAAAAGCAATTTTTCAGAAAAAACGCCGAAAATACTGATTTTTGACAAGGGTGGGGAATAAATATAGCGCCGCATTCAAGATAGCGTAATAACTTAAAATCGAGTGATTTTTTTCTGAAAATCAATTGAAATCTACTTATTATGAAGTAAATTGTTTCTGTCTGTCTGTCCAAGACATGCTAAAAGTTTCAAAAAAAGCGCATTTTTCACGAATCAATTGCTACAGTACTGGCCATAAAGAATGCGCGCGCGTGTTTTTGTGTTTTTTTGGGATAATTTCCAGAATATTTATATTTACGATCTGTAATTTGCTGAATACGTTACTCAGGTCAGTTTTAACGATTCTGAAAAAATGTAGACCAATCGGAGTATTTTCAGCAAAGTTATCCCAACAATGCGCGCGCGGGTGTTTTTTTGAGATAACTTCCAGAATATTCATATTTACAAGCTGTAACTTGCTGAATACGTTACTCAGGTCAGTTTTCACACAGTCAAAAAAATCCAGACTAATCGGAGCAGTTTCAGCAAACTTATCTCTAAAAAACATCCGCGCGCATTCTTTATGGCCAGTACAGCTAAAGGTGCTGGCCATAAAGAATGCGCGCGGGTGTTTTCTTGGGATAACTTCCAGAATATCTATAATTATGAGCTGAAACTCATTGAATTCGTTACTCAGATCAGTTTTAACACTGTCAAAAAAATGCAGACCGATCGGAGCAGTTTCAGCAAAGTTATCACAAAAAAACACCCGCGCGCATTCTTTATGGCCAGCACTGCAGTGCATTTGAATTTCCGCCGCACAAACCCATTTGCTGACGCGTTTCAAGACGTTTTTGTTGGCGCATTTCGCGCTTCCGCTATCCTGGGATCCAGGATTCTGAAATTTTTTGGAGTGTGCAACCGACGTTGCTCAAGAAACCCAGAAGACCAACCATAGAAGAGCATCAGTGAGAGCTCATTGCCTATTCATAAGAGCGCACTCTCTTTAATTAATGAAACACTCGTAATTCTCTATCCATAATTCATGGGGATCTGGTGTATAATCTGGCTGGCGTAGCGTAGTTCCCAATGCTGAAAAGAATGTTGAAAAATAGCGAAAGTTATTACTAAAACTAGTTTCGCTTGCCTCTCTTCGGCGGGTCATCGAATCGGTTTTGGATGATTCCGTTGCGAAATTGACGCAGTCTGTGAGTCCTTTTTATTGGCTGCAATTGATTTTCCACGGATTTCCAGAATCCGCCATCTTCCAGAATGTCGGAATTCTCAAACTGTATGTAGACGTCGGTGGTGGAGCAAAAGCTCCATTGCAGCTCGTCATATTTTTAGTCCACGGCCGCCAGACTTTGTGTATGTAATTCTGAATGCATTTTACCTGGAGAACCGACGTCATTTCCAGAGGAACTGGCTTGAGTTCTCTGGAATTCTCGCTGAAATCTCGCTGCACTCTTCCATTAGCTCAAAAAGAGCTCTTCTTGGAAAAAGAAAAGAGCCGAATCGCGGCTCCGCGAAGTTTTTCTCAAAAATACACCCGCGCGCATTATTTATGGCCAGCACCGTAGCAATTGATTCGGAGCGGAAATTTCTGGAAATCGACTGCTTACAGCTCTTCTTGGAAAAAGAAAAGAGCCGAATCGCGGCTCCGCGAAGTTTTGAGCACCATGATCTGCTCACAGAGCTCAGAACTCAATATTTCGGAATCCAGAAGCGTTAATCGCATTGTTGCGAAAATTCCTTCTTCTCGCGCGCATTCTATATGGCCAGTACTGCAGAGGAGGGCGGAATTGGATTTTGGGAGCTCGGAATCCGGAAAACGGAAAACGGAAACAAATTTTTTTTCATGGATTCTGGAATCCGGAAGACGGAATGAAAAAAAAACGGCGGAATCCGGAATTCCGCTCTTCTCTGCAGTACTGGCCATAAAGAATGCGCGTTTCGAGGTTTTTTTTGGGTAAACTTTGCTGAAACTGCTCCGATCGGTCCAAATTTTTTTGTCAGTATTAAACCTGGCCAGAGTAATATATTCAGTTACAGATTGTAAATATAGATATTCTGGAAGTTATCCCAAAAAAACGCCGGAGCGTGGCCAGAACTCGCCATAAAGAATTCTTTATGGCCAGAACTCGCCATAAAGAATGCGCGTTCTGGCGTTTTTTTGGGATAACTTTGCTGAAACTGCTCCGATCGGTCTAAATTTTTTTGACAGTGTTAAAACTGATCTGAGTAACGAATTCAATGAGTTGCAGCTCATAATTATAGATATTCTGGAAGTTATCCCAAAAAAACACCAGCGCGCATTCTTTATGGCCAGAACCTGTACTGGCCATAAAGAATGCGCGTTCCGGCGTTTTTTTGGGATAACTTTGCTGAAACAGCTCCGATTCGTCTGCATTTTTCTGGCTGTGTTAAAACTGACTTGAGTAACAAATTCAGTGAGTTGCAGCTCATAATTATGGATATTCTGAAAGTTATCTTAAAAAAAACACCCGCGCGCGCATTCTTGGGATAACTTTGCTGAAAATGCTCCGATTCTTCTGAATTTTTTTGGCAGTGTGAAAACTGACCTGAGTAACGTATTCAGTAAATTACAGCTCATTAATATCAATATTCTGGAAGTTATTCCAAAAAAACACCCGCGCGCGCATTCTTGGGATAGCTTTGCTGAAACTGCTCCGATTTGTCTGATTTTTTTTGACAGTGTTAAAACTGACTTGAGTAACGTATTCAGTGAGTTGCAGCTCATAATTATAGATATTCTGGAAGTCATCCCAAAAAAACACCCGCGCGCATTCTTTATGGCCAGCCAGCCCTGTAGCACTTGATTCGGAGCGGAAATCTCTGGAAATCGACTGCTTACAGCTCTTTTTGGAAAAGGAAAAGAGCCGAATCGCAGCTCCGCAAAGTTTTGAGCACTATGATCTGCTCACAGAGCTCAAAACTCGATATTTCAGAATCCAATCGCATTGTTGCGAAAATTCCTTTTTCTCGCGCGCATTCTTTATGGCCAGTACTGCAGAGGAGGGCGGAATTGGATTTTGGGAGCTCGGAATCCGGAAAACGGAAAACGGAAACAAATTTTTTTTCATGGATTCTGGAATCCGGAAGACGGAATTCCGCTCTTCTCTGCAGTACTGTAGCAATTGATTCTCTTCTACAGTACTGGCCATAAAGAATGCGCGTTCCGGCGTTTTTTTGGGATAACTTTGCTGAAAATGCTCCAATCGGTCTAAATTTTTCTGACAGTGTTAAGCCTGGCCTGAGTAACGTATTCAGTAAGTTACAGATTGTAAATATAGATATTCTGGAAGTTATCTCAAAAAAACACCCGCGCGCGCATTCTTTATGGCCAGAACTCGCCATAAAGAATGCGCGTTCTGGCGTTTTTTTGGGATAACTTTGCTGAAACTGCTCCGATTCGTCTGAATTTTTCTGGCTGTGTTAAAACTGACTTGAGTAACAAATTCAGTGAGTTGCAGCTCATAATTATGTATATTCTGGAAGTTATCTCAAAAAAACTCCCGCGCGCGCATTCTTTATGGCCAGCACCGTAGCAATTGATTCGGAGCTGAAATCACTGGAAATCGACCGCTTACAGCTCTTCTTGGAAAAAGAAAAGAGCCGAATCGTGGCCCCACGAAGTTTTGAGCACTATGATCTGCTCACAGAGCTCAAAACTCGAAATTCCTTCTTCTCGCGCGCATTCTTTATGGCCAGTACTGTAGAGCTCTTCTTGGGAGCTGCTGCTCTTCAAGCTTTTCCGGCTGAAATTTGCTTTCAGAAAGTTGGAGCAACTGTTGGAGACGTCCACTGAAATTTGTTGAAATTTCGTGTTTACCATTTTCCCCTCTAATTCTTTTGTTTTTGTTATGTTTTTTTTGCTCCAACTTCTTTTCCGTTGGCCCTCGTTTTCTGAATTCGATTCTCCTCATTTTTTGTCTAGATTTGTCTGGAATTTTCAGCTTTTGCTCGCCTCCCTTAAGACGAATTCTGAAAAACAAGGGATCTGGTCTGCGTCAGACCGCACACCACAGAAATTCCTTGAAAATAAGGCAGATCGTTGCGTTGAACTCTCATCGTTTTATGAGGCGATGGCTTTTACACTTTGCCTCTCATTTGGGCAAGTTGCCGCATTTTTCATACACAATAGTGCATGTTGCCAGCGAAAGTTGGGCACCGTGCCCATTATGCTTTGAAAGCAGGCGGCGTAGTAGGAAACGTGTTTGTTTATGGTGGATTTTCAATGTTTTATACGGTGTCAGAAGGCCGAGCACGACAGTGCAAAATGTAGCCAAAGTCTGACCAAAGTGTGATCAAAGTGTGACCAAAGTGTGACCAAAGTGTGAGCAAAGTATGACCAAAGTGTGACAAACTCTCTGGTTAGATCTCCATGGTACTCATAACCTCAGTGATCGTCGGATAGTATAAGTATCATCGAGAGCAAAATGGCAGCAAGTTGGTCATACTTTTGGTCACACTTTGGTCACACTTTGGCCGCAGTTTGGCCATAGTTTGCATCTTTTTTCCTAATCATGCTTTGCGATCCTTGGCGTTGGTGGTCCATGAAGGACTCATTTAGAACTAAATGACAGCGAGTTGGTCACACTTTGGCCACATTTTGGCCACAGTTTGCGCCTCGTTCTCTGTGGCCAAATCGCTGCTATTTATAATAGCTCTCGATGACACTTATAACCGCAGCTCAGGGATCGTCGGATAGGTGCGGAAACCACGCCTCACCATGATTTGAGATCTTTGGCGTTGGTGGTCCACGAAGAACCCCTGAAGTAACGTGCAAATTGTATCCAAAGTCTGGCCAAAGTTTGACCAAAGTTTGACCAAAGTCTGACCAAAGTCTGACCAAAGTCTGACCAAAGTCTGACCAAAGTCTGACCAAAGTCTGACCAAAGTCTGACCAAAGTCTGACCAAAGTCTGACCAAAGTCTGACCAAAGTCTGACCAAAGTCTGACCAAAGTCTGACCTAAGTCTGACCTAAGTCTGACCAAAGTCTGACCTAAGTCTGACCAAAGTCTGACCAAAGTCTGACCAAAGTCTGACCAAAGTCTGACCAAAGTCTGACCAAAGTCTGACCTAAGTCTGACCAAAGTCTGACCTAAGTCTGACCAAAGTCTGACCAAAGTCTGACCAAAAGTATGCCTAACTCTCTGGTATTCAGCTCTCCATGGAACTCACAACCTCAGTGATCGTCGGATAGGCGCTGATCACAACTAATCATGCTTTGCGATCCTTGGCGTCAGTGGTCCATGAAGGACTTATTTAGAACTAAATGACAGCGAGTTGGTCACACTTTGGCCACATTTTGGCCACAGTTTGCGCCTCGTTTTCTGTAGTACTGGGTGCTAAATTGATAGCTTTTAGAGCCCATGAAGTAAGTAGCGACGATCCCTGATGTTATCAGTGCCAATTAAACACCCAACACGAAAGGAAAAGGGGTGCAAACTTTAGCCAAAGTCTGACCAAAGTCTGACCAAAGTCTGACTAAAGTCTGACCAAAGTGTGACCAAAGTCTGACCAAAGTCTGACCAAAGTCTGACCAAAGTCTGACCAACTTGCTGCTATCTTAGCTTTCGACACTAACCTCAGTGATCGTCCGATCTTTGCCGCTAGTAGCCCATGAAGAACCCAAGAATTAGCTAAGTTATAAGTGCCATCGAGAGCAAAATGGTGGGAAGTTGGTCCCTCTTTGGTCACACTTTGGTCACACTTTGTCCCTACTTTGACCACAGTTTGCTCCTCGTTTTCCGTAGTTCTGGGTGCTAAATTGATAGCTTTTATGACGAGGCATTAAATGCTCCCCTCTTCCATTGTGCAATGAGCACTTCTCATTAAATTAATAGGATACTTTACGAGTTGATTATTTCATCATATGACGAGAGATCAGTGCACATAAATGTCAGCTATTTATTGGGTAACAAGAAACAAAAAAAAATGAGACACATGCTCAGTTTTTCTCTGTCTCTCTCGATCGCTGTTTTTTAGCGGCTCAATTGCCCTTTGCTCCAGAAGAGAACAAATTCAATGGAAGACCATTTATCTTGCGTTGCGGCGCCGATGACAGCGCTCCGAATGTTTCGTTTCGCTTTATTTCCTCAAATAATTTAAGAATAATTCTTGATTCTAGACGTTTCTAACATCGTTATGGCTTCTGGAGCTTCTGGAGCTCTCAAGTCACTTTTCAAGATGTGCTCTTTGCTCTTCTACCGGGAGATGCTCTTCCAGATTCTTCCAGCGACAAGAGCTCCCAGCCGAGCTCAAAGCTCTTCTGCTCATTCGAGACAAGCAGATAGTCATTTTTTTTCTTGCTCCAGCTCCCCCCCCCCCTCCCCCCGGAGTGCGGCTCTGTATCCGATACACCTGGGGCACTCTGGAAGAACTCAGCGCTCTCTTCATTATCTCTTACACTTGGGGCAGACTCAATTCAACAGCTCCTCCGTCCTATGTGCTCCGCTCCGCCGTTGTATTCCGCCACTCCACTCCCCCCCCCACCGGTTTTCATCATTTTGTGTCTTTTCTCTATCTCTTCAATTTCTCGTCGATTGATCGATTTGCTGCTCTCGTGGCGGCTCGTTTTTAGAGCAAACCGAACTCATGGGCGCTGCGACGACGACGATCGCCCCTATTCTCTTCGTTTGTCGTTGTTTCAGCCGCTCTTCTTCTGCAGCTGAAAATCAGGTTCTCGTTGTCGTTGTTAAAATTTTAAAACTTTCTTTAAATTCATGAAATCGATCGTTGCAAGCCACTCAAAGAGCTCGGAGAAATTGGTGTGCTGGCCATAAAGGTATTAATATTAAGGCTTTTTGACCGGAGCTCTCCCGGAAACGTCGATATCAATCTGTAATAAAGAGGGCGGGGGGGGGGTGGAAGTAACCCAACTTTGCACTGGGGGGGGGGGGCGAGAGATTGCTCTCCGATTCTAGCAGAATGCAAAAGAAATTGCGAAGCTTGCCTTCCCGAGCTCCGCCGCAAAAATTAAAAATGCTCAATTATCTCTCTGTTTTTTTTTTCTCGCCAAGTGATGAAACGTGACTTCGTTGATGACGCCAGGCAACTGTTGAAACCCGTAGGAATGACGAGAAAGCCACGAGGACTGGGTGGTGCTGGCCATAAAGGTATTAATATTATAGATTTTTGACCGGAGCTCTCCCTGTCAATCTGTAATAAAGAGGGGGATGAAGCACAACTCCTAATTGACGGCTCATTTTATATTAAACTTTCTTTAAATCAATGAAATCGACGATTTTCACGAAGAAATTAATTCTGGCCATAAAGGTATTAATATTATAGATTTTTGACCGGAGCTCTCTCTGAAACGTTGATATCAATCTGTAATAAAAAGGAGGGGAAGTAGCACAATTTCTATTTAAAGGCTCATAGTATTTGAAACTTTTTAAAAATCAATGAAATCGACGATTTTCACGAAGAAATTGGTGCTGGCCATAAAGGTATTAATATTAAAGATTTTTGACCGGAGATCTCCCTGAAACGTCGATATCAATCTGTAATAAAAAGGGGGAAATAGCACAATTCCTATTTAAAGGCTCATAGTATATGAAACTTTCTTTAAATTAATTAAATCGACGATTTTCACAAAGAAATTGGTGTTGGCCATAAAGGTATTAATATTAAAGATTTTTGACCGGAGCTCTCCGTGAAACGGCGATCAATCTGTAGAGCCATTGAGCTCAGAGTCAGCGCTGAATGATAAAGTGTCTCCCGATCAAAAAGTACTGTACTTGATCGCTACTAGATAGCAGAGAAGGGCGGAATTCCGAATTCCGGATTCCGCCGTTTTTTACATTCCGTCTTCCGTTTTCCGGATTCCGTGAAAAAAATATTTTTCCGGTTTCCGTTTTCCGGATTCCGGATTCCGAGTTCCCAAAAGCCAATTCCGCCCTACTCTGCTAGATAGGCGTTCTCTAGAGCAATCTCTCCTTTTATACTTAATTTTAGGTCCCTTGTGAAGGCATGAATGAGCTCAGGGGGGGGGGGGAAGATTGTCTGAAAATTGTTGTGCAAAGCTGCTCTATTGCACTACGGAAATCTAGTCAATCTTTCTAGAAAACTGCTCTTTTGGAATGTCTAAAAATCCGCATTTTTCTTTAGTTCAGAGCCACCCAAGAGAGCCGGAAGGAGACCATTTTGAAAACGAGCGGCGAGCACATTTCCGCTTGCTTTAAATAGAATGGAAGCTCATGAGGGGGGGGGGAGAGGGAGTCCATTCCTGAATTCCCTGAAAACTATTGAGTTTTCCTGCTGAAAATGCTTCTGTATTCTCAAATTTCCATCGTCATCCTGCAGAGCCACTAAATTTCCATGTAGATCCTTTAAACTGTGCTCTAACTGTGCTCAATTCACTCATTTCCCCAATCTATTGTGCTCTAAGTGTGCTCATTCTTCAGTTAGATGAGGAGCAGCATTGATCGAAGTTCTATTATTGATTGGTGATTGATTGATCAGATTCGATTTCAAAAATTCTGAATCTGAATCCTGGGAGAGCTTTTCATGCTCTTCTGCTTGCTTTTCAAGCTGGAATCCGACTCAATTTTCTGAAAACTTCTGAAGAAGCATGTCAGGGACGGCTTCGAGCAGCTCTGCTCGGCTGAAATTCTAGAAAAAACAGAAAACGCGCGGCGGAATTCTTGCCAAAAATCTATAACATTATACCTTTTTGGCCAGCACCAATTTTTTTGTGAAAATCGTCGATTTCATTGATTTAAAGAAAGTTTCAAATACTATGAGCCTTTAAATAGGAATTGTACTACAACCCCCCCCCCCCTCTCTTTATTACAGATTGATATCAACGTTTCAGAGAGAGCTCCGGTCAAAAATGTTTAATATTAATAACTTTATGGCCAGCACCAATTTCTCCCTTAAGACTTAATTTCTCCCTTAACTTAAGAGATTAAGAAAAACACTTTATCAGTCAGCAGATCAGAGCTGACTCTGAGCTCAATGGGATTACAGATTGATTGATGTTTCAGAGAGATCCGGTCAAAAATCTATAATATTAATAGCTTTATGGCCAGCACACCAATTTCTTCGTGAAAATCGTCGATTTCATTGATTTTTAAAATGTTTAATATACAATGAACCTTTAAATAAAAATCGTGCTACTTCCCCTCCTTTTTATTACAGATTGATATCGGCGTTTCAGGGAGAGCTCCGGTCAAAAATCTATAATATTAATACCTTTATGGCCAGCACTGTTTTCTCCAAGCTTTTTGATTGGCTTGCAGCGATCGATTTCATGAATTTAAAGAAAGTTTCATATACTATGAGCCTTTAATTTGGAATTGCGTTTTTACCCCCCCCCCTCTTGGTCGATGTTTCAGGAGAGAGCTCCGGTCAAAAATCTATAATATTAATACCTTTATGGCCAGCACCAATTTCTTCGTGAAAATCGTTGATTTCATTGATTTAAAGAAAGTTTCATATACAATGAGCCTTTAATTAAAAATTGTGCTACTTCCCCCCCCCCCTTTTTTATTACAGATTGATATCGACGTTTCAGAGAGAGCTCCGGTCAAAAATGTTTAATATTAATAGCTTTATGGCCAGCACACCAATTTCTCCAAGCTCTTTGATTGAATGAGCATTAATTAAAGAAAGTTTCATATACTATGAGCCTTTAATTTGGAATTGCGTTTTTACCCCCCCCCCCCCCCTCTTGGTCGATGTTTCAGAGAGCTCCGGTCAAAAAAGCTATAATTAATAGCTTTATGGCCAGCACCAATATCTCCCGTATTTCCTACGGATTTCCGTCAAAACGGCTGATATTTTGTATATTTTGCTGCTCACTTTTATTTTGACACTTGTGCGTCATTTTTAAGATTGATGACCCTTCATTTTGTGTCATTTTCAAAACGAGAAGCGCGCGCGGCGAGAGCAGTTGCTTCCCGTGCAAGATCGCAATGTTTTGATTGGCGGTGATGGGCGGCTAGAAAGAGTGAAACATTCTCCGGCGGCGCGTGTATGACTGATGAATTTTCAGTTTTCGCTTCATCTTCTTCTTCTTCTTCAGCTTTTTTTCTTTTAGATATTGTCACGCGCCGCTTTTTGAGCTGGTAACACCACACTTGTTGAACTGGAATCTGCTTTCTCTGAAAATGCTCCAATTTGGAGCTATTGATAGGAAAAGCTCTTCTCTTAAAGATTGAGATAGAGCCATTAAGATAGAGAAAAAAAATTGAGAAAAAGGATTACGCTCCAGGAATTCCAGATCGTTTTCAGTGGAAAAATAGACAAACTTTGGGTAGCTGTAATATTGAAGAAAACCATTGGATTTTCTCCATATTTCTAGAGTGAATTTTACAAAAAGAGATCTTTAATTTTGTAGTTAATCACTTTTCCGTGCCACTTCTTCGTAGAAAGTTATAGAACTCCCCTTGCAACTAGCGAACTCCGATGAGGGAGGGCTCTTTTCAGAGCTGTAACTCTGTAGGTTTTGGTTGTATCTGAAAGTTGTCAACTACAAAATTAAAGCTCTATTCTTATAGTATTCACTATAAAAATATAAAGAAAATCCGATGATTTTTGGCAATATGGCAAGTATCCAAAAATTGAGTTTTTTACCTAAAATTGCATTAACTTTGGGTATTTGTATTATTGACGAAAATTATCGAATTTTCTTCATATTTTTAGAGTAAATTTTACAAAAATAGATCTTTAATATTGTAGTTAATCACTTTTCCGTGTGACTTTTCCGTAAAAAGTTATCTCCCTTACAACTAGCTGCATCTAACTGTGATAAGGGAGGGCTCTTTTCAGAGGTGTAACTCTTTAGGTTTTGATTGTATCTAAAAGTTGTCAACTACAAAATTGAAGCTCTATTCTTGTGAAATTCACTCTGAAAATATGAAAACAATCCGATGATTTTTGGCAATATGGCAAGTACCCAAAGTTAAAGCAATTTTAGGTGAAAAACACAATTTTTGGGTACCTGCCATATTGCCAAAAATCATCGGATTTCTCTCATAATTTCAGAGTAAATTCTACAAAATTAGATCTTTAATTTTGTTGTTAATCACTTTTCTGTGCCACTTCTTCGTAGAAAGTTATCTCCTTTACAACTAGCTGCATCTAACTGTGTTGAGAAGGGCTCTTTTCAGAGCTGTAACTCTTCAGATTCTGGTTATATCTGAAAGTTGTCAGCTACCAAATTAAAGATCTCTTTTTGTAAAATTCACTCTGAAAATATAAAAAAAATCCGATAATATTTGGCAGAATTCCAAGTATTTAAAGTTTTGTCTAATTTTGCAGTTCTAGCTGAAACTAGATTAAAGCAAAATTGAAGTTTTCGCTGAAAATTGCATCTGGAAGGAAATCTCACATAAATCTTCATACATTTTCCGTCATATTCATTTTCCCACGATCCATCCGTTTTTCTTTTTCTCCTTCTGAAAATTGCAGAGTGTTTCTTCTTCGATGATCCGCAGAATTTGTCAATTTTTTCCACGTCTCCACATGCTTCAAAGTTCGGTTTTCAGAATCAGAAGGCTCCAAATTCTATGTCCTGAACGTCTAATCGAAATCCAGCAAGGCACACATTGAAAAGAGGGTAGAAGACAGCGAAGACAGCGGAGCGATTCGGAGTTGCATTCGGTTGAGGAGCCGTCCGTCAAAATTGCGAAGCCACAGGAGCTCAACGGTCGGACGCCTCTCGATATGAGGCCCGACGAGGAAGGTTAGATCGCTGAGAGAGCTGAGAGCTCTGGAAATTTCTGAATTTCGGGGGGACGTGGCCTAGAAAATCGTATATGCAATTCCAGCACATTCATTTTCAGATGCCACCGTGAAAAGCAGCAACTCATCATCGATTTGGACAAGGATATGGGCCTTCGTGGCCATCGTTTTTATTATTCTATTTTTATTCGTGTTAGGCGCCGCTATTTAT
Source organism: Caenorhabditis inopinata (assembly GCA_003052745.1). Lineage (NCBI taxonomy): Eukaryota > Metazoa > Nematoda > Chromadorea > Rhabditida > Rhabditidae > Caenorhabditis > Caenorhabditis inopinata. The sequence continues at coordinate 2,341,893 of AP018152.1, read as the reverse complement.
TTTTACATCAGCTACAAGGACAGCTCAGACGTTTGTCTCAGTCCGGGATGCATTAGGACGGGTCAGTTTTGTTTAAAGCGGGCGAGGCTGGTCAATTTGGCCCGCCCACGGGCCGGCTATTACTTGGACGCCCAGGTAGTCAGGACGCGGAACTTGAGAGGCTTTCCTCTCAATTTCGGCAGCTAGAGGGCAGAAAGTCAAACAATGAATGAGAGTAACTTTCGACGCAGACAGTTAGAGCGCTCTCGTTACTCTGCGTCCCGTCTAAAACCGTGTCTCTTCGAATGCGGCAAATGCGCTCTGCTTAAAAGAATTAGTGGGCAGCTTGTTCTGTGCGGCTTGGGGGCAGTGGAATAGTCCAGGTGGGCCGTTCATGGGCCGGCCGGCCGGCTCTCTTCACTGTTAAAATTAATACCTTTATGGCCAGGCCGGTAAGTGAGCACCGGCAAGACGAAGAGCACGGTGATTTTTAGGAAATTTAAGCAGTAGCAGGTAGCTTATATGTCTGAAAAAGCTGAAAATGCATCTGAAGCAAGAAAGACTGTGAGCAGCGCGGCTTTTCGAATGGCAACTAAAATATTAATACCTTTATGGCCAGGCCGGTAAGTGAGCACCGGCAAGACGAAGAGCACGGTGATTTTTAGGAAATTTACTCAGTAGCAGGTAGCTTATATGTCTGAAAAAGCTGAAAATGCACATGGAGCTAGAAATACTGTGAGCAGCGCGGCTTTTCGAATGGCAACTATAATATTTATACCTTTATGGCCAGGCCGGTACTTGGCCGGCCAGCTCCAGGGCTCCAATCTGTTAGGCTGCCTACTTTACTTATTTTATAGTTAAGGAATTCTAGATGCACAATTCGCACCTCTATTTGAAGAATAAAATTGTTTTTGAAGAAAGTTATGCGCGGATCTTCGCTTGAAGCTGAAAAATTCGATTTCAGACAAAAAATTGCAGTTTTCTAGAAGTATTTTGCTGGAAAATGACTGAAAACAAAAAGTATTTTCTTCAGCATCCGTAATTTTATCATCGATGAACGCTTCCATAGACCCGTGCGACGATTTCTACGAATTCGCGTGCGGCCAGTGGATCAAAGGGCACCCGATACCAGACGACGCGCCGAGTGTCTCAAATTTTGAAAATCTCGGGCAAGACTTGGAGTTTGCATTGAAAGGTTGGCGAATCTGAAATTTGTGAATAATCTGGAAATTAGAGACTTCTGATTTCAGAACTTCTGGAGGAAGGCGAGGGGCTCTATGACTATGAGACGTCGGCCGTCGGAAAAGCCAAATACTTCTACAATTTGTGTCTGAACGAGTCGGAGATTCTGGAGAATTGGAGGACCACGTTCGATGAAGTCGTCAGAAGCTTTGGCGGATGGCCGAGTCTGGGAGATCCGGTCAAACCGGATGCCAGCATTGAGATGTTGTATGGTGAGCCATTGACTTTGGTAGCTGCCAGAGTTGACTCGTATTTTCAGCGGATATGGTTGCCAAATTCAAAGCGGATAGCTTGTTCAAAGCGACGGTCCAGCCGGATGACAAAAACTCGCAGCGACACGTTCTTCTGGTAACAGACACCCAGGGCCAGAGTAGGGCGGAATTGGATTTTGGGAACTCGGAATCCGGAAAACGGAAAAAAAATTTCACAAGTTCACAAGTTTTGATGTGAAAAAAATCACAAGTTTTGCCCTAATTTTGCACAAGTTTTGGTCCAATTTTGCACAAGTTTTGCCCTAATTTTGCACAAGTTTTGACCCAAGATTTGGTCCAGTTTTGTACAAGTTTTGGCCTGATTTTGCACAAGTTTTGGTCCAGTTTTGTACAAGTTTTGGCCAAGCTTTGACCCAATTTTGCACAAGATTTGGTCCAGTTTTGCACAAGATTTGGTCCAGTTTTGTATAAGTTTTGGCAGAGTTTTTTACAAGTTTTGGCATTTGTTTCGTTTTGTGCAATAAGAGGGTGCAACGCTGGGGGTGCAATTTTTTTCAATAAGAGGGTGCAATTTTTTTCACGGAATCCGGAATCCGGAAAACTGAAAAAAAAATTTTTCGCGGAATCTGGAATGCGGAAATCGGAAAAAAAATTTTTTCACGGAATCCGGAATTCGGAAAACGGAAAAAAAATTTTCACGGAATCCGGAATTCGGAAAACGGAAAAAAAAATTTTCACGGAATCCGGAATCCGGAAAACGGAAAAAAAAATTTTCACGGAATCCGGAAACCGGAAAACGGAAAAAAACATAATTTCACGGAATCCGGAAAACGGAAAAAAAATTTTCACGGAATCCGGAATCCGGAAAACGGAAAAAAATTTTTTCACGGAATCCGGAATTCGAAAAACGGAAAAAAAAATTTTCACGGAATCCGGAATCCGAAAAACGGAATTTTTTTTTTTTCACGGAATCTGGAATCTGGAATACGGAACGTAAAAAACGGCGGAATCCGGAATGCGGAATGCGGAAAACGGAATGTAAAAAACGGCGGAATCCGGAATTCCGCCCTTCTCTGATGAATGCCGACCTACCGTAATCTCGCATCCATAGTTGTTAAAGCCGTTGGAGCACGAAAACAATCGATTGTTCCCATCAAACTCGCAGTACATCTGAATGTGTCGCTTCCGTGGGAACTAAAAAAAACGGCGGAATCCGGAATGCGGAATCCGGAATCCGGAATTCCGCCCTTCTCTGCCCAGTGCTCATCTCACCTGATTAACCGCATTCCGTTTGCAGATCGATCAACCGCAGTTGAACTTATTCGCGCGCGACTTCTATGTAGCAGCTGAAAATGAGGAGCGAATGGCGTACCTGCAGCTGATTCGGTGAGCGATCTCGAAGTTCAGAAGGTCAGAATCGGAAGCTTTCAGAGACGTGCTGATTCTCCTGGATGCCGATCGAGCTAGAGCAATTCAAGACGCCAGAGAGATCATACATTTCGAGACAGCACTCGCAAACGTGAGCTCATTGATTCCAGCGGCGCCTTGATTCTTGATTCATTGATTCGGAAGCTTCAGATCACTATGGCTGATGAGCAGCGTCATGATATCGCCGAGTTGTACACCAAGGTAACTCTTGGAGATATGAAGAGCTCTCTTCCGCACTTCAACTGGCCGCTCTTCTTCAATCACATGTTCAAGGATCTTCATGATAAGGTATGTCACCTAGGGAAAAGAATTGGAGCATCTTCTCTTCAGACTGGAAGAACCATCACATTCGACGATCAGACTGAGATCGTGGTGTACGGCTATGAGTTCCTCCGACGGCTCGATGTGCTCATCCCGATGTATGACACCCGGGTGATCGTCAACTATCTGGAATGGTGTTGGTTCTTTAAGACGATGCTCCGAGATCTTCCTGACCCGTTTGCTCTCACCATCTTCAAGTTTTATAAGACGCTGAATAGTAGGTGGTTTGCTGAAAATTATTAGGCAATTCTGTTTGCAGTAATGAACGTCCAAAAGGTGCGATGGCACGGCTGCGTGACAAGGATCAACAGCCTGATGCCGATGGCGACATCGGCGATTTATGTGAAGAATCACTTTGATCATGAAGCGAAGCAGCAGGTGATTTGGCGGTCCCCCCCCTCCAAGCGATTTGTTTCAGATTTTTGTACTCATTCATTACATATTTTCAATATTCTCTGCAAAAACTACACAAATCTTACACAAATCTTGCACAAATCTAGGCCAAACATTGAAAATTCACAAGTTTTGGTCCAATTTTGCACAAATTTTGATCCAGTTTTTAAAAAGTTTTGGTCCAATTTTGCACAAGTTTTGGCCCAGTTTTGCACAAGTTTTGGTCCAGTTTTGCACAAGTTTTGGCCCAGTTTTTCACAAGTTTTCGTCCAGTTTTGCGCAAGTTTTGGTCCAATTTTTCACAAGTTTTGGTCCAAATTTGCACAAGTTTTGGCGCAGTTTTGCACAAGCTTTCGTCCAGTTTTGCACAAGTTTTGGCACAGTTTTTCACAAGTTTTCGTCCAGTTTTGCACAAGATTTTGCCCAGTTTTTCACAAGTTTTGGTCCAGTTTTGCGCAAGTTTTGGCTCAGTTTTGCACAAGTTTTGGTCCAATTTTGCACAAGTTTTGATTCAGTTTTTCACAAGTTTTGGCACAGTTTTGCACAAGTTTTGACCCAGTTTTGAACTAAATGTGGCCTAGTTTTACTCAAGTTTTGGCTCAGTTTTGAACAAAAGGCCTTAAATGACCTGAAAATCCTCTGAATCCTCAAGCTCTACCTGATAGGCCATGCGTCAAAGCTTGAGAAGGCCTTAAATAACCTGAAAATCCTCAAATCCTCTGAATCCTTAATATGTCCTTAAGTTTTTGTACAAGTTTTGGCACAGTTTTGCACAAGTTTTGGCCCAGTTTTGCACAAGCTTTGGCCCGATTTTGCACAAGCTTTGGCCTAATTTTGCACAAGTTTTGACCCAATTTCGCACACGTTTTACCTCAATTTTGCACAAGTTTCGGCCCAATTTTGCACAAATTTTTACCCAGTTTTGAACAAGTTTTGGCCCAGTTTTGCACAAGTTTTGGCCAAATATTGCACAAGTTTTAGCCCCGTTTTGGTCCAATTTTGTACAAGTTTTGACCCAGTTTTGCGCAAGTTTTGGCCCAGTTTTGAACAATTTCTGGCACAGTTTTGCACAATTTTTGGTCCAGTTTTGTTCAAATTTTTGGCTTAAATTGGAACAAAAGGCCTTAAATGACCTGAAAATCCTCTGAATTCTTAATCTGTTCTTAAATTGGCCTAATTTTGTACAAGTTTTGGCCTAATTTTGCACTGCTTTTGACACAGTTTTGCACAAGTTTTGGCCCAGTTTTTAACAAGTTTTGACCCACTTTTGTTCAAGTTTTGGCTTAAATTGGAACAAAAGGCTTTAAATGACCTGAAAATCCTCTGAATCCTTAAGCTCTCCATAAGTTGGCCCAATTTTGTACAAGTTTTGGTACAGCTTTGCACAAGTTTTGGCCCAGTTTTGCACAAGTTTTGGCCCAGTTTTGCACAAGATCATGGAATCTAGGAATACTGAGAAATTTGAATGAAATAAGCAAATTGGATGAATGAGTCAATTTCAGAAAGATTGACTTGACTGACGGCTCGGTGAGCTCACCGAGCCGCTAATATAGCTTCAGAATCCTCAAGAAGCACGGCTTCATTGTTGTGCCGTGCAGTAAAGTAGTTTTCAGGCCTCCAGCGGAACCGTTGGGGAATCTTAGGCCACCCCCCCCCCCCCTTCCCCCCCCCTGCTAACATGAATAAGAATTCCAGGTGGAAGAAATGATCTCATTGATCATGGAGTCGTTCGTCGACCTGCTGCTCAGCGAGGACTGGCTCACCCAGGAGACCAAACAGTTTGCGAAGCAGAAGGCGGGTTCCCACCGTTCTCACTTTTTCCCGATAATCCGTGTTCATTTTGGATTTCAGGTCAACGAAATGAAGCGGAAAATCGGATATCCAGACTATCTGAATGAGCCAACTTCGGTGAACAAAGAATATAAGACGTTTACCGTATACCCCGGTCATTATTACAAGACAAAGTTCAGCTTTTACGAGCAATACCAACGAGATGTTCTGGAGAGAATCACGGAAGCCGTGGATCGAGAAAGGTTCGGGTTTGTGAATTCGTCATATGCAAAATGTGGTGATTTTTTCGCTTTCCGAAGAGCTGAGGCTTAGGCTTCGGCTTAGGCTTAGGCTTAGGCTTAGGCTTATCCTTAAATTGCATTTATGGTGAGCTGAAAATCCTGAAAATCGATGAGTCCTTGCTTTCCGAAGAGCTTAGGCTTAGGCTTAGGCTTAGGCTTAAATTGCATTTGTGGTATGCTGAAAATCCTGAAAATCGATGAGTCCTTGCTTTCTGAAGAGCTTAGGCTTAGGCTTATCCTTAAATTGCATTAATGGTGAGCTGAAAATCCTGAAAATCGATGAGTCTTCGCCTTTCAAAGTGCTTAGGCTTAGGCTTAGGCTTAGGCTTAGGCTTAGGCTTATCCTTAAATTGCATATTTGGTGAGCTGAAAATCCTGAAAATCGATGAATCCCCACTTTCCGAAGAGCTTAGGCTTAGGCTTAGGCTTATCCTTAAATTGCATTTCTGATGAGCTGAAAATCCTGAAAATCGATGAGTCCCTGCTTTATGAAGAGCTTAGGCTTAGGCTTAGGCTTAGGCTTAAATTGCATTTGTGGTATGCTGAAAATCTTGAAAATCGATGAGTCCCTGCTTTCTGAAGAGCTTAGGCTTAGGCTTATCCTTAAATTGCAATAATGGTGAGCTGAAAATCCTGAAAATCGATGAGTCTTCGCCTTTCAAAGTGCTTAGGCTTAGGCTTAGGCTTAGGCTTATCCTTAAATTGCATATTTGGTGAGCTGAAAATCCTGAAAATCGATGAATCCCCGCTTTCCGAAGAGCTTAGGCTTAGGCTTAGGCTTAGGCTTATCCTTAAATTGCATTTATGGTGAGCTGAAAATCCTGAAAATCAATGAATCCTCGCCTTTCAAAGTGCTTAGGCTTACGCTTAGGCTTAAGCTTAGGCTTAGGCTTAGGCTTAGGCTTAGGCTTAGGCTTAGGCTTAGGCTTATCCTTAAATTGCATTTATGGTGAGCTGAAAATCCTGAAAATCAATGAATCCTCGCTTTCCAAAGAGTTGAGGCTTAGGCTTAGGCTTAGGCTTAGGCTTATCCTAAAATTGCTTTTGTGGTGAGCTGAAAATCTTGAAAATCGATGAGTTCCCGCTTTCCGAAGAGCTTAGGCTTAGGCTTAACTTTCATTTGTGGTGAGCTGAAAATCCTGAAAATCGATGAGATCCAGCTTTCCGAAGAGCTGAGGCTTAGGCTTAGGCTTAGGCTTAGGCTTATCCTTAAATTGCATTTGTGGGGAGCTGAAAATCCTGAAAATCGATGAGCCCCCGCTTTCCGAAGAGCATAGGCTTAGGCTTAGGCTTAGGCTTATCTTTAAATTGCATATTTAACGAGCTGAAAATCCTGAAAATCGATGAGTTTCCGCTTTCCGAAGAGCTTAGGCTTAGGCTTAGGCTTAGGCTTAGGCTTATCCTTAAATTGCATTTATGGTGAGCTGAAAATCCTGAAAATCGATGAGTTCCCGCTTTCCGAAGAGCTGAGGCTTAGGCTTAGGCTTAGGCTTAGGCTTAAATTGCAAAAATTGAAAATCCTGAAAATCGATGAGTCCCCGCTCTCCAAAGAGCTCAATTTGGCTTCAAGAATTACAGAATTCCCTTCGATCTGAAAGCGAAGCAAACTCATTTCCTAGTTGCCCAAATCAAATTCTCTAAAGGTCCCAACGAAGCCAATTTCTGTCTCACACAAAGTGACGTCTTCTAATGAGCAATTTCGATGAGTCATCCACTTAAAATTGGCGAAACGGCGAAGAAAACTTCCAGTAACCAAGATCTTTTCAGATGGGTAGCTGGAGCAGCCTTGGTAAACGCCTTCTACAGCCCAAACACCAATGAGATCAGTGAGTTTCAAAGCTTCGATGAAGCGAAAAGCGAAACGCTGAAAAATGAGAGCGTAGCCACTGATCGAACGTCATCATTCACTTCACCGCTGCTTCTTTTGTGATATATGATCTTATAATAGGGGTTTGCGCGAGCAAGACCGATTGGAGCTGAAACAATTTTTAGGCGTCGCAAATCTAGCGCAAACACCACACAAATTGAACATCGGCTGGGCTTGCGCACCGAAATTTCAAATTTCGGAATTCCGGAACTTTGAATTATCGAGTTGTCACGTTTCGGGATTCCGGAGTATCGTAATATTCCAAATTTCACATTTCGGAATTCCGGAGTATCGTAATATTCCAAATTTCACATTTCGAATCTCCGGAGTATCGTAATATTCCAAATTTCACATTTCGCAATACCGGAGCATCGTAATATTCCAAATTTCACATTTCGGAATTCCGGAGTATCGTAATATTCCAAATTTCACATTTCGGAATTCAGGAGTATCGTAATATTCCAAATTTCACATTTCGGAATTCCGGAGTATTGTAATATTCCAAATTTCACATTTCGAAATTCCGGAGTATCGTAATATTCCAAATTTCACATTTCGGAATTCCGGAGTATCGTAATATTCCATTTTTCACATTTCGAAATTCCGGAGTATCGTAATATTTCAACTTTCACATTTCGAAATTCCGGAGTATAGTAATATTCCCAAATTTTAAATTTTGGAATTTCGGAGTATCGTAATATTCCAAATTTGTTCACAACGCTAGCACAATACTTGCACAAATCTAGCACAATTCTTGCACAAATCTAGCACAAATCTTGCACAATTTTACATCAAACTTTGATTGTTCACAATTCTAGCACAAATCTTGCACAAATCCTGCAAAATACTTGCACAAATCTAGCACAAATCTTGCACAATTCTTGCACAAATCTTGCACAATTCTAGTGTCTCAAATTTCAAATTTCAGAGCTCCGGAGTATCGTATTATTCCAAATTTCACATTTCGGAATTCCGGAGTATCGTAGTATTGCGAAAATTGGTCTTGAATTGTGCGAAGATTGCTCCAATTTTGTTCATATGTAACCAAGCGGAAGACGGAAGTAACTGCACGTAGACTACAACGCATGGCTGCTCTTATTAAATAGAATGACGTGAAGCTTAAAATGCTGCAAAAGAGCTGCAAAAGTAGTCGAAACCCCATGCTGAAATTCCTAGGCAGAAGGCGCGTATGGAAACCTGAAAACTCCAAGTTGCTCCTTCAAGATTTATCAGAACAATTTCAGTTTTTCCCGCCGGAATCCGTTTTGTTTCATTATTATATATTTTCAAGATTCTCTGCGAAAACTACACAAGTCTAGCACAAATCTTGCACAAATCTAGGCCAAACATTGAAAATTCACAAGTTTTGGCCCAGTTTTCCACAAGATTTGGCCTAATTTTGCACAAATTTTGGCCCAATTTTGCACAAGTTTTGGTCCAGTTTTGTACAAGTTTTGGTCCAATTTTGCACAAGTTTTGGTCCAGTTTTGCACAAGTTTTGGTCCAATTTTGCACAAGTTTTGGCCCAGGTTTGCTATGTATCAGAACAATTTCAGTCTTTCCCGCCGGAATCCTTCAGCCCGTCTTCTACAGCAAAGACTTCCCATCGTCGATGAATTTCGGTGGAATCGGCGTGGTGATCGGACACGAAATCACTCACGGATTTGATGACAGAGGTGAGAGTTTCAGACTATCTTTTTTTCTGAAAAAAGCTGAAAATGTGTTGCTGAAACCAGCTTACTGTAGTAGAAAAAATGAGATTTGTTGTTGCGGAATTCCGGAAAGACATCTGTCCGGAAACACATCCGGATATCCGAAATTGCAGTTTTGGAATTTCGGAATATCGAAATATTCCAAATTTCAGATTTCGGAATTCCGGAAAAACGGGATATTCCGAATTTGTAGCTGCGGAATTCCGAAACTTTGGAATATTCCGAATTTGTTTTTGCGGAATTCCGGAAAGACGGAATATTCCGAAATTTGTTGTTGCGGAATTCCGGAAAGACGGAATATTCCGAATTCCAGATTTTGGAATTCCGGGAAAACGGAATATTGCAAAATTTCAGATTTCGGAATTCCGGAACTTTGAATATTCCGAAATTGTTGCTGCGGAATTCCGAAATATCGGAATATTCTGAAATTGTAGCTGCGCAATTCCAGAAAGACGGAATATTCCGAATTTGCTGTTGCGGAATTCCGGAAGGACGGAATATTGCAAAATTGCAATTTTGGAGTTCCGGAATATCGGAATATTCCGAATTTGTTGTTGCGGAATTCGGGAAAGACGGAATATTCCGAAATTGTAGCTGCGGAATTCCGGAAAGACGGAATATTCCGAAATTGTAGCTGCGGAATTCCGGAAAGATGGAGTATTCTGAATTTGTTGTTGTATTTCGGAATTCCGGAGTATCGTAATATTCCAAATTTCATTTTTCGGAATTTCGCAGTATCGTAATATTCCAAATTTCACGTTTCGGAATTCCGGAGTATAATATTCCAAATTTCGCATTACGGAATTCCGGAGTATCGTAGTATTCCAAATGTCACATTTCGGAATTCCGGAAAATCAAAATAATGCAAGCGCGCTCCATCGTATTTTGGAATTTCCTTTTTCTTCTAGACGTGTTTTTCTAGTGTTTTGAACTGTAATTGTGCTCACAAAATGAAGCAAAAAGAGCCAGAGTCGAGGTCTGATCCCATGTGCCCATCTACCGTATGCGAAGCGCTTCTGAAGACGTTGCTTCGCTTCGCATTTTGGTGTCTGAAAAGCAGCGCAAAACGGGTTCAAAATCCCGATTCTCCAGAATTTTCAGCAAAAATTGAATGGGTGCTCATTGAGAATTCCAATGAATTCCGGGGCCATTCTAGCATGAAATGTCTTCTTTATTTCAGCCGTTTTCCCTTTTCTGCAATTCATTAGAATTCATTAAAATGCTCTTTTCACCTTCCTGAGCAAAAAGAAATTCATCAACGTTTCAAGTCATGCATGATTCTGAGCAACTTCTGAGAAACGCTGTAAGCAGCTGGAAAACTTAAAGGGGAATCTAACATTCATCGTGCACGACGTTCAGATGACGTTGCTCTCCAGAATCGATGATTTTCAGGCCGATTGTACGACAACCTCGGAAACATTCGTCAGTGGTGGGATAATGCGACGATCTCGAAATTTGAACACAAGGCGCAGTGCATCGAGAAGCAGTACTCGAGCTATGTTTTAGAGCAGATTAGCATGCAGATCAATGGGAAATCGACGAAAGGCGAAAATATTGCGGACAATGGAGGGCTTAAACAGGCTTATAGGTTGGTTGCACAATTCTAGCACAAATCTTGCGCAATTCTAGCAAAAATCTTGCACAAAGCTGGTGCAAATCTTGCACGATCCTAGCGCAAATCTTGCACAATTCTAGGCCAAACTTTGAAGCCTCACAAGCCTAGCACAAATCTTGCACATTTCCAGCGCAGTTTTTGCACATTTCTAGGCCAGACTTTGAAGATTTGCAAGTCCAGCATAAATTTTTCAAATCTGGCACAAAACTTGCACAATTCTAGCACAAATCTTGCACAATTCTAGCACAAATCTTGCACAACTCTAGCTCAGTTCTTGCACAATTTTACACCAAACATTGATTGTTCACAACGTTAGCACAATTCTTATACAACTCTAGTGCAAATCTTGCACAATTCTAGGCCAAACTTTGAAGCTTCACAAGTCTAGCACAAATCTTGCACAATTTTACACCAAACGTTGATTGTTCCCAACTCTAGCACAAATCTAGCACAAATCTCGCACAATTTTAAATCAAACCTTGATTGTTCATAACGTTGTTTGTTCACAATCACATTTCGGAATTGCGGAGTATCGTAATATTCCAAATTTCACATTTTGGAATTCCGGAGTATCGTTATATTTCAAATTTCACATTTCGGAATTGCGGAGTATCGTAATATTTTAAATTTCACATTTTGGAATTCCGAAGTATCGTAATATTTCAAATTTCACATTTCGGAGTTCCGGAGTATTGTAATATTCCGAATTTCACATTTCGGAATTTCGGAGTATCGTAATATTCCAAATTTCACATTTCGGAATTCCGGAGTATCGTAATATTCCAAATTTGTTCACAACGCTAGCACAATACTTGCACAATTCTAGCACAAATCTTGCACAATTCTAGCACAAATCTTGCACAAAGCTAGTGCAAATCTTGCACGATCCTAGCGCAAATCTTGCACAATTCTAGTGCAAATTTTGCACAACTTTACACCAAACTTTGACTTTTCACAATTCTAGCACAAATCTTGCACAATTCTAGCGCAAATCTTGCACAATTCTAGTGCAAATTTTGCACAACTTTACACCAAACTTTAATTGTTCACAATTCTAGCGCAAATCTTGCACAAATCTAGCCCAAATCTCGCACAATTTTAAATCAAACCTTGATTGTTCATAACGTTGTTTGTTCACAATCACATTTCGGAATTCCGGAGTATCGTAATATTCCGAATTTCACATTTCGGAATTCCGGAGTATCGTAATATTCCAAATTTCACATTTCGGAGTTCCAGAGTATTGTAATATTCCGAATTTCACATTTCGGAATTCCTGAGTATCGTAATATTCTAAATTTGTTCACAACGCTAGCACAATACTTGCACAATTCTAGCACAAATCTTGCACGATCCTAGCGCAAATCTTGCACAATTTTACATCAAACTTTGAATGTTCCCAATTCTAGCACAAATCTTGCACAATTCTAGCACAAATCTTGCGCAAATCTAGTGAAAATCTTGCACGATCCTAGCGCAAATCTTTCACAAATTTACACAAAACTTTGAAGGTTTACAATTCTAGCACAAATCTTGTACAAATCTTGCACAATTCTTGCCCAATTCTAGCACAAATCTTGCACAATTCTAGGCCAAACATTGAAAACCGATATTTTCCCAAAATCGCGCAAATTGAACTATATCGTTTCAGAGCCTACAAAAAGTACGAGAGAACGCACTCGCGCACCCCTCGTCTTCCCGGTGTGAACCTGACTCACGATCAGCTATTCTTCCTGAACTACGCCCAAATTTGGTGCGGAACTATGAACGATAAGGAGGCGATTCGCAAGTTAAGAACTTCGGAGCACTCTCCAGGACCCATCAGGTAGATTCGGGGATTCTGTAGTCTTAAACAAACCTAGCACAAATCTTGCACAACTTTACAACAAACTTTGTTTTTCACAACGCTAGCACAATTCTTGTACAATTTTAGGCCAAACTTTGAAGCTTCACAATTCTAGCACAAACCTTGCACACTTTTACACCAAACTTTGATTGTTTACAATTCTAGCACAAACCTTGCACAATTTTAGGCCAAACTTTGAAACTTCACAATTCTAGCACAAACCTTGCATAATTTTAGGCCAAACCTTGAAGCTTCACAAGTCTAGCACAAATCTTGCACAATTTTACACCAAACTTTGATTGTTCACAACGCTAGCACAATTCTTGCACAAACCTAGCACAAATCTTGCACAAACCTAGCACAAACCTTGCACAAATCTAGCACAAACCTTGCACAAACCTAGCACAAATCTCGCACAAACTTTGCACAAGTATTGCACAAACCTAGCACAAATCTTGCCCAAACCTAGCACAAACCTTGCACAATTTTAGGCCAAACCTTGATCTTGTTCACAATTCTAGCAAAAAAATGTGAAATGTATTGACTGGAAGTTCTGAAAGTGCTTCCAGGTGCTTCCAGGTGTCATTTCCATTCAAGGCTTCAACCTTGAAGGTCCCGAGCAATTTTCAGCTCTCTAGAGCTCTATTTGCTCCGATTCGCTCCCGAAAATCCCGAAATGAAAAGCGTCGTCCTTCGCCAAAAATATATACGAAATCCGGGTTTCGTGAGCATCCGCCTTTGCATAACTAAACTGGCGCGGAGCAATTGAGTCACTTTATTTGAATCCTCTTTTCATTTTTCTCCTTATCCTTCCTAATTCGCCTCGTTATGACCTTATTTGGCGAGCAGGAAGGAGCAAGGAGAGCTCCAAATATATCAATATGAATATGAGGCGATGTTTGAGAGCTTTCTTGTGACATGCGCCTTTAAAAATAGAAATACGCCGTTAAACGTTGTGCAAGACCGTATGAAGGTTCCGGCAAACTCGGGGCATCCTGCCGGCATGGCCAGGCGCCCATAAGGTCCGTTGTCTCTAGCAGTGTGTCGTTTCGAAAGCATTTCGAGACATTTTTCCGAAACATTTCTCGAGAAATGTTTCTCGTTGATTTCTCGAGAATTTTTCGAAAAAATTCCGAAAAATCAACGAGAAAAATTTCTCGAGAAATTCTCGAAAATTATCGAAAAATTCTCGAAAATTCTCGAAAAAAAACATTTCGATAAAAAAAATAATAAACTAGTTCAAACGACACTCCGAAATAACGCAAAGCGCGTTGTTTATCGTAGTTCCATTCAAATCATTTTTCGCGATTTCTCGAGAAATTTTTCGAGAAATTTTCGAGAAATTTCCGAAAAATTTCGAAAATTCTTGAAAAAAAACATTTTGATAAAAAAGAATAACAAACTAGTTCAAACGACACTCCGAAATAACGCAAAACGCGTTGTTTATCGTATTTCCATTCAAATCATTTTTCGCGATTTTTCGAGAAATTTTTCGAGAAATTCTCGAGAAATTTCGAAAATTCTCAAAAACAAAAACCATTTCGATAAAAAATCATAATAAACTAGTTCGAACGACACTCCGAAATAACGCAAAGCGTGTTGTTTATCATAGTTCCATTCAAATCATTTTTCGCGATTTTTCGAGAAATTTTTCGAGAAATTCTCGAGAAATTTCGAAAATTTTCGAAAAATCAACGAGAAAAATTTCTCAAAAAAAGTTGAACATTCTCGAAAAATGTCTCGGAAATTTCTCGAGAATTTCTCGAAAAATGTCTCGAGAAATCGCGAAAAATGATTTTAATGAAAATACGATAAACAACGCGCTTTGCGTTATTTCGGAGTGTCGTTCGAACTAGAAAAATTTTTCGAAAAATTTCCTAAAAATTTCGAAAATTCTCGAAAAAAAACATTTCGATAAAAAAAATAATAATAAACTAGTTCGAACGACACTCCGAAATAACGCAAAGCGTGTTGTTTATCATAGTTCCATTCAAATCATTTTTCGCGATTTTTCGAGAAATTTTTCGAGAAATTCTCGAGAAATTTCGAAAATTCTCAAACACAAAAACCATTTCGATAAAAAATAATAATAAACTAGTTCGAACGACACTCCGAAATAACGCAAAGCGTGTTGTTTATCATAGTTCCATTCAAATCATTTTTCGCGATTTTTCGAGACATTTTTCGAGAAATTTCCCGAGAAATTTCGAAAATTCTCGAAAAATCAACGAGAAAATTTTCTCAAAAAATTTTGAACATTCTCGAAAAATGTCTCGGAAATTTCTCGAGAATTTCTCGAAAAATGTCTCGAGAAATCGCGAAAAATGATTTGAATGAAAATACGATAAACAACGCGCTTTGCGTTATTTCGGAGTGTCGTTCGAACTAGAAAAATTTTTCGAAAAATTTCCTAAAAATTTCGAAAATTCTCGAAAAAAAACATTTCGATAAAAAAAATAATAATAAACTAGTTCGAACGACACTCCGAAATAACGCAAAGCGCGTTGTTTATCGTATTTCCATTCAAATCATTTTTCGCGATTTCTCGAGAAATTTTTCGAGAAATTCTCGAGAAATTTCCGAAAAAAAAAAGTTTTTTTTTGGATGTTCCAGAAATGCGGCATAAATAATAGGATGGGATTTTCTGATTTTCCGCGAGCTCCGGCGTCGGTACACTGCCTACCGGCATCCGCAATCCTTATTTTTTATATTTTTTTTATTCATATCGCATTATTTTTTCCACTGTTTTTGCAAAAATTACGGGGTGGGGGGGGGGCTTAGGCTTAGGCTTAGGCTTAGGCTTAGGCTTAGGCTTAGGCCTAAGCCCCATCCTATTACTTTTGCCGCAGAGAAGCAGACCTGTAACAGCCAAAGTTAGAGCCCGAGTGATGCTCTTTTCACATTTTATGAGTCGCGAAGAATGAGCAAATCATGTGGGTTTCAATTTCAAATTTCGAAAACGTCACATCCATCAAAACGCAAGAATACCCAGTGGAGCTAAGTGCCGTGCACTTTAGCTCTCATTTTCAGATATTTCGCCATCCGACCTCTTCTGATTATCACTTCTGATTGTTCACGTGACGCTGATTTCTGCTCTCAGAATTCTAATGGCACAAGTCATGCGCGTCTTCAGAATTGTAACCGTCATATGCATAAGTTCACCACGAACTTCTGATGCGGATTAAATTAGAAAAAAAAGCAGAAGTTTTCGAAATGTTCCAGCCAAAATGTGAAGCTCTGCGCGTGACACCTTCTGAATTCTGAATTGGCACGCTTCTGAATCCCTATTGAGACAACGGAGACAGCAGTGAGAATCGCGTTGAACGCGCGCCAGATAGAATCTGAAAAATGGAGGAAAAAGAGCTTCTCGTCTGTGAATTCGTCGAAATTTATTGAAATTTCTCAAAAAAAAATCAATTTTTTTTTTCTGGAATTTTGGCGGAGCTTGGACATCGCGCTTAAATTTTGACCTCTAATAGAGCGGCACTCCCCTGTGAGCTCGTCAAATTTTTTTTTCTCAAGAAAAAAAATCAAAAAAATCACTTTTTTTCTGAAATTTTGAAGCTTGGCTTGCACACGAAAATCACAAAGTTCGTTGGCTCTGAAAATAAGCACGCAACCTCTAATAGAGCGGCACTAGCCTCGTGAGCTCGTCAAATCCATCATTTGCTTCTGAATCCCTAGTGGCTCTGAAAATGAGCACGCTGAAACCCGGAAAATCGAATTTCATTGAAATTTCTCAAAAAAAATCAAAAAAAAATCAGAAAAAATCACTTTTTTTTTAAATTTTGAAGCTTGGCTTGCACACGAAAATCACAAAGTTCGTCGGCTCTGAAAATGAGCACGCAACCTCTAATAGAGCAGCAATCGCCTCGTGAGCTCGTCAAATCCATCATTTGCCTCTGATTCCCTATTGAGACGACTGAGCAAGCAGTCGGAGCTCCGAGCTCATCAGTGGCTCTGAAAATGAGCACGCTGCAGCCAAAAAATGAAATTTTATTCAAATTTCTCAAAAAAAATCTCTTTTTTCTAGATTTTTAAGCCTAAGCCTAAGCCTAAGCCTAAGCCTAAGCCTAAGCCTAAGCCTAAAACTGCTAGAAAAGCATTCTCTCCGTGACAAGCTTCTGAATCCCTATTGAGACAACGGAGACAGAAGTCAGAGCTCCGAGCTCAACAGATGCTCTGAAATGAGCACGCTGAAACCCGGAAAATCGAATTTTATTAGAATTTATCAAAAAAAATCACTTTTTTCTGAAATTTTGAAGCTTTGTTTGCACACTCAAATCACAGAACTCGTTGGCTCTGAAAATGAGCACGCCACCTCTAATAGAGCAGCACAGAAGCTCGTCCACTAATTTATCGATTTTTCAGAGTGAAAGGCCCGTTATCGAACAGCTACGACTTCGCGAAGGCGTACAACTGTGCTCCAGGGAGCCGGATGAACCCCCATGAAAAGTGCCGTGTCTGGTAGTTGCATGCATATCTTTTTCCTCGATTTTCTTGTATTTTTCTCGCTTTTTTCTTTTACCTTTTTTGTGTATCTCTCCCAGTGCGCGCTCTCTCTCTCTCTCTCTCTCTCTCTTTCTCTATGTCTCTCTATGCCCCATTGTCTCTCTCTCTCTGTTTCTCTGTGTCTCTTGCCTTCTCCTCTATTTCATCAGACTTGTTAACCAGAGAATATCTAGTGAATAATCAGAAGAATGCTCCACGCGTAATGCTCCACCCACCCCCCCCCCCTCAGATTCCAGCAGGCTCCGCCCCCACCCCTTCAGAAAGGTGGTCGGTGCGAGGCGAGCTGTAGGCGAGCCATTCCTTGCGCGCTTTTTCCGGTGAGCCGCACAACTTTCTTGCGAGTTTTGTACCCCCCATCGACCCTCATCCGAATCGAGTATACGGTAGAATAATGGCGTGCTCCACAGCGTTCGTGATCCTTCTGCTCGTCGCCACGACGTCGATGATGCCGAGCCAAGTGACGGCAGCCAGAGCCATACCACAGGTAGGTGAGCCTAAGCCTAAGCGCGGCGCGACTCTGAAGTTCACTGGATTTCTCTGAAACTCTCCAGAAGCGTTAGAGCGGAAGCCTAAGCCTAAGCCTAGCCTAAGCCTAAGCCTAAGCGCGGCGCGACTCTGAAATTCACTGGATTTCTCTGAAACTCTACTCCAGAAGCATTAGAGCGGAAGCCTAAGCCTAAGCCTAAGCCTAAGCCTAAGCCTAAGCCTAAGCGCGGCGAAGCACTCTGAAGTTCACTGGATTTCTCTGAAACTCTCCAGAAGCATTAGAGCGGAAACTTAAGCCTAAGCCTAAGCCTAAGCCTAAGAGCGGCGCGGCGCCAGAAGCACTCTGAAATTCACTGAATTTCTCTGAAACTCTCCAGAAGCATTAGAGCGGAAGCCTAAGCCTAAGCTCAAGCCTAAGCCTAAGCCTAAGCGCGGCGCGGCGCGAGAAGCACTCTGAAATTCACTGGATTTCTCTGAAACTCTCCTCCAGAAGCATTAGAGCGGAAGCCTAAGCCTAAGCCTAAGCCTAAGCGCGGCGAAGCACTCTGAAGTTCACTGGATTTCTCTGAAACCCTCCAGAAGCATTAGAGCGGAAGCCTAAGCCTAAGCCTAAGCCTAAGCGCGGCGAAGCACTCTGAAATTCACTGGATTTCTCTGAAACTCTCCAGAAGCGTTAGAGCGGAAGCCTAAGCCTAAGCCTAAGCCTAAGTCTAAGCCTAAGCCTAAGCCTAAGCCTAAGCCTAAGCTTAAGCCTAAGCGCGGCGCGGCGCGAGAAGCACTCTGAAATTCACTGGATTTCTCTGAAACTCTCCTCCAGAAGCATTAGAGCTCCAATTATTTTCTTTTCTTAATGTGCCCCCCCCCCCAAAACCAAATTTCCCGCACCCACTTCAATGGTCTCATCTAACTTTTTGGTTTTTCCTTTGCTTTCAGTTTCCCATCGCCAGCTTATCCAGAACCATTTCCCGCCGAAATAAGATATACCGTGCTGGCCATAAAGGTATTAATAATCGATTTTTTCGAGATTTCTTGGCTCACAGGTGAAGTGCGCTCATGAAATTTTTTTTGCAGGTTTTTGAACTAACTGACTGAAACTTTGATTTTGACAAAAAAATATGAAAATTATAACAATTTATTCGAAAAAATATTAGAAAAAACGATTATTAATACCTTTTTGGCCAGCCAGCACTGTATATTCTCTCGTTTTGCTCTCCTAGCATTTTGTGCTCTTTCCAGTTTGTGTCCGTCCAGTTTGACCCCCCCCCTCCCAACCCATTACCCCATACCGAATTGTCTCTACACCCAAAAACGAATAAAAACGTAGAAAAATGATGCTTAAAATTGGCAATAAAACCGCGGATTTCTTGCTCCGAGCCACGAGCCAAGTGCGCTTGCTTTACGACGCAATTTGTGCTCTTCTACAATACCGGGACCTAGGGGGGGGGGGGAAAGAGCCGAGAAGAGAGCAACGGAGCCGGAGCGAATGAGCGCCGTGCGAAGGAGCAAACGATTAATTGCCCAATTCTGAGAAGTTTTTGATGTATGGAAGAGAGCTTGCTTTCATCTGTAAACAGCCAGCGGTTACGGGGGGGGGGAACTCGGGGGGGGGGGGGGGGGGGAGAGCTCGGGGGGGGGGGGGAGAGCTCTAGTAAAAGCCGTATTTACGGCTTTTTCATTAGTCCCGGAGCTGGATGAATTAATGATTATTCGAGAAAATGTAACGGAATTTATGTACCCAGTCCAGCGCGAATGGAATGCAAAATTGAAAATGAGAATCAACGCCAAGGGAGCTAGAAGTCCTAATGCTTATCTTCCAGTCGTACGCCGGCGTAGAGCCAGGAGTCCAATTCGAGTTGCTCGCCGCGAAACGAGGCGACGGATACGGATGGAACGACTGCGAGTTCTCGCCACTCAGCTGCCTTCTGAAGCGGCGACGACGACGATCGATTCAGTGAGAATCAGCAGGCAGCCTTCTACTAGCCAACATCGGATCAGCACCATGTTAACACGAAATGCTCTATTTTCTATTTTCTAATTTTTTTTCGTTTATTGGCGGCTTCTCAAAGCGATGCTGGATAGTATCTCTTTAAGAATCCGCCCCCCCCCCAAGCCCCTATCAAACCAAGAGCAAGCACATTCTTCTGTTTCCTTCCTTTCTTCACTATAATTCCAGCTTTCACATTCTCAACTTCTTGAAATCAGCGTACCACTGAGTAGTTTGATAGCTCTCTCTCCCAACCCCCCCCCCACCTTCCAGCAGATCTTCTTTTGTAATCATCATCATCATCATTGCAGGCGAGTGTTTTGAATGTTACCATCTCCTTCCTTAACACACTAACTACGATCGGAACTAAGAGAAAAAGTTGATGATTTTGAAATAAATCATGTCTCCGTGTTATTCGTTTAAATTTTTTTCCATCAAAATTGACGCCAGAAGTGAATGAAGACCTAAGCCTAAGCCTAAGCGTAAGCCTCAGCTCTTTGGAAAGCGGAGATTCATCGGTTTTCAGAATTTTCAGCTCACCACAAATGCAATTTAAGGATAAGCCTAAGCCTAAGCCTAAGCCTCAGCTCTTGGGAAAGCGGAAATTCATCCATTTTCAGGATTTTCAGCTCACCACATATGCAATTTAAGGATAAGCCTAAGCCTAAGCCTAAGCCTAAGCCTCAGCTCTTCGAAAAGCGGAGACTCATCGATTTTCAGGATTTTCAGCTCATCACATATGCAATTTAAGGATAAGCCTAAGCCTAAGCCTAAGCCTAAGCCTAGGAGGTCACTAAGCTGTCAGAGGTGATACAGCTCCATTCATTTTAGGTAAAAGCTTCAAGAAAACAGATATCATGAGATCATTCGCTTGCAATTGCAATAATTCTTAATATTTGGGCCTTGTTGTCATTCCGGAGAATGTAGGCGGCCCTCCGTGAGCATGACCAGCGTTTTTGCGATGCCTTTGACGAAGCTTCTCGTCGGGTAGCTGGTAGCAGGAGCAAGACGCCAGCTGTAAGTGGAATCATGGAACAATAAAGAGCATCATCGTCGTCTTTCATTTCGTCTTGAATTAGTCTTGACACACTGCGTCAGACGAATTCAAGACGAAGAAGAAGACGAAGAGCCTTAAACACAAGAACACCACTGGGATTTTAATTTTCAGATACATAGAAGCTTGTTTTAAGAAATGAATTGGATGTCTTCGGCATCGGTGTGTCGTTTCAAAAAATGGGTTTTTTTGAAAAATTTCCGAAAATTTCTCGAGAATTTTTTGAGAATTTTCGAAATTTCTCGAGAAATCGCGAAATATGATTTGAATGGAAATACGATAAACAACGCGCTTTGCGTTATTTCGGAGTATCGTTCGAACTAGAAAAATTTTTCGAAAAATTTCCGAAAAATCAACGAGAAATTCTCGAAAAATTTCGAAAATTTTCGAAAAAAAATAATTTCGATAAAAAATAATAATAAACTAGTTCTAACGACACTCCGAAATAACGCAAAGCGCGTTGTTTATCGTATTTCCATTCAAATCATTTTTCGCGATTTCTCGAGAAATGTTTCGGAAATTTTTCGAGAAATTTTTCGAAAGATTCTCGAGAAATCAACGAGAAACATTTCTCGAGAAATTTTTCGGAAAATTTTTTCGAAATTCTTACGAAACGACACACTGCTCGGCATGGCGTTTAGCGACTTACCGAAACATTATCCGACAGCGGTAACCTTCCAAAATCATCGTCAGCCGTTGTATCTCCGACTCTAACAAGGCCCTGAGCCGCCAGAATTGCTTCTCTGAAATTTATAATTTTTTTTGCAGAAAATCAAAGAATGCTCATTAATTTCGCACATTGTGCAACCGGTACCCGTGCCTTCTCAAGAGGCATGCTGCCCAACCCCAAGGAAAAGGGCGGAATTTCGCATTCCGCATTCCGGATTCCGCCGTTTTTTTTCATTCCGTTTTCCGGATTCCGTGAAAAAATTTTTTTCCGTTTTCCGGATTCCGAGTTCCCAAAATCCAATTCCGCCCTACTCTGCTGGAAACCCAAGTTCTGAAATTCAGCGCTTTCCAAGCTCCAAGAGGTACCAAATTCTGGGAACACCGGACCAAAGACCAAAGACCAAGAAGCAAAATGAAAAAAAAAGAAAAACTTCAAGCATACTGTTCATCTCTCCGCTCATCTTCGGTATTCATCGTCAGGAATCGGAGCACTAGAAGGTTCATCGCCGCCGAAATGACGGTGAGGCCAAACAGGATAAAAACCAGCGAAAAGAAGACGTATTCTGGCTGAGTTTGAAGAGAGCCACGCTTTTGCAGAGCAACATAATCACCGAATCCTAGAAAAATGTCACTAGTTACAGGATGGCTTTTAAACATTGCGACGCAAGTTTGGCGCCATGGCGCCGACTGCTGACGCATTTTTCGCGCACAAATATTTCAAAATTTTGCTCATTATTTCATCATTATTCATTTTGCAAAATTTCAGAATGATCCGTTGATTTTCAGCGCGATGGTGAAGCCTAGAAGCCTAGTGCTCATAGCTCTACCATTATGGAGACACTGGCACACTCAAGGACAGAGCACTGTTACAGCTCCTCAGGCTGGCTCCGTCTCACCAATTCACAAAAAACTCACCGATTGTCGTGAGTGTAACGAAACAGTAATATACAGCGTCGAAGTACGTCCAATTTTCATACGACGAAAACATGAAGGCGCCTAGAAAACGGAGGATTTATGAGTTCTTTGAATCGGCTTCCAGGAAAGACGAAGCACAGAATCCTTTCGCCTCGTCTTCGTTCGTCTTACGTCAATTCTAGACGACGAGGAGACGAGACGGTCTTATTTCGTCTTTCGTGGAAGTAAAGCTACTGCTGAAAACCTCTTGAAAAAAAGATTCTGGAGGCTCACATTCCACCCGCACACCTAAGGCTTCCAGGAAAGACGAAACGAGTCGGTCGTCTTCGTTCGTCTTGCATTCGTCTTACGTCTCCGCGTGTCAAACGAATTCTAGACGAGGAGACGAGACGGTCTTGTTTCGTCTTTCGTGGAAGCCTTAGCACTGTTTCAGGTTTCAGAGGTGCTCTTTTCTTTTGCCATCTTGTGTAGCCTACCTCCAAATATCAGGAGTCCACCCCAGCCGGTACAGAAAATGATGAGGTCTGATGAGGTCACGATGGGCTGCTTGCCGGCGGCTCTTCGAATAAACCTGAGAAGTTTGGCGGCGAATGTGTTCATGCGTTCACCTGAAAATTAAGGCTGCATTTTCGAGAATGAATAGGTGAAATTGCGCGTGGCTTGATATACGGCTCCGTCGATAAATCTTAGGGTTTCAGAAGCAAGAAACCAGAGAAGGGCGGAACTCCTGATTCCGCATTCCGCATTCCGGATTCCGCCGTTTTTTCATTCCGTCTTCCGGATTCCAGATTTCGTGAAAATGTTTTTTTTTTTCCGTTTTCCGTTTTCCGGATTCCGAGTTCCCAAAATCCAATTGCGCCCTACTCTGTAGAGAAGGGCGGAATTCCGGATTCCACCGTTTTTTTCATTCCGTCTTCCGGATTCCAGATTCCGTGAAAAAATTTTCTTTTCCATTTTCCGGATTCCGCCCTACTCTGCAAGACACCCGTGTCTTCCAGAAGTTTTTTTTCTCGGAAATTCCCGAGATTCGCGCTTATTTTGGAATTTTCGTTATATTCAGATAGAATTCTGTTATTTTCTTCAATGCTATTCCTCTTCTTCTCGGGGAGTACACGAAAAACGAAAAACCATGAAAATCGTTTTTTAACGCTTTTAAAAGTTTCTGAAATTAAAAAAAATCTAGAAAAGTGAATCAAGAATTTTGTGTCTCTATTCTGGAGAAAAAATTTGAAAATCGCAATGCTGGACCATTTTTTGCTTTTTTTTTGGATTTTTTTTGGATTTTTGCAGGAATCGGTGGTGGAATGGAGTTTCCCTACCAGACCTATGTGAATCGGTAGATTGGAACACACTGAGAAAGAATCCGTTTTCAGAATTCGCTGAACGCTTCATCGAAGCGAGTTATTTCGATCTGAAATTCCAGCACTGACCACTGGTTAATCATAGAATTTCTCTTTAGTTCATCCGCGATATCATAATCAATTTTGTACAACGCTGGGCTGCGTAAGGTTGGCGCAGTGGGTAAGAGGCGCGGACAGCAAGATGAAGGTGTGGGGTTCGATCCCTGCTAGTGTAAAATTGTTTTTATTTTTATTTTTTCGGTTTTTTCAAATCTTAAAATTCCTTTTTTATAAGTTTTTTTTTATAAGGTGGTCGTGCTGGTGCTGGAATTTCAGATCGAAAAGCAAATTCTGAAATCGCATTCTTTCTCAGCGTGTTCAACCTTTCCTAGTAAGCGAAATTATCTTAAAATGACGCAGACAGAATGCTAAAAGTTATTTAAGATTCTTCTTAGAAACATGAATGACGTCTACTCCTCACCTATACTCTGAAACATAATTAAGCCCAGCGGAATTCCAGCCAAGGCGTACAGCATGCAAAACACTTTTCCAGCGTCTGTCATCGGTGTACTATGGCCGTAACCTTCAAATTCAAAGATTGATTTTCAGTCAAATCTTAAAAAAAAAAAGAAAAAATCAAACCAACCGATAGTTGTGATTACTGTAGTTGCAAAGTAGAATGCTCCGCTGAACTTCCACTGATATCCAGCTTTATGTGGGACGCTTTTCACAATTGTGGCTTCAAGGATCTCGTAATCGGCATTTGACATATTGTACTTTGTTTTCAGCTTTTCTCGAACTCGTTGGACCAGCTTTCTCTGGAAGACGCTCAAATTTTTTCTTAAAATTTCAGATAGGCTTAATTACACATTTTTGTCCCTGTTTTTGCTCTATTTCTGTAGAAATAATTTTAAAAAAATTCGAAGAAATTAAATAATATTTGAAAGCAGTGTGTCGTTTCGAAAAATGATTTCTCGAAAAATGCGTTTTTCGAAAAATTTCCGAAAAAATTCTCGAGAATTTTCAAAATTTTTCGAGAATTTCTCGATACATTTTTCGGAAATTTCTCGAAAAATTTCTCGAAAAATTTTTCGGTATTCTCTCGAGAAATCGCGAAAAATCATTTGAATGGGAATACGATAAACAACGCACTTTGCGTTATTTCGGAGTGTCGTTCGAATCCCTCATTGATCAGTGATTGGAGTGGCATGGGCTTTCGGCAGAGAAGGGCGGAATTCCGGATTCCGCATTCCGCCGTTTTTTTCATTCCGTTTTCCGGATTCCAGAATCCGTGAAAAAATATTTTTTCCGTATTCCGGATTCCAGATTCCGTGAAAAAAATCTTTTTCCGTTTTCCGAATTTCGTGAAAAACATTTTTTTCCGTTTTCCGGATTCCGAGTTTCCAAAATCCAATTCCGCCCTACTCTGTTGGCAGCATGAAAAGTACTTAAAATTTGGTGTTTTTCACTTGCCATTAGGTCAAAAACCGTCGGAATATTTCAAAAGATTTCGAGTGAATTGCGGAAAACGGAAAACGGAAAAAAACAATTTTTCACGGAATGAGAAAAACGGCGGAATCCGGAATTCCGCCCTTCTCTGCAGAGTAGGGCGATATTGGATTTTGGGAACTCGGAATCCGGAAAACGGAAAACGGAAAAAAATGTTTTTTCACGGAAGCTTTAATTCGGAAGACGGAATGAAAAAAACGGCGGAATCCGGAATTCCGCCCTTCTTAGATGTTCGGCTATAAAAGAAACAAAATTTTTAAAAATACAGGGTGGCCGCTAATTACCCGCACACGGGTTCCGCGCCAAGTGCCTTCCCTTACTATCAGAGAAGGAAGGAATTCCGGATTCCGCCGTTTTTTTTTTAATTCCGGATTCCGATTCCCCAAAACTCAAATTCCGTCCTACTCTGCTTAAGGATCTGCTCCTCCTTTCTCACCTGCAAAATCTCATTTTCCGTTTCGAGAGCATCAAAAACGGCGGCGCCAACCAACAAATACGTCAGCGTACACACAATGAGCGAGAGCGTTCTAACATTCTGGCGCTTCATGGAAACTTTTTTAGTTTGAGTTCACTGAAATTGCAGATCGAGTCCAGTTTTCCAAACCTGAAAAACATTGAATTTCTCAGAAAATCACCACGAAAAAATTTCAACTCAGATGAGATGAAATGATATAAAAAATGAAAGACTGGTGAGTGCGGATACAAGTGTAACCCATCGGTTTGCAGGAGGAAAATCTTCGAGATGCGAAAATCTTCGAGAGACTTAGGGATCAGAATGAGGAGTTAGTGATGGAAAGGAGAGCCAGCCCAGCGAGCAGCAAAAAAGAGAGAAGAGATGAGTTGACATGGGACATATGAATCGAATTAGAGGGTCCTAAACGTTTAAGCGAGAGAGAGAGAGAGAGAGAGAGAGAGAGAGAAACAGAGAAAGAGAGAGAGAAACAGAGAAAGAGAGAGAGAAACAGAAAATGAGAAGAGATTGGAAAACTAGGAATATGAAAACATCATAATTTTCAAGAAGAGCAACTTTATGAAGCATGGCTCGAAAGTCTTCAGCGCGGCTTTGTTCATGGATATTCGAAGAATTGAGGAATTTTGCTCACGGAGCACAGATAAAGCGCGTGCGGACGAATTATCGAGCCAAAAATGAAGCCCGCAAGCCCATGCAGGGCTGATCTCACACGTAGAATTTTCTATGTGATCATGTATTATCCATCCGCGAGTACGTGAGCCAATGTTTAAAGGCGCAACGAATTAACTGTTTGGGTCTCGTTAGGGGATAGCGCGTTAAATAGCGGATAGTGTGTGCGCTTTTTTACAAGTTAATTCGTTGCGCCTTTAAACATTGGCTCACGTCCTCGCGGATGGATAATACTCTCTCAATCGAAATTGGACGCTTTAAACTTAAAATGGTACACGACCCACACTTGCTCTGCACCTACAATATTCCCTTCTACATATATGAGGCAGAGAAGGGCGGAATTCCGCATTCCGGATTCCGCCGTTTTTTTCATTCCGTGTTCCGGATTCCAGATTCCATGAAAAAAATTTTTTCCGTTTTCCGGATTCCGAGTTCCCAAAATCCAATTCCGCCCTACTCTGCAGAGAAAGGCGGAATTCCGGATTCCGGATTCCGCCGTTTTTTTCCATTCCATCTTCCGGATTCCAGATTCCGTTAAAAAATTTTTTTCTGTTTTCCGGATTCCGAATTTCCAAAATCCGATTCCGCCCTAGTCTGGCGCCCACCCCCCCCCCCCACCTCAATAAAATAAATAAACACAGGGTGGCTTTTAAATATTGCAACGCAAGTTTGGTGCAGTGGCGCAGGCTGCTGACGCATTTTTCGCGCACAAATAATTCAAATTTTTGTTCATTATTTCAATTATTTCATCATTATTCGTTTTCCCAATTTTCAGAATGATCTGTTGATTTTCAGCGCCATGGTGAAAGCCTAGTGCTCATCGCTATACCATAATGGAGCTTTGCAGATCGGAAATCGGCTCGGAATCGCAAAATCAATGGTTCATAGAACAATCAAACGTTTCGAGGACAGTGGTACACTCAAGGACAGAGCCGTAAAAATCGGTGGAATACCTGCGTGCCACAGTCGACGCGTAGAAGTCTTCGAGCTGCTGTCATTCCAGCAAAAGATGGCAGAATCGAATAATTTTTTTTTAATCTGTTCTCATACCTATGAATTAATATTTTGTTGAGTTACATCGATTTCTGTTTTTTAGAAATCCAGAAATCCAGAAAACAAATGATTTTAAAAATAGGCATAAAAATGTTATATTATTTGATTCATCGCCGTCTTATTCGCCAGCTGATATTTACATTCCGACGAATTGCAGAGACACGGAACTTCTGAAATTCTTCTAATGAAACGCTTGCTATTATTCTGGATTCTGAAACCTTATGAGCCCACTAAGCCTCTCCATAATCGATTGTGAGTTTTTACTTAGTGCGATAAATAGAGTGCTACTCGAGGCCGGTCCTAAAACAGTTCATAAGCACAACAAGAGTGTTGTAAACGAGAAAAAAAACGTGTAAGTTCAGGGAGAATCGTGGAATCGAGAATCGACGTCGACGTTATGTAAAAGTTCATCAGAATAACAGAGAACGCTATGAAATCGTAAGAGAGGAAGAAGGCGCATTTCTTTTTTTCCAAATGGAGATTCTTTGTTTTTTTTAATATTATTTAAATAACGCACCTTTTCGCTTTTAAATTACATTTCTTCTTGGCACATCGTCTGGTGTTCCAAGCCGTTAACCAGCAATCTGTTCACTCCTAGTTTTGAATCTAATCAATAATTGCTGCATGATAAGAGGAAGCTTCCGTCATTTCCTGAAAAAAAATTTTAATTTAATTTGCGATTTAATTTTTTACCTAACTATAATGGGGTTATTCATGAAAAGCCCGAAAATCATTTTAATGCAATAAAATGCACTTTTTTGCATTAAAATGCAATTGTGCTTTTCATGAATAACCCCATAAGCAACAACAAATTCATAGAAAAAAAGCGAACAGGCGAGTTCATTGCGAAAATTTTCTGAAACTTCGAAATCAGTGTGCATGTGTTGGGAATGACGCAAAATTGCGTATCACTTATTAGCTCCCTCTCCTTCTTGTTAAATCGAAATTATTTTCGCTTGAGCCATAGAATTCCAGAAAACGAATGATTTTATAATATACATATATGCATAAAAATTTAAAAAATTTAAAATATTAAGTTATTTTATTCATCGCCTCGTCTTTTTCGCCAGCTGATATTTACATTCGAGAAGAAGGCGCATTTCTTTTTTTCCAAATGGAGATTCTTTGTTTTTTTTTTAAATATTATTTAAGTAACGCACCTTTTCGCTTTAAAATTACATTTCTTCTTGGCACATCGTCTGGTGTTCCAAGCCGTTAGCCAGCAACTCTTAGTTTTGAATCTAATCAATAATTGCTGCATGATAAGAGGAAGCTTCTGTTATTTTTTGAAAAAAAAATTTAATTAAATTTGCGATTTAATTTTTTATCTAACGTTACCTAAGAAATAACGAGAAAAAAAGCGAACGAGCGAGTGATTTGAGAAAATTTTCCGAAACTTTGAAATCAATGTGCAGTGTTGTAAACGAGAAAAAAACGTGTAAGTTCAGGGAGAACCTTGGAATCGAGAACCGACGTCGATTTCATGTAAAAGTTCGTCAGAATAACAAAGAACGCAATGAAATCGTACAAGAAGAAGAAGGCGCATTTCTTTTTTTCCAAATGGAGATTTTTTGTTTTTTTTTTTTAATATTATTTAAGTAACGCACTTTTTCTCTTTGAAATTACATTTCTTCTTGGCACATCGTCTGGTGTTCTAGCCAGCAATCCGTTTACACCTAGTCTTGAATCTAATCAATAATTGCTGCATGATAAGAGGAAGCTTCCGTCATTTTCTGTAAAAAAAATTTAATTTAATTTTTTATCTAACTATAAGCAATAACAAATTTATAGAAAAAAAGCGGACGAGCGAGTTCATTGAAAAAATTTTCCGAAACTTCGAAATCAGTGTGCATGCGTTGGGAATGACGCAAAATTGCGTATCACTTATTAGCTCCCTCTCCTTCTTGTTAAATCGAAATTATTTTCGCTTGCGCCATAGAAATCCAGAGAAAAATGATTTTATAATATACATATGTGCATAAAAATTAAAAAAAAATTAAAATTATTAAATTATTTTATTTCATTGCCTCGTCTTATTCGCCAGCTGATATTTACATTCGAGAAGAAGGCGCATTTCTTTTTTTCCAAATGGAGATTTTTTGTTTTTTTTTTTTAATATTATTTAAGCAACGCACCTTTTCGCTTTGAAATTACATTTCTTCTTGGCACATCGTCTGGTGTTCTAGCCAGCAATCCGTTCATTCCTACTTTTGAATCTAATTAATAACTGCTGCGTGATAAGAGGAAGCTTTCGTCATTTTCTGTAAAAAAAATTAATTTAATTTGCAATTTAATTTTTTTATCTAACGTTATCTAAGCAATAACGAATTCATAGAGAAAAAAGCGAATCGTAAGAGAGGAAGAAGGCGCCTTTATTTTTTTCCAAATGGAGATTCTTTGTTTTTTTAATTATTTAAATAACGCACCTTGCCGCTTTAAAATTACATTTCTTCTTGGCACATCGTCTGGTGTTCTAGCCAGCAATCCGTTTACTCCTAGTTTTGAATCTAATCAATAATTGCTGTGTGATAAGAGGAAGCTTTCGTCATTTTCTGTAAAAAAATTAATTTAATTTGCGATTTAAATTTTTATCTAACTATAAGAAATAACGAATTCATAGAAAAAAAGCGAACGAGCGAGTGAATTGAAAAAATTTTCCGAAACTTCGAAATCAGTGTGCATGCGTTGGGAATGACGCAAAATTGCGTATCACTTATTAGCTCCCTCTCCTTCTTGTTAAATCGTAATTATTCTCGCTTGAGCCATAGAATTCCAGAAAACAAATGATTTTATAATATACATATATGCATAAAAATTTAAAAAAATTTAAAATATTAAGTTATTTTATTCATCGCCTCGTCTTTTTCGCCAGCTGATATTTACATTCGAGAAGAAGGCGCATTTCTTTTTTTCCAAATGGAGATTCTTTGTTTTTTTTTTAATATTATTTAAGTAACGCACCTTTTCTCTTTGAAATTTCATTTCTTCGTGGCACATCGTCTGGTGTTCTAGCCAGCAATCCGTTCATTCCTACTTTTTAATCTAATTAATAACTGCTGCGTGATAAGAGGAAGCTTTCGTTTTCTGTCTCATTCTCTGTAAAAAAAATTAATTTAATTTGCGATTTAAATTTTTATCTAACTATAAGAAATAACGAATTCATAGAAAAAAAGCGAACGAGCGAGTGAATTGAAAAAATTTTCCGAAACTTCGAAATCAGTGTGCATGCGTTGGGAATGACGCAAAATTGCGTATCACTTATTAGCTCCCTCTCCTTCTTGTTAAATCGTAATTATTCTCGCTTGAGCCATAGAATTCCAGAAAACAAATGATTTTATAATATACATATATGCATAAAAATTTAAAAAATTTAAAATATTAAGTTATTTTATTCATCGCCTCGTCTTTTTCGCCAGCTGATATTTACATTCGAGAAGAAGGCGCATTTCTTTTTTTCCAAATGGAGATTCTTTGTTTTTTTTTTAATATTATTTAAGTAACGCACCTTTTCTCTTTGAAATTTCATTTCTTCGTGGCACATCGTCTGGTGTTCTAGCCAGCAATCCGTTCATTCCTACTTTTTAATCTAATTAATAACTGCTGCGTGATAAGAGGAAGCTTTCGTTTTCTGTCTCATTCTCTGTAAAAAAAATTAATTTAATTTGCGATTTAATTTTTTATCTAACTATAAGCAATAACAAATTTATAGGAAAAAAGCGGACGAGCGAGTTAATTGAAAAAGTTTTCCGAAACTTCGAAATCAGTGTGCATGCGTTGAGAATGACACAAAATTGCGTATCACTTGTCAGCTCCCTCTCCTTCTTGTTAAATCGAAATTATTTTCGCTTGCGCCATAGAAATTCAGAGAAAAATGATTTTATAATATACATATATTCATAAAAATTTTAAAACATTTAAATTATTAAATTATTTTATTCATCGCCTCGTCTTATTCGCCAGCTGATATTTACATTCCGACGAATTGCAGAGACACGGGAACTTCTGAAATTCTTCTAATGAAAACGCTGATTTGTATTCTGGATTCCGGTCACCTTATGAGCCCACCAAGCTTCTCCATAATCGATCGTGAGTTCTTCACCCTTTTCGATAGTTTTATCAGTGTAAAAGCACATGTGAATCAGCTGAATTTCGTCGTAGTCCCAGCTGACATTAGCGACCTGAAATTGCAGAAAATTTATGAATTTTTATTTTTACTAAAACCCAAAATTTACCTTAACATTAGGGGTGCAACTGTGATTGATAAATCTGGTATAATTTCCAGAAAACTTGCCATCAATGGAGTAAGTGTCGGAGCCCTGAAATCAAGGAAATGAGCACAATTCAAGGAATTCAGAAGGCGCTCACCACTCTGGTCTCAAACAGAAATGTGGAGTCGTGTCTCGTCGTCGCCTCTTCGTCGTCAATCAGTTCGCCGGTGTACTCTCCGATGAAACTGCCAAACGGGATTTCAACCGACGCGCGAACTCCCCAGCCGCACCATGGATCGCGGGCGAAGATCTGCAACATCAATGGTTTGAAATGTGAGCATTTTCAGCATTTTCAGCACTAAATCAAATCTGAAAATTCATGGTGCATTTTTATGCAAAAAAATGCCACTTTAATCTTATTCACGATCAGTGTGTCGTTTTGAAAGCATTTCGAGAAATTTTTCTCGTTGATTTCTCGAGAAGTTTTTCGAGAATTTTTCGAAAAATTTCTCGAAAAATTTCCGAAAAAAAAAGGTTTGATAAAAAATAATAATAAAGTAGTTCGAACGACACTCCGAAATAACGCGAAGCGCGTTTTTTATCGTATATCCATTCAAATTATTTTTCGCGATCCTCGAGAAATTTTTCGAGAAATTTCCGAAAAATTCATTTTCGAAAAATTTCCGAAAAATCAACGAGAAAAATTTCTCGAAAATTTCTCGAGAAATTTCCGAAAAAAAACATTTTTGATAAAAAATAATAATAAACTAGTTCGAACGACACTCCGAAATAACGCGAAGCGCGTTGTTTATCGTATATCCATTCAAATCATTTTTCGCGATTCCTCGAGAAATTTCCGAAACATTTTTCGAGAAATTCTCGAAAATTTTCGAAAATTCTCGAAAAATTCTCGAGAAATCAACGAGAAAAATTTCTCGAGAATTTTTCGGAAATTTTTCGAAACGGCACACGATAGCATTTTAATGCAAAAAAATGCATTTTTGCATTTTTCAGTACTATGTTCAATTAAAATGCAAGGCGGTGTCGGATATCGCCACCGAGAAAGTCTATGCGCCTTTAATCTTTTAAATAAATAATTTTACTATTTTCTCACCATTGCCATAGTAATTTTACTCTTTTTCGCCTCCTCATCGTCCATTTTTGGCTGTAAAATATTATTTTTATCAAATTAATTTAAATTTTTTCCGAAAATGTGAATTTTTCGCGCAATAGGAGTTCTTCTCCAAAAAATTGAGGGCCTCGTAAATCAACACATTAAAGGCGCATAGACTTTCTCGGTGGCGATATCCGACACCGCCTTGCATTTTAATTGAACATAGTACTGAACTAAAATGCATTTTTGTGCATTAAAATGCTATAATGAATAACCCCATAAGGATCCTTGTGCATTTTTGGGGTTTTCATCAGATTCCGATACCTCCACCGGAAACATGGCGCCTTTCTGCGCCACCCGATTCCCACACCACAATGCGCATTCGCAATTCTCGTTGCATTCTCGTACGGTATCCCACATCAGCTGCTCCATATCCGCGACCGCGCCATCCGCTCCATAGACGCTTGAGGAGCATTCGCAGTGCTCGTTACACTGCCCGGCGCACTTGCAGACCTATGGAAATAATTATAGACCAAAGAGAGAGAGAGAGGGAATCTCTTACAAATGTAGGCGTCACACTTCTCGGTGTCAGACGGCGTGCCACGTCGAGAATCCTTGGCGTGTACTTGAAATGCTCGAATACGACAGTGTCGAGCGCAAATCGAGGATTCGAGTAGACAGGCACCGTGAATCGCTCGCAGCCATTTGAGATATCACTGAAAAACTCCAAATTTGCACCAAATTGTGCACAAATTGGTAAGAACTAACGGCGCTATCTTAGTTGGCTGGGGAGGGGGCGGGGAGGGGTCCACTCGTTTTAAGTCATTTTTGGAGCTTTTTTCTTGATTTTTTTTCTGAAAATGTTTTTTGTAAGTTTTTTTTTTCACGCGTGACGCGATTCAACCATGAGCAATTTTTGCAATTTTTTTGGTTTTTTTTTTGGATTTTTTTTTGGTTTTTTTGGTTTTTTTTTTGGTTTTTTTTTGGATTTTTTTTGGTTTTTTTTGGATTTTTTTTGGTTTTTTTTTTGGATTTTTTTTTCGCTTTTTAGTTTATCATAGACATCCAGGATTTTCAGCTCACCACATATGAAATTTAAGGGTAAGCCTAAGCCTAAGCCTAAGCCTAAGCTCTTCGGAAACCGGGGACTCGTCGATTTTCAGAATTTTCAGCTCACCAGAAATGCAATTTAAGGAAAAAACCAAAACCTAAGCCTAAGCCTAAGCCTAAGCTCTTCTCTTCTGCGTTATTTTTGTTGTCTGCCAATAAAATTGTTCTGCCACAATTATTTCAGTATATTTAATAACAATTTCAGAAGAAAAAATCAAGAAAAAAAGCTCCCCCCTCCCAACTAAGATAGCGCCGAACAAACTTACTCATAAAGAACCACAGGCTGCTTCAACACAGTCGAGTACCATTTCTTTCCAATGATTGGCTGAAAAACTGAAAATTTGATGGGCTCACTAAGTGAGCTAGATTCTTACCATCTGCAGAGCTCCGAATTTACAAAGAGCTTGAAGGAATCTTGCTGAAAATCTGAAAAAAATTGAGCAAAAATTCGGTGCGAAATAAACAAACAAAAAACCGGGAAGAACATGAAAAACAGAGGCGAAATAAGTGAGAATCGAGTTGGTAACTCGATTTCGAATTCTGCTAGAAATGCAATTTCTGGTGAGAACTTCAAATTCTTCTTCGTTTCATCTTTTTACGGCGGAATTCCGCAACGGAGAGAGCATTTCGGTTTTAGTCGATTCGAAGGAGGACTAAAATGCAATTTGATACTTGTTTTGACGTTTCGGCAACATCTGCAGAAGACTAAAAAATGACTGAATGAGCTAAAAGGAAACGACGGCGGCGGCGGCAAAGGGGGGGGGGGGAAGGACGACGAAAATTGAGAAAAGAGGAGGAAATTTGAGTAAAAATAGACACAAACTAGGGATACGGAAAATTGCAAAAATAGAGGGAAAAAACGAAGAAAAATGTGATTTGCTTTTGAAGACTCAATGAGCCGGAATATAATGGTGAAACAAGGCAAACAAGGAGAATTTTGAGGTGACGTGCTTCGAGCAGATTCACAGCTCAATCGATTCCTGAGCCGTAACTGCGGAATATTTCAAAATGTCATTTTTCGAAATTCCGGAACTGCAGAATATTCCGGAACGTCGGATTTCAGAATTCCGGAATGACAGAATATTCCGGAACGTCGAATTTCAGAATTCTGGAACGTCGGATTTCAGAATTCCAGAATTGCGAATATTCCAAAATGTCTTTTTTCGGAATTCCGGAACGTCAGTTTTCAGAGCTCCGTAACAGCGGAATATTCCAAAATGTCATTTTTCGGAATTCCGGAACTGCGGAATATTCCAAAATGTCATTTTTCGGAATTCCGGAACGTCGGATTTCAGAGCTCCGTAACAGCGGAATATTCCAAAATGTCATTTTTCGGAATTCCGGATCTGCGGAATATTCCAAAATGTCATTTTTCGGAATTCCGGAACGTCGGATTTCAGAATTCCGGAACTGCGGAATATTCCAAAATGTCATTTTTCGGAATTCCGGATGCGGAAAGAAGATAATTATTCGCTTTTGAAGACTCAATGAGTCGGAATATAATGGTGAAACAAGAGAATTGAGGTCACGTGCTTTGAGCAGATTCACAGCTCAATCGCTTCCCGAGTTCCCTCCCCCCCCCCCCCTCCCCCTATTATATAAGACGGACGGGTGGGCACTCAAAATGCACTTGACGATCCTTGGCTGATCACGGGGGCCAAGGGGAGGGGGTATGAGGCAAAAAGAGCTGGAATCGCCGCAGCAACCCGGCGGGCTGAATACGGAATATTCCGAAATGTCATATTTCGGAATTCCGCATTTTGGAATTTCAGAATTCCGGAATTGCGGAATATTCCAAAATGTCATTTTACGGAATTCCACAATTTTGGATTTCAGAATTCCGGAATTGCGAAACATTCCAAAGTGTCATATTTCGGATTTCCGGAACGTCGGATTTCAGAATTCCGGAACTGCGGAATATTCCAAAATGTCATTTTTCGGAATTCCGGAACTGCGGAATATTCCAAATCGTCGTTTTTCGGAATTCCGGATCTTGGATCCCTGATTCTTGTTGCCTATTGTCAAATGCCTAACGCGTCATGGGTGCGCCAGTAGAAGCCAATTGTGGTTAATATTATTAAAAAAAAGAGCCAAAATTCAAATAGACAGATGTATACATATGTATTTTGCTCCTCAACAACACAGGAAATTGAACGGAAATTGAGCAATTTCCATACATCGCCTTGATTAAACTGTTATTTTTCAGTTTTGGCACATTTTCAGTCTTTTTCAGACCGTGATTCTCCACATAACTTCTTTCTCAAGGGAGATCTCAGAAATATGTTTTTTTGAAATATTCCGCAGATCTGGAATTCTGAAATCCGACGTTCCGGAATTCCAAAAAGTGACGTTTTGGAATATTCCAAAATTCCGGAATTCTGAAATCCGACGTCTCGGAATTCCGAAAAATGACATTTTGGAATATTCTGCAGTTACAGAATTCTGAAATCCGACGTTCCGGAATTCCGAAAAACTACATTTTGGAATATTCCGCAGTTCTGGAATTCTGAAATCCGACGTTCCGGAATTCCGAAAAATGACATTTTGGAATATTCCGCAGTTCCGGAAATCTGAAATCCAACGTTCCGGAATTCCGAAATATGGCATTTTGAAATATTCCGCAGATCTGGAATTCTGAAATCCGACGTTCCGGAATTCCAAAAAGTGACATTTTGGAATATTCCAAAATTCCGGAATTCTGAAATTCGACGTATCGGAATTCCGAAAAACGACATTTTGGAATATTCCGCAGTTCTAGAATTCTGAAATCCGACGTTCCGGAATTCCGAAAAACGACATTTTGGAATATTCCGCAGTTCTAGAATTCTGAAATCCGACGTTCCGGAATTCCGAAAAACGACAATTTGGAATATTCCGAAGTTCCGGAATTCCGAAAAACGACATTTTGGAATATTCCGCAGTTTCGGAATTCCAAAAAACGACATTTTGGAATATTCCGCAGTTCTAGAATTCTGAAATCCGACGATCCGGAATTCCGAAAAACGACATTTTGGAATATTCCGCAGTTCCGGAATTCCGAAAAACGACATTTTGTAAAATTCCGCAGTTCTAGAATTCTGAAATCCGACGTTCCGGAATTCCGAAAAACGACATTTTGGAATATTCCGCAGTTCTAGAATTCTGAAATCCGACGTTCCGGAATTCCGAAAAACGACAATTTGGAATATTCCGCAGTTCTAGAATTCTGAAATCCGACGTTCTGGAATTCCGAAAAATGACATTTTGGAATATTCCGCAGTGCCGGAATTCCGAAAAACGACAATTTGGAATATTCCGCAGTTCCGTAATTCTGAAATCCGACGTTCCGGAATTCCACAGTGTTTGTGCTGAAAATAAGAGAAAATTTCAGAGAAAAACTGAGCCATTTCATTGAAAGAGTCTATTCTCTCTGCTATTCTATAAATATTTCAGCAAATTTCTCTGATTCCTCCCCATCCCTACACCCCGTCCCGCCCATTCTGCGGCCTTGAAAGTGAAGGGAGGCGGGGGGGGGGGAACTCTAGAAGACAAAAGCCTAGAGTTCCATTCCAAAGAGGTTTTGCTGCTGAAAACAAATATGAAAGCCTTTATGAATGGAGAAAGGAAGGCGTCGGCGTGCCTTCTGGAGAATAAAGGAACTACTGCCTATAGAATGGAGTAAGCGAAGACTCCAATTTTTCACGATGTCTGAACTCTTCGTGCTTCTGGCTTCTGTGAAGCCGTCAAGCTCTTGAGAACTAGATTTGAGCCAAAAAGAAAAGATACTTCGATGGAGCAAGGAGCCTAAAAAGCGCTTTTAAAAAATCAAAAAAAAATAAAATCAGTTTACCCAAGAAGGAATCGAACCCCACACCTTCCTCCTACTGTCCGCGCCTCCTACCCACTGCGCCAACATTGCACGACTCAGATCATTGAACATTTGGTAATGATATCGCAGAGGAGCTAAAGAGAGATTGTATGGTTAACCACAGAGCAGTGCTGGAATTTCAGATCGAAATAACTCGCTTCGCTGAAGCGTTCTACAAATTCTGAAAACAGATTCTTTTTCAGCGTATTCTAATCTATCTAATATGGTAACTCCATGGTCTTGTCTAATCGTCCTACAGTATTCCTTTGTCTTACCATCAAAGTGCAAATGACGTTGTTCAGAATCCATGGAATCTGGAGAGCAAGAGAAATGACGCGGTGCTCTTCGCAGTGCAGCTTAATACGATTTGTCGACTCAACAAAAAGATCCGAAAGGAAGTTCTCAGATTGGCTCTGGGTTGCTCTCTTCCTCCCCTTTCTAGGAGCACTAAATCTATTCAAATTGCTCTTTTTTCTTCTCTCTTATTGAAGAGAAAGTGAGAGAGAGAGAGAGAAAGAGAGACAACGAGACTCCGGTCCAGCGTTATCCATAAATATTATGGCACTTTTCCCCTCGCATTTTCCGAATTTCATCTTGCAAAACCAAAATGGATTTCGCTTGCACTTTTCATCTTTTTCAGCTCTTCTTGACCCATTTACTTTAATTTATTTGCGGCAGCGGCGAAGGGCAGAGCAACATGCAGAAAATTTGGGGGAATTCGGATAATTGACGGAGCAATTGAGAGGGCACTAGGAGGTCTCCAGAAGGTCCAGAATTCCGCACTCCGCATTCCGGAT
Organism: Caenorhabditis inopinata; assembly: GCA_003052745.1. Classification (NCBI taxonomy): domain Eukaryota; kingdom Metazoa; phylum Nematoda; class Chromadorea; order Rhabditida; family Rhabditidae; genus Caenorhabditis; species Caenorhabditis inopinata. Next base: position 2,303,467 of record AP018152.1, on the reverse strand, counting down.
TCCGCCGTTTTTTTCATTCCGTCTTCCGGATTCCAGATTCCGTGAAAGAAATGTTTTTTTCCGTTTTCCGTTTTCCGGATTCCGAGTTCCCAAAATCCAATTGCGCCCTACTCTGCAGAGAAGGGCGGAATTCCGGATTCCGTCTTCCAGATTCCGGATTCCGTGAAAAAATGTTTTTTCCGTTTTCCGTTTTCCGGATTCCGAGTTCCCAAAATCCATTTCCGCTCTACTCTGCAGAGAAGGACGGAATTCCGGATTCCGCACTCCGCATTCCGGATTCCGCCGTTTTTTTCATTCCGTCTTCCGGATTCCAGATTCCGTGAAAAATTTTTTTTCCGTGTTCCGGATTCCGGATTCCGAGTTCCCAAAATTCAATTCCGCCCTACTCTGCAGAGAAGGGCGGAATTCCGAATTCCGCATTCCGGATTCCGGAATCCGCGGTTTTTTTTTCATTCCGTCTTCCGGATTCCAGATTCCGTGAAAAAAATGTTTTTTTCCGTTATCCGTTTTCCGGATTCCAAGTTCCCAAAATGCATATCCGCCCTACTCTGCAGAGAATAGCGGAATTCCGGATTCCGCATTCCGGATTCCGCCGTAGGATCTCAAGATCTGGAAGAGACCTCAAGACTTCAGAAGTGAACATTTTCACTCTTCTTTAACTCGGATCCACTAAAAAACAGTGAAACGTGAGAGTGCTGAAACTGGGCTGCTCTCTGCTCTTTATGAAAAGGACATGCTCATTATTTCAGCGTTTTGCCTTGAAAAGCGATGAATAAATTACCATGATTTTCGCATAAACTTGATGGAAAGCCGTCTTAAAGTCCAAAGATAAACGGGAATTCAGCGTCAATCAATTTAATTTCAGATTGAGCCAAACAGATGCTGAAATTCTCTGAAAGTGAATGGATAGTTCTAAAACGGCCAGTTCTCAAATGGAGAGTTCTAAAACGACTCGTTTAGAACCTGGTAGTTCTACAACGGCAGGTCTACGAATGAATAGTTCTGAAACGGCAAGTTCTCGAGAGGAGAGTTCTGAAACGGCAAGTTCTCAAATGGAGAGTTTTAAAACGGCACGTTTAGAACTGGGTAATTCTAAAATAGCTGGTTATGCACCTGCTAGTTTTGAAACGGCAGGTCAACGAATGAATAGTTCTAAAACGGTTTGTTTTGAACCGGGTAGTACTAAAACGGCAGGTCTACGAATGAATAGTTCTGAAACGGCAAGTTCTCGAGAGGAGAGTTCTGAAACGGCAAGTTCTCAAATGGAGAGTTTTAAAACGGCACGTTTAGAACTGGGTAATTCTAAAATAGCTGGTTATGCACCTGCTAGTTTTGAAACGGCAGGTCAACGATTGAATAGTTCTAAAACGGTTTGTTTTGAACCGGGTAGTACTAAAACGGCAGGTCTACGTATGAATAGTTCTGAAACGGCTCGTTTAGAACCAGGTAGTTCTAAAACGGCAAGTTGTCGAATGGAGAGTTCTAAAACGGAAGGTCTACGAATGAATAGTTCTGAAACGGTTCGTTGAGAACCGGGTAGTTCTAAAACGGCAGATTTTAGAATGGATAGTCCTAAAACGGCAAGTTCTCAAATGGAGAGTTCTAAAACGGTTCGTTTTGAACTCGTTTTGTTCGTTTTGAACCGGCTATCTCTAAAACGGCAAGTTCTCGAATAGACAGTTCGGAAACGGCTCGTTTAAAACCGGGTAGTTCTAAAACGGCTGGTCAACGAATGAATAGTTCTGAAACGGCTCGTTTTGAACCGGCTAGTTCTAAAGTGTCTCGTTAAGAGCAAACTAGTTCTAAAACGGCTCGTTTCGAAGCCGAGCGTTCCCTCAAACTCCGATCAACTTTCGCACAAACTTCGCACAATGTCTGACCAATGCTCACTCAAAGATAGTCAACGTGCGGCTGTGCCGAATGCGGAATGCGGAATTCCGCCATTCTCTGCAGAGTAGGGTAGAATTGGATTTTGGGAACTTGGAATCCGGAAAACGGAAAACGGAAGAAACATATTTTTCACGGAATCGTGCTACGAGCTCTTTGGTGCGTAGAATTTTCAGCTAGCAATTCGAAAAGAACAGGGGGGGGGGGTTGCATTTCTGGAAATCCAATATAGAGCATCTCTTTCAGATTTCATAAAGCTGAAAGTGACAAGCTCTTCTGGTTTTCCGAATTGCTCGGCGAAGAAAATAATTGCTGAAAAGAAGACTTCTGAAAGCAAAAAAAGTTGTCGGTCATTCGAGAGGAGCCCTGCAAATAACTGAGAGCACGGCGAGCAAGACAGACAAGAAACGCGCTAATTTGGTGCAATTCTTTGCTCGTTTTTGTGTGCCTTTTCTTAGAGCTCTTCTCACTCGTCCAGCCGGAGCAATCATAGAGATTTGTGAGGTGTCCCGGCTCTTTTTGAGCTTCGAGCTCTCGTCTTCTGGAGTTTCAAAGCAGTGCCAAAAGCAGCCAAATCTTATTTCAGAAATTTCAGTCCCTGTGCATTTCAGAGACTTTTCTAGGGATTCTTAATGCTATGCGTTGCAAAAATAGAAGAAAAAACATGATTTTAGCTGTCTTGAGTTGTCTAGTTGACGGGCAGAATCCGGGCACCCCACGGTCCCCCCACGGGCGGAGCAGCGCGTCGGAAGCTATAATTTTCAGAATTGGATTTTGGAAACTCGGAATCCGGAATCCGGAAAACGGAAAAAAAATTTTTCACGGAATCCGGAAAACGGAAAAAAAATTTTTCACGGAATCCGGAAAACGGAAAAAAAATTTTTCACGGAATCCGGAATCCGGAATACGGAATGTAAAAACGGAGAAATCCGGAAAACGAAAGAAAAATTTTTACAGGGAATCTGGAATCCGGAAAACGAAAAAAAAATTTTTTCACGGAATCCGGAATGCGGAAAACGGAAAAAAACTTTTTTCACGGAATCCGGAATCCGGAAAACGGAAAAAAAAATTTTTCACGGAATCCGGAAAACGGAAAACGGAGAAAAAAATTTTTCACGGAATATGGAAAACGGAAAACGGAAAAAAATTTTTTTCACGGAATTCGGAATCCGGAAAACGGAAATAACTTTTTTTCACGGAATCCGGAATCCGGAATACGGAATGTAAAAAACGGCGGAATCCGGAATCCGGAATACGGAATGTAAAAAACGGCGGAATCCGGAATTTTAACCATTAATTTTTGCGGGAGATCAAAAAAGTATACTTTTCACAACAATTGAGAATAAAGTATTAAAACTCAGAGTTGGGCGGAATTGGATTTTGGGAACTCGGAATCCGGAAAAACGGAAAAAAATTTTTGTCACGGAATCCGGAATGCGGAAAACGGAACGAAAATTTTTTTACGGAATCCAGAATGCGGAAAACGGAAAAAAAAAATTTTTCACGGAAACCGGAATCCGGAATACGGAAAAAAAATTTTTCACGGAATCCGGAATCCGGAAAACGGATAAAAAATTTTTTCACCGAATCCGGAATCCGGAAAACGGAAAACATTTTTTTTCACGGAATCCGGAATCCGGAAAACGGAATGTAAAAACGGCGGAATGCGGAATCCGGAAAACGGAATTTTAACCATTAATGAGGGAATCAAATGATGTGAATGCGCTCTGTTCGCATTAATTTTTGAGGGAGTTCAAAAAAGTATACTTTTCACAAAAATTGAGGATAAAGAATTAAAACGGAATAAAAACGCCATATCGCGGAATCCGGAATCCGGAAAACGGAAAATAAATTTTTTCACGGAATTCGGAATCCGGAAAACGGATAAAAAATTTTTTCACGGAATCCGGAATCCGGAATACGGAATGTAAAAAACGGCAGAATCGGAATTTTAACATTAATTTTTGCGGAGATCAAAAAAGTATACTTTTCACAACAAATGAGAATAAAGTATTAAAACTGATAATTGGGCGGAATTGGATTTTGGGAACTCGGAATCCGGAATCCGGAATGCGGAATCCGGAATTCCGCCCTTCTCTGGTCTGCACTATTCAATTCAGCAACTCTGAAACTTTTAAACACCCAAAAAGAAAAACAAAGCAGTTTCTTCCCATCATCTGTTTCGTAAAATAAGCTCCGACTCCGCCCCACATTCTGTCCATTCTTCAATATTTGACGGCTTCTAATCCCTGTTTCGACGTCGTCAGGAAAACCCGTGTTGTGCCTTCTTCTCTCGGACTTTGACGAGTTTGAGGTCGAAATTCCACGAATTCCGTGACCAGTTCACACTGCACTAAAGCGGTTCGATTTCAGGAATTGCAGGCTTCATAATCGGAATTCTGAAAATCTGAAACCTCCGGTTGCGAACCGGTCAGTTGCGAAACGACGTGTATTGCTGTAAGCATTCCTTCGGATTCCTTTCAATCAGAGAAGGGCGGAATTCCGGGTTCCGGATTCAAGATTCCGTGATATGGCGTTTTTATTCCGTTTTAATACTTTATTCTCAATTGTTGTGAAAAGTATACTTTTGTGAACTCCCGCAAAAATTTTTGCGAACAGAGCGCATTTACATCATTTGATTCCTTCATTAATGGTTAAAATTCCGTTTTCCGCATTCCGCATTCCGGATTCCACCGTTTTTTACATTCCGTATTCCGGATTCGGGAGATCTGCTCTCATGGCTCCAAAAATCAGAGTAGGTGGGAATTGGATTTTGGGAACTCGGAATGCGGAATGCGGAAAACGGAAAAAAATATTTTTTCACGGAATCTGGAATCCGGAAGACGGAATGAAGAAAACGGCGGAATGCGGAATTCCACCCTCCTCTGATAAACACGCCATATCGCGGAATCCGAAATGCGGAAAACGGAAAAAAAAATTTTCCACGGAGTCTAGAATCCGGAAAACGGAAAAAAACATTATTGTTCAGTTTTAAAGATTCCGGCTTTGAAGGTTTCGGTTCTGAACCGGTTAGTAGTTGCGAAACGACACATGCTAGAGATGTTTGCAGCAAAGTCATTTCGCAACTGGTCGCTTCAGAACCGGACGCTTCAGAACCGGACGTTTCAAAACCATACACTTTAAAACTTTTGAAGTCGTATTAATGAGCTCTTGATTATGCTCACGTCTGAAACTCTACAATTTCAGACAGTGCGTTTCCCACTGAAAAGCGGTCACTTCTTCGAGTTATAGCAGTCCGCTAATAATGCTTCTGAAACCTCCATTTTTCTAGCTGAAACCTTTCCACCGTGCCTAATTTCAGACAGATACTTCGCGACTCATCTGGCCACCCGCAAGTGGGCAACAGATTCAATGAAGTCACGCTCCAGAATCCGATTCTGTAAGACATGAAACCTCAATTTCAGCTAGCTGAAAGTAAGGCTACACATGGTGAGTGAGCTACAGCAGAATGCTGAGACCTTTGCGTGGCTCGAGCGTGCTCCTAATCACCTGCTCTTTTCAATTCTGAATTCCGAAACATTCTGATAAACAAATCATTGAATTGCAGCCTTCTGGCGTCCGATTCTCGTTTTCTGATGCACGCAATTGACTTCTCCGTGGCGTATTGGCTCTCCAGATACTATCACGCGATTGGTATTATCTCTTTCACTTTGGATATTCTCTCCATTTATCTCATTCTGTTCAAGAGTGATAAAATCGATCATTTTCGATATTTCCTGCTGAATTTTCAGGTGGGAAGCTTCATTTTCAGATGGTTTAGGCAGGTTTTGCACAGGGTTTTTCTTTTCGGGAGATCTGCTCTCAAGGCTCCAAAAAAAAGAAACTCGGAAATCGGAAAACGGAAAACAATTTTTTTCACGGAATCCGGAATGCGGAAAACGGATTTTTTCATTCCGTCTTCCGGATTCCAGATTCAGTGAAAAAATGCTTTTTTCCGTATTCCGGATTCCAGATTCAGGCAGGTTTTGCACAGGATTTCTCTTTTCGGGAGATCTGCTCTCAAGGCTCCAAAAAAAATCAGAGTAGGTGGGAATTGGATTTTGGGAACCCGGAATGCGGAAAACGGATTTTTTCATTCCGTCTTCCGGATTCCAGATTCCGTGTAAAAATGTTTTTTTTTTCCGTTTTCCGGATTCCGAGTTCCCAAAATCCAATTCCCACCTACTCTGATTTTTGGAGCCTTGAGAGCAGATCTCCCGAAAAGAGAAATCCTGTGCAAAACCTGCCTGAATCTGGAATCCGGAATACGGAAAAAGCATTTTTTTCACTGAATCTGGAATCCGGAAGACGGAATGAAAAAAACGGCGGAATCCGGAATGCGGAATTCCGCCCTTCTCTGATAAAAACGCCATATCGCGGAATCCGGAATGCGAAAAACTGAAAAAAAAATATTTTTTTCACGGAATCGGGAATCCGGAAAACGGAATGAAAAAAACGGCGGAATCTCGAATGCGGAATCCGGAATTCCGCCCTTCTCAGCAAGCTTCTGTAGGACCGCTTTGCTCTTCATAGTAAGATTTCCATTGGTGCCAAATTTCGGCGGCTTTTACGAAAGACGAAGTAAAACCGTCTCGCCTCGTTTTCGTCTTTGTTTTGAATTCGTCTGTCTTGCGTAAGTCTTGCGTTAATTGCGTAAGACGAATGCAAGACGAACTGAAAGACGACCGACTTGTTTCGTCTTTTGTGGAAGCCTTAAGATGAGCAATGTTTTGAGAGAAAACTGATAAATATAATAAGGCTTCCACGAAAGACGAAGACAAAAAGTCGAGTCGTCTTCGTTCGTCTTACGCAAAAAAAACAAGTTGTCAACACACACTGCGTCAGACGGATTCAAGACGAAGAGGAAGGCGAGACGGCCGAAATTTCGAAATTACACTGTCTCGTAGTCTTCGTCTTGAATTCGTCTGTCTTGCGTAAGTCTTGCGTTCATTGCGTAAGACGAATGCAAGACGAGCTGAAAGACGGGCGGCCGTATGGAGAAGAATGTCGTCTCGGAACCAGCCGTTTTTCAGACTGTTTTGAGAGCAGCTGTTTTGATCGGAGCTGGTCGACGAAAACATTTGATAGACTCTTGAACTGCACCGGGGAGCCCGCCATCCGACACATTTCGGAGCCGCGTTTCCGCTCGTGAAATGAAGATTCCAATTTGTTTTATAGGTCTCCTGCTCTCTAACCGACTTCCATTTGACTTTCCTGATACAACCAGTGCCGCTCTACCCGTTATTAAGCGGCTATATTATGGGGTTCGGAGTGCACCTCGGAGCCAACCTCGCGTTCGGAATAGTACGCCACATCACCGCCCCACGTCAGCGTTTAATGCAATTACAGAACGGCGTGGCTTTTCTGGTGACCTATCAAATCGGCAGTATGATCACTTGTTTCGTGTGCAAGCATCAAGCAATCGCGGCCATCCTGCACCGCTACGTGATTCCAAAAGTTTGCATCGTTTTCATGTTCATCTACTTTCTCGCTTATCTCATCGCTGTACCCGGGTTTCTGTCGACGTTAAGTGTGCACGAAACCTTAAAATGGAGCTTTATAAGGAAGGTCGGCGGACATCAGTGTGTGTTTTCGATTCCCGGTTCGGTGAATTAATCGATTCTTAGTTTCGAAAAAAGAACCGATTAAGTGCCGATTAAAAATCGGTACTTTGGAATCGAAAAAGAATCGAAACGATTCTTAATCGATTCTTTTTCGATTCCAAGTCATCGAGCAAGAATCGATAAAAGAATCGAAATTTTAAAGAATCGATACCACATTTTTCGATTCCTTTTCGATTCTTTACCGATTCCGGCTGGCTCCGGGACATTTCAAAACCGGACGTTTTAAAACCGGAGATTTCAAAACCGGGCATTTCAAAACCGGACGTTTCAAAACCGTGATTTCGACTATTAAAGTGTTTTCGAGATTTTTAGTTTTTTTCAATCCCGAAAACACATTAATAGTCGAAATTACGGTTTTGAAACGCCCGGTTTTGAAATGTCCGGTTTTGAAATGTCTTGGTTTTGAAATGCCCGGTTTTGAAATGTTCGGTTTTGAAATGTCTTGGTTTTGAAATGTCCGGTTTTGAAATGTCTTGGTTTTGAAATGTCCGGTTTTGAAATGTCCGGTTTTGAAATGTCCGGTTTTGAAACGTCCGGTCGGTTTTGAAATGTCCGGTTTTGAAATGTCCGGTTTTGAAATGTCCGGTTTTGAAATGTCCGGTTTTGAAATGTCCGGTTTTGAAATGTCTTGGTTTTGAAATGTCCGGTTTTGAAATGTCCGGTTTTGAAATGTCCGGTTTTGAAATGTCCGGTTTTGAAATGTCCGGTTTTGAAATGTCTCGGTTTTGAAATGTCCAGTTTTGAAATGTCCAGTTTTGAAATGTCCCGGAGCCAGTCGGAATCGGTAAAGAATCGAAAAGGAATCGAAACTCGAAAGAATCGATACGGAAAAATCGAAAGACACACACTGGCGGACATCTCGACATACGTTAATGGGGGGAACCCACCTCTTTCAGAACTACCCGGAGCTTGTTGGCCAATTCGAGAGTCTTCCCAACTTCTCCATCTACGAGTTCTCCTCCGACTTTTTGATTTTGATAGTTGGCTCAACGCTCGGCGCAATGTTGGCATTTTCAATATTTGTCGTCATTTTGCTCAACATTTTCCGAATGCTCACCATTTTGAAATGCATGATTTCGGCGTCCAATTATCGAAAGCATCGTGCTGCCATCCGGAGTCTTCTCGCTCAATTCGCCACGTCATCTGTGATTTTTGTGCCGCCCATCATTTGCGCGTTCATTATTGCAATGAAGATTGATGGATCGCAACGTGAGTGAATTCTCTCTTCTTGAAATTCTTAAAATCTTGAAATGGAAGCCGAGCAGAAGCATGATTACAGGATACGTAGAGTCATTTCTGATGATTGCATGCCTACATTCTTCATTGAATGCCGTCGTTTTGATAATTACATGCCCGCCTTATAAAAGTTTTTTCATGGAATTCGTTTATAGGAAACAGTGAGTTTCAGTTTAAGTTTTCATTTTTTTTAAATACCGGATTTCAGAAAACCCACGAGAACCGGGCTCTCAATTATATCATTGAAACATACGGCTTTTGTTTCGCATTTCGGAAAATAAAATGATGTGGATTTCACTTTTAAAGCTATAAATATTAGTCTACTAACAGATGTATTCTGTAACAAACAAGAACAACAAGAACAGCTCAACAAGAAAACTCAACGCTCAACTGCCCAATCTGGGAGCTCTGTGTTGAAGCACCATTTGGGAGTTTCGTATTTTAAGCAATGCAGAAACAATTGATAATGGTCATCCGGTACTTTTTTCGATTCTACATTACACTTTAAGCAAATTTCATCCACTTCCGGACGCTGATCGACGGGGAGCCGCGGCTTTTCAGGGGTGATCGGCGTCGTGTCGGCGGCAAGGTGCTCCATCCTTCGTTCAAACTCCGGATTCGGCATCTCCTGCCAATTTTCCGACTTGTGAACGTTTCGAACATCTTCACAAAGCTGAAATGAAAAGAATAGCATTAATTGAAAATCAATGAAGCCACACACCTCTTCAAAACTTTTCTGATACTCTGCATTCTTTCCTTTCGTCGGGCCCCACACCGTCGAGTTGTACAGCTGATCACCGACAATGGGGTGTCCCAAGAACTGCGAATGAACTCTGATCTGATGGGTTCTTCCTGTCTCGATATGCACTTGTACTACTGAGTGTGTGCCATTCGACCAGAGCTTCCTGAATCTCGATTTCGCCGTTTTCCCATCTGGTCGAACGCACTGGATTCCCATCGAGATGACCAGCGGCCCAATCGGTTGCTCACAAATTTGCTCTTCACTAAACATTTTAGAATGCGTAGAACGCGTCAGTTTTCAGGCACAAAACTCACTCTGGAAAGTCGCCGTCCACCTTGCAAATGTATTCTTTGCTCCATTCTCCATTTTTCAGCGTTTTTTTGAACTCAAGATCAGTCTCATAGTTCTTCGCAAATAATAGTACTCCAGACGTCGCACGATCCAGACGATGGAGAACTGATAAAGATGAAGCTTAGAAATAAGAAAGACAGACATTGTCAACACCTCTCAATCCTGTTCTTCCTTCGTTTACTCTAAGCTGACCGAGTACTGTGTGGATGGCGTATTGACCGCACGTGTGAACTGGAAGTGATGGTGGCTTTTCAACAACGAGCAGATCATCTGATTCTTCGATTATTCGAATCGGCAAGTCGCGAACCTGAAAATGCATTTACTGCGCTTTGTTGAAAATGTATTACTCCATATTCTTAGTTCAGGCTGCTGAACCGAAACGTTAATAAAAACTTAGCTTAAATCTTGAATAAGCCAATAAATCTGTTTGAGTCATAGCCAGGCGCAAGTCAAAATGTTAAAAGGGCCGTTCCGGGAGCGAATGATTATTAGCGAAACTTCTGGATCTCAGATGATAAGATTCTTCTAATTTATGCAATTAATTCGATAACAAATAAAAGCATTGGAAACTTGAATTATTTTAAAGCCAAAACTATATAAGGCTTTGAACAGACATCTATTTCCTAGACAATATTAAGGAAAAGCATTGAAAATTAGGGGATAATTCTGGATATTACAGGGCGGGGAATAAATATAGCGCAGCATTCGAGACGGTGTAATAACTTCAAATCGAAAGATTTTTTTCTGAAAATTAACAAAAATTATAGCATGAACAGTTTTCGAATCTTCCTCCTTTCGCTTTGTGACTGTCTGAAGTCTGAAATCTCTTCGGGTAAGAGTCGACGACGGCACCGAGGTAGTCAACGTATATTTGTCCCATGCAGATGTCAGAGCGATCTTCAGGACTCCCAAATTCAGATAATTGTTCGTGGATACTTGTTGAGTCAAATACCCCGCGGCTCGAAGCTAACCATAGATCCTTAGTGATAAAATCGGGGAAATTGGCTTCGCACCACCACTGCTCAGTGAGTTTTGAGGTGTGAGCCGGCGTGCTCCGTCCTGCTGGTATATCAAATCGCCAACCACGAAGTGGGATTTGGACCACGGCAACATCTCCGAATCTTGGAGCTCTGAAGATCGCTCTGGCAGCTGCATGGGACAATGACTACCTCCGTGCCGTCGTCGACTCTTACCCGATGAAACGTCAGGCAGTCATCAAAGCGAATGGAGGAAGATTCGAAAACTGTTAATACTATAACTTTTGTTTTGGTTTAATAAACATTTTGGTTGATTTTCAGTTAAAAAAACCTTCCGATTTGAAGTTGTCACACCTTCTTGAATGCGGCGCTATATTTATTCCCCATTTTTTAAATAAAATCAATAAAAATGGTTAAATGCGGGTTGGATTTTTGGAGGCATAATAATTGTTCTTCTTTTTTCAGCTTAAAAAAGCCAAAAACATGCTTAAAACCATGAAATATTCAATTGTTCAAAAATTTTTTGAGTCGAATTATTCCAGTTGAGCGGTGACCTCGCGTCACAAATATAGTTTATAAAGTTTTGAAAATTTTGAAATTAAACATTTTGTCATAAACGTTTCGCGAATCTCTTTTTTATACTCGCTAATTTTAAGTTTTATGGCAATGGGGAACTGGAATTGTTCAGTATAAGCTTTGACACAAAAGTCCGTGAACAAGATTGTTTTATTTATTAAAAATATTTAAACTAAATTAAGAATTTTAAAATTTTCTTTAAAATTTTTAATGCAATATTTATTTCAAAAATAAAAATTTTAAGCAATTTTTTAAAAAATAAATATAGAATTTGTAATTTTAAAGTATTTTCTAAATAATATAAAAAAATTTAACAATTTTAATTAAATTTAAATATTTTTAATAAATAAATCAAACTTGTGCACGGACTATAGTGTCAGAGTTTAGAAAACAATTAGATATGCTCACCGGATGCTCGTGTCTGTGTGCCCAGTGCTCCACTAGATCTCCATTTTTCATCAAATAATCAACATCAGTCATCTGTTCGCCGTTCACATATATCCGTCCCATCTTACACGCGATTTTCTGTAAAAATAAAAATAAAAATTCGGTTCGAGTACAAACCTACCCACCCCCCAAAAAAAACAACAACAAAAAACAGCTAGAGATCGACGGAAAAAAAAGTTATGGCTAGCGGATTGACATCACATCTGGCAAATTACATCAAGAAATGAGATAGAGGCGGTGAGAGCCTATTTTTTGAGTTATTCTCATTTTTAAGATGCCAACGATTTTCAGTGTTTATCAAAGGCTTTCAATCGGGCGAAATTTCGGCCGTCTCGCCTTCCTCTTCGTCTTGAATTCGTCTGACGCAGTGTGTGTTGACAACTTGTTTATTAACGAAGACGACTCGTCTGTTTGTCTTCGTCTTTTGTGGAAGCCTTATATTTATCAGTTTTCTTTCAAAAAATTGCTCATCTTAAGGCTTCCACAAAAGACGAAACAAGTCGGTCGTCTTTCAGTTCGTCTTGCATTCGTCTTACGCAATAAACGCAAGACTTACGCAAGACAGACGAAATCAAGACGAAAACGAGACGAGGCGGTCTTATTACGGCTTCCACAAAAGACGAAACAAGTCGGTCGTCTTTCAGTTCGTCTTGCATTCGTCTTACGCAATGAACGCAAGACTTACGCAAGACAGACGAAATCAAGACGAAAACGAGACAAGTCGGTCGTCTTTCGCGGAATTTTTTCGTCTTGTCTTTTTTCGTCTCGTCTTTGTTTGTCTTGCGCTCGTCTTACGTCGTCAATTAAAATATCTCTGCGTCAGACGAGTTCTAGACGATTATGAAGACGAGACGAGGCGGTCTTATTTCGTCTTACGCCTTTGTTGTTCTGCGGAGCTCTTCAAACCCCACAACCGAGTAAAATCTTTTAGTTTCGGTTAACGTTTACTTGGCTTCGAATTTGATGAATTTACGAATAATTTCGATGACGGGAAACCACTCGGAAATTATCTGGGGCCGACCGCCATACGTTGAAAAAGGTCGAACCTCTTTTACACTTTTATTGAATTCCAGTGAAAAACACGATTTCTGTTTTTTTTTTGCGATTTCAGCCAAAATAACCCACAGAGGTCCTATGCGGGTGTTTTTTTCCATTTCCCAGTGTGTCTCGTTATCTTCGCTGCTTGCAAGCGTATTGAAATTGTTTGCGTTTGACTTGCGATCTTTTTACTAAACATTGTAGTTGAATAGCTGCCTGATGTGCTAATATCTTAAAGCTGGATAAGGATTTTGCTCTCATGCCTGGTCTTTACCATGTTAGATGAAGTGTTCTAGAACTTTCCGGAATGTTCTGGAGTGTTCTAAAACTTTCTGGAACGTTCTGGAATGCTCTAGAACTTTTTGGAATGTTCTGGAGTGTTTGTTCTAGAACATTCCGGAATGTTCTGGAGAGTTCTAGAACATTCTGGAATATTCTGAAGTGTTCTAGAACCTTCTGGAACGTTCTGGAGTGCTCTAGAACTTTTTGGATTGTTCTAGTGTTATAGAGAATTCTGGAATGTTCTGGAGTGTTCTAGAACTTTCTGGAATGTTCTGGAGTGTTCTAGAAACCTTGGAACCCATAAAAGTTGCAGTTTTCCACATATGAAGCTGATTTTTGATATTTGCTACACGGACGTCCCAATTGATATATCAGCAAAATGCAGACTGTTTTTTTCATTGTTAAGACAGTTTTGTAGATTTTACGTACATAATTCTACAGTATCCCAAATTACCCAGCGTCCTCCTAAGCATATGGTGATGAAGCGCTCATCAAAGTAGAGCCCCCCCCTCCATCAAAGTAGGAACCCGACACAACTTTGTCATTGGGTAAGACGAACTGAAAGACGAGACGACAGACGAAGACGAATTTCTGTTTTCGCCTTTCTTGAAAGCCTTAATCCCAAGTACCAGGCGGGCCCCTAAACATATGGCTGCGAAGCGCTTAGGAGCCCCACATTCCTTTGAGTTACACACAGACGGAACTATTCACTTAATAACAAGTAGAAGATAACTTAATATAGACGACGTCACTATCAGAGCAGCCGAGCAACAACAAATCAAGCGAATTCCCTTAAATTTCGCGTTTTCAAAAAGCTCTCTAAATCATCCAGTGCGTGGCAGTGACGCGGACACCAAACGCCAATATACGCAGACCTAGTTTTTCACTCTTTTTCTTTCTTTTTGGATTTTCATCTTCAGAATCCTCTTCATTTCTTCTATATTTATAGAAATTATTATTTAAAAAATAAATGCTTATTCAAGCAATACAATTAAATTAGCACAGAGAACGAGCGATTTGTGCTTTCAGTTACCTTCGAAACGTGACCCCGTTTCCTCTTCAAGAAACTTGTGTCAGTGTTGAATTTTACAAACTAAAGCCAACTTCTCAAGAGTGCACAATTCCTTTTATTTGATGAGAAAATGAGCACCTCGTTTCGACTAATTTCACATACCGCCAGCGGAATTTGCATCATATCATCACTACCGTAGTTCGTTCGCTAATGGAATTTGTGCACTTCTCGCTTATTTCATCGACTATACGACGACGAGTGAGAGCTGCTAGCTTAGTAGGCGTTTTACGACGTTTCATTGAGCAGTACTGTATGTGAGTTTTTTTTTGTGCGTCCACTATAAAATCTGGCGCTTCTTCTCTCCTTTTTTGTTTCGATGAAGTCAAAGTGATATATTTTTTTTAACTAAGTAAGGCATGTTTTTCTACGTTTTCGTTTCGTTCGTTTAAAAAAACAAATACTCCAGTCTTATTTCAAAGACCACTTGAATCTCGTCATTTTACTCCCTCTCTGAGGAAATACTTGTCCCCTTTTACTCACGTCTTCACATCTGTCTTACGCTTTCTTGCTCAGTAGAGGTGTGTCGTAGGGCTCAATTGGTTTGTTGCGAAGGTTTCCGCGCGGCTCTCGTCAGAGATTTCAAAAAATCAACTTCTTCATTTTTAGTCATGTAAGGAATACATTAAGGAATTATTCTATGACAGCATTTCTACAGTGGGGAAGTCATCAGAAGAAAGTCTTTCACAGCAAGACCTTTCAGCTGATAACTTTCGGTTTGAGCGCGCATTTTTGATGATGTGTCGCAGATTCTCAATTTAATACGAACAGCTCCGTATCACATACTATGCAGAGCTACGATACTCAGGATTTCTGAAAGCATACGCTATGCGACAGGACAGCGACGCGTCGTTTCTTGCCCCGAAAAATCATTCATTATTCTATTTTTGAATGAATTCAGATGAAGAAACAGCGTATGGTAACGGTTACAGTAAGGCTTCCACGAAAGACGCAACAAGTCGTTCGTCTTTCGTGGAATTTTTTATTCTCGTCTTGCGTTCGTCTTACGTCGTCAATTAAACTACATTAAACTCCAACAGAATGTCTATCTCTGCGTCTGACGAATTCTCGACAATGACAAAGACGAGACGAGACGAGACGGTCTTATTTCGTCTTTCGTCGAAGCCTTACTTGGGATACTGTAGAACCGTACACCCAAAATCTACAAAACTGTCTTAACAACGATATAACTAGTCGACATTTTGCTGATATAGCAATCTGGATGTCCGTGTATCACATGCCAAAAATCAGCTTCTTATGTTCTCATGTGTACTAGCACAATGTCTATCTCAGCGCCAGACGAATTGTAGACGATGACGAAGACGAGACGAGACGGTCTCATCTCGTCTTTCGCGGAAGCCTTAGTTTACGGTATTTTTTCGACAAGCGAGCTATTCGATTTGAACTTTTCATTCCGTTCCCCTCAGTCATTCTTTAAAGATTATTCGTTAACTTGATCAATAGCTACTAGTTGCAGCTCAGTGAAGATCAAATTTTATTGGCTTTGCATTATTCACTTTTAAAATAGGTGTATCTTTTATTTTCAGAACACCCCCCATTAAACAAAGAATAAACAATGCATTTCTTACAGTGAAATTCTTTAATTTCCTTCTTTTCACCGCTTCATTTTTTTGCCGCTTTGTAGCTCTCATTTCCTCATTTTGTTGGTGTCAAAAGGCGGAGGTCCGGGGGGGGGGGGGGGGGCTGAGTAAAGAGATGGTTCAGAAAAGATAGAGTCGGGCTTACCCTAAGCTTTCGCTTCTTATACGACGACTTATACGGATACGCAGTAATAAAGGTCTTCTAGATAACCTCCGCCCACATTTTATTTATGACGAATGGGAACAAATTGCACAGAAACATTGTGGGGAAACATAGCTACGTTGTTTTTTGGACGGTGTATCAAAATATCAGAATATTCTTCCGATTTCAATTAGAGAAGCCAATCATTTATAGGGCTATGAACTAGGGTGAGTTACCGTAACCAATCCGAGGTTTTCTTTTTGCATGTTTATTTGCATAAAATGCCAAAATGTAAAGTAATACGAAAGACGACTTTTTGTTTTCGTCTTTCTTTGGAAGCCTTAATCCCACGTTATTTTGAGTTATTGAGGCCAAAGCGCACCGATTACAACATTGTTTTTACGAAAAATAGACTGTCATTTTGAGTTCACTGGAAAAATGCACGGGTTTCTCTCATTATCTCATTAGCCCGCGGACACTCTTTATGGCCAGTACTGTAGCTAATCATGCGGGGGGATACGCAACTTTGCATTAGTCTAAACGAATGCGCACACTGATTGCAAAGCTGCAGATTCGTTTTTGTTATTAATTATCTATTCGTTTTTACCTATAAAACATTGAAATTTTAACGTTTTTTTTTGAATTAATGACGGCGGCTTTCATTCTAGCTTCTAGTCTAGTCGTACTACAATTATAGACTCACTTCGAAAAGGTGAGAGAAATTCGAGAATCGCTAAAAAAAACTGGAAGCGACCAAAACGCTGGATAACATTTCGACAGTCTTTGAAGATGCCAACAAATAAGCACCCAGTGATTGTCGCAGCTCCTAATGTCGTTAATGTCGTCAGAGAGCGAATCCGACGAGTTTCAGAAGAGAAGCATGAGAAGGATGGCATCTGACTTCAATAGGGATCGCAGAACAATTTGAATCATTATCAAGGAATAACTAAAATATGGATCTCCAAATTCTCCCGCTCATTTTCGTGGGGCCAGGTGCCAAATTCCATCAGAACTATTACAGGGTAATGATTTTGTAGACGGGATTGCAGCCATGGGCACAGGCACAATTTGGAAATAGTTTTGCCTTGGTACTGTGCATGACGGATTTCCCGCATTTCATCTCGTCTTGTCAATGACCAGCCAGCTCCCCGCATTGGAATCCACTCGATTAGACCGTCTGGAGACATTTGACACAAAGAACTCCACGAAAAACAACCCCTATTGACGACATTGATGCAAATTACCTGCGTGCCGATGAGACTTCGGGCAGTCACTAAAGGCGGGAGACTCGAAAACTATTCTTGAACTCTCAAATCATTTCAATAACAGTCGTTTTTTTCTCAATTCTCGTGTCATTTGAGTGAATTTTTTAAACTCTATTTGTGTCCTGGCATTTCCGTTTTTGTTGACCACAGATTCCTAGATTATAATAATTGCGCAAAATTTTCTTATTAGCATAAAATTTCTTCCTAATGAGCATTTCAGTGACCGACTCCTTTTTGCGCTGTTATTTAATGACTATAACCGATGAAAATGCCAACCGAACCCCAAATTTTGCAGTTGAAATGTGATAATTGTTCAGTGTTTTGTTCGTTGTGGTGACGTCTTTTTTCGACTAATTCCTTTTTTTCCTTATTCAGAGTGTTTAGAGCATTAAATTCTGAATGCGTTCTTGGCGGAAGTGTTTAGTGAATTTTCAATGTGTTCTGCAGAAACTTTCTTCGCCATTCCTTTATTCTTTAAATGTTATTTATTACCTAGGACTGAAATTCGAGCAATATTTTTTTGCATTTTCATTTTTAGTTATAATAGTCGTATAGCGCTCAAAAATCGCATATCGCTGGGGGCGTTTTCGTGGTGAGATATCGATAATGAGGTTCTCAAGAAGACGGCTATTCTCGTCATTTTTTATGGCAGAAAGCTACGTTAAATGCAATTTGTCATAAGTTTGCCTGGAGGCGGCCAGAGAGATGCATCTCATTTTCAGAAATCACTTGCAGTGGGACCACCGAATGAATCATTCCATAAATCAGGGATTCGCGTGGGTGATTTGAGAAACCAGAAAAAATAATTAAAATTAAAGTATAAATATTTCAAACTAAACACGTTTTCCAATGACAGAAATTTGATTGCTGCCAATCAAACAAGGTTAAAACAAGAACATTTTACAAATTACTGGCAAAATTTCACAGGAAAAGGGCCACTTTCAGACGTTTTTTTTTACCTGAGCACTGACTTCGCTGAGCCGCATGAGAGCAAGAGATTGGCGATTTAAAATTCTCAAAATCCACGACGTTTACTTATATACTTCTGATAGGGCAGACGTAATGACAGGAAATATTATGTATGCGTCTGCCAATCTAGTTTCCTTTCCGAGAAACAATAATAATTAAAGCTAGAAGTGTTCCAACATATTCATGCTATTATTTTCTAAATTAGTGGGAGCCTTTTCCAAGTTTCCATATTTTCCATATTAAATTCAAAATTTTAGCAGTGCCAATGATGAAAATATACATTTTTGACGTAAAAATTAAAATATACCTTTTTATTGAAATTTGCTTGAAATAAAGGAGAGGAAAACCGTTTTTTCGATTTGGCAAGTGATAAAAATTAGATAAAGACCAACTAGAATCAATATTCTCGCTATTAGTCAAATGAAAATGTAAAGTTGAAAGCTATTTGTTATTTAAAATGGATCACATGATGGGATCCGACTTTTTTCAGATATTTCTAAGATCCCAGAGCAAGGATTTGAGACCATGTGCTTCCGATTATGGGAATCATGACTTATTTCTGTTAAATATCAAATGCGTCACTTTGATTGCGTTATGGACTAACTTCGAGTGCAACTCTCTAAACCTCTAAGCATCTATAAAATGTCTTGAATTCTCTTTGAAATGTCATTCGGTTTTGGTAATTATAGAGTCAACTAAGTGCGGAGGGCTCTTTTATTCGTAGTGTTTTGGTTTCAAAAATTCGCTTTGCCTTTTCTTCGATTTTCGCTTATTTTGAAATATTTGACTATTTATTATCAGGGCTAACGAAATTCTTCGATTTTCAAGTATTGCAATACCGCCCTTACTACAAAGTGAAATATACGCATGAGGTTCTTCGAAACTGAATCATCTTTTTTCTAATTCTATAAAACTCTTGGACAAAGTTCTTTCTTTCAGACTTTTCACAGATAACAAACTCAAATTGTCTAAGAATGCAGGAAAAAGTGCGCGCTTAGCAGTAAAAAAACAACTTCTGAGGGCTTCAGCTCGAAATAATTTATGAGATTTCAGGAAGAGTGGAAAGAAATATTAAGTTTTGTGAAAATTAGACAAATGTTACTAAAAACTATTGAGAATGTCGTTTTTTGTATTTTTAGAAGAATCCGCGTTTTTTTTTTAATTTAAAATTTTTGAAATGAAATTTTAAAGAGAAAAACTGACAGCGTAATTTCTGTTGGTGGATAAGAACTCTTTGGAGAAGACGTCCACTAAATTCCGGCCAATCCACCGTCCTTTTGTCCGCGTGCGGTAACATGCCCAGTACGGGGATAGATGCCGAACTCCTAAAAATGGATTATTCATTAAAATTTTTTGAATTTATTATGATATACTTCTAATATAGCTACTTAGTTATATTTTTTATTAATTCATACCATCTATCACTTTGAATGGGACTTTCATTGGTAGCTCGTCGAGAGGATCTACCTTTTTGTTCGGATCTTCGTATTTCTTCTTTTTCGGCTCAGAAATGTTCTTCTCCAAATTTTTTCGCTGAAAAAATGTCAATTTTAAAAGAAATATTGAAGGAAATCTTACTTTTTCTGGTTTTATAATTGTTTTTGTAGATTCCTGGAAAATATTCATAATTGTCGACAAATGCTTACTAAATTAATACAACTAAATCAATGTCGTCGTCTTTTGAAATGCTTTTAGTTGTAGGCATACGAGGAATTCTGCAATTACATTTTTATTATTCATATTTTTTGTTGAAATTTATAAAAAATGAAGAATAGGAAAATAATGAGCAAAGTGCGCACAACAAGAGAATTGCGCCAGCACTGGTTTTTGGCGCATAACTTGATATGCGTAGAAATCGCTTCTATTTGATCTACATTGCATGAAACAGTGACTACTGTAATTTTCTCGTGGAGACGAACATTTTGATATCCATAACTATCGCAAAGCGTTTTATGGCTGAAAAATCTTATCTCATCTCCTACACCACGCTTCTCACTCCATTTTCGCCCCATTCTGTCACGGATCAACTCATTGGTATTCCGAGGTGTTTTACGTACTCTGCGACCTCTTTCTGAATAAAGCCTACATTAAGACGGAAGGAAAAAACGGAGGCACGGAAAAGATATAAACTCAATTAGCTCCTCCTACTTCTGCCCCGTCTTGTCACATTTGCCGTATGACGACTATTTGACTTGTAGCTCATCCCCTTCTTCTCATCTGTTTCTTTTTCGGTCATTATTCTCCTTTTTTTACTTTAATTTGAAATTTTCATTTCTAAATGTGAAGTTACAGTAAGAAATGGAAGCCACCACAAGTCAACTTTTGGAGTTTGAGGCTCCGCCGATATTCTGCAACTCGTGCTTGGGATCTACAGATCCAGAGTATCTGGTGAGTTTTTTTTAAGACGCTTTGTGCTGAAACTCATTTAATTTGAATTTGATGTCTTCTATTTCAACTTTTTTCTCTGAAAAACACTTTTAATCGCTGAAAAATTATATTGATAACATCCGGTTAATCCCTCGAATGCTCTATGATTGATTTTCGTTGAAATTCTCTGAAACTCCTCAAACGATTAGCCACGATTAGCCATTCCATTCAATCTTCCTGTACGCTGTGACGTGTGGTCAGAGCTCACCGCAATGTGCTCATAAAACGAAGAGTGCACACACCACAGGGCGACGACGATGGAGAATACACCTTTTATGACCCATTTTCATGCTTTCTTGCTCACTTTTTTGAGAGGAGCCGAAGGAAATGAGCGGTGTGTACGCCAAACGTTGGCCATGAAGCGAAGCGGAAGAGCAACCTTAAAAATTTGTAGTTTCACTTTCTGCTCCGTAGTCAAGGTTACTGTTTTTTTCTAGCTAAAAAGCCAATAATAGATGGGCTAATTACAAATGTATGCTACATTGGAGCTCATCACATTCCCCCGAAATTCGAAAGGATCCTGTGAAAGTTTATATAGTGCTGGCCATAAAGAATGTCGTCCGCAGGCTTTTTTTTGGGATAACTACGCTGAAAACAGATATTTTTTTTCGTGAAAATTCTACTGTAGCTGCGGAACACCCTCACGGCAACTTGCAGAAATTGCAAGTTTTCAATTTTTTACGGTTTTCGATTTAGCCCAAAAAAAAGCCCGCGGAAATTTTTTATGACCAGTACTGTATGTTGGTGGTGATTAGCTAATATGTAACTAGCCTTTTGAAATGAAGCCATCGAGCTCTCGTTGAGCATCCGTTTCAGAGAAGTTTTTGCAGACATACAACCTAGCGGTATCCGGTGTCCTTCTGGCAATTGTTGGAATGATCGGACTCATCGGGAATGTTCTAGTTGTCAAAACATATCTTCACCCGGAGCAAGCGGTGAGTATTCTCATGGACACTGCTCTCAAGTCATCTATGCAAATTCCAGGTTCATTCGACATCTATTTATCTGGCGGCGCTCGGCTCTTCTGACTTCTTTTTAGTGCTCACTGCAATGTTCCTGTTTGTGCTGGAGGCGTGGAGGCATCATGATTATCCGAGTAAGCAAGGGGAATACTTTTCTACTTTTTTAATAGTTGAACACAGATTAGAATAATTGAATATATTTATAATTTTTTAATAGAAACGCACGTATTATTAAATAACTCACCAATGCACTGGGGTTTCAATGGAAAGCGCCTATCTCTGACGTTGTACAAATGAGTTCGCAGAAAATCGAAATGTTCCGAAATGCTTTGTGAGAATTCTCCACTTCTTAATCTCCATTTTCCTACTTGCCACGCTTTTTTTCTGCAATTTCAGACAAGACTGTTACAGCTAAATTAAGCGAGGTGAAATGCGCTCACTTCCCGCGACTGTGGAAACAAGGTTTCAACTATTAAAGTGTAGCTTCAGACGTGAAATTTTCACAAAAATAACTTCGTTTAGAATATTTCCATTTTTGGCATTTTTCACTTAAAAAATATATTTTTTTTTTAAATATTTTTTTTGGTATATGTCATGATGAACGACTCTCAAAGGTTTCAGAAAACTTTATTTCTTTTTTCCAGAATCACAAATAAAGCTTCTTTCTCTGTGTCTATCAAGTCATCTGAAATTTTACTCGATGAATCCACCCACTTTGATTCCTTTTTTCACTGATATTTTGCATTCTCTGGGGCACAACTATCATTTATTATTTTAGCATTCTGAACGGCATTTCGAGAGCTCACCAAAGCAGTTTTGTTGAAATCGCAAAGTTGAAAAAAGCTTCAAAATTCAGAATTTATGAATAAAATGATAAAAATTGTAAAAATAGACAACAGAAATTGAGTCTAAATTGATCTTTTTTGCTCTCGCTTGGTTTTCAAGATGTTTGGCTTTTGCGACATATGTTTTAGGACACCGCATTCATTCAAAGAGCAAATAGCAAATGTCTGCGTGGAATTTTCACACCGGATACTTCTACACTTTTATAGTTGGCAATTTCCTTCCACAGTTTCTGTCAAGGCTGAGTCAAGGACCTCAGTGAAGCGACGACGCACTGGCTTGACAATTTTTTTCAGTGGCCCACCTTTATAGTGCTCAGCGTCAGTGATTTCTAAAAAAAAATAATAACTACATGACTTGCTGAAAATGAGAAACTCTGTTGATCTTTCTTACGTGCTCATTCGCCTTTAGAATTCTAGATTTGGAACTCGATACGGGGCCAGTTCAAGCTCTTTTTCTGCACATTTTGAGCTCTGAACTCGTCTTTCTCAGTTTCATATCTGTAAAAATGAAGTTAGAGGCTAGAAAAATTGGGGTTAAACAAGTTAATTAAGACTTGAAAATTATTAAATAAAATTCGCGGCGCAACAAATGCGTCAGCCCGCTCCTGCTTGCGCGAAACGCGTGTATAAATATTTAGGATATCGTAGAGAAATGTAGAATAAAATTAATGTTTTTTTTGCGAAAATTAATTTTTAAAAATATTTATCTCATTTTCAGCTCTAGCGTACCTATATGTGATCGGCGCTCCTATTATCTTCCCAGTGGCCGCTGTCTTCCAGACAAGCTCTGTGTACTTCTGTGTGGCCGCGGCGGTGGACTGCTTCATCATAGTAGTCCTTCCAGAAAGTGTGAAGCAGCTCTACTGCACGCCGAGGTGAGTGAAATGTTTCTTTTCAAATTTCTTAATTGCGAAATCAGTAAAAATCAGATGATTCCCTTCCAGACGCGCCAAAATCACTTGCATTGTGCTGATGGTGATCTGTTCGGTGTATAACATCCCGCACTTTTTCGAACTGGAAAAAGTGGAGTGTCTAGACGAAGCGGGACGCGACTCCATGCAAATCTGTCCAACTGATATTCGATTGGATCCGGCTTACTATGCAATTTATTACACGTACATGTACACGACCTTCCTGGCGATTGGACCGTTGACCTTGCTGATTCTCTTGAATATTTGTGTGGTTTTCACGGTGGTCACCAAAGGTAGCTCGAATGAGAATGGAGGTAAATGCGCAGCATTTTAAAATAGGGCTTTTATTTTATTTTATTGTTTCAGAAGACGACACAATCTCTCTAATTCTCGTAGTTTTCTTTTTTATTTTCTGCAATTTCACGGCTTTGCTAGTCAATTTCATGGAGCTAATTTTCAACGATCCGGTGCGTTTCATTCTAGTTTTTCCAGTAATTTCTTTTTTTTTTTTCAGACAATGCTGGTGTATTTTGTGGACCTTTCGAATTTGCTGGTCGTTGTCAATGGAACTGCCAACTTCTTCTGCTACTTCATCTTCGGCACAAGCTTCAGAACGACGCTTAAGAAGGTGTGTGTGCGTGATTCAAATTCTGTCGGAACTTTTGTGACTTGCAGATTGTGCTGGGATCGCCAGCGAAACGGTCAGCAGCGCTCTGGATTAACGATGCGGAGAACAAGAATCAGCAGTCTCATGCGCTCATCTGAGAAATCTCAAAGCTTCGGATTTATAGCCGAAAAAAAGAATCAAAACCTGAAAATCGGTGACAACGGGTGACTACTTCCGATACGGACTTTCTTTTCTTCGTTTCTCTTTTTATTTCAATTTTCCTGTTTCCTTTCCTCAAGTAAAATGAAAGTCGCTAGAAGAGTTAGCTCTCTGGAAAAATATCGATTTTCCTTATTTCACGGCCCCGAACATCGGCTCACTCAAGCATTGATATCGGAGCAACTTCTTCAAAAATTTAGCTAATTTGCTGCTGCTCCGTGCAATTCAATCCGCTAAACAAATGGCACAAGTTTATTTGACTTTTTCCAAAAAAAAAGAAAGCTTGATAATAATTATTCATAATTTCTTTTCACGAACTTTTTTCCATAGCTTTTTTTCCATTCTACATTGTCTTTTTTAATGTAAAATTTGAGCAATCTGAAAATAAAATAAATTAAGTGAGTTAAACCTGCCAATTTCCGCTGCCTGACGCGTGATGGTAACCTTAATTTCCGGATTTTTAAAAACTTAAAGCTTTGAAAAATCCACCGCAAAAGCTTGGAAGTCAACTTCAATTTCCGGGCTGAAACGCCTACTGATTTCCCACTGATTTTCATTTATTCAAGAGTTATTATGTTGGTTCAAATCGTTCTACTCTACATATTTTCAATTCGCGAAATCGGGAGTTTCGATAAAATTGAGCTGGAAGACGTGACGATCTACTTCCCACTGAAAATCGACTATTTGGCACCGTTTGGATGTGCCACTAAAAGCGGCGGTTGCGATGACGAAGGTAATCAGAAGAATGCTCCAATGCTTAAACCCTACTTGCTCAGGCGCCGCGTACATACCGTCCGCAATGGATGTCGCTTTGAAGCGCATCAACTCCGACGAGACAATGGAAGTGCTTCACAATTTGACCGTGACCTATGTGGATACGTCCAAAGTCACCGGGCCGAGAGCAGCTAGAACAGGTGCATTAAAATTAAGGCTTACACGGAAGACGAATTAAGACCATCTTGTCTTCGTCTTCGTCTTGAATTCGCCTGACGCCTTTTTATTGCGTAAGACGTGACGAAAGACGGCTTTTTGTCTTCGTCTTTCGCGAAAGCTTTACATCCGATTATGTATGAAATTTTGTCAGAATTCTGTGAAAATTTCCGTAAAATTCCCATTAAAAAGATTCAGAGAGAATGGGGGGGGGGGGTGGGGAGGTTCATCATGAAAGTGACTAAAATTTGGCCGTCAAGACACTGCCCCTGTTATTAGAGGGTCTTCCGAGCATTTGAAAGAGCACTTTGCACTCTGCAAAGCGTTTTTCTCCGTTGCTGCTCACTTACAGTATCGGACGATGTTTCAGTGGGAAATACCGAACTTTCACGTTGTAAAAATGAGTTCGCTGAAACTTGAAATGCTCTGAAATTTATTTCATTGAATTCTCCACGTCTTCCACTTCATTTTCATAGTTGAAACGCTTTTTCTGGAATATCAGACAAGACTGTTACAGCTGAATGAAGTGAAGTGACTCGTGCGTCTACACGCGTTTTCCTCGGAAATGCGCTCACTTCCCGCGACTGTGAAAACAAGGTTTCAACCAGAGAAGGGCGGAATTCCGGATTCCGCCGTTTTTTCATTCCGTTTTCCGGATTCCAAAATCAAATTCCGTCCTACTCTGGTTTCAACTATTAAAATGTAGCTTCAGACGTGAAATTTTCAAAAAAAATAGTTTCAGAGCATTTCAGTGTCCACCAGGTCATCTGAATCTGAAACTTTTTTCACAGAGCGGGCGCTGACGCATTTTCTGCGTATTCAGCTCTGTATTCGGCTCCGTGGCTGGAATTCAGAAGTGTGAAGCTCTCCTTGCCGGCACGCGCCGAGAGATGCCCCGGAGAGCCGAATTCTATCCCTCGAAACCGTGGAGTTCCAGCCACGACTGTAAAGAGCTCATTTTCGAGAGCTTTCCAGGTGGTTTCCAGGTTTGACGTGAAACTTCTTCGTCTCTCTCATCAGAAGTGCTGAATGGCTAACGGCTCAACGCCAACGATGGAGCAAGTTACAGTGCTGGCCATAAAGGTATAAATAATCGATTTTTTCGAGATTACTTGGCTCACAGGTGAAGTGCGGTCATCAATTTTTTTTGCATGTTTTTGAAGGTAAATCACGTTAACTGAAACTTTGATTTCGACAAAAAATGTAAATTTTGAAAAATTATAACAACACTCTTCACAAAATGAATTAGGAATGATCTGATTGATAAGCAGAAGCAGGCAGAGCAATTTTTCAGTCTGCATATTTGCGTAACTGTGTTTTACACATTCCATAGCAATTTCATGAGCGCACTACACCTGTGAGCCAAGTAATCTCGAAAAAACTGATTATTAATACCTTTTTGGCCATCTCTGGAATACCTCCTGCGTTCCAGAGTAGGGCGGAATTGGATTTTGGGAACTCGGAATCTGGAAAACGGAAAACGGAATGAAAAAAAACGGCGGAATGCGGAATGCGGAACACGGAATTCCGCCCTTCTCTGCTGCGTTTTTCGAATTTCAGAGAATTCCAGACATCCTTTAAGACAATTATGCTAAAGCTCAAACTAGCATTTTCCTTCATATGTACATATTTGGTAGCCCCAATTATCAAGTTTTAAAGTTTTTAGGCATTTTCAGCCAAACTTTTCAGCTTTATTCATGACCACAAACTACAGTATTCCACGACACGCATAGTGATATTGGTCACCATTCGGGGGGGGGGGGGATTAAAAAGTCTGGAAACGAAGGAAGGCATATTTCAGATTGGATGTATGAGTTTCAGAACACGGCTATAAATTCTGTATTCATTATAGAGCTCCCTCGCCATGAAATCGGCTCCGTGGAGCTGGAATAGCCTCGGCGGTCTGATTTTCACTTTTCTCTTTCACAAATCTAGGCCAAATCCTTCACAAATCTAGACCAATCCTTTTTCAAATCTGAACCAACTCTTTCACAATTCTAGGCCAAATCCTTCACAAGTCTACACCAATTCTTTCACAAATCTAGACGAACTCTTCCTCAAATCTAGGCCAAGTTCTTCACAAATCTAGACCAACTCTTTCACAAATCTAGACCAACTCTTCCTCAAATCTAGGCCAAATCCTTCACAAATCTAGACCAATTCTTTCACAAATCTAGACCAATCCTTTTTCAAATTTAGACCAATTCTTTCACAAATCTAGACCAATCCTTTTTCAAATCTGAACCAACTCTTTCACAATTCTAGGCCAAATCCTTCACAAGTCTACACCAATTCTTTCACAAATCTAGACGAACTCTTCCTCAAATCTAGGCCAAGTTCTTCACAAATCTAGACCAACTCTTTCACAAATCTAGACCAACTCTTCCTCAAATCTAGGCCAATTCTTCCTCAAATCTAGGCCAAATCCTTCACAAATCTACACCAATTCTTTCACAAATCTGGACCAACTTTTCCTCAAATCTAGACCAATCCTTTTTCAAATTTAGACCAATTCTTTCACAAATCTAGACCAATTCTTTTTCAAATCTGAACCAACTCTTTCACAATTCTAGGCCAAATCCTTCACAAATCTACACCAATTCTTTCACAATTCTAGGCCAAATCCTTCACAAATCTAGGCCAAGTTCTTCACAAATCTAGGCCAAATCCTTCACAAATCTACACCAATTCTTTCACAAATCTAGGCCAAATCCTTCACAAATCTACACCAACTCTTTCACAATTCTAGGCCAAATCCTTCACAAATCTACACCAATTCTTTCACAAATCTAGGCCAAATCCTTCACAAATCTACACCAATTCTTTCACAAATCTAGGCCAAATCCTTCACAAATCTAGACTAATTCTTTCACAAATCTAGACCAATCCTTTTTCAAATCTGAACCAACTCTTTCACAATTCTAGGCCAAATCCTTCACAAATCTGAGCCAATTCTTTCATAAATCTACACCAACTCTTTCACAAATCTAGGCCAAATCCTTCACAAATATACACCAATTCTTTCACAAATCTAGGCCAAATCCTTCACAAATCTACACCAATTCTTTCACAAATCTAGGCCAAATCCTTCACAAATCTGGAATAACTCTTCCTCAAATCTAGACCAATTCTTTCACAAATCTAGGTGAACTCTTCATCAAATCTAGACTCCAATCATCTCCATTGATCTCCTCATCTAACCGCAATCAGTTCTCGTGCCTTATCATTGTGCACTTGCTCATTGTCTGTGCCTCTGACTCGCTATTCGCAAACAGTGGCAAGCCCCATTTGTCTCTAATTTGGGAGCAGGCAAATAGAAGCTCAATGCTTCTCATCTAACGTTCCAAGAGAAGTCGACTGATCACATCTCTCGAATATCCTATATCCGTGGATATTTGACGATATAACAGGTCTTACAGATCCTTTTTTGGGGTTCTGACTCTACGATCCAACTCAGAATTACTGAAACATTAGTCTAAAACATCACGAGTTCCAGCCGCTCTCAACAATGAAACAATCGCGGTGATGGGTCTTCTAAAGAACTGCTACATCCAGAATACCATTCTGAACATCAATGCGAGAATCGCGGTTTCTGATGTAATCGCTTCAATTTTCCCATTAGTCCAACGGGCATTGTTTTTTAGGTCTGCAAGATGGACTTGTCCAGTATGAAAGGATTCGATCAGACTACTGTACTACTGAGCTCTCAGACAAATTCCCTGGCAAAGGTAACTATTATCGCCGTAAAAAAGTTCCGACATTTTTTCGGGCCCGCGAAAATCGGGATTTGAATTTAGAGGCTCCGCCCATTTCATCATCAGAGCGCATTTGCTATGCGCGATATATTTTTATCAGAAGAAACGAAACAAATAATAAATGACGCAAATTGATATATTTAAACAAAAAAAATTCACGATTAATACAATTTCGTTCTTTTAATCCAGTTTAATTCTGAAAATTCAGAAGAAAAAATAAAAATTCAAAAAATATATCGCGCATAGCAAATGCGCTTTGATGATGAAATAGGCGGAGCCTCTAAATTCAAATTCCGATTTTCGCGGGCTCGAAAAAATGTCGGAACTTTTTTACGACTTTTTTAATAGATAGATCCCAAGTAATTCGAGGCGTAGAACCTTCAATGTTTCCAGTCGGTTATCTACTTTCTCGACAAGTTCAACTGGAAGAAGGTGGCCATAGTTTCCCCGTCGACAACGCTGAGCGCGTTCGATTCCAGAGTCCGCTCGAATTTACTAGGTGAGCTACATATTTTTAAGCCAGGGAGCCCAATTTCCGTTTCCAGATGCTCTCTCATCCAACAAAATCGATATTCTGGTGGATACCAGAGTGGATCCTTCCACTGATTTCAGTGAGAAAGTGAAGGAAGATGCTCAAAAAGCAAGGAGTAAGCTACTTAAATTGCATCATTTTCAGCTTTAATTTTCTTTTCTTCAAATCTCTTTGCTCTGTAGTGTGTCGTGTCGATTCAAAAATCGATCAATTTTGATTCGATTTGTTGAACGGGCAAATTGATTTGAATCGATTCGATTCGATTTTGAATCGATTTAGTTCGATTCGATTCGGTTCGATTCGATAAAATCGAATCAACAAAAATAGTGAAAATGCGCTCTACCGATCAATGCCTTCGGCGGCGGTTTGAAATCGTATTTTCCTTTGAAAAATGCAATTTACTAAAAAAAAACAGTTAAAAAATACAATTTAAACCGCCGCCGAAGGCATTGATCGGTAGAGCGCATTTGCACTATTTTTGATGATTCGATTTTTATTCAATCGCGATTCAAATCATGTTGAATCGATTGAATCGATTCAAAAATTGTCGATTTAATTCGATTCAATCGATCAATTCCAAAATCGACACGACACACTATTGCTCTGGGAACCTCGAATAGAAATTCTCCTAACTTTTTTTTAATTCGATCACAGGTACCATTAGGTACTTTTCTGACATTATTTTAAAATCTTTTTTATCGTGATCCTTTAAAAACTTTAAAATTTAAAAAAAAAGCAAAAAAATTTACTATTAGGCGGTACCGAACCCACAAGCCCTTTACTCGCATCCCCCCTCCTTACCACTCGGCCACCGCTCCTCGTTTTTTGAATAGTGGGGAATGCATATATGTAGGAAAGAGAGAGAAGGAAGGTTTCGCGAGGAAAGGGGGCGGAGCTCCGGATTTTCAGATGGAAATATCTCGGTTTCCAGAAGTTCTCAGTACCTGTGCTCGAATTTTTAAAAAAAGTTAAAAGGATTTCTATTCGAGGATTCCTTGTTAGAGCCAGATTGACTGAAACTCACTGAAAACTTGTTTTGCTCAGTTTTCATAATATGCGATTGGTCGTCCAACGCGAGCCTTCTTCGGAATTACCTTTACAAGCTCGGCGAGATGAACAAAATGCAGTCCGGCGAGTATTTTGTCATTGGTTTCGTCTCCTACGACACCAATTATGCGTGGCTTGACGCGACGAGCAGTGATAAGCGATTAGCACACCTCGGCGCCAGCGATCGTGAGTTTCTTCATTGAGCTCTCGATTCTAGGGATCTTTTCAGTGAATGACTATAATCTAACGGAACGCGATGTTCACGAGATCTATAAGAATGTGCTGATTCTCTCCGATGGTCCTCCGCCGGCGGAGCCGAACTCCACGTGGGATGAAGTGAAGAGCCAAGTGATGACGAAAAGAGCCAAGAAGATGTGCCCCCCGTTTTGCAATTCTACAGTTTCTGATGTAAGAAGATTACAGTTTAGAACGGGGGGGGGATCCAATCAGAGTAGGCCGGAATTGGATTTTGGGAACTCGGAATCCGGAAAACGGAAACAATTCTTTTTTTGACGGAATCTGGAATCCGGAAAACGGAAAATGGAAAAAAAATTTTCACGGAATCCGGAAAACGAAAAACGGGGGAATCCGGAATTCCGCCCTTCTCTGGATCCTTTGCTGAACCGCTTTAGTCCAATGTAAACTGGTCACGGAATCCGGAAAACGGAAAAAAAATTTTTTCACGGAATCTGGAATCCGGAATACGGAATGTAAAAAACGGCGGAATCCGGAATGCGGAATGCGGAACACGGAATTTCAACCATTAATGAGGGAATCAAATGATGTAAATGCGCTCTGTTCGCAAAAATTCTGGAGTTCAAGAAAAAAGTGTACTTTTCACAACAATTGAGAATGAAGTATCAAAACTCATAGTTGGGCGGAATTGGATTTTGGGAACTCGGAATCCGGAATCCGGAAAACGGAATTCCGTCCTTCTCTGATTGAGAGGAATCCGAAGGAATGCTTAGAGCAATACACGTCGTTTCGCAACTGACCGGTTCGGAACCGGAGGTTTCAGATTTTCAGAATTCAGATTATGAAGCTTGCAATTCCAGAAACAACCTCTTTACTGAACCGCTTTAGTCCAATGTAAACTGGTCACGGAATCCGGAAAACGGAAAACGGAAAAATTTTTTTTTCACGGAATCTGGAAAACGGAAAAGGCGGAATTCGGAATCCGGAACCCGGAATTCCGCCCTTCTCTGGATCCTTTACTGAACCGCTTCAGTCCAATGTAAACTGGTCACGGAATCCGGAAAACGGAACATTTTTTTTCACGGAATCCGGAATTCCGCCCTTCTCTGGATCCATTGCTCAAATACCATCTCCTACCATTTCCAGAAAATCGCACCTCGCTGGGATCGAATAAAGTTGTTGTTCGATGGCATACAGTATCTTGGAGATGCTATATATGATGCGCTGAATGTTGGAACGAACATCTACAAAGCTTCAGCGTTTTACGAGTACATGATCAGCCGGGAAATCCACAGTAAGCTATGAATCTCAAAGAGAATCCAAGCCTCCCCCCCCCCCCTTGATTCAGGCATCACTGGTGTCACCGAGTACATCGACGGGTTTGGAGCAATCGTCGGCTCCATGCAAGTCTACTATCACTTCTCGAGCTCGCATCACAACGTGTACTCCCTGTTCCCGTGTGCCCGTCTCGGCCAATCAAGTATTCTGAACACGATGTGGGAGCTCACCGACTATTCTGAAGGCCTATCGATTGACTTTGTGAACAAGTCGGCTCCGAAGGACACGCCGGCTTGCGGATTCTACGGAGAGAACTGCGGACCGCCGGCGAATAACACCTTCATCATTGTGATTTCTGTTGGAGTCGCTGTGCTCATCGGTTTGGCTATCGCCGCGGCTTTCTTGTACAAGTGAGTCGAGTGGGTGTCAGAGTAAGGCGGAATTGGATTTTGGGAACTCGGAATCCGGAAAACGGAAAACGGAATGCGGAAAACGGAATTTTAACCATTAATGAGGGAATATTTATGATGTAAATGCGCTCTGTTCGCAAAAATTTTTGCGGGAGTTCAAAAAAGTATACTTTTCACAACAATTGAGAATAAAGAATCAAAACGGAATAAAAACGCCATATCGCGGAATCCGGAATACGGAAAACGAAAAAAATGTTTTTTCACGGAATCCGGAAAACGGAATACGGAAAAAAATATTTTTCGCGGAATCTGGAATCCGGA
Source organism: Caenorhabditis inopinata (assembly GCA_003052745.1). Classification (NCBI taxonomy): domain Eukaryota; kingdom Metazoa; phylum Nematoda; class Chromadorea; order Rhabditida; family Rhabditidae; genus Caenorhabditis; species Caenorhabditis inopinata. The sequence goes on along the minus strand of AP018152.1, from coordinate 2,270,822 downwards.
AAACGGAAAAAATGTTTTTTTCATGGAATCTGGAATCCGGAAAACGGAAAAAAATGTTTTTTTCACGGAATCCGGAATCCGAAAAACGGAAAAAAATGTTTTTTTCACGGAATCCGGAATCCGAAAAACGGAATGAAAAAAACGGCGGAATCCGGAAAACGGAATGCGGAAAACGGAATGCGGAAAACGGAATTTTACCCATTAATGAGGGAATATTTATGATGTAAATGCGCTCTGTTCGCAAAAATTTTTGCGGGAGTTCAAAAAAGTATACTTTTCACAACAGTTGAGAATAAAGAATTAAAACGGAATAAAAACGCCATATCGCGGAATCCGGAATTCGGAAAACGGAAAAAAATATTTTTTCACGGAATCCGGAATCCGGATTACGGAAAACGAAAAAAATGTTTTTTCACGTAATCCGGAAAACGGAATACAGAAAAAAAAATGTTTTTTTCACGGAATCCGGAATCCGAAAAACGGAATGAAAAAAACGGCTGAATCCGGAATGCGGAATGCGGAAAACGGAATTTTAACCATTACTGAGGGAATATTTATGATGTAAATGCGCTCTGTTCGCAAAAATTTTTTGCGGGAGTTCAAAAAAGTATACTTTTCACAAAAATTGAGAATAAAGAATTAAAACGGAATAAAAACGCCATATCGCGGAATCCGGAATACGGAAAACGGAAAAAAATATTTTTTCACGAATTCTGGAATCCGGATTACGGAAAACGAAAAAAAAATTTTTTCACGGAATCCGGAAAACGGAATACGGAACAAATATTTTTCACGGAATCTGGAATCCGGAAAACGGAAAAAATGTTTTTTTTCACGGAATCCGGAATCCGGAATACGGAAAAATTTTTTTTCACGGAATCCGGAATCCGAAAAACGGAATGAAAAAAACGGCGGAATCCGGAATGCGGAATGCGGAAAACGGAATTTTAACCATTAATGAAGGAATATTTATGATGAAAATGCGCTCTGTTCGCAAAAATTTTTGCGGGAGTTCAAAAAAGTTCAAAAGTTTTCAGACGCTACCGCTATGAACGCAAGCTCCACTCGCTCTTCTTTTTGATCGACAGAAACCAAATTATTCTGAAAAAACATACCAATTTGATGAGTCAAACGAGTCTGCGGAGTATGGCGAGTATTCACGGAAGTGCTGTGGCAGCAGTAAGTTTTCAGCCTCCTCCTTACAGCAATTTCAGAATGAATTGTTTCAGTCGCAAACGCTTCGAGACTCTCATTTCTTCATTGAAGATTACAACAATCATCCGGCTTCGTCTTCCATTGACGCCTCATCGATTTTCAATACGGGATCAACTGCAAGAGCCGATGGGGGTTTGGGTCAAATCGCCGGGTTTGGAGCCGCCACCACAATGTCGGAAGATGAGAAATGGCATCAGCTCTCCGATTTTGCCGTCGGATTCTATGAGGGGAGAAGTGTGGCGTTGAAGAGAATCTATAGGACGGATGTCGAGCTCACCAGATCTGTCAGACTGGAAATCGCAAAGCTCCAAGAATCCGTCGGCTCCAACGTTGTCGAGTTTGTCGGGATGATGGTGCACTCTCCGGATGTCTTTTTGGTTTATGAATTGGCTCAGAGAGGATCTCTCAAGGATATACTCGACAATGATGACATGCCACTGGATGACGTCTTCAGAAGCCAGATGACAAAGGACATTATCGCTGGATTGGAGTACCTTCACTCCTCTCCTGTCGGTTGTCATGGACGTTTGAAATCCACCAATTGCCTAATTGATGGCCGTTGGATAGTGCGGCTCTCGAGTTTCGGACTCCGCGAGCTTCGCGGCGAGGAGTCGTGGAAAAGGGAAGAGGGCGTTCAGGAGGGAAAGGACCAGTTGTGGACGGCACCCGAATTGCTGCGATGGAGCACCGGATTGAGCCAATGCGGAGTTCTATTGGTACAGAAAGCTGATGTTTATAGTCTCGCCATTGTGCTCTATGAGCTTTTCGGAAGACTCGGACCGTGGGGTGATGAGCCAATGGAGCCGAAGGGTACTACGCTCTTCAAAACTTCAATTGTGTAAATGCAATTTTCAGAAATTGTCTCATTGGTAAAACGCGGCACGTCATCCGGCAAAAAAGCATTCCGCCCGGATATCGCCGTGCTCAAAGACTCGCCAAATATTGTCCAGGATACGGTAGTGGCTGCATGGCTGGAAGAGCCGTTGGACCGCCCTTCCTTATATCAAATCAAACGGAAATTGAGGTCTTTGACAATAGGATTGTGAGTTGGCACTTAGGAAAATAGCTGAAAATCTGAAAATTCCAGAAAACGAACAATTATGGATAATATGGTATCCATGATCGAGAAGTATACAGACAAATTGGAGAAAGACATCGCAGAAAGGAATGAAGAATTGGAAAAAGAGAAGGAAAAAAGTGAAATGCTTCTGAAAATGATGCTTCCAGAGTACTAAGAAAGATATTGAAAGTTTAGAATTTAAGAAGACAATTTCAGGGTAGTAGCTGAAAGTCTGAAAGTCGGATCCAATGTTTCAGCAGAGAGCTTCGAGTGTTGCACTGTTTTTTTCTCGGATTGTCCTGGTTTCGTAGAGATGTCCGCCACTAGCAAGCCGATTGAGGTGAATACAAAGTATAGCTTAGCTGAAACTCTCAAGAATGTTGCTCAGATCGTGCAATTCTTGAACGATTTGTACACAGTGTTTGACCGCATCATTGATGAGTTTGACGTCTACAAAGTGGAGACCATTGCGGACGCCTACATGGTCGCTTCTGGATTGCCAATCACCAACGGAAACCATCATGCTGGAGAGATCGCTTCACTCGGATTGGCCTTGTTGAAAGCAGTTGAGGTGAGCAGGACTCTTCTATTTGAGGGCGTTCACTGGCTATTAGAAAATCCTTTCAGACTTTCAAAATCCGTCATCTTCCAAATGAGAAAGTGCGCCTTCGAATTGGTATGAACTCTGGGCCGTGCGTTGCAGGAGTCGTAGGATTGAAAGTGAGCCTTTACTTCAATTTAAGTGCTCGAAAACCTCTGAAAGTGAATTACAGATGCCGCGTTACTGTTTATTCGGGGACACTGTGAACACGGCAAGCAGAATGGAAAGCAATGGAATTCGTTAGTTGCCTTCCTTTTGAACGTGTCCCGCAGATGCATTCTTTAGCACTTCGAATCAACTGCTCCGAATCGGCCAAGCAAATTTTGGATCAGCTCGGCGGCTATGAAATTGAAGAGCGCGGAATCGTAGAAATGAAAGGAAAAGGCAAACAGATGACGTACTTCGTGAGGTCTGAAAATCCTGATATGAGAAGAGAGAGGATTCTGAGGGAAAGAGTCAAGTTTGCAAGTTTGAAGAGAGCCAAAATTCAAGAGAAGACTTACGATTTCATGTGATCCGAACTTGTTTCTCAGATTTTTTATTCCGTGTCCTCAAAAAAAGATTCATTGTTGCTAAATTTTTGTGAATGAAGATGACGATTTTCCTCCATTTTTCATCCAGACTGGAAACGACGCTGAAATTCCAGCGAAAGGCTGAATAAAACAAGAGCCCGTGAAAGTCTTGTCTGAAACTGTCGATAAACGCTGTCAACTACAAAAATGTACTTACAGATTTGAGGATTTCACACTAAAATTGTTCAGGTTCGCAGTCCTAATCGATCGTTTTAATTTGTTTTGGCTCTACAGAAAAGCGTGATTTTTCAGGAATCAAAGAATACATACCGAAACAGGACACCGAACAACTCTTCCAGTATTTTTAAGCATTTCGAAATTCTAAATGCATTGAAGCTTCTATAACTTTCTGACGTCGTTGGAATAGTCATAGTGATATTGATCCTGAAAAATAAACCTTTGAAATGTCTTAAAATTCTTTAAAAAAAAAACAGAACTGAAAGCAGACTAACTGGCATTTCGTCATGTTTTTCGAAAATGTCTCGACACGCGACGCGCACGCGTCGCTTGTGCAGGTGCGCACTTGCGTCGGGCATATTACGCGGGAAGTTTAAATAAAGGTTATTACAACGGAATGGATGGAAATGGAGTTGCTGTTGATGAAATTATTGTATAATTCGGAAAAAAATTATAGTAAAATAAGAAAGACTTGATGCTCTAGTTTGGAGTTGCATTCAAGCTTCTTTCGTAACTTTCTGACGTCGTTGGAGTAGTGATAGTGGTATTAATATAGTGGAAAATCACTCTTTGAAATGTCTTAAAATTCTCCCTTTTTTGTAAATATTAGTGTGCATTCATTTTCTCACAGAAAATCAAGAAATTTAGATGCAAATCGTTGAAAAATGAAAAAAATTTTTCACTCGGTATACTTCCATTTTCTGTGGAAACTAATGGGGTTATTCATGAAAAAGCACAATTGCATTTTAATGCAAAAAAAAATGAATTTTTTGCATGATGAATAGCCCCATAAGCCATTTCTGTAAATATGCCCAGTTAAACCGCTAACCCGGCTAACCCAGCACTGAGCAATTCGAGCAATTTACAACAAAACTTACGTATTATCAGAGAATTTTAACAATTTGTTGAGCAGCTGTAACTGGCTTCGATGATTATCGTTTTTTTTAAGACATTTCATTTTTTTTCTCCGCGAGAATTTAAAATCAATATACAAACGTTATTCCTAAGGTCACAATTTCTCGTGAACTGAGCTGAGTTTGAGGCTTTAGCCTCATTTTTTGCCAATTTAATCTGATTAAACAAAGCCGGTTAAACAATTCATCAGTACACAGGAACTGGCAAGCCCTAACAAGGGTACTCTAATTTCTGCTTCAATCGATTTAAATGGAAACGAAAGCGGGTTCGGCTCAAAATACCTTATCCAAATCTAATTTGAAGGCTCCAGCCAAATATGATTCGTCTGCAGAAGCAAGAAATCCATTCCGAAAAGGTTAGTTTTTATCCCGAATAGATGACAGACAAACCTTCTTTTTCAATATTCAATAACTTCACGAAAATTCGTGGAGCATTCCAGTGATAATGCTTAGTAATGGTATTTATTATTAACTTTTAGGTCCGGTGCGGAGAGTCGAAGGAAGCAGCCGCAATGCAACAGGTTCTCACTGGCGTTCACTCTCCAGGAGTATTTCGAGTCAAAGCATTCACCAAAGTGCACAACTGTCCACCTAACTCTCCACTAAACCCAATTCATAAGTGTTTCGTTTGGTAATAAATTGTTAAATACATGTTTCTAAATTTCTTTTTATGGGGAAAATTGCAGAACCATGTTTTGAAACATCAGATTTTAGCTTTGACAGCATGATGGATACTTTGATAGTTTTGAAAGCTATTCCAGTCATTAAAGCAAAAGCAAAATTTAAAAAAATTTTCGTTTAAAAAGTTGGAAAACCCTTTCTAATTAATTGAATGATAGAATCAAACATTCATAAAAATTAGTTTCGATATTCTTTAAGAAGACGCATGACTGGAATAGTTCTCTAAACTATCAAAGTATCCGTCATGCTGTCAAAGCTAAAATCTCGTGTTTCAAAACAGTAATTTTCTCCATGTCTACTGTTTCTAGACTCTCTTTTCAAGAAATTCCCACTTTAATTCTCAGTTTTGCAAATAATTTTCTATAAAGATGACAGTATTTAAAAATCAATTATATTTGACTCAGTTCTCGTGAAATTACGGTTTTCGAAATAAAATTGTTCTATTTATTTTAATTTCAAAGAATATGTGCATTTCCCTTTTTCATCGTGACCCCGTTTCTCATTATTCTCTTGATGACTGGCCATCGATGATTCAAATTCAAACTCAGTAAAAAAGAAACTCAAATGAAAAATGAGTAATAGTGCTGCTTGAGATATTTTTATCAAAGGACTCATAATTATTTCGTCAACAGTTGGATTCACAATATTCTATCATTCAATCAATTAGAAAAGGTTTTCCAACTTTTTAAACGAAAATTTTTTTAAATTTGCTTTTGCTTTAATTTGGAATACGAAGTACCTTTGGAATATTCCGTTTAGCGTTGCGCTAAAAAAATTTAAATTGCTGATCGATAACATCTAATGGAGAGTTGCGAAATTGCGGGAAGTGTTTTAGATGAAGCCGTTTTACCTGAAAAAATAAAATTTGTTCAGCAATTTAAAAAAACGAAGAAGAAATCACTCAGAAAATGAACTTTTTGGGAATAAGAAAGTAGAGAAAGCGCGCTTAATCTCGAGTCCGCAAACACCGCATGTCAAAATAAACTTTTGTTGACAGTAATCCTTCTTTGAATTTTTCAACTAGCTGGGCTCATTGGAGTTTTTGAATGAATGTGAGTGATTATCCTAACGATCTTTACTGAAAATCAAAAATGATTAATTAATGTGACATATTTACAACAAAACTTTCGTATTTTCAAAGAATTTTAGCAATTTATTGAGCAGCTGTGACTGGCTACGATGGTTATTGCTTTTTCTTAAAGAAATGTTATTGTTTTCTGCGCGGGAATTTAAAATTAATATACAAACGCTATTTCCTAAATTCCTAAAAATGTTTTTCCTAAGGTCACAATTTCTCGTGAACTGTGCTGAGTCTAAGGCCTGAAAAAATGAGGCTTTAGCCTCATTTTTTAGTCAATTTAATCTTATTAAACAAAGCCGGTTGAACAATTCATCATTACACATGAACTGGCGATTTCTTATAACGGTAATCTGATTTCTGCTTCAATCGATTCAAATGGAAGCGAACGCGGGTTCGGCTCTTCGTCAGCTATGCTCAGGTGAGTTGGGAATAATAATAACTGGAATAATAGTATTCTCTTTTTTAAGTAAGTAATCTACAACAAAGATATTTGAAATATCGAGACTGTTATATTGTTTAATGTTTATTTTCAGGTCCAGTGCGGAAAGAAACGAAGCATTCGCCAATGTCTACAACTGTCCACCGAACTCTCCACTAAACCCAAATCATAAGTGTTCTGTTTGGTAATACTTCATTAAATACATTTTTTATTTAATTTCCTTTCTTCTTGAACTACAACACTTCGACTTTAACTTGAACAGACTTGTTGAATACACATTAACAGTTAGACTTGAACACTTTAATTTAAATTAAATGTGTTATGGTTTAGGATTTAGTTTCAAAATTATAGTTTCCCCGACAGCAATTCGCCGTGATAGTCTTACAGCATTCTGCAAGTGTATCAAGTTTCCAGCCGCCGTTCTTCTCTGAATCATTCCCGTAGGCAGTGAATTGTGGAGCTGTTGGAGCCGGGCACGACATTCACGAAAACTGTAATATCATATTATTATATTATATTATATAGGTATTTAATATTATAATAAATACCCTTTTTTAATTTCTTTTATTTTTGAATTACAACAGTTAAAATCTTTCTACTTTCCGATATTGATTCAATTCGAAAAGGTTTTCGAACTGTTTTCTGTGATATTCTTCAAAATAATTTTTGTAAACTTGAAATTCAATATTGTATTTCTTCTTATTGAGATGGTCGAGAAGTCTTGCTCTTCCCTGCAGCCGTTCGCCGATCGCTTCAACAGAGTATACCGAGTACTATAAAATCACAAAAGATTCTGAAATGCTCTCATGCATCGTGATATGAAAATCTAGAATTTCTAAATACAATTTTCTGAAACTTTTTGAAGCCTTTCCGCTAGTTAATGACAATTAATATATTATTTTTAAGTTCTCATAAAATTTTCGTCTCTTTTCATCTTTTTTATTGGTTTTCTCCGGCCGAGATGCTCAGTAGAAGAGGATCTTCGGAAGCTGATGGGTCTCTGCCATCAGCTTCCCATTTTTCTAGCTTCTATCTCTATTTTAACGGAGCGTTGTCGCTAATTCTTTACAAAGCGCTGTTATTATCGAGATATTCCATTGCAAAAGCCTTTGGAATCCCTCGAACAGCTCAACAAACTCAAAAAGTCGTTGAAAAATAGAAATACTTCGCACTTAGATCATCCAGACTCACAGAGAACTTGTTCGTAGCATGAGAAGAATGAGTTGGGAGCTCTAAAAGAGCAATTCCCTAGAATCGTGAAAAGAGAGCTTGGACTGACCACGTATCATGTCGACAATGATTAAAAATCCGGCATTCAGTACAATTCAGATCACGTTATTTGAATTTCTTTTCGACAAACGGCAGGAACGATCACGCAGAAGCAAGAATGGATACCAAGAGATTCATAAGATTTCTAACGTTTTTAGCTCTTGTAGTTCATGAAGAAAATAAATTAAAGTGTGTATTTAATGAAATATTAAAAAACGGAACACTTATGACTTGGGTTAAACGGAGAGTTCGGTGGACAGTTGAACGTATTGGCGAATTCTTCCATATTTGAGAGAACTCCAATGACTCGAAATAGATTTGGTGAGTGAGTATCCGTTTGAATCTGCCGCAATATGGATTCTTCCTTCTGCTTTTCGCACCAAGTCTAAAAATTAACGTTAAATACCACAACAAAGCATTTGTAATGTATTCGTAAAAGTGATACAGTCTCGCCTTGCCTCACCTCGAAGTTCGCTATAGCCGTACTGCAATCTACTTATTATTAAGCGAATGACTCTGTCCAAGACGTTTCTTTGAATAACTCAAAAGATCGTTGGTCTTTTACATTGATATTCGGGATGCTGTCATGACCACCCGAGCACTTCACATTCATTTATTTAAGAGGTTGCGGGGTAGTTGGGTTACGGGACGGGATGTAAATTTTATTTGGTTTTTGACGTTCTGCTAATAAATTGTTTTACTAACAAGTGGAAAAACAGAACGACTACAATTATTTCTAAACGAAAGCCAGTGGAAGCCAGTGGAAGTCGCGGCGTAGCCGCGAACTTTCCACTGCTATTACGGTGAAAAAAAACCATCAAAAAGCACAAAAAAGTAGTCGTTTGAATGTTTTTAACATTTAATTGTACTAAACAATCAATTTCAGGTGCGCTGGAGAGTTAATGGCTGCGTGCTTGATTTATGAAAAACTGTTTTTTCGGAAAACTTTTTTGATCTTCATGGGTTACATCTGTTTCAAATATCGTTGTAGATTTTTGATTTTAACAGTATTTTTCCAAACTTACTTGAGCATAGCTGAAAAAGAAGATCTGCTCATTGGTGTACTGTTGAAGACCAGGTAGTCTCGGCTCTTCTCCGTTTTCTTGGACATATTTCTGATAAGCCTTGAATGCCGCTTTCACTCCCGCATTGTCAGCGATGTTCTCTCCTTGTGTCAGTATTCCGTTTACCTGAATATCAACATTGGTTTAGAGCTTACTAGCGGTAACTTTCCAGTTTCTAACGGACCAAGGAAATATATTCGTAAAGGATTCGTTTTGCGAGCTCACCCTATGATTTGTCTTCGGCACTGTATAGTTTCCATACTGCTCCACAATGCAACGTTTTCTAATGTCAAATTCCTTCAATGAACTATTGCTCCACCAATTTCGCATGTTTCCGTGCTTATCAAATTTTGATCCTTGATCATCAAAGCCATGAACGACTTCATGACCTATGATGGCTCCAATAGATCCATAATTCACTGCCTTCGGGAATGATCCAGAAAACATCGGCGGCTGGAGAATTGCAGCGGGGAGAACTATAATTTTGAAACTTTAAGTCACATTACAGTTAAATAATCTTACCAAGAGCATTATATTGGACAGCGTGAAAAGCGTTTATAACGGCAGGAGAAAAACCCATGTCATTTTCGTCAACTGGTTTCATCATTTTCTGGAATGAACGGATCATCACCCACACACCTATCTTCTTCAATACGGAATAGTAGGTATCGGATTCATTGATGGAGAGCTGAAGTTTTAGAATCGAGAGTAAAATTCTTAAATGAGGACGATTACCCCTGAGTAATACTTGTCAAGTTGTGGTACATCAATCGTAATGTTTGGATATCCGATTAATTTACTCATTGCGTTTACTTTCTCGATAGCCGCTGCCTTTGTCGCTTCATCCATCCACTCATTTGTTCTAACCATATCAACAAATGCATACATCAAGTTTGCAATCATCTCCGAAGCTTCCTCCTTATCGTTCTGCTTGAAATGTGCCTGCACATAAATGGCGCCTATTGCCAACGGTAGAAGAGTAAATGGGAGTTCATAACAAGTATCCTTAAGAGAAGGAAGCTGCTGCTGGCCTGTCATCACTTTGGTAAATTCCTAAAAACTGAATGTAAATAGCAAATGTTTTGCTTCTAATGCAGACCTGTTCGACATCTAGAAATCTTTTATCCAGATTCTTCACGCTAGAACCAACAATAAACCAGAGGACCCAGTCCGTTAGAATTCTCACATCAGTTTTCTCTATTAAATCAGAAACATGGCGAATGTATTCAATTTCTTTTATGATAATTTCAGTGCCATTATGAAATAAATGTGCCATATCTGCAGGAGCAATACTTTGGATAAATGGAACCCAATTGATTTGAGGGAACAAAGAATAAAGATCCCGAATCTCTCTTTTATTATAGAGGCGGGTTTGATTTCGACGTTCGTTCTCGGCGACCATTATCTGGAATAATGCCACTCTTAAACTGTTTTACGCGCAATCGCCCGCAGTTCCACTCTTAACCCCGGCAACAATGATGGTTCTACTGAGCAGAAGTAACTTATAATAGAAATTGGAGTATACAACGAACCTTAGCGATCTCAGTTTCAAAGGCAATTATCTTGTCGATGTCCACATTCATCTCAGCATCGCTTCTTGTAAAGTTCCCATCGGTTTTCAGAAGTTGAGCAATCTGAAAAGATTCAGTCTCAAAAGCGCCGGAGAAGAGTTAACGTTCACATTTCTAATGTACGTTCGATAAGCAGTAATTTGATTTGAAAACTGAGTTGGGTTCAAATAAGTGTCGCGGGATCCTAAAGCCAAGGGTGCTTGATCGATCTGAAATTGAGAGTTAGAGATTAAAACAGAAACTGACACAGCAAAAATAGAGTTCCATAATGGAACATGGTGAAGATAATGAGCAACAGAAACCAGCATCTTCCCATGTCTTATAGTTTACATAATTTTTCCGCCATACTAAAGAATTTTTTTAATGGAATTTCTAGTTTTTCTCTTATTATTTACAGCTAAAATTCTATTTCCTCTATTATTAGGTTTAGCGTAAAGTTTTTGTAATTTTTTTTGTTTCGTCACTGCTCAGTGCTTTTTTAATTTATTTAGTGCTTACTATGCATGGTTAACACACCTGACAAAATTACAGATAGAGTTCAAAATGTGCCAGAATTTGCTTTCTGATCTCCATGCTATTTTGTTTGTGTTTTTCTGTACGAGTTTCTCCCAGGTCGCAAATGCAGCGAAGATTGTCGTAACTTGTGTGCCATGTAGGGCAAGATCTCTGTCTCTTACAATACTATCAAGTTTTAATTCAAAAAGTTAGCTGGAGAGAACTACGATCTATGACATCCTGTCGTCGACTTGTGGATATTGACGCGGATATCTCGAGAGCGCTTAGAAAAGTACAAAAGCAACGTAACGCAAACTTGCGATTCTCAAGCATCTTCAAAGAACTATTATCATTTATCATCTTCATGAATCTGGAAGAGCCAAAATTTGGTTAACAACTTCCTCAATATTTGACAGATTCACAGAAACAATAGAGTTGTGTCCTGACACTTTCTCTGCTCAATATGAAACGAATGACCGATTGGAATATGAATATCATCACAGGTGACGAAAAATGTGTGTTTCATGTCAATCATACTAGAAAAAGACAATGGGTCCCGGCCGAGGAAACCGCCAAAGCGGACTTCAAAGGAGAACTTTACGAGAAAAAAGTGATATTGTCAATTTGGTGGGACAGTAAAGGCGTTCTTCCAGATGGCGCCATTGTCAACGCGGACCGATACTGTACTCAAATGGAAAAAGTGTTTCAGGATCATCGATGACATCGCCCAAAAACTTGCTGATTCTACATGATAACGCAATACTGCAAACCGATTTGAAGACCCGCCAGAAGGTCCAGACGGTCGGAGTCCAGGTCTTGTGTCACCCACCGTATTCACAAGACTTGACCCCAACTGATTATCATGTTTTTCGTTCACTGCAGAATCACATTTACGGGCAGAACCTCCATGAGATAAAGGATGTCGAGAAGTGGTTGGAATAGTTCAACTCCCAGTCTCCCGAGCTCTAGGCGAATGCAATCGTTCACCTTCCATTGCGTTGGCAAGAAGTCATAAATACTAATAGTGAATATATCACTCTTTGAATCTCGTTTTCTTTAAATATATTTTGTTACGTAAAAATTTCAAAAAATTACGAGAACTTTTCGCTCAGCCTAATACATCTTGATAAAATGATAAGGCAAATAAAAATATTTTCCAAGAAAAAACAATGAAATTAAGTCATTAATCAACTTGGACTTCGATCCGTATGCTCGTTATGTTACTTTTCGTTACTTTCGCTCAACCTATTATTATTAACAGCTACAAGGTTACCCTCTGTCCTCTCTCAATTCAAGGCGTATGCCCTTGTGTGTTTCACCACGACAATGCCACCATCATAAGCTTATGCCATACCGGGTGCTCTATCCTAAATTAAGTGCATCGCGAGTTGCATCTATTACAGAACATTCTAGACTGCCGAGGGTGGAGTACATGGCTTCAAGTTTTTTTTCTAACTTAGAACACTCACGTATAAAGTATTTCTTGATGAATTTTTAAAATCGGCGCCGGGGGCCAAATTGAAGAGGGACGAAACTCCAAATTCGCGACGAATAGTAAGGAAAAGATCTGAAAACCTCTGTTTCAGACAGTGAATCAGTAAATATATACTCACTTGACAAATTAAACTTGGTTTTGTCCCAGTTCTCCTGCAAAAGAGGCCACTCTCCGAGTTTAGTGAGCGATTCTAACAATGGCCCTCCCTTCAATTCCTCCAGCTGCGTTTCGTTTGTACAAATATGGTAGATAGCTCTGACTATGTTAACGGATTTTGATTCCGAGACGACTTCCTGCTCTAAAAGGACTAGCACCTGCTGGCGAACATTGATAGCAGCTACGCCCAGAGTTTCGATGTTAGATTTCTCATCAGGAATCGGATGTCTGTCAATCCATTGCCCACATACAAATTCGTAGAAGTTTTCGCATGGATTCACAGAAGTGTTCATTGCGTTAAGCTAGAAAATACGGATGTTAACGAAGACGAATGTCACTACGGCTGTTAGAACTACTATTAACGGGGTTACAATAGCAAACACTTCAAGATGTCGGATGCATCACTGGAAAGCTTATGGAGCGACAACACAAAACTCGGTGCGCTTTATCATTTCGGAGAAATTAATATATGTAAATCCGGGGCATAGTGAACATTAGCCCCCTCAATTGGAAAAAAACCCCCCATATAGAAAAGTAGCCCCCCCCCCAATCAAAAATCTCCCACCTTTTCATGAAATATGAACTCCCGCTTACAAAAAAACTTAACTTTTCGCCGTGAGAGTTTACGCTAAAAATTAGATAATTGAAAAAATGTATCTCGCGTGACCTCTACCGCCACGCAATGTCTGCCACGTCGCACAAGTGATGCAACAGAAAACGCATTTTTTAAAATAACGTTGTACTTATAAAGAACGAACTGCTATATTAAATTAATGTGTTGAAGTGTTAAATTATTGAAATTGTATGGCACTATTATCGCCGTAAAAAAGTTTTTTTCGAGTCGGGATTTGAATTTAGAGGCTCCGCCCATTCATCATCATTTGAGTGCATTTGCTATGCGCGATATGTTTGTTGAATTTTTATTTTTTCTTCTTCTTTTATTTCGCAAATTGATATATTTAAACATTCGAAGAAACGTGTAAAAAAATTCACGATTAATACAATTTCGTTTTTTTAATCCAGTTTAATTCTGAAAATTCAGAAGAAAAAATAAAAATTCAACAAACATATCGCGCATAGCAAATGCACTCAAATGATGATGAATGGGCGGAGCCTCTAAATTCAAATCACGATTTCCGCGGGCTCGAAAAAATGTCGGAACTTTTTTAAGGCGATAATATATCGGTCGAAATAATTTTGAACCTGGTATCCTAGGCAGTAGTTTGGAGGGGGGGGGCGAAATCAACGGTTCAACTCCACCTTGGGGGTGATCAATTACACTTGTCCCCCACAAAAAAGTTAAATGTGAGTGGCGGGGGGGGGGGCTTATGTTCACTATTGCCGTAAATCCGTGTAACTAAGAGACACATGGGTTCACAGAGGTGTTCATTGCCTAAATCTAGAAAATGCAGATGTTAGCAAAGCAGAATGACACCACGGCTTCTAGAACTAGAACTATTGGCCGGGCATGACTGGAATACTCATGGAGCGACTACACAAAACCCGGCGCGCTTTCAGTGAAATTAATAACCGTAAATCCGAGTAACTAGAAGACACTTACAAAATTAGCAGCGGCTAGCACGCATCCTTCTGTTGAGCACACTGTCGTCCCATTTTCCGTTGCCAAGCTTTTATCAGTGTCAAGCACCACTAGAAGAATAATGGCAGACAAAAGAATGGCTGTCACAAGACCGAAAAGAAGGATGGTCGCAAGAAGATGTTTTTCCAGTGGCGTTCGAGATTTCCACATTCCCTGCAATAAATAAAGAATATTTCAAAAGTTTTAATGTACACAAAGCTTCCTAACTGTCAAAATCGAGTACCATCACTATATACGTTTGTTATCACCTAATTGAAGGACGCATATTCTATATGGATTTTTTAAAGCTTTCATTTTGTGCTACTCAAAACAAACAAAGACTTTTTAGAATTTTCAGTAATTTAAAATTGAAAAGGAAGGTTTGACATCTATTCGGGACATTGCAATAAAGAAAACTAACCTTTTCGGGGCGGATTGCTTCTGCAGATTCACTACCTTTGCCTTTAGCGTTCAAAGGAGATTTGGAAAAATCATTTTCCGTCGAACCGATTTCCTCTCCCATTTGAATTAATGCAGAAATCACAGCGCCGTTGAAGGGGCTTGCCAGATTCTGTGTAATGATGAGTTGTTCAACGGGCTTTGTATAATCAGATTAAACTTACAAAAAAAAGAGGCTAAAGCTTCAAACTCAGTTCACGAGAAATTATGACCTTACAAGGGAACTGTTTTTAGACAATGGTTGAAAATTTAATGAAAATTGGTACACAGACACTTTCGAGCATGCTGAAAACCATGACAAACTTTTTTTTGCCCAATACTCTCCAGAAGCTGAATATTCGCATCTGAAGTTTCATCACATCTGAAGTTCTCCCCCCATCTCGCGACCTTACTCTTCTCTATGCTTCCATATCATTCATTTCCGTAAGCAGCGGTGGTGTAGTGGCAGTGGGATGGTGTGGAACCCTTGGGGTCGCAAGTTCGAACCCTATTATGGAAATTTTTTTTGTTTCTTGTAATTTCATTTTCTAGAGGTCTCCAGAGCACATTGCTCTCGAATGGAACTTGCAGAATGCTGAAAAAGGGTATATGAGTTGTGTTTAATTGTTTTTTGATCTCAAAGGCTTCGACTCTGACCTTTAGAAAACGACAGAAATTTATTGAAACATCAAAAATTAACACATATGGTACTTGAAAACGAAGTCCTTGAAGCAAAGATACTTCTCACAATGGATACATTTAATAAACGAAGTACTAGACACTTTCAACAACACAGTGAACATCTTTGGATCCGGTAAATGTAAGAGTCCGAGCTGTGTTCATTTTGAGCTGGAATCCACTCTGATCAGCATTGTAGATGCTGGATGGGTGGTACAAAGGGAAGTGTTGGTTGGCAGAATCCACAAAATTCTTGGAATCCTTCTCAATCTGATCGCGAGTCTTGTGTCGAACGGTAGACACAAATTTCGTGATTTTCCTGGAGGAAATTCCGAACTTTTTCTTTCATCCAGCCAGCCAACTATCCGATCCGACAAAGTTTCCAATGCAAATGATGTTCTTCCTTATGATGTCAGCAATAAGATAGCGTAAAACGTTATCATGTAGGATTTTCCCATCTTCGATGTGCCTCTTCACCTCCTTTTTCAGTTCGGCCGAGATGAATTCCAAATCGGTTTTCCGATTGGATTTGGCGAATCCTACAAATTATAAGTTTTCGCAATCAGAGAAAACGAGCCACACGAGTGAAAGCAGCTGAAATTCAATTATTCAATAATGCCTCCTTGACTTTAGAAAGTTCGACGAATTCTCCAATACTGAATTGAATCAAGTTGGGGGCTCCAGGAAGGTTGACCACATCTGGATACTCCTTGATTTTATGGTACTCCTCGTCCTCGGAGTCCAACATGAAAAAGGTGCTGAATCTGGAATTTTGAAATAAAAACAAACCCAAATCCTTCGAATCATCGTCTGAATATTGAAGACGTTCTTCTGTGGTGATTACATATTCACCCTTGTCAATCGAATCTCCTAAATCGATAAGATGAGCAGCAAGTTGGAGATCTTCTTCTGACAGGGGGACCTTCTTCGGATTGCTCTCCAGATCAAGGATATACATAAGAATCCGACGGAACTTGGTCATCAGTAATGGAGAAAATGGATGAGATAAGAAAATGGAAACAAATAATGAAGAAACTGAAGGAAAATCTTCTTTTTATACTCATTTGCATGCCTGGAACTTTCTCTGGAACTTTCTGCAAGTTCCATTCGAGACCAATGTGCTCTAGAAAATGAAATTACAAGAAACAAAAAAAAATGTTTCATAATAGGGTTCGAACTTGCAACCCCCAGGGTTCCACACTATCCCACTGCCACTACACCACCGCTGCTTACGGAAATGAATGATATGGAAGCATAGAGAAGAGTAAGGTCGCGAGATGGCGGGAGAACTTCAGATGTGATGAAACTTCAGATGCGAATATTCAGCTTCTGGAGAGTATTGGGCAAAAAAAAAGTTTGTCATGGTTTTCAGCATGCCCGAAAGTGTCTGTGTACCAATTTTCATTAAATTCTCAACCATTGTCTAAAAACAGTTCCCTTGTTAGGAATAACATTTTTAGGAATTTTTGATTCCGATATTGAATCAATTCGAAAGGGTTTTCGAACTTTTTTTACTGAAAATTTCGATAGTTTTTTTTTAATTCTGCTTTAATTTGGAATACGAAGTACCTTTGTAATATTCCGTTTAGCGTTGCGCTAAAAAAATTTAAATTGCTGATCGATAGCATTTAATGGAGAGTTGCGAAATTGCGGAAAGTGTTTCAGATGAAGCCGTTTTACCTGAAAAAATAAAATTTGTTCAGCAAATTAAAAAAACGAAGAAGAAATCACTCAGAAAATGAACTTTTTGGGAATAAGAAAGTAGAGAAAGCGCGCTTAATCTCGAGTCCGCAAACACCACATGTCAAAATAAACTTTTGTTGACAGTAATCCTTCTTTGAATTTTTCAACTAGCTTGGTTCATTGGAGTTTTTGAATGAATGTGAGTGATTATCCTAACGATCTTTGTGATTATCCTAACGATCCTAACGATCTAATCAAAAATGATTAATTAATGTGACTTATTTACAACAAAACTTTCGTATTTTCATAGAATTTTAGCAATTTATTGAGCAGCTGTCACTGGCTACGATGGTTATCGCTTTTTGTTAAAGAAATGTTATTGTTTTCTGCGCGGGAATTTAAAATCAATATACAAACGCTATTTTCTAAATTCCTAAAAATGTTTTTCCTAAGGTCACAATTTCTCGTGAACTGAGCTGAGTCTAAGGTCTGAAAAAATGAGGCTTTAGCCTCATTTTTTAGTCAATTTAATCTGATTAAACAAAGCCGGTTGAACAATTCATCATTACACATGAACTGGCGATTTCTTGTAACGGTAATCTGATTTCTGCTTCAAACGATTCAAATGGAAGCGAACGCGGGTTCGGCTCTTTGTCAGCTATGCTCAGGTGAGTTGGGATTAATAATGACTGGAATAATAGTATTTTCTTTTTTAAGTAAAGGTTTTTTAGAGTCGACTTTTTGTCGACTCGATCGCGACCGAAGTCGATCGCGGTGGAACGCGGCCGACAGAATGTCGACTCGACTTGACCCAAAGTCGACTTTTTCGATCGATCTGTCAAGTCGACTCGGCATTCGGGGGCCAAAGTCATCGCGACTGTCAAGTCGAAAATCGTGTCGCCTTCGCACACTACTCATAACGCTAAAAACGCGGCGGAGCCGAGTGAAAAAAGGAGTGCGCTACCAGCGTACCAAGGATGGTTTTCTAAAAAAATCAATAGAATTCTCCTTAAATGCTAACTTTTATTTTCTTTTTCTTATCTATTTCCAGCAATACAACTTGGAACACAAACTCAGAAACGAAGCGAAATACGAAATTTAAAAAAATTTCGTCTATAAATGTACAAAGAAACATTACGAAGACTTCGTGGAGAAATACGGAAGATTCGCGGGGCGTACATCTGTTCTTTTTGCCCACTTTCTTCTATCGTTTGATTTTTGAAAACGTAGAAATAAAACGTTTATTTTCTTAAATTCCTTTAGTAAGAATTGAATAGAAACAAGACGAGAGCACTTTGAAATTCGCTATTCGCCCCTACAAACTTTGGAGCACAAAAATGAGCAGCGGGGATACGGAGATCGACGTTTTTCAGATGCGAAGAAGGTAGCGATATATGCGATTAATCATTAACAAACTTGAAATAACAGAAATCCAGTTCATCTAAACTCGAGTTGTTTGGTTGTTACAAATTCACCATTTTCCATTTGTTTTTTCTTCCCCCGTGTCCTTTTCTGTCTCTCTGTCTATCGACTGAATGAGAATCGAATAAAAATTGAGAATTTTTTAAAATTATAATTGAAATATTTGAAAAAGAAACCACTTTTTTTTTTCTGAGCCCCTCCTCGTTGAATTTCAGTTGTCTGATAATGAAAAAGTTTGATATAAATAGATCAGCTTGAAAAATGTGATTCTAATATTTTTTTTATATTTTGGCAGAAATCCAGGGAAAATTTCAATATACCCCCCCACCCTGTTTAACCCCCCCACTACCCGGATAACCCCCCCACCGCCGTTGAAATTTGGGAAAGTTCGAAGAAGGGGGGCCTAATTGAAATGATATCAGTGGGGGGTTTAATTGGAATGAAATATATCCCCCCACCGTTGATTTGGGGGTGTATATTGAAATACCTGGAAATCTTTCAATTAGCCCCCCCGACAGATTTCATTTCGATCCCCCACTGTATGGTAGCTAGAATAGCCCCCCACCTTGGAGGTCATCTTAATATAGTGGGGGTCATATTTAAATGGTGGGGGCTTCTATTTAAATGGTGGGGGCTTCTATTTAAATGGTGGGGTGTTCTATTTAAATAGTGGGGGGTTCTATTTAAATAGTGGGGGCTTCTATTTAAATGGTGGGGGGTTCTATTTAAATGGCGGGGGGTTTTATTTAAATGGGAGAGAGTATGGTGTTAATAAAAGTATCGAGAGAATTATAGTCATCAACAGTGAACAAAACAATTTAATCAACAAAACAACAGGTTAACAATAAAAAGAAATGAAATTCAAAAGCCTAAGCCTAAGCCTAAGCCTAAGCCTGCTGATTGCACTTTTTACATATTCTTTTATCCGAAATAATACTTTCGTTCATAAGAACACGGAGAGCGGTCTCTTCATCCGGAATTGAGGTGTGGAAGTCAGAAATGGAAGTTAACTTCGAGAGTGACATACTGTAGAAATAAGATGACAAATTTAAAAAAAAAATTAAATATGAAAAACGGGAAAAAATCAGAAAAAAAGAGAGAAAATTAAAAATTAGAAGCAATTAAATTTCAGCTTCCTGCGCGTTTGATACTCAGCGAAGCTTTTGATAAACAATTATATACCCCCCCCCACTCCAGAAAGGGGACTCGGCGGGGGACTATATTGAAATGGTCCCACGCTCGAGGAGGCAAGGTGGGGGGGTTATCCGGTATTTATAATTGGGGGGGTTTATTGCAATGTTCCGGGGGGGTTTATTGAAATATACCCGAAATCCAACTGGAAACAGTATGAAGAGAAGAAAAAAATTCTGAACAAAAAACTTGAAATTTTTGATTTTTTACAAAATTTTCATATTTTTCCGGATATTTCAACTTAACGTACATTTCATTATTTTATTATTATATTATATAGGTAATATTATATTAAATACCCTTTTTTAATTTCTTTTATTTTTGAACTACAACAGTTAAAATCTTTCCACTTTCCGATTTTGATTTAATTCGAAAGGGTTTTCGGACTGTTTTCTGTGATATTCTTCAAAATAATTTTTGTAAACTTGAAATTCAATATTGTATTTCTTCTTATTGAGATGGTCGAGAAGTCTTGCTCTTCCCTGCAGCCGTTCGCCGATCGCTTCAAGATAGTATACCGAGTACTATAAAATCACAAAAGATTCTGAAATGCTCTCATGCATCGTGATATGGAAATCTAGAATTTAGAAATACAATTTTCTGAAACTTTTTGAAGCCTTTCCGCTAGTTAATGACAATTAATATATTATTTTTAAGTTCTCATAAAATTTTCGTCTCTTTTCATCTTTTTTTTTGGTTTTCTCCGGCCGAGATGCTCAGTAGAAGAGGATTTTTCTAGCTTCTACCTTTAAATATTTTAACGGGGCGTTGTCGCTAATTCTGTACACATCGCTGCTATTATCGAGATATTTCATCGCAAACAGCTCAACAAACTCAAAAAGTCGTTGAAAAATAGAAAGACTTCGCACCTCCATCATTCAGACTCTCAGAGAACTTGTTCATAGCATAAGAAGCATAAGTTGGGAGCTCAAAAAAGAAGAATTCCTTAGAATCGTGAAAAGAGAGCTTGGACTGACCACGTATCATGTCGACAATGATTAAAAATCCGGCATTCAGTACAATTCAGATCACGTTATTTGAATTTCTTTTCGACAAACGGCAGGAACGATCACGCAAAAGCAAGAATGGATACCAAGAGATTCATAAGATTTAATGTATTTAATGAAATATTAAAAAACGGAACACTTATGACTTGGGTTAAGTGGAGAGTTCGGTGGACAGTTGTACACTTTGGCGAATGCTTCCATATTTGAGAGGACTCCATTGACTCGAAATACTTTTGGAGAGTGAGGATCAGTGAGAACCAGCTGCATTGCGGCTGCTTCCTTCAGCTTTCCGCACCATGCCTAAAATTAAAGGTAAATATCACAACAAAGCATTTTTAATGTATTCGTAAAAGTGATACAGTCTAGCTTCCCTTACCTCGAAGTTCGCTATAGCCTTACTGCAATCTACTTATTATTAAGCGAATAGTTCTGTCTGTCTGTAACTCTGTCCAAGACGTTTCTTTGAATAACTCAAAAGACCGAGGGGTTCCTACTTTGATATTCGGGATGCTGTCATGACCACCCGAGCACTTCACATTCATTTATTTAAGAGGTTGCGGGGTAGTTGGGTTACGGGACGGGATGTAAATTTTATTTGGTTTTTGACGTTCTGCTAATAAATTGTTTTACTAACAAGTGGAAAAACAGAACGACTACAATTATTTCTAAACGAAAGCCAGTGGAAGTCGCGGCGTAGCCGCGAACTTTCCACTGGTATTACGGTGAAGAAAACCATCAAAAAGCACAAAAAAGTAGTCGTTTGAATGTTTTTAACATTTAATTGTACTAAACAATCAATTTCAGGTGCGCTGGAGAGTTAATGGCTGCGTGCTTGATTTATGAAAAACTGTTTTTTCGGAAAACTTTTTTGATCTTCATGGGTTATATCTGTTTCAAATATCGTTGTAGATTTTTGATTTTAACAGTATTTTTCCAAACTTACTTGAGCATAGCTGAAAAAGAAGATCTGCTCATTGGTGTACTGTTGAAGACCAGGTAGTCTCGGCTCTTCTCCGTTTTCTTGGACATATTTCTGATAAGCCTCGAATGCCGCTTTCACTCCCGCATTGTCAGCGATGTTCTCTCCTTGTGTCAGTATTCCGTTTACCTGAATATCAACATTGGTTTAGAGCTTACTAGCGGTAACTTTCCAGTTTTTAACGGACCAAGAAAATATATTCGTAAAGGATTCGTTTTGCGAACTCACCCTATGATTTGTCTTCGGCACTGTATAGTTTCCATACTGCTCCACAATGCAACGTTTTCTAATGTCAAATTCCTTCAATGAACTATTGCTCCACCAATTTCGCATGTTCCCGTGCTTATCATATTGGGATCCTTGATCATCAAATCCATGAACGACTTCATGACCTATGATGGCTCCAATAGATCCATAATTCACTGCCTTCGGGAATGATCCAGAAAACATCGGCGGCTGGAGAATTGCAGCGGGGAGAACTATAATTTTGAAACTTTAAATCATATTATAGTTAAATAATCTTACTTAGAGCATTCAGTTGGAGAGCGTGAAAAGCGTTGATAGTGGCAGGAGAAACATCTATGTCATATTTGTCAACTGGTTTCATCAATTCCTGGAAGTTACGGCTCTCCTTCCACACACCTATCTTCTTCATTACGGAATAGTAGGTATCGGATTCGTTGATGGAGAGCTGAAGTTTTAGAATCGAGAGTAAAATTCTTAAATGAGAACGATTACCCCTGAGTAATACTTGTCAAGTTGTGGTACATCAATCGTAATGTTTGGATATCCGATGAATTTAATCATTTCGTTTACTTTCTCGATAGCCGCTGCCTTTGTCGCTTCATCCATCCACTCATTTGTTCTAACCATATCAACAAATGCATTCATCAAGTTGGCAATCATCCTCGAAGCTTCCTCCTTATCGCTCTGCTTGAAATGTGCCTGCACATAAATGGCGCCTATTGCCAACGGTAGATGTGTAAATGGGAAATCATAACAAGTATCCTTAAGAGAAGGACGCTGCTGCTGGCCTGTCATCACTTTGATGAATTCCTAAAAACTGAATGTAAATAGCAAATGTCTTGTTTCTAATGCAGACCTGTCTGGCATCTAGAAATCTTTTATCCAAATATTTTACGTTAGTTTGAGCAATTCTCCAGAGGACGTAGTTGGTGAGAATTCTTGCATCAGTTTTCTCTATTAAATCAGAAACATGGCGAATGTATTCAATTTCTTTTATGATAATTTCAGTGCCATTATGAAATAAATGTGCCATATCTGCAGGAAGAAAACTTTGGATAAATGGAACCCAATTGATTTGAGGGAACAAAGAATAAAGATCCCGAATCTCTCTTTTATTATAGAGGCGGGTTTGATTTCGACGTTCGTTCTCGGCGACCATTATCTGGAATAATGCCACTCTTAAACTGTTTTACGCGCAATCGCCCGCAGTTCCACTCTTAACCCCGGCAACAATGATGGTTCTACTGAGCAGAAGTAACTTATAATAGAAATCGGAGTATACAACGAACCTTAGCGATCTCAGTTTCAAAGGCAATTATCTTGTCGATGTCCACATTCACCTCAGCCTCGCTTCTTGTTAAGTTCCCATCGGTTTGTAGAAGTTGAGCAATCTGAAAAGATTCAGTCTCAAAAGCGCCGAAGAACAGTTAACGTTCACATTTCTAATGTACGTTCGATAAGCAGTAATTTGATTTGAAAACTGAGCTGGGTTCAAATAAGGGTTGCGGGATCCTAAACCCAAGGCTGCTTGATCGATCTGAAATTGAGAGTTAGAGATTAAAACAGAAACTGACACAGCAAAAATAGAGTTCCATAATGGAACATGGTGAAGATAATGAGCAACAGAAACCAGCATCTTCCCATGTCTTATAGTTTACATAATTCTTCCGCCATACTAAAGAATTTTTTTTAATGGAATTTCTAGTTTTTCTCTTATTATTTACAGCTAAAATTCTATTTCCTCTATTATTAGGATTAGCGAAAGGTTTTTGTAATTTTTTTGTTTCGTCACTGCTCAGTGCTTTTTTAATTTATTTAGCGCTTACTATGCAAGGTTAACACACCTAACAAACTTACAGATAGAGTTCAAAATGTGCCAGAATTTGCTTTCTGATCTCCATGCTATTTTGTTTGTTTAACCTATTATTATTAACAGCTACAAGGTTAGCCTCTGTCCTCTCTAAATTCAAGGCGTATGCCCTTGTGTGTTTCACCACGACAATGCCACCACCATAAGCTTATGCCACACCGGCTGCTCTATCCTAAATTAAGTCCATCGCGAGTTTCATCATCAGAACATTCTAGACTGCCGAGGGTGGAGTACATTGCTTCAAGTGGATTTTTTTTTCTAACTTAGAACACTCACGTATAAAGTATTTCTTGATGAATTTTTAAAATCGGCGGTGGGGCCCAAGGTGAAGAAGATCGAACCTTCAAATTCGCGACGAATAGTAAGGAAAAGATCTGAAAACCTCTGTTTCAGACAGTGAATCAGTAAATATATACTCACTTGACAAATTAAACTTGGTTTTGTCCCAGTTCTCCTGCAAAAGAGGCCACTCTCCGAGCTTAGTGAGCGATTCTAACAATGGCCCTCCCTTCAATTCGTCATGCTGCGTTTCGTTTGCACAACTACGGTAGATAGCTTTGGCCATGTTAATGGATTTTGATTCCGAGACGACTTCCTGCTCTAAAAGGACTAGCATCTGCTGGCGAACATTGATAGCAGCTACATCCAGAACATCGATTTCATATTTCTCATCAGGAATCGGATGTCTGTCAATCCATTGCCCACATGCAAATTCGTAGAAGTTTTCGCATGGATTCACAGAAGTGTTCATTGCGTTAAGCTAGAAAATACGGATGTTAACGAAGAAGAATGTCAGCACGGCTCCTAGAACTACTATTGGTCGGGTTACAATAGCAAACACTTCAAGATGTCGGATGCATCACTGGAAAGCTTATGGAGCGACAACACAAAACTCGGTGCGCTTTATCATTTCGGAGAAATTAATATATGTAAATCCGGGGCAGAGTGAACATTAGCCCCCTCAATTGGAAAAAAATCGAAAATCTCCCACCTTTTCATGAAATATGAACCCCCGCTTACAAAAAAAACTTCACTTTCCGCCGTGAGAGTTTACGCTAAAAATATTAGATAATTGAAAAAATGTATCTCGCGTGACCTCTACCGCCACGCAATGTCTGCCACGTCGCACAAGTGATGCAACAGAAAACGCATTTTTTTAAATAATGTTGTACTTATAAAGAACGAACTGCTATATTAAATTAATGTGTTGAAGTGTTAAATTATTGAAATTGTATGGCACTATATCGGTCGAAATAATTTTGAACCTGGTATCCTACGCAGTAGTTTGGAGGGGGGGGGGCGAAATCAACGGTTCAACTCCACCTTGGGGGTGATCAATTACACTTGTCCCCCACAAAAAAGTTAAATGTGTGTGGCGGGGGGGCTTATGTTCACTATTGCCGTAAATTCGTTTAACTAAGAGACACATGGGTTCACAGAGGTGTTCATTGCCTAAATCTAGAAAATGCAGATGTTAGCAAAGAAGAATGACACCACGGCTTCTAGAACTAGAACTATTGACCGGGCATGACTGGAATACTCATGGAGCGACTACACAAAACCCGGCGCGCTTTCAGTGAAATTAATAACCGTAAATCCGAGTAACTAGAAGAGACTTACAAAATTAGCAGCGGCTAGCACGCATCCTTCTGTTGAGCACACTGTCGTCCCATTTTCCGTTGCCAAGCTTTTATCAGTGTCAAGCACCACTAGAAGAATAATGGCAGACAAAAGAATGGCTGTCACAAGACCGAAAAGAAGGATGGTCGCAAGAAGATGTTTTTCCAATGGCGTTCGAGATTTCCACATTCCCTGCAATAAATAAAGAATATTTCAAAAGTTTTAATGTACACAAAGCTTCCTAACTGTCAAAATCGAGTACCATTACTATATACGTTTGTTATCACCTAATTGAAGGACGCATATTCTATATGGATTTTTTAAAGCTTTCATTTTGTGCTACTCAAAACAAAGAAAGATTTTTTAGAATTTTCAGTAATTTAAAATTGAAAAGGAAGGTTTGACATCTATTCGGGACATTGCAATAAAGAAAACTAACCTTTTCGGGGCGGATTGCTTCTGCAGATTCACTACCTTTGCCTTTAGCGTTCAAAGGAGATTTGGAAAAATCATTTTCCGTCGAACCGATTTCCTCTCCCATTTGAATTAATGCAGTAATCACAGCGCCGTTGAAGGGGCTTGCCAGATTCTGTGTAATGATGAGTTGTTCAACGGACTTTGTATAATCAGATTAAACTTACAAACAAAGAGGCTAAAGCTTCAAACTCAGTTCACGAGAAATTATGACCTTAGGAATAACATTTTTAGGAATTTTTTATTCCGATATTGAATCAATTCGAAAGGGTTTTCGAACTTTTTTTACTGAAAATTTCGATAGTTTTTTTTTAATTCTGCTTTAATTTGGAATACGAAGTACCTTTGGAATATTCCATTTAGCGTCACGTTAAGCAGAATTATAATTTGCTGGTCGATAACATTTAATAGTGGCGACATCCGAAGACATGTTTCAGATGAAGCCGTTTTACCTGAAAAAATAAAATTTGTTCAGCAAATTAAAAAAAAACGAAGAAGAAATCACCCAGAAAATGAACTTTTTGGGAATAAGAAAGTAGAGAAAGCGCGCTTAATCTCGAGTCCGCAAACACCGCATGTCAAAACAGTAATCCTTCTTTGAATTTTTCAGCTAGCTGCAGGGCTGTTCTTTTTTCCGGCCGGCCGGGGGCCCGGCCTCAATAGGTCGGCTTTTCCGCGGCTTTTGCAAAAGCGCTCTATTGCAAAAAAGCCGGGCCCGGCTTGGCCGGGCCCCCGGCTAGCCGGAGTTTGCGCGTGAAATATTGCGTTTTTTTTCCGCATTTGCACAATTTGCACCAGATTTAACGACAATTCTCGGTTTTTCATGCCGTTTTTATTAGGAATTCGTTAAATTATTATGATTTTTTTTTTGAATACGGCTCTAAAGATTTATTTTTCTATAAAACATTAATTTTTTAGTAAGACAGAACGTTTGATCTTCATTTAAAAAAATTCATCCACAAAAATCTGTTTTTATCAAATCTAGTTGAACATAGCTTTTTGCGTTAATTTCAGTCATTGAAAGCGATATTTCAACAGTTGCGGACAAACTTCAACACCAAATCGTTTTCAAATCGTGTTGTCAGGTTAGTTTTCAGCCGAAACTATTGTTTTTCTCTCCGCCAATAATTTTTCAGATTATTGTTTTCTCGCGAAGAAGGCCCTCAATCCGTCAATGTTTTCGGCAAGAAAAAATCAAAAAAACAAACTTTCTGTAAGTATTATTCTGCATAAACTAAAGCTATATTTCACAATTAAAAGAATTAACAAAGTAAAAAAGTTAACAAAATTCGCAAATTAACAAATGATCGCTGCGAGTCATCGAGTTTTGTCACTTTCATTGTACGCTCTCTGCTTCAGTATGAGAATCCATGTTCTTTCTGTAAGTATTATATTTATTATCTCTTTCTTACAGGCCTAAAGATGAACTCATGCTGTATTATGGCAGCAAACAAGTTCCGATACGTTTCAAGCTCCTTTCGATATAGAGGTGCTCCTGATATAGCGAAAAACTTTGCTATAGATTCTGTCACATTCTTCTTGGCTGTGGGTGATAGTTGAAGATCTGCCACGTCATTATCATTTTTGTTCAATAAATGTGTCGCCTGCTTGTATTTTTAGATTTCATATTCAATAATTGAATTAATAAATGATTCTATATGCTACTCTTTCTCAAAAAAACTTACGTAATGTGTCCTCCATTGTCATTCAAGAGGTGTCCACATGCGATGCATTTGATATATGCCGCATTAGTTGAACATTTCGATAAGTCGTGATTAATCGCGACAGAGTAAAACTCTTTCTTATTGTTACAGATATTCTAAAATTGTTTAAAAACGAATACAATTATTTTCATCCAATTTCACAAAAACTAACTAATACGGCAGTGTATCCCGGTTTCTTCTTTTCTAAAACTGCTACGACGTCGTTTCTTTGAGGGGCTGAGAACCACTCAGGGAGAATACTCTCCTGAGTTTCCTTTTTGTTCGATGAATCTTGTCTTTTTGACATTTTTTGAGAACCTGAAAGATACAGATTGCCCAATATTCCAGTTGTAAACTATTTAATAATAGAGTAAAAATGAAAATAATGATTGAATTAAAAAGAGAATAAAAAATCCCTTTGAAGTTCATCATTCTGTCATAATAATTGGAGATAGATTGGACTGTTGAGAGCGATGCAAATTATTGAACGAGAGTTGCAAAACCCTGTTTTGTACGTTGTTTATTGAATTATT
Source organism: Caenorhabditis inopinata (assembly GCA_003052745.1). Lineage (NCBI taxonomy): Eukaryota > Metazoa > Nematoda > Chromadorea > Rhabditida > Rhabditidae > Caenorhabditis > Caenorhabditis inopinata. The sequence goes on along the minus strand of AP018152.1, from coordinate 2,242,609 downwards.
GCTCAGCGTTGTAAAAAACACCATGTCTGCAATGTCTTCGTCCCTCGGAAGTGAATTGCCGTTAATTATAATAAAAAATGAGCAGAAACCCCAATGTTTCATTATTTATTTCACACGCAAACTCCGGCTAGCCGGGGGCCCGGCCAAGCCCGGCCCGGCTTTTTTGCAATAGAGCGCATTTGCAAAAGCCGCATCCCGGCTTTCTCCCGGCCGGCCGTAGGGCCGGCCCGCCGGCCGTTTGAACAGCCCTGGCTAGCTGGGTTCATTGGAATTTTTATGCTAACGTAAATAGCCGACACTATTTGGGAGAATGCAAACGCGCCCTACCGAACTTGCAAAAAAAAAGCGGGGATTTCAATTATTAAAATTATCCTATCGTTTTTCTTTGTTTTTCAATGAGTTTTCTTCTAGAAAACATATTTTAATAAAAAAAAAGGCGCTATGGTAGTTGGTAGGAGTTAATGGTTTTTAGTCATTTTTGGAGCTTTTTTCTTGATTTTTTTTCTGAAAATGTTATTAGATATAAGTTATGATTAACTAATAAGCGAAAAAAAAATCCTTTAAAAATCTGAAAAATTGCAAAAATTGCTCATCGTTGAAGCGCGCCACGCGTGAAAAAAACAACTTACAAATATTTTAACAATAGCAACAAACATTTTCAAAAAAAATTGAGAAAAAAGCTCAAAAAATGACGACCAATGGAATGATCAATGGCTCTACGAAAAATCCCTATATTTCCGCAAAAGAGGATCTAAATTATAGAGCCGCGAAAAATTCTCTTATCATGATTGTTCATGCATTTGAAAAATTCTGAAAATGCATAATAGTATGTATTCTTTCCATATTAACTCGAATTTTCATAGCTTCTTTTAAATCTGGCTTTTCTGTGAATAAAACGCTTCATTTCTGATCCAAATGAAAATTTTCATAATTTAAATCGCCTTTTTTTTTGCAAGTTCGGTAGGGCGCGTTTGCATTCTCCCACATAGTGTCGGCTATTTACGTTAGCGTGGAATTTTTGAATGAATAATCCTTCATTGAATTTTTCAACTAGCTTGGTTCATTGGAGTTTTTGAATGAATGTGAGTGATTATCCTAACGATCTTTACTGAGAATCAAAAAGGTTTAATTAATATGACATGTATTTACAACAAAACTTTCGTATTTTCATAGAATTTTAGCAATTTATGGAACAGCTGTGACTGGCTACGATGGTTATCGCTTTTTCTTAAAGAAATGTTATTGTTTTCTGCGCGGGAATTTAAAATAAATATACAGACGCTATTTCCTAAATTCCTAAAAATGTTTTTCCTAAGGTCACAATTTCTCGTGAACTGAGTTGAGTCTAAGGCCTGAAAAAATGAGGCTTTAGCCTCATTTTTTGTCAATTTAATCTGATTAAACAAATCCGGTCGAACAATTCATCATTACACATGAACTGGCGATTTCTTGTAACGGTAATCTGATTTCTGCTTCAATCGATTCAAATGGAAGCGAACGCGGGTTCGGCTCTTTGTCAGCTATGCTCAGGTGAGTTGGTAATAATAATAACTGGAATAATAGTATTCTCTTTTTTATGTAAGTAATCTACAACAAAGATATTTGAAATATCGAGACTGTTATAGTGTTTAATGTTTATTTTCAGGTCCGGTGCGAAGAGTCTAAGGAAGCAGCCGCAATGCCGCAGGTTCTCACTGGCGTTCACTTCCCAGGAGTATTTCGAGTCAATGGAGTCTTCTCAAATATGGAAGCATTCGCCAATGTGTTCAACTGCCCACCTAACTCTCCACTAAACCCAATTCATAAGTGTTCTGTTTGGTAATACTTCATTAAATACATTTTTTATTTAATTTCCTTTCTTTTTGAACTACAACACTTTGACTTTAACCTGAACAGACTTGTTCAAGACACGTTAACAGTTAGACTTGAACAATTTAATTTCAAAATTATAGTCTTCCCGGGTGGAATACTCTAGCCGTCGTTCTTCTCTGAATCATTCCCGAAGGCGGTGAATTATGGAGCTGTTGGAGCCGTCATAGGGCACGTCATTTGCGAAAACTAATATCATCACTACGCTCTTAGCTGCCAAGAGCAACGTGAATCCTCGAAATGTGCAGAGTATGCAACTCCAAAGCTCCAAAGTTATAAGCGATCGAAACAAGAATTGAGAGCACAGTTCCACTTTTTGATGAAATTTGAAATTGAATTCCAGAAATCATATTCTTTGCAGACATCTTGGTTTCTAACCGAGCTGAATTCATTCGCTGTATTTTACGATAATGTGCTACAAAAAATAATTTAAAAACGCATCACATGGTTCAGGATAGCGAAAAACAGTTTTCTGGTTTCATAATCCTGAGATTCTCCGGGGAGAACCTGGAAATTGTCCAACTTCAATTAAGGGAATGGTGGAAGATGTCAGTTTCTGAGTCTTGTTTGTTCTGCTCTATGAAAAACCTTTCCTCTATCGCATTCAGATTCAGAATTCAGAATTTTCAGAAATATTCAGAAAATGATAGTAATAAAGAAAACCGAAACCTCAAATGGGAAAACTACATTCTCTCAGAATTCGAATGGACACTGATAAATCCCGCTGATGTTTTGCGTCACACTCTGTTTCCGTTGAAAGTTTATTTCGAGTACACTGTCCTTAAGCTTTTGGAAAATCGATATTTCTTTCTTCAGTTCTTCAGGAAGCTGTATCGATTACATGGATGACCACCCATCACGAGAAGAATATTCAGCAAATGGGTCAAGCTGAAAAAGGGAAATACGCATACTCTTCTAACAATATTGGAAATGAAGATTGCAGGAGTTTATGTGACCGCTTTTTACGCACTCTTTGGGTCTTAACGTTTCAGCATTGCTCAATTGATTTAAATTTTAAAGGAAACTCACTTTTTCATATTCATTCGTATTTTAATGAAAGTTTCTTCGCGCATTCCGGCTTCTTGTTCAAAAACTCAGAGACATGCACATTCTGTGAAAACATTATTAAGATGCTCCAAAGCAAAAAGGTGACTCACCACGTTCGCGGAGAACGGAGTCGTTTTAAGAATCAGAATCAACGGGAAGGAGGACATTTCTATGAAAACTGGATGAGTTTTACAGTCGCCATTTTGATGCCCTGCCATCTTGAAAATAATGAGCAAGCTGAAAACGGGAAATTTAAAATCAATACGAAAGTATTATTGGTATAATAACTGTATTTCCCCCCACAAACCTCGGTAGTACCCCCCACTAGAATGAACCGGAATCGCCCCCCCCCTTTTTTTATTTTATTCATCCAAAAATCACGTGTAATCAATCTTCTTTTCAACATTTTCAATTCATTTTTAATTGATTTCATTTCAACATTTCAACATTCAACATTCAACTTTTCAATCATTCAACAGAATTCTTGAAGAACTTAAGTCCAAGAGAAAGAGATTTTGAATAAAGGATGAAAGACACTGTTGTTTAGGTGAGATCACGAGGGGTCCTAAAAGGATAGGACGGGGGGGGGGTGATTCTGGAATCGTGGGGGGTGATTCTGGAATGGTGGGGGGTGATTCTGGAATGGTGGGGGCGATTCTGGAATCGTGGGGGGTGATTCTGGAATCGTGGGGGGCGATTCTGGAATCGTGGGGGGTGATTCTGGAATCGTGGGGGGCGATTCTGGAATCGTGGGGGACGATTCTGGAATGGTGGGGGGGGCTATTCTGGAATGGTGGGGGGCGATTCTGGAATGGTGGGGGGCGATTCTGGAATGGTGGGGGCGATTCTGGAATGGTGGGGGGGCGATTCTGGAATGGTGGGGGCGATTCTGGAATGGTGGGGGGCGATTCTGGAATGGTGGGGGGCGATTCTGGTTCATTCCAGTGGGGGAGAACAAAGATATAATGGGGGGTGATTGTGAAAGATTACCTCTTTTCCGGAATCGCCCCCCACATTAAGAGGTGGGGGGCGATTCGGATATTTATACATCACAGAATAGTCCCCCACACACAATCACCCCCCACATCCAAAATTAATCGAAAACATAACTGTTGGGGGGGCGATTCCGGTTATGGGGGGGGGCGATAGAGGTGTGGGGGGCGATTCTGTAAAATTACCGTATTATTTTGAAGACCGTAATTTCACGTGAACAGGGCAGACAAAACTTTAATTTTTCAGGTAAAACGACATTATCTGAAACATGTCTCCGGATGTCGCCACTATTAAATGTTATCGACCAGCAAATTATAATTCTGCTTAGCGTGACGATAAATGGAATATTCCAAAGATACTTCGTATTCAAAATTTAAGCTGAATTTTAAAAAACTATCGAAAATACCGAAATTCAGTAAAAAAGTTCGAAAACTCTTTATAGGAATTTAGGAAATAGCGTTTGTATATTGATTTTAAATTCCCGCGCAGAAAACAATAACATTTCTTTAAGAAAAAGCGATAACCATCGTAGCCAGTGACAGCTGCTCAATAAATTGCTAAAATTCTATGAAAATACGAAAGTTTTGTTGTAAATAAGTCACATTAATTAATCATTTTTGATTTTCAGTAAAGATCGTTAGGATAATCACTTACATTCATTCAAAAACTCCAATGAGCCCAGCTAGTTGAAAAATTCAAAGAAGGATTACTGTCAACAAAAGTTTATTTTGACATGCGGTGTTTGCGGACTCGAGATTAAGCGCGCTTTCTCTACTTTCTTATTCCCAAAAAGTTCCTTCTCTGAGTTATTTCTTCTTCGTTTTTTTAATTTGCTGAACAAATTTTATTTTTCAGGTAAAACGGCATTATCTGAAACATGTCTTCGGATGTCGCCACTATTAAATGTTATCGACCAGCAAATTATAATTCTGCTTAGCGTGACGATAAATGGAATATTCCAAAGGTACTTCGTATTCAAAATTAAAGCAGGATTAAAAAAAACTTCCGAAATTTTCAGTAAAAAAGTTCGAAAACCCTTTCGAATTGATTCAATATCGGAATCAAAAATTCATAGGAACTAGTTTTGATATTCTTTAAGAAGACGCTTGACTGGAATAGTTCTCTAAACTATCAAAGTATCCGTCATACTGTCAAAGTTAAAATCAATAAAAATCAAATAAAATTCAAATTCCGTAAGCAATAGTGTTTCTTGAGATATTTTTATCAAACGACTTCTAGCAATCTAGCAACGCTTATTATCTCCTGAAACTCAGCGCTTCAAAACTCGCTAGGCGCGCTAATGATTTAATTTATACGGGGAAACCGTAATATCTCCGCTGCGAAGATTTTGAGTCCACCGGTAAGACTTGCGATAAGGATCCATAACCGGTCTCGTTGGTGCATGGGTACTGCCTGTCGAGCGACGAAAAGTTGGACGTAACCGATAACGGTGATAGGCGGCGGCTCTTAAGCCTTGAATGCCTCCTTCACTCCTCCATTGTCAGCGATATTCTCTCTCCAAGTAATTTATCGAGCAACTACGCAAGTGAAATGGCTCTATGATTCAGAAGCACCATCTTGTCCATGTTTAAAAAATCAATAGAAAAATCTTATTCCTAAGGTCATACTTTCTCGTGAACTGAAGGGGCTTTAGCCTCATTTTTTTGTCAGTTTAATCTGATTAAACAAATCCGATGAAAGAATTAATCATTCCACAGAAACTGGCAAGCCCCTGCAACGGTGCTGTGATTTCTGCTTCAATCAATTCAAATGGGAGCGGAATTCGGTTTGGAGGAAAATGATTTTTCCAAATCTCATTTGAACGCTCCAGCCAAGGGTAGTGAATCTGCAGAAGTAATCCATCCCGAAAAGGTTAGTCTTCTATATATAATGGCACACGATTTGGAGAGTTAGGCATTTTTTTGTTTGTTAAAACTTTTGAAACATTCTTTATTTATTGCAGGGAATGTGGAAATCTCGAACACCACTGGATAAACATATTCTTGCAATCATCGTTCTTCTCTGTCTTGTGACAGCCGTTGTATTATCTGCCATTATCCTTCTAGTGGTTCTTGACATTGATAAAAGCATGGCAACAGAAAATGGGACGAGTATTCATAATGGACCACAGAATTTTGACGGAAGCGGAGACTCTTCAAAGGACTCGAGTCTGGGCCGCCCTACAAAGAATCCCAGATTTAAAGAGATTGCCGCTGCTTATATTGTAAGTGTCTCTTCGTTACACAGATTTACGGTTATTAAATTCTCCGAAAGGATAAAGCGCGCCGGGTTTTGTGTAGTTACTCCATAAGCATTCCAGTGATGCATCCGACATCTCGAAACGTTTGTTAACATCTGTATTTTCTAGCTTGAAGCAATGAACACCTCTGTGAATCCATGCGAAAACTTTTTCGAATTCGCATGTGGGCAATGGATTCACCGGCATCCGATTCCAGATGATATGTCTGGCTTCAGTACATTAGCATATGTTCGAGAACAAGCTGGCCAGCAGCTGCGAGTCCTTCTCGAGGAGGATGTCGTCTCGGAATCCAAATCCGTCAACGTGGTTAGAGCCATGTACCGTATATGCATGAACGAAGCTCAGATCGAGGAATTGAAGGCATTACCTCTACTTGAGGCACTCACTAAACTCGGAGAGTGGCCTCTTTTGCAGGAGAAATGGGATAAAACCAAGTTCAATTTCAAGAGTGAATATCTATTTACTGATTAACTGTCAGAAACAGAGGGAGGTTTTCAGATCTTCTCTTTGGATATAGCGCCTTCTTCAGTATATTCGTCTCCGTCGATTCTAGAAATTCATCAAGACACACTCTATTCGTGAGTGTGCCAAACTAGAAAAAGATTGACGAGAGTCGTTCCTTGAGTAAGAGATAAGCCTTCTACTTTCTTTTCTCTGCATCTACCCTGGCGTGTCAGTATTATAGGATAAGCTGCGTAATAAAACAGTGTTCAAAATATACTACCATCGATTCTGTTTTTAACAATCAATAATTTATTAACCAGCTTTCATCTATAACTCAATTACAGATCGATCAATCAAATTTGGCTTTAGTAACCCTCGACTATTATTTGAACACTACTCGATTTTCAAATCAAATGGCTGCTTATCAAAACTATTTGAGAGATGTTAATGAAATCATTTCCACGAATTTTTTGAAACTGAATCTTTTCAGATTGCTCAACTTCTGAAAACCGATGGGAACTTTACAAGAAGCGAGGCGGACATGAATGTGGATATCGACAAGATAATTGCCTTTGAAACTGAGATCGCTAATGTACGTTGAATACTCCGATTTCTATTATAAGTTACTTCTGCTCAGCATTATTTTTGGCAGCATTAAGAGTGGAACCGCGGCGATTACGTGTAAAATAATTTAAAAGTGGTAGATTCCAGATAATGGTCGTCGAAGAAATCAGTGACTACAATAAAAGAGAAATTCGGGATCTGTATTCTTTGTTCCCTCAAATCAATTGGGTTCCATTTATCCAAAGTATTGCTCCAGCAGATATGGCTCATTTATTTCACAATGGCACTGAAATTATCATTAACGCAATTGAATATATTCGCCATATATCTGATTTAATACAGAAAACTGATGCGAGAATTCTAACCGACTATGTCGTCTGGAGAATTGTCCAATCCAGCGTGGAATATCTGGATAAAAGATTTAACGATATCAGCAAGGTCTGCATTAGGAACAACACATTTGCTATTTACATTCAGCTTTTAGGGATTCAGCAAAGTGATGACTGGCCGGAAGCAGTCTCCTCCTCGTTGGAAAATCTGCACTAAATTCTCGTCTACAGCACTCCCGTTGGCGGTAGGGGTCATTTATGTGCAGGCACATTTCCAGAAAAGCGATAAGGAGGAGGCTTCGAGGATGACTACGAATTTGATAAAAGCATTTGTTGATATGGTTAAAACAAATGAGTGGATGGATGAAGTGACAAAAGCAGCGGCTATCGAGAAAGCAAACTCAATGATTAAATACATCGGATATCCTAATATTATCAATGATTTACCACAACTTGACAAGCATTACTCAGGGGTAATCGTTTTCATTTAAGAATTTTACTCTCGATTCTAAAACTTCAGCTCTCCATTAACGAATCCGATACCTACTATTGCATAATGAGGAAAATCGGTGTGTGGGTTCGAAACATTGAATTCCAACAATTGACAAAGCCATTTGACAAACATCATTTTGAAACTTCTCCTGCAATTGTCAACGCTGTCTACTTTTTTGAAAAGAATGCTATTGGTAAGATAATTTAACCTCATTATAACAAGAAGGCTTTAAATGTTAGTTTTCCCCGCTGCAATTCTCCAGCCGCCGATCTTTTCTGGATCATTTCCGAAGGCAGTTAATTATGGAGCAATTGGAGCCATTATAGGGCACGAAATCACTCATGGATTTGATGATGAAGGATCCCAATATGATAAGGACGGAAACGTGCGAAATTGGTGGAGCAATAGTTCCTTGAATGAATTCGACATTAGAAGACGTTGCATTGTGGAGCAGTATGGAAGCTATACAGTGCCAAAGACAAATTATAGGGTGAGTTCGCAAAACGAATCCTTTACGAATATATTTCCTTGGTTCGTTAGAAACTGGAAAGTTACCGCTAGTAAGCTCTAAACCAATGTTAATATTCAGGTCAACGGAATACTGACACAAGGAGAGAACATCGCTGACAATGGAGGAGTGAAAGAGGCATTCAAGGCTTATCAGAAATATGTCCAAGAAAACGGAGAAGAGCCGAGACTACCTGGTCTTCAACAGTACACCAATGAGCAGATCTTCTTTCTCAGCTATGCTCAAGTGAGTTCTGAAAATTACTGTTAGGATCAAAAGGCATTCCTTTTAAAATAGTCGGAAATGTACAACGATATTCGAAGCATCGAATGAAAATATACCTCACATGAAGATCAAAAAAGTTTTCCGAAAAATCACTAATCAAACACGCAACAATTAACTCTCTGGCTCATATGTAACGCTCATCTGAATGTGTGTGCTTAGTATAATTAAATGTTAAAAACATTCAAACGATAACTTTTTGTGCTTTTTGGAGTTTTTCTTCACCATGCAGTAAGGCTATAGCGAATTTCGAGGTATGGAAATGCAGAACTGTATCACTTTTACAAATGAATTTCAAAGTTCTTGGTCACGGTATTTAACTTTAACTTTTAGACCTCGTGCGAAAAGAGAACGGAAGCAGCCACAATACAGAAGGTTCTCACTGACGAACACTCTCCAAACGTGTTTCGAGTTAACGGAGTCCTCTCAAATATGGAAGAATTCGCCAATACGTTCAACTGTCCACCGAACTCTCCACTCAACCCAAATCATAAGTGTTCCGTTTGGTAATAATTCCTTAAATACATTTGCTTAATTTCTTTTCATGGAGGAATTACGTTGTCAATTTTCCTCATTTTTTGCCTTGTGATGGCCAATGTTCTATTTTCTATAATTATCAATGATAAAAGCATAGAAGCTTTCAATATTCATAATGGAACACATAATTATGACGGGAGCGGAGACTCTTCAAATGACTTGAATCTGGGCCGCCCTACAAAAATTCACAGATTTAGTGAGATTACTCCTGATACAGTGCCCTCGCAGTCAACTTATTCTAGTGAGATCACTACACTACTTAACTACTCATGGGTAATTGAACCAGAACTTGAAAACATAAACGAACTTTTTGCGCAAAAGAAAGTAGAGAAAGCGCGCTTATTCTCGAGTCCGCAAACACCACATGTCAAAATAAACTTTTGTTGACAGTAATCCTTTGAATTTTTCAAAAATGCGAAAGCTAGCTTGATTCATTGGAGTTTTTAATGAATTTCAGAGATTAGAGAGAATCCCACTCAATTGGTGGTTAACTTCGCAAGTCGTTAAATGGAATTATATTCGTTTAAAGGGTCCGAAGAGCATGGGCATTGGCGTGCAATGGGAACTTAGGCGCAAATTCAAAACTGCTTTATTAAGTGCGATGGTAGTTCCTCTTTAGAAAAGGGAAGAAAATCAGCAGAAACAGATCGAATTATGGAAGAAATAGGATATCAATTTTGAGGAATTTGCAGACAAATTCGGTGATCGAGAATTCACCATGTTCCGAGGATATTCTAGCATTCTAGCAGGCAAACAGTTCGAAAAGCCTTTCGAATTTCTTAATATTAATTTAATGTTTTTTTTAAGGTAAAACGGCTTCATCTGAAACATGTCTTCGAATTTCGCAATGCTCCATTAAATGCTATCGATCAGCAAATTAAATTTTTTTAGCGCGACACTAAACGGAATATTTCAAAGGTACTTTGTATTCAAAATTAAATTGATTAACTAATTGATTTTCAATAAAGATCGCTAGGATAATCTCTCACATTCATTAAAAACTCCAATGAACCCAGCTAGTTTCCGCAAATTTGAAAAATTCAAAGAAGGATTACTGTCTACGAAATAGTTTGTTTTGATATGTGGTGTTTGCGGACTAGAGAATATGCGCGTTCCCTACTTTCTCATGCACAAAAAGTTCGTTTTCTGAGTTATTTCTTCGTCGCAAAACTTTAATTTTTCAGGTAAAACGACTTTACATGAAATACGTCTCCGGATGTCGCCACTATCCATTAAATGTTATCGACCAGCAAATTATAATTCTGCTTAGCGTGACGATAAATGGAATATTCCAAAGGTACTTCGTATTCAAAATTAAAGCAGAATTTAAAAAAACTATCGAAATTTTCAGTAAAAAAGTTCGAAAACCCTTTCGAATTGATTCAATATCGGAATCAAAAATTCATAAGAACTAGTTTCGATATTCTTTAAGAAGACGCTTGACTGGAATAGTTCTCTAAACTATCAAAGTATCCGTCATACTGTCAAAGTTAAAATCAGTAAAAATCAAATAAAATTCAAATTCCGTAAGCAATAGTGTTTCTGGAGATATTTTTATCAAATGACTTCTAGCAATCTAGCAAAGCTTATTATCTCCTGAAACTCGGCGAAACAATAACCATCGCAGCCAGTCACAGCTGTTAGGATAATCTCTCAAATTCATTGAAAACTCCAATGAATCAAGCTAGGTTTCGCATTTTTGAACAATTCAAAAAGGGATTACTGTCAACAAAATAGCTTGATTTGACATGCGGTGTTTGCAGACTCGAGAATAAGCGCGCCTTCTCTACTTTCTTATGCCCAAAAAGTTCGTTTTCGGTGTTATTTCGTCGTCGTTTTTTTTTAAATTTGCTTAAAAAAGTTGTTTTTTTTTCAGGTAAAACGACTTCATCTGAATCACGTCTTCAGATTTCGCAATTCTTCATTAAATGTTATCGATCAGCAAATTACATTTCTTTAGCGCGATGCTAAACGGAACATTCCAAAGGTACGTCAGGGGCATTCAATATTAAAACGAAAATAAAGATTTAAAAATTCGAAGAATATGCGAATTTCCCGTTTTCAGCTTAGCCCATTTGCTCATTATTTTCATGATGGCTGACCATCGAAATTCCTGAAGAAAAAGCGATGTTCCGAATGCTTGAGGACTTGAGGATGCACACGAGAAAGACGTTAGAAAAGAAATTGCAGCAGAGGTTCTATAAAGCATTCACCAATTGTGTGCTGAGCAGAATACAGAGGACCATTAAATTTTATCGATCCAAGCAAAAGGCCAGAAGATTTATCCTTTGAAACTTTAATTGGTTTGTTATTTTAACAAAGATTTATAAATATCCCAACGTTCCTTCTTCAAGATTCACTCATTTGCTTATACGATGAATGTCACTATAGTGCGTTACGAAAAGAAAAGTGTATCGCGGAGTTCGTGGAATCAGGTTTGCTACAGAAAATATTAAAAAAAATAATGTTTTTATGGGTGGAATTTGAAACAACTATCATAAAATTATTTGTTTCAATTTATTCTAAATTTTCGGTAAAGTCAATCTTCAACAGAGCAAAAAGCTGCTTCTATCTCGAGATGATTTTTAAGTTCTCAAAGGGCTTTTGGAGAAGTGGTCGTAGTCAGAGTGCGCGGTACCGGCGAAATCTATGCTATGAAAATACTGAATAAGTGGGAAATAATAAAACGGGCAAAAACCGCTTGCTGCACTACGTACTTCAAGATGAGAAAACCTGGTGAATTTTTGAAAATTTAGCAACTCATATTTACAAAAAAACGAATTGAAAACCATTCGCCTACGGTTCTACAAATTCTAAACTGGACATAGCTCATTCAGAAATACAACACATTTTGTTAAAGTTACATTTTCAGTACTTCGTTATGGATTATTACATTGATGGAGACATGCTCACCCTTCTCTCAACATTTGTCGATCACATTCCTGAATTAATGGCAAAATTTTCCATCGCTGAAATGGTTCTCGCAATTGATTCTTTACAAAAGCTCGGATATGTGCACCGAGATGTTAAACCGGACAATGTACTTCTCGATATGCAGAGACATATTCGACTTGCCGATTTTGGAAGTTGTCTTCAGATTCTTCCTGACGAGTCGGTAGCGTCAAATGTATGTAGTTGTAGGAACTCCAGATTACATTTCACCCGAAATTCTGAGAGCGATGGGAGATGGTCGGTGCCGTTATGGAAAGGAGTGCAATTGGTGACCACTTGGTGTAAATATGTAAGTATTTCTTTAGTTCTTGAAAAATAGTATTCTAACTGAAGTTTAAGTTTAATAAAGCAACATCCTTAACTCCTACCTGGTACTCAGTATAAAGCAACTAGCAACAAGCTATCAGTAAGGTATAAAACAATTTTTTTAATTTTCAAAAAAATGTCTTTCATATTTTTATTTTTCTTCCAAAATCAAATAAAAAGCGAAATACGCACAATATAAAATATTTCGAATTCACGCAATATGAAAGTTTTAAAATCGTATTTTTTTTCTGTGCTATTTCTTCGTCGTTTTTTCATTTTATTTTTTTAAAATTTGATTTTATCAAATTTGACGTTAGAAGACGTTGATAACAAACGTACGAATGGAAATAACAATCCCAAAAGTTTTTTTTGCTCATTTTTCGATTGAGTTCCTTTTTTACGGAATTTGAAACATCGATATTTATTTTTTCAGGAATTTCGATGGCCAGTCATGAGAATAATGAGCAAAGGGGGTCAGGATGAAAAAGGGAAATGCACATGTTCTTTAAATTTAAAATCAATATAAAAATGTATTTCCTGAGGTCACAATTTCTCGTGAACTGAGAATGTGGCTTTAGCCTTATTTTTTTTGTCAGTTTAATCTGATTAAACAAAGCCGGTTAAACAATTCATCAGTACACAGGAACTGGCAAGCCCTAACAAGGGTACTCTAATTTCTGCTTCAATCGATTTAAATGAAAACGAAAGCGGAGTCGGTTCAAAATACCTTATCCAAATCTGATTTGAAGGCTCTAGCCAAAGATGCTCAGAAATATGTCCCAGAAAACGGAGAAGAGCCGAGACTGCCTGGTCTTCAATGGTACACGAATCAACAAATCTTTTTTATCAGTAACGCTCAGGTGAGTTGGGAAAAATGCCGTTATAATAAAAAAGCATTCATTTTTAAAAATAGACATAAAGATCAGAAAAGTAATCAGTCAATCAGCTAATCAAGCACGCAGCATTCAACTCTAGTGCATCTGTAACGCCCACCTGAAATTGTGTGTTTAGTATAATTAAATGTTACAAACATTTAAACGATGCCTATTTTTGTGCTTTTTGGTGTTTTTCTTTACCGTAATCCTGCAGTGAGGCTATAGCGAACGTAGGACAATTCAAAAGTGATGGAGACTGTATCACTTACGAATAAATTTTAAAGTGCTTGAATATGGTATTTATTATTATCTTTTGGGCCCGGTGCGGAGAGTCAAAGGAAGCAGCCGCAATGCAGCAGGTTCTCACGGGCGTTCACTCTCCATGAGTATGTCGAGTCAATGGAGTCCTCTCAAATATGGAAACATTCTAACTCTTCACTCAACTCAAATCACAAGTGTTCCGTTTAAATACATTTTTCAATTTTTTTTTCTTTTCTTGAACTACAACATTCAAAACGATAGAATCTTGGTATCCATTCTTGCTTCCTCGGGACCCATCTATTATCGTTTCTAATCGTCAGATTCCCAGGACATCTCAGTGTTTTTCCCTTTCGGAACTACACTGGATCTTTGTATTCTGATGGGTTATGCCCTGAGATTCTTTTCGTCCTCCGTATTCTGCTCAGCACACAATTTGTGAATGCTTTATGGAAACTCTGCTGTGATTTCGTCACTTGCAACGTCTTTCTCGTGGACATCCTCAAGTCCTCAAGCATTCAGAATTGGCCATTGGAGTTTTTAATGCGTTTCAGAGATTATTCTAACCATCTTTACTGAAAATCTAAAAAGTTTAATTAAAGTGACTTATTTACTACGAAACTTTCGTATTTTTAGAGAATTCTTCATCTGGCGGAAGTCAAATCTATCGCACTATACCACTGCACAGATTCGATGAGAAACCTTTCCTCTCGCATCCAGAATCTTGAAAATGATGGTATTAAGGAAAGTCGAAACCACTAATGCTAAAACTCCATTCTTTCAGAATTCGTAAGGACTCGCACGACATGGTTAGCTGTGCTCCGCATCCAAACAACCGATTGATGGATCGACTAAGTAAGTAAGTAGTGGTACCGTAAGTACCGTAGTGGTGCAGGATGGTCATTCTTTTAGATAACTGATGTCAAGATTCTTGCTTCTGCTCTTGAAACAAACTGCACATATCAAGCAGTTTATCGATCCACTGCTCAAGTGAGACGGCTCTTTGATTGGGAAGCACCATCTTGTCCATGTTTAAGAAATCAATATTCCTAAAAATGTTATTCCTAAGGTCACAATTTCTCGTGAACTGAGCTGAGTCTGAGGCCTTAGCCTCATGTTTTTTCAGTTTAATCTGATTAAACAAATCCGATGAAAGAATTCATCATTACGCAGAAACTGGAAAACTCTTGCAACAGTAATCTGATTTCTGCTTGAATCGATACAAATGGGAGCGGAATTTGGTTCGGCGGAAAATACGTTTTCCAAATCTCCTATGAAAGCTTCAGCCGAATGTAGTGGCTCTGCAGAAGCAATCCATCCCAAAAAGGTTAGTTTTTTTTTATTGCTATGTCTCTGCAATGTCCCGAATAGATGACAAGCCTTCTTTTCTAATATTCAATATTCTTTATTTATTGCAGGGAATGTGGAAATCTCGAACATCACTGGAAAAACATCTTTTTGCAATCATCGTTCTTCTTTGTCTTGTGGCAGCCATTCTTTTGTCTGCCATTATCCTTTTAGTGGTTCTTGACGTTGATAAAAGCATGGCAACAGAAAATGGGACGAGCATTCATAATGGAGCACAGAATTTTGACGGAAGCGGAGACTCTTCAAAGGACTCGAGTCTGGGCCGCCCTACAAAGAATCCCAGATTTACTCAGATTACTCCTTCTAGTGGCACCTTACAACCCAAACCACAAAATTCAAATGTGTGCTTAACCCGAGAATGCAAGGTACACGCTGATTATATGGTAAGTGTCTTCTAGTCATCCGGAGTTTTGAATATTAATTTCTCCGAAAGCGCGCCGGGTTTTTTGTAGTCGCTCCGTGAGCATTGCAGTGATGCATCCAACATCTTGCAGTGTTTTCTATTGTAACCCCGTTAATAGTAGTTCTAGCAGCCAACATCTGTGTTTTCTAGATTCGTGCAATGAACACTTCTGTGAATCCATGCGAAAACTTTTACGAGTTTGCATGTGGGCAATATAATAGCAGGATTTTGTTGCAAAATGGTGTTTCTACCGTGAGTATATTTTACTTTAGTGAAGGAATTCTTCGACACAGTCTCCTTCGCCTTCTTGGACAGAAAAACGTCTCGAAATCCGAATCCGTCAACATGGCCAGAGCCATTTACCATATATGCATGAACGAAACGCAGAACGATGAATTGAAGGGATTACCTCTACTTGAGACACTCACTGAACTCGGGGAGTGGCCTCTTTTGCAAGAAAAATTTGATAAAACCAAGTTCAATTTCACGAGTGAGTACGCTTTCACTGATAAACTGTCTGAAACAGAGCAAGGTTTTCAGACCTTCTCATTAATTCTCGTCGCAACTTTGGATCTGACGCCTTCTTTCGGATCTTCGTCTTCACCGATTCATTTAATTCATTAAAAAAAACTTTATCCGTGAGTGTTCTAAATTAGGAAAAATCCTCTTTTGAAGCAATTTATTCCACTCTGAACAGTCTAGAATAGTCTGGAATGTGTGAAACTCGCAGATAGAATCATTTTAGGTGTGGCATAAGCTTACGGTGGGGGCTAATCTAATAATAAAAGTAGCAGAATTTTAGGTGTAAATAATAAGAGAAAAAAGTAGAAATTCCATTAAAAAAAAGTGAAATTCCTTACTATGGCGGAAGAATGATGTAAACTATAAGACATGTCAAGTTGCTGGATTCCGCTGCTTATTATCTTCACCATGTTCCATTATAAAACTGTCTATCTATCTATCTATCTATGTATCTATCTATCTAACTGTCTGTCTAAATGTCTAACAATTTCAGTTCGACCAAGGAAACGTGATTTTTGGAAGCCCCCCAATGTATTTAAACGCAACTCAGTTTCCCACACAAATGGATGCTTATCGGAAGTATTTTAGAGATGTTAATGAAATCATGTATACGATTTTTTTGAGACTGAATCATTTCATATTGCTCAACTTCTAAAAACCGATGGGAACTTAACAAGAAGCGAGGCGGAGATTAATGTGGACATCGACAAGATAATTGCCTTTGAAACTGAGAGGGTTAAGGTACGTTGAATACTCCGATTTCTAGTATGAGTTTCTTCTGTTCAGTAGAACCTTCATTGTTGCCGGGGTTGGGTTGAGGGTGGAATCGCGGGCGATTGCGCGTAAAATAGTTTAAAAGTGGTAGATTCCAGATAATGGAAACTGACAGCGAGCGTCGTAACGGGACTACTATCTACAATAGAAGAAAGATTCGGGATCTATATTCGTTGTTCCCTCAAATCAATTGGGTTCCATTTATGCAAAGTATTGCTCCAGCAGAAATTGCTCATTTATTTCACAATGGCACTGAAATTGTCATAAACGCAATTAAATATATTCGCCGTCTTTCTGATTTAATAGAGAAAACTGATGTGAGAATTCTAGCCGACTATGTCTTATGGGGAGTTGTCTATGATCAGGCGAATTTTCTGGATAAAAGATTTAATAATATCACACAGGTCTGCATTAGGAACCAGACATTTTCTAATTACATTCACCTTTTAGAACTTCGTGAAAACGGCAGCGGGACAGTATATATATTTTTCTCGTGAAGACGATTGTTATAAAATCCCACTGGAGGCATTACCGTTGGCTGTGGGCGCCATGTATGTTCAAGCCGAATTCAAGCAGAGCGATAAGGAGGAGGTTTCGAGGATGACTGTGAATTTGATGAATGCATTCGTTGATATGATTAGAACAAATGAGTGGATGGATGAAGCGACAAAGGCAGCGGCTATCGAGAAAGCAAACGCAATGATTAAATTCGTCGGATATCCAAACATTACGATTGATGTACCACAACTTGACAAGTATTACTCAGGGGTAATCGTTTTCATTTAAGAATTTTACTCTCGATTCTACAACTTCAGCTCTTCATTAACGAATCCGATACCTACTATTCCGTAATGATGAAGATCGGTGTGTGGAAGGAGAGCCGTAATTTCCTAAATTGGGCTAAACCATTTGACAAACGTCACATTGATATTTCTCCTGCAACTGTCAACGCTTTTTACGACCAAGCAAAAAATGCTATGAGTAAGATAATTTAACTCTAATATGTTTTAAAGTTTTAAAATTATAGTTTTGCCGGCTGCATTTCTCCAGCCGCCTTTGTTTTCTAGATTATTGCCGAAGGCGGTTAACTATGGAGCTGTAGGATCTTTCATAGGGCATGAAATCACTCATGGATTTGATAATCTAGGATCACAATATGATAAGGACGGAAACGTGCGAAATTGGTGGAGCAATAGTTCATTGAAGGAATTTAACGCAAGAACCGATTGTATTGCGAAACAGTATGGAAACTATACAGTGCCAAAGACAAATTATAGGGTGAGTTCGCAAAGCGAAACGTTTACCGAGACGTTTCCTTGTTTCGTTAGAAACTGGAAAGCCAATGTTATTCAGGTCAAGGGATTGCGGACACTAGGAGAGAACATCGCTGATAATGGAGGAGTGAAGGAGGCATTCAAGGCTTATCAGAAATATGTCCAAGAAAACGGAGAAGAGCCGAAACTACCTGGTCTTCAACAGTACACCAATGAGCAGATCTTCTTTCTCAGCTATGCTCAAGTGAGTTCTGAAAATTACTGTTAGGATCAAAAGGCATTCCTTTTAAAATAGTCAGAAATCTACAACGATATTTGAAGCATCGAATGAAAATATACCTCACATGAAGGTCAAAAAAGTTTTCCGAAAAATCAATAATCAAGCACGGGGTAATAAACTTTCTGGCGCATTTGTAATGCTCACCTAAAATTGTGTGTTTAGTATAATTTAATGTTAAAAACATTGAAAGGACAACTTTTTTTTTGGGGCTTTTTGGTGTTTTCTTTACCGCAATAGGGCTATAGGGAACATCCAGGCTTAGGCAAGGCGAGACTGTATCAATTTTACGAATAAATTTCAAAGTGCTTTGTTGTGATATTTAACGTTAATTTTTAGGTATGGTGCGGAAAGCAGACAGACGCAGCCATATTGCAGCAGATTCAAACGGATACTCACTCTCCATCAGTGTTTCGAGTCCGCGGAGTCCTCTCAAACATGGAAGCATTCGCCAATGCGTTCAACTGTCCACCGAACTCTCCTCTCAACCCAAATCATAAGTGTTCCGTTTGGTAATATTTCATTAAATACACTTTTGATTTGTTTTATTCTTGAACTACAACCGCTAAAAACGGTAGAAATCCATTCTTTCTTCCACATGATCCAATCCATCTATTATCGTTTCTGCTCGTCACATTCCCAACCCATCTCAGTTGTCTTCCCATTCGGAACTACCCTGGACCTTTGAATTCTGATGTGTTCTGCTTTGAGATACTTTCCGTCCTCCGTATTCTACACAATTGGTGAATGCTTTATAGAAACTCTGCGGCGCTATATTTATTCCCCACTCTGTAGAAATCCAAGTTATTCCGATGACTCATGATGGCCAGATGTTTTTGCTCTGGAATCAAGATTTGGTGGAGTTGGAGTTAGATTCATTCTGGCATCGAAGCTCCCGAATTATGATTTCAGCCTTTAGCACTCGCACTGACGCATTTCAGCTGCACGATCTCTTAAACCTCGCGCGGATCTTCCGATTTTCATTTTCCTGGTTACGGTTCCTGAAAAAAAGGAGAAGAATGCAGTGTTTTCTTGAATTTTCTTGTAATTATAGTTTTTTTTTAATTAAACATTTAATGCTGAAATTGAAGTTTTTATTCTGTTGGATGTTGGCTTAAAAATCAGAAAAGGGAATTCTTCAATTCCTTGAAAAGAAGCATTAAAAGTATGAACGGATAGAAATTTAACGTCTGCGGAAAGTTCCATCGTCGAAGAAAACTCCTCCATCGATGGCGCAATACTTTGGACAGATTCCGCGTTCTCCAGATGATCCAGAACTTCCTGGGTTTCCTGGAGCTCCTGGGTTTCCGTTGGCTCCTGGCTGTCCTGGGGCTCCAGATGGTCCCTTTGGTCCTGGTGCTCCCGGGGATCCTGGTCCTCCTGGTGCTCCTGGTGCTCCGGATGGTCCTGGTGGTCCTTGTGGTCCAGCTGGGCCTGGTGCTCCTGGTGTGGATTCAGATTGTGCGTCAGCTCCTGGCTGTCCTGGAGCTCCGGCTTGTCCTGGGTTTCCTGGTGCTCCACTTGGTCCTTTTGGCCCAGCTGGTCCTGGGGCTCCGGCGCCACTTCCGAATCCTGGTGCTCCTGGAGCTCCGGCATCTCCTTGTGGTCCTGGTGCTCCTGGAGCTCCTGGTGGTCCTTGTGGGCATGTTTGGCATGGTGGTGGGGTGATTTGGTTACAGGTATGTGGAGCGCGTCCGGGATTTCCTGGAAGTCCAGCAGCTCCTGGACGTCCAGGTCTTCCTGGTTTTCCTGCGACTCCAGCTGGTCCAGCGGCTCCTGGAAGGCAGCATCCAGAGCACGACCCAGCTTGACGTTTCTCGCGAAGAGTGGCATTGTTTGGATTAGCACGGATATGATTGACTTCTGCGTTGATATCGCGAGCAGAATGTCTGCAGAATGAAATCTGATGATTGATCTGAGTCTTGATTCCGTGAACGTAGTTGTACACCAATGGAAGAGTGATGCATAGCTGAAAATGACTCGGTTTTGACGCAGTTTCAGACCCTTCGAACTCACCGAGAAAACAGCGACAACGGAGAATGTGACAGCCGAGTAGGCGACAAAGCGGTAAGCGTTTCTTCTAGTAATATCGTCCATTACTATTCGAACCAACCGAATCGGAGGATGGTTACTACACCGCAGCTTGTCCTTTTATACCAGCAGCAACGGTTTACAACCACAAAGCAAACCAAGCAGGAAGTAGTAAGTCTCTCGCTATGAAGGTCACCGATTCCATTAAATTTCCGTGTTCCCCCCCCCCCCTCCCCCTCACCCCATTACTTCTCATTGTTCTTGAAGAGCGGGGCGGTTCAGATTTTTGTTCTTCTAATCATTTCTTCATGATATAATTGAACACAAAAATGGGAAACGGAGAATATTGAAATTTGACTCATTGATCTTTTCAACAGAGCCGAACCTCGTCTTTGCTGAATTCGATGCATCTCGGAATTCGGGATTCTGGCGCACTTAGTATAGTTTAATAAGTAGCGAAGGCAGAAAGAATAAGAGAAATTACACACGATTTGGTTAGATTCGGCCCTGATTGGACTAAAAGTTCAAAGAGAGTAGTTCATCAGGCTTCCGACAAGGTTTAGCAAGTTTAGCAAAAATTGGTTTTACACAGGCGGTTCGAAATCGCAAGACGAACTGAAAGACAAACGAAGACGACCGACTTGTTTCGTTTTTCGTGGAAGCCTTAGTGCGTTGAATTGTATATCTCGGAATTCTGGACGATCTGAAAGAGAGAAAGAGAGAAAGAGAGATAGATAAATTACCATTTTTTTGAAACAAAACAGAAATTTCAAAATTCCAAATTCCTTTCGGAATATTCCGAAATACAGAAATCGAAAGTTTGTAAATTCCTCTTTTGTCGCAGCTCAAAAAAGCAGAATGTGCAATTCCCGCGCAGAAAAAAATAAAATTTATTTAAGAAAAAACGATAGCCATGGAAGCCAGTCACAGCTGCTCAATAAATTGATACAATTCTTTGAAAATACGAAAGTCTTGTTGTAAATATGTCACATTAATTAAACCTTTTTGATTTTCAGTAAAGATCGTTAGAATAATCTCTGAAATTCATTAAAAGCTCTAGTGATCCCAGCTAGTTTCCGCATATTTTAAAAATTCAAAAAAGGATTACTGTCAACAAAATAGTTTGTTTTGACATGCGGTGTTTGCGGACCGGAGAAGAAGCGCGTTTTCTCTACTTTTTTATTGGCAAGAAGTTCATTTTCCGTGTTATTTCTTCGTCGTTTTTTTAATTTGCTAAACAAATGTTGTTTTTTTTTCAGGTAAAACGGCTTCATCTGAAACACATCGTCGGATTTCGCGACGCTCCATAAAATGTTATCGATCAGCAAATTAAATTTCTTTAGCGCGATGCTAAACGGAATATTCCAAAAGGTACTTCGTATTCAAAATTAAAAAAAATTAATTAATTGATTTTCAGTAAAGATCTTTAAAATAATATCTGAAATTTATTAAAAATTCCAATGAACTCAGCTTTTTTATGAGCAAAAATTTCGTGTTCTGTGTTATTTCATCGTCGTTTTTTTAATTTGCTTAAAAAAATTTATTTTTTTCAGGTAAAGCGGCTTCATCTGAAACACGTCGTCAGATTTCAGAACTCTTCATTAAATTGTATCGTTCAGCCAATTAAATTTCTTTAGCACGATGCTAAACGGATTATTCCAAAGGTACTTAGTATGTATTCAAAATTAAAGCAAAAACAAAGTATAAATATTTCAAAAAATATACGCATTTCCCTTTCTCATGATGGCTGACCATCGCAGTGGCGACTGTAAAACTCATCCGTACCTGGAAGATCGATGCAGCTATTTTTAAATGAAAAAAATAATTATGGAAGAAATTGGATATTAATTTTGAGGAATTCACAGGCAATATTTCCTTTCACCATGTTCCGAAGATAGAATTCTAGCAGACCATATTGGATTCAAACGAGCAACAATGAGCAACACGGAAAAAGTTCGAAAATACTTTCGAATTGCTTAATATTAATTTAATGCTTTTTCAGGAAAAATTGCTTCATCTGAAACATGAACATGTCTTCAGATTTCGCGACGCTCCATTAAATGTTATCGATCAGCAAATTAAACTTTTTTAGCGCGACGCTAAACGGAATATTCCAAAGGTACTTCTTATTCAAAATTAAATTAATTAATTAATTGGTTTTCAATATAAATCGCTAATCTCTTCATCTTCATGCAATTTTCCGGTATTGTAAAGAAAAAACGCCAAAAAGCGCAGAGAAAAGTGATCGTTTGAACTTTTTAAACATTTAATTATAATAAATACACAATTTCAGATGAGCGTTACAGATGCGCTACAGCCAGCGAACTTTCCAACGAGGAGGATACTTCTGCCGGCCTGTCATCTCTTTGCTGAATTCCTAAAAGGTGATTCCGTGTTATTTCTTCGTGATTTTTTTTAAATCTGCTGGACACGTTAAACATTATGTTTTCAGGTAAAACGGCTTCATCTGAAACACGTCTTCGGATTTCGGAACTCTCCATTAAATGTTATCGAACAGCAAATTATATTTCTATAGTGCGCTGCTAAACTGAATATTCCGAAGGTGCGTCGCTTTCAAAATTAAAGCAAAAATTAAAAAAAAAACTTTAAAAAAAGAGAAAAATTAAAAAAAAAACTTTAAAAAAATTTTAAAAGTTCAAAGAATATGCACATTTCCCCGTTTTCAGCCTGGCCCAGTTGCTCATTATTCTCATGATGGCAGTCCATCGAAGTGGCGACTTCCTGGCAATGTGTACGTTCGAATTATCCAAGACTTATGTGAGGTACCTATTACCGTCTGGAATTCTGTATCGGCTACGAACTCATCACTCATTTTAATTATCCTTGCAGCATATTTAGATTTTGATTGACATTAAGCCACCGCTCTCCACCAATACACTCAATCCCCAATGACTTGTAATACTGTGAAATTTATTTTTTTTTGTTACCAACAACGAGCTTTTCCTCCGCTAAACTATGCAAATGCGCTCCGCCGGAACTCTCCGCAAATTGGCGCCAATTCAGAAATGTTACCTAGAACTCATTAAAACAGCGGTAATTTGCAAAATTTTTTAAAAATAGATACAGAAAAAATAGCGTAGATGCTACGTCCCTTCCACATCCCGTGAATTTGGCTGATGCTTTTGTAGTTTTGATTTTCCCTTAATTCTGAATTCGAAATAATAAGGAATTTCAGGTAAAAGATTACAGACTCGCTTTTCAATTTGGCTCCGCGGCTCTGCGGCTCCTCTGCAGACTCTAGCTGGGTACGTATTCCTTCATCTTTTCAGTTGTACTCGCAGACACTCTTCTCTTTCAGTCACCTTCCCGTCGTTTATACATCAAGTCCCTCTGTTTCATTTCACATTGTAGCCCGGTTAGCTCAGTCGGTAGAGCACCAGACTCTTAATCTGGTTGTCGCGGGTTCGAGCCCCGCATTGGGCTGATGTTTTTGCAACTTTTAATTTCCATGATTCTGAATTCTTTATATTCTTAAAGCCCTCTAAAATCGTTTAAATCAGCGCCTCATTGGCTCAGTGGCAGAGCGTCTGTCTAGTAAACAGAAGGTCGCTGGTTCGATTCCAGCATGAGGCACAGAAGTTTTGGTGAATCCCAAAGTAACTTTTTCGTTGTTCCTGGCTTCATGCCAATTCTCTGCGAATGATTTGAGAAGCAGCCGACGTCGAAAATCTGGTTTGTGACTTCAGGTGTGTCTCCATTTTTATCTCGTCTCGATCTTCACGGAAAATCAATATAAGCATGTCAATGCCGATTAGATCATATACGAGACGAGATATATTCAAATTTGGTACAATCTTGTTACAAACTTTCGCAACGTCACACAGTCTCGTCGTCGTCGAAAGGGCAAGGCTACACACTTACACAGTGATTTTTGATGGGTGATCAGAAGGCGCGCGTCGCAGCCGAAAACAACGGAATAAAGAAACATGAGAAAGCCGAGAAAAGTGGAAGGATCACCTCGAAATAAAGGTCGTACGGATTCTGAATCACGGTGTCTGCAATGTGAGACGGCGGCGTGGCTGTGTGTCTTCGAAAAACAAATGGAAGACGTGAATAACGATGTCTCAACTCACGAAATGACATGTAGCCAGAACTCCAAAGAAGAAGACGTGCGCATCTGAAACCTGGAGCCTTACACAGGGCATCGCTGGAAGAATCCCGGGAATTCTCACGGAGCAACGTCAACGAGACTTAAAGGACATCCGAAAAACCTCCAACGTTACAGACGCTATCACTTCGGGCTCTTATTTGAGAATCCGCTAGTAATCGCATTGGTGGAGTGTCGTACTACACAACTGGCTGGCGAGAGTCTTGAGGAGTCGGCCGTCTCTTCTCGTCTTCGTCTTCGTCTTGAAGAGTCTTTCCGCAAGTCTTGAATGTATACTTGCGTTTATAGCGTAAGACAAATATGCAAGACGAATGCAAGACAAGTCGAAAGACGCTGTTTTCAGAACTCACCAGAGCATAGCTGACAAGGAAAGAATGTGCTCTTTGGTGTCAGAGTAGGGCGGAATTGGATTTTGGGAACTCGGAATCCGGAATCCGGAAAACGGAAAAAAAATGTTTTTCACGGAATCTGGAATCCGGAAAACGGAAAAAATTTTTTTTCACGGAATCTGGAATCCGGAAAACGGAAAAAATGTTTTTTTCACGGAATCTTGAATCCGGAAAACGGAAATAATGTTTTTCACGGAATCTGGAATCCGGAAGACGGAATGAAAAAAACGGCGGAATCCGGAATCCGGAATCCCGCCCTTCTCTGATAAAAACGCCATATCGCGGAATCCGGAATGCGGAAAACGGAAAAATATTTTTTTCACGGAATCTGGAATCCGGAAAACGGAAATAATGATTTTCACGGAATCTGAAATCCGGAAGACGGAATGAAAAAAACGGCGGAATCCGGAATTCCGCCGTTCTCTGGTTCATAGTCATCCTGGATACTGTAGACGTGAGATGAGGAGTAGCCTGCTTCGGGCCGCTTCGGCTCCACTTTAGGCCTATTGAACTTGAAGAAGGCTATGGCGGGGGCTCTTCCCAAAGCCAAGCCTGATTGATCGTAGGCCTATTGAACTTGAAGAAGGCTATGGCGGGGGCTCTTCCCAAAGCCAAGCCTGATTGATCGTAGGCCTATTGAACTTGAAGAAGGCTATGGCGGGGGCTCTTCCCAAAGCCAAGCCTGATTGATCGTAGGCCTATTGAACTTGAAGAAAGCTATGGTGGGGGCTTCACTGGGCTCATCACGAGTCCCTCTTCCCAAAGCCAAGCTTGATTGATCGATCTGAAATTGAGAGTTAGAGACTGAAACTGGAATCTAGGCTTCACCACCAGCTTTCTAATAGACTGAAAATTGTCTGAAAAAAAACTGTCGCTCTTGGACTCTCTCCCCCCCCTCCACCCCTCCCCCCCCCCCCCCCCCGGCCGTCCTGGGGTTCTAGATCAGACCGGATATGTAATCCCTTTGAACACATTGGTGGTGCAGTTCTTATCAAATGTGATTGATCAGACTAAGAATGCCCTGATCCATGCAGCGCATTCTCGTTATCTGTGTTCACAGAGATCCATCTAGACGCGCTGGCTGTTCGCTCTGAAAACCCAACGTGTTGCGCAACACTACCAGTTTGCGTGTTATCAGATTTCAGATATTTGGATCTAGAAACGACGGCGACGACGACGACGACGACGACTACAACTTGTAATACGACGTTCCACTTGCTTCACGTCTTTCCCAGGAATGTGTTGTGTTGGGGGGGGGGGGGGGGGAGGCTATCAATCATATAGTCAGTCACACACCCCCCCCCCCCTCCGCTCCCCGTAATATTTGCTTCAGCTTTCTTATCAGATTCATCGTTTCCGCATAACTATATACCAGTCTCGAAGAGACAGATGTGTCTGCCTCCTGCCTCTTCCAAAACACACAAAAAATGGATGGGAATATCCAAACGGATTGGGGGGGGGGGAGTGGGGAAAATTGAATCTGTGGCCTGGCGGAACGTGTTCTATAAATAGTATTTACACCGGTACGAACATTCTTCTAGATCTAGATCTTGATGGCATCTGAAGTTCTAGATTATGCTTCTTCACATCTTGAACGAGCTCTTCCCTCCGCCCAACTATGCAAATGCGCTTTATCGGCACTTTGCGTCAACTCTATTTGTTTTTCTATTTTTTTTACAATATATATATTTCTTCAGTTCCCCAGTACTTCAGAGCCCGGTTAGCTCAGTCGGTAGAGCACCAGACTCTTAATCTGGTTGTCGCGGGTTCGAGCCCCGCATTGGGCTGATGTTTTTGCAACTTTTCATTTCCATGATTCTGAATTCTTTACATTCATAAAGCCCTCTAAAATCATTAAAATCAGCGCCTCATTGGCTCAGTGGCAGAGCGTCTGTCTAGTAAACAGAAGGTCGCTGGTTCGATTCCAGCATGAGGCACAGAATTTTTGGTGAATCGCAAAATCACTTTTTCGCTGTGTTCCTGGCTTGATGCCAATGAATTGAGAAGCGGCCGACGTCGAAAATCTGGTTTATCTCATTTCAGGTGTGTCCCCCCCCCCCGCATTTCTATCTCGTCTCGAAAACAATATAGGCATGTCAATGCCGATTAGATCATATACGAGACGAGATATATATTCAAATTTTGTACAATCTTGTTACAAACCTTTCGTCTCGTCGTCGTCGAAAGGGCAGAAGGCTACACACTTACACAGTGATTTTTGATGGGTGATCAGAAGGCGCGCGTCGCAGCCGAAGCCGAGAAAACTGGAAGGATCACCTCGAATGAAAGGTCGTACGGAATAATGCGATTCACGGTGTCTGCTGCTGACAATCTAAGATTCTGAAGATTCAAGATTCTGGAGTTCACTGTGTTGACCGTCCCCTCATAGAATTTCAGATGGCTTTTTCCCAATACGCTGAAAATAGTAGTTTGATTACAGAAAACAATACTGCCAGAAAGTGTTGTCAAAAATAGTTGGAGACCTAGCTCTTCCAGACAAAATTCTGCTGAAACGAAGCGAGTGAGCAATGAAGAAATGGAGGCTCGAAGCAAGGAGCAGTGCCTTCTCGCTTAGGAATAATCGGGAAGAAGCAGCGACGCTGGGCGCTGCTCGATCATTCGATTTAGCAGAGGAGCCGTACGATTTCAGAGATGAAGCAACACTGTAATTCTGGAAAAAAGTGCGCAGGAAACTCACTTTTCAATCGTTTGGACGAGCTGAAAGAGGTGGCCGAAGTTGCATTTTTTTGCAGCGGTTCTTCCATTTTATTCCCTTAGTATATACCTCCATCCGTACTAAAAGTCTCCGCAATACTGTGCATTTAAAACTGCGCTTCTTTCGAGTGAGCGGGGACGATTGCTCTTTCAGCACCTAGCTACGCAAAATTGATTTTCAGCGAAAAATACCAAAGTTTCAGACTGAATAAGCTTTTTGGAGCAAATCGTCACACCTTGAACTACACTTTTTCAGTTGATCACCTTATTCTATAACCCCCCCCCCGCAAGACTGTTATAGCTCGTTGAAGTTGCTCCACTTTGAATTTCAGAAGAGCAAGCCTATCAGAGTGCTTTCCGCTTTCCGCCTTCCGCGAGTCCATCATCATCCGCATCATCGTCGTTCCTTTAATCGCTCGCCATTCTCTCCTCCTCCATCCGTCGCAATATGATTATCATCATCATTTGCTGCTTTTTTACGATGATTATTATTGGATTCAACTGACATCAGGAGAGTTCGTTCGGAAAATGATATTCTGCATGAAGGAGACGGTGAAAGGGAAATGTCAATGAAGAAATGCATGAAAGGAAATGGAAATGAGAGAGAGACACACAGAGAGAGACGCAGAGAGAGAAAGAGAAAAAGAAAAAGAAGTGTGAAGATCACCGTGAGATCACCATGAAAGTAAGACTTCCACGAAAGACGAAATAAGACCGTCTTCGTCATCGTCTTGAATTCGTCTCAATTGTGTAAGACGAATGCAAGACGAATGCAATACGAACTAAGAGAAACAGAGAGACAGAGAGAGAGACAGAGAGAGAGACACACACAGAGAAAAAGAAAGAGAGAAAGAAAAAGTGTGAAGATCACCATGAGAGTAAGACTTCCACGAAAGACGAAATAAGACCGTCTTCGTCATCGTCTTGAATTCGTCTCAATTGTGTAAGACGAATGCAAGACGAATGCAATACGAACTAAGAGAAACAGAGAGACAGAGAGAGAGACAGAGAGAGAGACACACACAGAGAAAAAGAAAGAGAGAAAGAAAAAGTGTGAAGATCACCATGAGAGTAAGACTTCCACGAAAGACGAAATAAGACCGTCTTCGTCATCGTCTTGAATTCGTCTCAATTGTGTAAGACGAATGCAAGACGAATGCAATACGAACTAAGAGAAACAGAGAGACAGAGAGAGAGACACACACAGAGAAAAAGAAAGAGAGAAAGAAAAAGTGTGAAGATCACCATGAGAGTAAGACTTCCACGAAAGACGAAATAAGACCGTCTTCGTCATCGTCTTGAATTCGTCTCAATTGTGTAAGACGAATGCAAGACG
Organism: Caenorhabditis inopinata; assembly: GCA_003052745.1. Classification (NCBI taxonomy): domain Eukaryota; kingdom Metazoa; phylum Nematoda; class Chromadorea; order Rhabditida; family Rhabditidae; genus Caenorhabditis; species Caenorhabditis inopinata. The sequence continues at coordinate 2,213,674 of AP018152.1, read as the reverse complement.
AATGCAATACGAACTAAGAGAAACAGAGAGACAGAGAGAGAGACACACACACAGAGAAAGAGAAAGAGAGAAAGAAAAAGTGCGAAGATCACCTTGAGAGTAATGCTTCCACGAAAGACGAAATAAGACCGTCTTGTCTTCGTCTTGAATTCGTCTCAATTGTGTAAGACGAATGCAAGACGAATGCAATACGAACTAAGAGAAACAGAGAGACAGAGAGAGAGAGACACACAGAGAAAGAGAAAGAGAGAAAGAAAAAGTGCGAAGATCACCTTGAGAGTAATGCTTCCACGAAAGACGAAATAAAATCGTCTCGTCTTCGTCTTGAATTCGTCTGACAGCAAAAGACGAAATGCAATACTAACTAAGAGAAACAGAGAGACACAGAGAAAGAGAGAGAGAAAAAAAAAGTGTGAAGATCGCCGTGATATCACCTTGAGAGTAATGCTTCCACGAAAGACGAAATAAGACCGCCTCGTCTTCGTCTTCGTCTTGCATTCGTCTTACTTGCGTAAAACGAAATGCGCAAGACGAACTAAGACGAGTCGAAAGACGCTTTAGAAATGTCTTTAGATTCTAGAATATTCAGAACTCACCTGAGCATAATTCGTCTCACTTGCGTAAGATGAAATGCAAGACGAACTGAAAGACAACCAAAGACGAGACTAAAGGCTTCCACGAAAGACGAAATAAGACAGTCTCGTCTTCGTCTTGAATTCGTCTCACTTTCGTAAGTTTTGCGTTTATACTAGCGTAAGACGAAATGCAAGACGAACTGAAAGACAACCAAAGACGAGACGAAAGACTTCCACAAAAGGCGAAATAAGACCGTCTTGAATTCGTCTTGCATTCGTCTCACTTCCGTAAGTTTTGCGCTTATACTAGCGTAAGACGAAATGCAAGACGAACGGAAAAACGACCAAAGACGAGATGAAAGGCTTGCACGAAAGACGAAATAAGACCGTCTCGTCTTCGTCTTGAATTTGTCTCACTTCCGTAAGACGAAATGCAAGACGAACTAAGAGATACAGAGAGAGAGAGAAAAAAAATTTTGAAGATCACCATGAGAGTAACGAAAGTCGAAATAAGACCGTCTTCGTCATCATCTCGAATTCGTCTAGAACTCGACGCAAAGACAAACGCAAGACGAAGTGAAAGACGAACACAAGACTATGTGAAAGACGAACGCAAGAGAAATACAAGACTAAGTGAAAGACGAACGTAAGATGAACTGAGAGCCGAAAGCAAGACGAACTGAAAGACGAATGCAAGACAAACTGAAAGAGGAACAAAAACCACCGATTTGTTTCGTCTTTCGTGGAAGCCTTAACCATGAGAGCGTATCTTTCATTTTTCAAGGACTAGAAGAATGCATTTTCAGCTTTATTTCCAGATACACTGCTCCCAATATAGAACATTCTTTAAGGCTGCAAGGCTGCGCAAACCTAGGCCAAAGCTTGCACAAATCCTGGCCAATCTGAGACCAAGCGCTTCTGGAAGCCTTGATAGTGCTGGGCTTGTGCAATTGCGCTGAGATTAGGTATGTACCTTCCCATATCGAACAATCTTTCAGTAAGGCTGCGCAAACCTAGACCAAAGCATGCACAAATCCTGGCCAATCTGAGACAATGCGCTTCTGGAAGCCTTGATAGTGCTGGGCTTGTGCAATTGCGCTGAGATTAGGTATGTACCTTCCCATATCGAACAATCTTTCAGTAAGGCTGCGCAAACCTAGGCCAAAGCTTGCACAAATCCTGGCCAATCTGAGACAAAGCGCTTCTGGAAGCCTTGATAGTGCTGGGCTTGTGCAATTGCGCTGAGATTAGGTATGTACCTTCCCATATCGAACAATCTTTCAGTAAGGCTGCGCAAACCTAGACCAAAGCATGCACAAATCCTGGCCAATCTGAGACAATGCGCTTCTGGAAGCCTTGATAGTGCTGGGCTTGTGCAATTGCGCTGAGATTAGGTATGTACCTTCCCATATCGAACAATCTTTCAGTAAGGCTGCGCAAACCTAGACCAAAGCATGCACAAATCCTGGCCAATCTGAGACCAAGCGCTTCTGGAAGCCTTGATAGTGCTGGGCTTGTGCAATTGCGCTAAGATTAGGTATGGACCTTCCCATATCGAGCAACCTTCCAGTCAGGCTGCGCAAACCTAGGCCAAAGCTTGCACAAATCTTAGACAAAGCGCTTCTGGAAGCCTTGATAGGGCTAGACTCACCAGAGTTGTGAGAGCTCATTCCAAATCTGAAAAACTCGGCTTCCCTCTACCATCAGATGCGGAACCCCCTGCCCCCCCCCCAACCCCTGCATTCTCTTTCGGCGCATGTCCCCTATCCGTTTCATTCACATCCGAATCCCCTCAAGCATATCATCAGCCACCGATTCCTGGATCAAATCATGTCTCTCTGTCTCTCTGCGCACCTGAGATCTTGACTGTCTGCGTGCCGGCGACCAGCTTCTCTTTCTTCTCCGTCGTGTCTTGAATTTCGGGGGGATGGGGTGGGGGGGGGAAGAAAGGGAACAAGCTTCTTCGCGACGTCTTCTAGAAGCCACGCCTTCTAGAAATGATGAATAGCGTGGGGGGAGAAAGAAACAAGAAGAAGCGGCCAATCTGCTGTGTTGTGGTTCCATCTGACGATGACTATATCACCATTATGATCGTTTCGTCACCTTCGTTGAGGCCGCGCCGCGCCGCGCCGCCCCTCCCCCATCGCTTTGCCATTCATTTTCAGCTAATTACATTACTTCTAGTACCACATTCCTTTTACTACATCACTGTCCCTTTCACAGTTATTTGGCTGCTAATGGAGTTCTTTTGGAGGCTGAAAGCGCTGTCTCCCCCCCCCCTCACTTTATTCCTTTATTAGAGGCCATTTGATAGACCTTTTTTCTTTTATTTTCAGCGCTTCTGAAGCCTTCTGAAGCCTTCTGAAGCCTGTAAGACTCTCTGGAGAAGATTCCTCATTTTTAAGACTATTCCAGTCAATTTCCATTTGAAATTCTGCTATATATTTTCAGAATCCAGAATCCAGAATCCAGAATCCAGAATCCCTCACCGCTACAAAAAACGATTCTGACGATTGATTGGTGAGAGCTGAAACGGAAATGCGGAAAAGTGCTCATCTAATCGCGCTGGTTTTCCTTGCCATCGGAGCAGTTCAATGTGAGTTTTTTCAGCGATTTCATTTTAAGAAAAGCATGAGCTCTGCGCTTTGCTCGAAAGAGCTGGAAGCTAGTCTTCCAGCAGTTTCAGACGAGCCAAACATGGAGCACTTTGGTGGCTCCACTTCATTGAGCTGTAACTGTCTTTTTTAGAGCATCAAGACAAGACATCGTAGGAATCTTAAAGTTTTTGAAGCTGAAGACAATTTCAGCCAAAAATGCTAAACTTTCGGAAAAAAAGCGTTTTAAAAAATTGTTTTTAATTGAAGGGCATGCCCTTATAAAAGGATAAACACGACTCCAATGTGCCTCTATTTGAATAATGAAGAAACATGAAAGAATTTCGGGTCATATGAAACGTTGAAAGCCCGGCGGGCGAGGTGGGCAAGATGGGCGGGCGGGCGGCGGGCGGGCGGGCGCACTTTGTTCCCGCTGAGTACATGAATAAGTGGCGTTGAATAAAATGTTCGGTCTGCGTCCTTTGACTATTTTGGCATGACCTAGGACTAGGGCACATTCGTCTTGCGTTCGTCTCTCACTTCGTCTTGCGTTCGTCTTTCACTTAGTATTGTGTTCGTCTTGCGTTCGTCTTGCACTTCGTCTTGAATTCGTCTTTCACTTCGTCTTTCATTTCGTCTTGCCTTCGTCTTTCAGTTAGTATTGCGTTCGTCTTTCAGTTCGTCTTGCGTCCGTCTTTCAGTTCGTTTTTCGCTTCGTCTTGCGTTCGTCTTTCGCTTGTCTTTCAGCTCGTCTTGCGTTCGTCTTTTAGTTCCCCTTGCGTTCGTCTTTCACTTCGTCTTGCGTTCGTCTTAAACTTAGTCTTGTTTCCGTCTTGTGTTCGTCTTGCGTTCGTCTTTCTTTTCGCCTTGCGTTCGTCTTTCACTTCGTCTTTCGTTCGGCTCTCAGTTCACCTTTCGTTCGCTTTTCACTTCGTCCTGCGTTCGTCTTAAACTTAGTCTTGTTTCCGTCTTGTGTTCGTCTTGCGTTCGTCTTTCTTTTCGCCTTGCGTTCGTCTTTCACTTCGTCTTGCGTTCGGCTCTCAGTTCATCGTTCGTTCGTCTTTCACTTCGTCTTGCGTTCGTCTCTGCTTCGAGTTCTAGACGAATTCCAGACTATGACAAAGACAGTCTTATTTCGTCTTTCGTGGAAGCCTTCGTCTCCCCTATGCTTCCTGGCTTCCGTAATTTTGAATTTTGAAGCTTCCCGATTCATATCACACCCATCCAGACATTTCAGAGTCTCTTCCGATGTCTATCTATTTAGATTCCTCATTGCGTTCGTTTTTCAGTTCGTCTTGCGTTCGTCTTCCACTTCGTCTTTCAGTTAGTTTTTCACTTCGTCTTGCGTTCGCCTTTCACTTCGTCTTTCAGTTAGTTTTTCACTTCGTCTTGCGTTCGTCTTTCACTTCGTCTTGCGTTCGTCTTTCACTTCGTCTTGCGTTCGTCTTTCACTTCGTCTTAAAGTTTGTCTTGCGTTCGTCTTTCGCTTCGTCTTTCATTCGTCTTTCACTTAGTCTTGCGTTCGACTTTCAGTTCGTCTTTCAGTTCGTCTTGCGTTTGTCTTTCACTTCGTCTTGCGTTCGTCTTCCACTTCGTCTTGCGTTCGTCTTTCACTTCATCTTGCGTTCGTCTTTCACTTCGTTTTGCGTTCGTCTTTCACTTCGTCTTTCGTTCGTCTCTCACTTCGTCTTGCGTTCTTCCGATGCCGATATCTAGACATCAGAAAAGACTGATCAAGTGTTCGATCCCACCACCGTATCCGCTCACATATCTGTGTGTGTGTGTGTGTGTGTGTGTGTGTGTTCTCGGTTTCGACGCACTTGAGACCACTCGACAAATCCATTTGTTTCGCCCTTTTTTGAACTAAATTCTTTCGATTTTCAATGGAAAACTGTGAGAGGAGAAGAAGAGAGAATCGGGGGGGGGGGGAAGGAGAAAAATTGGAATTTAATCGGTGAGAGAATCTACCAAAACGGAGCGGGGGGGGGGGGAGACGAGAGAGATAGGAAATCGAAAATGCTAAGGCTAACCGCAAGATCCGAAGAATTGCTACATGTTGCTAGCCGATGATTGAGACATTTCATTGACCAACAAACGATTTCGATTCAGGATCCTTCCAGAAGGATCCATTTGAGAGCACTTTTCAACGTCTTCTGATCTCTTCCGGCTCTTCCGGGCACTGACGCCTACAATTCTGAAGAATGCTTTATGTCACCTGTATCATAAAGCATTCAGGTTGCGTAAACGTCTTCGATCCGATTCGAATTCTCCATTTGTCCCCAACCGGAATACTCCGAAACAACAGAAAATGTTCGAAAATCTACACGATCGTTTTCATGGCGTTTTGATCGTCTTCTCCTCCTCCTCCACCTCTTCCTCCGTCATCTTTCAGTGTCACTAGAAGAAGGGGGGGGGGAGGGACCGTCTAGAATTCTCTGAAAATCGATGATCGATGAGCAAGGGATCCGTCGAGCTCTGAAGATGCCTTAAAATCCGTCTGAAGTTTTAGTGGATTCAGAGGAACACTGACTGCATCTGAAGTAGAGTAGGGCGGAAATGGAACTCGGAACTCGGAAAATCGGAAAGGAACTCGGAATTCGGAAAACGGAAAACGGAATGAAAAAAACAACGGCGGAATCTGGAATTCGGAAAACGGAAAACGGAAAAAACATTTTTTTCACGGAATCTGGAATCCGGAAGACGGAATGAAAAAAAAAACGGCGGAATCCGGAAAGCGGAATGCGGAATTCCGCCCTTCTCTGCAGAGTCGGGCGGAATTCGATTTAGAGACCTCGGAATTCGGAAAACGGAAAAAATTTTTTTTATTGAATCTGGAATTCCGCCCTTCTCTGCAGAGTTGGGCGGAATTGGATTTTGGGAACTCGGAATTCGGAAAACGGAAAAAATGTTTTTCACGAAATCTGGAATTCGGAAGACGGAATGAAAAAAAACGGCGGAATCCGGAATTCCGTTCTTCTCTGCAGAGTAGGGCGGTATTGGATTTTGGGAACTCGGAATGCGGAATCCGGAAAAAATTTTTTCACGGAATCTGGAATTCGGGAGACGGAATGAAAGAAAAACGGCGAATCCGGAAAACGGAAAAAATGTTTTTCACGAAATCGGGAATTCGGAAGACGGAATGAAAAAAAACGGCGGAATTGGATTTTGGGAAATCAGAATTCAGAAAGCGGAAAACGAAAAAAAAACATTTTTCACGGAATCTGGAATTCGGAATGCGGAATGCGGAATGCGGAATGCGGAATGCGGAATTCCGCCCTTCTCTGATCTGAAGTCAGAATCTTAAAATTTTGTAGAACAGCTTGATTTTCAGGCATTGAAATTGTTCCAGATGTGTATTTCAGAAGCGCAGAAGTGACTTCTAGAATCTTTAAGAATTCCAGAAAATCGATTCTGAAAAATGTAAAAAAAAATCTGAAATTTCGACGTAATTTTCGTAATTTTCGAAAAGCTCGATTCTTGGCTGAAAAACTGTTTCAGCACCAACATCATTTCATCATTTTTCAGTAGCCTTCGCTGAGCAAGAGAATGACGTGGAGGCGTCTGGAGAATCACCGCCAGGAATCACCGGAGACCTTCCAGAAGACGTGAAGAGCACGATCACAGAAGACGGAGATGTCGAGTGAGTTGTCTTAATTTTCAGAATCTTCATTTTTAGCGACAGAACGGAGCATCCAGCTCCAAAAACTTTCAGATTGCTCCCATCTTTCTGAAATGTGTTTTGTAGTGGTGCAAACCTATTATCTCCCCCCCCTCATCTCCCCCCCCCCCCCCCCACAGAATATGATTATGGTATGACCCCCCCCCCACAAGTTTAATGATAGTCGCGCAAGCCTAACGCCTTAGACAAGGAGCTACCTGAAATCTAAAGAGCCCAGGCGAGGAGCATTAGTTACAGTGCTCATTCTACATACACGTATTGGCCATAAAGGCATTAATATTGTGGTTTTTCGACAATATCTCATTCGATATAAAACCAATCAATCTGATTTTCTCACAGCTTTTTAATCAAATATTTTCAATATTTTGTGGGAAAAATCAGATTGATCAGTTTTATACAAAATGAGATATTGTCAAAAGACCACAATATTCATACCTTTATGGCCAGTACTGTAATTAGCTGTTTGCATGCTGAATTTTTGGCAATTTTCGCTCCTCACAGTCTTTCTTGCTTTAAATGCATTTTCAGCTTCTAAAATTGCTAAAAATTGCCTAAAAATCCCCATCCTGCAATGCTTTTCTTGCCGGAGCTCATTCTACTTACACGTATTGGCCATAAAGGAATTAATATTGTGGTTTTTTGACAATATCTCATTCGATATGAAACGAATCGATTTGATTTTTTCACAGTTTCTTTATCAAGTACTTGCAATATTTTATGGAAAAAATCAGATTGATCCGTTCCATACCGAATGAGATATTGTCGAAAAACCAATAACATTATACCTTTATGGCCAGTACTGTAATTAGCTCTTTGCATGCTCAACGCCCCACCGAATTCTTTGAATTTTTGGCAATTTTTGCTGCTCACAGCTTTTCTTGCTCTAGATGCATTTTCAGCTTTTTCTGAATTGCTAAATTGCTTAAAAATTGCCTAAAAATCACCATTCTGCAATTCTCTTCTTGCCGGTGCTCATTCTACATACAAGTAACGGCCATAAAGGCATTAATATTGTGGTTTTTGGACAATATCTCATTCGATATAGAACGAATCAATCTGATTTTTTCACAGTTTATTCATCAAGTATTTTCAATATTTTGTGGAAAAAATCAGATTGATCCGTTCAATACCGAATGAGATATTTTCAAAAAACCACAATATTCATACCTTTATGGCCAGCACTGTAACTAGCTCTTTGCTGCTCAACGCCCCACCAAATTCTTTGAACTTTTGGCAATCTTCGCTGCCCACAGTATTTCTTGCTCCAGATGCATTTTCAGCTCTTTCTGATTTGATATGCTCTTTTTTCCGGTGCTCATTCTAAATACATACACGTATTGGCCATAAAGGTATGTATTTTTGGTTTTTCCTTAATATCTCATTCAATACAAAACGAATCAATCTGATTTTATCACAAGTTTTTCATCAAGTATTTTCAATATTTTGTAGAAAAAATCAGAATGATTCGTTTTATACCGAATGAGATATTGTTGAAAAACCAATAGCATTATACCTTTATGGCCAAGTTGGTAGGGGGAGGGGGTGTGGGGGGTAATTATTGAATATGCTCATCCAGAAGTTTTCCAGCAAATCCTGCAAGGACCGTCATGATCTCTGCAAATTCTGGTCATCGATTGGCGAATGCACGACGAACAAAAATTGGATGGACGACCATTGTCCGGTGTCATGCGACGTGTGCAACGGAATCACGGCGTGCATCGATCGCCACCGGCTCTGCGGCTTCTGGGCGACCATCCGAGAGTGCGAGACGAACGCCGTCTGGATGCTCTCCAACTGTCCGAAGGCGTGTAAGGCTTGCAAGGGGAGGTCAGTGACGCTCGGAGGAACCGGACCAGGAGGCACGTTCAGAGAGGATGACTGCACCTTCATCACCACCAATGAGGATACTTCTATTAGGAAGGTGAGGATTCCGGATTCCGGATTCGGATTCCGTGAAAAAACATTTTTTCCGGATTCCGGATTCCAGAATCCGCGATATGGCGTTTTCATCAGAGAAGGGCGGAATTCCGGATTCCGTTGTTTTTTATTCCGTCTTCCGGATCCCAGATTCCATGAAATCAATTTTTTTCTGTTTTCCGGATTCCAAATTCCGTGAAAAAATGTTTTTTCCGTATTCCGAATTCCAGATTCCGTGAAAAAATATTTTTTCCGTATTCCGGATTCCAGATTCCGTGAAAAAATATTTTTTCCGTTTTCCGGATTCCAGATTCCGTGAAAAAATATTTTTTTTCCGTTTTCCGGATTCCAGAATCCGCGATATGGCGTTTTCATCAGAGAAGGGCGGAATTCCGGATTCCGCTGTTTTTTATTCCGTCTTCCGGATCCCAGATTCCATGAAAACAATTTTTTCTGTTTTCCGGATTCCAAATTCCGTGAAAAAATGTTTTTTCCGTATTCCGAATTCCAGATTCCGTGAAAAAATATTTTTTCCGTATTCCGGATTCCAGATTCCGTGAAAAAATATTTTTTCCGTTTTCCGGATTCCAGATTCCGTGAAAAAATATTTTTTTTTCCGTTTTCCGGATTCCAGAATCCGCGATATGGCGTTTTCATCAGAGAAGGGCGGAATTCCGGATTCCGTTGTTTTTTATTCCGTCTTCCGGATCCCAGATTCCATGAAATCAATTTTTTTCTGTTTTCCGGATTCCAAATTCCGTGAAAAAATGTTTTTTCCGTATTCCGAATTCCAGATTCCGTGAAAAAATATTTTTTCCGTATTCCGGATTCCAGATTCCGTGAAAAAATATTTTTTCCGTTTTCCGGATTCCAGATTCCGTGAAAAAATATTTTTTTTTCCGTTTTCCGGATTCCAGAATCCGCGATATGGCGTTTTCATCAGAGAAGGGCGGAATTCCGGATTCCGTTGTTTTTTATTCCGTCTTCCGGATCCCAGATTCCATGAAAACAATTTTTTCTGTTTTCCGGATTCCAAATTCCGTGAAAAAACATTTTTTCCGTATTCCGAATTCCAGATTCCGTGAAAAAAAAAATTTTTTTTCCGTTTTCCGGATTCCAGAATCCGCGATATGGCGTTTTCATCAGAGAAGGGCGGAATTCCGGATTCCGTTGTTTTTTATTCCGTCTTCCGGATCCCAGATTCCATGAAAACAATTTTTTCTGTTTTCCGGATTCCAAATTCCGTGAAAAAACATTTTTTCCGTATTCCGAATTCCAGATTCCGTGAAAAAATATTTTTTTTTCCGTTTTCCGGATTCCAGAATCCGCGATATGGCGTTTTCATCAGAGAAGGGCGGAATTCCGGATTCCGTTGTTTTTTATTCCGTCTTCCGGATCCCAGATTCCGTGAAAAATTATTTTTTCCGTTTTCCAGATTCTAGATTCCGTGAAAAAACATTTTTTCCGTATTCCGGATTCCAGATTCCGTGAAAAAATATTTTTTCCGTTTTCCGGATTCCAGATTCCGTTTATTCCGGATTCCAGATTTCCGGATATTGAACTAACCGATTGCAGACGCTATCCATCCGTGATGTCCGCGACGCCAATGCCAACTTCAATTGTGCTCCAACTCAAGAGCTTCCAAATTGCAACCGTAATCTGTGCTATCATTTGAGGTACGTGCTCCCCAGAGAAAAGCGGAATTCCGGGTTCCGTATTCCATATTCCGTCAAAAAATATTTTTTTCCGTATTCCGTTTTTCCGGATTTCGTGAAAAAATTTTTTTCCGTTTTCCGCATTCCGGATTCCGCGATATGGCGTTTTTATCCGAGAAGGGCGGAATTCCGGATTGCGCGGTTTTTCATTCCGTTTTCCGGATTTCGTGAAAAAATTTTTTCCGTTTTCCGCATTCCGGATTCCGCGATATGGCGTTTTTATCCGAGAAGAGCGGAATTCCGGATTCCGCCGTTTTTTCATTCCGTTTTCCGTTTTCCGGATTCCGTGAAAAATTTTTTTTCCGTTTTCCGTTTTTCCGGATTTCGTGAAAAATTTTCTTTTCCGTTTTCCGCATTCCGGATTCCGCGATATGGCGTTTTTATCCGAGAAGGGCGGAATTCCGGATTGCGCGGTTTTTCATTCCGTTTTCCGGATTCCGTGAAAAAATTTTTTTCCGTTTTTCGGATTACGGATTCCGGGTTTCCAAAATCCGATTCCGCCCAACTATGAGTTTTCATACTTTATTCTCAATTGTTGTGAAAAGTATACTTTTTCGAACTCCCGCAAAAATTTTTGCGAAAAGAGCGCATTTACATCATTTGATTTTCTCAGTAATGTTGAAATTCCGTTTTCCGCATTCCGCATTCCGGATTCCGCTGTTTTTTACATTCCGTTTTCCGTTTTCCGGATTCCGTGAAAAAAAAATGTTTTCCGTTTTCCGGATTCCGAATTCCGAGTTCCCAAAATCCAATGAAGTCACTTTTGCGCTTCTGAAATACACGTCTGGAACGATGTCAAGGCCTGAAAATCAAGCTGCTCTGAAAATCTACAAAATTTCAAGATTCTGACTTCAGATCAGAGAAGGGCGGAATTCCGCATTCCGCATTCCGCATTCCGCCATTTTTTTTTCATTCCGTCTTCCGAATTCCAGATTCCGTGAAAAAATTTTTTTTTCCGTTTTCCGGATTCCTGATTCCGAGTTCCCCAAAATCCAATTCCGCCCTACTCTGCAGAGAAAGGCGGAATTCCGGATTCCGCCGTTTTTTTTTCATTCCGTCTTCCGAATTCCAGATTCCGTGAAAAACTTTTTTTTCCGTTTTCCGGATTCCGGATTCCGAGTTCCCAAAATCCAATTCCGCCCTACTCTGGTGCTCCCCCTCCCCCCCCCTCCATCAACGTCTTCTGAAAATCATTTCTGAATACCTAGATACCGGACGTTTGACGGAACCTGTAATAATATGGAGAAGCCGATGCTCGGATCTGCATTCACCGCCTTGATGAGACTTAAGAAGCCGCTCTACGACAATGGTTTGAATGCTCCGACTTGTACGTTGAGCCATCTGAAATGCTCCGTCAATTTCTCGAATTTTCAGCGTCATTCCTCCGAAGCCGACCGTCCGCTCGCGATGCTTCTCGTCTTCTCTTGTCGTCGTCTACACAGGTAATCTTGCTCAATCTAGATCACAGATCACTTCTACAGTAGCCGACTTTCAGATCCAACACCACTCGAATGCTCTTCTGATGCAATGGGGACAGTTCATTGCTCATGACTTGTCGAAGACTACCATGCTCAACAATCAGGTTTGTGGCTACTTTGGTCACAGTTTGCACCAGTGTGTCGTTTCGAAAAATGAGTTCTCGAAAAATGCGTTTTTCGAAAAATTTCCGGAAAACTTCTCGAGAAATTTTTCTCGTTGATTTCTCGAGAATTTCTCGAGAAATGTTTCTCGTTGATTTCTCGAGAATTTTTCGGAAATTTCTCAAGAATTTCTTGAAAAATTCTCGAGAAATCGCGAAAAATGATTTGAATGGAAATACGATAAACAACGCGCTTTGCGTTATTTCGGAATGTCGTTCGAACTGGTTTATTATTATTTTTTAATGAAATTTTTTATCGAATTTTTTTTTCGAAAATTTCTCGAAAAATTTCTCGAGAAATGTTTCTCGTTGATTTCTCGAGAATTTTTCGGAAATTTCTCAAGAATTTCTTGAAAAATTTCTCGAGAAATCGCGAAAAATGATTTGAATGGAAATTCGATATACAACGCGCTTTGCGTTTTTTCGGAGTGTCGTTTGAACTTGTTTATTATTATTTTTTATCGAAATTTTTTTTTCGAGAATTTTCGAAATTTTTCATAAATTTCTCGAAAAATGTCTCGAGAAATCGCGAAAAATAATTTGAATGGAAATTCGATAAACAACGCGCTTTGCGTTATTTCGGAGTGTCGTTCGAACTAGTTTATTATTATTTTTTAATGAAATTTTTCTTCGAGAATTTTCAAGAAATTCTCGAGACCTTTTTCTCGTTGATTTTTCGGAAATTTCCCGAGAATTTCTCGAAAATTTTCTCGAGAAATCGCAAAAATTGATTTAACACTCCGAAAGAACGCAAAGCGCGTTGTTTATCGTATTTCCATTCAAATCATTTTTTGCGATTTCGAGAAATTCTCGGGAAATTTCCGAAAAATCAACGAGAAAAATGTCTCGAGAGTTTCTCGAGAAATTTCCGAAAAATTTCGAAAATTCTCGAAAAAAAAAGTTCGATAAAAAAAATAATTAACTAGCTCGAACGACACTCCGAAATAACGCAAAGCGCGTTGTTTATCGAAAATTTTCGGAAATTTCTCGAGAATTTCTCAAGACATTTTTCTCGTTGATTTTTCGGAAATTTCCCGAGAATTTCTCAAGACATTTTTCTCGTTGATTTTTCGGAAATTTCCCGAGAAATTTTTCGAAAAATTCTCGAAAAATGCTCGAGAAATCAACGAGAAACATTTCTCGAGAATTTTTCGGAGAAATTTCTCGAAATCCTTTCAAAACGACACATTGGTTTGCACCATTTTCGACTCTAACTAAGAGCTACCATTTAGGAATGCGCTGCCTGCACATCTAACAAAGGGAGGTGCACATCTGTCTTCCTGTCAAGATCCGATCCAACGTAAGTTGAATCTGAAGTGAATCTGAATCGTCGGCTCTTCCAGATTCGGTCGTTTCATGTGCCTGCCAGTGGCGCGATCCACGCCGGTGTGTGGCACGGGCGAGACCAATTTCAGAGAGCAGTTCAATGAGAACACCGCGTTTATCGATGGATCAATGGTGAGTCCAATATCGATTGATTCGAGGCTATCGCAAAATCGAATTGCTCTAGATCTACGGAAGCAGCGATCGCGATCAGTTCCTATTCCGTCAGGGAGCATTCCTCAAGACCAAGCTCATTAACAACAGGGTTTTCCCGCCAGTCGGTGAGTTTTTGGTGGCTCTTTTCCTTCCCAACAGCCAACAGCGGAGCTTCGTTCCAGATAAGAACAACAACGTCGTCGCCGGCGACGATCGAGCGAACATCTTCGTCGGGCTCGCCTCGCTTCATGTGCTCTTCCTCAGACAGCATAACAGGTGACGACGCTGCTGCTCTGACTTCTAGAATCTTCTGACTTCAGAATCGCCGCCACGTTGCAACGAGTCAACCCGCATTGGGATCAGGAAAGGGTCTTCCATGAATCGCGCAAAATTATGGGCGCTATGATTCAAAGGATCACGTTTACGGTGGGCATACTTCTGAATTCTGGAGAATTCTGGAGTCTTCTGAATTCTGAAATTCCAGGAGTACCTTCCCAAAGTTCTCGGAGTCGCCTTCGAGGAGCGCATCGGAGACTATCCGGGCTACGATCCGAACATTGATCCTTCTGTCGCCAATGAGTTCACGTCGTGCGCCTTCCGATTCGGGCATGGGATGATTCAGGAGTTCTACCCGTTCCTCAACGAGAAGTTCCAGCACGTTGGAGGCATTCCATTCAACGACGGAATGTTCAAGTCGACGCACATTCTGACGAATGGAATCGATCCATTGATTCGTGGATTGATGACTCTTCCAGCCAAGATGCCACAGAGGCTCACTCCCGCGGTTACTGAGCGCATTTTTGGGAACTCTGATCTAGGATCGATCAATATTCAGAGAGGAAGGTATGTCTTGATCTGAAGAATCTTCAATTCCACTAGCGGGCTTTCAGAGATCACGGAGTTCCACCGTACACCGTCTGGCGCTCGTTCTGTGGGCTCCCAGAGGTCAAAGACTTTGAGGGCTTAAGATCAGTGATCAGCAACCAAGTGGTGATCGAAAATCTCAAAGTGATCTATAAGCACGTTGGTAAGTGACAGCAGCGGCGACTGAAATGCTCGTTTCCTTCTCACTTTACTCCAGATGCCATCGATATGTACGTCGGATCATTGCTCGAGGATCCTGTGAGGGACGCACTCGTCGGTCCGACGCTCGCCTGCATCATTGGAGAGCAGTTCAAGAGGACTCGAAATGGAGATAGGTGAGCTCTAGATTCAAGGCTCAGGGCTCAAGACACTGTGCTCTTTGCAGACTGTGGTATGAGAACTCGAAGGCGTTCAGCGCTGAGCAGCTTCGTCAGATCAAGAGAATCACAATGTCACGAGTGCTCTGCGATGCCGGAGAGCACTTCCCGATGGTTCCCAAAAGAGCATTCGCGGTTTTCAAGCCCACTGCTTCGAATCTCGTCAAGTGAGCTTTCAGACAAATTGGGTTAGGGCTCACGGAGCTCACGGGAGATCTGTCGGACTGCGGTTACTGTAGAATCAAGGAAGATCAGATTTTTTGAATTCTGAAATATCTCTGGAATTAGAAGGGAATTCTGAAGGAATTCTGATAGCCACCCTGGCCAGCTACCATCGCAGGATTACTGTAGTTTCTAGCATCAGTCAGGGAAGTGCGGAATTCCGGATTCCGCATTCCGCATTCCGAATTCCGCCGTTTTTTTCATTCCGTCTTCCGGATTCCAGATTCCGTGAAAAATTTTTTTTCCGTTTTCCGTTTTCCGGATTCCGAGTTTCCAAAGTCCAATTCCGCCCTACTCTGGCATCAGTCTAACTGCGGTTACTGTAGGATTGAGGAAGATCAGATTTTTAGAATTCTGAAATATCTCTGAAATTAGCAGCGAATTCTGAAGGAATTCTGACGGCCGCCCTGACCAGCCTGCGCTCTGCTACCATTGCAGGATTACTGTAGTTTCTAGCATCAGTCAGAGAAGGGCGGAATTCCGCATTCCGGATTCCGCCATTTTTTTCATTCCGTCTTCTGGATTCCAGATTCCGTGAAAAATTTTTTTTTTCCATTTTCCGTTTTCCGAATTCCGAGTTTCCAAAATCCAAAAAAAAAGTTTTTTTTTTCACGGAAGACGGAATGAAAACAAACGGCGGAATCCGGAATTTCGCCTTTCTCTGATAAAAACGCCATATCGCGGAATCCGGAATCCGGAAGACGGAAAAAATATTTTTTCACGAAATCTGGAATCCGGAAGACGGAAAAAATATTTTTTTTCGGAATCTGAAATCCGGAAGAAGGAATGAAAAAAAAATGGAGGAATCCGGAATTCCGCCCTTCTCTGATAAAAACGCCATATCGCGGAATCCGGAATGCGGAAAACGGAAAAAATATTTTTTCACGGAATCTGGAATCTAGAAGAAGGAATGAAAAAAAAACTGCGGAATCCGGAATTCCGCCCTTCTCTGCTGTGTTACCATTGCAGGATTACTGTAGATATTGATGTTTTCCAGATGCGACGAGATCCCCGACATGGACTACAACGCCTGGAAAGAGGAGCTCAGCGTCTAATCTGATCTTCCTCTCCGTTCGTTGCTCTCCAACCCAAGATGTATCAACTCCGGGCTCCTCCCCCCGGCCATCGCCCTCCGATTCGATCATTTCTCATCGAGATCGTGAAAATTCCGTCGATTCTAGTCATTTGTCGTTCAGTTTATAGCCGCCTCTCGTCTCCTCTCCTCTCCTCCAAAACGTCGAAAATTCGATACAGGTCTAATATTTTTCGGTGACTTTTCCTTCTTTTTTTCACTTTTTTTTGCCATTTTCTTAGAGAAAAAGACACATTTTCTGTATATTTTGAACAATAAAACGATGTATTCGGAAGTCAGACGTCCTTCAGATTCCAGAATCCGATGCTCAAGCTTCTGAAGGCTTCTCAAAGATGAAAGGACTGGAACTGCCTTGAAACTAGACTTTTCTGCTCCAGATGCCTAGTTTCGCCATCTGTAATGCTTCAGATCAAGAATCCCACGCCTTCAAGTTTGGGAGCCTTCAGAATCCTGGGGTTAGACGGCTCACTAGCTCTTCGAGTGAGCTCAGGCTTCTGAAGCCTTGCTCGCGAAGCCTGCTGAAAGATCAAAGGACTGGAAGTTCGAGATCTGCTCCAGATGTCTATTTTCGCCATCTGTAATGCTCCAGATCAAGAATCTCACGCCTTCAAGATTGGGAGCCTTCAGAATTCTGGGGTTAGACGGCTCACTAGCTCTTCGAGTGAGCTCAGGCTTCTGAAGCCTTGCTCGCGAAGCCTGCTGAAAGATCAAAGGACTGGAAGTTCGAGATCTGCTCCAGATGTCTATTTTCGCCATCTGTAATGCTCCAGATCAAGAATCCCACGCCTTCAAGTTTGGGAGCCTTCAGAATCCTGGGACTAACCCCAGGACGGCTCACTTGCTCTTCGAGTGAGCTCAGGCTTCTGAAGCCTTGCTCGCGAAGCCTGCTGGAAGATCAAAGGACTGGAACCTTGAGATTTGCTCCAGATGCACATTCTCGCCATCTGAAATGCTCCAGATCAAGGATCTCAGGACTCCTTGATCCTTTTCTTGATGATTCCACGCCTTCTAAACGGAAAATTCTCAGCTTGAGAGCCTTCAGAATCCTGCAATTAGACGGATAACTTCGTTGCTCTTTCAGTCAACGTATCCCCCATCTTCGGGACTATGATCAATAAGCTGAAACGTAAAAATCACTTCCAGAAAAACAGTACTGGCCATAAAGGTATGAATATTGTGGTTTTTCGACAATATCTCATCCGATATGAAACGAATCAATCTGATTTTTTTACAGTTTCTTTAGCACGTATTTTCAATATTTTGTAGAAAAAATCAGATCGATCCGTTTTATACCGAATGAGATATTGTTAAAAAATCACAATATTCATACCTTTATGGCCAGTACTGTAATTAGCTCTTTGCATGCTCAACGCCACCCGAAATTCTTTGAACTTTTGGCAATTTTTGCTGCACAAATTTTTTTTTGCTCCAGGTGCATTTTCAGCTCTTTCTGAATTGCTAAATTGCCTAAAAGTCCCCATTCTGCAATGCCCTTCTTCTTGCCGGTGCTCATTCTACATGCAGTACTGGCTGGCCATAAAGGTATAAATATTGTGGTTTTTCTACAATATCTCATTCGATATAAAACCAATCAATCTGATTTTTTAACAGTGTATTTATCAAGTATTTTTAATATTTTTTTGGTAAAATCAGATTGATCCGTTCCATATCAAATGAGATATTGTCAAAAAACCACAATATTAATACCTTTATGGCCAGTACTGTAATTAGCTCTTTGCATGCTCAACGCCATGAGAAATTCTTTGAACTTTTGGCAATTTTCGCTGCACAACATTTTTTTTGCTCCAGGTGCATTCTCAGCTCTTTCTGAATTGCTAAATTACTTAAAAATCACCATCCTGCAATGCTCTTCTTCTTGCCGGAGCTCATTCTACAGGGTGGGTGATAAATAGTGTTACGCAGCTTTGAGTGGATTCTGGCGCATGCTTCTGGCGTCGCAACTTCCATTTTTAAGTTAATGACGACCGCTTCACCTCATCTGGTGAAAATTAAACTTGTTTGAAGACATTTATAACGTTTATAACGTGTAACACTATTTATCATCCACCCTGTACATACACGTATTGGCCATAAAGGTATGAATATTGTGGTTTTTCTACAATATCTCATTCGATATAAAACCAATCAATCTGATTTTTTCACAGTTTCTTTATCAAGTATTTTCAATATTTTGTGGAAAAAATCAGATTGATCCGTTCCATATCAAATGAGATATTGTCAAAAAACCAATAACATTATACCTTTATGGCCGGCACTGTATGAATTCCGGTCATTTATTCATTAAAATTCATAGTTTTATTATTATTATTAAATCATCTGAATCCTCCCAAATCGCTGAAAACTCCTCTTCCAGCCTTCGATGAGTCTTTCGGAATGATGGTCATGCTCTTGATGGTCCAGCTTTCAGTGGCAGTCTGGAATAGTTTCCTCAGTTTTCAAGAGCAATTTACTGCTTCAGAATCTTACATTTTTCTCAATCACAAAGTCTGAAATTCTGGAAGCGATTTCAGTTCTCGGTGCGCGGAAAGCGACGGACACGAAGATCTCATCAGGCTTCACGATGAAGTATGCTCTTCTGAACGAGGCACGGAGTCCCTTGAAGTCGTGGATCAACTGTCTGGCATCGATGATCGTGGAACCTCAATAATGAAGCTGTCATTTTCAGAAACCGGCGAAGTTTAAGAACTTTGTGGGGAAACCAAGCGCTGCACTTGAGCAACGTCTCCCGCTTTGATTGCTCTGGTGAACTCGGAGAAGAAGTTGTGAGCCACTTCGATGGCGTCCGGATCAGTTGGCGGTTCGGCGGAAACGAGAAGAGCAGCTGAGCACATCAGAAGAGATGGTAGACGCAGCATTGCTTCTTGAATGATTCTTGAAGTGGCGGCAGGCAACCAACCGCTTTTACAGCGACGATAATTCGATTAGGAGACTCGGCGTGTGAAGCGACCATTGCTTCTTCGTGGCGAGATTCGTGGCGAGACCAGAGTAGGGCGGAATTGGATTTTGGGAACTCGGAATCCGGAAAACGGAAAACGGAAGAAAATTTTTATCACGGAATCTGGAATCCGGATGACGGACTGAAAAAAAACGGCGGAGTCCGGAATGCCGAATACGGAATGCGGAATTCCGCCCTTCTCTGATAAAAACGCCATATCGCGGAATCCGGAATGCGAAAAACGGAAACATTTTTTTCACGGAATCTGGAATCCGGAAGACGGAATGAAAAAAAACGGCGGAATCCGGAATTCCGCCCTTCTCTGATAAAAACGCTATAGGAGACCTGAAGCGCATCAGTGGAGCGCGCTTTGGGTTGTACGGTAGAGCGCATTGGACACACCCAGAAACTGGATTTTCGGAACTCGGAATCCGGAAAACGGAAAACGGAAGAAAATTTTTATCAAGGAATCTGGAATCCGGAAGACGGAAAAAAAAATTTTTCACGGAATCTGAAATCCGGATGACGGACTGCAAAAAAACGGCGGAGTCCGGAATGCCGAATACGGAATGCGGAATTCCGCCCTTCTCTGATAAAAACGCCATATCGCGGAATCCGGAATGCGAAAAACGGAAACATTTTTTTCACGGAATCTGGAATCCGGAAGACGGAATGAAAAAAAACGGCGGAATCCGGAATTCCGCCCTTCTCTGATAAAAACGCTATAGGAGCCCTGAAGCGCATCAGTGGAGCGCGCTTTGGGTTGCACGGTAGAGCGCATTGGACACACCCAGAAACTGGATTTTGGGAACTCGGAATCCGGAAAACGGAAAACGGAAAAACATTTTTATAACGGAATCTGGAATCCGGAAAACGGAAAACGGAAAAAAATGTTTCATGGAATCCGGAAAACGGAAAACGGAAAAAAATTGTTTTCACGGAATCATTTACACTTTTTTTTCATTTTTCAAAATTTTTCCCATAATTGTTTACTGATAATGTTGTTTTTTTTTTCATTCTCCATTGTATTGACTCAGAATAAAAATTCCGTTTTCCGCATTCCGCATTCCGGCTTCCGCCGTTTTTTACATTCCGTTTTCTTGAAAAAGGAGAAATTCGGAAAACGGAAAACGGAAAAAAATATTTTTCACGGAATTTGGAATTCGGAATGCGGAATTCCGCCCTCCTCTGATAAAAACGCCATATCGCGGAATCCGGAATGCAGAAAACGGAAAAATATTTTTTTCACGGAATCTAGAATCCGGAATACGGAATGTAAAAGACGGCGGAATCCGGAATTCCGCCCTTCTCTGATAAAAACGCCATATCGCGGAATCCGGAATTCAGAAAACGGAAAAAATATTTTTTTCACGGAATCTGGAATTCGGAAAACGGAAAAAATTTTTTTTTCATGAAATCTGGAATCCGGAAAACGGAAAAAACATTTTTTCACTGAATCTGGAATCCGGAATCCGGAATCCGGAATGCGGAATGCGGAATTCCGCCCTTCTCTGATAAAAACGCCATATCGCGGAATCCGGAATGAAGAAAACGGAAAAAAATATTTTTTTCACGGAATCTAGAATCCGGAATACGGAATGTAAAAGACGGCGGAATCCGGAATTCCGCCCTTCTCTGATAAAAACGCCATATCGCGGAATCCGGAATTCAGAAAACGGAAAAAATATTTTTTTCACGGAATCTGGAATTCGGAAAACGGAAAAAATTTTTTTTTCATGAAATCTGGAATCCGGAAAACGGAAAAAACATTTTTTCACTGAATCTGGAATCCGGAATCCGGAATCCGGAATGCGGAATGCGGAATTCCGCCCTTCTCTGATAAAAACGCCATATCGCGGAATCCGGAATGAAGAAAACGGAAAAAAATATTTTTTTCACGGAATCTGGAATCCGGAATACGGAATATAAAAAACGGCGGAATCCGGAATTCCGACCTTCCCTGGCGCCAACCTCGGTGTGCGTGCACACTTTCGGATCTACCGTAGTTTCATAAAAATGCGAGAGCTGGCGATCTTCGTAACATTGAATGGCATACAATACAGTGTTCCACATAATCTTACGTTCACCCCAAAAAATCTCAAAATTTCGATTTTCTGTAATTTCTAATTATTGGGCGGAACTGAATTTTGGGAACTCGGAATCCGGAAAACGGAATACGGAAAAAGTATTTTTTCACGGAATCTGGAATCCGGAAGACGGAATGAAAAAAAACGGCGGAACCCGGAATTCCGCCTTTCTCTGATAGAAACGTCATATCGCTGAATCCGAAATGAAGAAAACGGAAAAAATATTTTTTCACGGAATCTGGAATCCGGAAGACAGAATGAAAAAAACGGCGGAATCCGGAATGCGGAATGCGGAAAACGGAATTTTAACCATTAATGAGGGAATCTTCATTCTGAATAAATTGGATTTTGGGAATTCGGAATCCGCAAAACGGAAAAAATTTTTTCACGGAATCCGGAATGCGGAATGCGGAATGCGGTATTCCGCCCTTCTCTGATAAAAACGTCATATCGCTGAATCCGAAATGTAGAATGTAGAATACGGAGAAAAACATTTTTTTCACGGAATCTGGAATCCCGAAGACAGAATGAAAAAAACGGCGGAATCCGGAATGCGGAATGCGGAAAACGGAATTTTAACCATTAATGAGGGAATCTTCATTCTGAATAAATTGGATTTTGGGAATTCGGAATCCGCAAAACGGAAAAAAATTTTTCACGGAATCCGGAATGCGGAATGCGGTATTCCGCCCTTCTCTGATAAAAACGCCATATCGCGGAATCCGGAAAACGGAAGACGGAAAAAATTTTTTTTTCACGGAATCTGGAATCCGGAAGACAGAATGAAAAAAACGGCGGAATCCGGAAGACAGAATGAAAAAAACGGCGGAATCCGGAAGACAGAATGAAAAAAACGGCGGAATCCGGAATGCGGAATGCGGAAAACGGAATTTTAACCATTAATGAGGGAATCTTCATTCTGAATCAATTGGATTTTGGGAATTCGGAATCCGGAAAACGGAAAAATTTTTTTCACGGAATCCGGAATGCGGAATCCGGAATTCCGCTCTTCTCTGATAAAAACGCCATATCGCGGAATCCGAAATGCGGAAAACGGAAAAAATATTTTTTCACGGAATCTGGAATTTGGAAAACGGAAGACGGAAAATTTTTTTTTTTCACGGAATCTGGAATCCGGAAAACGGAAGACGGAAGAAATTTTTTTTTCACGGAATCTGGAAAACGGAAGACGGAAAAAATTTTCTTTTCACAGAATCTGGAGGGCGGAATCCGGAATTCCGCCCTTCTCTCCTCCTCCCTCGAGTATCTGAAGCTCCTCAAAATTTTGGAAAAAAACATTAATAAAAGATAGGAATGTCCGAGGTTTTTAGAGGTTCGCTGCGAGACCCACTTCCCACTGTTGGGCAGACGGGGGGGGGGGAAGGGGGGGGGGAGACCATTGTAATATTGATTTCCTTCGTTGTGCATGCACTATGACCCTTCCAACGTCCGCCATGTTCTTCCTGCCAAACCTTGCCGGAATTCCAGCCACCAGCAGAGCATTCAGCACGCATTCCAGTGCCGGAAGAGCACTAAGTCATCTAGGTGCTCAGCAGATCCTAAGGTTCCTACCAATCGGAGTGCGGTTAGTCGATTCGTCGTTTTCCAGATTCCACTGTCATGTTTTCAGAGAAACCCTTCTGCTTCTCACGGAGTCGGCAGAGCTGAAGGCGTTAGACCTCTGCACACCATACCGATTCGAGACGTGTGAAATTGCGAGCCACCTGATAGAATTCGACTTCTTCCACTGCTCATTCACGTTCGTCGAAGAAGGAAAAGTGACGTTCCGATGCTTCGGAGGCTTCCGGAAAGACGTCGAGTTGAAGATCTCGAAGGATCAAGCGATGATGCGAATCATCCATCACTATTTGTCTCGAAATGGGAACTTCATTCGGAAATTGATTTTGAGGGATCTTACGGCTGTAAAACTGCTGAAACTACACGGAATCCACGAGAAGTTCAATATTATCAATGAGGAAGGCGTCCAGCTGAAGGATCTGGATATGACGACGTTCCGCGGTGACCGTATGACATGGAAGCTTTCAACGAAGTCTTTAAGAAAGTAGGAGCAGGAGGAGAACTCGATGTGCATTTTCAGTGGAGCCGCTTGAAATCTGCAATCTGAAATCTGTTTCAGATGCGTTCTTTTCGATGCTCGCGCTTCAAAAATGCGACAAAAAAGTTTTCCAAAACGCGAATTTCCCGCAACACTTCTTGGCGCCAAAACGCGCTTTTTCGCGCTTTCATTGGTGTGTCCAGAGAAGGGCGGAATTCCGGTTTCCGGATTCCGGATTCCGCCGTTTTTTTCATTTCGTCTTCCGGATTCCAGATTCCGTGAAAAATTTTTTTTTCCGCCTTCCGTTTTCCGGATTCCGAGTTCCCAAAATCCAATTCGGCCCTACTCTGCAGAGAAAGGCGGAATTCCGGTTTCCGGATTCCGGATTCCGCCCTTTTTTTCATTCCGTCTTCCGGATTCCAGATTCCGCGAAAAAAATTTTTTTTTACGTTTTCCGTTTTCCGGATTCCGAGTTCCCAAAATGCAATTCCGCCCTACTCTGCAGAGAAGGGCGGAATTCCGGATTCCGCCGTTTTTTCATTCCGTCTTCCGGATTCCAGATTCCGTGAAAAAATTTTTTTTTTACGTTTTCCGTTTTCCGGATTCCGAGTTCCCAAAATCCAATTCCGCCCTAATCTGCAGAGAAGGGCGGAATTCCGGATTCCGCCTTTTTTTCATTCCGTCTTCCGGATTCCAGATTCCGTGAAAAAAAAATTTCCGTTTTCTGCATTCCGGATTCCGCGCTATGGCGTTTTTATCAGAGAAGGGCGGAATTCCGGATTCCGCATTCCGGATTCCAGATTCCGTAAAAAAATACTTTTTTGCGTTTTGCGTTTTCCGGATTTCTCCGTTTTCAAGAAAACGGAATGTAAAAAACGGCGGAATCCGGAATGCGGAATCCGGAATGCGGAATGCGGAAAACGGAATTTTTATTCTGAGTCAATGCAATGGAGAATGAAAAAAACACAACATTATCAGTAAACAATTATGGGAAAAATTTCGAAAAATGAAAAAACGGTGTAAATGATTCCGTAAAAAATTTTTTTTTCCGTTTTCCGGATTCCAGATTCCGTGAAAAAATTTTTTTCCGTTTTCCGTCTTCCGGATTCCAGATTTCGTGAAAAAAATTATTTTCCATCTTCCGTCTTCCGGATTCCAGATTCCGTGAAAAATTTTTTTTCCGTTTTCCGGATTCCAGATTCCGTGAAAAAAATTATTTTCCGTCTTCCGTCTTCCGCATTCCAGATTTCGTGAAAAAATTTTTTTTCCGTCTTCCGTCTTCCGGATTCCAGATTTCGTGAAAAAATTTTTTTTCCGTTTTCCGGATTCCGTGAAAAATTTTTTTTCCGTTTTCCGGATTCCAGATTCCGTGAAAAAAAATTTTTCCGTTTTCCGGATTCGTGAAAAAGTTTTTCCGTCTTCCGGATTCCGGATTCCAGAATCCGTGAAAAAAATTATTTTCCGTCTTCCGTCTTCCGGATTCCAGATTCCGTGAAAAAAATTATTTTCCGTTTTCCGGATTCCGTAAAAAATTTTTTTTCCGTTTTCCGTTTTCCGGATTCCGTGAAAAATTGTTTTTTCCGTTTTCCGTTTTCCGGATTCCGAGTTCCCAAAACCAATTCCGCCCTACTCTGGTTGTGCCCAATGCGCTCTACCGCACAACCCAAAGCGCGCTCCACTGATGCACTTCAGGGCTCCAATCGAATTTCAATTTCAGCAATATTATTATAATCCTTATTAATTGTTAATTCTGTAATAACTAGAATTCTGAATCTTCTTCAAATCACTCTTTTTTTGTTTTATGTCTTGTAATCCGTGAAACCAGCTTAACAATGTGTTATTTTTATTATTATTGGTAGTCTTCAAGTACAAAAGAAACTTGGGTATAATCCAAGAATCGGCCCGGCCCAGAGGGTCGGCCCAGGCCGCGGCCCTTGACGCCTAAAAAAATATAGGCCCGGTGGGGGCTCATTTTGATGGGGGTTCCAGTGGCAGATTTTCAGCTACTTTCAGGGGATATTGGCAGATTTTCCATCGAGTCGAACGGATTCTGATGCGGCGAAGAGTTTTCAGGAGAAGCAGGCGCTGTTCTTTTCTTTGCTGGCTGGCTCATCTCCATCGTCGCTTTCGTCGCTTTCCATTGTCATCCAAAGTTAGCGAAGCCTTCCAGTTTCCAGCATCTCTGTGTCGAGCTGTGTCATGTCCATTTGGAGCCACGTCGATCACAGTGAGCACTGTGCATTGTGCTCACAAATAAAGCGGTTCACATTGGTCGATACTTCTCGGTTTGAATCAATAGAATATCTGTAAAAATGGAAGGCTAGAAGCGTATTTTTGATAGAGCCTTACCTAATGCTCTCCAGCCTTCTGAAGGACAGCGTGCGTCATCTTGAACCCCTCGAATCTGTCTGATCCACTGACGATGAAGCACAATTCTGAATTTTCCCTCCTTCCAGAGATCCTCATCGACTGAGGTTTGCAGACTCTTCACTGTAGAGAGGTGCAAAAAAGCTAAAATGAATTCTGACTGTATCTCCCCCCCCCCCACATCCTTGCAGCTCTTTTATAGGAGGCAGGGGACGTGGCACCACGCGAGACAATAGAGCATGTCCAAAAATGTATCGATCAGTGGCGTTTTGCAAGAAATTTTATTAGCATTACCGACATTATCTAGCCCAGTTGAGCCCATTCGAAGGCGGCTCAAATGAGCAATTGGCGTGGCGTTCCCAGTGTTATTCAGTGGCGTTTCTAGCGTTTTTCAGGCATTCTTGACGGCGTTTCAGCGCAACCCAAATGCTTTCATTGTCAGGGGCGGTTACGGAAGCTGAAATGAGCTTAATGGAGAGGCAGATTTGTGTCGAAAAAAGGTTATGATGATCATTGAAACTTTAACAAACTTACCTAATACGAATTGTGCTTCAATCTGATTTTGAACTCCAGAAAACGGAAAACGGAAAAAAAGTTTTTCCGCGGAATCTGGAATCCGGAAGACGGAATGAAAAAAACGGAATGGAGATCATTGAAACCTTAACAAATTCCGCCCTTCTCTGCAGTGTAGGGCGGAATTCGGAAAACGGAAAAAAAAATTTTCATGGAAACTGGAATCCGGAAGACGGAATGAAAAAAACGGCGGAATCCGGAATTCCGCCCTTCTCTGCAGAGTAGGTCGGAATTCGGAAAACAGAAAACGGAAAACAAACATTTTTCACGCAAACTGGAATCCGGAAGACGGAATGCGGAATCCGGAATCATTGAAACCTTAACAAACTTACCTAATACGAATTGTGCTTCAATCTGATTTTGAAGTCCGGAAAGTGTTGCTCCGTGAGCTTGACAACGTTTCTCAGCAACCGGTTGGATAATTGAGTTTTCATAGAATAGCTGGAAGTATTTGGATCGCCACTTACCCACTTACCGTTTGGCCTTTCGAAGAGCATTCATCCTTCCTCGCAGCTTTCCTTCTATTTTCGGAGGGATCCTCATATTCAAAAGAAAATCGATAAATGGTTCGACACCCAAGGTGCCCAAGTATACGCGGGGTTTCGGATCTCTCTATATAACAAGATTTACAACGAATAACATTATTCTGCTACCCATTCAGTGGAGTGTCGTACAGTGCGGTCAATATCTATAGGACACCCCCCCCCCTAATTGGAGTCTATCCGGAGAACGGAAAAAGATATCAAAATTCTGTAAGCACCATTCGATTTCAAATACAAAAAAACGCACGGGGCCAAAATTTCATGAAGATACCACTTTCCAGGATTCTGTAACAACAAAAAGGTGCATCTGCAATGTGTGTTTGCAGATAGGAGGTCCTCCGGAACTTTGATTTTTTTCCTATCTCTATTTTATTACACGTTTTCCGGTTTTCTACAGTAATTTTACTCTTTTAGAGACTTTCCCGCTTTTTGAAAAAGCCAAAATCCACTAAATTATACATTAACAAACGTGGGCAGTGTAGTATTTTACATAAAAGTGTGCAGGATGGTAGGGTCTCATCACTCTGACTTTCTCCGAAAATCTAACAAACTAGACGACACTTCTGCCTAAATGGCTTCTCATCACTCAACTTGAGCTGAAGGCAAATAGCGAAAAATGCTGAAAGGAGCAGTCAGCAATCAGAAGAGAGAGAATCCATTAGAGCGGAATTCTTAAAACGAATGAATACAATACTGGAACGAAGAATATAGAAGAGGAAGGAAACACCGACAGTTCCCATGAATTTAAAGCCCAAGGCTCCCCATAATTCTAATGAAAAATAGCAGATTTCAGGGATTCTGAAATCTGAAATTCGGAAGGACTATTCACTATTTCACTGATCTCTATTGATTTCTTTGATTATTCCTTGATCCTTGATCCATTGAAGCAAATGAATTACTTTGTTAATGCTTCAGAAGTCAGCGGAAAACGATTTTAAATTTTTGACGACAATCGATAACGATTTCAAATTTGAGCAATGTGCATTTTTCATTGAAATTATTATCAAAATGCGGACATTTTAGTGATTTATTTCTTCAAAATATTATTTTATTAATCAATTATTTTATTTTATTACAAAAAATAAATCACAGGGAGAAATTATTATGGATATTACAATGTATTTACAATTATTACAATTATTACAATGGATAACTATTAAAATTAAAATTAAATTTAAAATTGAATATTAAATATAATAATAAATTAATCACAGATCACAATTACGGCAAGTTATAGAATAAGAAGATTATCGGAACACCGGGAGCTCTAATGAACAACTGAAAGGGGAATAATGGAATTCGAAGTGAAAATACAAAGAAATACATGAAAATTACATTAATTATTACAGAATTAGAGATTAATAATGAGGAAAAAATTGCTGAAAATGGTTATTTTCATTCTGGAAATATCCATTTTCCCAATTATTCACAAAATAATTTGGATAATTATAGTTTGGTATTGGAGGGGGTGGAGCTATGAATTGTTGGGCTGATAGGATTATGATTAGTTTGATGGTTATTCCAGTCCATCAAAGGCTGATTTTCAGCTACTTTGTATTGTCCTTCCGGCCAATATTGTTGTTGGATTTCAGGGTTTTCAGGCGATGGATTTCCAGAAGAATCATTGGTGTGGGCCTTCTTTGCTACTGGCTCACCTCCATCCTCATTTCGTCGCTTTCGTCGCTTCCCTTGTCCTCCATTAGCGACAGTGGCGAATTTGTTGTGTCGCGCTTTCCAGTTGCCAGTGTCCTTATGTTGGTAGTCGGTAACTGGAATAAATTGAGCTATGTCCACTTGGACCCACGTCTTTCTATTCCAGTTATCCACTTCCATCATTGTGAGCACTGGAACGTACTTGTGCATTGTGTTCACGAAGAAAACGTTGTCTTCGATTTCATCATTCACTCTTGTCGATAATTTTAATTTTTGGAAAATGATCGGTCCATTCATCCACTCTTCACCAGATTGGATTCCTCCTGCATGCTCAACTTCCTTGTAGTCGTGAACGGGCAGTGGGTTCCTCTTTTTAGATACGATCCAATTATCTTTATCCGAATTTATTGTGTATCTGAAAAAAAGAGAATTCTAGAATAAATGTAAAACGTATTTTTGCAGGAACGTTACCTTATGTTGTCTACCCTTCTGAGAGATAGCGATATCTTGTACCGTGTGCTTTTTTCTAGTCCACAGATAATGAAGCCCAATTCCGGGCAAATCAGGGAGTTCCGGGAGAGCATCTCCATAATTGGGAAGCACTCCTTCCAAAGATCCTCATCAACGAGGCGAACTGTTGTTTGCAGACTCATGGCTGTATAGAGATAAAAAAAAAGCAAGAAGTGAATTTGGAATAGAAGACAATTTGTCAGAATGATATTCTGACTGTATCCCTTCTGCCCTTTTATAGGCAGGGGCGTGGCTTACTCCGGAAGAGGGGGGGGACCATTCGAGACAATAGAGCATGACTAAAACTGTATCGATCAGTGACCCTTTGCGAGAAATTGAGTGAAATGGATCCCCATACTGTCCACCTGCACGACTCACTCCTCTCAAGTCGCCGAAGACATCATCACATTACTTCCGTATGTGGTGAAGTGTGAATGACAAGAGCAGCATGCCCATTTCCAGAAGGATGGTATACTGTAACCAATCTTGTCAACGAAAAGAAGTGTAAATGCTATGATAACACTGTGAAATGCTTTAAATCTCACTGAAATCCCTTAGCGTTGCTATCTTTTTACAGATTTTCACAGTCATCGATCTCATAAAGCCTTTGAGGAGCTCTGAAGAGACAGACGCCAAAATTGACGTCAAAATGGCTGAAATCTCTTAAGAGATGCGATATTTTCTGAAAATTGCTTCATTCATCTGTTGAATCATGAAGCACCATCCTGAATCAGGCGGCTCAATCAGATCCTCCGAACTTCTTGAATAACTCTCTTGAATTCACTCAGTCTTCGTCTTTTTTGCTCTGATTTGCCCACAGAAGCATTTATTGAATTGAATATGCAAAGATTTCAGCATTTTCAAGTTCCAAAGTTTGAAACCGTCCCGAAAGCTGGAATAAGCTTGTTTCAGACTGTCCCGAGCAAAAAATCTTGAAATTTTCAACTGGAAAAATTTGTGAACTTCACTGTTCCTATTCCCATTCCCAATTAATAAATTGATTTTCAGATTTTAGTGGATTTTCAGAGAAAAAATCTTTCGATTTAAAGTTTTTACACCGTCTTGAAAGCGGCGCTATATTTATGGCGCACGCAGTATAGTATCACACAGAGTAGGGCGGTATTGGATTTTGGGAACTCAGAATCCGGAATCCGGAAAACGGAAAAAAAATTTTTGACGGACTCCGGAATCCGGGAAACGGAATGAAAAAAACGGCGGAATCCGGAATCCGGAATTCCGCCCTTCTCTGGTATCACATAAATCATCAATTTAACAGAATTTAACGTTGTCGAATTTACTGTTCCTATGCCCATTCTCAATTAATAAGTTGATTTTCAGATTTTATTTGATTTTCAGAGAAAAAATCGTTCGATTTTAAGCTATTACACCGTCTGGAATGCGGCGCTTTATTTATGGCGCACCCAATAAAGTAACCTACAAATCTTCAATTTAACAGAATTTACCGTTGTCAAATTCACTGTTTCTATTCCGATTCTCAATCAATAAGTTGATTTTCAGATTTTGGTGGATTTTCAGAGAAAAAATCTTTCGATTTGAAGATTTTACACCGTCTGGAATGCGACGCTATATTTATGGCGCACCCAGTACAGTAACCCACAAATCATCAATTTAACAGAATTTAACGTTGTCGAATTTACTGTTCCTATGCCCATTCTCAATTAATAAGTTGATTTTCAGAATTTGGTGGATTTTCAGAGGAAAAATTTTCGATTTGAAGTTTTTACTCCGTCTGGAATGCGGCGCTATATTTATGGCGCATGCAGTATAGTATCACACAGAGTAGGGCGGAATTGGGTTTTTGGAACTTGGAATCCGGAATCCGGAAAACGGAAAAAAAATTTTCACGGAATCTGAAAAACGGAAAACGGAAAAAAATTTTTTCACGGAATGAAAAAAACGGCAGAATCCGGAATCCGGAATTCCGCCCTTCTCTGGTATCACATAAATCATCAATTTAACAGAATTTAACGTTGTCGAATTTACTGTTCCTATTTCATTTTTAATTAATAAGTGGATTTTCAGAATTTGGTGGATTTTCAGAGGAAAAATTTTCGATTTGAAGTTTTTACTCCGTCTGGAATGCGGCGCTTTATTTATGGCGCATCCAGTAAAGTAACCTACAAATCATCAATGTGGAATCTGTAAAGAATCATTTTTATATGGCGAATCTTTGCACATTTCATCAATCTCCGTAAACCGTTGTCCAACTAAAAGTCGTAAATCGAGGAGACGCGTATAAAAAGCGTCTTTTCCGCATGAAAACTATTAGCTTCCTTTGCAACAATGATGCATGGTCGGTACCTCGTCTCATTCCTTCTTCTAGTGGATCCTTGTGTCTCTCTATTCCGGCCAATCATGCTCGACAGCTCGGAGAATCTTGAATATGGCGATTCCTCGGAATGCTCGAATGAAGGATGTGAGGAAGGATGGAAGCTCTTCGTAAGGCCAAAAGGGAAGTGGTGTATGAAGGTTAGGCGGTGTTTTGCAGCGCAACAGACAATTCGAATACTTTCAGATATTCTATGAAAACTCAATTATCCAACCGGTTGCTGAGAAACGTTGTCAAGCTCACGGAGCAACACTTTCCGGATTTCAAAATCAGATTGAAGCACAATTCGTATTATGTAAGTTTGTTAAGGTTTCAATGATTCCGGATTCCGCATTTTGTATTCCGGATTCCAGATTCCGCGAAAAAAGTTTTTTTTTTCCGTTTTCCGTTTTCCGAATTCCGTCCTACTCTGCAGAAAAGGGCGGAATTCCGGATTCCGCCGCTTTTTTCATTTCGTTTTCCGTTTTCCGGATTCCGTGAAAAATTTTTTTTCCGTTTTCCGTTTTCCGGATTCCGTGAAAAAAAATTTTTTCCGTTTTCCGGATTCCAGATTCCGTGAAATTTTATTTCCGTTTTCCGCATTCCGGATTCCGCAATATGGCGTATTTATCAGAGAAGGGCGGAATTCCGGATACCGCCTTTTTTTTTCATTCCGTCTTCCGGATTCCAGATTTCGTGAAAAAATTTTTTTTCCGTTTTCCGGATTCCGTGAAAACTTGTTTTTCCCGTTTTCCGTTTTCCGGATTCCGTGAAAAATTTTTTTTCCGTTTTCCGTTTTCCGAATGCCGAGTTCCAAAAATCCAATTCCGCCCTACTCTGGGTGTGTCCAATGCGCTCTACCGCACAACCCAAAGCGCGCTCCACTGATGCACTTCAGGGCTCCAATCGAATTTCAATTTCAGCAATATTATTATAATCCTTATTAATTGTTAATTCTGTAATAACTAGAATTCTAAATTCTCTTCAAATCACTCTTTTTTTGTTTTATGTCTTGTAATCCGTGAAACCAGCTTAACAATGTGTTATTTTTATTATTATTTATAGTCTTCAAATACAAAAGAAACTTGGGTATAATCCAAGAATCGGCCTGGCCCAGAGGGTCGGCCCAGGCCGCGGCCCTTGACGCCTAAAAAAATATAGGCCCGGTGGTGGGGGTTCCAGTGGCTGATTTTCAGCTACTTTCAGGGGATATTGGCAGATTTTCCATCGAGTTGAACGGATTCTGATGCGGCGAAGAGTTTTCAGGAGAAGCAGGCGCTGCTCTTTTCTTTGCTGGCTGGCTCATCTCCATCCTCATTTCGTCGCTTTCCCTTGTCATCCAAAGTTAGCGAAGCCTTCCAGTTTCCAGCATCTCTGTGTCGAGCTGTGTCATCTCCATTTGGAGCCACGTCGATCACAGTGAGCACTGTGCATTGTGCTCATAAATAAAGCGGTTCACATTGGTCGTTACTTCTCGGTTTGAATCAATAGAATATCTGAAAAAATGGAAGGCTAGAAACGTATTTTTGTAAGAATCTTACCTAATATTCTCCAGCCATCTGAAGCACAGCGTGCGTCATCTTGAACCCCTCGAATCTGTCTGATCCACTGACGATGAAGCACAATTCTGAATTCTTCCTCCTTCCAGAGATCCTCATCGACTGAGGTTTGCAGACTCTTCACTGTAGAGAGATGCAAAAAAGCTAAAATGAATTCTGACTGTATCTCCCCCCCCCCCTTCCCTGCAGCTCTTTTATCCCATTCGAAGGCGGCTCAAATGAGCAATTGGCGTGGCGTTCCCAGTGTTATTCAGTGGCGGTTCTAGCGTTTTTCAGGCATTCTTGACGGCGTTTCAGCGCAACCCAAATGCGTCCATTGTCAGGGGCGGTTACGGAAGCTGAAATGAGCTGAATGGAGAGGCAGATTTGTGCCGTAGAAATTGATGACGATGATCAATTTGGAAGACCAGAAAGTGTTGCTCCGTGAGCTTGACAACGTTTCTCAGCAACTGGTTGGGCAATTGAGTTTTCATAGAATATTCTGAAAGTATTCGGATTGTCTGAAATCATGATTATATTCAAGGAATTTATATCATATTCAGGGATCCGCATATTCCAAAGAAAATCGATAAACGGTTCGACCCCCAAGGTGCCACAGATTTACAACGAATTCAATTATTCTGCTACCCGTTCGGTGGAGTGTCGTAGTGTAGTATTTTACATAAAAGTGTGCAGGACGGTAGGGTCTCATCATTCTGATTTTCTCCGGAAAGCTGACGGAACTAGACGACACTTCTGCCTAAATGGCTTCTCATCACTCAACTTGAGCTGAAGGCAAATAGCGAAAAATGCTGAAAGGAGCAGTCAGCAATCAGAAGAGAGAGAATCCATTAGAGCGGAATTCTTAAAACGAATGAATACAATTCAGGAACGAAGAATACAGAAGAGGAAGGAAAGACTGATAGTTCCCATGAATTTAAAGCCCAAGGCTCCCCATAATTCTAATGAAAAATAGCAGATTTCAGGGATTCTGAAATCTGAAATTCGGAAGGACTATTCACTATTTCACTGATCTCTATTGATTTCTTTGATTATTCCTTGATCTTTGATCCATTGAAGCAAATGAATTACTTTGTTAATGCTTCAGAAGTCAGCGGAAAACGATTTTAAATTTTTGACGAAAATCGATAACTATTTAAAATTTGAGCAATGTGCATTTTTCATTGAAATTATTATCAAAATGCGGACATTTTAGAGATTTGTTTCTTCAAAATATTATTTTATTAATCAATTATTTTATTTTATTACAAAATATAAATCACAGGGAGAAATTACATATTATTTTAAATTATTATGGATATTACAATGAATTTACAATTATTACAATTATTACAATGGATAATAATTAAAATTAAAATTAAATTTAAAATTGAATATTAAATATAATAATTAATTAATCACAATTACGGCAAGTTATAGAATAAGAAGATTATCGGAACACCGGGAGCTCTAATGAACAACTGAAAGGGGAAAATATGAAAATAATGGAATTCGAAGTGAAAATACAAAGAAATACATGAAAATTACAATAATTATTACAGAATTACAAATTAATAATGAGGAAAATATGGCTGAAAATGGTTATTTTCATTCTGGAAATATCCATTTTCGAAATAATTCGGATAATTATAGTTTGGTATTGGAGGGGGCGGAGCTATGAATTGTGGGGGCTGATAGGGATTAATGAATACATTTTGATGGTTATTCCAGTCCATCAAAGGCTGATTTTCAGCTACTTTGTATTGTCCTTCCGGCCAATATTGTTGTTGGATTTCAGGGTTTTCAGGCGATGGATTTCCAGAAGAATCATTGGTGTGGGCCTTCTTTGCAACTGGCTCACATCCATCCTCATTTCGTCGCTTTCGCCGCTTCCCTTGTCCTCCATTGGCGATAGTGGCGAATTTGTTGTGTCGTGCCTTCCAGTTGCCAATGTCCTTATGCTGGTATTCGGTAACGGGAATAAATTGAGCTATGTCCACTTGGACCCACGTCTTTCTATTCCAGTTATCCACTTCCATCATTGTGAGCACTGGAACGTACTTGTGCATTGTGTTCACGAAGAAAACGTTGTCTTCGATTTCATCCTTTACACGTGTCGATAACTTTAATTTTTGGAAAGTGATCGGTCCATTCATCCACTCTTCACCAGATTGGATTCCTCCTGCATGCTCAACTTCCTTGTAGTCGTGAGCGGGTAGCGCCTTCCTCTTTTTAGATACGATCCAATTATCTTTATCCGAATTTATTGTGTATCTGAAAAAAATAGAATTCTAGAATAAATGTAAAACGTATTTTTGCAAAAACCTCACCTTATGTTATCCACCCTTCTGAGAGATAGCGAAATCTTGTATCGTGTGCTTTTTTCTAGTCCACAGATAATGAAGCCCAATTCCGGGCAAATCAGGGAGTTCCGGGAGAGCATCTCCATAATTGGGAAGCACTCCTTCCAAAGATCCTCATCAACGAGGCGAACTGTTGTTTGCAGACTCATGGCTGTATAGAGATAAAAAAGAGCAAGAAGTGAATTTGGAATAGAAGACAATTTGTCAGAATGATATTCTAACTGTATCCCTTCTGCCCTTTTATAGGCAGGGGCGTGGCTTACTTCGGAAGAGGGGGGGGGGACCACTCGAGACAACGGAGCATGACAAAAACTGTATCGATCAGTGACCCTTTTGAGTGAAATGGATCCCCAGACTGTCCACCTGCACGACTCACTCCTCTCAAGTCGCCGAAGACATCATCACCTTACTTCCGTATGTGGTGAAGTGTGAATGACAAGAGCAGCATGCACATTTCCAGAAGGATGGTATACTGTAACCAATCTTGTCAACGAAAAGAAGTGTAAATGCTATGATAACACTGTGAAATGCTTGAAATCTCACTGAGATCCCTTACAATTAGCGTTGCTATCTTTTTACAGATTTTCACAGTTATCGGTCTCATAAAGCCTTTGAGGAGCTCTGAAGAGACAGACGCCAAAATTGACGTCAAAATGGTTGAAATCTCTTAAGAGATGCGATATTTTCTGAAAATTGCTTCATTCATCTGTTGAATCATGAAGCACCATCCTGAATCAGGCGGCTCAATCAGATCCTCCGAACTTCTTGAATAACTCTCCTGAATTCACTCAGTCTTCGTCTTTTTTGCTCTAATTTGCCCACAGAAGCATTTATTGAATTGAATATGCAAAGATTTCAGCATTTTCAAGTTCCAAAGTTTGAAACCGTCCCGAAAGCTGGAATAAGCTTGTTTCAGACTGTCCCGAGCAAAAAATCTTGAAATTTTCAACTGGAAAAATTTGTGAACTTCACTGTTCCTATTACCATTCCCAATTAATAAATTGATTTTCAGATTTTGGTGGATTTTCAGAGAAAAAATCTTTCGATTTGAAGTTTTTACACCGTCTGGAATGCGGCGCTTTATTTATGGCGCATCCAGTAAAGTAACCCACAAATCATCAATTTAACAGCATTTAACGTTGTCGAATTCACTGTTTCTATTCTCATTCCTAATTATTAAGTTGATTTTCAGATTTTATTTGATTTTCAGAGAAAAAATCGTTCGATTTTAAGCTATTACACCGTCTGGAATGCGGCGCTATATTTATGGCGCACCCAGTACAGTAACCCACAAATCATCAATTTAACAGAATTTAAAGTTGTAAAATTCACTGTTTCTATTCCCATTCTCAATTGATAAGCTGATTTTCAGATTTTGGTTGATTTTCAGAGAAAAAATCTTTTGATTTGAAGTTTTTACACCGTCTGGAATGCGACGCTATATTTATGGCGCACCCAGTATAGTATCACACAGAGTAGGGCGGTATTGGATTTTGGGAACTCAGAATCCGGAATCCGGAAAACGGAAAAAAAATTTTCACGGAATCTGAAAAACGGAAAA
This sequence comes from Caenorhabditis inopinata, assembly GCA_003052745.1. NCBI lineage: Eukaryota > Metazoa > Nematoda > Chromadorea > Rhabditida > Rhabditidae > Caenorhabditis > Caenorhabditis inopinata. The sequence goes on along the minus strand of AP018152.1, from coordinate 2,176,985 downwards.
AAAATTTTTTCACAGAATGAAAAAAACGGCAGAATCCGGAATCCGGAATTCCGCCCTTCTCTGGTATCACATAAATCATCAATTTAACAGAATTTAACGTTGCGAAATTCACTGTTCCTATTTTATTTTCAATTAATAAGTGGATTTTCAGATTTTGGTGGATTTTCAGAAAAAAATCTTTTGATTTGAAGTTTTTACACCGTCTGGAATGTGGCGTTATATTTATGGCGCACTCTGTATGCAGTAACCCACAAATCATCAATGCGGAATCTGTAAAGAATCATTTTTATATGGCGAATCTTTGCACATTTCATCAATCTCCGTAAGCCGTTGTCCAACTAAAAGTCGTAAATCGAGGAGACGCGTATAAAAAGCGTCTTTTCCGCATGAAAACTATTAGCTTCCTTTGCAACAATGATGCATGGTCGGTACCTCGTCTCATTCCTTCTTCTAGTGGATCCATGTATCTCTCTATTCCGGCCAATCATGCTCGACAACTCGGAGAGTCTTGAATATGGCGATTCCTCGGAATGCTCGAATGAAGGATGCGAGGAAGGATGGAAGCTCTTCGTAAGGCCAAAAGGGAAGTGGTGTATGAAGGTTAGGCGGTTTTTTGCAGCGCAACAGACAATTCGAATACTTCCAGCTATTCTATGAAAACTCTATTATCCAACCGGTTGCTGAGAAACGTTGTCAAGCTCACGGAGCAACACTTTCCGGATTTCAAAATCAGATTGAAGCACAATTCGTATTATGTAAGTTTGTTAAGGTTTCAATGATTCCGGATTCCGCATTTTGTATTCCGGATTCCAGATTCCTTATTTCCGTTTTCCGTTTTCCGAATTCCGTCCTACTCTGCAGAAAAGGGCGGAATTCCGGATTCCGCCGCTTTTTTCATTTCGTCTTCCGGATTCCGGATTCCGCGAAAAAAGTTTTTTTTTCCGTTTTCCGTTTTCCGAACTCCGTTCTACTCTGCAGAGAAGGACGGAATTCCGCATTCCGCATTCCGTTTTTTTCATTCCGTCTTCCGCATTTCAGATTCCGCGAAAAAAAATTTTTCCGTTTTCCGTTTTCCGAACTCCGTCCTACTCTGCAGAGAAGGGCGGAATTCCGGATTCCGCGGTTTTTTTCATTCCGTTTTCCGGTTTCCAGATTCCGAGTTTTCAAAATCCATTTCTGCCCTACTCAGCAATGAAGGGCGGAATTCCGGATTCCGCCGTTTTTTTTTCATTTCGTCTTCCGGATTCCAGGTTCCGTGAAAAAAATGTTATTAAAAAAAACGGCGGAATCCGGAATGCGGAATGCGGAAAATGGAATTTTCATTCTGAGTCAATACAATGGAGAATGAAAAAAAAACAAGTTTTCCGCATTCCGAGTTCCCAAAATCCAATTCCGCTCTACTCTGCTCCATTCTGCTCATTCCAGCTTCGGCAACCTCCCACATCTACCCAGACAGTGGAAGCGTTTGGGTTGGGCTGAAACGCCGTCAAGAATGCCTGAAAAACGCCGCGAACGCCAATTGTACATTGGGCGCCGCCTTCGAATGGACTGACAATTCAGCCACCGGCGAAGACGGGCTCAACTGGAATTGCAATCAACCAGATAATGCTCGAGGGTAATCATATAAACTTTGATTTTCAAAAGAAAAAAAGAGAATTTTCTCCAGAGGAAACCAGAATTGCGTAATACTCACTGCATCGTACAAGTCGAATTTAAATACATACCAGACAGGGCTTTTGGATGATGTTGAGTAAGATTGGCTGAAACTGCAAAACGCGCTGTAATTAATGATTTTTCTTTCAGCTGCGACTTTGACTTTATTAAAATGAATAGAAAGGAAAGAGACATCAAAGCGTTCGTTTGTGGAAAGGTGCCGAAAGCCTAAGTGCTCATTGATAAATGCAATGATTTCTACGATATTTTATATGAAATAATGAACGATTAAATATTTTCAAATTGCTCCAAAAATACCGTTCTCGCATAGAAAATTCAGAATTGGGGAGCTGTAATGCTGGAATTCAGAGATTCTCCACATAATACACGTCACGATGAGACGATGACGATGACGATGAGCTACTGGCATTGGTGAAAGCGGATCCCCGTCAGTGGAGTAGGTATCTTGCAAAGAAGCTTGGACACTCTCAATGTAAAATCAATCGGGCTCTCCATGGAGCTGTAGATTTGGGTACACATTGCTCTGACGGACTGCTCACTCGATTCCCTCTCCATTTGTAGCTTTAAATATACCTAAATTTCAGGAATCTAAAGGGAATTTCTCTTCATATTATCTATCTGTGAAACTGCTTATTCTACAGTATCCTACACCCATGAATCTAAAGGTGTTTGCTCTCGAAATGGGAAGTGTGCTCAACAAGATTTACGACCGTCCGTCACCGAGTATGAAGGCATGAGATGATGATATTCCGTATGAACGGTGTCCAAATGAGTATAGTCATCATTTCTGAAATCATCATGTACATAGATGACGTTCCAAAATTACAGAAGTTTCCTTTTTTTTTAATTTAGATTTGGAATTTCAGAATTAGCAAACTACGAAAATCTTCGTTAATACTATGCACAAGTACGTGCCAGTGCTAACTCTAATCGATGTGGACAACGATAATATGAGAACATCGATCCAGGTGGAAAATGCTCAATTTATTCCAGTTACCGACTACCAACATAAGGACACTGGCAACTGGAAAGCGCGACACAACAAATTCGCCACTATCGCCAATGGAGGACAAGGGAAGCGGCGAAAGCGACGAAATGAGGATGGAGGTGAGCCAGTAGCAAAGAAGACCGTCCCCAATGATTCTTCTGGAAATCCATCGCCACATGAGAATCTGCCTATAAACCCTGAAATCCAACAACATTATTGGCCGGAAGGACAATACAAAGTAGCTGAAAATCAGCCTTTGATGGATTGGAACAACCATCAAAACGCCTTCATTAATCCTTATGATCCCCAGCAATTCATAGCTCCACCCCCTCCGATACCAAACTATAATTATCCAAATTATTTTGAAAATGGATATTTCCAGAATGAAAATTACCATTTTCAGCCATATTTTCCTCATTATTAATCTGTAATTCTGTAATAATTTATGTAATTTTCATGTATTTCTTTGTATTATCACTTCAAGTTTCATTATTTTCAGATATTCCCCTTTCAGTTGTTATTCTGATATTCCCGGCGCAGTTGGTCACTTTTTCATGTATTTTCTCCTGAATAACTGTCTTCTTATTCTATAACTTGCCTTAACTGTGATCTGTGATTAATTTCTTATTATTTGTATTATTCAATTTTAATAATTATCCATTGTAATTTGTAATAATTGTAATAATTGTAAATTCATTGTAATATCCATAATAATTTAAAATAATATGTAATTTCTCCCTGTGATTTATATTTTGTAATAAAATAAAATAATTGATTAATAAAATATTATTTTGAAGAAACAAATTACTAAAATATACGCATTCTGATAATAATTTCCATGAAAAATGCACATTTCTCAAATTTTAAATCGTCATCGATTGTCATCAAAAATTAAAAAATTCTCTTCACTCTCCTTCACTTTTCGCTGACTTCTGAAGCATTAACAAAGTAATTCATTCAAAGAATCAAGGATCAAAGAATAATCAAAGGAATCAATGGAGATCAGTGAATAGACCTTCTGAATTTCAAGACTGCTGAAAACTGCTATTTTTCATTGGAATTGAGGAGGGCCTTGGGCTTTAAATTCATAGGAACTATCAGTCTTTCCTTTCTCTTCTGTATTCTTCGTTCCAGAATTGTATTCATTCGTTTTAGGAGTTCTGCTCTAATGGATTTTCTGGCTTCTGCCTGCTCTTTTCAGCATTTTTCGTTGTTTACATAACGCGGAATTGTATCTCTGTATTCCACAAGAAATATCCCATTTCTGTACGAAAAATTCATTAAAATTGTACTTCTCTTTTAGACAAACTTTGTCAAATGCACAGAACTATTAAAATAGTTAAGAATCTTCTGAAACAATAGAAAATATACCGAATAGCTCACTTCTAAAACACGAGAACAAAAAGGATGCATTCTCGGAACAAAGGTCTTCATCGTGAAGGCATCTGATCTCTTAAATTATAGAGATCTACTACAATTCCGTAAGATTTTTGGAGAAAGTCAGAGTGACGACGCCCTACCGTCCTGCACACTTTTACAATAATACGCTACGACACTCCACCGAATAATGTTATTCGTCGTAAATTTTGTGGTTTATAGAGATCCAAAACCCCGAGTATACGTGGGCACCTTGGTGACCGAACCGTTTATCGATTTTCTTTGGAATATGCTGATCAATGGGTGACATGGTGAGTGACGATGTCTGACACACAAATCTCTCAAAATTTCGAGGATTTCCAGGCGGCGTAAGTCAAAATTCATCATTTTTTTCAGATGCAAGTGCACACAAACTACAAATACCGTCCAGTCTTTAAAATCTATCAAATAAACGGAGGAAATATGAAAGAAATCTTCCAAAAAAGCTTTCCAGAAACCGCATTCATCGTGGTGACGCAGTACAGGCTACTTTTGCCTTCGAGTTTCAATGGCTACCTAGTTTGTAGCCATTTATTTAGTAAATACGATTTCCACGCAAACATGATCTAAAAGTCGAAAACTATTCAGAAAAATGAGCAAAATTCAATTTAATTTTCAAAATTTTCAAAAGATTCAAAAAATTCAAAAGGTAGCCATTGAATATTGGCCTGTTCTTGTTCGTTGAATCGGGCTTTAAGATTAATACAATGAAGTAGCATTTCGAACATTTTCAACGATTCTCTTTTCATTTTTTTTGCCGTTTCTTTTTGTTTCTTCTACTAATTCCTTAGCAAAACTCTCATTTTGCTCTAGAATCTGTTTTTCAAATGAACTGGAATCTTCGCTGTCCTCATCAACCCATTCTCTGAATTCTTGGTAGCTTTTCTGACGGCTCAAGTCAATTCGTTTTTCAGTTTTCAAGGTTAAGTCGTCGGAGTTGAAAGTGCTCAACTTTGCTGAACAATGTTTAACGCTATTAAAGGACTATAGAAATGCCCATCGTGCACGGAGACACGAAGCGGCGATAGCCAGTACAATGTACATATTTATTATGGTCAGAAACAGCTACGCAATTTATTTATATTTTCCTATGATCAAATTGAAATAAAAAGCATCGTTTTTCTAAATGTTTATTAAGGAAATACAAAGAGTTAACGATCATAACACAGGAAGAAAGAAAAAAATGACGAGAAATTTGCAATTACAAGGAAAATGTGAGGCCAGAGTGTCCTTTTCGATAAAACTGGAAATGTACAGTTGCCAAACATCTCCATTCATCGCCTTCAAAGGGAACGCAACGAACATGAAGTTCGGATCCGTCGATTACTTGTAGAATTGCGTATCCCGAGTAATTTCTGAAAAAAAAGGAATTCAGATGTTTACAGTCTTCCATTAAATAACTCACTGGGCTTTTTCAAACTCTATTATTTTCGCGCCTCTTATATTCCTGATTTTTTCGAATAACGATTCGTGGTCCCACGGCCAGTATATTTCCACTGAATAAAAAGTGCCCACTGGCCGCCCGTGGGTTATCAGATGATTTAGCAAATGGCGAAGATCTTCCTGATGGTTATTTATTCCGACAACATGTACCCGTGGAATTTCCGAGCCGATTTCCAACAGTAATGATGCATATCCCGTCACAATCACTTTTTTGGCAGTTCTTACTACCGGATCGTCGAAACGCTCTGGTGTTTCCAGGTGCACAGATTTCAATGGAGTTCCATCTAGAATCGATCTGACGGCATCGAAGCTCCATTCCTCGTTGTTAATCTTCCTCAGGTGAGCGACTCTGAAAACACACAATTGAAAATACTGTAAATTTGCGAAAATAAAAAAGAAATCTGATGAAAAAACTCACGTCAGCTTCGCTTTTGAAGGTAATGGTGGCATAAATTCTTCATCGTCCTGGATGAACAGCGAATCCACATGAACAATGCGTCCGCTTAAGAATTTGTTTGCCAGGTAATCCCTGGCCTCGCTCAACGTTTTATTATACGCCACCCTCTCGATTCGTTTTCCAATCTGGGATTCGGTGCTCCAAGATTCCAGAAGTATGTGGTGGCTGAACTTTCCGCGTGGGCCGCGTTCCATCACATTCCGGAAGGCTTCCCATCTCGCATTCTCCACTATTTCTTCTTCCGAATCAAAGTAATCCACCCTGAAGGTATCGGAAGTGCCTGGCTCCATTGAATTCAGGAATGCATCATTATAGTTAACTAGTTTGTTATCCACATCGCTCTCGAATCCGTATTTCGATTCGATTCCTTCTCCGAGTGCTTCGCAGATTAATGAGACATCGTAATGAACATTGTTTATGGAAAATTCTTTAGAGCCAAAGACAAGATTCCGGATTTTCAGCGGAACTTCTTTGTCCAATTTTTCGATCGACGGACAGCATCGAGCTAGGTTGAATCTGAAACATTTCGGTTTTAACGAGCTCTCAGGAAAATTGATCGGCTCTGGCTCTTTGCCATAATGCCAAAAATAGAATTTCAGAGTGAAACTGACTAGTTTTCTGTGCCACTTCTCCCTTTGATGTCATGGCTATCGCAAGGAATTTCCGTGAAAAGTCAGGTCTCACGCGGAAATCAGATTCCGCGAGCAACCGTATTATTGGGAGAAGGAGTTTTCAGTGAAGAAAGAGGTAAAAAGTCACCTTTGATTCGCTTCCAAATGGTATAATATGCATTGTAGGCTAGGGTAGGTTAGTGGTCTTCCGGCAGACATATTGTTCTGAAAATTAAGAATTTGGAGTACGGGAAACGCACCAACGCATACTGTAATTACTCTAATTGTCCGGCAATGCCCTACCGTAACTTTCAGTTCGTTTATCTCAGCTCATAGTGGAGACCTCAAGATGCTCTTAATTGACGAAACATGTAAAGCACTTTGCATTTCTTCGGTATCAATCAGAAACTGAGATAAACAGATTTCGAATTACGGCATAGGGGGGGGGGGACGCCAGGCTATTACAGTACACACGGAATCTCATAGCGAAAAAAGAAAAACGAATGAAATACAGAAAATATTTCCTAAAAACTAAGCAACTCGTACACAAGAGATTGTAATGCTTTCAGCTCAGCTCAGGGTGATGAGGGCATACTGCAAATGAGCATCGAGCAGAAATGACTCGGAATAAATAGTGGAAGGAAGGGGAGGCGTGTCTCTTCTTGTGGGCGGGACATTGCAACCGTATTGCTCTCTATCTATCTCTCTTTTCCTGTTCTGTATCATCGGAATAGCATTCGAGGAGTGGAGTTCTAGAATAGTGTGACGCGCGTCTCTTCTCTCGGGGTCACTCTCTCACGTCGATTCCCTACATCTTTATCCATATACCCAGCCACTCGGCGGCGTGACAGTCAAAGGTTCATTCGCTCTTCTTCTTGGCACATCTTGGCACAGTTGTCACATCTGCCATTTCCATTTCATCATCACATTTTGTGCTCACCTGTAATGCACAATCTCGACCACCATGGCGCGCGTCTCTTCTCTCATGTTCACTCTCGCACGTCGATTCCCCGGAGCATTTCAGCCTTGTGAAACACTTTAAATATCAACGAAATGCTGAGCGGCACCGTTAGATCTCTGATAGTATACTACGGTAGTCTTTTGATCAATTCCATGAAATTCGCACATATGTTTAAAGAGTGGTTACTCATGAGTTGAATTCTTCTGTTCGTAGAGTTGATGTTGTGTTCGTAAATCAGAAGAATCGGGAAAGTGAGCGCATGTTCGAAAGGCTGCAATTCTGCCGGAAAAAAAAGAATGAAAGTCATGGATACAATACCTAGTTGTTGCTTCATGAGTATGGGCTCTTCGTGCTCTTCATCGAATAAAATATTACTATTTTATTCTTTCTTCATTACATTTTATTCGTTGTAAAATTAATTTTTTTCGCTGATTTCCCTTAATTTTCGTATAGAATAAATCATTTCAGATTTAAAATCATTGAAGCTGTTTCTTATCGAATTGCCGCTCCCCAACTGAACTATAAATTATCATCAGTTCTTTTTTCCGGCTCACCTGAAGAACTCGAATGGACACGTCTGGAAACTGTCTCTTTAACTCTTTTAAATATTCAAATTCACATTCCATTAGATTGAAAGTTTTCATTATAATCCCCAACAAATTCATTGATGTCATGCTGAAAGACGACAAGACGAAGCGCTACAAGTAATTAAAGAAAAAAGCAGAGGAAGATTCGTTTATTGAATAATCTGCGACAAAAACTTTTTTTGCTCTTTCACACTATAATTTCAGTGTTTTCTGTGTGCTCATAGCTTCTAGAAAAATGAGAAAACTCTTCTCTAATTGAGCAATGGAAGACAGTGGAGCTTAGTAAGCTGAAAATAGAGTTTCAGCATTACCAGAATTAAGTTTCCCTGATGCACTGAAAAACTCTTTAAGAACGCGTTTATTCATTCGGTGAATTGCAGCTTGCAGAGCACGCTTCACTGTCAGATTCTCCATTTCCAGCTGTTCATATCCTGGCGCCTCGACACGCATTTGAATCGCGCGCCAAGCAGAGCTGCTGAAACGTGAAGACTCTTGAAGCACGATGGACTGAGATCTGATTTTTCAGCATGCTTCTTCTCACAAACCTGTGCTACATGCCTCGCCCAACCTGCCGGCCTTCGACGCTCCTGAAGTCCTGAAGTCTCTTGGCACGTCTTCTGCATCTAAAATTTCAATGTAAAAAGGTATTTCTGAAGTCACTTGTTTAATTTTCAGAAACCAATGCAACGTTCATCACTGAGCTCCTTGTCAGACGTTTCAAAAAAGCAGCTCTTCGCTCAGAGCTCACAAAACTTCTTCTGAATACTGTTGATAGACCTGGCGAATTGCGAATTCATTGACGGAGTGTATCTAGATATTTTCAGTTCTCTGAAAACCATTCCCATTGAATCATTTGCTCTTGAAAATTTGATTTCCCTAATTGTTTCATACCGATTGTAATCAATTTCCCTGTCCTTAATTTGCAAATTGTTTTAAATGTAAATAAATTAATAAATGAATAAATAAACTTATTTTTAATTACAATAAACACGGAGGGAAGCATAGAAAAAAAGGATTGACAATGCTTAATTGGTGCGGCATAAATAATAGGATGAGTTTCAAATGTCATAACTTTTGCATAAAAAGTCAAATTGATATGAAATTTGGAGGAAAGTTTACTCAAACAATATTAAAAACAGTCAAATTCAAAATTTTGACGAATATTTTTCCATTCGCCATGCTCCTTGCTGCATTTCTGCGAATCCTCGAACGTATCATTGTGACAGCTTCAGGAGTCGTGACAGTGACAGCATACAAAGCTTTGTGACAACCGAATATAGACGTGAATTTTTGAGAAATAAGTAATAAACTTTAAATAAATTTCAACAGGATTCGATGAATTTTCCTAAAGAAGATGGTGTACTTTGCACGGAGTCGAATGCTCAGGTATACGATGCGGGTATACGGGTGTACAGGAAGTGCGCCGTTTAGGGTCATTTACAATGAGTTTACTGGCTGGATTGTGTAAAAAGTGGTGGTGGGAAATAGATTGAGTCACTGATCTAATTAGAGTTTACAATGACTGGCTGCCCCCCCCCCACGGACTACCATAAGGATGTAGACGTTATTCTTATTATGATGACAATTCAAATGGAAAGAGACTATTTCATGTGAATGGAAAGAAAAAAGCTGAAAATGAATTATAAAACTGTTTAAAAATGCTTTAAGAGCTTTGAAAAAGATGCCAAACTCGCCAGATACAGGTTCCAGATGCTCCACATAAACATACGCCACCTCTCTAATATTAAAAAAAAACTCGAAAATGAGTTATTAATGAAATTTTGAGCTGCTTGAGCAAAGAAAGAAAGAAATGCACATAATAATACGTCAATTCATTAAAAAAATGAAAAGTTTGAGTCCAAAAGCGGCCTAATGACCGACGACGACAAGCTCAAGCCCAATTCGATCCGGATTTTGAAGAATGTGAAGGTGGAGCTGCCTTCGCGATGTTTTTTATCAGAAAAAGAAAGTGTCGACGGTCCATCGGCGGTGTTTGATTCGAGACATCGACGACATCTCTAAAACGGCTCTCAACTGAAGTTTCAGCTGAAATTTGACAGAATGATTCTGCATTTTTCATAGTCAATCCATGGTTTTCCATGATCAATGATTGTAAATTTTAATAAAATATCAAAAAATTCAAACAAAATTCAGATTTAATCGTTATCGATTTTCATCAAAAATTAAAGAAATCTCTTCGCTGTCCTTCACTTTTCGCTGACTTCTGAAGCATTAACAAAGTAATTCATTATCTTCAAAGGATCAAGGATCAATGAATAATCAAAATAATCAATGGGGTGAGTGAAGAGATCTTCAGATTTTCAGAATTGCTAAAAACTGTTTGTTTTCATTGGAATTGAGGAGAGCCTTGGGCTTTAAATTCATGGGAGCAGTCGGTGTTTAATTCCTCTTCTGTATTCTTCGTTCCAGAATTGTACTCATTCGTTTTTGAACGCTCTACCGTCCTGAACACTTACAATAATACGCTACGACACTCCACCGAACGGGTAGCAAAATAATGTTATTCGTTGTAAATCTTGTTAAATAGAGATCCAAAAACCCCGCATGGGCACCTTAGTGGCCGAACCGTTTATCGATTTTCTTTGGAATATGAGGATCCCTCCGAATGCACGAATCATTGCTCTTCGAAAGGCCAAAAAGAACGTTGAATATGAGGATTCCTGAATTTTATATAAATTCCTTGAATATAATCTCGATTTCAGACAATTTTAATAATTTCAGAATATTCTATGAAAACTCAATTACCGAATCGGTTTCTGGAAACCGTTGTCAAGCTCACGGAGAAACACTTTCTGGACTTCAAAACCGAATCGGCCTGAAAAAAATGCCTGAAAAATGCTAGAAACGCCACTAGAAACGCATGAATTTCACTGAATAACACAGGGAACGCGATCATTTGGGTCCCCTTCGAATGAACTTAACTGGACTTGCAATCAACCAGATAGTGGCAGTAATGAATAGTGCCACGTGGACACTCTGGGGATCCATTACACTCAATTTCTCACAAAAGGTCACACTGATCGATATATTTTTAGTAATGATCTATTGTTTTGCGTAGTCTTTCTCTCTTCCATGTAAAACAACGTCACTGTCTATAAAAGGGCAGAAAGGATACAGTCAGAATATCATTCTGACAATTTCTCTACATTCCAATTTCACTTCTTGCTTTTGAGCACTATATTCAAACAAATACGAGTCTACAAACCACTGAAGATAACTGGATTATTTCTAAAAAGAGAAACGCACTGCCCGCTCACGAGTACGAGGAATACGAGCATGTAGGAGGCGTCAAAACTGGTGACGAATGGATGGGAGGACCCGTCATGTTCAAAAAACTCAAATTATCGACCAATGTGAAGGATGAAGTCGAAGACAACGTTTTATTTGTGAATACTATGCACAAGTACGTGCCAGTGCTAACTGTAATCGATGTCGACAACGATAATATGAGAACATGGGTCCAGGTGGACATAGCTCAATTTATTCCCGTTACCGAATATCAGCATAAGGACACCGGAAACTGGAAGGCGCGCCACAACAAATTTGCCACCGTCGCCAATGGAGGACAGGGGAAACAGCGAAAACGACGAAATGACGATGCTGATGAGCCAGCAGCAAAGAGAAGAGCTACGCATGCTCTGAAGGACGACTTCAATGCTTCTCCTGAAAACTTTTCGCCGCATCAGAATCCGTTCAACTCGATGGAAAATTAGCCGGTAAATCAAGAAATCCGGTCTTCCACATGGTTCCAAATGGACATATCTCAATTCATTCCTGTTACAGAATACCAACACAAAGACGCTGGAAAATGGAAGATGGAGCTTTGATTCACCGAGGAAAGAGAACAATATCTTGGATACAAGCCAGAAGCGTCGGAGTTCTTGAATGGCCGAAGTGAACATCATTGAGAACGTTTGGAAATGAACAATGGAATCATGTTTTGAGATGTAAATTATTTCATTTTTCGTTGATTTTTTATGTTTTCTATCGAATGACCTTATACTTTTGTGGAATGTCAAAATGCCATTTTTTTACATAAAACATTATAACCTATTTTCTTCAAAATCGCTCTTTTTGTATTCGATAACTTGCTGTAATAGAGCCACAGTCGCTGTAAAAATCAAATGAAAAATGAATCGATTTTACTTGCTCCATGACAACGTTCAACCACATGCAGCAAAGGTGATTCGTCATAAAATTCAGGAGCTATGCTGTACGACACTACCCCATCCACCGTACTCTCTGGACATGGCTCCCACTGATTATCACTTGTTCCGATGTCTGACTCACTTCCTGGATTGGAAGGAATTTCGAAATGAAGACGATCTCAAGACTGACCAGCTGTCTTCTTCCGGTAGTAACCCGCGAGACTTCTACCGAAAAAGATTCCGGCAGCTATCTACATTATCGATAAAGATTGGGCATATAATGTTGACGAATATTAGAAATAAATAAATAAAAATTGATTCGAAAGATTTTTTGAAAGAATCGGAATCAGAAACTCTAAAATTTCTTTAGGAAAATCCGATCGGTGTTTCGTCATTGGCGCTTGCTTAAGAGAGGCTTCCTTCACCATCTTCAACTTCTTTGGAAAGACAATAAATCAGTAGGCAGACAGTCAAACTGACAGAATGTCAAATGGAAACGAAATGTAGATGAAAAGCTGAAGGGAATCAAATTTATTCAAAAAGTGGTTGCAACTCAATATTTGCAAAGTTGCAAAGAGTTTCAGCAACTTATGCAAATTTCCGGAAATCCGAAGTTTCAGAAAATCAGATCCATCTGGTTTTAATTGAAAAGCCAGACAAAAAATATAAAAAAATCTGAAAGCGCTGAAAGCGCTGAAATGCTGAAATTTCAGTCACCGATAGATATTCGTGCAAACGCAATAATATCCTACACTCATGAATCTGAGGGCGTTTGGTCTCGAAATGATTAGTGTGCTCGACAAGATTTACGGCCCAGGTGTATCTGAAAACTGAAGGAATCAGATGATGATATTCCCTACGAACGGAGTCCAAATGAGAATTATCATCATTTCGGATATCATCATGTACATAGATGACATTCAAAAATTACAGAATTTTCCTTTTTTTTTGTAAGATTTGTCATTTCAGAATTAGCAACATGCATATCAAAACTATGAGTTTTCAATGATAAATCTGAAAATTTCAATTGAATAAACTGAAACAAAATGCATTTTCAATTTTAATTGTTAGCAGTGTTAGCATTTACACTTCTTCCCGTTGACAAGATTGGTTACAGTATGCCATCCTTCTGGAAATGTGCATGCTGCTCTTGTCATTCACACTTCACCACATACGGAAGTAAGGTGATGATGTCTTCGGCGACTTGAGAGGAGTGAGTCGTGCAGGTGGACAGTCTGGGGATCTATTTCACTCGATTTCTCACAAAGGGTCACTGATCGATACAGTTTTTGTCATGCTCCGTTGTCTCGAGTGGTCCCCCCCCCCCTCTTCCGGAGTAAGCCACGCCCCTGCCTATAAAAGGGTTGCAGGGGTACAGTCATAAAATCATTCAGACAATTTGCCTTCTATTCCATTCTAGCATTTCATCGTTATATTCGAACAGAAATGAGTCTGCAAACGTCAGTTCGCCTCGTTGATGAGGATCTCTGGAAAGAGTGCTTCCCGATTATGGAGATGCTCTCCAGAAATTCCCTGATTTGCCCAGAATTGGGCTTCATTATCTGTGGACTAGAAAAAAGCACACGGTACAAGATATCGCTATCTCTCAGAAGGGTAGACAACATAAGGTAAGGTTTTTGCAAAAATACGTTTTACATTTATTCTAGAATTCTATTTTTTTCAGATACACAATAAATTCGGATAAAGATAATTGGATCGTATCTAAAAAGAGGAACCCACTGCCCGTTCACGACTACAAGGAAGTTGAGCATGCAGGAGGAATCCAATCTGGTGAAGAGTGGATGAATGGACCGATCACTTTCCAAAAATTAAAATTATCGACACGTGTAAAGGATGAAATCGAAGAAAACGTTTTCTTCGTGAACACAATGCACAAGTACGTTCCAGTGCTCACAATGATGGAAGTGGATAACTGGAATAGAAAGACGTGGGTCCAAGTGGACAATGCTCATTTCATCCCCGTTACCGATTACCAACATAAGGACATTGGCAACTGGAAGGCACGACACAACAAATTCGCCACTATCGCCAATGGAGGACAAGGGAAGTCGCGAAAGCGACGAAATGAGGATGGAGGTGAGCCAGTAGCAAAGAAGGCCCACACCAGTGATTCTTCTGGAAATCCATCCCCACATGAGAATCTTCCTATAAACCCTGAAATCCAACAACAATATTGGCCGGAAGGACAGTACAAAGTAGCTGAAAATCAGCCTTTGATGGACTGGAATAACCATCAAAACGTAATCATTAATCCCTATCAGCCCCCACAATTCATAGCTCCACCCCCTCCGATACCAAACTATAATTATCCAAATTATTTTGTGAATAATTGGGAAAATGGATATTTCCAGAATGAAAATAACCATTTTCAGCAATATTTTCCTCATTATTAATCTGTAATTCTGTAATAATTAATATAATTTTCATGTATTTCTTTGTATTTTCACTTCGAATTCCATTATTCCCCTTTCAGTTGTTCATTAGAGCTCCCGTTATACTTTATCATGTATTTCCTCCTAAATAACTGTATTATTATTCTATAACTTGCCTTAACTGTGATCTGTGATTAATTAATTATTATTTGTAATATTTAATTTTAATTTTAATAATTATCCATTGTAATTTGTAATAATTGTAATAATTGTAAATTCATTGTAATATCCATAATAATTTAAAATAATATGTAATTTCTCCCTGTGATTTATATTTTTAATAAAATAAAATAACTGATTAATAAAATAATATTTTGAAGAAACAAATCACTAAAATGTACGCATTTTGATAATAAATTCCATAAGTAATGCACATTGCTCAAATCGTTATTGATTCGCTGTCCTTCGTTTTCCGCTGGCTTCTGAAGCATTAACAAAGTAATTCATTTTCTTCGATGGATCAAGGATTGATCATCAATGAATAATCAAAGGAATCAATGGAGATCAGTGAATAGTTCTTCTGACTTTCAGAACTGCTAAAATCTGTTTGTTTTCATTGGAATTGAGGACAGCCTTGGGCTTTAAATTCATGGGAACAGTCGGTGTTTCCTTCCTCTTCTGTATTCTTTTTTCCAGAATTGTATTCATTCGTTTTAAGAATTCCGCTCTAATGAATTTTCTCGCTTCTGACTGTTTTTGATGGGGGGGGGGTTCTTCTTGAAGCCTCAAGTGGTGAGTAGTTCTTCGCTGATAGTGCACTAACTAGGAATTCTCCAGAAGGTCGGACGGCTTCAATTTCAGTATAAGGCGCCTTAGGTCAGTCTGTAACATTTCGAGAAGATTCAATCGTTCATTATTTCATATAAATTATCATAAAAATCATTGCATTTATCAATGAGCACTTAGGCTTTCGGCACCTTTCCACAAACGAACGCTTTGATGTCTCTTTCCTTTCTATTCATTTTAATAAAATCAAAGTCGCAGCTGAAATAATAATCAATAATTACAGCGCGTTTTGCAGTTTCAGCCAATCTTACTCAACATCATCCAAGAGCCCTGTCTGGAATGATTTTATATTCGACTTGTACGATGCAGTGAGTATTACGCAATTCTGGTTTCCCCTGGAGAAAATTCTCTTTTTTTCTTTTGAAAAAATGAAGTTTATATGATTACCCTCGCGCATTATCTGGTTGATTGCAATTCCAGTTGATTCCGTCTTGGCCCGTTGCTGAATTGTCTGTCCATTCGAAGGCGGCGCCCGATGTACAATTGGTGTTTCTGGCGTTTTTCAGGCATTCATGACGGCGTTGCAGCCCAACCCAAATGCTCCCACTGTCTGGGTAGATATGGGCGGTTGCGGAATCTGAAATAGGAAGAATGGAGATCATTGAATCCTTTATAAACTTACATATAGCGAACTGTGCTTCAATCTGGTTTTGAAATCCGGAAAGTGTTGCTCCGTGAGCTTGACAACGTTTCTCGGCAACCGGTTGGGTAATGGAGTTTTCATAGAAGAGCTGAAAGTATTCGGATTGTCTGTTGTGCTGCAAGCCGACTAACCTTCATACACCACTTTCCTTTTGGCCTTACGAAGAGCTTCCATCCTTCTTCGCAGTCTCCTGTTTCTTCATTCGAGCGTTCAGAGGGAAGCTTTATGACATCTGAGCTTCTTGTGACGTTCTGTGCGCTTTTAAGATTTTCTGAGCTACTCGAGTTCTTCTGATTCTTCAAGTTTTCAGCAATCTTGATGCTTTCGGAGCTACTCGAATTCTTCTGATTCTTCAGATTTTCTGCAATCTTGGTGCTTTCGGAGCTGCTCGAATTCTTCTGATTCTTTAAGTTTAAGTTTTCAGCAATTTTGATGCTCTCTGAGCTACTCGAGTTCTTCTGATTCTTCAGGTTTTCAGCAATCTTGATGCTCTCGGAGCTACTCGAGTTCTTTTGATTCTTCAGATTTTCAGCAATTTTGACGCTCTCCGAGCTACTCGAGTTCTTCTGATTTTTCAGGTTTTCAGCAATCTTGACGCTCTCCGAGCTACTCGAGTTCTGCTGATTTTTCAAGTTTTCAGCATTCTTAATGCTCTCCGAGCTACTCGAGTTCTGCTGATTTTTCAGGTTTTCAGCAATCTTGATGCTCTCCGAGCTACTCGAGTTCTTCTGATTCTTCAGATTTTCAGCAATCTTGTTGCTCTCGGAGCTACTCGAGTTCTTCTGATTCTTTAGGTTTTCAGCATTCTTGATGCTCTCCGAGCTACTCGAATTCTCCTGATTCTTCAGGTTTTCAGCAATCTTGACGCTCTCGGAGCTACTCGAGTTCTTCTGGTTCTTCAGATTTTCAGAATTCTTAATGCTCTCTGAGCTACTCGAATTCTTCTGATTCTTCAAGTTTTCAGCATTCTTGATGCTCTCCGAGCTACTCGAGTTTTTCTGATTTTTCAGGTTTTCATCATTCTTGACGCTTTCGGAGCTACTCGATTTAAGCCCATTAGAACTGGCGTCCAAATCATCCACATGGTAAAATTCGTTTCTCTCCTCACTAACGCCATCGTAATCGTTGGGCACACTGAAATAAGCCTCCACGTCAACGCACATTCCTCCACTCGGCCTGTTGGGCCGAAATAGTGAGACACATGGATCCACTAGAAATATGAGGAGAAGGAATAAGTTGAGGTACCGGCCAGGTATCATTTTTGCAAAGGAAGTGGACGTAAACCGCTTTCATGCAGAATGGAGGCGTTTTATAAGCATCTCCTTTTACGATTTTGAGTTGAAAAAGTTTTACGGAAGTGAAAAAAATGAGCAAAGACACGCCATATAAAAATGATAAAACGTTGATCAATGTGGTCGAGGTTACTGTAGGTAGTTCTGAACGGGAAATGATGGATTCTCCTACAAATTATACTTGAATTCATTCGTATTACAACAAATATTAATACAAATAAAAATAAAAGCAAAAAATGTCGCCAGAAGTAAAGTGCCCGCAGTCCAATAACTGATAACTGAAGGAGTGGACATCGTACCTTTTCATATTCGCCTCTTCCATGCACTCACAGAAATTGAACTTGTGAGTGTTTGGTAGAGAGGCGGTGCGCTAGCCACTAGGCTATGCCTGCATCGGAGAATCATGTCCATCAGGTGCCTTATATTCGCAATGTGCGGAAGAGAAAAATGAGGAAATAGAAAATCTGCATAAAAATATATAGGGAAGGGGGAACGATTTTCAGCAAACTTTTCGCGCTTTCAGCGAATTTTACATATATAATATAGTATTAGCGATATATAATTCAAGAATAATTGCACGGCGCCCGGCAACTAGACTTCTCGAAAAGAACGAACGCGGGAGGTTGGAGGCGAAAACTATAAAACTAGTTAGCGTGTTGAAATCGATGAGATTTTTTTTAATATTTAAAAATTGATTAACGTAAGAGGTGAGGTAATAAACATTTATTTTGAAATTGAAATTGATCAATGGAGCGCATTTGCAAGCTCTAAAAGAAAATCAAAATTCCGCAACCATGACTCAGTCCTGTTGAATATCTTCTTCAAAATCTTTAAATATGTAAATTATCTGAAAAAGAAAAGTGTAAAAGAACAAAATTTTTGGAATTTATAATTTTATGACAATTTTTGTGTATAAAAGAAAATCGCGGGACTTTTGAGAATCGATCATTCGGCAAAATGGCAGGCCTGGAAACTACGGCTTTTCTAGCTCTAGCGCTTCTGGTTTTTCAGTCAAGTGCCTCTGTATCTTCTGCTAAATTGAGGGTAAATTCGAAGTTCGTCAATTAATTTTTAAAATAAAACAAATTACAGGTTGGAGATTCATTTCTCATTCGCGAAGCCGAATTTGCTCCAGCTCTTGCTCGTAGTGTCGCTGCGGGCCATCAAACAATGAAGTTCACCGGGAAAAATAAGGGAATGTGGGTGGATGACGATGGAATGGTGGTGGACTCCTCGAATTTTCAACTTTTCAAGAACGGATCAGTGTTGATCAAGTCTGCAACAGTCGCCGATTCTGGAACATATCAGAAGGAGCCAAATGTGAGTAAAACAAAGAGTTTTATGAAAGAGAATGAGATTGAGATTTAGCCAATGATCCGCATTGGAGACATGGGGTATGCGCCGCCGATTCTCATCATTCAAGTGCTGGATTATATGTTTTGAACATAATAAACCGAATAAAGTCATAACCCTTCACAAAAAGAGAAGAAAAATCAATAAAAGAAAATAGAAAATACGAAGATCGCATTGCAAAACGTGCAAAACGTTCACCTCCAAAATTCTCAAAATTTCGATTTTCTGTAATTCCTAATTATTTATCATATATAATATGGAAATACCTTTAAAAAAGAAAAATTATGGGTCCTGGAGCGAAAATAAAATAAAACTGAGCAATCGAAAAATTCGACACTTTTCGTTATTTTCTTTTTTTTTGTATTGAGCAAGTGAACGTATGATTTTGTGGAAAATTTTAGCCTCTACGCGGTTGCTCACTCACACTAATCAATATTCGGGAAGAGACGAATGCGGACGGAAAATTGAATAAAGTAGGCGACAGTGTACAAGGAATTCTAGATGAATAACATGCGCCCCCCCCCCCCCCCGCCTGGGAAGGGTACTACAGCGCTCCACATAATCTTACGTTCACCCCCAAAAATCTCAAAATTTCGATTTTCTGTAATTCCTAATTATTTATCATATATAATATGGAAATACCTTTAAAAAAGAAAATTATGGGTCCTGGAGCGAAAATAAAATAAAACTGAGCAATCGAGAAATTCGACATTTTTCGTTATTTTCATTTTTTTTACAGTTTTGAGCAAGTGAACGTATGATTTTGTGGAAAACTTTAGCCTCTACGCGGTTGCTCACTCACACTAATCAATATTCGGGAAGAGACAAATAAAGTCACAACCCTTCACAAAAAGAGAAAAAAAATCAATAAAAGAAAATACGAAAATACGAAGATCGCATTGCAAAACGTGATTATACAGTGCTCCACATAATCTTACGTTCACCCCTAAAAATCTCAAAATTTCGATTTTCTGTATTTCCTAATTATTCATCATATATGATATGGAAATTCCTTTAAAATTGAAAATTATGGGTCCTGGAGCGAAAATAAAATAAAACTGAGCAATCGAGAAATTCGACATTATTCGGAGAATGGGTGTTTCTTTTTCCACATAATGATACGTTCACTTTTATTTTTTGTGGTTTTTGAACTTTAAACTTGGTTCTAATCAGTTTATTTATCGTGTTTCTGCTTTTAAAAGAAATTTCGAAAGATAAACCTCTAATTTAATATAAAAAAGGGCGAATTGACGCCAAATTGGCTGAAGGATTTCATAAAATTTTGATTTTTTCCTAATGTGTGAATTTTAAGCCAATTTTAAATTTCTATTATGAAACACCCTTTTTCAATAGGAAGCAATTTGGTTGAAAAGCCAATTTTCGAGTTTTTTTTTAATTTTTGAGGTGAACGTATGATTATGTGGAGCACTGTAGTAAAATAATTACTCGTCATCTGAATCCACTTCGGTTTCCGTTCGGGCCATTTCTCCTGGCATCAATCCACAATTATTAGTATTCGGATCAACGTCTGTATCTTAGTAGCTTTTTGTAGTAGATCGCAGACATTTTAAGAGCTGAAAAATGAATTGCAAGTAGCTTCATTAATTTTAAAATGTGTCAGAAGCATATGATGACGGTGATCTAAAAAAAACTGATTTAACATAAAAATTTAAGACAAATGACAATGCCATGCTCATCATCGATCATCGAGTTTGAAAACGGAATATATCTGCAGATCAGTGTGTCGTTTCGAAAGCATTTCGAGAAATTTTTCCGAAAAGTTTTCGAAAAATCAACGAGAAAACTTTTTCGAAAAATTCTCGAAAAATGTCGAAAATTCTCCAGAAATCAACGAGAAAATTTTCTCGAGAATTTTTCGGAAATTTTTCGAAAAGCGCATTTGTCGTGTCGAAAGCATTTCGAGAAATTTTTCCGATAAATTTCTCGAAAAGTTTCCGAAAAATCAACGAGAAAAATTTTCGATAAATTCTCGAAAAATTTCGAAAATTCTCCAGAAATCAACGAGAAAAATTTCTGGAGAATTTTTCGAAACGACAAATGCGCTTTTCGAAAAATTTCCGAAAAATTCTCGAGAAATTTTTCTACAGTGCTCCACATAATCTTATGTTCACCCCCAAAAATCTCAAAATTTCGATTTTCTGTAATTCCTAATTATTTATCATATATGATATGGAAATACTTTTAAAAAAGAAAATTATGGGTCCTAGAGCAAAAATCAAATAAAACTGAGGAATCGAGAAATTCGAAATTTTTCGAAAAATGGGTGTTTTTTTTTCCACATAATGATATGTTCACTTTTAGTTTTTGTCGTTTTTTGACTATTAAACTTGGTTTTAATCTGTTTACTTATTGTTTTTTTGCTTTCAGAAGACATGCCGAAAGGTAAACCTCTAAGTGAATATGAAAAAGGACTAATTGACGTCAAATTGGCTGAAGGACTCTCGCACCGTCAAATCTCTAAAGAAATGAAGCGTTCCCTAGATTTAATCAATCGATATGCTGCAAATCCACTTGGTTTTGGTATAACGAAGTTTTCTGGTCGTCCACCACTTCTTTCTGGACGAGACAAGCAAAGAATTATCCGCAGAGCGTCAAATTCTAAGGTCACTTGCTCAAAGATCAAGAGCGAACTTGGACTTTCCGTATCCGCGGAGACTGTTCGCCGCGTTCTTTCGAAGAGCAAATTCATCAGACGCCGAAAAATGAGAAAGGCACCAAATGTGACCGCTAAACACCGAGAAAATCGGATTGAATTTGCTAAGAAGAACCAAAGAACTGACTAGAAACAGGTAAGGATTACTGTTACTTACTTACTTAGTTACTTAGTCGATCCGTCAATCGCTTGTGTGAGCGCGGATCACAGCTAACCATGCCTTGCGGTCTTGGGCGATGGTTGTCCATGAAGTGGTTAGTCGATTTCCTCGGTATATTGAGATTTCTTTACGTAATGAGTCGGACCATCTCATGGGGGGTCGTCCGACAGGTCGTTTTTGATCTCGAGGAATCCATTCTTGTATCAGTTTTGTCCATCTTCCGTCATTTCTTCGCATAATGTGCCCGGCCCATCCTAATTTTTTCTTTTTGATGTGTTTGAGTGGGTCCGTGACTTGGGAGATTTTTCGGATGTCTTCGCGGTGTAAGTCTCGTTGGCGTTGTTCCGTGAGGGTCATTCCAATTAATCTTCTTTCTAGTGATGCATGCGTCACACGGATCCGTTCAGCGAGGTTCTGTGTAAAGGTCCAGGTTTCAGATCCGTATGTGAGCGCGGGAAGAACGATGGTGTCGAAAAGTTGAGCTCGGATTCGGGGACAGGTGAGAGCGTCGGTGGTGTTTTTGATGTTGTTGAACGCGGCCCAGGCTGCCCGTCTTCTTCTGTGGAGTTCAGGTTCTAGCTCATTTCGTGGGTTGAGTAGCCTGCCAAGGTAGACATACTCATCCACGTCTTCGATTGTTGTGATGGTTGTATTATTACTGATGATCACCGGATGTGTGGTGGCGTACGTGTTTCTCAACACTTTGGTTTTGTTAGTATTTATTTGGAGTCCTACTTTTTTGCACCTTTCTGTGAACTCTTGGATCATCTGGCTTTCGAAGAGCAAATTCATCAGACGCCGAAAAATGAGAAAGGCACCAAATGTGACCGCTAAACACCGAGAAAATCGGATTGAATTTGCTAAGAAGAACCAAAGAACTGACTAGAAACAGGTAAGGATTACTGTACCTTTCTTAAACTGGTATTTTGTTTTCAGATTATCTTCAGTGATGAAAAGAAATTCAACTGCAGCTTTCACATCGAAACTTCGAAGGTGGAGGAGTGATGGTCTAAGAAGCAATCAGTGCCCAAGGCAAAGTCAAACTTTGCTTTGTACCCAAGAACATGGACGGTTGCAAATATCGATACGTGATAAGAAGAGGTCTCGTACCATTAATCCGTCGGAATCGCTCCAAAAATTTCACTTATCAGCAAGACGGAGCTCCATGCCATCGGGCTCGACGCACAATCAAGTGGATAGGTGACCGCGGAATCCCGATTCTCGATTGGCCGGCCTGTTCCCCTGACATAAACATCATCTAAAATGTCTGGGGATACATGGTACGGAAAATCTACGATGGAATCAAAATTTATGCGGACATTCCATCCCTCAAAAAGGCTATCATTGAAGCATGGCAAAAAGTGAACCAACATCTGCTCGACAATCTTTATTCGTCTATGGATGGCCGAATTTTTGAAGTTGCTCGACAGAATGGTCGTCCTATCGATTATTAATGATCATTTGTCTGATATTTTCTCTTTTTTTTTAAGTTTTCAGAAAGTGAACATATGATTTGTGGAAAATTTTTTAACCTTTTTTCATAAAATTTTGGTTTTTTCCTGATATGTGAATTTTTAGGCTATTTCAAGTTTTTATCATGAAACACCTACTAAAAGCCCATATTTCTTCAATAGGAAGCAATTTGGTTGAGAAGCCAGTTTTCGAGATTTCGAACATTTTTGGGGTGAACATAAGATTATGTGGAGCACTGTAGTTGATTTCTCGAGAATTTTTCGAAAAATATCCGAAAAATCAACGAGAAAAATGTTTCAGGAAATTCTTGAATAATTTCGAAAATTCTCGAAAAATTCTCGATAAATCAACTAGAAAAATTTCTCGAGAATTTTTCGGAAATTTTTCGAAAAATTCTCTTCCGTCGCGTATATGCTCTATACAGAAGAAGGCAGAAAGAGAATTTGAATATACCGATTCCACGAAACCTCCATTTTTGAAGCTGTAGAATAATTCAAAACCGTGTTATAGCCACTGTAGAGACTACAACCATCTTGTTGGAAATGAGTCATTATTGGTTATTTTTTCTGGAATTCTGAAACAGCGTTTTGTGGAACAGGATTATTCACAATTCAATTATTCAAATTGATCATCAAATCCATTATT
The DNA here is from genome assembly GCA_003052745.1 of Caenorhabditis inopinata. Lineage (NCBI taxonomy): Eukaryota > Metazoa > Nematoda > Chromadorea > Rhabditida > Rhabditidae > Caenorhabditis > Caenorhabditis inopinata. The sequence continues at coordinate 2,153,200 of AP018152.1, read as the reverse complement.
TTCATATTGAATATCAGTATTGATACGAGTCATTCTCTATTCATTTTGAATTTATATAAATATGTTACAGCGATTCAGAATTCCAACATTCGATTCATTTCGAAAATGTGGTTTCAACTTGTAACTGTTCTAGCCATTTTGGCGATGCCAGTTTCTTCAGCTAAAATTGTTTCTGACGTCCATCGGGACAGATTTGGCGGTCCGCCGTCGCCAGTTCCACATAGTATTTCTAAATTCGATGCTGAGGAAAACAAGTTCATTCTCTCGTTACCATTGATTGCTGCTGCTGTAGGTACAGGAATATACGCATTGAAGAGCCTTGTTATACCTAATGGAGCTTTTGATGACGATAAAAGTAAGTGAATTTTTCCATAAATCCTTGAAAATGATGTTTCAGTCGCTTTTCCAATCCAAGTGCCCAAACCGCAAAAACGTGGAACTGCTCAACCAATTCCTGCAATCAAGGAAAATCGTATTTGGTAATAATTATTGAATGAAATGCTCGAATAAAGTCAAGAATTGTTTTTTTCCTTTCTCCACATTTTAAAAGTGAGTCATCTACAGAAGCACATCAAAATAGTATCGGCTCACGAGCAGATTCAATATTGTAAATCACATTCGCAAGGTTCTCGTCTTCTTGACTTGCGAAAACATCCAATAAATGAAAGTGACACTGGCGTGAAAATCGAGTAGTTATTTGGAACCCTATATTTTAAATTTCACATATTACAGTAAAGCCATAAAGAATGCCCGCGGCCTTTTTTTTGTTGGGATAACTTCGCTGGCACTGCTCCGATCGGTCTAAATTTTGGGTCTTTAGGTAGGTCTACAGTGAGCGATTTCTTTCCAATAGGTCTAACCATTTTTAGAAAAAAAAATAGAGAATCATACTCGCTGATTTACAAGACTTCTGAATCAAAAACTGAAATTGAATTAAAAAAAACACTCAAAAATGGAAAAAACGAAAAAAAAATGATGCAATTTCATTTTCTGCAAGTTGTCGTGAGGGTGTTCCGCAGTACACAGCTACAGTAGAATTTTCACAACAAAATATCTGTTTTCAGCGTAGTTTTTCCCAAAAAAAAAAATAAATGACGCAAATTGATATATTTAAACATTCGAAGAAACGTGTAAAAAAATTCACGATTAATACAATTTCGTTCTTTTAATCCAGTTTAATTCTGAAAATTCAGAAGAAAAAATAAAAATTCAAAAAATATATCGCGCATAGCAAATGCGCTCTGATGATGAAATGGGCGAAGCCTCTAAATTCAAATCCCGATTTTCGCGGGCTCGAACAAATGTCGGAACTTTTTTACGGCGATAATAACTTGATGAAATAAATAAATTAGGACATAAGACAGTTGGTTGGCTTCGACGATTCTACCACTAAAATGGGAAAATTCAAGAAATGTATACGAATTAATACTAAATAAATAAACAAAAATTAATGTTAAAAACGTTATTCAGCATTAAAAAAACTTATAAAAGGCAATATATGCCGGAAAATCGTCTGAAAATCTGTAAAAATAATTAGCGTGTTGAAATCGATGAGATTTTTAAAAAAAATATTTGAAAATAAGAGGTGAGAAGATAAACATTTATTTTCAAATTGAAATTGATCAATGGAGCGCATTTTCTGCAAGCTCTAAAAGAAAATCAAAATTCCGCAACAATGATTCAGTCCTGTCGAATATCTTCTTCAAGATCTCTAAATATGTAAATTATCTGAAAAAGAAAAGTGTAAAAGAACAACATTTTTGGAATTTATAATTTTATGACAATTTTTGTGTATAAAAGAAAATCGCGGGACTTTTGAGAATCGATCATTCGGCAAAATGGCAGGCCTGGAAACTACGGCTTTTCTCTATTCATTTTGAATTTATATAAATATGTTTCAGCGATTCAGAATTCGGTAATTTCCAAGAATTGCCCCACCCCCAACCAGCGTTATTCATTATCAAAATTGATGTGTGGGATAATTACTGTAGGGGGGGGGGGGAGCTTCTATACGAAGTCGTTATCCAATGTTAATCCCCCATGAAAATGAAACTAGCTCTTGATGCCACGTAAAAATCGAAAATAATTATGAAAATTGTGAAAATTGGTGGAAAAACTGACGTTACGGAAGGGGGGTGGGGGGTCATTCCACAGTCTTCCACGGGGGGGGGGGGTCACTCCTATATTAAACGGGAGGGGGGGATCATTTCGAATCATTTCGCTTTCGAAAATGTGGATTCAACTTGCAACTGTTCTAGCCCTATTGGCGATGCCAGTTTCTTCAGCTAAAATTGCTTCCGACTTCCATCGTCAGAGATTTGGCGGTCCGCCGCCGCCAGAACCGAATAGTATTTCTAAATCCGATGCTGAGGGAAACAAGTTCTGGTTCCCGATATCAGCTATTGGTGCTCTTGCTGATTTAGGAATAAAAGCATTGGAGAAAATTATTTTCCCTGAACTAGCTTTTGATGATGATAAAAGTAAGTGAATTTCTCCATAAATCCTTTTAAATGATGTTTCAGTCGCTTTGCCACCCCAAGCGCCCAAACCGATAAAAGGTGAAATTCCGGCCAATCGGTTTTCTGGAAAACCTGCTCAACCAACTCCTGCAATCAAAGAAAATCGTATTTGGTAGTAATTATTGAATGAAATGCTCGAATAAAGTCAAGAATTGATCTTTTCCTTTCTCCACATTTTGAAAGTGATTCATCTTCAAGTCGAGATTTTTACTTAGAATCACAAATATACACATGGGGAAATGCTAGCATAGAATTTCTAAAACTGTTGATAACTATTCAAAGAAAGGTAATTCACAGTAATTGGACACACAGACGCATGGACAGGCATTCCTGTAGTGAACAATCAAAGAGGACAATCTTGGAAAGCCGTTGAATACATATTTGAGGGACATTATCGACAAGTGACGTGCTTAGGTGTTTCGTTTATTCGTCGCTGTGGTTCTATTGAGCCAAGATTGTGTCGGTTTTGCCCAGCGTGGAGTTTCTAAATGCTGAAAATGAGATATCCATTTGAAACTAAAAAAGAATAACGAACTCGATGACGTGGTTGAGATCTTAATTCTCCGATCCTAGGTTCGGCGGATCGAGGCGAAGGCATCAGATCCTCATCAGAAACTGAAATCGTGGATGGTGCGTCAAGAAGATGCCGCTCAAAAGTAGCCGGAACGGCTGGAGTAGACGTAAGAAATGGTGCGAAGGTTTCCGACGTCGGTGGTGGTGATTTCATGCATCTCTCCGAGTATGGCGTTGCAGATAATACATACCCGTCTTTCCCCTGCATTAGGACCTTTTTCTTTGGTGTCTTTAGAAGTGGTATTATCTGTAAATAATCACGAGTTTAGTTTATAGGGTTCAACAATAAAAAAGAAGAAGAAGAATACACAAGTGAGCCCCCGGTTAGAATTTCAGATTTCGAAAAAAATATTTCTGATCGGTATAAAAAAAATTACGGTATTTTAAAGGTGAATGTCTAAAAACTGTTATTCGTCTCGAGCGCGTTCATTTTACATTCTCAATATTTACGTTTCCATAATTAATTTTTCTTTTCTTAAAACGAGAAAAAAGAAAATAGAACAAATTCCTATACCTACATGTAATATTGTAGTTTGTGCCTTTTTCTTTGGTGTCTTTAGAAGTTCAACAATTCAACAATATTAGGGTTCAACAATAAAAAAGAAGAACTTTATTCCAAAATAGCTTTGGAATTAGATTTAAAAAATAATAATTAAATCGGTGAGAAACAAAAATTACGCAAAACTTTAACGCTCAAAAACTAGCCGGAGATCTCTCTAAAAAATCCTAAAAAATATTCTCGAAAAATTCCCGCCACGCTTTAGCTAAAGAACGCGCGCCCCGTTCGGCGGAGTGTCGTTGCGAAATTCTTCCGATTATTGTGGCAGCGTGTAGGACGGTAGGGAGTTCTGCCACCGGCAACTGATGAACGTAATATAAAATTAAGAGAAACTCGCGCGCCCAACGTGAATAATTAAAATCTACTGCAACGGAACTTATTTTAGCGCCGGCTACCAGTCAGAGAGTCGGAAAATACGTCAGCATTGCGCGCTTGGCACAAACTATTACATGTCTCGTTTTACGAAAAGAAAAATTAATTATGGAAACGTAAATATTGAGAATGTACATAAAATGAACGCGCACGAGAAGAATAACAGTTTTTAGACATTCACCTTTAAAATACCGTAATTTTTTTATACCGTTCAGAAATATTTTTTTCGAAATCTGAAATTCTAACCGGTGGCTCTCTCGTTGTGTTTTGCACCAACGCCTGTGTCTAATTGATTTATATTGATTTTATTGGGATAATAATATCTTTAGGCCATCTCAAGAATGGACACAGAAAGATAGGAGAGACTGAAGGATCCAGCCAGAAATTTCTGTGAAATTTAAAAGATAGGATTCAAAATAATCTACAATTGAGAGCTACAATTCGCGAGTTTGATCGAGTATTTAAAAACACTTTAAAAACACCGAAAGGTATGATGAAGCGCGTGGTGTTCCCGCCAAAAAAAACCAAAAAAATTTCAGTATCAAAAAACAGAAAATAATGAAGACGCCCCAAGAACTCTACCGGTAACAGTTATCACGATCACGTAATATTTTTCAAGAATCTGTTAGAAATCCTCATATCCGTAGCGGACGAGATTACCGACGATGCGCTTGAGAGGACACATTCCCGTGGAGGAGAAGCAACCCCAAACCATCTGTGCCAGAAGTCATCTTCATTGGACCCGCCAGAACTGGGCCAATATCGTCTGGTCGGGAAGTGACAGTGTGAAGTGGATTCGTCCTCAGGTAATTTTTGGCACATGTGCCCCAGGTTGGGGCGCGGTTGCCGGTGCTACGCAGTAAGCGTTCACGTTGAAAAAGCTTACCGCGTAGCACCGGCAACCGCGCCCCAACATGGGGCACATGTGCCAAAAATTACCTGAGTCGTCCCATCGGCACTGGCTCCCTCCCAAGGTATCAACTGTCAACCATGAAGCACGGTGGCGGGTCCTGCATGGATTGAGATATCGAAAAAACCATAATATAATATTATCCATCCGCGAGTACGTGATTTTTTGTTTAAAGGCGCTGTCCTCGGAAGGTCGACATTTTACATTTGTCGGGTGGTTACCCGGGTTTTTTTCCTAAAAAACAAGACATCGGCAAAATTCCTAGACCCGCACGCCAATAAAAACATGCGCCCTGTGTGCATGTTGGCGTGTTTGTCGTGCCAACGACAGGTGATGAGCGCGAAAAGCAAAAAAGGCGGGAAAACTTATAACTAGAAAATTGAGCATGTTTTTTAGAGGAGTTTTTAGTTTTTAGGAGAAATTCTCGATTTTTTGGGTTTTCTGAGAGTTTTTGATTTTTGCTAGGCTTTGGAGATTTCTTTTTTGTTATTTGCCCGTTATTGTTTTGTTGGAATTTTCGTAAATTCCGAACTGAATAAACATTAATTGCGACAACCGTTCGTTGTGTTTTTTTGTGTTAAATTAGACGAAATCTTGTGGTAAGGCACCAAAAGAATTTCGTACTCATTATTAAATTGCTAAGGAAAAGAATACAAAGAGTGTGATTTACAATATTGAATCTGCTCATGAGCCGATACAATTTCGATGTGTTTCTGTAGATGAATAACTTTTAAATGTGGAGAAAGGAAAAGAGCAATTCTTGACTTTATTCGAGCATTTCATTCAATAATTATTACCAAATACGATTTTCCTTGATTGCAGGAATTGGTTGAGCAGTTCCACGTTTTTGCGGTTTGGGTAGTTGGGTTGGAAAAGCGACTGAAACATCATTTTCAAGGATTTATGGAGAAATTCACTTACTTTTATCATCATCAAAAGCTAGTTTAGGTAAAATTTCCTTCAATGCGTATATTCCTGCACCTAATATCGCAGAAATGAACTTGTTTTCCTCAGCATCGAATTTAGAAATACTATTTGGAACTGGCGACGGCGGACCGCCAAATCTGTCCCGATGGACGTCAGAAACAATTTTAGCTGAAGAAACTGGCATCGCCAAAATGGCTAGAACAGTTACAAGTTGAAACCACATTTTCGAAATGAATCGAATGTTGGAATTCTGAATCGCTGAAACATATTTATATAAATTCAAAATGAATAGAGAATGACTCGTATCAATACTGATATTCAATATGGAAATAATGGATTTGATGATCAATTTGAATAATTGAATTGTGAATAATCCTGTTCCACAAAACGCTGTTTCAGAATTCCAGAAAGAATAACCAATAATGACTCATTTCCAACAAGATGGTTGTAGTCTCTTCAGTGGCTATAACACGGAATTATTCTACAGCTTCAAAAATGGAGGTTTCGTGGAATCGGTATATTCAAATTCTCTTTCTGTCTTCTTCTGTATAGAGCATATACGCGACGGAAGAGATCTGCAGCAGTGTGTCGTTTCGAAAAATGATTTCTCGAAAAATGCGTTTTTCGAAAAATTTCCGAATAGTTCTCGAGAAATTTTTCTCGTTGATTTCTGGAGAATTTTTCGAGAATTTCCCGAAAAATTTTTCTCGTTGATTTTTCGGATATTTTTCGAGAAAGTTTTCGAAAAATTCTCGAGAAATCAACGAGAAAAATGTTAAGGAAAAATTTCTCGAAGTCCATGATCATGGACAGGCTTTGTTAGATGCGATCCGCACGCACACAAGAGAATAACGGATCGTCTGAGCAACAAAACTCTGAATTAATATAAATTAATCTGCCTTCATTTTTTAATCATTTTTGTGCATGACTGCTTAAAAAACCTTCCTGCATTGTCATTTTTCTTAAATTTTTATGTTAAATTAATGTAGTTACTTGCAATTTATTTTTCAGCTCTCATGTAAAATGTCTGCGCTCTACTACACAAAGCTACCAAGATACAGACGTTGATCCCAATACTAATAATTGTGGATTGATGCCAGGAGAAATGGCCGAATGTCTTCTGAAAGCAGAAACACAATAAACTTCAAAAATTGAGGTTTCCTGGAATCGGTATATTCAAATTCTCTTTCTGCCTTCTTCTCTATAGAGCATATACGCGACGGAAGAGATCTGCAGCAGTGTGTCGTTTTGAAAAATGATTTCTCGAAAAATGCGTTTTTCGAAAAATTTCCGAAAAATTCTCGAGAAATTTTTCTAGTTGATTTATCGAGAATTTTTCGACATTTTTCGAGAATTTCTAGAAAAATTTTTCTCGTTGATTTTTCGGAAAAATTTCTCGAAATGTTTTCGAAACAACACACTGATCAGCAGATAGATACCTTCTTCAAACTCGATGATCATGGACAGGCATTGTTAGATGCGATTCGCACCCACACAAGAGAATAACGGATCGACTGAGCAACAAAACTCTGAGTTAATTGAATTTTTATGTTAAATCAGCCTTTTTATGTTAAAATCAGTTAAATCAGCCGCCGATCGCCTCAGCCGGGCGCCGCGACGGCGTTTTTTATCGCGGTGTACGGTAAGCGGAGAAACTGTGTAGTCTGCATTTGAGCTTAAACTTTTTTTTTCCTTATTTTTCAAAATTTTTTTTTGTATTAGATAACAAAAAATGGCAAGTTACACGAAAGATTATGTTTCAAAAGTACTAAAAGGCAAAATCGAAAACATTTCGACGCGTACGGTGTTTAAGTTTACAAATTAACAAAAATAGGATTATTTAGATGCAAGTTCAATGAAAAAACTTAGATTCTTTCAAAGAAGTTGAAATCAAAGAGTCGGAAAATGTTTTTATTTCAAAAAACTTTGTCATTTGTGAACATTTTGAGAAATTGTTTGCGGAATCAGGAGGTTAAAAAATGTTTATTCATCGAACAGACTCGTTGAGCCTTTTTTCTATTTTTTTATTTATTAAAATTCTCAAATATTAAATAAAAATTGTTTCTTTTCAAATAATTTTTACTTTTGCCTCTAGTTTTCATGATAATAACTGTCGGATTAAGAGAACTTCCAATTATTCGCAATATTACTCATTTTGATGAATAAAAAATGCCAGCCGTTTTTCGTCGGCTTTTTTCGGCTGCCCCGAGAACGATTCAACGGCGGCGATTTCCCAGTTTTGTTTTGAACACAATAAACCGAATAAAGTCATAACTCTTCACAAAAGAAGGAGAAAAATAAATTAAAGAAAATAGAAAATACGAAGATCGCATTGCAAAACGTGATTATAGTAAAACAATTACTCGTCATCTGAATCCACCGGTTGTTCGGCCATTTCTCCTGGCATCAATCCGACACCTCCACCAGCAATCCACAATTCTTTGCGGCGTTCATCAAGAATTGGGATCAACGTCTGTATTTTTGATAGCTGGCTTTTGTGGTTTTCTCTTTCCTGTTCCGTGACGGCGGTGTAGTTGCGATCAACTTCCCACATGATTTGGTTGACTCTGAAATTGAAAATTGCTTTTAATTCTTCGCTTTTTTCGCCGTCACCTGGACACCGTCTTCTCCAGTTTTTCCAAGTCTTCTGGGCGAGTGTCTCGATGCGCCCAGGAATCCTCTTCAATACCAATGAGCTTTCGGAGGAACTCTCGAAGGATCTCATCGGACTTGCCTGAAAATAAGAATAAAGCATTCAGAATATAGGTGGAAGTCACCTTGCGCATGAAGACCATAGTTTATGGCTGCTAGGGCAATTTGAGAAGGTGGGTAAAGAAGGAGCACGTCGGTTTGGAGAGCATTCTAAATTCGATCTAATCAATTGGAATAAAGATCAGGAAACACAGATCAGGACCTCGCCAACACCATGATACTTTATGGAAATCTGGTCGAAGAACCTTTTCAGATACCTGGAAGAATCTCATGGAATCTCTTCGAATAGACTCGAGATCGAAGTTGAGCAGCAACATTCTGGTCTTCATATCCATGAGATGTCCTTCGTATGGCCTGAATTGGAAATGATAATTATTCAATATTTTGCATTTACCTGTAGGGGCAATGGACAGTAAGATTATAATTCAGAAGTTTCATCAGCTCCGGTTCTAACTTCAGAATTCGTTCAGCATTTTGCCTTGGGTCGCCAACGCTCAAAAATTGAATCTAGAATAGGAATACGTCCGTTACAATGAAATCTCACTTCATGTTCTTGACAAAGTCCTCAATTGTGATGTAAAACTCGTCAATTTTCATAGCTAGGTAGAAGCAGGCCATCATTACCATCTAAAGAAAGAAAAACTGTTGGAAATATTGAAAATCACATGTTATTGACCAACCCGAATAGACGTATCAGAAGGCACCCAGACAAGGAACGCCCTCTTGAAGAAGGAAAGAGCGGTCCACTTTACCGATGGCCATATGTGAGGTCGGAATTTATCAGCGAATCTGGAAAATAATTCGAGAGAATTTCAGATTTTCTGAGGCCACAAACTTTAACGCCGCATCCTCAATCGACCTCTGCATTCTGAGCTCCTCTTCAGGCGTCACAAAAAGACTCAGCTCATCTGGTTGCATCACTGCTTCATACTTCTGACGAAATTTCAGGTTGATCTAAAATTCAAACCGAAGTCATCAATTTTTAATGGATTTCCAGTCGTAGCCTTACCTCTAACCGAATTGCAGTTAACCTCTCTGGTGTGTACGTCCACTCCTTTTTCTGCGTGCTGGTAGCGTACATTTTTATCTGAAATGCAAATTTCCAGAAAGAATATAATAAGGTTACTATTTGAAACGTTTTTAATCCGAAATGAATGAAATTTTAAATATTTGCCATGCTGCCTTCTGTCTACAGGGTGCGCCAAAAGAATGGTAACACATTCAAAGTGATGTAACTTTCGCAAAACGACCCATATCAACATGACAATTTAACAATAGTTTATTTAATACTTTCTAATAATGATATTATCAAAGTTGCTCGATGCGGTTGTCTTTGTTCCTCACAACATCCATGAGTCTCTTCGGGAACGCCTCTACCCTGGCACGGAGGTATTCTGGTGATAGTTTGGCCCATTTCACTTCCAAATTTTTCTTCAACGACTCCAAATTGCGACGAGGACGTGCTTGGACTCACGATTGAAGAATTCCCCATACCGCATAGTCGAGCGGATTGAGATCTGGGGACGAGGCTGGCCATTCAAAACTGTTATGAAGCTCGGAAAATTGACTGAACACCGGGCCTGGATGATCTTTGCTTTGTGAGCCGGAGCAGAATCCTGTTGAAATGTCCAAACCTGGTTTCCAATATGGGATTTTGTCCATGGAAGCACATGCTTTTTCAAAATTTCCTCCAAATAATATTTTTTGTTGATTTTCACTCCTGAATCCACAAAAATGAGCGGTAGAGGTAATGTCTCCAAAAACCATTACTTGTTGTCGATGGGAAGCTCTGTTGATGGCTCTACCGTGTGGAGCGTGCTCTACTCTATGATTCTGGGGGTTGAATTCGGCTTCGATAGTGAAAAATTTTTCGGCAGTGAACACAATACTCAAATGTTCATTTGGCGCGTGCCAGCAAGGAGAGCTTTGCACTTCTTCATCCGGGCCATCTTGTTTTTTTTCCGATAGAATCGCAGCTTTTTGAACACGTTATGGGGTCATCCCGAGCTCTCTTTTTACAATTCTTCTGAACGAAGAATGACTGATTCTGAGCTCTGTGCTCAACTTTCGCATGCTTCGGTGCGGATTTTGACGTAGGCGTTCGCGGACCGTCTTGATCCTATCCGGAGTGATCGAAGTGCGGGGTCTTCCGCTTTTTGGACGGTCCTTGAGTGTGTTCAACTCCTCAAAACGTTTAATGGTTCTCCAAGCCGTTGTGCGTGAGATTCCAAGAGCATTTCCGATCCGATCCCCTCTTGGCCATCTCGACGATGGTACCTCGATGGACAGAAACAGCCACCATACCTGTGAAAAAAAACATAAAGACTTGAAAATATGAAAATATAGTAATAAAGACATGCTGAAAATTATGAAAATAAATTCAGTGCACGAAAAGTGCGCCCGAGCCCGCCATCTTGCGCGAAACATGTGTTACCATACTTTTGGCGCACCCTGTATTTTTAAACATCAGAAATCCGTGAAATATAAGACAATTCTACGATCTCTACGACCAATTAATTGATATTGGAATGCAAATTCATCGAACTATTGAACTAACTCTATCCCAGCAGTCCAAAAGTCCTCAATTTTGGACCACTGAGATAGCCTGGTGATAAATAGCGTTATATGAAATCTGTCGACAAACTGATTTCATTAATTTCACAAAAAAAAACGGACAGAATACGAGAAATTGAAATCTTCTTATATAATTTCAAGTAGAGATAACGAAGAAACATAAAATTCCAATCGGGTTTCAACCATTCCCAGATTAACAAAAAACAAATTACTACTAAACAGACACGTTTTTCTTTGAAACAATAACCAACCAAAACATAACAAAAATGATAAAAGTTTAGCTAAATGAACAATAAAAGATGGAAAATATTCATTTTTTCGTATTTTTCATCTTTGCTTCTCTTTGATGTTTGTGTGACTTGCGGGTTCCGAACTTCTGAAATGCTCCTCGCCGCTTTAATTGTTCTTTCTGACGAATTTCCGCGTACCTAGAAATATATTATATAGAAAAGTTTTAGTTTTTTAAAGCCAACTCTTCTGACTTACTTCTTTTTTGCTTTGCTCAGGGACTCCTCGTTGTAAAGAATCTCATCGACCATCGTCTTCTTTCGCTCTTTCTTTAGCATTCGGCTTGAATAGAAGTCTTCGGGAGCGTCAACAACACGACCAACCTAGATATAAATAATAGTAATCTTTTTTTTTGAAAATAAATTGTACCTGGAAGTACTTAGGCAGCACTGCACGGTCATTTCTACGATAATGAGCGAGAGGGTCTAATGTGGATCGCATTTGTAGGAATTCCAGATCACGCTTGTGTTCATCGGTAAGTTCTGTAGCAGGAAGGTTGAACCAGTTAGATCCTTTAGTTTTTTCTCGTTCTGTCTGGAATTTCTATATTCTAGGAAGCTTTAGATTATAAATTAACAACTTTTCTGAGTCTGGCTGCTGCATTTCTCCCTAAAAGACGCTTCTGTGGCTGGTAATTATTTTCAAACTTCGGCCCAACGATTGCCTTATCCAAAAGATTCTTTAAGTCTTTATCCATCTCATATGGCTCCAAACATGATACTTCAAGTAGGTCAACTGAATTGAAATTCCCCTCTTTTGGCTCATCTTTTTCTCCAGCTCTGTCAACAACGAATAGGTCGTCAGCATCAGCGAATTCTTCTGTTTGATTCTGAAAAATAGCAATATTCATGCATATTAGGATAACGGGCAAATATTATTAACTTCACTGTGAGCTGCAAGACGGTTTAGAAGAACTAGAACGCGAAAGCTTTTGAGCTTTTGAGCGATTTGAACCATATCTAACCAAATTCTGACATTTCGAAAGTTTTAAAAACATACTTGTTGCTTCGCTTTCTTCTTTGAATCCCCTTCATCGCAATCTGAGTCGTCACTACTGGACACATCTGGATTCTTTTGTTTTAGTAGCTTTTTGTAGTAGAGCGCAGACATTTCAAGAGCTGAAAAATGAATTGCAAGTAACTTCATTGATTTAACATAAAAATTTAAGACAATTGACAATGCAAAAGGTTTTTTCAAGCAGTCATGCACAAAAATGATTTTATAAAACGTTTTTTAAAGAAGAACATTGTGTAAGTTGATAGAAACCAAAGATTTTTAAAATTGATCTTGCAGAATAAGTGAAAATGAATACCCCTTTCTTCTGATTTTTCCAGAATATGATAGAGAAATTAATCCAAAAAATAATAGTGAAATTAATGTAAAAAATTCAATAGAGCGCAGGTGATTATGATGGCCTAGGAAGCGCTGTTTGGTCGCCACGGTTTCAAAGTGACTACTTCAAAGAATTGGTAGTTTCCGAAGCTTTCGATGTAAATAGAAATACCGCGAATAATGTTATAAAGGGATTCCAAAGGAAAAGATATGACTAAATTTTAAATTTCTGCAGTTTTGAGTAGTTAATTTGTAAAAAAAATATATATAAACTAAAATACCTATGTCAGAAATAATATTTTCGCAAAAATCGAATTTCAAAATAAAATTTGCAATTAATTTTACCAATAGGAGCCGTCCTGATCCAACTCTCAAACTTCAAACTATCGTATTTCCATTGATATCTTTAAAAAAATCTGAAAATTCTTATTAAAAGGTTTAGATTCTGCCTACCGGAAGGTCTCTTTTTGCGTTATCCTAATCGTCGCTCGACAGTCGACGGCTACGCCTTCCACTTTTTCAGAGTTACAAAAAACTGTTCCTCCTTTGAAATATCGGATATCTCTCTACACACTCTAAATATTTAGTGATCTCTCACTGCGATAACTTTTTCAACGATTTACCGGTCGCGACGCTCCTTTAAAATGGCGAAGAGAATGCGTTGATAAGTCGCCGAGATAGCTATTCGTCCCGTTTCTCCGAAATGGGTTTAAAGACGCACCAGGATGACGATGATCCGAAGACTAAGGTAGGCATTACTAATTGCTAGTTTGACAGCGTTCCGATTCCTTTCAGGCTTACCGTCTGATCGGTTATACTGCCGTCACGTTCTCCGCAGTTTCAGTACTCTGTTTCTGTGTCACTATGCCTGTTGTCTTCACGTACGTTCAATCCGTGAAACGCCAAATGACTCATGAGATGATCACTTGTCACTCGAATGCTCAGCAGATTTTCGATGACGTTGCTGCCCTTCGATCTGAGTTCCCCTTCATTGCCGTGGGAAACCGTACTTCTAGGCAATCTGGATATGATAGTCATCCAAGCACACCAGTTAGCTCCTCGGGAGATGCTGAGGTGAAGGGATCTAGCTCAGGAGCTCAATATGAAGAGAAACCATTTGTAGCCGTTGGAGTTGAAGGTAAAATGTGATAGGAAAGAATTTCTGCCCTTCTTCTGAATCCGAGAACTTCATGTGATTATTATTATACATTTTCAGAAGAGCCACACACCACAAAATCCGATGATCATGAGGGATCGTGTAACAGCTGCTGTCTTCCAGGCCCACCAGGACCTCCAGGACCACCAGGTCGTCCAGGACCAAATGGAAAGGCTGGAGCTAACGGACTCAATGGAAACCCAGGGCGTCCCCCACAGACTCCATGTGAGCCCGTCACCCCACCGCCATGTAAGCCATGCCCGGCAGGACCAAAAGGACCACCAGGACCAGCTGGTTACCCGGGAGCCGATGGACAGCCGGGAGTTCAAGGAGACAGCGGAGAAAAAGGACCCGATGGAGCTCCAGGTGCGAAAGGACGTCCAGGACCACCCGGAAAGAGTGGAGAACCAGGAGCCACTGGAGAGAAAGGCGAAGACGCCGAGAACAATGAGCCAATTCCGGGACCACGTGGGCCTCCAGGAGCTCCGGGAACCCAGGGACCACGCGGAACTCCAGGACATCCAGGGGAAGAAGGAGAGCCAGGAGCACCAGGCGCCCCCGGAGAGAACGGAACCGACGGAGAAAATGGAGAGGATGGGGTTCCAGGAGTTCCCGGACACGATGGCAAACAAGGAAAACCAGGGGAGCGTGGAATTTGTCCAAAATATTGCGCCAAGGATGGAGGAATTTTCTTCGAAGACGGCACCCGTCGTTAAGCTTCGTTTCGTCAAAAATTATATTTATTTGCTCAATAAAAATCTTAAATCTCAATATCGTATTTTAAAGTTAATATTTAAACGGCGCAAAAGTGCAATTGAGGCGGTAATAAAAGGAGTCATGCATGACCCTCATTCTTGGTCATTATAATGGGAACCCCCGCTCTCATGCGAATATTTTCGAATTGCCACACCTATTTTTCAAACTTTTATGGTCGATGCACGATTTTTGGTGCAGTTGGTGCACGATTTAGACTGACATTATCTCCCAGTTATCACAAAGTGCAAAACTGGTCAAATAAACGAGAAAAGTGAACTGGCTATCCCCTACAGAATGGTCGAGAAATATTGAACTATGTATTTTGGTTGACATGAGTCACATTTTTTTTTTTTTTGGATTATGATATTATCGGTTCGCGAGTACGCAAGAAACCGCATAGAGATGGGGTTTGGGTCTCGTTAGGAAATTGGCGCGTTAAAACGCGCCAATTTAAAAATTGAAAGAAAGCGCACACACTGCGTTTGTTTTTCTTTTCGAAAATTGAAATCGAATATTGGAATTTTTTCTATTTATATTTTGCTTCGAAAATCATGTTTTTTTTTAAATTAATTTTTATTGTCAATTTTCTTAAACTGCTTATTAAACTGAATAAAGTATTATTTACCGGAATTTAAATGTTTTTTTTTCAATATTAGAAGTTTATATTCTTCAAATTAGTATCTTTTCACTTGCAGCTAATTGTTTCAACAGAAGTGATGAAGTTTATGGTAAGGAATACCTGTCAAATAAAATTTATAAATATTAATTTTCAGGTTTTTCGTGAGAAGAGGTTTTTTATGGTTAGACACGCGAGGTCGCTGAATGATCCGGACGTTTTAGAATCTGGAGAATCAGCTGGTCAACCATCCGGGGAAGGATCGAGAGGATTCTGGAGAGAAAGTCATCGAAGGTAACTGAATCTTCTCCTTTTTCTCTTTTTTCAAATCATCTTCTCTTTCAGAAAATCTTCTCTTCGACGAAACGAACGTCTTCAGTTAAAAACAATGTTAAATATACTCTTCACGTCAGTCAGTGAATATACTTTTTTTATTTGAAAAATTGGAAAAGTCTATAAATAATTTGTAATTTATATGTTTAACTGTTGAATGATGTGTCATCTGCGCCAAAATGTAAAACTTTGGAGAATTTATAAAAAGAATGTGGAACTAAAAGCCATGCGTTTCTGTGTTCAATGTAGAAAAGAATAAACAATTGTTGTTTCTCAGTTATGTCGTCCTCGCCGCTGGAGCCTAAGTTCGCCAAAGTGCGAATCGAAGGGAGAGTTCATCTGATGAGAAGAAGCTTGTTGAATTGACAATAAAAATTAATTTAAAAAAAAACATGATTTTCGAAGCAAAATATAAATAGAAAAAATTCCAATATTCGATTTCAATTTTCGAAAAGAAAAACAAACGCAGTGTGTGCGCTTTCTTTCAATTTTTAAATTGGCGCGTTTTAACGCGCCAATTTCCTAACGAGACCCAAACCCCATCTCTAAGCGGTTTCTTGCGTACTCGCGAACCGATAATACGTCGCACCGGAAAACGTCGTTTAAAATTAATCGCAAAATGTCTGGAATACATTTTTCTCTATTTCGTTGTTATTTTTAACAGTTTCTTTTCTTTTTAAAACCTTTTTTTTTCGCTTGAAATTTCTGAAAATATTAGTTAAATGGCTGGGGTTGGAGACCTAATTCAGGCGGGGTCATGAGGAAAAATATTCAAGAATGCGAATAAAATGTTTTAAATTAACGGTGGAGACAGAATTTTCCACAGAGCGCAGGCAAAATGGTGAAAAAACGGGAAATTTTAACAGTTTCTTGCAGTTCTGTTACCTTAACGTTGTTTTCTTTTCAAAATCTTTTTTTTCCGCCAGAAATTTCTGAAAATTTTGGTTAAATGTTTGGGGTTGGAGACCTAATTCTGGCGGGCCCATAGGGAAAAATATTCAGGAATGCAAATAAGATTTTCTAAATTAACGGTGGAGGCAGAATTTTTCACACCGCGCAGGCAAGAAAATAGCTATTTTTGATTTTATAATATATCGAGCAAGCCTAGGTTTTTGCTTATTATTAAATTCTGAAATTCTAAACGAAAATCGAGAGAGAAAATGGGGAAATAACGGGAAATTTTAACAGTTTCTTGTAGTTCTGTTACCTTAACGTGGTTTTCTTTTCAAAACCTTTTTTTTCCGCTAGAAATTTCTGAAAATATTGGTTAAATGTTTGGGGTTGGAGACCTAATTCTGGTGAGGCCATGGGGAAAAATATTCAGGAATGCGAATAAAATTTCCTAAATTAACGGTGGAGACAGAATTTTCCACAGAGCGCAGGCAAGAAAATAGCTATTTTTGATTTTATAATATATCGAGCAAGCCTAGGTTTTTGCTCATTATTAAATTCTGAAATTCTAAACGAAAATCGAGAGAGAAAATGGGGAAATAACGGGAAATTTTAACAGTTTCTAGTAGTTCTGTGACTTTAACGTGGTTTTCTTTTCAAAAGCTTTTTTTTTCCGCTAGAAATTTTTGAAAATATTGATTAAATAGTTGGGGTTGGAGACTTAATTCTGGCGGGCCTTGCTAATTATTAAATTCTGAAATTTTAAACGAAAATCGTGTGAGAAAATGGGGAAATAGCGGGAAATTTTAAATAAAATAATTTAAATACGATGCTTCAATATACCATGCTTGCTCTCTATTTAGCAGAATTTCGCCCGCGATGTTTGAACACATTAAGATTATTGAACTGTTCTTGTAGTTTCATCTCGTGGTTATTCAGTTTTTGCGATGAAAATGTCAACTTTTATCAATATTTATATTTATCATTAACTGTTTCCTCAGCACCCATAAGACCAGCGTTATCAGTCCGTGCCCTTCGTTCACTTGCTCACTTCTTTCTACTTATTTCTTATTCATTGCAATTTTTCGGTGTTGACTCTATAATTTTCCCACATTTTATGTCATTTTGAGACATTATGCAGCCTGAAACTAGCACAAATTGGCAGATAAAGCGCACTATTCAAAGCAGAGTCCCAGTGGCCCGAAGTAATAGAAGGAGCACGGTAAGTTCCCATTTTGGTTTATTTCCAAGTTCTATCCAAAAAGTGCAACATTTTCAGCCTTTTACACATTCTTCTCTATTTGATGAAGTTAACAAAGATGCTTTAAATATTCAGGTACTTATAACATTAAATTATCACTAGAACTATTATAGTTTTCTAGTTTTCGCCATTAATGTCACTAAAAAAATTAAAACAATCAATTTTGAAATATTATCCAAAAAAATTAATAAATTATGCTTTCCGGCATTTAAATATTTCATTTTCTCAAGATATTTTCACAGAAATGGCGTCGCCGCCTATCTTCAAAATGTTTTCGATGAAATTAAAGACGTCCAAAGAATGCGTTCAATTGAATGTAAAAATCGAACAAAAAATCATTCAATTAGCTTTAATGTTCTTGCCGTTAACCTAAGAAAAAGTAAACCATCCTTTAAGTATCAATTACTATTTCTGGAAATTGCGCATTAAGTTTACAATAGAACAAACCGAGCTCAAAGACCGCTATAGGACGCCAATCTTTTTAAATCCGTAGCTCGTAGCTGTGCATTTGCAAGCTGTATCACAGCTGCATACTGTTCGATCATTCGATAAAAATAATAAAAATTGTGAAAAAAAATAATGGTAATGCTTTTATGATCGTGTTGTCTCCCATTTTCGTCGTATTTTTCGCATTGAAAACGCTAAAGGAAATATCATACGATACCGTTTGTTTTGCCGTTTCTTCTATTCTTAAATTTTGTTATATTTTTAGACAATGGAAGTCCGCGAAACACAAATGCAAGAGTGTGGTCTATGCTGCGAAATGATCCCTCTCGACTTGTTCCGCTTGCTTACTAATTGCAAGCATTCGTATTGCAAGATTTGTATTAAAAAAGTATGTTTTTATAATTTCTATTAAATTTAAAAAATAGAGTTTCAGTACCTCAGATTATCAATTCATGAAAGCCTAATCGAAATTCCCTGTCCAGGATGTTCTGCAGACATTCATCCGAATGATGTCAAGTAAGGGATTACCATAGTGGCTACTCACTTAAACCCATTGATCTATACAGACGATACTGCCACAAAAATCCCGATCTCATCGCCAAATATGAAGCCTTTAGCCTTCGTGCAGCTCTAATTAAGATACCAGAGGCCAGATGGTGTCCTGCACCAGACTGCGGGTAACAGAATATTAAACTAGATTATGTTTATACAATTAGCCGTAAATTCCAGGTTTGCTTTCATCTTCCCTGATGGGCATAAATGCCCAAAAATTAAATGCCAGAGGCCAGAATGTGCTACCGAGTTTTGTTTTAAGTGCAAAAAACCGTGGCATGAAGGCATGACGTGCACCGACAAGAAAATTCGAAAAACGCCTTCAAGCGGTATAAATACTTTTAATTTACGCCACTTCAATATCATTAATTGTTTTTTTTTCAGAAGCTTCCTTGTGCCGCCCGTGTCCGAAATGTCAGACAATGATCATGAAAGAGAACGACGGTTCCTGTAATCATATGCATTGTACAATGTGCCAAGCGGAGTTCTGTTGGCTTTGTCTGAAAGAGATAAATGATTTGCATTATATGTCACCGACGGGATGCACATTTTGGGGCAAAAAGCCGTGGAGTGGAAAGAAGAGGCTCATGTGGCAGATTGGCTCTCTCATCGGCTCACCAGTGGTAATCGCTGCTACCGCCGTCATTTCTGTTCCACTGATCGTCGGATTCGTTCCATTTTCTGTCGGAAAGAAGGTCTACAAAAAAATGAAAAACCAATCAAAAGCGAAACGAGTTATCTCAACGGCCGTCGCTGTCACTGGGTCAGCCATTGTGTCACCTGCTATTGCAGGAGTGGCGATAGGTACGTTGGGAGGTTCTCATTTTAGAACAATCAAATATGTAGTAGCTTTCATGATTTCTTTTAACAGCAATTGGCGTTCCGTTTGCTCTCGGATACACTTACATAATGGTGCCCAAGGCTTTGATGCACGACATTGTGGACTACGTCCAAAAAAGGAAGCGCCGAGATAACAACGATCCGTCTGCTCCTGTTATCTTTGACGGATACGCAGGAGCATTGATGAGTCTTGCACCACCACCAGAAGAAGAAAACCCACTGTTCCACAATGATGATCCGCATTTCCCAGGGCCATCCTCCACGACGCCCTCTGAATGTTCTTAAGATTTTTTCTCGTCTGATTTTATCGTAGAGTTATATGACGAATGACGAATCATCGTCATACTAAGAATAATAATTAATGTTTTTAAAAATTCAAATATTCTTCATCAAAAGACCAGAATACGGCAGTTTCAATGTTCGTACGGTTTGTCTCGTTTTACGTAGGATTAAGTGATGTAATTATTATTAGTGGGAGATGTAAGCATCCATTATTTATTTTAATGAGTTATTGTAATAACACAAATCTCACTTTCAGTTCCCAATCCTTAGAACTACTGTATTTCTTTTTCTGATCATTCAACCATGTATACTGTGAACTCCAGTCCTTGTACCACTTTTCTCTCTCATTTTTTTTACCACTTGCAGAAGCTCTCCATTTAATATAGAAACATAATAATGTAATTGATTTTCCCACTTGTTTCGTTTGCCGTACCCCCACTTCCACTTTCCACTTCCGCTTTGTTATTTTCAAAGCTGAAATATTGAACTATGACTATTACACTTTGTTTCGACGAGAATATCGTATTTACAAAATGTTTTAAAAGGAAAAAAAAAACGCGATAAATTAATATTTTGGTTTTTTGTAGTCTCCGCCAGCATCTTCTCCACCAGCCTTTCGTTTGTCCATAATTTTATTAATCTCGTTAAGTTCACGATCCAGTCGCTTTGCTTCAGAAACAGCCGACTGTTTCTTGTTCTTGCGGCCTTCGCCGTTTTTGACGCCATATTGGTAGGCGGCTTTGGGAAGCGCTTCACGTCCTTCCTGAAAATAAAAAGTTCAACTTGTTAAGGTATCAACCAGTGTGGGTCTTTCCATTTTACCGTATCGATTCTTGGGTAAAATCGGTAAATAATCGATACGATTCCGGTTAAAAATAATCGATTCTTCCATTCTTTACCGATTCTTAATCGATTTAATCGGTTCTTTTTTTGGAACTAAGAATCGATGAATTCACCGAGCCGGGATCGAAAACACACACTGGTATCAACATTGCTTTAACAGGCGGATTTACGAAAGCGTACCATATATGTGGCATATTCTTCTTCGGTGTCGAAATCCCATCTATTCACTGCTTGGTTTTTCTTCGGCCCTGTGTCCATCTTAGAGTAATCCGCTTCTTCATCAGAGTCCCACGCTCCGCCCATTTCGACCAGACCTCCAGGATAACATTCATCGTATCCTGAAGATTCCTCCAATTCTTTTCTCTTCTTCTCCCGCTCTTTTGCTTTCTCTTTTTCTCGTTCCTTTTCCTTCTCCCTGGCACGTTCTCGTTCGATTCGCTCTTTTTCCCGCTGCTGTTCACGTCTTCGTTGCTCATCTTCTTTTCTAGAGCTTGAGGACTTGTCAAAGTAACGATCACGGTCCCGTTCTCTCGAACGATCCCGTGATCTAGACCTGTCTCGTCTTCTGTCGCGATTGTCACGGACATCTCTTGGCTTTCGTGATGGAACATATTCATCTAAATTTTCATAGATGCTATCGCCTTTTGCAGCTGCAGCGGAGGACGATGAGGAAGAAGCGATTGCAGCCCTGGTTTCTTCTTTCTTCTTTTTTTTCGGCTCAGCGCGAAGGTGGGAGAGGACGTGAGAGAGCTTTGAGATAATTAGATTATTTGCTTGAATTGACTGGGCTGATTCTGCACGAGGGAGATCATGGAGAGATCTACAAACGACTTTGATTTAAAAAATTTAACAAAGACAATGAAGTAAACCTCAGTAGCGTTGTGGGGATATCGTTCTCTTCGTCCTCCAATTCGACAACATAAGCCATTCGACCTTTGGCGAACATTTCGTTTCGAAGAGGGATTTCATTTTTGAACAGAACTCGATGCATTGACCGAACCATCCGATTTTCTGAGTGAGATTGAGCGAGTTCTTGAACCAAGAGAGCAGCTTCTGTTGGCTTGGAATTTGCTTTTTCGTCCTGAATAACAAGGATTTAAATATATATATTTTTTAATTAGAAACATACAAATGCAGTCTCAATTTCATCATCGTCGTCATCATTCTGCTTGGTCATTTCACTTTTCACTTTGTTTAAGAGAGAATAATCGAGACCTTTTACCAAGTGAGTATGCTCTAAATCTCCTCCAAGATATTTTGACTCTAGGATAGCCTGCTTTCTCAAATCAGCTTGATCTTGAGCAGTGCGAGCGTCTCCTGGTACGGCTCGGTAGGCAGCTGTTAGTTTAGCGATATCTTCTTTATCCTACAAAAAAATTCAAATAGTTTTATTAATTAATTTTCGGGGGGGGGGGGCAGCTCACATCTCCTTGCTTTCTGCGTTCCGCAGCACGATCACGATAGTTTTTCAGAATATTCTTTAGATGTGCTTCATCCTCGTCGGCCTCACTTTTCTCCTTAAAACAATTTTTAATTTTTATAAAATCTTCGGATAAAACAATACTTTCTTGCTCTTTCCATGGCTTGGAGCTAAAGGTTTCTTGAACTTTGCAGGTTTAGAATGCTTATGCTTGAAACTCGCTGGCTTGTCTTCACTCTTTGAATCGGCTGGTTTTGCAAATGCTGCTGCAGCTGGACGATCGCTTCGAGCGGAAGTTAGAAGTTTCCGGAAATCTTCGTTACGAAGATTTCTGTAAGTCAATGTATTAATGCACATTATAATTATTAAAAATTATATACTTACATTGGAGTATCAGCCATATTTGGGCAAAACAAAGCACACGACTAGAAGTTCAATGCTAAAAAAAAATAACAATTATAATACGTTTTTAAAAAAATAATTAGTTAAATCAGTGAAACGCAACTATTAATTAGTTAGCGCAATAAATAAAATATTGCAAACATTTTATAGATTGTAAGACATTGATAAAAGACATTTTTCATTGATAAAAGGCTTTAAAAAGAGATAAAGCTCGGATAACTTTGTTTTGAGTTTTAAAAAAAGTAAAAAACTAGTAAAGAAAGTTGAGAATCTTCCCGGAAAATTTGCAAAACCTTACGAGAATTGTTTCTCTTTGAGACAGCTGGAAAAGCAGTTACGAGGAGGCAGCGCTGCTAGAATGGTAGCGGTTAAATAGAACGCAGGCTGTACGGCGGTCTGTCGTTGAAAAAAAAAGGCGGCGTTTCAACAGGTAGCCTTCGAAATGGGAAAGATCTAGAAAAGAGCTTCTTCTACGCTTTCTACTCTGAGAAGAAACAAGTGATTGGAAAATGCGAATGGAGAAGCAAAAATTCCTAGATGAATTCGGCAGAGGTATCAGAAGAAAACCTCCTGAAGAATGACAAAGAGCGCATCGCAACCTTGAAGTTTCTGAATGCGAAATATGGTGGGAAAATGTGCAAAAACAAATTGATAAATCAAAAAACCTTTAAAATTTCCAATAAATCTCTTAAAATTCTTTCGGGAAAAATTAATTCTTCCACTGTAATCGTTTTTCTCGAAATTTCTGAATCAAATTTTTTAAAAACTACATAATATTTTCAGTTATTCTCACTTCTCACAGCAAGAGAATAATTCAAATTGTTGGAACTATCAGCTTTTGAAAAGTTTGACTTACTCATGACTAAATCTGCTCGAAACTGCGGAAAATAGTAAAAAGTCGTATAATTAGGCCGAGATTTGTTAGCCAATCTAATCCAATTCGCCTGAAATTTTTGCTAATGCTCTTTCAGTGTTAAAAAACTTAATTTTATACTTAGTTTGCTCGATAACTGACAAGTATTTCTTTTTCAGCAAAAATCGGTGCGAACGGAGTCCAAGTGAGTATTCTCATCATTTCAAAAATCATCTTCATGTAGATGACGTCAGAAATCTACAGAAGCTTGCTTTTCGTTCAGGATTTCTCAATTCTCGTGAAGGAAAAAAGTGAGTTCGAGTTCTGAGAAATGTGACGGAGCCTGGATACCCATTACCCCTTTTTTGTTTAGAGCTCGGAACGGTCTGATGTTGAAATTAACATCCGGAATGTGAAATTCTCGTGAAGGTGATTGTTCGCTGGCCTACATGCGGAGGCATGAGGGAATCTATTACACTTAATTGCAATTACGAATGAATAAATTTTAAAAGGATCAAGGATTGAACATCAAGGGAATGATCAAAGGAATCAACGGGGAGAAGGGGATTGTTCTTCTCTTTCAGCGATCATCATCATTCTGAAATTCATCTGAAATTTCAGAAAATGCTGCAGAATCAACGGAGAGCAAAAACTACCGAAAATATTCGATGTTAAAAGCAAACAAATTGTAATTCAGCTCCGGTATTTCAGAAATAAAGGATCACAGAAACTTGGACTAGAGAAGCAGGTTGAATTCCAGCAATCTGTTCTATCCATACATGAAACCGGACTGAAACTGAAAATTCTTTATTGATAATATGAGATCATCGTCGATTCATGCAATCATCCTGACGTCCTTCTGTGAACACAAAATAGTAAATCAGAAGGAATAGAATGAAGCTTAATGGATAGAAAACACGGCAGAAATTATCAAGATATCGTCCCGTTTTGTGGTATCTAGTAGCCTTTTGGAGGAGCGCTTCACGAATTTCTTCAGTGATGTCCGCTGTTTTGCGTCCCGCCCATTTCTTGAGCTGGTTTGCTCGTTTGTCGAAACCAATTACAAAAAGTGTTTGGAGAAGGGTGAAAAACACGAATCCAGTGATAAATCCGAACCACAAGTCGATCGCCTGAAATTCGCGTCGTTGCTTCTGAGGTTATCCTCTTATGAGGCTATGCACCTTTAGATAAGAAACACTCGGAAGATGTTCTCTAGCTCCAGCTGACTCCGTTGACAGTGTTAGAAGCACAGTGATTGCCACTCCGATTCGACCTTCCATGAACTCTTCAGGCAGCCAAACTCCAACCTAGAAGGCTTCCCATCTATTTTTGACTATACCGCATTAAAATATTCAGACTGACCCATGAGAACATCAACGCCAGACTGGTTGGTATATAAGTTTGTGCAATATGATATCCGACATCCCGTTTCAATCTGAAAACTGCTCGAAGACAAGAAAATGCTCCAGATTTCCGCTCATTAGCGCACGTCGTTGTTTCATAGCGGTCGATGTACAGTTCAGGAAGTTTGACATCGGGATTCTTATCAATTGCATCTTTTCGACGAGTGAACCATTCAAATCGAACAGTTTCCACAGGATAGGCGACTGGAATAGGCAAACTTATTAATAGCTATAGGAAACGCGTGAAGCATCTCAGCGCTTACAAGATTTAATCAGCAAATCACAGGTTTGTTTGTCATGTGGATACTTGCAGAGAATCAGGTTGCACGACGGCTTGATTTTCACTCTGAAAATTGTTCAATTTTCACAGTTTTCTGTTCTGGAAGCTAGCTACCTAGTCTCATAAAGAACCAAGCCGTCTGGAAAGATTCTCATGAGAAAGTTGAGGAACGTGACTTCGTGGAATTCAGCTTCCTTTGCGTTTGCGAAAAACGGATCAGGCCTCCAAATCTTTTCCAGAATATCTTCCTCTTTCACCAATATAGGCTTGTCATATGGGTTCACTAATCGGGCATCTCGCCAAGACATCATTAGGTATATATCCATGTCGTAGTCCTAAAAATTTTTTTTTAAAGATCGGAGGAATGCTCCGAGGTATTTGCGTGGATCAGCAGGATATTTAGGTTTCTGTCTCGTCTAGAGCTCGCCTCAAATCTGGCACATTTGGTCTGTGATCGCGGATTCTTAGTTGATCTGATCAGTTATGGATCTTTATAAATGCAAAATTTTGGAAAATAGATCATAGATCACGCTCTAAGCGCCTAACTGCTTTTTCAGAGAGAATCTGGTTAGAGCCAGTTTTGACCACAGTTATAACATTCTTGGAAATGAAAATAATGAGCCGAAGAAAGTCGAAAGAAAATCGCTTAATGAGCAATATGAATCGCGCACTTGAAACCCGGCGCTCACCATGGTACTTGTTTGAAAATTGCTCATTGACTCTATGTAGATTCCAAATCGCACAATCACCGCGGATCCTTGAAACACGATCGGAGCGGAGAACGGATCATATTGATTTTTGTTCAAAACCGGCAAGATGAAGCTTCCTCCGAGATTTCTGAAAAAACATTTTTTTTCGATTTTTTTTCTTGGGAAGCATAGAGTTTTTGAGTAAAGCTTCCACGAAAGACGATGTCAAAATGTCTTCTTGCATTCGTCTTACGCAAGAATTACGCAAGTCAGACGAATTCAAGACGAAGCCTTATTCTTCCGGTATAGACCGTCAAATTACTTTGAAGAACCATTAGAAGATCTGGATAAAATCTCATCAACTTCTGTGTCATTCCTCAGTTTGTCTGCAAGACTTGTCAAGTTGACTCCAGCGAGCTCCAGGGCAGTGATATTCACACCGATTGGCCCTTCGATCTCGATTCCTAAATGATCGAAAGGAATCCGTGGGAAAATGATTTCATTACAATAACTGCGCCTACCTTCAAAACTACTACTATTAAACTCATCGATCGCTTTGGGCACATAATCGGAGCAGATTCCTGGCAAGTATAGCCCAACGTTTTCAAATCTCTTGAAGGCAGTCGCATCCACCTCAAGACCTAAGGCGGCCACGGCTTCTGGAGAATTGATGAGAAGAGTGGGGCTGAAAACGTTCGTCTAGATTTTGGAAACTTGCTAGATCTGAATACTTAATCAAGTCTGACGCGTCGATTTCAATCCACGCTCGTACATCAGTCAAGTTTCCATCAAGAAGATGGCTTCTCTCTTCAACTATGGCAATCGTAGTTTCTCCATCAGTGGTTTTGATGATTTGGCGCTGGAAAAAAAGTAAGACCGATCAACATACACTAAGGTATGCTCAAAAGGCAGAGATCTCATACTACAACGGCTTGAAGAATTTTTTCAAAAAGAACTCACGACATTCAACCAATCTTCCTCATCTTCCTCACTGTTTTGTTGCACCGCAATCACTGTCTCTGCGCTTTTCTTCTCGTCATCTTCCTCTGAAGCATCCCTCTTCCTCCTCCGCCTTCTTCGAACCTTCGTTTTCAAGACGACGTGACGCCTTCGTTTTCTTCGAGACGCCTCATGAATACTAGGGAACGACGACGATAGCTCATCCTCCCACACCTCGTTTCCATCGAATACCTTTTGATGGCGGACTTTGAAGCGTCTTCTGAATTTAGAATATGGTTTTAACTAGAGTAACGTGTCGACACGAAATTCGACAAAATTTCTGTCGAATATCGATTCGACACAGTCGACGAAAACCCGAAAATTTGATGTCGAAAGTCGACTCTTTGGTCAACAAAAAGTGTGCACTTTTACGTCGCTGTGTTTGCGTAATTTGCAACATAAGTTACGACAATCCCCAATTTTTCAACGGTTTTTTGCTTTTTTCTCTCTTTTTTTTCCACTTTTGACTTATTCTGTGAAGTTTTTGATGATAATATACATTTTTGGAAAACTAACAAAATTTTCGAAATGGTTTATAAAGCAGTTCGCTTAATTTTCGGCTGCTAGCTCGTTTTTTTTGTTTCTATCATCAAAAACAGAAAAAAAGTTCGTGTCGACAAAAGTCGACTCTTGCTCGATTTTTAGCCGAACGCCTCGACTTTTTGTCGAATGCGTCGGCATCGAATTTTTCGATTTTTTTCGGCTTTGTCGACACGCTACTCTAGCTTTAACCATTACGTGTCCTGCATGGGAGGACTAGTCCCCCAACGGCTAATTGGCCGGGGGACCAGTTTTCCTATGCAGAAAAAAGAAAAAAACCCACTCCATGTCCTTGTAGTCCCAAACATCATCATCATAAACTTCTATTTCAGACGATTGTTCTGCATTATCGCTGGTGGTGGTCGTCGAGATCGTTGTTAGTTCAGGAGGCAATCCAGAGGAGAACTCCCTGGATTCATACTCGTCGTCTAAAATTTCATATTTCAGCGCATTGTTTCCATTGAATTCTGATGATGACGATATTATATCGTTAGGATGCAAGCTTCGGTGGTTCTGAAGATGATCGGGAAATTGTGTGGTTTCGGCGCTGGGAAGAAGGACACTCTGGAAGCGGAGAATGTGAAAGCTAAAAAAATTCCTCGAAAAGCCATGCAGTGAACTTACAGCGTCGCTAGATTCCTTCACTCCGGCGTCTGCAACCGGCAACGTGGAATTTGGGACTAGCGGTTCTTCTTCCGTAGCGTTGCTTCCGCCCCTTTTCAACGGCGCCTGAATGCCATCTGTCACATTTTGAATTAGTAAGTTCAGTTTCAGAGCCAAGTTGGATAGAGTTTTTTCGTCGGGATTCAGTTGCTCCTGAATAAGATGAAGATTGATTGAGTTTTCGATGAGCGACACTCACTTTGAATGGCTCGCAGATGTGCGAAAACGAGTCGACACCAATAACGCTGGCCTCATCGCGAGTACGGTACCATAGCGTTCGCCCATGATTGCCACATATCTCCTGGTAGACTAAGCCCACCGCCTGTAATCAGAAGAATCAGAATAATGGGATTTTTTTCAGAAAAATTCTCGAGCACTTTTTCTCGTTGATTTCTTGAGAATTTTTCGAAAAATCAACGAGAAAAATGTTTCGAAAAGTTTCTCGTGAAATGTTTTATCGAACACCTAATTTTTCGAGAATTCGAGAAAAACGCGATTTTCAAAAGAAAATTTCGATTAAAAAATAATTAACTAGTTCGAACGACACTCCGAAATAGCGCAAAACGCGTTGTTTGTCGTATTTCCATTCAAATAATTTTTCGCGATTTCTCGAGAATTTTACGAGAAATTCTCGAGAAATTTTTCGTAAAAATTATTCGAAAAACGCATTTTTCGAAACGACACACTGGTGGAGACTTTGCTAAGTTGTCACTTACCTTAAATGCGGTCAAGAGTTCCGGATTCAATCCCAGCGCTTTCAGTCGGTTTTTCGAATCCACCAACTCTTTCTCTTTCAGCGTTTCTTCAAGCATTTTCAGCTTTGTCAACTCGCCCTCTTCATCGGCCGAGTTGCCTTCCGTTTCATTTAGACTGCTCGACACATTCTGGCTCTGAAATTCTCTGATCGCTTATTCATTTGCGTCCGCGAAACGACACCACCTGTGTCTCCTTCACTTCTGCACTCAAATTCCAGTACTTTTGCCACGCGACACATTCCTCGAATTCGTCAACGGTTAAATTGTAGTCCATAGCCTTGTAGCTGGTGTCAATCCACAAGACAGTCTGATTGGTGGCTTCGTCGAAATCTTCGGCGTTCTCTTCGTCCACTAGTTTTGTGAGGTTTTCCAGATAAAAGACACCTTCCAGAAGTGTTTTGACCACTGAAAAACACCACAGTGCGGCTAATAATGTGCGGGCTTTTATAAGGCAAAGACAAAAAGTCGCTTTGCCTTCGTCTTACACATTGCGTCAGACCAATTCGAGACGAAGTAGATAGAAGACGAGACTGCCGAAATTTCGCCCAAAAAAACGATGAAAACTCACAATCCTCATTCGACAGTGTCGTTCCTTCCTCTGCCTTCACTTCTTCTTCCTTCGTAATCTTGGTGGTGACTTCTGGCTCTCCAGGAGTCGTACCTCGCGCTACAGTTTCCGGTGCATTTCCATTCTCCTCTCCCTCCTCCTCTGGTATAGCTGCTCCAGGAGCTGATCTGTAATCGAAGTGCTTCTCGTCAGCCTTGCTGTCCTCGAACGTTCGACTCGACTGACCAGCCCGCCTTCTGCCGCTCAGTGATATCAGGAGACTGAGGAGGAGAACGGTTTGAAAGATCAGATGGCTAGGACGTCTCATTTTGCGATTCAGGGTGCATCTGAAAAGAGAACGGTAATGCTTATAAAAGCATTACAAGGGGGGAATAAGCTTAGACGAACGCAAGACGAAGAACGAGACGAAAGGATGCCACGAAAGACGACGGACTTCCTTCGTCTTTCGTGGAAGCCTTAAAAATAATAATTGAATTAGAATTGGGAATTCTTCCTTGAAGACTACGCTAATCTAACAAGACGAAGCCGTCTTTCCTCTTGTCGTACGTCTCCTCGTCTTTCATTCGTCTTACGCAATGTATAAACGCAAGACAAGACAAGACGCAAGTAAGACGAATTCTAGACAAAGACGAAGACGAGACGAGAAAGCCAAAAAATTTCGCCCAGACTTCCACGAAAGACGAAAAAAAATCGTCTTTGCTCTCGTCGTTTTGTCTTCTCGTCTTGCATTCGTCTTACGCAATAAACGTAAGACTTACGAAAGTGAGACGAATTCAAGACGAAGACGAGACGAGACGACCAAAAAAATTTCGCCCAGGCTTCCACGAAAGCCGAAAAAAACCGCCTTTGCTCTCGTCGTTTTGTCTTCTCGTCTTGCATTCGTCTTACGCAATAAAAGTAAGACTTACGAAAGTGAGACGAATTTAAGACGAAGACGAAGACGAGACGAGACAGCCAGAAAATCTCGCCCAGGCTTCCACGAAAGACGAAAAAAAAGTCGTCTTTGCTTTCGTCGTTCGTCTTCTCGTCTTGCCTTCGTCCTACGCAATAAACGTAAGACTTACGAAAGTGAGACGAATTCAAGACGAAGACGAAGACGAGACGGCCAAAAAAATTTCGCCCAGGCTTCCACGAAAGCCGAAAAAAAACCGCCTTTGCTCTCCTCGTTTTGTCTTCTCGTCTTGCATTCGTCTTACGCAATAAAAGTAAGACTTACGAAAGTGAGACGAATTTAAGACGAAGACGAGACGAGACAGCCAGAAAATTTCGCCCAGGCTTCCACGAAAGACGAAAAAAAAGTCGTCTTTGCTTTCGTCGTTCGTCTTCTCGTCTTGCCTTCGTCCTACGCAATAAACGTAAGACTTACGAAAGTGAGACGAATTCAAGACGAAGACGAAGACGAGACGGCCAAAAAAATTTCGCCAGGCTTCCACGAAAGACGAAAGAAAAATCGCCTTTGCTCTCGTCGTTCGTCTTTTCGTCTTGCATTCGTCTTACGCAATAAACGTAAGACTTACGAAAGAGAAACGAATTCAAGACGAAGACGAGACGAGACGGCCCAGAAATTTTCGTATTTTCGCCCAAATGGAAGCCTTCGATCAGCGAAATTTCAATAAATATATTCAGAAAGCGTCCTTTCTCCATCTTCTTCTGCTTTCGCCTATCACGCATCGCTCCTCAACGTCTTCTGATTGATTTAATCGAATTAGAGGTCCATTTTTTCTATTCCGACAATGCGTCGCGAAGACTTCAAACGGAAGGGGAGAGGAGGAATGATGCGGAAGGATATGTGATAAGAGGAGTAAACACGGAGTGTGTTTTTGCAGCAAAATAGATGGAAACGATTAAATTGATTTATATTCTGACGTCGCATAGGTGTAAAACGAGAAAAGAAGACGTTGTGCTTTGCTGCGTGATTTAATTGATCTTGAAATGATCTATTTGACAACTAGGGCAAAGCTTCACCCGTCTCGTCTTTCTTCGTCTCGAATTCGTCTGACGCAGTGGTTGCGTAAGGCGAACTTTTTGTCTTCGCTTCGTCTTGTGTATAAACTTTGACACAAACAAAATTCCGTGGACAAGTTTTTTTTATTTTTTAAAATTCTTTAAATTTTTATTTTATTTAAAAATTACTTTAAAATTCAAACATTTTTCTTAATTTTCTTAATGAAAAGCCACGTATTTCAACAATTTTTTTTGGATTTTTCATAAGTTTCGAAGCCGCTCGAAAAACAATATTCGGAAAGGATTTTGCTGGAAAAAGATCAATTTTCGAGCTAGTTTTCCAGCTGAAAATTGAAGACTTTCAGCGCTTCGCAATCATACAAAAAACTCCGCAAATTTCAGTGAAAAAACGATTGAAATTAGGGCCATAAAAACTAGCAGAATTAGGCGAATCCGACTGGAATTTTTTTTCAGAATTTATGAAGGATAACTCGCTTTATATGAATGAAATTTCAATGAATTTATGAAATAAAGAGCAAGAAATTACGTTTTTTTTAATGGGGTTATTCATGAAAAAGAAACAATTGCATTTTAATTCAAAAAAAAAATGCATTTTTTGCATTAAAATGCAATTGTGCTTTTCATGAATATCCCCATTAGTGTTCTAAATGGAAGATATCGGGAAAGACAGTGGATTCAAGGAAACTTAAAGCATCTGCTTTCTTTCAGCAGGCCTTTAGCATCCAGAATCCAGAAGCTATCATTAGTGAAAGTCCTAACCATATGGCTGATTGCAAACTGGTAACGCGTACCTCGGCGAGGCATCAGAAATTGGCGACTGAATAGCGGAACCCACTACTAGTATACCAATTTGCCATTTTCCTTTAAAAAACACATACTTCGTTGGTGTTATAGAAAAAAGAAAGCGAAGGAATACGAAGTTATGTGAAAAATGTTCGAGAAGGAGACACTGAGAGAATCAAGTAAGAATTTGTTTCTCTTCTGAAGGGGAAACATTAGTGACAGCAGCAAGCAGGAGAAGACGTCTGTGATAAAGATGATAGTGGATAGTTGGTAGAGGGAGATTTCAATTGATAAGGGTTTTGTTTTATTACTTTAGCAGTTCTGATTGGCTTCTTTCGCGATTCCAGGCGATCTGATAAATGTTGATTTTAATTTTTTGTTTCAAGAAGCCCAGCACCGGAACACTAAAAATCAAAGTGTCAATTAAAGAGTTAGATAATTAATAGAAAGTAAAATGTACACTTCAAGTCAACGAGAAAAAGAATGAAAAAAATGCCTAATTAGTTTTTGCATTAATTTTCCGCTGAAGATCGAATATCTTTTCCGTGATTTTTTGATTGATCATAGATCGCTCCTTAATCAAGGTTTGAAACATTCCGTAGGCTCTGAAAAAAATTATGAAAGTTCTAGGAGGAGGGAGACAAACTGATTTTTAGATGTTTGACAAAACCTTTAATGCAGCCAAAAAAGGCAAATTTTAAAGATCTATGCCACAAATATCAATAGGTAGAAAGAGGGCGCTATCTTAGTGGGGGGGGGGGGGGTTGGCAGTGGTTTTTAGTTATTTTTGGAGGTTTTTTTTTCTGAAAATGCTATTAGACATAATCGAATAACACTAGCAATTTTTAAAGCAATTTTATTGGCAGACAACAAAAATACGCACAAAAAGAAAATGACTAGGTAACTGGATATTTCTTGGCGATTCCGTTCCATAACTCGTAAAATTTCGCTTCATCGTGATATTTGGAATGCTACAGCGCCTCAAAGTAATGATCATCCCATAAATTGTTTTTGAGGACACACTTTAGCTTAGGCTTAGGCTTAGGCTTACTTCAAGTCGAGAAGTGCATCAGCTGCGATCCTATTCATATCTATGATTAACTAATAACCAAAAAAAATTGCAAAAACCTCCAAAAATGACTAAAAACTACTGGCCCTCCCCCAACTAAGATAGCGCCAGGAAGAGTATTTTGGAAATTGATTGTTCTCATGAGTTCCATGGCTTATGAAGACATTGGCTATGTTTATTTAGGTTTTATATCAAGCTTTAAGAAAAAATTGAAAAAAATCTTACTCAGTCCATTCTTCCAAGGTTTTCTCATACTTCTCGATCTCCGCGTCAAGCTGCGGCTGCAGTTCTACTACTTTTGAGAACAATTCTTGATCCAGACAAGGCTGAAAATTAGAAAATGTAATTTTTTAGCTAAAGAAATTTACCTCAAGTGCCTCTGAGAACGTCTTAATTCGATCAGCTCTTTCGTGTATCAAATTTTCCGCAAATTTTATTGAATCCATTTTCTCAGAGAGTGAGCAATATGGTCCAGAAGCCTGCAATATTTTTCTTGCGCCATTTTTAATTATAAAATTTCTACTTCTGTGGCTATCTTCCTCAATTGCTCCAACTTTTTCACGGGAACTGACATCAACAAATTCGCTTTGCAGTCTTCTCTTAATTTTACTTGAATAGCTTCGATTTGCGAGGGAATCGATTTTGTCTAAAGAAGAAATATATATTTTTTATTAACTATCGAATAAAATTACTGTTGAAAGGTCGTCAATTCCAAGGATCTCTTCAATTTCAGAAATCTTTTTTTCGATTTCGTCGAGCTCCATTTTGAACAAAGCGAGAATGAGTGAAGTGCTGGAATTATTTTACTTTGAACTTCGGAATAGTCAAAAGGAAACAAAAGTTTCTTTAAATTAAAAATCTTGAAATATTAAAGCATTTAAAACGCAACGATTTCATAAATATTAAAATTATAAATCCTTTTTTGATATGCCAAGTCCGCAATGTCGCGGCAGTGTTAATGCAGATTCGGCATTTGAATTAACGAGCAAACATTTCTATTTTATTTCACAAAACGGAATGCTGTAAATTCGCAACGCCTTGTGCTCCTGAGCGGTTTTTATTCATGAAAAATAAACGATGCGAAGTCGGTCCACGTCGATAAATTTTTAAATAATAACAAGCGACCTTGGCCAGGTTAAACTGCGCTTAATTCGTTCCTAGCAGTAATTAAAATTTACTATAAAGAAAGAAAAAATATATTTTCAAACATTTGTAACATTAGAAAACAGTATACTAAGGCTGATTTTTAATTATGGTCTTTTTTCATAGTTCGTCCTTATTCCTCACAACAGCCGTATGATCTTCTTCGAGTTCGGCCATGTCATCATATCGCTCTAGAAGATGCAGTCTAGCAATTGGAAACTTGTAATCTTCTATCAGATCTGAAAAGTAGAGTTATTGAACTTCTAGAAAAAGTTAGCTGAACCTTGGCAGGACGTTGGCTCCAAATTTCTAACCCATGACAAGACTGGTGCGAGACCATCATTTTCAATAGCACGGGAGTTAATGCACCACCCATTTTCTGCTTTTTTGATAACAATATAGCTTGGAGAGTGCACATTGAGCATATTCATAATATAAAGACCGAACAGATCCAATCCAGTGATCGCAGCAAAGTGACATGTTCTTTCCGAAGTTTGTTGGTTAGATGCCGCTTTTTTGAAATCTTCCGCATTGTTGGAGTTCAATGGATCAAAAAATACAATCAGCGGTTTCTTCGTGCTAGTTGCGTACAGAAATTCACTAGCACATGTAAGCGGATGGCTACTTGGATGCAGACCGTCTTCGATAAACTCAACCATTCGATTCCAGTGGATGTCTTTGTGCAAAGTGAACGCTTTGACATAGTCGTCTTTCGGCTTCATTGTAATAAAAGCTGGGTAAATTGACCTTAAAAACCATTAAAAAATTAATTTGAAAACTGAAATGCGATTCTGACGAACGAACCATTTCATCACCTCTTCTGATATCATGGCGGTCAAATGGTATTTCCCGTGATTTTCCTTGGCAAACTTCAAATAATTCCTCCAAATTTGAGACTTCTTGGTGTGTATAAAGAGCATAGTTACAGAATCCCTAGGGCGATCGAATCCTGGAACAATTCCACTACGGTACTGTGGAACGACGTCTTCATTGAGGATTCTGATTACCGGTTGGCGAATTCTGAACAGAATTTGGGAACACTTTAGAGAAGTACAGAGAAATCAGTTTACGTCAATATCCAATCGCAGACATGATCTTTCTGGAAATCTCCTTCGTATTTAATCTGAGTTTTTTCATCGTCATTGGAAGGTTTCAGCGCTATAAGGATCGGATGGTCGGAGCTGTCTTCATTCTTACAATACTCGCTTTCCCTGTATATAAATGACTTTGAATTGAATTTAAAGATTAGTTTTAGTAAAAAATAGCAGAGAAAAATCGTTTTCTTTTCTTGAATTCCGATGTCGAAGGCTTAAAACTAATGATATAGTGCTGACCATAAAGAATGCGCGCGGGTATTTTTTTAGGATAACTTTCAAAATATTCATATTTGCAAGCTGCAACTCACTGAACACGCTACTCAGACTAGTTTTAACACTATCAAAAAATTTTAGACTAATCGGAGCAGTTACAGCAAAGTTATCCCAAAAAAAAACGCCAGCGCGCATTCTTTATGGCCAGTATTGTAGAAGATAATCAATTGCTACAGTACTGGCCATAAAGAATGCGCGCGGGTGTTTTTTTGGGAAAACTTTCAGAATATTTATATTTATGAGCTGCAACTTACAGAATGCGCTACTGAGACCAATTTTAACACTGTCAAAAAAAAATTAGACTAATCGGAGCAGTTACAGCAAAGTTATCCCGAAAAAACGTCAGCGCGCATTCTTTATGGCCAGTGCTGTATTTTTGGTTATTTTTCTAGATTTAGTAGCCATGACAACAGATTTCGAGATTTTTTCTTTGAATTTCTGAATTTTTTTGCTTTCCGCAAGAATACTTTCATTTTAAGAATCCTTACCTGTCGCAATCCACAACGTACCCAACTTCATTGCTTTTTTGAATTGCATCAATGAAGTGAACTATTGCTTCCCAGTGCTCAAATGTTTCTGGAATTTGAAGAGCTGGATTGAATTTTCAGGTTTTCTGCTTCACCTTTTCTAGTAAGCAGCAAAAATCGAAGCTTATTTCTATCGTTTCCATTGACGTCTCCAATTTTCAGCCAATATTTGACATCCAGTCCGTCATCGACTTTGTCGAACTCATAATTTTCGAATTCGCGATACGAGTTTTGAAAAACAATTGAATTGAAAATGGGAATGCTATCTAGCGCTAGATTTGAGTATAGTTGGCCAGCAAACTTTTGGAAAATTCTAGTAAAAAACTCATCCAATGGGTGAGTCACCGTCTCTTCCACATTCGCAGATTTCCAGCTTTCACTGAAAATTATCAAATTATCACGAGTTTGTATCGATTTTCAAACCTAGAAATTTGAATTTTGTCAGCTTTTTCATTTTTCTGCGAAAACACCAAATTGCTCGTCCAAAAACGATTTGAGTTGGATATGAATTTGGTGAACCATTCCGCTTTTTCCACTATTTTTTCGCCTGGAATCACATAATTTTATTTATTTATTTGTTTTTCAGATTCCAACTTTTTTTCCAAAAGTGATAGGTGACTGTTACATGTTCAGATAGAGTTGTAGAGTATAAAATAGTAAAGAATATTATCGAGAAAAGACAATAACGCATAATATTGATCGGAATGAAGTGACCACTGAGTTTCTTATCAATTGATAGTAAGGGAGCCATTATCATTATTAGGTTTTTTTGGAAGATTTTGCCAGTTTTTCAAGCTAGTATACCGGCGAAATTCGCTCCATTACAATAGTTCCATTCAGAAATAAGAAAAAAAATCGAGAGGGCCGCTTAAAGAAAAGTAGAATTGAACCAGGGAAGACAATACACGAAGAAAAATTTTTTTTAATCGATTTCTACGAAGCATATTCTTTTATTTAAATTCCTCGAGACAAACAAACACAGGAAAAAGGAAAAAAACTTTTTTTTAACAAGACAAATCGACAAAAAATAATAAATCTCTATTGCTCGTTTTTCGTGGGATTTCTTACATCGATAACTTAAAACTGCTGAAACTCTATAAATTGAGCTCGGCGGCCGGAAAACTCCATAATACCTTAAGCAACGAAGACAAATTTTTTTTCACTATCACTTTCACTATTTAAAATTTTGGGAATTGAACAGTAAAACTGAGTAAAATTACTAAAGCTTTTTTACTAAAATTGTTAAAATTCTTATTATTTTATATTATCTTTTTTTTAATTGAAAAAAAATGGTTGCGATTTTTCAAAAAAGTGACAATATTGTAACTATTTTAAAAGAAATAATATAAAAAAATCAAAAAGCACGTGTGCGGAATAGTTGCAACTTTGCCCCGCCCTCGCCTTTCAGTTACGAGAACACAATTTTATTTTCAGTTTCTCGTCGTATTTATTAAAATTTCTATATTTTTCTTTCGTCTTTCAGAACTGAAGGCTTAAAAAAATGCTTTTCTTTAAATACTGCTTAAAACTTAGTTTTTTTCCCCGAAAAATGTAATTATGTTAAAATAAACAAATCCGATGTATTTACTTCTTGGCGTTATTATAATTTCAGCTGATATTATTGCATATTTTGCAAAAAACTGAAAAGAAATTGAAAAAGAATATGTGTATATACGATAAACATCGAACGGGAGGCGTTATTTCGGAGTCTCATTGGCATAACTTCCCTTGGACATCTAGAAATCGCTGACAACGGACAACGAATCATCAGTGCAACTCTCATAATCAGATTTATCAGCAGACTTTGTGTAAACGAGTAAAAATTACAATAATCAACTTTCTTTAAATATTCATTAATTTTTAATAGAAAATCGAAAAATATTAGAAAAATCATGGCGAGACTCTCGTTTTTATGTTTTCTTTAAGAATTACATGAAGGCTGTCAATTTCAAAAAAATGATATGCTATAATTAATAAAATTAATTTGGTCTCAAACAAACAAAAAATCTGCAAGTTTTAGAGCAGTTCTCTGTGCTTATTGGAGAGATGCACCACTAGTAGACTGAACGAAACCTTGATAAGATAGCTTCCCTTGTCTCCCAATTGTCCCTTTTCGTCTCTTATTTCTATCAAAATAAAAATCAATGAATAACTGAATGCGGTCACATCTGGAAGAAGTACAATTGAATAGTAACAGTCAACGGAGACGCCAACGCATTAATCAAGGTTTTTTAATCGCTGAATCAACTTTCCAATTGTAAGTAAGTAGGTATTTAAGATCACCTTTAAAAATTCAGAAATATTCCTAAATAACCCATTTACGCGTTATTGCTGTTTGTGCTCGCTACCTTTAGTGCTCCGTAAGCAAGAAATGGTGCTGAAAAAGCAAATAAAATATATTTTTTATCCTCGAAATTAATGATAACGTTTGCACACCCATTTCAATGACCTAAGTTTCTCTAATCCGAGTCCCCGTCTTCCTTTCCTTCTTGCACTTATTAATTCGGAATGCTTTGGTCGATATATCCCGCAAGCTGTGCCTGGATGCTTCTCTTTGCCTGCGTCTCGCTTCTTCATCACTCTTTTTCTCTGTTCTCTACGCCTGTTCTTTCCAACCGCTTGTTTTGATTCTATCTTTGGGCAAAGAAGGAGCGAAGGACGAGATGCATCTTCTCGCCTCCTTTAGAGCCGTTTCTTGTCATTTTTCGGACAAACTGACGGAAGGAAAAGGGGACGTCGTCCCATTTAATCCTCGTCTCATTTTATAGCCTTTGCAACCCACTGTTTCGCGCATTTCGGACATGTTTTTTTCTGTTTCAATTGCACAAATTTTTCACGCTATATATGCTAATTTGTGCACAAACGGAAGAATGTTTTATCTCGACGAGAGATTTCTGCTGAAAACATAATTTAAAGGTTTCGAAACCCGTTGAATGCTTTGTAGTTGGTGAAGTCTATAATTTCAACTTTTTGAAAACGAGTTTTGAACCTTATTGCTATCGATTTTTTGCAAATAAAGAAACTGGGTGCAAGCTTTAAGCAAAAACTTGCTCCTACTAGCAGATACTGATAAACTTTGAATGTAACTTATGGATACTACATCACGTAAATTTGTGAACGTTGTATCCGCTGTGCATCCACGTATCCCGTGGTTTGCGCCTAGAATGTATAATGGGCGAGCATATTTTATCTAATGCCTCACGAATCCCTCATGAAAAATATGAAAAAAACGAGTTATTTCTATAATAATTTTTCATTGTCGCAATTTCATTTCAATGCTAATAATAATAATAACTAATAACGTATAATTTCAGATTTGAAATAATGGCGCTGCGCAAAGTGCGTAGCAACATTGACCGAATCTTCGACAAATCACTAACCGATCTCATTCGTGGAATTCGAAACAATAAAGACAATGAAGTAAATTACAGCTGAGCAAGATTTGTATCATTTTATAAATTTCAGTCGCGGTATATAACGCAATGTATGGAGGAAATCAAACAGGAACTTCGTCAGGACTCAATTTATGTAAAGGCGAACGCCATTGAAAAGCTTGCCTATGTGAGTGTTTTGAATGCAATCATTGCCTATTGAAAAAGAAACGAGAGAATTGAAAGTTCAAAAATCTGCTTTTCAGCTTCAAATGCTCGGGTACGACATCTCCTGGGCGTCTTTCAACGTTATTGAGGTCATGGCATCTACAAAATATACAGAAAAACGGATAGGGTATCTTGCCGCTGCACAAAGCTTCCACGATGATACCGATGTGCTCATGTTGACAACCAATTTGATAAGAAAGGATGTAAATAGGTAACTAGCGTTTTTCTTATTAGATAAGCTGAGCATTTTTTATTAAAAAGACAATTCTTAATTTCCAGTGCTAACATGTACGAAAGCGGTATTGCTCTCGGCGGTCTTTCCTGTTTTGTCACGCCCGATCTAGCTCGAGACCTTGCCGCCGACGTTGTCAATCTTCTTGCGTGCTCCAGAGCGTACACCAGAAAACGGGCGGTACTTCTTCTTTACAAAGTCTTCCTCAAATATCCGGACGCTCTTCGCCCAACTTTTCCACGACTCAAAGAAAAACTAGAAGACCCGGATCCAGGTGTTCAGAGTTCAGCGGTGAATGTAATTTGTGAGCTGGCGAGAAAAAATCCCAAAAATTATTTGACATTGGCACCAGTTTTTTTCAAATTGATGACCACATCTTCGAATAACTGGATGCTGATCAAAATAATAAAATTGGTAAGTCAACGAAAATACAAAAATGAGAAAGAAAATAATTGAAAAGCAACTGCAAGCTAGTGGAAATTGTTAAAGGTTGAAGAACAGAATCGGACAACTGTCCTTCAAGTAATTTCGAGTCGTAGTGTGGCTTTATTATTATCGATTAGCCAATATATCCAGAAAGCCACTTGTCGTAAAAAAATATCCCAATAATAATCTTGAGTAAGTCTGAAGTGTGCCTTTCAATCCGATTTTTTCGTGATGTATGC
This sequence comes from Caenorhabditis inopinata, assembly GCA_003052745.1. Classification (NCBI taxonomy): domain Eukaryota; kingdom Metazoa; phylum Nematoda; class Chromadorea; order Rhabditida; family Rhabditidae; genus Caenorhabditis; species Caenorhabditis inopinata. The sequence goes on along the minus strand of AP018152.1, from coordinate 2,112,532 downwards.
GCATTTTATTGGATCGAAATTCTGAGGCGTTTCAACTACGATTAAAGCCGCTTACAAAGGTTTGGTCTAATAGCCTTAAACTTTCGTAATTCTTCGTAATTTATGAGTGGTAATGTGCTCTTACATCATCATAAATTAAAATTATTTAAAAACACTTCTACCTTGCTACATAAATCTCATATTGAAAGCATAAAACCTCAGATGCCGCAGATTACTTACTTAGTTACTTAGGTACTTAGTCGATTCGTCAGTCACTTGTGTGAGCGCGGATCACAGCTAACCATGCCTTACGATCTTGAGCGATGGTTGTCCATGAAGTAGTCGGTCGATTTCTTCGGTATAATGAGATTTTTTTACGTAGTGAATCGAACCATCTCATGGGGGTCGTCCAATCAACTTTTGTATCATAATGTGCCCGGCCCAACAGGATTACTTTTAACATGGCTTTACAACTTGGCGGAATGTTTGAAATATTACCACTTTTTTCCTTATTGCTGCCTTTATTGTTTCTATTTTTTTAGTTTCTCTCCAGGTTTTCTGAAACCCTAAAAGAAAAACGAAATTTCAAACTATTTTCTGAAATCTCTAAAAGCTTTTTAGTTCGGTGCCCTTGTTCCACTAGAACCGCGCCTTGGAAAGAAGCTTCTTGAACCACTCACGAACCTCATCCAATCAACGTCGGCCATGTCATTGCTTTATGAATGCATTAATACAGTGATAGCAGGTAGTGTTACATGTTGAATATGTCCAAAAACCTTCTATATATTCCAGTTCTAATCAGTATTTCCGCTGGGGGTGATCACACTGCATCGATTCAACTGTGCGTCCAAAAGCTGGGAGTTCTCATTGAGGATTCGGATCAAAACTTGAAGTATCTTGGATTGCTCGCCATGGGAAAAATTCTGAAAACGCACCCGAAAGCCGTTCAAGCGCATAAAGATATTGTTTTGAGATGTCTTGATGATAAAGACGAAAGTATTCGATTGAGAAGCTTGGATTTGCTCTACGGAATGGTCAGCAAAAAGAATATTGTGGAGATCGTCAAGAAGCTTATGGAGCATGTTGAATTAGCAGAGGGAAGCCATTACAGGTATTCAACAATAGCTAACATTCGATTTTACTAAATTCCTATCGTTTTAAGAGACGAACTGCTCAGTAGAATTGTCGGGATCTGTAGTTGGAGTAACTATCAGTACATCACAAATTTCGAGTGGTACATCTCAGTGCTTGTGGAGCTTACGAAAGTCGAAGGAACTGAGCACGGAGCCAAAATTGCTGAACAGGTAATAACTTTAAAGTTTATCAAGTATTTCAGTATCCGTGCCATATATTATTTTCGATATTAATCCTCTTTTAATCATCATACTAGGAAAGAATCTTTTATGCTAAACAAAAATTCTCAAATATTCTGCTCTATTTGATCATTTAACTCGTACAATTTTCGTATAATCTAGATCCAAGATGTCACGGTCCGCGTCGAGTCGATTCGCCACTTCTCTGTCTCTCAAATGGCTCTTCTCGTCGAAAATGCTCACGTCCTTCTGGCCGGCTCTGCGCAACAGAGGAGCAATATGTGTGAAGTGCTTCTAGCGGCCGCTTGGATTTGTGGAGAATATAGCCAGTGAGTAACACAAGCATGAATTAAGTTGAGCTGAAACTTTGTTGGAATTAAACTTGGTAGAAAGAAAAATCGTAGCCAACATTAGCGGACATGTCGGGAATTATTTTATATAAACTTTTATTGCACTAGCACTAAAACGAGCGGTTTTTTTTTAAATATTATTGAATTTTATTTAGACATGTTCGAAATCAACAAGGCGTCCTTGAATCAATGCTTAAAGCCAAGCCATCTGTAATGCCTGGACATATTCTCTCTGTATACGTTCAAAATATTGGAAAACTGTACTGCTCCTTGATGTCTCAAGCCGAAGAAGATGACGATTGGGATGCTATTGACAGTCTTGATAATTTGATGCTTTCTAAACTACCACAATTCGAGCTCTCTGAACACTTAGAAGCCCAAGAAAGGGCCTGCAACTTGATGACAATTATACGAATTGTGGAGGGTCTTCACCAGAAGCGGCAAAAAATGGGAGCAGAGGTTCAAAAACTTTATGATGGAGAGCTCAACCCTGTTGCTCCAAAGGCACAAAGAAAAGTTCCGGTACCAGAAGGACTCGATTTAGATGCGTGGATTGGTGAGGAATGGGCGTCCAGTGAAGAATCTGATGGGGAAGACGAGTCAGACCTCGAAGAAATGTTTGGCGCTCCAATTACCCGTCCGAAAATGGAAATTAGCGGAAGAGATGAAATAGAGGATGAGGAAATTGAAGAGAAACACAAAGGCAAAAAGAAGTTGAAGAAGCCCGGCGAAATGACCAAGGAGGAGTTAGAAATAAGAAAGAAGCAGAGGGAGCAGGAGATTGAGAATAACCCGTATTATGTCAAGGTTTGTAGAAAAAAATCCAAGAAATTAAGAACTATGTCAGAGAGTAAATTTCTTAAAATCTTGGTAGCAGTTGTGATTTGGCTTAATTCCTATTTGGAATTGCTCAGATTCTTTCGAGTTCTGTACTATGTAGAATAGAAATACCGTAACATCTATACTATGGGCTGAATATGCAGTTTTGACCGTTTCTGAAACGCCTAATTTGATATCAAAATGCACTGAAAAGATGACCTTCTAGTCCTTCCTTTATGAAAAGTAGAAGGTCCCATTCCTTAAATTAGAATAAACTTAAAACATTTCTATTTTCCGTTAATATAAGCTTTGGATTCTTTTTTTTTTCAAATATATAAACATTCAGGGTTCGGCAATCGCTCCCAAACGTCCTACTCGCTTCGGAAACCCGATCGACCGATCCGAAACAATCGAGAAAGAAAGGGGGATCCAATCGCCTCTTGAAATTCCTGGAGTCGTTGGTCTTCATCGTTATATGGAGCAACAAGACTCGACACTAAGCTGGAAGAAAGCCAAGGAAGAGGACGGGGTTAAGAAAAAGAAGCCTAAAAAAGAGAAAAAGAGTGGAAAGAAAGGAGGAAAGAAGAGGAGAACAGCAAGCACTAGTAGTGAGGAGGAAGATCTCATTGTACATAAAGTGAATCGAAATGATGGGGAGATGCCGGAAGGAGCGAAATCAACTGATGATGAAGATGACAAAGTAAGCTTCAAATCCCTTTTTTCATATCTTGAAAATTTAGCTAAATATACTAAAAATTCTTTTTAAATAATACTCTATTAAAATATTTTGTTGAGATTAGACACATTGATTATTAACTATTCCAAAACCATTTCACAGTTCCAGAACGACCTGACAGACGAATTTCGAGCTCTCGATATGGACCTCGACGCCCCTCTCCGCCCAGATGAAGTGGTCAAGGCACCGCAGGCCTACACACGGGTCTATCCTTCTCAACAAAAAAACGGTCCCCTAGTGCCTCGACCGCCAACGACGTTTGAACCAAAGCCTGTGCTAGATGAAACAATTAAAGCTAAGCCCGTCAAAGAAAAGAAGAAGAAGGCGGCAAAAAAGACAACGGGAGTGGTTAAGCTGAAGAAAAAAGGCGCACAAGAGTCGTCAGCATCGAAATTGAATCTGTTCAGCATGGATGATTGGCTAGACAGTAACGGGGCCGATCCCAAAGAGCAACATGTGAATGCGAATACTCTAAAGGTGAGATATTCAACCATTTTCATACTGATGTATCTCCTAATTTTCAGGTGGAAAAACCGAAGAAAAGTAAAAAGATAACATCATCTAAAAAGAAAGTTCGGGAGGCTTATGAAGAGACTTCTGGTGTCTGCACACCTTCAATCCCTCATCAGCCAAGCCCAATTGATTCTGACGTACCGCCATCGTCATCAAACTCAAGTTCTGATTACTCTCGTGTGGCTGCCAATAAGGCTATTTGTGTGGAATTCGTGGCGAGACCCAGCCATAATCCTTTAGATCATGGACTGGTAACTGTTCATTTGAGAGTTAAGAAAACTGGTGGCTTTGGTGAAAAGATTCAAAAGCTGGAATTGAGCATGATGGATACGTTGAATGCAAAAGTTTTAAAATATTCAGAGGTACTAAATAATGGCAGAAAAAGCTATATTGAATTCCTAATCACACGTCTTGTAATTCCAGGAGCCAATTCCGATAGCTGAAGAGCTCGATGCAGAGGCAACGACTTCGGAGGCAACTTTTGATGTGCAAGTAGTCGCAACGAATGTTTCCAGAACAATGCGAGGAACTTTAACTTATTTCATTGTAGTAAGCGTTTTTTTAAAAGTTAGATTAGCTAACCTAATGATGTCTTTACTCTGTAGCGTTTTTCCAGGATGACGAAGGTTCGCGTGGCGACAAGCTTGATCTTAGACTGCCGATTCCCTCCACTGTGTTCGTCGTGCCGAACTCCACAATCCGAAGAGACGATTTCTCCTCACTGCTCCGTTCTGGTGACGTCGATTGTGAAGCGTCTCAATATGTCAAATCAGTATCAGATGCGCGACTGAGAGCGGTTTTAGTGCAGATTTCACGGAAAGCTCACTTCTCCATTGTTGAAGAAACACCAACGGCCGCGTCATTATTTGGACGAACAGTAGGAGGACAGCAGATTTGTCTGCTTGTTAAAAAAACGGTATGTACCCTTTTTTCCAGTGGGGCTGAAGATTTATTTTAATTAAAAAAAAGAAAATTGTTTGTCCTCGATGTCCTCGATCTAGAAAAATCCATCAGTGAATAATCAGAATCGATAAAAATGAGAGGTATCCATTTTCCAGGAAGATGGCGTGCAAATTAGTGGAAAAGCAGGAGATGAGCAGCTAATTCAGTCAATAATCCAAGATGTCTCGGAGATTTGTGCCCGAGTGTAGAGTGCATTATGAGCCACAATTCTTTCTTTTTGGTGCTTTCCTTTGCCTTCCTTCTCATATTGCTCTTAATTTTGTTCACCCGCCTCCCCCCCCCTCCCAGTTTTAATGTGATTTCATTGTCATTCCAACGCGCACAAGGATGTAAAACTAACTTAATTCAGATTTGATCTAATTGATTATTGCACGTAGCATTTTTAATTTATCATATTGTATACTCACGCAATTTTCAGCAAGCTCGCTCAATATAAACAAATTCACCGCTCCAACCCCCCAGCCACCAATCTTGAAGCCAATACTGGTGAGAACAGAAACTATTCTTTTGAGTCAAATAAATTATTACGTAAAATGAAACGTGATTAGGCAAGCGAGGAGAAACTTGATACAATAAGATCCAGAAGAAGTGACGAGGATGGGAAACGCCGAGGAATTTTGCAATTTCTGAATCCATTCTTTCTCGGGTGCTCTTCGTGCAAAGAAGTATTCATTTGTGGTGGTTCATAGAGTAAGAACATACGTGTTTAGGAATAAGCTATCCGATTTCAGCTCGTGTTTTTTCCATTTTCCCCTCTTTCCCCCCCCCCCCAATTTTCCCGGAAGATCACTTTATTTGTACGTTGTATCCGATCTCATGTATGAGCATTGGTTCCTGGCGTTTCTCTCCTCCGTATCCTCAATTTTCAGAGCAGTTTTCAAGTACAAAATTCATTTATAATTCAAAAAATGTGGTGAACCTATGTTTATTTGGAGGACTTCAAAGCTATTGGAGCGTAATTTGGAAGAAGTGCGCTTCATCAGGGGCGTTACAACTGAAGATGGGAGTGTGGAGCTTTTTTAGCGGACTCTAGTTTGACAGCGCTGAAAATCTTTCAATTTCAGCTATCAAGAAAGCCAGACACTTTTGGCTCCATTGCAGTTGTGGAAGACTGCAAAATCTCCAGATTCTCGAGCTTTGAGAAAACGCGAAAATCTGGTTTTCCATATTTTCAGATGGTTTGTCAGCTGTCTGAAAATGGTGAAAAGACTAGAAATCGAATCCACTAAAAAAGCTCCACACTCCCATCTTCAGTTTTAAGGCTCCTGATGAAGCGCACTTCTTCCAAATTACGCTCCAATAGCTTTAAAGTCCTCCAAATAAACATAGGTTCACCACATTTTTTGAATTATCTCGTTTTAAGTTAAGTTTAAGAAAGTTGTTTCAGTTGAAAAAAGTGGTATTTTGAATACAATAAGTGAACTTTAAGAAAAAAAAAGTCAGTAGCTGCTTATTATTAAAAAAAAATATTTAAAAAAAAGAAAATTTTGAGGTGAACCTATGTTTTTTTGGAACATTTTCAATGTCTTTTTCAAAGAAATATCGGTATTTCTTTAAAATTTTTTATTTCCAAAATCTATTTATGTGTATTAAAATAAAATCAATAAATGCGACTAATTTTCAATGAAAAAATCTTTTTTAAACTAAACCTAAAACGAGAGAATTCAAAAAATGTGGGTGAGCCTATGTTTATTTGGAGGAGCGTAGAAGTGAGGGTTAACTTCTCTCGATCATAAAGCGTTCTGAACATTTTTTTTTTTTGAAAATCCCTGTCAATTGTGTTTTGTGATTGTGGCATTTTGAATACAATTTGATACAAATAAATGAACTGAAAAAAAAGAAGTTCGCAGCTGCTTATTATTAAAAAAAAATATTTAAAAAAAAAAGAAAATTTTGAGGTGAACCTATGTTTTTTTGGAACATTTTCAATGTCTTTTTCAAAGAAATATCGGTATTTCTTCAAAATTTTTGTTTTCTGGCATCTATTTATGTGTATTAAAATGATTTCAAAAAATGCGACTATTTTTTAATGATAAGCTCCTTTTTAAACTTGAGCTAAAACGAGAAAATTCAAAAAATGTGGGTGAGCCTATGTTTATTTGGAGAAAGGTAGAAGTAAGGGTTAACTTCAGAGAATGGCGGAATTCCGGATTCCGGATTCTGCATTCCAGATTCCGCCGTTTTTTTCATTCCGTCTTCCGGATTCCAGATTCCGTGAAAAAATATTTGTTCCGTTTTCCGGATTCCGAGTTCCAAAAATACCCTACTCTGGTTAATCGTGTCGTTAAGCGCTTTGAAAATTCTTTCTGAAAATCCCTCCGAATTGTGAGCCTATCGCTCCGTTGCATCCGTCCCGAAAACTTCTGAATATTCAGAGATAAAAATGCGACTAATTTTCAATGTCAAAATCTTTTTAAAACTTAATCTAAAACAAGAGAATTCAAAAAAAATGGGTGAACCTATGTTTATTTGGAGGAGTGTAGAAGTGAGGGTTAACTTCTCTCGATCGTGTCGTTAAGCGTTCTGAAAATTCCCGAATACTTCTTTTGAATATTCAGAGAGATGCACGGCCTTCATTTCGTCAATTTTTCATATTTCCTCCGGCTCAAAATGCCATTTTTCTTCGATGATACAACGAATTCCGATGGGCCCCTGCTTTCAGAGACTTTCACTGATTAATGACCAATTTGAGAAGGGGGGGGGGGAGATGGAAACAGCGACGACGACGACGGGGGGCTCGCGTCATTTTCAGCTCGTTTCGATGCGAAAACATCTTGCTTTTTTTTCATTTCTTTGTCACTTGTCTCTGGGAAGTATGGATAAATGGAAAAATGCGAGCTTTTATGTATCATTAATTGAATTTGTTCATCCTCCGTTTTTTCTGTTTTTCTCTTCATTTGGAGAAGATGGAAATGTGGAGAATGTGCTCTGAATTCCATTTTTGGCTTATTCCAGATTTTCAACGACATTTTTCTCTAATTTTTTGTATTTTTTTGAGCGATTTATTGTTGGAAAACGGAAGTCGAAAGTCGGAAGTCGGAACTCGGTACTCGGAATCAGGAACTCGGAATCTGGAATTCGGAACTCGGAATCTGGAACTCGGAATCTGGAACTCGGAACTCGGAATCTGGAACTCGGAACTCGGAATCTGGAACTCGGAACTCGGAATCAGGAACTCGGAATCTGGAATTCGGAACTCGGAACTCGGAAACCCGTTTCTCGGAACTCGGAATTCGTTACTCGGAACTCGGAATCCGGAACTCGGAACTCGGAATCTGGAACTCGGAACTCGGAATCAGGAACTCGGAACTCGGAATCTGGAACTCGGAACTCGGAATCTGGAACTCGGAACTCGGAATCTGGAACTCGGAACTCGGAAATCGGAATCAGAAACTCGGAATCCGGAATCCGGAACTCGGAACCCGGAACTCGGAACTCGGAATCAGGAACTCGGAATCTGGAATTCGGAACTCGGAATCTGGAACTCGGAATCAGGAACTCGAAATCAGGAACTCGGAACTCGGAACTCGGAACTCGGAAACCCGTTTCTCGGAACTCGGAATTCGTTACTCGGAACTCGGAATCCGGAACTCGGAACTCGGAAACCGGAACTTGGAACTCGGAATCCGGAATCTGAAACTCGGTATCTGGAACTCGGAATCTGGAACTCGGAACTCGGAATCTGGAACTCGGAACTCGGAATCTGGAACTCGGAACTTGGAATCTGGAACTCGGAACTCGGAATCTGGAACTCGGAACTCGGAATCTGGAACTCGGAACTCGGAATCTGGAACTCGGAACTCAGAACTCGGAACTCGGAATCCGGAATCTGAAACTCGGTATCTGGAACTCGAAACTCGGTATCTGGAACTCGGAATCTGGAACTCGGAACTCGGAATCTGGAACTCGGAACTCGGAATCTGGAACTCGGAACTCGGAATCTGGAACTCGGAACTCGGAAATCGGAATCAGAAACTCGGAATCCGGAATCCGGAACTCGGAACCCGGAACTCGGAACTCGGAATCAGGAACTCGGAATCTGGAATTCGGAACTCGGAATCTGGAACTCGGAATCAGGAACTCGAAATCAGGAACTCGGAACTCGGAACTCGGAACTCGGAAACCCGTTTCTCGGAACTCGGAATTCGTTACTCGGAACTCGGAATCCGGAACTCGGAACTCGGAAACCGGAACTTGGAACTCGGAATCCGGAATCTGAAACTCGGTATCTGGAACTCGGAATCTGGAACTCGGAACTCGGAATCTGGAACTCGGAACTCGGAATCTGGAACTCGGAACTTGGAATCTGGAACTCGGAAATCGGAATCAGAAACTCGGAATCCGGAATCCGGAACTCGGAACCCGGAACTCGGAACTCGGAATCAGGAACTCGGAATCTGGAATTCGGAACTCGGAATCTGGAACTCGGAATCAGGAACTCGGAATCTGGAACTCGGAACTTGGAACTCAGAATCTAAAACTCGGAACTCGGAATTCGGAATCAGGAACTCGGAATCAGGAACTCGGAATCAGGAACTCGGAATCAGGAACTCGGAATCTGGAACTCGAAATCTGGAACTTGGAATCCGGAACTCGGAATCTGAAACTCAGAACTCGGAATCCGGATTTCGAAATCCGGAATGCGGAATTCGGAACTCGGAACTCGGAATCCGGAACTCGAAATCCGGAATGCGGAATTCGGAACTCGGAACTCGGAATCAGGAACTCGAAATCAGGAACTCGGAATCAGGAACTCGGAACTTGGAACTCGGAATTCGGAATCTGGAACTCGGAACTCGGAATTTGGAACTCGGAACTCGGAACTCGGAACTCGGAACTCGGAACTCGGAATCTGGAACTCGGATTCTGGAACTCGGAATCAGGAACTCGGAATCTGGAACTCGGAACTCGGAACTCGGAATCTGGAACTCGGAACTCGGAACTCGAAAAAAAAAGAAAGCAAGCTACAGTATCCGTGTCTGAAATGTCTGAAACATTCCTCTGAAACTGGCACAAAAAAATGGAACAGCTTGAATGTATCTGACAACTATAATTCAAGCAGCAACAGCAGCAGCAGTGATTTATTCAGAAATTTTGATTTCTGACCCTTGAAAAATGCATTTCATTAACCATTCTGGACTTCAGATGACGGGATTCAAACCACAAAACCAGTGAAGCCGTTGCGGTGTTTTCTCCGTTTCTTTTCTCTTTTTTTTTGGATTTTTCTAATATTTTCTCTGCTTTCTTTTCAATTTCTTTGACATAAACTCTGTTGTGCTTCTCTCCAATTCAAGGGTTTCCCGTTTCCCATTTTTCGAATTCTTTTCTTCACCCGAGCTCGCCACGTCTTCTGAATTGCGAGGATTTTCAGTTTTATTTGTAGTTAAAGACGTTGCTAATAATTAGAAGGAAACCTGTAGATTACTTTCAGAAAAAAATTCAGAAAATGTCAGAAAAAGCTCCTTGATTTCAAAAAAATATGGGTGAACCTATGCTTATTTGGAGAAGTTTATATAGAGAACTGGCCATAAAGAAGCCGTTTTTTTTTTGGAATAGCTCATCTGAAACTGCTCCGATCGTGCTCCGATTGGTCTGAATTTTTCTCTCAGTTTTTTTGAATTTGAATAATTTTGAATAAGGTATAATCTATGCGAATTTTTTCTCGATTTCCAGAATTTTAAGCATGTTGTTTTATCTTTGTTTAAGCGTTTCATGATCCAATTAAACTTTAAAAAAAGGAAAATCAGAAAAGCAAAAAAATTTTCCATTGGAGCGGAACCGAACCCGCACCCTCAGATTCTCACCGCCCCCTCTTCCCTACTGGGCCACCGGTCCACAAACTTCCCATTTGGAGAATGCATATAAGAAAGAGGGGGAAGCGCGGAGCTCCGGATTTTCAGATCGAAATATCTCGATTTCTAGAAATTTCTGCAGATAGCCACCATGTGTATTTTAAGAGAGACTGCAATTACAGCTTTTGCAGTTTTGAAACTGGAAATTGAAAATCTCTACATTTGAAGATCTTTAAGTTTTATTCCACGAATTCTCCATTTTCAGCTTAATTGTTCCCCTGATTCGCTTTCAGTTGCTCAATTACTCTCACTCCTTGACCAGACATCACTCATCTGAATCTCTGCATCTCTGTCCTCCAATTAGAGTTATTTTCAGAGATATCTGACATCGCCGCCCCGTCGAAAGCTGTCTTGTGCTACTCATTCAGATACCCTCCCCGAAGACGTGAAATCTAGCGGAGTTTCAGACATCAGAGAGCGCGAGACGACGACGACGACATGTGGGGAGTGATCAGAATGCGCACTTTTCGCAGATCGACTAAAAAGTTTGTTTGCTTTAATTGGACTGAAACTTTATTCGATTTTTATCTGAAATCTGAAATAACGCCGAATTCGGCCGGCTTACATCTGATTCTCATTTCCCTTGGGAGTTCAAAATTGAGCATTTTTACAGCGTGGCTCCTAGAATGAAGCGACCGAAGCCGAGAGCATCAGAGAAGCAGAGAACTTTAGAGCGGTAAGCACTCCAATTGTAAGGCTGTTAAGAATGCTCCAAAAGTAACAGTAGTTCAAAGAGAAAGGGAAAAGGAATGGCTCAGCGGGAAATTTTTAGTTTTTGTGAGCCGGAACTATCACAGAACTAGAATTCGCCGAGCTCTTCAGCGCGTGCCAGTCTTGGAGCTCTGGAGCTATTCGTTGCTCTTCGCCATACTTCATACTCTCGAACGCTTTGAATGGTCTGAAACTGTTCAAGTTCAGATCGAGAAGTTAACCCTAAACCCTCACTTCTACACTCCTCCAAATAAACATAGGTTCACCCATATTTTTTGAATTTTCTTGTTTTAGATTAAGTTTTAAAAAGGTTTTTCTCATTGAAAAAAACGTCGGAAATTTTGAGATCACTTTAGTACACATTGGCAAACTCTGAAAAGAAAAAATTTTGAAAGAAATACCAATATTTATTTGAAAAAAACATTGAAAATGTTCCAAATAAACATAGGTTCACCCATATTTTTTGAATTCTCTGGTTTTAGATTAAGTTTTAAAAAGATTTTGTCATTTAAAATTAGTCGCATTTTTTGTTTTTTATTCAATACACATTGGCAAACTCCGGAAAAGAAAATTTTCAAAGAAATACCAATATTTATTTGAAAAAAAAATCAAAAATTTTCCAAAAAAACATAGGTTCACCCATATTTTTTGAATTCTCTAGTTTTCGGTTATTTTTAAAGTTCAAGTAGATTGTCTGAAAATACACGTTGAAGAATAGTATTTTTCGGCTTCCATAGAGTATGAAGAAGTCAGCAGTTTACCGTGGGATTTTCAGCAGCCTTTATCTGCCTGAAAGGAGCTTTTCTGAGCTCAGCTTTCCGCTGGCTTCAAGGTTTTTTCTGTGAATTTTCAGCCTTTTTCTGCCTGAAAAGAGCGCTGAACGTTTGGATATTTCACATCATTATTATATAAGAATTCAACATTTTAAAAAGGCAGACAGAGCTCAGAATATGAGCAGTTAGGGACGCGAGTAGACACATGTATGCTTCACAATGCTTGACGCCAAATTTCAGATGTCTAGCTTGACTTAAAGAACTTCAGAAGTTGAAGGAAGCTTAAAAGCACAAGTTTCGCGCAAACTGGAGGGTGCTGACGCATTTTGAGTGCCTCGATGTTCATTTCATTTTTTTCAGTTTTTTAATCACTTTATTCACTGTGTTCTGCGATTTTCAAGAGAGCACCAAAGACTCTTGAGAGCCGCTTACTAAGCGGAAGATTTCGCGCTTAAATCACTATGGAGTGAATCGAGAAAGGCTTAAAATGAGCAATTTCTCTATGAAAATAACAGATAACGGCTAAAAAAGGGCTTGGGCTGGCCCAGCTCCCCTAGAGCTCTCCTAGAGCTTGAGCGATCGACGGAAGAGGTCCTCATCGCAGAGGTATTCTGAAGATACCTCCAATTTGCTCCAGGTTGGCCGAGAGCCGAGAGCCAGAGCCATATGGGTGCTCAGCCGCCTTCCCCCCTTCCCACTTCTTGATGAGCAGCCAGAGCAGGCTCTAGCGAGCTCTACAAAAAAAGAGCCCCGGCTGCTTCTTGATGGGAGACTCTATTATACCCTCCATTCCCCCCCCCCCGTCGCTCCCCTGATGAGCAGTTAATCCTGAAGAGGAAGCGTTTGCGGCCAGGAGGTATAAGGGAGGCAAGTTGGAGATTAAGAGAGCTCTCTGAAATATACATAAGTGTGCACAATGGCCATCGCCGGCTCATTTATTAATACGTTTTCCCACCACCCCCCCCCCCCCACCCAGCTTCTCACCTAGTGGAGCACGGAGCACGGCCTCGGCTCCAAGAGCTTCAGAATCCGAATATTCGAAAATGTTTTACGTAGAATCCACGAGCAACGTGAAAACTAACATTCGGCATGTCTCATTGGACAGAGACGCCGTTTTGAAATGGTAAATTTTAAGAGAATTTTTCAGATTCTTGAATTCTTAGATTCAGATTCTGAATCTCTTTTTACCAATTTTTAAGCCTCAGAGCCTAATTCTGGAATATTGAAGATCTGAAGATCGCATGAATCTGACCTCACAAATTGGGATTTTCCTCTGAAAACAGCCAAAATTACTGGAAATCTTTGGGGGTTTCAGAGGATTTTCCCTTCTGGAACTCTAGAAAACTTCAGATTTCAGGCACTTCGGCTCCCGCCAGCCGTCTAGAAACAAGTTCATTAACGCCATCTACTGGGGAATTCGTCGCTGTCAGTTCTGGCTGTGCTTCTATGATGACGGCGAGTTTTTGCTTTGACTGAAAATTTGACGATGCATATTTTCGGATTCAGAAGTCGAAATCGACGTGGAGGACCTCTTATCCAACCCTTTCAATACGCAGCCTCCAGGCCTCGATCAGCTTGTTCAGCTCACCGGCTTCAATCGGAAGTGGATTATGTTCATGTATAGAAATTTCAAGCAGGTGGGCTAAAGCTTTCAATCGCTAGTAAAAGTCAATGAAAAACGAAAAAGCGAGGTGATTTTTGTGGCCTAGAAAACTCTCGGCCCCAGCAATCATGATACAGTAGCACCGGCCATAAAGATATTAATCTCGAAAAAACCCATTATTAATACCTTTTTGGCCAGCACTGTAGCTCTTTGCAAGCTCAACGCTTTTTTTTCACGGAATCTGGAATCCGGAATGTGGAATGCGGAAAACGGAATTTTAACCATTAATGAGGGAATCAAATGATGTAAATGCGCTCTGTTCGCAAAAAATTTTTGTGGGAGTTCAAAAAAGTTTACGTTTTACAACAATTGAGAATAAAGAATTAAGACGGAATAAAAACGTCATATCGCGGAATTCGGAATGCGGAAAACGGAAAAAATATTTTTTCACGAAATCTGTAATCCGGAAAACGGAAAAAATTTTTTTCACGGAATCTGGAATCCGGAAAACGGAAAAAATTTTTTTTCACGGAATCCGGAATCCGGAAGACGAAAAGAAAAAACGGCGGAATCCGGAATGCGGAATCCGGAATCCGGAATTCCGCCCTTCTCTGATAATCAAATTGTCGAAAAACCATAATATCATACCTTTATGGCCGGTACTGTAATTACAGTGCTGGCCAAAAAGGTATTAATAATCGGTTTTTTCGAGATTTTTCGAGAGAAATTTTTCAAAATTTACATTTTTTGTCGAAATCAGAATTTCAGTTAACGTGATTTATCTTCAAAAACATGCAAAAAAATTTTCATGACAGCACTTCACCTGTGAGCCAAGTAATCCCGAAGAAACCGATTATTCATACCTTTATGGCCAGTACTGTAGCTCATGCTCAACGCTTTTTTTTCACGGAATCTGGAAACCAAATTCTTTGAATTTTCGCAATTTTTGCTGCTCACTGTCTTTCTAACTCCAGGTGCATTTTCAGCTCTTTCTGATTACACTGCCTAAAAATTCCCATCCCGCAATGCTCTTAGTACCGGCCATAAAGGTATTAATATTCTGGTTTTTCGACAATATTAATACCTTTATGGCCGATACTGTAGCTATGGTGGCTGAGTTTTCCAGCTTCTTTTTAAGCGTTTTCAGCGATACTTTGATTCAATGGTTCCCTATATGTTCCAGAAATGCTCGAACGGCCGCATGACAGAATCACAATGGCGAATTGTATTCCGGAGTCTTTTCCCGCAGGCGAACGACTCCACATTTGTCGATCGACTCTACTCAACTATTATCAAGAGCAAGCAGCATCAGCAGATCACTTTTGAGGTGGGTGTACCCACGTCTTGTGAGCTCCAATGATTCCAGGATTTCAGGACTTGATTCTGTGCCTCTGGGAGCTCTCCGATGGTGGCAAGACGTCGGAAATGGGTAACACTCATATCAATGCGTCGGCGCGTGCTCAATTCGCATTCCAGCTGATGGATGTGGAGGGAAAGGTAAGAGCAGCTAGTACGTTGCTCTCAAAACAATCCACAAGCGGTTCAGGGTCGTGTAGATGAAGCCGCTTTCTACAAGTACACTCGCTGCATTTTCGCCTTGACCGCCTCTCATCAAGTGATCGACGCGGCGGCGATTGGGCTGCCGGCTGGGAGCATCTACCGCTCCAAGTCGGCCGACGATGATCTGAAGCCTCTGTCCCCGCTGATTGCGAGATTCTCGGCGAAAAGATTCAAGGTATGCTATGAACGCCGCCAAAGCTTATTGAATCATTCTCAAATTCCAGGAGCTCGACGAGGATTGCGACGGCTTCATCACAGTTCGCGACATTGAACGCGAGCTTGAACTTCAGCAAAATGACTCCTTTCATCTGAAATCTCTCAAAGATTTCCATTCTGAAATTCTGGAAGTCAAGGAGAAAGACGAGGAGGAGGAGGAGGAAGATGCGATTCCCCTACTCTCACCAAGCACCAGTTCCAAGAAAGAATTATCTTCTTGAATACATTTTTTTTAAATGTTTTCTGAAACACCTCAAATAAAAGGTCACTATCTTTAAATAATGCTGATCCACACGATTTTAAGATCGATTTTCAGTTCAAAGAAAAAAAAAACTGTAATTCTAGAAGTTTCCTTTGGAAGGAAGATGACTAGAATGCCTAGAAGTAACCAGTTATCATATAGACAAATCTGCGCGGAAACATTCATTAGACGGCGGGTGGGCGGACGCCAGTGGACGGGGATATGGAACCATGAACAGGAATGGACTGTCATTCGTCAATTTCAGATTGAGAAAGAAATCAGATGAAAGTTTTGCTGAAAACGGCTGAAAACGCCTGGAAACTTCAAATTTGACATCAAGATTTAGAATTCTAGAGCAATTCTCTCACAATTTTAGACCAAACATTGAAAGCTTGCAAGTCTAGCACAATTTTTGCGCAATTTTAGGTCAAACTTAGCACAATTCTAGGCCTAACTTTGAAGATTCAAGATTTTAGATAGAAAGTTTAGAACAAATCTTGCACAATTCTAGGCCAAATTTTGAAGATTCACAAATCTTGCACAATTCTAGGCCAAACTTTGAAAGTTCCAAATTTTAGAACAAATCTTGCACAGTTTTAGGCCTAACTTAGCACAATTCTAGGCCAAACTTTGAAAATTTTAAATTGTAGAACAAATCATGCACAATTTTAGACCAAACTTTGAAGATTTGCAAGTTTGGCACAATTTTCTCACAATTCTAGGCCAAACTTTGAAAATTCAAAATTCTAGAACAAACTTTGCACAATTTGAAAATTTAAAATTTTAGAACAAATCTTACACAATTTTAGGCCATACTTAGCCCAATTCTGAGCCAAACTTTGAAGATTCAAGATTTTAGAACAAATCTTGCACAATTTTAAGCCTAACTTAGCACAATTCTAGGCCAAACTTTGAAGATTTAAAATTTTAGAACAAATCTTGCACAATTTTAAACCAAACTTTGAAGATTTGCAAGTTTGGCACAATTCTCTCACAAGTTTAGGCCAAACTTTGAAGGATCACAAGTCTAGCACAATTTTTGCGCAATTCTAGGCCAAACTTTGAAGATTCACAAATCTTGCACAATTCTAGACCAAACTTTGAAGATTCGATGGTCTTGCAAGACCCTAGACCCTCTCATTCCTAACCCCCCACCACTCGTTTCAGATTGAGACCACAGTCGCAAGATATCTCCCATCATGAATGACATGCCAAAACAGTCAGTGGCGGCAAAAACAAGTTTCACATGTAATGCGAATAACAAGTACACCCCCCTCCCTTCGCCCGCCCGCCCGTTCGCTTCACCTCCCCAACCCCCACAGTCTCACCCCTCCCCCGTTTCTCCCCCCCCCCCACCACCCCCCCCCCCGTCTTTAAGATGTTCATAAACATCATAATATAAAAAGAATCAGTGTTCTTCTCAGTCTCAGTTGTTCCACTGTTGGGAAGCCTATCGAATCATGGGCGGGCTCACCGATGCGATCGCCTACACCTCTATCGTCGCTTCCGTATTGGCTATAACGTGTTCACTCGCTTATTTGCCGTACATGCTAACCAGAATGGAGGCGATTACGGAATCCCTCAAAGTTCATAATGATGAGTTTCTGGCTTTGGAGACAGAAGCAAGGAGCCAACTTGGAGAGCTCAGACACGACTTCCCGAGGATCAGAAGAGCCGCCACTCACAGAAAGAGACAATCTGGAGAGTGCCGTGAGTTGTTTTCAGATTTCTTGAAAGCTGAAAGCATTCTCAGCAGAAAACTCTCTTTAAAAAGGCTGAAAGTCGTGCTGAAAATTTGAAAAAAAGTGATTATTCAGAATGCGGCGGCGAGAACGTGTGCCCCGGCGGTCCGAAAGGTCTGCCAGGACAAAACGGAGAAGATGGAACTCCTGGGCAGCCAGGCGAACCTGGAGAGCCCGGAATCACAGGAATCACGCCACCGACCGAACTGAAAACTGATAGCTCATGTCGTCAATGCCCACCAGGACCACAGGGACAGCCTGGATATGGAGGTCTGCCAGGACCCGTAGGACTTCCAGGTGAGAATCCGCAATGAACATGTGAACCTGAATCCTGAGTTTTCAGGCCAACGCGGTCCAGACGGAAACATTGGCCGTCCTGGAAACAGCGGACAAATGGGGCCACCTGGAGAGCCCGGAAGAGAAGGCCAACCAGGGAAAGCCGGAGTGGCAGGAAGCCCTGGAGCCGCCGGAACTCGCGGGTCGAAAGGACCGACAGGAGATAAGGGACCAAACGGGCCTCCTGGCCAACCAGGACCACCTGGATGGGCCGGGCGTGACGGAAATTTCGGACCACAAGGCATCCCAGGACCACGCGGTGAAGCTGGAGGTCTTGGAAATGATGGGTTCACCGGATTCGCCGGAAATCCTGGAACAGACGTGAGTTGTTTTCATAGCGTTTCATATCAATAACCCTGACGTATTTCCGTATTTCAGGGAGCCCCCGGAGCTGATTCGGGCTACTGTAAATGCCCAACTCGTCGAGCATTGGTTCAAGCCACTTCTATTAAGCGAAACTGAACATTTAAAGAATAAAGAATTTCAGAGAACTTATTTTCAGATTCATTTTTATTATGAAGAACTGCTAAAAATTAAATATCAATTGAAATATAGAAAAAAATCGTTCGATTTTAAGCTAGGGGAGGGGGGAGATATTGTGTTATACCAAAATTTAGACTAATCAGAGCATTTTCAGCCAAGTTATCCCAAAAACGCCAGCGCGCATTCTTTATGGCCAGTATTGTAGAAGAGAATCAATTGCTACAGTACTGACCATAAAGAATGCGCGCGGGTGTTTTTTGGGATAACTTTGCTCAAACTGCTCCGATTAGTCTAAAAATTTTTGACAGTGTTAAAACTAACATGAGTAACGTATTCAGTGAGTTGGAGATCGTAAATATGGATATTTTAAAAGTTATCTTAAAAAACACCCGCGCGCATTCTTTATGGCCAGTACTGTAGCAATTGATTCTCTTCTACAATACTGGCCATAAAGAATGCGCGCTGGCGTTTTTTTTTGAGATAACTTTGCTGAAACTTCTCCTATTGCTCTGAATTTTTTTGACAGTGTTAAAACTGGCCTGAGTAACGTATTCAGTAAATTCCAGCTTGTGAAAGTGAATATTTCGATGTCGAAAGCTTAAAACTGATGATACAGTACTGGCCATAAAGAATGCGCGCGGGTGTTTTTTGGGATAACTTTAAAAATATTCATATTTACGATCTGCAACTCACTGAATACGTTACTCATGCCAGTTTTAACGCTGTCAAAAAAATTTAGACTAATCGGAGCAGTTTGAGCAAAGTTATCCCAAAAAAAAGCCCGCGCGCATTCTTTATGGCCAGTACTGTATGAATTGATTCTCTTCTACAATACTGGTCATAAAGAATGCGCACTGGCGTTTTTTGGGAAAACTTGGCTGAAACTGCTCTGATTAATCTAAACTTTGATATAATACAATATCTCCCCCCCCCTAGCTTAAAATCTAACAATTTTTTTTTCTGAAAATCAACAAAAATTATAGAATCGACGACGACTGCGCGGATCGTCGATTCTTACCCGAAGAGGCTTCAAAGCGAAAGGAGGAAAATTCGAAAACTGTTAATACTGTAATTTTTGCGGATTTTCAGATAGAAATCTTTTGATTTGAAGTTACATATTACCCCGTCTTGAATGCGGCGCTATATTTATTCCACACCTGGATCTGCTACTGAAAATGTCTATTGTGGACCAATAATCCGTGATGTTCATGCAGCCTGAGCTTTAAAATTTCATATTTTCAGCAAAAAGTTCCTTATAGTTCTAAAAGCTCACTCGTGAGAGCTGTAGATGAGAAGCTGTTAACTATGAACATTTATGAATTTCTACAACGAAATCTGTGGGAGACTAGCAGAATATTTAATAACTTTGACCCCTCTCAAAAATAATAATGCATACAATCAGAAAATTTAATTTATTATTTAATTTATTCACTTTTATATCGTCTTCTATATTAATTCATACTAAAAACGTCAAGAAAACCATGTAAAATGGCCTAATAAAGTGGAATATATAGAATATAATAAATAAATGATAATTTTTTAATAGAAAAGTGTGTTTTTAATGTGGAAATGAATATTTTCGATGAGCCCGGTCCTCATAAAGCATGGGAAAAGAAAATTAAAAAGCGAAATAGGGTACTGTAAGAATCAAAGGCGCATGCAAATTTCAAATATCAAAAAATTGAAATAAAAAGTTCCATTCATTCTAAATAATGAAATAGCGCAGAGATTTAAAAATAAAAAAAAAACACTTTTTAACATAAAATTCAATAAATCGCTGGATTTATGATATATTTTTTGATTTTTTAAGGCTTATTCTCTTCTATTTCGACACATTCCGAAATCGAAACTCTACCGAAAAAAAAACATTTTAAAATAAGATTTATCTGTTTTTTTTATTGTGCATCACTTTTAAACAAGAAATTATCAGTAAAAATCGGTTAGAAAAAACATTTTATTTTTAAATTATTTTTTTAAAGAGAAAGTACGGTAAGCAACGTATCTCGCACACACGGTGTTTGCACATATTTTGAAATTTTGTTTTGTGTTGTTTCCTTTTTTTTAACTAAAATAATGACTGATTTTTGTCTACTCCGGCTTCATCTGCTGATCTGCTGATATTCTGCAACCAATTTTCTTCATGAATATCTAAATCTCTGGAGCAAGGCGCCCGAAATACCTTGTACACTGCGCATTGATGCGTTCTCTACTAAAAGATGTGAACATCTTTCAGCGAACCCTTTATTTGAATATGTAAATTTCGGTGAGTTTTGCCGCGGAGTTTACACATGGCCTTCCGACGCATTTATGTAGAAAGGAGACAGTGTAATGCAGGCACCATCTGCTTCATGCGCGCTGAACTGTATGGCCTTGAAGAGCTGACACAATCCTCTTATTGCGGTAAATGTAAGTTTTTGAATTGGCTTCATTTGAGTTTTGCT
Organism: Caenorhabditis inopinata; assembly: GCA_003052745.1. Classification (NCBI taxonomy): domain Eukaryota; kingdom Metazoa; phylum Nematoda; class Chromadorea; order Rhabditida; family Rhabditidae; genus Caenorhabditis; species Caenorhabditis inopinata. Next base: position 2,091,901 of record AP018152.1, on the reverse strand, counting down.
AGAGAAAAGTCAATCTTGCAGATTCTTCAATTTTAAGTTTTTCTATTTGAAATAGCTAAAACAAAAAATTTCAGATATCAAAATGCCTTACGAATTTGCCGATTCCAATACATCATTCACCAACAACTTCGTGGAATCCGCAACTCCTCGTCAATTTGGATTTTGCGGAGCTTTAGAAGGTTGTTGGCTCTTTTATAAGATGAAAATCATTGATCGATGACAGCTGGAGAGTGGTCTGACTTTCCATTGCATTTTTCATATTACATTCGAATTGTAAATGTGGTTTCAGATGCATGTGCTCCAGAATCGCACTACGAAGGATCATACTTTGACAATCAGCTTCCTATTCAACACGATACGTCCAGCAGAAGCTTCAGAGGTGAGGAGAAGGAGGCTCACGGCCTTTGTCCTTGAAACGGATGCATCAGAAAAATGGATTTTTTAAGAGCTTTCTGAAAATTTTGTCACTGTCTTAAGAAGTCTGCAGTGATTTCAAGCTCGTTTCTTATGGAAAAGCGTTCCCTAAATTCCAGCAGTTTAAGCGAATGGCCTTTTCGGCAAGGTTCAAAACCTGATGAGCAGGAGCGAAGAAGTGGGGCTCATGCTCCGAGATGAGCTGACACACGGACTCCTCTATAGAAAAAATGTGCAGTTTGCTAAAAAAAAAGATATTTCCAGACTTCGAAATATTCGCAGAAAATGCCAATTTCCCAACGAATTCTGCTTGCACTATTCCGGAACCTTTCCATTTTCCAAGACTTGTACCACCCCCGGATGGGCACTTCGAGCAAGGTGAGCTATACTCAATCTTGAGAGCTCAAGAGAGCCGCTTTTGAAATTCATTTTTCCAGAGCCTTCAACGTCTCATTCGTCTGACAATTTCGTTATGCCATGTTCCACGGCATATTTCAATCAGAATAGCACTTTTGAGATGATTCAGAGAGGTTAGCAGCGGTTTTTTGATGTTCTGATCCTGGCATTTCCACATCAATTCCAACTAAAAACAATGAATCACGTCTGAAAATAAGGAAAAAAAACAATGTGGGAAACCAACGATGTGACTAACAGAAAGCCATTAGACCGACCCCATCATTTGCCTGTGCATTATGTCTGCATTGTTATATCTAGCTGGCAGGAAGCGTTTTATAATTTTTGGCGTTATTTTTGATGGGAAATTATGCTAATTTGTAAAAAAATCGATATTCACTTTGCATGAATTTCAGGGAACACAATGCCTACAGATTTGAAACTCACATCACCTGATGAGAAATCGCTGGAAGGTATGAGAATGATTTTGCCATTTTGTGCGTCAAATCACTTGCCAATGCGTATTTTTCTAGGACACCTCCCCACTCTCGACGTCGCCCGGACTTTGGGAGAATCGAGCGGACTCCAGGTCGTCGATGAAATCAACGTGAAGGTCCTCAGACAGGCCAATGAAGGGTTGAGAAGAGAGCTGGGAGAAGCGAAGAGCAGAATCTATTTTCTGGAAAATGATGTGCGCAAAATGGCCGGAGAAATCGGAAGACTCACGAAAAAGCAGAATGTCACCAAGGCGATTCTCCAGAAGATGAAGCCGAGCACTGTAGTTTCAGAGAAATCGGAGAAGAAACGACTACACCATTTTTTGGATCTCATTCTGGAAGGTGGAGACGCTGAAAATCCCGCTTCCGAAATTCATCTTCACGAGCATCAGATGCATCAGAACTTGAACCATGTAATACAAAATCTGAGAATTGAATTGGATCAATCGAAGAAAGATAACGAAGTTCTGAAAATGGCGAACTCCAAGGACGACTCAAACATCTCCGAGCTGCTCGAAACCTTGCGGGAAACCATTCAACACCACTCTCTGGATCTTCTGGGGTTCGCCCTGTCTGCGCAGCAGCACGCCGATAAATTAAGAGAGAAGAAGCGCAAAAACGACGGTACCTGCTTTCCAGTGAATTCATGCTGAAACGAATACAATTTCAATTTACAGATACACTGAGCGATATTCAAAGAATGATCGTCAAGCATCAGAAGATTCGTGAGAAGCAATCGAAAAGCAGTGGAGCTCGCAACTCCAGGAAAAGGTTCAAGCCGGCGTCAGAATAGAAGGACATTGGTTAGTTTAGATGGTGGCGTGGACACAATGGAGTCATCTGTTGCTTTTTTTAGGCAGCAGAGGAGAGTCAGCTGTGAAGCAACGCCTTCCAATTATTCACCGACAATTTCTCCAGATTCCTTTATTTTTTCACTATGCTTCTCCAGAAGTCCAGTCCATCTGAATACGCCACTGAAAATCGTTGATTCATAAATGTTTTTCTTCCGAGTTCACAAAAGCTGTGCTGAAACTCTTAAAACACCGTTCAATCACCGCCATTTTATCATTGATTCATTGATTTTCTCCGAAGTGACACATGTCGCACAACGCTCGAACTTTGTTAGTGAGTGGGGAGGTGGGGGGGGGGGCGGAGACTGGGCCGGGTGTTCTCCAATAGGAGCCCCTCTCTCTCTCTCTCTCTCTCTCGATTCGTCCCTTCCACTTACATTTTTACTTCTTTTTGACGTTTTCGACGTGGGCCAGGAATCTGTGAATCGTCCAGAGACTCGCCTAGAGGACTTGACTTGTGTGAGGTTTTGCGTAAGATATTGAGCAGAGTGAGAGCACATGAGCTCACGAGAGCTCAGTGAAGAGCGCACCCTAATAAATTTGAAAAAAAAAACAGTTTTCCTCCCTCTAATTGTGTTGCACTTTGCATAGTGTGACCTTATGAGAATAGATGTCGGTGTGGAGAGCTAATGGGGCGCCTTTCGAAACGTTGTCTGATGGTCACTTAAGAAATGCCAATATTTCGATTGATTTTCAGAATTTCGTGCTCCACGCCATGTCAGAAGCCGTCGTCGTTCACACAGACACCAAAAAAACGGAGATATTGACCGATGAAGGTGAGAATTAATGCTCTGCCTCAACCTCAATCCCCATCAATTTCAGCTGCGCTTCATCCAACCAAGCCCTTCGCCGAGACACTCATTGGAGATCCACATCGTCACGAAGAGGTGGAGAGAGAGCAGAAGACTGAAACAAGTAAAGTTACGCGGACACTAGTTTGACGCCAATGTTGTTCACCTACAGAAGGCGCTTTTTTCGTTTATTTATATTTCTTAATTATTCCATTATTTTCCTGAGTTTGATTAAAATTTTGAGTCCGACGCGCTTCAGGGAGGGGAATGACGTCCCCATCGCTTTGAGAAAGGTCACCCACTCTGTTCGTCCTTCAAACTTCGGAGTGGACAGATGCACTGTCCAATGATGCAATTCCTCGTTTCAAAAAAGTTTTGCGCGGAACAAAGTAGAAAGGATTACGGAAAGAATGAAGTGGGATGATTGGCTCCGTCTCCGGCTCTCATCACGGTCTCCGGAAACTACTTCGATGAGAAATATGGTCAAAACTGCTCGGAGTGCCTCCTTATAGTGTGCGCTATAATCCGCTGCTCCATTTTCAGGCAACAAGTAGAGAAGACTTCAGAAAGCCGAACGAACGCCTTCTTCTGAGCATACGCCGTGGTGAGCACTTGCCAACAATTTTCACATATTTTACAGCTAAAATCACAGAGTTCTTGTCAAAGATTCTGGAAAAACGGAAAAAAAATGGCAAGAGCTCTTTGACCTTCGCGGAAAGAAGTGTCCAGAAGAAAAAAGCCTACGGCGTCCATGGGATTCTGGAGTAGCATCTTTAGGACTGAGCTCGCTCTGCCGCATACAACAATGAGCACGTAGTCAACACGCCGGTATTCGTCACGAAGGAAGAATCTGCTGAATCCTCTGCACTATTCAGTTTTTGGTGAAGGAATGGACGACGTTTGCGAATCCTCGTCGTGGAGCCCAAGGCGGATGGATCAAATCGAACAATTTTAATTGATCATTATTGATTGATTTTATTGATCTATATCGTTTCAATAAATGCATTTTGTTACATTAACACACGATTTTGGCGAATGCGGGCGCCCGGGTAATTATTAATGAACGCGGGCGCCCATGTAACTTTTCCAATTAATCCAGGTGGCAAGGAGCAAAGTGAGGCTCTCTTGAAGACCTTGCTGGACGAGAAAGCTCGACTTCAGGAAATCATATGGGATCAGGATGCCGAGATCGAGCAGTTGAACCACAATGTCACAATGATCTATAACCAGCGAAATGAGGCGATTCAGAAATTGTCGGACGTTGAAGAGAAGCACGAACAGGAGAAAAGCCAACTGCAAAGCCAAATAAGAACGCTGAAACGCGAGGTTCGATGCTACAAAAGAACACTGAGCAGGCTCACTGGTGTGGATGAAGGGCCGGAATTTGAGGAAGACGGTATCGCTCTTCAGTTAAAGGCGGAAAATCAGATTTATAGTGAATTTATGATTCTGGAGATTCTAGAAATCATCGGATCTTTTCAGAGTTGGAGCTCGACGAGAAGAATGCTCTGATTCAACAGCTTCAGAAGAATAGGCTGGCGACTACCGCGAAAGAAGTGTCTGAATCCATGGAGAGCGCCGGGAGCGTCGACATCAAAACTAGTAGGAGCTTGAGAGCCAACGAATCGAGCTCGTTTCAGTTTTCTTTTCAGAGAAACTACACTCCATCATTGAGAGCTTGTCACGCAAGAAGCGATTGCTCCAGGCGGACCAAATCGAATCGCAGGATGCTAAGAAGCAAAAAGAGATGGCCGAGCAAGGCTTTGTCATGTTGGATGTGAGTTTTCGCGGCTCTCCGAGCTTCAAAACACAATTTTCAGATCTTCAATAAAGACAAAGAAGCTATATCAAAATTGGCCAAGTCGGATGACTAGGAAGCAAGTGATCGGTGCTCTGCAGAAAGGCAAGTTGCTCGAGACATTGATCTTCCATTTTCAGATTCTCAGATCCCAATAAAGCTGCCTGACAATCGACAGCCTCTCCGCTTCCTGCTGATCTTGCAACAATGCTCAATCCGAAGTGCTCTTTGTTGTCTAAATCTATTTCTCTCTGTGCTCACTGTTTATAATCACCACGTTCCCCGGTCCCCCACACATTGGCTGATCGCCTGGCCCTAGCCCGTCAAGTCATATTTTACCTCAAATTTCCCAGGGGGGGGGGCAATGCCACTTCAATACTCATTTCCCATTCGTTGACTATTCGTACTCCATTTGACACATTCCCATGTTTTTTTGGTCTAATCGCAACGCTGTTTTTTTTCGCCAAAATGAAACTGTGTCGGGCTCTCTCTTTTTCTCTCTGTCTCTTTTTCTCTCTTTCTCTCTTTCTCTGTCTTTCTCTCTCTTTCTGTCCCTCTCTCAAGTGATGGTGTCAGACACCTGCGCATCAGCTCAGCAGGCTAATCGAAACGTCCGGTTAGCAAAGGGTTGAGCATCAGATGAAAAACTATAGGAAGCTGGAGCAAGGATTTGGAGCAAGGATCCGGAGCAAGGATCAGACCGAAAAGCCGGAGCCAGGACCTGGAGCAATGACCTGGAGCAAAGATCCGGAGCAAGGATCAGGCCCAAAAGTCGGAGCAAGGATCCGGAGCAAAAATCAGACGCAAAAGTCTGAGAAAGATCCGGAGCAAAGATCCGGAGTAAGGATCCGGAGCCAGGACCTGGAGCAAGGATCCGGAGCAAGGATCAGCCTTCTAATGGGTGCGAACGAATCTACTGAAATCGCACTTTTGCTCTCTGGAATGCTCTCTGGAAGTTGAAATTTTCTCCAATTTGCTCAACGGAAGAATCTAGGCAAGTCGATCGTCTTTCATTGAATCCTTTCGTCTCGTCTCGTCTTGCGTTCGTCTTACGTCGTCAAGACTTGTGTGGAATCCTTAGACGAATTCCAATTCCAGCAAAATTTCAGGAAAAAGCACCAATGTTAATAGCTCTCCGTAAAGGATCTTTGATCCGGAGTTAGCGATTCAGTCTAGTGGTGCCTTTATATTATGGACGCTTTGTCTTACAGTCTTGCTCGCAGTCCCTTTGCCTGTTTCATTGAAGGCCTCGTCTAGGTCTCGAGGCATCCAAAATCAGCTCTCCCACTCTTTCTTATCACTCTCCGAACAACGTACGGTGTCTCGCCTCGTTTGAACACATGTGCAGACGGCCCAACCATGCTACTTCGTACCATTCGATGGGGGGGGGTCTCTTCTCCTCGTCGTCGTCGTCGTCGTCGTCCTTGAAACCGACCATCTCTCGCCGTGTTAAGCGCCGAGAGGGTGGCGCCAGTCAGCACGACACGGGCAGCTAAAAGAGAGTGTCCGACAGCGAAACAATCGCCGTTCGGTGGTGGTTGGCCGCGCCGCCTGGCAACATGCCAACTGGTGGGCGGCGTCGCAAGGAGTTACGGTAGCAGAGAGAAAACATGACTAATGCTGAAAATTAAAGAAATTTAGAGATCTTTCTTCCAGAACTCAACATGAAGAATACAAATTGCCTCTAAAAGAGCAAGGTGGGGAAGGAGATTCCAGAGACGCTTTGCGCCTATCGCAATGGAAGTTCCGATCCTTCTAGAGATGGAGGAGATTTTCCCAACGCAATGCTCTTCTTCTTGCCGGTTCTCATTCTACAGGGTGGGTGATAAATAGTGTTACGCAGCTTTGCGTGGATTCTGGCGCATGCTTCTGGCGTCGCAACTTCCATTTTTAAGTTAATGACGGCCGCTTTACCGCATCTGGTGAAAGTTGAACTTCTTTAAAGACATGTATAACGTTTCTAACGTGTAACACTATTTATCACCCACCCTGTATATGCACGTACCGGCCATAAAGGTATAAATATTGTGGATTTTCGGCAATATCTCATTCGGTATAAAACGAATCAATCTGATTTTTTTATAGTGTTTTCATCAAGTATTTTCAATATTTTGTGGAAAAAATCAGATTGATCCGTTTCATAACGAATGAGATATTGTCAAAAAACCAATAACATTATACCTTTATGGCCAGTACTGTAATTAGCTCTTTGCATGCTCAACGCCACCCGAAATTCTTCGAGCTTTTGGCAATTTTCGCTGCCCACAGTCTCTCTTGCTCCAGATGCATTTTCAGCTCTTTCTGATTACATTGCCTGAAAATCCCCACTTTCCACTGCTCATAGGTATCGGCCATAAAGGTATAAATATTGTCGAAAACCCATAGTATCATACCTTTATGGCCGGTACTGTAGGTGCTCAGATTGCGCACAGAAGTTTCCAGAGAATTTCAGCTTCTACTAACTGAAGCGCGCAGAGTTTATCGTCGTAAATCTACACAAATCTTCGTAAATCTCAAGTAACCACAACTATTATAGAAGACGTCAAAGAGCGAATCTATCTGAGAAGGAAGCTGAATTGCACCCGCTTTAAGTCAGAAGTTTGGATGTTCGCAAGAGAGGAACTAGCAGAAGGATCCATGGATTTCTAGGAAAAAGACTCATTGAGACTGTCGGTGAGATGCCCTGATTCTTATAGATCCATCGCCAAAGATCTGAAGGTCTGGCGGCGCTAACTAAGTGAGTATGCAGCGATATACTAACAGATCAATGACTGCATCATCAGGTGATTGCCTCCTAAATATCTGCGCCCTTGAATCGCTCATCTGCTTCACCCAAGCACATGTGTTCAAGCCGACACGCCTCCTTCTCTATCTCACGTTTTTGGACACGTTGTAACACTCATTCGTTGTCCGAGTAGCGTTGTGGGAATTGCAACTTGTGTTGTCTGTGCTTTGTACTAATCAGCTCTGTTTAATTAGCAAGTTGCTCGCCACGAGCTCTACCATATGACTGCTCTGAACTGCAACGAATCGTCTGTTTCTTGATCTTTGTTGTGAGCCAAGAAAGGAAGTTCCGGAGCGGCTCCTTTCTTGGCTCCGTGGCTCATCTCTTTCTATAGAGGAATTTGTAGAAATTTTGCTCTGAGTTCCTTGCCTTTTGAGACACCTTTAATGACATTTCAAAGAGTTTATTCATCTTCCGACCCGTTTAATGAGTTCAGTGTTGGCTCAGTGAGCCCAGTTAATCGCAGAGCTCAGCTGAGCTCTGTAGAAACTGAATAATTCACAATAGTTTACCAATCTGTAAAACTGTACAAGTCTGGCGCAATTCTAGACCAAACTTTAACGATTCACAAGTTTGGCACAATTCTCTCACAATTTTAGGCCAATCTGTAAAACTCTACAAATCTGGCGCAAATCTTGCACAATTCTAGCCCAAATTTTGAAGGCTCACAAGTTTGGCACAATTCTAGACCAAACTTTAAGGATTCACAAGTCTAGCACTATTCTCTCACAAATTTAAGCCAAACTTTAAGGATTCACAAGTTTGGCGCAAATCTTGCACAATTCTAGGCCAAACTTTGAAGTCTCACAAGTTTGGCGCAAATCGCGCACAATTCTAGACCAAACTTTGAAGGCTCACAAGTTTGGTACAATTCTAGACCAAACTTTGAAGACTCACAAGTGTGGCGCAAATCTTGCACAATTCTTGGCCAAAATTTGAAAACTCACAAGTTTGGCACAATTCTAGACCAAACTTTAAGGATGCACAAGTCTAGCACAATTCTCTCACAATTTTAGGCCTAATTTTGAAGAGTCACAAGCTTGGCACAATTCTAGACCAAACTTTAAGGATTCACAAGTCTAGCACAATTCTCTCACAATTTTAGGTCAAACTTTGAAGGCTCACAAATCTTGCACAATTCTAGGCCAAATTTTGAAGGCTCACAAGTTTGGCACAATTCTAGACCAAACTTTAAGGATTCTCAAGTCTAGCACAATTCTCTCACAATTTTAGGCCAAACTATGAAGACTTACAAGTCTGGCGCAATTCTAGACCAAACTTTAAGGATTCACAAGTCTGGCGCAAATCTTGCACAATTCTAGACCAAACTTTAAGGATCCACAAGTCTAGCACAAATCTTGCACAATTTTAGGCCAAACTTCAAAGGCTCACAAGTTTGGCGCAAATCTTGCACAATTCTAGACCAAAGTTTGAAGCATTTTTGACTTGTAGCTGTTCAATAAGGTGGTGGATCCCAAAAATGGAGCAAAGCTTCCGCAAATGCTCCGAAACCAACAGAATCAGTGCTCTCAGATGCACTGATCTGTAACATCGAAGTCAATTCTTTTCCATTATTCACATTATTCTATATTATATTCATTTTCAGATATTTTCAGAACTTCCAAGTTATCTGTTTTCAGATCATGGATGAGATCTTAGAGTGCCTCGAGAAATCGCGCGAGGGCGAATCCGTGCGCTTCTCCGAGGCCGCTCGCTTGGCTATAGAAGAGAAAAAGGAGGGTAGGCAGGCCAGAATACTCCTTCTCGATCTTAACAATCACCTTCTCTTTTCAGCCATCGCCATCGCAAGTGGCACTCGACGTCGGCGGAGAAGAGGTGGACGACGTGACCGTGGTAAGCCAATGGATCCTCTCATTTTTCTTTCAAGAAGCTTCCGAGTTGTAGATCGACTCGCCGAGCTGCTCATCGAAGTGCTGGCGATGGTGGCAAAGGTCATGGAGAATGGTATTTATTAGCTTCAACTCTATAATAAAGAGCCGCCAGATATCCAGATTGAGCCTGAGCCTGAGCCTGAGCCTGCTTCCACGTAAGACCTCAGTTTTATCCACTTTCTATGCTTAAAATGTGCAAGAACGAAGACAGCAGAAGCACTGCGATTCTTCTCATTTTCCGTAGAAAGAGACACCCCCCTTGGCTGAAAGAAGGCTCGAAATCTGGAATTCAAAGAATTGTAGCGATTAGAGAAAAACGCTTAGCTCCACCCAATTTCAGCATAGTCTGGCTTGAAATCAGTTAGAATCTGGAAATTTTGAGCAGGATTTTAAGCCAAGTGTTGGGTAAAGGTTCTCAGACTTTGGCTGGAAACTTCTGAAAACCGGGATCAGAACTATAATGCCAAGGAAGATCCGTTACCCCCCAGTCTTCTGCTTTGCGCTTCATTCCAGAAGGATCTTGCAGCAAAGCCGCCTAAAGCTTTTCTGAAATTCCTGAAAATCCTGAAAGCTTCTGAAAGCTTCTAGAAGGTTTCAAAGCAAGAGTTACGTGCTCAAAACCGTACTGATCATAGCTGATCGGTGGTTTTATAATGATGCAAGTGAGAAAAATCACACGCCACTATTGCATAGTCTTTTCCGTTCGACACTTTTCATATTCAAATTAAAGAATCGAGTGAAGTCCGGTGAACGTCCGGTGAACGCACGCAGATTATCGATTTTTCTCAAAGTTCACGCTTTTCTATCGCTTTTTTTTTGCAATTTAAGACAATTTCAGCCCTCCTTTCTTCTTGAAATAATGACGTCTTCTGCTCCAGAAGCTTAAGTGATTCTCTTCTTTGAAGATTCACAAGTCAGGCGCAAATCTTGCACAATTCTAGACCAAACTTTGAAGATTCACAATTATAGCACAAATCTTGCACAATTCTAGACCAAACTTTGAAGATTCACAATTCTAGCACGAATCTTGTACAATTTAAAGCCAAATTTTGAACGGTCACAATTTTGGCACAATTCTAGACCAATCGTTGATGGCTCACAAGTTTGGCGCAATTCTCTCACAATTTTAGGCCAAACTTTGAAGGCTCACAGGTCTAGCACAATTCTCTCACAATTTTAGGTCAAACTTTCAAAATTCACATGTCTAGCACAATTCTCTCACAATTCTAGGCCAAACTTTGAAGATTCACAAGTCTCGGCTCACAAGGCTCACAAGTCTGGCACAAATCTTGTACAATTCTAGGCCAAACTTTGAAGGATCGCAAGTTAGGCGCAAATCTTGCGCAATTTTAGATCAAACTTTGAAGATTCACAATTCTCTCACAATTCTAGACCAAACTTTGAGTATTCACAAGTCTAGCACAATTCTCTCGCAATTTTAGGTCAAACTTTGAAGATTCACAAGTCAGGCGCAATTCTCTCACAATTTTAAGCCAAACGTTGAACGCTCACAAGTCTGGCGCAAATCTTGCACAATTCTAGACCAAATTTTTAAGGTTCACAATTCAAGCGCAATTCTCTCACAATTTTAGGCCAAACTTTGAACGCTCACATGTCTAGCACAATTTTCTCACAATTTTAGGCCAAACTTCCAAACTTTGAAGGCTCACAATTCTGACGCAAATCTTGCACAACTCTAGGCCAAAGCGCACTTGCAGTCAGTAGTATTCAGATGCGACATTTTCCTTCGTTCGGCAACGCTTTGTGCGACACCTTCGCGCAGTTTCATGGCTCACGAATGCGGCGATTAGCTGAAATTGCGCGTTTCAGTGAGTGCCAACTGCGATTACTAAAGGTGCTCAGTGAGCCCGTGAGTTTGCTCACCTCAGTTTCTTCGACTCAGCGGCTTTTAATTGACCTTCTGAACCCATTGAACTTAAAGCACATCGATTGTAATTTGATCCAAATCAATACAATTTCTCTAAGCTCCCTTGCCTCCGCGTTTCGCGGCGCTTCGCACAGTTTCAGCTCCGCCCACTGTCCTCCAGTCTCTCGAGGCGCTGACCGTCAGAGCATCATTTATGAGCTTTTTGCGATTGCGAACCAGCTCTCTCTCTCTCTACTTGTCTTAAGTCGAACACTTTGGTGTCTGCTGCCCGAATTCTTCGATGCGCTCACGCCTTTTCGTTGGTGAGATGTTAAAGTGCATATATGAAAACCAGAGATTGAGAGGTCTAGAAGAAGAGAGGGGACGACCTGACCTCAGCAGATCACTGCTCTCGCCATGGGTAGCACCTGTGATGACAGCTTGATTTCCGTCTTTCCTTTCCATTAGAATTGCTTTGGTTTTGCCCCTTTGTTCTTCGATTTCAGATATTTTCCAGTACATATTCGCGATGAAAAAAAAATCATTTTTATAAGCTTCGTCAGATCGATGATTCATGATGATGAAATCGACGGACATGTGACCACCACCGGCCAATCACCGGCCACCACGGGCGACCTTGAGCGGCGCAGTAACATTCCTTTAAATCGAAGCTATGACTCGATATCGATCGCAACTTCTGGGAGATGTCTAGAGTTGGCCAATGTCAGACTGAAATCTTCGTTTTCAGCATTCTGAAGTTCGCCTAGCTTTCACTCTAGCTTTCACGAAAGACGAAGACAGAAAAGTCGTCTTTCTTCTCGTCGTTCGTCTTGCATTCGTCAATAAACGCAAGACTTACGCAAGTCAGACGAATTCAAGACGAAGACTTTCGCAAGTAAGACGAAGACTTTCGCAAGTAAGACGAAGACGAAGACGAAGACGGTCTTATCTCGTCTTGCGTGAAAGCCTTAGTGGCAGGGCTTCCAAAACCGGATCAAGCGAATGTCTGTCGAGTTGTCAATAGATACGATCCCAGCAACACGACGAGTTCAGACTACATATTTGATCGTCTTTTTACTCGTCTTCGTTCGTCTTTCAGTTCGTCTTGCATTCGTCTTACATAATAAACGCCAGACTTACGGTCTATTAGTCTTTCGTCTTGTCTTCGTTTGTCTTGCATTTGTCTTACATAATAAACGCAAGACTTACGATCTCCTACTCTTTCGTCTCGTTTTCGTTCGTCTTTCAGTTCGTCTTGCATTTGTCTTACATAATAAACGCAATACTTACGGCCTCCTACTCTTTTGTCCCGTCTTCGTTCGTCTTTCAGTTCGTCTTGCATTTGTCTTACGTAATAAACGCAGGTTTTCTACTCTTTCGTCTCGTTTTCGTTCGTCTTTCAGTTCGTCTTGCATTTGTCTTACGTAATAAACGCAGGTCTCCTAGTCTTTTGTGTCGTCTTCGTTCGTCTTTCAGTTCGTCTTGCATTCGTCTTACGTAATAAACGCAGGTCTCCTAGCCTTTCGTCTCGTTTTCGTTCGTCTTTCAGTTCGTCTTGCATTAGTCTTAAGTAATAAACGCATGACTTACGGTCTCCTAGCCTTTCGTCTCGTCTTCGTTCGTCTTTCAGTTTGTCTTGCATTAGTCTTACGCAAATCAGACAAATTCAAGACGAAGACGTTTCAGTCTTAAGCTAATTGATTGATTTTCAAATAAAAATCAATGAAATATTGGTTTTCGAATTCCTCTGCTTCTTCAATTTTCAAAGTTACAAGCTTTCAGTAACCCAACTGATTTTCAGTTTTCCCGCTGACCATGGATGACAACGAGCTCCAGGAGCCGTTGCTCAACCATAATAGAATGATGCGCACTATATTCTACATGGCATCGATCAGCAATCAGAGCATCCTTCCACCAGCTCTGGCTCTCCTTCCTTCTACACCCGCGCTGCCATTCATGCCGTACACGGGTCTCCCGTCCAACTTTAACAACGCTTCAACATCGTCGCTTCCCACTCCTGATGGCTCCAGTGCGAAGCCCTCGCCGCCGGGGGTGTGCTCCAACACCGAGCTGCCACTCATTTCAGATGTGACCACCTGCGTGAACACCTTCCCGGAGATACCTGTCTGTGTTGATCCTGCCTTTGATCTTGCGTTTCAGTCTACCTCGGATGATCCTGAGACTGCGGTCGCTCCCTCCTCACCAGTAGCGGAAAGTGGCGAGCCGAACTGTGAGTCAACCGTCGGCGGTGTGCTCCAGCAGGAAGATCCGGCGATCGATGACGAGGATCTTTTTGTGACTTCAGAAAGACACAGAAGTAAGCTTTAAGTTTTATAGCATCGCTGAGCTCTCTCTCTCTTTTTTCAGTTTCCAACAAAATTGTCTTCTATAATGGCAAGAAGAAGGTAGTCGTGAGCAACGCGGATAAGACGCGGATGACGGAAGCGGAGAAACAAAGATTAGGTGATTTTCAGCTTCTGCTGAAACTGACTTGCGATTTTCAGATGAAATGGAGAAGGGGGTTTTCAGAGACATTGAAGCCAAGCCGAGCACGTCTAGTGAGCTTTTAGATCCAATATCACGATCGATTTGCTCTTTTCAGCGATCAATCAATGCGAGATTGCTCAATTGAGCACTTTGACAGAAGCGGAGAATCAAATTTACATCCGCACGTTTCATACCAGTGAGTAGCGTTGCTCCAATGCTCCAATGCTTCACGCGTCTGCATTTTCAGATGGCGCTCTGATGAAAGAAAACGAGATGCTCCGAGATGAGATACAGAAAATCAATGTGAGCAATGAGGAGAAGGCGGAGAAAGAGAAGAACGCTCCAGATTTCAAGAAGAAGTACGATGAGCTCAAGGAAAAGTGTGAGTGATTTGAGCTGAGCGGTGGTTCACTCTAATAAAAGGTTTCATTTTCAGCAGCCTTAAAAATGAAAGAAATGAAGAAGTGGTTCAAAGAGGAACTGGAAAGGGTAAAGCAGGAAAATGAGAGAAAGATCAAGAAAATGGGTAAGGAAACAGTAGGTACACTACTGGCCATAAAGGTATAATGTTATGGATTTTCGATCAGAACTATCTGAAACGTCAATCAATCTTTCTGAAATTTTCAGGAAAGTTGAAGCTGACAGCTGACAAGATAGCACAAAAAAATCGCACACTTAGCTTCTATATGGAATGAGATATGGTCAAAAAACTATAATATTTATACCTTTATGGCCAGCCTTAAGGCAGCCTTAAGACTTAAGGCTGGGCTGTACAAACAGTTCAAAATTCCTCATTTCTCATTTTCAGTGAGAAATGAGCGCTCTGCTCACAAAAAACCTATAGTTCTATTCAAAAAACGTTTACTTTCACTGAGCACTAGCACTCTGGCGGGATGCTTCTAGCGCACTGGCCATAAAGGTATGAAGCTATGGGTTTTTGGCCAGAACTACCTGAAACGTCGATCAATCTTTCTGAAATTTTCATGGAAGTTGAAGCTGACAGCTGACAAAGTAGCACAAAAAACTCGCACACTTAGCTTCTATATCGAATGAGATATAGTCAAAAAACTATAAAGTAATATCTTTATGGCCAGCCTTAAGGCAGCCTTAAGACTTAAGGCTGGACTGTACAAACAGTTCAAAATTCCTCATTTCTTATTTTCAAATAGTAAGAAATGAGCACTATGCTCACAAAAAACCTATAGTTCCATTCAAAAAACGTTCACTTTCACTGAGCACTGAGCACTCTTGCGGAATGCTTCTACGGCACTGGCCATAAAGGTATGATATTTTGGGTTTTCGGCCAGAACTACCTGAAACGGCAATCAATCTTTCTGAAATTTTCAGGAAAGTTGAAGCTGACAGCTGACAAAGTAGCACAAAAAACTCGCACACTTAGCTTCTATATGGAATGAGATATGGTCAAAAAACTATAATATTTATACCTTTATGGCCAGCCTTAAGGCAGCCTTAAGACTTAAGGCTGGGCTGTACAAACAGTTCAAAATTCCTCATTTCTCATTTTCAGTGAGAAATGAGCGCTCTGCTCACAAAAAACCTATAGTTCTATTCAAAAAACGTTTACTTTCACTGAGCACTAGCACTCTGGCGGGATGCTTCTAGCGCACTGGCCATAAAGGTATGAAGCTATGGGTTTTTGGCCAGAACTACCTGAAACGTCGATCAATCTTTCTGAAATTTTCATGGAAGTTGAAGCTGACAGCTGACAAAGTAGCACAAAAAACTCGCACACTTAGCTTCTATATCGAATGAGATATAGTCAAAAAACTATAAAGTAATATCTTTATGGCCAGCCTTAAGGCAGCCTTAAGACTTAAGGCTGGACTGTACAAACAGTTCAAAATTCCTCATTTCTTATTTTCAAATAGTAAGAAATGAGCACTATGCTCACAAAAAACCTATAGTTCCATTCAAAAAACGTTCACTTTCACTGAGCACTGAGCACTCTTGCGGAATGCTTCTACGGCACTGGCCATAAAGGTATGATATTTTGGGTTTTCGGCCAGAACTACCTGAAACGGCAATCAATCTTTCTGAAATTTTCAGGAAAGTTGAAGCTGACAGCTGACAAAGTAGCACAAAAAACTCGCACACTTAGCTTCTATATCGAATGAGATATGGTCGAAAAACTATAATAGTTATACCTTTATGGCCAGCCTTAAGGCAGCCTTAAGACTTAAGGCTGGACTGTACAAACAGTTCAAAATTCCTCATTTCTCATTTTCAGTGAGAAATGAGCATTCTGCTCACAAAAATCCATATTTCCATTCAAAAAACGTTCACTTTCACTGAGCACTAGGACTCCAGCGGGATGCTTCTACAGCACTGGCCATAAAGGTATTAAGTTATGGATTATCGGCCAGAACTACCTGAAACGTCAATCAATCTTTCTGAAAATTTCAGAGAAATTGTAACTCACAGCTGACAAGATAGCACAAAAAATTCGTACATTTAGCTTTTATATCGAAGGAGATGTGGTCAAAAAACTATAATAGTTATACCTTTATGGCCAGCATAGTAGAAGCATCCTGCAAGAGTGCTAGAGCAATGAGAAATTAGGAATTTTGAACTGCACGGTGCGCTCCACATCGATTTTGAATGCTCTGATCTTCCTGAACGGTTTCGTCGGAGCTGGCGTGCTGAGCATGAGCTGTAGAGCTCCCAATCTTATAGATCATTGCCAGATGCTCATCTCAGAGGTGCTCAGTGCCATCAGAGAATCCCAGATCAATCAATCAGCTCCATGTATTTGAAGAAGTTGGAGACATTGAGGAATTGCGCTATTATTTCAGATTTTGATAAGCTGAAACCACTTGTTTTACAGCTCCCTCCAGCTCTGAATACACTAGAACAGACAGCGGATTTCGAGCTTTGCAAGAGCCCATTGGCTCCTCCAAACCGTCTTCTAAGCCTTCATTTCCAATGCCAAGCCAAGTGCTCCCCAATCAGCCTTGTATGTTTGAATTTGAAGCGCGCTTATTCGATTATTCTGAAATCTGCCTCCTTTCAGCTAGCTCTGGAATCCATCCAAAACCGAATACTACCCGGGAGACGCTAGCTGTAAGGAAGCAGAAGCTGGAGGAGCGTAAGAAACTGGCCAGAAGACGGGCTCACACTGACGAGAGCAGCGAGGAGAAGAAGCAGCGGGACGGTGGAAAGAAGTCAAAGAGCAATGAGCCAACGTTTGATGAGGTGAGCGAGGCTCACAAGAAGTTCCAGAAGGTGCGCTCTTAATGGACCTTTCATGTTTCTCTGATCATTTTCAGGATCGCCTGCATCGTTTGTAAAGCCATCGGATCCCATTATTCTTCTGCCAATTCATTCCAGTTTTCCATTGTTTCATAGATCATTTTGCTTTAATTTTGACCGTATTCTGAAAATTTTAAGATCTGGCTCCCTTCACTTCCATTGCTCCCATTATCTGTTTCATGTTTCGCTTGTCGTCACTCATAATAAACTGCTTCCACTAGACTGTCACCGTGAAGTGTTGCACGACGTTTAGCTCATAGCTCACATAAGGTTTGCACAGGTTTTGTGTCAGATTTGCTAAAGGTTTGTGCAACATTTGACGAGGACAGTAGAGCGCATTTGATTCAGTTTCCTCGGTTTCTCAGTGTTTCAGTTTACCGGCTTCATTCGGTCACGTGCTATATCTTTAACCAAATTCGAAGGGTTTCCAATGTGAATTACAGACAATTTCAGCGAGAAAAAATGAGCACTTGGAAAATTGGCGGTGAGTCTTTCGATTTTCACTTCTAGGAGAGCGGGCGGAATTCATGAAGCATCTTGCTCCGTGAGCTCTGGCTATATGTACTGAAAAACTACGTTTTCAGCGCCGCTCTTCCATGAGCAGGACTGCGATGGAAGCACTGATATCGTCATATCGGTAGCGGAGCCTACTGTAAAGCGTTAGTGGTGATCGATGTACCTTGAAAAACGAATTATTTCATTTTCAGAAGAAGTCGAAAATCCAGATTTTGAGCAGAACTCCACGGAAGAGAATGCGCCTCAGAGAAAGAATGATGGTAGGTTTCTCAATTTCAAAGATACGTAAGCGAAAGAAGGCAAGGAGTTTCAGCTTCTCCCGGCTCCCAGGCGATTCCCGGTGCTGAGCAATCATCTGGAAGTCTTGCTCCGACACCACGCCCTCAGACGATTCTGAATTATTTGTCTTCACCGACGCCTCGCAATTTGTCACTCATCAGCTCAGCTGCTCAACCAGCTCAGCCGCCGCTTCAAGCAGCGCCCCTATCTTCAAATGGATTAGTTGCTCCGTGCTCACTAGATGCGATTGTGTCAAACGTTCGTCATGCCATAGACCAATTTAGTCCAAAATCGTCAATGTCCTACTGTGAGTTTTCATTAAAGATCTTCAAGGAATTGCGCGCTTAAAGAGGAAAAAAGAAAAGAGCATTCAAATCTTTGTGCTCTTCCGTCAAGCTAGCTCAAACTCAGAGCCACATTTACAAGCTGGGACCCTCTATTGCCTCTCCTGTGCGGCTTGGGAATCTAGCAGCGCCCCCTGGATCCCCCGGGAATCCACGCGTTTTCAGTTTTCAGAATCGCAGAAAACTGAAAGCATTCCGAGCATTGGCGAGGACTCCTTTCAAAGATCTATAGTTTTCTTACAGCTGCTGCTGCTCGTCCTCCAGAAAACCAGCAGTTGCACACCCCGGATCTGCACCACCGAAGTGAGTTTTCCATGGGAGCATTAACCCAAGGTGTTTAGAGAAGCTCTCAACACATTTTTATCAGTTATTATAGCTAGCTATCCACCGTTTTCATCTTTTAGCTCTCGAGGTATACAGTACCTACCGGCCATAAAGGTATTAATATTCTCGAAAAACCATAATTTTTATACCTTTATGTCCGAGAATGAGCACCGGCAAGAAGGAGCATTTTGGAGCATTTTGGAGCATTTTTTAGCATTTCAGAGAATTTCTGCGAGTTTTAGATAATTTTTGACAATTTCAAATAATTTAAGAACATTTTTGAGCATTTTTGAGCATTTCAGAGAATATCTGAGAGTTTTAGATAATTTTTGACAATTTCAAATAATTTTGAAACATTTTGGAGCATTTTGGAGCATTTTTGAGCATTTCAGAGAATTTCTGAGAGTTTTAGATAATTTTTGACAATTTAAAATAATTTTAGAACATTTTGGAGCATTTTGAAGCATTTTTGAGCATTTTTGAGCATTTCTGAGAGTTTTAGATAATTTTTGACAATTTCAAATAGTTTCAGAACATTTTGGAGCATTTTTGAGAATTTTGAAGCAATTTTAAGCATTTTTGAGCATTTTTGAGAGTTTTAGATAATTTTTGATAAATTCAAATAACTTCAGAACATTTTGGAGCATTTTGGAGCATTTTTGAGCATTTTGGAGAATTTCTGAGAGTTTTAGATAATTTATGACAATTTCAAATAATTTCAGAACATTTTGGAGCATTTTGAAGCGTTTTTGAGCATTTTTGAGCATTTCAGACAATTTCTGAGAGTTTTCGATAATTTTTGACCAATTCAAATAATTTAAGAACATTTTTGAGCATTTTTGAGCATTTCAGAGAATTTCTGAGAGTTTTAGATAATTTTTGACAATTTCAAATAGTTTCAGAACATTTTGGAGCATTTTGAAGCATTTTGAAGCATTTCAGTGAATTTCTGAGAGTTTTAGATAATTTTTGACAATTTCAAACAATTTCAGAACATTTTGGAGCATTTTGGAGAATTTTTGAGCTTTTTGGAGTATTTTTTTTTAGCATTTTTGAGCATTTGTGAGCATTTCAGAGAATTTCTGAGAGTTTTAGATAATTTTTGACAATTTCAAACAATTTCAGAACATTTTGGAGCATTTTGAAGCATTTTGAAGCATTTCTGAGTATTTTTGAGCATTTCAGAGAATTTCTGAGAGTTTTAGATAATTTTTGACAATTTCAAATAATTTCAGAACATTTTGAAGGATTTTTAAGAATTTCAGAGAATTTCTGAGAGTTTTAGATAATTTTTGACCAATTCAAATAATTTAAGAACATTTTGGAGCATTTTGAATCATTTTTGAGCATTTTTGAGCATTTCAAAGAATTTTTGAAAATGCAAAAATGCGAAAATCGCAAAAGTTCAACGAATTTCGTGGGGCGTTGAGCATGCAAAGAGCTAATTACAGTACTGGCCATAATGGCATAAATATTCTCGAAAAACCATAATTTTATACCTTCATGGCCGAGACCTATGAGCACCGGCAATTGGGAATTTTTGGCAATGTAATCAGAAAGAGCTGAAAATGCACCTGGAGCAAGAAAGACTGTGTTTTTTCGAATGGCAACCATTACTTAATACCTTTATGGCCGGTACTGTAGCTCCAATTGTTTTGAGCTTTCTTCTTTGCTGAAAATCTTGGAGCTCTTCAAGGGGGAGCATACACCCCAAACTACGTGCAATCTGAAACAATTTTTCAGTGATTCTGAACAGCGAACAGCAGAATCAGTTGAACCATAAGAGATTGATGGAAGATGAGAAGAGGCTCAATCTTGTAGACGTTCAGCTCGACAAAAATAAACAGGAGTTGTGTAGAATGTGGGAGGAAATCCAAAACGAACGGGAGTTCCACAAACTGGAAGTGGCACGTCTGAAACTGAAGCTGGAAGAAGCAACGGCGACGTCGGATGCGGAGAAGAAGAGCTATGACGAACAAATTTCGAGGATGAAGCAGAATACCGAAGACATTCAATCGGAAAATGAGCAATTGAAGACGCGTTTTGAAAAGGAAACGACGAAGAAAACGGAGCATTTTCAGATTCTTCTTCAATCAGAAATACAGCAGAAGACAGGCTGGCAGGCGGAAAGCCAGAAGTTGCAGGAGAAATTGCAGAATATTGAGAGTGTGCTCCATACTGAAATTGTCTTGAAGGAATCTTTAAATGCTGAAATAAGAGATCTTCAGATGAAGCTACAAACCGAAATCGAAATGAAGAATGTTTTGCAATGGCAAAACAGTAGCCTGGAAATGGAGCTGAACGCTGGAAAAGAGGCTTACGCAGCCATGCAATTGACAATTAATAAGCTTCAGGAGGACCTGAAAATGGGAGCTGAAATGCAGAAACAGCTGGCGGCGGAGAACAATGTCCGGCAGATTGCAGAGCTAGAGCAAGAGAAGAGTGGATTGCAGAGGATGCTCGCGGATTTCAGAGCAATCGCGCAGAAGCAGGAAGACCAGATTGCTCAACTTGAAAGGAATGAGCTAGAAGCGGGGAAGAAGAGCAAAGAGCTGGAAAGCATCTGGAAGCAAATGGGCCAACGTAAGTGCAGTGTATTGCTCTCTGACTATTCCCATTTTCAGTATTAACGAAGCCACCAACTCGAGCCGCATCGCTGGCAAAGCCGAGCTCTTCTACAGAGGAGGCTCCACCCATCATGCCTGAGAGTTTCGCGGCGTGCTCCGCGAGCTCCGCATTCGAGGAAGCCGCTGAAAGATCCAGAACTTGCCCTGCTTACAAGTATCCGGAAATTGGTAAACGAGAATTCGCCGAAATTTCGCGCTGAAAATTCTACTTACAGCCGTGAAATATCTGTTCAATCCACGAAGGACAGACTTCCCACAGACATGCTACTACGGACCACGCGTGGAGACCATCAAGAAGCACCTCAGAGGTTTGTTGGCTCTTCAAATTGAGCTGAGCTCTACTCATCTCATTCAGGATGCAACGATGATGAAGCCAGGGAGATCCAAGGAGCGATCGATACGGAGCAGCAGTACCAAGTGGGAAAAGGGTGGATCAATTCACGGACCGCGAAGAGGAATTTGGATGGATCCAGTCAAGGGTCGGCTCCTAAGAAAGTGAGTTGTAGGGCTCCACAGTAACACTGACAAAGCCATACAGTACCGGTCATAAAGGTATGAATTTCCGAACATTTTGGAGCAATTTTGAGCATTTTGGAGTGTTTTGGAGCATTTTGAAGCATTTTTGAGCTTTTTGGAGCATTTTGGAGTATTTTAGAGCATTCTTGAGCATTTCAGGGAATTTCTGAGAGTTTTAGATAATTTTTGACAATTTCAAATATTCTCAGAACATTTTGGAGCATTTTTAAATATTTTGGAGTATTTTTGAGCATTTTGAAGCATTTTGGAGAATTTCAGAGAATTTCTGAGAGCTTTAGATAATTTTTGACAATTTCAAATAATTTCAAAACATTTTGAAGCATTTTGGAGTATTTTGGAGCATTTTTGAGCATTTCAGGGAATTTTTGAGAGTTTTAGATAATTTTTGACAATTTCAAATAATTTCAGAACATTTTGGAGCATTTTGAAGCATTTTGGAGAATTTCAGGGAATTTTTGAGAGTTTTAGATAATTTTTGACAATTTCAAATAATGTCAGAACATTTTGAAGCATTTTTGAGCATTTTGGAGCATTTCAGGGAATTTTTGAGAGTTTTAGATAATTTTTGGCAATTTCAAATAATTCCAAACATTTTGGAGCATTTTTTTAGCATTTTGGAGTATTTCTGAGAGTTTTATTATGGTTTTTCGACAATATAATACCTTTATGGCCGGTATTGTATGTCTGATGCTTAAACTGAAGAGCTAAAACACAATTTCAGCACCTTCGATTTTTAGATGATCTTCTTGCAGATGAGCACTTAAAACAGCTCACTTCCTTCATGAGAAACCTGGAATTCCACTGCTCACCACACTACGCTCTGCAACCTGTTGCTCTCCACTGCTACCGTACTTTGATGGGGCTCTGCTTCTCTTTAATTCTCGCACATCGTTCTTTTCTTGTTCTATTTTGCGAACTTCGATACTCTGGCCTTACCTTTTCTTTTTAATTGCAAATTCCTCGTCGTTTTTTTTTCTTTTCTAGCTATATCAATTGATCTTCTTATACGCTTACACTCACTTACTTTTTAACTGTTTCCAATGTATTTTTCCGTATCAAATTAATGAATAAATGAATAAAAATAATAAGCACATCTTTTCTTTGAAATCTGAAAGCGTTTAAATTTACAAGCACATGAAAACGACTTACATCGGAGGAAATGGTGCTGTAACTCGGCATTCTTCTGAATTCTTCCTTTTGAACCTTCTACAGAACGTATTTCAGACTTTTTTCTAAAATCTAATAGATGAATTTTTGAATTAAACGCTATAAAAGAGTCTGAAAATCATCGAAAATTATTTGAAAAATGTTATCGAAATTAATAGTCCAATAGAGCGCATATGCATGACGTATTCTAATTGGGCACATGTACTCATGTCGAATTAAAGAATTTTTATGCATTTTTCTTAATGGAACTGTCTCATATTTGTCTGTAACATTTTCAGAATAAAAGAGATTTCGAAATCGTTTTCCTACATAGAAAGGATTGGACTGAATGAAAAAGATTGTCGAAAAACTATGCTTCTCTCTATGAATTTTAAGGTATGTCCGTTCATTAATATCATCAAAACGCCATCAAAAAAAGAAAATCTTGATTTCTGCAATCGTTAAACACGTTTAAATCTATCTGATTCACTAATAATTATAAAATATTCGAATATTTGACGCTTTTTTTAATTCCACAAAAAGCTTTGTCGAATTTAAATAATTTTGCGTTGTGCCGACTCCTATTCGATAATCATTTTTGGAAGGTTTTTTTTTGGATTTTTTTCTTAAAATCTTATTAAATGTACTCGAATAACACTAGAAATTTTTAAACAATTTTATTGGCAGAAAACAAAAATACGCACAAAAAAGAAAATGACTAGGTGACTGGATATTTCTTGGCGATTCCGGCCCATATCTCGTAAAATTTCGCTTCATTGTGATATTTGAAAGAATTATTCATTGTCTGATGGTCGAAACCCAATGCTTGCAAAAAAAATTTTTTTTAAAGAAACCCAATGCTTGCAAAGTCTTCAGACGACATTCTCGCGACACCGGGCTATCCATTGAAAACTGTAAACGACTTCAAGTCGAGAAGTACATCAGCTGCTGTCCTGTTCATATCTATAATTAACTAAGTTATGATTAACTAATAAGCGAAAAAAGAAATCCAAAAAAAGTTGATTGTATTAATCTTAAAGCCCGATTCAACGAACAAGAACAGCAATGGAGCGATTGGATTCAAGGAAGCAGGTTAGAACTATTAATAGAGCGAATAAATGAATCTCTGAATCTTTCCAGACAGTGCGTCGTGAAGCTTCTCAACCACTTTTACCTGTTTTATGAGATTATAGAACGAAATCATGGTGGCTTGCGGAACGAGAATAAGGTTAATAAGATCGAGCTGCAGGTATGTAAAGCTGCATCATTTTTATAAGTAAATGTCGTCTTTCAGTATGATATCAATGTTGGGATTGTAATGAAAACTTTCAATCGAATGGAATGTGAATTTGAATATTTAAAAGAGTTAGAGAGACAGTTTCCAGACGTGTCCATTCGAGTTCTTCAGGTGAGCCGGAAAAAAGAACTGATGATAATTTATAGTTCAGTTGGGGAGCGGCAATTCGATAAAAAACAATTTCAATGATTTTAAATCTGAAATGATTTATTCTATACGAAAATTAAAGGAAATCAGCGAAAGAAATAATTTTCAAGAAATGAAACTTTATGTAAAATTTCCGCCTATTTGAAAGTGTATAGTCTCTCTTATTTCGAAATAAAAAGATTTCGCCACACGCTAGACGACACTGAAAATATTTCATTTCCATCTATAGAGCAATCACTTTTTTACTTTTCCTATGTCTCTCGTTTTACACCGTTTAAAATGTTGTCTCTCTCTCTCTCCATAAATAATAATAATAAATTTAAAAAATGGCACATGATTAGTTGAAGAAGCGAAAGGAAAACATTAAGAAGGAATATAAAACCATCAGAATACTCCATCTTTCTCATTGTAAATTTTTTTTCCGACAGAATTACAGCCTTTCGAAAATGCGCTCACTTTCTCGATTCTTCTGATTTTCGAACAGAACTCAACTCATGAGTAACCACTTTAAACATTTGTGCGAATCTCATGGAATTGATCACAAGACTACCGTAGTATACTATCCGAGATCTAACGGTGCCGCTCACAAGGCTGAAATGCTCCGGGGAATCGACGTGCGAGAGTGAACATGAGAGAAGAGACGCGCGACACGATGGTCGAGATTGTGCATTACAGGTGAGCACAAAAAGTGATGATGAGATGGAAATGGCAGATGTGCCAACTGTGCCAAGATGTGCCAAGAAAAAGAGCGAAAGAACGTTTGACTGTCACGCCGCCGAGTGGCTGGGTAGTGTTAGGGATAAAGATCCCACAAGAAGAGACACGCCTCCTCTTCCTTCCACTACTCATTCCGAGTCACTTCTGCTCGATGCTCATTTGCAGTATGCCCTCATCACCCTGAGAGCTGAGCTGAAAGCATTACAATCTCTTGTGTACGAGTTGCTTAGTTTTTAGAAATATTTTCTTTATTTCATTCGTTTTTCTTTTTCGCTATGAGATTCCGTGTGTACTGTAATAGCCGGGCGTCCCCCCCCCTTTTCCCTTAATTCGAAATCTGTTTATCTCAGTTTCTGATTGATACTGAAGAGATGCAAAGTGCTTTACATGTTTCGTCAGTTAAGAGCATCTTGAAGTATTCACTATGAGCTGAGATAAACGAACTGAAAGTTACGGTAGGGCATTGCCGGACAATTAGAGTAAATACAGTATGCGTTGGTGCGTTTTCAGTACTCGAAATTCTTAATTTTCAGAACAATATGTCTGCCGGAAGACCACTAACCTTAGCTAGTCTACAATGCATATTATACCATTTGGAAGCGAATCTGAGGTGACTTTTTACCTCTTTCTTCACTGAAAACTCCTTCTCCCAAGAATACGGTTGCTCGCGGAATCTGATTTCCGCGTGAGACCTGATTTTTCACGAAAATTCCTTGCGATGGCCATGACATCAAAGGGAGAAGTGGCACAGAAAACTAGTCAGATTCACTCTGAAATTCTATTTTTGGCATTATGGCAAAGAGTCAGAGCAGATCAATTTTCCTGAGAGCTCGTTAAAACTGAAATGTTTCAGATTCAACATAGCTCGATGCTGTCCGTCGATCGAAAAAGTGGAGAATGAAGTTCCGCTGAAAATCCGGAATCTTGTCTTTGGCTCTAAAGAATTTTCCATAAACAATGTTCATTACGATGTCTCATTAATCTGCGAAGCACTCGGAGAAGGAATCGAATCGAAATACGGATTCGAGAGTGATGAGGATAACAAACTAGTTAACTATAATGATGCATTCCTGAATTCAATGGAGCCGGGCACTTCCGATACCTTCAGGGTGGATTACTTTGATTCGGAAGAAGAAATGGAGGAGAATGCGAGATGGGAAGCCTTCCGGAATGAGATGGAACGCGGCCCACGCGGAAAGTTCAGCCACCACATATTGCTGGAATCTTGGAGCACCGAATCCCAGATAGAAAAACGAATCGAGAGGGTGGCGTATAATAAAACGTTGAGCGAGGCCAGGGATTACCTGGCAAACAAATTCTTAAGCGGACGCATTGTTCATGTGGATTCGCTGTTCATCCAGGACGATGAAGAATTTATGCCACCATTACCTTCGAAAGCGAAGCTGACGTGAGTTCTTCCATCAGATTTCTTTTTTATTTTCGCAAATTTACAGTATTTTCAATTGTGTTTTCAGAGTCGCTCACCTGAGGAAGATTAACAACGAGGAATGGAGCTTCGATGCCGTCAGATCAATTCTAGATGGAACTCCATTGAAATCTGTGTGCCTGGAAGAACCAGGACGGATTGATGATCCGATAATCAGAACTGCAAAGAAAGTGGTTATACATGGACTTGCATCAGAACTGCAGAGTGTCGGCCCGGAAATTCCACGGGTACATGTTGTCGGAATAAATAACCATCAGGAAGATCTTCGCCATTTGCTAAATCATCTGATATCCCATGGGCGGCCAGCGGGCACTTTTTATTCAGTGGAAATCTTCTGGCCGTGGGACCACGAATCGTTATTCGAAAAAATCAGGAATATAAGAGGCGCGAAAATAATAGAGTTTGAAAAAGCCCAGTGAGTTATTTAATGGAAGACTGTAAACATCTGAATTCCTTTTTTTTCAGAAATTACTCGGGATACGCAGTTCTACGGGTAATCGACGGATCCGAACTTCATGTGCGTTGCGTTCCCTTTGAAGGCGATGAATGGAGATGTTTGGCAACTGTACATTTTCAGTTTTATCGAGAAGGACACTCTGGCCTCACCTTTTCTATCTAATTGCAAATTTCTCGTCGTTTTGTTTCTTTCTTCCTGTGTTATGATCGTTAACTCTTTATATTTCCTTAATAAACATTTAGAAAAACAATGCTTTTTATTTCAATTTGATCGTAGAAAATTGATTTCAAAATCAGACATTTTCCGGGTAACTAAAAGAATGAAGCAGATTGAACTGAAACTTCCAGATTTTAAATTGAATTCAAAATTGAGGAAGAATAGGTCATTTTGGTAGCGAACCGAAAAGTTTTCATTACAGCTTTAAAACTATTAATTTTTTTGAGTTACTATCCGTTTTTCCCACCTTTTTTGTAGTTTTGAGTAACACCATAAGAGTTTTCAATCTCTCGGATCTCTTTATATAACAACGATTTTTTACAACGAATAACAATATTCTGCTACCCGTTCGATGGAGTGTCGTAGCGTAGTATTGTAAATGTTCAGGACGGTAGAGCGTTCAAAAACGAATGAATACAATTCTGGAACGAAGAATACAGAAGAATTAAAACACCGACTGCTCCCATGAATTTAAAGTTCAAGGCTCTCCTCAATTCCAATGAAAACAAACAGATTTTAGCAGTTCTGAAATTCAGAAGATCTCTTCAATCATTCCCATCGATTCCTTTGATTATTCATTGATCCTTGATCCATCGAAGCAAATGAATTACTTTGTTAATTACTATGCTTCAGAAGTCAGCGAAAAGTGAAGGACAGCGAAGAGATTTCTTTAATTTTTGATGAAAATCGATAACGATTAAATCTGAATTTTGTTTGAATTTTTTGATATTTTATTAAAATTTATCATGGAAAACCATGGATTGACTATGAAAAATGCAGAATAATTCTGTCAAACTTCAGCTCAAACCTCAGTTGAGAGCCGTTTTAGAGATGTCGTCGATGTCTCGAATCAAGCACCGCCGATGGATCGTCGACACTTTCTTTTTCTGATAGAAAACATCGCGAAGGCAGCTCCACCTTCACATTCTTCAAAATCCGGATCGAATTGGGCTTGAGCTTGTCGTCGTCGGTCATTAGGCCGCTTTTGGACTCAAACTTTTCATTTTTTTTTAATGAATTGACGTATTATTATGTGCATTTCTTTCTTTGTTTGCTCAAGCAGCTCAAATTTTCATTAATAACTCACTTTCTAGTTTTTTAAAAATATTAGAGAGGTGGCCTATCTTTATGTGGAGCATCTGGAACCTGTATCTGGCGAGTTTGGCATCTTTTTCTAATCTCTTAAAGCATTTTTAAACAGTTTTATAATTCGTTTTCAGATGACATAGTCTCTTTCCATTTGAATTGTCATCATAATAAAGATAACGTCTACATCCTTATGGTAGTCAGTGGGGGGGGGGGCAGTCAGCCATTGTAAACTCTAATTAGCTCAATGACTCAGTATATTTACCACTACCGCTTTTTACACCATCTCATCAGTAAACTCATTGTAAATGACCCTAAACGGCGCACTTCCTGTATACCCGTACACCCGCATCGTATACCCGAGCATTCGGCTCCGTGCAAAGTACACCATCTTATCTTGGACACCGAAGTTTTTCAAAATGTTGACCATCAAGGTTTTGTGAATTCTATGAGCACTTTGTGAGCTCACAAAGTTGAGACAACCGCTTCATTTCGGAATGCTCAGTTTACAGAGAGTTGAGAAAGTACTGTAGCCGAAGAGATACGATGTAACTTTAGGAAAAATCATCGAACCGTGTTGAAAGTTATATAAACTGAATTACTTATTTTTCAAAAATTCACGTCTTCATTCGATTTTCACAGTAATCGCTGTCCCAACCATGCACAAAGCTTCGTTTACTGTCACTGTCACGACTCCTGAAGCTGTCACAATGGTATGTTCGAGGATTCGAAGAAATGCAGCAAGGAGCTTGGCGAAAGGAAAAAGTTTCGGCAAAATGTTAAGTTTTTTAGTTTTTATATTGTTTGATTAAACTTTTCTCCAAATTTCATATCAATTCGACTTTTTGTGCAAAAGTTATGACGTTTGAAACCCATCCTATTATTTATGCCGCACCCATTAAGCATTGTCAATCCTTCTTTTCTATGCTTTTCTTCGTGGATATTTTAATTAAAAATAAGTTTATTTATTCATTTATTAATTTATTTCATGAATAACCTTTTTAAAAATATGTGCGAATCTCATGAAATTGATCACAAGACTACCGTTGTATACTATCCGAGATCTAACGGTGCCGCTCACAAGGCTGAAATGCTCCGGGGAATCGATGTGCGAGAGTGAACATGAGAGAAGAGACGCGCGACACGATGGTCGAGATTGTGCATTACAGGTGAGCACAAAATGTGATGATGAGATGGAAATGGCAGATGTGCCAACTGTGCCAAGATGTGCCAAGAAGAAGAGCGAATGAACGTTTGACTGTCACGCCGCCGAGTTGTTGGGTAGTGTTATGGATAAAGATGTGCAGAGCAGAAGCGTCACAAACTTCGTATCCATGTTGTTTTCAGGGATTGCACAAGAGTTTTTTGGTAACAGAATCTACTACTACAACACAGAATTCAGCTGAAATGCGTTTGCCAGTCCGTCCAAGATTTCTTTGAATAATCGAGAGTTCTATGATAATATTTTCTAAGAATTTCAGAAAGCTCCAATGCTCCGAGAAATGACGTAGGCTAGTGACGCCAAGAGAAAAGACTCGAGTCGCTTTGTGGTATCACGCTGTTTTCAATGATTTTTCGAAAATTGTGAACATTGATATTGTAAAATTAATAATTATGGCGAACAAGTTTTGAGGAATAAACAAGAATCGATTTAGAATCCTAATAAATCGTAGTTTAAATTGAAGAAATTGTGTCTCTCAGATATTCAGACTGTTTCACAAAGCTGAAATGCTCCTGGGAATCGACGTGAGAGAGTGACCCCGAGAGAAGAGACGCGCGTCACACTATTCTGGAACTCCACTTCTCGAATGCTATTCCGATGATACAGAACAGGGAAAAAGATAGAGAGTGGGAGAGAGCAATACGGTTGCAAAACCCCGCCCCACAAGAAGAGACACGCCTCCCCTTCCTTCCACTATTTATACCGAGTCATTTCTGCTCGATGCTCATTTGCAGTATCACCCTGAGCTGAGCTGAAAGCATTACAATCTCTTGTGTACGAGTTTCTTAGTTTTTAGAAATATATTCTGTATTTCATTCGTTTTTCTTTTTCGCTATGAGATTCCGTGTGTACTGTAATAGCCTGGCGTCCCCCCCCCCCCTCAATGCCATAATTCGAAATCTGTTTATCTCAGTTTCTGATTGATACCAAAGAAATGCAAAGTGCTTTACATGTTTCGTCAGTTAAGAACATTTTGAAGACTCCACTATAAGCTGAGATAAACGAACTGAAAGTTACGGTAGGGCATAGCCGGACAATTAGAGTAAATACAGTATGCGTTAGTGCGTTTCACGTACTCCAAATTCTTAATTTTCAGAACAATATGTCTGCCGGAAGACCACTAACCTACCCTAGTCTACAATGCATATTATACCATTTGGAAGCGAATCAAAGGTGACTTTTTACCTATTTCTTCACTGAAAACTCGAAAAAAAAAGAAATTATTGTGCGACTTCTCCCAATAATACGGTTGCTCGCGGAATCTGATTTCCGCGTGAGACCTGACTTTTCACGGAAATTCCTTGCGATAGCCATGACATCAAAGGGAGAAGTGGCACAGAAAACTAGTCAGATTCACTCTGAAATTCTATTTTTGGCATTATGGCAAAGAGCCAGAGCCGATCAATATTCCTGAGAGCTCGTTAAAACCGAAATATTTCAGATTCAACCTAGCTCGATGCTGTCCGTCGATCGAAAAAATGGACAAAAAAATTCCGCTGAAAATCCGGAATCTAGTCTTTGGCTCTAAAGAATTTTCCATAAACAATGTTCATTACGATGTCTCATTAATCTGCGAAGCTCTCGGAGAAGGAATCGAATCGAAATACGGATTCGAGAGTGATGAGGATAACAAACTAGTTAACTATAATGATTCATTCCTCAATTCAATAGAGCCGGGCACTTCCACTACCTTCAGGTTGGATTACTTTGATTCGGAAGAAGAAATGGCGGAGAATGCGAGATGGGAAGCCTTCCGGAATGAGATGGAATGCGGCCCACGCGGAAAGTTCAGCCACCACATATTACTGGAATCTTGGAGCACCGAATCCCAGATAGAAAAACGAATCGAGAGGGTGGCGTATAATAAAACGTTGAGCGAGGCCAGGGATTACCTGGCTAACAAATTCTTAAGCGGACGCATTGTTCATGTGGATTCGCTGTTCATCCAGGACGATGAAGAATTTATGCCACCATTACCTTCAAAAGCGAAGCTGACGTGAGTTCTTAAATCAGATGTCTTTTTTTTTTCGCAAATTTACAGTATTTTCAATTGTGTGTTTTCAGAGTCGCTCACCTGAGAAAGATTAATAACGAGAAATGGAGCTTCGATGCCGTCAGATCAATTCTAGATGGAACTCCATTGAAATCTGTGTGCCTGGAAGAACCAGGACGGATTGATGATCCGATAATCAGAACTGCAAAGAAAGTGGTTATACATGGACTTGCATCAGAACTGCAGAGTGTCGGCCCGGAAATTCCCCGGGTACATGTTGTCGGAATAAATAACCATCAGGAAGATCTTCGCCATTTACTAAATCATCTGATATCCCATGGGCGGCCAGCGGGCACTTTTTATTCAGTGGAAATCTTCTGGCCGTGGGACCACGAATCGTTATTCGAAAAAATCAGGAATATAAGAGGCGCGAAAATAATAGAGTTTGAAAAAGCCCAGTGAGTTATTTAATGGAAGACTGTAAACATCTGAATTCCTTTTTTTTTCAGAAATTACTCGGGATACGCAATTATACGAGTAATCGACGGATCTGAACTTCATGTTCGTTGCGTTCCCTTTGAAGGCGATGAATGGAGATGTTTGGCAACTGTACATTTTCAGTTTTATCGAGAAGGACACTCTGGCCTCACCTTTTCCTTGTAATTGCAAATTTATCGTACTTTTTTTCTTTTTTCTTGTGTTATGATCGTTAACTCTTTATATTTCCTTAATAAACATTTAGAAAAACAATGCTTTTTATTTCAATTTGATCGTAGAAAATTGATTTCAAAATCAGACATTTTCCGGGTAACTAAAAGAATGAAGCAGATTGAACTGAAACTTCCAGATTTTAAATTGAATTCAAAATTGAGGAATAATAGGTCATTTTGGTAGCGAACCGAAAAGTTTTCATTACAGCTTTAAAACTATTAATTTTTTTGAGTTACTATCCGTTTTTCCCACCTTTTTTGTAGTTTTGAGTAACACCATGATAGTTCAATCTCTCGGATCTCTTTATATAACAACGAATTTTTACAACGAATAACAATATTCTGTCACCCGTTCGATGAAGTGTCGTAGCGTAGTATTGTAAGTTTTCAGGACGGTAGAGCGTTCAAAAACGAATGAATACAGAAGAGGAATTAAACACCGACTGCTCCCATGAATTTAAAGCCCAAGGCTCTCCTCAATTCCAATGAAAACAAACAGATTTTAGCAATTCTGAAAATCTGAAGATCTCTTCACTCACCCCATTGATTATTTTGATTATTCATTGATCCTTGATCCTTTGAAGATAATGAATTACTTTGTTAATTACTATGCTTCAGAAGTCAGCGAAAAGTGAAGGACAGCGAAGAGATTTCTTTAATTTTTGATGAAAATCGATAACGATTAAATCTGAATTTTGTTTGAATTTTTTGATATTTTATTAAAATTTACACTCATGGATCATAGAAAACCATGGATTGACTATGAAAAATGCAGAATAATTCTGTCAAATTTCAGCTCAAACTTCAGTTGAGAGCCGTTTTAGAGATGTCGTCGATGTCTCGAATCAAGCACCGCCGATGGACCGTCGACACTTTCTTTTTCTGATAAAAAACATCGCGAAGGCAGCTCCACCTTCACATTCTTCAAAATCCGGATCGAATTGGGCTTGAGCTTGTCGTCGTCGGTCATTAGGCCGCTTTTGGATTCAAACTTTTCATTTTTTTTTAATGAATTGACGTATTATTATGTGCATTTCTTTCTTCATTTGCTCAAGCAGCTCAAAATTTTCATTAATAACTCACTTTCTAGTTTTTTAAAAATATTAGAGATGTGGCGTATGTTTACGTGGAGCATCTGAATCCTGTATCTGGCGAGTTTGGCATCTTTTTCTAATCTCTTAAAGCATTTTTAAACAGTTTTATAATTCGTTTTCAGATGACATAGTCTTTTTCCATTTGAATTGTCATCATAATAAGAATAACGTCTACATCCTTATGGTAGTCAGTGGGGGGGGGGGGCAGTCAGCCATTGTAAACTCTAATTAGATCAATAATTCAATCTATTTACCACCACCGCTTTTTACACCATCTCATCAGTAAACTCATTGTAAATGACCCTAAACGGCGCACTTCCTGTATACCCGTATACCCGCATCGTATACCTGAGCATTCGGCTCCGTGCAAAGTACACCATCTTATCTTGGACACCGAAGTTTTTCAAAATGTTGACCATCAAGGTTTTGTGAATTCTATGAGCACTTTGTGAGCTCATAGAATTGAGAAAACCGCTTCATTTCGGAATGCTCAGTTTGCAGAGAGTTGAGAAAGTACTGTAGCCGCAAAGATACAATGTAACTTTAGGAAAATTCGTCGAATCGTGTTGAAATTTATTTAAAGTTTATTACTTATTTCTCTAAAATTTACGTCTTTATTCGGTTTTCACAGTTTTTTTTTCACAGAGCTTCGTTTACTGTCACTGTCACGACTCCTGAATCTTTCAAAAAGGTATGTTAGAGGATTCGAAGAAATGCAGCAAGGAGCATGGCGAAAGGAAAAAGATTCGGCAAAATGTTAACTTTTTTAGTTTTTATATAGTTTGAATAAACTTTTGTCCAAATTTCATATCAATTCGCCGTTTCATGCAAAAGTTGTGACGTTTGAAACCCATCCTATTGTTTATGCCGCACCCATTAAGCATTGTCAATCCTTCTTTTCTATGCTTTTCTTCGTGGATATTTTAATTAAAAATAAGTTTATTTATTCATTTATTAATTGATTTCATGAATAACCACTTTAAAAATATGTGCGAATCTCATGGAATTGATCACAAGACCACCGTAGTATACTATCCGAGATCTAACGGTGCCGCTCACAAGGCTGAAATGCTGCAGGGAATCGACGTGCGAGAGTGACCCCGAGAGAAGAGACGCGCGTCACGATGTTCGAGATTGTGCATTACAGGTGAGCACAAAATGTGATGATGAGATGGAAATGGCAGATGTGCCAACTGGGCCAAGATGTGCCAAGAAGAAGAGCTCCTCGAATGCTATTCCGATGATACAGAACAGGGAAAGATAGAGAGAGCCATACGGTTGCAAAACCCCGCCCCACAAGAAGAGACACGCCTCCCCTTCCTTCCACTATTTATACCGAGTCATTTCTGCTCGATGCTCATTTGCAGTATGCCCTCATCACTCTGAGCTGAGCTGAAAGCATTACAATCTCTTGTGTACGAGTTTCTTAGTTTTTAGAAATATTTTCTGTATTTCATTCGTTTTTCTTTTTCGCTATTAGATTCCGTGTGTACTGTAATAGCCTAGCGTCCCCCCCTATTCCATAATTCGAAATTTGTTTATCTCAGTTTCTGATTGATACCGAAGAAATGCAAAGTGCTTTACATGTTTCGTCAATTAAGAGCATCTTGAGGTCTCCACTATTAGCTGAGATAAACGAACTGAAAGTTACGGTAGGGCGTTGCCGGACAATTAGAGTAAATACAGTATGCGTTGGTGCGTTTCCCGTACTCCAAATTCTTAATTTTCAGAACAATATGTCTGCCGGAAGACCACTAACCTACCCTAGTCTACAATGCATATTATACCATTTGGAAGCGAATCAAAGGTGACTTTTTACCTATTTCTTCACTGAAAACTCCTTCTCCCAAGAATACGGTTGCTCGCGGAATCTGATTTCCGCGTGAGACCTGATTTTTCACGGAAATTCCTTGCGATGGCCATGACATCAAAGGGAGAAGTGGCACAGAAAACTAGTCAGATTCACTCTGAAATTCTATTTTTGGCATTATGGCAAAGAGCCAGAGCAGATCAATTTTCCTGAGAGCTCGTTAAAACTGAAATGTTTCAGATTCAACATAGCTCGATGCTGTCCGTCGATCGAAAAAGTGGAGAAAGAAGTTCCGCTGAAAATCCGGAATCTTGTCTTTGGCTCTAAAGAATTTTCCATAAACAATGTTCATTACGATGTCTCATTAATCTGCGAAGCTCTCGGAGAAGGAATCGAATCGAAATACGGATTCGAGAGTGATGAGGATAACAAACTAGTTAACTATAATGATTCATTCCTCAATTCAATAGAGCCGGGCACTTCCGATACCTTCAGGGTGGATTACTTTGATTCGGAAGAAGAAATGGAGGAGAATGCGAGATGGGAAGCCTTCCGGAATGAGATGGAACGCGGCCCACGCGGAAAGTTCAGCCACCACATATTACTGGAATCTTGGAGCACCGAATCCCAGATTGGAAAACGAATCGAGAGGGTGGCGTATAATAAAACGTTGAGCGAGGCCAGGGATTACCTGGCAAACAAATTCTTAAGCGGACGCATTGTTCATGTGGATTCGCTGTTCATCCAGGACGATGAAGAATTTATGCCACCATTACCTTCAAAAGCGAAGCTGACGTGAGTTCTTAAATCAGATGTCTTTTTTTTTCGCAAATTTACAGTATTTTCAATTGTGTTTTCAGAGTCGCTCACCTGAGGAAGATTAACAACGAGGAATGGAGCTTCGATGCCGTCAGATCGATTCTAGATGGAACTCCATTGAAATCTGTGTGCCTGGAAGAACCAGGACGGATTGATGATCCGATAATCAGAACTGCAAAGAAAGTGGTTATACATGGACTTGCATCAGAACTGCAGAGTGTCGGCCCGGAAATTCCCCGGGTACATGTTGTCGGAATAAATAACCATCAGGAAGATCTTCGCCATTTGCTAAATCATCTGATATCCCATGGGCGGCCAGAGGGCACTTTTTATTCAGTGGAAATATACTGGCCGTGGGACCACGAATCGTTATTCGAAAAAATCAGGAATATAAGAGACGCGAAAATAATAGAGTTTGAAAAAGCCCAGTGAGTTATTTAATGGAAGACTGTAAACATCTGAATTCCTTTTTTTTCAGAAATTACTCGGGATACGCAATTCTACGGGTAATCGACGGATCCGAACTTCATGTTCGTTGCGTTCCCTTTGAAGGCGATGAATGGAGATGTTTGGCAACTGTACAATTCCAGTTTTATCGAGAAGGACACTCTGGCCTCACATTTTCCTTGTAATTGCAAATTTCTCGTCATTTTTTTCTTTCTTCCTGTGTTATGATCGTTAACTCTTTGTATTTCCTTAATAAACATTTAGAAAAACGATGCTTTTTATTTCAATTTGATCATAGAAAAATATAAATAAATTGCATAGCTGTTTCTGACAATAATAAATATGTACTTTGTACTGGCTCTCGCCGCTTCGTGTCCCCGTGTACCATGGGCATTTCTATAGTCCTTTAATAGCGTTAAACATTGTTCAGCAAAGTTCAGCACTTTCAACTCCGACGACTTAACCTTGAAAACTGAAAAATGAATCGACTTGAGTCGTCAGTAAAGCTACCAAGAATTCAGAGAATGGGTTGATGAGGACAGCGAAGACTTGGATTCCAGTTCATTTGAAAAACAGATTCTAGAGCAAAATGAGAGTTTTGCTAAGGAATTAGAAGAAACAAAAAGAAACGGCAGAAAAGAATGAAAAGAGAATCGTTGAAAATGTTCGAAATGCTATTCCATTGTATTAATCTTAAAGCCCGATTCAACGAACAAGAACGGCAATTCAGCGATTGGATTCAAGGAAACATATTTAAAAGAGTTAGAGAGACAGTTTCCAGACGTTTCCATTCGAGTTCTTCAGGTGAGCCGGAGGATTAATATAGTCTTTAGAACTTTCTTGTAAATATCTGAAAATATTCCAGAAATGCGTCGCCGATGTTACTTCGAAACTGATGATAATTTATAGTTCAGTTGGGGAGCGGCAATTCGATAAGAAACATTTTCAATGATTTTAAATCTGAAATGATTTATTCCATACGAAAATTTAGGAAAGTCAGCGAAAGAAATGATTTTCAAGAAATTAAACTTTATGTAAAATTTCCGCCTATTTGAAAGTGTATAGTCTCTGTTATTTCGAATTAAAAACATTTCGCCACACGCTAGACGACTGACACTGAACAATGTTTCATTTCCATCTCATCTCAATGAATTCATTAAAAATTTCTTTATTTCTCTTCAAAATTACAAAAAAATAGTGTGAGTTCGTAAAAATAAGGGCCAATAAAAAAAAACGCATCGCCTTCGATAGAGCGCGTTTGCATTTTGCAATTATTCTCTTGGGACTATTTTATTTCGATGAATTCATTCATTTTTTCGAGGCGTTTCAGATTTTTCAATGATCCATTGCCTATATTTTCAGAAAAGAAGTTAAAGAAGTTAAGGAAGAGCACTGGAATCCGGTAATAAAAGGAACCAGACAGCATATTGTTGGGAAGGAATTCACATTGAAGTAAGTCATTCTTAAAGTCCCAGCACCCAGAAAACTTGCGTTGCATTTGACTGTTTATATCATTGTTAAGATAGTTTTGTATATTTTTATTTTCAATGAAAAAACGAAATGGCTCTTTTTATAATTTCTTTATTTCGGCTGCTTATTGATTTACATCCGCCTTGGAAGAGGCCTTCTTAATTTCACTTCTCAGTTCCTGTTGGCGCTTCTCCATTTCCGTACCGCCGATGGACCGTCGACACTTTCTTTTTCAGATAAAAAAAGCTCCACCTTCACATTCTCCAAAATCCGGATCGAATTGGGCTTGAGCTTAGGCTTACAGATTAATAATGAGGAAAATATTGCTGAAAATGGTTATTTTCATTCTGGAAATATCCATTTTCGAAATAATTATTTTCACAATTATTCACAAAATAATTTGGATAATTATAATTAGGTATCGGAGGGGGTGGAGCTATGAATTGTTGGGGATCATAAGGATTAATGAAGGCGTTTTGATGGTTGTTCCAGTCCATCAAAGGCTGATTTTCAGCTACTTTGTACTGTCCTTCCGGCCAATATTGTTGTTGGATTTCAGGGTTTATAGGAAGATTCTCATGTGGGGATGGATTTCCAGAAGAATCATTGGTGACGGTCTTCTTTGCTACTGGCTCACCTCCATCCTCATTTCGTCGCTTTCGCGACTTCCCTTGTCCTCCATTGGCGATAGTGGCGAATTTGTTGTGGCGCGCCTTCCAATTTCCAATGTCCTTATGTTGGTAGTCGGTAACGGGAATAAATTCAGCAAAGTCCATCTGGACCCATGTTCTCATATTATCGTTGTCCACATCGATTAGAGCTAGCACTGGCACATACTTGTGCATAGTATTAACGAAGAAAACGTGTTCTTCGACTTCATTTTTGACATTTGTCGACAATTTTAGCTTTTTGAACATGATCGGTCCTTTCATCCACTCGGAATCGACTTCGCATTTTCTGAAATTTGCATAAGTTGCTGAAACTCTTTTTGGAGAGGAATTGTCTTGGCAAATGCAGCAAGGTAAGTCTATTCTGAAGCTGAAGATCTATTCTGAAAAAAAAATGCGTTCTGAAACGATATTTTCAGAGTTGGCTTTAATATTTACCGGCCAGTACCACACGCCATCGCAGTGCACATCCGTCAAGACCTAGGAAGCCAAAATTCAATTTTTAATGAAATGCCTAGTGATACCTGAGGCACAGAGCTGTATGGCCCACTATTGCTCAGCAGAGGAGAGCAATTTGAGCTTAGCGTCAGGAAAGTTACCGATTTTTTCGGAAATTTCCAGAATTCTCGATGAGCAGGTACTGAAAATGTTAAGATTTCCCAGATTTTTAGTCATTTTTGGAGGTTTTTCTAATTTTTTTTGTACAACTGTTTGTTGTTACTGTTTTCACGCGTGGCACGAAAACCACAATTAGATCTGAAAATCCTGAGCACTCGCCCCCTTCATTCCCCATCTTTCCTATATGCATTATCCAGAGTTGAAAAACAAGCAGCGGTGGCCGATGTGGGAAGACGGTGGATTGGGAGTCGGGGACTTGGGGGTTCAATTCCGCTTCACAGTAATTTTTTTTTTGCTTTTCTGATTTTGCTTTTTTTTAAGTTTAATTGGATCATGACAAATAAGGAAAAGTTACATTTGAAGAAATAATCCAAAAATGCCAAAAAACCATTGGAAACCCCCCCCCCCCCCAACTAAGATTACGCCCTTTAAATATCGCAAAATACGATCAGATCTTTCTTCGATTGATCTGATCGTGCAGATGACTGCGAAGTCGTGTGTAGAAGCTCTTCCATCTGAAATTCTAACATTTCAGAGCAAAAAAAGGGGCAAAAACGGTCTTTTTAATTATAATTTCCCTTAACTTCTCATCAAAAAAAAAGGAAAATTACAGTCCAAAATTCCATTTTTTTGGCAATTTTCAATAATATTGTAAAAAAGGAGAAAGCTATAAAATTGTATTTTTAGACTTGTCGGAAGCTCATTCGAAATCCGTAAAAACGGTCAAGTTGTCCACACTTACAACGTGGCGAACCCAGCGAGTCTCGTAGGTCTACAAGGGGGTTCTAGCTCGGAGGAGAGCTGCTAACTACATAAATGCGTTTTCAAAGTGAAAAAATGTGTTGAAAATTGGAAGAATTCTGATGCAATTTCAGCGATTGCCTTTCAGAAGATTCAGAAGATTCTTTCAGATTTTTGAATCTTGATATCCTTCATGTCTGGAAAGGCACCAAATTGATGCACGTCAAATTGATGTAGATGTACGTCAGAGACATGCTCATAAAGAGCAATAAAACTAAGATGGGGCGGAGCTTTTGAGACTTACAATGCTCAGAAACCACAAGATATGGAGCAAGATGATGATTTTTGAATCTTGATATCCATACTTCTAAGGAGTTGCGGATAGTGAGGGAAGCCTCTTTTTAGAAGGCGTCAATGACGAAAGAGCCGACAGAAATTGTAGCAGTTCAGCAGTTTTTAAACGAATTTATTAATTTCAGAATTCTATGTATAATCTGAAAATGAGCCAAGAAGCAAAACTGCTAGAAAAACAGTAAATGTCAGCGTAATAACAGGTACATAAGAGCCGATTGAGTTAGCTTATTCTATGTTGGATACGTCGTCCGTTTAATGGCTGAACGGGGCGGTAGTTCTTGTATGGCTTGTCGAGATCGTTGTTACGTAGCTGACGGAGTAGATTCATCTGAAAGAATGAGCACAGCTAGCCGATTTTCAGCAAAAGCAAACTCACTTGCTCACTGGTAATAGGTATCGGATTGGCTAACACCGTCCAGATAACGACTTCATTGCAGTTCGGAGTTGTTAGACTTCCATTATAGCGGTAGAACTCTGCAGTGTTCGCTGGAAGAAGGGGCTCCATTCGGAAGTTGCTCAATTCCGTTTCGTTTCCAGAGTGCGTCAGCACTTTCAGCTTTTCAGAAATGGCGGAGAAACTATTGTTGGAAGATGTTGCATTGACTATTGCAAGGAATACGCTGACTACCGCTAATCCATCTGGAAGAGTCTTGGCTTCCGATATGTTGAATCCTTCTCGAACATGCACCATATGGAGCTGGAAGTAGTGAATTCAGAAACTAATAGAACGGGGGGGGGCGCGCTCTAATCTAGAATGCTCAGCGGAGATCTTAAAACTTCCCCAGCGACACTTCTGATTACCTCTCCCGGAAAATGAAGTGATTCCACAGTGTGCTCCGATCCCTCCTGATCATTTTGCCCCCAATGAATATGGAATGCGACCAATTTGTATCTGTTCTCCAACCCTGCTCCCTGAATCATTGGCTGCTTGTCTTGCCAGCTCTCGAATCCCGAAGCAGACACTGAAGACGACGCTGATCTCTATTTTTTACAGAGCTCTGCACTCACGTGACTCTCCAGTGTTCTTCAATGTGATTGTTCCATCAATGTCATAATTAAGAAATTCGAGGCTGCAGAGGAGAGCAAGATCAGATTCGTTTGCACGAATATCTATCGGTGACTGCAATTTCAGCATTTCAGCGGTTTCAGATTTTTGGCTTTTTCCTTTCAGTTTTCAAAGAATCTTCTGCAAACTCTAACCTGTCTTCTATGATTTTTGCATTGTCCTTCCCACGTGTCTGGTCCGTTGTTCGTACCGTATCCCCATTCACTAGAATTGTCAGAGCTGCATTCGAAAACTGAAACACTAGTAGAGTACTATCAGAAGAGCTGGAAGCTCTCATCTGAATTTCAGAACACACCTGAGGGCAGTGCTAGAAGTAGCGAAGAAACAAGCAGATGGCACGACGGCATGGAGCAGCACCTTCCGTCTCAATGAAAGACTTTTGAATTTAAAATGAAATCTCGAATTTTCACGATTCGATTTACCCGTGCTCCCCCCCCCCAGATTCGAATGTGCTCATTTGGATTGACCTGTGCTCTCCCCTGACTTGTATTTTTATTTTTTCTAACTCCTTCACCAATTCATTTAAGACTGTTCGGTCGTCTCGGCTCGGCTTTGAATTCCAGAATTTTTTGGCTGAATACGGTAGACTTCCGCCTTCTGGAGACTTCTTGACAGTCAAAGAGCACTTGTTATAGATCTGAAAATGCGGAGGACGGCTCTTCAATTTTTGGCTATTTTTTCCAGAATCCTGGACAAAAACTCTGTGATTTTGGCTGGATACGGTAGATTTTCGCCTTCTGGACATTTCTTCAAAGAGCACAAAAAGCAGAATGCTTCTCGAGAATCTTCGGGGTGCCTTCCTCCATTTAGACATCTTATTCCCCGAAAATCAAAGACGAAGACGAAGACGAAGACGAAGCGGATGGTCATCAACTACTACCGTAAGCGGTTTTGCGCACTTTCACAAATCGAGGAGTTTCTTCAGATTCCCCTTCCTCCAGATTCTCCAGAAGAAGATGTCTCAATGGAGGAAGTCAGCGGCACCCCGTCCTCCGCATTTTCAGGTCTATAGCAAGAGCTCTTTGACTGTCAAAAAGTGTCCAGAAGGCGAAAATCTACCGTATCCAGCCAAAATCACAGAATTTTTGTCCAGGATTCTGGAAAAATAGCGAGAAATTGAAGAGCCGTCCTCCGCATTTTCAGATCTATAGCAAGTGCTCTTTGACTGCCAAGAAGTGTCCAGAAGGCAAAAATCTACCGTATCCAGCCAAAAAATTCTGGAAAAATAGCGAGAAATTGAAGAGCCGTCCTCCGCATTTTCAGATCTATAGAAAGTGCTCTTTGACTGTCAAGAAGAGTCCAGAAGGCGAAAATCTACCGTATCCACCCAACACATTCTGGAAAAATTGCCAGGAATGGAAGAGTCGTTCTCCGCGTTTTCAGATCTATGGAAAGTGCTCTTTGACTGTAAAGAAGTCTCCAGAAGGCGAAAATCTACCGTATGCAGCCAAAATAACAGAGTTTTTGTCCAGGATTCCAAAAAAATTGTCAGAAATGGAAGAGCCGTCCCCCGCATTTTCAGATCTATAGAAAGTGCTCTTTGACTGTCAAGAAGTGTCCAGAAGGCGAAAATCTACCGTATCCAGCCAAAATCACAGAATTTTTGTCCAGGATTCTGGAAAAATAGCCAGAAATTGAAGAGCCGTCCACCGCATTCTCAGATCTATAGAAAGTGCTCTTTGACTGTCAAGAAGTGTCCAGAAGGCGAAAGTCTACCGTATCCAGCCAAAATCACAGAGTTTTTGTCCAGGATTCTGGAAAAATGTCACGAAGGACGAATCATCTGAATCCTGTGCACTATTCCGTATGGAGAGCTCTTCTGAATTAGATCA
This sequence comes from Caenorhabditis inopinata, assembly GCA_003052745.1. Lineage (NCBI taxonomy): Eukaryota > Metazoa > Nematoda > Chromadorea > Rhabditida > Rhabditidae > Caenorhabditis > Caenorhabditis inopinata. The sequence continues at coordinate 2,048,872 of AP018152.1, read as the reverse complement.
ATGCTGAACCTCACCATGATATAGAATCTCTGAAGAAAAATTTCTTAATGGCCAACGTGTGCCAATCCACGTCGTCATCGTCCGCTCTTCAGAAGCTCTCAATTACAGAATTGTAGCTTCAGATGTAAATATCTTACACAACACTTTTCAGAGCATTTCAACTTCAACTAGCTCATTTACAGAAAGAGCATTGCCCCTGAAAAGTAACATTGTTCTATGTATGAAACCAGGCGCGCCGAGGGAGGTGGGCAGACAAAACGAGCAATAGGAAAAGACGGCGGGCAGAGAGAAAAAAAGGAAACAAGGTGGGGGGGGGGAGGCATACGGTAAGTGTGCGCGGCGAGAGGACAGATGACAAATCGACAGAGTTGTTCATTCTTTTACGCTAACAACAGAGGTTTTCCTGATATTTCAGCTTATTTTTATTGGAGCATTTTAAGATTCTTCTTTCCCTATTTTCAGTGTTTTCTGTGAGCTCTTAGCTTCTAGAAAAATGAGCAATGGAAGACAGTGGAGCTTGGTGAGCTGAAAATAGAGTTTCAGCACTGCCCACGAAGCTCTTTAAGAACGCGGTTAGTCATTCGGTGAATTGCAGCACGCTTCACTGTCAGATTCTTTATTTCCTGCTGTAATACATTTCAGCTGGCCGTAAAGAATGCGCGCGGGCGTTTTTTTGGGATAACTTCGATCTGATCTGACAGATCTGACAGATGCTCTATTTCCAGCTGTCGCCTTGGCTCGCGGCTCCAATTTGAAGACTAGAGATGCGCGTTGAACACCACCGTTCTTCCTCATTCTTGTTCTCATTTTATCGCCGATCGTTAACAGGCCGATGCCTGGTCAAACCAGCCGGTGCTCACTGTCCATCGATATCGATATATTGTGCGATGTGCGATGGATATTCTGGAGGAGAAGTAGAGTAGCAGAGAGGTAGAGAAAGAGAGATGAACTGTGCCGGCCGGCCGACCGACCGTCCGTCGACACCCATGACGTCCCCCCCCCCCCGGCGCGAGAGGTGTCGTTGCTCCCTCTCTCTCTTACTCTCTGTCTCCCATATTTCGTTTTTGTCCGTTCGCTTCGTTGCTTTAGAGAATTTCAAGCGATGCTCCTTCGGAATCTTACGATGATCACAGAAGGAAAGACGAAGACAAAAAGTCGTCTATCGTCTCGTTTTTCAGTTCAGTTCGTCTTGCATTCGTCTTTCTGTGTCAAAGACGAATTCAAGACGAACGTGATTTCTTGGAATCTGCTGACGTCTCTCCCTTTCTCTCCATTTCCTATTTGGTTTTTGTCCGTTTGCTTTGTGGCTTTCTGCATTTTTAGAGACATTTCAAGCGATGCTCCCTCCTTCTGAATCTTACGAAGATCACGGAAGGAAAGACGAAGACAAAAAGTCGTCTTTCGTCTCGGCTTTCGTCCCCCGTCTCCCTGTCTTTCAGTTCTATTCGTCTTGCATTCGTCTTTCTGTGTCAGAGACGAATTCAAGACGAAGATGATTTCTTAGAATCTCTCTCCCTCTCTCCCCATTTCATATTTCGTTTTTGTCCGTTTGCTTCGTGGCTTTCTGCATTTTTAGAGACATTTCAAGCGATTCTCTCCTCCGGAATCTTACAAAGATCACAGAAGGAAAGACGAAGACAAAAAGTCGTCTTTCGTCTCGGCTTTCGTCCCCCCGTCTCCCTGTCTTTCAGTTCAATTCGTCTTGCATTCGTCTTTCTGTGTCAGAGACGAATTCAAGACGAACGTGATTTCTTAGAATCTCTCTCCCTCTCTCCCCATTTCATATTTCGTTTTTGTCCGTTTGCTTTGTGGCTTTCTGCATTTTTAGAGAATTTCAAGCGATGCTCCCTCCTTCTGAATCTTATGAAGATCACGGAAGGAAAGACGAAGACAAAAAGTCGACTTTCGTCTCGTCTTTCGTCTCCCCGTCTTTCAGTTCAATTCGTCTTGCATTCGTCTTTCGATATAATATCTCTGTGTGAGAGACGAATTCAAGACGAACGTGATTTCTTAGAATCTCTCTCTCTCTCTCTCTCCATCACTTACCGTAACTATCACAGAAATCACGAGACAATGAATCACCAAGCGTTTGGCGCTGGAAATGGGAATGGAGGAGAAGACGCGGCGAATTGGAACGATGTCAGGAATCGATGGGAGAACCGTGGAGTCGGACACCAGCCGCCACCGTATCTACGTCAGCAACAAGGAGCACCTATGGGAGGTAAGCCGGGATCTGAGACTTGGGTGGGGGGCTTCATCTAGTTGAGCATTGCAGGAATGCCTGGAGCTCCGAGAATGCCGCCAGCTCCACAAGAGCCCATAATGTGGCAAGGAATGGGCTTTCCCGGATATAGAGCACCGGTGATGCTCAGACCAGGTAAATACATACAGCTCTTCCTTCCTAGTACTGCTTCAATAGAATGAATGCTCAAGAGAACTGATCCTCCTACAGTACTAGGAAGAGGGAGAGCACAAGAGCCGGCTCCGCACGGATGATATATCTGAGAGAAAATTCGAGTTTCAGGGCCATTTGCTCAACATCCACCAGCCAACCCCTTCCCCTACCCACCTGTTCCATTTCATAATTTTGGCCCCATGCGCCATCCTCACCCGGCTCAGGCAGCTCAGGCAGCTCAGGCAGCTCAACGCTCTTTAGAAGAGCTCTCTGCTGAGTTCTGGAATATGAGAAAGGAGATGGAAGAGGCGCATGCCAGAGGTAAAATAAGATGTTTCATTGAAAGAAGATCCGGCGTTTTTTCAGAGGTGCTCGGGCTTCATGAGCAGTTGTTGAATAGAGAGAATTTAATCGACAGCATGAGGGACGAGATTGAGTATCTCACCAACGAATGCACATTTCTGAAAGGCGAGTTATCTGGAAGAAGTCAAAAAGATGGTGAGAATTATAGTTCGAGAATGAAGCTTGAGAAGCTCTTGACATACTGGCCAAAAAGGTATTCACAAACAGTTTTTCGAGCATAACTTTTCTGAAACTTCCCGGATCGATCTGATATTTCAAGAAGTTAGTCGTATTTGTGTACTACATGTAGAGTGAAATTTTCAGATTGATCCCTCAAGTTTCAGCAAAGTTCCTCTCAAAAAACCGTTTGTTCATACCTTTTTGGCCAGTACCTAGAAGTGGGATAGCATCGCCCATTTGCAGCTCGCATCGAAGAGGATGGTGGAAACGCTGACGAAATTCAAATTGAAGGTGTGGTGGTTGCTGCTCAATTGAATCGTGGCGGTATTCAAATCAAAAAAGAAATTGAGGAGGAGCGTGAGCAGGTTGAAGATCCCGATCACCGGATCTTTGAAGCAGCTTGCCAGAAAGCCCGCAAGTATTGGAGGCAAAAGAAAGAGCAGGACCTCCCGGATCATGGGCTCTCGGAGCAAGTGGCACCCTACGTCACTCTGGACAAACTCAGTGCATGCCTCTTCAATCCAGCTGGCCGCCAAGTCGTCCCGCAGCCCGTCAGAAAGGTGAACAACAAGGCGCACTGTTTTCAAAGTGTTACCTGCTCGAAGAGTGAGTCTCGTCTCCTATTTAAGAGCAAAAATGTTAAGGCGCTGGCTTCCAGGAGCAGCGTGGATGCAGCTCACTGAAGGCGTCAAGGAGGAATGGGGAATAGCCACTCAAAAGGTGAAGGCGTTGCAGGAGGAGCAGGAGAGAATGGGCATCGTCAAGCTTCTGACGGCTGGAGAATATAAACATGTTAAATAAGAAGGCAGAGGTATGTTTCTGAAGCCTTTCTTAAAACCAAGTAATGCTGAAACCACTGACGTCGTCCCGTGCTGTCAAGGCTGAAATTAAGGCTGAAACTATCGCAAACTTTTCCCTTCTAGCTAGGCTTCAGAATCCACCGAATCCACAGAATTTGTAACGTTTCTATTCAGATGCCCCATGGCTGCTTTTGAATCTCTGAATCCGAGCCTTCTTCCTTGCGCATCTAAGCCTACTGTCGCCTTCTAAGATTCCCTGTGCTCTTTTTTTTGCTCAATTTTCCCTATTTTTCTTGTTTTCTAAGTGTTCTCTGACTGATTCATTGAATTCGGCTCCAGTCTTCCAGTATTTCTGTGTAAACTGTAAACTGAGCTCTGCTTTGAGCTCGAGCTCTCAGCTCAGCTCTGAGCTCTCTCTGTATTCTCTATTACGCTTAATTGTTGTTTATTTTCTGTGGGATATGCTCTTTTATTAAGTGAAACTTCTGATTCTTTGCATGCTTTATTCAATTATTTAATTACTTTTTTTTCAATAAAATCATTGAAAAAAAGACGAAAAATAACAGAACATTGATTGATCAATCAATCAATCAATCAATCATGATCGGCACTGTTCAAACTTGGAAATGAAGAGTCTCTCAGGCAATTTCGCGCCAAAACCATCGATTGCCACATTACTAATAGCCAGTTTGCAGTGCTAATGGGCATTTCCAATGAGGTGCAAACTGTAATGATCGTGCACTCTGAATGGACGCTTTAGAAATAGAAGGAAGTGCACCGTTGGAGCTAAAGTGCTGTAGTCTTGTTTGCAGCTGAAATGCTCATTGTTTCAGAGATCCACAGAACAACACATATACATAGAGAGCAAGTCGTTTTGTGTAGTTATCCTTTAAGGAGGACTTCAGAGCATTTCCGAGCTGTCCAGTGCGTTTCAGAGCACATCAGAACACTTCAGGGCATTTCCAAACATTTCAGAACGTTTCCAAACATTTCAGAGCATTCTCAAGCATTTCAGAGCATTCATGTGCATTTCAGAGCATTCCCATGCATTTCAGAGCATTCTCAAACATTTCAGAGCATTCTCAAACATTTCAGAGCATTCTCAAGCATTTCAGAGCATTCCCATGCATTTCAGAGCATTCCCATGCATTTCAGGGCACTCTCAAAACACTTCCGAGCACTTTGGAGCATTTCAGTGCGTTTCAGAGGTCTTCCGAGCATTTGCGAGCTTTCCAGTGTCTTTTAGAGCACATCAGAGCATTTCAGAGCATTTCGGAGATTTTCAGAACATTTCCAAGCATTTCTGTTCATTTCAGAGCACATCAGACCATTTTCAAGCATTTTGGAGCATTTCAGTGCGTTTCAGGGCACATTAGAGCATTTCCGAGCATTCTTAAACATTTCAGAGCAATTCCGAGCACTTCGGAAGATTTCCGTGCATTTCGAGCTTTCCAGTGCGTTTCAGAGCACATCAGAGCATTTCAGAGAATTTCGGAGCATTTTCAAACACTTCAGACCACATCAGAGCATTTCCAAGCATTTTAGACCATTTTCAAACAATTCAGATCATTTTCAAACATTACAGAGCATTTCCGAATACGCTCAAATATTTAAGAGCATCTCTGAGCATTTTCAGAGCAATTCCGAGCAATTCCGAGCACTTCGGAAGATTTCCGCGCATTTCGAGCTTTCCAGTGCGTTTCAGAGCACATCAGTGCATTTCCAAGAATTTCAGAGAATTTTCAAGCATTTCAGACCATTTTCAAACACTTCAGAGCATTTCCGAACATTTTCAGACCTTTTGGAGCACTTCGGAGCACATCAGAGCATTTCCGAGAATTTCAGAGAATTTTCAAGCATTTCCGAACATTTCAAGACATTTCCGAGCATTTCAGAGCATTTTCAGAGCAATTCCGAGCAATTCCGAGAACTTCGGAAGATTTCCGTGCATTTCGAGCTTTCCAGTGCGTTTCAGAGCACATCAGAACATTTCAAAGCCGACGTCTCACCGGACGCGCCGTCAGACGCTTCAGAACTCGTATCCAGCACCTTCAAAGCAAGCAACTTCCAGGAGTTTCAGTTCAGCACAATCGAGCAGCTCTAAAAAGAGCAGAAATTCAAGAAGAATCCTCAAAGGAGCTCCAGATGGTAGCAATGAAACTGGGACGAGTTCCTTTGGGAGAGCACAGTTTTCAGCGACACAGCCTCTGGAGTGCTCCAGAATCCAGAATTTATGATTTTCAACAGTCAAAGTTCAAAGGTCACAGTACCACTGAAATACTCATAGCTTCAGAGCTCCATGGCCTACTTCAATTCAGAATTTTCAGATCTGCTCCTGTCCCCCCCCCCGCCTTCTGGGTCACTCTGCTTCTGACGTCAATGACATCACTGTTCTAGATTCTTGGAGAGAAAGCTCCAGAATCCAGAATTTATGATATTCAAAGGTCAAAGTTCAAAGGTCACAGTACCACTGAAATGCTCATGTTTTCAGAGATCCATGGCTTCTTTCAATTCATAATTTTCAGATCTTGTGGTGCCTATTTCAACCTATAAAACATTCATTATGAATTCGGAATTCTTCAATAAAAATTTTAAACAATTATTGGTGCTGGCGTTCCATTCCCCGCCGGACCGGGGACACAACACTTTGCTGCTCTACGGGCTTCCAGGGATGGAGCTGAAACGGCGGGAAGAATCAGACATCTTTTCAGACAGATTACACCAACTTACACCAATAGATCCGCCTCGGTGTACTTTGCATTCATCGGAGACGGCGACGCGCAGTACATTCGCCGTGTGGAAGCGCTTTTTTTGAATGACGACGACGTCTTCTGGGTTTTCAGAGGACTGCTTCTTTTCTTGGACGGTGTCACAAAGTTCGAGAAGACTCTGCTCGTCGCGCCGAGCTGCTCCCGGAGCCTCGCATTTTCAGCTCTTAAATCGCACGTCTCTTGCATCATTTTCTCGCACAAAGCCATCCAATTGGATTCGCTGATTTCTGAAATTCAATCGATTTTTATATGAAATCTGAAATCTAGGGGAGTTCTCGCCTCTCTTTTCCTGCTCATTCTTCATTTTCTGATGCATGCTCTGCAGAGCTCTGGCCCACACGCTCCTGGAGTCTGACGAAGCGATGGTAGTCGTCCAATGAATGTGGTTTTCCTTGTTTTTCAGAGCTTCCAGAAACTTGTCGATGAGCCATTTGTGCTCGATGGCTTGCTCGATATTCATTTGCTTCAAGTCGGCGTTTTCCTTCTTGAGCTCCATGTTCTTGAGATGCGTCGATTCTTCGCAGCGAGTCAGGTACGAACGGCATTTGTCGAGATGCTCAATTCGATTCTGGAGCACTTCCTTCTCGGAGTCTATGAAAAATGACGCATGAGAATCGCTCTAGAATGGATGGATCTGGCTCACAATTGCGCAGAGCCAGAACGGTTTTAAAGCAGACTGAAAAAGAACCTTCAATTCCAAACTTCCAGCTCCCCCCCCCCCTTATGATTCTTCTGGAAGACGCCACCTACCATGTCTCCGTCGCTCCTCCTCCAGAATTTCTCTCCACGTCTTCGACTCTCTCTTCTCGACATCGAATTCTTCTTCAGACATCCTACGAGCAGTGTCCATCATCAGCTCGTCTTTCAGAGAACTCCACTGCGCTGGAAAAACAAAGAAATATAACTGGAAAACCGGATGACAGAGTGGGCAGACAAACAACAAAAAAACCAACGAAAGTTGTCCGATCCTTTAGCGCTTGGCAGGTAGATCAAAGGAAATCATGGCGAGAGGAAGGCGGTGTCTTGCGCACGGCGAGCACGGTTTCCAGAGATCAAAATGTGTCGGCAATGCTCTACAGAATGTTTAGCTGAAACATTCGGAAAATCTTTAAACAGGAAGGATTCTGAAGTCTTCAGAATTCCTCTTCTGGTTGGTTGTGAAGTGAGAATCTAACTTTGCGATCTCGGGGATCAGTGAAAATCGATATTTTCATAAATATTCAACGCATAGTAGCATAGTATAATAATCAATAATCGATAGAAATCAGTGGAAAATCGATATTTTCTTAAAGAGCACATTGAGCAAAACGCTTCCAGGAAGACCCCTGCCCGAGAGCAGCCGAGGCTCAAAAGGGGCTCAACAGGTGTGCTGAAACCCTGCTGAAATTCTCTGCTCACATACTGTACCGGCCAGAACATTTTGGAGCATTTTTGGAGCATTTTGAAGCATTTTGGAGCATTTCAGAGAATTTTTGAGCATTTCAGAAAGTTTTAGATAATTTTTGACAATTTCAAACGATTTCAGATCATTTCTGAGAATTTTGAAGTATTTTTGAGCATTTTTGAGAATTTCAGAGAATTTCTGAGAGTTTTAGATAATTTTTGACAATTTCAAATGATTTCAGATCATTTTGAAGCATTTTGAAGCATTTTTGAGCATTTTGAAGCATTTATGGAGCATTTTGAAGCATTTTGGAGCATTTCAGAAAGTTTTAGATAATTTTTGACAATTTCAAACGATTTCAGATCATTTGGAGCATTTTGGAGCATTTTGGAGCATTTTTGAGCATTTCAGAGAATTTTTGACCATTTCAGAGAATTTCAGAGAATTTCTGAGAGTTTTAGATAATTTTTGAGAATTTTAAATAATTTAAGAACTTTGAAGCATCTTGGAGTATTTTGGAGGATTTTGGAGCATTTCAGAGAATTTCTGAAAGTTTTAGATAATTTTTGACAATTCCAAATAATTAAAAAAAAATTTTGAGCATTTTGAAGCATTTTGGAGCATTTTTGAGCATTTTTGAGCATTTCAGAGATTTTCTGAGAGTTTTAGACAATTTTTGACAATTCCAAATAATTTCAGATCATTTTGGAGCATTTTGAAGTATTTTTGAGCATTTTTGAGAATTTTGGAATATTTCAGAAAATTTCTGTAAGTTTTAGATAATTTTTGACAATTTCAAATAATTTCAGAACATTTTTGAGAATTTTGAAGTATTTTAGAGCATTTTTGAGAATTTTGAAGTATTTTTGAGCATTTTTGAGCATTTCCGGGAATTTCTGAGAGTTTTAGATAATTTTTGACAATTTCAAATAAGTTCAGAACATTTTTGAGCATTTTTGTGCATTTTAGAGCATTTTTGAGAAATTTGAAGTATTTTTGAGCATTTTTGAGAATTTCAGAGAATTTCTGAGAGTTTTAGATAATTTTTGACAATTTCAAATAAGTTCAGAACATTTTGAAGCATTTTCGAGCATTTTTGAGCATTTCAGAAAGTTTTAGATAATTGTTGACAATTTCAAACGATTTCAGATCATTTTGGAGCATTTTGGAGCATTTTGAAGTGTTTTCGAGCATTTCAGAGAGTTTTAGATAATTTTTGACGATTTCGTTCTATATCGAATGAGATATTGTCGAAAAACCAATAATATGATTTATGGCCGGTACAGTGTTGCACCACCCCCCCCCCCCCCCGGTTGAGCATTTCTAGTCCATTCTAGTCCCCCCCCGCTCTAAAAACTGCACATTCACCTGCAATTTGTCTCATTGTAAGGAAAGAGTGGGTGGGATTATCGACATATTTACGACTGGACAGGACACACAGTTTCCCAAAATCTCCACGTTGGGGTCTTCACCCCGACCATCCCCCCCACCCACCGCCCTCCGGGGCAGACCTGCGTATTCCTCTTGCATTCATTCATTTTCTCCATATTCTCAGGTGGTGGGTTGCTCTCATCATCAGTTATTAGAATATATTTGGTTTAACTGCTCGACGCCTCCTCCCCCCCCCACCCCACTATTCTCGTTTTCCTATTCTATTCCATCCAGCACAAGGAGGAGCAACAATGTCTTTCAATCTTGATTTATTTGGATCTAATTCACTGGCGAGCTCACACGCGCAGACAGATCTGCGACTATTCAACATGATTTTAGGATTTTTAAAGGCTGAAAATGCAGGTGAGCTTGAATAAAACTAGAAATACAGTGCTGGCCATAATGGTATAAATTCTCGAAAACCATAATATTTATACCTTTATGGCCAAAAATGAGCACCGACAAGAAGAAGGAAAGTATTGCGGGATGGGGATTTTTAGTGAATTTAATCAAAAGAGGGTAGCTTAGATGTCTGAAAGAGCTGAAAATGCATCTGGAAGAAATACAGTGCCGGCCATAATGGTATAGATTTTCGAAAAACCATAATATTTATACCTTTATGGCCGAGAATGAGCACCGACAAGAAGAAGAAAACTATTGCGGGATGGGGATTTTCAGTAAATTTAAGCAAAAGCAGGTAGCTTACATGTCTGAAAGAGCTGAAAATGCATCTGGAAGAAATGCAGTACTGGCCATAATGATATGATATTAATACCTTTATGGCCGGTATCGTTGTTGGCGTCGCGGGAGAAGAGAAAAGAGGCCTCCTTTGTTAATGTGACGTCTTAAATCTGAAAATTCTGAAAAAAAAATGAATCTGCTATTTTCAGCATTCAAAAATTGATTTTGATTTCAGACTTTACTAGAAATGTTTAAAGGTATATACAGTATCGGCCATAAAGGTATGATGTTAATACCTTTATGGCCAGCATTGTATGTAGAATGAGCACCGGCAAGAAATAGAGCATTGCGTTGGGATGGGGATTTTTAGGCAACTTATATGTCTGAAAGAGCAAAAAATGCAGCTGGAGCAAGAAAGACTGTAAGCAGCAAAAATGACTGTGTTTCGTTTGTACATGTCGGTCTGTTTGTACAGTCCATTAAGCCTGGCCATAAAGGTATAGACCCTTAATATAATACCTTTATGGCCGGTGCTGTACGAAGAGTAAAATTGAAGAATTGCGCGTTACTATAATTACAGACAAACCCATATTTTCAGCAATGCTCAACCGCAATCCAATGGCAATTCTTGCGCCTGTAGTTCCGCCACTCACTGGAGCACAATATCCGGCTCCGTCTCTCCAGCCCTTGCCATTCAACATCAAATCGGAGTCAGGTGATGAAAATGCCCCGCGCTTCTTACCACCTAAACCGGCTCTCCAGCCCTTGCCATTCAATATCAAATCGGAGTCGGAGTTAAATAAGGAAAATGCTCCGCGATTCTCACAACCAGAATCGCCTCAATCGACTTCTGGAATTTCGAAATCAAAAACTGCGAAGAAGCCGGCGTTCCAGATCGACTCTCTGCTCTTCAAGGTTCTGAAAAACGACGGAGTTGTCGTGACGCTTCACGAGGCGGAGGTCTGGAGAAAGTTCCACGCAGTCGGCACAGAAATGATGGTTTTCAATCAGGGAAGGTGAGTAAAAGGACGCTCTCTTCTCGAGCTAAACCAAATTAATTTCCAGACGTCTTTTTCCGACTCTCCAATTCAAGGTCACGGGTCTGGATCCTCAAAAGTTGTACTGCGTCGGAATTCATCTGATCCCGGACAGCGCTCATAAGCAGAAGTATGACAACGATCTTCAGAAGTACGTGTCGTGCACCGACTGCAAAGAGACGATCTTCGCGCCGACGAACGAGGTGGTGAACGAGCCGATGACCGGCAAAGTGCTCATGAACATCATCAACTTGTCAAATCTGAAAATCTATAATATTGCTAAAAGAAAGAAGACTCCCCAGCAGATGGCGAAGTCGAAGAAGCCGAACGCCGAGAAAATGGTTTGTTTCTTCCATTTCTCCACCTCTTCACGATACTTTAATTCATGAATAATTCAGATCGAAGTGAAGATGCTCCACAAGTACCTTCCCGTGGTGAGAATCTACGAGTACGCTGACGGAGTGAAGACTCCCATCGTGCAAGCCTCATTTCCAGAGACCGCCTTTATTACAGTGTCAATGTACAAGAATAAGACGATGACCGAGATGAAGACGATTGAGAACAAGTACTGCAGAGTGGATATCAGAAACATTGCGTTGGGCATTCAGAATGAGAAGCCCACGACGTGCTCCTCATCGGACGATGCTCAAGGAGCTGACGGTTCTGGTACTGGTACTGGTACTGATCCTAATTGCACTATTTGACAGTAATATTTGATAATTTGAAGTAATGGCTCTTTTCAGATAAAAATTTTTTTGCTTTTCTGTTAACAGTTTTCTTGACACTACTGTAATCGTATTATTCTTCTCCCCCCCTTTAGTTTTCTCTAAGAGCTCTCAGAGCTCGCAGAGCATTGTTCTCATTCTCCAGTCTGTCTTTCTGCAGTCCATCATCCCAGGGGAAAGGTCACCTTTCTCCTGGGATGGTGGAACAATCGGAAATGTGCAGCTCTGTGCATTCTATCGATCTTCCTGGGTGTTTACAGCCGTCATTTGGGGCATACCTATACAGAATTGAGCTGAAGGGACCGATTTTCACAAAGGTCCCTCTGAAGGCGATTCTGGCGAAGAAGGTGATGATGATGAACAATGTATCAGAAGATGCCAACAGATGCTCCGAGAGCTCCAAGAGCTCTCTTGTCAGAGATGTAAATCCGTAAGATTCTGGAAATAATTAGGCGATTTTCGGCATTGCGGCTGGCGTCTAATGTAGTCGTTTTTTCAGCTGAAAACTCTGGAATTCTGTGTGTTTCCTGAAATTTTTATAAAGCGGAGCGTCGTCTTTAATGAAAATGATGCAATTCAGGGCTTCAAAAGTATCTGTTTTGCTGAAAAATTTCCAAAAAATCTAGTTATTTTGCTTCTAAAGTGGCTACAAACTAGAAACTAGAAACTAGAAACTAGAAACTAGAAACTACAAACTACAAACTACAAACTACAAACTACACACTATAAACTACACACTACAAACTACAAACTATAAACTACACACTACAAACTACAAACTACTGAAAGCAACACCTCCCGAAAAAAATGTGTTTTCTGAAATTTTTATAAAGTGGAGCGTCGTCTTTAATGAAAATGATGCAATTCAGGGCTTCAAAAGTATCAGTTTTGCTGAAAAATTTTCCAAAAAATCTAGTTGCATCGCTTCTAAAATGGCTACAAACTAGAAACTAGGAACTAGAAACTAGAAACTAGAAACTAGAAACTATAAACTATAAACTATAAACTATAAACTATAAACTACACACTACAAACCACAAACTACTGAAAGCAACACTTCCCCAAATAAAATGCAAATAACTCATAACTGAGATATCCAAATTTCTCAAAATCTGGCTACATCGCTTATAAAGCGGCTATAAACTACAAACCACAAACTACAAACTACAAACTACAAGCCTCAACCTACAAACTACAAACCACAAACTACAAACTACGGAAAGCAACACCTCCCGAAAAAAATGCAAATAACTCATAACTGAGATATCCAAATTTTTCAAGATCTGGCTACATCGCTCATAAAGTGGCTACAAACCACAAACTACAAACCACAAACTACAAACCACAAACTACAAACCACAAACTACAAACCACAAACTACAAACCACAAACTACAAACCACAAACTACAAACCACAAACTACAAACTACTGAAGGCTACACCTCCAGAATAAAATGCAAATAACTCATAATTTGTAACAATTTTCAATATCTGTTTTGCTGAAAAATTTCCAAAAAATCTAGTTATTTTGCTTTTAAAGTGGCTACAAACTAGAAACTAGAAACTAGAAACTAGAAACTACAAACTACAAATTACAAACTACAAACTACTGAAATCAACATATTCCGAATAAAATTGCAAATAACTTATGATTTGAGACAATTTTCAATGCATAATATAAATACTGTAGCCGAGATATCCAAATTTCTCAAAATCTGGTTGCATTGGTTTGAACTACAAACTACAAACCACAAACTACAAACTATAAACTATGAACTACTGAAATCAACTCATTCCGAATAAAATTGCAAATAACTCATAACTGAGATATCCAAATTTCCCAAAATCTGGTTGCATCGCTTCTGAAGTGGCTACAAACTACAAATCACAAACTACAAACTACAAACCGCAAACTACAAACTACAAACTACAAACTACAAACTACAAGCTACAAACTACAAACTACTGAAAGCAGCCCCTTCCGAATGAAATTGCAAATAGCTCATAACTGAATAGAAATTCATAATCCAAATTTCTCAATAATTTGGTTGCATCGCTTCTAAATTGGCTATAAACTACAAACTACAGACTACAAACCTACAAACTACAAACTACAAACTACAAACTACAAGCTACAAGCTACAAACTACAAACTACAAGCTACAAGCTACAAACTACTGAAAGCAGCCCCTTCCGAATAAAATTGCAAATAACTCATAACTGAGATATCCAAATTTCTCAAAATTTGCTTGCATCGCGTCTGAAGTGGCTACAAACTACAAACTACAAACTACAAACTACAAACTACAAACACAAACTACTGAAATCAACTCATTCTGAATAAAATGCAAATAACTCATAACTGAATAGAAATTCATAATCCAAATTTCTCAAAATCTGGCTACATGGCTTATAAAGCGGCTACAAGCTACAAACTACAAACTACAAATTACGGAAATCAACACCTTCTGAATAAAATTGCAAATAACTCTCATAAGTTGTAACAATTGCTCAACGTAATCTGTTCTCAGAAAAGTGTTAAGTGTAGTAAAACCAATTTACATACCACTACGTCATATGATTGATCATAATATGTTGGCTCACAGCAACCAGGAAACAGAGAATTAGCGAATGACTTTTTGTGAGCATAATCTGTAATTGAAGGAAATTTGACTGGAAAATGCACAATTTCCATAGAGTTTCAGCAGTGTTTTAGAAGAGGCCGTTTCAGCATCGTTCCCGTCCGGAGCTCTGTGATTTGCGAAGCTTTTTAACATCTGAAAGAGCTGTTAAAGCCAATTTCTGAAGGTGAAACTTGATTTTAAGAATTTTCAGCTCTTTGCTCATCGACATTTTCAGACATCGTCTGAGATGACGATTCTCCACTGAAGAGAAGTTTTTGTCGTTGGAAGTGTGCTTCTTCGGTCAGTTTAAGAGCATTTCCAGTTTGGAAAATCAGTTGCTCTTGAATCAAATTCACTGCTCTTTACTTGCTCACGAGAAACGCTCAAGCTCACGCTCAATGGCTGAGCAATCTGGAAAACTTTGCTCAGTTTTCGCATGCCACCTCTTGCATCAAGCTTGCATTGGTTTTCTCTGTGCTCCTTCCAGCTTTGCTCCTTCCAGCTTAAGCGATGTGTAGTGGGCTCAGATTCCCTCTGAATGATGATGACTTTCAGATATTTCCAGATTTTTCAAGTTTCTAAATTTAGCTAGAGAAACCTGTAATCTTTTAAGCCTTATCCAGCCAAATTGCTCCCCAAAATATGAATTCTGTGGAGCACACCTAATTCAGCACAAAGGAATCCAGGACATGCTGAAAGTCTTGAAGTCCATAGGTCAACCATCAGATCTAAATCGCTCTGAAAATGAATCTGGAAGGGATTGTATTATTAGATTAAGCGGCGGCACGGCGCATGAGCATCGAGCAACCACTGGCCGCCAATTTTCAGCCATTTTTCAGAGAAGTAAGGTGGCATGTCTTTATCTAATCGGACACTCTCGCAAATATGGGTTGAAAGCTCACGGCCCGACGATGTCGCCGATGTTTATATGACAACGATTGCGGGCGTTTTTATGATTACGGTGAGTCTTCTTTGGATTCTTCTGAGCTGCTATTCTGAAGGCTTAGTCTCGTGAAAATCTGGAAGAAACGAGATAGGAATGCGACTTTCATTTGGAGAATTCTGAAATTCTGAAACCCACGTACTCCTTTGATGAAAAGAATGCTGAAAAGAAGCATCTTTAGATCATCTGAGATTCGAAGTTCAGGCTACTGGGCCATCTTTCTCTTAGCTTCCTTTTTATAGAATTCTGAAATTTTGAAACCGACGTACTTTCTTGCTGAAAAAAATGCTGAAAAGAAGCATCTGTAGCTCATCGAATATTCAGTTCTCCAAATAAACATAGGCCCACTCACATTTTTTCATTTTTTCCAGGGAAAAACCATTGTTTTAAGTTTAACCGAAAACGAGATAATTTAGTTTTTTAACTAAATATAGGTTTACTAGCATTTTTACATTTTTTCAATGAAAAAACCTTTGTTTTATGTACATACACTTAACCTAAAACCTGATAACTCAGTTCTCCAAATAAACATAGGCTCACTCACATTTTTCCCATTTTTTCAAGAATAGAAAAAGTTTCAAATTTCAGCTTTCTAGGCCATTTTTCTTTCAGCTTCTTTTTGGGGAATTCTGAAATTCTGAAACCCACGTACTCCCTTGCTGAAAAGAATGCTGAAAAGAAGCATCTGTAGCTCATCGGAATTTTCAGATTTCCAAATAAACATAGGCTCACTCACATTTTCTCGTTTTTTCAAGAATAGAAAAAGTTTCAAATTTCAGGCGTCTATCTTTGGCATCTGCCTGAACATTTTTGTGCTCCACCGATTCGCTGCCAAAAAAATGTCGAGTTTTTACATAATGTGCTCATCGAAAACAGTGTCCAACTCATTGATCCTGCTGCCTTATCTCATATTCAATGGACCAGTGTCACTACTGTAACTGCTTAGAACATGAGACCCGCTTCCAGCCTAAAAAGTTTCAGAAGAACGTACTACGGCCCGGACTTCATGAACATGCTGCTCAACCAGATGGCGGCGTACGGCATCTATGTGCAAGGTATTCATTAGCTCTCTCGCCCGCCAACATTGCTCCTCAGGCCCGATGACGCAGGTGTGCATCTCGTTCAATCGCTTCATGATCATCTGCTTTGTGACGATGGCCAAACAAAAGAATGGGAGGAGTGCTACAGTGATTGCTTTGACCATCTGCTGGTCGGTGTCGTTTATCGTCACAGTGGCTGGAATTCCAGGTGAACTTCAGAAGTTCGGCGTTAATGCAATGTGAAAAGCTCCAGGAAACTGCACCAATATATTCAATTATGAAATCTTGACGTGGGACAACCTGAATCCATGTGTGGATACTGTAGCAGATCTCGTTATGTACTGGATCGGAGTGCTGGCCGTTGTATCAAACACCTTCAATATTATAGTCGCCGCGAAGATCGTTGTGTCTTCAGTGAGTTCTCTGAGAGACGTGACGTGCATTCAGAATCCCTTGCAGAAGAAGCGCTACTTGGACTCGGCGGCATCGAAACGTCGTCGTATGACATCCCGGAAGCTGTTCGTGCAGTCTTGCATTCAGGACTGGATCTACCTTCTGGACACCATCAACAGTATGTACATTTACACGTGGTACAGCGTGATACTCTGGCAGTTTTTCTTCACATTGTTCTCGAATCTGATGGTCCCTGTCATGGACGGGTGAGTCGAGTTGAGAAGCAAATCTCGAATCCCGAAGACGTGCTTCCAGATGCATTATGCTGCTCTTCAACTTCGAGAAGAAGCCGCCCTCGTTGCTAGCGCTGCGGGAGAAGAGAAAAGAGGCCTCCTTTGTTAATGTGACGTCTTAAATCTGAAAATTCTGAAAAAAAAAATGAATCTGCTATTTTCAGACTTTACTAGAAATGTTTAAAGGTACATACAGTACCGGTCATAAAGGTATTAAATTGTCGAAAAACCTCAATGCTCAAAAATGCTTCAAAATCCTTCAAAATGTTCTAAAATTATTTAAAATTCTCAAAAATTATCTAAAACTCTCATAAATTTTCTGAAATGCTCAAAAACACTCCAAAATACTCCAAAATGTTCTGAAATTAATTGAAATTGCCAAAAATTATTTAAAATTCTCAGAAATTGTGTGAAATGCTCAAAAATGATCAAAAATGCTTCAAAACGCTCCAAAATGTTCTTAAGTTATTTAAAATTCTCAAAAATTATCTAAAACTCTCATAAATTCTCTGAAATGCTCCAAAATGCTTCAAAATGATCTGAAAATATTTGAAATTGTCAAAAATTTTCTAAAATCAGAAATTTTCTGAAATGCTCAAAAATGCTCAAAAACACTCCAAAATGCTCCAAAATGTTCTGAAGTTATTTGAAATTGTCAAAAATTATCTAAAACTCTCAGAAATTCTCTGAAATGCTCAAAAATGCTCCAAAATGCTTCAAAATGCTCCAAAATGTTCTGAAATTAATTGAAATTATCAAAAATTATCTAAAATTCTCAGAAATTGTCTGAAATGCTCAAAAATGCTCGAAAATGCTTCAAAACGCTCCAAAATGTTCTTAAGTTATTTAAAATTCTCAAAAATTATCTAAAACTCTCATACATTCTCTGAAACACTCCAAAATGCTCCAAAATGTTCTGAAATTAATTGAAATTGCCAAAAATTATTTAAAATTCTCAGAAATTGTCTAAAATGCTCAAAAATGCTTCAAAACGCTCCAAAATGTTCTTAAATTATTTAAAATTCTCAAAATTTATCTAAAACTCTCAGAAATTCTCTGAAATGCTCAAAACTGCTCCAAAATACTCCAAAATGCTTCAAAATTATCTGAAAATATTTGAAATTGTCAAAAATTTTCTAAAACTTTCAGAAATTTTCTGAAATGCTCAAAAATTCTCCAAAATGCTTCAAAATGCTCCAAAATGTTCTGAAGTTATTTGAAATTGTCAAAAATTATCTAAAACTCTCAGAAATTGTCTGAAATGCTCAAAAATGCTCGAAAATGCTCAAAAACACTCCAAAATGCTCCAAAATGTTCTGAAATTAATTGAAATTGCCAAAAATTATTTAAAATTCTCAGAAACTGTCTGAAATGCTTAAAAATGCTTCAAAACGCTCCAAAATGTTCTTAAATTATTTAAAATTCTCAAAATATATCTAAAACTCTCAGAAATTCTCTGAAATGCTCAAAAATGCTCAAAAATGCTCAAAAATGCTTCAAGCATGCATTTGGAGCAAGAAAGGCAGGCGGGGGGGGGGCAGCGATATAATACCTTTATGGTCGGTACTGTAGATTTAATGAATCTTGCAGAGCGTATTCCTAAAAACCTCTGCGAGACCTTCTCGAAATAATTCTGTGTGCCTTTAAAGAAAGTTTAAAAAATCGGGTATTACTCTTAAATTTGAGAATTCCAAGGATCGCAAAACCTCTCAAAACGCGATCGGATTATTGCAAGGAGCCTTGGCTTGTCAATCCGGGAATTTCTCCGGGGTTTCGCAAGATATTCTAGGCGCAGTGCCGCCAAATTGATCGAATCATCCTGACAACGTCGAATGAAGCTCCTTGGAAATAGGGAGCATCCGATCTTCCACTCTGATCTTCGCTAGTGCGCGGATCCTAGCGGTGCTTGAAGAGGTAATGCGTTGGTATTCGGTATTTTCGCAAAGAATCCGAAGAATCTCATCGATGTGCCCCATCTATGGTGGTCCAGCATCACATGTCCAGCCAGCCCTTCTCTATGAATTTTACAGAGTGCGGCATAATTAATAGGATGGGTTCCGAACGCCATAACTTTTGCTAAAAAAGTGGAATCTATAAGAATTTTTTTACAAAAGTTAACTCAAACAATGTAAAAACAAATAAAATTATCAATTTTCAAATATTCCTCCTTTCGTCTTCACCACAGCTCTCATATCTTCGGAGAAGGAGTCGACAACGGCACGCAGATAGTTGACGTCAAGATCGTCTCAGGCCTTCAGAAGCGCAATCTTCAAGGCACCTCGTCAAAGTGCTGCTTTGACGCAATGAGCTGGAGCTGAGCCCTGTTAGAAAATCCAAGAGTTTCCACGCGCCAGACCTCCGCAAAATTTCATCCTATTATTTATGCCGCAACGTGTGGATTGTGTAAATGAGACCTCAAAATCGTCTCTTCAGGGCATCTAACCTGCAGTAATTTTTCGTGGAAATCATCTGGATCAAGTATCCGCAAATGGTAACAAGTCGCAGTCCGATAGATCACTTTCAGCTTTCTTGCAATCTCAGAATTCTCCAGGATCCAGGAATCCAGGATCGGGAGTCAAATCCGAAGATCCAGCCGCCATCGGCTGAAATTCGCAAAAAAATTAAGGGAAACCTTGAAAAACATAAAGAAGAAGATGTAATAAAGATAAATAAAAATCAATGAGTGCTCTGGGCGCGGTGTACCGGCGCAAGACCTGCCGCAAAATCTCATCCTATTATTTATGCCGCACTTTTCCAAATGTTATAAAAGGGTTGGATTAACGATGTTAGCAGATACTTTGAATTATTGATTTGCTCATAGTCTGCGAGCTTATCAGAACCACATCTGGAATTACAGCACAAAAAAAATGCAGCAAAAACCATTACAAGGTCCATGTCTGGATAGAAGTCCGAAGCATGCCTGATTTTAAGACAATTCTGACTGATTCCAGCATTTGTATTCTCCAAAGAAACAACGGAATAGTGTTGAACACAACAGTATTGCGAAACGCGTTCTTTGTTCTTCGCTCCTATGAATGCTTCGAATACTCGCACGAAACGAAACGTGCGGTTCATTCAATCGCTGTCTTATACTGTCTGACTCTCTCTCTCTCTCTCTCTCTCTTCAACACCGATTGTTTCGAAAGGTTTCGGTTAGATCATGAGGAAAGTTATCGGTACAAGTGCTGGCAATCACGAGCGACCGCTCTCTGAAAATCTCTGAAATTCCAAATCGATAACAAGCCTCCTGGATAGAGCTTGATCTCTGGAGATTAGCTGGAAGCTGGAAAAATTCGATTCACTGATTGGTGTTGATGTTTCTTGAGATCATCAGAATTCATTAAGGAACGAGATCACAATCATACAACTATTTACACGGGGGAGATCAGAATGAAAATAGGCTGAAAATAGGGAGAAGAAAAATCAATGAATAAGACAACAAATTGTTAGAAAAATGTTCACTCATAGTACATTGCTCGAGTCCACTCGATTTCCGTGTCGATGTAATCCAGATGCTCAAGAGTTTTGGCAATCAGCTCGTCGACGCCCTTGCGAATGTCTTCTAAACTTTCTTCGGATTCCTCAAACTCCATGAAGTGACAGGATTCTGCGTCGAGGTCAGCGTCGTTTTCATTGAAGTCTGACAGATCTGAGCAGTCAGAGTATTCGGACGCACCGTCATCCTGATGCTCGTCGTATCGTGGAATTTCAGGAATTTCCGAGTTGTCGTAGAAGAGAGGTGTAGCTGGTGCGGAGTTCAGGGGAGCCATCATTTCTTGCACGGGTGCTCCAGGGAATTGCATGGCATAGCAGATGGGGGGAGAATGGCAATATGTTTCATTCTGATTCGCGCCCGTTTTGTACTCTCCGCCCATGCCAAACAAACAAGAATAGTTTTCGAACATTTTCGAAAATATCATCAACATCATGATGTTTGCGCCGTCGTGTCTTATGTCGTCTGTTTCTCTTCGGATCACGCGCTCTCTCTCTCTCTTCTGGTGCCACGCTGATAACGGAGGGGAAGAGTATGAGGAAATTGTGTTGGAAAATTAGAGCAAGCAATTCGGAAAATAGGCTGAGGAAGTGCGATGTGCGATGTTTGACTGCTTATGAGTAAACGCGATCACTTTCTCTCTTTCTCTCTCTCTCTCTCTCTTTCTCTGTCTCTCTCTTTCTTTCTCTCTTTCTTTCTCTCCCTCTCTCTCTCTGCAATTCCTCTGCCACATAGATGCTCGGTTACCGTGAAACCAGTGGAAGTGGAGCCCGGTGTAAATCCGCTCCATCGGAATCTCGCCCCCCCCCCATTACTTGTGTAGAACAAGGCGCGCCAGTGAACACTAGATTCAAGCCCGTGGTCTCCAGGTTCACCAGCTGGCAGAGAAGTTTCACAATTTCTAGAAAACTGCTGAAAATTTGAGGAATTCCGTGAGACCACCATTGTTCCAGCAGAGCGCGTTTACACCAGGATTCATTTCCCCCCACAAGAACACTTGAAATTAGGTTGCTACCAGTGTGTCGTCTCGAAAGCATTTCGAGAAATTTTTCCGAAAAATTCTCGAGAAATTTTTCGAGAAATTCTCGAAAAATTTCGAAAATTCTCGAAAAAAAACATTTTTGATAAAAAATAATAATAAAGTGGTTCGAACGACACTCCGAAATAACGCAAAGCGCGTTGCTTATCGTATTTCCATTCAAATCATTTTTCGCGATTCCTCGAGAAAATTCTCGAAAAATTTCTCCAGAATTTTTCGGAAATTTTTCGAAAAAACGCATTTTTCGAGAAATCATTTTTCGAAACGACACACTGGTTGCTACCGTAGTCTATGCTCCTTGAAATCCACACGAGATATTTTTTTTCGAATCTTAGAGATTTCTTTTTGGTTTTTCCTCAGTAGGGTGAGCTATGATGCGCCGGCTCCGTGCGTAGCTCTAGAGAAACCGTCCAGCTCTCAGTGGGGGGGGGAGGGAAGGGGAGAGGGCTCTCCTGGAGCACCTCTAACGAAGCGCAGTCCTTGAAATCTGTAACTTGAAGCCCAGATCGATCTACCAGGATTTTCAGCGTGCAGCCAGCTGTAGCTAAAGAGCAAATAATGGACTGTAAGAAGGAAATCAATGAAGAAGTGGACGAGGTGAACGGCGACACCAGCGATTCCTTCGAAGAGTTCCCACGAGGAGCCGTCTCGTACCCCTATGAAGTCGTCATCGAAAGACTGAAACATCGAGCGATCGGATTCCGATCTACATGTGCGACTTCAGAAGCTACTCGAGAAGAAGCTGTGGCTCCAGAAGAGATCCCAACGGCGTCGAAATTCGCCACAATTTCAAGAGACCTTCTTAAAGAAGCTATGAAGAGCATCAAAGATGTGAAGGGAGAAATCACGGTCAGCTTGAAATGGAAGTTGGCGTCGAGTGAAGAAGGAAGTGTTCTACTTGTGAGCTTCTCCTTGTGATTACAGATTCTTATAAATATTTTAAGAATCTCTCCGAAGCTCCCGACAAGCACGCCGCCGAGCGGAGCAAAGATGATGAGCACGAGACTCAAGAATCGGTAAATCTTCGTTTTCAAGCAGTTTTAGGAAATGGCTTTTTCAGAGAGCCTTCCAGCTTCGAAAACGTCGTAGAGCAGACGTAGATTCTCAACGAAGGCTTCAGCATCTCAGCACCACTCCTTCGCCTGCCAAGACATTGCGACGCTGGCAATCTGTGAGTTTTCATTTGAGCCTCTGAAGATACTGTAACCGAGCATCTGGAAATGCAAAGCTCTCAAAGTTATCTTCTCAGGGTCGCGTGGAATCAGAATCCGAGCTAAGCTTCGATGGGGAGGAAGATGGAGAACTAGAGGAGACGGAGCCGGAGCTTCAATCGGATGATTCTGAGTATTTTCCAGACACTCAGGAAGATAAAGGCGATCCATCCGACTACCGAGTACCTCACAACGCTGTCCCCGATTCTCTTGATTTAGAATATTGACAATGAATCTGACATCTTCAGTATGCTTCTAATGCTTCTAACTTTCAGAGCCAACTGATTTGCTCTTTAACAACTATTTATTCTCATTCTCTGTTTTACATAACTGCAATGTTGCTCTACTGGCCTTCTTCTAGTTTTGGTTATAACTTGTCCCAATGTTGCGGTAAATTGGTTGAGCATTGTGCAAAATTTGTGCTAGACTTGTGGAATCTCCAAGGTTTGTCCGAAGTTTGTGTAACATTTGGTCTAGATTTGTGGAAGCTACAGAGTTTGTGGTAAAGTTGGTCCAACCTTGTGACAACTATGTACAAAGTTTGTCCCAAATTTGGGGAAAGCGTGGCTTAAAATTGTGAGATCACCAACATTTGTCCGAGGTTTGTGGAAAAGTTGGTTTAGATTTGTGGAAGCTACAAAGTTTGTCCGAGGTTTGTGTAAAAGTTGCTCTAGATTTGTGGAAGCTACAGAGTTTGTTTTAAAATTGGCTTAAACTTGTGACATCTACAAAGTTTGGCTTAAGTTTGTAGAACAGTTGGTCTAGCCTTGTGGAATCTCCAAGGTTTGGCCGAGGTTTGTGGTACAGTTGGTCTAGATTTGTGACAGCTACAGAGTTTGTTTTAAAAGTGACTTAAACTTGTGGCATCTCGAAAGTTTGATCTAGGTTTGTGATGCAGTTGGTCTGGATTTGTGGAAGTTACAGAGTTTGTTTTAAAAGTGGCTTAACCCTGTGACATCTCCAAAGTTTGGCTTAAGTTTGTAGAAAAGTTGGTCTAACATTGTGGTAACTACAAAGGTTGGTCTGGAACTGTGGCATTTCCAAAGTTTGGCATAGTGACATCATATTGAAAAAAAACTGGAAAAAAATTCAAAAAAACCTGAAAAAAAGGAATTTTAAGATTGGAAAAAAGCGAAAAAATAAAATTTAAAAATAGTTTACCTCAGTGATTTTTCGAAAAATTTTCACCAAAATTTTCTCGAGAATTTTCGAAATTTTTCGGAAATTTCTCGTGTTGGGCGCGCGAGTTTCTCTTATTTTTATATTACGTTAATCGTAATCGCAAGAAGTCGCAAGAACTTCGCAACGACACTCCGCCGAACGGGGCGCGCGTTCTTCGGCTAAAGCGTGGCGGGAATTTTTCGAGAATAATTTTTTAGGATTTTTTTCGTAAAGATCTGAGATAGTTTTTGAGTGTTAAAGTTTTGCTTGGTTTTCCGTAATTTTTGTTTCTCACCGATTTAATTATTTTTTTTAAATCTAATTCCAAAGCTATTTTGGAATAAAGTTCTTCCTTCACTTGTGTATTCTTCTTCTTCTTCTTTTTTATTGTTGAACGCTATAAACTAAACTCATTTATTATTTACAGATAATAGAAATAGAATCGAGCACTTGACAGAAAAATGATGCAAAAGTCTACGTTCACTCCTCACGAATCCTTCAAATTGTACCTCTTCACTCCGATTCAGTAGGAAACAATGGCAAGATTTGAAAGGATGGTTCGGAGACTTTGGAATGATGAATCCCTTCTCATTAACGGAATCAATAAAATTGATCGGAAGTCAAGTTGGATCCGCAGAACTCTTCACAGAAAAAGCAATTGTTGTAGTTCAACTGAAAGATGTTCAATCTTACTTGAATACTCGTATCCAACAGCTTTACGATTCCAATAAGCTCCATTTGGCTTGCTGTGCTTGGTAATAGAATCTGAAAAAATCGAAATATCATTCATTATGAATCTTTAGGAGACAAGGCGAAGGAGGAGAGCAAGCTGTGTTTAGCAATCGGCAATGTTAAAACCCCCAACAGCGCGCACCATCTGATTCCATTAGGATACTACAACGACGATAATGATGCCTCATCAAGGCGCCTCGTCGTCATACCATTGCTGCATGAAGTGCTACTCCCCTGGTCGAACCAAAATGTTCAGCGCTCCAAAATCGTTCCTCGCACCTTCGATTCTTACATTTCTGATGCTCAACAGACTGAATTGAGTGAAAGAAAAAGTGTGAAGAAAAATTCGCTTTGGATTTTCAAGCTAATCTGTCTGGCCAATCTCGGGAGAGATGTGCCTTTAAAAACAAAAACATCAGAAAAGAATGTGCATTGGATGCAGGAGGATTGTTCATGACGTTTGTGGTGGTATTTGGACAACAACTCACCGAGATCAGCTGAACACTCCAACATCAACGTTCTGCTGCTTAGCCTGGGTGCGCGAGTTTTGCTTAATTTTATATTACGTTCATCAGTTGCCGGTGGCAGAACTCCCTACCGTCCTACACGCTGCCACAATAATCACGTGTACTTCGCCACGACGCTCCACCGAACGCGACACACATTCTTCAGCTAAAGCGTGGCGGAACACTTTTTTTTTTAAATATATTTGATTTAAGAGAGATCTCCCGCGAGTGAGTTTTTGGTTTTGTTTTAAACTATTTGGCTTGGATACTTTTTGTTTGTTCGTTTTCCTGTAATTTCTTCTTACACCGAGTTAAATATTATTTTTTAATTGATTCTGAAGTTAATTTGGAATAAAGTTTTTCCTTGGTGTGAATATTTTTGTCTTCTTTATTTTGTGAACCCAAATACCCCGTAGCTAACGTGGGCAACTTGGGATTGGTAGAAGACTTTGGTCTGAAGCCATTGAGACGTCTGGCAGACGAAGAGGACTTTGCAAATCTACTTCCTAAAACTCAAAAAGTCAAAAAACAACTGGAGAAAAGTATTGAGATTTTGGAGAAAGAAGTGGAAAAGAGCAAGAAAGAGTTGGAATTGTTCTGTTCTGTCTACCGCACAGCTCAGGTTCTATCTCATAACCATGCCGAGGGTGATGGGAACCCAGATGAGGAATGCGCGGGAGAGATGTGCCTTTTAAAACAAAAACATCAGAAAAGAATGTGCATTGGATGCAGGAGGATTGTTCATGACGTTTGTGGTGGTATTTGGACAACAACTCACCGAGATCAGCTGAACACTCCAACATCAACGTTCTGCTGCTTAGCCTGCCGTGGAATTGACTCGGACCAGCTTCTTCAAATCGCAGAGGAAACGAAGGCGAATCTGGAAAATGTCATAGTTTCAAATGCTGAACGTCTCAAGTCTTCCACTGACGAGTATGAAGAGATCGCTGCTTTATGGAGAGGCGAAGGAGCTAGTCATTTTTTTTAACGATTTTTGTCCTTTTTCTACTGTTTTGGTACCTTTTTTCCCATTTTTTGGAAAAAAAATATATTACCGGACGTGACTTCTCATCAGAACTTTATACTTCAGGATATGGGTTACAAGAATTGATAACTGATTGGCCGACGTATTTTCCGGTCATGGAAAAGCTTTGTAGGTATATCATTTTTCTTTTAGAATAATCTAACGTTGAATTATTTTTACAGATTTTCAGAAGATTTTCTGGCATATTTGCCTTTTATAAGTTTTCTTATTGCTGAATCTTGTTTATTTATTTAGTATTAATTTGTATACATTTCTTGAATTTTCCAATTTTAGTGGTAGAATCGTCGAAGCCAACCAACTGTCTTATGTCCTAATTTATTTATTTCATTAAGTTAAGAACCAGCCAGAATTACTGTTCCCTTCAAAGCGGATGGCTTCTCCTACACGTTTTTGTGTAAATTAAAATAATTGACAGTTTCCGGATGGCTATCATGCTTTGCAATTAGTTCATTTTTTAATCAGCTGATAGACTCAGAAAGAGAGAAGGGGAGACTGAAGGATCCAGCCAGAAATTTCTTGGTACAGTACTGGCCATAAAGAATGTTCGCGGGCTTTTTTTTTCGGATAACTACGCTGAAAACAGATATTTTGTTGTGAAAATTCTACTTTAGTTGCGGAACACCCTCACGGCAACTTGCAGAAAATGAAATTGCATCATTTTTTTTCGTTTTTTCCATTTTTTAGTGTTCTTTATTTATTTTCAATTTTTGATTCAGAAGTCTTGTAAATCAGCGAGTATGATTCTCTATTTTTTTTTTCTAGAAATGGTTAGACCTATTGGAAAGAAATCTCTCACTGTAGACCTACCTGAAGACCCAAAATATAGACCGATCGGAGCAGTGCCAGCGAAGTTATCCCAACAAAAAAAGGCCGCGGACATTCTTTATGGCTCTACTGTAATATGTGAAATTTAAAAGATAGATTTTCAAATAACTACTCGATTTTCACGCCAGTGTCACTTTCATTTATTGGATGTTTTCGCAAGTCAAGAAGACGAGAACCTTTCGAATGTGATTTACAATATTGAATCTGCTCGTGAGCCGATACTATTTTGATGTGTTTCTGTAGATGACTCACTTTTAAAATGTGGAGAAAGGAAAAAAACAATTCTTGACTTTATTCGAGCATTTCATTCAATAATTATTACCAAATACGATTTTCTTTGATTGCAGGAATTGGTTGAGCAGGTTTTCCAGAAAACCGGTTGCCCGGAGTTTCACCTTTTATCGGTTTAGGTACTTGGGTTGGAAAAGCGACTGAAACATCATTTGAAAGGATTTATGGAAAATTCACTTACTGTTATCATCATCAAAAGCTTTTTTAGGTTTAAAAACTTCAGTCAATGCGGCTATTCCTGCACCTACACCAGCAGCCATCAATATCGGTAACGAGATAATAAACTTGTTTCCCTCAGCATCGACTTTAGAAATACTATGTGGAAATGGCGACGGCGGACCGCCAAATCTGTCCCGATGGACGTCAGAAACAATTTTAGCTGAAGAAACTGGCATCGCCAAAATGGCTAGAACAGTTACAAATTGAAACCACATTTTCGAAATGAATCGAATGTTGGAATTCTGAATCGCTGTAACATATTTATATAAATTCAAAATGAATAGAGAATGACTCGTATCAATACTGTTATTCAATATGGAAATAATGGATTTGATGATCAATTTGAATAATTGAATTGTGAATAATCCTGTTCCACAAAACGCTGTTTCAGAATTCCAGAAAAAATAACCAATAATGACTCATTTCCAACAAGATGGTTGTAGTCTCTACAGTGGCTATAACACGGTTTTGAATTATTCTACAGCTTCAAAAATGGAGCTTTCGTGGAATCGGTATATTCCAATTTTCTTTTTTCTTTTTTTTCTCGTTGATTTCTTGAGAATTTTTCGAGAATTTTCGAAATTATTCGAGATATTTTCGAAAAAATTTTCGGAAATTTCTCGAGAAATTTTTCGAAAAATTCTTGAGAAATCAACGAGAAACATTTCTCGAAATGCTTTCGAAACGACACATTGATCTGCAGATAGATTCCTTTTTCAAACTCGATAATCATGGACAGGCATTGTTAGATGCGATCCGCACGCACCTAAGCAAAAGTAGCCAAAGAGGTGAAATGCGGGAATAAAGAGAGCCGATCGTGGGCCACGGAATATATACCGGAAATCTCAAACTAAGTAAAAATGATTTTTAAAAAATTGAACTAAAACTCGTTTCCTAATTGTAAGCGTTGAAAGCGTGTAAAGAAAACGAGGCGTTGTGGCAGGGAAATTATGAGAAAATTAAATATATATGAATCAAAAGTATTTTAAACGACTGCCTTCGTAACAATTTTGAATTGGTACAATTCAACGTTCAAATATTTCAGCTTTTGACTGCTCTGTAGTTATTCGCATAAAATTCCATAATCTCTGTTTTTTTTTTTTTGAAAATATTTCATCTCACTACGAAGCTGATCGAGCTGCAAGCAACTAAGTTTAAAAAAGACATGAATATGGAAAAAAACGTCTTTCAGTGCTATAATTTTCGAATCTTGGAAGTTTAGAAGAGTGAGAGTAATTTGTCTTTTTAAAAAGACGCCAGCTGACTTCCATACCAATATTATCAGCAATTATTTCGTACAAAGTACGCTTGCCGTTGAACTGAAATCGGATCGAATAGAAAAATTCGAATGACTGAATGGTTGAGCAACGACTGGATTTCATTTTCAAATTTCAATTTCAACTGATGACTTCTACAATTAAAAAATGTCAAGTCTTCCATGCGAACTTTCTAAAATCTCGGGAAAGTATAAAACGATAGGTATCTTTCAGAATTTTCTTAATTCTTACATTTGCCCCGTAATCCGGGTCATGATGATGATTATATTGCTCCATCAGACAGTCACTTTTATTTTTATAAAGTGCCATATCATCAGGATTCCACCAATTACGTCGTTGCTCATCTTCATTGAAATGCACGCTTTCAGGGTCAAATGAACGTCCCATTTCATGCCCTAACGTGTGTCCAATTGAAGCGATTTCTGGCAAGGTTTCATTGAAAAATGGATCCTCAATTATAGGTACCGTGACACCTAAAATTTGAGTATAAAACAAAGTGTCTATTAGAAAAGACTTGCCTAACATACACTGCATTTACCAAGAACAATCGATAATCTGGTTGAATCAATTCATTACTATTTAAATATTTTTTCCGAGTCAGCTATTTATTTATGTCCTCTTACTTTCACCAAAAATCGTTCGGTTTGGGTTTACAGAGTTTGATTATTTGAAAGCTCACTTTCCTTCCTCTTCGTTCCAACCAGCTATTCCAAGCTGCTCCACCTGTCTCAACCGTTCCTTCCAACCATCTGACATCTCGAGACGAAGTCGTCGTCAACCTGTAATATAGACTCACTCGTTTTGCCAATAGCATTGTCACTCGCCTTCTTCCATAGCAAATCTCCACAAAACCAATCCAGATGCTTATTAAAAACGACGAAGAAACGACGCTGTTTTTCGCTTTTTTTTTGAAAGTATTAGGGTTTTCAATAAGAGAATTTCCGCCATTCAGGCTTCCAAAATTATTTTTCCGACCCGATTTTTCGCTAAAATTTCTTTTCTTTTTTTTAATGTTTTTTCTATTAACAATTTATAAATTAACGAGGATTATTGCAAATTTTACTTATTTAGACAAGTATATTTTTAAAGAAATGCGCGGATCCATGCGATAAAAAAGAAACGAAACGACAGGGACACAAATTTAATTAATTCGACGAGCTGCGAGCAATGAAAAAGCTTTAGTAAATCGACATTACCTTCGTGGCGAGACCGTCAATTTTTAAATGAAGAAATTTTGAATAAATGTTCCCATTAATTGGCGTTTCTAATATTAATTTTTCTAATTAATTTCAGCTCATCATCGGCTGTTATCGAAGATGTTAAAAGAATTCGCCGACTTCGATAGGCTATTCAATAAAAATACGAATTGTGTGCACAACTACATCAAAACAGAGGAACACCATGTCCGCCGTGGGCACCCTGGCGGATTCAAAAGCTCGGATATATATTTGAGAATTTCAGCATTTCGGAATACTCAAATTGCGTAGCTTTATGGTGTTAAAAAGGTTCGTTTCATTTGGATGGATTCAGTGCCTCAAATTGGCACAAACTTGTTAGTTTCGCTCCAATTATTTAACGAATATTTTACTATTTTTCCCAATTTTAATCGCTAGAATTGAACGTGAATAACTTTGTTGGAACGCTTTTTTTTCCTAAAAAATTTTCACAAAAAATAATAAAATATTTGAACTATTGCGAGATTCACTTTTATATTGTAATTCTTAGTGGATAAACATTCCTCGCAGGTGATTTATATTACAATTCCTTCGATGCAGCGTCAGAAACGAAGTGTCAATCACCCTGGAAGTGCTATTCTTGTGGTAGTTCTCCTGATTATAAATTCCATTTCATCAGGTAAATATTTCTAGTTATCACATTATCGTCAACAGTTTTTTTTCAGATGATCCACAATCATTCACAGCAAATGGAAAGGATAATGGAACTGAAAGCCGTAAGATTTCTGCCTCTCAAAAAATAAGCT
Source organism: Caenorhabditis inopinata (assembly GCA_003052745.1). NCBI lineage: Eukaryota > Metazoa > Nematoda > Chromadorea > Rhabditida > Rhabditidae > Caenorhabditis > Caenorhabditis inopinata. Next base: position 2,018,053 of record AP018152.1, on the reverse strand, counting down.
TTCTGTATTTTCAGTTCTTCTTCGTGACCATAAAAATCTAGCAAACCTATTCAGAGTTATTGATATCAATTTTGTTGTATTCACAAGGGGTTTAAATATCAATGACGGTCTTTTATCACGTAGAAACAAAAGTTTCAATGCACTTGCTTTCGACAACATTGATTTCGATCTATTTACCAAAGAATTAAAAGAAATATCTGAAATTATTGAGCTCGCACCCTCATATCCTCTGAGCCCTCTTGATAATCATGAGGTTATCGAAGCTATAGAGGCAATTGGGGTGATTGCACGATTTCAAGCGAGTTCAAGGCTGTTTAAATGGCAATTAATACCCGATCAAGGCAACTATACGGATAGCTTCAATAGAATTAAAGAATATAATTGGACCGATGCAAGAGAAAATTGTAAAAAGTATTACGATGCCTTGCAAATCGTGTTCACACATGCAATGAATAGCTCAGAGTTTTCAAAGCATTATAATGATCGCATGAGCAATGCTAATTTAAGCGATTATTTAAACAATTTCCATTTATTCTACACAACGGGAAAGTCAGTGATACAAAGATTCGAATCGATAAGAATTATATCCAGCCAAATTGAGGAATATGCATCGATTAATGAAAGCGTTTTCAACAAAACTTATGAAAAATTCAAATTCATTCAAAATCATTTAAGAGAATCACGGCAAACAGTTGAACAATTGGGCAAGTATGACAAATTAATCGCCCTCGTTGATTGGCTGATCAACTATGATATGAATGTTGTGGAAATCGAAAAGTTTTCAAGAAGATTACGTTCTATGGCTGCGGTCGTTAATTCTGATCTAAAGGACCAATTTTTGTCTGAAGTGCTCAATAAAAATGAGACGCTGGACGCTTTGAAGATTGCGCTTTCTCCGATGAAGAGCTTTTTAAAAAGCAGTGTACGATTTTTTGATTACCTGTTCTCCGTGAAAGATCTTCACAGCGATATAAATACTATGGTTATAACTTTGAAGACTATCAGAGAATCGTACAACAGACGACGTTTTACGGAAACCATTAAGCAGCTTAAATGTTTTAATAATGCTTATGTTCGTTCTTCCCATAACTTGACAGCAGTCAGGAGCTCCTCGATTGAATGGTTTCGCTTTGTTGATTCATTGAGCAAGAATTATAGTGAGTATTTGAAATCGGAGCCAGCAACTTCCGCAATCATTGAAAATTTTACTAAAGCATTTGAGAACCTGACGAGAATTGGAGATATTCAAGAATTTCAATGGCGAATAATGGAATTAAGAAGCAATCGAGAGATGCAAACGTTAAACAAAACGCTATTCCTAATAACGACTTTCTCTGGAGTTGAGGCGATTGGATGGAACTTAACAGATCAAATCGAAAATCTTAACAAATTCGTTATTTGGCTGAATTCAACTGACTTCGGATCATCGGATTTCATGTGCCGTAATCTCAATCATAATAGATTGTTTCCCTTGGAGAAATATTCGATAATTTTGAAAAATATAGATATTATGAAAGAAAACAGTTATATTCCCAAGGTCATTGATCAGGTCATTCGTCCACTTCGATTGGCGAAAGTTACTTTTAAAAACACAGCAGTAATGGCTCATGAAATAAAAACATTATCCTCGAGGCGCCATATTTTCTCTATAGAGCTATACCAACAATTTGGCATAATGGAGATAAACAATTTAGCAAGTTTCATTAATGGAACCACTTCCCTCGACATTCTTTTTAAGATTTTGAATCAAAAAGAAAACGTCAGAAAGCTGCTCGATCTGGCGAACATTGTGATTAGAGAATCTGAAAAAATTGATGAAAGGAGCCGCCAGGGATACCTGATTAAGGAGTATTTTCAAATTATAAAAGGAAGCCAAGATCGTCTCAAACAACTATTCGAAGCTATTGAACAATTGGAACTGACTCACAAAACAGGGAATTGGACAAGTTTAAGAAATATTTCGAAAATTTATGAAGATGCTTCAAGGATTGAAAATCCGATTGACTGGAGTCGAGCCTCGCAGCTGATGAATAGATTTCCAAAGAGCAGCTACGAGAACGAAAAAGCACTAGATGAAGCGAGGAGGCTTGTCGAAAAGATTAAAGAAGCTTTCATTGGCATGGAGCATGTTTCCAGTGATTTTAAAATGTCTATTGATGCTTTGGAAAAGCTTGATGTCGTGTTTGGTAAATTTTTCGAGTGGTCATTCCCGGTAACAGCTAGCAACTGGAAATTGTAAGTATGGAATCACTCGTTAAAAAAATAAATTCATTTCAGATATCTGACGTACCTTATTCTCCTGGCTTTCTTCTCATTATTGTTGATCGGTAGCATTGTATTTGTATTATACATGTCACAAGATCCAATGAAGAAAAGAAGAAAACATGTAGCAGGTATTCTTTTTGTAGAAAATTCTGAAAAAAAAATAATTAAAACATTCAAGCGTCACATAATTCGTCGTGTCTAAACGAGGAATCACGAATTTTCTGGCCTCAACTAAATCAAGAATGCCGACTTTATATAAATCAGCGAGACAAATCAGGCAAAACAGAACTCTTCAGATGTGTCGAGCAAAACGAAACACCTCTGGCTTTATCACTAATTGAATGTGCGCCAGCTCTGGACGCTGCATGTGAGTGCGAGTGGAATGATAAGCGTAGAAAAAAACATCATTTCAGGTGACAGGAAATGCTATACATCTTTACATCTAGCAGTGATGAATGCTAATGGAAAAATAGTTGATGCCTTGCTGAAAAATGGAGCGGATCAAAAACTGAAGGATGCCGCCGGAAAGCGAGCAGAACAGTATTACGTCCAAACAAATCCATATGCACATTATGAGGATTATTACATACCTGGACTATTCGCCAAATATTACGATAATAGAGGCAAACGTAAGAAATTTGTAAATTGATCAAACTTGAAGAAACTGACTGAGAAACTGCTTAAAATGACGCTCTTTTTTGTGAACTCTAGCGTGAGGTAGTGTGTCGTTTCGAAAAATGATTTCTCGGAAAATTTCTCTCGTTGATTTCTCGAGAATTTTCGAAATTTTTCGAGAATTTTTCGAAAGAATTTTCGGAAATTTCTCGAGAAATCGCGAAAAATTATTTGAATGGAAATACGATAAACAACGCGTTTTGCGTTATTTCGGAGTGTCGTAGAATTTTTCGGAAATTTTTCGAAAAAATTTCTCGAAATGCTTTCGAAACGACACACTGGTGTGAGGTCACATGAAATTCAGAATCTGAAATATTTGAGCATTTTTATTTTGAACTCTTGGCCAGTTCTCCTTTGGATTCCAGCAATTTGAAAGTGTCATTCGAGAGAGCTTTTTTTATCAAATAGCTGATTACACTTATGTTTTTCCTTCCAAATTTTCTCCAAAACTATGCAGCTCCGCTTAATAATTTCAGGAATTAAACAGCCTCGGGCACCTCGCGATTACTATGTTTTGATTGTCGAACGAAGCACTTTTCCAGAAGAATACTTGGAGATGCTACCAAAGAAATTAGAGGTATTTATAAATGCAGACAGAAAGCACACGACGTTTATCTTGCAGATTGTGTATGGTTACAAAGAAGGTGAAGTGAGTCTTGACGATTTTACGCATTTTGTGTTGAATTCAACCACAGCTGGAAGTAATGATCTTCTTCTAGACTTGAATAAAACCTTGGCGTTTGAAATTTTATCAAAGTTTAACAATTCAGTCTCATTTTTGCTATAAAATTGATTTGCAGACCGGGAATGATAGTGTCGACGGAATGGTTGGACGCGTGTCTTAATAACGCAAATGAAATTGACTCGGATTGGAAGTTCTTGTTGACGAATATCACTTTTGAAGGAAAAACGCACGAAAATGTGATCTTCAAAATAAAGAACGATATTCATCGACTTGTGAGTTAAATTTCAGTTGGAGTTCTTTTCGTCCAATATTTGAATATTCTAATAAATGTGCGTTTCCAGAGACCACCGCTTTTCAACGGATGTGCTATTACCATTCTGGCAACCAGAAATGAAATTCTGCAGTCCGACCGAGAAGCCTGGATTCGAATTATTGAAGGATTCGGAGGAACTTACACAACAACTCCACGCTTTTCTAACCCGACTCAAGTTCCATTTCACGCTAGACGAGACGTTAAAACAACTGTGCATTCATCGATTATTCTATATTTCAGTGATAGTATTGTAAGTTTAAACAGTTCTCCGAATTCCGAATTCTGAATCACACACATTTTTTTTGAATTATCTCGTTTTATGCTAAGTTTAAAAAAGGTGAACCTATCTTATTTCGGAATTTTTTCAACATGGTTTTCAAATAAATACCGGTTGTTTTTAAAATGTAATTCGCTTATACGTATCAGAATGCGACTTTTTTTCAATGGAAAAATCTTTTTCAAACTTAACATTAAATGAGCTAATTCAAAAAATTTGGGTGAACCTAGCAATCGTTGCTCCACTGATTCCGGACTTGAACTTATGGTAGCACGGTGGGGAGAAGCACTTGCCATTTGGCTAAAACAAAACTTATGAAGCTGAAACTTGGGGAAATAGTAAAAAATACATGAATAAATTTAAAAAATTGAATTTATCCGCCGCCCCACTGATGCGTCAATGCTTGCGTGCTTGGCGCAGAACCCGTGTGCGGGTAATTAGCGGCCACCCGGTGTGAATGTAAATCAATCATCTCGATTTTTTCAGATCAAGGAACGATGGAGATTCAGAAACAATGGAATTTCGCTTATCGGAATGGGATGGCTTCCCGAATCAATCGTCCGCTACAGGCTGATCAATCCACTTCACAAATGCTTGAAATACGAAACGAAACAAGACGCATTACCCATGATTTATGAAACCGGAGATTGGTCGGATTAGATTTTTTAATTTTTTGTTACTCTTTCTTTTTGTTTTCTGAGTTTATTGAATATTGATTTTTAGCTGATTCGGAGTTTGGCCTAGGCTTTTGCTAAAGTTAGTCTAGACTAGTGGCAACTACAAAGGTTTGTCTGGAATTGTGGCAAAATTGGTCTAGATTTGTGGAGAGTTTATACATCTCAGTTATCAGTGTTCCCGCAATACTAAATCATATTCAGAATATGCGCTCCGCTCCGCGACTAGCTCTAAAATTAAAACGAGCAATGCGAGTTAAATTTCAACAGCTGTCGTGATGTTCGCGTCAATTGGGCGTCTTGCTCACTCTTCTATTGAACTCCTCTCCTCTTACTTATCACGTACCGCGGTGCTCAAGTGTGCATCCTATCAACGACGATGGCTGGCGAATTCGAAGTTATTGAAGTTGAAGATCTGGTTTATATTGGTGAAGACTTCTCAAAATATTCTGAAATCACTGAAACATGGAATTCCGAAGTCTACGAGAAGGCGTTCGCCGACGTTTATTGCTGGTTAGCTGAAGATGAAAACCGAAAAACTGCTAGTAAGGTGAGTAGGATTCATTGGAATACCATACCTGCTGAAACTGACAAGGAGAATTTGATAAAGCTTAAAATGATTTTGGAAGAATATTTCTGTAAATTCTGAAATTTATTTTCAGCCTCTATGATGCTCCTTTCATTTTTCCAATTTTCAGGTTGCTCAACTCCATGATTAATCAATTTTCCCCATCATTTAATGGATATTTGTCGATTCTTTTTCAATGAATAAAGAGTGAAAAGCCGTCTGAAAATGGATTTTCAGGTTATTTTCAGCTGCCACCGCTGAAAACTTCTTAAAAATTGACTTCAAACAGCGGGAGGGGTGGGGGGGGGGGAGGAGGAGAAGAATTCCGTGATTCATAGGGAGGAATCATCGACGACGAAACAATCAAATGGTGAGCAACTAATGGAAAAAATGTGTAAAAGACAGGGGGATTTCCGAAGAGCTGCAACGAAGAGCAATTCTGAAATTTAATGTCCATCTGGAATTGAGAGAGAAGTTAAAGATGAAAATCGGCAATTTCTGAAATTAAATTTTCTTAAACTCACTAATTGGCTTAAAATTGGCTGAATTTTGTCTGAAAATTAGCAAATTTCAAGCTTCAGAAGGCTATGAGGTAATACGACCCATAGAATTGCACAATGAGCATTATATGTACCGTATAGTCCTAAAAAAGAAGAATCTATCATACTTATGAAAATAAGCCTAAGCCTAAGCCTAAGCCTAAGCTTAAGCCTAATTTCTGGGATTAATTGGAGCAATGGTGCGCGGTTTCAGTGAAAATTTCAGAGAAAAATCTGGAAAATGGAAAGAAAGCAGAAGCTCAGGTTTTGACTGCTAAGCCTAAGCGTAAGCCTAAGCCTTTGTCATGCTTCATTTCACATCCATTATTCCCAAATCAGCTCTGAAAACTGCTGGGATTCATTGGAGCAATGGTGCGCAGTTTCAGTGAAAATTTCAGAGAAAAATCTGAAAAATGGAAAAAAAAAAGGAGAAGCTCAGGTTTTGACTGCTAAGCCTAAGCCTAAGCCTAAGCTTAAGCCTAAGCCTAACCCTAAGCCTAAGCCTAAGCCTCTGTCATGCTTTAGTCATCTTCATTTCGCTTCCACATCGTTCCTTATTCCCCTAGAATCTTTGCAAGAGTACTAGTCACCCCCCCCCTCTTCTCCCCCCCCCCACCCCCACACCAGCCATTCGACGGTCATGATGAGTGACTCATCTTGGTACGACACGATAGAGCTTTTCCACGCTGTCTCGCTCTCGTCGCTCGGTCAATTGGAACGTGAATCGATCGGCTATTCGTGCGTATTGCCTCTTGAATCTAAACGAAATTCTGTTGCTCATGATTCCAGAGCATATTCAGAAGTACTTCAAGTTCTTTTTCGGCGACGTCGATCCATTTGAGGACGAGGAGAAATGTTAGTTTTGAATTCGAAACCACTAGGAACTTCAGTGAGTTGACTCTTCTGAAGCCTTCTCTGAAATTCTGAAGCTCTCAGAGCGAGACATAAAGATTTTGAATTACTAGTGAGACTCTACAATACTATGATGAAGGCGTTCTGCCGCGATTCTGAAGACGTCGCATCTCCCATCCAAGCTGAGCTCGTGACTTATGAAGGAAATGGTGAGCGGGAAGCTAGATTTTCTTAAATTTTGTGGTCATTTCAGATCCGAAAAACCCGATTCCCGAGGTGGAAGTTCCGATTTCAGTGTTCATCTATTTCAAGACGATCTGCGGGAAGAAGCTTCCAGCTACCAAGCCATCTATTGCCGGAAAACGAAGCGTCGTAAATCGGGAAAGAAATGGCGGAATTCATGGTGAGAAATGAGAGAAAAATGTGAGGAAATCCCTATTACAGTAGCCCTCTGGAATGCTCTCACATCGCTTCAGAAGGACATGTGGACTGAAATGTTCCGTCGGAGAAGGGATGATCTGGAAGAGCTTATCAGAAAGGGGGTTTCCAGAAGAGCTCTGAGCCAGAATCAGAAGCAGAAGCAATGTCGTCTGCGAATGCTCAGGAAGTAATTGTGCTTGAATTATAGTTTCCATCTGTTTTCAGCCCTTCATTATATGAAATAAATGTTCAAGATCCCAATGACTTTCAGCAATTTTTGAGCACAGAGGAGCCAGACGGAGGAGCCGGAGGAGCAACCAGTGCCCCGTTGCACCGTTGCCCTTGAAAGGCAGGAGCCATGCTGTGCCTCTCTGAAGTCACTTTCGTGTCTTAAATAGCTGAGCACAGCTTTGAATGCTCAAAGCGAGAAAGATCCTCATTGATTACTGTACCTAGGGTTCCACGAAAGGTTGTTCGTCTTTCAGTTCGTCTTGCATTCGTCTTACGTCGTCAGTTAAATCGCAAATTCTCAAATAACGAGAAAGATGTTCATTGATTACTGTACCTAGGGTTCCACTAAAGGTTGTTCGTCTTTCAGTTCGTCTTGCGTTCGTCTTGCGTGTGTACCAACACAATGTCTATCTCTGCGTCAGATGAATTCAAGATGAAGACGACAACGGGAAGCTTCGAGATCCCAAGAATTCAAGGAGTATAAAGGTTAAAACTACCCGAATTTCAAGCATTTTCAGAGCCAATTGCTCTGCCGCTATTCGCTTCACAGCCATCTGGCGAACCCTAATTTCAGCGTTTCCTCCTGAAGTCTTTTGCTTCAGCATCCAGTGCATGTCTTTCAGAAATTCTGAAATTCAATCCATTCCAAATGAGCACATCTACAGTACTGGCCATAAAGGTATTAATGATTCAAATCAAAATGCTCCAAAATGTTCTGAAATTATTTGAAATTGTCAAAAATTATCTAAAACTCTCAGAAATTCTCTGAAAAGCTAAAAAATGCTCAAAAATGCTCCAAAATGCTTCAAAATGCTCCAAAATGCTCAAAAATGCTTCAAAATGTTCTAAAGTTATTTCAAATTGTCAAAAATCATCTAAAAACGCTCAGAAATGCTCAAAACTGCTCCAAAATGCTTCAAAATGCTTCAAAATGCTCCAAAATGTTCTAAAGTTATTTGAAATTGTCAAAAATTATCTAAAACTCTCAGAAATTCCCTAAAATGCTCAAAAATACTCCAAAATGCTTCGAAATGCTTCAAAATGTTCTAAAGTTATTTGAATTGGTCAAAAATTATCCTAAAACTCTCGAAAATTCTCTGAAATGCTCAAAAATGCTTGAAAATGCTTCAATATGCTCCAAAATGTTCTGAAATTATTTGAAATTGTCAAAAATCATCTAAAAACGCTCAGAAATACTCCAAAATGCTCAAAAATGCTCCAAAAAGCAGCTCAAACTAGAAGTGACAAGGAGCAGTAAAACCCTGAAATAGAGAACATCTGGAGCAGGTATTACTGTAATTCTCACTGTGAGCATTTCGAAATAAAAATTTGGAAATGCTCTGCTTCCACCGCAGAACAGATGTGCACAGATCAAGAATGCACTGTCTCTTATTCACTGTTCTCTCCTTCCTCCCTTCCCATGTTCACATGTTCATTCCCCATGTGACCAATAACAGGGCAATATGTAGGCGCCCAACATTTAATAGCCCGGGTGACACTGCATTTCTTTCTCATTGATCGGCTCTTTGATCGATCTTTTTCAGATCAGTTAGAGCCTTTCACTTTCAGCTTTTTCCAGAAGATTCTGGCGACTGGATTCTAGATTTTCAGATTCTAGATTGGCGTTGCTTCTGAATGATTTCTTGTGAGCACAGAGCAGGCAAGATGTTTTGAAAGAGCATTTTGTAATGAGCAATGAGGATTTGGATTGGAATTCTCTGGAAATTTTTGCTGAAATTTAACCAATTTTAGCACTTTTTAGCACAACTACGCGCTGCCTGAATTGTGCCTAAAATTTGCCTGAAATTTACCTGAAATTTTGTCTGAAATTTGCCTGAAATTTGCCCAAAATTTTTCTTGAAATTTGCCTGAAATTTTGCATGAAATTTGCATGAAATTAGCATTAAATATTGCCTAGAATTTGCCTGAAATTTTCCTGAAATTTTGCTTGAAATTTTGCCTGAAATTTCGCTTAAAATTTGCCTGAAATTTGCCTAAAATTTGCCTGAAATTTGCCTGTGAAATGTGAAGTTTTGAGCACATTCTGAAAATCAAAATCCTGAAAATTCTTAGTTCTCTCTTCTTCTTACACACGTCTTTTTATTCAACAGGTAGATTCCTGGTTTTCAGCTTCGCTTTCCAACAAACAAGCTGAAACTTGGCTGCTCACGAAGCCAACAGTCTCCGCCCCTGAATTCCAGAACGGTGAGCCACAAGTCCTTTCTGAAAATAGCGCATCGGATCAATTTCAGCGCTTCACCGCAAGCTCCATCACCTCATCGGGATCACAGCACAATGGAGTTTGCTCCAGGGATGCTCCCTTTCAATGCGTGGCCTCCAGAATCCATGAATCTGGAAGAGAAGGAGGAAAACGAGAAGTCGCTGATAAAGCAAGGTGGCGAGCAGCTAAATCTTATAGGTAGAAACTATAATTTTCAGCCATCGAGAGCTGCAAAGCAATGGAAAAGGAGTATGAAGAAAGCGCGAAGGCCGTCAGTCAAGAGCTCAGTAAATGTGCTCTATTGTACGAGCAGCTGGAGCAAGAAGAGGATGAGAAATACAGGGAGCTAGAGCTCGCGGAGCTCGATAGTTACTTTCTGGAAAAATTGAATTCTGAAAAGGAGAAGAATGCGTGCGCAAAGAGGAATTTACAGGAAAGAATGGACATGCTCCAGATGGTGGAAGGGCTAAAAAGAGAGCTGCAAATGAGCAAGTCTCGACAGCTCCCAGAGCAAAAGGAGCAGCTCCCCATAGAGCATTGCGTCAATGCTTACGAGGCGACGGAGCAGTGGAGCACATCTCCAGTCCGCATGGAAGAGCACAGGATTAGTAAGTGCTCCAATATACAGAAATCCGAGACTTCGATGAGTTTTCAGAAGGCTATCAGGAGCACACAGATGACGTGACTCACAAGAGAAACAATGGTGGGGTAGCTGAAATCATTGAGCTATTGAGCCAAGATATTTTCAGAGGAAATTCCAGAGGAAATTCCAGACCTGGAAGCTGAGCAATACGACTTTGAGGATTGCAGAGGAGGTAAGCTAAAGCTATAATCAATTTGAAGAGCTGAGAACATTCAGAGCACGCTTTGGAGCATTGTTTCCTTGAAGAATACGACGAAGACAATTTTCAGAATGAAAGGAGATTCCTTCCAGAAGACTACTGTAAGATTTGGAGCACTTTCAGCTGCTCTTAAAACCAACTTCTAGGCATGGCTCACGGCTCCGCTTCTCCACTTCAGAACTATCAGAGACAACCTACATTTGAAGACGTTTCGAATGACGCAAAAGCGTATTTAACGGAGTACGTTCATCGAGTTGGTGAGTGAGCACAGACTGGAAGATCTCATCGAGCCTTGCAGACCTCTCCGAATGGCTCTTCAACCCGCACGCTGAAAATCAGACGGTGCCTCAGATGGTAAAGAAGGTCACTGCCAAGGGCTTGTTCCAGGCCATCAAAGAGTGCGGTGGGTGAAGATGTGAAGCCGTCTGTCTATCCGTCTATCCAATTTGATAATTCAGACACCCAATGGAATGATCTGGTCGAGGAGGAGCAACAGGATTGGAGGGACAAGTGTGCAGCGGTGAAGAGGATGCAAGAGCAGCAGAAGGACTCCGGATGGATTAGTCTTCACACGGAGCGCGAGCTCAGAAAGTTGAAGTTTCAGCTCAAGAAATGATTCTTCTGATCTTCAATTCTCCTATTCATACAGATGTTAAATTCTGGATTACTGTAAAACTACAAAGCACGGCTACACGATTCCGCCGTCATTTTCTTGCTGTTCATCTGATTTAAGCTTTTCAATTCTGAATAAATCTTTGAAAATACTGAAAAATCTTCAGAAGCAGCGACCCCCCTCCTGGCATTCCGAGAGCTGAAAAAACCTCTCCAGAAGTCATTGAAGCCGTTAGAGAGAGCTTCAGTGGTTGTCGTTGGCTCCAGAAGATCTTGGAGCCCTAGAGTGTCGGTCCTGTCGCCAGAGGAGCACCTTGAAACTCGTGGTTTGCTCCTTTCAGAAGGCTCTCCGGATTGTGTCAACGACGACGTTGCTCCGAAGCTAAATGCTTAAAATTCCAAAGATATTCTGGATTCTGAAGTTGCTCTTTTTGAATTCCAAAGAAATTTTATGAACGAATCTAACATTTTCAGAATTATAGCGTTTTCCGATTGATTTCGACTCCCGGTGAGCCAGCGTCCAAGTGCTCTGCAACACATTTGTCTTGTATTGAATTGGCTTTAACTCACCTCTCAATGCACTAATTTCCATGTGCACTCTGCGCAGCTCTCTTTCAGTTTGACATCTCTCCGAGCGCACGTCTTCAAGCTGTCGCTCCCACCGTCGTCGCTTCTCATTGATGTCCTTCTGGAATCTCTCTTTCGCTTCTTCGTTTCTTTTCTTCTTGGCGAGGTATCTGCTCTTCACCAGCGCGATCATCTGTTTTCTCTCATGGAGCTCTTCCTTCGCCTTCTCGGTTTTCAGAGCTTGCTCGCGATATTCTGTAAAACAAATTGCTGGGACTACTGTAGCTCAAGATTTTCAGAAAACTTCAGAAGCTGCCGCAACTGACCTTTAAGAAGCTCTGGATGCTCAACTTGTGAGCCTGTGAGTCGCTCAGAAGCTCCGCGACTTCTCTCAAAGAAGGAGACGCCGTCTGTGTTGACAAAGTGCTGTGGAAGACCGAACACTGAAAATCCAAGTTTGGCCTAGAATTGTGCTAGATTTGCGCAAGATTTGCTGTCTCACTCCAGTTCATTGTGCCTCCGTCTGCAACTGCAACAGTCCCTTGTGCTCCATTGAGAGCAGCTATTGGATGCATCCTTCAGACTGGAGCACCGCTGAAAAAAAGGAGCTTTAATCAGTTTTTTACAGTTTTTGACCTGGAAGGTTAGGAGCAGAGCAGTGCTCATAAAGAAGGATACTGTAGATAAATTATATTGGATATTCAAGCCAAATTACTGGATTTTCAAGCTCTCAATTGAACCTTTATTCTCTTAAATATTCAAGAAACGCGGACAATCTGAAATTGAATCTGAAAGCCGTGCAATTCAGATATTACATGCCGCATAGATTTCTGAAAAATGGAGAATTTCGGATTCCGAAGACCTCAGCGATAAGCAATTGGATGTGCTCCGATGCACATTGTTTTGATGGGCTCTGCACTTCTGTAATAGCTGAAAATACTGAAATTGATTGGGGAGAATTCTTTTCAACTTCGGAGCTGCTTAACAGCTTCAAAACCTGGATTAGAAGGACGCCTGGTTCTCTGGAAGAGTGGGCGCTTTTGTTTCTTCTGAAAGAGGAGTTATAGAGGGATTTATAGAGAAAAGAGCAGCTTACTTTCTTCTTACTCTATTCCTAGAGCTCTCGATGCTTCTATAGGAATTTCAGTTTTGAATAAGCCTAAGCCTAAGCCTAAGCCTATAGCAGTTTCAGTGGGATTCTCGACTTATTTAAAGACATTTTTTTGAATTTTCAGCGTCGAAAACCTGTTGAAATTCAAAAATCCGCTCAAAAAATATGCATTAATGTCATGTGCAAAGCGTCATGAGATCAGTTAGCCGTCGCTAAAACAGGGGAGACACTGTTGTGCGCCGCCGAGACGCAAAGACGGACGCAGATGGGACGCCGTGAACTCAATGCGACAGCTAAGCGTATGTGTATTGAGGAATACCATAGCAAGGGGCGTGAGAGCGCAACGCTTTTCTTTTCTTCTCCATCATCTACAGTACTGGCCAAAAAGGTATACACAAACAGTTTCTTGAGCATAACTTTTCTGAAACTTCTCGGATCGATCTGATAATTTCAGAAGTTAGTTGTCATAGTGTACGACATGTACAGAAAAATTTTCAGATTGATCCCTCAAATTTCAGCAAAGTTACTCTCAAAAAACCGTTGGTTAATAGCTTTTTGGCCAGTACTGTAGATGAACCATTTTATCAATTGATTCAGGAGCGGAATCGCGGAGATAATAGGCTCAGTGCGCGGAGCATGGATAACATATATCCTGGATCCTTTTCTGAAAATAATTTCAGTCGAATTCTCCATTCATGAGAGATTGATTGCTCACAGTGCTCCTCACTGCTTTTCCACTGACTTGAAAGATGTCTCGCCTTGATCGTTCAAGCTTGATGTCTGAAAATGCCAGACATCAAGCTTGAAGGTATTCAAAAACGAAGAATCCAACGGATTATATCAATGTTTCATTTTCCGGCCTCACACGTCCTTCTCCGGTAACCTTGAGTTGTCCTTCATACCCAACCTCCCCCCCCCTGTCAGCAAAGTCCAAATGCTTCTTTGGATTCTTTGGATTCAAGCTATGCTTTGAAAATAGATTACTGTAAAGACGTTTTGTTCTGAAAAATGAGGGACGGGCTCTGTTGTCAATTTTTGCTATAAAAGAGTCAAAGATCTGAAAATTGTGATCTTTGACTAATAGTCGTCTTTCGCCTCGTCTTTCAGTTCGTCTGTGCTCATAGAGCAATAAGGAATGTGGGCGGGGAGCACAGCTTTCAGAGTGAATGAGAAGTGAGCAGTAGAGCTGGAAATGAATCTCGAGGCTTCCCGAGACTTCGCTGATCTCCTAGGTGGCAGTGTATCAGTGCTCAACGCTGGAAATCTCGAGCTCCAGCCTCAGTAATGCTTAAAGTGGCAGGATTCATAATCATTCCAGCAATGCTCTGCTCAATTTTTGTGAATTCCAGAAGGATTTGACGATGACGACGAGAAATTCTCATCTTGATTACAGCATTTTTGAGAATCTGAGAAACTGGGAATTGCTTAAAAAGTATTTAGAAAACTAGAATTTTCAGATTTCTTGCGATTTCCATTTAGCCAACGACGTCCAAATTGCGTTTAGGATCATACGGTTGGTCTTCCAGCCCTGCAGATCAGACGAAAAGTTCAAAGCTCCTGGCTGAAAACCTTCCAGATTTGCTCATCTCCTTTTCACGTGGCGTTCTCCAACAATCAATCTCTGTGTTCCCCTTCCCGCACATCACTGTCTCCCTTCCCTTTTTCTTCTTTTTCTCTCGGTTTTGTCGCCCATTTTATCGCATGATGCGTTGTTTTTGAAAGCTTTTGAGAGCAGTGTTTCCATTGGCTCCGAGCACAGCTTCTGCTGTTGCTCCACGGGATCTTCCGGGTTGAATGGACTCTTTAATAGATGAAATATTGGTTAATATGTATTTCTGGAATTCAGAATTTCTAGATTGCGTCGTTCCCAGAGAATGCACGACGCCTTGGAGCTATTCAGCTATGAAGAGTACTGCATGCTCTTCCCGAGAGCAAAATGCGCGCCAATCAGTGTTGGCGGAGCAGGAGCGTCTGCATTTCAGGTTGTAGAAAGCGGTAAGCTGTAATTTGAGCTCATAACTAGAAGTACTGATTTCAGGAAGCAAGACCTCTGCTGAAATTCAAGATTCTGTAGAAAATCAAGGAAAAAAGATGAAAATTGACAAAGAAAAGCCGTTGAATAAGGAGGAAAAGAGCAAGGAGAGCAAGAATATGATTGATTACGGTAAGAGAATGTCCGCAAACACCAGGCTAAATTTGAAGTCTGAAATCTGAGATTCTAATAGCACAAGCTTCGAAGATTCTTGAAAGCCGCTTACCGAAAACCTCTAATGCACAAATAAGAAGAGCGCGGCTGGAAAGACCAGATTTTCAGACAATTTTAGCAAAACTTCCTGAAATCTCTAGGAAATGAAGATATGAGACTTTCAGCTTCCTCTCCACGGCCATCTGAAAGTCATCCTGAAGCAACTATGACAGATGTCTGTGGAAAGCTGTCAGAGATGCACGTTGAAAGACACCGTCGTCACAAGCTCCAAGAAGACGGCGACACGAATAACAATAGGAGAGCTACACCAGCTACCACTAGAAGAGCACGCTTTTCTCCATATTCCAGAAGAGGAAAACTTGAATAAAGTTGGTTTTGTAGGCTGAAATTGTTCTATAATATCACTGGAAATCATACATAAAATGTCACTTTTCTTAAGCTTCTGAATCCCGACAAACCGTCCGTCCATCACCACTATCGGATTATAGCTTTCGTCCCCCCCCCCAGATTTTGTTCTTCATTTTCAGACTCTCAGAGTTAGAGCATGCAAGCTTCTAAACGAATCGGAAGTGCGGCGGCTCCAGCTTCAGAGGCACCTGCTTCTGGAAATCAACGACGACCTTGATCAACTGCCATCAACTGCCTTGATGGATTTCGAGCCATGAGAAGGAGCTCAATCTTCTTGAGGATGGAGCATCGCTGGGATACTCCATCGGCGTTTCGACGTCATCTGAATCAGTTACGCTAGGCAGGCGGCAACAGTTACCTAGTTCAAAAGAGTCGGCAGATCCTTCTGGGGCCCTGAGCAACTGAGCAAGCTTCAGAGACTCCTATCAAGGCAGCCTTGGTAGACTTTCTTTCCCTTCTTTGCGAATTTTGAGGTTTAAATTTTGCGTGTTGCATCATTCACCACGGCTGCAAATCAGATCTTCAGAACGTTCTTAAATTGTCTTCCGCTTCCAGATGTGAAGACATCTAGTAGTGCTAGGTAGACAGTGAGCACAGGGTGCGGCATAAATAATAGGATGGGTTTCAGACGCCATAACTTTTACGAAAAAAGTCGAATCCATATAAAATTTGGAGAAAAGTTTACTCAAACAATAAGAAAACAAATAAAATTAACATTTTGTCGAATCTTCCCCCTTTCGCCATGCGGCTCGCTGCACTTCTGCGAATCCTCGAACCCACCGTTTTGACAGCTCCAGGAGTCGTGACAGTAGTGGGAGGATCACTTCTGGTGTCCCAAGACGTTGGTAACAAGTCACACTCCGATAGATCAGAGAATAATGCACTTTCAGTTTTTTTGCAGCCTCAAATCCAGGTTCGGGAGTCTCTACGGAGATGCAGCGACCATTGACTGAAATTCTGAAAAAATTGAGGAAAAACTTGAAGAACATAAACAAAAAGATGTAATAAAGATTAATAAGAATCACTGTGTGCTCCGGGCGCGGTGTAACTGCGCCAGACCTTGCGCAAAATCTCATCCTATTAATTATGCCGCACCCTGTACTTTGCCACTGTGCACTTTTCCAAAGGTTTTAAGGATTAACAATGCTTGCTCATCGCCTATGAGCTTATCAGAACCTCATCTGGAATTACAGCTGTCCAAGCTCTCGTAGGTCGCTCCGAGCTCAGGGCTCAGGGTATCGAGCTTGCTGAAAACAGCTGGTTTTTCGCCACGCCACGCCTCTTCAAGTGAGCTTGTCTGAAAATTGTGAGCGTTTCGACGTTATCTGAATCATTTCCGCTAGGCTCCACTGCTTCCCGAATCTACACGATGATTCATTATCCAAACAAAGGAAATTATAGACATTTTTAGAAGACAAGTGGGGTTAGTAGGACGGAATTGGATTTTGGGAACTCGGAATCCGGAAAACGGAAGACGGAATGAAAAAAAAACGGCGGAACCCGGAATGCGGAATCCGGAATTCCGCTCTTCTCTGGTGCCCACCGTTTCAGGTTTTCGCATGTTTAGAAGTTGCCTTCTTCTCTCTCCTCGCTCCTTTAGTCAATCGTTTTTTGATAGATTTCCTGAATTTCGAGAATGCTCGAAGCCGTTTTCTCTTCTCCGCATCTGGAACGTCTTCCCAGGCAACAACTGAAAATGAGAAATGAGCTCTTAGTAGTGTTCCAGCCAAATATGTAGCTATTATACATTGCTTATCGTATGGATCTCCGATCTCCTCGATCCCCTTCCTTTGAGCAACACGAGAGGTGCTGCTGAGCTGCGGGACATCCACCAACTGCATTGCCTTCGCCACCATTGACAGAAGCTTGAGGTACTCGTACTGATCTATAAAAATCAGATCAATACTACTGATCTAGGCAGCGGGGCTTCTGATTCCAGTTGAGAATTAGAATTCACCTAAGGCGGCTGTGCTCATATCTGCTTCTTCTGCTGGTAGAGGTGGAGCGACGCGGTTCAGTGTGAAGGTTTCAGGTGACGCAGGAAGGGGATCTGAACACTAATAACGTTAAGAATACTCTGAAAATCTTGATTACCTCTGCTAGACTCTCCAAGGAGGTACTCCATAGTGAAGAGACGTGGAATCGGAAGGGAAAGGTTGTCTGGAAAAGTGAGCGAGTTTCAGCGAGCAGGCAAGTCAATAAAGCACAGAATATCGGCGGGACACTTATAGATTGACAACACAGAGACAACGACGACGAGACGGCCTAGACGACGTCCCATTATCTTCTGAAAGCTCCGTGATCTTCTTCGATTCTCCATTCCAAGCATCACAAACGGAACAACAGCTACAAACGTACGTTTCTCCATTCTGCCGACCTCCCGCTGCAGGGTGTCTTGGAGCTCTGGATGCTCGCCGATCGCTGTGGCCAACAGCTCGTTGATGAGCTTCACGTCGTACGCATTCGACATTCGGTGAGCTCAAACTGTAAAGGAGCAGAGCTATAAAGGATCTTCTGCTGAAAAAGAATTCCGCTGAAATTTCGAGGGCTCACTCTTAAATGTACAGTGTTTTCTGCAAGTTTCAGCAATGGGAGAATGCACACTTTGCTAGAAGTGCAATTTTTCAGAGCATCGAACTCGAGCAAACTTCAATTCTTAAAGTGAAAGGAGAGCAGAGCATAGAGAGAGAGAGAGAGAGAGAAAATGAGCAATTTCTAGCAAGATACCCACACCTTCTTAGAGCAGCGAAATAGGTATCAGCAGCGCTTCAGTTTTCTAGGGATTCTGATGAAATCCACGTCGAAAAAGATGGCTATAACAGCTCAGCGAGCTCCTGAATGCGACGCTGAATCAGAGGAAGAAGAAGAAGAAGAAGAAGAGCTGATAAACATAATGCTCTGCGAGCAAGAAAGGAAGCAGAAAAAGGAGAAGCATAATCGCTAAAGCGTGAACCGAAATCAGACGAAAGAAGAGGGAGAACTGGGTGAAAGGTACAATTTGCAAAGGGGACGCCCGTCGGGGGTTTGTTGCTATGCCTCTTCTTGCTGCTGCACTACAAAAACATAATGCGTGGGAATGAGACTCGCTCGCTGGAAGCTTTTGAAACCTCGAATTTAAAGAATTTTGTTGTCGAAAATTGCTCACAGAGCAGAGTTCGGCGTCGTCAAGAAGCCGATTCCTGGAGAATTTTTGGACGATTAGTCGTCGAGGAGCACACCTTCCTGCTCCGTGAGCCTCCAATGCTCCAGAACTCCAAACTCCAGAATGCCAAACTCCAAAAATTTTCAGCGTGACTACAGGGCTAGCTAAAGCTTGCAGAAGCTGGGGGGGGGGGCGCCCATTGCAATACCGCTCAAAACAAATTGTTTGGCGGCGCAGTGCCTTTTTTTGACCAACCGGACCGCTGGAATTTTCCGGAAATTTGCAATTTGGACTAGAAATATATAAATTGAAACTGAAGAAATGAAATGAAGAACGGTGACGGCGCAGGGCTCCTCTGGCTCTGCTAGTCCAGCTGTGTAAACGCTTCTAGGCCACTGCTCATTTCTTCTAGAATTCCCATCGATTTCTTATAAAATACACTGAAATTTTTCTGTATTTTTCGATATTCTCTCTCTCTATCTTTCTCTACAATCAGAATTTAGAGAAAAATCTAAAAATGTAGGGTGGCGTATCATTATGTGGAATTTAAAAAAAACTGGTTTTCTTCAATTCAAGCTCAATTTAATCCAGATTTTTTCCAGATTTTCAATCCAGAATGTTCAAAAAACTGGAATTTTCTTATTTTTTAATATTCTCTCTCTCTACAATCAGATTTCAGAGAAAATTCTGAAAATGTAAGGTGGCGTATCATTATGTGGAATGCAAAAAAACTGGTTTTGTTCAATTCTAGCTCAAGATTTTTTTCCAGATTTTTGATGCAGAGCGCTGATGAAAATTTAGAATTTCAGCTTTTTTCAGAAAATTCTAATAGCCGCGTGCAAACAGATTCCATTGTTAATGCTATCACTGATCTCTTGACCCTCCTGAGTCGGTGATCTTTTACAACTCATTTTCGGATATTTACAATGCGGTTTACTGACCAAAATATTCCAACTATACGAACTGCGGTGTCTTAGACATTAGAAAGAAGTAATCAACAAGAAAAACGCAGATTTCCAATCATTTCAGCGATGACTTGCTCATTTACTGAATGTACAAAGTGCGGCATAAATAATAGGATGAGATTATTTTGCAGGTCTGGCGCCGGTACACCGAGCACGGCGCTTATAAATTCTAGGATCTTCTAACAGGGCTCTGCTCCAGCTCAGCGCGCCAAAGCAGCACAACAGTGGTGCAAGGACGAAGACAATTTCCCCGAGTTCATTACTTCTGCAGAATGGCCTGCTTCTTCGCCGGATTTGAATCCTATGGACTATGCCGTTTGGGAATTCTTGACCCAGATGGTTCCCACGAAAAACTGATTCAGTTTAAGTGCCCTGAAAATTGCGCTTCTGAAGGCCTGAGACGATCTTGACGTCAACTACCTGCGTGCCGTTGTCGACTCCTATTACAAGAGATTGAGAGCTGTGGTGAAGGCGAAAGGAGGAAGATTCAAAAAATATTAATTTCGGTTTTTTTTATATTGTTTGAATATACTTTTCTCCAAATTTCATATCAATTCGACTTTTTATGCAAAAGTTATGAAATTTGAAACCCATCCTATTATTTAAGCCGCACCCATGAAGCCTTGTCAATCCTTCTTTTCTGTGTTTTTCTTCGTGATTATTTCAATTTTGAAAAGGTTTATTAGTTAATTAATTGAATTATTTACATTAAAATAAATTTGCACAATAAGGAACAGGGAAATAGGTTACAATCGGTATTAAATAATTAGGAAAATCACATATTTTAAGAAGAATAGATTCAATAACTTTAAGAGAAATAAAAACTGAAAAAAATGATTTTGTTATTAAATGACAAAAATTAATTAAAAGTATTAGTTTGAAAGTTTTTGGCTGCTAGCCGGACATTGATTTTGCAATATTTATTGTTCTTCTTCATATCGCTGATCATCTGATTCTTGTATTGTGTCACCACGATGAACGCGGTTTCTGGAAAGCTTTTCTGGAAGATTTCCTCCATATTCTCTCCGTTTATTTGGTATATTTTGAAGACTGGACGGTACTTGTAATTTGTATACACTTTCATCTGAAAAAAATGATGCATTTTGAATAACGCCGCCTGAAAACATCGTCACTCACCATGTCACTCTTCTGAATGAGTCCTGCGGCTTCCTTGCTCTTCTCCGATTTGAACTTTTTCTTGCTGTCCAATCCAACATTGTAGATCTTCAGTCTTGTCAGATCCAAAGACTCCATTATTTTTGATCCGCTCTGTGGCTTGCAGAGCACTTCATTTGAGGGCTCATAGAGCTTGGGGAGACCAGTTCGTGGAGTTAGAGTTCCAGCATTTTGGTCATATACGTATTTGTTGGGATTTTCCAGCATTAGTTGGACTCCAACACAATAATTTTTTGATACATCCAGGCCGGTGACAGCGACTTTGAGCAAAGGGAAAAGGCACCTGAAAATAGTGAAAAATTGAAATGAATTCAGATGAAATGACACAAGTTTTGAGGCTTTTACTGGGTATTCTAATGTTTCAAATGGTTTTAAAAATGAGCTGAAATAATTCGAGTTGTCTTGAAAGACAAGAGTACGAGAATTTTCAATTTTTCTGAATTCTAATTCTCTGAAACAGCTTTCAGATTGATTTACAAAGTCAGATTGAAGAAAAAACGATTACCTTCCATTATTAACCACCATCATCTCGTTTTGCAGTTTATCGAATTCCTGCCAGTGATCGGAATTCGTTAGGCTAACATTGATCTGTTCTTCTGAAGCAGACGGCGAGAGCATCGAATGTGAACTCTCCGCCATACTTCCAGATGTCATTGTGGTGGATGGAGAATAGATGTTAGTTGCCATATTACTGTAAGCGTAGTGCTGATTGTGGTTATACCCGTTAACCATTTCAGAATTGAATGGAACCATTCCCGGCATCATGTTCTCCTGATTCTCGAAATATTGCTGCTCAGGTGTTTGGCTCCAATAGTCGTATCGGTTGGGTGGAACAAGTGAAGGGTAGTAGTGATCGTAGTTGATTGGAGTGTATCTGGCATCCATATTGAAGTTGTAGCTGAGCACACTTGACAAAGAGTTAGAGCAACTAAAAATGACAGAATGAAAAGGAAAATGATGACTTCAGAAAAGAGCGTCCTGCGTAGTGCAAGATCCCGCCCTCCTGCCTCGATTACAGTCAGGGGGGGGGGGTGGGAGAGGGGAGGCGTTGCCTCTATACCAATCACGTTTGTGTCCTCGTTTCCAGGTTGTAAATGACACATCGAGGCCTAATGTGGTGGAGTTTGCACATGTCTTTTACTTTATAGACGTGCCGCTGTAAATACAGAGCATGCCTTGTAAATGAACACGGAAGTGTTACATGGTTTAGGAGTAATTCGGAGTGAATCAGTGATGAACTCGAGGAAATTGTCTTCGCCCTTGCACCACTGTTGTGCTGCTTTGACGCGATGAGCTGGAGCAAAGCCCTAATGAAAGATCCAA
Source organism: Caenorhabditis inopinata (assembly GCA_003052745.1). Taxonomy (NCBI): domain Eukaryota; kingdom Metazoa; phylum Nematoda; class Chromadorea; order Rhabditida; family Rhabditidae; genus Caenorhabditis; species Caenorhabditis inopinata. The sequence continues at coordinate 1,995,981 of AP018152.1, read as the reverse complement.
GAATTTACAAGCGCCGTGCGCGGTGCACCGGCGCCAGACCTCCTAAAATCTCATCCTCATCCTATTTATGCCGCACCCTGTGCATCGTGTAAATGAGCAAGTCATTGCTGAAATGATTGGAAATCTGCGCTTTCTTCTTTTAACAATGGGAAGAACGTCGGAACCATAAAAGAGTTTGTGATCTTACCGCAGTTCGTATAGTTGGCACATTTGGGTCAGTATACCTCATTGTAAATATCCGAAAATGAGTTATAAAAGAGTATCGATTCAGAAGGGTCAAGAGATCAGTGATAGCATTAACAATAGAATCTTATTGCAAACGGCTATTAGAATTCTCTGAAAAAAGCTGAAATTCCAACTTTTTTTGAACGCTCTGGATCGATAATCTGGAAATAATCTGGATCGAATTGAGCTTGAATATTCCACATAATGATACGCCACCCTACATTTTTATATTTTTCTCTAAAATTATTACACTAAAACTGAAGTTCACTTTTTTGCTATTTTATTAAAATTTACACTCATGGATCATAGAAAACCATAAATTGACTATGAAAAATGCAGAATCATTCAGCCAAATTACAGCTCAAATTTCAGCTGAGAGCCGTTTTAGAGATGACGTCGATATTTCTCGAATCAAACACCGCCGATGGGCCGTCGATATTTCCATTTTTAGATGAGGAATTGCAAATCCGACTCCAGCTTCTTATTCTACAAAATCTGGATCGAATTCGGCTTGTCGTCGTCGGTCATTTGGCTGCTTTTGGACTCAAACTTTTTATTTCTTTTATATTTTCATATTTTTATGAATTGACTTATTTTTATGTGCATTTCTTTTTTCAACAGCTCTAGGAGCTCAAAAATTCATTAATAACTCATTTTCGAGTTTTTAAAAAAATTAGAGAGGTGGCGTATCTTTATGTGGAGCATCTGAATCCTATATGTATCTGGCGAGTTTGGCATCATTTTCAAAGCTCTTAAAGCATTTTTAAACAATGTTATAACTCATTTTCAGTTTTTTTTTTCCAGTTACATGAAATAGTCTCTTTCCATTTGAATTGTCATCATTATAAAAAATAACGTCTACATCCTTATGGTAGTCATTGGGGGGGGGGGGGCAGTCAGTCATTGTAAACTCTAATTAGATCAATGACTCAATCAATTTACCATTACCGCTTTTTACACCATCCAGCCAGTAAACTCATTGTAAATGACCCTAAACGGTGCACTTCCTGTATACCCGTATACCCGCATCGTATACCTGAGCATTCGACTCCGTGAAAAGTACGCCATCTTATCTTGGACACCGAAGTTTTTCAAAATGTTGACTAACAAGGTTTTGTGCATTCTATGAGCACTTTAAGAGCTCATAGAATTGAGACAACCGCTTCATTTCGGGATGCTCAGTTTACAGAGTTGAAAAAGTACTGTATCCGAATAGATACAATGTAACTTCAAGAAAAATCATCGAATCGCGTTGAAATTCACATAATGTTTATTATTCAATTTTCAAAATTTCACATCTATATTCGGTGGTCACAGAGCTTCGTTTACTGTCACTGTCACGACTCCTGAAGCTGTCACAATGGTACGTTCGAGGATTAGAAGAAATGCAGCAAGGAGCATGGCGAAAGGAGCAAGATTCGACAAAATGTTGAATTTGATTGTTTTTAATATTGTTTGAGTAAACTTTCCTCCAAATTTCATATCAATTCGAATTTTTATGCAAAAGTTATGGAATTTGAAACCCATCCTATTATTTATGCCGCAGCAACCTGTACATTGAAAGAAAAACGATGGGCAGAGCAATCAAGTTTGAAACTGCCAGGTAAAACGGAAAGAATGTCGGAACCATAAAAGAGTTTGTGATCTTACCGCAGTTCGTAAAGTATAATATCTGGGTCCGTATACCGCATTGTAAATATCCGAAAATGAGTTGTAAAAGATCACCGACTCAGGAGGGTCAGGAGATCAGTGATAGCATTAACAATGGAATCTGATTGCACATGGCTATTTGAATTTTCTGAAAAAAGCTAAAATTCCAATTTTCTTAAAGTAAGCACATGGGAAAACAGATTGGAAACTAAACAAACGATTTATCATTTCTCATTTGTTCTAGAAGTGTTCAATTTCAAATCTGAAAATAATCTAAGGCAGCCTTCAGAGATGGCACAATTCTAGACGGAGTGGCATGATTTAATTATAATTATCCAAATTATTTTGTGAATAATTGGGAAAATAATTATTTCGAAAATGGATATTTCCAGAATGAAAATAACCATTTTCAGCAATATTTTCCTTATTATTAATCTGTAATTCTGTATTAATTAATGTAATTTTCATGTATTTCTTTTTGTATTTTCACTTCAAATTCCATTATTTTCAGATATTCTCTTACAAACTTTGTCAAATGCACAGAACTATTAAAATAGTTAAAAATCTTCTGAAACAATAGAAAATATACCGAATAGCTCACTTCTGAAACCCGAGAACAATAAGGATGAATTCTTGGAACAAAGGTCTTCATCGTGAAGGCATCTGATCTCTTAGATTTTAGAGATCTACTACAATTCCGTTAGATTTCCGGAGATAGTCAGAGTGACGACGCCCTACCGTCCTGCACACTTTTACAATAATACGCTACGACACTCCACCGAATGGGTAGCAGAATAATGTTATTCATTGGAAATCTGGTTACATAGAGATCCCCGCGTATACATGGGCACCTTGGTGGACGAAAGGTTTATCGATTTTCTTTTGAATATGCGGATCACTCTGAATGCACGAATCAAGGCTGCGAGGAAGAATTGAATCTCTTCGAAAGGCAAAAAGGAAAGTTGAATATAATATAAATTCCTTGAATATATGTATTCTTGCTTTCAGACAATTTGAATACTTTCAGAATATTCTATGAAAGCTCAATAACTCATCGGTTTCTGGAAACCGTGGTCAAGCTCACGGAGAAACACTTTCTGGACTTTAAAATCATAGTGAATCGCAGTTTGTAATAGGTAAGTGTATTAAGGTTTCAAGGATCATCATAAGCTTTTTCGACACAAATCAGCCTTTCTGTTCTTCTTATTTCAGATTCCGTAATCGCCCACATCAACCCCCAGATGGTCTGCGTTATGAAGAAAAACAGCAGGAATTCGATAAGATTCAAGACGAGATGATGGTCGTTACTAATGGAAGGTAATTGATTTTTTTTATCTGTTTTTGTAACTCAATCTGAAACATCTGTTTCAGAGAATTAGACTTCAGAAATCTGAAAATTCTCATCTTCTTGTCTTCCAAGACAACTCAAACTATTTCAGCCCGTTTTTGAAACCATCTGAAACATTAGAATACCCAGTAAAAGCTTCAAAACTTGTGTCATTTCATCTGAATTCATTTCAATTTTTCACTATTTTCAGATGCCTTTTCCCTTTGCTGAAAGTCGCTGTCACCGGCCTGGATGCATCAAAAAATTATTGTGTTGGAGTCCAACTAATGCTGGAAAATCCCAACAAGTACGTATATGACCCAAATGCTGGAATGCTTACCCCAAGATCTGGTCTCCCCAAGCTCTATGAGCCCTCAAATGAAGTGCTCTGCAAGCCACAGAGCGGATTGAAGATAATGGAGTCACTGGATCTGACAAGACTGAAGATCTACAATGTTGGATTGGATAGCAAGAAGAAGTTCAAATCGGAGAAGAGTTACACAAATTACAAGTACCGTCCAGTCTTCAAAATATACCAAATAAACGGAGGAAATATGGAGGAAATCTTCCAGAAAAGCTTTCCAGAAACCGCGTTCATCGTGGTGACACAATACAAGAATCAGATGATCAGCGATATGAAGAAGAACAATAAATATTGCAAAATCAATGTGCGGCTAGCAGCCAAAAACTTTCAGAATAATTCTTTTAATTAATTTTTTTATTTTAATAACAAAATCATTTTTTTCAGTTTTTATTTCTCTTAAAGTTATTTCCATTGGGACCATTTGTTTTTAAAATATGTAATTTTCCTAATTATTTTATACAGATTGTAACCTATTTCCCTGTTCCTTAATGTGTAAATTGATTTAAATGTAAATAAATTAATGAATTAATTAATACACTTTTTAAAAATTAAAATATTCACGAAGAAAAGCACAGAAAAGAAGGATTGACAAGGCTTAATGTTTGCGGCATAAATAATAGGATGGGTTTCAAATTCCATAACTTTTGCATAAAAATTCGAATTGATATGAAATTTGGAGAAAAGTATATTCAAACATTATAAAAATAAACGAAATTAATATTTTGTCGAAATTATTTCCTTTTGCCCTGCTCCCTACAGCATTTCTTCGAATCCTCGAACGTACCTTTTGACAGCTTCAGGAATCGTGATAATGACAATTCAAATGAAAAGAAACTATTTTATGTTAACAGGAAGAATAAAGTTGAAAAAAAGTTATAAAACTGTTTGAAAATGCATTAAGAGCTTCGAAAAAGATGCCAAACTCGCCAGATACAGGTGCCAGATGCTCCACATAAAGATACGCCATTTCTCTAATATTTTTCAAAAACTCGAAAATGAGTTAATAATCACTTCTTTCGTTGTAAGACCCATGAATGTCACTTGATTTGTGCTTGTGATAGCGTACTTTGTGGAGTACTTTGTGGAGCTGAAAAAAGCATTCTGAAAATTGAAACTGTAATTGAACGGTGTCTTTTCATCTTTTGAGCTGAGCAATGCAGTTTTCAGACGATCGCATTTGTATTTTCCTTTGCTTTCCAGAATGTTCAAAGCTTCAGAAAAAGCTTATTTTTGACAAAAATTCTCTGAAAAGTCGAAATCTTCATTAACTGAAATATCAGCAAAAAAAATTTGCGATTCTGAATCACCGTTTCAGAAATTCTCCTGACTTCTATTCCTAACTGCCTGTCCTGTCCTGTCAGCGCACTGCATACAACACATCTCTGCCACGATGATTCAGATGACATGATTACGAAATTCAGCTGTTATATCGATCGTAAAATGGGAGGAGAGAGCTTTCTGATTCATATAGTGCCTGCGGAAGAGCGCGGGCTCTTCCGCAGGCTCTTTTGGCCATAAAGGTATATATTATCGCTGCCCCCACAGTCTTTCTTGCTCCAGATGCATTTTCAGCTTTTTCAGATATACTTGCTTCTGATTACATTGCCTAGAAATCACCATCCCAACGCAATGCTCTTCTTTTTGCCGGTGCTCGTGCTGGCCATAAAGGTATAAATTTCTGAGGAGGAAGCACGTTAGACAGGTGCCAGGTATCCTGCGATTAATCCGTGCAATGGTAATTTGAGAGAGCTAATGATGAGCCTTGGAGCATGGAAAGCGGGGGGGGGGGGAGCAACGAACTTTTATTTTCACTATTCCTTGCACTGTCGTTCTGTGGATGAGCCTTCCTCGCGTTGAAGAATGCAATTCTAGACTATTTTCAGGTTTATCTGCACTTAAATCTGAGGTTTCCAAAAAAGACGAAGCCAAAAGTCGTCTTGCATTCGTCTATCTCTGCGTCAGACGAAGGCGAGACGAGACGGTCTTATTTCGTCTTTCGTGGAAGTGTTGTGACCACCACAATGTCGATCTCTGCGTCAGACGAATTCAAGACGAAGACCAAGACGAGACGGTCTTATTTCGTGTTCCGTCTTCAGTTTTCCCATCCATTTGATATTGTTGTTTCACTGTGAGCGTGGGAAGTCATGTGACTGCCTAGCACTGCGCACAAGTAGCCGCTCAGCTGTGAATGCTAATTGTTGCACCCCCCCCCCCCTCACCACATATGCTTCTATTCATTTTTCTGTGCAATTTTCGAAATCCGATTACGATGTCTCGTGACTTGGCAATCTGCCAATCGAAATTCCGTTTTCCAGCATTCCCTGCGACGATATTCCGCGAATTGCACATCTGACTCATGGTAGATCCTTCCCATGCTTACAGCTCTCTCTCAATTGATCGAAGAGCTTGATTTCGTCTCTCTGTGAACAGAGAGTTGTGAGTCAGAAGGCAGCTTCACTCTGTCAACGCACAGAACGTTTCGCTTTTCAAAATTTCAGATTTAGTTTTGATTTTGAAGCACTCTGTAACGCTTTTCAGAATCTTCAATTTTCTCTGAAAATTTACGGCACTCCACGATTAATTTAAGTTTTTTGGATTCTGGGATTCCGAAGCGTTACTGGCTTCTGATGGAGTGGAAATTCAAAAGCGCTCCTGCTCATAGAGCCCCATTGCTAACTTGTTCGACTGCTCTTTCCCCAGTCTTTCCCCCCCCACATCCATGCTGAAATTCCAGCTCTTCTGAGCTACCACTCAGCTCTAACGCAATTCCATGCTCTTTCTAGGCTCGCCATCAATCATGATCCAGTCTCACCAGCCACTATCGTCCACTCCCATGCCTTCTGCGACTCCAGTGATGCAGAGCGTTCAGGGTAGGAATCGGGAAGTTCTTCTACTGAAAATTCTCTCTTTTCCAGCCACACCGCCGGCGCTCTCAATGCTCTCTCCACCACCTACCCCGACGGAGCACATTTTTTGGCAGACTGCCAACATGAATAAAGGTATTCTGGAGCTCTCATCGACGTATCCTTCGTTTCTAGATTACAGTCTTTCAGATGAGAAAATTGAAGCTCTCATGAAGATGGTGGATCAATGGAAAGACCGTCATATTCAGAATCATATCACTATTTATGACTTGAATCAAGGTGTGCTTCGTTACTTTTGAAGTTCGCTGGAATAAAACTGAAATTTTTGAGAGATTCATCGTAGCAGCTCACGTGCTCACTGCTTGCAGAGCTCTCTGGAGCATGAGAAAAGGTGCAATCAAGTCTTGCAGAGGGATAACGCCGGGATTCGGTCCTCCAATGAAGCTTACAGAAGAGATAATGCTCTTCTCCTAAGAAAGATCGCAAAGTTGAAGCGGAGTATGTTTTGTTTCTTTAACTTTTGATGGAATTTGACAGAAATCATGTTCATGTGCTCAGAAGTCGCCAACGTCTCCGCCAGATTACCGCTGGAAGCGCGCCCCGCAGAAGCAAAAATGGAATCTGAAAACCCCGCAGATTTCGATAAGGCAGTTTTGAAATGGAGAGCTCATTTCAAGGAGCATTACACGTTCGCCGGAGTGCCTTCAAGTGAGTCAACATATGCTGTATCGCCAAATTCGCCTTCGCCAAAATTTTCAGACTTTTCCAGCTACCTCTTTAATCCAAAAGGGGAGAGAAACGTGCCGCAGCTTGTGATAGCCGCCCGCAATCAGAGCAGCTTGTACTACAATCAGAGACCAGCGAATCAGAGCAGTAGGTTTTGAATAGAAGGATCAGAAGCCGACAAACGCTTTCAGGCACTCACTGGAATTCTCTGAGCCACGAGGAGAAAATGTACTGGAAGACCGTCTGGGAGAGCATGAAACAAGTGCAGCACCATCAACTGGAAATGGGGCTCATCAGATTCAGGATACCTGCTCGGAAAAGAGCTCTGGATAGCGCCTAATGAGCAAATCACTTCTGTTTTCTAGAATTATAGCCTTTATTTTGTAGAGCTCGCCATTTTCAGCTTAACCTCCCTCGTTCCAGACTTTTTATTTCAATCTAATTTCACTGTATTTTCTAAATACACTGACTGCTTCATTGCTCTCTGAAAATGCAACTTTTTCTTAAAATTTAATGGAGAAATAAAGAGATTCAGAAGGCGAGATGATCCATCTTCAAATCTGAAACTGAATTCTAAATTCAGAATCAGAATGACGACTTCATACCTTTGATGAAACTGCGAGATGAAACGAAATTCGAAATTAATACCTTTATGGCCAGTACTGCATGTAGAATGAGCACCGGCAAGAAAAAGAGCATTGCGGGGTGGGGATTTTTAGGCAATGTAATCAGAAGAAGGTAACTTATTTGTCTGAAAGTGCTGAAAATGCACCTGGAGCAGGAAAGAGAGGGAACCATAATATTAATACCTTTATGGCCAGTACCGTAACGGAGAATTGAGCATTGAGCTCCCCGTCCCGCCCCTTATTGATTGATTGCTTTGATTTCAATTACATACGTTTATTTTTATATATAAATCGTTAATCAAATTAACAAAAAAAAACTTTAAAAATGAAGCAAAGTTGCTCGCTGCGATCAGAATTGAGGAGTGATGAAAGAGCTCAGAAAGTCATGGCTGAAAATAGGAAATGAGCCGTGGCAGTCTTAAATCGAAAGAGCACAGAGGAAGAGCAAATCATTGGGGAGAGCACAATAAAACGGATTCAGAGTTCAGAATTTCAGAAGCGAATTGCTCGAAAGCGAAAAGGGTTAGGTTACAATGCCGGCCATAAAGGTATTACATGTTATACCTTTATGGCCGGGGTACTGTATGTAGAATGAGCACCGGCAAGAAGAAGAGCATTGTAATCAGAAAGAGCTGAAAATGCACCTAGAGCAAGAAAGACTGTGAAGGAGGGGGGGGGGGGAAACTATAATATTAATACCTTTATGGCCGGTACAGTACGTTGCTCGATGTGCTCATGGTCTGCTCCTCCATTCTGATCCTCGATTCCCTTTGCTTCTTTGTCTCTTCCACCCGGATCCATCCCCTCACCAGCTGAAACATCTGCTCCTCTTCCAGATTGGAGCAGAGGGCCTTCCATTCCCAGTATATCGCACCTTTCTCAAGAGTGATGTTCCTCCATTGTTTCTCTTCTGTAAGCGGGCTGATATGAGCATTGAGCTACTCGAGACGGAGCTCATGTGTGCTCCGGAGAGTTTGAAATGTGCTCTAACTATTATATATCAAAATTGTGACCAATTTGGTCCCCTTTTCGCACCAATTTGACACTCTGACGGTTTTTCAGACTACGGTAAGGATGGATCTTTGCTATTGCTTTCCAGACAAAATTTCAGATAAAATTTCAGCCACTTCTGACTTCCAGAATCTTTAAACACGTCTCACCTTCCACGCCATGTCTCGGTTCTACTGTATTCCTCAGCCAGGAGTTGTACAAGAGCGATACGTTCACAACGTTTTTGACGGGTTGTGGCAATACACGTGGCACTCTCGTTGGATCAAATATGGAGTGGCGGCAACCTGTAATAGAAGGGCATGGCTTTGTTAATTAGCAAATAGAGTGGAAGAGATACCTTTAGTAATACGGCTATCCGAGTAGACTGAAGACGTCATGCAATGCCGGGTAGCCTCGTCCCAAGTCCTCTGGAATTCTGGCGATTCCTGTATGGGGGTTGGAGGACGAACGAGAGCTCTTTTGGCTCTTCTTCTTCCTTGCAGCTTATGAGCAAGCTGCAGCTCATGGGTGAAGTTGGAGATGGTCCACATAGTGGGCGGTGCTAGACGGAAGAGATGCATCGGAATATGGGTATGGGTGTGGGTCACTGGTGGATTGGGGACCGTCGTATTAACTGGAAAAGCGTCAGAGGCTTTATGAAAATAAGCCTAAGCCTAAGCCTAAGCCTAAGCCAAAACTAGCTCAATGATATAACGACTTCAAAAAAAGAAAGCGCGTTTCAGATTCATTAAAAAAGATTTCAAATGGTCTTGGCAGAAGCTCAGAAGCCCTAGAAAAGCAGCGTCAACTGCTAGAACAGCTTCACCTGTCAACGCTGGATACGAAAACGTACCTTTCACTCTTTCCGACATCAAAGTATCACTGATGCTTCCCCGGTTCGTTTCCTCTCCGTTTAAATGAGCTTCTTCTGAAAAAAAGGAGCTCGTTTCATCATTGCGTTGATTAAACAAAGTGCTTGCCTGAAACTCTCTCCTGTGGGATTTCCGTTACTTCTGAAGCACCGAACGAAGAGCTTCCAACCAAAGGAATTCTTTTCAGCACGCTCATGTTCGGAATATCTGAAAGAAGGAGCTCGTTTCATCATCGCATTGATTAAAAAACGTGCTTGCCTGAAACTCTTTCCTGTGGGAATTCACGAATCTTTTTCGTTACTTCTGAAGCACCGAATGAAGAGCTTCCAGGCAAAGGCAATCTTCTCACTACACTCATACTCGGAGCATCTGAAGACGGAGCTGGAAGAAGACGTTCATCTGAAAGAAGGAGCTCGTTTCATCGCATTGATTAAGCAGCGTGCTTGCCTGAATCTCTCTCAAGTGGGATTTCACGAATCTTTTTCGTTACTTCTGAAGCACGGAACGAAGAGCTTCCAATCAAAGGAATTCTTTTCAGCACACTCGTGCTCGCTGCCGTTTTTTCCTGGTTCTGCACTTCTGAAGACTGAGCTGGAATTAGGTGTTCCTCTGAAAAAAACGAGCTCGTTTCATCGCACTCTTTAAAAAACGTGCTTGCCTGAAACTCTTCTTGGATTCTCCTGTGGGAATTCACGAGTCGTCTCCATTACTTCTGAAGCATCTGAAGCACTGAATGAAGATCTCTCATCCAATCGCATTCTTTTCACTACACTCATGGTCTGCATATCTGAAGTTTGAGCTGGACGAAGGTGCTCCTGTGGGAATTCAGGAGTCGTCTCCGTTACTTCTGAAGCATCTGAAGCACCGAATGAAGAGCTCCCATCCATCCGCATTCTTTTCACTACACTCATGGTCTGCATATCTGAAGTTTGAGATGGACGAAGGTGCTCCTGTGGGATTTCACGAATCGTCTCCGTTACTTCTGAAGAATCTGACGCACCGAACGAAGAGCCCCCATCCAACCGCATTCTTTTCACTACACTCATGTTCGGAGCATCTGAAGACGGAGCTGGAAGAAGGTGCTCCGGTGGGATTTCACGAATCTTCTCCGTTACTTCTGAAGCACTGAATGAAGAGCTCTCATCCATTCGCATTCTTTTCACTACACTCATGTTCGGAGCATCCGAAGACGGAGCTGGAAGAAGGTGCTCCGGTGGGATTTCACGAATCGTCTCCATTACTTCTGAAGCATCTGAAGCACCGAACGAAGATCTTTCAAGCGAAGGCATCCTTTTCACCACACCTATGATCTGCACATCTGAAGACGGAGCTGGAAGAAGGTGCTCCTGTGTCTCTGCCTTTTGAGCCGCAGTTTCTGGTTTTCCGGAAAGGCGGCTGCTTTCTGAAATTGAAGAATTTTGGGAAACTTAAGAAAAGAGAAGCAGACCGGCATGGTCTGTAATTTCAGCGAGATGAGTGGCATCTCGAAGGCAAAATAATCAAAAATTGATTACTAAAACAAGAAACACTTACCGGTGGCTCGTTTAGTGGTTGCATCTGCAATTTCAGTCTCTGAGACTTCTGAAGATAAACCGTGAGAAGCTTCGTTTCTCACTCTCAGACTTACCATTTTGGTTGCTCTTAGTTGAGTCTTCCTGCGGAATTTTCAGCTCAAATAGCTCAGAAAAAACGTAAATTGAGAGGAAATGAGCTGAAAAATTTGTAATAGAAGATTCTCATCTGAATTTCATTTTCAGAGAAAGCTCACAATGGGAAGGCACAAATTTTTTGAAGGCAGAAGCCTCTCCGGACCAAATCTCCACTCTTGCCGACGTCATGGGGAATAGTCTTGAAGCGAGTTCGTTTTTCTTTTCTGGAAATTTTTGAAATGGCTGAAATTGTCAAGCGAGCGCTCCGACAGACTCACGTTGTCTCAAGAATTCTTCAATGAATTTCAGAAGATCGGTTTCCTTTAGCTGGCTTCTCGCTTTCTCTATTTCTCTCATTTTCTGGAATCTTGAATCTTGAATCTGAAATTGAGTGGAGGTGGTGAATTCTGAAAATTCTCCATCTTCTTCCAGCTCAAGTAAACTGGAAGAAGATGGAATGTCCCAGCTAAAACAGAAAGATTCAAGAGATATAGAGCACGTGGCGTAACAGTAACAGCTGCGCTAGAGCTCATTGAGCTGCAGAGGAAACACAGAAATCGACGAGCTCACTCACTCACTGTGAGAATGATCAGAGAGCTATTGCATTGCCTTTGTCGGACAATGCGCTTTGTCGAATTCACAATGGCGCGCCGTAAGCGCGCCAACTTCAGAATTTCAGATTCTTCAAGACTTTCAGCTCATCTCTCCTCGCTTCCAGAAAAGAAAACTGGCGCATTTGCTCCATTATTCTGAGCACCCAAGCCCCCACACTACTATGTACTTCCACAGCAAAGGTGGGGGGGGGAAGCGCCACATCACTGGTCTAAACGTGGGAGCCGACCGGGAATGGTCACACTGCAAAATGAGGGTGCCGAGTCGTACGCAGAAAGAGAACTGGGAAGGCTTCCAGGAAAGACGAAATAGGACCGTCTCGCCTCGTCTTGAATTCGTCTGACGGTTAGATAGATATTTAGTTGGTACACATTCAAAAACAAGACGAACGCAAGACGAACTGAAAGACTAGGCGATTTATGGAAAGCGATTAAATTTTTGAAACAAGGAAAAGGAAACCGGGGGAAGCTTGACTAGGCTTCCACGAAAGACGAAGTTAATTGACGGCTTAAGACGAAAGCAAGACGAGCTGAAAGACAAACGCAAGAAGAATTGAAAGACGAACGCAAAACGAACTAAAATACGAACGCAAGACGAACTGAAAGACGAAATGAAAGACGAACGAAGATGAGACGGAAGAATTTTCGGGTACAATTTATAAATCGAAGGGGGTGGGCGTAAGGTTTCCACGAAAGACGAAATAAGACCGTCTCGCCTCGTCTTGAATTCGTCTGACGCGGAGATAGACATTGCGTTGGTATGCATGCGCTTTAATTGACGGTGTGAGACGAACGCAAGACGAAATGAAAGACGAACGAAGATGAGACAAAAGAATTTTCGGGTGCAGTTTTCACGAAAGACGAAATAAGACCGTCTCGCTTCGTCTTGAATTCGTCTGACGCAGAGATAGGCATTTCGTTGGTACACATGCCCAAGCAAGACGAACACAAGACGAACTGAAAGACGACCGATTTGATTCGTCTTTCCTGGAAGCCTGAATTCAAAAAAAGCCTTCTAACTGTATTCGAAACGCATTCTCCAAAGATTTTGCTGAAACAGTCGTTTCAGACAATCCTTAAAGCATCTGGAAACCGAAGAATTTTCTAGAAGCACAGATGCAAAGAGACAGCTGTAGGTGTTCGTCGCAGCAGCAAACGTTCGTAAAATCAAAACTATCTGCGGCGGGGGGGGGGGGGGGGGGAGGGGAAGGGAGCGAGGCGTGCCTCTCGCAGCCGGCACTGCCATCACTGCCACGGCGAGACACAGATAGGAAAAAAGCGGCGGCGGTTGGTCGGTGGGGAACGATCCGGGAATGTGCACGGGAAGAAGAGGGGCGGGGGGGGGGGGCTAGCATTCGTATGCTAATATGTATATGGTTGTTACTATTGATAATGTGATCGGAGAGCATCAATTTTGGAGCTCTCGGAATCAAGAATCAGGAGAGGTTGCGAATCGGCTCGAACTCATTGGGACGTTTCGCAACTCTCTCTCTCTCTCTTTCACTCTGTGTTAAGTGCCGATCAAAGCGAATTCCTTTGCCCATTTTCACTCTTTTCCCCCTTTCAAACCCCCCCCCCCGATTCATTTCTACAGTAGCCGCCCGCCACATTGCGTGCTCTCCGCCTCCGGAGAACTATTTCCCCGGCTTGCCCATCTCTTCGACGCTCCTCCCTCGTGTTCTCTCATTCGTCTGTGTGGAAGGACTCTCGTTCCGACGCACTCCCTCGTGCATCTGTCTTGGAAAATGTCAGAATAGTGGGGAAGAGGAGGAGGAGGGGGAGGGCGACGGCGAGAGATGGTTAGCCGCCATCGAAGTTTGAATCGTAGAGGAGACTGAAATGAAAAGGGAAAGTCCTTCGGATTTTCCCCCACCCTCGTAGCCTCCATACAAGAGAACAAGCTTAACTAGAAAGCGCTCAGAGAGCATGGAGCACTTAAAAGGCATCCCCAATGAAAGAGCAAAAGAAATTCTGCTTCAGAATCCTTTTGAAATAAATCAGATTATTGTTGGCTTCAACTCCGGTAACTTATATGTCTGAAAGAGCTGAAAATGCATCTGGAGCAAGAAAGATTGTGGGGGGGGGGCAGCGACAGTGACGGTGTTTTTTCAAATGGCAACCATAACTTAATACCTTTATGGCCAGCCGGGTTCTGTAGATTTAATGAATCTTGCTGAGCGTTTATTCTGAAAAGTCTCTGCGAGACCTTCTTAAAATGAATCCGTGTGCCTTTAAAGGAAGTTTAGAAAAAAAACGTGGGGCAGCGACAGTGACGGTGTTTTTTTCGAAAGGCAACAATAACTTAATACCTTTATGGCCAGCTGTTGAGCACCGACAAGAAGAAGAGCATTGCGGGACGGGATGGTGCAATGTAATCAGAAGCAGGTAGCCTATATGTCTGAAAAAGCTGAAAATGCATCTGGAGCAAGAAAGAATGTGGGCGGCGACAGTGACGGTGTTTTTTTCGAAAGGCAACAATAACTTCATACCTTTATGGCCGGGTACTGTAGATTTAATGAATCTTGCAGAGCGTATATTCTGAAAAGTCTCTGCGAGACCTTCTCGATATAAATCCGTGTGCCTTTAAAGGAAGTTTAGAAAAAAAAGTGGGGGCAGCGACAGTGACGGTGTTTTTTCGAATGGAGTCATAACTTCATACCTTTATGGCCGGTACTGTATGTGCATGAATGAGCACCGACAAGAAGAAGAGCATTGCGGGATGGGGATTTTTAGACAATGTAGTCAGAAGCAGGTAGCTTATATGTCTGAAAGAGCTGAAAATGCACTTGAAGAGAGAAAGACTGTGGGCAGCGCGGTGTTTCGAATGGCAACCACAATATTCATACCTTTATGGCCGGTACTGTATGTGCATGAATGAGCACCGGCAAGAAGAAGAACATTGCGGGATTTTGATTTTTAGGCAATATTATCAGAAGTAGGTGACTTCTGAAAGAAGTCTGAAAGTCTGAAAAAGCTGAAAATGCACCTGGAGCAAGAAAAACTGTGGGGGCAGCGACAGTTAATACCTTTATGGCCAGTACTGTATGTGAAGCATCAGTCCATGTGAATGGCTCTGGAATCATGAAATGCGCTAACTTTCCAGAAGCAATGCATCTGAATCTTTTCTGCAATCGAATTCAGAAGTTTTGAGACGAAAAATTCTAGAAGAATTCTGTAGAATCCTTCTGAAAACTGTTCTTTTGAAGTACTAGAACGCTGGAATCCGAGAACTATCGAGAACTGGAAAAATGCTGAAAATTCAGAAATCTGACATCCGACGGAAGATTGAGCATCACGGCGAGGGACACCAATTAAGGCAGAGCACATGGAGTCTGGGGCTCTCAGAAAGTTGGCTTCCAAGAAAGACGAAACAAATCTGTCGTCTTTCGCGGAATCCTTTCGTCTTCGTTCGACTTGCGTTCGTCTTTTGTTCGTCTTCCGTCGTCAATTGAAATGCATGTGTACCATCTATCTGTGCGTCAGACGAATTCAAGACGAGGCGAGACTGTCTTATTTCGTCTGAGCCTTCGTGGAAGCCTTACGCCCCGAAAATTCATTCTTTTTTAAACGGCAACTTGCCCATCGCCAAGATCGCTGGGAAGATGCAAACGCGCTCTATTCTGAAACTCAAAGTTTTTTGAGTTTTTGCTCAACTTTTTGCTCCGAAGTCTGCAGCTCGAAGCTAGCTGCAATTTTCAGACAAATTTCACCGACTTTCAGCAAAATTTCAGCTCTTATGGAAGAATAGAGGTCTATGATTCATAAAAGTAAGAGTTCAAAGAGCCGAAGCTCGCTGCTCAATGCATCATGAAAAGGCCCAGATATTTAATTGGGGAGTAAGGTCGCTCTACTGCACTAATGAGCGCAGTTTCAGATTTTGCTTGCTATCTATCGATAAATAGCTGAAAATCTCGCTGAAACTCTGTAAATTTCATCAGTTTTCAGCTTTCCGGCTTTCCGCACAGTGAAAAATGCACAAAATTTGCACATTTTTCATAGAAAATACATCAAAAGAGGGGGGGGGAGCGGGCGGCGGTGGCCGAAGTCGCGTTGCCCGCGACGGCCCGCCCCACCCAAATTGAATTAGTAGAGTGGAGACTTCATTATTTCGTATTGGCCACTCTATAGCTGCAATTACAGCCAGATAGAAGACGCCTATACTTGCTCATTCACTTCTAGAAGTTTCAGCTAGTTTCAGCTAGAATTCCAGTTTCAGAAGACCCCCCCCCCCCGAGGTATTCTAATTCTAATTCTATAATATTAAAGACAATTCTTCAAATGGAATCTCACAATATTGGCGCGTATTCAATTTTCAATTTTCAATTTTCAAATCACTCTGACATTTATTTCACTCTGAAAACTCATTCGACGTCCCGCTCTGTCTCCCCTCGCGTCGTGCTCGGCGAGCCCGAATTATTTTGTTGTTTTTCGATGTCTTCGCTTTCGACTTGAATTATAGAATATATGAAAAGAATTGCTGAAACGCTTGACGTCAAATTCTGAATTTTCTTCTACTATTTATTAAACAAAGATTTCGTCTTGAATTCGTCGTCTTGCGTAAGACGAAACGCAAGACGAATGAACGTTTCGTCTTCGTCTTTCGTGAAACTGCATTCTGAAAAGCTGCTCCGCTGCAAAATCACAGTGAATAGCGATGATAATAATGGATTCTGAGAAGAGAGCCTAAGCTGAAATTAGTGACTTCTGATGAGAATTTTCCTTATTAATCAAGTGTGTTGCTCTTTTTGGAATGCACTTCAATTGCCCAGATGACGTTCGCCAGAAGCAGAAGAAGCTAGAAAGCTGGAATGCGCTGAAAATAATGAATGTTTGACATGACAGAGTTCACTTCAGCAGCTTTGGAAATCTCATTTGTTTTCTATTTTTTTCTCTTGATTTTCAGGCTTTTTCAGATTTTTTCTAAACTTCCCAAACAGCTGGAATGCTATAGTTTGAGCAATTTGAGCCGCGACTCTTCCTGCTCATTGTGCAGCTTCTAATAGCAGTTTTGGAGCTTTCAGCTCAAAAAGAAACTAGAGTCCTTGACTTGAAGCTAGTCAGAATCGACTCCTTCCAGAAATAGAAAATTGCAGTGAACTTAGGAGAGCAAGGTGAAGAGCAAGCTCTGAAAACTCGAAGCCCTCGACCTCTGCTACCCCGCTCTTATCTGAAATTGCATTCGAGTTTCTCTTTCCCGTCTATTCCAGTTCAAGCCTGCGTGATAAGCTCTCTAGCTCTTTTCACCCTCCTCCTTCTAGACAAGCGCTCTGTTTCGGATTCTATTTATATACTCCGCAGCTAGTCGTCAGCTTCTCGTATAGTTGGCAGCGGGCCAAGTGAGTCGCAACGTCTTCTGAATTGCTCCAAGAAAAATTGCAGCGATCTTCAAAATGAGGTTCTTTCAGCGCATTTCAGTGCGACGCAACTTGAGCAAAGAGCCCTGAATGATAAGTTCAATATTACATCATTTTCTCGAGAGCAAAACGGCGAAATGTAGCGCGATTCAGAATTCAGAATTGAATGTTTCCTTCATTCATTTTCAGCTCTCAATATTCGAAATGTAACCCTTTTTGCGCAAGCAGAATCATAATAAGCAGTTGCGAGAAACACCGAAATTGGTGTTTCTCCCCCTCCCCCCCCCCATCCCCCCCTTTTTGAGCTGCACGTAGAAAGTGCTCAGCGAAACAGAAAACCCATAAAGTTGAATGTTCTTTCGCTATGGCAACACTGGCCGACACGACTCCTTGATGGGTGATGTCTTGAAATTGAGAAATGAGACGTTTTTAGTCAATTTTCCCATTTTAGATTCTCGAGTTTTCAGCATGGTTTTCAGCGTTTTGAAGAACCTGATTTCTCTGAAAATTGCAGGATAGCTGAACGCCGCAATTTTCCATTTTTCTGAAACTCCAAGTCTTGCGAAGAAGCTGAAAGTTTGGCTGAAAGTTTCAGTTTTTTCAAAGCTTTCGGCTAATAAGAGAATTGCTAAAGATTTCTCTGAAAATCGCAGCTGAACGCCGCACTTTTCCACTTTTTCTGAATCTCCAAGAAGCTGAAAGTTTCAGAATGCTTTAGAATTGGATTAATCTGGATTTTCAGATTTTTTAAAGCTTTCAATCTCTCTCTCTCTCTCTGAAATTCTTCCCAAAGACTTCCAATATCTCTTTTCAGCCCTTCCTGAGTTGAAATGGATCCGCTTACCCATCGGATTACAGCAGGCGCTCTTTGCAGTGCGGCACCAAGGCCCACCTCCAAAAGTATTCTGAAGCGAGTGGCTAGCAGGAACGCAGGCATGCTCAACTCACTCATCGGTATCTGTAATTCTAGTTTCAGATCCCGAAACCATTAGAAACCTTCGTCAGCAAATTGAGTGTTTCAGCTCGATGAATTTGGACTTGCACGTCAAAATTTATGACTATGAGCAAGGTTTGAGAGCATTACTAATGTTGTTTTCATCTAATGATTTTCAGTGACTCATCAGCAAAACACGTTGATATTCAATTTAAGAAATGAGCTGAAAGTCAGAGAGAATGACAATTTGGAGCATATCAAACGAATCGAAGAGCTCGAGAAAATGCTCGTGTGCAGATCAGAAGAGATCACTTCTGAAGGTTGTTATTAGCTTATTCTTATTCATTGCTGAAATCGGCATGTTTAGGAGAATCGACAGGGTTATCGCATGAGCACACACACTCTCCTGAAGCTTCCGGCTCGTCGGCTAGTGACCTCGTACATGAGAAAATGGAGAATTCTGGAAATCTTGAAGACGAGAACACGGTGGTTTTCGAGAAAGAAGAGATTGTGCCACCGATCACTGGAAGCTTCAAGAGCTGCGAGGAAGCCGTCCGATTCTGGAAGGCAAAGTACGGTAGAGGAGGAGCTCTTGCGAAGCATGGCCTGAGTGAGCTTGCATGAGACTTCTGCAGAGCAAAAAATGCTGAAATTCAGATCTGGAGAGATACCTCTTCAATCCACGAATCAAAGAAGTTCCACAGCACGTGAAAGTTCCTCGAAACCAATGCAGCTTCTACCAAAATCAGAATCCATCAGCTGGCAAAAGTAAGCTTCGAGATTCAGTTTCAAGCTTCAAGCTCTACGCCTTCAGGTACACCATGGCATCTAGTAGGCGCCACGGTGAAAGAGGAGTGGAAGGAGAAGTGGAAGCGCATGCGCGAGGTGCAGCTCGAGCAGCGTGCCGCTGGCCTCATTCACTTCAACAGTGACAGACAGTCAAAGTGGAAGAAGGTGTGGGACGTCAAGCCAGAGCCAATGGACTACGATTCATAGTTTTACACTTGTTTTTGCTTCCTTCTGAATTCGTGATTTCAGAATTGCTCCAATATACCCAAAGTATTATAGAGCACATTGCTCATTTTGTAACAGTTCAGCTGTAATAGAATTCGCTGTTTTGTAGTGTGCTCGATTTCAGAGTTCAATTGTGAGCACTGCTCAAAGAACGCCCAAAAAGATTCGCTTTGCTCTTTTGCTGCTCATTTTTTGCAGCATTTTCAGATTCCTTTTTTATATAAAAAGAGCACAGAAACTTTTGTCATTTTCAGCTTCAAAATGGATTTGTAATAAACCTTTTTTTGGCTTCTATGTATATTTCAGATTTTGCTCTTCTAGATTGACCATGAGCACAATTGTTTCGTTGCCTCTAAAACTCTTTAATTGGCGGTGATAATCGGTGCTTAAAATGTGAGCCAGACGCCAATCATCATATCTGGAACTATACTATCAGTCTTCTGCAATTTTTAAAGAGTGTGCCACGCTTTAAATGCTGAAAATGTGTCTTCTATAGGAATGCGCGACAGTCGAAATGCTAATGCTATATTCCAGACAAACTGGGTGGTTTTAACTGAAAAAAATTTGGTATCGATTGATTCTGAAGACCTGAAGACTCATCGTGTTCAGCGTTGTAAGGGTTCCACGGATTCCAATGGATAATGATGCCTTCAGATTCCTATAGAGTCGTCGTGCCTTCTGAAAAATGGACGGCTGATATCCCTGAGCTGCTTCAAGCAATCTCATAGCACTGCAACCAATGTAAGAACTGAAAAGTGCGATTTCGACTAAGGATTCCATGAAAGACGAAATAAGACTGTCTCGTCTTCGTCTGACGATGTAAGACGAACGCAAGACGAACTGAAAGACGAACGAAACAAGTCGATGTCTTACAGTAAGGCTTCATTTTCAGTTCAAAATCTCTATTCTTAAGAGTGAGAAATTAAAAAAATAGAAAACGTTGAAATGCTCTGAAAATGTTGTTCAATGATTGCGCAGGCTTGGCACAGTCTTAGGCATACTGTACTAATTTGAGGTCTGTGCTGAAAGGGGCTTGCCAGGCCACAGAAAGCCTTAACAGACAAGACGAAGCTTTAAAAGGTCTTGTAAGGTTTTACAAGGCCTGAGAAAGCTTGAAAGGAGCATACCAGGCCACGCAAGGCCTTAAAAGCCTTAAGAGAGCTGACGAAGCCAGAAAAGGGCCTAACCGCGCCTAATCTAGGGCCTAATGGGAGCTAACGAGGCTTGACAACATCCTTCAAAATTGATTTTTAGCCCGGCGGATGACTTCTGGATGGCTGATGGCTATCCACGGGGAGTACAAAAGTGAGCAATGAGAATCCTGCTGCTCTTTACTTAAAATGATTCCATTGCTGTATGCCGCTGCAATTTTAAGAATGGAAGGACGCTCGGAAGAGCTTTAACTAAGATTCTACACCACATCTACTGGAATCGTCCCATGAGCCGCTGCAATTCGAAAAAAGCTAAAATTGAAGTGCAATCTCGTCAGATGTAACCCAAAAAGCCTTCAGAATCCTGGACTTTCTTAGCTATTTTCAGCTCTTTCCATCAAGATCTTGAGCCCATTGGTTGCTCATCGGTTTTGCTGAAACCTCCTTCATTAGAAAGCTCATAGTTTGAAGATTTGCATGAAGTTTTGCGGAAGACATTGGGTGAAGTGTGTTTGCACACAAAGCGCTAGATTTGACGACGAATGCGAGCATTTTTTTTGCAGAAAAATCATCGGTACAATTAAAAAGAAGAAGCAAACCGGGGTGGAGGATGGGGGGGGGGGTGAGATATTACAAAAAATGAAACTAAATGAAGTTCTGGAAGTGGCGGAAGATCGGAAGCAGTCCCCTCAATGCTTTTCGGGACACATTGTTAATCTGATAAACTCATTGGAGCAGGTAGTCGAGCAGCAGTACGTCGCGATGTCCAGCTCCTTTTTTGATTCTGCAAATGACGCGATGAGCTCACCGAATTCATCTAATAGGACATGCGGCTCACCTCCAACTCCGCCGCACATATCGAACACCAACTTGGAGAGCTTCTTCCCGCAGAGCAATCTCTCCGCTCTTCGACTTCGAGACTTTGGCTTTTCAGAGGTCGAGTCGATCATTTGAAGAAGCTCGGAGAGCAGAACAGTTCGATGATATTCAAGCTCTTCAACTGCCTTCTCAATTTCATGGATTTTATGTCTGAATTTCTGAGTTCCAGCCGTAGACCGACAGACGAATACTAGAAGAGCAACTGCCAACAATGAGAGGAAATGCATCTTTGATAGCCAGAGAGGATACTGTAATTATAGTCTTCAATCATGCACACAATTGGCTGCAAAATACTGGAATACACCTGAAACTAAATGAGTAGAAAGCTGAGAATCGCTCCATTGTTCCGCTTCTTTAAATACAGATTTTGGTGGGTGGGATTCTGCGACCTCAATCTTTGAATTCTTGATTCGGAATTCAAGAAAGAAGTGGCTGGCGAGCCGGGGGGGGGCGGAGTTCAGTTTTGTATTTTTTCGCTGAAAGTATCACCTTCTCTCTGGAGAATTATGAACAGAAAACGTGTTGAGAATGTTCGAATTGAGAGTTTTTCAATTTGGAAAAGGGCAGAGAACTATGATTATATGTCAGAGAGCACAGCTCTGAAAATAACTTTTTCAGATTTAAGTATTTGAATAATCGGCAGGATTCCTTATATTGGAGAAGGGAGTACGGTAGATGGAAGCCCCCAGATTCTGTATTCATTTAGACGAAGACAAAAAGTCGTCTTCCGTTCGTCTTACAATAGAAAAGTTGTCAACACAGAGACGAATTCAAGACGAACAAGAAATTTCGTCCAAATGGAAGCTCTAACCTCCTTGCTCTTTCCAGTGCTCTTTAAGGGAATACGGTAGATGGAAGCCCCCGCCGGATTCTGTATTCATTTAGACGAAGACAAAAACTCGTCTTCAGCTCGTCTTACAATGGAAAAGTTGTCGACACAGACGAATTCAAGACGAAGATGAAATTTCCCCCAAATGGAAGCCTTAACCTCCTTGCTCTTTAAAATGCTCTTTAAGGGAATACGGTAGATGGAAGCCCCCGCCGGATTTTGTATTCATTTAGACGAAGACAAAATGTCGTCTTCAGTTCGTCTTGCAATAGAAAAGTTGTCAACACAGACGAATTCAAGACGAAGAAGAAATTTCGCAAAAATGGAAGCCTTAACCTCCTTGCTCTTTAAAGTGCTCTTTTAGGGAATACGGTAGATGGAAGCCCCCGCCGGATTCTGTATTCATTTAGACGAAGACAAGAAGTCGTCTTCAGTTCGTCTTACAATAGAAACGTTGTCAACACAGACGAATTCAAGACGAACAAGAAATTTCCCCCAAATGGAAGCCCTAACCTCCTTGCTCTTTCCAGGGCTCTTTTAGAGAATACGGTAGATGGTAGCCCCCGCCGGATTCTGTATTCATTTAGACGAAGACAAAAACTCGTCTTCAGCTCGTCTTACAATGGAAAAGTTGTCAACACAGACGAATTCAAGACGAACAAGAAATTTCGCCCAAATGGAAGCCCTAACCTCCTTGCTCTTTCCACTGCTCTTTTAGAGAATACGGTAGATGGTAGCCCCCGCCGGATTCTGTATTCATTTAGACCAAGACAAAATGTCGTCTTCAGTTCGTCTTACAATAGAACAGTTGTCAACACAGACGAATTCAAGACGAAGAAGAAATTTCCCCCAAATGGAAGCCTGAACCTCCTTGCTCTTTCCAGTGCTCTTTAAGGGAATACGGTAGATGGAAGCCCCCGCCGGATTCTGTATTCATTTAGACCAAGACAAAAAGTCGTCTTTAGTTCGTCTTACAATGGAAAAGTTGTCAACACAGACGAATTCAAGACGAAGAAGAACATGAGAAATTTCCCCCAAATGGAAGCCTGAACCTCCTTGCTCTTTCCAGTGCTCTTTGAAACGTATAGCTCAAAATGGAGGGCTCATCTGAAGCTCTGCGATCACAGGGATCAGGATCAGTGATAATCGATTACAGTGAGATCCGGAACTTCCGTTAGAGAAGAGCCACGCCGCTGTCAGTCAAGGAGGAAGCAATGGGACGCTGATCTGAAACTTGATCTGTTCTGAAAGGGGTTTCCTTCAATTCAGATTCTTGTTCAAAGCCCATCCATTCAGAAGACGTACCATAGGCGTCGTCGCAATGTGCACGACACACTTCTTCATATAATTAAAAGGATTAAATGCTCACCCAGAATGATCACGAAGAGAACGATCACTCATTTTTTGTCTGGATAGAGCTGGAAATCCGTTGAAAGTGCAAACTCATCTGGAGTCAGAACTCAAATTGGGAAAGACTCGAAGACGTTTGTGCTTTCTTCTTGATCTGGAAGTACTGTGTCTTGGGCTCCGCTGCTGGAGGATCCTTGAGGCGGAAGTCACGTTGAGAGAGAGAAAAAGAGAGAGGGCTTATGCGCAAAATTAAAGCAGTTTTTAGCGTTCTTCTGTGATTCTACCATCATTTTGAAAACGAACTGAAAAAGACGAACTGAAAGACGAGCGCAAGACGAACGCAAGAAGAACTGAAAGACGAAGTGAAGGATTTAGATTTAAGGGTAAGGCTTCCAGGAAAGACGAAATGAGACTGTCTCGTCTTGTCTTGAATTCGTCTGACACAGAGATGAATATTTAGTTGGTACACATTCAAAAGCAAGACGAACGCAAGACGAACTGAAAGACGAGGCGATTTATGGAAAGCGATTGAATTTTTGAAACAAGAAAAAGGAAAACCAGGGGAAGCTTGACTAGGCTTCGACGAAAGACGAAATTAATTGACGGCGTAAGACGAAAGCAAGACGAACTGAAAGACGAACACAAGACGAACTAAAAGACGAACGCAAGACGAACTGAAAGACGAACACAAGACGAACTGAAAGACGAACGCAAGGCAAACTGAAAGACGAATTCAAGACGAACTGAAAGACGAACAAAAGATGAACTGAAAGACGAACACAAGACGAACTGAAAGACGAACAAAAGATGAACTGAAAGACGAACACAAGACGAAGTGAAAAACGAACGCCAGACGAACTGAAAGACGAACACAAGACAAACTGAAAGACGAATGAAGATGAGACGAAAAAATGTTTTGGTACAGTTTATAATTGAGATTTGAGACGAAAGACAAAATAAGACCGTCTCGCCTCGTCTTCAATTCGTCTTACGCAATGAAAAAGTTGTGTGCTATGTACACAATGTCTATCTCTGCGCCAGACGAATTGAAGACGAAGAGAAAGACGAGAGGAGACGGTCTTATTTCGTCTTTCGTGGAAGCCTTTTTTCACAGATTTTTCCAGATATCAGTTTGGTTCCAGCACCATTCAAGGATTCTGAAGCTTGGAAGATTAGACATTAGTACCATCCGAAGACGTGGCAATTTAGGCCTTCTGAATCAGCGTTGTTGATTCAGAATTTTTCAGCAATTTTCGAACTTTTAAGCCGTGAAATAACATGCTATTCTGAAATTCGAGACTTGTGACTTTCTCAGAATCATATTAAGAAACAGACAATGTTATAGAATTATTTCGACACTGGCAAATTCAGTGTAATTATAGAAAACGGAAAATCATATTGTTAGTTTCAGAAGAGACGTCAGTAAGGCTTCCGAGAAAGACAAAATAAGACGAAATTCGTCTCGTCTTTGTCTTCGTGGAATGCAAGACGAACTGAAAGACGAGGCAAGACGAAAAACGAGACGAAAGACGAGGATTGAAAATTGCTTGAAATAGAAATGGTGCTCCGCTCGGTTTCTAGAACGGAAGCGCCACAATCTCTAATTTCCATACTACACACTACAAACTACAAACTATATATTTAGTCGAATGCAAGACGAACTGAAAGACGGGTTCGTCTTGAAAGACGAGAAGAAAGACGTCTTTCTGTTTTCGTCTTTCATGGAAATCTTGAAATTTAGAAGTGTAAATTTCTTGAAATAGAAATGGTGCTCCGCTCCGTTTCTGGAACGGAATCTCTGATTTCCATACTACACACCAGAGAAAGGCGGAATTCCGGATTCCGCATTCCGCATTCCGCATTCCGCAATCCGCCGTTTTTTTCATTCCGTTTTCCGGATTCCGGATTCCGTGAAAAAAATTGTTTCCGTTTTCCGTTTTCCGGATTCCCAGTTCCCAAAATCCAATTCAGCCCTACTCTGCTACACACTACAAACTACAAACTACAAACTACAAAAACATACGGTAATGGAAAGAAAATGCAAGAAATTTAGTGTTACAGAATAGTAATGAGGCTATGGAGCTTATGATTGAGCTCTCTGTTAACCTGGACGGTACAGTACAGTAAACAGAGGCTGCTCAGCTCAATGAGCATAGAATCGATGTCTGAAATCTGTGAGCCACTTCATTTTGCTGCTCAATGGAAGGAGAGCACATACAGCTAGAGCTGTCTAGGCAGTGAACGTTGAATCAAATGGTTAATGTAGTTTCAGATTGGCAGATTTCACAGAAATAAATTCAGAGCCTTTCAGCTCCTGCTATTTGGGTTGATTCTTGAAAACTGCAGAATCAAAATTTGGCTGAAAATGTCTTCTGAAATTTTCCAAGATTTCCTCCATTTAGTGGATTGTCATTGCTCCTAGAGCTTCTAGAATTTCATCTGAGATTGCTTCATTGTCTACCGTATCACCAGTACAAAAAGTCGTCTTCGTTCGTCTTTCAGTTCGCGAGACGCAAGGCTTAAGGAAGTCAGACGAATTCAAGACGAAGACGAAGAGAAAACCATCATATTTGATAAGCGAAGAATCAGAAGTTTGGAAGAATGCAAAGAAAATTAAAATCACCGTATGTGCGCGCTAAAGTACTCTTGCACAATTGCACAATCCTTGCACAATCTTGCACAAATCTAGACCAAACTTTAAAGGTTCACAAATCTCTAGCGCAAATCTTGCACAACGTTTGGGCCAAGCTTTGAAGGTTCACAAGTCTTGCACAAATCTTGCACAGTTCTAGGCCAAACTTCGGAGGTTCACAAGCCTCTAGCACAAATCTTGTACAATTCTAGACCAAACTTTGAAGGCTTACAAGTCTCTAGCACAAATTTTGCACAATTCTAGGCCAATTTTTGAAGGTTCACAAGTTTTGCACAAATCTTCTACAATTCTAGACCAAACTTTAAAGGTTCACAAATCTCTAGCACAAATCTTGTACAATTCTAGGCTAATTTTTGAAGGTTCACAAGTCTTGCAGAAATCTTCTACAATTCTAGACCAAACTTTGAAGGTTCACAAGTCTAGCACAAATCTCCTACAATTCTAGATCAAACTTTGAAGGTTTATAAGTCTAGCACAAATCTTGCACAATTTTAGGCCAAACTTCGGAGGTTCACAAGCCTCTAGCACAAATTTTGCACAATTCTAGGCCAAACTTTGAAGGTTCACAAGTCTTGCACAAATCTTGCACAATTCTAGGCCAAACTTTGAAGGTTCACAAGTCTAGCACAAATCTTGCACAATTCTAGGCCAAACTATGAAGGTTCACAAGTCTAGCGCAAATCTTGCACAAGTCTAAGCCAAACTTTGAAGGTTCACAAGTCTTGCACAAATCTTGCACAAAGTTTGCGCAAAGTTCATGACAAGTTTTACCCAAACGGTTGGGAGACTTGTGGAGCTTCCTGAGCATTTTTTAGCACTTTTGATAGCATTTCCAGATTTCGCATCATCTTAAACTCAAGTCGATTTACTTGTTATACTGTAAGTGTACCGTATATAGATATGAAGTCAGAATAAAATGTATTTTAATAATTTTGAATTCAATTTCATCGAGATATTCGAAAAACACGATAGACCACATAAACGCGGATAGATGTTGAAATACGATGTCTGGCGGTCAGAAGCTCTTTGCAAATACGTCTGATTTCGATTTGTTGAAGTGCACAGATGCGCGCAGAGATCAACTCCAATTGCACTTTATTTTTTGAGAAGACGTTCTGCAATTGTTGGAGAACGATGATAGCTTTTGGGTTCTCCAGAAGTCGGAATCTTTTTTACAGAAATATCCAGCGATTTTCAGCACAAAAATGAAGACGGAGAGTCAGTCGGGTCATATCTAAAGTAAGAGCTCTAACTTTGGCTCAGGAATGCTGCAAACATCTGCCTCTGATACGGTAGAATCAGAGGCGATCTATACTTTATGGATCTCCCCCCCCCCTCCCCCCGGTACCTCAAAGAGCCCGCCGAATGGGGGTCGGTTCCGAAGGATCAGGGCTTTCGATCAGGCTGCAATTGCGGGACACCGTGGCCTCTGGTTACTTCAAATGGCTTCCCGCTATACTTCACCGTATGACAGCTGAAAATGAGTGCTACCATAAGCTGTGCGCCTTTAAATCCATCGGATTCTCAGCATTTTTTTTGACGTCATCATCTGAAGTTAGAAACTCTCAGAGCACATCGAAATTTAAGGCATACAGCAGAGAATGGCGGGATTCCGGTTTCCGCCGTTTTTTTTTTCATTCCGTCTTCCGGATTCCAGATTCCGTGAAAAAATTATTTTTCCGTTTTCCGTTTTCCGGATTCCGAGTTCCCAAAATCCAATTCCGCCGTACTCTGCAGAAAAGGGCGGAATTTCGGATTCCGCCGTTTTTTCATTTCGTCTTCCGGATTCCAGATTCCAAGAAAAAAATGTTTTTCCGTTTTCCGGATTAC
This sequence comes from Caenorhabditis inopinata, assembly GCA_003052745.1. NCBI lineage: Eukaryota > Metazoa > Nematoda > Chromadorea > Rhabditida > Rhabditidae > Caenorhabditis > Caenorhabditis inopinata. The sequence goes on along the minus strand of AP018152.1, from coordinate 1,968,083 downwards.
GAGTTTCCAAAATCCAATTCCGCCGTACTCTGCAGAAAAGGGCGGAATTCCGGATTCCGCCGTTTTTTTCATTTCGTCTTCCGGATTCCAGATTCCGTGAAAAAAAATTTTACCGTTTTCCGTTTTCCGGATTCCGAGTTTGCAAAATCCAATTCCGCCGTACTCTGCAGAGAAGGGCGGAATTCCGGATTCCGGATTTCGCCGTTTTTTTTCATTCCGTCTTCGGATTCCGGATTCCATTAAAAAAATTTTTTTCCGTTTTCTGGATTCCGAGTTCCCAAAATCCAATTCCGCCCTACTCTGCAGAAAAGGACGGAATTCCGGATTCCGCCGTTTTTTTCATTCCGTCTTCCGGATTCCAAATTCCGTGAAAAAAATTGTTTTCCGTTTTCCGGATTCCGAGTTCCCAAAATCCAATTCCGCCCTTCTCTGGCGTACAGCCTACGAAGATTACGGTAGCGCTGAGACGGACGAGAGAAATAAATTCGAATTTCTAGGCCATGGCGGCGGCCTAGAGTTTTCCAGCATTTCAGCAAGAAAAGGGCGGAGCCGGTAACGCTGTAAATTGTCACAGATTACTACCAGGGCTACTGTAATAATCTATGAAAATGTATTCATTTCGTCTTATTTTTAGCAATTTCCAGGGGATTTTCTTCATATTTTTCTGGCCATCAGGTTACGGTAGCTCCGCCGGCTTACTGTCTTCTACACTTTGGTTGATCGATTGACCTGATTCTGTTTTATAATATTCTTAAACAATTCAGAGAAAATATCTGGAAAAACTCGGAAAAAAAATTTGAATTTTTAATCATTTCGATAGCTTTGTACTTTCTAACTTTGAATCGAATGCGCGAATAATTGCGGTCGTCTGGAGATAATCCCGTTACATTTCCAGACTAGCAATTTCAGCGTCGTCTGTTTTTTTCTGTTTCTCGACAATTTTCAGACATTGAATTCCCCTGCGGATGTCTGCAAGTTCGCATGAACACATTCATTGAGATCAGAGGAGCAAGGGACTTTCTGACGGACGCGCATGACGTGGGGACTTGGAAATTTCCAGAGAAATTGCAATGTTTCAGGTGTTCGTTTTGTATTTTCCAAAACTTCTGAGCTTCTCTGAAAATCGCGAAGATCTGAAATCGAAGAGCTCGGAGCTAAGCACTTCAGAACGTGAGAAGCGAGCGGTCGAAAGTTCAGTTTCAATGCAACAAAATGCAGTGATTAAATGTGAAATTCGTGCAAAACGTAATCGTTCACAACACGGCATAAGAGTGCTGAATAAGAATTTCGAGAAAATTCTGTTGTCGACAACGAAATAATAGGCATCTCCACTGATAAAGCGCTCTGATTGTTCAACACTTTCTGAGAAACTCGGGGAGCCACGGGGAGAAGCTGACGAATGTAACTTCTGAAAACGAAAAAAAAACTTTTTTGGAATTTTTGAGCTTATCGATGATGATCTCAGTTGTGAGAATTTTTAGATAATTCATTGTTATCTTGCTTGAAATTCCGTCTATTTAGAGCAACCAATTTCAGAGCCATGCGAGCGCCGCCACGCACAAAAGCTCCAAAATATTTGCACTTGTTCTTCTTTAAGTAGCGTTGCTACAAAATGACGAAATTGGAATTTATAGGCATTGGGCAATCCTATTTTTTTTTTGTATTTCAATACGGCATTTTGGCTTGTTGACAAGGGAATTTTCGCAGGTTGGTCGGCGAGACAGGTCTTGACGAGACGAAAGTGTTCGGTTTGCTGCAATTTAGAAAATAATTTTTAGCCTTGAGAAACCAGCCCCACCCCCGCTTTGATTGGCTAGTGTGCTCTGCATGCCAGCAATCCGGAAGGAGCGACCATTGGCTTTTTCAAAGGCTTTAATTGGAAATTTCTAGAAAATTGAAGGTTTAAGTTACCGTGCAGAGTGCAAATGCTCGTTTGGAGGAGCCAGAAGGTTCTTTTAGGTTTGCGAAACGGTCACTTCCACTCGATCGCTGCGCTGTTTGAACTGTAAAGCCTTGCATTTTAAAGGTATTTGTGTGCGGTGACCATTGAAAATTTCTGTTGTTTTTTTTTCAGATTTAAAATAGGAAAATAGGAAGATGAGAAGGAGAATTCAAAACAATGAAAAACATTCTCCAAAAGCTTTCATATTCCTCTGGAAGGTTGGCAGGCAGTCATAGAAGATCCAGAAGATGAATAATGTTTTCGCTCAATGATCCGAGATCTCCAAAGTCGTCATTCCCATCGCAGCCAACAGAGGCTCTCCAGATGAATGAAGGAAGTTGCAAAAAAATTTTACGAGCCGTCGTGTGCAACTAAACTTCCCGATAGACAACAAAACGGTTTCTGCTCCTGACTCATTCTGCACTTCCACATCTTCTAAAACTCAAGATCGAAATCATCATCTTGGTTTTTCGGAACCTGCAATTCAATTTGCGATAGAATTTCTGGTTAAAGTAAAACTCACCAACGTCCTCATGTGCTGCTTCATCACAAGACCAAAGAGGGCTCACAAGACAGGGTTGTTCTTCTCCTGGATTGCTCAATTTCTCCATCTCGACGTGCATTACCCAAGAATATCTCATGATTCAAAAGCAAATGAGCGGGTCAAACGAATGGTGACCATGTCGACACCGTGTTCCCCTCCAGTTTTTTTAAACTCCCTCGTTCACCGCTGTTTCGTCGCTAGAAATTGATAAGTGCAGCTATATTAATGTTTTTCATCGATAAGTCTTAACAAACAATTTAAGAAGAGGTAACGTGACATCGATTGATAATTTTTTTGGTCATAAAAATTTTTTTTTGCACTTTAAAAGCTTTTTCACTGGAAATCTAATTTTTTTAAATAATTTTCGAAAAAATCTGAGATATATATTTTGTAAAAAATTATTATTAAACCGTGGACGACTTCTGATGTGCAATTTTTTTAGCGATTATGTTCAAGTAGCTGCTCTATTTCTAAAAATGTAAGTTAATGTGAGTGACAGGGAAATTCGCTGAATTTTGAATAAAGAATCGCTATTTTTAACATTTAAATATAAAAACTAACTGCAAAGCTTGAGCTGAAAAATACGTGCTCCATTTCATGAGAAGGTCTTTCAAGAGGTCTAATCACCGTCATCAGCTTACCAGGAATGCGTTATTGATTTTTGGAAAGCTTAATTTTATAATTTTATTTATTAATTTAAGTTTAAAATTGTTTATTTTTATTTTTAATCTTCATAAACAATGATTTTGAATTTAAAAAATAGTAAAATAACCTGCAACTCACATTTATTGCGATCAGCGGCGGGCACTTGTCACTTTACCGAAAATTTCGAAATTCTAAACGAAATTTTGACGGGAAAATACGTATTTCTGCAGACAATAGCAAAATTCGGAAGTTATTCAGAAGAGCATGGAAAACGGAGAGAGCTCTACATCGGGCTCCGCGCCGCAATTTTGAACAAATCTGTGGAGACGCAGATGAAGAAAGTGCGCTCCATTACAAAATTTAATAGGAATGGGTTTCGCGCCGTTGATTTCCATTGTCATTTTCCAATTTTCAGCGCGATTTTTTTTTCCGCGAAAAGTGACGCGCTAAAATCGTCAGCTGAAGTTCCCAGTAATTCTAAATTATTCAGTTAATCTCTATCCATAATTGTGTAACCTTCCAGCCTAATTTGTGCTTTCTTATTTCAAAAAGTGAATCGTTGTGTTAAAGTACTTCTATTTGTCTCTTATTAGAAATTTGGTAGGTTTCGAAGTGAATTAATCGATATCTCAAGTTTCCTAATGAAATTTTCAAAATGCCCTTATAAAATGTATTTTTCTAATACTTGAATCTGTATCCTATTCTCTATCAGAATCCGCGTTTCCAACAGCTTTTTTGCACAATTTACTTTGAGGGATTGGCTGGATTTGATTTAAGACGGCATTTCCCTTGAGTAATTAATTTCGCAATGTATTGCGAAACATGAATGCAGAGAAAATTGGATAACAAAAAAAACTCAGACATGTTCTTCTTATTATTTGTTTTTTTTTAGAAGAATCTAAAAATTCTGCGGATTTTAGTATGCTTTACCAAGTTTCATAGTTTTTCCGTGGCCCCTTAGTCTTCCTTCTCTTTGATTTCATCAAATTCGGAAATTCGCCTCACACTTTACTACAACTGTATTCTATTTTTAAGAAGCTCAACTTGCCTTCTCCGCTCCTTCGTTCTCTAACCCAGCAACAAAAAGTTTTTCAAAATGGTAAGAGTTAAAGCGCGCTCATTGCATAATCTAAAGTATTATTAAAAGTTGATACAATCTATTATTATTATTCAGAGTTCTGGAGTCTTGGTCGACCCGAATGTTCAAATATCGTTCCAAAAATTGTCGGAAGGACGAAAAGAATTCCGATACATCATCTTTAAGATCGAAGTAGGTTTTAAATACATATTTCCTTTTAATTAAATTAGAGTGGAGGCGGGATACGCGCTAATTCGGATCCATATCCGCCAAGTAGGGTCAATAGGCTTACTGCAAAAATGAGCAATGACTAACAATGTTCAATTGAGCTGGCAAACTTTGTCTTAACACCAATTTCTCATTCTACTAGCCTATGCTTTTCTTTGTTTCGTGATCTGCATCTTGGCATGAAGAACGCTGATTTTTGGTACACATTAGGCGTTTTTCAGCGAGATACGAGTCAAATTTTAATGAATATAGCAAATAAACCTTTATGAATATACGAAATTGATGTATTTTCAGGACAACCAAGTAATTATCGATACGGCTGTCACTCAAGATCAACTCGAGATTTCCGGAAACGACTACGACGATTCCTCGAAAGCCGCCTTTGAAAAGTTTGTTGATGACGTCAAGGCTCGTACAGGCAACCTCACTGACTGCCGTTACGCTGTCTTCGACTTCAAATTTACATGCAGCCGCGCAGGTGCTGGCACCAGCAAGATGGACAAGATAGTTTTCTTGCAAATTTGCCCCGACGGTGCATCGATTAAGAAGAAAATGGTCTACGCCTCTTCAGCAGCTGCCATTAAGGCCTCGTTGGGAACTGCAAAAATTCTTCAATTCCAGGTAACAGAGCGCCATATTCAGTTGAATGCTTCACTTTTCGTTGTTCCAGTACTTTTTATTCATCTAGAAGGTTTAATTTATGAAAATCTAGAGTGCCTATGAAATTTTTGGCTAAGATGCAGTACCCCTTTACGGACACTCAGCTGGGCTGTCTTGTCACATTTTCAAGTACTTCTTCAAAAAATTATTCACAATTTCAAAGTCATTTTGTAAAAAAAAAATGTTACGAAACTGAGTTGGGTCACTGCCTTTCTGTCAGTAAATTTTGTTACGCTCTGCATTTTTACTGAGTGCAGCTAACTTTTTGTTGATAACGTGCTTACGTGTAGGATGAAATTATTACTTTTGTGTTCAAGTTATAAATAACGAATTTTTTCGCAGGTCTCAGACGAGAGTGAAATGAGTCATAAAGAGCTGCTCAACAAGTTGGGCGAAAAATACGGAGACCACTAGACCCACTACCGAGGCGTTGCGTAACAATTGGTTCCTATTGTGTTGATTGTTGTCAAATACGTGTCAAATTCCCCTGTCGGCCTCTTTATAAATGTTCTATTTTAAATTCGTCTAATTCTGTATCATGTTTCTCCGATCACTTTTTCAAATCTTCTACTGCGTATTCATTTACACTGTTCCATTCACGTTCACTTCAAGACATCTCATAATTGTGTTGTGCTTTTGAAGTATACAATAAAATTACATTTAATGCTTAAATTTGTTGTTTTTATTAATATAAGATTGGAGAGATCCGTGGCTCCGGCGGCACTTCGTTTATGGGCTTTATAAAACAAATCATATTCAAAAAAACCGATAGTCCAAGACGTGTTGTAGTCTTTAGGCCATCTTTAAGCCGAATTTTCGAAGTATTCGAAATTTAATGGGATGGCGTATCTTTATGTGGACCGCTTGCAGTTGATCGCACCCAATGTTGCTATTTCCTCATTCTCACGTGGGCTTAAGGCTTTCATTTGGCCGAAATTTCGGTCGTCTCGTCTCGTCTTCGTCTCGATCATTCCAGATTGCATTCTTCGAGGAGAGAAGACGTTCGAAAAATCGCTTAAATTGAATTCGATAGTTATATTATCGCCTTAAAAAAGTTCCATTTTTTCGAGCCCGCGGAAATCGGGATTTGAATTTAGAGGCTCCGCCCATATATCGCGCATAGCAAATGCGCTGCAACGATGATGAATGGGCGGAGCCTCTAAATTCAAATCCCGACTCGAAAAAATGTCGGAACTTTTTTACGGCGATAATAGATGTGCTCGGTTTGTTTTGAGAGCCCATTGGGCCGTTGTGTCATTTCTTATAGCAATGAAAAGCAGTTTATCTCGAATAAAAAAATACCATATGGATAATTAAATATATACAAAACAGGTGCAGAGCATATAATAAATACGTTGACCATCTCTCATATCTATTATATAGCTCGATTGATGTATAGGCGTCTTGATCACCTCCAACTTGAATTCGTCGATTTATTAGATGACGTCGAATGACTGTAGTGTGACATCCTAGAGGAGGATGAGCTACCACGCTGGGAACTGCTTCTTTTTGAAATTGGAATCTCCTCAGCAGGCCATTTATTGTTTCGGCGATTCCATGTCTGATTTTATCGAGTGTTGACACGATTCCGGTGAATAAAAACTCGGCGTGTTGAGGAAGACTTTTGGTAATTGCGGCGCCCATTCTGAAATTGCGTAAAATTAAAAAAAATAACAATGGAATTAGCTGAAAATAATAAAGCGTATTGTAGAAGAATGCGTGCAGTCTTGTGGAGAGCAACGAGACAGGTGTGGGGCAGTGGAGAGGTCACCAAGAGCGTACACATCTCTGGAGGCTAGCATCGATTGAGACTAAAGGTCTATATATCGAAGACGTCAGAGTGTCAAAGGACAAATATTTCAGGAGAGGGAGGGCAGTCATCTAGAAAACGAGCAGCTTGCAAGGTGAAGTTCTAAGCGTAAGAAAGCTCTGACCGAGGAACTTCGAAAGTTGGGATCCAAGCCTGTATCGCCGAGCCTGTACTATTGAACTGCAGATGTGCCAGGTCTCTCGAGTTTTCTCGCCGAGCCTAAGCAGTTAAGCTCCAGGACCGTAGGGTCTCGGTAATTCATTTGTACCAGGTGGGACACGGGACTCTAGTCAAAGAAGCGCGGAGAAATGCAAAAGCGTATCACTCAAATATTTTCAGAGAGCTGGTGAGTAGAAACAAACAGAGAGCAGATGAAAGGCAGATCTCTACTAGAAACTTGCAGAATGGCTCTTCAAGGTCTTCGGTCCTAATACACTACAGACACTCCTAAGAATAAAGAATATGCTAAAGGAATGATGTTGGATGATGCAACGGAGCACAATATTGCACATTGTGGAGGATATTGGCAGAATAGTTGATCGATGAATACACACACTCCCTCTCTCTCTCTCACTGTAATGCAAGACCGTCAGTGCACCATCGTAAAGACGCCTGGGTCACTGTGCATCTCCACTGGAAGCACATCGTCTCCGCCGACAGTGAATATCGTTAGCCCACATCGATGACGCTCACCACACGAAGAGACCACCTGGTGTGTTTGTGCACACCAATTGTCAAGGCATCTTTATCGACTTATTCAGGACGGCAACCGTTTTTTCGTAAAATATGAAAAAATTTTAATATCTGAAATAATTTTTCCCCGTTGACGATAATGGGAATGTAATCAGAGCGTTTTTTGAGGTAGCAAATGAAAAAAAATTTTGATTCAACGGCTTCCGGAAATCTCTCAACTGACCTGAAACTTTTGAAATGGCTTTTTGTATTAGTCAAATCGCTCTTGGCACGTGAATTTCCATTTCAAAAAGGCCACTAAATAGGCGCGAGTCCTCACATCAGTCCAGACATCTTCACCAAAGATAGTGATTCTCTTCCTCGAGGCTGCTTGCACTTTAACAACATCTGCAAAGCTTCTCTATACCAACCACCGCAAAGAGTATTGAAGCTATAGCACAACCATCCAACCACTCCAGCAAAAGAATCTCAGAAGCTACAAGTAGCGACAGGTCATGAGCAAGTTGGATAAGTTAGTAAACGAGTGTATTCTTGAAATTGTGTCACGGATGCCTCCACCGCCCTATTTTACAATTAAATATATTTCTGATCAGTCTAAAAACCGACTTTTATTTATTTTCTCAAATTTACTAGCTGCTATAAAAAATAAATAACCTGTTTGATATCCTTAACCGAATTAACCGAACAAAAAACGACTGGGGGAAACAACAAGAGGCAATTTACACAACAAAAAAGGCTGTTGTGTCAGAGCTAAAGTGGGATTAGGAAAATTAAACAATCATATAGAAGGAAAACTGGCGGAACGAATCTCAGAATTAATCATTGGATTCTGTATTTAGTGATGAGAGCGAAAAGATCTGAAGAGAAATTTCGGTAATCACGCGGATTCCTCTCCCGGAGAATGTTCAGAGCGTTGATGACCATTGAGCCTGGATTCATGAGAATATGAGAATTTACAAAATAAATAAAAAATTAAAGTTTGAAATTTCTAACTTCATCCCTCGTTTCAACTCTTTCCTGTTAAGGGAACTGAACCCATTTTTCAAAGAAAATGTGTGCTTACTCATTAAGATGCTTTGAGTACTAGATTCTTTAGCTACCATCTCCAGCATATTTTGTTGGTCTTGATCCGAATTATCTTCTTCTTTTCCTTTTGCATACTCTTTTTCATTTCCACCAACAGTTATTTCCATTTGGACGGCAGGGCTCTTTTGGAGCATCGACTGGATATCAAATTCCGGAGAGGAAGAAAAAGAACGCAGTGTTCCAAAAGAATCATTAGATGATGTTGACATAGCTCGGAACTTTTCCGCGCCACGCCCTTCTTTGTATATTTCCAGCATTGGCCGTTTACATCCGTCACCGGCTTCTTTGGCTTTTGTCTCAGTACGAAGCTCTCTCTGAAGCTCCCGTTTGCGATTTTCCAAAAGTTTTGCAGGATTTTTCGAAGTGTTTGACCCAATTAACGACATTGATGAAAAGCGTCGATGTGCTGGTGGAAGTGTGTATTGATGGGTTCCAGAAGCCGCTCTAGCCTGCACTATCTTGCTTACATATTGATTAGCCAGTTGGGCGGTCGTCGGAACCATTGCTCGAATAATTTGATTTTTATTAACCATCACAACTTTTGCATTTGAATCTGAAATGAACAGTCGTAAAAAGAATTTCGCGGACTTTTAGAATTGACCTTTTCTATCGCAAATTTAATAGGGCGGGCTCACGTAATACTTTTATTGGTTTTTGCGATAATGATTGCAACAAAGATGTTTTTAGAGTTTTTTCCCGATATGCTTCCGAACTTTATTGATTAAAATCAAAAATGGCGTCGCCCACCGTTGTTTAGAACTCGTATTCTTCCCGTTCTGATGACACATCGCGTTGACTGAATGCTGACGCAATTAATTACGCAACTAACACGCAGGGCTAGAATGGGCATGCCGGCCCTTTTTTCAACGTATCAATGCTGCGTGGCCCGGTAATAAATACTCCATTATATCATTCATTCGCATTATACTCTTTGATTACTGAATTCCCAAGTATACAAATGCAAGGAATAAGTGAATACACCGCGCGGCCAACATAACATATTTTTCAGCGCCTCTCAGATTTTAGAATCATTGCTCTCAGAACAACTGATTTTCTTTCAAAAAAAAAGGACTCACGAGGCTTACATAATGGCTCCGACAAACCCTTTTCGAAGTCCTCTGGAAAGGGGTCGTCGGACGATTTTGATGGCTCTGTGTTATCTTTATCTGATGAGATGCTGAGAAGAGCTTGAAATAAATTAACGCCTTCAGCAGAGCTGATTACATTTTTCGATGTGTCCTTGCATTTTGCTTCTTTTTTTAGAGCGGGTGGGTACGCATCATCTGTAGTAATTTCATGAACATTGCTATCCTTCCGTGGTGATTTGGCAATACGGAGGGTTCTACTGGGCATTTCTGAAAATAAAAGGAATTTAAAAGTTTTAAAGAATACACTAAACATGTAGAATATTTATAGTACGAAATCGCACTGAAAAATACCGAAATTTGCGACACCTCGTATAAAATACGCCGAAGTGTGAAATTTTCTTATCCAGAAGCGCCCAAAGTTTTATAGAAAATGCGCATACTGCAGTTTTTCTTTAGTGCATTAGGGCAAACAGTTTCGAAATTTCTCCTAAAAATACGGTATTATGTTTTAGCCTGCGCATCTAACTGCGGTTAGCTGCGTAATGCGCGTTTTCTCCAACTCGGGTTGGTGTGGCGCTAAGTATGTCCCGTATTTTGGAAAGCATGTACAAGCCATGTAGGCTTTACAAAATACAAAAAGGAATTTAAGAGAAACTGAAAAAAAAATTTTCTATCACTGTCACTGTCGTCAAGTTATTCTGACCGATGGGCTTCGATTTTCTCTACTTTAAAAAGCCTCAACTCGATCCCCTTCCAGGTCAGTGACTTACATGGTGATTAATTCTGGAATACTTGCGCAGCTTCCCGACCACGGCCCAGAGTTGATTCCTCCGTCACTAGTCGATATGCTTTTTTCCAAGTGGCATTGAGGTGTAAATCATAAAATCATACTACTAGTAGTACTTCGCATCAAGAGCACGAAACAACTAAAAAGAAATTTACATTTCCGGCCGAGAGTTTGAAAATAAGTCACTGTACCTTTGAAGCCGTAAGCGCAAAAGTCATTGCCTCGCCAAATGCGTCAAGATTTAGAAACGCGTCAGCAAGTTTTTTACGCGGATATTTCAACTTTGCAGAATTTCATTTGTTTTTCACAATATTTTCAGCTTAAAATAGAATGAAACGTGTAAATTAGACGAAATTTTCAGAAAAACATAGCTTCTTCTAATGCTATATCGTGTTCTTCAATAATAATTTTTAAAAAATTCATATATTCATCACAGCTTCATCAATCCCTAGATGATAAGTCGTCGTTGAGCACTATTTCAGCTCACGGAAACAAGCTAAATACTTTAGATACTGCTCTTCACCACTTCATTGATAGGAATGTTGCATGACGTGGATGAAATTTTTTTCCAAATTTTCATAATTTCCTTTTAATTTCTACGATCTTTTTTCAATCTTCTTTCAATTGTATTAAAGAACGAGACGAAAAAGAGACACATTTATTATCACTGTTAATAAACATTTTTGACTATGTTTGCAATTAACCCAACAGATTTCAATAATTTCGTCTCATTTTTCTAGGCCTCCTCTGGAATAGGCTTAAGCTGAATCTCCTCTTCCTTCGCTCGATTTGCCACTTTCGGCAAGTCCCTACAAATTATAGATATTCGTCGGCGTCTCGGAACTTTCTCTCCGTTCCACACGCTTTCCGACTCGCCAAGCACTTCGTGCGTGAAATCGTATCGACCCGGACCACTGGAAAGCAAGGAATTAAGATGTCGCTAGAACGTTTTAATAACTCACGCTAAACGATATAAACTTCTTCTGGGCATGAACAGGTCCATAACCATGCTCTCTTTCTGATCCTTATGTCGTAATCGCATGATTGCGGCTGATAGAAGTGAAACTCCGGTGATCACATCTCCACAATACTAAAAACAAAACTATATTGATTAAAATCAAAATTAGCGCTAATTGGGTAATAAATTGGAAGATTAATAATGCAAAACCTTTGATGTATGCAGGTCACAAAATTCAGTGCGCACCTACCCGAGTCGAGTCGATGTGCGGCTTGATCACTCCGTCTTGGTGCAAATCCAAAATGTGCACGTACGTCAGGTGTTCGGCGTTTGCTCCAAAAGATTCATTTCTGATTCGAGAAATCACTTCCAGATTTTCGTCGCGCCATCTCCGTTGCTCTCTTTCTCGATAATGATGAATCGCCTAAGAATTCGAATTTCATTTATTTTTATTTATTTTTTCTTTAATAATTAGATAGAATTTTGATTTTTTGGCGCCTCACAAACGTACTCACATCATCCCAATGACTATTCTCGTACCGAAGACGCTTCATATGAGGTTCCACCTCGGCGAGGAGTGTTTTCTCTTCGGCTTCTGTGATGAAGTCTCTAAAAATTTTAAGAGAAGCTTGAAGCTTGTCTGAAATTTTAATATTTATATTAACAAAATAAACATTTCTGTTTTAATTATTTTCAAATATTCTTTACTTTTTAATATAACAGCAAGATTTCATTGTCTCGACCAACTCCTTTGGCCATTTTTCCGGATTGTGAAAGCGAATTAAACTCTGAAGTAGTTTTCCGGAATTTCTCATATTTCCTGAAATCCGGTATTCATATTTGAACCTCCAAACGCCTGGTAACCTGTCGGCTCCTAACCTCTTTTCTATTGTAGGCAAATACTCGAATTCAAATCACAATGCTTTTATCGTGGCTGAGCACGAATAAAAATTATGCAAACAAAGAATGAGCAGAAAATGCTAGGATTTTCAGATAATGTTTGAGCGAAGTTTTAGTTGTATTTACAATCATCGTTACCAGTCAGAAAAATTGAGGGAAGGGGGAGGGGTGCATTGGTAAAGTTTCTGGGGATAATGCTACAAAAAGAAACATATGAAGAACATCTTACACGGATTAGGGAGGGTAAACGTTTTTGAAAAGTTTGATGAACTTATTAAAGATGGTATATTTGAATACATTGAACATGGTATCACTGTTTAGAAGGAGTATCCAATGCTTCAGCAAGCTTCTTCATGTCGACCAAGGACCGCTTCAGTTCTTCACGGAATTCACGGGAGCTCTGAAAAAAAAATTATACACTGAAATTAGGGTAACCGTAACTTACCGTGTTATCAGCGGATCTCTTGCTGGAAATGTGAAACGAGAGAGTGTTTTCTCCAGCAACAATATAGGATACACCATATCCTTTATCAGCCACTGGACCGAATCCTCCTCCAGCAGTGATCAGTCGCAAACGAACTTCATTAGAAAGTCCTTTTGCATCAGCTTCGCACTGGTTCATTGGTGTCTGCGAAGTGGAAAGCAAGTAAGTTGGTGGGAAAATGTTGTCGAAGAATGGGGATTCCTCCTCCAGGTATCGTTTGATGACGTAGAGTGCGAAGAGATGACGATCGACTCCTTGACCGCACATAGCATCACGATAAAGCTCTTGATGTTTTTCGCAAGCTTTGCGGAGAAGTTGAAGACGCTCTTGTTGAGTTTTAGAGGGGTCAAGCATGGAGCGGACAAAATCGGAAGACTGAACGGTGCAGGAGCGGACAGTTTCTGTTCGTCCTTCACGGAAGAGACGGGTCATCGATGCTTCATATGTGAGGGAGAACTTATTTTGGTTCTGAAAAATCATTATTGGTGAAATTTTTTTTGAAGTTGCGTTATATGGTAACAAACCTTAAAGTAAGTATATTGAAGAGTCATCTGTAGGAAGGCATCTGGTGAAACTTTCAACTTTTTGGCGAATCCTTTTCCATAGTCAGTCCAAACGAGCAAAGCCATCTCGACATCAGCAATCAGAGCATTAGCAACATTCATCGACTTACGAATTTGATCGAGGGCAGGCGCCGAAATCTCCCACTTCAGTCTTTCTGGGGTTATCTTTGCTTTTGGATCTCCTTTGCATCTTCCGTTCTCGTCGTATCCAATAAAAACAATATCTTGAAGCAAACTCCATTCAGTGAAATGAGCCATGACAGCAGCGTCTCCCCATGAGTGCTCGGTGTTGATTCCGACGTGTCCGTTTTTCGAAATGATCAAATTGAATGACTTATCAAACCAACGATCGTAGGCCTTTCCATGGAGCAAGTTGTGTGCCCAGAAATCCAACTTGGATGGGTCTTCTGGATCGTAGTGGGTCTCTTCATCATCTAGAATCACAACAAAAGCGGCCCTCTCGATATCGTTCAAGCTTGTCTTGTTGACACCACTTCTGAAGTGAGCACGACGAATTTTCGCCCAGTCGGCACGTTCACCGGCAGTCAGAGAAGCCAGGTGCTTCTCTCCTTCGGATGGATCATGAGTATGAGCAAGGATGGCGTCGTATTGGAATTGAAGTTCGCAGGCGTCGAGAAGTCTGAAACAATACTGTGTAAGAAACTGTAATGCTCGAGGACTTGTTTTCTAATTACTAATTTTCAATGTATTCTTCTGAAGAAACGTGGTCGGGAAATATATATTCTGCTTTACGGTTTTTAACTGTCAGAATGTCTTCATTGATAAGTAATAATATTGAGCTTCATATTCTTACCGCTTTCCATTGTGCACAATAACCTTGAACCAGACTCCACGACAGTAGACAGCCACGTGCTTCGCGTCATCCCAATGCAAAAGACGATCAACTTCCTCACCAGGCACACGGCAAGTATTAAACAATCTTTCGTACTGCATTGTGCAGAATGGAACTTTAGTAGCAGGGGAAATCGAGAATGGAGAGACCTCCTGCCTATCGACCATTCGACGGAACTGGAGAGACGTGTAAGTGAGATTGGCGGCTCTTGACGCCTGATTCGTTGTCGGATGCTCGTTGAGAGTGTCGAATCCGTAGTAGTTGGAATTGATCATGATGGGGGAACGTTGCCTCATATAAACAAACTCCTCCCACCAGTCGGTAACATAGTTTGACGAGAACCACGATTTAAGGGTAAGATATCTTTGAAGACGACGTCCAACACCTTTACGAAAGCGCTCCGACAAAAATTCCAGCTCTTGGTACTCTTCGTCGTTCAAAATTGGTCTCATCGAGAGAAGATGCTGAAATAGGAACATATATAACACATTGAGATTGCTATTCGATAGGTAAATGTGAAAACGCTAATCAGATAGGGAGGGAATGCAAATCGATTATACCTTTCTCACAGTTTCATCAAGCTTTGGTAACGGAAGACGTGGAAGAGCACCTTGGAAAGAGTGGAGCATTGGTCCGGCCTTCGAGATGATATGTAGAACTCCAAGCCAAAGCTTGGTTGCCTTGGAGACCGGCTTTCCAGGTGATTCGTACATCCATCCTTTGTATTCCAAAAGTGTTTTGATACTAAGACGCAGAACTTGGACGAAGATGAGCCAGAGTAGGCCTCCCGCGACAATGATAGAAAAACTTTGTCCGAGATAGCCGTCCCTGAAAACAAGTTACTTATACTATGTTTTTTTATTATTTCAAAGAAAGCACTTACCCAAAAACATAATGCACTATGTAATTCTGAATGAACGGAAATATTCCGAACGAGAGATCGTGTTTTAGCACTGAAAATACTGCCACAGCGCCGACGACGAGTCCCAGTGTCCATGAGTTGGCCGGGAACATCCCATTCATGAAGTCATTGCGGAAACGACCTGTACGTCGCTTATAGGAGCGACTGATTCCGTGCCAAATGTCACGGAGAAGCTCTTGATCGTAGCTCACCGAAACTCCATCGTGAGTAACTGAAATGATGAATGTGAAATCATTTTAGAGAATTTGAGAGGTGGATATCTTACCGGAAAACGAAAGAGCAGCAGCACTGCGTGCCTCAGCCATGGCTCTATTTCCTTGAGGTAGTGGTTAGTTGTGTTTTTTAATAAATTGAAGAAAGAATGGCACGACTAGAAGAATATCCCTTCGTGGTTAGTGTCCCGTAATTCAACCCTGAAAGCAAAAAATATGTTTAATAGGGTAAAAGTAAAAACGCGTCAAAAGAATAATAGGAATGTTATAGTCAAAAGATCAAAAACAGGTAGTACGCTTATTCCGAAATGAACTTTGCCGCGTAAAAATAAACAAAAAAAATTTTGAAAAAAAAAAGAACTATCGAAATACGAAAAATAACCATGAATTAGGTCAGTGTCCACCTTTTGACATTCTGATCCATGCATAAATAAGATAAGATAAGATAACGAACCATAAAACGATAATTATTTTTATACTGGCGAACACCTATATGTCAATAAGGTCTTAACGTAATGATAATAATAGGAAATTGCGAAGACAAGGCGAGCTCAGTATAGTAAAGCTAGAGTCAGCAAGAAATGGAGAACGAAAAATGCATATAAACCAAGTTTATTTTTTTATTTAAGAGTTTAACACGGTTACGTACGAAAATAACTAAAATAAAACAAATTTTAATGAAAAATAGACAACAAATGCTTTTTTTAAAATTTTGGCAATGACAGCAATTTAATGACTATCAAATTTTGAATAATTCGAGTTTGTTCCAATTTTCCAACTTTTCAAGTCACTGAGAAAATGTTTACGTAATGTTATTACTCTCGTTTTGTATTTTTTCACGTATAACCCCACAAAATAAACGTTTATTATTGCAAGTGTGCGGTTTGGAAAAAGAAAAAAATAGGAAGAGACTCAGCACAAGAAAGTATCTCTAGTAAATAGCAAGAGCTTGTGGTGGCAAAAACCAGGAAACGGCAAGGTCTGAACTAAACTGCTCAGAGTGCGTCATGCCTGATCGTTGTTCTTGCGAATCAGGACGAAGCGAAAATATACCTTTCTCTATATAAGAATTGAAAAATATTCAAATCGAGGAGACGTCTACTTGAGCTAGAGTTGCTATAGTTTAGGACGCTCATTTTCTAGGGTTAGCGGGATCAACAGCTTTAGTAAACAGCTTTAGTAAAATTAATAACTCATTACAGAATAATTCATCTTTAAAAAATGTCAGATTTAATAAACATAAACTAGAAAGTTGACTAAAATATTGATTTCTGTTTTAATTTACACTTATTAAGTAATTTTTAGGACTTTTTTTCTAAGCCGTCAACCAACTTAAATGAACGAACAATATATGAAATAATAGATAGAATAAAGCTATAAAATCGGTAAATATATGTTTTCAAACTTCGAAAAATAAAAAAAAAGATTATATAACCGCGCAAAATCTGAGCCAGTGCGAGAGCATATTGCAAAAGGAGACGTAGTGGCCCCTCGTGCAGCGCAGCATGTTTGCTCTATCTCGATTTGTAATTCTGTGCAGCGAGAAATACGGCATCCCCGAGCCAGAATCTCGTATCCAGCGACTATTGTGACTAAGCTCTCCGACTTTTCAGCCGTCGTATTTTCTTTAAATATAATTTTCGGCGCTATTGGAGAAAAGGTAAAGTAGTATCGATATTGTCTATTTTAGAAAACTAGATCGTGAAAGCTTTTTCACGGGAAAACAAAGAAAACAATTAATTTACAGAGAAAGCGTAGATTTTTCTGTAATTTTATTGTATAAAATCACTGCAAACTTCAATTTATTGTTTTTCAGAATTTTCAGAGTCTCCAGCTGCTAGCAGAATGGCTCATGTAAGTGGCATGTAATTTTAATAAATTTTAATAATATACAATTAATGAGTTTTGTAAGAACTTTTCATTGTAATCTATTTAGAATCTAAAGAATATTCTTCCATAATATGTAAACGTTTTTTGACGAAAACAGTTATTTCTTACAAAAATCTGCGAATTCTACAGGCTTTCCTTAAGAATATGCAAAATATGGAGACACAGAGAAACGGTCACCGCGCTCCACCTAGATTCGGGCTACAGAATGCCATTCGAAAATTGATGTTTAGAAATATTGCTCCGTAACTGATAACGAATTGAAGAGAAAAATTGGAAAGATGACCTTCCGGCCGGTCGTTATAAAATGAACCAGTCGATCTTTATTCATTATCAACACTACGCCTTATCAACAATGATTAGTGTACTTTAATACTCGAAAAGAATCGTGAAGCACACCTAGCAGAGCAGTGCAAAACTGATGAGCATGATTATAATTTAAGAAGGGGAATAGGGGAGCACGAGTTGCCAACTGATAATTGAAACTTCAAACAGTGCCACAAAAGTGTGATTGATAAACAAGGACACGCGAAACAGTGACAAGGAGCGAATTCGGCAAACGGCTTAAAATTGAAATTTCAGAAAGAAGAGGAGTTATGGATCATCAGTAATACCCCAGAAGTAAAACAATAGCCATGGAGCTGCCATAATATTATAGAGGTCAAGGACTAAGTGAATACAGAAAATACGCGATTTTCTTCTGACTCCCAAGATCTATAGAACACTGAAAAGGTCTGGGAATGAAGGAAGAGAATGAAATGCGGACAACATGTGGCACGTCATCGTAGAATCTTTGTTGGTCTCCTCCGAGACGATCAACGTATGCAGACACAGAGCGGATGGTGTGCAAAGTATGTCTTACTCCACCCCTTTTTTCGCTTCTCTGCCTGCTGCTGCGTCTCTACGTCGCACCTGTTGTGTCTCAATTGTGAACAGCGAGAGGAAACGTAAAGAAACGAGATGTGAGATGAGGATCACGAGGCGTGTCGGTTTTCTTATCTGTAGAGAAATGGGTTTTTGAGACAAAGATAAGAAAAAAAAAAGACGGCCAGTGTATGTGTTGTGTTCAAAGTAAATAATAGCGCGGAGGTTCTCTCTTCTCTCTGAACTAATAGAACCACGACAACGTCCTCTGAAAATTTCGCTTTGCCTTGCACTTTGAACCTTACACAAACTCGACTGAGCTGTGCGCAAAGCTTGATTTTCAACCAAAAACCGAATATTATGAATTTTTAGTGACAGAAACCAGGATTAATGACATAGTTTTACGACTACAAGAACTACGCGTAGCGTTCTACGGAAAAAAAAAGTCTGAAACGAGCCTTTCGTATTTAAATCATTTTTAAAGTACAAAGTACAAAGGCAAAGCGAAATATTGTTCGTTAGGAGAAAGGACGAGAAATAATAATTGTTTTCGATGAGCACTTCGCTATCAGCGGGGTAATGGAAATACACGCTTAGTTGGGCTAGTAAATATTTATAAATTTAGACAATTTTCATTAATTTTTTTAAAGGAAAATCAGCAATTTCTTATAAGAAAATTTAAAAAAAAACTGTAAAGGTATGGCCTAGAAAAAGCTCCTCACTAAAACGCCAGGGCTCATCGGTGAGTTATTCTCTAGATCTTTCTAGAAAAGGGCTCAATGGTGCAGACGTTATTATAGGATTAATGGGCATAAGGCACCTCACCATCCTCTTGCGAGTCTCAACCACCGACTGACTAGCAATCCTCATCTGTACGTCTCATCTTGTACGCGGGGTCAGTAGGCGTGGTCATAGTTACAACCACTGAGCCTAGAGAGCTCTAGTATGTTCTTTATATGCGCGGGGTGATGAGGCGTCTGCGGATGACTGTTACTACAGCAGTTCTTAAATTTCATAAAAGAGCAAAATCTGGGAATTAGGATAATAGAAATATTAAAATTAAATATCAAAAATGAAAAATGCCCGCCGCAGACGAACGATTCCTTGTAGTCTCCAACGCACGGCGATCACCTTTCTCCATTTTTTTCTCTCTCTCTCTCTCTCAGCCTATTGCCCACGTGTCGATATGGGACAAAGTGCGCTAGGTACAAAGTACACGACGATGGAAGTGCCCGCGAAAAAAGACTACAAATCAATGAATTTAATGGGCAGCGGTATTTGGTGAGAAAAAAAAACAACTCGATATTTTTCAGCGAATGAATAAGGGGATACAAGGGAAGCCGCCAGTAGGAAAAAAAGAGCTACAGAAAGATGTGGAAATACACAGATTCAAAACGCCTGTACAAAACGTTACAGACAAAAAAAGAGACCTAATTTGGAATAAATACAATGAACTAGGGCGGCAAATAAAAGTTCTCTTTTAATAATTGAATTAAATAGTGATGTTCTCCTTGGAAACCTTCTCCCATACATCATCAGAGTCGCTTGACTCATCCAGAGATATGATAAGACCGTTGATATCGTCGGCAAGCAAGAAGGCTGAAAAGAATTACAGTTACAGTTAAACTTCAAGAGGAATATTTAAGATTAAATATCAAAGATAGAAAATGTCATTTTCGAAATTATCTTTTCCGTCGCTGGGGAAAAATTAAAAAAAATTAAACTTTCTCAAGCTGAACTCACAGGTATCATGGCTCAAATTTGCATTTACTTCCATTTCCTCCTTGCCGGGATGCTCTTGATTATCCTCATCTCTCATCGAGAATGGGATGTACTCAATTCTCCGTTTCAGAACGCGGGATTCTAGATGGGATATGAGTGTTGTTTGAGGTGGGATTAGAGGACGACGATTTCGTATTTCCGTTATCCGTTCGTTCAGAGATGGATCCGTAACACCTTAAAACAAGAGTCCTTTCTGTGAAAGTAGAACGAAGGGTGATGTACGTTCGTTAACTTTTTACACGAAACAGCTTACTTTGTGAGCTCAATCCCAGCCATTGAGCCACAATATGGGCGAGTAGACGATCAGACGAAGCCGGGTAGGTTCCTATAAAGACAGCCTCAGTATCTTGTTGATTTCGGCCGTCAATTCGAAAGACGTTACGGAGCTCGCGCTCCAAGTAGTCGACAAATGCCTGAAAACGTGGTTTTTAGAAAAAACCCCTTAAAATGGGCTCAATTGTTGATGGTTAGACTAACCCAATTAACTTTTCTTCCAAACAGGGCCATTCGGCTTTTTGAATCAATTCGATGGAAGCATGCAGCCCCAGAGTATGAAGGGAAACCTAAAACGCATAGAAGTATTTTAGAGAACTAACGCTTCACAACTAACGGTCTGTAGTGTTTTTCGAAGGAAACTTTCCGCTGCAAGATGACACTGTCTTGGCGTCAGAAGATGTCGTCGGTGTTTCCGACGTCTTCTGGTGCTTTGAGGTACTATTGAGGATGCGCCATTGCTCGTTTTCGTCTTTCGCGCAGAACTCGTTCCAGATCTGTTTGGAAACATTGTAGATTATTTCTCAGAAAGAGAAAAACACCTTCATGTTCTCCGGATCGTTGAAGAGCTTGTCAAAAGCTGTGGTGGGCGGTGTAGCAATATCTGAGCCGTCTTCGCAGATGTCATCGAGATCCGTGAAAGAGAGCAAGAAACGAGCTGAACTTTCGATAATGAAAGCGGGTAACTCAGTATATATTTTAACGGTCGGAAAATGATTACCGTGCTCCACACGTCTCCACTTTCTCATTCCCATATTTCTCTTTACATTGACACCGTCCGTATCAACATCATCGAAGTGGCGGCGAGGCTTGCCCATCTTCACCTTTTTTGCAACTTTGTTACGCATTGGATGGAGCTGCTCGACAGAAATGCGACGCGAGTGGTCGTTTAGCTCGTCTCCGCTCTCGGAGAGGTCATAGCTGCAAATGGAGGAATTGATAAGCGACAACGTCTAAATATCAATGATTTTTTGAATACCACCTTTTATCCAAAGATTTCTTTAATTTCTCAGACGGGATCAGAGTTGAGGTGTTATTTATAAAACGTAAATTTAGAATTTATCCGTAATATGTTGTAATTGAAATACTAACTTTGCATAGTTGTGATACTCATCTGAATCTTCGATGCGAATCGGCCGAAATTCAGAATTAATCTTTCGTGGAACTCCCATTTTATAAGCAGTAGTTAAGCTGTTAGAGCAGCCAACTGATGAGTAATCTGAAATTTTTTATTTCCAATTGAATGAATGAATGAATGCAGCATGAAGAAAAAGCAGAAGAACATGGCTTTCAACAAATAAAAATAATTCATTTTTCGATCAGTCATTTTCATCATAAGACGATGAAAAGATTGACGCAGCGAAAAATCAATAAATGATGTTCATTCATGGGGGAAAAGTGTTGGCGGCCAGCATGAAGTTCCTGCATAGATACTCAGAGAATCACGGGACATGAACGGCGAACAACGCGACGACGGGAATCGCAGCAGCGCACAAAAGCTGGATGTACATAAGAAGAAGGCAGATACCACGGAACCAACAAGCAGCGACGATACTAGTATCATATCATTTTGAGATTTTTATTTATGAGAAAAAAGTGAATTCGTCAAAAGAATGTGAGTTTTTTCTCGACATTCTGATGTTGACGATGAAGTTTGTGAAAATCTAACAAATTAAGCAGTATTCCTTGAATCTATGGCGATTTCAGCATTAGATATGTCTGTTTTTTGCATTTTAAGCTATTGAACAGAAACAGAAATAAAAAAAAACACTTTGAAGGTTTTAAAGCCTTTAAAATAAATAAATTTTTAATTAAATGAATTATGTTAAAATGGGTGCACTACGACATTCCACGCTTTATTATTTTTATCTTTGGGCAGAAGCCCAAAAACTCGTGTGGCAACAGAATAACGTGAATTAGTCGCGAATCTCTGAGTAAATAGATATTTTTGTTTAGCACTTTCGTTTTCCAATCTATTGCAGAGATTGAGGCTTTTAAAGAGAAGCAGGAAAAGAGATAGCCGAAACTGATTTTGCAGAATCACCGGCATCACTTCAAGAATGAAGCACGGAGGAGCCAAAGAACATTGAATGCTACACCGTGCTACATAATTGGATGAATGCGCAACCTTCATGCTTTTATGTATTCGATGGCGCATGAACGTCTCCATTTTCACCCCTGAGAAGACATCTCGTCGGCTACACTCTTGCGCTACACTCACCAGGTGTTGCTTTTTTCTTTTGTGTGACCC
Organism: Caenorhabditis inopinata; assembly: GCA_003052745.1. Taxonomy (NCBI): domain Eukaryota; kingdom Metazoa; phylum Nematoda; class Chromadorea; order Rhabditida; family Rhabditidae; genus Caenorhabditis; species Caenorhabditis inopinata. Next base: position 1,945,573 of record AP018152.1, on the reverse strand, counting down.
TCTAAATCTCTCTCACTTGTCATACTTCTCATACACGCTGTCCATGACAAAGAAGCGTATGGCAGAGCCTGCCAGGAGGCCCAACGATGAACACAATTGTATTTTCGATGGAGCACAACTGCATGGAAGCGCATAAAGAGGGAGAGAAGAGCAGAGAACTCTATTCGGCAGAGACTGGATACCCGATTCTCCACGAAAATATTTGATAAATTAGGTCAGTATTCTGCTCCGTTTAATCGATCATAAAATTATCTGATATCTTATCATTGTCAGTGCTATCAGCATCTCTTTCAGCCCGGAAAACCAACGCTGTCTGTCTGTTTCCTTCATTGCAGTCCTAGCCAATTTGCTAAACCTCACGAAAAGCACAATGCATTTTTTGCATTAAAAATGCAATTGTACTTTTCATGAGTAACCCCATTGCTCTTTCTTTTTTTTGTCTAAAAATATTGTTTGTAGAAACTATGGATACACTACACAAAGGTTGGTTCACCGAGTTTTCTCCAGATGACCTGGAAAAGATGAATGGAAATGGAGCTCAACAATCATCCAAGCAATTAAAGTCGGATGGTGAAGAGATGGGGGGCGCGTGGCCAGGACAGGCTTTCTCGCTTCAAGTGGCGAAGGTGTTGTTCCACGAAAAGAGCAAGTATCAGGATGTTCTAGTCTTTGAAAGGTGCGTCAGGTGTTTCAGTATTCTTAGCAATAGCCTTAAAGTGATTATTGGAGCTCAACTTAAAGAGAAGGAATTCCAGTTTAAATCACAGCGGCGATATCAAAAACAGCCGATTTCCTGGAGGTTTTTTTAATAAATTTTCCCGCATTTTTGTTAAAAAAATGTAATAAATTAGAGCAAAAGTAGCTTTAGTGTAGTCGCCAATTATAGTAAAATGATCGAAAAAATCGATAATAGTCGGCTTAAGCCTTAAGTAGACAAGAATCGCCCTAATTATCAAATGCAAGCGCGCTTTATTGAACTATAATTTTGGATGGATACCTTCAATTCTAATTCCCTATCAGTTCCAATTCAATACAGTTTTATTTTATAACATTTCTATTTTCATCAAGTTCCGATTTCCTACGAGTTCTATTTTCATTTTGTTCCGATTTCACATACCCCCCTTCAAAAAATTATTTGCGAAGCCAGTGGCTTCGTCACTTCGTCGCTTCGCTTAACGTAGTTTGCGAAAGAAAAAAGGAAACAAATTCCCTTTAAAATTGCAGTTCAATAGAGCTGGTTATTATCTGAAAGATGCTCCATTTTAATGAATTAGAATCTGATAACTAAACGACGAGAATCTGAATCTGGAGCTTTTAAAAATATTTGTCTAGCTTATAATTCTAAGAAATAGGTAACTAAGCGAATGAATCAACTAAATTTTAAAATAACCGTAAAAAAGGAAAATAATTTGCGAAAAAAATTGAGCCCGCAATTTCAGATATGCTCGCTGTCATTTCAGCATTAGATTTTGTTTCTTCACTTTTGTCACTAATATAACTTATTAAAATCTTTCCCTTTTTTCTCTTTTAACTCGAAATAAACAAAATGTATTCTCCAGCACGACATATGGAAACGTTTTGGTTCTCGATGGAATTGTCCAGGCTACCGAGAGGGACGAATTTTCATACCAAGAAATGCTGGCTCATCTACCACTTTTTGCTCATCCGGATCCTAAAAAAGTGAGATTTTCAGTTGAATTTGTTGTAATTGCATTTATATTTTAGGTCTTAATCATTGGCGGAGGTGACGGAGGCATTTTAAGAGAAGTTTTGAAGCATGAGTCTATCGAGAAAGTCACAATGTGCGAAATTGACGAAATGGTGATTGATGTGGCGAAAAAGTAAGCAAAGAGCGAAAGCGAATTTAAATAAATCTGGAACGTTTTCAGATTTCTCCCAGGCATGTCATGCGGGTTTTCAGATCCAAAATTAGATTTATATTGCGGCGACGGATTCGAATTTTTGAAGAACCACAAGAATGAGTTCGATGTTATTATAACTGATAGTTCCGATCCAGTAGGACCTGCCGAATCATTATTTGGGCAGAGCTATTACGAGCTTTTGAGAGATGCGCTTAGAGAAGACGGAATTTTGTCGTCACAAGGTAAGAGATACAGATAAAAGGGAAACTAGAAGGATTTTCTGTGAATTTAAAGATTCCAGCCAATAGAAGTAAATAAGTATTGGTGGCGCACCAATTCGGAGCAGAGCAGTGAACTGTATCTGAATCTTAAAAAGACCAATTCATTGTTTTCTGAATCGAATTAATTTTATTATTTTATTTTGTTGTTTCAGCAAACTTTTTGCGCGCCACGCGCCAAAAAACTTTTTGAATCAGCGGGCAGTTCAGAATTGGTCTTGTTAAGATTCGGTATGGAAAAAATAAATTCACGAAATATTCATGTATGCTAAAAATATAATACTTTTAACCTGATTTCTAGGAGAGTGTCCCTGGCTGGACTTGAAGCTCATCGCCACCGTAGTTCGTGCATCCCGGGAGCTATTCCCAGTTTCCAAATATGCAGTTGGTAGTGTGCCAACTTACACATCAGGGTTTATGGGATATATTGTATGCGCAAAAAGCGAGGTGACACCATTATCATAGAAATAATAATCCGTTTCGTGATGTGTTGTGATTCTGACCACCTCAGATAAAACTAATAATCATTCATAATTCCGTCTCGTCTTCTTCTTCGTCTTGAATTCGTCTGACGCAGTGTGTTGACAACTCGTTTATTGCGTAAGACGGAAGAAGACGACTTTCTGTTTTCGTCTTTCATGGAGTCTTATTCCTGAATGAAAATGCTCAATCACTTATTATCCATCCGCGAGTACGTGATTTTGCGTGTAGAGGCGGTATTTGGGTCTCGTTAGGGGATAGCGCGTTTTAACGCGCCAATTTAAATATTGTAAGAAAGCGCACACACTGCGTTTGTGATTTCTTTTCGAAAATTGAAGCGAATATTGGAAACAATAAAAATTAATTAATATAAATAGAAAAATTCTAATATTCGCTTCAATTTTCGAAAAGAAATCACAAACGCAGTGTGTGCGCTTTCTTACAATTTTTAAATTGGTGCGTTAAAACGCGCTATCCCCTAACGAGACCCATACACCGCCTCTCCACGCAAAATCACGTACTCGCGGATGGATAGTACCAAGATCGAGCATGTTGGATTATGTTATCTCCCCCCTCCTAATTTTTATTTAATGAAACTTCCTTACCTCAAACATGCCCAGAACTTATGAATCAACCGAATAGTACCCAGCAATTCAGTTTAGTGCAGTTGTTATCGAACTTGTTAGTCCCGTGTTAGTGACTGTGTGAATTTCAGGTGAATCCGTGTGGCTCCACCTGCCGCTGATAGCTCATTTGGTAGCATTCAACAAAAAGCTCTTCCCAACTGTCAACTACGCGCAGTCAATTGTGTCGACCTACCCGTCAGGAAGCATGGGATACTTGATTTGTGCAAAGAATGCTGTGAGGATGAAAACTGATTAAAAGAAATTAACAAAAAGAAAAAATACAATTTTTTATTTGACATTAGTCCGTACTGCTCCTCTATAGCATGTTGTACAAAATTTCGCAATTTTTCACAACCCCAAATTGCAATTATTGCTGTAGTTTGTAACGTGTTCATCAAAAGTTCCTATTGTCAACCTGCTGTAGATGTTCTAAATTCTTAGTCTCTTCGTTTCAGTATCGTGACGTCACCACACCAGCTCGCGTGCTCACTGCTCAGCAAGTCAAGGATCTGAATCTGAGATTCTACAACTCGGAACTCCACAAAGCTGCGTTTGTCCTTCCGCAGTTTGTGAGAAATGCGTTGGAAGAGCAAAATGTAAATTGAAGTGTAGAATTTGATTTTTGATAGAACTTTATTTAAATGTTTCTCTCTCCTTCATTATTTCTTTTTATTCGTGGTATGAATACGCTTTTAAATAGATAATATTAATGAGCTTTTCAAGAAAAATTCAAAAAAACTTTATAATACGTCATGGATTCGGTTTATCCAATTCGCGATAGACGCTGTCAAGTAAGTTTATTGCAGATCTTTGAATCAAGTAGTCAAATTCTGCAAAATATCTTAAAGGAAACACGGAGAACTCGTCTGACCCTTATCCCAAAGAAAAAAAATTTAAATACGATTTATGATAAAATTTGAAAGATTAAATAATTCCAGCACGATAGATTTTGAAATGTCTTGCGTCCGCGTAAGTCTTAAAAACATCGGAATAGTCTCGCGAAAAATGTCAAGAATTTCGTGCTCGCCCCGATAATGTCTCAGCTCATCTCGTCTCTCTGAAATTGCTTATTTTTTAAAGACTTCTCGACAGTTTCTCCTAAATTTTTGAGTTGCAGTAAGCTTTCAGAATGTTATAGAAATTGGGCAAATGCGGCAGAAATGTCGGGAGGATATTGAGAAATTAATGAGGCGAGACGAGACTCGGTGATTTTTATCAATAATAATTTCTCGAAGGATTTCAACTATAATGCGATTTTTCAGCATTTTTGTTGGTAGCCCGCAAAAAACTGTTTTAAAAAACGAAAAGTCACCTTTTAAATGCCGGCAAGTCGTTTCTCCGGCTTCTCGAAGTTAATATAATTAAAAATCACTCGTCTAATTGAGCAAAGTACCAATCAAGCCCCAATCGATTACATTCGGCATAATTGAAGGGAAGCGTGACGCTTGCTGTTTTTATTTGGAGGCAGCCCACTCAATTTCACTGCAATTAGATTAAAAAGAATTGATCTTTTAGAGAGTTCACTGAAGCGAATGATCAATTCGAAATAGAACTCCATTCACTTTTTTTTCTGCAGTGATGTAGAAGTTCGAACGTTTTTACAATTCATTCTTCATATTCCTATTGAATTATGGCTGTAAGTATTTTTGCTTTGAATAACTTACCAGCTGCTTCAGCAGAAGCAATGAGTGTAGGTATATGCGACGATACATTTCAGTTTCTTTTAATTTTACATTAGAAAATAGTAAAATTCTCGTAAAATTCAAATAAAATTCAAAAATTTGAAAATGTGTGCAATGTCCATCACGGTGTTACTGCAGAAATGACTACCGTAATCTGGCATAAAAATTTCGAAAATCGTGATGCTAGAAGTGTTTCTTCTGTTTTTCGGAAAGTTCCTTACCATTTCCCTCTGAAATTTACAAATTTTCATAAATATTTAAGTAATTACGTTTATAGATAACTTATCTAAAACAAAACCTCAAAATTTAAACTATAAAACTTTAAAAAAAACTTTAAAAATATATTTTTCAGACCCATCAACTTCGTTGTCAAATGAGAAAAAGGTAGATCAAAATTTTTTTTCGCCATCCACTTATTACAATGACCTTATTAATTTATTTTGATGTAGATCTTCTACAATGTTCCCAGTGTTTCAGAATCCTTCGCTTCATCTGATATTTCCAGGTGACGACCAACATCTCCAATGGACGAGGGGAGAAAAAGCAGTGATCCGCCAGATCAACAAATAGACGCAGATGAATCAAGATCAGAAAATATCGAGGAGATGAATGCCGTGGATGATAGGGCCATCGTTGATGATATTGAGAACCGAAACGTTCCAGGTATACCCTTGATCAAAAATTATATTTTAAAAATCTTTAATTTTCGTATTTTCAGCTGTTCCACAAGGTAGACGGAAGCAAAAGAATTTGAAAAAAAAAACGCGTAGTTTCAGATGATACGGATAGGTCTATCTTTGGTAATCCGCAGTGGGCCTTAACGATGATGAGGTTGGGGCATATGATATCTGGGGCGTACAATGCGGTTGCCAACTCATTTCTCACAAATCAAAATGCTAATTCAGGTACCCTCAACTTTATATCATTATTGACTTGAGCAGGCCTACTAACAGGCTTATGACAGGCCTTCAGATCGTCCTTATCAAAAAGCGACAGCTAGTAAGGTGATGTTTAGGCTTAGGCTTCCAAAAAACCAGTTCCAGAATAATAATTTTTAAATTTGAGTACATTTAAAAGAAAATTTAACCTTCCGATGGCCGTGATTCGAAATTTTTAGAAGAAATCGACGCCGAACTGCCGCCCGAACTTGAAGCTGAAGTTGGAGCCACTCCACCACCGCAACTAGAAGAGGAAGTCCCGCAACCCAGTGAACCAGCCGTTTATGAAGATTCCACTTTTCCGTTAGTTATCTATCCAGCCAGGTCAGGTTGGTCGTTCAGATCAGTTTCTAGAAAATTCACGCGATTTTCATATTTCAGATGTTCATCTACTTCGGCATTTGGAGTTTGCAATTGCTGACTATTTGGACGTGCTGGGGATGTTCGAACCACCGAATCGACAAAATCTCCATCGCTATCTTCGCAGTGTTACAGGTAACGGCTCTTGATGAAGATAGTCTTGAGTTAACTATAATTTCAGATATTCCTATTTTCTCTCGACCGGAAATTTTTGAAGACACGCCTTTCTCGATCGAACGATACTTATATTATTATTTTGGCAAAATGAGCAACTCACAAATTCAAGAGAGAAGACCGTTGATTTCACTGGGTATTCAACCTTTAGGGCTGGAATTTTGTTTTCTTTCATAAATTTACAACAAAATTTCCTTCTCTCATCTTTCTCTCAAAAATTATATTACAACCATGGTTGTAATGAGAATCCAGCTCGTGGAAGAGGCTTCATTCGGGATGCAATATCGAGCGTGACTGCGGATTCGCAATTGCATCCATGAGCTGCATTTGTTGGAGATTTGCGAAGAGCTCAGCGAGTTTCGAGACTTGTGCCGTGAGTGCTTGTAGATCCTGAGTTGTTACAACCATGGTTGTAATAATGAGAAGACGGCTCGTGGAAAATGCTTCGGAGTACAATATTGGGGGGAGATGTGCAGATCTCAAACGCTGATATTGATCAGTGACGTCTGAAATAAGCTATTGCAGTTTAAAAATGTTGAAACACCGTTGTAAGCCTCTCGCTTACAACGGGTATCGCCTGACAATCAAGAAAAAACCACTACGCATGCACCTTTAACGACTTAGCTCTTCTTCGCGGCTCAAAATGTCGAAAATTTCCGCACACTTCTCTCCAGTTCCCCTTTTCTTTCAGCATATAACACCGTTTTCCTATTCTAGCTTGACGACTGCATTAAAATGAGTTTTTCCAGCCGATCATGAGCGTATACGAGCGCGAATAAACGAAGAAGGCCCCATCATGCTGAACAATTATGAATTGGCGGAGAGGTTCTTTCCGCGAAGACCACCGCAACAACTGCCTCTTCCACCAAGCCAACCCGTGGAACATAGAGATGTTAGTCTTGGAGACGTGCGAAAGAAATTAGTACCAGACATTACAGAGTATGTACCCCTATGAACCTATTTCTTCATCGTCTTCTGACTCGAATAATCCAATAATTATCCCGGTTTCTTCTGCTTCTGAAGTCGTGGATCAATCTCAACAACCCGGCGCAAGTAGCGTAACGATTGAAAACCCCATATTCAACAGGGAAGAATGTAATGATGAGGTATGGTTATGAGGCTATTCACGAAAACGGAAAGTCTGTAATAAAGATGATGTCGGTAATTATTTGCAGATCACGATTGCTCCTCCTCTTCCTGCATTACCTGACGACTCATCTGAATCCCTCTCCGTCTCGGATCCAACTGACCATATCCAGCAACTGCTCCTTGAACCAAGTCTTGAAGATCTTGACCTTAAAGGCCAGAAACGAAACAGAGAGGTTCCCGATAAAGAAGGAAACTCTGAGCCAATTTTTGTAATTTTCAGACAGAAATCCCGGAATCCGAAGAATCTCCGAAGAAAAAGAAACGCGATGATCCGAGTGGTTCTTAATTGTGATTCTCCACATACTAACAGTAATTGTCATCAAACCATATTAATCTGCTGCTTCTAGTCAAACTCTGTGTTAACATTTTCGGGGTTCCTACGCGAAACACGCATTCACCGATGCGCCATGTAAATATTGTTTTGACAAATGAGATTCTTTCCGATTCTAACGTGTACATGTAAATTAAATTATTTTCGATTATAAATCAAACAACTCATATCCCTATTCTATTAGTTTTTAAGGCCATCTTATTTTATAATTTACAATACCAAAACAAGAAGAAACTTGAAAACTATGAATTGGAGCAGAGAAAACAACAACGATGAAAAACATAAATTAAAAAGTGGAAGATCGTAATTGAGTGGAAAACATCAAACAGAATATTGGTTTAAAATTAATATATAAAATTAGTCGTCCTCTTTCTCGTGCTTCCTCTTGCGACTGCGTCCTGGCTCGTCGACTTTGAATGGAACTTCGAATTCTTGATCTGCTCCAAGATATGAGTCAGAGATAAAGTACAATTTGAACTTATGATGGCCTGGCCTAGGAGCAGCGAAATCAAGCTGGACCGACGATTTCTCATTGATGACCAACCTAAACATTTTTTTTAATGAGAAAAGGGCTTGTTCTGAAAAATGCAGAAATTTATCTTACCTCTTAATTGTTAAAAGAGCATTGGATTCCGGATCTCCTATGACTAACCACCATCCCTCTTCTTTTCGTTTTTGTGGAAAGAGTGGTGCAACAACAGGAGGGGCCAGGCCGTCTATTGCATTGTCTCTTTCAAGTGATACTGCGAGCAGGAGATTGTCATTACTGGAGACGACATCATTTTCTAACTCGGTAGCAACTTCGATCGATGGATAATTGTTACAGAAGCGGGCAACATCGGCGAGCTCGGCTTTGTCCATTTGCAGAATTTCTGTCCGATCATCGTCTTCTATTTCCAGTAGTTCGAAAATGGAAGTGACCTCCTTTTCCTTGGCTCTTTCAAGAAGAGCAGCAGAGCAATGTGGCAGCTGTTTTAAATAAGGCTCATTTGAATACATAGCTTGCGTGAGCATCTGTGACAGTTCCATAGCATGAATAGCTGGCGACAACCATCCGTTCGAAGATAGAACATCCACACATGCTTGCACGAGACGACAGGCTTTGAGAACGATGAGTTCCGTGTCTCTGTTCAGTTCAGCAGTAAGTTTGACACGAGAAAGGTGTGCATGAATCAAAAGATTGACCTTTACATGTGGATCTGTGAACTTTTGATTTTTCAGCTGTCCTGGCAATCGTTCGGCGAGCTGACGGAGAATAACATCTTCTTTGTGCCGCATTGGAACATTGGCGAATTCACTGGACGCGGAAATGATTTCGATCAGAGCACGTGTCTTCGTTTTCTCCTTTAGAGACATCGAGAAGAGTTCTGAAAACGAACTACTGAACTAAAAAGTGAACATTTATCATTTTTATAATAAATAAACGGTAGAGGATTCCCTTTCCTTCATTTATTTCTTTTTTTTAATTTTCACGAATATGGAAAACATACGTGACTCTGAGGTGACGAAAGGAGCAGAGTTACTTGGAAAAACTACTTTGAAAAAATGAATGACGCCGATCTTTGAAATTTTTATTTCAATGTTTCATCTACTATTTTCTCCGACGCTTTATAAATTTTAAACGGTCATTAGCGGTCTTTTAATTCAACCAGTAAAATCATTATTTTGGTTCTACATCTGAATTCGAATTCGCTATAACTCTATAACTTCTCGGTATCAATAATAATAAACAATGCTTTAGGACTCGATAGTCTTACTTATTGAGTCTGAAAAAAAAGAACAAATGGTCTGTCACGTGACTGAAAACTGCTCGTTCCACTCTCAAAAGATGTGAAGCAAGTACCGTTAAATTATTTCATTTGCGGGTACGAAACATTAGTAGTAAGAATTATAGAGGGTAACGGCACTCAAAATTAACCGCAGCATTCAAAACGGTTAATATAAAAAAAAAGCTCACCAATAGTTTGATAACTGATATAGTAGTAAGATGCAATCATTCCCAAGTTCAACGAAATTGTGTCCATGTCATCCTTAATAGCTATGCACTTGCTGTTATCCAAATCCTTCAAAGTGTTTTCGACAAGCTCCGATAGAGCATCTGATAGATGCCTATGCGTAGTTCCTTGAAGATTGTAGTAGTTCGGATTCTGGGTCATTCGCCGATAAAGGAGTGTCCATGTTAGATACTAAAAGAAAAATATTAAATTAAAATAACAACGTTTACGTTTTTGGTACAAATTTTAATTTTTGGATTCATATTAGTGATTTCAGTTTATTTTCAGACTTGCGAAGGACTGAGCTGGAAAGTATTTAAAAGAACTTTTAGAACTTAAAAAATATTTTCTTAAATATCACGTTTTATGAAAAAAAAATTCCAGAAAAAATACTTGTTTAAGCCAAAAAAAAATGTTGAAAAACTACTATGCAAGCCAGGCTGCGCAAATATATCTCAAGTCTGATTCAAAATTTTTTGTTTTGACAAAAAACTGCAGCTCGCGGAGGGACTTGAACCCCCATTCCCGGTTTCGGAGTCCGGTGCCTTATCCATTAGGCCACGCGGGCTCTAACCACGTCGCTCTCATTTTCGCATATATAGTGAAAAGTGGGCGGAGCGACAAACAACTGTTTGTTTACGGTTTATAAGTGTTTTGTTCATAGTCAATAGATAAATTGAAGGTGGTAGCCTTGATATTCACAAGAAACTCACATCAATAGCGTCCTGCTTGTTCTCAATTGTTTTGGTAACAATCTCAGCATTGAAATGATCATGAAGACAATGATCCAAGTGGGATTCAACCGGAAGTGGATCACATAGAAATTTTCGGTAGTAGGCACGCTTCGAAGATTGACACATGACTACGCATTTGGCTGAAAACAAAAAATTATTAAAATTAAAACAAAATTATTATTTTTCTCAAAAAAATCGTATGAAAATGGGTAAAGTTAAACCTTCAGAATCTAAAATCGGTCGATTCGCTAATCCAACCATATGAAGCATATCGGCAATTGGGTAGTCCTCATACACATGGTATTTTCCGTTGTAGAACTGTGTATCCATGATAACTACCAAGTAGGCATTCATCTCGATTTGATAGCACATTCCACGTGGAACAACACATACTTGAATAGCGTTGCTTTCAAAGAGTTGTTGCACAATATGCACGTCTTTTGGAGAACTTCCTTCATGAAGAAAACCGACTCCACAAGAAACAGCCTCTCTGAGAGATTCATCTTCGATATCAGCCAAGAGTGCTTGAAATGTGTCATCGTGCTCGGCAAGTCGGAGGAATCTCTTTGGAGCTCCGTCAGCCAATGCCATAGTGAGAAGGGCGACGGCGACCGGACGAGTCTGACGACGTACTGGTACAAAGATAAGAGCTGGCTTTGGCTCCAATTTTCCTGCATGTCTACAAATAGCTTGATAGACCGGTCGCTCCATTGCAGCAAATCGTGAGGCATTGTGCGACATATTGAACGACTTAATTTCCAAATCGAGTGGAACTGGACGTGTTTGAGGCATGAAGTTGAAGGTTGCAGCCGCAGAACATCCTAGCCACATTCCCAAGTCTCGAGCATTAGTTAGAGAGGAGGCGAGAGCAACGACTCGGACATCTGACTCAAGTTGAGAGGAAATGTAGCGAGTACGGGAGCAGACAACTTCGAAAACCGGCTGAAAACAAAATTTCAGTCAGTAATTCAGTAAAACTATAAAATTTTATTTACCCCATTACTAGCCCCAATCATGTGCAAGTCGTCAGCAATGAATAGCTTCACATTTTGCACGCTCTTTCTCTGCTTCCAGCGTCTCGAAATGTTATCCCATCGTTCTGGAGTCGAAATAATGAGCTGTCCACGTTGGGCTAATTTCAAATCCATAGTCTGTTCGCCAGTAAGCAAGACAATCGTATGTCCGATGGCTGGCTCAAGACGGCGCTTCCAATCAGCGAAGACTTTTGTAGCTAAATCTTCCATCGGATTAATGTAGACAGCTTTGCAGTTCGGAGTGTTTTCGAAGTGACGAAGAATGGCGAGCTCAGCAATAGCAGTCTTTCCAGAACCGTTTGGTGCACACACAATTACGTTCTCTTTCGATTCAAAGACGGTACGGAAAACCTGAAAATGAAATTAGGAATTTGACTGTATGAAAAACTAACCTGCGTTTGAATTGGATTGAAAACTTTAAATCCACTTTCTGCAAACACCGATTGAAACTCTTTGTTATTAACAGCTGTAATTGGTAATGGCTGCAAATCAAGAAGTTCGGTTGGCGGTGGATATTTCTCCGGAAGTATTAAGTGACGGAATGAGATTGGGAGAACTGTCTCGGCACCAATCCATCTATCGGAGACAATACGAACATAGTAGAGAGGCGGCATTGGGTCGAACATTGGAACAATCATCTTGACAACATGCTCATCTGTGCAGAATTTTTGTTTGAGAAGGAAGAATTCGTTGTGCAGAATCTTTTCTCCGTCAGTATCTTCAATGAAGATCCAGAATCCCTCTGCATTTCCATGCACTTTGTCATCCCATTGGAAGTCTGGAGTGATTGTTAGTTCTATTCTCATTGTGGTTCTTGTTATCGGCAGGATTAAGGTGGACATCTCAAGTTTTGGAAATTGGCGGATGAACTTGTAAAGTGGCTTTCCCATCTTTGGCATCTTAATGAGGTCTCCAAGTTGATGTTGATCCAAATCGTACAAGCGATCAAATGAGTAGTTCTTCTTATCTATCGAGCGAACAACTTCGTTTGGAATCTTTTTGAATTGATGAAGTGGGTTAAGTGATCCCCATTGTCTCTGATTCACCATCTTGCACAATGTCAGAACTTTTTGTGCCAAACCAGCCCATCCTCTCCAGAGCACAATCTCGAAGAGAGCTCGGAAAAGACGTCCAGCAGACTGTGCCACGAACACCATATCAGCTTGAAGGGCGAATCCTTCCAATTTCAATTGAGAAATGTAGGCTTGCAAGAGAACATTTGTCTTGGCAGACGCTTCATCGAGATTTTCTTTAATTGGAATCGGATGCTGCTCCGCAAGCTTTTGTAATTCCAACTTCTCCTCATCACGGACGGAGAGCAATTTGAATTCAGAGCTCATTGAGAAAATACGGAAAAGATCAATATCAGAGCACGTCTCTACCAGAAGTTTGTTGTAGGTTTGCATGGATTCGTAGGTGCAGTAGAAGTGAGAAGCGATACGTCCGAGTTCAGTAGCCTGAATTATTCCACTTCGTTTGTCATACTTGATGAGACCGGCTTTGTCAAGTAGAACACATGCTGTATGGATCAAATCGGCACGACGTTGCTCGAGAAGAGGATCGGCACGCTGAAAATTCAAGAGAACATGAGACACTTTAGATATTCATTTAATATTAAAAATGGCTAAAATAAAAAAAAATTACCGCTTGTTCATGAGTTATTCCATAAAGAGTTGGATTCTTCAACATTCTCACAAACAAGAATGTGTATCCAAGCCAATTTGTAGCTTCTGAAACACTGCTCACAGTTCCCAACACTACTTCTGCATTCAGCATGTCAGTGAGTCTGGAGATCATTTGACTTTCAACTGGCAGTTGTTGATTCATCAGAGAAAGGTAATATTGAAGTTCAGAGTGATTTGTAATCAGTATTCCTTCTCCTCGTTCGTCATACTGTGGGCGACCTGCTCTTCCCAACATTTGCATGATATCAAGAGCCCCTAGCTCAGTCCACCGCCCTTTTTCGGGATTGTAGATTTGAGTTCCCTTGATGATGACAGTGTGAGCTGGCAGGTTAACTCCCCAGGCAAGAGTGGCTGTTGAAAAAAGAACTTGAATGTGTCTATCGGCAAATAAGTCTTCAACAAGTGTACGATCTACACGATTCATTCCAGCGTGATGGATAGCGAATCCATATGGAAGCAAATCCTTCAAATCCAAATTTTTGGCCTGTTCGGCCTCAGTTCTCAAAATTTCCGTACTGGCAGATCCTTCGCGCATGAAAGCAGAGAGTGTATCTTTTTCAAGGCACGCATCACGAATAGCTTTGGCTGTTTTTGCAGTTTCTTTGCGAGAATGGACGAAAACGAGGACTTGGCTTTTTCCAGCGTGATCCATAATCTTGTCATACACTACCTCATTCATAGCCTGAAATATTGAGGGTTAAAGGAACATTTTATTTTTATTTTTTTTAAACATAAAAAGTTGTAATTCTTCAATTGTCTGTTTTAAACTTTACAAAGCTCAATATGCAACTAATCAAAACTACTCTGATGTGACTTAATTATATTATAGTTTTTACCTGAAATCTTTTCAGCGCTTTTTTCTCCGTGACTCCAATGTATTGCTGTTCGAGTGGAACTGGACGATAACTATTGTCAAAGAAGTGCAAATGCTCGGGCTTTACACGCAAGAACGTTGCGACATCTTGGTAATTAGGAAGAGTAGCAGACAATCCAACGAGACGGCATTCATCATGATTCTGCTCCATTTGACGAATAGTTCTCACTACAATAGATTCCAAGACAGGTCCACGGTCGTCGTGAAGCAAATGAATTTCGTCAATAATCAACAGACGAACCATCTGATTGTAAGCTCTTTCTCCACCTTTTCTAGTCACAACATCATACTTTTCAGGTGTACACACGATCACTTGAGTCGACATGAACTGCTCCTTGCTCATTTGAGCATCACCAGTCATCTCGCCGACAGTAATTCCGAAAGGAGCCAACCTTTTAGAGAAACTTCCTACCATTTCTTGTACCAAGGATTTCATTGGAGCAATATAAATTATTTTGAATTCGTCCAGCTTGACACTTCCATCTTCGGCTAAATGATTTCCAATTTCTTGAAGCATTGTGAGTAAGGCAACATTTGTCTTTCCGGCACCGGTTGGAGCACAGAGAAGAAGATTTTCTTTAGATTTCAGAGCGGATGCAAAAAGACGAGATTGAATTCGATTGAGAGCCTTGTACCCCTCAAATGCCGGTTGAGCCCATTTTGGAAGATCGGAGATGTTAATTAGCTTTTCATCTTCGGCGAACGGCCGAGGTTTGAGAGCAGGAACATGGATCTCTTCATATGACTTTTTCTGACGACGATAAGATCCATCTGGGAGCTCACATCTGAAAAAAGTGATAGATAAATTCTGAACATGAACAATTGATTTTGAAATTAATTTCCAGCCATTCTTTCCTCTTCTACTGACCGATTTTCAAGGAAAATTCAGACATTTTCAGGATTTGTGAAGTAGCAAGGTGAGGCTGGAAACAGCTCATTTGAATACTGTTACGTAGAATTATTAATGTCAGCTTACCTCTTATTACTCATTAAATGGGATCCCTGACTGAAAGACAAGTCATTTAGATCCAATACTTTGCGACCAGCTTGCCACTGTCCAGCACTAATAGCTTCTTCGGCTGCCGCTGCTGCTTTCTTAGACCGCTCGGTGTCCCTTTTCGACTTCTCTAAATGAACTACAGAACCTTCATCCGTCTCTTGAAGGAGAGCAAGGATGTGATGGAGCTCTGGACGTGATCTCATTTCCTCCTCTATCTTAACGCGTTCTTTTTCATTGGCCTGACGAAGAAGTGTACAGTAAAGGATCATTAGACGATTTTGACGTAGCAATTTGATGAACTCGAATTGATCGAATCCGAGTAGTAAGACAAGCTGACCTTCGGCCTGACGGTCGTCTGTAGCGTCTTTGAGAATTCCTATAACTTCAGTTTGCTTTTGCTGTGCGATAAGGGGGTCTTTGAAATATTTTGCGAGGGAACGTTGAATCCAATGAGCATCAATGTCGCGCGGATGAAGAATTCCGCTAGCTTTTTGTTCATCTTTCTGAAAAAAAATTGATAAAAATGAAAAAATAAAGGATACTAACAGTTAAATGGCCATCTCCTTTTAATGTAGCAGTGTATTCAGTTTCGACTCCATCTTCTTCTTCACTTTCATCACTGTCTCCCTTGATCTCATTGACCATTCCACCATCTTCTTCTTCTTCATCGGAATCAAACTGTACGTTGACTCCCTCGTTTTCATCGATTTCATCTCCTTCTGGCTTATTTTCTTCTTCAATAGAGAAATCTGTGATTTTCTTAGAGAGGTTGATAAGTAGAGCGACACGATCATCGCTGAGATTTCCGAGAAGTGCTTCGATTTCTTTTTTCTTTTCTGAAAATTATGGCTACCATAAGTTAACAATTCTTGCGATAGCTCACCTTTATCTCGAAATTTGTCGCTTTTTAATGTGATAAGAACTTCATCGGCAGCACCGCAGAGAACGTCCCTCGGGACATCACCAAATTGCTCTGTTATAAACGACAAAATGACGTCGTAGGTTTGTTTCGTCTCCTGAGTCCGTGGCTTGTAAGCACCCACCAAAGCAGTGTTATCAGCCAAAACCGATTCACGCGTGTTTTGCGACTTTTCATCTCTTTTCTTTCTGAAAGAAACAACAGTTAAATTCATCTGTAATCAGAAAATAACCGCATTTTACAGTTCCAATTATTTCATACCATTGTTCGATTACATTGTACCTTTTCATGTCTGTAAAATGAAAAGAAACCTTGTCATCTAAAATTTTCTACCATGCATCGCAAAATACTCAAAACCTCCTATAGAAAGGAAAAAAGTAGTAGTAAACATGGAACCGTAAATTCGATTTAGCAAAAAAACACAAAACTCACGATTTACTCTTTTTCTGATTAACAACAGGTGCTTTGCTTTTAATGGCTCTGTCTCCCATCTTCATTTTTTTCATTTCTTTGTCGGTGATTGGAAGAACTTCACCGGTTGGTTCCTCACGACCTCTACGGTCCGTGAGGTTGTAGTCAACCGACAGAACCAAATTTGAGTTCTGCCGATACTCATATTGCTGAATTCTGGCGAGTTCATCGGCCATGGCGGAAGCTACCCAAGTGTTTAAAACCTGCAATGGAACACTAAGAAATGAAAAATACCCAAAATAGAAAACTGAGATAGACTATGGTTGAGAGCCGGTTTTCAGCCGAAGAAAGTTTAAAAAGTGTTTAAGTCAATAAATATATTTTACATCGGGTATAAAGTTGAATCGGTAAGGGTTTCGAAAAATAAAGCTATGTACACGACCATATAAATGGACAATCTATAAAGCAAAGAAGGAACTATCAATAATTATAAAGCTTAGTTAATTAGGTAGGAATGTAATCCAAAGCTCATGGTGGGATACTGAATGGATATTAAATGAAATATTTGAATATTAATGAAACGAAAATTATTGAGCCTTTTGGGCAGAGCCAACACGAAGCTTGACGTCATGAGAAACGACCATCTCAGCTGCGGTGTAGAGATGAACCAAAGAGATGGCAGATTTCACGAAGGCGATGGGAAAAGCGATGAGCGGAAAAATGCTCATAAAATGAAAGTTGAAGATGAGTGGTCCTGAATAATACACTGATTTATGACATTTTCAACTTGCACAATACATACCAGCCCAGAAAGCTCTGATGTAAAGCAGAATGTAGAAGGCTTCGTTGCCTCCGCACATAAATCCCAAAAACATTCTATCTGTATAGTACAGATTGAGAAGCCAATTAGAGCTCTGCTTGTGACTCGACGCTCCTGAGAGATCGGTGGCGTGGAGGTGGAGCCAGTGGGAAGCGATGTCGACAACCGCAGACAACTAAAAATTAGAAAATATCAGTTTTCAATGAAATTTCTGGAAGGCTAACCTGCAGAAGGAATAGATGATCTGGATAGAATTTACAAAGCGCCATGACAAGAGCCAACAATGCGCATCTATCCGTTAGTTGGTCCAACATTGCCCCGAATCTACTTGATTGATTGTAGGTTCGGGCAGCCCAGCCATCAAAAGCATCCAGACCAGCGCTCAAGGCATAACTGAAAAAAAGATTTTGAAAGTCACAGAAGACAAATATTTATAATAATAATAATATACCAGAACATTGCAGAGAATGGAGATGACGGCATGTAGTACATAGCCAGAAAGGCGAGCACGATGCGCCCGTACCCGATGAGATTCGGGTAAAAGAGCCAAACATTATTGTTGCTCTGGTCCATTTTGAAGCTACACTGCAATATATTAAAATTTTATTCTATAAATTTCGTAACGAATGCAAATATGGGCAAAAGGAATGGCAAAGTTATCTTGTAAAAAGGTGAATAGGTGCAGACGACAAAGTAACGCCGAAGAGAGCAGATTTAGAGAAAAAAAATATTGCTTCCTCTGGTTCTCTCTTAGTTTAGTTGACTTGGCAATTAGTAGCAAAAGCTTTTATGCAGGATTTAATGGAAGTGAGGAACTGAAAAGAAAATTGAAAGATAAAAAAAAATAAATAAATAGTTTTTGACGATACTTTCCATTAGTAATGAAAGCCGGCAATCGAAAGTTGTTAAAAATTAGTATTGAATTTTTATTGAAAAAAAATTAGAAATTCCTTTCTAATAACACTTTTCAACTGGTTTTGCAAAATCGGTTTCTTAAAAATATACCACTCTTCAAATTTCAGTTCACCCAACAATGTTACGTTCCTGAGTACTTTCTAATACCTCCATTGTGGGCTTTAACACATTAGACAACACCGCTGATGTTTCATGAGAGAAATTGTTCACAGGTAAAATTTAGTATTGAAATAAAAAATTCGTACGTCATTAAACGATGTTTAAGGAACAGCGTCAACATATTTTATCAAAGCGACATATTCCTGGCAGATTACAAACTAACACTTAGGAATTATTGCTTAAAAAGAAAGCAGTTTTTTCTTGAAGTAAAATAGATTTAGATTGATTTTCCAATAAGCTTTTCACTATTATACAAAAGCAAATACCCAAAATAGCACATAAGTATCAATAGAATATGCAAAATCAAATTTCGAAAGTCGCGCTTTATTGTCCGAGAGGAGTACAAATTGAGAGAAAACGATGTTCGTGGTAAGATATCGTGTGCCGCGAATTGAATGTACCTTCAAAAAATAACTGTAATCCAGCATTAAAACAACTCAAAAACAAAAAAAATTAAAAATGTCATATGAAGTTGAATTACAAAATCATGAATCACTCCATGCAGTTATACAAGAAAAAATAAAAATAAGAAAAACAACAAAAAAGTAAATAAAAACATAAAAACGGAATCGAATCGCGTCAATGCAGCATCATCTTCAAAACATAAAACGTTTACTTCATACTAGGAGCGTTATTGGAACAATGTTCTGCTTTTAAAGGAAGATATTGACGTTGGAACGGAGATTGGAGCTCTATTTCGTTGGTGTAAATGCTATCACACATTTTCTTCAAGTTCCAGGACTCCGAACTCTGAAAAGTGTCCATTCCTTGTTTCGAGCGAATCTTGGCACCTCATTCATTTGTTGTTCTCAAGTGCCTTTCCGCGCTTGACCCATCTCGTTCTTTTTCCGACGAAAAAAAAGGACTTCAAAACTCTTACCTCTGCGTTGGAAGTAGCCTTATTCCTCTTCCGTTTTCCTCTATTTTCTGTTCTTCTTTCTTTTCTTCATAATTTCTGTATGTTCTCTTCTTGTTTCGTGTACTTTCTATCGACTGCAACTGTCGAAAAAACAAATAAAATGAAACGGATTTTGTGAATGAAACTCTCGTGTTCTACCATTTTATCCCTTGTTGTCAAATAGTATTAGAAACTTAAGAGGAGCATGCTCTGCTTTTGTCTACGTGTGCTACTTTTCGGATCAGGGCCACCGTGTTTTCTAAATTTGAATTTTTGATTTTGCTCCCGGTCTTCCAGAGCTCGCAATTCCAAAATTAAATATTTTTCTCAAAATTCTGAGCATCCCTCACAATACGCTTTAAATAGCAAAAATTGAAGTTTGAAGTTTAGAAAAATCGCTTTAAAATCTCCAAAGCTGTTCAAACCATAGCTTACTCCAAATATTTGTTTTTCCAATTTAAAAAATATATACTTTTTTGCGATTTTTGAAACTGTTTCGCGGGTCTGCAGTCAATTTTCAAGCAAATTAACCAAACAAAAAAACATTTAGATTTCATGTTGACTAAAACAATTCATGCTTTCACTTTTCAAAATTCAATTTCCATTCGCAAAATCACCAAAAAACCCGCAAAATAAACATGTTCCCACTATTATGTTTACTAAAAAATCTATTTCTCTCTCGCTTTTTTAAAAATTTTCCGTTTTTTTTATTATAAAATTTGCTTTATATAGTTATAGGTGTATATAAATGAAAGATGGACAGCAGATTTTCGGAATTAAAACGGATGATCCATCCCCCTCCCCTGCAAGCGAAGTCCTTCTTGCTTTTGCTCAGCGGAGAGCACTTTTCACGATGTTTCCTCATCCCCCCCCCCACCCGTTCTTATTTTGGAAGACTCATTTGGAGTGGCAGGAACATATATATATTTATTTTATTTTATTTATTTATTTATGAGCGCAATTTATTCTTTTTTTATAGATACGCAAATATTGGTTTTCTTCTGAACTTCTTCTTTATTTTTCGACATAAATTCTTCTCATAGGGCTTCGCGTCGATTATTGCATTCGCTTTCTGTTTTTGTTTCTTTATTAATTTTTTAATGTTTTTTTCCTATTATCTTTCTAAATTTTCATTTCTTTCATTGACAATAAGCTCTGTGTGCACATAATATATGAAATTTCGAATGCTGCTTAGCTCCGTGAGCCTAAGTATAAAAACTGAAAGATTTCTAAAGGTTTTCAGCGGAAAATATTGAGCAAATACTCTCTGATTTTCAGCGCTACAACACTATAGCTCACGGCTGTAAATGTATCGCAAAATGTTTAGCAAATTGAATTCTGAAGTAGTCGGAAACTGCATTTCTGTGGATAACAACGGTTTCGATGCTCTCAGGCAATGCTGCTTAGGCTTAGGCTCACTGAAGAAACTGTTTCTAACTCACTTGAAGCTTCCTATTTTCAGATGAAACCCCCACTTGTATTTTCCATTCAGAAATCGATTTCTGCAAGACAGAATTCAAGAGTTAGAAACCCATATCGCTGTCTTCCTTCGCTTAAAGCTTTTTTTATATATTCTCTATGACTCCCTCATTTTTTGCTATGTGAATTTATGAAATTCGAAACTTGTCTCCCACTATTTCCTTTTCCTGCTCCAACTCCTTCGTCTTATTTTCCAGCCACAACCTCCGGACGTCTTCTTCTTCCTTTTTTGTTGTCTTCTTAGTCTTTCTTTTCTTTCGCCCGTATTTATTTTATATGAAAATGCGAATATCTTAGTTCCTGCTGGAGAATTGGACAGTTAAAAGTGGAGAATGAGTCGGCAACACGATACATTGGATAGACGTGAGTTGCAGAGCACTTCTCACGACTGTCTGAATTTCAGGCTACCAAGGCTCGGCATCCCACCCTCAGCCTTACCATGCAGTGTCTGAGGTGTATTTGAAAGAAGTGACACATCACCCAATTGGTCCAGCATCTGAATATCCACCCAGGATTATAGATATTCTGAAAGAAGAGCCCAGAGCTGCACCTCACACTCCGCCATTGGTTCGAAGGTGAAATTTGGTGTTATACTTTTTAAATCCAATCTTTCGGGGTTTAATTAAACTGACAAAATCTTCAATTTGCAGCCGCGAAACCACGGGGTCGCCTGAACCCTTCCCCATTGTTCGTGTTCCTTCCGCTCAATTCACCGACGTCTTGACAGAGATATACGACTACCATGAAACAGAGGTACACGGGGCGCACCAAATTTCAATAAAAGCCGTCTTAGTGATTTGCAGAAGTATACTAGACGCTCGGTTACACCGGACTATGAGCCACTACGTCGGCAGCCGGAGATTCTGGAGCAGAAAGGTAATTGTGAATTTAAAAAAAAAAATAGTCTCAATCCCGCTGAAAATCTATTAAAAAACTGGAAAAGAAAATTTTATTTACAGCTTGAAGAACCTAATTTTCTATTTTGAGCCTTACATAGAAACCCAAGAGCCTATAATTCTGTAATAGTTACCAATTCTGAACACTAAAAGAGCATGTAAAAACTCACGATTACCTGTCTGAAACTTCTAACCCAGATAATGTGCATTTTCAGCACCTCGAAAGAGCACTAGCAAACATACTGTTCCAACTTATAAAGTGATTCCACCAACCCCTGAAAAGCATACTCCACGCCATCAACCTGGAATTCCTTTGACGTCCCCGACTATTCCAGATTCTCATCGTTATCCAGAAGAACAGAGGAGACCGCTTCCGATATACGAGGAGTACATGAAAATTCAAAAAGAAGAAAATCGAAATGTTCCGATTTTGGTGACAAGACATCGAAGCAGATCTCGATCTCCTTTAACGTCTTCCGCTACGGAGTCTGAAATCAGAAATCATCCGCCTATCAATAACAACAACATCCGCCACATTGATTCATCGTCTTCTGATTCCACAGATGTGGAGGTTTCAAAGGATCCACAGAATCTAGGCAAGAGACCTGAAGATGTGGGAGAGCGCTATGTGTATTCCCACGACGTCTATGTGGACTCCACTACAGGAAGACCGTTTACACCGGGAAGAGAAGATGTTTCGGGGAAGAGAAACTGCGATAGGTTGAAAATCAACGTGAGTTTCAAGAAATCCACTGCCTAACCGCTTATTTAAAGGCAAATTTAAAAAGTGAGACTACCTATATTGACATTTCCAATTGGAGCTACAACAGTCTTCAGAATCTGGAAATACAGTATTATCCAGCATTTCAGGTTTACTTCAAACCTCCGCATCCTCTAGTGGAAGCCACATACAAACTGGATGAAATTGAAATTGAGAAACAAGAAGACATGTGAGTCATTTCTGCTTTTGCCCACTGTTGACTACAAAATTTTACAATTTTACTAATTTCTTTTCTCAATTTTAGTCGAGTGCCAAAGCTCCGCCCCTCGCGTTCCTCCACTATATTATCTCGGAGCGAATCGTCAAACCCATCAGACAAATCGAATTCTTCTGAAACTTCAGAAAAGCCAATTGAAATGGAGACTCGTCGTATTCCAACTCGTATCTCTCTTCTTCGAAAGGAACACGAGGTTCTGACAGTCCCATTACAGTCGTTGAGACATTCCAGACTGTCAGAGCACGGCAGTCGGTAAGCTGAGGGAGACCTGATTTCAAAGCTCCTAACCTGGAATTCTGGTGAAAGCGGCCTAGAGATTCGTGGTCGCTTCGAAGCATAATCGAGCATACGTTATTATTCAATTGTTTCTTTTCTTCAGCCCTCAATCCAAAACGACCAACGAACGTTCAATTCCGATTTACGTGGAAGAAACGTCATCTATCAACATCGACGAAGTGTTCCCCAAAATGCCGCTTCATCAAAATGCGGCCACCGTCAACGCTCCAAGTCATCATTCTACCAGAGACCAAGTCAAAGGGTAGGCTTCTGTGTATTTTGATGTAGATAACCAAACCGGGCGCATCTCGGGCCTGCTTATCACTTTCTTTAAAATTAAAATTAAAATCGCAAAGAATGTGAACTATAATTTAATCTTTTTCTATGAAATATAATAAAAATATTAATTTTGAAGATTGCTAAGCCTGGCTCGCGAGTGTGCGAGCAACTGTAAAATAAAAATTGAAATATGATATAGGAAACTTCTTTGCTTACAGGGATTATCCACGGCAACAAAGAATATCATCGGTGGCGCCGCACCATAGGTTAGTTCGAAGACGAAGTTGGCAGAAATACTTTCAGAAAATTCAGAGACTCTATTTCTCAACGATCTCGGACACCGGAGCATGGTGTTGCAAGGTATTTGTTAGTCCTGAAACGTATTCATTTAATAATAATTTTAGAAAAACCTCCAAATCTCCAAGTGACGGAAACTACAAAATAAAAAGGTTATGAAGCAGCGAAAAAGAGAAATGAAATGGCCTATGGCCTAACATTTTCAACTTCTCCGTGGTCTCGAAATATTAAAGTTCGGCCATGGGACTTACAAAATTCTATTTTAAAAAGTGAAAAATCAAATATTTCTATTAAAATAATCATTTTAAAGGAATACATTGCTGGAATGCAATTTTTCCGCATTCTTTCTTTAAAAAAATGAATTTCAGACCATCAGAATACTCTCCAAGCTTCAATTCCCATCATCACAAATCGGAGAGGTGAAAACGTTTCTTACCTCAATGAATTTCTAATAAATTATATTGTAGAACTCCATCAGAAGTTAGAATCCCGGTTACGATTACTCCTACAATCAAGCCGCAGATTCGGTATTTGTTGAACAGCCGAAAATATCTAATAAATTGCATTTTTAGGGCTCATCAGAAGAGAGAAAGTCCAGAAGAGCTGGATTATGGGAGGTGAGCTTTGGGCCTTTGTCTTAACGTTTTCTAAATTATTTTCCAAAAAAAATCGTTTTTTATAAATTTATTTCGCATATTCCGCATATGAGCAGATTTGACTGCTCTCGCTCTTCTGCATCTATGATTTCAGATTAAAATTAAAACTACATGACTTGATCCCTTATTTGTGGCGTATTTCGTAAATTTTAAGCAAAAAAAAAAACTACGGATTTATAAATTTATAAGAACAATATCATTTTTCTCTAGATTTCCTGTCTCTGAGCCATTCGCCGCGGACGATCGACGACTAAGTGATGAGGAATCATGTTTGCCGTATACCAGGTGAGAGATCTTTGAAATGATACGCATCTAACCCTTAAAAATTTTTCTATTTTCAGAGGAATCTCGAAGACACCAAGTGATAAAGATTACAATGCATATAGGTATTTTTTATATGCTCACAGCTACCCGCCACATTTTTAAATCTGTGAAGCTTCGGAACATGCCAAGAAGCCAAAAATACTTCTTCTAAGAGGTCCTCTTGCAGATCACAGGGCAATAAATCTCCGTCTCCGACTGGAACGGGAACCCCAGTGCTTAAATACACTAGAGGAATTTCTAAAACTCCAAGTGATAGATCTTACAGAGATGAGAGGTACTATGGTCGTTTCTAATCTGACAAAGTACTATTGTATAATAATTTCAGAATTCCTTCATGTAATGACCCACTGAACGGGAGGTAATGTATTCAAAACCAAAATCTTGAAAATCTTAAAGGGTACTCTCAGTCCAAAATTGTTTTTCAGCCAAAAGTTCAACTATCAGTTTTAGATCCGTGATCGTCATGTATATCAAGCCACCTTGTCCTCGTCAATTTTAGACTAATTCGCTATGAACTAGCTTTTCACTTTCAGCTTCGTCATGCATGGATGCATGGCTCTTATATCCGACCCCACCCCCACCGATTCACTATTCGTTTATTATCTGTCCCCAAGCAGATTAACGTTAACTGAATTATAATTTGATGGGGCCACTAAACTATTATATAAAAAACTTAAATTGTTTTTCAGAGGTTATCAACAATCCCCTAGACCAGTGTCTCCTAAACGTACTCCACATCGAAGGACCCATTCCCCAAAGAGTCATCACCGCTCTCCGAGTGCTAAGGTGCAGAATTCCTTTTCCGCTTCTTTTTCAAACTTCCAGTTTTTCAGCCAAAGCCATCCGCTCCATCTCCATCTCAAGGACCGTTCGAAGAGGTGGTACATATCAAGGAGAGATACGAGAGAGACGAGACGATCCGCCGTTTCTTTCCAACTACAACCGCTGTCTAGCTTTAAATATTTTTTCAACGGAGCACAGCATACTGAAAAAAATCGCTTTTGCATCACGTCTTTTTCTTCTTTCAATATTTCGTATCAGGGCTTTCTCGTTATTTTTTTTTATTAATTCAATAAATCCATGCGCTTGCCAATATGCACCATTTACATGAAAATTAAAGGGAGCGATGTTTCAGTTAACACATACACAGAAATTTACAAAAATTGAGGAATTTAGGTTAATCGCGAGCCTTGTCAAGAATGCACTACTCTCTTCTAAGCTGATCCAGACGTGCTTGGAGATCGTCGTCGATTTCGTTTCCACCGCCAGCGGCAACCCCACCCCCACCAGCAGCGACAGCTTGACGGGAAACCTGCAAAAGATAGGAATAATTAGTTCGATAGATTCGAAATTGAGGGAAAAATTGTAATTCTATTTTTCCGAATTTTCTCTTTACAGAAATTTACAGAAATAATTGGAAAATTTCCCATGTTGTACGAAAAAAAAAGAATAGACTTTTGAATTAAAGCTTACCTTTTCTCCACCAACGTTGAGTCCTCCAGTAGCCGACGGAAGTCCAGCCATTTCTTCTCCCATTTGTATGCCGAGCTCGTCGAGAACCTGGAAGAAAAGGATTTTCAGAAGTCAGGATAGCCGAGAACATTTTCTGGCGCTAATGTAGTTGGAGGGGGTCAATGGTTTTTAGTCATTTTTGGAGCTTTTTTCTTGATTTTTTTTCAAAATGTTTTCCACTTTTTTTCACGCGTGGCGCGCTTCAACGATGAGCAATTTTTGCAATTTTTTTGGATTTTCTTTCGCTTATTAGTTAATAATAACTTAGTTATCCATAGATATAGGACCGCAGCTGGTGCAATTCTCGACTTGAAGTAAGACTAAGGCTAAGACTAAGACTAAGCCTAAGCCTAAGCCTAAGCCTAAGCCAAAGTGTGGCCTCAAAGAAAATTTATGGGATGATCATTACTTTGAGGCGCTGTGGCATTTTAAATATCATGATTGAGCGAAATTTTACGAGTTATGGGCCGGAATCGCCAAGAAATATCAAGTCACCTAGTCATTTTCTTTTTTGTGCGTATTTTTTTTGTCTGCCGATAAAATTGTTTTAAAAATTTCTAGTGTTATTCGAGTGTATATCTAATAACATTTTCAGAAAAAAAATTTAGAAAAAAACTCCAAAAATGATTAAAAAAAACCATTGACCCCCACCAACTACCTTAGCGCCCATTTTTTTAATATTCTGATAATTAAATAAGAAATTATTATTTGCGGGGATCACAATAATTAAGAAAAACCTCTGCTTTTCAGTTTTTAATCATTATCTTACTTGATTCACAATCTGATCACTCTCCTCCTCATCGCCAGCATCTCCGAGAGCATCATCAATTGCATCGCCCATGACTTCCTCCTTCATATCCATGATTTCGCTCTGCTTCTCGAACTCCATCATGATCTTTTGGATTTGTGGCAAGTTGAGCTGCCTGTTCATGCTTTGCATCGCCTTGGTAACACCTTTCATAGCAGAGGCCATTGCATCTTGCGATTTGAGAGTTTGGACTTTGAGAGAGACCGCCTGAGAAAGACTGATTTTCGAAAATAATTAGATGGAAATTCGATTTTACTTGAATATTAGCTTTCATTATAATAAACTTCTTTATGTATCGCCGAGTTCGGACCAAATCTTTTGCCATGACTTTTACAGAGTCCATTTGATTTTTCTTGGCCATCTGTTTGATGTCAGCGATGATCTTCTTCTCTTGAACCTCCATTCGACTTCTCTCTCGATCCAACTCACGGATAGCCTGATAAAGTTAAATTTAAAATATATTAGGGCATTATCCAATTACTTTGTTCAGCGCTCTCTGATTTTGTCGAAGAAGTTCTGCGGGGCTTTTGCGGCGACCGAAGAGAAAATCCATGGCTGAAAAACTAAAATCTGTGATTTATATAATGTTTATATAATGCAAATATAAATGGAATGATTATGAGTCGCAATAAGGAATAGCAATGTTTCCCGGGAAATCACCGTAGAAAATTAGAACGAAAATCTATTTAAGAACATATTAAAATGATTTTCAAGTAAATAATTTAAAAAAATATTTGAAAACCGGTGAATAACACCTAAACAGCTTAAAAGAAAATAGAAAAATGACGAAACAAAATCAATGCAGCTGACCGATGAAGGCAAACACGCCCTTTCGCCACCATAGTCATTGCAATAACGTTTCGCAATAGTGCTGCGATTATCGACGTGAAAATGACTAATACTTTTACAATGAATGTGCAATAGTTCACTTAAAGCCTAATTCATTCGGGTTTTAGAGGCTGAAACTAGGAAAATTAGAAAGTTTAATTTCAAGAAGCTCTTTTTTGAAAGTATGCAAGTGCGCTCCACTATAATATTCAAATTTGAAATACTTTGTTTTTGTTTTTTGTTTTTTGTTGTTTGTCTCACCAAAACAAATTTTCGATTTCCTTTATTTTTCTTCGAAAGTCCTCCCGCATTCACCATTCGCTTAGCTTTTTGTTTTAAAAAATCGATAAACCTTCATTTATACCCGATAAGTTTTTAAAAATTACGACTACCGCGCTACGCTTTCACCCCGATTTGATTATCCTTTTATAATTCAAAATCGTTCTTTTCCTCAATGTTCGATAATACGATATTGTTTTCAGTTTAGATGTCGTCGTCATTCTATAGTGGCGGTGGGGACGACAGTCTTGGATACAATCCACGTATTCACGCAAGAGTCGCTGAAAAAGAAGGATTCCAACTGGCAGCTGGACCAGAGGACCCGAGGACACTGTAATTTTAAAGATAAAAACTGCAATAACTGCAATTTTTACAACAATTCTAGGTTCGTTGGAAATTTGGATCCAGCAATCACAGATGAGTTCCTGGCCACATTATTTAATCAAATTGGAGCTGTGACTAAAGCCAAAATGATTTTTGAAGTAAGTGAAAGCTCAGTTTGTATAATATAATCTCTGTTATGGGTATTTCAGGGACTGAATGATCCATATGCTTTTGTCGAGTTTTCCGATCACAACCAAGCTTCACAGGCTCTGCAAGCGATGAATGGAAGGGATCTTCTTGATAGGGTGAGATGTTACGCTAGCTTTTGTTCCGGATAATTTTTCGAGTAACAACTGCGAGTTGAAAAAATTTATTAACAAAAATGACGAAGGAAGCTAACAAATGGCTGGGTAACCGGATATTTCTTGGCGATTTAGGCGATTTTGGAAGTGCGACCATTCCAAGAATCGACTTTGAGGGCCGCTAATGGCACTCAAATTTCACCTTGTCGTCAATATGAACCCATTTGTTTCTTTTTCAGGAGATGCGGGTGAATTGGGCTGTAGAGCCGCGAGATTCCGGAGAGAGTCGCTTCAAGCCAGAAACCTCTCGTCATTTCCATGTGTTTGTTGGAGATCTCTCTTCAGAAATAGACTCCACCAAGCTACGAGAAGCTTTTCTTCCTTTCGGTGATGTCTCTGAAGCCAAAATTATCAGGGACAACACGACAAATAAAGCAAAAGGGTATGGATTTGTTTCGTACCCAAGAAGAGAAGATGCGGAGCGCGCCATTGAGCAGATGAATGGGCAATGGCTCGGTAGGAGAACAATCCGTACCAACTGGGCAACTAGAAAGCCGGATGAGGAAGGCGGAGAGAGGAAAGGAGATCGTCGTGAACGTCACCACCATCACTACGAACGAACCTATGATGAGATTTTTCATCAAACATCACCAGTTAATACATCGGTGTACGTCGGAAACATTGCGGCGCTGGGTGGTAAATTTTCACTATGGAATATTCTAAAACTGATTTAAACTTTCAGAAGACGAAATTCGCCGAGCATTCGACCGATTCGGAGCGATCAACGAGGTCCGAATCTTTAAACTACAAGGGTATGCGTTCGTTAAGTTTGAGACGAAAGAGTCGGCTGCTCGAGCCATCGTCCAGATGAACAATGCTGACATTGGAGGACAACTCGTTCGATGCAGTTGGGGTAAAAGTGGAGACGTGAGTTGTCTTGAAATTTTTTATTGTGTCTTAGTTTACTAGAGTATTCATGTTCCAGATAATTCTTTCATTTCTAGGTCACTATTTCAGTTCTTGCACATTTACTTCTTACTAAGTGAATAGTTCTGTCTGTAAATCACATGTAAAAAATCAGCTTCATATGTGCAAAACTGCAAAATTTTAATAGGCATTCCAAAGTTTCTAAAACATTCCTGAAATGTTCCAGAAAGTTCTGGAACACTCCAGAACCTACTAATTAACTTAATTAGAATAATTAATTAAAGACACGGACGCGGTGCGTGCCTCCAATTATGCGTAATCTAGATTCGGTCATTGTCCAATAAAGCTCGTGGCTTCTAACTACTTAAGGATAATTTTCAATTGCCTTCAGACGCGATCCCTCTAGTTAGCGACAATAGACATGCAATGAGGTCTTAGATCTTTTAAAAGTTCTTATTACTGATTGATGCGTGATTGATATTGATATTCGCTTTCTTCATTATTCAAAATTTCAGTCCGGAAAGCCAAATGAGCGTGCCGGCGGCAATGGCTATGGCTATGGATATGGTGGCAATGGTGGACCGGGCGGCGGCTCACAGTTTCCCGGCTACAATCAAAGTCATCCAGGATCA
This sequence comes from Caenorhabditis inopinata, assembly GCA_003052745.1. Classification (NCBI taxonomy): domain Eukaryota; kingdom Metazoa; phylum Nematoda; class Chromadorea; order Rhabditida; family Rhabditidae; genus Caenorhabditis; species Caenorhabditis inopinata. Next base: position 1,915,433 of record AP018152.1, on the reverse strand, counting down.
TCATCGGCTGGAAGTGGTGGAAGCCAGAGCCAGAACAGCCAATACTGGCAATACTATGCTCAGTACTATAACAATCCTCAGCTGATGCAACAGTGGAATAATTATTGGCAAGGTGGAAAGAGTGGGCCACCGCCAAGCGGTGCAAACTAAAATATTTTACTGCATGGTTTTTTTGATCTTTTTTTTCCTAAATTTCAATCAGTTTTTTCAAATAATTTTTTTTCAATTTTTAACTTTGGGTATAACTTATTATGCTTTTAATTCTATTACAGTTTTGTCTCTCTTGTAGTTCTCTTTTTGATCGTTTTCGCTTCTGTACCGTTCACATTGTTTCACGTGTATCCACTGGTAGATTCCAAATGTAACCAACCAACCCTCCTCTCCAGATTGTGTTTAGATTTTCTCGCATGTCATCATTTTAATCGTTGTTCTCATCTTCCTGGCGGGATCGAGAAGTACTTCATCCTTAATAATTTATCATTTGTAATCGAAAAGACATGAAAAAATGTGAATAAATAAGCACCTAATAGAAAAAAAAACGGGAAGAGAAGATTATTTAGATAAAACGGCGGAGACAACGAGTTTCAATCACAAATCGGGTGGGGCGTGGTCTATTAAGCGAGAATTATGCATTACAATGGTGTGAAGTCAGAAAGAGAATACTCGTATATACATTTACAGAAAATAATGTTAATAATAATAAAATAAAACAAATATTCAAAACTAAAAGAATCATATAACAGAAACGTCGCCATCCAGCTCTATTCTGGTGATGTTGTTTCCAGAATGCGTAATTCTCGAAGTCGCTGTCGAGACGGATGTGGTGGCGGAACTCCAGTCGGTACCTCAAAAGAAGCACTGCTCTAAAACACGGCATTTCTTCCCGCCAAACCTTTCGGATTTGTAATCGGCGAGTTCACATCGGGCTCCGAGTCGCTGGCTCGGCTCAGCAGGACCATTTGGCCGTTTCGCTCGTCACGAAGTCTCTGCGCGGCCGAGTTGTTGCTCGCACGAGATGGATTCGAATGCTGATAGCTGCAAGGGGTCATCAATTATTATTTTTACAGTAATTTTTGAAACAGTTAAGGGGTTCAAGCTAGATTTTTTCGTTAACAATAGAAAAACACTGATGTATGAAGGGTGATTCATTCGGGGGGGGGGGGAGGGCACAAGCGGCCCTTCTCAACCACTGCGTTGTAGGGGCTTTAGACTACATTCATAGTTGTTTCAGACGAATTCTAGACGACGACGAAGACGAGATGAGACGAGACGGACTTATTTCGTCTTTCGTGGAAGCCTTTACTCTGGAGCTCTTTTCTTATGTTTATGGATTTTCACTAATTTCGTTATATTTCGCACACACAAACATCGGTGAGTAGTGTCTTTGTCTTGTAAAGCATTTCACACACGTACCGCTGTGATGAGGTTGTAAGAGTGCCTGCTGCGGAAGACTGGACAAAGTCTCGCTTACTCGAACCGGATGGAGGAAGAGCAGCCGACGCCGATGACGGAGAGCCGTTTTGTGGTGGCGAACTGATGAAGGCGTCCGATGCTGGCGAGCCAGCTAGTCGACGTGTAGGAATCTGGAAGTGAAGCGTTGAAAAAAAAACATGGAGACAATGGACGGACGTGTCTCACCTCAAATGGAACTTCTCGACCATTTCCCATAATTGAGTCTTGTGAAGCGTTCCCATTCCACTTGTGAGTGACCGGTGGTGGCCCTTTCGGCGGTCCGCGCGCAGACTCTTTTCGCTTCGGATGGGGTGAACGTCCAGTAGCTGCAATTGAGGAATGTCAATTCAAATTCAAATTTTAATAAAAATATACCCAAAACCGGAGATTTTCAAAAAACCTCAGAAATGTTTCTTCTAAAACTCAATGTTTCGCTCAACATCAACTCTACCGGAAACACCAAAGAAGCTTAATAACATAAAACGGATTTGCAATTTCTTATTTCCGCGAAATTTGCAGAGAAAATGTAATTGCCGCCAATCAGCAACTGACCGTCGCATAGTTACAGCTGTCAAGAACCAAAAGGACAACTTTCCTTTACTAATGTTGGGGACATTTTCAGTAAGCTTAGGGTAAACACTCGGCTCTGAAATCAAGTTTATAGATCAATTGATGAAAATATTAGTGACATAGTTAGTAAGAGTTAGTAAGAAAGAACACAAAACATGACAAAGGTCAAATAACGAACAACTTTATCACCGCAAACAAGAAGTACAGTTGAAAAAATTCCTATAAAAGAGAAAGAAGTAAACACAAAACAGCACAACACAACTAATCGTCGTCATCGTCATCTGAAGAACAAACTCCGAGTTGTTTCTGATAGAGTTTCAAATAAATCGGATATTTTCGCTCGTACTCTAGCCGATTGAATCGACTGCAAGGGGATGGAAACTCACAATTCGCCCGGCTCTTTCTTGATTGAATCTCATGAATTTCCTCTCGAATCGACGCCATTGGTTTTTGAAGAATCGGGCCGAGCGCTTTCGTGGGGACTTCTGACAAATCCTCGGGTCGTGGAGGTGGCGGGATATGGTGGCGATCGCTTTTCAATATCCTCAATGTTTCTCTAAGCGAGTGCATCACTTCGTCATCCGAATAACCGAAGTCTATAGCAATGTCGTTTTGAATGAATTCCATAAAAGATTCCATTGTGTGCTTTCGGATACTTTCTGAAAAAAACGGAAAAATAAATCAGAATTTGCATTTATAATTATTTTTAAACCAAAATACGTCCATTATTCATATATTTTAAACCAAAAATTCATAATCGTAGTACCGTATACTACATTTCTGAATTTCTCTGGAGTAAGGCTTCCACGAAATACGAAAAATAGATCGGTCGTCTTTCATTGAATCTTTTCGTCTCGTCTTCGTTCGTCTTACGTCGTCAATTAAAATACATTTGCACCACACAATCTCTTCGCCAGACGAATTCTAGACGATGACGAAGACGAGACGAGACGAGACGGTCTTATTTCGTCTTTCGTGGAAGCTTTAATTTATAACGTAGAAGAAGAAACTCAAATGTTTTTAAAAATATGTATGATGTAGCTACCGTAGTCGTACAGTATCTCACGCTCAAAAAATCATTGAAAAAATTCTCTTGAAAACTCACTTTCATGCATTTTCATGATATTATAAGCCATTGCAATAAGGATGCAATCGCCTTCTACCAAAAATACGTCCCACAAGCGGAGAGCCAACGAGAACGGCACTCGATCCAAGAAGCATCCAAACCACCATTTTGTTAGGTAAATGTATGGAATGTCCTGTTTCTCCAGATACTTGAAAACTCTTGGTTTGTGCTTTTTCAGCACTCGTTTAAAATGCTCTTCAAATCTTTGCAATTTCGGAAAACCGGGCACAAAGAAGCCATGCATCGTGTGCTTCGGACTGACCATCAACTGATGGAGACACCAGAAAGCGTCTTCCTCATCGAGATACATCAGAAAGAGAGCAGCAATCTGCGACATTCCTTGGCAATATCCGACTTCTGTGTTATACATTGAATAGGCAGCAAGGACATTGAGAAGTGATTTTTGTCTGAAAAAAAACCACTCTTTAAAAGTTGTCGGAGCCACTGTTTTTAACAGTAACCGGTCTTCTAACCGAACTCACTTCACATCATATCTTTTTCTAAATGCCAAATGATCTCTATATGTTCTATTGATATCCAAATCAATTTGTTTAATATCCTTTGAGACTAATCTTGCTCTCAGCAGAAGCTCTGCGTACATATCTCTCATTTCGTGTTTCTTTCTTTCAGCGCCTAGAAGTCGTGGCCAAATGACTAATCGCAGCTTTTCTGGAATTCCTTTCCAAATGCGATCCTCCATTTTCTTCGAAGGCCCTCCCGACTTCCATACTTCTATCATTTTTAGCCATTTTTTTTCGCGACTCAGCTCTTTGAGAATCCGCCGCCTTTGTGCGTCTATCCGTTCGTCAGTTTTATCACCTTTTTTACTGAAAATTAAATTATCATTGTTTTATGCAGCAAACAAAAAACACTAACTGTACAAATCCAAAACGATCCATGTTAGTGTACACTTCAAAATTCGGATTTTCCCACGGATCCACATCAGCGGCATCTGGTCCTTTTTCGTATCGATTAATGATTGAATCTCGTTCCAGTAGTTCGAGATATTCGGGATCATCTTCGTCGCTTGATGAATCCGCGTCTTCAGCTGAAAAATAAAAACCTTCTTGCTAAATAAACGATTCACTTTAAATTTAATGTCTCCATCACACAAGTTCAATACTTCTGAATTACTAGCCTATGTCTTGGATATGCTTAATTCCAACGAACCTTCCCCTTGGTTATTGTTATTACACAATTTTAACCCATGCACAAGACTGTAATGCTGAAACTGCTCATCATCTTCATCTGGTTCTGTTGTTAGAAGTCTTGAAAGTCTAGTCTCCGCCTTTTTCAGCGGCTCACTTAGCCGACTAGCCAGTTGATTCTTTACTCGAAGCGATGCAGTTCGAATCATAGGCGAAATGTCTATGAATGACGGAGTTGGAGAAGCTGTTCGAGAGCTTCCCGGTGTCTTTTCAGCATTTTTTTGATTATCATCGTCTGCATGGTCATCAGAAACCGCTGGCGATTTTCTTAAAGACTGAGACCTCCCAAATCTTGAGATCACCGTGTTTAGCGTGCTTGGCGAGTTTGGAGTATTACCGATAGATGTGTCAATTTGAATTTCACGGACTTTTCGAACCGACCCGTTCCGTCGACAATGCGAAACCCGCGAAGACTCGTTTTCGTCTTCATCAGTATCCGTAGCATCAAGTGATATTACAGGAACTTTCATCATTTTGAAAAAAAAGGAAAAGTCAAGTTTCCCAGATGACGTGAATGCTTTGTATGAATTGAGATCAGATGGTGAGATGAGATCAACGTGAGACAAGTACTAAAATAATGAATATCAGATTCAGAAGGCAGCAATTGAGAGTTGTCGAATGCAACAAAACAAGGAAAGCGAAACGAGCAAATTCGGAAATCTAACAATTTCCTTTCGATGAACAAATGTTCAATAGTTTTACTACTGTTACATCGTTTTTTTTGGAAAGGTACGAATTACAGTACGAACTTGGATATGTATATAAAAGTATTGAGCATCAAAATAGTTAATTTTGACAAAAGAAAATTATATTTTAGACAATTTCACACCAAGAAAAACTAGTAAAGTTATGCGAAAAGGTGTGAAAGCAAAAGAAAAAACGACTAAGATGCTTCAAAAAGGTGGGCTCGCTGAGAGCCAAGAAACAAGGGATCCTGTTACATATTAAATGGTTTCCGCACCGGAAAACAGAGCGAAAATAAAAGGACAATGTCCATATTTGAAAAGAATGAGTGAAGAAAGGGGAACAACTGAATGGATGAAGGCACTGACGTAGAAATTATAAGAATACGACATTGGAAACAACAGAGGAAGGAACACACACACACACGTAAGGAAGAAGTGAACGAATGGGAAAACGATAATCTGAAATTCTTACTTAATTTTGAGAGTGGAACTGAAACTAGAGCGTCTATTTTTTTGGAATGTTTTAAAATCTATAACTACTAAATAATGTATTACTTTCAAACAATTTTCCAGCACGTAGTAAGGAGAGAGAGAGGGAGAGAGAGAGGAAATCTGACATCGGATTAGTATTTTGAGATAGGATTTCACGACTCTTTTTTAAAACATTTCCTCACCTTTTTTGGAAAAAAACGACAAAACATGCAAATAAAACCGCTCGAATTTCTTTTTCACTGTCAGCTGAGAAACTTTGTTAGCTAGTTAGAGGAAATGAAACTGTGAATTGAAAAGCTTAGAAGAGAATTTTCAGACTTCAAGAATTCTCTGGAATTGGGTTGAGATGGTTGAGATTGCGTATGTGCAATTCTCTCCCCCCCCCCCCCGTAAATGTGTTTTAATGATTCATGGATAGTGTCTCAGGCCGTATTTTGAATATTCTGATTATACCGGCTTTTCAGTCTTCAGCGTTATAAATTAAAGCCTTCACGAAAAACAAAATAAGACTATCTCGTCTCGTCTTCTACAATTCGTCTGTCGCAGAGATTGACATTGTATAAGACGAACTGAAAGACGAACGCGAGACGACACGAAAGGATTCTACGAAAGACGACCGATTTGTTTCGTCGTTCGTGGAAGCTTTATTATAAATAGACAACAAACCCATTTCACCGGAATGCAAAGGTCGTCATAGTTCAAATGAAAACATACGAAGAATGTATGTATCAAGTAGCAGATTATTCATATGGCAATGGAGTGGAAAAATACTGAGAGAATAAATAAGTAGATGCCGATTAGAATTTGTTTCTCACGATGTGAAATTGTGAATCACAGCTTGGATGCTGAACAAAAAAACCCCGTTTTGTTTGACAAATTCATGTCTGAAACGGCATGCTGAAAAATTTCATTTACTGCTGCTAGCTGGAATAGAAAACAGAGCCCACAGCTGGCGGGACCGACCAAGATAGACATAATAGAATGTTCATTTTCCTTTATTTTTCTTTTCGATAAATAAAGGAAAATGAAAATCACCAATATTATTCTGTTTTCATTCATTTTCCTAGTCATACCCCCCCCCCTTTTCCCGTGCAAAATGAAAAAGAAGCGAAAGTGAGCCAGGAGAGAAATTAATTCCGGAAGACACGGGGATATCAGTCAAAACTTCTTGTCGCCAGCCAGAAAGAAGGCGGGAGGGCTCACGAACCACGCACATATTCGGGAAGAAACACAAATATGGCGAAAGGGCAAAAACGGAAAATAACATTGACAAAATTAAAGGTCTCAGAAATAAAGTTATTGAGGAAGGAGGAAGAGAGAGAGAGAGAGAGAAAATCGAAAAACGTGGATAGAGAACCGAAAAAAACACCGTCGGGGGAACTTGCATTGGAGTTATTTCATTGGTAGAAATAGAGTAGGAGAGAGATGTACAGAACACTACAGTAATCTTCAAAGTGTTTTTTAAACTTTTAATTTATTAATTCAATGAATAGAGGAACAAGAGTTTTGATAGTTTCCCATTTTTCTTTCTTTTTTTTTTTTGAAATCCGATTCTGAAATCGGTCTTTAATACGTCCTCATCCAGAGCACCAGAGCAATGAATCGCAAAAGGAAACGTTATTAGGCCAATTCCAGGAAATTATAAGTGTAGGCAACGGTTTTATTTGGTCAGTTAGAAGGCCACAGTCAAAGCTTCTTAAATGCAGAGAGAGGGAGAGAGCTCTAACATTTCGTTTTGAAAAAAATTAGTAAAAATGCATCGATGCACAGAATGAAAAATGACTAACCGATTCTTCTCAGACTGCTCAGAGGACATACGAAATACTAGAGAGCAACGTTGTCACATTTCTCATCGTTTTTGGATATTCGATTTGAGGCTTCCGCAGGAAGCCTATTAAAAACCGAGGCCTAGAGCACGTTGAATGTGAGTAGAGCATCGTCAAAAAGACATATTCCGTAGGAGAGCAGCTACCGAAAAAAAACGGGGAGCCGCTCGGAATTTAATTAAAACACGTCGAAAAGTTAAGCCCAGAAACATATGCGTCTCTCGAGAAGAAACGAGTTATATAGCGTCGTAGCATCTCGGGCAGGCCGGAGGCCAGAAACTCATGAATTTCGTATCAAGTTTTAGCCACTTGTATTGAGCCATCTGACGCAAATGAAGATTGAATTCGAAGGAATATTTCAGTGTTCTTTTTAAGCCTGAAGGACCTGAATGAGAGCTTAAGGAAGAACATTTTGTGGCTTCAAATGACTGAGTTACAAGTTAAAATCGGGACAAATGGGCATTAATTTTTGGAATTTCACTCCATTATGGAACAGAGAAGGAAAATGAAGGGTTTTTAATGAAGCTTTGAATATGTCTTACACCACAAATCTCTTTTCATTGGAACATCAGATGTTCGGTCATCTAACACCATAATGGAACCTTAAATTGCACATTGATGAATCATCTTTTCCGATGAGAAACCAGAGCACCTCCGAGCTCGAGCTCGAGAAACAAACATGAAAGCCTATTTCTCATTTTCTATTTGTTACAACTTCTGAGCGCCGTTCATTATCGATACGGGTTTTAGTGTTTTCTTTTCAATTTAGGAGTCAGGCTCGGATAGGCGAATATATCAAATGCAATACCAAATATAGCTCAGATCAAAAAATTATTATTGACGGTTGAATTTGTTGTTCTTGGTGAATAACGCTCAATTCTTTAGCTTTTTGAGTTGTGGAGCTCTACACAAACAATAAAGGATTAGGTTTCCTTTATGGGAAACAAATGAGACAAACGGGAGGGGAGGGGGGGGGGGACAACGAATTGGTAAATGATAATGATGACGGGTGTTTTATTAATGTTAGTTTTTCGGTATTTGCAGTTGCAGTTCTAAACAAAAATACAATTTCTTAGCTATGAATGGAAAGTCGTAATTTTTTGGATTTTTTGTAGGCTGAAGAGGTTTCACAATAGATTCTCAGGTCTCATATGCCTAGTTATACTTCGATAGCTATTTGAGTTTCAGCATCAAGCGCATCACTGCATATTCGATGAATTATAGCACAATTTCACTTGCTCGTATATCTGCATTATCCTACAAGATAGGTCTGTAAGACATATTATCTAGAATTTTTAGGTGACATGTTTAGATGAATGGATTCACAAGAGAAAAATAGACGAATACCCACTAAATTATAATGCATTACGCGATAATCCCCGGATTTTCAGGTATCAAGAGCAATTCAAACGAAATTTGAAACGTTTCGGGAAATTCCAAACGTAGCATTTCAATTTAGAATCTTAATTCTATTCATTTTCTTTCGATTTTTAGATCTCTATTCCTTATCCGACATATTTCTCTTTCACGGAAGAGCGTCACCTGCTTTGTTTCCATGGAAATGCAAGCTCTCTCTACTTTCTCGAAAAGACGGCGAAAGCTAAAGACGATCGCGTGCTGATTGACAGGTTCGTCAATTTTGCTCTATTTGGCTCAAGGGCAAGAGTAAAAACTAAAAATCAAATATTAAAGGTCCACTCTTTATAGGATCTGGAATAATATTCTCAAAATAAAGTTATGGGAAATGTTGTTTTGGAAGAGCAAGAAACGACGAAAATGAAATATTTGTAAGATTTGCAAAAACGGAAATAACAAGATCTACTTTCTTAAGCATCGCCGTTAAACTTTGAATTAAAAAAAACGGAATCTGATTATGTGACACATTAATCGTTGTGAGATTTCTGCTATTTAATTTCCTGCAAATGGCATGAAAACTTGGATGACAAGTTGTTGTTGTAACCGTTTTTTTGCTCTGAGAGCTCTGGAAATAAAAAAAAAACTCTCCAAAAACGATGAAGGTGGACTATGAATAGTGTCGGCAGCAGTTGCGGCTAAAACCGTGAGATAAAAATTGAGTGTTGCGCACTCCCACACACGTGTGATTCGGCGATTCTGCGACGGACTTTGAGCTTTTGAAATAAATAAAGAAATGTAACGGGATGAGGATTCTTCTGGCTACTAATTTAAAGGTAGGGTATTTAGGGTTCTAGCAATTGTAGTGAAGGTGAAGACGACTACAAATTTGTAGATTCGTGGAAAATCTCATGAATGATTTTTTGTATTCATAACATTTAGCAAAGAAGAAAAAATGCGATACGGAAGCTGGGTGACAATAACTGTGCATCTGTTAAGCAGATGAGGCAAAATGAAGTACAGATAAATACTGTAAGTTCCAGATTAGAAAAAGTAAAAAGTAGTAAAAAAGAAGGTTTTGTTACTTTTATGATACGGAATCATAGTCGGCGTCAACATCACTTATTTCTTGTTGCTTCTTTGATAATTGCGCTAAGCCATCAGATGAATTCGCGCAAAATATATGTCAATTTTCGGTAAACGATTTCGAGACTTCATGATAATATTTTTTCAGCGATGGGAAAGCAAAAAGAGAGAACACACATTTTTATGACAAATTTTAGTACTCAAAAGTTTTTGTGTTGCTAGCTTGTCGCTGTGAACTAGTTGCTCACTGTCGTCACTTACAAATACTCATGCTGACCCAGGAAGCAATCTTCTCCGAGAACTTCCTGGCTCGATCCTTTGCTGACATTGATAGTGTCGACTGGAGAACTCCTCGTTGATGATTTCCATTGTTTCCGCCCGGAATCGGAGTGGTCGTCGAACTCCGCGGCGGTGTGCCAACGTGAGACCATTTTCGGTATAGCAATTCAGTGGGATTTGAGATTTCACTGATTTTTCGTCGAGTCGTTGACGGCGACGATGTATTGGAGAATTGAATTAGTGAAGAGGTTGACGAAACTGCCGATAACATACAAAGAGAGAACGGTTCTGGAAGTCACAGGATCAGAAGAGGTTCGGAACGAGCATGAGGAGAAATACATTGCCCAATTTAGGAAGATTAAGAACAGAGAAATGGAGCAAGACAGAGAAACAGGGAAATAGTGCAATCGGTCAAGATTAACTTTGAAATGAGAGAGCTTTGAAAGCTTTCAGTTTTAACCAAAGGCGAACCGACACGATTTTAAGAAATAGCCTAATCCACTTCGTAGAATCTGCCAAGACTCTCGTTCTCCAAAATCAAGAAGAGATTTAATGTATCTCTATAAAAACTATTTCTAGTATAGAGCCAGTGGATGACTACGAGTTTGACGTCAGTTAGAGCATATTAAAGGAGAAACCATATATTTGGTACGAGAATGAAACACCATCGTTATTCCGATTATCTAACATATAATAAAGTATTCTAGGCTGTGCAAATGAATCGGAAGCCTGCCTAATTTTGCAGCTATAATTATTCGAATTCTTAGAAAATTTGACGAGCGCAGGAAAAGACGGCCCGTCAACTTCAGTATTATTACACATAGACAAAGATGACGCCTTCAATAGCATATTAACAATTTAAACAAAGCAGACGAGAAGCCTGAAACATACAATTCAAGAACTTCGAATTTAAGAAAAATCTAATATTCCTCAATTGTGAGCTAAAAAGTAGGAGAGAGAAAAAAATCACTAAAACGTGAAAGAAATGTATCAATAATAGTTTCAGATATAAGGACAACCCGAAGGAAAGGAGAAGAAATTCAAAAGCCATGAGGAAAATACAGCACAAATGGAGGGGGGGGGATTGGTGTCACCGTTGAGGATGGAATAGGAGAAAAAGAGAATTTTGCATAGAGCTCAGTTTAATTTCCTGTTTCCTTTTTTTCAGATTGAGTGGCGAGCAACGTCAGAGCTCGTTTCACATAATTTCTAATTTTAAATATTTCAAACTGAGAAAGATTACTGGAATACAGAAAAAAAATGGTTGCTCAATGAGATCGGAACTTCGGCTTTTTTTCAATCTTCACGCCGCTCAAATATCAATATTTGAGCTCACAAAGCTCGAATTATTATATTATTGAATCAACTGGAAAGGGTGATGTCTCATTTAATCTTGTGAATGTCAATTGGAAAAGATAGAGATAGTTTTTGAATGGATTAATAGGAAAAATAAGCAAAAAACCAAGAAAGATGATCTAGTATTGGTGTTCCAGCTCAAAATACAAAAACGAACCGGAAGAAAGTAGAATCAACGTGAATTTCAGCATTACTTGCAACTGAAACTTGCTACGATTGAAAAAAGCTAGATAAATGATATCGATAAGATTAGGATACAAATGATAATGGATTAACTGAGGGGAAGAATACCTTTATCAAACCTTCAACATGAAAAAGTTAAGACATCATAGGAATTTGTTCAATCCCATTTTAATACGTTTTCTTCACAAGGAAACAATTAAAAAAAAAGGGCTCTTCTATTTTATTTTGAATCCCTATCTAGCTACACTATGAAAACTCATTAAATCGAAGAAAAAAAACGAAGAAGGAGAAATAATGAGTGGTAAAGGTTCAGCGAGCCTTCCGCATGATGAGTGAAATGAGTGCAACTCGATGAACAAGGAAAAGGAGAGTATAAATAAAATTAGAGCCTAATAGCAGTAACTGAATTCGATAATGCTGTATGAAGACAATAAGATAAAAAGTGCAGAAAAACTTCTTCCAGATCCAGGAATTTCTGAAGAACGAGCGGTGGAAAAATGACGGGATCGTTGTACTCTGTAGACGGCACGATATCCAACACCAGGTTTCCGTAGGAAGCTCTAGACTAGGACAAAAAGAAAAAAAAATCAGGCACCTCCGAGATGGAGGGAAAGAAAAAGAAACAAAATAAACAAAACTGCTTGCAAAATTATTTTACTCTTCCGGTGTAAAGGTCAGAAAGAGCATAGCAAGACAAGAGGTTGGGTTCAAGGATTAGAGCATTATATGCACTTATATAATTCTTTGCAGAGTCCGACTTAGGTTTAATATATATTTACATTTTAGTTTTACCCGCCTATAAACATCCATTCTTAAGACGTCTACACTGATCTTTAGGAATTTTTAATTTTGAGATAACATTTTTAAACAATAAGAAAATTAGAAAAGATAAATAAACTAACACGGTTGATATCTTCCGGGTTGGTAGATGCCCGACTCCCCGTCCTTGTTCGAAACATCATCATTCCTCTAAATTAGAACACTTCAAATAGGGAAAAAAGTGAATAATGCTATAAGAGATAAACGAATTTGTACATATGCAAGAGACGAAATTAGTGGAAGGAATGAAGTTTCTAATGAAAAAGAGAAATACTCACTTTTCCAGGCAAATTCTCGTCTAAAAACTCGTTCGGCACATTATCATAATCATCGAGAATGGCAGTTTCTTTGAAATTTCTCCTTGATGAGTTTGCATAAGGTTGGCTCCGAAACTCGCTCAACACAGATGGACCTCCGCTCATTGGAACTTCTTCGTAAACATGCCTGAAAATACCATTTTTTGGAATATTTAGCACATTTTTAAGAAGGTTTCACGAAAAAAACCAGTTGAACACTACTTGAAAGCGGCTCAGCCGGCTTATAATTTTGAGGAGTAAAATAAAATTCTGAACCTGAATACTTTTCACAGAGTTTCAGTCAAATTTTAAACTTCCGTGTTTTCACACAGAACTTGAACTAGAATACTCACTTCAGTTAAGACTTTATTTTTAAGATTTCAAGTCGGTTAGGCCACTTTCCGCATAGAAGAAGGCGGGAAACAGGTCGTTTCTACATATATAAATAATATTTTTTGACAACTAAGAATTCACTCTGCAAAAGCTCAAACTTTTTTTTCAAAAAATAAGAAAAAACACAATTTGCGACAAATTCAATTAATTATTTTGGCGCATTTCTGTGACTTCGCTTCTCAAAAGCAGCGGAAACACGGTTTAAGCAATTTTACCCAAAAATATTACCTATTTGCATCACTGGCAAAACGTGGCCGTCCAGATCCAGGAAGTGGATGCACTGCATTTGATGATGTGAACGAAGGCGACTGTCGTGGAACAGATCTTTGATATCCTGAAGCAGTTGGCGTGAGATTTCCAGCATGATGCGGATGCCTCTCTTTCCAGTCATCCACGTAGAACTGTGGATAGCTCACATTGAGTCGTGGATCGAGCTCATAGTCATTAGAATGCTGTCTTACGGACCCCTGGGAAGTGGCGTCGCGTGGCCTTCCGTATAAAACTGGTTCGGGTCGTTCATTTGAATAAGCACCAACAACAGAGTAATCTTTTAGATCCCTCGAATTCAGATTATAATTTTGACGATTGGGAGTTGACGGTTCGCCAGGCTTTTTTAAGAAACCCACATTCGTGGTGGTACTTTCATATTTACCAGCTATTCTTGACGATATACCAGAAGAAGATTGCGCTCTTGTATTTTTAGGAGCAAAAAGAGCATCGATGTTGGCTGCAGAAGAGGCTCTAGGTCCAGGCCTAAATTCTTCTTGCTGTGATCGCTGGGTCCATCGACTTCCTGTTGATTTCTTTTGATCATTAACTTCAGATTGTGCTCGAAAAGCGGATGGCGGTGCCGACGCTCCAACTGAATAATCGTACGACGTGGACATAGGAGCCAATATTACTGGACCACTAGACGATGGAGAACGTATTCGATGATGAATTACGGTAGGCTGGTGATGAGGCCTTGACGACGAGTGTTGTTGATGAGGCTGTGGGTGCGGCTCATGATGACGGTCTCGAGATGGTGGTCGATGAGGGTAAGATGGTGAGGAAGATGTTGAGTGATGGTGGCGTCGTTCCTGTAAATGGAGAACAGGAAGCTACTTCCAGAAGATTCAGAGAAGATTGCATTTTAATTCAATTTTTATAAAAATGGACGGAATCTGAGCCAGTATAATTATTTAGCTATAATTAAAAGGCGCAGATCAGAAAATAAACTGTTAGGTAAAAGAACTTTCCAATCTGAATAAACAGAATTTCAGACAAATTTAAGCTGTCTAGAAACACGAAATTTAGATGAATTATTTGAGAGATACTAACCGTATGCACCCTTTCATATAGTACATCATCAACTTTCTCTCCTCTTATGCCTGATGATCCCGATAATTTTCGTGTTTCCACAGCGTACTCTTTGTAGTCTCCACCACTGGGCGCAGACATTTTGTCGGTTGGAGGAGTTCCGCTGGAATTCGTTTGCTTAAATTATTGGCGAAAGGGCAGGCGAAACTCGAAACAGCTCTTTTTCCCGAAAGGATATTAGTGGACTCAAAAGAACACCATTGAATACTACAAGCGTAAGGAAAAAAGAGAGAAAGGCATCAGCAATGCATTCTGCTGCGGGATTCTTGAAAATTTGAGAGAATTGAGAAATTCGATATTCTTTTTTTTTTCGTTTTTCAAATCAATTTAAGACATTCAAATGAATAAAATGAAAACAAACCGAATAAGGTACAAATAACAATTGCAAACTTACAATTGAGATTGAGCATCATAATATACCGTATTGTTCCGCTCCCGCTGATGTAGTTGCTGATTTTGGTCATTCATAGCGGACCCGGGGTTTCATCAGTGAGCCGAGTTTTCTGTAAATATTTATTTGAGCAGCGTGGCGATGAACGAAGAAAAAAAAACGAAATTCGGCATCTTCGTACTAAAAGCAAATGTCGCCAGTGATGGCAGATGGAAGAGATTTATATGGACACAAGAAGTGAGCAAAAACCATGAAACGGGTAATTTATCTCTTTTT
The DNA here is from genome assembly GCA_003052745.1 of Caenorhabditis inopinata. Taxonomy (NCBI): domain Eukaryota; kingdom Metazoa; phylum Nematoda; class Chromadorea; order Rhabditida; family Rhabditidae; genus Caenorhabditis; species Caenorhabditis inopinata. The sequence goes on along the minus strand of AP018152.1, from coordinate 1,900,282 downwards.
CGTTCGCATTTCATTCAGCCATAATCTGTTTTCGCTTTCATAAGTGGCAGTCCAAACCGTATTCGTTTATGGAGAAAAAGAGAGACAAATTCAACGAATTGTTTTGTCGCGGTGAAAAACTATGTTTATGTTAGCAATTTTAAAAGAAGCTGCAAAAAAACTGCGGAATAAATAGGGAAAAAGTGATAAGACAATCCACATATTTATAGCAGAGAATCGTAGTTAATTTCTCATAAATACAGATGAATCATTTAAAAAATTCTTGAATTCCTGAAAAACAGAAAAACAAGGTTATGAACCTTCTTACCAACGTTATTGAAATCAAACAAGAAACTCTCATGAGATCCGCCAATTGTTCAATCTACAGTCTCTAACTAGCCTAGCTGGGCAAGGATATTCCACAAATCGCGATGCCAGTGTACAAGGCAAAACAAAAAAAAAGAATCAGAGAAGTAGAGAAGGCGAACGAAATGAAATGAAACGACGGGAAAGAAAATGGGATCACCAATAAAAGTAGGAGACAATGATATAGCGGTGAAGAGGACTGGAGAAATAGAGAGAAAAAGAAATGCAACGATTTGAGAAGAACGAAACCATGATGATGGCGATGTTGCAACTGAAGGGGAGAAGGAGCGGATATGGATGAGAACGGAGCAAAACAAATAGGGCGCGGGAAGAAGAGAAGGAGAAAAGAGCGAAGAACATGCTGTCCGATATTGGAAAGGAAACGAGGGGGGGGGGAGGGGAGTTACGAGGCGGGGACAGTGTTTAATGAGGTGGCTAGATAAAGGCCAATTTTTCAGAGAAGAAAAGTAGTAAACATAAGTTTCGAAGTACTATAATGCTCTCTAATTAAATATTGTATATTTCCGGCTATGAACATTTGTATCTGTTGGAAATTAGTTATATCAGAAATTTAGCAGCTCCATTTTGATATGAAAGGTGTAGCAGCGACAAGCTCTCCTTTCATGATGGAATTTGGAATTTGGACATTTGGAATTGACGCCGAAAGACGGCTTACCCGCAAACAATATGAACGTGGAAACAGGTGAAGAAGAACCAGCTCAAAGTGCCGTAAAACTCGGTTGACAATAGACGCAGGAGAGCTAGCAGTATTGTGTGAAGGCAAAAGAACGGTGGGGGGGGGGTCGGGCGACAGGTGAAAAATAGTTGGCGAATTGTAGAATGGAAAAGGAAAGAATTTTTGCATTTTTTAAGCCGAGTAATATATGGAGTTAAAGATTCCCGATAAATTAACAGATTATCGTAAGTCAGCTATCTTACATCATTGCTTAATTTGTTACTTTCTTTCTTCTAAAAACCGCAAAGGTGTATTCGACTAAAAATTCAACTGATTGCATGACAAATTTAATCAAAACCAGTTCGCAAATGGTAATTTGATTCCTGATCGTTTTGCGATTTATGGGGTGCTAATACCTAATAATAAGTAGAATTTACTAACCGATAATCAGTCTTCATTCTTTTTTGCAACTTCGGCCATTGAGGCATTAGCAGACAGTAATGAAGATTCGCTTCAGACATGAAGCTTTTGGACCAGCTGGTGGAAATAATGAGCACAATGCTAAACCCATATTAGTATACTGTAATTCATGTGAAGCATCACTGCCAATAGTGACAGTATAATTATGCGGAAAAATATATTACTAGAGCCGAGCAATTAGAATTAAAATAGAATGCCGTATTCTTTTGCCAATTCCACCCCCCCCCCCCTAACATGTCTGTCGTACTTTGCTTTTTATTCTCGCGAAGAATAACAAATAAACAAGTGTTTTGTGTGTGTGTGTGTGTGTGCCGAATAGGCCGCCTAACCCGATTATCCTTTTCTCCGAAAAAAAAAGAGAAGGGCACATGCAGAAAAGAGCAACATTCCCGAGATTCAGATGAGACTGGTATGAAAGAAACTGAACTATACACCGGAAACTTTTCAGATTTGAAATAAATATGTCGAGAGGGGGATCGATCGCACATGTGCTCATGGGGCTTATTAGACCAATTTTAGGCCGATTTTCGGCTGGAAAACGAAAAAAAAACGAAGTTAGAAAGAAGAATTATATTTATATAAGAATAAAATACACATGGAAAGAAAAAGAAGACGTAGAGATGCCCAGATCCGTAATTATCTCCTCAAGGGTGGACTGAGGTGGAACAAAAGGAGAATAAGAAGATGATAATATCTAAGGATTCAGTTGATCAATTAACGGAGATGATTCCGTGTAAATCGTCGATCACGAGGATAACAAAATGAACAAATATATCAATATCGGACTGACGGAGATGGAGAAGTGAGGAAGGAAGACGAAGAGTGAATGAAATTTATAAAACATTTCGATTTGAATGAGTCACAAAAACCATCAACTTAGATTTTAGAGACTCCACAGAGACGAGAGAAATGAGTCAAAAAAATGCAGAAAGGAAGCGGGAAAAGAGGGCTGATCATTAAGTTGCAAGACCTCCGCATGCTTTCGCACTGTACATGCACGCTTTGCTAGTTGGTACTCCGCCTACTTTTTTCGGGTTTTGATTCCTGAGTTCTGCTTCACTCCACCGTCTCTATGGTGTCAGAGAAGAATGTAGGCTGATGCTTTTGATAATATGTTTACAATTTGGTGACCCATAGTTCTGGTGCTCGCTACGGAGCGTTGACCTAGAAATCGAAAGATGATAGAGACTGTTGAATATTTAAATATTTCGGCTTGTTTGACCGAGTTTTTCTTACAACCACCGGAATCCTCGGCCACGAACAACAAATAAGTGGACAGCAGTGTCGGAATTTGTGACCAATTCAGAACTTTGTTAAACCATACGAAAAGGGAGAAAACACCGAATTGCTGGGAACGAATAAGAAGTGAAAGTGGTTGGGGCTATGCGCAAAGACGACGGGTTCATGTCACTTCGATTTTCGTATGATCTCAACTGTCTCAACACAAGGCAGCACCTAGTTATCAGATGAATGATTTCTTTATTTTTTTAAAGAAAATATAGCAACTAGTTAAGTCATACTTCAAAATTCACAATAGGAAAAATGAGCAAGAGCAATAAGTTTGAATTTTCAGCTGTGAAGCTTTAGACTGTTTTGAACTCTTCAAAAACACTTTTTTACATTTCAACAGAAAAAAAAACTTTGAAATTCTCACATTCATCCACATCAGTCTCTGGAGACTTATGCACTCAAAAATCTAGAATATTCACGAAGAATAAAAACTTAAAAGTCCACACCCCTAAACCAACAATCTTTTTTCGGGTGCATGAGGAAAACTTAATTTTGAAGCAATAAAAATCACGGCGACAAATAAAACAAAAGGTTAAGTCATCGGGTCATTTTGGTTTCAGGACCCTTTTTAAAAATGATAAAAAGCCAAAAATCGAAAAATGTGGTGTGGAAACTGGAAAAAGCACGAAGGGATTGAGGTTCCATCCGAGTAACCTTTCTAATACCCAATATTTCCGGAAAATACACAAGAATGCGACGGAGAATGTTGTTGTAAAACTAGGAGAAATAAGACAACGACAGCATAAAAAAACGACGAAAAAAAAACAGCAAAAAAAGAAAAAGGAAAAGAGGGCGAGTTTTTTGACTGCTTCTCCCACTCCTTAAAAGCTGTTTCTACTCTCAACTTCACGCACGCACACTCTCGTTTTTTAAATGTAAGATTAAAAATTCCAACAATAAAGGAATGAGGTGATTTTTCTGGGTGTTCCTAATGGCAGAAAAGGATTTTTTAAGGAATCCTATTTAATAATAAAGATTTACCGGCGAATTGATTTGGGCATTTATAGAAATATACAATTTCTTAACTATGAAGAATATGGCTTTATTTTGTTTAGTTTTGAAAGACTGTATTCAGCTAAAATGGTAAAATCTTAAAATAATTACACAAGTTAGAGATATTTGGAATTTTTAGTAACGTGGAATGCACAATTTTGCTTCTGATGCTAACGGTTTTAAGGAGCTCTCGCAGCGAATGAAGTATGAACTGCTTTTAATAATTTTTAGAACAGATAAATCGCCTAATGTATTATTTACCGTGGCACGCCGATTCTGAACTCGGTAAATTCTGAACAGTGGATTGATTATCTGAATTACTCCTCATACGAATATTTTGTAGAATAGGGCGCGAACTCACAGTGATTTTTAGGGCGTATTTCAAACTTCTTGGTTTTGTGATAATTTTAATTTGAGGAGTGAATGCTTCTTGGCGTGGCCGCCACAAAACTTTATAATTCATGAGGCGGCGATGCACAAACTATTCCAGAGCGTAAAAGATTTCAGGGAATAACAAATTTCGCACTGTGTTCGCAGTGATTTTTCTTTAATATTGTATGCATAGAAATTAAAATTATGCATAAAATGTCTGGAAAAGTGCTACGTAATAATCTCTTTTTAGGTTTCGTTAGAACTATGTTTTTTGTCATTAACTTCGTGGCAAAAGAAAAAGAAAAAAATTAACTTTTGAGAGAAAATGAAGCTATTTAAGTAATCGAAAACCTTATGAAACAATAGAAAAATCCAATCGCGCGCCATTGAACAACCTGCTCGCATCAGGGTCAGATCAGATTTTGCAGTTCAGAATCGGCTCCAGACACAAATAAATATTTTTTCTTTCGGATAAAAGGATTAAATCGTTTTTAAAAATTGTTTCACATGATTTAGGTAAATAGGGATACTAAAAATCTGAGAAATCTCTTAGAAAAACAGTCAAATTGAGGCTTAGTATAAAACATGCTGGGACACATGAGAATGATAAATGTTATCGAATTTTCATCAGCTGGGCATGAAACTTATTTTCTATTCACGAAGCTAAGCTTTGAAGTTTAGTCAGAAGCAGAGACTTATTCAAGCCAGAAGGGAGGGGGAGGAAGCGAAGCGCGTCTAATATTCGCCAGCTTTACAAATTGCGCGGTTTAGACAAAATACTCTAATAAGCTCAGGGTCGGTTGCTGAACCCAATAAAAAATTGAATTATCAGGCAAGCATCGTATGGCGAGGAAACGAACTAACCTTACACTGATTTGGTGAAACTGATTTTTGAAAAGTTGGTTAGGAAAAATTGATTGGAAACGTGGTCTGCACCCCACTCGTGGACAGTTCACGAGTTTCAATTTTTGAAAAAAGTACAAGCGGAACGTTTTTGATTACGTTGTATTGTACGTAGTAGAACAAAGAACGTAACGAGAAAAAAACACATTGTTTATAGAAAAAATAAAATAAACATTGTCAGAATTGAACAATCAGTCACAAATGCACTTCTCAGGGAACAACGATAAGAAGAAAACACGGAGAAATGAAAGAAAACGGAAAAGAAAACAAACGAAAAAACACCTACTAACAACTAATATCTACACGTACTATTGGCTAATCAGAGAATAAAATGTTGAAAGGTTTTCATATTGAGAATGTTTTTACTGATTCCACCATCTTGTTGAAGCCAATCTGAAAATTATTAAGAAATGCAACGTTTCAAGAGCATTGAGTCAAAATAAAGAAACAATTGGAAACTAGCGATGTTTGCGCAATGTAGACTCGAAGCGTTTTTCAACACACTGCTTTAAATAATTGATCTCTGTCGAAAGAACGAGGCCTTTAGAGACATATGTCGTAAATCACCATTCAGTTTTATAATCATTTTAGAAATTCTCACCACTATTTGTTCTCCAAAAGGCTTTTTCTGCTGATCGTTTCTTCCATAATTGCTGATTCCCATCAAAAGCATAATTAATGGTAAATGTAACAGTGAATAGAAGAAGAGTTTTCGGCTGTTTTTTGCATCTGGAGCTTTGTAAAATTTGTAAGACAGGTAGACAAGGTAGGCGTTGACGGGTAGAGAATCTGTAAAACATGGTTAGGCACTTAGCTACTTTAATGAAAGAATTTTACCAATAGCAAAAGTGAAAGTTGTTAGATTTGTAAGCGGAGCTACAACAGAGCAAAGACTGAGAAGGATCAAACTGTGTCGAATCGAAGTGACACGACAGAGTCGCTCATTTGTGACGCACATTACCCTGTACCCAGCCTTTAATAATAATAATGTACATTTTAAATAACTCGAAATTCTTACTTTGCTGTAATCTCCTCTCAAATTCCAACTGAGTCCATTAAAATGTGGAAACTGCCAAGAAAAGAGAATAGTGGCTAGGCACCAAGCAGCCGGATCAAGGTATCCTGTCGCAGCACAGTAGCCCATCAGCGGTGGGATGGCTCCTACAACAGCACCTGCCCATGTGCATCCGATGTGTGATCGCTTCATTGGAGTGTAAACGCCTATTATTTAGATTTCTCGTTTAGAAAGTTTCAGTAAAATATAGGCTCACCTGCATAAATGAACCAATTGAGAGCTCCTAGAGCAGCGGCTAATGGATTAGCATAGTATGCAAGAAGACTGATTCCAGTAAATCCAGCGACGCCGGCGAATGTGAATGCGTGCAGTGGAGAGAATCTGAATTTAACAATTTTTACAGGAAAAATAACGATGAATTCCAGATATTTCAATAAATATTTCACTAACCTATGAACAACAAGAACTCTGCTTTGTGTTCGTCTCATTTGGGCATCGTACGGAGCTTCTAGTAGCTGATTGCATGAATTAGCAGCAGAAGACAGTAGAAAAGTACCTGAAAATAATTAATAATATCATTTAAATTTTAATAAATCAGAGAAACTCACCTACAGTTGCAGCGGCCAATGGAGCTGCTGCTACTGGAACTGGAGCCATTAAAAAACCACATGCCGCTGGAAAAAAAACCGATTTTGTATTCATTATAAAGAAATTTTTATTACCAGTAGAAGCAACGAAAAAGCTTAATTTTGACTTGCACAAAGCTAGATAGTCGGCTGCTAAACTTTTTGTTTCCATTTTATACCACTGTTGTAGATAGTGGTCTGTTACTGAAATAGGAAAGATAAGATAAGAAAATATCAAAACAGCTTGCCTATAATATCTATGTTTTTCTTGTGCCGCTTTCCTGATAAATCTAAAATTTCGGTGTCGGGGCGAGACAGTTTCTTGACAGTGATTGTTGTTGGAGTCACGGGCATTTCCTCATCTAGCGGTTTTGCCTGAAAAAAATTGGAATTAATTACATGTTTAGTATTTTAATTAAACATTTAATATAATGATTCTTACCCTAGGAAGCGATGATTTCACTGGTGAAGTATGAAAAACTGCTTGGCTAGTAGATGGAAAAACTCCCATACGAGAGTACGTGAATATTTGTCTGCCGAGCATTATGGGACCCTAGTTTGTGAAAGACTTTAACAATAGTTTTGGAGCAATTTCGATAAAAAATAGGATTTTAAAATAATAAAAAGAAAATAAGTAGGTTCGGGCGTTAGAAAAAAATTAGTGTGTTTTTACGATAAACAATGCACCAAGGCGGAATTCCGGAATTTCGTTGTTAGCAGATCTTCATCACGAACAGAATATCTATTATACTAACAACGAAATAGCATGAAGAAAGAAATTCTGGAGAAGTTAAGCGTCATAGTGGATAACATTGCTTTCGCGATATGCGTGATACCGCAAGAATAGCTGAAAAAATAAGTTTTCGAAAAAAATCATTTTCTTCAGACCGTCATACGTAAATTGCAGTTGGCGCGTGGATTTATGCTTCTGTTTATAAAAAAGAAATCGTACACAAGTGCCACATGGCATCGATTTCACATTGAAATGAAAGTCATTTCGAAACGATAAGCACTAATCTTAAAATGAGGTATTGCGAAATTCTACCGGTGCTCCTTCTGTTCATTCTGATAAAGGAGTCAACTTCTTTCGGCTATTGCTGGGAAAAACTTTGCAATATTCTGTTTTACTCGGTAACGTTGACGTCCTGCTGCGGAAAATTTGTCGACGATTCCTATTTTTCAGTTTTGCCCACACAAAAAACTCGAATGCGAAGCACGAAGTCAAGTTTGTATCTGCTCAGCGCCTTGAATTCTTTTCTTCCTTTCAAAAATTATTTTCACACGTTTCTTGAAATCCAGCGCCCCAGAATTCTACGCATCATACCTCTATTTTTTACGTTTTTTTTTTGAAATTAAAAGAATACACAGAAGAAGAAAGGCTGGTGATTTATCTATAATTAAAATAACATCGGAATAGGCATGGCTAGTTAAAATTAATATTCGATGAAGCCTTAGTATTTCCACACATCGGAGTGAGGAGGGAGCTGCTTGATTCGATCAGCGTACATTTTCGAGTGACCCTGAAAGGATAAAACGATTAAAAAGCGAATAAAATTTTTCTAATGTCATTCTAAATTACCTATATACAGTGCTCCATAAAAACAATACGGCCGCTCTCAAGGATATCTTCTTGCCATACGAAACATCGCTTGAAATTTCCCATACAGCATGAAAGAACCGAATGGAGCCAGCATAGGAAAAACGAGTATCTGCTCGTTGTTCTTAAGTCTCAAGCCTACTGGTCCTAAGAAATTTGGAAACGGTGACAATCGAACAATCTAGAAATGCGGTGTGCGCGCACACTTTCGGATCTTTTTTTTAGAGTTAATCCGTGGAGACCTTCAGACGACACGCATACTTTTCTTGCTTGGCTAGAACTGAAAAATATCAATTAAACCAATTCTCTAACTAAAAATAAAACAACTTACATCGTCATCTACAATTCCCGAGAGCGCAAAGATAACTTCAGAACTGATCAGGGTGTCGGGGTGATGGTCCGCGATGGAGAACGTGAAACATTTTTTTGCCACAGAGATTCCAAGGAAGAGACCTGAAGAGTCAAAAATGCCGGATCCCGAGTCTCCCACCTGTCCATGCGACGTTCCGACGTAAAAACCCTCTCAATCACAAATTAACATTTGTAAAGTGAAGAAATTAGACGTACTTTTCATCTGCGAAATGATCCCCTGATTCCAAATCGGCTGTCGGCGTGAGTCCACTCCCAGTTGCAGATACTCCCTTCCGCGGAAGAGCGTTCCCATATTTATATTATTATTTATTATATTATTATTATTCATTATTTATTCTAGAGCGCAAAAATTCGGAAAATCATCGTCAAATATAGCTATAAACTTAATTTAAAAGCTAAAAGGAGCTAAAAAGGAGCAATAAGTGATAGATAGAAAAACAGTATTCGCTTTGGCATTCAGCTAGCAAACCGCAAAAATTGCGAAAAAAATAATTTTTTCAGACCGTCATACGTAAACTGTAGTTTGCACGTGGATTCATGCTTCTCTTTATAAAAAAGAAATCGTACACTAGTGCCACATTGAAATGGAAGTCATTTCGAAAGTATTAGCACTAATTTTAAAATGAGGTATTGCGAACTTCTACCGGTGCTCCTTCTGTTCATTCTGATAAAGGAGTCAACGTCTTTCGGCTATTGCTGGGAAAAACTTTGCAATATTCTGTTTTACTCGGTAACGTTGACGTCCTGCTGCGGATATTATGTCCACGAATCCTATTTTTCAGTTTTGCCAACATAAAAAACTAGAATGCGAAGCACGAAGCCAAGTTTGTGTCTGCTCATCTCCTTGAATTCTTTTCTTCCTTTTAAAAATAAAAATTTTCCCTAAAATTATTTTCACACGTTTCTTGAAATCCAGCGCCCCAGAATTCTACGCATCAAACTCCTATTTTTTCCGTTTTTTTTAATTAAAAGAATACACAGAAGAAGAAAGGCTGGTGATTTATCTATAATTAAAATAACATCGGAATAGGCATTGCTAGTTAAGACTAATATTCGATGAAGCCTTAGTATTTCCACACATCGGAGTGAGGTGGGAGCTGCTTGATTCGATCAGCATACATTTTCGAGTGACCCTGAAAAGATAAAACTATTAAAAACAACATTTTACAAAACATTTTTCTAATGTTATTTTAAATGTTAAATAAATTCCGTCTGTGTCTGTTGAGATTTCCATATATCATACGTAAAAAATTAGCTTAATATGTGCAAAACAACAACTTTAATAGACATTGTTTTCCAACGCTTTTGAAGCATTCTGGAATGATCTAGAACAGCGGCGTAGTCGCGAACTTTCTACTAGTACACAGTGCTTCACAAACGGCCACTCCCAATGATAACGAAGCATCGTGAGCCAGCGTAAGATTTTGGCAAGTCATTTAACCCGATTTTTTGAGTTCATATCGCTTTTAGCGATGGAAAAAGTAGGACTAGATGGCTAATTTATCTTGAATAAAAGAAAGGAGATCGTGAACATGAGGCATGGTCTTCTACCTGGATAAATGAACAAGATCGAGACCCTTGCGACTGAAAACTAGAAGGACTCACGATTGAGAAAAGAGTTATAGCAAGAAAGCTATCACAGATGCATGTGGGCCGGTTTATAAAAGTCGCAGAATAATCTTTATTTCTATGGATCCTCGCCTCTCCTTTTGAAATGTTATTTTTTTATTTTTCCGGATTTTCGGTCCATTGACTTCTCGTTATTGAATTAAATAAAAGTTATCTATTTTTAATTTAAAATTATTTTGCTTTAACGAAGGTGGGCGGGCATTCACGAATTAAAATCGCATTTCAAAAAGGACACATTTCTCTGATTATACCTGATGCAATTTGATGTTTTTACTGGGAATTAAGAAAACAGGAATTAAAAAAATTAATTACAATTTTTTAATGTGGTACAGCTTATTTTAATGTGGTACAACTTTTATGTGTCGCTGTACTTTTAATAAAATCTTTTTAATTCTATTATTCCGAAACTATTAAAGGAAAATAGCGTCGTTATTGAGAAAATTTTTCATACATTTTTTAGTTTATAGAAAAATTATTTCAAGTTATTCTTACTTTCATCATTTCAGCCTTGTGATAACCGGCGTTTTCCCAGCAACGTGCGAAGTAGATGACGGCGAGGGAGGATGCCCAGAGGCCCCTCTTATCCCAAAACGCGGTTTTTAAGAAATATGTGGCGGTGAACGTACCCATACTGCAAAGTAAAATAATGATAAAAGAAATATTGAATTTAAACAAATAAACAGAAAAAATAAAACATCAGAAATCGATCTTATTATTATGCCTTGAATTACTGCAAAACTTTAGCGTTAAGTTTGAGGAGATAATATTAAATATTAAATATATTTTAAACATTTCAAAAATACCAAAAAAACCAGAAATCCTAAGCAATAATTGCTTTTAATATTTAAAATATTAAATCGACGACAAATATAAAATGAACAACGACACGCCGATGATGCGCCTGTAGAACGTAGTTTAACGAGAAAATCGTGGACGTGACAAACATTAAAATATTTTTTTTTCTAAAATAAATATTGCATTGTTTGTCGTAAAACCATCGCTGAAATTTCAAATTAATTAAAGGAATTGCTTAAAAATTAATATTCTCAAAAAATAATTATTTTTTAGTTGAAAAATCCCGGTAAAATCTACATTTTTAAAAAACTTAGGAATCGGCTTAACTGAAATTGCGAAATTTCGTCCGGAATGAAGTTCAAGCGCAGCGGCGTTGTTAGACAATAAAGAAAAATGTATTGAAAAGCAGACTCGTACAATTCAACACGTCAGGCATTTCATCAGTTGAATTCTTCATTTTTATAATCTTTAAAAAACTGAAACGCAGAAAAAAGGGAAATGGGACATTGAAAAATGAAAATGGAGATATCGGGAACGTCAGAACTCGAACCCTCACTCAATAATCAACAAAAAAAGTATTTGGAGGTATGGGGAATCGAACCACAGACTTCTCGCATGCGAAGCGAGCGCTCTACCCCTGAGCTATACCCCCGTTATGATTTAACAATTCCTGTACCATCAAATATCTTCTGAGGTTGTCTAGAGTCGCAAACGACAAACGAACTGTAATACGAATGATCCAAGAATTCACAGCCAGGTCGTGAGGGAGAGGATCAGACGAAATGCCCATCTGCTCCACAGGCAAAGTCCCTCTGGTCTTCATTGATCAGGGAGTGAAAATCAACAAAGAGCTATACATCAGAGAACTTTTGGAGAAGCAGGTGTTGCCTTGGGCTCAGAATCACTTCGCAGGACGACATTGGGTGCTTCAACAAGATGGAGCACCGGCTCACTCCGCCAAGATCACTCAGGAGTGGTGCGCAAAGCATTTTCCTGCATTCGTTCGCAAGGAAGAATGGCCCGCCTCATCTCCGGATTTGAGTCCACTGGACTATTCTGTCTGGGGATTTTTGCAGAGCAAGGTCAACGCTCGCCTTCACCGAAATGTGGAGTCTCTCAAGAAAACTCTCGGCAAGGAATGGAACGAATTGACCTGCGTGCCACCATCATGGCTTATCCACGACGTCTTCGGGCTGTCATCGACGCAAACGGAGGTCGAGTGGAACAACAGTAGTTGATATTTGTTGCTTATATATCTGATAAACATTTTATTAAATCTCGTTGTATTTTGAATTCTAGTCTTTGAAATAGATGACGTCAACTCATCCCGGGTAATTGCGCCCAACCCTGTATTCCAAAAAATAAAAAAAAATATATGGAGGTATGGGGAATCGAACCCCAGACTTCTCGCATGCAAAGCGAGCGCTCTACCCCTGAGCTATACCCCCTCTTTGTGGAAACGCGAATTGAGGAATAGAAGCTGGAGAAATAGTTTTTCAAGGAAAATATTAGTTTTTGGTTCTTTTTTTATTCCAAAAAGTATAAAAGGGATATGGAGGTATGGGGAATCGAACCCCAGACTTCTCGCATGCAAAGCGAGCGCTCTACCCCTGAGCTATACCCCCTCTTTGTGGAAACGCGAATTGAGGAATAGAAGCTGGAGAAATAGTTTTTCAAGGAAAATATTAGTTTTTGGTTCTTTTTTTATTCCAAAAAGTATAAAAGGGATATGGAGGTATGGGGAATCGAACCCCAGACTTCTCGCATGCAAAGCGAGCGCTCTACCCCTGAGCTATACCCCCACAATGGATCAGGGACGAATGGCGAAATAGAAGCTGGAGAAATAGGTTTTTAAAGAAAATATTATCTTGGTTCATTGTTTGTTTCATCAATAAAAGGGAATTTGGAGGTATGGGGAATTGAACCCCAGACTTCTCGCATGCGAAGCGAGCGCTCTACCCCTGAGCTATACCCCCTCACAGGTTAAACGGGGTTAGCGAAGAATTAGTAATCAGTGTGCGAGTGATCACTGAGGCGTAGACAATCGGTTGTCGAATGAATTCAATAATTGATTACTAACCCTTGAGCAATCGACTGCTGCGCAATCCTTCAGTAATCGTGTTTTTTCACTTGATTATTGAACATCAGTTTTTTTAAACTAGGTTTATTCAAAAACAGCAACAAATGGGGCAACAAAACAAGGAAAAAGGATAGAGCAAAAGGAATAAAGACAATTTTAATCGACGTTATCAGAGGAGACGATTTCTTGATTGTTGATGGGATTATTCTCAGACGGAACTTCATCATCCGAGAAGAGTGCCTGTTCCTCCGGAGCAGTGTCCACGTTTCCAATGACGTTTAGGTAAAGTTGGAAGTTATTGTCTCTGAAATGATGATGTTTGGAGTGAAACGCAATTCGAAACTCACTCGGCAAAATCCTCTTGGAACTCTTTCAATCGCTTCTCCGTTTCGGCGAGGCACTTTCCACGACGCCGATTACTGAAACAATGAATTCAAATTGATAATATTTTTAATTTCCTCTCACATAAAGTTCCTGATGATGCTTCTCACGTGGGAAGTAAGAGCGGGAAGCGTGTATTTTTCGTCTTGAATTAGGAATTCTGCTCTCAGAACTTGTACAATATTTCATTCTGTGTAGAAAAGCGCAGAAAAACTCACTCGAAATGCTATCGAAGACGTCCAGCGAAATTTTCGGATACTGGTTGGTTCTGTCTGTTTCGGGCGCGCTATAGACCAGAGCATAGTAGTCACGTCTCTCGATCTGAAAAATAAGAGAATCCAACACAATGTTCAGTTTTTTCTTCGGGCCCACCTCTTTGTACACGAGTAGAACGCATTGTTCAATGCATTTGTCCAAGGGTTTGCCGAACCAACTCGAAATGGCTCCTTCGGTGAGCAGCGATGACACGTGGAGCCGTCGTGAACCGGGAAGGTATACCAGCACATCGACTTGAGCAGCAGCCTTCAGATCGAAAAGAGGTGCCGGGTTTTTGGAAGGCTCCAAGGCACGAGGTGGTCTTTCCGTCTCCTTTTTCTCTTGATTTTGGAACAAATCAAGTGCGACGATACGGCAGAGTTCCGAGACTGGCGTGTCCCGGATTCCATCGCGGTCGCCGAGCTCCAGAACTGAGTACCAGTTGCAGGATTTCTGCAGGAGGATTTAGTCATTTTCTTTTTTGTGCGTATATTTGTTATCTGCCAATAAAATTGTTCTAAAAAATTCTAGTGTTATTCGAGTATATCTAATAACATTTTCAGAAGAAAATCCAAAAAAAAAACTTTCAAAAATGACTAAAAATCATTGCCCCCCCCCAACTAAGATAGCGCCAAAACTAAAACCAAATTGACCAAAAGGTGGACTAAAATAGCGCCGAACTCTAAATCCGACTTTTCACAAGTCATTGCTAATAATGAATTGAAACAGAAAATCAACTTACATAGAGTTGAGTCCAACTTTATTGATTTTTCTGAAATAAATACGAATTATATGGGAAAACAGTTTTCAAGAATTCATGAATGGCAGAGAAAGAGAGACAGACGGAGAAAGTGAGAAAAGGAAGAGAAATAGAGAGAGAAAAAAAAAAAGAAAAAAATCGAGATGAAGAGAGGTGTAAATTCAAATATTATCGGTGTCGCCAAGAACTTTGTAGTTTCGAACAAAATGTAGTACCTACCTAAAACTTGGGTAATTAAACCAATTATTAAGAAAGATAAGAGGTAAAAGTATAAAATGGATAAAACAAAAAAGCAAAATTATAAAAATCAAAGGTAAATAATAAAAGCATAAAATAATTTAATGCAAGAAAAAACAAACGCTTCAAAACAAACATGGGAAACAATTACCGTATTTTCCTTACGCGGTGGGATATCCTCAAGATTAGGGCGAGGGCTCCTTCTACATTTAGCAAATTGAAAACAAGTGAGAGAGAGATTGGAGGTTTAGACGAAAAACAAATCTAAAAAAGAGACTCGAATCGGGTTCAAGGTTCGAGAGTATTCAGAAAATGTCAAAAAATGGATCAAAAACCAGAAAACTAGTATAAAACGGAAATTAATGAAATGAAAAGTTTCACTTCGATCTGAAAAAAATCCGAAATATCGATTTTTGCTTGAAAAATCCATTTTTTTAACTGTAAAAACTAAAACTACGCATTTCAGCATTTAAAGTAAAGAAAAAAAAATAAAATATGGAAGTTTAGAAAAAGAAATTTCGGAACATAAAATCAATTCAAAACATACTATTCGAAATTTAGTTCCCGACATGATTTTTTCATTACGTTTTGTGACCTCCAGGCGACGAACTCAATATTTTGAAGCATAAAGCATTGAAAATTACTAAAATCTGTTAAAAACCTCATAATATTGTCCAGAATCTAAAGCAGATTGGATTTCTTCCAGCTTCCTTTTTCTACTCGTTGCCGAAAAGGAAACAGCGGATGAATTCGTTGGAAAATCGGCAATTCCGACGATTGGCTCATTAAACCTTAAACAATAAACATTAAATATTAAACATTAAACATGTTCGAACGCTCTGAGTCTGTGATATTCAATCCACAACTGCAAACGACATTATTGAAAAGCTCGAGGCGGAAAAAGTTACCATTTCGAATCCACGCCTCCTTCTGCTCCGCAATTATTACAAAAAAAAATGCTTTGTAATTTTACAAAACGTGTTCTTCCACAGACTGGTAGCCTTTTCTCTGAATTTTGCATCATCATGAGAAGCCAGGAATCGTTTAAAATCAGAATCGGTAGAACGAGCAAAACAGGCAGCAGCGACGAAAGTTATAACTTCATCCGATTCTGAACGTAGTCGCTCTCCCAAATCTGAAAAACCAAACATTTACTAAGTCTCCGTATGCTTTCCTACCAGGTTCATGTAAGTTATCGTATTCGATGTTGTCGCTGTTATCAGTATCAATTTGAATGTCCACGTCTTCCAAATGAAACAGCGGTCTGTCCGAAGTCCCTGGTGGTGTAGCTCCACCACGTGTAGTCGCTGACAGTCTTGGAAATAGACTTCGATTTGATCGCATCACAGTGTATATTAAATTGTCTATAAAAAGAGTCACAAATGTATGTAAAAAGTGAAGTGAAGATAAAACGCAAAAACTGTGCAAAAAAAAGCAGAAATGATTTAGTAATCATTCAACAACTGTTCAACAATTTCTCTGGTCGCCAATCGCTTAGTAATCACTCGCAAATCCGGACCATATTCAGCAATCGTTAGTTTTTTCAAGGAAAATATTAGTTTTTGGTTCTTTTTTTATTCCAAAAAGTATAAAAGGGATATGGAGGTATGGGGAATCGAACCCCAGACTTCTCGCATGCAAAGCGAGCGCTCTACCCCTGAGCTATACCCCCATAAAGATTGAAGGACGAATGGGGGAATAGAAGCTGGAGAAATAGTTTTTCAAGGAAAATTTTAGTTTTGTACATTGTTTGTTTCATCAATAAAAAGGTATTTGGAGGTATGGGGAATTGAACCCCAGACTTCTCGCATGCGAAGCGAGCGCTCTACCCCTGAGCTATACCCCCTTATTGTGGAAACGCGAATTGAGGAATAGAAGCTGGAGAAATAGTTTTTCAAGGAAAATTTTAGCTCTGTTCATCAACAAAATTTTTATGGAGGTATGGGGAATCGAACCCCAGACTTCTCGCATGCAAAGCGAGCGCTCTACCCCTGAGCTATACCCCCATTGAGACAGACAGCAAAGATTGTCGAATAGGAGGCAGCAACAACATAGACAAGATGGACAGAATGGAATGGAGAAAAATGGCGTAATAGCTGTTCATTTGAAACAAAGCAAAAGGCGGCAAATTCAGCTAATATTTCTGTTTTTATTATTAAAAATCTACAATAAAATGATAAAATAGGCTTGAACTTGGTGTCTGCGAGCAGCCGGCTCACCGGCTCTCACCACGGTTAACTAGAACAGTAGAGGGGACACATTGGTAGCCCTAGGAGCTGGAATTCAGCCTTGATACTGTTGGCTGACTTCGTCGAGTTGGAGCACATTGTTTCTTTGGTAACTGAGCTCAACACTGAAATCGAGGAGCGCGCTGCACTTTGACGCGTATTTTAAACTGTTTTTTGCTCAAAAAAAGGAAGAAGAAAAACTTTAAACTCAACGCAAAGTTGTGAGCTATTAATCCGATTTTAAGTCCATCAGGAGTTGCAGAAAAGCATCAACGATCGAAGTAGTTTGGATTTTTCGGTTCAAAGATTTCCCATTAGCACTAGTTTGCTCCTTTAAAAGCGGAGCCCGCTTTCTTCCAGCTGTTAGCTCCAGTTCACGGAAGCTCTCTTACCATTTTCCCATAAGCTTCTGCCGTTTTTCTGTTTGATTTTTTGTTATTCTATTGACTTTTTTCACCTTTGCTCATACTTTGCGTGCGCTTTTTTCGTTTTGGAATTCAGCCAGGCAGGTGTGAATCCTTTTTTCCAGATTCTGGTGATTTATTCTTTGCCTTTTTTCTCATAAAAAATGGTTCCTCCATGCTTTTCGCCTTCTTCAATACGAGGAGGTCGCTGCTACTAGAAATCCTTTTTTTCCTCAGTTTTTGAATTAAAATCACAGAAAAATACTTCATTTTCTAGTGCCTATTGAATGCCTGAACTTGGGTTTGCTCCATTTGAGCCGCCGGCTCTTTCGCACTCTTTCGCTTCCAGATGAAGGACCAAATTAGATGACTTGTCTTGTCTCGTCTTCAGAATCGCCGTACCAACTCAATAAAAGCCAGCTTCACTTTCAGCTCTATCCTAACCTTGCTCTTGAAGGACTTCCCCCCCCCCCTCTGAAATATTAAATTTTCAGAGAATTCCGTTGTATGAATTCAGAGCCTTACTTGAGCCTACTTGGGACTAGACGGCAGGCTAGAACCGGGCCGACTCGCAACTTTCACCAAGACTAAAACAGCGCTTCGGAAAAAGGATTTCAGGGGAATTCAGATTCAGATTCCGAGCCGAAGCACGTCGCCACTCCGCAAAGAATCGAGAGATCATCTAGTTATGATATATGAAGTTTCATCGCATTTGAAGTTCTCCCCCCCATCTCGCGACCTCACTCTTCTCTATGCTTCCATAACATCCACTTCGGGAAGCAGCGGTGGTCACAGGTAAAACGGGGTTAGCGAAGAATTAGTAATCAGTGTGCGAGTGATTACTGAGGCGTAGACAATCGGTTGTCGAATGAATTCAATAATTGATTACTAATCCTTGAGCAATCGACTGCTGCGCAATCCTTCAGTAATCGTGTTTTTTCACTTGATTATTGAACATCAGTTTTTTTTAAACTTGGTTTATTCAAAAACAGCAACAAATGGGGCAACAAAACAAGGAAAAAGATAGAGCAAAAGGAATAAAGAAAATTTTAATCGACGTTATCAGAGGAGACGATTTCTTGATTGTTGATGGGATTATTCTCAGACGGAACTTCATCATCCGAGAAGAGTGCCTGTTCCTCCGGAGCACTGTCCACGTTTTCAATGACGTTTAGGTAAAGTTGGAAGTTATTGTCTGTGAAATGATGATGTTTGGATTGAAACGCAATTCGAAACTCACTCGGCAAAATCCTCTTGGAACTCTTTCAATCGCTTCTCCGTTTCGGCGAGGCACTTTCCACGACGCCGATTACTGAAACAATGAATTCAAATTGATAATATTTCTAATTTCCTCTCACATAAAGTTCCCGATGATGCTTCTCACGTGGGAAGTAAGAGCGGGATTCCACTGCCCATTAGTCGATTGCTCAACAGGGTCGGATGACTGAGCGGCAGTGACGGTCAACCGGAGTAGGTTAGCATCGAATGGACCTGGTGGTGTTGTTGATATCTCCACATAATCACTGCAATATTTCAATAAAAAAAATATGGGCTATTTCTGGAAAAACTATGGCTAGTCGATAAAAACTTTCATGACAACATTTTTTCGCTTTTTATCCAAACCGATGTAATTGAGGATTTATAAATTTAGATTTATTACTGACAGAGAAGCAGAAAAAAGAAAAATCATTGCGCCGCGTTTTAACTCTTAAAATTCACAATACGTTAACTAAAACTTACTCAAGCTGAGTATCGATGTTTCGCCGTTTAGAAATGGCTTCCTCGCGTTTATCCTTCCGAATGGAAACAACCTATAACGTATAAAGTTACGACGGTACCACCAAAATGGGGAGAATTCAAGAAAAAATCAAAGATAGGTTATTACAAAAATAGGAAATTTTTGTCGATAATGATACAAGAATGTAAAGAAGCGTGTCGCGGTTGACACGCAGCGCGTTCAGTGGAGCGCGCTTACTAAAATATAATTTACGAACTGTCCGCGGGTGAAATAATGAAAATTGAAAATTAATGAATAATCAATCCCCAGAAGAACAAAAAAGCCTTCACTCCCAAACAAGAAGATCGATGATTTCTAATCAATTTTTTTCTGAGGAAGAAGTACGCTAAACTAGAACTGAAAAATTATTTTCATTAAAAGAAAAGAAGATAGTTTTTTTTCTATAATAAATACTTACTTACTTAGTTACTTAGTCGATCTATAAATACACAAAATTTTATAAAAATTTTGAATGTCGACTTGAATGGAAATTTAAAAACAGTGTAAACAATTTTAGTTTCAGTGTTGTTAAATCCGATGAAAAAAAAATCGATTTCGACGTTTTAACTAAAAATGTCTGCAAATGTTCAATCTTTTTATTTTTCAACGGAGATAGTTTAAATTCCATCTGTTTTCAGCAAAGTTATAGTCGACTGAATCTTTTGTGAATAACTCTATAATAAAGTGTCACATCAAGTTACAGAATTCATTACTTAATTTTAGAAAATAAAATATTTAACTGAGACTGCAAACACATGATAAAATAAATTAATAACAAACGAATATGCTAAGAAATTTATTAGACAAAAATTATCACGATAATTTACGAAAAATAAAAAAGAAATGAAAAAAAATCACAGTAATTATGAAATCTCAAAAACGCTGCGTCCCTCTAAAAACGGTCCGTAAATGACACGTATTTTATCCGCGGGTATATGTTTCCTCATTATTAAAGGTTTTACGTACGACCCATATATAGTCCGTATATAATCTGTATTTCACTTATTTCTTATTTTATTTCGAGTTACTGCCCCCGTGTAGTCGCTGACAGTCTTGGAAATAGACTTCGATTTGATCGCATCACAGTGTATATTAAACTGTCTATAAAAAGAGTCACAAATGTATGTACAAAGTGAAGATAAAACGCAAAAACTGTGCAAAAAAAGGCAGAAATGATTTAGTAATCATTCAACAACTGTTCAACAATTTCTCTGGTCGCCAATCGCTTAGTAATCACTCGCAAATTCGGACCATATTCAGCAATCGTTCGGTAACCCTTCGCTAATACAGCACTTTTTCGGTAATCATTCGCTAACCCCGTTTTACCTGTGGGTGTAGTGGCAGTGGGATGGTTTGGAACCCGGGAGTTGCGAGTTCGAACCCTGCTATGGAAAACTTTTTTTGTTTCTTGTAATTTCATTTTCTAGAGGTCTCGAATGGAACTTGCAGAATGCTGAAAAAGGGTATATGAGTTGTGTTTAATTGTTTTTTGATCTTAAAGGCTTCGACTCTAAACTTTAGAAAACAACAGAAATTTATTGAAACTTTAAAAATTAACACATATGGTACTTGAAAACGAAGTCCTTGAAGCAAAGATACTTCTCACAATGGATACATCTAATGAACGAAGTACTAGAACATCCGCTTATACCGCAACCTCTGGCCACTCCGCATGGGAAGAGAAGTTGGAATGGAGTTTCGAATGCCGAAGGACGACGAACATCGTATTCAGAAGCATGCCAGGCGTACCTAGCCCAAGATTCCAGCTTCGGAGAGCACATCTGATGCCACACGAGTGAAAGCAGCTGAAATTCAATTATCCAATAATGCCTTATTAATTGGGTCTTACCTTCAAGGTTTTATCTCTTGTGTGTATTTTGTAATTTCCGTGAGTGAGCTGGGCGTAGTTGGTTATAGTCTTCACAACTTTTTTGAAGTTTCCGAATATGCCAACATCACATGGTTGGATGAAAACCTGAGAATTAAAATTGTCTTCTTCAAGTTCCTTTCTCTTTTCGTCCGATAATTGATACGCACGAAGATGTTGAATGAAGTTGCTCGCTTGCTTAAATGCAGCATTGTCACGACGAGCATCGTGGCTGTTGGTGTAGAATGAAGAATGACACCTGAAGCAAATAATACACATAAAAAGAAACCATGATTTTCACACTTACGCCTCAAAGACAGAAAATTGATTCCCAATATCATCCGATAGTGCTATAGCAAAATTTGCCTTTCCATTATGGGAGTAAAGGTGAACATTTAACTGACGTTTAGTGATGAAATCTTAAAACGACCACATTGCATAAATATTAATGGGGTTATTCATGATGCATTTTTATGCAAAAAATGTCACTTTAATCTTATTCACGATATCATTTTAATTGAAAAAAATGCATCGTAGTTCAGTGCTATGTTCAGTTAAAATGCAAGGTGGTGTCGGATATCGTCACCGAGAAAGTCTATGCGCTTTTAATTTATTTTTGGCTTTCAAATAAATAATTTTACTATTTTCTCAACATTGCCATAGTAATTTTACGCTTTTTCACCTCCTCATCGTTCATTTTTGGCTGTAAAATATTTTTTTATCAAATTAATTTAAATTTTTTCCGAAAATGTGAATTTTTCGCACAATAGGAGTTCTTCTGGAGAAAAAATTGAGGGCCTCGTGAATCGACACATTAAAGGCGCACAGACTTTCTCGGTGACGGTATCCGACACCACCTTGCATTTTAACTGAACATATTATCGCCGTAAAAAAGTTCCGACATTTTTTCGAGCCCGCGAAAATCGGGATTTGAATTTAGAGGCTCCTTATTTTTTCTTCTGAATTTTCAGAATTAAACTGGATTAAAAGAACGAAATTGTATTAATCGTGAATTCTTTTACACGTTTCTTCGAATGTTTAAATATATCAATTTGCGTCATTTATTTTTTTTTCGTTTCTTCTGATAAAAATATATCGCGCATAGCCAATGCGCTGATGAAATGGGCGGAGCCTCTAAATTCAAATCCCGATTTTCGCGGGCTCGAAAAAATGTCGGAACTTTTTTACGGCGATAATATTATCTCCGCCCATTTCATCATCAGAGCGCATTTGCTATGCTCGATATATTTTTATCAGAAGAAACGAAAAAAAATAAATGACGCAAATTGATATATTTAAACATTCGAAGAAACGTGTAAAAAAATTCACGATTAATACAATTTCGTTCTTTGAAAATTCAGAAGAAAAAATAAAAATTCAAAAAATATATCGCGCATAGCAAATGCGCTGAAATGATGATGAATGGGCGGAGCCTCTAAATTCAAATCCCGACTCGAAAAAATGTCTGAACTTTTTTACGGCGATAATAGCACTGAACGAAGATGCATTTTTTTCAATTAAAATGGTATCGTGAATAAGATTAAAGTGGCATTTTTTGCATAAAAATGCATCATGAATAACCTCATAAGAAACAAAAATTACCTTGAATTGAGATAGACGCACTACACCAAATAACTTCGCAAGAAAGGCGAAAATCCCCGGCTTTGATGAACAATTTTGATAAAGTTAATAGGCTTTCCGGAGTGTGTCTCGTTCCCGAATTGTACGTTTTCTGAAATAATAAATACTGATTTAATCGTTATAAAAACCACTTACCTCGCATATGAAATTCAAACTTTCATTGAGTTCACTCTCTTTGTTTTCCCAAAGTTTCTAAAATGCAACATAATATAGAAATAATATATAAACAAACCTAAAAAACGTCTTCTTTCCTTTCATACTTCTTCAATGCGTCTTTTATCGCGTTTTCCATTTCTTGTATCTTTTCTTTTTCATAAATCCGTTGAAAGTAGAGTTTGAACAGATTTTCTAGTGTCGTCTTTTCAAGCAATCTTTCGACTCGACGATCTTTTTGCGAGCTCATTCTAAAAAATATATATAAAATACCGTGCCAATAAATCAAACTAACAAAGTAGAGCAATAAAAAAATGACACGTGAAAAGCGTGTGAAAAAATTTGTTGCTCAAATTTTCACCATCTATAAATTATCATTCTAAAACTAAGCTCGAATGAATTAATGTGCTCATTTCTATTATCGCCGTAAAAAAGTTTCGGCATTTTTTCGAGCCCGCGAAAATTTGAAATTTGAATTTAGAGGCTCCGCCCATTTCATCATCAGAGCGCATTTGCTATGCGCGATATATTTCTTGAATTTTTATTTTTTCTTCTGAATTTTCAAAATTAAACTGGATTAAAAGAACGAAATTGTATTAATCGTGAATTTTTGTACACGTTTCTTCGAATGTTTAAATATATCAATTTGCGTCATTTATTTTTTTTCGTTTCTTCTGATAAAAATATATCGCGCATAGCAAATGCGCTCTGATGATGAAATGGGCGGAGCCTCTAAATTCGAATCCCGATTTTCGCGGGCTCGAAAAAATGTCGGAACTTTTTTACGGCGATAATAGAAATAATATATAAACAAACCTAAAAAAACGTCTTCTTTCCTTTCATATTTCTTCAATGCGTCTTTCATCGCGTTTTCCATTTCCTGTATATTTTCCTTTCCATAAATCCGTTGAAAGTAGAGTTTGAACAGATTTTCTAGTGTCGTCTTTTCTAGCAATCTTTCGACTCGACGATCTTGTCGCGAGTTCATTCTAAAAAATATATATAAAATACCGTGCCAATAAATCAAACTAAAAAAGTAGAGCAATAAAAAAATGACACGTGAAAAGTGAAAAAAAAACAATACGTGTGAAAAAATTTGTTGCTCAAATTTTCAAAATTATTTTTCTAAAACTAAGCTCGAATGAATTAATGTGCTCATTTCTATAAAAGAGAAAAGAACAACACTAATATGAGTGCAACGGAATATAACAACAAGACGCTAACGTAAATAGCCGACACTATTTGGGAGAATGCAAACGCGCCCTAAAAAAAACGGGGATTTAAATTATTGAAATTATCCAATCGTTTTTCTTTGTTTTTCAATGAGTTTCCTTCTAGAAAACATGTTTTAATTCAAAAAAAGGCGCTATGGTAGTTGGTGGGAGTTAATTGTTTTTAGTCATTTTTGGAGCTTTATTCTTGATTTTTTTTCTGAAAATGTTATTAGATATAAGTTATGATTAACTAATAAGCGAAAAAAAATCCTTAAAAAATTCAAAAAAATTGCAAAAGCTGCTCATCGTTGAAGCGCACCACGCGTGAAAAAGCAACAAACATTTTCAAAAAAAAAGTTAAGAAAAACCATTGACCCCCCTCAACTACCATAGCGCCTAAATAAAAATTTATTTCAAAAATAACAATAAAACCCGAAAAAAAAATTAAAAGTAATCAAAATTAATCGGAATTTTCATCTGAATCAATTTCAATTTCGTAATTGTCTGGATAAAGTGTAAAATAAGAATTCGAGGAACATTTGCATTGCTTGTTACTCAAAATACACGAAAATATCCAAAAGTTAATTGAAGGTTCTCTACCTGTGCACAAATAGAACAGCGTCCAATTTTTCTTTTTGGGATCAAAATAGAATTGGAAGCGTTGTTAGTCTGTCCTCCACTATAATACGTTTTTCTAAAAATAATTTATTCAATAATAAATAAAGCAGTGAGAAATTGAACCTCGTGCAAATGATAATCACAAAAAACTTTATAAGGAAAATAAAGCAATCTTCCAATGGCTCTACGAAAAATCACTATTTATTAGGTTGAACACAAGGTTATTGCGTTTTTTAACCTTCAACTTTAAATGACCATAAAAAGTGGCATAATTATTTCAAGAAAAAATCAATAAAACGAGTAGATAGAGCGAATTACGCTCTTTAAAATGATATATAACACGACCACAGATAACCAAACATTTTATTCAAAAATCTTTCACAAAAGTGAACAACATAAAAACGCAATAACTTTTCCATCAACTTAATAGAATACTTCAGCAACTTCTGCATCCGTGGATTCCACTGAATCTTGCGATATGGAGAACGATGATGACGTCTTCAAGAGCTCAGAAATCGAGGGAGATTCAGCAGTGTCCAATGGAAGCCAAGAATCCAGCAACAATACCGCATCAGTGAAGTCAGCGTTAGAGAAACGAGCATCGGTAGGATTAAAAGAGCACGATTCTAAGATCTGAAGTTCTCAAATAGCGTTTTGAAAAATTCTGAAAATGCATAATAATACGTATTCTTTTCATATTAACTCGAATTTTCATAGTTTCTTTTTAAATCTGCCTTTTCTGTGACTAAAACGTTTCATTTCCGATCCAAATGAAAATTTTCATAATTTAAATCGCCTAATTTTGCAAGTTCGGTAGGGCGCGTTTCCATTCTCCCAAATAGTGTCGGCTATTTACGTTAGCGTCTGTTACAAGGATGTGACTCAAAGTGTTAGCTCCAGTTCACGGAAACTCTCTTACCATTTCCCCACAAGCTTCTGCCATTGTTCTGTTTGATTTTCTGTTATTCTATTGACTTTTTTGGCCTTTGCTCATACTTTGCGTGCGCTTTTTTCTTTTTGGAATTGAGCCAGACAGGTGTGAATCCTTTTTTCCAGATTCTCGTGATTTATTCTTTGCCTTTTTTCTCATAAAAAATGGTTCCTCCATGCTTTTCGCCTTCTTCAATACGAGGAGGTCGCTGCTACTAGAAATCCTTTTTTTCCTCAGTTTTTGAATTAAAATCCCAGAAAAATACTTCATTTTCTAGTGCCTATTGAATGCCTGAACTTAGGTTTGCTCCATTTGAGCCGCCGGCTCTTTCGCGCAAGCTGACTCCGGCAGACCTCCAGATGAAGGACCAAATTAGATGACTTGTCTTGTCTCGTCTTCAGAATCGCCGTACCAACTCAATAAAAGCCAGCTTCACTTTCAGCTCTATCCTAACACCCAAAGAGCTTAAAATTCAAGTTAACATCATTCGTTGACACTCGAATATCACTTCCAGATGTTTTACAGAGAGTTGGAAAGCTGCTGAATATCATAAATATGGCCTAATTAGCTTTTATCTTCCCCCCGGGTTTGTCGGCTTGGCTCATAAACAACAGATGTCTTTTCATTGCTTTGTCATAGTGAAGGAACGACGAATTCCGGGTCTTTCCCCTGCTCATTTTTCTGTATTTTTCCTTTGAAATGCTCAGTTATCAAAAAATTTCATTTCAGAATCAATCGTAGGCCACTGTGGATCAGTGTTCAGCGATGACAATCTGGACAAGCTGCGGTACTTTGTTTAAGCATTCCCTCTATCGCACGTGGGTTTCTAGAAACTTCCAAATGGTATATGAGTGTCTGCTCTACACCTACAGTATACCGCAACAGCTTTCCTTCAGAGAAGGGCGGAATTCCGGATTCCGCCGTTTTTTTTTCATTCCGTCTTCCGGATTCCAGATTCCGTGAGAAAAAATTGTTTTCCGTTTTCCGGATTCCGAGTTCCCGAAATCCAATTCCGCCCTACTCTGAGTACTGGCCATAAAGGTATGATATTTTGGGTTTTCGGCCAGAACTATCTGAAACGTCGATCAATCTTTCTGAAACTTCCAGGAAAGTTTAAGCTGACAGCTGACAAGGTAGCACAAAAAACTCGTGGACTTAGCTTTTATATCGAATGAGATATGGTCAAAAAACTATAAAGTAATACCTTTATGGCCAGCCTTAAGGCTTAAGACTGGACTGTACAAACAGTTCAAAATTCCTCATTTCTTATTTTCAAATAGTGAAAAATGAGCACTCTGCTCACAAAATAATCATAGTTCCATTCAAAAAACGTTCACTTTCACGGAGCACTGAGCACTCTTGCGGAATGCTTCTACAGCACTGGCCATAAAGGTATTATATTTTCGGTTTTTGGCAAGAACTACCTGAAACGTCCATCAATCTTTCTGAAAATTTCAGAGAAGTTGTAGCTTGCTCTACACCTACAGTATACCGCAACAGCTTTCCATCAGAGAAGGGCGGAATTCCGGATTCCGCTTTCCGGATTCCGCCGTTTTTTCATTCCGTCTTCCGGATTCCAGATTCTGTGAAAAAATTTTGTTTTCCGTTTTCCGTTTTCCGGATTGCGAGTTCCCAAAATCCAATTCCGCCCAACTATGAGTTTGAACACTTTATTCTCAATTGTTGTGAAAAGTATACTTTTTTGAACTCCCGCAAAAATTTTTGCGAACAGAGCGCATATACATCATTTAATTTCCTCATTAATGATTAAAATTCCGTTTTCCGCATTCCGCATTCCGGATTCCGCCGTTTTTTACATTGGTATTCCGGATTCCAGATCCCGTGAAAAAAATTGTTTTCTGTTTTCCGGATTCCGGATTCCGAGCTCCCAAAATTCAATTCCGCCCTACTCTGGTCTGCTCTACACCTACAGTATACCACAACAGCTTCTCATAAGTATTTCGTATTTCGGAAGAAGGCTCGTAGGTCGTCGGCGAAGCATTTCCGAGCATTTCATAGTATTTCAAGCATTCTTAATACTGTTAAAATCAACGGAGCATCTTGACAATTCCTGGGTTTTCTTTAAAATTTCTCTAAATTCCTTCAATATTACAGAAGTACGGGTGCGGCATAAATAATAGGATGAGATTTTGGGACAGGTAGGGCGCTGGTACAACGCTCCCGGCGTACACATGGATTTTAATTTATTTTAATTAAATTTTTTTGTTTATGTTTTTCAAGTTTTTCCTTAATTAATAATAATATTTTTCGAATTCTAGTCAATCTCCGGATAGACTCGCGATCCTGGATTGCTAGAGAATTCTGAGATTGCAAAAAAGCTGAAAGTGCATCATTCTTTAGTCTATCTTACTGTGACTCGCTACCAACGTCTTGGGACACTGGACGACAAGCCAGACCTGGCCAAAACGTTCATCCTATTATTTATGCCGCACCCTGTACATAGCTTCTGCATGGAATTCTCTCAAGAATTCAGCCCCTAGAATATCATTTTGGGATTGTCCAATTCTGAAATTGCAAAAAAGCTGAAAGTGCATCATTCTTTAGTTTATCTTACTGTGATTCGGTATTAACGCCTTGGAGCACTGAACGACAAGACACACCTGGCTCAAAGTCTCATCCTATTACTTATGCCGCACCCTGTACCTAGCTTCTGCATGGAATTCTCTCGAGATTTCAACCCCTAGGATATCATTTTGGGATTGTCCAATTCTGAAATTGCAAAACAAGCTGAAAGTGCGTCATTCTCTGGTCTATCGAACTGTGACTCGGTATCAACGCCTTGGAGCACTGAACGACAAGACACACCTGGCTCAAAGTCTCATCCTATTATTTATGCCGCACCCTGTATATAGCTTCTGCATGGAATTCTCGCAAGAATTCAGCCCCTAGAATATCATTTTCTCTCCAATTTTTCATTTATATCAAAGCAATGGATGCTATTAGATTGATGGAATTTAATTCCTAAAAGCATCTGAATCAACGAAATGCACGTGATCATCAGCGGAAGACGAAGTCAGATCATTTGCTTGCGAGTGCTCTCATGGAGCAGCGAGCCGAGAATTTGGGGGGGGGGGAGGGGAAGACCAATCCATGACGTGCACTATTTAACTAGATTAAATCGCTCTGCGACGGGTAATGCAATTATGGAAAATGTCTATCGCAATGGAGGAAGCTTCAGCTCATTTCAGTCTGGAAATCAGGTTTCATCTGCAACAGAGCTTTGAACTGATATTACCAAGTACATAGAAGTGGATTTCCGGGAATATATTGACACCACTTCCCATTCAATTCTATCAGAGGTCCCTCAGGACTCTGACGTCGGTCTCCTCCTTTTCAGCTCCCTATCTTCATCAATGGTCTCCTTTGCCGTGTGCTCAAACACCACACCTTTTGCTCTGGACCCTGACTCGTTTCTTCACTGAAAGCTGAAATTATGGCTCGGAGAAGGACTAGCTCTGTAAATATAGATTTCAAGAGAATAATTCTGGCGATTCAGTCTTGAAATACCACCAATAACGTGGTTCAGAGAGCTATCATTTTGAGTCTTTCACGAGCCATAATTCATATTTTTGAAAAACGCTTGGAGCCAGGCTCCATCAACTCCTGGCTAGGCCTTCCAATTGACTTCAGTTTTAAGCTTCAAACAGAATTATAGGCCGTCACGGCCCTGAATTCTGATTTGCATATTCACCTCTTTTGAACGTGGGCTTTGTCAAGTTGTGTCTTCCACTCCTCCCTCCTCCTTCCTCCCCCCCCCTCATTCAATTGAATATATTTTCTAAAAGACATCTCCTTCTTCACAACTTCACAAGGCGCTGCTAAGTACTTCCACAATTTGAGCGGCGGGGATCGCAGCGCACTGAGCTTTTCTTTCTTTATGACTTGTAGTGAGGCTTCTGAAAGACGAAATAAGTCTTCGTCATCGTTGACAATGTAAGACGAATGCCAGACGAACTGAAAGACGAACAAAGACTAGACGAAAGACTTATTTCTTCTAGAATCTTCCTTCTAGAGCGCTCTTGGGTGGTCTCCATCGAAGATTCCGCCTGCAATCTTCTACAATCTCTCGCTTCTTTTCAGAGAAGGGCGGAATTCCGGATTCCGCCGTTTTTTCATTCCGTCTTCCGGATTCCAGATTCCGTGAAAAATTTTTTTTCCGTTTTCCGTTTTCCGGATTCCCAGTTCCCAAAATCCAATTCCGCCCAACTATGAGTTCTAATACTGTATTCTCAATTGTTGTGAAAAATATACTTTTTTGAACTCCCGCAAAAATTTTTGCGAACAGAGCGCATTTACATCATTTGATTCCCTCGTTGATGGTAAAAATTCCGTTTTCCGCATTCCGCATTCCGGATTCCGCCGTTTTTCACATTCCGTTTTCTGGATTCCAGGTTCCATGAAAACGTTTTTTGGATCCCGGATTCCGTGAAATTTTTTTTCCGGTTTCCGTTTTCCGGATCCCGGATTCCGAGTTCCCAGAATCCAATTCCGCCCTACTCTGCTTCTTCTCTTCTCTTGCTTCTCCTAGATTCTCCTGGATATCACCAATTCAGAGATCAATCTTCTGCTTCCTTGATCAACAGAGCCAATCGCCAGAGCTCTGACTCTTTAGTGGAGCAGTGGCGCTCTTCTACCAATGCGAAGAGCTTCCGAGCATCTAAAGTTGCTAAAATAAAAATAGACGAAACAAACTATAAATTAAGGCTTCCACGAAAGACAAAGACAAAAAGTCGTCTTCGTTCGTCTTTCAGTTCGTCTTGCATTCGTCTTACACAGTAAAAATGCTGCCAGACGAATTGAAGACGAAAATGGGAAAATGAAGACCAGGGGCTACCGGAACTCGTCCGTCTTGCTCATTTCATCTTGCTCATTTCATTCAGGGGGATTTTGAGACGGACAACAAATAAACTCTGCCAAGTTAACATAGGCTTGAAATCTTCTGAAATTTTCAGATATTTTCAGAGAAATCGTTTGAAAAAAAACTCTAATTCTATTTTAGTTTTATTTCAGCGGAAACTTTCAGAGAAATTTTAATAAAAAAACAAGTATTTGCCCAAAGATTTTAAGACAATTGAGCCACTTTCAGCATTCTTTTGCCCTTTTTTTTTGCTGTTTTCTTGAATCAAACTTGGCAAACCTTCAATAAGACTCAATTTACGAAAAGATCAGGAGCACTGATCAACTTGTATTTGCGCGGGGAGAGGGGGATGAGGAGTGGGGGGGGGTTGAAGTAATAAGTATTGTAGGATACGAAGCTTGGAATGTCTCACAAATCTAGGCGAAGTTCTCATAAGTCTAGGCCAAACATTCACAATTCCAGACCGATCCTTACACCAATCTAGGCCAAACTTTGGATATTTCACAACTCTAGGCAAAACTTTCACAATTCCAGGCCAAACTTCGATGGAGGTGACCTGAGTCGATGGATAACGCCGTTTACAAGTTCAGGCCAATCTTTACACCATTGTAGGCCAAACTTTGGAGATATACACAATTCTAGGCCAAACTTTGAGTATTTCACAAATCTAGGCCAAAAGTTCACAATTCTGGGCCAATTCTTACACAATTCTAAGCCAAACTTTGGAGATGTACACAATTCTAAGCCAATCTTTGGGTATTTCACAAATCTAGACCAAACTTTCACATTTCTAAGCCAATCCTTACACCAATGTAGGCCAAACTTTGGAGATATACACAATTCTAGGCCAAACTTTGAGTATTTCACAAATCTAGGCCAAAAGTTCACAATTCTGGGCCAAACTTTGGAGATGTACAAAATTCTAAGCCAATCTTTGGGTATTTCACATCTCTTTTACAATTCTAGGCCAAACCTTGGTGAAGGTGTCCTGAGTGAATGGATAACGCCGTTTAGAAGTCCAGGCCAATGCTTACACCATTGTAGGCCAAACCTAGACCAAGTTTTCAACAAACCTTGGCTAAACTTCGGGTATTTCACAAATCTAGGTTAAAAGTTCACAATTCTAGGCCAAACGTTGGAGATGTAAACGATAGTAAGCCAATCTTTGGGTATTTCACAAATCGAAGTCAAACTTTCACAATTCTAGACCAAACATCGGTGGAGGTGACCTGAGACGATGGATAACGCCGTTTACAAGTCTAGGCCAATCCTTACACCAATGTAGGCTAAACTTAGGGTATTTCACAAATCTAGGCCAAGCTTTCACAATGCTAGGCCAAACTTCGATGGAGGTGACCTGAGTCGATGGATAACGCCGTTTACAAGTTCAGGCCAATCTTTACACCATTGTAGGCCAAAATTTGGGTATTTCACAAATCTAGACCAAACTTTCACATTTCTAAGCCAATCCTTACACCAATGTAGGCCAAACTTTGGAGATGTACACAATTCTAGGCCAAACTTTGGGCATTGCAGAAATCTAGGCCAAACTTTCACAATTCTAGGCCAAACTTTGGAGATGTAAACGATAGTAAGCCAATCTTTGGGTATTTCACAAATCGAAGTCAAACTTTCACAATTCTAGACCAAACATCGGTGGAGGTGACCTGAGACGATGCATAACGCCGTTTACAAGTCTAGGCCAATCCTTACACCAATGTAGGCCAAACTTTGCAGATGTACACAATTCTAGGCCAAACTTTGGGCATTGCAGAAATCTAGGCCAAACTTTCACAATTCTAGGCCAAACATTGATGGAGGTGACCTGAGACGATGGATAACGCCGTTTACAAGTCTAGGCCAATCCTTACACCAATGTAGGCCAAACTTAGGGTATTTCACAAATCTAGGCCAAACTTTCACAATTCTAGGCCAAACTTCGATAGAGGTGACCTGAGTCGATGGATAACGCTGTTTACAAGTTCAGGCCAATCTAGACCAAACTTTCACATTTCTAAGCCAATCCTTACACCAATGTAGGCCAAACTTTGGAGATATACACAATTCTAGGCCAAACTTTGAGTATTTCACAAATCTAGGCTAAACTTTCTCAATTCTAGGCCAAACTTCCATGGAGGTGACCTGAGTCGATGGATAACGCCGTTCACAAATTCAGGCCAATCCTTACACCAATGTAGGCCAAACCTAGACCAAGTTTTCAACAAACTTAGTCTAAACTTTGGAGAAGCCACAGCTCTATACCAACGCTAGGAGATGTCGCAATTCTAGGCCAATCTTTCAACAAACCTATGCCAAACTGCCGTGGAGGCTGCCTGATTCGAGAAAATCGTTCACAAATCTAGACCAAACCTTCCATGAGTTCAGCACAAGACTTTCCACAAGCTCTGGGAAACGCTCGCGGGCGACCTGTTCAGTTTGTCTGAGAGCAGTGTCCATTTCAATGAATGAAGGGCGCTCTCCTGCTCGCCGACTTTTAAAGTGTCTGGCTCTATGCAATGTGTAAATCCACATGCATTTGATCAGCTTTTCCAATTTTCCAAATATCTCTCTGTTTCTCTATTTCTCTCTCTCTCTCTGTTTCTCTCACTCTTCCCGTTTGTTCCCAAAAAAAACTCAATTGTTTACCGAGCTCATTTCGTTTTTTTCTGTTTTCCTCTCTCTCTCTCTTTGTCTCTCTGATCTCTTCCAATTTTCCAAGATTGGACCGGATATATTTGATTTTTTCCGCTTGCTTCCGTTTATAAACGAACTTCTAGAAGAAAAATGAACTTTTCCCCCCTTTTTTTATTGGTTTCCTTCCATTTATTCTCTTGGGAGAATGCGGATATGTGCTCATAAGTGAATAGTGTTGGTTCCGGCTATTTGACTTTTGCGTTTTCTTCGAAGAGCCTGGTGTTTTTGTGCATTTTTATTGCAAGATTTGAGCTGCTTTATAGCTACTGTAATAAGGAGCAATTTTACGTGGCCTTAGGCTTAGGTTGGTTTTGTCATTTTGCAGGGCTTAAAATGCGTCAGAAGCTTCAAAGCATGATCTAGCTACCTTTCCAAGCTCCGTATCACTGAGTCGCGGCCCACAAATCTGCGCCTTCAAGTTTACAAGTGTAACACTATTTATCACCCACCTTGTAGTTTGGACATAAAGGTATTACATTATTATGGTTTTTCAACAATATCTCATTCAATATCGAACGAATCAATCTGATTTTTTCAGAGTTTCTTTATCAAACAACAATGTATCAGCATAGGAAATTTGAGTTTGTGAGATTAATGCATAATGGAGTAATTTGAAAAAGAAGGGAAACGTCAAAAACCCATATTTCTTCAAAGCAAAGCTTGTGCTCTTAGAAATTGTTCTATCTGCGAGCTCTCAATATTTTGTGGGGAAACCATTTGCATTAATAACAGCTAAAATCAGATTGATTCCTTCTATACCGAATGAGATATTGTCGAAAAACCATAATGTAACACCTTTATGGCCGGTAATAGAAAATCACAGTGTGGATGATAAATAGTGTTACAAGTTAGAATGATGCACCGGCAAGAAGAAGAGCATTGTGGGATGGTGATTTTCAAAAAATGTAATCAAATGCAGGTAGCTTACATGTCTGAAAAAGCTGAAAATGCACCTGGAGCAAGAATTAATACCTTTATGGCCGGGGTACTGTAGGAACACTAGGCTTCACCATCGCGCTGAAAAACACCCGATCAATCTGAAACTTGGCAAAACGAATAATGATGAAATAATGAACAAAGTTCTGAATTATTTGTGCGCGCAAAATGCGTCAGCAGCCTACGCCATGGCGCTAAACTCCTAAATGGTATTCCAAATTAAAGGAGGGGAGTTTATGTTTACTGACTTCAGCTCCCCCCCCCCCCACATAGGGAAACTGCTCCCCCATGCACAAACCGTGAATTTGAATCCCCCACAGAAAAATCTACTACGGTGGGGAACCAAACATTATCTTTGGGGAGCTCAACTCCATCTTGGGGGTGATCAATTACACTTGTGGGGGGTTAAATGTGTGTGGGGGGCTTATGTTCACTGTCGCCAAACTTTGAATTATCCGGTACTGTGGGCTTACTGTAACCCCTGCAACTAAAAAGCCAACCAGCCAGCCAGCCAATTTCAACATTTTTCCATCTCAAATTGGCTAGTCCCTCAACTTTTATCCCACTCAATTATGCTTGAGCAAAGTAAATAGGCAAAATAATAAATTTCGGAGAGCAAGAGCATCTTCTTGTTGGCTCATTTTCGTTTTTTGCCCTTTAAGCAATATGCAATTTCTGTTCCCTGTCGTCATTCGAGATTCTTGCTCTTTTCAATAAGAGAGCAATGATTTAGAAGGCTCATCGGACGGCAGGCGAACGTCTGGTGGATGACAATTATGTCATTTCCCAGACGGATGAAAATAATTATTCTGCATTCCCTTTTTCTATATAAAATTAGATTTTTCAGCGAACCTTCAAGTCACAAGACACTTGTGCGCTTGGCTTCAATGTTCTAAGCATTCTGAAATTTAAAGTGCCGAATCCAGTGAAGGATCCAGCGATGAACAAACATCCACAACACTCAGCGTTGCCTTTTTCCGTTGATGTTTGATTTTTTTTGGTTTTTTAAAAATGGCTTATGGTGAAGAGCAAAGAAATTGCGCAGGACATTGTATGTCGAAATAATTTTTATTTGGCAAAGCGTCTCGTGGAGCTCTGGGACACGCTGTCTTTCTATTTCTTGTGGGGAGAGCTGGACAGTCTCGTCCACAATATTCAAGATCCTATGCCGACAAAATAGGGTTACGGTAGTTCTAAAGCGGCCCGGACCACAACAAGATTTCTAGGCTTCCAAGGCCTTCTTTTAAGTTTCAATTCAAAATGATTTGCGGACTACATCACTGTGCAATGATCTACAGTGCCGGCCATAAAGGTATGATATTATAGCTGCCCACAGTCTTTCTTGCTCCACGTGCATTTTTGCATTTTCAGCTCTTTCAGACAAATAAGTTACCTACTTCTGATTACATTTCCTAAAAATCACCATCCCGCAATGCTCTTCTTCTTGCCGCTGCTCATTCTACAGGGTGGGTGATAAATAGTGTTACACAGCTTAAAGTCGCTACCGTATCAGTTTTATTGTTTATTGATTATTACACATTTATTACTATGTTTTTCAATTTTCTGGTCGCAACTTCCATTTTTAAGTTAATGACGGCTGCTTCACCCCATCTGGTGAAAATTGAACTTGTTTGAAGATAACGTTTCTAACGTGTAACACTATTTATCACCCACATACACGTACCGGCCATAAAGGAATGATATTATGGTTTTTCGACAATATCTCATTCGGTATAGAACGAATCAATCTGATCGAAATGTTCTTAGCTGATACATTGTTGATTGATGAGGAAACTGTGAAAAAATCAGATTGATCCGTTCTATATCAAATTATATATTGTCGGAAAACCATACCTTTATGGCCGGTAATGTATAGTGGCAAACAACAGGGTGGGTGATAAATAGTGTTACACGTTAGAAACGTTGTAAACTTGAAGGCGCAGATTTGTGGACCGCGACTCAGTGATACGGAGCTTGGAAAGGCTTTTTAAGCCTTTCAGCCTTTTTTCAGCTTGTTTGCAGCCTATTTATTATTGTTTTATTCCTTAAAACATCATTCCTATTACTCACATTTACAGTAGTTTTCAAGTGTTTTTTTTTCAGTTTTCCACTGTAATTTCAGATAAAAATGCTCCATTGAATCATTCGTCTTTAAAAAAGCTTCCTCAGAAGTTGCATAACCAAATTTTCAGCCAATTAAAATCCAAAATTTTGGAATTCCAGATTCCAGTTCCACTAGTATCCCATAATGATTCAGAATCGTAAGACCTTTGCTGAAATATCTCTGAAACATTCCGTTGTTGGCAATCCTTAGATTCTGTTGACGAGCCATTGTAATTTTCTCCAAATTTCTGAAATACTCTTCACAACAGGGTGGGTGATAAATAGTGTTACACGTTAGAAACGTTGTAAACTTGAAGGCGCACATTTGTGGGCCGCGACTCAGTGATACGGAGCTTTGAAAAGCTTTTTTAGCCTTTCAGCCTTTTTTCAGCTCGTTTCCAGCCTATTTGTTATTTTTTTATTCATTAAAACCTCATTCCTATTACTCACATTTACTGTAGTTTTCAAGTGCTTTTCTCCAAATTTCTGAAATACTCTTCACAACAGGGTGGGTGATAAATAGTGTTACATGTTAGAAACGTTGTAAACTTGAAGGCGCAGATTTGTGGGCCACGACTCAATGATACGGAGATTGGAAAAGCTTTTTTAGCCTTTCAGCTTTTTTTCAGCTCGTTTCCAGCCTATTTGTTTTTTTTTATTCATGAAAACCTCATTCCTATTACTCACATTTACTGTAGTTTTCAAGTGCTTTTCTCCAAATTTCTGAAATACTCTTCACAACAGGGTGGGTGATAAATAGTGTTACACGTTAGAAACGTTATAAACTTGAAGGCGCAGATTTGTGGGCCGCGACTCAGTGATACGGAGCTTGGAAAGGTAGCTAGAAGCTTCTGACGCATTTTAAGCCCTGCAAAATGCTCCGTCCGAAGAAGCTTTTAATGAGCTTCTCGAATCATTAGAACTGCTGTTTTTTTCTTCGTAAACTCTTCTGTTCAAAGTTGAAAATATGAAAAAAGTGAAATACATAGGACACAAGAGAGCAACACGTTGCGGCCTTCTTTCAATAAAGCTTATTTTTTTGCTCAGCGATGCGGAATAAACCGGGGGATGAGCTGCACATTTCAAGCGTGCGCTCGTTTTTGCACATTTTCATTTCAATTAGCTTTGATGCTGCTCACTGCACCGACTTTATTCCATTTTTGAGAAGTATTTTCAGTTTTTTTTTCAGATGAATGTTACAATTTCGCTGAAACTTTTTCTTCTACTTGAAGCGGTGGTTCCAGAGCTACATGAATGCATAAACATCCGCGATGATCTATGGCTCGATGGCTCAGAATCACGTGGACCACTCAGCTGACACTTTCATCAATTCAGAAATGCAGTTACATACCTCCTGTGGATAACCGGCGTCTTTTTCCAAAAATAGACGAGGATTATAGAACTTCGTCTCAGTGGTTGACCACTTGCTCAGTGAGCCATGAAATGAAACTACTTGCTCAAAGTCAGAGCTGAGAATTTACTGAAAGTCCAAGTGTTCCAGACAAATAATTCGGTTGCATTTGCTCCGAAAAGTCTTCCAAAGATGCAATATCTCTGGCTTTTCCCACTCGAGCCGCTCGCTTCATTCCACTGACTTCGTTCTCTACTAGACGCCGCATATTCAATGATTCTGCATGCCACGCTCTTTCTACTCCACGGAGTCTGCTAGAAGTGTCTAGAGGAACTCCTTTGCTGAATCTAATATGGAATTGATCTGAAAAAGCTGTAAAATTGAAATTTATAAATGTTTTTTTTTTGCACTTTTCAATTTTCCAGTTCACTAAACGAAACAAGGAAACACTTCTCTCGCTCCCCCCCCCCTCTTTTCAAATATAACGGAGCATAATGATCCTCTGGAAGAATTAGAGCTCTTTCTTCGTGAAGCACTCACTAATCCACTTGTAATCCTTTGTTCTTTTTTTGGTTTGGGGGGGGGGGGAAATTATGACAATAGAAAATGAAAGATGGCTAGTTTTTCAGAGTTTCCTTCAATTTTCAGCTAATTAAAATTCAGAATCTTGGAATTCCAGACTCCAGACGAGGCTTCTTGCCTAACTAGAATCCCATAATGATTCAGAATCGCTAGAACTTTGCTGAAATATCTTTGAATCTTTGAATCGTTTTGGCTCGTTTTCAGCCCACTGCAGGGTGGGTGATAAATAGTGTTACACGTTAGAAACGCTCTAAGAAGCAGATTTGTGGGCCGCGACTCAGTGATACGGAGCTTGGAAAGGCTTTTTAAGCCTTTCAGCCTTTTTTTCAGCTAGTTTCCAGCCTATCTATTATTGTTTTATTCATTAAAACCTCATTCCTATTACTCACATTTACAGTAGTTTTCGAGTGTTTTTTTTTTCAGTTTTCTACTGTACTTTTTCAGATAAAAATGCTCCATTGATTCGTCTTTAAAAAAAGCTTCCTCAGAAGTTGCATAACCAAATTTTCAGCCAATTAAAATCCAAAATTTTGGAATTCCAGATTCCAGATCCACTAGTATCCCATAATGATTCAGAATCGTAAGACCT
Source organism: Caenorhabditis inopinata (assembly GCA_003052745.1). NCBI lineage: Eukaryota > Metazoa > Nematoda > Chromadorea > Rhabditida > Rhabditidae > Caenorhabditis > Caenorhabditis inopinata. Next base: position 1,861,509 of record AP018152.1, on the reverse strand, counting down.
TTGCTGAAATATCTCTGAAACATTCCGTTGTTGGCAATCCTTAGATTCTGTTGACGAGCCATTGTAATTTTCTCCAAATTTCTGAAATACTCTTCAAAACAGGGTGGGTGATAAATAGTGTTACACGTTAGAAACGTTGTAAACTTGAAGGCGCAGATTTGTGGGCCGCGACTCAGTGATACGGAGCTTGGAAAAGCTTTTTTAGCCTTTCAGCCTTTTTTCAGCCCGTTTCCAGCCTATTTATTATTTTTTTATTCATTAAAACCTCATTCCTATTACTCACATTTACTGTAGTTTTCAAGTGCTTTTCTCCGAATTTCTGAAATACTCTTCACAACAGGGTGGGTGATAAATAGTGTTACACGTTAGAAACGCTGTTAATTTGAATGCGCAGATTTGTGGGCCGCGACTCAGTGATACGGAGCTTGGAAAGGCTTTTTTAGCCTTTCAGTCTTTTTTCAGCTCGTTTCCAGTCTATTTATTATTTTTTTATTCATTAAAACCTCATTCCTATTACTCACATTTACAGTAGTTTCCTACTGTAATTTCAGATAAAAATGCTCCATTGATTCAACTTTGAAAGCTTTTTCAGAAGTAGCATAACAAAAGGATAACCTACGAATTTTCAGCAGAAAAGCGTGAAAAAAACGTCATTTTATTAGGCTTTATACATAGATTAGCAAACGCTGCAGAGAGCAATAGAGAGAGAGAGAGAGAGAGAGAGAGGAGCAGCAACTGCAGCAGCAGGAGCAGCAGGAGCAGGAGCATCAGCAGATGGACATTGGGAGCCGGTTTCATTTCTTCATTTCTTTTGTTTACTCGCTTCAACAATGTGTTTTTTTCTTGACCCTTCTCTTTAAACTACAGAGCTTCTAGGAGAGGTCATGGAGGAAGATCGCCATCTGCAATCCAGAGCCGAGCTCTGGATTGGCTGTAAAACTGTAACGCAGCTTTCCCGCCCGAGCCAGGTAATGTGCACTTTTCTTCTATCTCTCATCACCCCTGCTCTCTTGAACTTCCGACACATGGAAGTTTCCGGCATGCTTAACCTTTTGCTGTCTATCTTTCGAGCCAGCCAGCCTCCCCCCCCAACTCTTCATTCCTTTTTATTCCACTGGAATGTATTCTCGAGCGATTCTTGAACTTTTTTGAAAGTATTTGCTCATACAGATTCAGAAGTGAACCTCTTCTGGAGATATGTACCGCTGACACCTAGGCGAGAATTTTGCAGTGAATTTGGCGTAAAGATGCTGGAATAACGATGGTTTTTACTTCAATCGTAAGGTGTGAATAGAGAGTGAAGAATAGAGAAAAAGTGCTTACACAGGTATGTAGCAGAGAAGGGTGGAATTCCGGATACTGGATTCCGCCGTTTTTTTCATTCCGTTTTCCGGATTCCGGATTCCGTGAAAAAAGTTTTTTTTCCGTTTTCCGTTTTCCGTTTTCCGGATTCCGAGTTCCCAAAATCCAATTCCGCCCAACTCTGGTATGTAGCGCGGAGCATCGCTGTTTGCTCGCGAACAAGCTGTGGCCTGCCGACGGGCCTCCTTCCGCCTGTTTTTCTCTTAAAACAATGAAAATTTTTAAAGAATTTGAGTCTTCCGCCATGCCGCTATTGAGCCATCGTGCTCGGCAAGTATTTTGCAAATTGAGCAACGTTGAGGTCAGTTAGATGAAGAGAGCTGTCTTCTGAGAGCATCAAATTTGCTGATATTTCGTTGTACAGAACAGCTTCTTGCTCCAGGTGCATTTTCAGCATTTTCAGCTCTTTCAGACAGATAAGTTACCTACTTCTGATTACATTTTCTGAAAATCACCATCCCGCAATGCTCTTCTTTTTGCCGGTGCATCATTCTAACGTGTAACACTATTTATCACCCACCCTGTTGTTCCGTTGCACACTGTGCTCCAACTCAAACGTCTAAAAGTCAAAATTGGACTCAGCACAAGTTTTGGGTAAAGCTTGTCCTAAAATTGTGCAAGATTTGTGCTAGACTTGTGAACCTTCAAAGTTTGGTCTAAAATTGTGCAAGATTTGTGCTAGGCTTGTGAACCTTCAAAGTTTGGCCTAAAATTGTGCAAGATTTGTGCTAAACTTGTGATCTTTCAAATTTTGGCCTAAAATTGTGCAAAATTTGTGCTAGACAAAATTTGTGCTAGACTGCTTCAAAGTTTGGCTTAGAATTGTGCCAGATTTGTAAAGCTTCCACTTTTGGCCTAAAATTGTGCAAGATTTGTGCTAGACTTGAGAACCTTCAAAGTTTGGCCTAAAATTGTGCAAAATTTGTTCTAGACTTGTGAACCTTCAAAGTTTGGTCTAAAATTGTGTAAGATTTGTGCTAGGCTTGTGAACCTTCAATGTTTGGCCTAAAATTGTGCAAAATTTGTGCTAGACTTGTGAACCTTCAAAGTTTGGCTTAGAATTGTGCCAGATTTGTGAAGCTTCAAAGTTTGGTCTAAAATTGTGCAAGATTTGTGCTAGGCTTGTGAACCTTCAAAGTTTGGTCTAAAATTGTGCAAGATTTGTGCTAGGCTTGTGAACCTTCAAAGTTTGGCCTAAAATTGTGCAAAATTTGTGCTAGGCTTGTGAACCTTCAATGTTTGGCCTAAAATTGTGCAAAATTTGTGCTAGACTTGTGAATTATTTCATCATTATTCGTTTTGCCAAGTTTCAGAATGATCGGGTGTTTTTCAGCGCGATGGTGAAGCCTAGTGTTTCTACAGTACCCCGGCCATAAAGGTATTAATTCTTGCTCCAGGTGCATTTTCAGCTTTTTTCAGACATGTAAGTTACTTGCATCTGATTACATTCCATAAAAATCACCATCCCACAATGCTCTTCTTCTTGCCGGTGCATCATTCTAGCGTGTAACACTATTTATCACCCACCCTGTTGTTTTCTATTACCGGCCATAAAGGTATTCTTTATGGTTTTTCGACAATATCTCAATCGATATAGAACGTATCAATCTGATTTTTTCACAGTTTCTTCATCAAACAATAATAACAATAATTTTGTGCATCATTCTAACGTGTAACACTATTTATCATCCACCCTGTTGTTCCGTTGCACACTGTGCTCCAACTCAAACGTCTAAAAGTCAAAATTGGACTCAGCACAAGTTTTGGGTAAAGCTTGTCCTAAAATTGTGCAAGATTTGTGCTAGACTTGCGAACTTTCAAAGTTTGGCCTAGAATTGTGCAAGATTTGTGCTAGACTTGTGAACCTTTAAAGTTTGGTCTAAAATTGTGCACGATTCGTGCTAGACTTGTGAATCTTCAGAGTTTGGACTGAAATTGCGCAAGATTTGTGCTACAATTGTGAAGCTTCAAAGTTTGGTCTAAAATTGTGCAAGATTTGTGCTAGGCTTGTGAACCTTCAAAGTTTGGCCTAAAATTGTGCAAGATTTGTGCAATATTTGTGTACCTTCAAAGTTTGGTCTAAAATTGTGCACGATTCGTGCTAGACTTGTGAATCTTCAGAGTTTGGACTGAAATTGCGCAAGATTTGTGCTATAATTGTGAACCTTTAAAGTTTGGTCTAAAATTGTGAGATTTTTGTGCAAAATTTGTGAACCTTTAAAGTTTGGCCTAGAATTGTGCAAGATTTGTGCTAGACTTGTGAAGCTTCAAAGTTTGGCCTAAAATTGTGTAAGATTTGTACTAGACTTGTGAAGCTTCCACTTTTGGCCTAAAATTGTGTAAGATTTGTGCTAGATTTGTGAAGCTTCAAAGTTTGGTCTAAAATTATGCAAGATTTGTGCTAAACTTGCGATGCTTGAAACTTTTGTCTAGACTTGTGGAAAACTTGTCCAAAGATCCATTGTCCGGTCAGTGATCCGCAGAAACCGATGACTACTTATAGAGAGGGTTTCGAGGAAATCAAGTTTCTGTTGAACTTCCAGACTTTTTCCTATTTCAAAAATACTTCCAAAATTTGATTTAAAAAGACACACGTCGGAAATCCTAAGGGAAAATGTGCTTAGAGTGCTCTCTGGTTGATCCCTTGATACTTTAGTGCTCTTGGCTTGAGCAACTTGCAGACGAAAAAGAGCTTCAGATTCTTTTTCTGTGTTTCTTCGGATTCTGATTAAGTTCAATGCACAATTTAGGCATTTTCAGACAAAATTGTTGATTGCCGTCTTTATCTTTAAGCAAAGTTGATTTTCAAAGTTTCCAGCATTCTGAAGGTCCGCAGAAGTTATTTTCAGACGCATTTTTTATAGCAGCGTTTTGCGAGATCCCGAGAAGCTTTTTTCATATTCAAGACTTACTTGGAATTGGATTAGCATAAATAGAGAATGTCTGAAAGGCAGATTAGAATTTCTCTGGAATTCTGCGCTCAGTTGATCTCTCTTTTAAGCCAAAGCGGCAATAGAGAAGCCAAGTTGCTCTATAACGGTCGGCTGATAGAGCTTTCCAGTTGCTCAGATTGATGCCAGCCAGGCTTTGGAACTAAGGGAAGAAACCTAAGCCTAAGCCTAAGCCAGCCAGGCTACATAAATGCAAATTCGCTCCATTGAATCTCTTTTTTTCAATTTTCATCGAGCTTCGAATCCCCTGATTCGGCTGTGAGCCTGCCCTTTGCTCCATTAGAGTTATTGATCAAAATTTCAGTCATTCACGTTTCAATGCATTTTAAGCGCGATGAACTGAAAGCTGAATTTCAGAGATTCTCCATTTTCACATTTCGCCATACCTCAACTACCCGAGGTAATAAGAAACGAAACATTTCGGTAATACGATTCCCCCAAATTCATTTATTCGAAAGACGCAACCGAATAAATGAATTTCAGTGAATTGGAACACACAAGTAATGGAGTTTTTTGGAATCTGTGTGCTCCTCCTTTTTCGCTTTTTTTCTTTCGCTTTTAGGCTTAGCCCCCCCCCCTCAAAACTGAGGTTATCCTCCGTTTCGTTCACAATCTTCATGCCTTTTTCAGAATTTTCGGAGTCAGAACTTCTGATTCCAAAGTCAGAAAGCGTGTTTTTAGCTGGCCGCCCGCCCACTCTTGCTGAAGGATTCGGAGCTAGAAGACTTCGAACCGAAGTCTTCTAGTTGCTTTGTATTCCACAATTTCTATAATCTCTGCATTTGACTATAAGGAAATCGTAAATAAGATTCAAAAATTTCAGAATTGGTTTTCATAAAATATCTGGAAATTCTTGCAAAATTCTCACAAATTGCTACTATTTTGCTACTATTTTGCTATAACTTTGCTACAATTTTGCTACAATTTTGCTACTATTTTGCTACCATATAATTTTGCTACCATTTTGTCACTATTTTGTTGCTATTTTGCTACAATTTTGCTACAATTTTGCTACCATTTTGCTACTGTTTTGTTACTATTTTGCCTCCATATCATTTTGCCACCATTTTGTTGCTATTTTGCTACCATTTTGCTTCTATTTTGCTACCATTTTGCTACCATTTTGCTACTATTTTGCTATCATTTTGCTGCTATTTTGCTTCTATTTTGCTACTATTTTGCTACCATATCATTTTGCTACCATTTTGCTACTATTTTGTTACTATTTTGCCTCCATATCATTTTGCCACCATTTTGTTGCTATTTTGTTACCATTTTGCTAGCATTTTGCTACTATTTTGCTACAACTTTGCTACAACTTTGCTACCATTTTGCTACAACTTTGCTACAACTTTGCTACCATTTTGCTACCATTTTGCTACAATTTTGCTACTATTTTGCTACCATTTTGCTACAATTTTGCTACCATTTTGCTACTATTTTGTTACTATTTTGCCTCCATATCATTTTGCCACCATTTTGTTGCTATTTTGCTACAATTTTGCTACTATTTTGCTACCATTTTGCTACCATTTTGCTACAATTTTGCTACTATTTTGCTACCATATATTTTTGCTACCATTTTGCCACCATTTTGTTACTATTTTGCTACAACTTTGCTACAACTTTGCTACCATTTTGCTACAACTTTGCTACAACTTTGCTACCATTTTGCGTCTATTTTGCTAGCATATCATTTTGCTACCATTTTGCCACCATTTTGCTACCATTTTGCTATAACTTTGCTACTACTTTGCTACAATTTTGCTACTATTTTGCTACCATTTTGCTACTATTTTGTTACTATTTTGCCTCCATATCATTTTGCCACCATTTTGTTGCTATTTTGCTACAATTTTGCTACAATTTTGCTACAATTTTGCTACAATTTTGCTTCTATTTTGCTACCATTTTGCTTCTATTTTGCTACTATTTTGCTACCATATCATTTTGCTACCATTTTGCTACAAGTTTGCTATCATTTTGCCACTATTTTGCTACCATTCTGCTACTATTTTGCCACTATTTTGCTAGCATTTTGTTACCATTTTGCTACCATTTTGCAACTATTTTGCCACCATTTTGCTACCATTTTGCCACCATTTTTCTATGAGTTTGTGAATTGAACCCAGATGAAAAGCGAGAGACACATTTCATTTTAGTGCCCTTGAGCTCTGCCACTCAATATTAGTTTTGTGAGCTCGTCTATCGATGCCGCCAACTGCTTCCCCCCCCCCCCCCAATTTCTTATGAGTTAACTGTGGTATAGAGATGATGAGAGCCCGGAAGAGCAGTTGGCGGGAGCGATCTGGGTGATCGTTAATTGCACATCATCTCAGGCTCGTGAGCCTATAAATAAGAGCTCCGAAATGATGTATTGCAGTTGAAAAACGCTATTGCAGGGAGGAGATCACTTGCAGAGAATTTTAAGAAAAAATGGAGAAGCAAGGAGGCTGAAAATAGCTGGAAATAAGCTGTTGTTTCAGCAGCGATGTTACTATTTTGAAAACTAGTTTAAGGCTTAAAAACAGGCTGAAAGGCTCACTTCTGAAAGAGCGAAGTACAGCACAGTTTCTTGCTCCAGGTGCATTTTCAGCTCTTTCAGACATATAAGTTACATGATTCTGGTAACATTGCGTATGCTTCACCCCATCTGGTGAAAATTGAATTTGTTTGAAAACATTTATTACGTTCCCAACGCAATGCTCTTTTTCTTGCCGGTGCTCATTCTACAGGGTGGGTGATAAATAGTGTTACGCAGCTTTGCATGGATTCTGGCGCATGCTTCTGGCGTCGCAACTTCCATTTTTAAGTTAATGATGGCCGCTTCACCCCATCTGGTGAAAATTGAACTTGTTTGAAAACATTTGTAACGTTTCTGCCGTGTAACACTATTTATCACCCACCCTGTTGTTCCGTTGCACACTGTGCTCCGACGCTAACGTCTAAAAGTCAAAATTGGACTCAGAATCAAGCTCCACAAATTTAGCACAAGTTTTGGGTAAAGCTTGTCCTAAAATTGTGCAAGATTTGTGCTAGACTTGAGAACCTTCAAAGTTTGGCCTAAAATTGTGCAAGATTTGTGCTAGACTTGTGAATCTTCAAAGTTTGGCATAAAATTGTGCAAGATTTGTGCTAGACTTGTGAACCTTCAAAGTTTGGCCTAAAATTGTGCAAGATTTGTGCTAGACTTGTGAATCTTCAAAGTTTGGCCTAAAATTGTGCAAGATTTGTGCTAGACTTGTGAAGCTACAAAATTTGGTCTAAAATTGTGCCAGATTTGTAAAGCTTCAAAGTTTGGTCTAAAATTGTGCAAGATTTGTGCAAGACTTGTGAATTATTTCATCATTATTCGTTTTGCCAAGTTTCAGAATGATCGGGTGTTTTTCAGCGCGACGGTGAAGCCTAGTGTTCCTACAGTACCCCGGCCATAAAGGTATTAATTCTTGCTCCAGGTGCATTTTCAGCTTTTTTCAGACATGTAAGTTACTTGCATCTGATTACATTCCATAAAAATCGCCATCCCACAATGCTCTTCTTCTTGTCGGTGCATCATTCTAGCATGTAACACTATTTATCACCCACCCTGTTGTTTTCTATTACCGGCCATAAAGGTATTCTTTATGGTTTTTCGACAATATCTCAATCGATATAGAACGTATCAATCTGATTTTTTCACAGTTTCTTTATCAAGCAATCATTCATCAATTACAATCAGAATCAGAGTGATTGGTTTCACATCCATTGAGATATTGTCGAAAAACCATAAAGTAATACCTTTATGGCCGTTACGTGTATGTACAGGGTGAGTGATAATTAGTGTTACACGTTAAAATGCATTGATTATTTTGATTCCAGACTAGGAAGCGCGGTTTTCCAGACAAATATGCGAGTGGCTCGAAGTGAGTGATTAGTGATCAATATATTGATTTTGCTATAAAAGAATCCATTTTTTTGCTCTAGGAACCATAACTTAATACCTTTATGGCCGGTACTGCAGCTCTCAGCTCGCAGCTCTGGGGATTCACCTTCGTCAAAATGAATTTGAAACCGTACTTTCTAAAACATCTTAGCAGACGTCGAAGTGGAAAACTTCTGAAGAACTCTCAGCTTTTTCAGAGTTTCCAGAAACCGCGCTGTGTCAGGCTTCTAGTATCAAGGATTCTAGACTAAAACATCCTTTTTTTTGCAGTGAAACACTCTCAATTCTTGTCGAAAATGACATGACGGTTTAATCTGAAAATTAGAGGTTTTTAATGACAACTTATTGCTAATCCAAAGAAGATAATTCTGGCAGTTTCGCATGGAAATTGCTTCGTGTTTAACGCCGTATTGAAAGACAGAATCGCCTGAAAAATGACTGCATAATTTTGTTTTGAATCTCGTTTTTCTCTCTCGCATTTCTCCAGTATTTCAATATGAATAATGCGTGTGTGTTTTGCGGTTGGTCGTCCAGTTAATGCCAGGTGTGTTTCGCGTTGAATAGACACGAAAGACCAGGAGGAAGTTTCCTTTGTTCTGCACAACAGATGACGGAATATCCTTCGTGAAAAATGTCGAAAAGAAGCAATCCGGTCAGTGTTCTTTTCTTCTTTTTTGCCATTGGAGCTCTGCCGCTCTGAAAAGAGCATCGGCGCTTAATTTTGCGATTTCTTTTTTGGCTGAAACATTTTTAAGCTTGGCTAGCCAAAGTTTCTTAAAATGAAATGCTCTCCATGAGCATCTTTTATGATGAATATTGCTCTTTTTTGAGCTGCTCCTTAAAGAAAAAGTTATACCCCGCATGCTCCAGAATGCACGTATGAAGAGGGAGGGCGAACTCTGGAAGAATGCAGCTAACCGAGCTTCAGCTTCCTTCTTCGATTTCAGCATTTTTCAGCAGTTGTTTCTTCTTGAAAAATGGCTCTTGAAGAGCAAACTGAGCAAGCGATGCTCCGTGATTTAAAAAAAAAACAGTTTGGCTCTTAGTTTCTCTCTGAAAAACAGGCTTTTCTTTACGTCTTCAGCTAAAAAGCGGACGGACGTATGGGAATTTGTATTTCGAGGAAATGGAATAAAGCGCACGTATGCTGCAGTTTTAATGAGGCGCTGGGTTATATTTAGATCAATTCTAGATCTAGTGCTAGTGATTCTGATTCTGATTCTAATTCTGGAGCTCTGGAATTCTGGAATTCTGGAATCTACGTCTTCTTACTTCTGCCTCCATTTAAGACGCTGAAAGCAAAGTTTCCTCTCTTTTATTTTGCTTCAACTCGTAAATAGAAGTTCCAATGTTATGACTGGAAAAGGAAAATTGCGTTTACATACTAATAATAGGGAGTTGGAGCTCAGAGAATGCTCAAAAATCTGAAAGTCGAAGTTTGAATGAGCCAACATTAAAATTAAAGCACTATAGAACTGATTCTCACTTTTTGTTGAAATCCGCACGTCGTCAGAATTAAAGCTGAACGGAGAGAGGGAAAGCAGAGAAAAAAGAATGCGTAAAGCTCTGCTGGAATTCAGTTAGCTCTTTTTAGATTGGCGTCTTCTCTGTTGTGTGGAGTCTGCGCGGCGCTTTGAGGGAAACTGTAGAAATTTCTGCCAGCCGGGCTCTTCCGAAAAGAGCACCGGAACTTTTTATGGGCTCTCCTGATTCTTCTTTGCATTCTTTATGACCACATCTCTTTTCTGCTCTCTTACAGTATCGGCCATAAAGGTATTACAGTGCTGGCCAAAAAGGTATTAATAATCAGTTTTTTCGAGATTTTCCGGTTTCGAAATTCACATTTTTGTCAAAATCAAATTTTCAGCTAACGTGATTTACCTTCAAAAACATGAAAAAAAATTTTCATGATCGCACTTCCCCTGTGAGCCAAGTAATCTCGAAAAAATTGATTATTAATACCTTTATGGCCGGTACTGTACATCCTAGCCGGCCTGAAGTGGCCTAGTTTTAAGACTTGAAATAGATGAATTTGTGTCTTATAAATGCTGAAAATTTTTCTTTAAATCCCAGCTGAAAGGAAGCTGAAAGTAAGCTGAAATTCAGATGCTCTGCGATTTTCAATGAGGGCTCTCACTGAAGCCTTCCAGAGTGTGCTTCTCCAGGAGTCTTTTCTGAAAGTCGCTGAGAAGGGTAAAGGGCTCTCCTGATCGCATTCTTTATGACCACATCTCTTTTGCTCTCTTACAGTATCTGCCATAAAGGTATTACAGTGCTGGCCAAAAAGATATTAATAATCAGTTTTTTTTGAGAGAAATTCTTCAAAATTTTTGTACATTTTTTGTCAAAATCAAAATTTCAGATAACGTGATTTACCTTCAAAAACCTGCAAAAAAAATTTCATGACCGCACTTCACCAGTGAGCCAAGTAATCTCGAAAAAAACTGATTATTAATACCTTTATGGCCAGCACTGTATATCACGGTTTTTCGAAAAATTAATACCTTTATGGCCGGTACTGTACATCCTAGCAGGCCTCAGAGAAGGGCGGAATTCCGGATTCCGCCGTTTTTTTCATTCCGTTTTCCGGATTCCAGATTTCGTGAAAATTTTTTTTCCGTTTTCCGGATTCCGGATTCCGAGTTCCCAAAGTCCAATTCCACCCAAATATGAGTTTTAATACTTTATTCTCAATTGTTGTGAAAAGTATACTTTTTTGAACTCCCGCAAAATTTTTTGCGAACAGAGCGCATTTACATCATTTGATTCCCTTATTAATGGTTAAAATTCCGTTTTCCGCATTCCGCATTCCGGATTCCGTGAAAAAATGTATTTCCGTATTCCGGATTCCGGATTCCGAGTTCCCAAAATCCAACTCCGCCCCACTATGGTCGGCCTGAAGTGGCCTAGTTTTAAGTCTTGAAATTGACGAATTCGTGTCTTACAAATGCTGAAAATCTTTCTTTAATTCCCAGCTGAAAGTAAGCTGAAAGTAAGCCGAAAGTCAGATGCTCTACGATTTTCAGTGCTTCTCCAGGAGTCTCTTCTGAAAGTCAAGGGGGCAATCGGAAAAAATAGAGTGTAATAAAGCGGGAGGGGGGGGGCACACAAACTGAAAATTGTCATTCTTGAACACTGATCTATATGTCTTCCGTGTCGCTGAAAAACAGAAGAAAATGTATTTTTCTCAAGGTCTTCCCGAGCTCTTTCTCTCTCCCTTTTTTGCGCTTCCTGTGCCTTTTTCTGTCACCAATTTCGCCTCCCGCCACCCGAGAACTTGCTCCACAAGAGCAAAGTCTTGGATTCCAGAAAAAGAGCGAGCCTTCTTTTCAAGGCTGAAACCGACTGGAAGAAGGTGTCACTTGCAGCTCTCTTAAACTGCTTCCTGCTTCGAGTTCTGTTATTATTTTTCAATTAGAGCCTTCAAGTTCAGAATGCTCTGCCTCGATTTTTTTTCCAAAGAAACATAGGTCCACCCGTCTACTATTAAAAAAAGCTGGAATCAAGCGCTTCCAGACCGCCGCATCTTGAGCATTTCTTTTCAAATATCTTCTATTTTCTTATTTGCGACTAGAAACCAAAAAATCTGAGAGAGAGACGTTCAAAATCTTCTTCAGAATGCCACGTTTCAGCCGGAATGCTTCCTTCTTTTTCATTTGAGAACTTGCAGAAGTCTGTGAAAGAATTCTGACTGAAAATGGGAGAAACCAATTTTTCTGTAATTTTCAGCGGCTTGATATCAAAGTTGCTGAAATCACCTTTGGAATAGCAGATTTGCGGAGCACGCACGACGACAATTTCCGTTTGCAATAAAAACGAAAAAAGAAATCCGAATAAAATCGGTCAGGTGCTAATGCTTAATGCTATTTGCGTGCATTTCCCTGCCCATCTGGCCGCGGTTAATCCGCATTTAAACTCATATGCGCTGCTGAAATTGTTGCCGATTTTCCATATTCAGCATGTTGAATGCGTCGTATCTGAAATCGAATGCTGCTGAAATTGTTCGCTACCACTATAAATTTTCAGATACACAGCTCAGAGAGCTTCTATTTTCTTGAATTTTCACTGAAAATCGGGTGGTTTCTTTCTTCATTTTGTGGAGCTGAAATGTTGGCTGAATTCAATGTTCCAGCCCTGATTTTTAGTTCTTGGCGAGCCAGCTTTCGTCTTAGATTTTGGAATGTAGTTTTGTGGGATTGTTCTTGAATTTTTGAGCTGAAATTCTGATTTTGTATTAATTTTGTGACGAGTTTGCTCTCTCTTTGGTAAGGGGTTTGTATAGAGCAAAATTCCAAAGATTCAGAAGAATCGGAGCCCAATTCTTTCTTTTAATTTTCCAAAGTTTTCGCTTGATCTGAAATTCCTCTGAAAAACTCCAAAAGCAGGTCACAAAGAAGTTCTGTGGAGCAGAATTGCAGAGCTACGGCTTCCACGAAAAACGAAGACAAAAAGCATTCGTCTTCTTTCGTCTTACGCTAGTATATTGCGTCAGACGAATTCAAGACGAAGACGAAGACGAGACGTGTGAAATTTCTCCCAAATGGAAGCTGTCTTGGCGTTATGGAGTTTTGTGGGATTTTTCTTTAATTTTAGAGCTGCAATTTTGGTTTTGTATCAATTTTGTGACGAGTTTGCTCTCTCTTTGGTCTTGGTTTGTATAGAGCAACGGTCCTTCTGGTTTTGGAGTTTAGTGGGATTTTTCTTAAATTTTTGAGCTTAAATTTTGGTTTTGTATCAATTTTGTGACGAGTTTGCTCTCTCTTTGGTCTTGGTTTGTATAGAGCAACGGTCCTTCTGGTGCGCCGGGAAGACGAAGACAAAAAGCATTCGTCTTCTTTCGTCTTACGCTAGTATATTGCGTCAGACGAAATCAAGACGAAGACGAAGACGAGACGGGCGAAATTTCCCCCAAATGGAAGCTGCCTTAGCGTTTTGGAGTTTTGTGGGATTTTTCTTTAATTTTAGAGCTGCAATTTTGGTTTTGTATCAATTTTGTGACGAGTTTGCTCTCTCTTTGGTCTTGGTTTGTATAGAGCAAAGTTTAATTTTCGAAAGTTTTCGCATGATCTGAAATTCTTCTGATAAACTTCTAGAGCACGCCGCAGAGAAGTTCTGTGGAGCAGAATCGCAGAGCTCCGACTTCCTCGAAAGACGAAGACAAAAAGCATTCGTCTTCTTTCGTCTTACGCTAGTATATTGCGTCAGACGAATTCGACGAAGACGAGACGGGCGAAATTTCGTCCAAATGGAAGCTGCCTTAGCGTTTTGGAGTTTAGTGGGGATTTTTCTTAAATTTTTGAGCTGAAATTCTGATTTTGTATTAATTTTGTGACGAGTTTGCTCTCTCTTTGGTATTCGTTTGTATAGAGCAAAGTTTAATTTTCCATTTTTGCTTGATCTGAAATTCCTCTGAAAAACTCCAAGAGCAGGCCATAAAGAAGTTCTATGAAGCAGAATAGCAGAGCTCCGGCTTCCACGAAAGACGAAGACAAAAATCATTCGTCTTGCATTCGTCTTACGCTAACACACTGCGTCAGACGAATGCAAGACGAAGAAGAGCTCACTCAAGGAGAACATCGCGGCTGCTTTTCGTTCTCGGGTCCTTCTGGTGCGCCGGGAAGACGAAGACAAAAAGTCGTCTTGCATTCGTCTTACGCTAGCATATTGCGTCAGACGAATTCAAGACGAAGAAGAAGACGAGACGGGCGAAATTTCGCCCAAATGGAAGCTGTCTTAGCGTTATGGAGTTTTGTGGGATTTTTCTTTAATTTTAGAGCTGCAATTTTGGTTTTGTATCAATTTTGTGACGAGTTTGCTCTCTCTTTGGTCTTGGTTTGTGTAGAGCAATGTTCTGAGGATTCATGAAGAACTTAAAGCATTTTCTATTTCTACAATCTGAAATTCCTCTGACAAACTCCTAGAGCAGGTCACAAAGAAGTACGGTTTCCAGGAAAGCTTCCAGGAAGCTTCCAGACGAAGACAAAAAGTTGTCTTCTTTCGTCTTACGCTAGCATATTGCGTCAGACGAATTCAAGACGAAGAAAAAGACGAGACGGGCGAAGTTTCGCCCAAATGGAAGCTGCCTTAGTGGATGGTAGGAGTGCTCATCCCCCCCCCTCCCAACGATGCACAGTTCTCCACCTAACCCGAGCGCGGCTCTTCCCGTTCATTTCCTCTGTACTTAGCAGCGACGCTTTTCAATTTCCTCGTGCACACACACACAACATCTCATCATCGAAACACCATCTAAACCAGGGGTTCTAAAACGACAATTCCATTCTCTTTCTCTCTCTCTCTCTCTTTTTCTCTATTTCTCTCTCTTGCCCATGCTCTCTCGCTCTCTGTTCTTCCCTCCAAATACTTTCTAATGTGATTTGACCCAGAAAACAGAATGAGGAAATGGAGGAAAATAAGCGCGTCGAAATGAGGCACCAACCAACCCACGCAGGTTCAAGAAATGAGAATAAACACACCGAAAAAAGCAATGCGAGCACTGAAAAATGGATGAGCGCGGGGGGGGGGGGGGGGCGCGGTCTGAAAAGTCATCTGGTGCTTCTCACTTTTGTACTTGTCGTCAAGGTGAGAGGTGTGATGTCATTGCTCCTTCCAGTTGAGTTGCTCGCATTGAAGAATTTCAGATGTCACACGGCTTTTCATCACGTCTTCTTGCTTTTTTCCAGATAACCTCTCCCCCCCCCTCCCCCCCCCCACAGCTCATCTTCCACTTCCTTTCCTTATGAAACGCAACCGTCTTCTTGCTCTTTTCCAGACAACCTCTCCCCCCCCCCTTCCACTTCCTTTCCTTATGAAAAAAAAACGCTTTATTTTGTGCTCTCTTCATTATTGCTTGCTCTTCGAATTTGTGAAATTCAGAATCCGTTGCACATCATTGAAGCCGGCCACGCCACTCTCCTCCCAAGTGCACACAAATCTGGCGAAAATGAGCAGCGTGACGCGTCTCGGTGAGGAGATGAACAAGAAGATCTCACTGTCCGACGGACGGCACGCACCGACGAAGAAGATGAGCGCGGCCAACGGAGTGGTGCTCACGATTTCCAAGGTCGGAGACGTGGTGCAACAAGGTTCGTTGTGAGCCACGAGCTGAAAGTTTCAGCCGTTCTGTCACCCATTTCTGTCGTTTCGAAAGTATTTCGAGAAATTTTTCCGAAAAATTCTCGAAAAATTTCTGAAAAATTCTCGAGAAATTTCCGAAAATTCTCGAAAAAATAATTTCGATAAAAAATAATAATAACTAGTTCGAACGACACTCCGAAATAACGCAAAGCGCGTTGTTTATCGTATTTACATCAAAATCATTTTTCGCGATTTCTCGAGAATTTTTCGGAAATTGTTGAAAAAAAATGTCGATAAAAAAATAATAATAAACTAGTTCGAACGACACTCCGAAATAACGCAAAGCGCGTTGTTTATCGTATTTCCATTCAAATCATTTTTTGCGATTTCTCGAGAAATTTTTATAGAAATTCTCGAAAAATTCTCGAGAACGTTTTCTCGTTGATTTCTTGAGAAATTCTCGAAAAAACTAATTTCGATAAAAAATAATAATAAACTAGTTCGAACGACACTCCGAAATAACGCAAAACGCGTTGTTTATCGTATTTCCATCAAAATCATTGTTCGCGATTTCTCGAGAATTTTTCGAGAAATTCTCGAGAAACTTCCGAAAAATTCTCGAGCAAGTTTTCTCGTTGATATCTCGAGAAATTCTCGAAAAAACTAATTTCGATAAAAAAAATAATAAACTAGTTCGAACGAC
This sequence comes from Caenorhabditis inopinata, assembly GCA_003052745.1. Classification (NCBI taxonomy): domain Eukaryota; kingdom Metazoa; phylum Nematoda; class Chromadorea; order Rhabditida; family Rhabditidae; genus Caenorhabditis; species Caenorhabditis inopinata. The sequence goes on along the minus strand of AP018152.1, from coordinate 1,845,497 downwards.
ACTCCGAAATAACGCAAAGCGCGTTGTTTATCGTATTTCCATCAAAATCATTTTTCGCGATTTTTCGAGAAATTCTCGAGAAACTTCCGAAAAATTCTTGAGAAAGTTTTCTCGTTGATATCTCGAGAAATTCTCGAAAAAACTAATTTCGATAAAAAATAATAATAAACTAGTTCGAACGACACTCCAAAATAACGGAAAGCGCGTTGTTTATCGTATTTCCATTCAAATCATTTTTTGCGATTTCTCGAGACATTTTTATAGAAATTCTCGAAAAATTCTTGAGAAATCAACGAAAAAAATTTCTCGAGAATTTTTACGCTAACACACTGCGTCAGACGAATGCAAGACGGAGAAGAGCTCACTCAAGGAGAAAATCGCGGCTGCTTCTTGTTCTCCGGTCCTTCTGGTGCGCCGGGAAGACGAAGACAAAAAGTCGTCTTCTTTCGTCTTACGCTAGTACACTGCGTCAGACGAATGCAAGACGAAGAAGAAGACGAAATTTCGCCCAAACGCAAGCTGAATTAGCGTCTTAAATTTGGGAATGGAGTTTTGTGCGATTTTTCTTAAATTTTTGAGCTGAAATTTTGGTTTTGTGTCAATTTTGTGACGAGTTTGCTTTTTCTTTGGCCTTGGTTTGTGTAGAGCAATGTTCTGAGGATTCATGAAGAACTTAAAGCATTTTCTATTTCTATGATCTGAAATTCTTCTGACAAACTTCAAGAGCACGCCACAGAGAAGTACGGCTTCCAGGAAAGACGAAGACAAAACGCATTCGTCTTGCATTCGTCTTACGCTAGCACACTGCGTCAGACGAATGCAAGACGAAGAAGAAGACAAAATTTCGTCCAAATGCAAGCTGCCTTAGCTGTAATCACTTCTTGCAGATGAAGTCCCGCCGAGAAAGAAGAGCTCTCTCAAGGAGAACATCGCGGCGGCTTTCCGTTCTCCAGTGTTTCTGGTGCGCCGGGAAGCGACAAAGTGAGCAAGTTTGATTTCGAGATTTCCAGGTCAAGGGCGGAGCATTTATATTGCTATTGCTCTTTCGTGAATTTCAGCATTTTCAGCCCATTAACCTCGAAGTCTCATACACTGTTAACCATCGAATTTCAAAATTGTTAGATTACTCTGAAAATCTGAAAGGGGGCTCTACTTCTTCTGAAATTTTTTTCTTCGGAGATTGTCATCTGGAGTCTTTTTGTTGAATTTCAGAGTAATTTGACGATGCTTCATGGCTCACCTTGCTCTCTAACGGAAGAACTATTTCAGAAGCCAAAAAAAAGAGCATCATGCTCTTTGAAAAGGGAAATATTCGATATTTTTGCTTGGCAGTTTTTGAGCAAAACTCTGCCAGCCTTAATGCTCAGCGAAACCTCAGTTTCAGCTATCTTCGACAGCTTACGAGATATCTTAATTATTATTGTTTAGAGCACGCTGGGAGCAAGTTCGTGAGCGGCTCAAGCTCTCTCGAGTCAAGATTTCTATGAGAGATCGCAAACGAAAGGCTTCGAAGTCAAGTTAGTTTATTTCATTTGGGGATTTCTTGCTGCAATAATTAATATTGGAGATTTGCTGTTATTAATACAAAAAAAATGGGAAAAAAAGTGGTTTAAGGGAAGGATTCCGGGCTCCTGAGATTCAGAGGGATTCTGAAAATCAGAGGGATTCTGAAGAATGGGTAGCCGTTCTATGAATCTGCAAATGTTGGCTTCTGATTTCTGAAAGCTTCTGAGCACTTGTGTCGCTGCAGAGGGTGCTGAAATCAAATAAATTTTGCACTCTTTCCGTTCCAGACATTGTGTAGAATTCTCTGTCTGAAAATTACAGTAATCCTATAGTGGCCCTTGCTCTTGAAGGACTTCCCCCCCTCCTCTGAAATATTGAATTTTCAGATGAATTCAGAGCCTTACTTGAGGCTTCTTGGGACTAGAAGGCAGGCTAGAATCGGGCTGACTCGCAACTTTCAGCAAGACTAAAACAGCGCTTTGATAGCTAGAAGCACTTGAAATTCCGGATCGACAGATTCAGATTCAGATTCCGGGCCGAAGCACGTCCGCAAAGCATCGAGAGATCATCTACAGTACCGGCCATAAAGGTATTAACAACTTCATACCTTTATGGCCAACAATGTAATTAGCTCTTTGCATGCTCAACACCCCACCAAATTCTTTGAGTTTTTGCAATTTTCGCTGCTCACACAGTCTTTCTTGCTCCAGATGCATTTTCAGCTTTTTCTGAGTACAAAAATCCCTAAAATTCCACATTCTGCAATGCTCTTAGTACCGGCCATAAAGGTATGAATATTGTGGTTTTTCGACAACTTAATATCTTTATGGCCAGCAATGTAATTAGCTCTTTTCATGCTCAACGGCCCAGCAAATTCTTTGAATTTTTGTAATTTTTGCTGCTCACAGTTTTTCTTGCTCCAGATGCATTTTCAGCTTTTTCTGAGTACAATAATCCCTAAAATTCCACATTCTGCAATGCTCTTAGTACCGGCCATAAAGGTATGAATATTGTGGTTTTTCGACAACTTCATACCTTTATGGCCAGCAATGTAATTGGCTCTTTGCCTGCTCAACGGCCCAGCAAATTCTTTGAATTTTTGCAATTTTCGCTGCTCGCACAGTCTTTCTTGCTCCAGATGCATTTTCAGCTTTTTCTGAGTACAATAATCCCTAAAATTCCATATTCTGCAATGCTCTTAGTACCGGCCATAAAGGTATTAATATTGTGGTTTTTCGACAATATCTTATTCGGTATAAAACGGATCAATCCGATTTTTTCACAGTTTTTTTTATCAATCAATAATATATCAGCTAAGAACATTTGGATTTTTGAGATTTATGCATATTGGAGTAATGTCGAAAAACCATATTATAATATCTTTATGGCCAGTACTGGCCATAAAGAATGCGCGCTGGTGTTTTTTGAATAACTTCCAAAATATTCATATTTACAAGCTGCAACTTATTGAATATTTTACTCAGGCCAGGCTTAACCCTGTAAAAACAAATTAGGCCGATCGGAGCTGTTTCAGCAAAGTTTTCCCAAAAAAACCCCCGCGCGCATTCTTTATGGCCAGTACTGTAGAAGAGAACCAATTGCTCTGGCCATAAAGAATGCGCGCGCCTGCGTTTTTTTGAGCCGGCACTGTAGCCACGATGTCCGCCTTCAATCTACACGAATTTGCAGAATTTCAGAAGGCCTAGCGGCCCCACTCGAAGGCTGAAATTTCTTAAATTTTGGGATTTTCCCTCGGCTCCGATCACACGCCTTCTTTAGTTCATGAAAGAGCCAAAACTACAAATTTTCCCAGAAGAAATTCCTTCCTTTCGCTTACAGAAGAATTCAGAATTCTCTATTAGTGCACGCATGAAGAATTCCATTCCTCGAACATCTTGCTCAGTTCCTTTTGGAGCTGCTAATCAGATTTTTGCCTCTTTTTCAAGCCACTAGTTCGCGTCTGCTGAGAAGCGCGCGTAACATGGTTAGAACGGATGGGTGGAGAACGAGAAATCAAGTGCGGCGACGGTGCTCTCAGGCGGAGCTAGCTGCCTTTCAATTGGGAAATGGCGAAACGAACGAACGAGTTGGAGAAGACGAGGCGCTTAATTAATTTGCTCCGCTGTTTTCAGCGATGCTCCAATTTGTCAGGAGCTATTTTTGATGTGTAAAAATGCTTCTGCAGCTTTTTGGCGGATTCTCAAATTCAATTATGCCAATCTTCACTTTGATACACACTTCTCCGCTTCTTTTTTTCGGCTCTTTCTGCCTTTTTTTCTTTTTTTTTTTGCAATATTACTTCTTTTGAGTTTCTGATTTTAGAATTTCTAGAATTCCAGTATGTAGAATCTGGAATCTTTTCAGTCACATCAAGTCAGAATTTCCAGATTTCTAGTATGAGCCCCCCCCTTGCTCTGGGGCTTTTCTGGCTCCATGGGAAAACTTTCCGATTTCAAAATTCACATTTTGGTCGGAATCAAATTTTCAGTTAACGTGATTTATCTTCAAAAACCTGCAAAAAAAATTTCATGACCGCACTTCACCAGTGAGCCAAGTCATTTCGAAAAAACTGATTATTAATACCTTTATGGCCAGCACTGTATATACTGTACATCCTAGCCGGCCTCAGAGAAGGGCGGAATTCCTTATTCCGCCGTTTCTTTCATTCCGTCTTCCGAATTCCAGATTCCGTGAAAAAAATTGTCTTCCGTTTTCCGTTTTCCGGATTCCGAGTTCCCAAAATCCAATTCCGCCCTACTCTGGTAGAGCCCCCCCCCACTTGCTCCGGGCTTTTCCGGCTCCAGGGGAAGACTATGGTAGAGACCAGAGGAGGGCGGAATTCCGGATTCCGCATTCCGCATTCCAGATTCCGCCGTTTCTTTCATTCCGTCTTCCGGATTCCAGATTCCGTGAAAAAAATTGTCTTCCGATTTCCGTTTTCCGGATTCCGAGTTCCCAAAATCTAATTCCGCCTTACTCTGATAGAGCCCCCCACCCACTTGCTCCGAGCTTTGCTTTGCTCCTGGTTTTTCCGGCTCCGACTATGGTAGAGACCAAAGGAGGGCGGAATTCCGGATTCCGCCGTTTCTTTCATTCCGTCTTCCGGATTCCAGATTCCGTGAAAAAAATTGTTTTCCGATTTCCGTTTTCCGGATTCCGAGTTCCCAAAATCCAATTCCGCCCTACTCTGGTAGAGCCCCCAACCACTTGCTCCGCGCTTTTCCGGCTCCATGGGAAGACTATGGGACCCCCCCCCCACTTGCTCCGTACTTTGCTCCAGGAAATCACCATATGGTTGTGATTATTGGAGTATATGTACCTAATCTTGCACAATCTCACTCCCCCCCCCCCCCTAAAACAATTGCTTTGGGGGGGGGGACTCCAGAGCTTCAGAATCCCGGAAACCTGGAAATGAAGAAGAGGGCGGGGCACCTTGTGTAAGCACTTTCAGAAAGGCTTAAAATTCGTCAGCTCCAGCTCGAGCTCCGTTCTCACTTGACTCCTCTGTTAGTTTAAGACAAATATATACATAGGCTCCTCTTCTCCTCCTGTTTTTGCCTCCGTCACACATTGGTGATGGATGATGATCGAGAGCGCGTCTCCCATAGAAAAAGCCCAGAAGTCGCGGAGCAAGTAAGTGCTCACTCGTTATTTGTTCGATGTTTTCCCCGGATTTCTCTTGCAGCCGCATTGTGTTGTGACGTTTGGATATACAAGTTTAAGTGGATTTTCAGCACCGCGTCGATGAAGAGTAAAAAATAAAAGGACGTTCAGTCGTTTGTCTCTTCCGCCCCCACCCCCCCCCCCCGCATGTCCAAATGTTTTTTGATGCACGCACTATGTTTGGTAAATCGCGGGGAAGATGCGACTCTGAAATTCTCAAAGAGCTGAAATTCTAGGCAGAATGAATTCGATTTCCAGACTGATTTTCAGAGAGTCCTCTAAGAGCCCTTCCAGAAAATATAATTTAAGACTAAAAAAATGGCTTTTGGCTTCTCACACCTTCGTTCCAAAACGCTTCCAAATGTGATCGTGCTCCGGAAGTTTTGTGACACTGCTTACATGCCATTTTGCAGAATTTTTTCTTTCATAATTCCTTCTTAATTTTTCTGAAAATCCACGGTGTATTTTTCTGAAATCTGAAGTCTTAAACTTGCGATTCAAGTTCGGAAGACCCAGATCCGGTGACTGGCTGCTCCGCAATAATGCTGAGCTCAACGGCTGCCGTCATTGTTTTCTGAAATTCGAGATTCAATAATGAATTGTAAATCCAAAACTTTGGTCTGAATTCACAAAATTAACGACCTGTTAGTTGAATCGTAGGCGGCCGCTGTTTGCTCAGAGAAGTGGGCGGCGAGCTCTGCGATTACTTGAAGATGCAAAAATAATTTTTAGATCCGTTTTTTTTTGTGGAAAATTCCAGCTCTGCGAGCTCCAGCTCCTCACTTTTCATTGTGGTTGAAGCGGAATATTCTTCTACCGTGCTCATTTTCACGTTATCTGAAAATGAGCGGAAGTCACGTTGCGTGCTCGCCGAGCACATTTCGCGCCGATTTTCTCCGTATCAAGTCCCATGTGACCACCGGAGATTCAAAACTTCCTTCTCGTTTCTCGACTTTTGAGATGCATTGAAAAAGAGATCTCTTGGGACATCAGTCTAAAGACGATAGGCAAAGTTGGTTAGGCTTAGGCTTAGGCTTAGGTTTAGGCTTAGGCTTAGGCTTAACTCCTACATCGATCAAGTCTGAAACTGCACACTTCAGTCTATAAAGGATAGACAAATTGGCTTAGGCTTAGGCTTAGACTTAGCTTCTAATCAATCAAGTCTGAAACTGGGGACTTTAGTCTATAGACGATAGAGAAATTGGCTTAGGCTTAGGCTTAGGCTTAGGCTTAGCTCCTAATCAATCAAGTCTGAAACTGGGGACTTTAGTTTATAGACGATAGAGAAATTGGCTTAGGCTTAGGCTTAGGCTTAGGCTTAGCTCCTAATCGATCAAGTCTGAAACTGGGGACTTCAGTCTATAGACGATAGAGAAATTGGCTTAGGCTTAGGCTTAGGCTTAGGCTTAGCTGCTAAAACCTAAGCTTCTTCTTTTCCTCAAAATGAACTAAAATTTTCACTGAAAGCGAAAAAAAAGAAAAAAAATGTTTCAAATTTTCGCTCAGCGCGCTTAGGCTTAGGCTTAGGCTTAGGCTTAGGCTTAGCTTAGGCTTAGCTCCTAATCGATCAAATCTGTAAATTTTTGGAAATTTTGAGTTAATTTTGAGTTAGCTGCAAATCGGTCTAGAGCCATTTCCAGATAACTCACCGCCCCTCCCCCCCCCCCACCCAAGCTGAAAATTTAAGATTTCCTATATGCAAAATTCTCAATTTCCAGAAATTTTTGGAAATTTAGCTCCCCGCCCCGCTCCAGAAAGAAATTAAGAAATAAAATACAAACGACTTCTTCTGTCTGCTCTCAGAGCTAGCAGATGTATGCTGAAAACTCGGCGAGCGACGCAGCGTTGGTACCGAGTAGAGTGTGCAGAGAAGAATGGACATAAAGTGAACATGTGGCGTCATTTGCTTCCGCCTTTTCATCTTCTGGTTATCAAGGAGTCTCCCCCATCCCCCCCCATTCCCCCCCCCCCGATCCTTAGTTCGTTTTGGCTTGTGTCTCCTGGCCGGGAACCTGCTTCTCTGCTTCTCTGGAGGCTCTCCGCCACTATACGCTTCTAATTTCTCGAAATATTCAGAAAAATTCAGAAAAATTCAGAAAAATTTAGAAAAATCTAGAAAAATTCAGAAAAATTCAGAAAAATTCAGAAAAATCCAGAAAAATCCAGAAAAATTCAGAAAAATTCAGAAAAATTCAGAAAAATCCAGAAAAATTCAGAAAAATTCAGAAAAATTCAGAAAAATTCAGAAAAATTCAGAAAAATTCAGAAAAATTCAGAAAAATTCAGAAAAATCCAGAAAAATTCAGAGAAGTCGGCTTGAAAGCCCAGATAACCATTTTAACGATATTCAGCTGTTTTTAGTTGGAATTTTAAGAAGTTTTTCATGACTTTTCTCCTCATTTCTCGAAAAATTCAGAAAAATTCAGAAAAATTTAGAAAAATTCAGAAAAATTCAGAAAAATTCAGAAAAATTCAAAAAAATTCAGAAAAATCCAGAAAAATTCAGAAAAATCCAGAAAAATCCAGAAAAATTCAGAAAAATTCAGAAAAATTTAGAAAAATTCAGAAAAATTCAGAAAAATTCAGAAAAAATCAGAAATTTTCAGAAAATTTCAGAAAAATTCAGAAAAATCCAGAAAAATTCAGAAAATTTCAGAAAAATTCAGAAAAGTCGGCTTGAAAGCCCAGATAATCATTTTAACGATATTCAGCCGTTTTTAGTTGGAATTTTAAGCAGTTTTTCGTGTCTTTTCCTCTGATTTTTCTAAATTTTGAACTAAGCTTTTAAGCTTTCACATTTAGATGGATTTTCAGCGATTTGGTCCATTTTTCTGCTGGAAAATCTGGAAATTTCCAGACAGTTCCCATCCCGATCTCCTTTTCCCCATCCATCCTTAGTTTGTTTTGGCTTGTGTCTCCTGGCCGGGAACCTGCTTCTCTGGAGGCTCTCCACCACTATACGCTTCTGATTTCTCGGATTCTCTATGCCTCCGCATCTCTCACTAATTAGTTTCTTCTTTTCAAGATTGGAATCTATTTTCCACCGCTTCTTAATCCTCTCAACTTCTTGTTTCGTAGTCGTCCCGCATCGCACACGCCCACCTCCGGTTTTCAGCTTTCAGCCGTGGGAAAATGACACGGGGGCGTGTCAAGGCGGCGTGCGTCGAAGAAATATTCTCAAAAAACTTGAATTTTTAGCCTAGCTGGAAGAATTATGTAGAAAAATTCAGAAAAATCCAGAAAAAATCAGAAAAATTCAGAAAAAATTCTTTTTTTCGGAAAATTAAATAAAATTTTATTAAAAATCACTAATTCAGAGCTGAAATCTCTGAAAATCTGGAAAACAACTCGGCTTGAATGCCCAGATAATTTATTATAGTTTTGACGGCTTTCAGACATTTTTAGTTGGAATTTTAAGCAGTTTTTCGTGACTTTTTCTCTGATTTTTCCAAAATTTTAAGTAAACTTTTAAGCTTTCATATTTAGATGGATTTTCAGCTATTTAGTCCATTTTTCTGCTGGAAAATCTGGAAAATTCTAGACAAAAATTCAGAAAAATTCAGAAAAATTCAGAAAATTTCAGAAAAATTCAGAACAATTCAGAAAAATTCAGAAAAATTCAGAAAAATTCTAAAAAATCCTAAAAAATTCTAAAAAATTAGAAAAATCCAGAAAAATTCAGAAAAACTCAGAAAAATCCAGAAAAATTCAGAAAAATTCAGAAAAATCCAGAGAAATTCAGAAAAGTCGGCTTAAAAGCCCAGATAACCGTTTTAACGATTTTCAGTCATTTTTAATTGGGATTTTAAGCAGTTTTTCGTGACTTTAGCTCTGATTTCTTTAAAATTTTGTTTAAGCTTTTAAGCTTTCACATTTAGATGAATTTTCAGCGATCTAGTCCATTTTTCAGCTGGAAAATCTAGAAAATTCCAGACAGTGCTTCTCGAGAAGTTTCAGCTCTTCTAGCTGGGCTCTTCAAACCTTTGGCTTCATTTATTCGGAAAATTAAATAAAGTTTTATAAAAATCACTATTTCAGAGCTGAAATTTTCGCTTAAATCTCTGAAAATCTGGAAAACCACTCGGCTTGAAAGCCCAGATAAACTATTATAGTTTTGACGATTTTCAGACATTTTTAGCTGGAATTTTAAGCAGTTTTTCGGAATTTTTTCTCTGGTTTCTTTGACGATGGATTTTCAGCGATCTAGTCCATTTTTTTTGCTGGAAAATCTGGAAAATTCCAGAGAGTGCTTCTCGAGAAGTTTCAGCTCTTCTAGCTAGGTTCTTTTATAGATAATTCATCCATTTTCAGCTTCACTTTTTCGTTTTCCTCTGAAAAGAATTTCAGCGATTTCTCTGATTTATAACGCTTAAGAGCACTCAAATTTATTCAATTTTTCCTGAAAATTGATAGAGATCACTAGTTGATCAGCAGTAGTAGTCACTTTCAGCTTGATTCTAAGCTGAAAATCGATAAAAAAGAATCGATTTTCTATTTTCTACTCGTGTGGCACTGCGCGAGTCAAACAACGGCAACGGCAACAGATTTTCTTCAGAATTCCAATGATGGAAAACTGTAGAGACTCGCCTGGCGGACTAAAAGAAGCCCAGAGAGTTCCGGGCCGACGGCTCACCGAGCTCTCACGCTTCCAGCAACACCCCTATGAGTTATGAGACTGAACAGGGGCGGTGACGACTTCCAGAATTTCAAAAATTTGAAAAAGAAGCTGTTATAGCTTGACCAAAAACGACGTTGCTGGCGGCCTAAAATTGCGGTGGCCGAGTTAATCCTAGGCTCTTCTTGGCAAGATGCTCTTTTCGTGTGAAGAGCATCACGCCTTCTCTTTTAAATTTCAAATTCTTCTGGAGGTTATACATTGTCTCCGCCCCCCCCCCCTCAACGTCCCCTCGTCTTATTTTCAGACCATCTGCGTCTCCTCTCACATTCCAATTTCTGGGGGATCGGCACATTCCGACAAAGACGAAAAAGGGGAAAGCGATGAGCCCTCATTTATTTCTCCGTTTTCCGTTTTCCGGGTTCTCTTTCTTGTTTAGTGGTTGGTCCCCGTGCTGAAAATATGATACTACATACTGGTGGTGGCCACTCCTCGTTTTTAAGCTTCCAGCACATTATTTTAAGCATCACGCTACGCTACCGTATGAAGAAATCGAAATAAATCGCAGAGCGAAAAGGATACCCCTAATAGAAGGGAATTCCATTTCACACTTGGAAATTTAATACTTGGCTCCTCCTTCTCTATTCGCTATTTGGGTGTTCTCTGTGGCTTCCAGCAGAGGACATGCTTTTTAAGTTTCAGAATTCAGAATTCTCATCTCTTCTATTCATGCTCTCTCTCCCTCTTTACCCGATTTTTCAGAAGTTTTCCTCAAATTTTTCTCTGAATTTTTCAATTTTTCGGGTGTGCTCTCATCCATCATCCACCCCGTCGCGTTCTCCTCCTCGTGGTTGGTGTGCCGGAGAGCCGAGTAGATGCCGCTGAAGCACCGACTGCCACGCTCGGTGTCGGCGCCGGTGTTCGAGAAGTCGTCGAGGAGGAATGTGATCAATATTTTGACGATCAAGCTCAGAGACTTCTTGCCATTTAGCAGTGAGTTTTCCTTGAAGTCGTGGGACCGTCGATCACCCTGAAGAGCTCACAGAGCTTCATAAGAATGCGCCTTAAAAAGAGCTCTAAAACAGGCTTGCTCCAGTCCAAAATGGCTGGAATTCTGCTGTAATTTCCCCCAGAATCTCTTACCACCCCGTAGCTTTCCGATGACGTGAGTTCCGCTCATCGGAATTCGATTATCGTCGTTCTTCTTGGTGTAGCCGTCTATTTCTGTCGGCCAAAGAATGAAAAGTCCAGGAATCTGGAGAGCCATAAGCGCTTCTGAAATTGCTGAAATTTCCATTTTCTTGTCTCTAAAATAGCTTAAAATGGGGAAAAAAAGCTTCCCAAATCAGGCTTTCAGGCCACCAGGCCTCTTCAGTTTCCGCAAAAGAGAGCCCTCTTTAAGTAGCACTGAAAGGATTAAGCTGAAACCAGACAGAATAAGAAATAGTTCTCCTCGTGTAGTAGTACACGCGAGAAATCTTGTTTGCTCATTTTGAGCATTGGCAACTCGGCTGAGCTGTGAAGCTTGGAGCAAAACTGAAATAAATTAAGCTAGGAATACTGTAACTGAAAGTTTTAACAAAAAGTATTTGCTGGTAGCCTAGGATTCTTGTGGCCGTGGCCTAGAATTCCAAGTTGTCGAGATCGAGATGCAAAATCCGTGAAGAAGTCAAATTTAGAAGACAGTGTTGGCCCAAAAAGCCTATTTTCAACTTGAGCTCTGAGCTCCTCGGAGCATTTTCAGTGTATCGTCATCTCTCCAGAATTCATCGAATATCTTGAAATCTGTCATATTTAGGTGTTCGAAGCAAGCGCTTGTCTGAAAACTGAGCCGAGCGAGCCGAGCGCCCCCCCCCCGATATTTCAGCTGCCAGCGACACAATTCCCCTGAAGCGTTCGCCAAGTCGCACGTCAAACAAACGGCGAATGTTTTCTTTCTGGCATTTTTTAATTTCATTTGGTGATTTGTTCCTCCTCCCTCGCCTAATCGCTCCTCTCTTTCTCTGCGTCTCTGCGTCTCTCCGTCTCTCTGTAATTATTTCTGTAATTGAAACGAATTGAAATGTCAACGATCCGTCTTTTCTTGTCCCCCTACTGCCTCATTGTCATTTGTCTAATTAAGTCTTCTCTTGTTTTGTTTCGCCATTCCAGCTGCAGCAGTTGCTCTGGTGGTGCTGGTGCTCACGGAGCACTTGTGCAACAAGAGCGCAACAGCACGAGCCATGTATATAAGCCAAATGACGTGTGAGGCGACGGCGGCTAGCGGGGGGGGGGTGCTCTCTTAAGAACGAAAAGGAGCCAGAAAACGTCCCAATGGGCCACTCCTTCGGCCGCTTCAAACACTGTTTTAGCATTCTTTTTTGGCTCAAGGAAAGCGAAATTGCAAAACGAGCAAAGGGATTGGAATTCAATTGAACATTTGGAGAAATCTGTGCTCACAGAAGAGCTCGTCGCTCCCGAATGCTTATTACTACAGTGTTGGCCATAAAGAATGCGCTCTGGTGTTTTTTTAAGGATAACTTTGCTGAAACTGCTCAGATTGGTCTGAATTTTTTCGGCAGTGTTAAGCCTGGCCTGATTAACGTATTCCCTAAGTTGCAGATCGTAAATATGGATATTTCAAAAGTTATCCCAAAAAAAACACCCGCGCGCATTCTTTATGGCCAGTACTGTAGCAATTGATTCTCTTCTACAGTACTGGCCATAAAGAATGCGCGCTGGCGTTTTTTTAAGATAACTTCGCTGAAACTGCTCCGATTGGTCTGAATTTTTTTGGCAGTGTTAAGCCTGGCCTGAATAACGTATACAGCAAGTTACAGTTTTTAAATATGGATATTTTGAAAGTTATTTAAAAAAAAACCGCGCGCGCATTCTTTATGGCCAATATTGTATATAGTGACCGAAGACTTCAGCGACGGAGGCTTGGGTTCTCCAGAGATCGTTGCATAGAATTAATCTGTGAATCGCGGCAACGCGGCAGTAATTCAGGATCAGACCTTCACAGAAAACAAAGAAAAACCTCTGCAAGTGTCATTTTCAGAATGAGCGTTCCTTTCGAAAAACGAAGAGGCCCGACACTCGTTTTTCTTCTGAATAATTGATGTGCTCCTCCTTCGATTTGTTGTTTTTCAGCCACCTCGCGCCCCCCCCCCCCCTCCCTAGAAATGGCCGTCCCCTCGGCGTTTATTTCCTGAAAATATGGCAGAGCAATTAAGCGAAGAGCCCATCCTTCGCCTCTCTTCCCCAAAGCGTATGAATTCGCCAAATTGAATTGTCATAATCGTGAAATGGGACGAGAGTCCCTTTTCGATTAATGAGGAAACAAAGACAGACGGGGGGGGGAGCCGGATATGAAGAGCTCCTGAAGGGCTCCGAAAACCGGAAGTGTGAGACTTTGTACTTACACATATTGGAGTCAGGAGTTCTTTGTCTGAAATGTGAGTAATCGGTTTTCAGTTTTTTCAGAGCTCTCTGTTGTTCTGAAAAAACGCTTTGATTTGCAAAACTGGAACATAGTTAGACACTGAAAGCGAAGAGAATGCTCCAGCTCTGCTTCTCATGACGCAGACACCATTGTGGCTGCTAAATCGTTTCCACCTGTTTTCATTAGAATTTCAGAGTTTCCAAAGGCTCTGAGCAATCTGAAGCTTTACTGATTTGAAAAACTGGAACTTCGCGCCACTATAGTTAGACACTGAAAGCGAAGAGAATGCTCCAGCTCTGCTTCTCATGACGCAGACACCATTGTGGCTGCTAAATCGTTTCCACCTGTTTTCATTAGAATTTCAGAGTTTCCAAAGGCTCTGAGCAATCTGAAGCTTTACTGATTTGAAAAACTGGAACTTCGCCCCACTATAGTTAGACACTGAAAGCGAAGAGAATGCTCCAGCTCTGCTTCTCATAACGCAGACACCATTGTCGCTGCTAAATCGTTTCCACCTGTTTTCATTAGAATTCCCTTCATTGAGCTCTAGCAGTCTTGTATGATACGGTACAAGAAAGCTGTCAACTACAAAATTGAAGCTCTAGGTGTGAGCATTTCCGTCAGTAATTTTCAGAATCTTTGAAATTCTAGAAAATCATTTACACATCTTCGATTCTGAAAGCTTTTCAGTTCCTCGCAAATTCGCCAATCGATTTTGTATATCGATTTGCACTGAAATTTTCGAAAAAAAAGGAAGAATAACTTTGTGAAAACGCTGAACATGTAGTCAAATAACTATTGCTAATTTGATTTTTTCAGTGTTTTCAGCATTGCAATGATCTTTGACATTGAATTCATTGAAAAACTGGTTTCCCCCCTCTCCCCCCCCCTTTCAATTATTTCTAGATTAGACACCGCAATCCGGTGGGCAAACAATACGTCAAAGAAATCTGACCGACCCGCATTAGTGATTTCTGATCCGATCTTTCTGAATTTCCAGTCCAGACCACGCACCACGTAGGTGTTCAGTACATACACCAAGTTGCCGCGGAATATGAAAAGAATTCAGATGACCATGAGCCAACGCCTACCTGACTTATCCAACTTTTCTCGAATTATGTAATAACTGAGTTATTGGCGAGACTCCCAAGCTTTCGAGCACAATGAGCACTTTGAGCTCTCGTGCAACCGTGGAGCACACAAATCCAATTTTCACTTATTTCACTTATGTCTTGTCCGTGTACACTTCGAGACAAAAACCAATTGGACTCGTCACTTTTGGCCTCTCTTTGGCCCTCTTTTGGCCACCACAAGATCACTCAGCTCTAATCTTTTGACGTTTCAAAAGAAATGGAAATTCAGAAGAGTGAAATTCTGATGATTTCAAGAATAGTTTCATCCAAACAGAAGACGCTCTACACTTCTGAAACCCTTGCTGCCACCGGACATCTGAGAATTCCTGATTCCAACCAAAAGATGGTGTGGGAGACCTCACTCCCATCCAGCTCCGCCCACTTTTCTCTCCGCTTTCTTTTTTGTGCCTATGAAGCCGTGCGGACGACGACAGCAGCAGCGCACGGAGCACACGGCATTCAGTCGACTCAATTCATCTCGATTTCCACCCCTTCTTTTTTTTTCCTTTGGATGCCACTGCTGCTACGCCGATGCGTATTTAGTCGCGAGCATTTTTAGTAGGACAACGAAGAGGATTCGCCTTTTTTCTTTTCATTTTTTTTCTTTTTGGCTTCACACCTCTTTTCCCCCCTCGAAACTTTCATTGAGCAAACTTCAGAAGCTGCGTCAGAAGACGTGATGAGGTCACCTAGAAAGTTGCTCAAACAATTGTCCATTTCGAGAGGTAAGACATCGGATTCTTGGTTTCAGATTCTGAAAAACTAGTTCCCTCGTTTTTAATTAGTTTTTTTCCCACACCTTCAGACCTCTGTAGCGCTCCAGTCTGAAATTCATAGTCTGAAAATCAAACAATGAAGAATTCTTCTGGTTTTTAACGAATATTTTTGTTCCGAAATCTTAGAGCAGAAGTCCTTTTGAACTGCGCTTCTGAATTCCTTCTGTCAGTAGTAGGCCGGGTTTCTGGAAGTCTGGAAGAATCTTGAGCTCAGAGAGCCCAGCTAAACTACATCTACATGTTTACTTCCCCTTCTCCCTTTCTATTCTGAAACTCCCACGATCAAAAAGAGCAACTCATTGATATGGCTCCGAAAAAGTTTCGTTCAAAGACTATGGGTGGGGGGAGGGGGGGAAGGCGTAAAAACTGCGCGGCGCGCGCAGTCGGGAATTTTAATTGAGTTGCTAAGAGTAAAAAATGAAGAAATAGGCCAGAATGTCGAAGCGTGTATGAAAAGGAATTGAAGAAAACTCAATTTGAAAGTTTTTGGAAAAAAACGTGCGACAGGGGGGGGGGGCGAGCACTGAAATGCACGTTTTTTGTCCTATTCTGAGTGGCATGGAGCTCACCGGAACGCAGAATTCTGGCACGGCCACTGCGATTCGTCAGAGCACTTGGATTGTCTTAAGATCTCAATGATCTGGGCTTCCCCTATTAAAAGCGCACGAAAATCATTATAGACTGAGAGAGCCAAAAAAAAAGATTCTTTATATTAAACTTTCGAGCCACTAGCAACGTTACTTGGCTGGAAAAGCGCGCTGCCACGAGGTACCGGCCATAAAGTTATGATATTAATACCTTTATGGCCGGGTACTGTGTGTAGAATGAGCACCGGCAAGAAGAGCATTGCGAGATAGTGATTTTTAGACAATGTAATCAGGGAGAGTTGAGAATGCATCTGGAGCAAGAAAAGCTGTGGGCAGCAAAAATTGCAAAAGTTCAAAGAATTTGGTGGGGCGTTGAGCAGCAAAGAGCTAGTTACAGTGCTGGCCATAAAGGTATTAATATCATACCTTTATGGCCGGTACTAAGAGTATTGTTGGATGGCGATTTTTAGGCATTGATATCAGAAAATGCCGGAAATGCACCTGGAGCAAGAAAGACTGTAGGCAGCGAAAATTGCAAAAGTTCAAAGAATTTGGTGGGGCGTTGAGCAGCAAAGAGCTAGTTACAGTGCTGGCCATAAAGGTATTAATATCATACCTTTTTGGCCAGTACTGTAGCTTGGTACTTAATACAAAATAATAGGGAAAATAGGAACTTGGGGGAAACCCGGAAAGATGGAAAAAAGCGGAAGAAAGCGAAATTCGAGACTGCGCGTCGAAATTTCCAAATTCTTCTGATTTTCCGAAATGAAAAATCAACGGTCAACGGAAGCGGAAAAAGCTGGAAATTGGATACTTTTAGGAAACAGATGAATGTCTGAAAATTGATTTATAGAAGGGGACAGGGGGGGGGGGGAGGAGATGAATGAATGGCTCTTTTGACGAGAGCTCGCCTGTGTGCCTTGTCTTCCGAGGCTTGGTGATGGTGTCCTTCCTCGAGGCTGCCTTAAGTAGTGAGTTGGAGCATCTCATGGGGGGGGGGCGGGAGCATCCGAAATTCTAGGCCCATCTTCCGTGAGCCTAGTTAAATGAGCCCGTACTTCGGGGAGTTTTCCAGCTCCCTCCCGGGAGCTCAATAGCTCTTCCTTTTTGTGATTTTCAGCTTTTTCCATGCGGCAGATGGTGTTACAGTTTTGTGAGGGGGGGGAGGAGGGCTGCATTTTCAGCCAGCTTACAACTGGATGGCGCGGTTTCTAGCACTGCAAAATGCTCTGAAAACTGGAAAAATGAAACCTTTATTTCTCCAATTTGGTTACCCAGCAAATTCTGAATCTATTTAACTGATTTCAGCCATTTTCAGATGGAATGCGGGTTTTTTATTGAGAATTACTGCTCTAAAAACCTGGGGACTCATAGAAGTCCTGCTGCTAAATAGCCAGGACCACCCCGCTCCAGCCTAGCCTAATCTGAGGTGACTAGGCTTTGTGGGCTCTATTCAAAAGTGATAACTAATCTAGAAGGACTCGAATTCTGGAATACAGTTCTTCCTGAGCCAGCGCGCTTTGTTCGGATTCTTTGAAGACGGTGAAGCTTCCCAACTTTTGGAGGA
Source organism: Caenorhabditis inopinata (assembly GCA_003052745.1). NCBI lineage: Eukaryota > Metazoa > Nematoda > Chromadorea > Rhabditida > Rhabditidae > Caenorhabditis > Caenorhabditis inopinata. The sequence continues at coordinate 1,828,226 of AP018152.1, read as the reverse complement.
TCTCCCAGTTTCAGCTTTGTCAATTAGTGGAAGATATTCCAGTAATTTGAGCCGAAAAAGCAACAGAAAATGGAATTCAAAGTGAGCTCTCTGGTTTCTGATCGCTTTTTATGGCTTCCCAGAGTAAAAATAATTCCGGATTCCGGATTCCACCGTTTTTTTTCATTCCGTCTTCCGGATTCCAGATTCCGTGAATAAATGTCTTTTTTCCGTTTTCCGTTTTCCGGATTCCGAGTTCCCAAAATCCAATTCCGCCCTACTCTGCTATACAGCCTCTGATTCGAGCTTTGGAGAGCTAGAATCCATGCTTCTGGCGGCTTCTCAGGGATTACTGTAGCGCGCGCTCTTCCTGAAACAAATGCTCTGCTTGCAGTTTTTTTCTGTGCAATGACGAGAGGAAATGCTCATAACACGGACTTGAAGCTCTGTGTATTTATGTTTTCCTTTCTACAACGGCTTAGCTCCCTGAGCTGCAGGAGCATTCAGTTATCCTTCCATTAGGACGCTTCCTGCATCCATATGCCCACATATCTCCATCGATAATCTCCTTTGAATCAGCCAAGGAGCAAAAGTTGAATATCACGCGCTCCCCCCCCCCCTATATAGGATTAAAAGGAGATGAGCAGGCTCCGTGGAGCTCTAGTTGACGTCATTGGTAGTAGAACGAGCGGGGAGGGCGAAAGGGGAACTTCTTCGGTAGGAAATTGAGATTCACGTCGTTTAGAAGTATCTCATTTTAGCAGAGATTCTAAACAGAAGAAAAAAAGATCGTGGTGGCACAGAACTAGCTTCAAATAGAGAAGTCGCTAATTCAGAAGAGTCGGCTCGAGTCCTGAGAGCCCAGAAACCCCAAAAAATGACATCATCACGCTATTTGTTTTCCAGGAGAACGTCGGCGTCGATCTAATGAGAATCAGTCAAATGGAAACGGGTCAACTCCACCGGCTTCAGGCAACAACTCGAATACGATCTCGCCAAATCAGGTGCCACCATCACCACGACTTAGGTGAGCAGTTTGGAGAATTTTTTTTCTCAGAACACGATTTGTTTTATTTATAGCAATTTTTATGTAAGAAATAATATGCAAAACGTAAAATTCGGCTGTAATATTGTTTTAGAATTGAGATATCGGAAATAGCGTAATTTTTTTTGTAATTTTCGTCAGGTATAATGTTATTTCCGCAACTTTGCGTGTTCGTGGTTGCGGAAAAAGTTATTAAATAATTCGCGCTCAAACATCATTTTGCATTCATTTCATATTAAAAAAGTGCAAAAATTCTTTATAATTTCCCAAAATCGTTAAAAAAAACTATTCAGATTTTTCCTTTATCATACATTTTCAGCCCAAATGAGTGGCAGTTTGCATTCGACCATGTCATCTATGATGTAGACGGACGAGCTCAGTTTACCAAATTCTTGCAATCGGAGTATTCAGAAGAAAATATTCTGTTCTGGTAAGTCTTTCAAAGCTGTTTAGTCTAATTCGACAGTCATTTTACTCTTTTTTTTTAGCAAAATCTCAGAATCATTAAAAAAACATTTTTCCCCATTTCTAGGTGGGCTGTAGAAGAATTAAAAGCTGTCGGCGTATCGGAAGGACGTGCCAAATTCGAGTCAACTGTGCAGGAGATGTATGACACTTTTATTGCTGCCGAATCTCCACTCGCTATTAATATTGATCATGATACTCGGACCGATATTATTGGATTGTGAGTTATTTTCTAAAAAGAGCTTCGAAGCAATCCAATTCGTTGAAGTCCGTCAGAATCTGGGGGGGGGGGAAGGCCCATTCTCCGCTGCACGGGGAAGTGGCCGTCCGTGGTTGACATGAGTAGAGCATCTGGCTAAGGCTTTAACTTCTTGCTCTAGTTTTTCCCTCTCCCGAAAGCTTAAAAGAACCTAAACTTCCCATGCACTTTATCACACGAATGAGAAAGTTATTTCAATTTATTTATTTGTTACTTTATAAATTTCACAAACTTCCAATTGACCAAAAGCGCAGATTTCCGCGTTGATAGAAAAAATGAATGGGTCATTTGGAATTGAAGTGGAGCTGATGAACGACGAATAAGTCAGAAGATTCTAACGGATTTCCCATCGAAAACTTTCCCAAGCGTATTGATGAGAAATTTTTTTATTTGCGAAAAGGAACTGAATACATTATTTTCAGAGTCGAAGGGAAGGATCCATCTACATTCCCAGAGAACATTTACGAGAGAGCTCAAGCACACGTTTATCGTTTGATGGAGAAGGTTGGTGAGAATTGAAGAATTCCCGTAAAACCTTCAATGAAAGGATATTTCTTATTTAGACTAATTTAAAGCTTTTTCTCGGATTTCTAGCACAAAAATATGGAATAATGCTGTTGGAAAGTTACACAGCAGTGAAAAATAAAAATAATTAAAACATTTTTCTAAACAATTCACTTTCCAGGACTGCTTCTCTCGCTTCGTGCACACCAACGCCTACAAGGACGTGGCAAAGAAGCTGTCGCTACCGCAGACCTTTCGCTTCAACTGCATTCGAATTCAGCCGGGAAGTCAAGCCACAGCGGCAGCCACAAATTAAATCGAAATCTATTTCTTTCGTCGTCTACTTCCTCCTCCTCTTCACGTACACTTTCCACCCCTCCCCCCTCCCCACCCATCTCGTTCGTTTTCTTCCAGATTCTTCCGAACAATGTCTTCATCCAAATCGCCTCAACGATCTCTCTGTCTCCCGTGAATCCTCCCAAATGAAAATCAATTTCGGATAGCATCGTATTATTGAAAACAAGACTGTTTTAAACCCCCCGAATGACGTGTTAGTACCCGATTTGTTCACTAATTTTATAAATTATGAATCTGAACTTACCGTAATTGTCTTCCATTTTGTTTCATAAATTCCGGACAACCATCCTTCGATAAAACGTAGTAACTAGTGATCGCATCACACTTTACGATTTCTTTTTTTTCGACCAAACTCAAAAGAAAAAAAAATCAGATGAATAAACCCGCTTTATCCGGTCGATGTATTTCACCTTTTAACATTTCAGTAGAGTGGACACGGGTACAATTTTTCACAGGAATGGGAGCAAAATTATAAACCAACAATAATGAGAAATCCGAGCCATGCAAAAACCTAGTGGAAAAGTGTAAATTGGTGGAAAAATAGAAGATGAGGTTAATTGTTTTGAATTCTTTTGTCTTATGGAGCATTCTCAGATTTACCCTCGGAATCTGATATTTCGGAAGCGGTTGAAAGATCTAGAGCTTCTTCGTTTTCAGGATTCTCTTTTCGCGGTTTGGGCTCAGGAATATTTCTTCGAATTCTTTCCACTTTTTCAATCAATTCTCGTCGTTTTTCCGCTTCCTCAGTTGTATAGAACTCGTTCAAATTAAAGTAATTGATGATCCACTCCGGCGTTTCCTTATTTTCGGCCGTATATCCAAGATCGGAATTTTCGTTTTTGAAATAGTTCTCTACATATTTGGCAACTTCCGGCTTGATAATGCTTTTTTCGAATGTCCGAATCGTCTCACTGAAATAATGTTACTTAAGCAAAAATTTCAAATACATCGTTTTGATTTCAAATTAGATCAAATAAAAATTATTTATTGAAAAACCTTGGAAGAACCGCTAAAATCGTATTATAAAGGAATACCTATTTTTCAAATGACTAGCTTTGCACATTTTTTTAACGAAAGCTCATAACAAAAATTTTTTAATAATAACATTAGCCTGGAAGACTAAGGCTTCCACGAAAGACGAAACAAATCGGTCGTCTTTCAGTTCGTCTTACGTCGTCAACTAAAATACATGTGAACCAACACAATGTCTATCTCGGCGTCAGACGAATTCTAGATAATGACGAAGACGAGACGAGACGGTCTTACGAATACTTACCCAATTTCTAGAAACTTATGTTCGACGACTTCCATCTCTTCTTCAGTGAATCCGTCACCTGAATCCTGATGCCGAGTTCTCAGAAGAATGTAGACTTTGATGAGGGTGTTGCGCAGTTCCTTGAAATCCTCCTCTGCTACTTCACCTTAAAGAATACAGTAATGTATAACGCAGGACGTATTTGCAAACTCTCCGCTTACCAGAAAGAGTAAAATTGAAAGAATTCAAAATATGTGCGACTTTTGCTGCGTTCTTGTGGCTTTCTGTATCTCTAATCACATCTTCCGCGATCTGGAGTCCTCCTTTCTCAATGAATTTGAAGTACGCTGGCGCGTGAGAACGGACGATCGCTGATATGGCTGACAAAAGGCTGGACAACGTTGGCGGCCGAAGCTTTTTGTGATTTTTAAGAAGCTTAAGATAACTGTCGAAGACTTCTGACGTTGAAACGGCTTGTTGGAACTCGGGTCGATTTTCGGCCATTTCAGGAACAAGACGAAGGTAGAGAAGACGGAGTTCCTCATCTGGTGAGAGCTGAAATAGTGAACTGAAAAATGTAAAATTCTAGTTTTTTCAAGTACAAAAATTCTTTTTTTTTTTTAAGAAATTTTAGAATAATCGACATTTTCACTCTATCCTTACTGTTAGGTTTGCGAGAGCTCGGAGACCTCCTTCAGCGACAAAATACTCCGAAAAGTTCCCCATGATGAGATAGCTGTCTAATTGATCAGCGAGCTCCTTAAAACAAATTTTATTTTTTAAATTATCATGCAATTCACATACTTTGGCAGCGGCAAGCAATGCCGGATTCATGGCGACTTTCTCCGGATCCTGACCCCCATAATGGAAGAATTTTTGGATAACACTCGGCCCCTGATCCGGATCTCCAGCGAATGACAATGCCATCACCTTTTGTAGGAATTCAAGATTCTGAATAATAAATTTTTAAAAGCTTACAATGTTATATTCCTGGCAAACCTCATGATTAACTGGCGCTGGTTGATCATCGGAAGCCTCTGTTGGCGAATTGCGGCCTTTCGAAGCTTGACTGATGCTTGTAGACATGTCAAGCAGTTTTTTCCAGGCGAACGTCTCATTGTCGTTGGCCATAATAGGCATATGGTTAAGCTACACTACAGATCGCAGAGTAGTTTGGAATTAAATCTGTTAAAAAACTAATTTCGTTTAATTCTTAAAAATTTTAAGAAAAATTGACATAAACGTCGAAATTTAATTATCAAAATAGGAAACATCTAGGAAACAAAAATAACAAAACAACATAAGAAATGTATAATTTTGGCGCCGTTAAATTTAGAGAAAATTGTTCTATTTATTCTAAATTTAAAGAAATAAAATATAACTGTAGCGAGAGACATATAATTTTAAACATTTAGGCTAAAATAACTTATCAAATTGCTAAGATTAATTTAAGAATGATCTACTTTGAATGACAGAAAATGTAATTAAAAACGAGAAATTTCCATATAGAATAGAAAAGGCCTGGAAACTTTTATCAGTGGAGCGCGTTTGCAACTTTTTGAAAGCAATTCCTATTGAATTTCGGCGGTTAAACTATTTTTTCGATTTCAAAATAAGTTTTAGGCAAAAATTTAAAAGAGAAATTTAAAAATAAATGTAAGGACTACTCTCTGCAACATTTTTTTTTGGAAATTTAAAGCGAAAATAGAGCAAAAAACCATATAAAAAAGATGCTTTCTGGTATTTGCTTTTTAAAAACATTTTCTCTCTAGTTTCTTATTATCTTATTATTACAGGTCGTCACCAGGTCGGGAATCGATTTCTTTTGATAGCCAGAGCATTGAATCCACGAGTTACAAGCTAGAATTCACCAGCAGCTCGCTATTCTAGCAGAGCTGGCTGTAGAAAGCAGTGGTAGCTTATTTATGAGATTGGAGCAAGAAATTAGGAGCTCCAAGCTCCTTGCCTCACCTCTAGAATCTTCTAGAAGGCTTCAAACCCAGGAATATTCATTCAAAGAAATGGAAAAATCGTCGTTGTACTGAAAACTGGTGCAGTGCTGAAAAACTGCTTAGAGTAAAGCTTGAATTCCAAATTTAAGAATTTATTGAGCTTTTATCATACAAGACAATACAGTTGAGATCAAAGCAATGAAGTATGAAGATTTGGTGCAATTTCAGATGTATTTAGAGCAATTTGGCAGTGCTCATTTCCCGAAAACTGGCGAGAACATTGGACTGTAGACATGTGGAACCTGAGCCCATCCTGCAAGTCAAATTCAGGGTTTTCAGCTAGTTTAAGACAAAAAATGTTACCAAGGGAAGAAGGTCCTCCAACTACATTGTCGTACACCATATTATTGACGACTCCATTGGAATACAAGAAGTCTTCAACGGCACGACGATTCCTGGCGATTCCAGCGGAGACTGTGGATACGAAGAGGACGAGGACGGCCAGAAGGATGACTTTTGAGAGCATTTTCAGCAGAGATTTTCAGCAGTTGGCACCTTAAATTGGTTTGTGATTTGAAATAACTTACCTTCGTCTTTATATACTCCGGCTTCGGCTGTTTGTGACGAGAGAGAGAGAGAGAGTGGGCGGAGACAAGAGTAAGTACTTTTTGGCGATTCTTATCAATTCTAAACCTATCATCTAATAACTAGAAGAGAGAAGGAAGCAAACATACTAAAATTGATTCAAGTTGAACTGAAATTCAAATTAAAAATTGAAAAAAAAAATCGTTTTTATAGGTTTTCAGCAAATTTTTTTTAAATTTTTCTGAAACACGAGACGCTGTGGAATACACAGCCACCACGAAATACCGATGGGCAGGCCACGTCGTACGAAGACAAGACGATAGATGGACAAACCGAATCACCATCTGGTATCCAAGGGACGTTAAAAGAACATTGGGCCGTCCCGCAACAAGATGGTCCGATGCACTGAAGAAGTTCAATACTACCGACGGCAACTGGTCCCAAGCTGCACAGGACCGAAACAAATGGAAAGAGACGTGTGCCCGGCGCTGAGAACATCCCCAGCCGACTACCGGGCGTCCAAGTATCCAAGTAAGTAAGAAATTTTCAACCAAAGAACATTTCAGATATAATGCTGAAATCTTATAGAATAACTTAATAGCTGCTGCAGGGTTTCAGCCAAAACAGGAATAGCATTCATCAATGGTCATTGAAGCTGCAATTTAGTGATATCATCAGTGAGCACATTTTGTTAGAGCAAAAATAAATAGGATCACATCATCTTTGGTTTCAAGGAGCATATGGAGCATTGAACTTTCAGTGTTTTCAGCTAGATTTTTCAGTTTTCATTGAGGGATTCTGTATTCTGTTTTTAAGCCCTACTGCTTTGCTTAGGGATCAGCTCTTCCAATAACGCAAAAGCTGAATTACAGATTTCCAGAAGCTTTGGCGGAGCGAATTTTCATGCATTTTCATGTTTATGAATACTTTTCGCAAATAAAACAAAGTTTTCTGAAAATTTCAGGTAGATTGACCGACGTTTCAGGTAGTTCTAGTTCTTAAAACCCATAATATTTATACCTTTATGGCCAGTAATGTATTTTAATTTTAATGGTATTTTTAAACGAAATTTTAAGAATTTATTGATCTTTAATTCCATAAAAAAGCATAGTTGAGATCAAGGCAATGAACTAGTGCGATTTGGTGCAAATTCAGATGTATTCAGAGCAATTTGGCCGTGCTCATTTCCCGAAGACTGGCGAGAACATTGGACTGTAGACATGTGGAACATCCTGCAAGTCAAATTCAGGGTTTTCAGCTAGTTTAAGACGTATACGGAAATGGATGATATGGAAGCATAGAGAAGAGTGAGGTCGCGAGATGGGGGGAGAACTTCAGATGCGATGAAACTTCCGATGAAACTTCAGATGCGAATATTCAGCTTCTGGAGAGTTTTAGGCAAAAAAAAAAGTTTGCCATGGTTTTCAGCATGCTCGAAAGTGTCTGTGTACCAATTTTCATAAAATTCTCAAACGTTATCTAAAAACAGTTCCCTTGTTAGGGATCAGATCTTCCAATAACGCAATGGCTGAATTACAGAATTCCAGAAGCTTTGGCGAAGTGAATTTTCATGAATTTTCATGTCTATGAATACTTTTCGCAAATAAAAAAGGGTTTTCTGAAAATTTCAGGTAGATTGACCGACGTTTCAGGTAGATCTCGTCGAAAACTCATAATATTTATACCTTTATGGCCAGTAATGTATTTGAAGTTTAATGGTATTTTTAAACGAAATTTTAAGAATTTATTGAACTTTAATTCCATAAAAGAGCATAGTTGAGATCAAGGCAATGAACTAGTGCGATTTAGTACAAATTCAAATGTATTCAGAGCAATTTGGCAGTGCTCATTTCCCGAAAACTGGCGAGAACATTGGACTGTAGACATGTGGAACCTGAGCCCATCCTGCAAGTCAAATTCAGTGTTTCCAGCTAATTTAAGACAAAAAATGTTACCAAGGGATGAAGGTCCTCCAACTACATTGTCGTACACCATATTATTGACGACTCCATTGGAATACAAGAAGTCTTCAACGGCACGACGATTCCTGGCGATTCCAGCGGAAACTGTGGATACCAAGAGGACGAGGAACGCCAGAAGAAAGACTTTTGAGAGCATTTTCAGTGTTGCTTGTGGCTTTAAGATTTGAAAATGTGGAGGCATTCCTACCCTTTTATACGCTCTTTCCCTTAATCGTTACAGGCAATTTTTACCTGATAAGGCTACCACAATGATCATAAAAAGCGGATCATAGGGCAGTTTATCACATGGCTTGACACCGAGTGTTGATCGGTTATACACCGCTCTATCAATGACGATTCTGCGATTCTGACATCATTCAATGAAGAAGATTCTAGAAGATAGTTCATAATAAACACATTGCGAGATACCATTCTTGATCTTTGAAAACCATATGGCTGGGCGACAGAAGATCAAACGTCATCTCTGTTTGAAATAGCCACCAGCCACCATATCAGTTTCGTCTGTAGAAGTGGAAGTGGCCTACGTGCTAAACGGTACAAAATTCGGAATCGGTGAGTCGCGAAGAACGATTAGATGGGGAATACCTTTTTAAGAAGGTTCAAACATCCAAATGGTGAGGATGGAGTCTTTGTTGTACAAGAATTCAGCTTTAAATATCAAATATTTGACGTTTCTGGATGCTCGGCTAGAATCGGCGGGATCAGTAGAATCTGAAGAATTGTCTGGGAGAGATCTGGAAGAAAATGTGTTGGAGTCATGCTGATTTTTGATTTTCCAAGGGTTTCCAATATCCGTGCAGAGCACCTTGCCCATTGCCCTACTAGAAGAGAGCCGGGAGCTTTGCGCAGATGAAACGGTGCTACGATGGATATTGAACTGCTCGGCAAGCTGCGTGCTCCCTTGCTCCCAACCTTTGGCAATCCACCTGCTTCTGGCATCGCTGCCGTCGTCATTCTGACTTCAATGCTTCAGAAGACTAAACCTTCATTCCACACATCTGAAATACGGTGTCTACGTGACTTTTTTCAGAATAACTTCTCTCACAATACACACATTTGTAGACTCATATTCTTTGCAGAATTGTCATCCTCTTATCTTGAAGCCGTCGCTGATACATACCATGCCTACGTGCTGAAATGAAGGGAAATTTATACGGTGAAAGCGAGAAGAAGAGAACGATCAACCGGGGAATACCCTTTTTTTATTAGCGAAGAGTATTCATAGCTTCTGAAATTCTGTAGTTCAGCCATTGCGTTATTGGAAGATCTGATCCCTAAGCAAAGCTGTAGGGCTCAAAAACAGAATACAGAATCCCTCAATGGAAACTGAAAAATCTAGCTGAAAACACTGAAAGTTCAATGCTCCATATGCTCCTTGAAGCGAAAGATGATGTGATCCTATTTATTTTTGCTCTAACAAAATGTGCTCACTGATGATATCACTAAATTGCAGCTTCAATGTTTCTATTGACCATTGATGAAAGCTACTCCTGTTTTGGCTGAAATTGAGGAAAAATTGCAGCCAAATTTAAGAAAATTAGCTAAAAAACTATAAAATTTGATATACAATTTTGTGATGAAAGAAAGCTTTATTCTTTCCGAATTTTTTTCAATTTTTAACTTGAATTTCAGTTCAACTTGAATCAATTTTAGTATGTTTGCTTCCTTCGCTATTAGATGATAGGTTTAGAATTGATAAGAATCGGCAGAAAGTACCTACTCTTGTCTCCGCCCACTCTCTCTCTCTCTCTCGTCACAAACAGCCGAAGCCGGAGTATATAAAGACGAAGGTAGGTTATTTCAAACCACAAACCAATTTAAGCTGCTCTCTGCTGAAAATCTCTGCTGAAAATGCTCTCAAAAGTCATCCTTCTGGCCTTCCTCGTCTTCTTCGTATCCACAGTCTCCGCAGGAATCGCCAGGAATCGTCGTGCCGTTGAAGACTTCTTGTATTCCAATGGAGTCGTCAATAATATGGTGTACGACAATGTAGTTGGAGGACCTTCTTCCCTTGGTAATCTTTTTGTCTTAAACTAGCTGAAAACCCTGAATTTGACTTGCAGGATGGGCTCAGGTTCCACATGTCTACAGTCCAATGTTCTCGCCAGTCTTCGGGAAATGAGCACTGCCAAATTGCTCTGAATACACCTGAATTTGTACCAAATCGCACTAGTTCATTGCTTTGATCTCAACTATGCTCTTTTATGGAATTAAATTTCAATAAATTCTTAAAATTTCGTTTAAAATTACCATTAAAATTCAAATACATTACTGGCCATAAAGGTATAAATATTATGAGTTTTCGACGAGATCTACCTGAAATTTTCAGAAAAGTTGTAGTGAAAGCTCAATAAATTCTTAAATTTGGAATTTAAGCTTCATTTCAGACAGTTTTTCAGCAGAGTAACCTCCCTTCTGCGCTCCAAATCATGCAAGATCAGGGATATTTCAATTTGAAATTCAAATTTCTCTATCATTTTTCCAAACTTAAAATCTGCAGCTGGCCTGGAAACCAGAGAAGGGCGGAATTCCGAATTCCGGTTTCCAGATTCCGTGAAAAAATATTTGTTTTCGTTTTCCGCATTCCGGACTCCGCGATATGGTGTTTTTATTCCGTTTCAATACTTTATTCTCAAATATTGTGAAAAGTATGCTTTTTTGAATTCCCGCAAAAATTTTTGCGAACAGAGCGAATTTACATCATAATTATTCCCTCATTAATGGTTAAAATTCCGTTTTCCGCATTCCGCACTCCGGATTCCGCCGTTTTTTACATTCCGTTTTCCGGATTCCAGATTCCGAGTTCCCAAAATCCGATTCCGCCCTACTCTGCTGGAAACCCCCCTTACAGATTGTGCCGGACGCATTTCCCGTTTCTTGAAATGAATATTGCTGAATTTGGAGTTCAAGAGCTTTTTTTTTCCAAATAAATATTCAAGAATCTTAGAAAAACGAATTGCAAAGCTAGAGATCTTTAAGAAATCCATATATTTCGTTCCAACTTGGCTGACATCCAGCTTTCCATTTGCAGTAATAGAAACAACAGGTCAAGAAGTTCGTAATCCTTTGTACGTTTTTCTATAAAACTGAATTGCGAAGCGTCGTGAAACCTACAGTTTGTTTACAAGATCGCAGAAAAAGCGCGTCTTTGTTCGGCGCCGAAATGCTTTTTAAGACAGTTCTGCTAGAGGGCTGCAATTTTCAGATCTAAAGTCTTAGGGTCTGATTTATGGGGCTGTAAAGTGCTTTTTGTTTTATTTTTACACATAACCTTTTCTTGGTTCCGGCTCTCTCTCTCTCTCTCTGAAAATAGAAGCTGAAGTGAGAATGCTTCTGAATTCACTGGAGATGCATTCGATTCTTAAACATCAAAAAAAGAGCAATTAAAATGATCTAGATTGGCAAAACAAATGAAAGAATTGATTACTTGAGAGGAGAACTCCTCCTATCAGATGCTCCGATTCATTGCTATAAGAAGACTCAATACACATCGAGGGAATCGACTGATTGCTTCATGGACCACCAGCATCCAGAATCCAAAGGCGTGACTACCGCTGTGATCCACTAAGTAAGCTACAGTACTCGCTGGCCATAAAGGTATTACTTGTGCTGTGCCAGCGTTTACGTAATGTGGTGAGCATGATGGCGCCTTCTCTCAAATTTCATCATAATTGCTGTGCTCTGAGCTTCCGTGTCAGCTAGCACTGCTAGCACAACTTCCCTGAAAATTTCAGATAGATTCATCGACGTTTCAGCTAGTTATCATCGAAAACCCTTTATATAATTAATACCTTTATGGCCAGGACTGTATTTGAAGTTTAATGGTAGTTTTAAACGAAATTTTAAGAATTTATTGAAATTTAATTTCATACAAGAGCATAGTTGAGATCAAAGAAATGAACTAGGATGATTTGTGCAATTTCAGATGTATTCAGAGCAATTTGACGGTGCTCATTTCCCGAAAACTGGCGAGAACATTGGACTGTAGACATGTGGAACCTGAGCCCATCCTGCAAGTCAAATTCAGGGTTTTCAGCTAGTTTAAGACAAAAAATGTTACCAAGAGAAGAAGGTCCTCCAACTACATTGTCGTACACCATATTATTGACGACTCCATTGGAATACAAGAAGTCTTCAACGGCACGACGATTCCTGGCGATTCCTGCGGAAACTGTGGATACCAAGAGGACGAGGACGGCCAGAAGGAAGACTTTTGAGAGCATTTTCAGCAGCCTAAAATGGTTTGTGATTTGAAATAACCTACCTTCGTCTTTATATACTCCGGCTTCGGCTGTTTGTGACAAGAGAGAGAGAGAGTGGGCGGAGACAAGAGTAGGTACTTTTTGCCGATTCTTATCAATTCCAAACCTATCATCTAATAGCTAGATTTTTCAGTTTTCATTGAGGGACTCGGTATTCTGCTTTTAAGCCCTACTCAATAACCTTCTGCAATTATTAGCGCTTTGCTTAGGAATCAGATCTTCCAATAACACCATGGCTGATTTACAGAATTCCAGAAGCTTTGGCGAAGCGAATTTTCAGTCTATGAATACTTTTCGCAAATAAAAAAGAGTTTTCTGAAAATTTCAGATAGATTGACCGACGTTTCAGGTAGTTCTAGTTCTTAAAACCCATAATATTTATACCTTTATGGCCAGTACACTATTTGAAGTTTAATGGTAGTTTTAAACGAAATTTTAAGAATTTATTGAACTTTAATTCCATAAAAGAGCATAGTTGAGATCAAAGAAATGAACAAGTGTGATTTGGTGCAATTTCAGATGTATTCAGAGCAATTTGACAGTGCTCATTTCCCGAAAACTGGCGAGAACATTGGACTGTAGACATGTGGAACCTGAGCCCATCCTGCAAGTCAAATTCAGGGTTTTCAGCTAGTTTAAGACGAAAAATGTTACCAAGGGATGAAGGTCCTCCAACTACATTGTCGTACACCATATTATTGACGACTCCATTGGAATACAAGAAGTCTTCGATGGCACGACGATTCCTGGCAATTCCTGCGGAGACTGTGGATACGAAGATGACGAGGAAAGTCAGAAGGAAGACTTTTGAGAGCATTTTCAGCAGATGGCAGCTTAAATTGGTTTGTGATTTGAAATAACCTACCTCCGTCTTTTTATACTGTAGCTGCTATCTGAGAAGTTTCTGACAAGAGAGGGGGGGGCGGATCCTCTCAGATTCCTATCAGCTGGCTGGCTGGCTGGCATCAGAAGTGGTCAGTAACCTCGAAATGTGTAGGTAGTATCATGTTTTCGGCGCGACTGTCTATCATCTTATCAATCCGTGTAAACCATATGTGTAGATGAGATGATCTCTAGACTTCGCAACGATGTCGCGGGGCGGCGAAAACGAGAAGCATAACGCGACGATCTTAAGATTTATGATCGACTTGAGAGGAGAGGAGAGGAGACAATGTGTCAGGTGCATTCCAACGATCGATGTTTTGATATGAAAGTGGTTTGGTGAAAAACAATATTTTACAATTGAGATCAACGGCCTACTGATTGATTGATCGATTTTGAATCTCTTCAGATTCCTTCTAGAACACCTAGTTTTGTCTAAAAGTGAGACCTTTCAGAAGTATTGGAAGATCACAGGATCTTCTGATTCTATGATGGCTTAGAGTGATTGAAAAAAAGAGTTTCAGAAGAGCTTCATTGTTCAATGTGAATGGCTGATTCTTGGCTGGATTCTTGGATTTCCAGATGTTTCCAGACCTCAACAAACCCTGTCTGAAAGTCTCCAATCCCTCCTTTAAACGTAATAAAACACTGTTTTCCGCCGTCCTGTCATTGAATCTGTAGACTGCCTTATTTTCGTCAACAATGGTTTGATCAGTCATCAGAATCAAATGGATCACTTTTGGTTTTCCAGTCGCCTTCTTTGTTATCACTTTTCGTATAGTACACTGTTCATTTATTTCAGAGTTTTCAATAAGACTTCCTCGGCTTCGTCTTGGATTCGTCTGACGCAGAGATAGACTTTTGCGTAAGACGAATGCAAGACGAATTGAAAGACGGCTGTCTTTTTTCGCGAAAGCCTTAGTTTTCAAAATAGACAGTAATCGTCGTCTTGGATTCGTCTGGCTTGCGTAAGTCTTGCGTTAATTGCGTCAGACGAATGCAAGACGAACTGAAAGACGACTGTCCTCTTTCGCGAACAATCGATAGCTGAAATTAGAAGGCATCAGAGAATCTGTAAAATCCCAAGAAACGCAAGCAAATTTTCGAGTTTTCGACACGGATTCTCTGTGAACAGTACATCTAATCCACCTCTTACAGCAGAGAAGGGCGGAATTGGATTTTGGGAACTCGGAATCCGGAAAACGGAAGACGGAAAAAAATTTTTTTCATGGAATCTGGAATCCGGAAGACGGAATGAAAAAAACAACGGAATGCGGAATCTGCCCTTCTCTGCAGAGGGCAGATTCCGCCCTTCTCTGCAGAGTAGGGTGGAATTGGATTTTTGGAACTCGGAATCCGGTAAACGAAAAAAACGGAACAAAATTTTTTTAACGGAATCTGGAATCCGGAAGACGGAATGAAAGAAACAACGGAATCCGGAATTCCGCCCTTCTCTGCCTTTTACAGTGCTAGAGATGTACTGTAGCTCAAGTTGAACGCAAGCTGGCGCGTGTTGGCGCATTTCTGTCTTCACCCTTTTTTAAATTTGTCTATTTGCAAAGTTTCATGCTTCTAGCTCAGTTTTTACAGAAATCAAGGATCCTTCTACACACCAGAGAAGGGCGGAATTCCGGATTCCGCATTCCGGATTCCGAGTTCCCAAAATCCAAATCCGCCCTGCTCTGCAGAGAAGTGCGGAATTCCGGATTCCGCCGTTTTTTTCATTCCGTTTTCCGGATTCCGAGTTCCCAAAATCCAATTCCACTCTACTCTGCTATGCACCGATCTTCCATTATCGATCTGCAGAAGCACGGCAAGACAACTGATGAGAAATGTTCAGCACTTTCTTAGGAGGACAATGAAGCAACTGGAGATGATCCTGGATTACCGAGAAGCGCCGCCTGTGGACTTTCATGAATCCAGGGCGATTCAAAGCGATTCGGGAAAGGATCAGACGCAATATGGCTGAAAATGGCGGTACGAGTGACCAAAGAGTTGTCAAAAATGGGTTGGAGATTCCAAAAGATTCCAACTTCTTGCCGAAGCACGCATCTGGCGACAGTGCTCATCGATGAAATCATGAGATCTTCGGGAAGCCAGATCTTCGGGAAGATCCTCGGCTTCTTTCCCATCCCATCCAATGGAACATCCAATGGAAGGACACCTTTGGTTTTTGTGGAACCAGGACTGGACCCCATCTCACTGTGGATCGCAGCGTTGGACTTTGCCAAGAGCCAAGAGCTGCAAGAACCCGGAGCTCCAGAAGGCAGGAAGACTTCAGGAATCGCTTCAAAGGACGATAGGTTTCTTACATTCCTCAGTAGATTCAGAATTGGAATCACAACTGCAAAGGTGTCAGCAAAAGGCGGAGCTTGTACCCTGTCACAGGTTCCGCAACTGACATTCTTTATTCCGCTGAACTTCTAGTCCAGTGCCGTCATGAGATGATGAACAGGAAGTCATGTGGAGAAAAACAGAGAAGAAAAGGACAAAGAGATGGATGGGTGCAAAATGTTTATGGGGGGAATTTCTGCAAAACAGTTTTTGACAGTTTCTATACATTCCGTCATATCATTTGTAAATATTTTTTACAGAAAATTCTCTAAAAAACTGGAATTCATGGTAAATAACAGATAAGGAATACGGTAGAATTCCTGGTTCCGGTTTAGCACTCTTTCAGCAGAAGAGTAGACGTGGGAGCCGAATTCTGAATTGCAAAATTTCTGATTTTAAAGATTCTGAGACAATAATTCGAAATGAAATTCAGAATATTGAATAATGCTTCGCAATTTTGCGTAATGCTGCGCACTGCAGAGAAGGGCGGAATTCCGGATTCCGCATTAAAAACTGAGCTAGAAACATGAATAGACAAATTTAAAAAAGGGAAAAGAATTTTTGAAAATAGCGGAGCACGAAAAATGCGCCAACACGCGCTAGCTTGCGTCCAAGTTGAGCTACAGTACTTCTCTAGCACTGTAAGAGGCAGAGAAGGGCGGAATTCCGGATTCCGCGTTCCGCATTCCGGATTCCGTCTTCCGAATTCCAGATTCCGTAAAAATTTTTTTTCCGTTTTCCGTTTTCCGGATTCCGAGTTCCCACAATCCAATTCCGCCCTGCTCTGCAGAGAAATGCGGAATTCCGGATTCCGGATTCCGCCGTGTTTTTCATTCCGTCTTCCGGATTCCAGATTCCGTGAAAAAAGATTTTTTCCGTTTTCCGGATTCCAGATTCCGTGAAAAAATATTTTTCCGTTTTCCGCATTTCGGATTCCGCGATATGGCGTTTTTATTCCGTTTTAATTCTTTATTCTCAATTGTTGCGAAAAGTATACTTTTTTGAACTCCCCCAAAAAATTTTGCGAACAGAGCGCATTTACATCATTTGATTCCCTCATAAATGGTTGAAATTCCGTTTTCCGCATTCCGCATTCCGGATTCCGCCGTTATTTACATTCCGCTTTCCGCATTCCGGATTCCGCCGTTTTTTCCATTCCGTTTTCCGGATTCCGAGTTCCCAAAATCCAATTCCGCCCTACTCTAGCGCACTGATTGCGAAGTTACAGTAACTTTTGTTTTTTTCTTAATTTATATTGATTTTTGCTTTTACCTTTTACCTAAAAACAATTTCAGATCGCAAATTCATTTTTGAGTTAATGACGAAGGCTACGAATCCTAGAGGGTCAGGCTTCCACGAAAGACGAAGACAAAAAGTCGAGTGGCCATTCATCTTACTGGGTCAGACGAATTCAAGACTAAGATGAGACGAGATGGCGTTACTTGAGAGCTTCAGAAATTCTGTAATTGCTAGAAAGCTGAGATAATGAAGCGCACTTTAAGAATCCTGGAACACTAGAAAGAAGTAGACGTCCAGGGGCTGTCCGCACTCCAGAAGTCGCAGAAGATGCGTCTCTCCTTTTCAGTTTGATAGTTTCTCCACGGTGGTTTCCAGCGTTGTCTAGTTCCTGGCAGACACCACTTCAGAACATTTGAATTCTGTGACGCATGCATAATGTGACGGTCTTAGTTTCTCACAGGCTTGGATGACACTTCGCACATTGCAAAATGAATCAGCCAAGACGAAAGTTGCTAAAATCACGTAGGCACTTCATCGGCTCCTTCGTGCATAGTCTAGACGCTGTCAATCACCGCGATTGGTAATAGATGCAAAGAAAAATCCCTTGCATCTGAATTCGCTATCTGACGGCTTCAACGACTGCCTCTTCTTGACTAGTCATCTAGCATTTCAAGACGTTAGAATTGAATTGTTTTGCGATTCTGCTAACCATGATTTTGTGAGCTCCCAGCATTCTACCAGCTACAGAATTTCTGGTGCCATCCCGAAAGCCTTGGGACAATTTAGACGTCTCATACCTCCTACCCGAAGAGACTTCGAGCAGTCATCAAAGCGAAGAGAGGAAGATTCGAAAACTGTTAATGAAATCTTTTTTGTTATGTTTTAATAAACATTTTGGTTGATTTTCAAAAAAAAAATTCTTTCGATTTGAAGTTTTTACACCGTTTGGAATGCGGCGTTATATTTATGGCGCACCCTGTAGATAACAGCGAAAATCAATATTAGTATTATAGTATAGGATTTTTCAATATTTTCGACATTTTGCTCTTTTTTGAGAAAAAAAAGTTTTTGGAGCACTAAAAAATGCTTATTTTCAGTCAATTTTTTGTATTCATTTTCACAAAGATCCAACGACATTGTTAAAGTGTGCCATGGAGAGGTGACATTCGACATCTGTCGCTTCATCCTGCACATTTGAATTAATCATTAAATTCTAAATAAAAGAAAACAAACTTATGTGGAGAGGCTTTTCCGACGAATGACTCCAATGATTTCACTGTCAAGTAGGTGTGAGGAGGAGCTTCGGAATCTAGAAGAAACCAATATAATACCTTTATGGGCGGTACTGAAATTAGTTTTTGCGTTTTTGAATTTTCGCAATTTTCGCTGCCCACAGTCTTTCTTGCTCCAGGTGCATTTTCAGCTTTTTCTGATCACATTGCCTAAAAATCCCCATCCCGCAATGCTCTTAGTACCGGCCATAATGGTATGATATTAATACCTTTATGGCCAGTACTGTAATCAGCTCTTTGCATGCTCAACGCCCCATCAAATTTTTTGAGCTTTTGCAATTGAGCTTCGTTTTCTGGAGCTGGACTTGAGCTTCCGCTCAGAATTCAAGAATGCCGAACGATGTGCATCTGACCTTTGAAATATGAGAAGCTTCAGAAGACTCTAATCTTGATCATTATAAGATCGTTCGATCCGTGAAGTCTGAAATTGAGGATTGAGGACACATCTACATATTGAACAGTTGAGGGGGAAGGGAAGGGCACAAGAACAGCATCATACCTAACGAAAATATACTAAAAAGTACTGCTCAATGTCTAATTTACAGTACTCTGGACATAAAGAATGCGCGCGCGGGTGTTTTTTTGGGATAACTTCTAAAAATTCTATTTTTACGAGCTGCAACTTACCGAATACGTTATTATCGCCGTAAAAAAGTTCCGACATTTTTTCGAGCCCGCGAAAATCGGGATTTGAATTTAGAGGCTCCTTATTTTTTCTTTTGAATTTTCAGAATTAAACTGGATTAAAAGAACGAAATTGTATTAATCGTGAATTTTTTTACACGTTTCTTCGAATGTTTAAATATATCAATTTGCGTCATTTATTTCTTTTTTCGTTTCTTCTGATAAAAATATATCGCGCATAGCAAATGCGCTGATGAAATGGGCGGAGCCTCTCAATTCAAATCCCGATTTTCGCGGGCTCGAAAAAATGTCGGAACTTTTTTACGGCGATAATACTCAGGCCTAAATTATTCTATAAAAACACTCGCGCGCATTCTTTATGTCCAGAGCAATTGATTCTCTTCTACAGTACTGGCCATAAAGAATGCGCGCAGGTGTTTTTTTAAGGATAACTTTGCTGAAACAGCTCCGATCGGTCTAAATTTTTTTTGCTAGTGTTAAGCCTGGCCTGAGTAACGTATTCAGTAAGTTGCAGCTTGTAAATATGAATGTTTTAGAAGTTATTCTTAAAAAAACACCCGCGCGCATTCTTTATGGCCAGTACGTAATTGCTCTGGACATAAAGAATGCGCGCGAGTGTTTTTATCGAATAACTTCGCTGAAGACAGATATTTTGTTATGAAAATTCTACTGTAGTTGCGGAACACCGTCACGGCAAGTTGGAAGGAAATCCCTCACTGTAGACCTACGAGAAGCCATCATTGTCGGCTGGAAACGAGGTGACTTGGCTCACCAGTTCAATTAATCTTAAAGTCAGATTCGTCGCATTTTGAAAAGATACTAAGAAGTCATTAATTCGTAAGACCACCCCCCCCCCGGGAACATTGATCGAAATATCATGTGAGCGACTCGAGAGGATCCTATTCAGATCACTGTCACTTCCCCAATGGAGCCCGTACCTTCAAGGAGAAAACGGACTCTACGGACGCCGTCCTGTGAAGAAACCGCTGGTCAGTTTGAAGAATCGAAAAAGCACGTGTAGCGTGGACAAAGGAGGCCCCTTTCCTCCAACTAAGATAGCTAGCGCCCAAAAGGGGGCGCAATCTTAGTTGGGGGGGGGGTCCATTCGTTTTTAGTCATTTTTGAAGGTTTTTCTAATGTTTTTTTTCTGAAAATGTTATTAGATGTATACGAATAACACTAGTAATTTTTAGAACACTTTTATTGGCAGACAACAAAAATACGCACAAAAAAGAAAATCAAGCTATCTTAGTTGGGGGGGTCCAACGGTTTTTCGGCTTTTTTGGATTATTTTTGTTTCTGAAAAGCACCACGCTTAGTCAAATGTAACTTATCACAAATATTTTAACAGTAACAACAAACAATTGTACAAAAAAAAATTAGAAAAACCTCCAAAAATGACTAAAAACGAGTGGACCCCCCAACTAAGATTGCGCCAAGGGGGCGCAATCTTAGCCGGTTTTAACACTAAGAGTAAAATTTAGACCAATCGGAGCACGATCGGAGCAGTTTCAGATAAGCTATCCAAAAAAAAACGAGAAAAAAAGCGGAGCGCGCATTCTTTATGGCCAGTTCTCTATATAAAGTCCTCCAAATAAGCATAGGTTCACCCACATTTTTTTAAAATATCTCGTTTTCTGTTAAGTATATTAAATTTTAAAATCAAAAGTAGCATGTTGCTTTCCCTATTTTACTCATAAAAATTTTTTATTAATACGGACGGTACTGTTATGAGAAAAATAATTTAAAAAAAAAGAGCAGAAACTTACGAGTCACGTTAACAGCTCGCACAAATCTCCTCTAATCGTATGGATCCAACAGTTTTTGAGCAGCATATCCCCAAGTGAAAGTTACAAGAACTGACGGCAGCATTACTGCATCTGAAAAAACGTGATTTTCCTTCAGAGTTTCATAAATTAACAAAAAAAAATCTCACTGCAGTTGAGCGTCATTCTTGACCACAACACGGAGAGCACTCTTCTGAATTTTAATATTCGAAAGATTACTTAGAACGATTCAAAGAAACTCATATATACCTAAAAAAAATAAATATAAAATCAGTGTTATTAGAACAAAGTTCGCGAATCATTTTTTAATTCACGTTTCCAAGTTTCTAAAAATACAGTACCCCGGCCATAAAGGTATTAATTAATGGTTTTTCGACAATATAAGACCTTTATGGCCGGTACTGTATCTAACTATAAGTTATTATGGTCCATACCTGAATATCTACAGACCAGTGGAATCATAAAACGGAGGTTTCTGTCATGAATTCGATTCTGCACTGGGAATGAAGGCTTGGTTGGGAAATGATTCAATCGACACGTGCTCGACTTTATTATCAGATTCGATCTGATATGAAAATATATACATTAAATTTTGTAAGAAAGAACATCTACTAATATTAAATTTAAAAAAAAAACGAAAGTTACTGTAGCTTATCAATCAGTGCGCTTGCATCGAGCTTAGCGCAAAGTTGCGTACTTGCGTATTTTATACTGCAGGCCTATTCTCCGGAATATTCCGAATTTCATTTCGAATTATTTTCTCGGAATCTTTAAAATCAGAAATTCTGATATTTTTTACTTTCGAAAATATATCAGAAGTTTTGTAAATCGGAATTCTGCTCCTACGCCCGCCTGATCTTTTTTTTAAATTTAAAATCTATAAAATGAAATCCTTCCTTTTGTTTTTAGGTGTTTTTGTTATTTTTTTTCGACTTATTTTCCTAGCGCATTTTACATTCTTGAAGTTTTATAGTTTAGATTTATTCAATGAATTTCGCATGATATTATGCACAGACTGAAATCATTTTGGAATTTTGTAAAAAGAATAGGAATACTGCCATCCGAATTTCATTTCGAATTATTTTCTCGAAATCTTTAAAATCAGAAATTCTGATATTTTTTACTTTCGAAAAAAATATCAGAAGTTTTGTAAATCGGAATTCTGCTCCTACGCCCGCCTGATCTTTTTTTAAATTTAAAATCTATAAAATGAAATCCTTCCTTTTGTTTTTGAGTGTTTTTGTTATTTTTTTTTCGACTTATTTTCCTAGCGCATTTTACATTCTTGAAGTTTTATAGTTTAGATTTATTCAATGAATTTCGCATGATATTATGCACAGACTGGGATCATTTTGGAATTTTGTAAAAAGAATAGGAATACTGCCATCCGAATTTCATTTCGCATTATTTTTTCGGAATCTTTGAAATTAGAAATTAATTTCGAAAAAAATAATAGAAATTTTGTTATTCGGAATTCTAAAATAATGTACGAATTTCCTTTTAAAACTGATCTTTTTTTTAATTCAAAATTTATTAAATGAAATCCTTCCTTCTCTCTTTTGGTATTTTTGTTGTTTTTTGGCTTATTTTCCTGACGCATTCTGAAATATTCTGTGTGCATTCTACATTTTTAAAAAGTTTTATAATTTACATGTATTCAATGTACTTGATATTA
Source organism: Caenorhabditis inopinata (assembly GCA_003052745.1). Taxonomy (NCBI): domain Eukaryota; kingdom Metazoa; phylum Nematoda; class Chromadorea; order Rhabditida; family Rhabditidae; genus Caenorhabditis; species Caenorhabditis inopinata. Next base: position 1,805,727 of record AP018152.1, on the reverse strand, counting down.
TGCACAGACTGAGATCATCTTGAAATTTTGTGAGAATAGTAGGAATACTGCCATCCGATTTTTATTTCGAATTACTTTCTCGGAATCTTTAGAATCTAAAATTAATTCCGAAAAAATATTAAAAATTTTGTAATTCGAAATTCTAAAATATTGTACGAATTTCCTTTTTTAACTGATCTTTTTTTTTATTTAAAATTTATAAAATGAAATCCTTCCTTCTCTCTTTCGTTATTTATGTAGATTTTTGACTTATTCTCTCGACGCATTCTGAAATATTCTGTTTTCATTCTACATTTTTAAAAAGTTTCATAATTTAGATTTATTCAATTAATTTCGAATAAATATCACAAATTTTGTAATTCGAAATTCTAAAATACGAATTTCCTTTTAAAACTGATCCTTTTTTAAAAATTAAAAATTAATTAAATGAAATCCTTCCTTCTCTCCTTCGTTATTTTTGCTGTTTTTTGGCTTATTTTCCTGGCGCATTCTGAAATATTCTGTGTGCATTCTAAATTTTTAAAAAGTTGTATAATTTAGATTTATTCAATGAATTTCGCATAATATTATGCACAGACTGAGATCATTTTAGAATTTTGTAAAAAGAATAGGAATACTGCCCAATTTGCACAATTTATCCGCCAAAAACCGGAGAGAACATTGGGCTCAACACGTGCGGGACTTGCGCCCATCCTGCAAAAATTACAGTGAAAAATTGAAAATTTTCAGGTGTCTTACCAAGAGAAGTGGGGCCTCCGATGAGTCCATCAGTGACGACATTATTGACGACTCCATTGGAATACCAGTAGTCTTCAACTGCACGACGATTTCTGGTGATTCCAGCGGAAACCGTGGAGAGGAAGAAGACGAGGACGGCTAGGACGAAGAGTTTGGAGAGCATTTTCAAGTGGGTGGAAGTTGAAATGTGTTATGGTTAGTTATCATTTACTTATGTCGTTTTATACTAGATCCTTGAATGTTTATAACGATAAATTGCAGTAGATGGGCGGATTCTAACGCGTTCTAACCAGAAACTGTCAGCAACACCAACACATCTCCTCGTTTTTCTTATCAATTCATCGTCAGCTGTTAGTATAATTTGCAAGACAAAAAACACGTGCAAACCTTACGTTTTATGACACAAATATGGTATTAGATGTCGAAAAATTGTATTGGAATTTGCTTTATTAAACTCATTTCTTTCATTTTTTTTCAGTAATTTTTGGAGCAATCGAGAGCTCACTGCAGGACCATTTTTAAATGTTAAAAGGGATGTTTTACAATTTTGGAGCCAGCGACTTACGAATTGGAAGTTTTTGTGATGCTCCGCTCCGCTGACAGTCATATTTTGGTAAGAGAACCTTGTTCTAATTGTATCTGATCATTCTTGATAAACCGGAATGAACAGGGTGTCTGAAATTGCAGTGTACAATTACAGAATCGGGCAACCTGAGATATTGCATCCTGTTCTTCAGAAGCAGAAGCAGAAAGCAGAAGGCGTAACATATTGATTTCTGATCACTCAATCACTTCATTCTTGGTTATCGCGGTTGTCACATTGACATATTTCCGAAGATGTTATCAGCTGGGCCTCTGATTCGTGTGACCCGCAGACATTGGAAGCAGACAGCAATCTTGTAGTATGGAAAAGAAAGAAATCTCTGAAAATATGAAACTGAAACACTGAAAAAAGTAGTTGTGACACTGATTTCTGGAAACTTCTTTTCTAGAAATGGAAAAATCTGCCAGTGTAGAAGAATTATGATACAGCACCTTTGTTTTGTTATTTCAATGATCACTTGCGGATTCTGGTTCTTTGGAATTCCATCCCTTACTTCCAATACCGATCAGACTGGTCTCTGATATGCAGTGACTTTTGCCCTCCAAATCTGCTGTTCGATGACGAGAAAGGTGATTTCTGGTAAACGTTCCGGTGAAGACCACGGACCTCAGGCTAGTTTTTATAGGGCTGAGAATGCAGAAGGCGTAGTTGTGGCGGTCTAGGCTTCTATGCGATCGTCACCTTGGCGTAATCATCGTTGAGGAAGCAGCAATGCTAGAAGAATGGGTAAGAATGAATAATGCAGAAGACGTAGATTTTTCAGTGGAGCTCTCTGCTGTAACATCGATTGGAGAAGCTGAATTTGTTAAAGATGTATTCTAAGCACGAAAGACGAAGGCCTTATTGAAAAGAAAAAGTGAGGTAGAACCGAGTTTAATACAATTTTATTTCAGCTTATTCCAGAGATCCATATTCTGACTCAATTGAGCTGAAAACCGAGAAACCCTGAGCTTTCATCAATCAAAGAAATAGTGATTAATCGTGATCTTTTTTGATTTCAAACATACTAAATGAATAAACTACAATGGGTAACGTGGCTCTCACTTCTTGAATATTTCCAGTTCATCAGACGGCGTATTCACCGTGGCCGCGGAGCACACTGAAAACATGCATTGTGGCAAAATACGTAGAATTCTAGAATGTGCCCTCACCCCCTCACAAGAAGAATTCAGAAAGAACACGAGATTCTTTCTATTCAATCAGTTAGAAAACTCAAAATTACGCTGATGTCAACACGTGACTTTTCAATATATATATATATATATAATTGAGGCGGAATTCGATAAGGATAAGTTCATTTTTCCAATTGAACTTTGGGTTTCAGCTTTTCTTTCTTTCATTTTGGCACCGTTTGGCCTATTGCCAATTGCAGATGATGTAGAGCAGGCATAGCTGTTGTGGGGCAAAACTCGTCTGTAAAACTTATTTTCATAGATTTTTTCATATAAGTTAAGTTTTGAGCGGATATATTTTGAAATATTTAATAGGATTTCGGCTAAAAATCCAAAAAATTATCGCCAAAAAAATTTTTTTTCGCTTTTTTTTATTGAAAATATGTTAAATTTATTTATTTTTCAGATATTCCACACAATATATTAACAAATTCGAGTTTAAAGAACGATTATTTGGAGATTCAAAAAAAAACTCAGAGCGAATTGCAATCAGCTGAGGAAGGCTTGTTGTGCACTCTGAAAGTAGTATCCGGCTAGAAATAGCAGAGAATTGCTTATCTTAAACATCTCGGAAGCTTTCTGATCCTGAAAATAGCTGAAAATATGAAGCGATTTTTAGCTGAAAAAAGTTACGTTTCAAAGATTTAAAAAAATTTTGAAACCGCTCAAGTAGAAAAGAAAAATAATGATTCTCACTTTTCATCTGAATTTCCTTTTTTTTTAATTCTGATAAACGTTGAGTTTGCATGAATTTCTGATTTTTTTTCTTCGTTCTGAAAATTCTAGAATTCACATTCACATTTTATCAACGTACCACTCTTACTCAAGGCTTTCTCCCGCGCAGTATACTCCTAAATTGAGAAAATAAATTTCTTAAATTTAAGGAAAATTGTTTGAATTCATATCCACTCCGTACTCCGTTGATTTTTTGATTTTGCGACTGAAAATCAGTAAAAGTTTTGAATAAAAAAATAGGAAAATCATTCAAAAATTGCGGGATTCTCAATGGAGCGCTCTTGCTTCTCGTATTTCCTACTTCAGCGCAGCGTGAAAATGCATTTTTGAAAGGCGAATTTAGATATTCAGATTCATTTTTACTTTTTTCTGAATTCTACTTCTTAGCTGAAAAACGTTATGTTTCAAAGATTAAAAAATAGTGAAACTGCTCAAGTAGAATTTTTATCTGAATTTCTCTTTTTTTATTCTGATAAACGTTGACTTTGCGTGAATTTCTTATAAAATGTTTAAAAATTTTCCACTTTTTCTTAATTCTGAAAATTCTAGAATTCACATATTCATTTTATATCAACGTACCGCTCTCACTCAAGGCCTTGCGTCCATCTCCAGCGCAGTATATTCCTTAATTGAGAAAATTAATTTCTTAAATTTAAGTAAAAATTTTTAAATTCGTATTCACTTCGTACTCCGTTGATTTTTTGATTTTGCGATTGAAAATCAATAAAAGTTTTGAAAAAAAAATAGGAAAATCAAATCATTCAAAAATTGCGGGCTTCTCAACAGGGCGCTCTTGCTTCTCGTTCTCCCTTCTTCAGCGCATTGTTCAAATGCATTTTTGAAAGGCGAATTTAGATATTCAGATTCAATTTTATTTATTTTTGTGAATCCATCTTGCTAGAAATTGAAGAAGCACCTAGGGGTAGGCGCGAAGCAAATTAGGTAGCGCGCCGCCCGTTCTAGCAGGTACTCCAGGAAATCCGCCGATTCGCCGGATGTTCCAGAATATATATTTTTTGTGAATTCTCAACTTAAAAAGCTATAATAGATTATAATAAATAAAACTAACAAATGATATCATCTATACATTTCCGGTGGCATCTCCCTCTTTCGTTCCGATCCATTTTCATTCTGCTTCATCCTAACATATCTATATGTATATTCCAGAAAGAAAACGCACTTCTGAAGGCTGTTTGAGGACGTGACAAGCAGCAAGACGGGGTACCGGAAATTCCGAGAAGTTTTCTGAATTCCAGAAGGAAATGAAGATTCTCAAAGCACCACTCTCGGTCGATCATCAGTTTCTGGAGTTGGAAACTTTTATTTCGCGAGGAAATTGATGCATTTTCCTTTCATTTCTGGAATTTCAGCCGAAATTTACCCATGTTTCATGCATATTTCTGCTACAGAACCCTCTTCAGGTTTGATCTGAAAATGCTTGTGTCTCCACCGTTTTCAGATTCTAAACGCAAAAAAAAAGATAGGTAACTTGATGCCATTCACCTTATTTTATGCTCCACGTCTCTTCCTCTCCGAATTCTGGAGCGCTATTTAATCCCCGTGGGAGCCCGAAAAATGAGTTGTAGGTAGAAGGATGCTCAAGGTAGACACTTCTATGTGAAATTGGTTTTGGGTCAATTCGACGACGACAAGTTGTCTCCAGTGTCCTTGTTTCGTTTCTTTGGAGAATTTGGTCTTCACGCAAACATAATTCATTTCTAGATTATTTAATTCAAGCGGTTTCCGGAGAGCTCACTTAAAAATTAATAGTTTTTTGAGCCGTCCATCTCATCTGCTCTTTTGCTCTTTTTGTATTCTGAATTTTAATTTAAGACATTGCTCCGCTCTTTTCTGCCAATGAGCATTTGAGCCAATGGGCATTATCAGGCCTTTTCAAGCCTCCATCTGGCTTCTCGAAGGCTGCTTTCTTTAGTGGGCTCTGTGACTACAAGGCTCCGAGGGTTTGGAAACTGCAGTGCTAGCGGATAGCCGAAAAGCTAAGATAAGAGATAAGGCTTCCACGAAAGACGAAATAAAACCGTCTCGTCTTGTCTTCGTCCTCATCTAGAATTCGTCTGACGCAAAGATAGACATTGTGAACGCAAGACGAACTGAAAGACGAACGAAGACGACCGACGCGTTTCGTCTTGAAACAAATTGAAACAGAAATTCTCGGAATTCCGGAAGCTACTGGAAACACAAATTCCAAATTTCCGCATGAGCCCACCTAATGCGAAACAAAGCAAATCAGGTCGTTTCGAAACTCCTGGTTGCGAAACGGCAGGTTTTCCTAAGCAAGCCTTGCTGTCTCTATTTCAGCTCACAATGCTCATTGCTCTGGCTCTGGCGTCGGATTCCGGAAGCTACAAGGAATACAAATTCCAAATTTCCGCATGAGCCGACCGGGTGCAAAACAAAGCAAATTAGGTCGTTTCGAAACTCCTGGTTGCGAAACGGCAGGTTTTGCTAAGCAAGCCTTGCTGTCTCTATTCCAGCTCACAATGCTCATTGCTCTGGCTCTGGCGTCAGATTCCTGAAGCTACTGGAAATACAAATTCCAAATTTCCGCATGAGCCCACCTAATGCGAAACAAAGCAAATCAGGTCGTTTCGAAACTCCCGGTTGCGAAACGGCAGGTTTTGCTAAGCAAGCCTTGCTGTCTCTATTCCAGCTCACAATGCTCATTGCTCTAGCTCTCCACTAGCTCACCATTTCTGCTCACTTATGGCCCAAAGAGGGTGTCAAAGGCTTTGCGCAGAGCATTGTCTTAGTAACTCTCGAATCGAATCAGACGCCTTCTTTTCTTTGGTTTGTCTAATCCCTTTCTTCGTGACATTCTGAAATCTCTGAAATCTCTGAAATCTTCACACCAGGCGTACGCTGCAATTTCAAATCCTTTAATTCGTTGTCAATTTTCAATTGTTCGATTTACGGAAGTCACAGATAATGTAGTGTTTAATCCGTTTTCTTCTCACATGAATGATTAATGAAAATCGGTGAACTTTCTCATGATGATTCTGGCAAAGCTCAGCTCTCAACGCTGGCCGGCTGGCTGTGGTGAGCACTACTTCGTTATGAAAACTGGAAACCTCCGGTTACAAAGAGTAGGGCCGCTCGCTAGACGTGGCCTAGAAAAATGTGGGTTTTCTAGGCCACCAGAATTATTTTGCTTTCTATGTCTCTCTTTTTCTCTCTCCCTGTCTTTAAATCTTTCAGCGATCAGATCAGTTTCCAGTTTTGTGAAGGTCTAGAACTGACGCAGAGATAGACGTTGTGTTGGTACACGTGCATTTTAATTGACAAGACTTTAGACGAATGCAAGACAAACTGAAAGACGAACGTAGACGAAACAAATCGATCGTCTTTTTTGGAAGACTTTTGTCTCGTCTTTGTTTGTCTTTAAGTTCGTCTTGCATTTGTGTTTTGTTGGTGCACTAATTCAGATCGTTTTTTGCGAAACTTTTGTCGTCTTTTATCTCGTCTTCATTGGTTTTTCAGTTCGTCTTGCATTCGTGTTGTGTTGACACACATGCGTTTTAATTGACGACATGTAAAACGAATGCTAGACGAACTGAAAGACGAACGAAGACGAAACAAATCGGTCTTCTTTTTTTTTGAAAAACTTTCGTCTCGTCTTCATTCGTCTTTCAGTTCGTCTTGCATTCGTGTTGTGTTGACACACATTCATTTCAATTGACGACGTTAGACGAGTGCAAGACTAACTGAAAGACGAACGAAAACGAAAAAAATCGGTCGTCTTTCGTAAAAGCCTTTCGTCACGTCTTCGTTCGTCTTTCAGTTCGTCTTGCATTCTTCTCTCTCTGCGTCAGACGAATCCAAGACGAAGACGAGACAAAGACTGTTTCTTAACGAAAAACTGCGATTTTTTTTCAGAGAAAAAACTGCCGAAAGTTGTCTGAAAATTAAGAAAAATCACAGCTTTAAGAAGAAAGTCCTAGAAGCGCATTTTCACCAAAAAAACGCGTAGAAGCGTCGGAATGAAATTCCCAAAATTTGCAGACTTGCAACCGGCCGAGACCGCTTTTTCGTGCAGAATCTGCAGGCTAATAGGCAATTTTTTTCCAAATAGAGCAAATAGAGCAAGCTTTGAGCCATTTTCGAGCTGAAAATGAGAATGAGTTCTTCATGTTAGAAGAGCATGCCCTTATATTTTCCAATTTTTCCAATTCCGATTTTAAAAATGAAATCGATAGTTTTAGAAGGGTTTTTGCTCTCTTTAATAGGGGCTCTTTGATGACTTCTTCTAGCCCTTCTAATAAAGGTGGGAAGCTTCATCTTCCAGGTTGCTCCGCTCAGAATCTCTCATCGAAGCGTCTTCTAAAATCTGAAATTGCGAAGAGCCACGACACTTCTAGAACGGCTAGAAGCTGAAATTCAGAAGGAATGGTGTGTTCGGCGTTGCGTTCTGACCAACCGTGACGCTCTGAAAATTCTTAGACGACGTCGAGCCGCCGGGGTCTAGACGATGTGGACGCGCGCTTATTTATGGCGGCTCGCATCTGAAAAAAGGCGGGGCTTGGCTTCTGAAGCCTTCTGAAACCTTTTTTCAGAATATTCACGAATAGATTCGAAGAAAAACGTGTTGGTTTGAAGAAGTCCTAGTGTCCGGCGAAGAGTTTTGTTATAGTAGGCGTCAAATTGTTTCCAGAGCTCCAATGGAGAGCTGGAGTATCCCCCCCCCTTCCCCGGGGGCCATTCATCACTTGAGTCCAAAGAATGAGTTATGAAAACTGGAAACCTCCGGTTACAAAGAGGCCGCTAGACGTGGCCTAGAAAAATGCGGGTTTTCTAGGCCACCAGAATTATTTTGATTTCTGGGTCTCTCTCTCTCTCTCTCTCGCTCTCTCTCTCTCTGCCTTTAAAGCTTTCAGCGATCAGATCAGTTTCCAGTTTTGTGAAGATCTAAAACTGACGCAGAGATAGACATTATGTTGGTACACATGCATTTTAATTGACGACATGTAAGACGAATGCAAGACGAACTGAAAGACGAAAGAAGACAAAGCAAATCGATAGTCTTTCTTGGACGACTTTCGTCTCGTCTTCGTTCGTCTTTCAGCTCGTCTTGCATTCGTGTTGTGTGGATACACATGCATCTTAATTGACGACATAAGACGAATGCAGGACGAACTGAAAGACGAACGAAGACGAGACGAAAAAGACGAAACAAATCGGTCGTCTTTCGTGGAAGACTTTCCTCTCGTCTTCGTTCGTCTTGGATTCGTCTGACGCAGAGATAGACGTTGTGTTGGTACATACATGTACAAATTTTTTGTTGCGTAAGACAAATGAAAGACGAATTGAAAAACGAAAAAAAAATGAGACGTAAGACGACGTTTTGTTTTCGTCTTTCGTGAAAGCCTTACTCCAAATTGTCAATATGCGTCTTCGTCTTTGATTTGTCTGACGCAGAGATAAAAATTGTGTTGGTACACATGCACAACTGTTTTATTGCGTAAGACGAATGAAAGACGATCTGAAAAAGACGAAAGAAGACGAGACGAAAGGCGAAACAAATCGGTCGTCTTTCGGGGAAGCTCTCGCCTCGTCTTCGTTTGTCTTTCAGCTCGTCTTGCATTCGTGTTGTGTTGGTACACATGCATCTTAATAGACGACATTTAAGACTAATGCTAGACGAACGAAGACGAACGAAGACGAGGCGAAAGGCTTGTGGAAGTCTTTCGTGAAAGACTTTCGTCTCGTCTTCGTTCGTCTTGCATTCGACTTACGTGTTGTCAATTAAGATGCATGTGTACCAACGTACTAGGAATGCAAGACGAACTGAAAGACAAACAAAGACGAGACGAAAGACGAGACTCATGTTTCTTTCAAAACCCTCTTCACTTTAATATTATGACGATAGGCGCCCTCAATGTGTTCTGCATCTGCATCCTCCCCCCGGAGCACGACAGGTAAAAGAAGCGGGGGGAGGGGGGGGGGGGATGGGAGAGCGAGCAAAGGTGAGGTGGCAGTGTGCAAAGAAGAGCAGGGCCGTCCGAAAAAACGTGCCTAAACACGCGTAGCTCTCCGCGAAACTTTATCACTCCTCTCATTTTTAGTCATTTGACTCGGCGTCCGTCTCCATGAAGCATGGAGCACTTCTTGCTGGACAGGAGCAGGGCTTCAGGAGAAAACAAGGAGCTCAGGCTTAGGCTTAGGCTTAGACTTAGGCTTAGGCTTAGGCTTAGGCTTAGGCTTAGGCTTAGGCTTACATCTCAAATTCTGAGCTTCTCCTTTCTTTCCCTCAAACAAAATCAAAATTTTCATTAAAAGCGAAACAAAAGATATATTTTTTTAATTTTTTAAAAAATTTCACTCAGCGCGCTTAGGCTTAGGCTTAGGTTTAGGCTTAGGCTTAGGCTTAGGCTTAGGCTTAGGCTTAGGCTTAGGCTTAGGCTTAGGTTAAAGGTTAAAGAAAAGGTCGCTGACCCCCCCCCCCTCTCCCATTGAAGCTCAAAAAAGCTGAAAATTAGTCAAATAACTGCAATTGAAGATGTGATTATTTGAGAAAAAATCGAATTGAAGATATGATTAAAACTGAAATTAAAGATCAGATCGGCGCTTTGCTCGCCGAGCACTTTGAAATATTCAAGAGAATTGAAGCAGAATTGAGCTTCTGAAATTGCTGAAGAATCTGAATTGGCTTAAAACTGGAAAATTGTTAAGCTTCCGCGACTTCCGAACTCTTCAGATCTGAGCTCCAACCGGAAATTCGCAAACAGTGGGCGTGGCCCTCGCTGCCTAAACTTGCTCGCGCGTAATTGCAAAGAGAGGAGCTCCGCCCCTCTGTGAACTTGCGCGAACCGCCACATGGCCGGCACGCCGTGTTTCTTCGGCTCCTCACTTTTTAGGCCCGTCCCTCCGTCCCTCCCTGCCCTCCCCCCCCCCCCCCCCACCGCCGCGACCCATGATGACGATGCTCCTCATAATGTTTCTGTTTGTTTAGTTTGGATTTAGACGTTTCACGTCCTTTGTGCTCTTAATGAAGAATACTTTTTGAGCAGCAACAGCAGCTCCACGAGCATCCTTCGGAGCTCTCTCTAGAGCTCCTTCCATTGTACTTAAATTTCTTCTCTAATTTCAGCGTTGACTTCTCACTTCTCAGAATCCTCTAATTCACTGAATTCACCAATTTCAGACAAAAAAAATACACAAAAAAATATGGACACATTATTATGGTACGCTATTGCCGAACTATTACTTTCTATTCACATTTCCTTCTCCAATTTGCTGGTATTATGGGTCTATGTCAGGTACGGATTCGGTGTGCTCATTATGAGTTTCAGCTAGTCCTCCCCCCCCCCTACAAAAATCTACCTTTCCCTATCACTTTCCCCCAAAAAAAGAAGACGGCTGAAACGTCCCTTGAGACCTGAAAAATGGTGAATTGGCTCCGTGAATTCGATCACATTCGGAGCACCAAAACGGTTAAATCGAATTTCAGGTCAAAGCACGTTCGCACGGTTACAAACACTTACATATTCTCGCTGGCGCTCACTGACTTCTTGGCAGGTTTGTCCATCTTTTATAATTTATATGAATTTATGAGATTTACGAAGAATTGTGTGGATTTACGACGATAAAATCTGCACTCTTGAGTAATTTCGGAGTGTCGTAGTTCAATGGAAATCAGATAGAAAAAACTGAAATTCTCTGGAAACTTCTGTGTGCAATCTGAGCACCTACAGTACTGGCCATAAAGGTATATATTATGGTTTTTCGACAATATAATACCTTTATGGCCAGTACCAGAGAAGAGCGGAATTCCGCATTCCGCATTCCGGATTCCGCCGTTTTTTTTCATTCCGTCTTCCGGATTTCAGATTCCGTGAAAATTTTTTTTTCCGTTTTCCGTTTTCCGAACTCCGAGATTCCCAAAATCCAATTCCGCACTATTCTGCAGAGAAAGACGGAATTCCGGATTCCGTGAAAAATTTTTTTCCTTTTTCCGGATTCCGAGTTCCCACAATCCAATTCCGCCATACTCTGCAGAGAAGGACGGAATTCCGGATTCCGCCGTTTTTTTCATTCCGTCTTCCGGATTCCAGATTCCGTGAAAATTTTTTTTTCCGTTTTTCGTTTTCCGAACTCCGAGATTCCCAAAATCCAATTCCGCCTTCCGGATTCCGCCGTTTTTTTCATTCCGTCTTCCGGATTCCGTGAAAATTTTTTTTTCCGTTTTCCGAATTCCGAGTTCCCAAAATCCAATTCAGCATTCCGGATTCCGGCGTTTTTTTCATTCCGGCTTCCGGATTCCAGATTCCGTGAAAAAATGTTTTCCGTTTTCCAAATTCCGAGTTCCGAAAATCCAATTCCGCATTCCGCATTCCGGATTCCGCCGTTTTTTTTTTTCATTCCGTCTTCCGCATTCCAGATTCCGTGAAAAAATTTTTTTTCCGTTTTCCGTTTTCCGAATTCCGAGTTCCCAAAATCCAATTCAGCATTCCGGATTCCGGCGTTTTTTTCATTCCGGCCTCCGGATTCCAGATTCCGTGAAAAAATGTTTTCCGTTTTCCAAATTCCGAGTTCCGAAAATCCAATTCCGCATTCCGCATTCCGGATTCCGCCGTTTTTTTTTTCATTCCGTCTTCCGCATTTCAGATTCCGTGAAAAAATTTTTTTTTTTCCGTTTTCCGTTTTCCGAATTCCGAGTTCCCAAAATGCAATTCCGCTGAAAATTGTCAAAACTTGAAGCGAATACTGTAAAAAAGAGCCTTGAGCAGAGCAGTGTGGAGTTTTCAGAATTTCAGCCACTAATATAATGAATTCTGAAATTTCTGAAATTCTACACAGTTGAATAGTTTCTTGAAGAAATACCAAATATATTCTAAAAATTCTAAAAAAAAATCAAAAAAAAAAATTAAAAATTTTCAGAAAATTAAAAAATGCTCAATTTTAAGATGGCATAAATGAGCTTCTAGAAGCTGAAACTTTTTGAAAATTCACCAGTGAAATCAACTGGTCTTAAACTCCATTTTTCTAGTTGACCACTTTCTTCTAGCTCTCCCACGAAGATCGTTAGAGCTCAAAGAAGTGCGGACACTTTCAAAGTGGCTTCATTGAGCTATGGCGGTCTCCGCTGAAACTGAAATTGTAGAAGCTTTAGATTTTCAGAAGATTTCAGACTTCTAATAGCTTGAACCATCTTGAAGAGTCTTTTTGGACTTGGATCCTCAATGTTTCCTTCTGATTTGGGTGGGCTCTTTGGCCACCACATCTCTAAGGCTTTGATCTTCTTCTCCTCGAATTACCTGGCAGAGATTTGACGCATTTGTTTGCGGCTCCGGCTCGCCCTTATGCATTGTTCTTCCCACTTATTGCCAACCGAAAATCGCGGTCTCCTGCTGCTCCCCCGGCTTATTTGTCAACCTCTCTAGTCGCAACAAGTTCGCTTTTAGATCGGCGAAAAACAATTTTTGGAAAAGTGTGGCGGGAGGGGGGGGGGGCTGCTCTTCCTTAGAGCTCTGGAGCCGTTAATTAAGAGCTGTTAAAGAAAGAAAAAAACTCGATTTGGAGCAAAATTTCCAGAAAATTCCATGGGAAACTGCTGAAAAGCAATTTCAGCTTCTGGGCGAGAGCCACAAGATTTGCTCAGAATTGAGAGCTCTGCCATCAATTTTAAGCAATAATTTCCATTTTTCGTTGGTGTCCTCATTCTAGCTTAAAAGAATCACGCAAAAGACATTACCATAGAAGTGGAAAACTGGAAAACCGCGCTGCCTAGTCTGAAATTGAGGTACCGGCCATAAAGGTATGATATTAATACCTTTATGGCCAGCACTGTAATCAGCTCTTTGCATGCTCAACGCCCCATCAAATTCTTTGAGCTTTTGCAATTTTTGCTGCCTACAGTCTTTCTTGCTCCAGGTGCATTTTCAGCTTTTTCTGATTACAATGCCTAAAAATCGCCATCCAGCAATGCTCTTAGTACCGGCCATAAAGGTATAATATTAATACCTTTATGGCCAGTACTGTAATCAGCTCTTTGCATGCTCAACGCCCCATCAAATTCTTTGAGCTTTTGCAATTTTTGCTGCCTACAGTCTTTCTTGCTCCAAATGCATTTTCAGCTTTTTCTGATTACAATGCCTAAAAATCACTATCCCGCAATGCTCTTAGTTCCGGCCATAAAGGTATAATATTCATACCTTTATGGCCAGCACTGTAATCAGCTCTTTGCATGCTCAACGCCCCACCAAATTCTTTGAATTTTTGCAATCAGAGTTGCCCACAGTCTTTCTTGCTCCAAGTGCATTTTCAGCATTTTCTGATTACAATGCTTAAAAATCACTATCCCGCAATGCTCTTAGTTCCGGCCATAAAGGTATGATATTAATACCTTTATGGCCAGCACTGTAACTAGCTCTTTACATGGTCAAAGCCCCACCAAATTCTTTGAATTTTTGCAATCAAAGCTGCCCACAGTCTTTCTTGCTCCAGGTGCATTTTCAGCATTTTCTGAGTACAATGCCTAAAAATCACTATCCCGCAATGCTCTTAGTTCCGGCCATAAAGGTATGATGTTAATACCTTTATGGCCAGTACTGTAATCAGCTCTTTGCATGCTCAACGCCCCATCAAATTCTTTGAGCTTTTGCAATTTTCGCTGCCCACAGTCTTTCTTGCTCCAAGTGCATTTTCAGCATTTTCTGATTACAATGCCTAAAAATCACTATCCCGCAATGCTCTTAGTACCGGCCATAAAGGTATGATATTAATACCTTTATGGCCAACGCTCCACCAAATTCTTTGAACTTTTGGCAATTTTGGTCGCGAAACCTCAGCTTTCAGTCTTCATTCTAATTAAAAATTGGCATGCACGTTCTTCAAATTCTCACATCTTCTCGGTGTTGCATTTTCAGAATTCCTAAAAGGTTGTGCGTTTTCGAAATCGAGAGAAGCACGACGACGCATTTTAGATGAGCACAAGATGTGCTTGAAACGAAAGTTTACATTTCCATATTTCCAGCGTTATCCAAACAAAACTGGGAGGGGGGGGGGGGGAGGAGGGAACCATATCTTTAATTTAGTCTTCATTCAAGTTCCCTTTTCTCTGAAAATGCGCGCGAAAAGAGAATATTATAAGAAGATATGTGAGACGGACGGCGCGGGGAGGCTAGAAGCCGTTGGGAAGGGGGGGGGGGGGAGCTCGAAGCTGTGTGTATATTCATATGTTTAAGTAGGAAAAGCAAGAAAAAAAACGTATGAGCATCAGAAGTGGGTGAATCTCTTTCTATCTTCTCCTTTTCTTAGAGCACATCATCACATTCTTTTTTCTTATATTCTGAATCATGCAGATTCAGAATGCAGTTTTGCTGAAACAATGAGCAGGGGGGGGGCAGGGAATCTGAAAAAAAACGCTAGCAGAAGAAATCGATATTGAAGTCGTTGAGAAAGAAAGGTTCAGAAATTAGTGAAGCAGAACAGCTGGGATAGACAAAGCTTCTGCGCCAAAATTTCAGCTTCTGCGCCAAAATTTCGGCTTCTGCGCCAAAATTTCAGCTTCTGCGCCAAAATTTCGGCTTCTGCGCCAAAATTTCGGCTTCTGCGCCAAAATTTCAGCTTCTGCGCCAAAATTTCGGCTTCTGCGCCAAAATTTCAGCTTCTGCGCCAAAATTTCGGCTTCTGCGCCAAAATTTCAGCTTCTGCGCCAAAATTTCAGCTTCTGCGCCAAAATTTTAGCTTCCGCGCCAAAATTTCAGCTTCTGCGCCAAAATTTCAGCTTCTGCGCCAAAATTTCAGCTTCTGCGCCAAAATTTCAGCTTCCGCGCCAAAATTTCAGCTTCCGCGCCAAAATTTCAGCTTCTGCGCCAAAATTTCGGCTTCTGCGCAAAAATTTTAGCTTCCGCGCCAAAATTTTAGCTTCTGCGCCAAACCTTTAGCTTCTGCGCCAAACCTTTAGCTTCTGCGCCAAAATTTTAGCTTCTGCGCCAAAATTTTAGCTTCTGCGCCAAAATTTTAGCTTCTGCGCCAAAATTTTAGCTTCTGAGGCAATAAGCAGACCAACTTGATTTCCAGCGATTTCCAGCGTTCGCGTGCTGTACCCAATGACAACCAGAGTAGGGCGGAATTGGATTTTGGGAACTCGGAATCCGGAAAACGGAAAACGGAAAAAATTACTTTTTTCACGGAATCTGGAATCCGGAAGACGGAATGAAAAAAACTGGCGGAATCCGGAATGCGGAATGCGGAAAACGGAAATTTAACCATTAATGAGGGAAAAAAATTATGTAAATGCGCTCTGTTCGCAAAAATTTTTGCGGGATTTCAAAAAAGTATACTTTTCACAATAATTGAGAATAAAGAATTAAAACGGAATAAAAACGCAATATCGCGGAATCCGGAATGCGGAAAACGGAAAAAATATTTTTTCACGGAATCTGGAATCCAGAAAACGGAAAAAAATATTTTTCACGGAATCTGGAATGCGGAAAACGGAAAAAAATTTTTTCACGGAATCTGGAATGCGGAAAACGGAAAAAATATTTTTTCACGGAATCTGGAATGCGGAGGACGGAAAAAAAATATTTTTTCACGGAATCTGGAATGCGGAAAACGGAAAAAATATTTTTTCACGGAATCTGGAATGCGGAAGACGGAAAAAAAAATATTTTTTCACGGAATCTGGAATGCGGAAGACGGAAAAAAAATATTTTTTCACGGAATCTGGAATGCGGAAGACGGAATGAAAAAACGCGGAATTCGGAATTCCGCCCTTCTCGCACTGAACATCCTTCGGGCATGAATTTAAGATTCACCGTGGTACTCCCCCCCCTGAATGCTGAAAATAAATCGCTCATCTGGAAATCTGTCTTCTGGAAATCAAGCGAGCTGCTGCGTTGTTTTCAGCATTTTTCGCCAATTAATAACCGGAACTCTGTGAAAAGCTGAAAATTGGGAAAACTCGAAAGCAACATAATTATAACGGGGAAACGGAAGAGTATCTTGAATCTCTAAGAAATCTGGAATTCCAGAGACTTTGAAGAGTGGTTGGGGGGGGGGAGAGGGGGGGGGGAGTTACAGAAAAGCCCTTCATCGCGAGATTTGTCTTTAATTGCCTTGAATTGACGGAAGCATTCTGAAACCTCCAGATTCCCTGTTTCAGGAGCTCTCGGCATTCCTCTCACCGTGGTTTCAGTGATGACACGAAAACCGCGCACCTTCTACGGATGTCTGTTTGTCCATCTGATATTGTGCATCCTGTGCACTATCTCCACGTTTCACATGCTCGCCATCGCCATCGACAAATACGTGACGATTTGTTGCAGGGATCGAATATTTTCTTCGAGGTATGTATGTACCCATCCTGTATTAGAAGAGCACCTCGGAATTCTGTTTATAAAATGTAGCGGTGTGCAAAATCGCCTAGAAACTCCCCATCATTTTGTGCACAATCCCAATCCCCATTCAATTCACAGCACGCGTCATAGAGCGCGCCGAAGCGAGATACGCAGAGTCGGAGAGCCAAAAGTTATATCATTTTGTGCTCTCTCACACCATCTGAGCACTAAGGATTCAGAAGACACCTTGGGAGGGGGGGGGCTACTGAAAAGTGCTCCAGTTTCAGCAGAATAGCGCTCTCACACCATCTGATCACTGAGGATTCAGAAGACACCTTGGGGGGGAGGTGGCTACTGAAAATTGCTCCAGTTTCAGCAGAATAACGCTCTCACACCATCTGAGCACTAAGAATTCAGAAGAGACCATGGAAATCTGAAAAAATTCTTAGTTTTCAGCCAAAAAACTAGACCCCGGGGGGGGGGGAGGTGACTACTGAAAAATGCTTCATTTTCAGCAAAATAGCCGCAAAAAAAACTGTATTTTTTGTGCTCTCTCACACCATGTGAGCACTAAGGATTCAGAAGACACCTTGGGGGGGAGGTGGCTACTGAAAATTGCTCCAGTTTCAGCAGAATAGCGCTCTCACAGTATCTGAGCACTAAGGATTCAGAAGAGACCATGGAAATCTGAATAAATTCTCAGTTTTCAGCCAAAAAACTAGACCCCGGGGGGGGGGAGGTGACTACTGAAAAATGCTTCATTTTCAGCAAAATAGCCGCAAAAAAAACTGTATTCTGTCATCTGAAACTCCCCATAATTCATCAGAAATGCTTAAAATTTTGGTTAAAAAAACGACAAAATTTCCTCTGAAATTAGCATTATTTCCTATGCTCAATGAGCTATTCTCGGCACATTCTAAGCTATTTTTAGAGGATTCTGAAACCTTGAAGGCTATTCTGAAAGGCTCCAGGCATGCTCGGCTCATTGGAATTCTTAGAAAACCAAAAACGGAGCACACGGAGCACCTCAATTTTCCACATTTTCCACTCCAAAACGCTTTCCGCTGCGGCTCTTTGTTTCCACCTTTTGCCTCTGAAATACCTTGACCTTAAATGACGGAAGGTGGGGGGGGGAGCGTACTTGAGGGACCAGAAACCTCGTTTCCTCGCTGAAATTCAAAGTTTCTGGAAGACGAAACCAGAAGACGTCAGGTAGCTTATTTTCCCAATTCAAATTTCCGCACTTCGAGCCATCGAAAAGAAAAGAAAAAACGCGCGCCGAAATTTTGCAAAGAACAATGAGAGATGGACACGCGAATAGAGAGCATTTGCTTAGCGAAATTCAATTTCCCGCCACTCGGCGCGTCGGCGTCTCTCGCCGCCGCCGTAGTCTCTCGGCGAATCTTGAAATGTGCACGTATTGAGCACAACGCACAGAAGGCGTCGAGACGACGACCGACCGCCGCTGAAATTGGTTTCATCGCGGTTTTGTGGTCACCTCGACTCGAGTCGACTCGCCGAGCCGAGCCCAGCCCCCAGCACCAAAACTTTACCACTTTTTTCCTTGGAAAATGAGCTTAGATTGTGACCATTAGGAGCACATCACGTGATCCGTTTTGCTCCGTACGCCGAGACGTTTTGTAGCAGCGCAAAGTTCAGTTTGTTTTCTGACACTACATAGCAGCGACGGAAAGGGATGATGGACCCGGATTTGAAAAGAGGGGTGTGGTGAGGTGGTGGGGGGGGGGGAGGGCGCCCGCGGATTGCCCTTAGGCCATTTTTGTTTTCACGTTTACACTCGGATGGGTGCATCCACTTGAGAAGGGAGGGCATGGAACGCACTTTTTTGCCGGGAAAAAGATGAGACAGGACAGACAGGACTGCGTATTCTGAAGTCTGAGAATTCCAGAAGTAAGGAGCACGCGGAATCAGAAGATCCGTGGTGAGTATCAGGGCATTCAAGAATGGCTCAATGAGCAAGCAGGCAATTAATTAGAGATGAAGCTTCCTCGCATTCTTTCGAGTCATGTACCTTTAAAAGAGCTCACAGTTTGCTTTTTCTGAGAGCTCACAGCTTGCTCTTTTAGCTCACGATTTGCTCTTTTTCAGAGAGCTCACAGTTTGCTCATTTAGCTCACAGTTTGTTCTTCAGAGAGCTCACAGTTTGCTCTTTCAGAGAGCTCACAGTTTGCTCTTTTGCAGAGCTCATAGCTAGCTCTTTTACAGAGCTCATGGTTTGCTCATTTAGCTCACGGTTTGCTCTTTTTCAGAGAGCTCATAGTTTGCTCTTTCAGAGAGCTCACAGTTTGCTCTTTTTCAGAGAGCTGATTAAAAAAAGCTGCAAAATGCCGAATTTAAACTGAAATTTGTAGTTTTGCTCAGGAAGTCGCGAGAGCAATCGCTTTGAGCATTGAGCATTTCGATGCATTGAGGGGACTACGGTAGTTTAGTCACCGGAGAATTCTCTTGAAACTTTGTGTTAAAATTCTGAAAATTTCTGTATTTTTTACCTGATTCTGTACGTGCTCTTCATCTTTGATTCGCTTCGGAGACTCTTGAAATCTTGGGGAGCGGATTCTGATTTCAGATGGCTCGGCTCCGTATTATACGATACTGGCCACAAAGGGCTTTTTTGGGCTCAAAAACTGTAATAATTAAGAAACTTTTGCAATGTGCAAGTTGCCGTGAGGGTTTTCCGCAGCTACAGTAGGATTTTCACGAAAAAATATCTGTTTTCAGCGTATTTATCCTAAAAAAACACCGGCGCGCATTCTTTATGGCCAGTACTGTAGCTTTAACGTCTTCTGAGGTTGAATTCTGAAAGCATCCCCCCCCCTCCCCATGCGTCTAAACGTCAGCGTCGAAACCTTGTTAAAGTCCTACTTATAGCATTTCAAACATCTAACCCCTCCCCTCGCCCCCCCCCGCCTCACCTCTCCAGCCATCTGCAATTCTCGTGCAAACTTCGAGAAGACTCCAATGAATTCCGTCTAATTTCACATACACTATAAGCAGCGAATTTCCGGGGATTTCGAGCTCCTCTTCGCACTAATTCGTAATTCATCTGGTGCTTCGTGCCCTCCCTCCCCCCCCCCCCCACCTCAAGATTCTGAAATAAAAACGATGAGAGCGCGCGCGCGCGCGCATTTCCGCTCTTTTAGAATTGAGCCAATCGAGTCGTGCTCCTCCGGTTTGCGTGGAGAAAAAATGAGCGCAGCGGCGGCGGGAAGACGAGTGGAGCATTGTGATGAGCCACAAATTGTATTCGTTCAATGACAGATATGAGGGACGTTAGGGGCTACTGGAAGAGCCCTCACTTTCAGCCAGCCCTCGCTCTGTAACAGATCGATAGTTGCAGCTCATGACTTTCAGAAGAAAACGAGCAATCTTCCTGCTGACAGCGTCATGGATTCTCGGCCTCATTGTCGCCATTCTGCCACTTTTCAATGTGTTTGGATTTGCAGAGTGAGTCGTTTTTTTTTGCTGAAATTGTTTGATGGCTCCCCACAAGAATGACATCTTCTATTGCTCCTGGGCTTCTTCTTGAAACTGAAAATTAAAATTAGAAGACGTGGAGCGCTACGACTACTACCAATTTCCGATGGGGACACCAAACTTTTGAATGGATCGCTGAAAGAATGCGACTGGGGGGGGGCGGAGTGTGGTCAAACACGGGCAGACAACGTAAAAAGCGTAAAGTACGAGCAGAATACGTTCGGCGTTGGCGGGTATTGTCAACGAGGAAATTGAAAACTGCTAGCGTGGTGTGCTCTTAGAAGCTTGACGATGGACGATGGAGGAGCACGTGAATGTGGAGCCATCTGGCACGCAGGCTGCTTCTATGCTGAAATTGAGCACTTCTTATGATTCTCGCTTTTGCAGATTTTAAGAGAGGCTCCCAAGCTTGAAAATACTCGATTGCTCTTGTCAGATGAAGTCTTCAAATTTCAATTTTCAGAATTTCAGCAATCTTTCGAGAAAGAGCGAAGACGGCTATGAAGAAACGAAGATTTTCGGCGAATTCTGAAATTTCTGAAATTTCTGAGAATTCTAAAATCTCAGACAAAAAAAAATTATCCATTTATGAAATATAATAAAAGGAATTTTCACGAAATTCTTGAAAAAATAATCAAAATTCCAGAAAAACAGAAACCTAGAAAATGCTCAATTTTAAGAATGTGTAAATGAGCTGCTAAACGCTGAAATTTTCTGAAAATTTCCATATGAAATCTTCAAACCTTAAACTTCATTTTTCCAGTTGACCACTTGTCTCTAACTTTTCTGCGAACGCCGTTATAGCTCAATGAAAACACTGAAAAAGTGCAGTTTTTGGCCTTGTTGATTCGCAAAGAATTTCAGATTTGCTTAGGGCTCATATCTCAAAAAATCTGTAATTTTCTTCTGGAGCTCAACCATTTTGTATATCTTGCTCTACGGCGCTGAGCAAGACGCTTGGGGGGGCCTTAGAATCTGCTCCGCGCTTAGCTCATTTTTCTGGAAGGAGCCTTGAAGAACGAAAACTGAAGGAGGGGGGGGGTGCAGACAAATGTCGTTTTATTAGAGAAATAAGTTATTTCTCAATGAATTTAAGACATTTGAACTTCAATTTACTGAAATTCTCATTTCTTCCAGAAGCGCTCCTTTCATTGAGCTAGATCAGTCTTCGCTGAAACTTTAGAAGAAAATGGTTAACTAGAAAAATGAAGTTTTTGGCTTGAAGATTCCACACAAATCTTTTCAGAACATTTCAGACTTCCAGTGGCTCTTTCAGACAATTTCAAAGCTCAAAAATTTCAGCTTGGAACTCCCCATCTGTAAATCGCTTCATAGTGGCTGAAAAAATCGAAACTTGAAAATTAATCAATAAAATTTGAAATACACTAAAGTCTTTCTAAAAAAAGTATTCTAAAAGTTCTCTTGTTCCAGATGTTCCAGATTCCAGTGCTCCAAATAAACATAGGTTCACTTCAAAGGATTTTCAATTGAAAAAAGTTGGTGAACCTATGTTTATTTGGAGGTCTGCACAATCTTGCATGGGACGGCGTTGTGCATTGACAGGGAAATAAGCTGTAAGGACTGGAAATAAGTTCAAGGCTTCCTCTGCTCTAGCTTGCCATTGTGTCCACATTTTTCAAAATTTTAAAGGTTTTTCTGAAAAAAAAATGAAAAAAAGAAAAAAAAAATTGAAAAAAATGAGTGAGCCTATGTTTATTTGGAATCTGAAAGTGTGTTTCAGAGGAAACTTCTTGAATTTCCTAGACTAAACAAAGAATTTGATAAATGGAATCAGAAGTCCATTTATCGAAAAAGTGTAACGAATTCATTCCAGTTAAGAATTTTCAGAACACAATCGCTGTTTGTGAAGAACGGTGAGATGTGCTACTTCACGATGGTCGTCGACTACCGCTACCTCGTCTACGTCATCTTCTTTTCGACTATTCTCGCGCCAACCGCCATCATCGTGCTCCTCTACTCGAGCATCTACAGTAGGATTCGGACAGAAGAACGACAGGTTCGCGAGAGCTGAAACCTGAAGCTGAAACCATTCCAAAATTTCAGGTGAAATGCCTATTGAGACAGTCGGAGAGAGAGCGGAGAATGGCGGGACGACGCAAGTTGATTCGAATTCTATTGATTCTAGTCGTCTCGTATGGAATTTGCTGGTGAGCGCTTCTCGAATCTCGATTTTTCTGAAAATCTGAAAGCCAGGGCTCCTAGAAGGCTCCTAGAAGACGTTTCTCGAATTCTGACGTGTCTTCAGGTATCCTCTCTACATCATCAACACCATCGACTACTTCTGGCCGCAATTCTCCATTAATAGCTTGACACTGTGGACCGTCATCATGTCGCATATGTCGTGCGCGTTGAATCCGCTGATCTACGCCTATGGGATGCCCGGATTCAAAAAGGTTCGCGGCTTCTTCGTTTCCTTGAAGACGTTCGGACTTGTATGCTCTTTTTTCAGGCTCTCCGAGCATTCTTCAACATCCAAACCGACAACAATACATGCGCCAACTACTCGTGTTACATGAGGTAATTTTCAGTCTTAATTTGAAGAATTTCGTGGGCTGAAAAGGCTGAAATAGTCCGAATTCTCGCCAAAACAAAAGCACAATTCCCCCCATTTTTTGCAGTTTCAGATCGACTGGAAACCAGAAGCAGCGAAGCATCAGCGTGCGAGGCATGCCCTACGAGAATTCATTATCTGCCATCCGAAAAATCTCGGCTCCCACGCCTACAATGATGGATAGGCATCGATCGCGACGCCGTCAGACTGTCGATCATATTGATCTGTGATTTTTGTGACTTTTTTTCTTCGGAAATGTTGAAATTTTGAAATTTTGAATCATATTCTATGAGCTCCAGATTCCCGCAAGTTCTTTCATTTCGTTGTTCTTTGGTTTTTGCTTATTATCACTTCTTTTGTCCCTCGGATTCTGTTTCCCCCCCCCCGCCCGCGTTGTGTGTTACTGGTCGAAACCTCTCATCTCATCTCAATTCCCCCGCACATTTGATCTCGTTGAAGATTCTTAATGCATTCCGATCTTTCTTGAATTGGCATTGATGATAAACTGAGAATTGATCCCAAGGTTTCTGATCAATCGATAGGTTGGGAAGGCAAGAATCTGCAGAAAGAAGCAGTGGCCCCCAACAAGATTTTGCAGCTTCCAAATAAACATAGGTTCACCTATTTTTTCAATAAAAAAAACCTTTTTTAAGCTTAATTTAAGGCAAGATAATTCAAAAAATGCGGGTGAACCTATGTTTATTTGGAGGACAAGATTCTTTGATGCAGGTCAGCAGCTGATGAAATCTACTTTGCTCCCAATGTGGCCGTTGTCCTGCCGCAAAAGCATCTCACGCACATTTGATCTCATTGAAGATTCTTAATGCATTCCGATCTTTCTTGAATTGGCATTGATGATAAACTGAAAATTGATCCCAAGGCTTCTGATCAATCGATACGTTAGGAGCCATCATCCCTTGCAAAATTGTGCAGTCCTCCAAATAAACATAGGTTCACTCATTTTTTTCAATAGAAAAACCTTAAAGCGAGATGATTCCAAAAATGTGGGTGAGCCTATGTTTATTTGGAGGACAAAGTAAAGACGGCAGAGTTGATTATCCTTTGATGCAGTTCTTCGGAACTGATGAAATCTACTTTGCTCCCAATGTGACCGCTGTCCTGCCGCAAAAGCATCTCACGCACATTTGATCTCGTTGAAGATTCTTAATGCATTCCGATCTTTCTTGATTTGGCATTGATGATAAACTGAAAATTGATCCCAAAGTTTCTGATCAATCGATAGGTTAGGAAGACGAAAATCTGCAGAAAGAAGCAGTTACTCCGGGCTGGATGCGGAAAATTTCATCTGCTCAAAACTACGGCCTGGACGCTATCATCTAGGAAATTCAAGAAGTTTCCTCTGAAACACACTTTCAGATTCCAAATAAACATAGGCTCACTCATTTTTTTCAATAGAAAAACCTTTAAAAATTCAAAAAATGTAGACATAATGGTGAGCTGGAGCAGAAGAAGCCGTGAGCCTATTTCCCTGCCAATGCACAACGCCGTCCCATGCAAGATAGTGCAGACCTCCAAATAAACATAGGTTCACCAACTTTTTTCAATAGAAAATCCTTTGAGGTGAACCTATGTTTATTTGGAAGACTGAAATATGGAACATCTGGAACAAGAGAACTTTCAAAAAACTTTTTTCCAGAAGGTCTTTAATAAATATCAAATTTTATTGATTAATTTTCAAAATTCGATACTTTCAGCCACTATGAAGCGATTTACAGATAGGGAGCTCCAAGCTGACATTTTTTAACTTTGAAATTGTCTGAAAGAGCTGCTGGAAGTCTGAAATGTTCTGAAAAGATTTGTGTGGAATCTTTAAGCCAAAAACTTCATTTTTCTAGTTGACCATTTTCTTCTAAAGTTTCAGCAAAGACTGCTCTAGCTCAATGAAAGGAGCGCTTCTGGAAGAAATGACAATTTCAGTAAATTGAAGTTCAAATGTCTCAAATTTTTTGGGAAATTGCTTATTTCTCTAATAAAACGGCATTTGTCTGCACCCCCCCCTCTTTCAATTTTCGTTTCCTCAATGCTCCTTCCAGAAAAATGAGCTAAGCGCGGAGCAGATTCGGAGGCCCCCCAGCGTCATGCTCAGCGCCGTAGAGCAAGATACACAAAATGGATGAGTTCCAGAGGAAAATTACAGCTTTTTTAAGATATGAGCGCTAAGCAAATCTGAAATATTCAGTGAAGTTTCTGCGAATCAACTAAACCAAAAACTGCACTTTTCCAGTGTTTTCTTTGCGCTATAACGGCGTTCGCCGAGAAGTTAGAGACAAGTGATCAACTGGAAAAATGAAGTTTAAGGTTTGAAGATTTCATATGAAAATTTTCAGAAAATTTCAGCGTTTGGCAGCTCATTTACACATTTTTAAAATTGAGCATTTTTTGTTTTTCTGAAAATTCGGAAAAGAAGTTTATTTGATTCCTTTTTCAAGAATTTCGCACAAATTCCTATTATTATATTTCTAAAATGAATAATTTCTTTTGTTTAAAATTTCAGAATTCTCAGAATTCTCAAAATTCTCAGAAGTCTCAGAAATTTCAGAATTCGCCGAGAATCTTCGTTTCTTCGTAGTCGTCTTCGTTCTTTCTCGAAAGATCGCTGAAATTCTGAAAATTGAAGTTTGAAGACTTCATCTGACAAGGGGAATTGAGAGAATCGTTCGAAATTGATGATTTCGAGCTTGAGAGCTTCTCTTAAAATCTGCAAATCTCAATATTTCAGTGAATAAACTAAGCCAAAAACTGCACTATTCCAGTCGTTTTCATTGAGCTATAACGGCGTTCGCAGAAAAGTTAGAGACAAGTGGTCAACTGGAAAAATGAAGTTTAAGGTCTGAAGAATTCATGTGGAAAATTTCAGAGAATTTCAGCGTTTGGCAGCTCATTTATACATTCTTAAAATTGAGCATTTTCAAGGTTTCTGAAAATTTGGAAAATTTTAATATTTTTAATTTTCTGAAATTCTATTAATTGGGAAAAGTGAAAGTAGAACTTCAAGATGATAGCGAAAGTGTTAAAGTGCTGGAATTTCAGACAATTTTCCGACGGCTTCTGATTCCATCCATTGAATTAGTGTCACTTTCACAGCTATATAGTTGTCAGACACCAAACCAGTCTCCTCCTCGCTTCATATCTTTGTCTTTTGATCTTCGAATTTTCCAACGAATTCCTCGTTTCCCTCATTTTACCAAATGGTTACAGTTATCTTTTATTCTCTGCGCCCTCTCTCTCTCTGTGTTTTTCAGTTTCATTAAATCAGAAGCGTCACAAACGATGACGTCGGCGTCTCGCTTCGCGATTCAATCACTTCATCGTTTGCTTACTTGTCTTCGTCATAAAGTAAGAAAACAAGCGCGACAATCCTTTTGTTGGTATAGGGTGCGGGCGCGCGGAGGGGAACAGTAATATTCTAGGACCCGTTTCGCAAGCAATTAGTATAAAAAGAAGGAATTCGTTCGAAACGGCACTTCGATTCGTCGACATGGCAGACGAAAAACTCAAACTCGCCGAGATCGAGAGCCTCAAGAAGGTCGCCTTCTTCGGTTAGTGACGTTTTTCAGTGATTTCTTTCTCTTCCTTTTTTTCGGTATTTTGTGCAAAATTCTTCAAAATTCCAGCAAAATTCCTCGAAAATTCACCAAAATTCTTCAAAATTTCAGTGAAAATCCTCAAAATTTCACCAAAATTCTTCAAAATTTCAGTGAAAATCCTCAAAATTTCAAAAAAATTCCCCAAAATTTCAGAAAAATTCTTCAAAATTTCACCAAAATTCCTCAAAATTTCACCAAAAATCCTCAAAATTCCAGCGAAATTTCTCTAAATTTCAACAAAATTCCTCAAAATTTCAACAAAAATCCTCAAAATTTCACCAAAAATCCTCAAAATTCCAGCGAAATTTCTCTAAATTTCTGCAAAATTCTTCGAAAATTCACCAAAATTCCTCGAAATTTCGGAAAAATTCCTGGAAAATTCCTGCAAAATTCAGAAAAATTCCAGCAAATTTCCTCAAAATTTCAACAAAATTCCTCAAAATTTAAGCAAATTTCCTCAAAATTTTAGTAAAATTCCTCAAAATTTCACCAAAATTCCTCAAAATTCCAGCAAAATTCCTTAAAATTCCAGAGAAATTCTTCAAAATTTCAGAAAAAAAAACACAAATTTAAGCCTTAATTTAAGCTTTTCAGGGATCTCCGTGGCAACCATCGCCACCTTTGTAGCTATTATAGCAACGCCCATGATGTACAATTACTTGCAGCACGTGCAGTCTTCCCTTCAAAATGAGGTATATACAGTGAAGCAAAGTGAAAACAAAAACAATTTGCCGCCAGCAGGGGTCGAACCTGCGACCTTGGGCTTATTAGACCCACGCTCTAACCGACTGAGCTATGGCGGCACTGGTTTACATTATGTAAAAGATGTAGAAAAGGCAGCGTTTCTTCATTTTGCAATCCGGTCTTTAACGAAGTGAACGGGTTATAGAAATATGTGCAAAATGGACCATTTTAGCTGGAAATAGGTTGTATTGAAGATTGAAAACTCTTCTAATTAGTATTTTGACAGATTCAGCAAATTTTACTTTAAAAAACTGAATATTTCTGTATTTTTTCAGGTGGAATTCTGCCGTCATCGTACAGATGGGCTGTGGGACGAGTTTAGCCGCTTCGAAGTGGTCCGTGGCAAAGAAACCCGCATGAAAAGACGTGCTCGTGCCTTCGCAAGCGGGAGCTATGCAGCCGGAGGTGGCGGTGAAGGATACGCCGCTGGAGGAGGTGGTGGCGGTGGAGGCGGATGCTGCTCTTGCGGAATCGGAGCCGCTGGACCACCAGGACCACCGGGAGCCGACGGAAATCCGGGAACAGACGGAGCTGCCGGTAAGGCAGGAGATGCTGGAGCCGATGCGTCTCAAGAGGCGCCATCCGCCGCCGACTTCTGCTTCGACTGCCCACCAGGACCAGCTGGACCACCCGGAAACGCTGGACCACCAGGACCACCAGGAGGACCAGGAGCCCCCGGAAATACACCACCTCCAGGAGCCGCAGGACAGCCAGGACCGGCAGGACCACCGGGACCAGCTGGAAACGACGGAGCACCAGGAGCACCAGGAAATCCAGGAGCCCAAGGAGCAGTCAACGAGGTTCCAGGACAGCAAGGACCACCAGGACCACCAGGACCAGCCGGACCACCAGGGCCTGCAGGAAACCCCGGAACCGCCGGATACGCTCAACCAGGACCAACAGGACCACCGGGAGATGCCGGACCAGATGGAGCACCAGGAAGTCCAGGACAGCCAGGTCCAGCAGGAGACGCCGGAGCTGCGGGAGAGGGAGGAGGATGCGACCATTGCCCACCGCCACGTACTGCTCCTGGATATTAGATTTCCATCTTATTTCCTTATTTTTAATGCATTGGAACTCAGTTCTTTATGATCATTAACACGGATAGCAGACGATTAATGAACTTTTTCATTGCTCAATTATCTGAAATTCTCATGTCACAGAAAGTATTTTCAGCCTATTTCAGCATCTCAGAAATTCTATGGAACGTTGGCTTGAACTTGCTTCTTGTACCAATGCTCCTGAATGCTCCCAGGAGCTTCCAGAATTTCCAGAAGATAGAGGCATCTGTATTCTGCTCTTTGATACAGCGTCATCGTCGAGGCAACGGCTCCGTGACGAAGATCTTCGGCAGGTCATGCTGGCCTCAAAACTTCAGCAAAACTTCAGCAAAATTTCTCAAAATTTCAGCAAAATTTCTCAAAATTTCAGAAAAATTCCTCAAAATTTCAACAAAATTCCTCAAAATTTCAGAAAAATTCCTCAAAAATTCAGAAAAATTCAGCAAAATTTCACCAAAATTCTTCAAAATTTCAGCAAAATTCCTAAAAATTTCAGAAAAATTCAGCAAAGTTTCAACAAAATTCCTCGAAATTTCTACAAAATTCTTCAAAATTTCAGAAAAATTCCTCAAAAATTCACTGAAATTCCTCAAAATCTCACCAAAATTCTTCAAAATTTCAACAAAATTCGTCGAAATTTCAGTAAAATTCAGCAAAATTTCAGGAAAATTCCTAAAAATTACTCGAAATTTCTACAAAATTCCTCAAAATTTCTTCAAAATTTATGAAATTTCAGCAAAATTTCTCGAAATTTCACTAAAATTCCTCAAAAATTCACCAAAATTCAGCAAAACTTCAACAAAATTCTTCAAAAATTCAGAAAAATTCCTCAAAAATTCAGAAAAAATCTTAAAAATGCCAGAAAAATTCAGAAAAAATTCACTGAAATTCCTCAAAATTTCTACAAAATTCCTCAAAATTTCAGGAAAATTCCTAAAAATTACTCGAAATTTCTACAAAATTCCTCAAAATTTCTTCAAAATTTCTGAAATTTCAGCAAAATTTCTCGAAATTTCACTAAAATTCCTCAAAAATTCACCAAAATTCAGCAAAACTTCAACAAAATTCTTCAAAAATTCAGAAAAATTCCTCAAAAATTCAGAAAAAATCTTAAAAATGCCAGAAAAATTCAGAAAAAATCTTAAAAATGGCAGAAAAATTCAGAAAAAATTCAGAAAAAATCCTAAAAATTTCAACAAAATTCGTCGAAATTTCTACAAAATTCCTCAAAATTTCAGAAAAATTCCTCAAAAATTCACCAAAATTCCTCAAAATTTTACCAAAATTCTTCAAAATTTCAGAAAAATTCCTCAAAAATTCGGAAAAATTCAGCAAAATTTCACCGAAATTCTTCAAAATTTTAGCAAAATTTCTAAAAATTTCAGAAAAATTCAGCAAAATCTCACGAAAATTCAGCAAAATTTCAGCAAAATTCCTCAAAATTTCAACAAAATTCCTCGAAATTTCAGAAAAATTCCTCAAAATTTCAGCAAAATTCTTCAAAATTTCAGAAAATTCCTCAAAAATTCAGCAAAATTTCCACAAAATTTCAGCAAAATTCCTCAAAATTTCACCAAAATTCCTCGAAATTTCAGAAAAATTCAGCAAAATTTCAGCAAAATTCAGCAAAATTCAGCAAAATTTCAGCAAAATTCCTCAAAATTCCAGCAAAATTCAGCAAATTTTCCACAAAATTCCTCAACATTTCAGCGGGCCCACATGCGTGCCCGGGGCGCTGAGAGCATCCCCAGCCGACTACCGGGCGTCCAAGTATCCAAGTAAGTATTGCTCCATGCTCACCGATGAGCATGACATTTCTGAAACACTATTTTCAGTGAGAATCTGAAAATGTATTCCAGAAAAATTGCAGAATACACTGCTCTTCACCCATTTACAGAATGAATGAACAATTCAGCGTCAAGTTGTCTCCCTTCCAGTCGTCAATTGTCCCACATTAATTGTTTTGCTCCCAGTTTCAAGCCGCCGTCTCTGCTCCATCACGTGCTCCGTTTGAATCTGTAAAAAGGGCAAGTTCCAGCTCTTCATTCACTTCTTATCTCATTCGATTATTGTTACAGTTCTCCATTTTCGACCGAAGAAAACGCGGACAGTATTGGCCAATTTTGGAAGTATTTCCATTTGAAATGTTGAGTTTTGAAGGGAGCACACCGGCGATAACAAAATTATAGGGTCAGTAGATTGTCTGAAAATCGACTGAAATCGAAATTGACATGTTGAGGTGATTGGCGAACGTTTGAATTTTTGAAGCGATAAGAATGATTTTATAATTTTGTAATATAGTGCATTTTCAGCGCGCTTCATGTCAAAAAGTGCGCAGTAGCCCCACAACCTTAAAAAAAGCTGAAACTGCCAGAAGCCTTCCCTCCCCCCCCCCCACTAAGCACCTCTTCTGCTTTTCAGCACATGGTACGAAAGGGATTCTGTTTTCAAGGATTCTGGAATCGAATTCAGAAGGATTTCCCAAATTTGACGGCAAAACGTCACATCGTTGCGATTCAGAAGGCGTTGATGGAAAGTGCTTAAATTAATAGAAAAAACTTAAAGATAATGAGTGGAATACGGTAAATAACGCGCACATCCCCCATCGTTATTTTGGAGTGTCGTTTGGGGACAATTTGCTCAGTTTACGGTACAGAATATGGAAGAATTCTCGAATTCTAGATGTCGACATCGCTTCCGATCTGAGAACTCATTTTGCAGAAGCCTGTGAGCCGGCAGGTTTTCTAGATTTCAAAGAAAATGGGATGACTTGAAAGCTGTTGTCCGTAAATGACTTCTTTTTGGATTTCAGCAAAGCATCAGAAAGCTCCTCTCCCTCACAACCCAAGGATAGTACCGGCACCGGCCATAAAGGTATAATGTTATGGTTTTTCGACAATATCTCATTCGGTATGAAACGGATCAATCTGATTTTTTCCACTAAATACTGAAAATACTTGATAAAATAACTGTGAAAAAATCAGATTGATTCGTTCTATATCGAATGAGATATTGTGGAAAAACCAATAATATTTATACCTTTATGGCCAGTACTGCATGTAGAAAGAGCATTGCGTTGGGATGGCGATTTTTAGGCAATGTATTCAGAAAGAGCTGAAAATGCATCTGGAGCAAGAAAAGCTGTGGCCAATTGCAACAGTTCAAAGAATCTGGTGGGGAGTTGAGCATGCAAAGAGCTAGTTACAGTGCTGGCCATAAAGGTATTAATATCATACCTTTATGGCCGGTACTAAGAGCATTGCGGGATGGCGATTTTTAGGCAATTTAATCAGAAAAAGCTGAAAATGCACCTGGAGCAAGAAAGACTGTAGGCAGCAAAAATTGCAAAAGTTCAAAGAATTTGGTGGGGAGTTGAGCATGCAAAGAGCTAGTTACAGTGCTGGCCATAAAAGTATTAATATCATACCTTTATGACCGGTACTAAGAGCATTGCGGGATGGTGATTTTTAGCAATGTAAACAGAAAGAGCTGAAAATGCACCTGGAGCAAGAAAGGCTGGGGGGGGCAGCAAAAATTGCAAAAATTCAAAGAATTTGGTAGGGCGTTGAGCATGCAAAGAGCTAATTACAGTGCCGGCCATAAAGGTATTAATATCATACCTTTATGGCCAGTACTGTAGCATCGATTATATCGATTCTAGACTAGGCAGCGCGGTTTTCCAGCCAAATAAGGGTGCCAGTGACTTGAAAGTGGCTCGAAAGTGGCTCAAAGTGAGTGATCAGGTCAATATATTGGTTTTGCAGCGGGACAGTGACTGTGTTTCGAATGGCAACCATAAATTAATACCTTTATGGCCGGGGTACTGTAAGAACTCTTGCCTTCAAGGCTCGCCGAGCCAGCTCTCTTTCCCTTAGCTTTGTTCGTTGGAAGCGACGGGGAGCACTCGTCCTATCTTCCCCCCCCCCCGTCGTTCCCGCTGCTGTAACGCCAATCAGTGCCACGTCGTCTCATTGACAGAAATCTGTCAAATGGGAAAGGCGGCTCTCCGGTCGACTATAAAACGAGAGGAGTCGCTGGGCGCCAGGGGGAGCCAGGAGGAACTGATAACTGTTTAGACCTGACTTTCGTCGTTTCGCCGTTTCTTTGTGTGGCAGATGGAACACACGGAAATTGTAGACAAACAGCTTCTTATCAGTGAGTCTCACTTGATTCTCCATTCATTCCCTTTGTTCGCCAATGGCAGGAGTTTGCGGTGCAGGCAGGCTTTCTGTAGCATTATTGTATATTACTCTCATAAAATATGACAGTTTCCTATTATTATTATTATTATTATCAAAGCGAGTGAGTGAGCTGCCAGTCTGGATGGCTGTGCTCTGAAGAAATACTTTACCTACGTCATTTCATCAGGCCATAGCTGTCCAAATTGGCTTGTTCACACTGTTTTCTTCGGATTATCAGGCTGAAAATCAAGCTGAAATCGAGCTTGACAGACAAGATTTCAGAATCTGAGAGCTGCGAACTTGCTGAAAGTGCTCAAAGGAATGGCTAAAAATTACGGTAACTTTGCTTCTTATTGCTATAATCATTGGGAATCAGAGCCAGAAGTTGCTTCAGAATCTTGAAGAATCTTGCAGAATCACATCTGACCTTTCATGAAGTTCCCAGCTGAAATTCATTGTCTTTTTCCGAAATTTCTTCAAAATTTCAACAAAATTCAGCAAAATTTCAGTAAAATTCCTCGAAATTTCAGCAAAATTCACCAAATTTCAACAAAATTCAGCAAAATTTCAACAAAATTCTTCAAAATTTCAGTAAAATACCTCGAAATTTCAGCAAAATTCTTCAAATTTTCAGAAAAATTTCTCAAAAATTCAACACAGTTTCCTATTATTATTATTATTATCAAAGCGAGTGAGTGAGCTGCCAGTCTGGATGGCTGTGCTCTGAAGAAATACAGAAATTCACTATTTTTCCAGCTATTTTCAGCTAGGGTAGGGAGAGAGATTCTGGGGTCTGTCCGGTCATGGCGTGATTTTGAAGAAGCACATCGGACAGCATCATTGAATGCTCCAGGATTCTGGACGGTGCTCCTAAGAAGCTCAGTCCAGCTGGAGTGGTGTGCGACGTCAACTTCTCTGGGTTCATCTAGAAAGACTCCAGAATCCTTCCCGGAGCTCAAACCTTCGACTATTCCAGTGTGGAAGCCCTGAATCCTGAATCCATGAATACACGACGTCTTCAAGCCGTCATCGACGTTACTGGAGGGCATTTTGAGCAATCCTTTGTGTTTTCAGACTGAAAGACTGTGCTCATATTTCTAAGACTTCGAGCGCCTCTCAGAAAATCAAATTTTCAGAAGAACTTCTGCTCTTTCAGCCAATCCGTATCACTATTTGTTATACATTGAAAATAGTGATTTTTGAATGAAATTTCTGTAAATAAATGAGCTAAAAAATACTTTATAATGTTTAACGAAGAGCCCGTATTCCTAAACATCGAAAATGAATTTTTTAATTACAAAATTGAGCACGTTTTGCTCCGATTCTTCAGCTTCCTGCTGTTCTCTTTCGCCGAGTTGTGCATTCCATTCGTGAAGGAGGAGGAGCTCGGCGGAGTGTCCGCTCTGTCTTTAGCTATCTGAAAATTGAGCATTTTCAGAGTTCTCTCTCTAAAAAATCTGTAAACCTTTGCCATTTCTCCTTGAACCTGAAACTGCACGATTCTGAAGGTTCCTATGACAGCGTCACGAGGTCCTTTATCAATATTCTCTTCCACGAGCATTTCTTTGGAGATTCCGTAGTTGTTCAGTATCCTCCAGACCTGGAAAACGAGGCGTTTGCTCTATTTTCTTTTATTAGGGGGAGCATGCTCTGCAATTTTGAGCACGGAGGCACGGAGTTCCCCTTGCACAGCTGGAGCTGTGATCAGATGCAGTACCTCTCTGTGCACAAAATTGTGGAGCACAGCTACTGTGTGGAGCAACACGGAAGACACTAAAGAAGAGCGGAATTCCGGATTCCGCATTCCACATTCCGGATTCCGTGAAAAAATTTTTTTCCGTTTTCCGGATTCCGAATTCTGTGAAAAATTACTTTTTCCGTTTTCCGTTTTCCGGATTCCGTGAAAAATTTTTTTTTTCCGTTTTCCGTTTTCCGGATTCCAGATTCCGTGAAAAAATATTTTTTTCGTCTTCCGGATTCCAGATTCCGTGAAAAAATATTTTTTCCGTATTCCAGATTCCAGATTCCGTGAAAAAATATTTTTTCCGTTTTCCGTCTTCCGGATTCCAGATTCCGTGAAAAAATATTTTTTTCGTCTTCCAGATTCCAGATTCCGTGAAAAAATATTTTTTTCCGTTTTCCGTCTTCCGGATTCCAGATTCCGTGAAAAAATATTTTTTTCGTCTTCCAGATTCCAGATTCCGTGAAAAAATATTTTTTCCGTTTTCCGTCTTCCGGATTCCAGATTCCGTGAAAAAAAATTTTTTTCCGTCTTCCGGATTCCAGATTCCAGATTTTGTGAAAAAAAATATTTTTTCCGTTTTCCGTTTTCCGTTTTCCGCATTCCAGATTCCGTGAAAAAAAAATTTTTTCGTATTTCCGATTCCAGATTCCGTGAAAAAATATTTTTTCCGTTTTCCGTTTTCCGTTTTCCGGATTCCAGATTCCGTGAAAAAATATTTTTTCCGTTTTCCGCATTCCAGATTCCGTGAAAAAAATATTTTTTTCCGTTTTCCGGATTCCGGATTCCAAGTTCCCAAAATCCAATTCTGCCCTACTCTGGTTGGTGGGCAAGAAATGGCCAGAAAAGCGGCAAAAAGGACAAAGTTTGCCAGTAACAGAGCTGTACGGCATTGAGCAGAGAAGAGCGGAATTCCGCATTCCGCATTCCGCATTCCGGATTCCATGAAAAAATACTTTTTCCGTTTTCCGTTTTCCGGATTTCAGATTCCGTGAAAAAATATTTTTTTCCCGTTTTCCGCATTCCGGATTCTGCGATATGGCGTTTTCATCAGAGAATGGCGGAATTTCGGATTCCGCCGTGTTTTACATTCCGTTTTCCGGATTCCATGAAAAAATACTTTTTCCGTTTTCCGTTTTCCGGATTCCAGATTCCGTGAAAAAATATTTTTTCCGTTTCCGTTTTCCGGATTCCGGATTCCGTGAAATTTTTTTTTCCGTTTTCCGCAAGGTACAGTACCGGCCATAAAGGTATTACTGAAGAGGTTGGGCCGGGGGAACCGCCCGAGCTGAAAATTGAAGGCGTGCTCGCCAGACTTCAAGAATGCTCTGCGGCACTGCTCGGCGGCACGCGACGCTAAGATGAGAGGATCTTTTCTCTGGATTCAGAATTTAATTCCGAAAATCTTCGTGTATGATCCTTAGGACATGGCGGGCTCATCCGCCGAGCTGCTCACCCTCTGCAAGTCTTGGTGAGTCACTGCCGAGCTCTCTTTCCTGGACCGCTCGCTGCTCACAAAGCGAAACGAGCTGAGCAATGACATACTCCGAAGCCGGGCCCCGATCCAGTGGTTTCCTCGGTATAGGAACCTCTTCAATCGAAGGATCCAGGAAAGCTTGTGCTCTCAGAATGAGGCTCCTTGGATTCCCCCCCCCCCCCCCCGAAGAGCATGATAAAATGTGCATTCAGAGCCCCCCCCCCAGCTCCCAATGCATGTAGCAAAACTAGCGTCGTACCTTATCATTAATCAGCCTTTTCTCTTCTTCATCGTCCACTTTCTCATTAGCCTTGATTGACAGATAGCTCTTCGTGAATCGGCAGTCTCTCATCCAGAAGTGCTTCTTCACAGATTCCACGTCGGCTCGCTTATCCGTTTCAGTGGTGAGCATGCTCTTGATGAGCTCCGTAGCTAGCAGACTAATGTAGTCGGGCACTTGAAATTTGCCCTCCATTATCATCACCTTCATATCAGCGACTGTCTCGCCTTTGAAAGGCGTCACGCCGACGATCATGTAGTAGAGAAGCACACCGAGAGCCCACACATCGACGAGCTCTCCGGAATAGGATTTATCTCTGAAAATATGTACATAAAATGAGTGGTAATTGGAGCCGAGGGAGCCGAAGCTAGCAATCTACCTGAAGAGCTCTGGAGCCGCGTACGGTGGACTTCCGCAAAAGGTTTCCAGAAGTTGGTCTCTTTCAACAAGACACGAGAAGCCAAAGTCGACGAGTTTTACGGTAGTTGGGCTGCTGAACATCACATTTTCAGCTTTGATGTCTCGATGAACCAGATTTCGAGAGTGCTGAAAGCAGGAAGAAGTAATACTCCAGGAATCTGCCTGCAACGAAGGGCGGAATTCCGGATTCCGCAATTTTTTAAAATTCCGTCTTCCGGATTCCAGATTCCGTGAAAAAAACTTTTTTCCGTTTTCCGTTTTCCGGATTCCGAGTTCCCAAAATCCAATTCCGCCCTACTCTCCAGAGAAGGGTGGAATTCCGGATTCCGCCGTTTTTTTCATTCCGTGAAAATTTTTTTCCCGTTTTCCGCATTCCGGATTCCGCGATATGGCGTTTTGATTCCGTTTTAATTCTTTATTTTCAATTGTTGTGAAAAATATACTTTTTTGAACTCCCGCAAAAATTTTTGCGAACAGAGCGCATTTACATCATAAATATTCCCTCATTAATGGTTAAATTCCGTTTTCCGCATTCCGCATCCATAAAGGTATTATATTGTAGAAAAATCATTGAAATTATCAGAGAAGGGCGGAATTCCGGATTCCGCATTCCGCATTCCGTCTTCCGGATTCCAGATTCGGTTAAATCTCTTTATTTATAATTTATATTTATAATTTTATTCATTTATAATTTATATGAATACAAATGCGCGGTGCTTGAGATTTACGAAGATTTGTGTAGATTTACGACGATAAACTCTGCACGCTTCAGTAATTTCGGAGTGTCGTAGTTTAATGGAAATTAGTTAGAAGACGCTGAAACTCTCTGGAATTTTCTGTGCGCAATCTGAGCACCTACAGTACCCCGGCCATAAAGATATATATTATGGTTTTTCGACAATATAATACCTTTATGGCCAGTACCAGAGAAGGGCGGAATTCCGGATTCCAGATTCCGTGAAAAAAATTTTTTCCGTTTTCCGTTTTCCGGATTCCGAGTTCCCAAAATCCAATTCCGCCCTACTCTGCAGAGAAGGGCGGAATTCCGGATTCCGCCGTTTTTTTCATTCCATGAAATTTTTTTTCCGTTTTCCATTTTCCGGATTCCGAGTTCCCAAAATCCAATTCCGTCCTACTCTTCAGAGAAGGGTGGAATTTCGCATTCCGCATTCCGTTTTCCGGATTCCAGATTCCGTGAAAAAATTTTTTTTCCGTTTTCCGTTTTCCGGATTCCGAGTTCCCAAAATCCAATTCCGCCCTACTCTGCAGAGAAGGGCGGAATTCCGGATTCCAGATTCCGTGAAAAAAATGTTTTTTTCCGTTTTCCGGATTCCGGTTTCCGAGTTCCCAAAATCCAATTCCGTCCTACTCTGCAGAGAAGGGCGGAATTCCGGATTCCGCCGTTCTTTTCATTCCGTCTTCCAGATTCCAGATTCCGTGAAAAGATTCACAAATCGCGACTATTTCCTAGAATGAATTTAGATTCTGAATGAGCTAGGAGCACGTCAGAGTTCAGCCACCTCCCCCCCCCCCTCCCCCCCCTCTCCTCATTTCCAGCTGCCTTCATAGTAAACAGATTCCGGATTTCCTACGCTAAGCTCTCTGAGAGCTCTCTGATCCTTGGATATCCTAGCTCTTAGCAGTGGTCTTTCATGGAAGAGTTTTCCAAATAAGAGGGTTCCTAGGCCACCTGCGAAGCTAAGCTGAAACCCGGCCGCTTACCATGTGAGCCACTGCGGACACCACTTGTGCAAACAATGGTTTCGCGTCGCCTTCGGTTAGCTTTCCCCGGTCATGAACATACGTGTAAAGTTCACCACCACTCGCGTATTCCAATACCAAATGGACGCGTGTCAGCGTTTCGACGCACTCGAAGAGCTTCACGATGTTCGGATGGTTCATCTGCTCCATTGACTGAATCTCTCGGGTGAGCAACTTCTGCGCCTTCTGATCCATTTTCGCTTTATCCATTATCTTGATGGCTACTTTTTCTGAAAAATTAAAGCTTCCAGTTGTTTTGCTCTTTGCTGCTCTCTTTCTTGCAAGCTCAACTTGCTTGCGGCTCAGGCTCACCTTTGGTGAGCTGATGAACTCCCAGCTTGACCTTTGAGAAATTGCCGGCTCCTAGCTCCTTTCCGAGTCGGTAGAAACCGATGCGACGTCCCAGAGCAACCTGAAATTTCAGAATTCTTCGAGTGTATGCCCACCGGCTTGTATAATACTACCTCTTTATGAACAGCAGGATCATTGTTCAGCTGATCGATGGCTCTTTCGTAGTGAGTCCTTTCAGACATGTCCTTCAGTTGCTTGCCAACTGGAAGTGACACGGCTGAAACGGTGCGGTTGAACTGTTCGTGATGATGCTGAAAACGAGCAACTAACTTGAATTTTGAATTTTAAGAAACCAAATATGAAAGTGGCTGAAATTTCGACAGATTCGACACAATATGAATGCGTAATTTCCGCTTTCGTCATTGGCGGAGCCAATCAAAAACTGCTATCAATTTCCTTTTTCGACTCACATGACTCGGGTATCCACCATCGTCGCTCCGCTGCGTCGGCACAAACCTTGCGGGTACGTGCTCCGGCGGTTTTTCAATACTCTCCTCCGATTCGGCTTCTGAATTCTCTTCTTCGACGTTGTCTTCCTGAAAAAAAATGA
The DNA here is from genome assembly GCA_003052745.1 of Caenorhabditis inopinata. Taxonomy (NCBI): domain Eukaryota; kingdom Metazoa; phylum Nematoda; class Chromadorea; order Rhabditida; family Rhabditidae; genus Caenorhabditis; species Caenorhabditis inopinata. The sequence goes on along the minus strand of AP018152.1, from coordinate 1,766,936 downwards.
AAAAAAAATGAAAAAAAAAGTTTGACAAAAAAGAGCAAAATTTTTTGACCACTGAGCGGATCGAACGCCCAACCTTTCGATCTGGAGTCGAACGCGCTACCATTGCGCCAAGCAGTCACGGGGGAAGCGACTACTGCAGGAGGTTTATATAGGAGGGGAAATCGTTTGATAAGAAAACGGAAATCAATTTTTTTTTTCTTGTTTCGAAACGCTATATATTTATTTATAATTCAAAAAGCTCTTTTTTTTTTAATTTTTTTTGATATAGGTCTTCGGAAGACATTAAAAGCAGTTTAATCTTAATCGAAAAAAAAAATTAAAATTAAAGAAAATGTCATTTTTTTTTAAATTCAATTTTTTAAAATTATTTTTAAAAATTATATTCAGATTTTCAGATTTTTAGTTATCGATTTGAATTTTCTAAATTGAAAATATTCTGAAAAATCAGAAAAACTTGTTCAAAAAAAGCAAATTTCTTGTTTTCGCAGCAGAGAATTCATAGGCTTGAAGTGCATGGCCGCGGTATTTCTAGGCCAGGGAAACGCATTCGATATCAAAAGATTCTTGAATTAAAGAAGTCTCTGCTTCCAAATATGAAAACTTCAGAAGCGTGCACCTCGCAGCAAGTGGAAAGCGTCTCTAATGAAAGCGGATTGGGCGGCTCAGAGGAAATGCTCGATCGGAAATTGAAAAATTTTCAGGAAACATGAACTGGCGTGCAAATTTGTGTGTATTTCTTAATTTGAATCATTGCGAGCTCGTGTCGTCCGCTTGCAAAAAGAGCACAACACTGCTCAAAGTTTGGACAAAGATGGAGTTCTGGAAGATTCTGGAAGTGTGGCAGAAAGCTGAAATGCGCCTAGAGCTCATTTTTTGAAATTTGCTCCTCTGAAAATACAGTTTCAGAGTTCACAGCTCACTGTGCAGCTGCTCAGTTTTTGAAAATTTCTTCAAATCTTTAAATGTTTTAAGACAATGGAGCAGGAAGCTCTCTTCCAGTAAGACTTCTGGAATTGGCTGAAAATCCTCTGCAATTCGCCAAAAAAAGAATATACCAAAACAGAAGTGTAAGTTGGAGGATCGCTGCGGACGGTGCGGCGCCCGACGCCGTTCGCACTGTTGTCGTGCATTCTTCCAGAAGCTGCCAATGATGATGTGAGGAGGGCGCTGATCTGTGTTGGTCTGGAAAATAGATTCATTGAAACTATCTGAGAGACAAAGAGAGACAAAGTGCGACAAAGAGAGACAAAGTGCGACAAAGAGAGACAAAGTGAGACAAAGTGCGACAAAAAGAAAGACAAAGAGAGACAAAGAGAGACAAAGAGAGACGGCGCCGTTAGCACTGCTGTCGTGCATTCTTCCAGAAGATGTCAATGATGATGTAGTGAGCGCTGATCTGTGGTGGTCTGGAAAATGGATTCATTTAAACTATCTGAGAGACAAAGAGAGAGAGACAAAGAGAGACAAAGTGCGACAAAGAGAGACAAATCGAGAGACAAAGAAAGCGACAAAGAGAGACAAATAGAGACGGCGCCGTTAGCACTGTTGTCGTGCATTCTTCCAGAAGATGTCAATGATGATGTGGTGAGCGCGCTGATCTGTGTTCGTCTGGAAAATGGATTCATTTAAACTATCTGAGAGACAAAGAGAGTGAGACAAATCGAGAGACAAAGAGAGACAAAGATAAAGACAAAGAGAAGGAATCTGAGAAAATCATTCAGCCTGTTTTGCAAATGAAAGTCTTCTGCAAATCTCCACGCATAATGAGACTGGAATTCGCAGAAAAGGTAGTATGCACATGAGAATTATGTGCAAAGGTGTCTGATTACAACTCGAAAATTGACAACTAGTTTTTGAATGCTTCATTAATATTTTATAGGCATTTGCATCAAAGAGTAGCGTGCTGAAGCATGAAGCTTTCACGTGCTTCTACCGTGAAGGAATCTGGTCGCTGCTTCAGAAGGAGTTTAAGGTGGAAACGGCGGAGCTTCTTGCGCAGGAAAATTCTGGAAGTGTCCCCCCAAGAGATCACATTGTCTGTAACCGAGTGATCGGATCAAGTCATTCTGAAGATTGCTGAAAAAAAGCCTGGAAATTCATGGAGAATCTCCTGGAAGTGACGTTCGATGCACCACCAGTGGAGTAGAAGATCCAACTTCAACTATGCCTATCTTCTGATTCAGAATGCACTCTTAAAGAATAGAAAAAGGGCAGCCTGGTCTATGGACGGCCAGATCCGAAACATGCTGGAATACGGATCATAGTCGGATTCTTGGATTCTAGAAAGACTGCCAGACACTTTCAGCGATTCTTCCGACAAATGGAGCGAATGGCCAGCGCTTGGGCATCTTGCCCAATAAGCTTTGCGGAATGAAATCCTAAATTCCAAAATCGCAAAATCTCGAATCATTCAGAAAAGCGAGAAACGAGCCAAATGTGGACTTCTGATTATAGATTCTTAATCTCGCATTAGATGGTGTTCAGATTTGTTAGATACGTGACTTCCTGGTGGTTTTCCGGTGATTTCAGAATCGCTGAAAGCTGGAGGAGAGCACGTCTGAAAAGGTGCTTTTTCAGTTTTCGATTTTCAGAAAACGCAATAATTTGGCCTAGATTTCCAGAAGCCTGGACCCCTGGAGTTTTAGGCCACCGAAACAGAAATCGTCCAAATGAAAATAAATGGATTTTCAGAGTTAATTTTCAGAAAAATTGAAAAGAAAAGCTGTTTTCTCTGAAATTTGAGCAGAATCGCTGAATTTTTGTTACATTTAATTAATTTTTTAAAATATATTTTCAGTTATTCCTTCTCTTTGAATAGGCGCTAAATGCAAATTGACAAAAAAGCTGAATAGCTCATCAATTCATCTTTTTGAGAACAGAGTAGGGCGGAATTGGATTGTGGGAACTCGGAATACGGAAAACGGAAAACGGAAAAAGATGTTTTTCACGGAATCTGGAATCCGGAAGACGGAATGAAGAAAAAACGGCGGAATCCGGAATTCCGCCCTTCTCTGCAGAGTAGGGCGGAATTGGATTTAGGGAACTCGGAATCTGGAAAACGGAAAACGGAAAAATATTGTTTTCACGGAATCTGGAATCCGGAAGACGGAATGAAAAAAACGGCGGAATCCGAAATTCCGCTCTTCTCTGCAGAGTAGAGCGGAATTGGATTTTGGGAACTCGGAATCCGGAAAACGGAAAACAATTTTTTCTCACGGAATCTGGAATCCGGAAGACGGAATGAAAAAAAAACGGCGAAATCGGGAATGCGGAATGCGGAATCCGGAATTCCGCCTTTCTCTGTTTGAGATGCTTTATATGGCAGGCAATAGCGTAGCTCAGCTGGTCGCTGCTAAATTTTCAGAATTTTAAGGTATCTTTGTATCTTTGAGCATCTGCAGAGCTGGAATTAGCTTAGCTCCTTGAGATTCGCGGATCGCTCTTAAGATCCTGCCTTCCAACCTTCAGTACTGGCCATAAAGGTATGATGTTGTCGAAAAACCAAAATACAGTACTGGCCATGAAGAATACGAGCTGCCACTTGCTCAATATGTTACTCAGGCTAGTTTCAACACTTCCAAAAAAATTCAGACTAATCGGAGCAGTTTCAGCAAAGTTATCTTGAAAAAACGCCCGCGCGCATTCTTTATGGCCAGTACTACTGTAGCAATTGATTTTCTTCTACAGTATTGGCCATAAAGAATGCGCGCTGGTGTTTTTTTGAAATAACTTCGCTGAAACTGCTCCGATTGATCTGAAATTTTTCGGCAGTGTTAAAACTGGCCAGAGTAACATATTCAGTGAGTTGCAGCTCGTAAATATAGATAGTTTTGGAAAAAATCCAAAATTTGAGAAAATTGTGAAAAAATTTTTGAACTTTTTTGAAAATTTTTTAAATAATGTTAGGAAAAAAAACTTCAAAATATCTAACCAAAATACGGTTTCAAAATGTTTAACTCTTCGTTGGGTACACTTTTGCATCGATAACAGCTTGGCAACGTCGTGGCACGGACTCCAGAAGTGCCTTAATGACTGTGATTGGGATAAATGAATAAAAACACTCAAAAATGGAAAAATGATGCAATTTCATTTTCTGCAAGTTGCCGTGAGGGTGTTCCGCAGTACACAGCTACAGTAGAATTTTCACGGCAAAATATCTGTTTTCAGCGTAGTTATCCCAAAAAAAGCCCGCACGCATTCTTTATGGCCAGTACTGTAATGTATCTTTAAGCGCCAATAGATCAGTAGAAAGAGAAAGACTGGAATTAGCTTAGCACCTTGAGATTCGCGGATTGCTCTTAAGATCCTGCTCAACAACCTTTCGTACTGGCCATAAAGGTATGATGTTGTCAAAAAGCCATAATACAGTACTGGCCATAAAGAATACGAGCTGCCACTTGCTCAATATGTTACTCAGGCCAGTTTCAACACTTCCAAAAAAATTCAGACGAATCCGAGCAGTTTCAGCAAAGTTATCTTGAAAAAACACCCGCGCGCATTCTTTATGGCCAGTACTACTGTAGCAATTGATTTTCTTCTACAGTACTGGCCATAAAGAATGCGCGCTGGCGTTTTTTTGGCATAACTTTGCTGAAACTGCTCCGATTGGTCTGAAATTTTCTGGAAATGTTGAAACTGGCCTGAGTAACATATTCAGTAAGTTGCAGCTCGTAAATTTGAATAATTTAGAAGTTATTCTAAATAAACGCCCGCACGCATTCTTTATGGCCAGTACTGTAATGTATCTTTGAGCGTGAATAGAGCAGTAGAAAGAGTAAGACTGGAATTAGCTTAGCTCCTTGAGATTCACCGATTGCTCTTGAGATCCTGCTCACCAGAGCATACGAGCTCAACTTCCTGGATAAGCCTTCCTTGAAAACAAAAACAAAAAGTGTCTACGCTAGCTGGCATAATCTCATTAACAAAAGTGACATCGTTAGCATATAACGGAGCATTGGAAGGAATACGACGGAGGCTCCAGTTTAAGAGAAATGCTAAGGGATGTATGTCTGAATGATAGCGGGACTCCTCCATTCGAGAAAAACCGAATGAAAAACAGCGGCGCATTAGTGGCGAAGATAATCCGCTTCTCCCTTCACTTACTGAGGGGGTGTGCGAGCTCTTTTCCGCCATTTTTCAGAAGATCATCGGCTCATCGCTTTGGAGAGCACTGCGGAGGAAGAGAGCATGGCTTTCTCGCTGCATTTTGATTAAGTGTAGTGGCTGATAACTGATGGAAGCAAGATGCTCACTTCTCCTTTTTTCTTCCCCCCCTTTTTTCCAGTATCTAGAGCCAGGCTTCGGGTGAGTTGAGCACACATTCGATATTTCAGAGTATTGCACATTTGAGCTCTTGGGAAAGCAAGAATGGAGCATAAAATAGTTGGCTCATGAACAGCGGTGACAATTCCAGACAAAAGGCGCCTCAAGTCCTCTGGAAGCCTCTGTAAAACTATCTGAAATTACAGATGAAGGTGTTTTCTATTTTTCCAGATTGAGAGAATTCAGATTTTCAGAAATCAGTTCAAGAATACGTTGAATTTGATCCCCTTTTTCCAGACAAATCAATATTTATTTAGAGGAAGGAATTAATCTGAAATTTCAAGAAAAAATATATATGAAATTTAAGAATTCTGACTTATAGATTTCTCTGAAACTCTGCTGAAATTCCAGAACAATTCAAGCTATAGGTCTGCCTTGAATATTTTAAGAGAAAAAAACAAAAGGAAGACTACTAGAGAACTCCCGCAAATTCGTTGTCATGGAGAGAGAAAGAAGAGATATTTGGTCTTATCAAAACGCTATAAAATGCAGCGCGCGATTCAGATTTCGATTCTTTTTTTCTTCTGAAAATGCTATTTGAAAAGCTTAAATAATTCCTGGGTTCAAGTACACCGAAACCTGTAATTTTAAGTTATGGAAAATCAAAAAAAGAGCAAATTTCCCCTGATTCTTGCTCAAAACCAAAATCGTCGAAAATTGAAGATTTTTGACGAGTTTTAGGAGAGTTTCCAAGTGGCGCAGTTGTGAAATGGGGTGAGACGAATACGGCTTCTCGTCTTGCTTCATAGTGATTTGAAATCGGAGCAAAGCTTTGGCTCAGACCTGAAATTGTCTGGAAGACGTTGCCAAAAAGATGAGCAAAAACCTCCCAGAGAGCAAGCTCCATGAGCCAAAACTGTGTGAGCACGTAGCTCGAGCACACTGAAAGTGCTGAAGCGCTGCCTTGAAGAAGTTTCAGCTGGAAGTATGAGGATTTAAAGATAAAATCTGGAAATCTTCGTGGTTTTCCTGTGAGCACGGAGCATACCTGAGAGTACCTGAAAAACAGAAAAACAGAAAGAGAAACAATGAGAGACAAAAAAAGAGACAAAGTGAGACAAAGAGAGAGGCAAAGAGAGGCAAAGAGAGACAAAGAAAGACAAAGAGAGACGGCGCCGTTAGCACTGCTGTCGTGCATTCTTCCAGACACTGCCAATGATGATGGTTTTCCTGTGAGCACGGAGCATACCTGAGAGTACCTGAAAAACAGATTCTGATGCAGATTCTGCCAAATCTGTTCGATTTCTCTGAAAATCAATAATTAATTGATAGAATCTTCTCAAATCTTCTCAAATTCCTCTGAATCTACCTACTGGCTGTTAAATATTGCAACACAAGTTTGGCGCCATGGCGCATGCTGCTGACGCACTTTGCGCGCACAAATAATTCTAAATTTTGTTTATTATTTCATTATTATTAGTTTCGCAAAATTTCAGAATGATCGGTTGATTTTCAGCGCCATGGTGAAGCCCAGTGTTCATCGCTCTACCATATGCCACTGCCGACGACGTCTTCGAGCTGTAATTCCAGCAAAAGGAGGGAGAATCGAATAATTTATTTTGCAATTTGTTCTCATATCTATGAATCAATATTTTGCTGAGTTAGATCGATTACTGATTTTTTTTTTTGAGATTCGATCATTTCAATCATTGCCTTTGCAATATTTAAAAGCCACACTTCAGAATCATTTTCTACGGAATGACCAGCTTGGTCACTTGATCTTAATGGCTCTGGAGAGCTCTGGAGAGTTTAAGTCAAAGCTCTCCATAACAATTTTCAGATTTTCAGAAGCCCGAAGTGTCTTTGAGCAAACTTAGCTCCCAGAAAACTACGAAACTATTAGAAAATATTATTATCATCAATTATTATTTGAAGCAATGATCATATGATTTTTAAGATTTTATATAAAGTCATTCTTGCACTTTGCTAATAATGCACACAACAGTGAGCACAATAATCTTTCAGTTATAAACTTTGACTTCTAGTTTCTATATATACATTACTGGCCATAAAGAATGCGCGCTGGCGTTTTTTTGGGATAACATAGCTGAAACTGCTCCGATCGGTCTACATTTTTTTAGTATCGTTAAAACTGGCCTGAGTAACGTATTCAATAAGTTGCAGCTCGTAAATATAAATATTTTGAAAGTTATTTAAAAAAAAACACCAGCGCGCATTCTTTATGGCCAGTACTGTACCATATGATTTTCTTCTACAGCATTGGCCATAAAGAATGCGCGCTGGCGTTTTTTCAAGATAACTTTGCTGAAACTGTTCCGATCGGTCTAAATTTTTGAATTATTGTTAAAACTTGCCTGAACAACATTTTAAGTAAGTTGCAGCTCGTAAATATGGTTATTTTGAAAGTTATTAAAAAAAAACACCAGTGCGCATTCTTTATGGCCAGTACTGTAGCACTTGATTTTCTTCTGCAGTTCTGGCCATAAAGAATGCGCGCTGGCGTTTCTTCGGGATAACTTTGCTGAAACTGCTCCGATCGGTTTAAATTGTCTTGACAGTGTTAAAACTGACTTGAGTAACGTATTCAATAAGTTGCAGCTCGTAAATATAAATATTTTGAAAGTTATTCCAAAAAAACACAGCGCGCATTCTTTATGGCCAGTACTATGTCAAAAGTGTGAATTCTTCAGATTTTCATATTCCAATGGAAATTTTTGGAGCTGAAAATGAAGATCCAAAAGATTGGAATTGTCTGGAAATAAGATGATTAGAGGGGTGGCTGGAAGGCTTCATACTTCGGATAGAGATGTAGAATACATTCAGTGTCATTCAGTGCTGAATGCTGAATGCGTGCTCCATATCTCTACAAAAGTGAATGGAGGAATGAAGAATTCGAATGGAATCTCACCTGATGGAATCTTGCGAACTTCAGAGGCACGATCTTTGCCATTTCCGTTAGACTAGATAGACCGGGGAATATGGGGAAAGTCTTAGTTTTCGTCTTGAATTCGTCTGGCGAAGTGTGTTGACAACTTTTCTATTGCGTAAGACAAACGAAGACGAGTTTTTGTCTTCGTCTTTCGTGAGAGCCTTAGTCGCTTGGTCAGGCACAGTTAGCATACCATTCGTAATATCACTATGTCGTTTTCAGATGTTTCTCTTGCTCCTGTCTTGCTCCACCAAAGTGGGGTTTTCCAGGGAAGGATCTTTCCAGCCTTTTCTGAAAATCTGTCTGTAGCTTTATCTTATAATTAATTGTTAATGAGCTGTCGGAGCTGCCACGTCGTTGTGAGCTCGGAGCTCGGAGCACAGTGCCCCCAATTGTTCCAGTCCTCTGCAATTGTGCTTCAAGGGGGATGAGTCGGTATCTATGTTGGATTCATAATAATAACGGATTCTGCTAGACGCTTTCAAAAATTTTAAGAATTGCTTTCAGAATTTTCAGAAACGACGACATTGTGAAGCCGACTATTCCTGCTAGGGCTGGCCTTTCAGCTCTTTCATGGCACGCTGCTCTTCCAGATATCTGAAATCGCATTTCTCAGCTCACTTACCTACTCCTCCCGTACCATTCAGAGAGCCTAAATGCTCCTAATCTGCTGTCATTCTTTCCAGCTCCCAAAAACTGCTCCAAGCTCCCAAAGCTCCAAAATAAAACCGCAGAATGTGAAGCAAACTAGAGAGCTCTTGGCTCCCTTGCTTTGGTTATAAATAAGCGGAGACAGGCTGGTGAAGCGCGGTAAATGAGATCATCTGACCATGAACTACGTGAGATTCTTGAAGAAGAAGGGTATGCGGTTACGGTTGAGCTAATAGCTTCATTGCGAAATCTTCTGGAAAAATGATCAATCTGAAACTTGCAATAAGCGTGGAGCCTTCTGATAATGAACTTTAATATCTGAAAATGGTCTGAAAATGAAGATCTGGAATATTTCATGTAAAATTTCAAAGCTACAATGGCAAAAATTGGATTGCAATTCAGTATTAATGTATCAATTTTGGCATATTCAAGGCTTCATCATTTTCAGATATTTGGCCATCAATGGAGCTTTCTTCTCTCCTTTTTTTGGTGCAACTTTGCTGACTGGCGACTTCGGAATTGGGGATTTTGCCATTATGGATTTGGATGATGAGGAGCTGCGTCGAATCGCCATCGGCGTGATCTCGATCATGATCTGAAGAACGTCACATGGAAAGATCAAGGGAATTTGAAATGAATGGGCCAAGCAGATCAGCGAGGCAGCTGCTCTTAGATCTCGGCAGGATCAATCAGAGCACAAAGCCGACGAGCCGACCTTTTCTGATTTACAGCTATTGCAGTACATATAGCGCTGCGAAACGCTTCATATTTCCCTAGAATCCCTAACTATACACGCCGAAGTTTTCAGAAAGCCTTGACTTTTATATTCTGTAATTTTCTAGCTGAAAATCTGGAGTTTCAGAAATTCTAATTTCATTGGCAAAAGGAAACTCACAGTCTGACGCTGCTGACTTTGCCTATGATAAGAATTTCCAATACGGAGAGTCAAATTCTCGAGCTTCTGGGCGTTATTCAGTTTTTTCTTCAGCTTCGGGTCCGAATCCTCTGATAGCTTCATAAGGTCGTCTGGAAATGCTTCTTTTAATTTCAGTTTTAGCCTTTAAGCTGCTTTAAATTTCTAAATCTACCGCGGGCTCTCTATAGCCCGTTCTCTGACGTTACTGGCCATAAAGAATGCGCGCTGGTGTTTTTTTTTTTGAGATAACTTCCAAAATATCCATATTTATGAGCTGTAACTTTCTGAATACGTTGCTCAAGCCAGTTTTAACACTGTCAAAAAAATTTAGACCAATCCGAGCAGTTTCAGCAAAGTTATCTCTAAAAAACGCCAGCGCGCATTCTTTATGGCTAATACTGAAGAAGAAAATCAATTGCTACAGTACTGGCCATAATGAATGCGCGCAGGTGTTTTTTTGGGATAACTTTGCTGAAACTGCTCTAATCTGTCTAAATTGTTGTGACAGTGTTAAAACTGACCTGAGTAACGTATTCAGTAAGTTGCAGCTCGTAAATATGGATATCTTGGAAGTTATTCCAAAAAAACGCCCGCGCGCATTCTTTATGGCCAGTTCTGTATTTAGTTAGAGTCAGAAGTGAATTTCACTTGCCTTGTCCATCAGATGACGATGAAGTTTGCGACTGAACAGAACGAGGCTCATTCATCATATCAGCATACTCATCAACTTGCTCCTGCTTTTGCTCCATCATCAGAAGTGTCTCTTGCATCACGTTGATCGGTTTCTTTTTTAGATCCCTTGCGTCCAGCTGCTCGGTGAGCATCATCAAGTCGTCTGGAAGAATAACTGTTTTTAAAGTTCTTTGGTGGACTTTCAGTTTTCAGTTATTAAGGCTCTTAAGTCTTAAGCCCCTTAAGGCTTATTAGTGCTCGCCAGGCCTGTTGCAGGGTTGCAGCTCAAATTTCAGTGATCTCCCCCCCCACCCCCAGAACATCACTAACCTGGCCCTTCATAAGAGGGAGTCGAGTAGCTGGAAGATTCAACTGGCTCCCAGGGTCCTCTCATACTGAAATCCTCGTCAATTCTCTGTCGCTTTGGCTCAAAAGACATCATCGGCTTCTCCTCCTCTGTAATTCATATTCAAGCTCATTCTCTGAAATTCTGCATCTTTTTTGTTAGCCTTTGAGAGATCAGGTTACAAGATCAGATGATCGGCTGAATATCCGAGGATCTGAGGTCAATTTTACAGTAGGAAACATGGAATCTTGATCCATTGATCTATTGATCAATCAAGATTCCATGGATCTTCCAATCCTACTGTAAAATAGATCACTCTATTGGCCTCGGATCCTCGGATATTCAGCCATCAGATCACCTAATCTGTCTGTGAATGATAGGGAAAACAGTGGCCGTCGGTTTTCTAGGCCATCGGACGAATCTTTGAGAATCTTTGAGAAACCAGTAGCAGCAATGATTCTTTAATTTCAGAAATCTAACCTAGAAGTCAGGTCAGACGGCCTAGAAAGCTCTAAAAAAATTCATGACGGCCAGCCAGAGCCGGCTCATTTTTTCCCTTTTCATTACTGAAAGAGCTACGGTATTTACAGCAATAAAACTCAATTTTATGGATTTTTTTCATAATTCCGAATTCCTATTCCAAAGGAATATTCTTCGGAATTCTGCGGAATTCCGCTCACGCGGAAGTCGCTTCTCGTCGCCTAGAAACCTTGTGGTCGTATTTACAGAGAAGCATGATTCTTAATCCGTTATTCCAGAACTTTTAAAAATCTTAAAATTTGAGATTCCAAGCTTCCGAAGAACGGGTATCCGCAGAATCTCTGAAGCGAAGATTCTGCGGATTCTGAAGTGACGTGTTTCCACACTTACCATGGCTGAAAGTCTCCCCATTCTGACTCCTCTTTTCAGCGCCAGCACGGCGGATCGTGTCAACCAGCTGATCCTTTGTGATTCTCAGCATCTCCACTAAAGTTGCGATGATCAGTAAGATTATCTTTCTGGTATTTTACACTTGGATAAGTCTCTCTGGCTTTTGTTTTGCTCCACGGCTCTGCGAAAGGCTGGCACCTTACTAAATTGGCACGATGACGTACTGGCCATAAAGGTATGATATTAATACCTTTATGGCCAGTACTGTAATTTGCTCTTTGCATGCTCAACGCCCCATGAAATTCTTTGAACTTTTGCAATTTTTGTTGCCTACAGTCTTTTTTACTCCAGGTGCATTTTCAGCTTTTTCTGATTAAATTGCCTAAAAATCCCCATCCCGCCATGCTCTTCTTGCCGGTGCTCATTCTACATACACTTACTGGCCATAAAGGTATTACGAGAAGAAGCTCAGATAGAAATGAGCAAGTTTTTTTCCAGAAGACTCTCACCTTGAGCATTATAAGATCGTTCGATCCGTGAAGTCAACTCCTCAACTGAAACAATCTCCATGTGTTGATTGGGCTGAATGATGTGGTCGAGAGCCAACTCCATCTTCATGAGCGAGAGCTCGAGAGCTGAAATTTACGTTCGAAAATGGGAAGATTAGAAGAAAAATGAGAGACGCGATGACTTTATGACGGCAGAAAAACGGATAAGATTAACGCAGCCCGCTGCAAATGAAGGGAAGACCAAATATGTGACCACTGCTTAGGCTCTAATGGATAAAATCTCTGAAATAAGTGAGGGATTCGCTGGAATATTGGGCATGCACCAACTAGTTTCAGTTCCGAGATCTGGAATTCTGAATGTCGCCGGAAAACTAGGCCACTGAAGGAGCTAGTTACTTGGGAGATGGCAGAGGATTTCTATTCCACGGGATTCTAGGCCATCAAAGTTTGAGGAGAGTTGTGGCCTAAAAGCCTCTATGGCAGAAGCTAGGCCAGCGAACTCTTAATTATTCTCTACATCTTTCCAGATCAGATTGCGATCCATATGAAGGATCATGAAGTGATACCTTCCCAGGTTCTCTGCAGCGCTCTCTGACACTCTCCACAAATCACACGCTATTTCCAATTTAGGCTTTTAATGAAAAAGAGAGCCAAAAGAAAGCGAAGAATCTGTTCCAGATGGCTGAATTTTGTGGAAAATCATCGCTGAAATCAATGAAGAATTCATGGTGAAGCGCGCGCAAAAAGCAATCAATTAACACTCAAATTGCGCACAACTTTTCTGCAAAAAGCAAAAAAAAATCGTCTAATATCGTGGAAATGAAAAAAGGGAGCAGCGTTTTGAAGTGTCTACGTTTTTTTGCTCAGAAATCAAAAACTAAGAGCACTTTTCAAGAAAAAAAGCAAGCTAGAGTACTGGCCATAAAGAATGCGCGCTGGTGTTTTTTTTCAAGATAACTTCCAAAATTTTCATATTTATGAGCTGTAACTTCCTGAATACGTTGCTCAGGCCAGTTTTAACACTGCCAGAAAAATTTAGACAAATCGGAGCTGTTTCAACAAAGTTATCTTAAAAAACGCCAGCGCGCATTCTTTATGGCCAGTACTGCAGAAGAAAATCAATTGCTACAGTACTGGCCATAAAGAATGCGCGCTGGTGTTTTTTTGAGATAACTTCTGAAATATCTATATTCGTAAGCTGTAACTCATTGAATACGTTGCTCAGTCCAGTTTTAACACTGTCAAAAAAATGTAGACCGATCGGAGCAGTTTCAGCAAAGTTATCTTAAAGAAACGTCAGCGCGCATTCTTTTTGGCCAGCACTGTAGCTGAGCAGAGAGTCTAGAACTCGAAATTCCAGACTCTCTCTTCTCTTAAAATATGGAATTTTGAAAGCTCCCAAAACTGACTGTGCTACGTCGTACCATTTTCAGACGGTATGATCTGAAACTTGGTGAAATTACTTGCGAATAAGCCATCTGTGCCCCCCCCCCCTTAAACTATGGTATACGGTATTTGACTGGAATCTCTGAATTATAGAATTTTGAATATTTCTTCCACCACTGCACGTCTCATGCGTTTCATTTGAAAGAAAAAAATTCAAAGAAAAATGACGAAGCGGCTCTTTATTGGATTTCCTGTGCGCTCCATATATAGCAATTATTTTCCAGAAATGCTCTTTCTTATTTTTGCTCAATTGAGCTCTGCAAACTGCTGGGATTTGTTGGAGCAAAAGGATTTGCTGGAGCGCGGTTTCAGTGAAAATTTCAGAGAAAAATTGAAAAAATGGGAAGAAATGAGAAGCAAAGGTTTTGACAGCTAAGCCTAAGCTTAAGCCTAAGCGCGCTGAGGGTGCGCCAGCCAGATTGAAGCAGAAATCAGGCTTGATCCGCTTTTAGTGAAAATTTTGGTTTTATTTGAGAGAAAGAAAGGAGAAACTCAGGTTTTGACAGCTAAGCCTAAGCCTAAGCCTAAGCCTAAGCGCGCTGAGGGTGTGCCAGCCAGATTCGGCTTTTTTTCAACATTTTAAGATCAATTTTAAAGAAATAATCTTGAAAATCCAACTAAGGCTTCCAAGAAAGAAAAAAGACAAAAGTCGAGTCGTCTTCGTTCGTCTTTCAGTTCGTCTTGCAAAAAACTTTGCCCGCACACTGGGTGTGCCAGACGAATTCAAGACAAAGACGAAGACGAAGCTATTCAATATTTATAGTCAGTTGAACGCTGCTCAGCTCGGAGAGCATATTTTCCAAGAGAGGTCATGAGTAATGCTGAAATTCATTCTGAAGCGTTCCTATAGGAATATCTGGAATAAAGAGTTCTCTAATAGAAAGGTTATGAAGAATCCTAGAAGAAATGAAGGACGGAGCAAAACGTTTTTTGCTCATTTTCTAGCGCGCGAAAAAAAATGAATAGGGGGGGGGGGTGGATCGAGAAGAAAATGTTCGCCGTGCTGTCTCCATTCTCTTCTCCACGCCTTTTTCTACGCAAAACTCGCTACTTATTTGGTTGGAAAGAGAGAAATAAGTGATTCAATCAGCCATAAACGGAGGGGGGGGGAGCTCATTTCTTTCTGCTCTCCTTAGACAAGAACGGAGTGGTTTCAGGGGATAAGGAAATTGAAAAAAGCTAGAAATTCTAAAATTATTTTTCTGAAACTAAGAGAAGAGGTTCATCTCAGCCGGGCTCACCATTTCCAGAGTCTAAACCAGCTTGTTATGCGAGAAATGTGAAGCCTGACATGGGTGTAAACATGAGAAACGAAGACGACGACGACGTCATCAGAATCGGCCAACCTGACGCTTTCATTTCGAGTCACCGGATTTCGTACGTTTTGGCGTGAAGAGTACGCATATGTAGAAACACAAATGAAATTGGATTTCGGGTGTTTTCTTAGCTGGAAATCCCCCATTTATATTTTCTTCCATTTTTGCTCAATTGAGCTCAATGGGGCGGGGGCATTCTGAACGAATAGACTTCTGATTTCCGTTTCAACAGGGAATCACAAGAATCAAAAAATGAGCAACGCGATTTTCAGCGAAACAAAGAGCCGCATACATTGAAAATATGGGTGTTGTTGGTGAAGGATTAGAAATACGAAATGCACTAATCTTTTCCCTTTTTTTTGTGTTTTTGACATTTCGAATCAAAATTAGACGCTCTTCCCCCTCCCCCCCCCCCCTCCCCATTTCTATACATATGTACGGCAGGCAAAGGAGAATGACGAAAGCAAGTTGCACACAAAAACCAGATACCCAGCTCCGCTTCGGCTCACTTCCAGTGGATGGCCAAGCCCAAGCTTGTTGGAAAGAAGGAGAAGCTCAGGTTTTGAAAGCTAAGCCTAAGCCTAAGCGCGCTGAGGGTACGCCAGCCAGATTTGACTTTTTATAAACCAGTTTAAGATGAATTTTAAAGAAATATTCTTGAAAATCCAACTAGGGCTTCCAAGAAAGACGAATACAGAAGTCGAGTCGTCTTTGTTCGTCTTTCAGTTCGTCTTGCAAAATCTTGTTTTGACACAAGTTTTGAGAGCTAAGCCTAAGCCTAAGCCTAAGCCTAAGCCTAAGCGCATTGAGTGAAAATTTTGAAAATTTGTTTTCTTTTTTTTTCGCTTTCAGTGAAAATTTTGGCTTTATTTGACGGAAAGAAAGGAGAAGCCCAGGTTTTAACAGCTAAGCCTAAGCCTAAGCCTAAGCCTAAGCCTGAGCCTAAGCCTAAGCCTAAGCCTAAGCCTAAGCCTAAGCCTAAGCGCGCTAAATGAAAATTTTGAAAAAAAAATACATTTTTCTTTTTTTTTCGCTTTTAGTGAAAATTTTGATTTTTAGGGAAAGAAAGGATAAGCTCAGGTTTTGAGAGCTAAGCCTAAGTCTAAGCCTAAGCCTAAGCTTAAGCGCGCTAAATGAAAATTTTGAAAAAAAAAACAGTTTTCTTTTTTTTTTCGCTTTTAGTGAAAATTTTGATTTTTAGGGATAGAAAGGAGAAGCTCAGGTTTTGAGAGCCAAGCCTAAGCCTAAGCCTAAGCCTAAGCCTAAGCCTAAGCCTAAGCCTAAGCGCGCCGAGGGTGCGCCAGCCAGATTGATGCAGAAATCAAATCAGGATGGCTAAAAAATACTGGCATGCAGCATTTTTCCTTTGGGGACCGCGGCCGTATTTCAGAAATCCCGAATTCTCGGTTATGGTCTCTAAGGAGCAGCAATGTGCCAAAACGCAAAGAGAGGACAGCTTTCGGCAACTTGCCCATGGATTGCAGCTTGCTCAACGCTGCTCTAACGCTGGGCGTCCGATCTCTAGAATTTCTTGAAATCTGCCTCTGAAAGGTGTGCCAAAGGAGTGTCAAAGGTGTGTCAAAAATGTGCCAAAGATGTGCCAAAAGTGTGCCAAAGGTGTGCCAAAGGTGTGCCAAAGGTGTGCCAAATGTGTACCAAAAGCCTACGATACTTTCAGAGGCTTCTTTAATTGGAAGAATTGGATTCAGAAGGTTTGAGGTTGGTTTTCCACTCGAAAAATGGAAAGAAATAGTGACGACTTCACAGAAAACCTAAACGCTCTAATTTTTTGAGCAGAAGCTTGCAGTTTCAGTCAAAAGAAGCTGGAGCTCTTGTAAAAACTGAGCAAGGAAACAAGCACAAAAAGTTGGACAGCCCTTTGGTTTGAAATTGAAAAATAATGCGGCAAATCCATTCCGGAAATCCTCTTCCAGCCTTATTTCCAGACACGCGCCATCTCTACATCTGAATATGTATAAAAACCCACAAAATGAGTAGTCGGTGAGCAAGTCATGGCACCAAATAATACGTACGTATTCGCTAATCCTCATCGGCTCATTCTCCCCCCCCCCTCTCCCCATTTTTAGCACCTGTGTGTCCCGTTATTTTCCCCTTTCAGTCAATGAGTTTTCCGCTTTCGTTGGCCTAACTCATTTTCTAAGAAATTTCGAGTGAATTGCCTTTTGTGTTTCACGTTTCAATGGGAAAAGTGCGCGCACGAGATTTCCATTTCTTGCACATGACAACGGAGCAAAAGAGAGCCGAGCACGTCATCTGGCTTCGTAAAGGATTTAGACGAAATTAAGTTTTTGGAGCAACTCTTTCAGAGCATTTTATCGTGATGTGTTGCATTATTTCTTCTCGAAATGCGAGCAAATAGGCAAATAGGCAGACTGCCGTTTGGAGCATCGTACTGTGCTGTGAGCAATAAATAATTTCCCGTTGAAAAATTGAAAATTTACTCTGAAAAAAGATTTCAGAATGTGAAGAAAGCCAATTCAGTTGAAAATCAATGATATCGGAATTCCGCAAGTTTTTACAATTGTTCAAAGTTTGGCCAAGAATTGTGCAAGACTTGTGATTACTCAAAGTTTGGCCAAGAATTGTGCAAGGTTTTTGCTAGACTTGTGTGTCTTTAAAATTTGGCTTAGCCTTGTGCAAGAATTCTGCAAGACTTTGTATTGCCCAATGTTTGGCCCAGAATTGTGCATGACTTTTGATTGCTCAAAGTTTCGCCAAGAATTGTGCAAGACTTGTGATTGCTCAAAATTTGGCCAAGAATTGTGCTAGACTTTTGATTACTCAAAGTTTAGCCTAGACTTGTGCAAGACTTGTGATTGCTCAAAGTTTGGCCAAGAATTGTGCAAGACTTGTGATTGCTCAAAGTTTGACTAAGAATTGTGCTGAACTTGTTATTACTCAAAGTTTGGCCAGGAATTGTGCTGGACTTTTGATTGCTCAAAGTTTGGCCAATAATTGCGCTAGAGTTGTGATTGCTCAAAGTTTAGGCAATAATTGCGCTAGAGTGGTGATTGTTCAAAGTTTGGCCAAAAATTGTGCAAGACTTGTGATTGCTCAAAGTTTGGCCAAGAATTGTGCAAGAATTGTGATTGCTCAAAGTTTGGACAAGAATTGTGCAAGACTTGTGATTGCTCAAAGTTTGGCCAAGAATTGTGCAAGACTTGTGATTGCTCAAAGTTTGGCCAATAATTGCGCTAGAGTTGTGATTGCTCAAAGTTTGGCCAAGAATTGTGCTAGACTTCTGATTTTTTCAAAATTTGGCCAAGAATTGTGCTAGACTTGTGATTGTTCAAATTTTGGCCAAGAATTGTGCTAGACTTTTGATTGCTTAAAGTTTGGCCAAGAATTGCGCTAGAGTTGTGATTGCTCGAATTTTGGCCAAGAATTGTGCTAGACTTGTCATTGTTCAAAGTTTGGCCAAGAATTGTGCTAGACTTGTGATTTTTTCAAAGTTTGACTAAGAATTGTGCTAGACTTTTGATTGCTCAAAGTTTGGTCAATAACTGTGCAAGACTTGTGATTTTTTCAAAGTTTGGCCAAGAATTGTGCAAGACTTGTGATTGCTCAAAGTTTGGCCAAGAATTGTGCAAGAATTGTGATTGCTCAAAGTTTGGTCTAGACTCGTGCAAGAATTGTGCTAAACTTGTGATTGCTCAAAGCTTGGCCAATAATTGCGCTAGAGTTGTGATTGCTCAAAGTTTAGGCAATAATTGCGCTAGAGTGGTGATTGCTCAAAGTTTGACTAAGAATAGTGCAAGACTTGTGAGTCTTTAAAGTTTGGCCAAGAATTGTGCAAGACTTGTGAGTCTTTAAAGTTTGGCCTAGACTTGTGCAAGAATTGTGCAAGAATTGTGATTGCTCAAAGTTTGGCCAAGAATTGTGCAAGACTTGTGATTGCTCAAAGTTTGGCCAAGAATTGTGCAAGACTTGTGATTGCTCAAAGTTTGGACAAGAATTGTGCAAGACTTGTGATTGTTCGAAGTTTGGCCAAAAATTGTGCAAGACTTGTGAAGTTTTGTTGAGTGGTTTTCGAGCAAAGATTGGGCATGTTGCTTAGAGCCGCTAGAGCATGCGAATCACAGTGCAGTCTGGAAAAAAACATGGCTGAAATAGCTGCCGCATTTTGTTGTCTGAAACTTTAGCGAAGAAATTGGTTTCAGAATTTAAAGAACGCCAAATTATAGGTCTTCGTCTTAGTTTTATTTTTTTGATCTTAAAATGAAACAAAATAGCGAGAAAGTGACGTCACTTGGACTTTTGAGATAATATTTCAGAAGTCATGCTTCAAGTTTTTCAGGCGCACCCATCAAGGCATTTCAGACTTTTTCAGACTTCCAGGAAGTCTGGGCTCTCGCGGCTTAAGCGTTCCCAGCATGCTGAAATTTTCCAGAATAGATTAACTAGATATGACGTCATTCTTACATTTTCAGACATTAATCTTCGAGTTTTCATTAATTCAAACGGCACGGAGAATCGAAGTACACGCTGCTGTAATAAATTGCTAATCTCCTGGAAGCAACGGCTTTTCGGACTCTCGCAATCTCTCCCCCCCCCTCCGAAGCCTAAGCCTCCCTGCTGAAAATCATTTCCGGCAACTCTTCGACACCAGCTGACGTCCTTCGTCACACCATCACAAAGATCATAGATGGAAAAGGGCGTCTGATTCTTCGAAATTTCAGAGTTTCCGCATGGACGGATGTTGCGGTCGTCACTGATGCGGTCAAAATCTCGGCGTACATATTTGTTTGTTTCGCTTTTGTAATTGACTCATTTTTCGAGAGCTCCTGAGAGCTCTTCATCGAGTTCAAAACAAGTGAAGGGAGGTGGTGAGGGCTCACACAGCTCAGCGCCAATTTCTATAAAGAATGACGTAGTTTCGAAGGAAAAATGGTTTTCAGCATCATAACTCTGCTGAAACTTGCGAATTTGAAATTCAAAATTTCCAGAATTTCCTTAGAACTGTAAATTACTGGTACTGTAGATCCCAGTAGCCAGCAACCTGAAACACGTGTATGTACAGGGTGGGTGATAAATAGTGTTACACGTTAGAAACGTTTTAAATGTCTTCAAACAAGTTCAATTTTTACCAAATGGGGTGAAGCAGTCGTCATTAACTTAAAAATGGAAGTTGCGACGCCAGAAGCATGCGCCAGAATCCACGCAAAGCTGCGTAACACTATTTATCACCCACCCTGTAGAATGAGCACCGGCAAGAAGAAGAAGAGCATTGCGTAGGGATGGTGATTTTTAAGCAATGTCATCAGAAGCAGGTAACTTATATGTAAGAGCTGAAACAGCTGAAAATGCATCTGGAGCAAGAAAGACTGTGAGGGCAGCGACACTGACTGTGTTTCGAATTGGAATCATATTACATGCATACCTTTATGGCCGGTACTGTAGCTTCACTTGCCATTCGATTTTCTAGAATACCGAGCTCATGGAGCAAATGCCAAAGACTATAGTATAGCCCCCACACCCCCCTCCCTTTTCCCACAAGCTCAACGTACTGGACAAGGGGACACCTAGACAAGAGACAAAAGGATTCGGGAGCAGTAAAAAGTAGGGGGGGAGGGGGGAGTATACCTATTTGCGTACAATCGCCACCTTTCCCCCCCCCCCCCTCTAAGAAACTGACACTGATTTAGGGGGGGGGGGGAGAGAAATCTGAAAATGGAAGCTGCAAGCCACAATTCAAATCGAGCTCGGCGGATAGCTCAAAATAAATTGCCTAACTCACATTTTAAGACGAAGCTTTGCTGAAACACTCTAGCACAGTACAGTATCCAGAGATCTGGAGAAACAGCGGTGAAAAAACCAATCAAAAATTGATGAAACTGAAGCGAAATGAATCGAGATTCTCTATTTATACCATGCCACACACCGCTCTGACTCACTCTGTTGTTTCCGGAGTCAAATGGCTAGACAGCATGCGAGAATCGGAATTTCAGAATGGAGTGAAGAGGTCTGGGATGATTCATGAATTCATGACAAATCAATTAACTAAAATCCTATAGATTTATAGATTGAAGTATAGAAAAAGTGCATGAGAATCAGATTTTGACGACGATGAACTTTGTGAGCTTCAGAAGACGTTAGCTTTTCCGATTTTTGCTTTAAAATTGGAATTTCCAGCTCTTCCTCTTCCGCAGAGCAAACAAAAACGCGCTGAAACTACAATAATTTTTGTAGTTTTCGGAAAGCTCTGAAATTCTTTGGAGGTTTTCCGAAAATGAAGATTCACTATCTAACCTTTCTGGCCAATTCCGGATTTCTGAAACTCCCGCGGAAGCGGAGGTGCCTCAGAGATTCTGAATCCGGACTGAAAATTGTAAGATTTGACGAAATTTAGTTTCAGAGAATTACCGAAGAGAATTATAGAATTTCTCTGAAACTGGAATGCTGAATCAGACAAAAACAACGTCAAAGATCAATTAACAACGACGGGCGAAGCGAGCCAGCAACAAATTGCCATTCATCTGGAATCAAAAGCGACTAGAAGTGTTGCTTCTGATTTCAGAAAAGGCGCTGGAGCTCGGTGACTCGTTGTAAAATGCACGCAGAGCTCTCAGAGTCAAGATTGAAGCTCACTACAGTGCGGAGCAAAATAAGGGGAAAAGCAATATGATGAGCCGAACTTCCGCCTTTCAGAGACACTTCCTGTGCTCGGAAAGAGCTGAAAATTGCTTGAAACTTGAGTTTAGAGCCGGCTAGATGGAGAGCATCCTAAAACTTTTTTATGAAAGCGAGCGATTCGAAAATTTCAGCCATGAAAAAAGCTGAAATTTCCAGCAAAGCTCACTGACGATTATCGAAATATTACACCGATATTTGTCTTCTCTACCCATGAATTATGCTGGAATTAAAGACCTCTAAAAGTGCTGGCTCGTCAGAATCTCAATCTCATTTCATGCGATGTTTTCTCGGCTCACACAGAGCTCAAAGATGCTTTTGGAGGCACAGAGAGCTCAGAATGCCCGGATGCTTCCAGCTGGCGGCGTCAGTCAGCCTAATCATCAGAGCAGCGTAGGCGTCAGCCGCAACGTTGAATCTTGTGCGAATCGTGTGGTTTCCAGTTTCCAGCTCATAAACTCAAAAGTTGCACTTTTTCAGCTATTTTCAGAGCATTCGTCTACTTGGTTTTTGCGGGAATTCGAAAGGACTAATCCGAGGGCATCCGAATCTTACATCATGTCGTCTGGAAATTTCCATGCCTTCAAGAAGCAACAACATTTTCAGAAGAACAGTTTGACGTTGAAAATAAATGAAAAAAAGTTATTTTTAGTACATTTTTCGAAGAGAATGTCATGTGAAAATCTGAAAATAGAGTTCTCTATTACTTTTGTTTTTCAAGGGAAACAAATTTTGTCTTAAAATATTCTATGCTCTCTCTTTCCAGGGGCGTCACACGAATTCTTACAATTTTCAGATTCAGTTTTCAGCATCCTATGGTAAAATTGCTGAATAGACAGGGCTCGGTGCTCCATAAATATCTGAAAATCTATAAAAAGGAATTCTGAAGCAAAACGCTCCGGATTTCAGATTCGGAGCGCGCCTGCTCTGCAACGATTTCTCTGCGGGTTGGGTCATCTGTTGCACATGTTTTGTTCATAGATTGGCACCGGTTAGGAAGGCAAAAGACACAAGTGTCGTTTATGCTGAAAGAGGTACTGGAAAAAGGAAGAAGCGGGACTGAAAACATCTTTTAGGACACCTTTTATCTTCTTTATTTCAGCCAGTAGGAATCGCTCTACTAGCATATTTCCAGAGTTTCAGACAATCGGTGGTGCACGCGATGTCACAACAAAATCGATTAGTGGCCGAACAAAAGCTAGGCCATCATGCATAGCAATTTGCAGAAAGATACAGCAGCTAGCAACCTGAAATACGTGTATGTACAGGGTGGGTGATAAATAGTGTTACACGTTAGAAACGTTATAAATATTTTTAAAAAAATTCAATTTTCACCAGATGGGGTGAAGCAGTCGCCATTAACTTAAAAATGGAAGTGGCGACGCCAGAAGCATGCGCCAGAATCCACGCAAAGCTGCGTAACACTATTTATCACCCACCCTGTAGAATGAGCACCGGCAAGAAGAAGAAGAGCATTGCGTTGGGATGGTGATTTTTAGGCAATGTAATCAGAAGCAGGTAACTTATATGTAAGAGCTGAAACAGCTGAAAATGCATCTGGAGCAAGAAAGACTGTGGGGGCAGCGACAGTGACGGTGTTTCGAATTGGAATCACATTACATACATATCTTTATAGCCGGTACTGTAGCTTTTCTTGCCATTCAATTTGCTAGAATACCGAGCTCTTGGAGCAAATTCCAAAGACTATAGTATAGCCCCCCACACCCCCCCCCCTTTTCCCACAAGCTTAACGCACTGGACAAGGGGACACCTAGACCAGAATCAAAAGGATTCGGGAGCAGTAAAAAGTAGGGGGGGGGGGGGTGATCATTGTATACCTATTTGCGTACAATCGCAACCCTTCCCCCCCCCCTCTAAAAAGCTGACACTGATTTAGGAGGGGGGGGGGGGCAAAGAAATCTGAAAATGGAAGCGGCAAGCCACAATTCAAATCGAGCTCGGCGGATAGCTCAAAATAAATCGCCTTACTCACATTTTAAGGCGAAGCTTTGCTGAAACACTCTAGCACAGTACAGTATCCAAAGATCTGGAGAAACAGCGGTGAAAAAACCAATCAAAAATTGATGAAACTGAAGCGAAATGAGCCGAGATTCTCTATTTATACCATGCCACACACCGCTGACTCACTCTGTTGTTTCCGGAGTCAAATGGCTAGACGGCATGCGAGAATCGGAATTTCAGAATGGAGTGAAGAGCTCTGTGATGATTCATGAATTCATGACAAATCAATTAACTAAAATCCTATATATTTATAGATTAAAGTATAGAAAAAGTGCATGAGAATCAGATTTTGACGACGATGAACTTTGTGAGCTTCAGAAGACGTTAGCTTAAGATTCTGGAGCAACTATTACTCAATTTTTCCTGGAAATCCTGAAAATAGAAGTTTTCATTAGCTACAGTAAGACGGAATCGACACGTATATTCAAAGACCGGTGGCACATCGACGTGACCTTCCCAGCGAAGAGCCCACACAAAAATGAACGCGTCTGACGTCTGCAATGCGCTCTGCGTTCATTCATTCTCATCTTTTAGTCAACGCACAAGTTTTTATTATTATTTTGTTCTTCCATTTTCCATTTCTTGATTTTGAATTTTTTGCTTAACGCCAAGCCACCATAACCAACTGTAACCAACATTCCGTAGTCATTTGAAAAACGACGTATGTTTTTTCAGAGCTCGAGCTTCGCACTGCTCCTCGAACAATGATTCTGCCTCTCATAGATCTTCGATCATCTGCCTATGATGAAGAATCTTTCCTTGCCGAGCAACCGACGTTGGACGACATAAAGAATGGAATGACACTGGAGTCAATTGAGAAGCACGTCGAATCCCAGGAGAAGACCGTCGAGTTGGGCATAAAGGAGCTGCTGAATTTAGCCAGAGAGAAGAGGAAATGCGCTGCCAAGCAGAAGAACAGGAACCTGAGGTTTTACGTGATGCATAGAGAGCTCGTCAAGGATCTTCGAAAAGCGGTTGCGGCTGAACGTCGCGCGAGAAGCAAGGGCACTGCCGTCGTCAGAACAACCGGAGTTTGAAGTTGATTCTGTAATAAATTTTGATTTTTAATAATAAAATTGTATTTCCTTTTATTTTTCTTTTTTCTCGTCGAATCCAGCACGGTCCTTTTTGCGTGACCACATTGATGCCGCGCGCGTGTTAGTGAATTCTGAATATTTAACGAAAGGAGGATTCAGAAGTTTCAGAATTCAGAAGGATGGCTGACTACCGTCTTTCCAACATCAAAAACACTATTTTAGAAGGCGTCAAATTTCACGTTATCGGAGCAATTTTATAGCTGAAATAGTCAGTAGCTCTTGAAATTCAGGCATCTGAAGTGGCTGGAGATAAGCCTAGTTTAGAGAGCTCAATGAGTACCCGAAAAAGCAGTTTGAGTCTGTAATTAATCTCGAATCCAGTTGTCAAAATCGAGAGCTCTTCTGTGAGCATTTTTTCAGACTAGACTTCAGTACACTAGAGCATCCTGATCACCTCAGTACCATTCTTCTTACCATACTTACCAGGCAGCGTATTTCCGTGGTAAAAAGCCGTGAGCATTATGGGAAGGGGCTGAAGTCGTCATTTTTCAAATGGGGAATCTCAAAAGCCAAATTCTCTTCGTATTTCTCAATGAATTCATGAAAAACTTCTTTATTTCTCTTCAAAATTACATTTAAAAAAATATAGAGTCAGTTCGTGAAAATAAAGGGCCAATACTCATCAAACTTTATGAAAATGTTTTTAGTTTAAAAAAAAACGCATCGCTTTCGATAGAGCGCGTTTGCATTTTGCAATTATTCTCTTGGGACTATTTTATTTCGATGAATTCTTTCATTTTTTCGAGGCATTTCTGATTTTTCAATGATCCATTGCCTATATTTTCAGAAAAAGTGTTAAAGAAGTTAAGGAAGAGCACTGGAATCCGGCAATAAAAGGAACCAGACAGTATCTTGTTGGGAAGGAATTCACATTGAAGTAAGTCATTCTTTAAGTCCCAGCACCCAGCAAACTTGCGTTGCATTTGACTGTTTATATCATTGTTAAGACAGTTTTGTAGATTTTTATTTCAAATGAGAAAACGAAATGCCTTTTTTTATAATTTCTTTATGTTGGCTGCTTATTGATTTACAGCCGCTTTGGAAGAGGCCTTCTTAATTTCTTTTCTAATCTCCTGTTGGCGCTTCTCCATTTCCGTATCCTTCATAGCGGCCATTAGCGATTTCACAGGAGTTTTGCTATTCGTCTGCGGTGATTTACTCGACGACTTTGTCGTACTTGATTTCACAGTGCTGGAGGTTCCCTTCGACTCTTGGCTCACTGAATTGCCTTCGTAATCCAGAGGTACAACGTCATTCTCCTTTTTCAGAATACTGTTACGGGCAATCGACTCGGTGAGAAATTTGAAGTCGGCAAGGGTGTACATGCCGTGATCCTTTCTCCACTCGCTGTTGATCTAGATTTACGCTCATGTATAGAGACATACTGATAAACCGACTCACCCGACAACCTTTCGTCTTCAGGATCCAGCAGCGATTCTGTGAGAATTCGTGCATCTCGCCTTTATACGCTTCAGTTCTTGTCCAGTATGGTGTATTCGTTTTGGGACCATCCGGCTTAATATCCGTCATGTTCACATATGTACCACCAAGCATCTCGATAATCTTCTTCCATTCATTGCGATCTGAAAATTAAGAATTAGCGGCTGCAAACTTAAAATTG
Source organism: Caenorhabditis inopinata (assembly GCA_003052745.1). Lineage (NCBI taxonomy): Eukaryota > Metazoa > Nematoda > Chromadorea > Rhabditida > Rhabditidae > Caenorhabditis > Caenorhabditis inopinata. Next base: position 1,740,607 of record AP018152.1, on the reverse strand, counting down.
AATTTATGAGACGCAAAAAAAACAATGAATTTGCGCACCAATGAATTCCATACCGATTTTTTTCGGCGTGCCCATTATTGATTCGATGTGAAAACGGTATTCACCGAGAACTACAACTTGAGCCGCCCTCCTGGATCACTACGTCTGAACGTCTATGGACTCACCATTTTCAAATTTCTTGGAAGTTGACGGCAAAATACAAATATCCGCGTTTTTCAGAAGACATGGAACCATTCGATAGTGATTCGTTTTCAGATTGTAAATGGTATCGTGATGGGTTTCTCCGTTATAGCGGGTGTTCAACACGTACCAATTATAGTCTTCGTCCATCGCTTTATCTTTGATTTTCACAAGCGCTTCCAACCAGTCTCTTTTCATCAACACGGCCTTGCTGAAATAGGAATTTCAGGCGCTATCTTAGTTTTTTCCGATGTTTTTTTTGTCTTTTTTAGATTATTTTCGTTTTTGAGAATATTGTTAGACATACTCGAGTAACACTAGCAATTTTTACAAAACTTTTATTGTCAGACAACAAAAATACGCACAAAAAATCGTAAAATTTCGCTTCATCATGATATTTAAAATGCCATAGCGCTACCCTTATGGCTAAACGCTGGCGATTTCCCAGCCTTGGATCCGATTAAACTTTAAAAAAAGCAAAAGTAGCTGCCATGAAGGCGGAACCGAACCAACACATCCCAGATTCCGTCCCTCCTTCTTTCCTCCTCGCTACCGTTGCTTAATTATTCCAACGTGGAGAATGCATAGAGGAAAGATGGGGAACGTAGGGGGCGAGTAAAGGGCGCGGTGCTCAGGATAAGAAAATCCTCCAAAAATGACTAAAAACCATTGGAAACCCCCCCCCCAACTAAGATAGCGCCGTTGGTTGAGCGTGAGACTGATCAATTTGTCAAACTTACCATGCGTAAAGCTTATACGTCATCAAATCTGCGTCGTCGAGTTTCAGCGCGTTCTTATCATACACATACTTGGACGGTAGTACAACATGAGTGAACTCGTCGAGATCCTTTCCTTTTACATATCCCCAAGTGATCCTTTTCTTGATTCTCAGTGGCAGCTTTCTCCGTTTATAACCTTTGAACTTACAGTCGTCGAGCACCAAAACATTCCACGTTCTCGGCGTGTTTTTCGGAATGATACCTCAATATTTTGAAATTTCAGAAAACTGAAAAAATCAATAATCTAACTTACGGCGAGGCTTAGTAAATGGATTCCTGTTCAACTCATAAAATTCTTTGAAAATATGATCAACGCCGTTATAATCAGCCCATGTATCACAGTCTTCTCCAGCGGCATCAACCAATAATTGATCGGCACCGTGTTTTAAGAGTAATGCGCACATTTGCTTGTTCTGCTGGAATTCCAGTTGAAAAAGTGCAGTCCGCAACAATTCTCCACCGCAGACAGCATCGAGCACGACACCTTCTTCGACCAACTCGCGCACTTTGTCGTAATCCCTTCGCTCAACTGCATCAAATAGTGAAGTGTTGCCGGTTACCGGATCTCGCGAGTTGATCTTCAGACGGCAATCTTGTAGCTGCATATAAGTGAACTTAATGAACTCGTCAGGGGGGGCTACGTACGCTGAAACAAAGAAATCCTGAATCCCTGCTCCTCATCCAAGTTTCAGAAAACTAACCCTTCTCCGGTGGCGGGTCCAATTTCAGATCTGGATCCTTTCGATTCATCCAACAACAAACCAAGACAACTATGATTGCAACAACTATAAGTACCAGAGTGACGACTATTCCGATGATAATGCTGAAATAGTTTTGTGCGAAACTAGTGACAGGTATTAACTATATTTGTATGAACTGACTATTTGATCATGGTTTGTGGTTCCGTGGTTGGTTCCGTGGTTGGTTCCGTGGTTGGTTCAGTGGTTGGTTCTTGTGTCACCTGGACAGGCTTCTTCTGTTGTATCATTTTTTGAATCGCGAATAATACATCAGGAACCGATTCGAAGCTTCTTTGTACTAAATTCCAATTCATTGCCAGAGGTGTCTCAAGATGTACCAATGCGTTTTCTACATACGGATTGCGTGGATTTAGCAGAATAATGGATTCTCTCATCTTTCTCAAATCGAAACTTCCAGCAATCATAAGCTCCGATATCCTTGCGTACATCCTCCCAACTGTTTTAAGTGTTCTTTCGGGTTCCGAAGAATTTAACGGGTTCACTTTCCATAGAATTTTGAGGGATTTTTTCTGAAACTCCCTCAGCTTCTTTTTCAATGTTGCATAATCTCTCCAAGCATTTTCCAACTCCGTTTTATCTTCTGAATCGTTCATTTTGCTGATCACTTTAAACACATAGCGTGATTCTGCAATCAGTAGTGAAAGTTGATTGTAGAGTTCATTGAGTTGCTCCAGTGAAGAGGCGGCATAAGAGTAATTTAGAAGAAGTGACGGATAGTCGTTGTATTTTTTCAAGACAACGTCATCGACGTTTCTTTTCAATATCTTCTTAGTTCTGATTTCTGATTCTTCACCAAGTTCATTAAGACTCTTCTGCATCTTTTTAACAGCTGCTACATAATTTATGACCTTTTTGGTGGCGCCCTCTGATTTGATATTATTGATAATCTTAGCAAAGTTGGTGCTATTGTCAATTTCAGCCAAATCAAGAGTGAACATCGAGTCACACCTTTGCTCACCGATTTTCAGTTGTGATATCTTATCGAGAACATCGCGAAATTGCTGAATGTGAGGGCTTGTAAAATTATAATTTTTCGCCGTATTTATATCAGAAGATATAGCACGAAATTCATCCCCCAGTGGCACTATTCTTTCGTAAATATGTCTATGTTCTATCACAAAATCTTTAAGAATTCCCAGCCACCACACTTCGGGTCTACCAGAAAGCACGTAAGGCCCATCACTATAATCGATTATTGACTGCATACGATTAAATATTGAATCCATTGGGAAATGATAACGGGCCTTTACATATTCAGAAAAGGCGTCTCTAATTCTTTTATAAACTGGTAGGATATTTAATAATTTCTCGATGGCTTGACGTGAAACGCTTTTATGTGTTAAGCAATCTGTGTTAGTTACATTTCCAAGCTTATTGATTGATTTGGAGCGTTGGATGATCTTGAATGTCTTTACAAAGTAGCGAATCATGTTATAGTTATTCCGATCGAAGAGGATATCACTATTCATCGTAATCAACTCAATTGGATTCAATGCACTTTTGCCATTTGTATAAAAATCCGAGAGATTTCGCAACATTTCCGTGTTGTTGAGCACACCTTCCACCCATTTGTCTTTAATATCCTGCTGGATTTGTGTTAAATTGAGCTTACGATGCAGAGCATGCCCGATTGTAACGCTGGTTAGAGGTTTGTCAAACATTAAAAACACCGAGTACAACTCTTCCAATAAGTGCATCGTGTTGATTGTTGTACTGACATCACTCAACGATTTCTGGTAATTAACAATCTTTTCCAATTTCGGCAGCATATTTTGGATACGGGTAACACTATCTTGCAAATCGAAAAATGCCATCGCACCGTACAACTTCGTCTCCAGATCTGGTATTTGTTCTACTGCTCTTTCAAGTAAGTTTACATCGAATCCAAAACCAAAAGCGTCACGGAATTTAAACATATTAAATTCCAATTCAGTCATTGTTTGATCTGTGGGCCCTGTTTCTTCAATTTTTTCTATCAATTCCAAAAGAATGGCGGCCACGTTCTCACCCGATACGGATATGATGCTATGTGGCATAATAGGAAATTGACCTATTGTCACCACTGTTGTCAAATTTTGTCGCTTTTGACCGTTGAATCCAAGAAAACGCTCGTAATCTGCTCTGAACTCAATCATTTCAGTCTCGTTTGCATGAGGAGCTTCAGAAATGGAGGCAGAGAACCGAGTGAGTTGCTCAGAAACTCCTTCGAACTTCAAAGAAACAAGCTTGTCAAGGTCTCGAGTGTTTTCAAGATTCCAGACATTTGCCAAAATCTCTTTTCTATTCATTTTCTTATTAGTAAGCTGAACTTCTAGGTAGAGGGCACTGAACACTCGAGCCAGAGTCATATGGCGTGATATTTTAATGGTGTTTCTCTCTGAAATTGAGGATCTCTTATTCAAATGTAACTTATCTTAATTTGTCATAATCCAATTAAACTTTTAAAAAAAGTAAAATCAGAAAGAAAAGATAAAGTGCAGTGGAGCGGAACCGAACCCACACTGCTCAGATCCCCTCGCTCGATCTTCCCACGTCGGTCCCCGCTGCTTATTTCTTCTACAGTGGGGAATGCATAGAAGAAAGAATGGGAAGGAAAGGGGCGAGGAAAGGGCGCGGATCTCCGGATTTTGAAACCGTGGTGTCCGCGCCACGCGTGAAGAAATATTTCAAATATATTTTAATGGTAACAACAAACAATTGAACAAAAAAAATCCTCCAAAAATGGCTAAAAACTGTTGGACCCCTCCCCCTACCCCCCCCCCACTAAGATAGCTAGCGGCCAAACGGGTACCCAATGGGCCAGTTTTAACACTGAGAGAAACGTTCAGATCAATCGGATCACGATCGGAGCAGTTTCAGATAACCTATCCAAAAAAACGAAAAAAAAAGCGGAGCGCGCATTCTTTATGGCCAGTTATGTATATAAAGTCCTCCAAATAAGGATATTAGCTTTCCCTAGTTCGCTCATAAAAACTTTTATCAATGCAGGCGGTACTCTTATGAAAAAACAGCAGAAAAAGCCAAAAAACGAGTGAGGAGTCACTTACGAGTCACGTTCGCAGCTCGCACAAATCTTCCATAATCGTGTGTTACAATTAAAAGAAATGGCAGCAGCATCATTACTGCATCTGAAACACGTGATTTTCCTTCAGAGTTTCATAAATTTACAAAAAAAATCAATAAAATCTCACAGCAGGTTAGCGTCATTCTTGATTATCACCAATAGACGGAGAGTACTTTTCTTCGAAATTTTAATATTCGAAGGATTACTTAGAACGATTCAAAGAAACTCATATATTTATATATGAAAAAATCAGTGTTATTAGAACAAAGTTTACGAATGATTTTTTAATCCACGTTTCCAAATTTAATCCACGCTTTCGAAATGGAAAATTTCATTTCAAATGGAAATTGATTTCAAAATCAGACATTTTCCGGGTAACTAAAAAAACGAAGCAGATTGAACTGAAACTTCCAGATTGTAATTCGATTTCAAAATTGAGGAATAATAGATCATTTTGGTAGCGAACCGACCAGTTTTCATTAATTTTTTCGAGTTTCCCACCTTTTTTGTAGTTTTGAGTAACACCATGAGAGTTTTCCATGCGACATGGATGATTCAGAATCCGAAGAACTCATATAGCAACGCACATAATCTTGCTTTAAATGGAATTCTTGAATAATTATAATCGAAATGTGCTTTTCAACGTTATTCGCCCTTAATCGAAACTTCGTGTTCCTTTCAAACTATTTCTTTGAGCTGAAACCAAAATGAGATTAATTTCGAAGACTGCTTAGCTGAAAAGGCTCTTACATTACTCTTTAGCCGAAGAATCGATGAAAAACTTCGGCAGATTCTCGATAGATGGTGGAGACCTCCAGAGTCGTTCCAATTTTTCTGTCATTTTCAATCCATTTCTAAAATATCGAAATTTCGAAAAATTAGAATTATCATTCCTCACATTAATCAAATAAACCAACTGAGCAGCATTAACAACACTGAAGTTGTTCAATATTTACAGGTCTCTGGCTTTGACGACCTAATTTCAGATTTAAAAACTGTACCATTTCCTTCTGAAAACTTACCGATGGGATACAGAACTGATTGACCATTATACAGTGTTCCACATAATCTTACGTTCACCACAAAAATGTTCGAAATCTCGAAAACTGGTTGTTCAACTATTATAAAATGTTTCCTATTGAAGAAATTTGCGCTTTAGAAGGTGTTTTGTGATAGAAAATTAAAATAAAATAACCAACATTTTATGAAAAAAAGCAAAAAAAAAAACCTTTCCACAAAATCATACGTTCACTTGCTTCTTTCGTGAGAATCGAATTGAGCCCTGAAGATTCTACACGCAGATTTCGAAATCTCGACGGCAAATAAGATTGTTTGATTGCTGAAATTCGATTTTACCTGTAAATGTGAATATAAATAAATGTTTTCCAGCCAGAACACCAAAAAAAAACAGATATGAATGAGTCGGTCTCAGGAGCCCTCGCTAGTTTTAATGAGGGCTATGGGAAGGGCATATGGAAATTCAAATTGTTCTAATTTTTTATGTTTTTTAAACCGTTTTTCCCATTCAGAATCGGCCTGACAAAGAAGAAATATGGGTTTTTAAGCCACTTATTCGTCATTGTTTTTGAGGAATTGGATCATGGTTAGGTCTTGAAGAAGCTTATGTATATAAATCAATGTACCTTTAAAAGTACTGTTTTTACGGGAATATTTTTTTTAATTATTGTAGGTAGTTTCACGTTGTTTTGATCAGTTTCATGTTAAATTTTCAGAAGGTTTTTCGAAATATTCTGGTGCCCAGCGCTACCAACCAAATCTCGATAATATCGAAAATGAAGGGTACCGCTATATACGCTATATATAAAGAAGAGGTGAACGACCAGAAGACTTCTTTATACCATAACCAAGTGGATTTGCAGCGTATCGATTGATTAAATCTGGGGAGCGCTTCAATTTTTTAGAGATTTGACGGTGCGAGAGTCCTTCAGCCAATTTGGCGTCAATTAGTCCTTTTTCATATTCACTTAGAGGTTTATCGTTCGATTTGAAGTTATTACACCATCTTGAATACGCGGCTTTCTTTCTTATTGCAATCTCATAATTTCAGTCAATATTTGCTCTGAAAAAGTAATACAGTGCTCCACATAATTTTACGGTCACCCCAAAAATGTTCGAAATCTCGAAAACTGGCTTTTCAACCAAAATGCTTCTTATTGAAGAAATTTGGCTTTTTTTATATTCAATTAGAGGTTTATTTTTCGGCATGTCTTCTGAAAGCAGAAAAACGATAAATAAACCGATTAGAACCAAGTTTAAAGTTCAAAAAACGACAAAAAATGAAAGTGACCGTATCATTATGTGGGGAAAAAACACCAATTTTTCGAAAAATCTCGAATTTCTCGATTGATTGCTCACTTTTATTTTATTTTCGCTCCAGGACCCACGATTTTCCTTTTCAAAGATATTTTCATATCATATATGATAAATAATTAGGAATTACAGAAAATCGAAATTTTGAGATTTTTGGGGGTGCCCGTAAAATTATGTGGAGCACTGTAGTTAAAAATTGCTCAACCGACCATTAAGAATTTCTGATGAATACAGATTGAAGATCGTTCGTCGAGCTTCCAATTCCACATGGAAGAGTTGCACGAGAAGTGGAGGGAACTTGGAATCGATCCGTTCCCTTTGCCGCCATGGTGATCAATTTTCAGCCTGAATATTATCGATTTTCCAATTAAAACTCAATATTTCAGAACTTTTGATATTCTTTGTATTATTTCGCAATTATTACTATAGCTACTGCCTGGCTCCTTTTATTGCCGGATTCCAGTGCTCTTCCTTAACTTCTTTAACTCCTTTTCTGAAAATATAGGCAATGGATTATTGGAAAATCAGAAATGCCTCGAAAAAATGAAAGAATTTATCGAAATAAAATAGTTCCAAGAGAATAATTGCAAAATGCAAACGCGCTCTATCGAAAGCGATGCGTTTTTTTTTAACTAAAAACATTTTCATAAAGTTTGGTGAGTATTGGCCCTTATTTTCACGAACTGACTCTATATTTTTAAATGTAATTTTGAAGAGAAATAAAGAAGTTTTTTCATGAATCCATTGAGAAATACGAAGAGAATTTGGTTTTTGAGATTCCCCATTTGAAAAATGACGACTTCAGCCCCTTCCCATAATGCTCCCGGCTTTTCACCAAGGAAATACACTGCCTGGTAAGAACTGTGATGCTGCTCCACACAACTTCTCTTTGTGGCGTGCTCATGGAGTTTGTCAGAGAAAAATCTGGAAGTCTCTAGGGTCAATGAATTTGGAGACAGCTCCTTTTCTTTGTTTCTAGGTTGATGTTACAGCTACAGCACGACGGAATCGATACGTGTATTCCAAGACAGTGGACAATAAGGGAGAGGGGGGGGGGGAGAAGGGGGAAGGAGGGTATCGATGTGACCTTCCCAAAGATGAGCCCATTCTGTAAATTGTAGCATACTAAGAACGAACGCGTCGGACATATACAATGCGCTCTGCGTTCATTCATTCTCATCATTTAGTCATCGTATGAGTTTTTATTATTATTTTGTTCTTTCATTTTCTATTTTTTTGTGTTTTTACGCTACAGTATGCTACAGTAATCTGGAGAGTTCTTCTTCTGACCGTATACATTTCGTGATTATTTCAGAGCCCTTCGCTATAATATACCAGCAACCTCCTAATCCACGAACAATGCTTGTGCCTCTCGCAGAACTTCGATCCCCAATCTCTTCAGTCTATGATGAAGATCCTATGCTTGCAAAGAAGTCAAAAAGAAAGACATTGGACGACATAAAGAAGGGAATGAAGCTGGAGTCAATTGAGGAGGACGACGAATCTGAAGAGAAAACTGTCGAGGTCGAGTTGAGCATAAAGGAGCTGCTGAAACTAGCCAGACATAAGAGAAATTATGTCGCAATGCAGCATGATGGAAGCCTCCGCTGTTATGTGATGCACAAGGAGCTCATCAAGGATCTTCGAAGAACGGTTGCGGCTGAACGTCGAGGGCGAAGAAAGGGAACTGCGGTCTCTAGAAAAACCGACGTTTAAAATTAAAACAAATTCATTTTAATTGTAATTTTTCTTTTTTAGTAATAATTATTTTATAATAAACTTTTTTTTTGATTATTTTTGATATCTCCATGATTTTATGAAGTGAAGTACGAAGTACAGTACCGGCCATAAAGGTATTATACAGTGCTCCACATAATTTTACGGTCACCCCCAAAAGTCCCAAAATTTCGACTTTCTGTAATTCCTAATTATTTATCATATATGATATGAAAATACCTTTAGAAAATACAATTATGGGTCCTGAAGCGAAAATAAAATAAAAGTGAGCAATCGAGAAATTCGAGATTTTTCGAAAAATTGGTTTTTTTCCCCACATAATGATACGGTCACTTTCATTTTTTTTTTCGTTTTTGAACTTTAAACTTGGTTCTAATCTGTTTATTTATTGTTTTTCTGCTTTCAGAAGACATGCCGAAAGGTAAACTTTTAAGCGAATATGAGAAAGGCCAAATTTCTTCAATAGGAAGCATTTTGGTTGAAAAGCCAGTTTTCGAGATTTCGAACATTTTTGGGGTGACCGTAAAATTATGTGGAGAACTGTATTACTTTTTCAGAGCAAATATTGACTGAAATTATGAGATTGCAATAAGAAAGAAAGCCGCGTATTCAAGATGGTGTAATAACTTCAAATCGAACGATTTTTATCTGAAAATCAACAAGAATGTTTATTCGAATCGTCCCCTTTTCGCTTTAATAACTGCCTGAAGTCTCCTCGGGTAAGAGTCGACGACGGCACGGAGGTATGTAGTCAAAGTCTGAATTGTCATAGCGATCTTCAGGGCTCCCGAATTCGGATAATGTTTCGTGAATGCTCGAAGCTGCCCACTGGATCTTTAGTGATCAAATCGGTGAAATTGGCTTTGCAGCACCACTGCTCAGTGATGAACCGGCGCGGCAACACCTCCGCCTAGTCATCAAAGCGAACGGAGGAAGATTCGAATTCTGTTAATGCTATAATTTTCGTTGATTTTCAGAAAAAATCTGTCGATTTGAGGTTATTACACCGTCTTGAACGTGGCGCTATATTTATTCCCCATGTTAAATTTGAGAATAATTGTGAAGGCGCCCGTAGCTGTATGCCAGCGGAAGGCACGAAGTTTGCAAAGACAAAACAAATCGGTCGTCTTCGTTCGTCTTGCGTTCACAATATCTATCTCTATCTCTGCGACAGACGAATTCTAGACGACGACGAACACGAGACGAGACCGTCTTGTTTCGCCTTTCGTGGAACGAAAGTTTGAAATTTGAATTTGAATTTCACCCAAAATTTGATCAGAAATGAGAAAATCATCGAGAGTTTTAGTTTGGTGAGCATGGCCCTTATTTTCACGAACTGACGCTACATTTTTTTGTAATTTTGAAGAGAAATAAAGAAAATTTTCATGAATTCATTGAGAAATAAGAAGAACACAAGCCATTTATTCCGAAGAGTTTCAGCAAGGGTTTTCTTAGGCGACGGTAAAGTCCTCATTTTACGAGTGAAAAAAAAGATACATATAATAATAATATGACATTTATCATGCTTTCAAAGTGCGCCAAAATGTGGAAACGGCGACGAAAAAATGACGATGGAAGAGTAAAATGTTACGTAATTATAGGCCACAGCGCCCAGTTTCATTTTCACCGGTTTAAACTAAATTTCTCTGATGTTTCAATCTGTTGAATGCATTAAAAATAATAAATGAAAGGATAGTTCACAAGTTAATAGTACTGAAATCAGCTACCTGCTCATCAAATCCAGCAATTCCTTTTTCTCCAAACGACTCTTGTAAAAAATTATTTTTTATTCTAGAAGGCGATTCTCTACGTTGTGCTATCATGGACCCATATTATGAACGCAGCGACACGGAAACAAAAACAGCGTCACTGGTAATCACATAAAAATTTTCCTAAGATTACTCTCACACTCTCTCTCTGTGAGTGTGACTACTCTCTCAGATTACTCCCTGCTCTCACAAGAATGAGCACGTCAGCGTAGGTAATATCTTCTCGAGAGTGGGCATGCACCATGTCAGAAAGTGGAAACCCCCCCAGAAAACCGAAAATCAAATTTCAAGCTTTGAAAACTTTTAAGCAAAATCGATCAAAAAGGTTAGAAAATGACTCAATGAAGTCGATGAATAGAATTTGTCGGCGCCGCTCCGTAAATAGTGAAATTTAATTTCTCTGCATTTCTCGACGCCGTATGAATAGGTTCAATGAAAAAACGTCAGAATTAAAGTTGGTTTCAAAATTGTATTATTTATCGAAAGCGTTCGTATAGACCTCTCCCAAACCATATGATTAATTTACTCAAAATAATTTTTCTGCATAATAAAAGTTGGCAAATGACATTTGCTGAATTCGACTGCGATAACTCGACAATTGTGGCTACCAGCAGCATGTTTCCGCCCGCCCATACGCGCTTTTCATAGTAATTAGACACACTCACATTTTAAATTAATTAAGAAAATAACGCACCTTCACTGTTTTTAAAGCCTTCTTACTAAGGCTACGAAAGCGACGTTTTTGCCGGCGGTCATTCATTTCCACAAGTGTGCACTCATCGACTTCGATTGTTTCCACTATTGTGCTCTCTTCCTCAATGTGGACGGTTTCTAATGCTTCTATTTTTTTAAGCGAAGCTTCAAATTCTGAAAACAAAATTCTTCCTGTGCTGGCAAATCATCACACGATAAATTTACTTTTATGTTAAAATAAAGCCAACAGCTCTTTGCGTCGATTTCTGTATTGACACTCTTTTAGTTCATTTTTCTTTGCTTTATCCAATCTTCGTTTTTCTTTCCTGAACGAGCCGATCCATTTTATTACTATTTCTTTTTCAGCCAGTAACACGTTGTGCTTCCGCAGAGAATTCTCTTCTGAATTCTTTGTTGTTATAATTGTTTCAACGAGTAACTCACGCGGCAGCGATTCTTTTATGTTCAACATTATTTACAATTTTTTACATGCTATTCGTGATTCTGTTTATTGCTGAAACCACATCAATTATTTGCTTCATTACCGGAGCGTTCTCGTTGGAATTAATCTATAAACAGTACAATTATAAATGAAAATAGCAGTTTTAAACCTCTTTTTAGTTTTCTGCAAGCATAATCCGTTCGGAAAAATTGTCTAAATCGTTCAGAAGAATCTCGGTGGCTTCTATCCATTGTTGTGCCCATGTGACTGTGGATAGTGTACCTTAAAGTTCTTTCATTTTAGAGCACTGGACGAGGAGAATTTCTAGCCATTGTGCTACCTCACTGTGAAATTTATCCAGTAGTTTTTGCTGTTCTAAAATTGACACTCTAGAAAGAGATATGCAAAATTTTTCGAACTTCGAATATCAAGAAAAGACAGTGCAAATTAGTGAGCGAAGTCGACAAAATTCGACAAAAATCGACCAAAATCGGTCGACTTCGGCCGACTCGACTCGACTTTTTGTCGACCGCGATCGACCGCGATCAAAGTCGACAGGCGATCGAAGTCGACAAGGTCGACTTCGACTTCGACTCGACTTGACTTGTGTTGCAAATGCGCTCTATTGAAATCATATTTGAGGGAACTCAAACTGGGTTTTTTTTCGCGATTAATAATTTTCAGCGCTTTGTTATCGTTTTCTATACGTTTTTTGAAGAATTTTCGACAATAATTCGAGAAATATATAATGAAAAATAGTTTAAAAGTGTTTTAGAAAGTCGACCGGCGGTCGATCGAGTCGCGGTCGAACGCGGTCGACTTGACCCAAAATCGACCTTTTCGATCGATTTGCCAAGTCGACTTCCGACCAACAAAGTCATCGCGACTGTCATGCCGAAAATCGTCGAAAATCGTGTCGACTTCGCACGCTACTTACGACTATGGAAGCCGGTGTCAGTGAGGCGATTTCTCGCGATATTCATGGATGAATTTCTCCAATTGGTTGGCTAAAAATCTTTTTTATCTATGAGTCGCTCGTCGCGATTCAAATCTTTTAAAGACTCGGCCATCGTAAATTTCAATAACTAATTGTGGGTGCTAAAAATAATTGGTTGAAAAAAAAAAGATATAAATGGGATGAGAACAGTTAAAACACCAATTTCCGATTCAATGAAAATTCGAAAAATTGAAATTTATTTGCAGCAGACAATTTATGAAAAAGGATGCAATATTTCACAACATTTTGCATTTTTTTCGTCACAAACTCCTAGATGAAATCTAATTTTGAATAGTTTCGAAATTTTATAAATTTCACAAATTCCAGCACAAAATCAAAGCAGTTCCACGAATTGTCATCATATTTCTGAAATTCTAGGATATCTAAGAACACCGATTTATGGAATTTGTTCGATATTTTCAGAGTTTCTATGAAAAACTCTATGCAATTATCACAATTTTTGAAATTGTCAAAGAAAAAGGAGTGAAAACCGTGGATTTTAGTAGAGTCCTACCACGTAATCTTTTGAGATTCGACGCTTTTTGTCCAAAAGGAGTACACGACTCCATGCGAGTCGCCAATGCCGATATGTAAATCATCGCCAGTTTTATAGCTGGAAAATGTGTACCTTTTGTTTAATAAAGATGTTTGGGATACAGTAAGCGGGCACGCTTACCTTCGAAAATTGCCATGCGATGGTTTTATTACAATACAACAGGCTGTTTCTATCTGACTTTCCAGAATTGGACACGGCAATTGGGTTATGATCCACTTTGGGTTCTGAAACGAAATTTTTGTTTAGAAATTCGAAATACTTTATCAGGAAATCTTACACTTTGTCGAAACTTTTCCTTGCAATTCATGCATTTCGCATCACTATTTAAGGGTTCTGCGACGAGAAATCGATAGGTACCGGAGTAGGGCGGAATTGGATTTTGGGAGCTCGGAATCCGGAAAACGGAAAACGGAAAAAAAATTTTTCACGGAATCTGGAATCCGGAAAACGGAAAAGTCTTGTTTTCACGAAATCTGGATTCCGGAAAACGGAATGAAAAAACGGCGGAATCCGCAATTCTTTCGGGAAACAGGGGGGTACGGAACTGAAATGTTATGTAAATGCGACATAAAAATATTGAGATCTGCCAAAAAACATGCGAAAATTCGAAAAAAAAATTAATGAAGTTGAATTTCTTTTTTCTTTATTGGGGAAAGTCAACGCCTATTAACACAGAATAAACTGGCCAAAACCATTTAAAACATTTGAGAAAACAAACGTTTTAAAGTTAATTATTTAAGTTTATTAAACTGCAATAACCTACTTAAATACATTTAGAGATCGAAAATGATAGGGAAACATTTTTTCTAAAAAAATATTAAAATTCTACGGTATCAAAACTTCAAAACTCCAAGTTATTAGACATAATTTCGATTAAAAATTGCAGACAAACTAACTGATAATATTTTCTTATTTTTAACTTCAAAATTTCACAACGTTCAGATATATTGAGAGCCTTGTTTGAGAGCTTTGCAAGAAATAAGTTAGGAGAAACCCCGATGGCTCTACTTTTTTCGTTTCACAAATCCTCTCGTCCTCGATGAAGTGGGAGGTCTTCCAGGCCCAGGTCTTGGAGCGATCGGTGATATTGAACCTTTGAAGTTTTTGAAACTTTTTGGAAGTGTGACCATAAATTGCTGAAGAAAAAAAGATAAACATTTTGAAAATAATGAGTGGGTGGCACGGACCATGGAAGACAATTTAGATTTAGACAGGACAGTTTTTAAACATTTTCTTATTTTTTTAATTATAGAACATTTCAGCAAAAGAAATGTTTTAAAACGATATGATATGACCCTACATCTCTCACTTTTAAATACTGCTTATTTTCCTTTCGGATCACACGAATTTACGAAAAATAACAGTGATTATTTGAAGTCGTCGTAATTATATACAATCATTATCTAGCAGTGGTTGAGAATGAACAAACTAAGATTTTAATAAGAAAAATGGGTTTTGAATTTTGAATCTTGTCTCTTTTATTGTTATAGTCGAAATAACGGACCCTATGAAAGTAGGAAAGAAGGTCGAACATTTAATATAAAATCGGGAGAGTGGTCGGAACATAAGCCTGTTAGTTCGCTGAAAATTAAGCCCACTTTTTCTGATTTTGTTTTAGCCGCCAGTTCGATTCCGTGTGGTCTGAATTATCTTTCTATTTTTATTATGATGGTTGTTTTGCGTACCTTTGGCGAACCAGCAACGTTATGAATTGTAACATTTCTACAAGAAAAGATGATTGGCTCCAAGAATGAGCATTCAGAATAGAGACAGCTCTATTCCCAAGTTTTCCAATCACTTCCTCTAACTTCACCTAATTTGAAAAAACTTATCTGAATATTGAAGCATGAATACGTAAGGTAATAAAATTATTTATATTAGGTTGATGGAAAAGTTATGACGTTTTTATTTTGTTTACTTTTGTGAAAGATTTTTGAATAAAATTTTTGGTTATCTGTGATCTTGTTATATATCATTTTAAAGAGCGTAATTCGCTCTATCTACTTGTCTTTTTGATTTTTCCTTGAAATAATTATGTCACTTTTTATAGCACTTCAAAAAAGCATGGATAAAAGGCAAATTCGAACGATTTTCTTGTTCCAGGTCAAACTAGGCCGAAACTCTGTCGAGACAACTCGCGATATCAACGATGCATTTGGCCAAGAAACCACTAATAAACGTACGGCACAACGGTGGTTCAAAAAATTCCGTAGCGGTGACGAGAGCCTCGAAGATAAAGATCGTGACGGCCGGCAGTCTGTGATTGATAACGTTCAATTGAGAGCCGAAGCCGATCTTCTCAAATCAACACGAGAAGTTGCCGAAGAACTCGACGTTTTTGTTGTTTTTTTTTCTAATTATTTATCTCATGCTTCGTTTTTTTAGTTACCCGGAAAATGTCTGATTTTGAAATCAATTTCCATTTGAAATTAAATTTTCCATTTCGAAAGCGTGGATTAAATTTGGAAACGTGGATTAAAAAATCATTCGTAACCTTTGTTCTAATAACACTGATTTTTTCATATATAAATATATGAGTTTTTTTGAATCGTTCTAAGTAATCTTCCGAATATAAAAATTCAGAAGAGTGCTCTTTTGGTCAAGAATGACGCTCACCTGCCGTGAGATTTTTTTCTGTTAATTTGTGAAATTCTGAAGGAAAAGAACGTTTTTTCAGATGCAGTAATGATATCATTTTTGATGATTATCATTTCGGGACACGCGACTCAAAAGATTTTGGACCCACACGAATATGGGAGATTTGTTCGAGCTGTGAACTTGCCTCGTAAGTGACTCGTCACTCGTTTTTTTGTTTTTTTTGTTGTTTTTTTTTTCTAATTATTTATCTCATAACAGTACCTTACAAAATGATTGAAAATTTTATGAACAAAATTGGGAAAGCAACATGTTACTTTTGATTTTAATATTTAATATGTGCTCCGATTGGTCTAAATGTTTCTCTCAGTGTTAAAACTGGCCCGTTGGGTACCCTTTTGGGTGCTAGCTATCTTAGTTGGGGGGAGAGGGGGGGGGGAGGTCCAATGGTTTTTAGTCATTTTTGGAGGTTTTACTTTTTTTTGTTCAATGGTTTATTGTTACTATTAAAATATTATTTTATGCATTCCCCACTGTAGAAAAAATAAGCAGCGGTGGCCGACGTGGGAAGATGGAGTGAGGGGATCTGAGCAGTGTGGGTTCGGTTCCGCGCCACTGCACTTTATCTTTTCTTTCTGATTTTACTTTTTTTTTAAAGTTTAATTGGATTATGACAAATAAGGATAAGTTACATTTGAATAAGAGATCCTCAATTTCAGAGGCAAACACCAGTACAATATCACGCCATATGACTCTGGCTCGAGTGTTCAGTGCCATCTACCTAGAAATTCAGGTTACTAATAAGACAATGAATAGAAAAGAGATTTTGGCAAATGTCTGGAATCTTGAAAATAGTCAAGATCTTGACAAGTTTGTTTCTTTGAAGTTTAAAGGGGTTTCTGAGCAACTAAACGCATTCTCTTCCTCCATTTCGAAAACTCCTCATGTCAACGAGACTGAAATGATAGAGTTCAAAGCAGATTACGAACGTTTTCAAGGATTCAACGGTCAAAAACGACAAGATATAATTATAGCGGAAGAATTTCGTGAATTTCCTCAAGTTCCTTTGGACCTCTTTCCTAAACCAGAATTGACCTATTTAATTTTGAATCGAATAAACCTCACTAGAGAATATTTCCCAAATGGAGTCCAGGAACACCTGGATAGATTGAAAGAATATATACAAACGTACTATGACGTTTTATTTAACAAATACAAGATAAAATTTGAAGAAACGGTAAAATCAGTGTTAGCTGTGGAGACAAAGTTGTCCGCTGCGATGGCATTTCTCGATTTGCAAGATAGTGTTACCCGTATCCAAAATATGCTGCCGAACTTGGAAATGATTGTCAATCACCAGAAATCGTTGAGTGCTGTCAGTATAACAACCAACACGATACACTTATTGGAAGAGTTGTACTCGGTGTTTTCAATGTTTGACAAACCTCTAACCAGCGTTCCAATCGGGCATGCTCTGCATCGTAGGCTCAATTTAACACAAATCGAGCAGGATATTAGAAACAAATGGGTGGACGGTATGCTCAACAACACGAAAATGTTCCAAAATCTCTCGGATTTTTATACAAATGGCAAAAGTGCATTGAATCCAATTGAGTTGATTACGATGAATAGTGATATCCTCTTCGATCGGAATAACTATAACATGATTCGCTACTTTGTGAAGAAAATTAAGATCATCCAACGCTCCAAATCTATCAATAATATTGAAAATGTAGCAAACAGAGATTGCTTAACACTTCTCCATAAAAACGTTTCACGTCAAGACATCGAGAAATTATTACAATTCCCACCGTATTATAAAAAAATTGAAGAAGCCTTTTATAAATATGAAAATGCCCGTCGTAGTATCCCAAACATTCAATTAGTAGTGCAAGAACTTGAGGAGTTAAAAGGACAATTTCCTTCGTCTACCGCGTTTACTGATCAAAATTGGGAATGGCTGACACGTCTTAGCATATTCGTGGCTATACATTCGGATGATTACAATAGAATGCAAGCCGGGGATAATGTGCGATTTGAGATGCGATCACTGAATGATCAGCCAGAAATCAATGATCTACTTCATTATGTTCTCAGAATGATACCAGATTTGACAATCGGTGAGCAAAGGTGTGACTCGATGTTCACTCTTGATTTGGCTGAAATTGACAATACCACCAATATTGCTAAGATTATCAATAATATCAAATCAGAGGGCGCCACCAAAAAGGTCATAGATTTTGTAGCAGCTGTAGAAAAGATGCAGAAGAGTCTTAATGAACTTGGTGAAGAATCAGAAGTCAGAACTAAGAACTCATCGAAAAGGAACATCGATGACGTTGTCTTGAAAGAATACAACGACTATCCGTCACTTCTTCTAAATTACTCTTATGCCGCTTATTCACTGGAGCAGCTCAATAAACTCTACGATCAACTTTCACTACTGATTCAAAAAGGAGACGATGTGGTTGCCGTGATCAGAAAAATGAACGATTCAGAAGACAAAACGGAGTTGAATAATTCTTGGAAAGATTTTACAACATTGAAGAAGAAGCTGATTGAGTTTCAGACAAATTCGACCAAAATTCTAGAGATAGTGAACTCGTCCAAGTTTTCGCAACCCGAAAGAACACTTCATGAAGTTGGGCTGGTGTACAAGGAGATATCGACGATTTTGATTGCTGGAAGTTTCGATTTGAGGAAGATGAGAGAATCCATGATTCTGCTAAATCCACGCATTCCGGATGTAGAAAGCGCATTGGTACATCTTGAGACACCTCTGGCAATGAATTGGAATTTGGTACAAAGAAGCTTCGAATCGGTTCCTGATGTATTATTCGCGATTCAAAAAATACAACAGGTGACACCAACGGAACCACAAACCATGATCAAATAGTCAGTTCATACAAATATAGTTAATACCTGTCATTAGTTTCGTACAAAACTGTTTCAGCATTATCATCGGAGTCGTCACTCTGGGAATTATAGTTGTTGCAATTATAGTTGTCTTGGTTTGTTCTTGGATGAATCGGAAGGACTCAGATCTGAAGTTGGACCCGCCACCGGAGAACGGTTAGTTTTCTGAAACTAGGATGAGGTGCAGGGATAAAGCATTTCTTTGTTGCAGCATACGTAGCCCCATCTGACAAGTTCATTTACTCGCGAGACCCATGCCGCAATGCCGCGGGAGAAGACTGTGATACATGGGCTGATTCTAACGGCGTTGATCATATTTTCAAAGAATACTATGAGTTGAACAGAAATCCATCTACTAAGCCTCGCCGTAAGTTAGATTATTGCTTTTTTCAGTTTTCTGAAATTTCAAAATATTGAGGAATTATTCCGAAAAACACGCCGAGAACGTGGAATGTTTTGGTGCTCGACGACTGTAAGTTCAAAGGTTATAAACGGAGAAAGCTGCCGCTGAGAATCAAGAAAAGGATCACTTGGGGATATGTAAAAGGAAAGGATCTCGACGAGTTCACTCATGTTGTACTACCGTCCAAGTATGTGTATGATAAGAACGCGCTGAAACTCGACGACACAGATTTGATGACGTATAAGCTTTACGCATGGTAAGTTTGACAAATTGATCAGTCTCACGCTCAATCAACGGCGCTATCTTAGTTGGGGGGGGGGGTTTCCAATGGTTTTTAGTCATTTTTGGAGGATTTTCTTATCCTGAGCACCGCGCCCTTTACTCGCCCCCTACGTTCCCCATCTTTCCTCTATGAATTCTCCACGTTGGAATAATTAAGCAACGGTAGCGAGGAGGAAAGAAGGAGGGACGGAATCTGGGATGTGTTGGTTCGGTTCCGGGTATAATAACTGTATTTCCCCACAAACCTCGGTAGTACCCCACTAGAATGAACCGGAATCGCCCCCCCCCTTTTTATTTTATTCATCCAAAATCACGTGTAATCAATCTTCTTTTCAACATTTTAATTCATTTCATTTCAACATTTCAACATTCAACATTCAACTTTTCAATCGTTCAACAGAATTCTAGAAGAACTTAAGTCCAAGAGAAAGAGATTTGGAATTTGGAATGGTGGGGGGCGATTCTGGAATGGTGGGGGGCGATTCTGGAATGGTGGGGGAGGCGATTCTGGAATGGTGGGGGGCGATTCTGGAATGGTGGGGGGCGATTCTGGAATGGTGGGGGGCGATTCTGGAATGGTGGGGGGCGATTCTGGAATGGTGGGGGGCGATTCTGGAATGGTGGGGGGGCGATTCTGGAATGGTGGGGGCGATTCTGGAATGGTGGGGGGCGATTCTGGAATGATGGGGGGCGATTCTGGTTCATTCCAGTGGGGGAGAACAAAGATATAATGGGGGGGTGATTGTGAAAGATTACCTCTTTTCCGGAATCGCCCCCCACATTAAGAGGTGGGGGGCGATTCGGATATTTATACATCACAGAATAGTCCCCCACACACAATCACCCCCACATCCAAAATTAATCGAAAACATAACTGTGGGGGGGGCGATTCCGGTTATGGGGGGGCGATAGAGGTGTGGGGGGCGATTCTGTAAAATTACCCGGTTCCGCCTTCATGGCAGCTACTTTTGCTTTTTTTTTAATTTAATCGGATCCAAGGCTGGGAAATCGCCAGCGTTTAGCCATAAGGGTAGCGCTATGGCATTTTAAATATCATTATGAAGCGAAATTTTACGATTTTTTGTGCGTATTTTTGTTGTCTGACAATAAAAGTTTTGTAAAAATTGCTAGTGTTACTCGAGTATGTCTAACAATATTCTCAAAAACGAAAATAATCTTTAAAAAAAGACTAAAAACCATCGGAAAAAAACTAAGATAGCGCCTGAAATTCCTATTTCAGCAAGGCCGTGTTGATGAACAGAGACTGGTTGGAAGCACTTGTGAAAATCAAAGATAAAGCGATGGACGAAGACTATAATTGGTACGTGTTGAACACCCGCTATAACGGAGAAACCCATCGCGATACAATTTACAATATGAAAACGAATCATTATCGAATGGTTCCATGTCTTCTGAAAAACGCGGATATTTGTATTTTGCAGTCAACTTCCAAGAATTTTGAAAAAAGTGAGTCCAATCCGATCATAAGTTTGCAGCCGCCAATTCTCAATTTTCAGATCGCAATGAATGGAAGAAGATTATCGAGATGCTTGGTGGTACATATGTGAACATGACGGATATTAAGCCGGATGGTCCCAAAACGAATACACCATACTGGACAAGAACTGAAGCGTATAAAGGCGAGATGCACGAATTCTCACAGAATCGCTGCTGGATCCTGAAGACGAAAGGTTGTCGGGTGAGTCGGTTTATCAGTATGTCTCTATACATGAGCGTAAATCTAGATCAACGGCGAGTGGAGAAAGGATCACGGCATGTACACCTTTGCCGACTTCAAATTTCTCACCGAGTCGATTGCCCGTAACAGTATTCTGAAAAAGGAGAATGACGTTGTACCTCTGGATTACGAAGGCAATTCAGTGAGCCAAGAGTCGAAGGGAACCTCCAGCACTGTGAAATCAAGTACGACAAAGTCGTCGAGTAAATCACCGCATACGAATAGCAAAACTCCTGTGAAATCGCAAATGGAAACTATGAAGTATACGGAAATGGAGAAGCGCCAACAGGATATTAGAAAAGAAATTAAGAAGGCCTCTTCCAAGGCGGATGTTAATCAATAAGCAGCCGAAATAAAGGAATTATAAAAAGAGCCATCTCGTTTTTTCATTGAAAATAAAAATCTACAAAACTGTCTTAACAATGATATAAACAGTCAACATTTAAATAATGCAACGCAAGTTTGCTGGGTGCTGGGACTTAAAGAATGACTTACTTCAATGTGAATTCCTTTCCAACAAGATACTGTCTGGTTCCTTTTATTGTCGGATTCCAGTGCTCTTCTTTAACTTCTTTAACTCCTTTTCTGAAAATATAGGCAATGGATCATCGGAAAATCAGAAATGCCTTGAAAAAAGGAAAGAATTAATCGAAATAAAATAGCCCCAAGAGAATAATTGCAAAATGCAAACGCGCTCTATCGAAGGCGATGCGTTTTTTTTCACTAAAAAAACATTTTCATAAAGTTTGGTGAGTATTGGCCCTTATTTTTACGAACTCACACTATTTTTTTTTGTAATTTTGAAGAGAAATAAAGACATTTTTTATGAATTCATTGAGAAATAAGAAGAGAGTTTGGTTTTTGATATTCACCATTTGAAAACCTCCCACAGCCATGCTCTAGCTCGAGAGCCAAGCACGCAGCGGATCAAGAAGTTATGAGACAGCCCTCCCATCCTTTGGGGAGAATAATAGAAGATGTTCCACGAATAATTCGTGAACTTTAAGATGTCATAGAGGATCTGAGAATTCTGAGAAATGAATTCTGGAGGTTATTCATGCTCAAAGTATTGCTCATAGATAAAAGTCCCGGGGGGGGGGGTCCTTCCTTTAGTTATACCCATAAATGACAATTTTATTGTGGAATTACATGTTTTGAACAATTGAATTGTGATATTTATATTATTTACTTTCCGTCCTTCGATCCTTTGTAATCGACCTTTTCGCCATATTTTGAGTAGAATGTCACAGTGCATTTGGTTTTCTTTCCGGTTCTCTCATCAAATGCATTACAAGTACTGTAGGGAGGGATATACAGATGGAGAGAGACTGCTCCATTTGCGTGACTCCGGTTTTCCATTCGGTGAAGACCGAGCTCATCTGAAAATGGCGCAAATAGAGTTTCAGCACACCTGCTAGAGCCTTCAACTAACTAACCGTTCATATATGAGACACCGTTCAATCCATACGTTGTATTCTCCTTCACATCCAGTGGAACGTGCTTCTTCTTTGGCCAATTGTATTTCGTCTCCGTCAGTTCGCCATCAAGAATCTTGACGAAGCAGTGGGCATCTGTGTGGT
Organism: Caenorhabditis inopinata; assembly: GCA_003052745.1. Classification (NCBI taxonomy): domain Eukaryota; kingdom Metazoa; phylum Nematoda; class Chromadorea; order Rhabditida; family Rhabditidae; genus Caenorhabditis; species Caenorhabditis inopinata. Next base: position 1,717,784 of record AP018152.1, on the reverse strand, counting down.
CGTGGACGCTGGAAATTTTCGACTTTTATCACCAGTTTTGCTGAAATTTCCGGCAATCAACTAGCTCAGAAATGGTAGCGTAGCAAGACAGAACGAGCATCTGCTTAATGGCTTCACGGCTATTTTGTGGCAGAATGGCTTACCTGCTGGCCATACCAGGCCCCCAGCAAAGAAGCATCAAGTTGTACTTTCCATTTCCAATGTCCACGAGATTTCGGGTGTATCTGAAAAGTGGAATTCCAGATGACGGTGAACTTTTAAGAAATGTCAGGCTTGTGGTGTACACATGGTCTAGAAGCGCGCTGAAACTCACTTGTTCATGTCAAAAATGGCAAATCGTCTCCACTCATCGACGTTACTTTTGTAGGAGCCCAACAGATTCTTCACTTCATCGACATCAATCAATTTTTGCTGAAAGATCTCGCGGACTTGTACAACTAACTGCACGAAAGTGACCATTCTGTAAGATCGCAAGTAGAGGCGTTCAGGGGGAACTCGAAACTGAGCAGCTCTTGAGGGGCTCAGAACAACCAAGATATCAAGAAATTATGCGTAATATTGAAGATCCAGCAATTCTAATGACCTAACATCAAAGTTTCTGTGGCCGAGAAAGCGCCCAGCACAAAAGTCGGCTCCACGATTACGGTAGCCTTCAACTGGGGTGTTTTGAATTCTGACCAATCAGGTGACCAGGGTGTCAAAGAAATTTATGCATGCGATGCGGACCGACTGCGGGCCGTTACCAGAATCTAAATGAAGACGTCAACGCCAGGGAGATAAGTACGGGAAAAAAAAATGAAAAGAAGAAGAAGAAGCCGAATGAGGAAAATAACTTTTGTACAATAGTGATACGGAGACGGAAAAAAAACCACGTTGGAAGGAGATAGAATGCGATTGATTAGTGGAATGATTGATGGCGTCAACATCATCCCCCTTCAAACACTGACACACTCTGTCGGATTCTGAAGATTCTGAATGCAATCTGTGGCTGATATCGCTCTTGTCACGTAGACATGTCAGTGGTTCTCTTCTCTCTCTCTCTCTCTCTCTCTCTCTCTCTCTCTCTCTCTCTCTCTCTCTCTCTCTCTCTCTCTCTCTCTCTCTCTCTTTCTTTCTCTCTATATTTGTTCATGTATCGTCTTGTGTCTTGAACGTAATCTGTCGACGAAACAATGTCTGTACGGGCATGACGAAAAGATATGATTAGAGACAGAAGACTATTGTTGGAAGTAATTCGGTAAATCGACTTGTTCTTGGCATTGTCAGGCTTTCACGAAAGACGAAATATGGCTGTCTTCTCGTCTCGTCTTGAATTCGTCTCACGCAAATATGTATTTTAATGGACGAAGCAAGACGAGCCGAAAGACGAGAGAAGACAAGACAAAAGGATTGCACGAAAGACGAATTAAGACTGTTTCGTCTCGTCTTAGTCTTCGTCTTGAATTCGTCTATCGCAGAGATGTATCTTAATAGACGACGCAAGACGAACTGAAAGACGAGAGAAGACAAGACAAAAGGATTCCACGAAAGACGACCGACTTGTTTTTGACAATAAGGCTTCCACGAAAGACGAAATAAGACTGTTTCGTCTCGTCTTAGTCTTCGTCTTGAATTCGTCTATCGCAGAGATGTATCTTAATGGACGACGCAAGACGAGCCGAAAGACGAGAGAAGACAAGACAAAAGGATTGCACGAAAGACGACCGTCTTGTTTTTGACAATAAGGCTTCCACGAAAGACGAATTAAGACTGTTTCGTCTCGTCTTAGTCTTCGTCTTGGATTCGTCTCACGCAAATATGTATTTTAATGGACGACGCAAGACGAACTGAAAGACGAGAGAAGACAAGACGAAAAGATTCCACGAAAGACGACCGACTTGTTTTTGACAATAAGGCTTCCACGAAAGACGAAATAAGACTGTTTCGTCTCGTCTTAGTCTTCGTCTTGGATTCGTCTCACGCAAATATGTATTTTAACGGACGACGCAAGACGAACCGAAAGACGAGAGAAGACAAGACAAAAGGATTGCACGAAAGACGACCGACTTGTTTTTGACAATAAGGCTTCCACGAAAGACGAAATATGGCTGTCTTCTCGTCTCGTCTTGAATTCGTCTTTCGCAGAGATGTATCTCAATGGACGACGCAAGACGAACTGAAAGACGAGAGAAGACAAGACAAAAGGATTCCACGAAAGACGACCGACTTGTTTTTGACAATAAGGTTTCCACGAAAGACGAAATAAGACTGTTTCGTCTCGTCTTCGTCTGTCGCAGAGATGTATTTTAAAGAACAATTCAAGACGAACTGAAAGACGAGCATGACGACCGACTTGCTTCGTCTCTCGTGGAAACCATATTTTACTAGAAATGTGTGCTCGTGAAACTGATAAAATCGATAACAGCAGAGTCACAGGTTTTGGGCTCATGTGCCGCTCAACGATGCGGCACATGAGCCCATGAGCCCGTGCCGAAACCGTGCTCTGCCGTCACGCACCATCTCAAATTGTCTCAAGATGAATCGTGCCGAATAGCGCTTTAATTGTCGTTGGAAGCCGATTCGGAAACGAGGAATCTGGAAAAAATAGAGAATCCGGCACTCTATATCCAGAGTTTTTGCTGAAATTGTGATTGTGAGCCGCCGAATTGGTTGGCCTACATTTTCGTCGTTTTCCAGTCAAACGCTGGTGCTCTCTAAACCCGAATTTTCCTCAGAAAACTGAGAAAAATCATTGTAAATTGGAAAATGACGACCTTGTTTCATAGATATCAATATCAATATCAGCACATGGGAATTCTTCTGAAACAGGTTTCCAACATTAGTTGAGACTGTGATTTCCGATAAAATAATTTCGTTTTCAAACATCAATCATGACCACGTGATTGCAACAGAATGATGTGGAAACCGGTTTGCGTTTGGAACATTCTGCCAGTTGATTTTCAGAGGAGCAGTATGGAGCATTCAGAATTCAGAATTCCAGTTGTTTCCAGCACGCTTCATTGTTGGTATTCAGTTTCTATTGAATCCAAAATTTTTCAACAAAAATATTTTCAGTCAATTTCAATTTATTCATAAAGAAGCAAAGGCAGACCTTATTATGCAAATCGCTTAATCAATTTGAGGAAGATTGAGTGAGAGAGTCTTGGAAGAAGAGGAAAAAAGGCTGAAAATCATGGAGCCGTGGCTAGAAAAGACGTCTCACGTGCTTGAATCCGGTGAAGGCTTCGATCTGCAAGTATTACATTTTTAGAATTACAATTTTCGCTTCACAAATTTTTTTTTTAATTCTGAAAAATAGCGTTTTTACACACTTAGAAACTATACGTTTTGAAGTAAAACGCCTCCACGAAAGACGAAATAAGACCGTCTCGTCTTCGTCTTGAATTCGTCAGACGAAGGACAACTTTTTGTTTTAGAAAGAAAAGGAAAGTTAGTGAGCACTCACCAAAGCCAGAATGACGCCAACGATGGAGAAGATGATGAGAAAGGTACAAGTCCAGGTCACTGAAAACAGATCACAGTGTACACAGAAAGCGATTTCGATGGAATGCTCCTACTTGGCTCCGCCTTTTTCTCAATCTTGTAAACCCGCTCTGCGCGATGCTTCTTACGGATCTCAGTGACTTCTTGTCCGGCGCGACGTTGACGAAGCTCTTGGTCTGCCATCTGGAAGTTGAGGAAGATCAGTGAAAAATATCGAATTTTTTTTTTGTATTTCAGATTCAATTTGCGAATTTTCTGGCGAATTTCCATAAGGAAATTGGAAATTTTATCCAAAAGTTTTGCGCTCAAAATAATTATAAAATGTATTGTTCAGGGAACTCGTTGTAAAAAGTGTACTACTGGAAAAGCAGGAGAGCCGCGGGTGAGCTGCGCTCAGCTTTCTGCTTTTGCGGTTACCTAGGTGATACTGATAATAATAGGTTGGAGAATTAGGGAGATTAGAATATTTGAAAAGACAACAAAGACAGCGAGCGAAGCTCTTAAATGCGGTTGATTGACTTCCGCTTTGATACATACCGTAGATTATGCATAAGAAAGGAAGCTGTAATAAAACGACATCTCGAGGAGCTTTCTGAATAATAGAACAACATCGCTTAAATTGTTTTTTCTGCTATAATATTATTTCGAAATCCATTTTTATTAATGACGGATTACGGTAGGCATTGTTACGCAAACACCGCAAATCGCAAATTTCTGTAACCTTTACGCTATTTCACGGATTCATAATTTCCTCTTTGGCTCTTTTGCTCCTTGGCCGTTTTTAGTCCGCGATTTATTTTTTTTTAACTAGAGATTTGAGAAAAACAAAATTAGCTGCTTTTGATGTTTGTGTTTCAATTTGTTTTAATTCAGATTTATCCCCGCACTATATATACAAATATCTAAAATTTATGCCAGAAAAATCAATAATATTTCGCGAAAATAGGAAAGACAATACAAAATGCAAAAATAATAGAATCTTTTGATACTTTACCTTTTTTTTCCCCATTTCTAGAACTCATTTGCTAGATTTTCCCACTTAAACACTTATCTGCTCAACAAAAAGTGAGAAGCGCATGAATTTTGAAACTGGAAATCCTGAAGATCTTCGCATAATTTTTGCTCGGTCTGCATTTTTTCATTGTTTCCGATTGTTTTCTAGAATTTCTATTCTTTATTTCATAATTTTCAGGTATTTTCGCCCATCATCGATAAATCGTCTACTTTGCTCATTCATCGCTGATCAATTATGAAGCGGAATCCTGGAGCCCTTGCCTCATTAATTGGCATTACTACTATGATCCGAGTTGATAAAACACGTTGTGAAATATGTTAATTGAGAAGACAGACATGTTGAAATTGAGAAAATAACAGCAAGTCGCAAAAGGTAAGGAAAAAAACTCGGAAAAAAGTTATTTTTTTCACAATAAATGCAGATTTAAAAGTTGGAAATACGAAGATTAATTTAATTTCCAATGTGAATTCAGAAAGAGAGACATAAATTCTGAAAGTGCCTGTCAAAAACAGTATATCTGCATATTGAAACATTCAAATTTGTCCTTTATTTTTAGCAATATACAATTTCAAGAAATTTATGTGAGAGCCCGCTTTGTTTCTTGTCGCTCCGTATTGTTTGGATTCTGAAAAGAATTAATGCAATATATACTGAAAATGTACTTCTTTTTGGTTATCAGACGCCAGAAGTCAGTTCATTCTGTTGAGACTCATTTTCGATGTGTTTTGCTGACAGTTTTTTGCTGAAATTTCTTAAAATCTGGTCCATCGTCGGGGCTCCTGATCGGTGCTCTCTCGATTTGCAAAGCTTCGATTTTTTTCCAGCGCTTTCAAAGTTTTCAGTTTGCTATTCCGTAAAACTTGCTCCCCGTTCTTTTTTTTAACGCGCGATAGATTTTTGGTAATTTCTTCCAATGCCCCAGATTCCATCTCCTCTGCATGCATGTTAAGAATTTTTCAGATGAGGTCGCCCTTCTTGATGCCGCTTCTTCTTCTTCTTCTTCTTCTTCTTCTTCTTCTTGAGTTAATGCCTATTCGCATAAATCATGAATTCTCCCTTCCTTCGGTCGTGCGTTATAGTTTCATCTGTTCCTTGCTCTATTTTTAACAGAAGACAATTTCAGAGTATTCTGATTTATTGAGGATTCAGTGTGTTGGTGGTAGAACGCACAAAACCGGGAAAAATGGCAATTCAGTTATTCAAATTTCTAAAACATGTGGAATGGAGAGACGGGTTCAAATAAATGTCGCAACTTCATATTTCAGAGACTCATTGAGGAGCCGAAGGAGAAGAAAAGTGAACAATAAAACTCGACACTTGAAGCCGAACGATGTTTTATGAATATAAGAGGACATAGCTGGCTCTGTGAATTTCCAGACGCTGAAATTGTTAACGGAATTATCTGACGTGCAACGGCAAACAGCGATGCGGCGCTTCTCCTATTAACACTGCCGCGATTCGGCGTTATCCCGGCGGAAAGTTAGTGCTAAAATTGGTCATTTGTAGTTTGTGATCTGCGATCCATTACAAGATCGGAACAGAAAACTGTTTTAAAAATCAGTCACTTTCGTCGTTCGAGGGCAAATTAATAAGCAGAATTTCTAGATATATAGCGGGTAGTTCAAAAAATACTTTTTTAATTAATTGATTCACTTTTTTTTCTTTAGGTGGTGGTTATCGAGAGGAACTAAAGGGACTCGAACGCTTCACAATACTAAAAAAGAGTCGAAATACTGCAATGGCCGTGGTCTGAAGAAGCAAGCGCGCTCCTACGAACTTCATTTATATACTCCTCTCGAACAGTAAAATAATAAATAAATTTCCACTTCGCGCTTATTTTTTTTTCAAATGCTAAAAGGTCTTCTTTGTTTTCGTTGTCTTTTAATTAAAGCTCTAAAATAAAAACAGAAAATATAATTTTTAGCATAATGACGTCATCAGCGGCAATTGATGACAGTGTAAAAGAAATAGCAAGAAGGTGGCTAGAAATGGAAAAAATGTGAGTTTTAAGCAATTTTTAATTGAAAAAATTAAAATTTAATAGAATTATTCTAAACTTATAAAAATTTTGAAAAAGGAAATGCTGAAAAATTGTTGCAATATGTAAATTTCTACATTGATAGTACCTGGAAATTATCTGCAATGGATTTCACAATGTACCGTTTTAGAATTGTAAAAATGTATAATCATAATACTTTTTGTCCATTTTCTTCGAACACTGTGAATTATCCAAGCTTACAGTCCTGTTTTCTTGGAAATTCTGAAATTCTCCGCACTCACAATTGTGAACATTTCTAAAATAGCGCAAAGTTCAGATTGGTATTTCTCATTTCATTTCAAGAACTGATTTTCGGTTTTTAGTACGTCAATATCAGCGTCAGACTGTCTTCTGGAACGTCCGTGCCACCTTAAACACGTCGCATGGAAGTTCAACGACTCTTGTAATGTAAGGAATCTAAATTATCTTTTTCACTGAAAACCGTACTCCTTTACGATTATTTTCTTTTAGGAAATTTGGATCGACGGAGTTCTAGGCGTCGTATTCACTCCTAACCAACTATCGGAGGCTGGTGAAGTTCAAACAAAGTGAGCTTTTATATCCATTATAAACCAAGACCTAATGAAATGATTAAAAAATAGAAAATTGTTAAAATTTTCCTGTAAATGAGGTAAAAAGTGGAATGTTTCTCTTGCGATTTTTCGGCATTTATTCCTTTTCAGAGTCTATTACGACGTGGACGTTGACAATTCCGAGTCGAAAACTGCATTTCATGCAATCGACTTGACTGATTTGGCTCGTTGGCATCTCGCATGGCTCACTGACCCCAATGTTTGGATAGATTCTGCGACGATCGATATGGTAAGGAAAATGAAAATAAATATTAACAGAAAATGAAAAAAAATAATAAAGCGTTAAATGAAAAACTCTAATCAATTAATTTTTAGGAAAATTAATCATTTAAACCAATTAAAACGTAAAAAACACTGCTACGATGCATTATTTGCGGACTGATGATGTTGTTAAAAATTAGAAAAAACAGTGAAAATCTATTTATCGAAAATTAAGTGGAACGATTATTGTATTGGTGTAGATTTACGAAAACAATTTGTACGAGAGTAATTTCGGAGTGTCGTAGTTATCATCTTGTGAGCCAAACACCTATATTTAAAAAAATTTAATAGAATTACCGAATTAAACGAAAAAAATATTGTGTCGTCCTCGTCCGACCCGCCTAGGAAAATACCACGAATTCATTTTTTTTCCAGGAATTTGACCAAAAACTGCTAGTTGAAAAGCGAAAGTTCAAAATCAAAGAGCTGAATATTTCGGTTCAATCTAACTACCCGACTGTCCACGGATGGCTCCTCCATATGCACCATGAGGTCGAATCGCTGATATTTCGGGGAAATGGTATTTTAGATGCCAACAAGTTCCTTCAATTGCCTTTTGTGGGTTTCTGACTGTTTTTTTATAGTTAAACGATTCATCCATCTGGAAAGTGGAGCATTTTTTCTTTCAGAAATGTCAAACGAAAATAAAAAAATAGGAAAATACATAGAATAGGAGATATACTTAAATAAAAAAATTACGAAAATCAACGTTTTCCAACCGGGAGTTTCCAGGCCTCCCGTCTCCGAAAGCTGATGATCGTATACGAGAGCTCGTTCGATGACCGACTGCTCGTGCAATTGACCGCTGAGCACCTACAACTGGCCTCGGATTTTATTACGGATGTTGGCATAAATCGATTACTTCATGTAAGATGGCCTTTTGAAATTGAGCACAGTGCGTATTTTCGGCCATATTTTCGAATTTTTTGGTGTCTTCCTATCATGGTTTTTTAAAATTTTGTGTACTCTTCGGGGATATCCCGTTACTGGTCTTGTCATCGTACTGTACACTACATTTCGTGAATATTTAATTTTCTCTAAAACTATGAAAACTACAGTACTGGCCATTAAGGTATTATATTATGGGTTTTCGGCCAGAACTATCTGAAACGTCTATCAATCTTCCTGAAACTTTCAGGGAAGTTGTAGTGCAAGCTGACACGGTAGCCCACGCAAGCGGGGAAGTAACCGTAAAAAAATCAGATTGATTCGTTCTATATCGAATGGGATATTATCGAAAAACTATAGTATAATACCTTAATGGCCAGTACTGTATAAATAACAAAAAAACATCGAACAATTTGAACCGCTGTCCAGGTAAATATTCAAGCCGGCAAGACACACTTCTTGAATATAGGTATACTGAAAACGAAATTTAAAAATCCCTGACAATGGTCAAACGACGTTCAATTGAAAACGTCTAGTACTTGTAGCGGTGGAATGATATGAACTACCCGATCCGGTCGACATTCATCATCTATGTTCAAATAAAAAACTCCGATAGCGTCGTCAAGTCGTTAGATGTGCTTGAGGTGGTTCACAATGATAAGTGAGTCATATTTTTGAAAAAAAAAACGTGGGGAAGCTAAATAATGGAACGATTTTTTTTTAATGAAAATGTTGAGTTAAGTGAGCTCGAGATTCTATTCTTGCTAAGGCTTCCACGAAAGACGAAACAAATCGGTCTCGTCTTGCATTCGTCTTACTTCGTCAATTAAAATACATGTGTATCAACACAATGTCTATATCTGCGTCAGACGAAGACGAGGCGAGACGGTCTGATTTCGTCTTTCGTAGAAGCTTTAATTCTTGTACCGTTGGATTCTGGGTGTCGTCACGATTCTACAATAAAAAAATTTATTGATACATTATTTAAGTAACTGATTGAATGATTTTTGAGTAAAATAAGAGCATAATCCTGCTCTAGAAGGTGAATAAATGAAATGTCAAAAAAGTTCACCTTGAATCTCACACATATATCCGAAAACTTCCTGTTTCATTCTTATATCCTGGCTCGTATTACACCGCTTGGTCGCAAGCGTAGACGTTTATTTATTACGAATCCACTGAATAAGATCTTTATTGCGTTAGACGAGTTTAAGACGAACTGAAAGACGAACAAAGACGACTTTTTGTCTTTGTCCGACGATGAAATTGTGCATATATTGCAATAATTAATCATCTTTTTCAGCGGCGTCTCCGAGTACCTTATAGAAATGAGGAATCCAAATGCTCGAATGCGTGTAATCACACGACCAAGCTCTGTCATTTGTACCATATTCGCTGTTGATAATTCACAGGCTCCGCCCCCTTTGGCAGTTCCAGAAATTGAGGAATTATGAGCAGTTGCTTTATGTCCGAGCTTCCACTGACATTTTTTATAAAAAAATAATTCTAGTTCTCTTGATGGTTAACGGTTTTCAAATTTTCTAACACAAAGTCTGCACATCTCGCACTTGCCACGTCACTGGAAGATCTGTTATTTTTGTTTTATCATGTATTTATTTAAGAAAAGAAACATGTTTCTCACTTTCCCATCATCAAGCAAAAATCTCGTTTTCTAATTTGTTCTCTCAAAATTCTTCGAAACATGTTAGTTTTGGTTATTAACCCATAATAAAAACGCACCCCGTTGGTGCTTCCGGTACACAAGCATCCATATTTTTGCATTTTATTTGACATTTTATGGTTTTTCAACAAAATCATTATTTTCCTGCAGTCATTTTTAATAGCAATAAAAATGAGGTAGGAGTAAAATTTCATTTTTTGAAGAGTGTTTATTCATATTTAGATTGAACAAAATCCTAATGAACATAAATGCAATAATGGGAAAAATCTCCAGATGTGCAACGTCTTTTCATCTTCTGAAGTATTCAATGGTCGGAGCTAGATGAAGCACCAGCCAGTCGAGCAAGCGGGATTCCGCCGATCCATCCTTAACGATCTGCTCTCAGGTCGGCCCTTGCTCGAGCTTCACACCATTCCGCTGACTAGACCGGACTCAGCTGGTCTAGAGCTTCTCAGCTGGTCTAGAGCTCGTCCTCGGACAATTGTCTTGGAAACACCTGAAAGGACACGACGACGATGACTACGCTCATACGCCTGGAGTAGGGATCAATGGCAGAAATCTCACCCATTTGATATTCGCAGACGACATCATTCTTGTCGCAAACGACCCACGAACTGCCAGCAGGATGATCCAGGAGTTCACAGAATGGTGCAAAAAAGTAGGCCTCCAAATCAATACTAACAAAGCAAAAGTGTTGAGAAACACGTACGCCATCAGACATCCGGTGATCATCAGAAACAACTCAACCATGACAGCAATCGAAGACGTGGATGAGTATGTCTACCTTGACAGGCTACTCAACTCACGAAATGAGCTAGAACCAGCCAGAAGTCCACAGAAGACGACGAGCACCCTCACCGCTCTCACCTGCACCCGATTTCGAGCTCAACAGCTAGATACTATCGCCCTTCCTGCGCTCGCACACGGATCTGAAACGTGGAACCAAGAAAGGACTCCTCGAGACCAGTTCTACTCACTTACACCAAAAAGACATCTTACCAGAAGGACATTTTGCGCGCAATCTATTTTCGTGGCGGCTTACGTGTCTTCTCCACCTTTTCGAGACTGCAAATGTTACCCGATCCAAAGGTTAATGAATTAATGCCCTATTACGTGAGCCCACAACTTTCGACGTTTCATGCTCACATTAAGATGTGCTCATTTTTTCCGTATAAAAAGAGTGACTGCTCTCCATGAGGGAGGCATTACTCAATAAACTATTCTCCACAACTGTTATAATAGAAACGCGTCATCTTTTTCAACTGCTTGTATTTAATGTATTAAATAGAAATCAAACGAATTCAGCACTAGTAACAAGAAATGAGATAAACGCGGACCCACTAGAAACGATAAGCGACGAACATGAGTGTGGATAGCTGGAGCACAGGCTTGATCCAGACAAACGGGGAGCATTATGGATGAAGGATTTTAGGAATTTATGAAGTTTAGAAGTCAAGTATATGAAATAGTAAAATAGGAAATTACCGTAAGAACAGAGAGATGAATGCAAATTGTTGATTTTGAATCGTACAAATTTCAGTAGCGACGGAAATGTTTCGGAATTTTTAGAAAATCGAGGTGAAAAGAAGAAGGTTAAATGAAGAGTTTGGCAAGATCCCTGATGTAGTTGAAGACTGCGTAGCATTCTTTCCTGCAAAAACTGTCTAATAAGAATCTTTTATTATGGTAGAATGTTGTGAACGAATGAAGAATCCTTCATACAACAGGTCCTGTTGAATATTTGTGAAATAATCGAGCAAAACACTAATTTATCAAAAAAATATTATTTTTGAATAAAGATTTATGCGGTTTTGACGAAAATATATTAAAGTAACAGTCAATGTTCACCAATTTCGCAGTTTTAGCCGATTTTTTAACCAAGGAAAATTTATTTTACCAAACAAATCGAACATAACCCCACTGACTAAGGCGTCCACGAAAGACGAAGCAACTCGGTCGTCTTTCGTGGAATCCTTTCGTCTCGTCTTGCGTTCGTCTTACGTCGTCAATTAAAATACATATGTACCAGCACAATGTCCATCTCTGCGTCAGACGAACTCTAGACAATGACGAAGACGAGACAAGACGAAATTTTATTTCATCTTTCGTGGAAGTCTTACCACTGGCATAAAGTGAAATGTAACCAACATGGATTTGAATTTTTTTTGGTTAATTACACAGTAAAATAGGTATTTTCTGGTTAAATCTGTAGAAATGTTTATATTAGTTATTGGTCAGAATTATCCTGTTTGTTCAAAGCTTTGTATTTTTTTTACGAAGAAGAGACAGCAATTACAGATAGCTGAAACTGTGTTTTCCATAAAACTATTTAGCTTAAATTTATATTTTCTAGATATGACTAAAACTGACTAAAAGCTTGAAAAACTTACTCATGGGCGACTTGTTCTACGAAATCTGACAATTGCTGGGGTGTCGCTTTGAGTGGATAGTTGGGAAGAGAGGCCACTGCTTCGACGAGCCATAACTTGAATTGCTGGAACAAAGTTGATTAGTTCAAATCCAATTCAAATATGATCTATATGGGTATTTTTCTAATTTTCGAATAAATTTTCAAAGTTTCTATTTATACTAACCGTTTGGTCATGTTTTCCCATCTGCAACAATACATTAGCCATCTCCCGCCGGATCTCTCCAGAGTGACTGAACAGCGACATCCATAGGGCGTTGCTGACAATGTTCTGGGCTTGGCTATCGACCAAACTTTTCGCAGCACTCACTCCGGCATCTGTGTAGCATATCTGAAAGGTAGAAAGAATGAAGGTAAAAGATGAACATTCAATAGAATTTCTACCTTTTTAGCAGTTGCTAGTTGATGCAGTACTTCCAGAATAAACTTCGTCACACTGCGACTGGCATCCGGATGGTCGAGCCGTAAATTTGAGACGGCGCACATATAAAGAAGTTCCGAGACAGGGTTCGAGAAGAAAATTGTGGTAGCACGCGATGTGAATCGCTGAGCCAATCGAAACAGGTCGTCTATGGTATCCGGATGGTTGACTGTTCCATTATCGGCAAGAAATTTGAATGTGTGCCGAGAAAGAGTCTGAAAATGAGCCAAACAGTGCGATTCTAATATTCGGATAGGCAAAAGTTAAAAGGGCTCAGACTTGTAGACAGTTGGAATATCGAAATTTCAAGATTGGATACTGAAAATTATCCGAATAGTATGAAAACCTACATCAAGCATCTGAAGTAGTCCTGGTCGCATTTTTTCGAGTTGTCCATACTCGTCAACTATTACTGACGCTAAGTAGAGGTAGGATGAGTGACGGTGCTTAGGATATGTTTCAATCATCTGTAAACACAAATTTACAGAAATGACCATCGAAATGCAGCTCTAATCTATACCATAGTCACCACGGGCTCCACAAATACTAAACTCTGTGGTCCTAAAGCCCTGAAAATCAATCGGCAAGAGCGAATTGAGTGCTCGATAAGCCGTGGAGTTCCTTCAAATTTGCGGGTGGCTTTCAGAAGAGCTTCGATGAACTTTTCAGCTACTGACATCCATGGTATTTCCTGAGGGATGATTGGGGGCCTTGAGTTGACTGGGTGGTGGTTCCAGACATCTTAAAGATTTAGCCTTTTTAGTATGAAGACAGAACATACCAAGCTCATACCTTTAAAAACAAAAGCACATCTGTCAATCCAGAGCATTGGACGTGTTGCCAATGAAGCCCATGGTTCATGCTTCTTGGTCTTGTGTCCTTCGTTTTCCTTGTTGGCACCGGAATTCAGAACATTGTTGTTGTTAGCAAAAGCCCCTTCAGTGGCATCGGTTGCCTGTAACATGGTCGAGGTTGTGCAATTCGATTTCCAGAACTCCTTATTGAAGAAACAATTCATTTTTCGAACGTACCCGATTCAAATTGCGTATAATCGGCTCGCACAACTGCTCCATCGCCAGTTTTGACTCATTCAGCGGTAATTTTGATATAATTGTCGAGATCGCTCTAGTCAGCGAGCAAATCGCTTCTTCCACTTTGGATCCGTTGGTCGTTGTCTGTTCGAGAACAGGGATAAGAGCCATCAATTGAGGAAGGAGATTCATCATTTTGGTCGGGCATTTGGTGGTGATCTACAAAACGGAATACGATACAGTAGCAGAGAACACGAAGAAACGTGGATGGGAAACTTTTCAGCTTCAGTTCACCAAAACTTACCCTATCCAGACACAATGCTACATGACTAGCAAAGCGGGTGTCTGCTGCAAATTGGAGAATCCATTTGGTGACCGGATCTGCAAACAAAATGAGTTGCACCTACAGAATCTTACATTAAGCTAATATATCAAAAATTGCTCTAAATTTTTCTCTATTCTTACCCAACAAATTAGCGTGCTGCTCAAACCAATCATTTAAATCTGAAATCAAGTTCAGTGAAGTGGCAATCAGTGCTGGTGGAGATTGGACAGGAAGCGAGCAGACTAGCTGGAGCACTTCAGGCATGTTTGTGCCGGATTCACTAAAAAATAGCCATTTGCACAAATATTTTTTTTTGAAGAATCTTGATTTTGGAGCTTACGGTAATAAATTCTGCACCACAGCAGCCATTACAAAAAGTGCTGATTCAGATTCTTCCCATGAGGCATTCTGCCGATGACAGCACTCTATAAGCTTCTGATGCATCATTTGAATGCATTTATCAGAATTTACAATAAATACGACATCGCGCAGAGCTTCAATTGCTTTGAGCCGGAACTCTCCAAAATCGGAATTCTCGTCGGGGATGTCATCAACGTCGTCGGCATCCATTTTACAGTGCTCGTAAAGGCATTGAATGAACTTTTCAGCGTACGGACGAAATCTTCCAATGTAATGATCATCATCGTATTTGAAAAGCTCCTCGGTGATACGGTACCAGACATTGAATGACATCTCGACAAGCTGAAAGATTGCAATTTTCTCTGAAATTGTTGTGGCGGTCTCTCTTTACTTACCGCCCAATCATGGTGCCCTGCAACCAGGAGAAGTAATTCAAAGCATGCTAGGCTTCCAATTGAGTTCGGATCCGGATTCGCCTCGTTGACAATTTGCACGTGGAACGATTCGACCATTTCAACGAATATTCGAGAAATGTTCTAAAACTCAATTATTTTGCGTGGTTTCTCCGCTGTTTTAAAGTCAATATGTTAATATACCTGCAACCGATCAAAATCCTCTAACTCTTGAGCTTTTTGGAATGGGCCAACCAATGAGATTACTCCCCTGTGTATCACTTCAGCGAGTTTATTGTGCTTATCGACGTCTTCAACTCGATACAGTGCAGCCACTATGCAATTTGTGGCTGCTTCATGGAGGCATGATGGAATTGCTGAATCTATTGAAGCAACAACGTGAAAGATGGAAGATATCAGCGGGGAATTTGCGAGATATTCGGTTTTCATTTGCTCGTTTTGCAGATTGGATTCCAGACATTTGAATACCTGTCATATTAATAAAGTTGTAGGGGAATTCCAGAAGATGTCATTCAGGGAAATTTAAAAATTTTTGAATATTAAAGCCTACCCTCTTCAAAACATCGGCATGTGTATGAAATTTGTCCAGCACATGAGACAAGAAGATTATCATTGGTTGTTCACATGCAGCTAGCTCTTCTCTGATCGCATTCCTTCTGTTTTCTCCGATTCCTCTTATCTGCTCAACTTCTTCAGGAAACACTTGAAGAAGTGTTAGCGTCATTACAGTACGATCTCCTTCGAGAGATTGGCATCTTGAAAAACCAATAGGGACTTATAAAAGAAATAGGGAGAACTGACTGATTTAACAGATCGAAAATCCAATTATTCCACGTGGGCACTTGAATGTACAAATCGGCAATGGCCAGGCACAGTTGGGTTGCGGTGGCCTCTGTTTGAGCATCGTATGCGAATGCTCCGTGTCGACTGGAAATGTCTTGAATGAAAAAAAAATGAAGAAAAAACCCCTCAAACTAACTCCAAATGCTGTAAAAGCGATTGACGCAGTGGTTCGTATTGGTCTGGTGGTAGTTGAGCAAACTTTTTAAGGATCTTTAAAACAAAATTCTTCAGAAATATTACAGTTTCCATTAATTTACCTTTGTTCGAAGTGTCTGTGATGCAAAATAGCAGGCGAGCGAATTGGTGTGGATTCGGATGATCTGATCGCAAATCGTCCACGATTCTGTCTTAAAAATATTTCATATTCGTTTTTGCTATAAATACTTTTAAAAATCGTTTTTTTTTTCGTCGATGAAACTCCCCGCTCCTTTTTAAATAGCTTAAAATGTTAAATCCTAGCTGAAAACGTACAGATTCCTGGAACTGCTCCAGAAAGTGTTGTGCCGGTTGCGCGTCAGGTCCGCCATTGTAAAATGCGTCTATGGCACGGCACACCGTGTCCATGGAGTCCATCTGTTTACAATTTGATATTTGACAAATTGCCGACATTTAAAAGTTAAGTTCAGGCTAATACTTTGGAGAAACAAAGAAATTAGCGGAGGAAAACCATTAATTTTGAATAGAAAATCATTTTTAGAAGAAAATAAATAAATAACCGTACATTGGACAGTAACTTTCAAAAGCAACAACAATCTCATGAATGCAGTCTGTTTGTGAATCTGTTGTAGGTTCACATTCAGAGTGAAATTACCATAAATAGGTCTGAAACGGGGACGTGGGAAAATAGTAGGAATTAACAAAACTCGATATATTCTTAAGGAAAAAAACTACTAGGGACGCTAATATAGTGATGAGCAATCATTTTTAGAAGGAAAACAGATCGATGCGGGCCTCGAAGAGTGCTCGGGAGCATCCCAGAGCAGATGTATAGCCACCTGCAACATATTCCTGAAAATAATATATAGGTAAAATGACAGCAGATTGATTCAGTTTCCTACCAGTGTAGCTTGACGAATATGAGCCAGATATCCAAGCGATTCGATTTGAGCCGCATTCGGCATTGGTGGTCCGTTGATAAACAATTCGAGAGGCCGATGAACATAAGCCCTTCCAGCCACTCTGATAACTGTGTTGAATGACATATTTTCAGCGGCTCTTTTCCTTGTCTGCAACATTTCCTTATTTCGCTTCTTTCTCTTTTCTTGCTCTTCTTTCTCCTCTAATTCCTTCTCAATTTGTTTCTTGCGCTCTCTATCCAAAATCACTTCGGCTGCCACGTTGGAATCTCTCAACTCGTCCATGATCTTTCGAGTGTCTGTCACAGCTGACGCTGCTTCTTTTTCTTTCTGAAAATTGAGAAAGGAACATTGAAATCACTAATTCATAAACGAACCGCATCCAGCTCCATGTGCTCACTCATTCTTGCTTTCATCGCCTTCTCCTCTCTCAATTGATCATCAATCCATTTTTGATCCTCGTCTTTGCTTCTTTTGTTTCTGTCAATTTGCTCTTTGTGCTTCTCTTCAAAAGCTTGAATTTCCGCATTTGTTTCCTGGACATTGTTTTCGAAAACGAGGTTATAGACAATGGTTTCAAATCTGAAATAACAAGAAAACAAGTAAACTCAGGCATTCAATTCACTTTAAATTTTGGAATTTCTTAATTACCTCTCCTGATAGTCACCAAACTCTCTGATATTCTCGAAATCTTCCAGCTTGAGATTATAGATTTTGCGGAGTTTGCGGCGCAGAAAGGTCTCCTTATCGATCAATGGATCATCATAGATTTGTTCACGGAACTGATTTTTTCGAAGCACACGATTACAGACATGGCAATTTCCAGAATTGAGAGCGAAGATGTTGTCAACACAGTTTCTGGAAATTAATTATTTGTAGAGATCATCAACGCATTAATTTAAAAGAAGAAATTCGCTTAACTCACTTGCAAAGCGGGTGCCCACACTCATTGATCATCATGACGAGCTGTTTGTTGGTATATTCGTTCGACTTGCATTTTTTGCATTCCTTCATTTTGATTACTTGGATTTGAACGTAGGATGTTAGGTTAACAGAGTGGTAAGGAGATGAGAGATTTAGCAGCCTGAAAATCGATTTTTTAATAATACTATTCCAGATATAATACATTTTTTGTAACTTTCACAAACGAAAATCGGCAAAAAAACAATAATTCCTCATTTGAGTTGGGAAAACTGTTTTAAAATCGAAAAAATCCAGAATAGAAAGCACGCCTAAACGTTTTAGTTGATCAAAAATGAGGAAATTAGGGAAATTAGTCTAAAGCCGTTATTTTTAGCTTAGAAATTTTAACTTTTTTCTTTTACCTAGCTTCTGCTCCACGATAGTTTTATTATGTGGGTAGAGCTGACAGAAAACCACTTGTCTCTTCAGCGATTCTAAATTCCTGATTCCCTCCTCGTATAGCTTCTGCTGCTCAGCGGCGTCAGTTACAGAGCGATTCACCACGAAGTGATCACGGATTCGACGTTGGAAGAACGAACGATAGTTGTATTGGGGAATCTGGATAATTTTGAAAAACTTTATGTGCATTTTCTTAACAATGTAATAAAAACAGTGCTGAATTTATATTTTAAATAAGTAATGAATTTTCTGGAATATGAAATGAAATGCCTAAAAATTATTTATTCGAAATTTTATTTTTTGAGAATTTCATTATTTCTGTATTTAGAAGTCTCTGTTTCACGATAAATCCATGATAAAGTGAAAGCAATCTCCACGATTTTTTTTGAAATTTCGCGCACTTCTTCGACGACACTTAAATTATTTCAAAAACCATTTTTGCATAGTTTTTGTACGTTTTGTTAAATAAAAAAAATCAAAAAAACCCACTTTACCGGCCTCTTTCTGAAGTTGTTTGTAAAGGTTTACCCAAGCACTTTTTGGAACTGCGGAGTTCATGTGGTTCGCGACCCTGTAATTAAAGCATCAAAAGTCGGCATTATGCGACTTTACTTGAAAATAATTAAAACTTAATAAAAGTAAATTAAGAATTTACTGGAAAAAACTTTTAATTAGAATTGACTTTGGAGAAAAATTGAAAATAAACAAACGTCGTCCGATGTGGTACTTTGTACGCAGGCAGCATTTGTTTCTGGTGAAGATATTTGCACACCGTGCCTTTATAATCTATTTTTTAAGCAATCCTCATTTTAGCCCATTCCCATCGAGAGCTTCCTCAATTTTCACTGTTTTTCAGATTAAAAATGGCAGAAGACATAGGAATAGAGCCGTGCTTTGACGTAGAAGACCTGAAACCGCGAAAAGAAGCGCTGAAAAAATTGAAAAAACTTGAAAGATCTGCTCCGGTAAAAAACGCTTCTGAAAATACAGAAAACACTGACAATTCTGAAGAAACATCTGAAAAAAAGGAAAGTGAACTGACAACAATGTCGAAAACTCAAAAGCGAAAATTGAAACGAAAATTAGCGATTGAACGGAAGGAAAAGGTACGCACCTAAAGTTCTACCTAAATTACGCTAAACTATTTATGTTCAGCTAGAAAATGAAGAAAAAAATGGTAAAACTGAAGAAAATGAAAAAACTGAAGAACCCAAAGCAAAAATAGAAAAATCCGACAAGCCGAAGCACAAAGGAAAGGACAAAGAGCACAGTTTCGAGGCTATTGAGAAGAAATTCAGCAATTTGCTTGGAAAATTGTCTGAAACAACTACAAATTTCAAAGAGGTATGTAGAAAAGCTGGAAAACCCTAAATTTTCTAAATAAAAAATAATTATTTTTTTCAGGGCGAAGCAATCATCAAAAAAGATGTAGAAGACGGAAAAATCACCACAGAAGAGGCGCACACCCTGTACAGAGTGTATAACAGAAATTTGAGGCTTAAGGTACTTTTTTAATGATTAACAACTGAACAAATGTTTAATACGTCTAGCGTCTACGCGAAAAGCTGAATAAAATTCTGGGAGATGGAGCTCCACTTGAAGCCGTCAAAGAGAAATTGAATGCGTGGAGAGATGCTAAAAAAGTGACAGCTACTGATGCGATGATTCTGGTGAAACGATGGAAAACAAGAGAGTCTAGAAGAATTGGAAGACAGGATCAAAAGATTACGTATTGTTTTAAAACACTTTTCTTTAGTAACTGATTAGTATCATTAAAACTGCGAAAAAATCCACAGAAATTATTGAAATTTTCATTCTTTTTAGAGGCTCCGCCTGTTTCCACTGCCGTGAGCCAGGTCATCGACTGGCAGATTGTCCGAAAAAAAATAGTTCCCAATCGGATGGTGTCTGCTTTAAATGTGGATCCATGGAACACTCAATTCGAGAGTGCAAGAGGAAAGGTGTGAAAGGTACGCAATAGGCTTCCAGCCCTCTTAATACCACACGAGAAATCAACATTTTCAGCAAAAAAAGTGAACCTAAGCTTAAAAAATCTCGTTTCCAGGATTCCCATATGCAACATGCTTTGTCTGCAAACAAATCGGACACATATCGCGTGATTGCCATCAAAATTTAAATGGAGTCTATCCGGACGGTGGGAGTTGTAATGTGTGTGGAGCCATTACTCATTTGAAGCGCGACTGTCCAGAGTTGGCAGCGCAGAAAGCTGGTGGAGCGCATAACCAAAAGAAACGTAAGTTTTCGACTGAAAATTACCTATAAGCAGTAATTTCTTAACTGAAATTTGGTAGAATTATGCCAATAAATGTAAGTTTTTAAAAAATCAGAGATTTTCCATTAAAAATCACACTTTCTGCTCTGCGACACTTCTTAGGCCGTATTCATAAATGTTTCCCCTACCTTAATTAGAGAGAGTGAAGGCGTCGTCGAGGCGTCTTGTAGGCTTTCGGTAGAAATCAGCTAACTCTAGTGGATACACCTGGATGCTGGTACAGCTCAGTTTTCTTCCTACTTGTATGGTAAGCTTATCCTATGATTGAGGAACTTGATTTCTACGATTTTTGGGATTAGGGTGCTTTTAACGATGAAGTCGACCGCTCCTGACAGCTGTATACTGGATACTAAGATCGGAACTTTGTTAGAGACCCTCTTTCAGTCTTTTCTCTGTCAAATTTTTTTTTTCAGTGAAGTACGAACTGGCTCGTACGAAATGTAAATCACCTATAATTCCTGATACTTTTGATTGAGCTCTATTTCTAAAATAGTCTGATCCGTCTTATTTTCCAAAAAAAGTGTACGCGGCTTTTATGAAGACCAAAGCTTTTTATTCGAATTTCCCTAAAAATGTATTGTAAGACTTCAATACCTTTAGTGATTGCCCCACAACTTCCATTGAAAATCGCGACATTTTCCGCTCTGTAACTTGCTCAATGCTGTCCTTTCAGATTTTACCGCCCGTGCAAACTCCAACTGGCACACCCAATCCGCCGACGCTGATTACGATCCGACTGAAAACTCTACGAATACTGGAACAGGCTCTGAATATTCTAGGGCGGCAAATTCAACTCCAGCTGTTAAAAAGACTGCTAAACATATTAAGTTCTGAATTTCCAATTTATTATACTTTCGTTGTTAATCGCGCCTTTCTCATTCATTTGTTAACGTTCATTGTTTACATTTTTTTTGTTTAAATTGTTGGTTTCTTGCAGAATGTTCTCGTCTCATGGGATTTCGTAGAAGTGAAGGAAAACCTGGAAAATTCTTCCTTTGAAACGTGGTGCCGTATTGATCATTGGGTCTTCAGTAATATTCAGAAAGTATAGTAATGCTGCCACGAAGAAACAGTTCCCTTTAATCGCTTCTCCCTCTCTCTCTCCCCTCTTATCCGATTTTCCATGTTCCACCTCGCTTGTTTCTCTCTTTTTGCAGCACTCTTAGCTTCCCCCATCAGTCGAGTGAAATCGGATGATCTCCTTCTGTTTTACGATTACAAAAGGTGAATTTGTGTAAGGCGTGAAACGGGCGGAACTAAGAGCCTCGCGGCTGCGACGCCTCGTCAAAAAAAACGATAAAGATGGAGAGGGGGGGGGGGGGAGGTGGGCGGTTTCTCCTTTTTCATATGATAATGCGGATTGATGAATGAGGCAACACACAGGAAAAAGACAGTTATCTGTTTGGCAGCCGCCAAACAGAAGATGAAGACTGGTTCGCTCTCTATTTTCTGAATTCGTGCCTTATCGGTGTAAACTGTTTTCCAAATCAAAGAGAAGAATCGGAAGGCTGATTCGATTTGATAAGCGTGCGTGATAAGTGATCAGGGGTATATGGTATAGAGCAGAGAAGGGCGGAATTCCGCCGTTTCTTTCATTCCGTCTTCCGGATTCCAGATTCCGTGAAAACATTTTTTTTCCGTTTTCCGGATTCCGAGTTCCCAAAATCCAATTCCGCCCTACTCTGCAGAGAAGGGCGGAATTCCGGATTCCAGATTCCGGGAAAAAAAATTTTTCCGTTTTCCGGATTCCGAGTTCCCAAAATCCAATTCCGCCCTACTCTGCAGAGAAGGGCGGAATGCAGCCGTTTTTTTTCATTCCGTCTTCCGGATTCCAGATTCCGTGAAAACATTTTTTTTTTCCGTTTTCCGGATTCCGAGTTCCCAAAATCCAATTCCGCCGTTTTTTTCATTCCGTCTTCCGGATTCCAGATTCCGCGAAAACATTTTTTTCCGTTTTCCGAATTCCGAGTTCCCAAAATTCAATTCCGCTCTACTCTGCAGAAAAGGGCGGAATTCCGGATTTCGCATTCCGGATTCCGCCGTTTTTTTCATTCCGTCTTCCGGATTCCAGATTCCGTGAAAAAATATTTTTCCGTTTTCCGCATTCCGGATTCCGCTCTACTCTGCAGAGATTATTAGAGCGGTAATCATGCGGTGATTGCTCAAAAAGCACGATTTTCTAGGCCACGGCCATTTGAGCTTCTGAAGCTTCATGCTCTGTGCTCGGCTAAGCATTGCGCAGAATTTGTGAGCACTTTGTGCAGCTAATCTAGTGACAAGGGAACCTTTAAAAATTCGACCACTGGTACTTTCGACTACGGAGACTTCAGTACACATAGTGGCTATCTGTGAAAACTTCTGGAAATCGAGATATTTCCATCTGAAAATCTGGAGCTCCGCGCCCTTACCTCGCCCCCCCCTTCCTTCCCCTTCCTTCCCCCTCCTTCTTCTATGCATTCCCAATGACTGTTGCAAACAGCAGTGGTGGTCGAGTGCACAGGTAAAACGGGGTTAGCGAATGATTACCGAAAAAGTGCTGTATTAGCGAAGGGTTACCGAACGATTGCTGAATATGGTCCGAATTTGCGAGTGATTACTAAGCGATTGGCGACCAGAGAAATTGTTGAACAGTTGTTGAATGATTACTAAATCATTTCTGCCTTTTTTTGCACAGTTTTTGCGTTTTATCTTCACTTTGTACATACATTTGTGACTCTTTTTATAGACAGTTTAATATACACTGTGATGCGATCAAATCGAAGTCTATTTCCAAGACTGTCAGCGACTACACGGGGGCAGTAACTCGAAATAAAATAAGAAATAAGTGAAATACAGATTATATACGGACTATATATGGGTCGTACGTAAAACCTTTAATAATGAGGAAACATATACCCGCGGATAAAATACGTGTCATTTACGGACCGTTTTTAGAGGGACGCAGCGTTTTTGAGATTTCATAATTACTGTGATTTTTTTTCATTTCTTTTTTATTTTTCGTAAATTATCGTGATAATTTTTGTCTAATAAATTTCTTAGCATATTCGTTTGTTTTTAATTTATTTTATCGTGTGTTTGCAGTCTCAGTTAAATATTTTATTTTCTAAAATTAAGTAATGAATTCTGTAACTTGATGTGACACTTTATTATAGAGTTATTCACAAAAGATTCAGTCGACTATAACTTTGCTGAAAACAGATGGAATTTAAACTATCTCCGTTGAAAAATAAAAAGATTGAACATTTGCAGACATTTTTAGTTAAAACGTCGAAATCGATTTTTTTTCATCGGATTTAACAACACTGAAACTAAAATTGTTTACACTGTTTTTAAATTTCCATTCAAGTCGACATTCAAAATTTTTATAAAATTTTGTGTATTTATAGATCGATTAAGTAACTAAGTAAGTAAGTATTTATTATAGAAAAAAAACTATCTTCTTTTCTTTTAATGAAAATAATTTTTCAGTTCTAGTTTAGCGTACTTCTTCCTCAGAAAAAAATTGATTAGAAATCATCGATCTTCTTGTTTGGGAGTGAAGGCTTTTTTGTTCTTCTGGGGATTGATTATTCATTAATTTTCAATTTTCATTATTTCACCCGCGGACAGTTCGTAAATTATATTTTAGTAAGCGCGCTCCACTGAACGCGCTGCGTGTCAACCGCGACACGCTTCTTTACATTCTTGTATCATTATCGACAAAAATTTCCTATTTTTGTAATAACCTATCTTTGATTTTTTCTTGAATTCTCCCCATTTTGGTGGTACCGTCGTAACTTTATACGTTATAGGTTGTTTCCATTTGGAAGGATAAACGCGAGGAAGCCATTTCTAAACGGCGAAACATCGATACTCAGCTTGAGTAAGTTTTAGTTAACGTATTGTAAATTTTAAGAGTTAAAACGCGGCGCAATGATTTTTCTTTTTTCTGCTTCTCTGTCAGTAATAAATCTAAATTTATAAATCCTCAATTACATCGGTTTGGATAAAAAGCGAAAAAATGTTGTCATGAAAGTTTTTATCGACTAGCCATAGTTTTTCCAGAAATAGCCCATATTTTTTTTATTGAAATATTGCAGTGATTATGTGGAGATATCAACAACACCACCAGGTCCATTCGATGCTAACCTACTCCGGTTGACCGTCACTGCCGCTCAGTCATCCGACCCTGTTGAGCAATCGACTAATGGGCAGTGGAATCCCGCTCTTACTTCCCACGTGAGAAGCATCATCGGGAACTTTATGTGAGAGGAAATTAGAAATATTATCAATTTGAATTCATTGTTTCAGTAATCGGCGTCGTGGAAAGTGCCTCGCCGAAACGGAGAAGCGATTCAAAGAGTTCCAAGAGGATTTTGCCGAGTGAGTTTCGAATTGCGTTTCAATCCAAACATCATCATTTCACAGACAATAACTTCCAACTTTACCTAAACGTCATTGAAAACGTGGACAGTGCTCCGGAGGAACAGGCACTCTTCTCGGATGATGAAGTTCCGTCTGAGAATAATCCCATCAACAATCAAGAAATCGTCTCCTCTGATAACGTCGATTAAAATTTTCTTTATTCCTTTTGCTCTATCTTTTTCCCTGTTTTGTTGCCCCATTTGTTGCTGTTTTTGAATAAACCAAGTTTTAAAAAAACTGATGTTCAATAATCAAGTGAAAAAACACGATTACTGAAGGATTGCGCAGCAGTCGATTGCTCAAGGATTAGTAATCAATTATTGAATTCATTCGACAACCGATTGTCTACGCCTCAGTAATCACTCGCACACTGATTACTAATTCTTCGCTAACCCCGTTTTACCTGTGTGGATAAGAGGGGTGGATGGGAATCGGGAAGCGCGGGTACGGTTCCGTACCACTTAAAAAAATTTTTTTGAGCACTTTTTCTTGCTCGATGTGCATTATTGTGGAGCATGATTTCACGGAATGCTCGTCAGAAGAGAATCTCTCTAATGTTTTAAGACATGTGTCCTCTGAATCATCTCCGTATTTCTGACCATCTGTCATCCAAACGGACAGCGAGGAGACGGTAGGGTCAGCTCCCCCCCCCCTCTATTTGGCCGTATTACACATGGAACATCTGTCCGCCGAACTATCACTATGCTTTTCTCCATTCTTTGTTTCAGTCAAGTGCTCCAAACTTAATGTTTCATTGCTATGTGAGAGAATATGCAAGTGCGCTCTATTGAAATAATTTTGCGAATTGGGTAATCGGCGGCTCAGAGCTCCTCAGCACACATGGTATTTCTCTCTGCTAATTCCATGTGTTTGGCTCCAGAATGCCGTGTTGCTCAGCGCGGAGCCAGGGACGGGATTCGTCATAGAGAAACAATTTCAGAAGCAATTTCAGGCGTTTCAGAAGCGTAAAATTGCTGGAAATTTGGGGAAATTTCATCAGAGTAGGGCGGAGTTGGATTTTAGGAACTCGGAATCCGGAAAACGGAAAACGGAAAAAAAATTTTTCACGGAATGAAAAAAACGGCGGAATCCGGAATTCCGCCCTTCTCTGATAAAAACGGCATATCGCGGAACCCGGAAAACGGAAAAACATTTTTTCACGGAATCTGGAATCCGGAAAACGGAAACAATTTTTTTTTCACGGAATCCGGAATCCGGAATGCGGAATGCGAAATTCCGCCCTTTTCTGATAAAAACGCCATATCGCGGAATCCGGAATGCCGAAAACGGAAAAAATACTTTTTCACGGAATCCGAAATGCGGAAAACGGAAAAAAAAACATTTTTCACGTAATCTGGAATCCGGAAGACGGAATGAAAAAAACGGCGGAATCCGGAGTTCTGCCCTTCTCTGATAACGCCATATCGCGGAACCCGGAATCCGGAAGACGGAAAAAAAATTTTTTCACGGAATCTGAAATCCGGAAGACGGAATGAAAAAAACGGCGGAATCCGGAATTCCGCCCTTCTCTGATGAAAACGCCATGTTGCGTAATCCGAAATGCGGAAAACGGAAACAATTTTTTTTCACGGAATCTGGAAAACGGAAAACGGAAAAAAAATGTTTCACGAATTCTGGAATCCGGAAGACGGAATGAAAAAAAAACGCCGGAATCCGGAATGCAGAATGCGAAATCCAGAATTCCGTCCTTCTCTGATAAAAACGCCATATCGCGGAATCCGGAATTCGGAATTCCGCCCTTCTCTGATAAAAACGCCATATCGCGGAATCCGGAATGCGGAATGCGGAATTCCGCCCTTCTCTGATAGGAACCTAGGGATGACAGAAATTGACACCAATTTGGGTACAAATTGACGGAGAGCAGCGTCCTTTTCATTCAAAAAGAAACCGTACTCTTAATAATGGCTTGATTGCGTCGTTTCGTACGATTCGCCATGTCCTTTCGCCCCCCCCCCCACTCCTCGCCCCCCCCCAATTCTATTGTCACAGTTTGTGTCATCCTGCTTTTTTGTTCGGCGACCAGCCAATGAGTAATGTTTGTTTCCTTTCCACAATGGTTTTATGAAGGAGTACGGGAAGACAGGAGAGGGGGGGGGGAGGGGGGGGTCTCCGGTGGTACACCTTCTATTGCAAAAAGTTATTTTACGGTTTTTTTACGGTTTCTGTCAGTGTCGTGTTGTTTTCTTCGTTTCTTTTGAGATACAGTGTGGTTTTCGCGAAAATTTGTCTGAAATTTCTCGTCTTCGTCTCGTCTTGAATTCGTCTGACGCGGTGTGTTGTGTTGACAACTTTTTTATTGCGTAAGACGAATGCAAGACGAACGAAGACGAGAGGAAAGACGAGATTTTGTCTTCGTCTTTCGTAGAAATTTCACAAAATTATAGTCGCTGCTGACCGCAGGAAAAGAAAAAGGAGGATACTGTAGGATTTTCCTTGAAATTTTGCTCTTTTATAGCTCTGTGCTCTCTATCAGAGAAGGGCGGAATTCCGGATTCCGCCGTTTTTTTCATTTCGTCTTCCGGATTCCAGATTCCGTGAAAACATTTTTTTCCGTTTTCCGCATTCCGCATTCCGCATTCCGAATTCCGCCGTTTTTTTCATTCCGTCTTTCGGATTCCAGATTCCGTGAAAAAAATGTTTTTCCGTTTTCCGCATTCCGGATTCCGTAAAAAAATTTTTTTCCGTTTTCCGCATTTCGGATTCCGCGATATGGCGTTTTTATCAGAGAAGGGCGGAATTCCGGATTCCGCCGTTTTTTTCGTTCCGTCTTCCGGATTCCATTTTTCGTGAAAAAAATTTTTTTCCGTTTTCCGGATTCCAGATTCCGTGAAAACATTTTTTTCCGTTTTCCGGATTCCAGATTCCGTGAAAAAATATATTTTCCGTCTTCCGGGTTCCGGATTCCGCGATATGGTGTTTTTATTCCGTTTTAATTCTTTATTCTCAATTGCTATAAAAACTATACTTTTTTGAGCTCCCGCAAAAATTTTTGCGAACAGAGCGCATTTACATCATTTGATTCCCTTATTAATGGTTAAAATTCCGTTTTCCGCATTCCGCATTCCGGATTCCGCCGTTTTTAAAATTCCGTTTTCCGGATTTCAGATTCCGTGAAAAAATATTTTTTCCGTCTTCCGGATTCCAAATTCAGTGAAAAAATTTTTTTTCCGTTTTCCGTTTTCCGGATTCAGATTTCCATTAGAAAGTATCAAAATACCGTATTTTAAGAGAGAAAGACGAAATAAGACTGTCTCGTCTCGTTTTCGTCTTCTTCTGACGCAGAGATAGACATTGTGTACACCGTACTCAATTTCTTTATTGCGTAAGACGAATGCAAGACAAACAAAGACGAAAGGAAAGACGAGTGTTTGTCTTCGTCTTTCGTAGAAATTTTACAAAATTTCACTAAATTATAGTCGCTGCTGACCGCAGTCATCCACAGGAAAAGGAAAAGGAGCAGGATTTCCCTTGGAATTTTGCTCTTTTACAGCTCTGTGCTCTGTCTGTAGAGCACACTGGTAATCCGAGCAATGCTCGGGAGAGCCGGCACGGGAGACTTCAGCTACTTCAAACCAGAATTTCTATTTGAAGATGGTTAGATTTATAGCTGTTCTAGTACTTGGCATAGTAATCCAAAAAATTCAAAGAGAAAAATTATAAAAAAAGGAATTTTAAGATATGAAAAATGAGAAAAAATAAAAATAAAAAATAGTTAACACTAGCAGGAATCGAACCCGACACCTTCCTCATACACAGGCAAAGCGCCAAATGCGAAGAGCAGGCCGCTGGCATGCGAGCGGGGAACAAACCGCAGGCGTGCTGGCGGTCTGCTCTTCGCATGCTGGCGGTCTGTCGGTAGACTTCCGGCGGCATTCCCCCTGCATTTCGACCCCTCCTTACCCATTCTAATTTCTCATAAAAACAATAGCAAATCAAGTTTTAAAAGAATTATAGGTTTATCTATTGAAGAAAATCAACATTTACAATTGAAAAGTGAGAAAAGTAGAGGGAACAACAGAAAAAGGGAGAAATCATTAATTTGAATCATGGGTAAGTGTAACAAACGAACAAATTAGGAAAAAAAAAGAAACAGGGAGTTTTTTTTTAAACGAATTTGACCTTTCTGCTTTCTAGTCATCCTTCTGACCGGTAAATCTGGCTCCTCATTTTGCTTTGGGGCCTCTTCAAGTGGTTTCACGCTTTGGGCGTAGACTTTGACGGTTGATTCTTTGACACAGGCTGCTAAAAATCGAAAGCAAAGTGTCCTGATAAATCCAAAGTCCCAAATAGTTCATACTCGTTAAATCATCTGAATCGTGATCTTGATCTAGCTGAACAATTGTATCCTTCCATGTTATGCGGTGAACGCTCAGGGAAGGAGTTTAAAGAAGCGAATCACAGATGGGGACGGATCGTGAGCAGATCGAAGCTCGAATTCTCTTAGAACGGAAGAATAGAGAATCACTCTGAAATATAGAAGAAACTTTTAAGCATATGTTCAAAAAAAAGAAACCTTGAGATGGCCGCTTCTGTGAACGCGTTGGTTTTTTGAGGGAAAATCAACAAAGAGAAGGGTTATAGGCCAAATTTTTTGACTGTAATTATGCTGGTTGATCAAATGGTTTATCGATAATTCACCTGGTGTTTCCATTTAGAGCAACTCCATCAAGACTAGCCACAAGAGATAGATGAAGAGTGTCTGTGCTCTCTGATTCCCAAAGCTTTCTCAAATAGGAACCAGTTAGGTTGTGGCTTATCTCCTCTCCTGATTTCAAGTAATTTTCTTCTGATGCCTAGGATTTCATCCATGTGATGATTAGCAATATTCTTCAGTTGCTCAAAAATTCCAGTTCGCAAGTAAATTATGATTGGACCACAGCTGGATAAATGATTGAGATAAAAACCACTATTGACCAACTTACCACTTTTCGGATCTTCCCATTTCGTTTCCACAACCATTGCAAACATAGTGTTTGTTTATGTGTGTCGATTCGTTTCTCCATAGTTGTTCTGCACTGGAACGGAACATCTCATCATGAGAAGCGAGGAAACGACGAAAATCTGAAAGCTAACCAGTTAACAAACGGAAAAAAGCATTTCTCACCCGAGTCGCTTGATCTGGCTAAACAAGCGCTTCCCAAGAAAGTGGTGACTTCATCAGAAGCTTCACCCAAGTGACGAAAAAGACCTGAGTTGTTTAGATATCAATCTATTTTTAGCCATTAGGCTTACCTGAACGTGTATCATATGAATCGCATAATATGGCAGAAATATCGCCAACAAGTGAAAAAGGAGAGAAAATTAAAAGGAACGCGCTGTGTGCCGCTAAAAAGATAACGCGAGCACTGCAGCGGCCTAATTCAAAAAAAAATGTTTTTTGAAAATTTCTCGACATGCGACGCGCACGCGGCGCTTGTACAGGTGCGCACTTGCGTCGGACATATTACGCGGGAAGTTTAAATAAAGGTTTTTACAACGAAATGGAAATGAAGTTGTTGTTAATGAAATTATTGAATAATTCGGGAAAATTATAGTAAAAAAAGAAAAAATTGATTCTCTAATTTTCAGAGCAATACCAGGCGCTATATTAGTTGGGGGGAGGGGTCAATGGTTTTTAGTCATTTTTAGAAGACTTTTTTTGGATTTTTTTTCTGAAAATGTAATTAGACATACTCGAATAACACTAGCAATTTTTAGAAAAATTTTATTGACAGACAACAAAAATACGCACAAAAAAGAAAACGACTAGGTGACTGGATATTTTTTTTGCGATTCCAGCCCTATCTCGTAAAATTTCGCTTCATCATGATATTTGAAAGAATGATTCACTGTCTGACGGTCGAAACCAATACTTGCAAAGTCTTCAGACGACGTTCTCGCGACACCAGACCGTGGCAGTGGTGACGTGGCAGAGTCCACATCTTGACCGCTTGACCTCTTGACCTGTCAGGCTTCTGGAGCATCGATAACTTCAAGCTTTAACACAAACTGTTGAAGAACATGTGAATTTGTATTCACGCCAGATAGAAATTATCTCATGAGCATCAGCACCTTTCTTCACTTCTTCATTCTCCCAGAATAGATTGTCAATTCGTGTTCCTTACTTGAAATGCTTAGATTGCAAGTGAGACTTCGACATTTGGAAACTCGATAAGCTGTATTCGATAGAAACTGATAAATTCAGTTTATCTTATAAATCTAAGTGATTCTAATACTAGCTGTGAGTTATTGACTTCGAATGCCATTCGCATGTCAGCGGCCTGCCGGTAGGCTAGCCTACGCCTGTTGGCGCTTATGCTCACTATTTCATGAAAAAAACTAAAAATCAAACTGAAACCTACCCAGAAAACGTAGAACGTTGTTTTGACTTCATCTCCACATCTGAATACCATAATCTCATTCGCATGTTCTTAGTTCCGTTCGCATGCTCTTCGCCTGCTTTTCGCATGTTGGTGGTCCTTCGAAATTTTTTTCACCCGCTGCGCTTTTCGAACGGCTACATATATGTTTCACGCATACTCTTCGAATTCCGTGTTTTTAGACTAATTTCGATCACATTTTTTTCACCTACTTTTCGCATGTAGCGCTTCTTCGCATTCCCTTCGCATTCTTTTCGCATGTTAGCGGTCGCTCGCATGCTCTTCGCCTGCTCTTCGCATGTGGCGCTTTGCCTGTGTACTGTCCCCGCCTCTTACCGGGTCGACCAACTTGCCAATTTTAGTGTTAATAAAAATTGGTTGTGATATCGCGGAGGAACTAAAGAGAGAGATCGTGGGGTTTGGTCATTGCTGGAATTTCAGATCGAAATAACTCGCTTCGCAGAAGCGTTCAGCAAATTCTGAAAACGGATTCTTTCTCAGCGTGCTCTAATCTATCGATTCACATAGGTCTCGTATGGAAAATCCATGTATCCACAGTGTGTCTCCGGAAGCGGAGATCTGAAAAACAAATAGCTGAAACTCCAACACCAATAATGCATCAACTTTCTCGTCACATTTTGAACTTTCCCTCCTCTTCCCTTTGCCCATCAATGAATTTAGAATGGCGCCGCTCTCTAGCCCCCCCCCCGGCGCCCCGCCCTATTCGACGTCGGCGTCATTATCATGTCATCTGGTTCAATGTCTCCTTCGTCGTTTTTCTTGTTCTTCGTTGTTTCGTTTTATATTCAGAAGAGAGAAAAAAGGAAAGCGGCGTCGTCGTCGTCGTCGTCATCGTCTTCTCCGTTTTCATGCCAGAATCTCGCTTCCACATTTTCTCTCTTTCTCTATCTCTCTCTCTCTCTCTCTTGCAAACAGCCCAGCCGTACTATCATAAACCATATGGTTTAGGTTTACGGTTTTTCAATTGGGTTCACATTAAAATGCCTGAAAACGCCAGACTTTGAACACTTTCTTTAGCTTAAACAAGTGCCAAACTTTGCACAAAGATGCACCAAAGCGTGCACAAAGATGCACCAAAGCGTGCACAAAGATGCACCAAAGCGTGCACAAAGATGCACCAAAGCGTGCACAATTGAGCAAAACATATGAAATTAGAGCGTCCTTTCTTCGTTGAGCTTTAGCAATCTTGGCTGAAACTCTAAAAAATCGGATTGACGACAGACTCAGATTCGGAGATCGGTGATGTGAAGAGAATCTAGAATCTAGTTTCAGCACGTGAGACTTTCAGAATTCCACGTGAATTTTGAAGTGCTATTTTTCAGCTCGAAAGAGCAAACAAATTCCAGCTGAAAATGAGAACTTAAAGCTGTGGTTTCAAGATGGCTTAGGCTTAGGCTTAGGCTTAACTGGCTCCCTTAGGCTTCATCTTTGAGAATTGACACTTTTCGGACTCTTTAAGGGATTCTGGAGTTGTGAATACTGTATGCTGTGCTTTCAAGATGGCTTAGGCTTAGGCTTAGGCTTAGGATTAAGCTTAGGCTTAGGCTTAGGCTTAACTGGCTCTCTCAGGCTTCATCTTTGAGAATTTACACTTTTCGGATTCTTTAAGGGATTCTGGAATCGTGAATACTGTAGGTTGTGGTTTCAAGATGGCTTAGGCTTAGGCTTAGGCTTAGGCTTAGCCTTAGGCTTAAGCTTAGGCTTAACTGAATCCCGTAGACTTCATCTTTGAGAGTTGACACTAAGCCTCAGGCTTAGGCTTAGGCTTAGGCTTAGCCTTAGGCTTAACTTGCTCAACTGGCTTCATCTTTGAGAGTTGACACTTTTCGGATTTTTAATGGATTCTGGAAGATTCCAGTTGAACTCCAGATGGTTTTAAGAATTGCGGGTTTGCTCCTGAAACTGTTCACAATTTCAGCTGAAAAAAACTGTCTTCTCGGCGAACGTCTTCAGAAAAAAAAGCTCTCTTCTTCCAATTCATCTTCCGTCGTCCCTTAATTGCGAGAAACACCACCTTCCTCGCCCCCCCCCCCACCACCCCCACGCGTTCCATTCCTTCCGCAGCCTTTTCCATCAGAAGATAATAATAATTAGGAGATCTCCATCTGTATACCATCTCGTTCTCTTCGTCTCGCAACACGTCATGGTCTCCTGGCGCTGGCCGCAACACTCTTCGTTTATACGATTCAGAGTGATGGAAGGAATAAGAAGAGGCACCTGCCGACGCGTAACATCATAATTTCGTATAGTCTCAGATGCTTTCTCTTGTTTCTTAATTTACCGTTTTTCGTTGGAATTTTATTGCTTCATTTGTCGAAATAAGAGGATGAAAATGGAGGCAAAAGCGAGCTGCAACTGGCTTAGGCTTAGGCTTAGGCTTAGGCTTAGGCTTAGGAATTCTTGTTTTCTTTCGAAGTACTGGAGTACTCTCCGCTCTCAGTGCTTAGGCTTAGGCTTAGGCTTAGCTGCTAAAACCTGAGTTTCTCCTTTCTTTCCCTCAAATAAAGCCAAAATTTTTAATGAAAGCGAAACGAGCCTGAATCTGGCTGGCTGGCGCACCCTCAGCGCGCTTTGGCTTAGGCTTAGGCTTAAGAATTCTTGTTTTCTTGCGAAGATTTCCAGATCCATAGAAATTCATATTTAGATCCATATTCTGGAGTTTGTCTCCGCTCTCAGTGCTGAAAATTCTCATAGCGTCTGTGCTGGGACGAAACTCTTTCTTTAGTCGTCTTTCACTTCGTCTTGCGTTCGTCTTTTGATTGCGTCGTCAATTAAAATGCATGTGTACCTGACGAATTCTAGACGATGACAAAGACGAGAAGAGACGGTCTTATTTCGTCTTAACCTACCCCTGATCTTCGCGCATTTGCTGATCTACAGTACTGGCGGAATTCCGGATTCCGCATTCCGCCGTTTTTTTTCATTCCGTCTTCCGGATTCCAGATTCCGTGAAAAAAATGTTTTTCCGTTTTCCGTGTTCCGGATTCCGAGTTCCCAAAATCCAATTCCGTCGTTGTTTTCATTCCGTTTTCCGGATTCTAGATTCCGTGAAAAAAATTTTTTTCCGTTTTCCGTTTTCCGAAATCCGAGTTCCCAAAATCCAATTCCACCCTACTCTGCAGAGAAGGGCGGAATTCCGGATTCCGCCGTTTTTTTCATTCCTTCTTCCGGATTCCAGATTCCGTGAAAAAATTTTTCTTCCGTTTTCCGTTTTCCGAGTTCCGAGTTCTCAAAATCCAATTCCGTCGTTGTTTTCATTCCGTTTACCGGATTCTTGATTCCGTGAAAAAATATTTTTTTTCCGTTTTCCGCATTCCGGATTCCGAGTTCTCAAAATCCAATTCCGCCCTACTTTGCAGAGAAGGGCGGAATTCCGGATTCCGCCATTTTTTTCATTCCGTCTTCCGGATTCCAGATTCCGTTAAAATTTTTTTTCCGTTTTCTATTTTCCGGATTCCGATTTCCCAAAATCCACTTCCACCCTACTCTGCAGAGAAGGCCGGAATTCCGGATTCCGCCGTTTTTTTCATTCCGTCTTCCGGATTCCAGATTCCGTGAAAAAATTTTTCTTCCGTTTTCCGTTTTCCGAGTTCCGAGTTCTCAAAATCCAATTCCGTCGTTGTTTTCATTCCGTCTTCCGGATTCCAGATTCCGTGAAAACTTTTTTCTTTCGTTTTCCGTTTTCCGAATTCCGAGTTCCCAAAATCGATCAATCTTCCTGAAACTTAATACCTTAATGGCCAGTACTGTATCCGCGGCTCCCTGATGTTAGAGCATAGATCAAGACATTTCATGCTTCTATTATTTATAGATTGAATGACATTCCGTCATAAATCAGTTGCTCCTCAGAGCTCGGAGCTCTTTTTACTCACCTTGACCACAGGTGTCCGGCAAATAGAATGATGAAGAAGGGGGGCCTCCCCCCCCCCCCCCCTAGGTCACATTACACTCTGTGAGAAGATAGAGTTTATCTCCGTTGTTGCTCATAGAAATGAGCACAATGTGTGTGCGTGTGTCTGTCTGTGTACACCTTATTGTTGACCATTACTTTCATTTTTTCGGCTGTTACAACACGTCGCCTCTTCTACCAGTTGCTCTCCTGGTCAAGCGATTCAGAGGCTGTTCACTTCAGAAAGCTGAAGCCTTCTGCATTCCATTTCGAAATTTTCTTGCTGAAAAAGTTCAATTTTTCTCTGAAAATCGTCGATCGCTGAGATTGTTACAGTACTAGGAACCTACTGTAGCTGGCAGATGGCCTAGGAATCGCGAATCGAAAATTCTCGGCCGCAGCTTTATTCTTCATTCTCATGGGATTCAGAAGTGCAGGAACGCTGCAATTCCTTTCGCAGATCATGGAAACCGCGCCACTACCAGAGAAGGGCGGAATTCCGCATTCCGCATTCCGCATTCCGGATTCCGCCGTTTTTTCATTCCGTCTTCCGGATTCCAGATTCCGTGAAAAAATAGTTTTTCCGTTTTCCGGATTCCGAGCTCCCAAAATCCAATTCCGCCCTACTCTGGCCACTAACTCATTTACCGTAGTCATCATGACCTACTGTAGCGAGCAGATGGCCTAGGAATCGCAAATCAAGAATTCTCGGCCGCAGTTTTATTCTTCCTTCTTCTCTCCATTCTCATGGGATTCAGAAGAGCAGAAACGCTGCAATTCCTTTCGGGGATCATGGAAACTGCGCCACTAGCAGAGAAGGGAGGAATTCCGCATTCCGCCGTTTTTTTTCATTCCGTCTTCCGGATTCCAGATTCTGTGAAAACAATTTTTTTCCGTTTTCCGGATTCCGAGTTCCCAAAATCCAATTCCGCCCTACTCTGGCCACTAGCTCATTTACCGTAGTCATCATGACCTACTGTAGCGAGCAGATGGCCTAGGAATCGCGAATCGAAAATTCTCGGCCGCAGCTTTATTCTTCCTTCTTCTCTTCATTCTCAGGGGATTCAGAAGTGCAGGAACGCTGCAATTCCTTTCGGAGATCATGGAAACTGCGCCACTAGCAGAGAAGGGCGGAATTCCGCATTCCGCATTCCGAATTCCGCCATTTTTTCCTTCCGTCTTCCGGATTCCAGATTCCGTGAAAAAAATTTTTTTCCGTTTTCCGTTTTCCGGATTCCGAGTTCCCGAAATCCAATTCCGCCCTACTTTGGTCACTAGCTCACTTACCGTAATCGTGATGTCTCCTCCCCCCCCCCATCCCTATTCCATCGATTTACGGCGTTTTTTTGTCACTTTTTTTCACCTTTTGTTGTCTTACTGATTATCATTCTTTTTCCAACTGATAACAATCGAAAACCAGTGTGCCTGTCTGTTGCCATTTTTCCATTTTTAACATTTATTTGTTTTCTCTATTTCTCTTTACTACTGTTGTTTCCTTCCAGCTTTCGGAATGCTGAAATTGAAGTTTAAGCCATGCTTCTCTATTACAGAAACCGATGTCGACAAATCAAAGACAAATGACCTTTGTTCCGACGCGCCATCCCTCATTTTTGAAATTTCTGGAACTTGCTTTGTCTCAAGTTTGTCTCACCCACCGTTTGTCTCAAAACAGTTTGTCTCAAGAAGCTCGAGATAGTAAATCGTTTAATTCTGGAAATGAATTACAGCTAATATGAGTCCAATTCTCTGAAATTCCAATAGAAAGTCTGTTCCTTCCATTTCCATGACTGTACGTTCTATTATTCTTCAGAATTCCCAATTCAATTGTTCAATCAATGCCTGCAACCCAATTTCCAATTTCAGAAGAATTCTTCCCCGCGCCGTTATAATATTGCTACTATTATTTGAATACTATTTGAGAGCCGTTCAATAGAGCGCACTTGCACCATGTGGTTTTCCTTGCATACACCCTACCCCCTTCATCCTCAAAAGTCTCGTCTCATCTTTGTCTTGAATTCGTCTGACGCAGTGTGTTGACAATTTCTTATTGCGTAAGACGAATGCAAGACGAACTGAAAGACGGCGAGACGAAAGTCGACTTTCCAATTTGTGGAAACTCTTGTAAAAAAAGTTGCTTTTTTCTCGATTTCTTCCAAGAACTAGGCTCCCTTCTCCGCTCATTTTTCACGTTTTTCTTCTTCGTCTTGAATTCGTCTGACGCAGCGTGCTGACAACGTTTTTATTGCGTAAGACGAATGCAAGACGAATGCAAGACAAACGAAGACGAGACGAAAGACGAACGAAGACGAGACGAAAGACGGCGAGACGAAAGACGAAATTCCAATTTGTGGAAACTCTCGTAGAAAAAAGTTGTTTTTTTTCTCGATTTCATCCAAGAATTAGGCTCCCTAGGCTCCCAAGAGTGCTCGCCACCAGATGCTACTTACCCCACTCTTCGCTCATTTTTCACGTTTTCCGTGTCAAAAATCTCTCAGAGAGTTGTTAGAAAGTAAGTATTGGATGGGGTGCCGAGGCTGACAAGGGGGGGGGGGGAGTGGGGGGGGGGGTCATTTTTATTCAACACACATGTGTTTCGTTCTGTGCGCGCCTCTGATTCTCTTGTCTCTGCGCTCTCCGTCTCTCGTTTTCCGCCTTTATGGGGTCTCATTTCGATGTGTCTCTCCCTTCATCCTTGCCCGTTTATTATCTGTAGAAGACTACTCACCTTTGGGATATAAAAACGAATTGGTTAAGCTTTCTCTCTCTTTCTCTCTCTCTCTCTCTCTCTCTCTCTCTCTCTCTCTCTCTCTCTCTCTCTCTCCGTCTCTCTCTCTCTCTATCTGCCCTTTATTAGGTGTTCAAACGTTTTTTTTCCGGTTTCATCTTCATGCCTTTTACACATTTGTTCAGTATTATCTACTTGCATTGTTGTTTTTGGAAACTGTAGTGCAGAGAAGGGAGGAATTCCGCATTCCGTCTTCCGGATTCCAGATTCCGTGAAAAAATTTTTGTTCCGTTTTCCGTTTTCCGGATTCCGATTCCCCAAAATCCAATTCCGCCATACTCTGCAGGGAGGGACGGAATTCCGGATTCCGCCGATTTTTTTCATTCCTTCTTCCGGATTCCAGATTCCGCGAAAAAATGTTTTTTTTTTCCGTTTTCCGTGGAGTCCGATTCCCCAAAATCCAATTCCGCCCTACTCTGCAGAGAAGGGCGGAATTCCGGATTCCGCCGTTTTTTCATTCCGTCTTCCGGATTCCAGATTCCGCAAAAAAAATTGTTTCCGTTTTCCGTTTTCCGGATTCCGATTTCCCAAAATCCAATTCCGCCCTACTCTGTAGAGAAGGACGGAATTCCGTATTCCGCATTCCGGGTTCCGCCGTTTCTTTCATTCCGTCTTCCGGATTCCAGATTCCGTGAAAAAATTTTTGTTCCGTTATCCGTTTTCCGGATTCCGAGTTCCCAAAATCCAATTCCGCCCTACTCTGCTATAGTGAAAGGTGTTGAGTTACGGTACTTCCAGCAGGAAGTTGAGCATTCTGCTCCCCGGTGGAAAGCCGGGAATTCTCAAATTTCAGTTTTCAAAAGCCGAGTAACTACTGATTGTGCAAAACTTGTGAGTGGGGGGGGGGAGGTCGCTATTAATGAACCATCCATTCATCTTCGCGGGCAGATAGTCCGTCTAGCTCCATTGTCACGACAAAAGAAGGGCGGAATTCCGGATTCCGCCGTTTTTTCATTCCGTCTTCCGGTTTCCAGATTCCGTAAAAAAAATTGTTTCCGTTTTCCGTTTTTCGGATTCCGATTTCCCAAAATCCGATTCCGCCCTACTCTGGTCACGACCCCCCCTCACATGGTCAAAATTATTCGGACCTTTTTCAAGTTTTTCCCCGAAAATGGTCTGTGCTGCTTCTTTTTTAATATTCTGTGGAGCCGGACGGACTGTCTGCTCGGGAAGATGGATGGATGGACGAGCGACGCTCTCATTAATAGATATCTTGCTATTGGCCATAAAGAATGCGCGCGCCGGTGTTTTTTTGCGATAACTTCTAAAATATTCATATTTACGAGCTGCAACTTACTGGATACGTTACTCAAACCTTTTTTAACACTGCCAAAAAAATCCAGACCAATCGGAGCTGTTTCAGCAAAGTTATCCCAAAAAAAACGCCAGCGCGCATTCTTTATGGCCGGTATGCTCTATGTAGAATGAGCACCGGCTAGAAGAGCATTGCGGGATGGGGATTTTTAGGCAATTTGATCAGAAGCCGGTAACTTATATGTCTGAAAAACCTGGCTGAAAATGCATCTGGTGCAAGAAAGACTGTGTTTCGAATGGCAACCATAATATTAATACCTTTATGGCCGGTACTGTAAGTAGCTCGGCTAGCTGATTCAATTTCTTAGATATAGCTTCCCAAGATCTTCAATTCGCGATTATTTTTCAGACACTTTCACTTCATGAAACCGCATTTTTCGCTGAAACTTCCAGAAAAGAGCTAAATTGAGCCTAAGCCGTGAACCCTATAATAGAAGCTCTCTTTTCTGAAACTATTTTCTTCATCAAGTTTTTGTCTGAAATTGCTTCCAGTTTGTTCCACAGAAAACATTATTTTATTGTTCTCATTGGTTTAGGTGAATTCAATGAAAAAAAATTGAAAAAAAATTGAAAATTACAGTATTCTCCACATCTTTCAGAATTCTTTTTTTCTGTTAAATCTGAAGGAAAGCGTCTGCTAACTGGAGCTGTGGAGATGAGCAATTTCGATATATTCTAAGAATTCAGACGATCAGAAGTGACCTATCCTTCAGTATTTTTCAGCGTTTCTAATTTTGAGCTTCTTCGTCTCTGCCACCCGCTCAAAACTTGATGGGAACATCTAGCATCTGTCGTTAAAAAAGAGTTGTGACCTCCGAAAACATGTGCGCTAAAAGTAAAGAAAAGAGAACATCTGGTATGTTTCATGCTTCCGACTAATTTGTTTAGTGACTGGCTGGCTTTCAGCTGTGAAAATTTGAGAAGAGCTGACTTTAAAGGAAAGTAAGAAGTAAGGCTGAAAATTCTGAGAGCCATTGGTATCGTAAAAAATCTAAACCAAACGTTGAAGGTTCACGAGTCTAGCTCAAATCTTGCACAATTTTGCGTCTAACTTTGAAAGTTTTCAACGCTAGCACAATTCTTCCTCAAATCTAGGCCAAACTTGGAAAATTCACAAATCTAGCACGAATCTTGCACAAATCTGAACCAAACATTGTAGATTCCCAATTCTAGAACAAATCTTGCACAATTTCACACCAAACTTTGATGATTCACAACGCTAGCACAATTTCTACTTAAATCTAGGCTAAACTTTGAAGATTCACTAGTCTAGCACAAATCTTGCACAATTTTACACCTAACTTTGAAAGTTCACAACGCTAGCACAACTCTAGCACAATTTTTCCCCAAACTTTGAAGATTCACAGCGTTAGCACAAATCTTGCACAATTTTACACCTAACTTTAAAAATTCACAACGCTAGCACAATTCTTACTCAAATCTAGACCAAAATTGGATGGCTCACAAGTCTAGCACAAATCTTGCACAATTTTACACCAAACTTTGAAGATTCACAAGTCTAGCTCAAATCTTGCACAATTTTACACCAAACTTTGAAGATTCACAATTCTAGCACAAATCTTGGACAAACCTAGCACAAATCTCACACAAGTTTAGGCTAAACTTTGACTGTTCACAAGTCTAGCGCAAATCTTGAACTATTTTACACCAAACTTTGAAGATTCACAACGCTAGCACAAATATTGCACAATTTTACACCAAACTTTGATTGTTCACAACGCTAGAACAATTCTTACTCAAATCTAGACCAAACATTGTAGAGTCACAATTCTAGCACAAATCTTACGCATATCTAGACCAATTTTTAATTTTTCACAACTTAGCACAATTCTTGCACAAATCTTGGCCAAACTTTAAAGGTTAGCAAGCCTAGCGCAAATCTTGAACAATTTTACTCTTAACTTTGAAAGTTCACAACGCTAGCACAATTCTGACTCAAATCTAGACCAAAATTGGATGGCTCACAAGTCTAGCACAAATCTTGCACAACTTTACACCAAACTTTGAAGGTTCACTAGTCTAGCACAAATCTTGCACAATTTTACACCAAACTTTGATTGTTCACAACGCTAAAGCAATTCTCACTCAAATCTAAACCAAACTTTGGAGATTCACAATTCTAGCACAAATCTTGAACAAATCTAGACCAAACTTTGATTGTTCACAATTCTAGCACAAATCTCAAGCAATTTTACACCAAACTTTGAAGATTTACAATTCTAGCACAAATCTTGAACAATTTTACTCTTAACTTTGAAAGTTCACAACGCTAGCACAATTCTGACTCAAATCTAGACCAAAATTGGATGGCTCACAAGTCTAGCACAAATCTTGCACAACTTTACACCAAACTTTGAAGGTTCACTAGTCTAGCACAAATCTTGCACAATTTTACACCAAACTTTGATTGTTCACAACGCTAAAGCAATTCTCACTCAAATCTAAACCAAACTTTGGAGATTCACAATTCTAGCACAAATCTTGAACAAATCTAGACCAAACTTTGATTATTCACAATTCTAGCACAAATCTCAAGCAATTTTACACCAAACTTTGAAGATTTACAATTCTAGCACAAATCTTTCACAATTTTACACCAAACTTTGAAAATTCACAAGGATGGCACAACTCTAGACCAAACTTTGAAGGTTCACAAGTCTAGCACAAATCTTGAACAAATCTAGACCAAACCAAACTTGGAGATTCACAAGCTTAGCACAAATATTGCACAATTTTACACCTAACTTTGAAAGTTCACAATTCTAGCACAAGTCTTACACAAATCTATGCCAAACCTCGAATATTTTCCTATCGGAATCATTGCATTTTTCTCCATCCAAAATACGAAGAGCACCGGAAAATCAGCGTCGAACCTTCATCAAAAACTGTCTGTTATCTCTCACCAGCTCTTTCTCTCTCTCTCTCTCCCTATCATAATCCTATTTGCATTTCCTGCGCGGGGAGATAGTTTGTGGGGTAAAACTAGGGAAAAGCGGTGGAAATCGGGCGAGCGCGAACGGTTTCGGAAAATCAACATCACAAAAGAGAGGACACAAAACAATGGGGGGGGGGGAGTCACCGAATCACCCACACCAGCTGAGAGCGGTTTCCGGATTTCCGAATTTTAGGTGTTCCTTCCTCTCGCTTTTCGTCTGTTTAGCAGCCTTCGATTTTTGAGAAATTTCGTTGTTTTTTCTGCAAAAAAAATGCTCCACCAAGGCCGGAGCACAGTGGCTTGCTCTCTCACTTTTCTTAGGAGCCGTGCCCACTGATTCCGTGGGTCCGGCCTCCTTCTAGCACAATTTTACACCTAACTTTGTAGATTCACAACGCTAGCACAATTCTTACTCAAATTTAGGCCAAACATTGTAGATTCACAATTCTAGCACAAATCTTACGCAAATCTAGACCAAACATCGTAGATTCACAATTCTAGCTCAAATCTTGCACAATTTTACACCAAACTTGGTAGATTCACAACGCTAGCACAATTCTTACTCAAATCTAAGCCAAACATTGTAGATTCACAACGCTAGCACAAATCTTGCTCTATTTTACACCAAACTTTGTAGATTCACAACGCTAGCACAATTCTTACTCAAATCTAGGCCAAACATTGTAGATTCACAATTCTAGCTCAAATCTTGCACAATTTTATACCAAACTTTGAAGCTTTTCGTCAATTTTTCAGCCTTCGATTTTTGAGAAATTTCGTTGTTGTTTTTGTGGAAAAAAATGCTCCACCAAGGCCGGAGCACAGTGGCTTGCTCTCTCACTTTTCTTAGGAGCCGTGCCCACTGATTCCGTGGGTCCGGCCTCCTTCTAGATGCATTCTGGAGCACGTAGACGTAGATCAAAAATTTAGGAAAAAAAATATTTGAAATCTTCAATAGAAGGCAATAGCATTCCACAGGGAAGCCAAAGTGCGTTTGTGCAATCCGAGAGCCGACTAATTCGACACGTCTCTTCTCAACTGTTGTTTGCTCATTATGCTCATGATATGCACAATCGGAGGCGCTTCCGTTCGTATCTCATTCCCCCCCCCCCACCCCCTCCTCTCTCCACGAACTGAGAGCAGCC
This sequence comes from Caenorhabditis inopinata, assembly GCA_003052745.1. Taxonomy (NCBI): domain Eukaryota; kingdom Metazoa; phylum Nematoda; class Chromadorea; order Rhabditida; family Rhabditidae; genus Caenorhabditis; species Caenorhabditis inopinata. The sequence goes on along the minus strand of AP018152.1, from coordinate 1,674,379 downwards.
TGCCTGATGGTTTCCCCCCACACACATTTTGTACTGTTCCTGTTCCTCTGGCTTGGATCCTTCCAGACCATCTTGCTCTTTTATGAGCCTCACTATTAGTCCTGAAGCTGCTCCTGTGATCCTGTGATCCTGGGATCTGATCTTGTGATCTGGGCCTATTTCCCGGAAGCGATGATCCGGCCCATAGTTAGGCCGCGCTGATCAGGATCCCCCCCACCCCCAAACTACCATTGTTTCCGGTACACTATTTCTCTCTATTTCTCAATGAATCGTGTATGAATCGGTGACCTAATATCATTAAGATATAACCAATTACCTCCCGTATCGCTGAATTGATCAGCGTTTTGATAAGAAACGCGCAGTCAACGCAACGCCTCCAACGGCAGAGTGACTGCTTCATTTGTGATTTTGGTCAAGTAGGTTTTTCACGGTGCCTGGAGCATAGAATCTCTTTATATTTAAGCTTAATGCTCAGAAATAATCCATTCTGCAGACTGAATTCATCTGGAAATGAGTTACAGTACTGGCCATAAAGAATGCGCGCGCGGGTGTTTTTTTGAGATAACTTCCAAAATATTCATATTTACGAGCTGCAACTTACTGAATACGTTACTCAAACCTTTTTTAACACTGCCTAAAAATTCCAGACCAATCGGAGCAGTTTCAACAAAGTTATCACAAAAAAACGCCAGCGCGCATTCTTTATGGCCGGTATGCTCTATGTAGAATGAGCACCGGCAAGAAGAAGAGCGTTGCGGGATGGGGATTTTTAGGCATTTTAGAAGGAAACTGTCAACTTCAGAAGTTTCAGACTGCAAAATACTCGTCTGGGAGAGAAGAAATTTTAAAAAATTTCCATGAAAGGCTTCCACGAAAAACGAAATATGACCGTCTTCGTCTTGAATTCGTCTGACTTGCGTAAGACGAATGCAAGACGAACTGAAAGACAAAGAAAGACGAGTCAAAAGACGACTTTTAGTCGTCGTCTTTCATGTATTTTTGCATAATTTCTCCGCATTCCAAAACCGTTGCAAATCTTCGTTGTGAAAACTAAGGCTTCCACGAGAGACGAAATATGACCGTCTGGTCTTCAACTTCGTCTTGAATTCGTCTGACTTGCGTAAGACGAATGCAAGACGGACTGAAAGACAAAGGAAGACGAGTCAAAAGACGACCTTTCGTCTTCGTCTTTATTGTATTTTTGCATAATTTCTCCGCATTTCTAACCGTTGCAAATCTTCGTTTTGAAAACTAAGGCTTCCACGAAAGACGAAATATGACCATCTCGTCTTGAATTCGTCTGACTTGCGTAGGACGAATGCAAGACGAACTGAAAGACAAAGGAAGACGAGTCAAAAGACGACTTTTAATCTTCGTCTTTATTGTATTTTTGCATAATTTCTCAGCATTCCAAACCGTTGCAAATCTTCGTTCTGAAAACTAAGGCTTCCACGAAAGACGAAATATGACCGTCTTGTCCTCTTCTTCGTCTTGAATTCGTCTGACTTGCGTAGGACGAATGCGAGACTAGCTGAAAGACGAACGAAGACGAGTCAATAGACGACCTTTCGTCTTCGTCTTTATTGTATTTTTGCATAATTTCTCAGCATTCCAAACCGTTGCAAATCTTCGTTGTGAAAACCAAGACTTCCACAAAAGACGAAATATGACCATCTCGTCTTGAATTCGTCTGACTTGCGTAAGACGAATGCAAGACGAGCTGAAAGACGAACGAAGACGACTTTTAGTCTTCGTCTTTCTTGAAAATATCAATTTATAGCGATATATATACATTCGATTTTGCATAATTTCTCCGCATTCCAAACCGCGAAATTCCGGCCACGCCCTTATCAGACACCCATGGTGTCCTTCGCTGGTCTCTCTCTCTCTCTGTCTCTCTCTGTCGCTCTCTGTCTGTCTCTCTCTCTATTTCTCTGCACCTCACCACCCTCTCCGCGTTCTGTATCTTTTACTTCTCACTTTGGCGCCGCGCCTTCTATCAATCAAGTTGAATTGACGAAGGAAGAAAACGAAGATGATTTCATTGTGGCCAACACAACACAGCTATTCGCCCCTCGATTCGAGTGTCACTTTTTGCACACTCTAATACACGTTCCATGCTTTATAGTTTTCTGGTTTTCTGGTTTTCCACTCGCTTTTTTCGCCTGGTTCCGAAGACGTTTTATGGCTGATAAAAAGCTGAAATAGAATTATGAAAACCTTGGAATCAAGCTTCTGCAAGATATTCGGCGCACAAAGAGGAGAGATTTCAGAGAAAAATGCTGGAATTCGGGGATTTATGACCGAGTTTCAGAAGGTTTTTCGTTAGGCTCCCCATCCCCCCCCCCCCGAGAAAATGAGCTTTTAGAAATACTCGCTTTCCAGCTCCTCAAAGCTGACAGGGCTTTCAGACAAATTGCTTCTGAAATTTCCTTTGCAGCGGCGTTAGGCTTAGGATTAGGCTTAGGCTTAGGCTTAGGCTTACCCGGATTTCATAAATAGAGCAATCAAGTGGGTTAAGGAACTTTTAAAATTTCCTTTTTTAATGGAAATCTTAGCTTTTTTAACATTGATCACTTCCTTTTGATGAAAGGCTTAGGCTTAGGCTTAGGCTTAGGCTTACCCGGATTTCATAAATAGAGCAATCAAGTGGGTTAAGGAACTTCCAAAATGTCTTTTTTTAAAGGAAATCTTAGCTTTTTTAACATTGATCACTTGCCTTTGATGAAAGGCTTAGGCTTAGGCTTAGGCTTACCCGAATTTTGCGCACCTTAGCCGAAGATGCTCAATAGAGCAATCAAATGGGTTAAGAAGCGGTGTCTACTCGGTTTGCTCGGAGTAACTACAGCTCAGTGCTTCTAAGCTCATCTGGTGTTTTCTGAAAGTGTGAGGGAGTGCTCCTTTCTAGAAAATTCATCTAATCAGCTTCTGGAATTGTTACTTCTGCTTTTGACTGGAAAAATTGATCAAAAAGATCCTTCTGGGCCGCCTGGAGTGCAGGAGCTCATAGAGCCCAGCCAGTAGTTGAGCAGTGGGGTGGGTCCGATTTCTGGATCCATTTCCTTCGTCCAATTCAGAGGAATTCAAGAAGATTCTAGCGGGAAGTTGGGCACATTGAGCCACAACGCAGCCTCTCATATACCCCCCCCTTTGTTCTAGAATCTTCTCGAAGCTCAGCCTGCTATAACTGCCATATCGAGCATCCAGTCTTCATGATTTTTCAAAGATCTTTGAAGCAAATGTTGAGATGTCTCACTTCCATTTATCGTAATGTTTAAGTTGTTCATTTCTAGAATCTAGAATTCCGCTTCAGATGTAACACAGCAGTGGCTGTTTCTTCTTGCTTCTCTCTCTGTCTCTCCACGCGTTTCCCACGTTCCACCTCCTCTCACTCAAACGTCTCGTTTTTCTGCAGGTAAACACCGCACCAGATGCGTGACTTCGGCGGTGGAAGTATGCCTGCGTCGGCCGTCAGCGCACCCAACGTGATCATCAAACGGAATGCCAACAACAACTCCACGTCGTCCGGCGTTTCTTCAGGGGTGTCGCCGAGCTCGACGACGTCGCCCTCTTCTGGAGAGCACGATCAGAATCAGAATAGCAAGACGAAGTGCGACTGTTGTCCCTATGGATATCATATTGATTTGGGATTTGTGTCATACGCGCAGAACGCCAGCAATGGATTCTTGTCCAGACAAGGTGACGGGTTTCGGCTGGAATAGGAGGCTTATATTTTCAGCCTCTCTCTCTCTGAAAATGGAGACATTTTCAGACAAAACATTTCAGACGCCTACACCTGAAATTAGAATTATAAAATACAAAGTTCTGGCCAAAAAGGTATTAATAATCAGTTTTTTCGAGATTACTCGGCTCACAGGTGAAGTGCGATCATGAAATTTTTATTGCATGTTTTTGAAGGTAAATCACGTTAATCGAAATTCAGATTTCGACAAAAAATTTAAATTTTGAAAAATTATCTCGAAAAAACTGAATATTAATACCTTTTTGGCCGGCACTGTAAGAATAGGAAGCCTTCCAGAACAAAAATTTGAGAAAGAATGTGGATTTTTCAGGAACCCCAACAAACCCGATGCCACGTGGCAATGGATTAGACCATCGTCCACTGATGTCTCCTCTCCTGGATAACAGCATTTTCAGTGACTCATTGGATAACTTGATAAGCGACTTTGAGGAGGTCCTCACGCCGCATAAACCCATCAAAGAAGTACTGTAGAGTACGGTAGAAGTAACAAACCTTTGATTTTCAGACGAAAACCGTTGAAGATATCAGAAGCCGTCTGCACAGTGGATACAACTCGGACTACACAACGTACCGAAGAGGCGCATCGAGTGGAGCCGTCTTCCCGCCGGAGCCACCAAGAAGACCTCATTTTGAGCCAAGTTTGCTTTTGGGGTTATTTCAAAACGAAACCTGATTATTTTCAGCCAAACCGTCATCTGTAAGTCGCCCGATCAACTTGAATTTGGGTTTAAGCAGCAGCCGGAGCAACACGCCAACTCAGAGATTTTGTGCGCCAAGTGGAAATGGAAACAGTGAGAATTTGGAATTCTTTATTCTTTTGGCATCTGAATTTGAATGTTTAAGGCTATTCTACCGCCCTTGCAAAGGCGGTCTCAGAGATCCGAGCACAGAACGCGGAGTCCCCATTCCCGGACAGTCGTGTCGGAACTCCAATTGACTTGGGATTCCATCAACAGCAGCATTCTAATGGGCATTCCGCAAACGGGTTCTATCCATCGACGACGCCTTCAAGATTCGCGAATTCCAGATATGATGAGCTGCCGCCAACACCAACGCCGACATTTCGAAGAGCTCCGTCGCAAGGTACTGTAAATATGAAGGATATTGACAATTACAGTACCGGCCATAAAGGTATTAATATTGTCGAAAATCCATAATATCATACCTTTATGGCCGGTACTGCAAGAAGAGCATTGCGTTGGGATGGTGATTTTTAGAAAATGTAATCAGAAGCAGGTAACTTACATGTCTGGAAGAGCTGAAAATGCATCTGGAGCAAGAAAGACTGTGGGGGCAGCGACACTGACTCAGAGTAGGGCGGAATTGGATTTTGGGAACTCGGAATCTGGAAAACGGAAAAAAATTTTTTTTCACGGAATCTGGAAGCCGGAATACGGAAAAAATATTATCAATACAATGGAGAATGAAAAAAAACAGCATTATCAGTAAACAATTATTATTAATAACATTCCGCCGAAGTTTCCTAAATAGAAAAAAAAATTTTGTCGTATTTCGACCGTTTTCGCATTTTTCTAAAAATTAAAAAATCAAAAATCAAAAAATTAAGAAATACATTTGAAAACTCAAGCTTGAGAAATAAAAAAAAAAAGAGAAACATGAACTTTTGGGAAAAATTTCGAAAAATAAAAAATGATGTAAACGCGCTCTGTTCGCAAAAAATTTTTGCGGGAGTTCAAAAAAATATACTTTTCACAAAATTGAGAATAAAGAATTAAAACGAAATAAAAACGCCATATCGCGGAATCTGGAATCCGGAAAACGAAAAAAAATTTTTTTCACGGAATTTGGAATACGGAAGACGGAAAAATATTTTTTTTCCCGGAATCTGGAATCCGGAAGACGGAATGAAAAAAACGACGGAATCCGAGATTCCGTCCTTCTCTGATTATATTGTCGAAAAACCATAATATAATACCTTTATGGCCGGTACTGTAATTACAGTGCTGGCCAAAAAGGTATTAATCATCTTCTCTCCAATTTTCGAATAAATTGTTATAATTTTTCAAAATTTAAATTTTTTGTCGAAATCAAAGTTTCAGTTAACATGATTTACCTTCAAAAACATGCAAAAAAAGTTTCATGACCGCACTTCACCTGTGAGCCAAGTAATCTCGAAAAAACCGATTATTAATACCTTTATGGCCAGCACTGTAGTAGCTCTTTGCATGCTCAACGCCCCATCAAATTCTTCGCGGAATCCGGAATGCGGAATGCGGAATCCGGAATTCCGCCCTTCTCTTAACTGACTGTGTTTCGAATGGCAACCATAATATATCATACCTTTATGGCCGGTACTGTATTTGCCAAGTTCAGGTGATATCCCACGTGGCAATTCCACCTTCTCCCATACACCGACCAGTAGTTCGAATGAGTTTGCAAGTCTCCGACGTGGCCGAGAATACGCTCTTCCCCCAGAGCAAGACCATCCCACAAAAGTTCGCTTTTTCTCGGCCTCCCCAAAACTGCCACGTGTAAGTTCTTGACGAGCTGGAATTGAAATGCTCTCCGGAGGTTTACAGCGTGTCCTTCAAGCCGGACCATCTATCGATGTGGAATCTCATTTCACATATGCTCAAACTCAAAATGGACAGAAAGTGCTCGCTAGAACGCAATCGACGAGCACATCACCTCCACCGCAAACCCCGCCCACTTCTGCATCTGCGACGGCAACACATTTTCCGGTAAGGTGTATTCCAGCCTTTTTGCTCGATGCTCCATGTGTCTTTTCCAGTTTGAACCAGTTGCGAATGGTCACAATCAAAGCAATGTGATACCAAAATCAACGAGATCAGTAGCAGTTTCAACGGGACCTCTACCGGCTCCGAAGCCTTGTGGAGAATGTGCTGGACTGCGGAAGGAGCTGTTTTTGGCGGTGGAAAAGTGAGTGGCTCAACTTATTTGCATAGTTCCGGGAGCTCATTTTTACATTCAGAATCCCGCCTCCACCACCAGAATCCCGACACGTGTCAACATCGACCGTGCTTCTCCACTTCACTGATCAATCAGTTGGCTCCGAGCAAATCGAGCAATGCCACGTGGCACTTGGCACAGAGCCAACTTCCACGAAAGAAGTTGGAACCGTGCCAGACACGATCAAACGGCTTCATATTGAGATACAGACGGATGCACGGGACACAGTGGACGCTTCTTGCAGTCCGATTATATTTGAGACTCCCGAAGAGAAGGCGGAGAAGGCCACGCCTTCGGTTTCAGAATGTGCAGAATGTCTGAAGAGAGCAGACGTATTCACGAGGCATGTCGGAGTGGGAGCATGCTCAATTTCAGACAAAGTCTGCGTGATTTGTGATAAGCAAGTGGAGGATACCGATGAAAATGAGGCGCCTGGCTTCAAGGTGAATCGAAAAGCCCTGTCTATCTGCAATTCGTTAATTTTCAGATCGACCCTCTCGATGATCAAAAGCAGCGAGAATTCGAAATCGCCAAAGCCAACGCCGTTAAAAAGCTGCTAACCAATGAGCAAAAGAGCAATTTTCAGCGAGGAACAGCGCTATCGAAGTGAGTCTGAAAACAATGAATGACACTGAAAATGCTCCTCGATTTTCAGATCGGCTCGTTACGATCGCAAGCGCTCTGTCGATGACCTGGACTACATTGTCGACAAGAAGAACTCCACGCTATCCGCCACATTCTCCCCGGAGGCGCCGTCCACTGTGCCCGATAGCTCCGAATCGCCGCTGAAATCGAAGGTGATTCTGAAGAAGGAAGTGGTGATCGAGCCTCCGAAGATGCTGCCCGACCCGATTCCAGCTCGGATTCCACGCCCGAAGATCAGCAAATGGGCTTTGACGTCAGAGGAAGAAGCGGCGGAGACTCTTGATGAACGAGAAGAAGCCCAGGATAGGTTGACGCCGTTAAGAAGTGACATGAGGCAATTGGGGAATAGGTGGGTGAATCATTTTTGAAGGCTCAGAAGATGTAGAGATTCTCATTTTTGACGAAAAATTGGTCTGATTTTGGTCTTAAACTGCTCTTGCTATGCTTAAACCTTTACCAGACTTCGGCCAACCTTCCGCCAAGCTTATAGTTCTTCGCTGGCTTACTACGAGCTCATAACGCAATTTTTTGACAACTGGAAAGTAGCTCAAAAGAGCTTTTAAGTCTTTCTTATTTTACTATAATTTCATTATTTAAATTCCCGCGTAATATGCCCAACGCAAGTGCGCACCTGCACAAGCGCCGCGTACGCGTCGCGTGTCAAAGCATATTCGAAAATCATTACGAATTTCAGTCAGTCTCTGCTCGCTTTACCTTTTTAGGGGCTCACAGTGATTCTCAATTCTTTTGAATTCAATTTTCAATGTTTTATACAATTTTTGATCAGATGGCCGCGTGCGCCAGTCAACACTGCCTCCAGCGCCTCGCCACATCTACCATATTCCAGCAGTGAGCAACAAGAGGATGTCAGGTGAGTATGCTCGATCGATTTTCTTATGGAAACCGCTTAGATTTGCGGGGGTTACTCCAAAATTTTTCAGTGACTCCGACGCGGAGTCTGATTGCTCAGCACACAGCGATGCCACCTTCGAGGTCAATGATGATGTTTTTGATGGTAATCTCGTGTAGACTTTCTGCCGGATCGAGTTTAATTTTTCTTTAATTTTAGCCGCTCCATTTGAAGTATCTGATCGTCTTCGCGAAGCACTCGAGAATTTCAATTCATCGATTTTGGAGCCTGGAAGTGTTCCGGAAGAGACTGTGGTAAGTGCTCAAGGCAGCTTATTTGGTCACTTGAATAAGATGTACGATTCCCTTCAAAATTATATGATATAATTCAGGATTGGTCTGCAAAACTGGTACGGCATTCATGGATGACAACTGCTGGAAGTTCAGCGTCTCGATTTGAAAACGTCGACAGGCTTGTGGCAGAGCTAAGCAACTTGGGTCCTCAGATCCTTCATATGGTTATCAATTTTTGTGATCAGAATGTAAATTTTTGCGGAATGTTCTCGAACTCTTGTTTTGCTTACCTTTTAGGGGAACACAGCCCTCCATTATGCAGTGTCGCATGCGAACTTCGCAGTGGTCTCGTCCATTTTAGACAGTGGAGAGTGCGATTTGGATGCACCGAATCGGGTAGGTCTACCATTTCTAGAGCTTCGTCTCATACTCGTCTTGAATTCGTCTGACGCGGTGTGTTGACAACGTTTTTATTGCGTATATTTCAATGATGTTCAGAGTATTTTGGAACATTTCAGACAATTTCAGGGCATTTCTGAAAATTTTAGAGCATTTTGGAACGTTTCAGAGAATTTCAAACTATTTTGACTTGTAATATAGCGGCAGCAAAGTGCGCATTCGGAGTAGATAATTGATAATTTTCATCTTCTTAGAGCCAAAGTGAGCGCTGTTAAAAGGGATTGGCGTAAGGCTGTCGTTCTAATGCAAGTTTCAAGTTTTACCCCAACAATAAGTCGTTTTTCTAAAGGCATTTGGCTCATGCTGAGCACCTGACCCGTCTCGGGGGGGGGGGGGGGGGGGGGGACAAATAGTCCTACCAGACCTGGCCACGCAATCTATCTGCACACACTATATTGTTGGATTCCAATTTTTCAGGCCGGCTACACTGCCGTCATGCTGGCAGCCCTTTCACAGCTGGACGACGAGCTCGAGAGGGCCGTGGTGCATCGCCTATTTCAGATGGGGAATGTCAATGCGAAGGCCTCGCAACACGGCCAAACGGCTCTTATGCTGGCTGTGTCACACGGCAAAAAGACAACGACAGAGCTGCTCTTGGCGTGCGGGGCGAATGTGAATGAGCAAGATCAGGATGGATCAACCGCTCTGATGTGTGCTGCTGAGCATGGGCATAAGGAGCTGGTGAAGATGTTGCTGGCGGAGAATACAGTCAATGCTTCACTGACTGATGTGGTGAGAATCGCTGAAAATATTCATTTTAGCGTTGTATAAGAGAAAAAAGTAAATGTTTTCTTTTTTTTCCGAATTTTAACGTAAAAATAGACATCAGGAGCACTTATTAACCATATTAATTGCTAAAACTCTCAGGACAACTCCACCGCGCTCTCCATCGCATTGGAAAACGATCACCGTGAAATCGCAGTCATGATTTATGCGTATCTCAACTATGGACGTCTAGACATTTCTGGACCAACCTCCACTATTTAAGCCTTTTCTCAAGGAAATTCTGAAGCAAAATATAACAATTTATCAGAGCTCAGCTCCTCAGCATTGGCTCGTTACAGAATTCAATAATTTTCTTATTTTCTCTCGCCACCCCGCCACCTCCCCACCCCTGATGATTTTCTGTACACAATTGCCATTCCTTTGTCACCTCTGTTTTTCATTTTCATTATTTTTAAAGTTTTTTCTTTTTTTGCCTCTACCCAATTTTCCAAGTTTCATGTATTTTTCGTGATTATTGACAGGTATTTTCTGAATTTATACATTCTTATCGATTTTTTTTTGGTTATTTATATTATAAAAAATGACAAAATCTTTACTGGAATAATAAAAAATGCTGATAATTTATGTTTCGAAATGAATCGCTTTGGAAATTCAAATTTTGAAACTTAGCGCCGATGGCCGCGGCCGTAGGGCCTAGGAAATGCGGCGCGAAGAATACTAGGTAACCACGAATTTCGACGTTTTTATTCGACTCTGTCTACCTAATTTTCTACTCCTCTCGCCTTTTATCTTGAAAAATATATTATTGAACTAAATATTAATTTTCCATCATTTTCTGGTTACTTATCGGTAAGAAATTCTTATATTTCAGCGTTGATTGATGGAAATTTGGATTTTAGGTCGAAAAAGTCTAATACGAATTTTCCAATATTTCTTAAATTCTGCAGTCAGCCGTATTTGCTTGGGATTAACTTTTAGTAGTTTCATTTTTTAATCGTTTACATTTTATTTGACATAAGATCGCCGAGTGTTTGCGATCGTGACACATACACAGCGCGCAATCACTGCTATTATCCGTTTTTCATGGCTAATTCCCCTCCGCTAGTGTCACTCACCCGCCGAGTAAGCTCTTAAAATGATCCTAGCACACTCTGCTGTCTGTTTATTATAGTAAGATTCCGAATTTTAAAATAGTGCAAACAATATTGAAATAAAATGATGAGAAGAATTCTGCAGCGCGGCGCCGTGACCTTTACGAAAAGTTACGAACGTCGTCGGAGCCTTTTTTAGTACCCAGATATATATATATATATATATATACATAGGAGGGAGACAAAATTAATGCAAGGGAGGTCTATTTCAAGCCGATTGATTATTTCGCTATCCCGCCTTGCTTCAGAAGTTTCAGAATTTTTTCGAGACATCTAATGACAAATTAATTATTTGATATACTCCACCACGTTTTTAAATTCTAAACAAATTGCTTGGTCAACTTGGCCCGGATTGGCTTAGCAGAACAAACTGTAAAAGACAGCTTTAAAAATCCATAAACTCTCTTTCGATGTTTTTTCATGTATAGCGCTAGTTCTCAAGTGTGTGTCAAACACAGTTGTGTAGCCGTTTTGTGTTGCGATGTAAACTTATTATATCCTGATTATCTTTTTCAGTATTAATTTTTATGGCTTCCTTTTATGCGAATTTCCTGCATTTCGTATCAGTTTCGTTACTTCTGCCATGTCCTCTATTCGTACTCTTGAAATGCTTTCAAGTGTTTAGTTTTCTACAAATTTTTTGTTGAGTTAGCTGTAGTTTAAGCGTAGTTTTTGTAGGTCGCCAGCCCAACTTTGACACGTAAGCTTTCCTATTGACCAAATTTCCCGTCGAAATGTTGGTATTCCATAATTTTTTGAAATAATTATTATCCATCCGCGAGGACGTTAGGGGATAGCGCGTTTTAAAGCGCTAATTTAAAAATTGTAAGAAAGCGCACACACTGCGTTTGTGATTTCTTTTCGAAAATTGAAGCGGATATTGGATTTTTTTCTATATTTTGCTTCGAAAATCATGTTTTTAAAATTAATTCTTATTGTCAAATTTCTTAAACTGTTTATTAAACTGAATAAATCACAAACGCAGTGTGTGCGCTTTCTTACAATTTTTAAGTCTGCCCTAACGAGACCCAAACATCGCCTTTAAACGAAAAATCGCGTCCTCGCGGATGGATAATCACTAAAATGGAATAATTAGAAATTTCGAATATTTTTTAAACTGTGTATTTCATTTACATATATTGTTGTTGGTTGTTGTATCATTTATTTGCTTTCGTTCCACTTATAGAAGCAGTAGTGCTGCAAGATATCTCCTTCATACCGTTTTTATCTAATCTGCTAAGCAAAAATCGGTTTCTTGCAACTATATAGTGTCGCCCTACTGTTTGTAATGATTTTCTCTGCAAAATCAATCGATTTTCTTTGCTCAACACTCGATCAAACAGTGGGTGTGTCCTTCTCGGTCGATGAGCGCGCGCACTCTGCTTTGCGTCCTCTAAAAATGAGGCGGAGTCGGTAGGTGAGCACACAAAAAGTGTGCACACATACTACCACGTACACCGACGCACACAGTCTTCTCCTCTTTCGCCCCATCCATTCCATATAGACTCGTCACTCATTTCGCTTCCCCGCAACGCTGCTATATGTGAGTGTGCTTTTTTGTGCTCGTCTTCTCGTTTTTACCACTCTGACTCGTTTATGTAGTTGGAAAAAGCAATTTTTCATAAAACCATGGTGATGAAATGGCGGTATTCCCAAAGAATTGTCTCCACTACATTCGCTCTATTCTTCATATTCCTGTTCCCTGACTCGCCGTGCTCATCATGCTGATTCGGAAGGTTCAATTCAACTATTATTACTGGACCCGTCAAAGCTAGGCAAGATGTTGGCATAGCTGAATGCAAAATGCAACGCTCAGCTTCGCCACATACTGCCACGCGCTGATGTGAGGTCCAATTGAAATGAGATAAGTTTCAGTATTATTTTTTAATTTTTGAAAAGTTCGACATTTTTTGCGGATGCTGAGATTTCGAAAATATATAGAACATACCTAGATGATTTGGAAGCCTTGAATGGATTAGATTCTTGAAGAATGGAGTTCACTAAAAACATTTTGCATCACAATAGCGGGAAAAGCGGAAGTGAGCTGCTGTAAACCATATGTGCGATAAGCGGAAACATTTGAAATGTTTTGAAAAGGTGGAAAAATTCCATAACTTCCTTTCCAAATATTCAGCATAATTTCACGTATTGAAATTTATGTTTAGAATTTTCGATCACGTGCTTTCTATTCGATATTAAATTTTAATTTGTTCATTCGGCACCTGAATATACAAGATAACTGACACTTGCAATACGGTAGTAAATCAAAATGTACAAAAAATGATGACGGTGACATATAATAGATGCAATCAATGTCCCCGGGCGGAATCTGATGCAACAAATATGGTCTCAGAAGGCAAATATGCAAACTGTGGTTGTTTTGTGCCATAGGTGCAATTGAATTCCCATTGACGATCGACGGATAGATCAAGGACACGAACGCCTTCTGTGAAATGGACCTGAGAAATTTTAGATTTCTTACTGCTCGAGCGGCCAGAAAACTACAAAAAATGCATTCAATTTCAACAAACTCCATCCAAGATCCAAAGTTCACAAAAATTCGATGATTCATTCGACGAAAACATTTCACTCAGTACCCAAAACATGACTGTTAACTGCAACCAATCCGCTTCCAAAACTCGGAAAAAAGAAAAGTCCCAGTGCAGACCACTAATCAAGCTACAGTAATAATCTACCTTTCTACCACCTTCAGTTTTTACCTCAAATCGAACTGGCGAAAAGTCGACGGTTACCGTCGGCATGCAAACTTCATAAGCCGTCGACCAGTACCGACGAGCTGCATGTACAGGACAACATGGGTCCTGTAAAGAATATTGTAGTTACTGTAGCTAGCCGATGAAATCCTACATCAGTTATAAAATGGCTGTAGCAACATTTGTTAAATTTGTTGGTTAGCTTAGGAGCACCTTCGTCTTGAGCAGGGTCGTTGCAACAAGAATATTTGGCCTGGAAAAAAAAGCGAATTTTTCCAATTTGCGGATGGAAGCGGGACCTGCAAGAATTTCTGAAAGCAGCATAATTGCGTGGTGCTATTCGAGCATTTTCCTTGAATGCACACATCAGTTAAATAAACTCCCTTGTTGCAGCATTTCGACACCAAGCTTCCCATTTGCTCTCTCTAAACCGTTTTCAGTTAGAAAAAAATCTGGAAACGCGGAATCCACCTGCTGATGGCAAATATCATCCGTAAAGGCACTGCACGGAAGATTCGCATCCATTGTCAGAGGTGAGCCACCCTTCTGGCTTTGCTGAAAACTATATTATCCGTTGAATTTCAGGAAAAAAATACCGCACTTGCTGATTGCTGAAGGGATACTGCGAATTCCATTGATTCGGATATGACTGCTGAAGCTGGAATGGAGTATGCGTGGGCCATCCAGCATTGGAATGGGAATCTGGAGGGCGAGGGATTTGAGTCTGGAAACATGGAAGCTTGCAGCCTCATAATGGGTAGGAAATTATCTTCGATGCAAATTTCAGACTTCTTATGAATGCGTTCCACTTGTTTCTATGTATCGGTCAAAGTACAACAGTGTGCGTAATGCTAAGCAGCGAGCTCATTCAAGATTCCACGATATCGAGTTGCTCTTTTGTAAAGTGCATACAGTAATCCGTCGTAGTCTGCCTCCCTATCCGTCCTCTGCATACCTGCACACTCTCTAGCTACTGCTTCTCGATCAAAATCCCCCATCGGGACAGGTCAATAGTTTCTCTGCGCCCTCTAAGCAATGTGTGATATATCAGGTTCATTTGATTTCGAAATATTGACTGTCTTTTCACTTGACAGTTTGTTTGCCCCGGCGGCTCGAGCCGACAGTAGTCAGACGAGCACAAAAATAGTGGAGGAGCACGAGAGACGCTTTACTCACGTTTTCTCTCTCTCTCTCTCTCTCGACAGCGACGGCTCCGAAGAATAACACACGTAGAGAGAGAGAGAGAAGGAGAGTATTTGCTCTGTTTGGGGTGAGTGATGGGATGAGGAAAATGGGAGAGTTAGGTTGACCTAAAGGAAGCGGAAGAAAATATTTGTGGAGGAGAAAGGACATCAAGAAATGGTTTGCAAGAAGCAAGAAAAAGTTGGACACGGCAGAAAGGGGATACCAGTCTTTGTTGGGGAGTTTCGGTGAGTTTAATTCTTTGAAAACTGGAAAATAAAATATATCCAAAAACGCGTTTATGTGCGCTCAAAATTAAAATTAGATTTTCGAACGATTTCTTATGCTTTTCGTTGAGAATTGGAAGTGAAAGTTGAGCAATTCCGATAGTTGCGATAGATGACTTCAGTCGCATTTCTCCATTTTCAGTGTGAAGGATTGGAAAATTAGTCGACTTGCTTGATTTTCTAATCCGATCGACCCATATCTTTCATTAAAATACAACTTATTGCTAGAAAAGAGAAGAAAAATATGAAGAATCTCAGTCTATTTAATCGGAAATATTTGGAAAAAAAATTTTATTGATTAATTGAAACCGGGCGAATCAAATAGGATATAGCCTGCGCATTTCGCTGTACATGTGCTAGTTGTTATACGCATTCCCTACTCTGCTAGCGAGCCGATTTCGTTAGCTCGGCTACTTTCCTGATCATTTTTCAAAACTCTACAGCTCCATAATTAATCCAGAATTCCAAAATCCAAAAAAATTTTAAGCAATTTTGTTTAGGATTCTAAATAGTTAAGCGGCATTGCGGCGGCAGTCTGATCGGATTCCCTCCCAGCTTGGCTATATTCAGTACCCGAGTACGAAGTTTGAACTTTTCTCGAGTTAAAAATACGTTTTTCTTTGTTTCGCAAAGACTTTAGCTCTTGATGCTCAAATATTTACTTATTTATGACTTTGAAGCCGAGCTTCGATCTGCAGTTTTCGCCCGAATTTAAGTGATTTTCGAATTAAATTTCAAAAATGAATGCACATTTGATGACATCATCTCCTAGTTTAGAGGGGGCCGCGGATTGTCTGATAAGAATTTAATCGAATGGGAGAGGAACAAAAGAGCGGTCGCAATACAATTTTTGATATTTTTAGAATTTTTTTTTCTGATAGCACAGCTTATAGTTTTCGTTAATAGAACCGAACTGAAATTTCGCACGAACGCGTCAGTCTCTTCCCCCCACTAAATTGATTACGACGCAAGAAGAGAATGGGCGGGCTGGAGTTTTCAGAAATTGTTATCTAAAGGGGGCGGGATTCACAGAGCTTAGATTGTAATTGATTTTCAGCGTGCTCAGACTATAATAGTGGAAAATAGATTATTTATTTTATAAATTTGGTTTGGTCGTTTTTCATCCAGCCGTTTCAAAACCGGTCGTTGCGCACTCATAAATTATAGTAGAACAAGCTTCAACGGAAGCTTCAACGGTTCAGTTTTTCGAAAAAGAAAACTTTCGTGGGAATCAGGAATAACGGTACTCACCTGAACGTATGGTGTGGTGACCGCCACGTCATCATCGCTTGAATAATAATCATAGTCAGAAGCTGGGTTCGATGCTGAAATATTGGAACTCTTATTTCAGCGTTTCGTGTTTCGAATTAATTTTGACTTCAGAGAAATCTTAAATAAGAATCGGAAATAAAAAACAGTGGCGTCCGGCCGGCAGCTACTTCTTATGCACGCAATGGTGTGCGCGTGAAGTGGCAGCATTTCCAGTTCATCGGCAGACTGGGTGCATTAATTTAGGCGCCTTGATAATGAGTAGCTGTAGATTTGACATGTGTATTTAGCAGGTGGTGGGCAGTTCGTCGTTTCGAAAGCATTTCGAGAAATTTTTTCGAAAAATTCTCGAGAAATGTTTCTCGTTGATTTCTCGAAAAATTCTCGAGAAATTTTTCGTAAAAATTTTTCGAGAAATAATTTTTCGAAACGACACATCACTGGTGGGCGAGAAAATGCGCATGTGTCGCCCCGGATCGGGTCTACCACGACTAGTGCTTCAGCTTCTGATTTTAACAATTTCAGATTTAACTGTAACTCACTAGTGCTTGTTGTAGTCGCTCTTTCAGTCGGAATCGGTTGATTTTGAGGGTGGTATTGTGCAGGTGGAGTGGTATAATAGTTCTGATTAATTTGATTCTGATAATTGTTATAGTTATTCTGATTGCGATTTTGATGCGGATTCTGGTAATTGCTCTGATGTTGATTTTGGTTGTAATGATTCTGCTGATTCGGCTGATAATAATTATTTTGGTAAGATGTTGGATTTTGTGGATTCTGATTTCGATTGTTGTTCTGACGTTGATTCTGAAGATGATTTCGATATTCAGTATTCTGATATTGGTAGTTTTGAGGATTCTGATTCGGATTCTGACTCCTCCTTATGTGCTCTTGCTGCTCTTTCTCTTTAATCCACGCGTTCACCTTTTTCTTATTAGAGCAACTTTTCATCTTTCCTTCACACTTTGTAGAAGCAGCGTTCAAAGCGTTCTGAATCGCGGGATGCGACGTGACATCCGAACTGGGCAGCTGAAGGGTTTCAGTGATTCGGGAGCATCTGGAACTCGATACATGAAAGTTTGTTCTGTTTTCGGACTGGAAGCCCTTAAGCAGACTGGCCGACAGATTCCGGATTCTTATTGCTGGCCAGGCCACTTCACCAGCACTATTTCTAAGCTTAAATTATTTTTTTTAAGAAGTCGTTTGCACTTTAGTGCAAAATTTAGTGCAGAAATATAGGGAGAACGTGCCCAACAGAGACGCAGACAGTTAGCCTACTTAACTGATTGCGTCTCTTAAGAATTTTAAAGGCGCATAACTCTACAATGATTTTTAAGTCTTTTAAGCCGATTGTTTTCTTAGTTGGCAAGTTTCTATTAGAGCTAAAGGGAGCAGAACTACACATTCTTTAATGGAAAATTTCAGAATTCTAAGATCAAAAGGGCTTTTATTTGAGCAATTGTTATCGGTAGGAGGGATTTGTGATTCAGATGCCGCGCTTCTGAGCTTTCCGTGAGCATTAAGAGCATGAAGGGGTGAGCTTCTGTTTAATGGTTCTGTTTAATGGTTCCCATAGTTATAAGCCGAACATTTCCACATAAAATACACCAGGATGTATGATTTGCGATTATTTCGAGCCCATAATTAAGGCTTCCACAAAAGACGAAATGAGACCGTCTCGTCTCGTCTTGAATTCGTCTGACGCAGAGATATGCATTGTGTTGGTACACATTATTTTAATTGACGACGTAAGACGAGCGCAAGACCAATGACACGTCCTGATCTATTCTCTAACATCAGGAGGCTGTGGGTAGATCAGGGGTAGGTTAAGACGAAATAAGATCGTCTCGTCTTCGTCTTCGTCTGGAATACGTCTGAACGAACGAAGACGGGGAGACGAAAGACGACTTTTTGTTTTCGTTTTTCGTGGAAGGCTTATCCATAATTTTAAGTTTGCTATGCGAAAGCTATGAACTTACGGATCCAGAACAATCGCATCGAAATCTTTGGCTGAAAGTCGCGGCCAGCCTTCTCCAGCACGATCGATTTGAAGGTGAGGAAACTTAAATTTCCAGACATTGGAGCGTACTGTTAGACCGACAGACTTACAGCTGACACCGTTCTCTGAATGATGTGGTTAGACTCGAAATCTGGCGCCACCACGTAGATTCGGTAAGCCCTCGTGGAAGCCAGATCGTTCAACCTGAAAGCAATTGTTTGTCTGTAACTTTGAATTCTTTCTCACCTCCTCAAATAATTATAGCAAGTTGTGCATTGCAACGGCGCAAACACAATAAGCGCCGGCGTTTCCGCTCGGCTTCTGGTCACATCGTTCGCCCCGCGAAAAGTGATTGATGGGCTCGGCGAGCATGGTTGGAAGGGGATAAGTGCAAAAATTAAAGGGAACAGGAAGAAAAGTACAATATGCAACATTTCGTCGGGTGTTCTGCCCTGCCTGCAAGGATGGAAAATAGATTAATCTTCGCAATTTCATAAAAGAAACCGAAGGGGAAGCCAATTATTTTAGAAATGTCCACAAAAAGTACACGAAATGATTCAGGTTCTTGAGCAATTTTCAGCAATCTTGAGCGCTCATTTCAAAAGTGAAATATATCTACAGTACCGGCCATAAAGGTATAATATTGTCGAAATACTATAATGTAATACCTTTATGGCCGGTACATGTATGTAGCAGAGTAGGGCGGAATTGGATTTTGGGATCTCGGGATCCGGAATCCGGAAAACGGAAAAAAAATTTGTCACGGAATCTGGAATCCGGAATCCGGAATTCCGCCTTTCTCTGCAGAGTAGGGCGGAATTGGATTTTGGGAACTCGGAATCCGGAAAAACGGAAAAAAATTTTTCACGGAATCTGGAATCCGGAATTCCGCCCTTCTCTGCTTCAAACACCGTCAGCTATAATTCGCAACATTCGAGTCTTTTAAAGCACTGTATGACATCGCCGAGATGTCCGGAGTAAGGCTTCCACGAAAGACGACATCGTCTCGTCTTCCATTCGTCTTACGTCGTCAATTAATATCTCTGGGTCAGACGAATTCTAGAAGATGACGAAGACGAGACAAGACCGTCTTATTTCGTCTTTCATAGAAGCCTTAGTCCAGGAAAGGTTCATAAGCAATGCAGAGCAAGTAGAGCAGTGTTATCGAATACTGAATGGCCAACTTGGCGAGCAAAAACTGTCTTTTGAAACCCTGGCTCCTGAAAATTTTCCAGCAGCCCAAACTGGAAAAGCGTCCGTTTTTCCAGAGCTTATTGGAAACTGTCAGCGCCGTACAATTAAAGAATTTCAAGTTTTGCTGAAAGGCCTTCTCTACTGAAAATACCGTAGAAAAATAGAAACAGAACAATGAGGGATATCATCATAAATCACATAAATTTCAGCGAAAAGTGTGCCGGAGGTCCCGGAAAATAAATTATTTGAGTTTCGAAAGCCGTCTCCCAGCGAGCGAAAAAGATAAAATGTGCCAGCGGACCGGGCCGGAGCAGGAGCGCCCTCTTCTTCCCCCCCCCCCTCCCCACCGACCCGAACACCTGTTGTTTCGGAAATTGGGAAGGGGAGAAGGTGTAACAGAAGTGTCTTCTGGCTTTTCTAAACATAAAAAAGAGAAAAAGAGAGAATTCAAGAGCAGAAGAAAACATTGCTCACTTCTGTTTAAAATTTTGAATTTTGAATCAATTGAAACATTTTATTTTTTATTTGTAAATTTATTAAAATATTCAGACAAATTTCCAGGTTTTGATGAAATACAATTTAACTCGAAATCCCTCTCAAAATAGCTGAAATAAGTTGCATAATTTCAGAGAAAATATTTAAAGACACTTTCAGACCATTGAACTTCAATTTTGAGAGAAAATCAATACTTGTTCTTCAGTTTAATGCATTTCGAAAATTCCGAAGTCTGGAATCATAAACGGCATGCCACAGTGCTCTGCAGTTGCCGGGCTGTCCAACCTGGGCTCACCAAGGGTCCCAATACTTCCGTGTTTTTGCACCCTCAGATTCAGATTCTTGCAGAGCCGTCAGGTGGAGGGGGGGGGGGGAGTCTAAACGATATGATGTATGGCTGTAACTTATTTTCCAATAGAACACTAATGTGCAAAGAAGAGTTCCAATAAAGGGTAAGGTCCAGAAGCTGGTAGTAAGCTGCCGGGCCGATGGGTATTCTTCGGATCTATGTACTTTATCGATTCTTTTTCGATCCGAATTGCAGGGAGGGGGCGGTGGGAAAAAAGCCGAAAGGATCTTTAAAAATGGTTCATTTAGAAGAAAAATTTATAGAATCACAAAGAAGACCCGGAGCGAGCAAACCACCCGGAAAGCGGCAACGAAAGAAGCAAGAAGTATACAAAATCACAATTTTCAGCTATTACCAATGGCCTTCTGATACCCTTCGTTGACCTTTAACACGCAATAATCAATTTTCGAAATGCATGGCAGCTGATTCCGCGTTGTATTAGGCGTCACATTCGGTCTTGTGAATAACGACCTCATTCTGCTATTGTCAGAACGGACTTTCAGAAAACCGTAACCGAGATCGAATTGATATCCGAAAACGCAGAATATTCCGAGAATAATGCATAAAAATGTGAATGGCACCATTAAAACTGCTGCGAACGCTGGCAGTTCGGCGAAAAATCGACCAATCGCTTTTCCTGCGGAATCTCCAAACTGAAAAATGGGGAATCGAGTGATTTTGAGAAGAAGAAGAAACACTATTTATGCTACTATTTCAAAGGGGCTCCAAGAATTTTGGCTGCCCAAAGCCACCTGCTTATTTAAAGAGTGGGCACCATTCGACATAATAGCCAAAAGCGTTGAGAGTCCCTTTAGGATTACCAAAACTTTATTTGAAATCTCAAATTTCATTCAGATGCAAGTATTATTTCAAGAATTCAAATTAGGACTCTTCAAATTCATTTAAAAATTCGTTTCTGAGCATTTCCGAATATTGTTGTATTCAACCGATCCGCTCGCTAATAATAAAACTTCTAGAAAAAACTCAAAATCTCACCACAGATGCGCATAGTACTACGACTCTGCCTAATAGACTGAAAGGGACAGTGAATGGATTGACGTGCCATTTCCAATGGGAACTCGGTGGCTCTCCGAAGACCCAACGTGTAAATTTGTTGGCTATGGTGTCTATAAAAATGAAAATTACAGATTAGGAAACCTGAAGTTCTGAAAGTATCTCTTTGAATTCAGATTTTCAAATCATACAGGGCAATTTACTTTATCGCAATTTTGCTCATTTTCCTTTCTAATCTTCGTCTAAAGGATTCAACAGTGTGCGGAATAAATAATAGGATGAGATTTTGCGGCAGGTCTGGCGCTGGCACACCGCGCCCGACGCACACAAACGAACGAAAAAAGCGCCTTTAATTGATGAATCATGGCGCCAAACTAAGAGCAATAATTTTCATTTGAACAGAAATATTTTCCATACTAACAACTCACCGTCTCTCCATTTATGTTCCTCGACCATCAACACTGCTTCAATAAATATTATCCTGTAAATGAAGAATTCAAGCGGATTTCCGGGTTTTCACTGAAACGCTCACATCGTAACCAGAAACCCTCCAAATATGGCGAGTTCCTCATATTTTGACCATTTGTAAATGATTTCTCGTGCAAAAATGAATATTCCGAGGAGTAGGCACATCCAGGAAAGGTAGAAGAATATGTCAAGGAGCATCTGAAATTTTTAGAGCATCAGCTTTTAGAGCAACAACAGAAAAATCGAGACTGGAACGCTGTAGAGGTCTTCTTCACTTTAAAAATGTAAGGCAATGATTATCAATTACGTGAAGACTCGCAGTTTTAATCGCTCTTATCAACAAAAAAAGAGTCATTCAAATTTGTTTAGTTTCAGATAGCGGGAGATTTCAGAGTTGCAAAGCGCGTTCTAAACATTTCGGTATCACGCCAATTTCAGGGAATGTAAACTAATTTCATATTGTATTTGCTTCATGTGATTTTTGAGCAAACTCTCCACAGTAAAATTCAGAATTTGCTATTTTCTGAGAAATTTTTCTGGAAACTTCTTATGGGGTTATTCATAAAAAGCACAAAAAAACATTTTAATGCAAAAAAAATGCATATTTTTGCATTAAAATGTAATCGTGAATAACACTAAAGTGGCATTTTTTGCATTAAAATGCAATTGTGCTTTTCATGAATAACCCCATTAGAAATCACACGGAAAACCTGAAATAACTGTTAAAATTCCCTGTACTTTTTCAATTTAAATATTTTTACATTTACGATAAACTCCTTGCATTCACGGGATAGCGGAGTGTTGTAGGAATAGCAAAAGGTAAACGGGTTTGAAAAAAGGGAAACTAATAAAAATTGCTTATAGTAAGCCATAAAGAATAGTTACTTAGTCGATCCGTCAATCGCTTGCGTGGGCGCGGATCACAGATAGCCATGCCTTGCGATTTTGGGCGATGGTGGTCTATGAATATTGAGATTTCTTTTCTTAGTGAGCCGGGCCATCTCATGGAAGGGGGGGGGGGGTCGTCCGACAGGTCGTTTTTGGTCTCGAGGAATCCATTCTGGTGTCAGTTTCGTCCATCACCCGTCAGTTCTTCGCATAATGTGCCCGGCCCAGATGTATTTGAGTGGGTCCTTGACTTGGGAGCTTTTTCGGAAGTCTTGCGGTGTAAGTCTCGTTGGCGTAGAACCTAGAACACATTTAATGCAATTAGAATTTAGGAAAATCAGAAAAAAACTTGAAATAATTTTTGAAGGGGTTTCTAAGAAAAATTGCTGAAACTACCACCAAATCTTATGGAATTGCAGAAAAAAAAACAAAATTCTATAATTCTCTGAAAATAATCTATCCTAAAAGCGAATTACTAAAGTGACGAATTGTGTAAGAAACTCGCCCAATAAAATGCACACAAGCGAAGGAAACATTTGCAATTTTTCTCAAATTGATATTTTTAACGATTTTCACCAGAAATTTCTTCATTTTTTCATGCTCGAATACAATTTTTCTTCATTAAATAGCGATTTATATTTTTAACTTCTTCCACTCAAGTTTAGTTATTTACGAAGATTGTTGAAAATTATGCTTTTATTATTTTATTAGAAAAGTTGTTCAATTTCGGGAATTTTAGGTAAAATTGCTATTTATATAGTTTATTTTCGAATAATTTCATAAATAACATTATAACTGGAAGAATAAAACGACTGATTTTAAAAACGAAATTATATTTTTAACGCTTTCTTGCCAACTAGAAGATGAAAAATTCTTCCATGCCCTCTTTAGCTTTTGGAGAAGAAATGGTTCATTTGAAAAAAGCATTTTTTTTATAACGGAAAACTACACTAAGCAGGCTTCAAAAGGCACGGACGGTCTTAAAACGCTACTCATTTAATCGGAATTGGCGATTCAGTTAATACGAATGATTACGAGATTTCTACAGCAGAATCTATTAATTTGGACGATCACGTGAACAATAGATTTTGGCTTTAAAAATTACCTGTACACTTCTCCTTTCTTGGATTTAAAGACGAAGAATTCCACATGGAGTATCGAGATATTGTCTATTTTCTCGGGAAAATGACAGCAATAGGCACAGCACAGGATTTTGAGCACGAGGATTTCTTCACTTTAATTATTACTTTTTTCTTTTAAAGTTTGGAAAAATAAAATTTAAAATTATTACAAAGCAAACCGTATACGCGAAGAAGTCGGTTCCACTTGAGACTCAACGGAAATAAAATGCTATGCGCCTTTAAGCACGACTTCCTACTAAATATTTTCAAATGCCTCGTTATTACTAAAAGTTTTTTCGAAATTTTTTTTTACTAAAAAGGAAAATGGCAAATGAAGATCTCTTGGCGCTAAGGTAGTTGAGGGGGGTCAATGGTTTTTAGTCATTTTTAGAGCTTTTTTCTTTATTTTTTTTCTGAAAATGTTTGTTATAAGTTGTTTTTTTCACGCGTGGCACGCTTCAACGATGAGCAATTTTTGCAATTTTTTTTTGGATTTCTTTTGGTTTTTATTAGTTAATCATAGATATGAATGGGACCGCAGCTGATACACTTCTCGACTTGAAGTAAGCCTAAGCCTAAGCCTAAGCCTAAGCCTAAGCCTAAGCCTAAGCCAAAGTGTGGGAGGCGCTGTGGCATTTCAAATATCACGATGAAGCGAAATTTTACGAGCTATGAGCCGGAATCGCCAAGAAATATCCAGTCACCTAGTCATTTTCTTTTTTGTACGTATTTTTGTTGTCTGCCAATAAAATTGCTCTAAAAATTTCTAGTGTTATTCGAGTAAATCTAATAACATTTTCAGGAAAAAAATAAAGAAAAATGCTCCAAAAATGACTAAAAACCATTGAGCGCCGATCTCTTGAACCCAGCCTTTCTCGTTCAGTAATTCTGAAGCTTTACCGCTATTAATTCCTTTTTGCCTCATTCTCTCTATCTTACTAACTAAGTCTTTTTCAGCAATACCGACATAACTAAGCTTTGGCCGATGGAGATCTGCTCAAAAGTTTCTACTGACCTCGCTAATCGTAGATCTCAGTGTGATCTACCAGCGCAGGTTGATCACAAAAAAAATCAGATTTTCAATAACACCGTAAAGGCAAAATTGCCCGCCATTTTTCGGCAACCTGTTTGAAAGCTGCTGGTCTAAAATTGTTACTCTTATGATAATTTTTTTCTTGTCAATGTCTTAAAATCCGCTGAAATCTAGAGTTTCGTCTTTCCCGACACTTATTTTACACGTAAGCCAAGCCAACATATTTTCCATTAATACTTTTTAATTTTTTGCTTTTCAGGTCTCAAAATGTCTAACAAAAGGCCGCTTTCCTATGCGAGCTTAAAATGTTTGATAGAAAGAATGTCTCCAGATTTAAGGTAAGTTTCAGGGAAATGCAAATTAGCTGTCAGAATTTTAAAGTTCTGCTTCTCTTATCTAGATGGCGTAAGCCGCAGATTTCTTAGATTTCTTAAATTGCAGCAATTGAAAAATGCTCGAATCTGGAGCAGTTTAAAGACTGCTCTTTTCAGAATTGCCGTACCGTCTGAAATACTTAATTTCCAGACTCATCCTTATCCAAAAGTGTCCGGGTATTCGAAATGTGGAGAGAACCACTCCATTAAAGTTGGATCTTATTGAAATCGATCGAGACATTCTCCGAATCAACCAAACCACTTATCAATTAACAGTTATTCAATCAGATGCAACAACTGATCAAGATATAAGAGAAAGCTCAATTTTCGACGATGGATTTAATTATGATGTCGACGACTTTGGAGTGAAGGATGTGAAAACTGAGAATGAAGAGACTCCAGGAGACGTGTTGATAGGAGAGCAATGGGAGTGGCATAATAACAATGAAATTCAGCTTAACATCAAAGAAAACAAGAAACAAATGAAGAAAGGTCACAAACCGACTTGCGCATTTCATATACAACTGGTGATCACATTCCCGAATGGAAAACGATGGATCGAGAGAGTTGAATACTGTAATAAGCTACGGGATGCTAAGAAGTACTTGTCCACGAAGCTTCTCGGTGGAAGACCCTACACAATTCAGACTAACCGTTTTATAATTAGTGCCAAGACAATGCATCGGCTGCCATTAAATATTAAGATTAGGTAAGTGTATAACGTACAGTTTTCACCAAAAATATTCTGTTAATGGCGTTTTTTTTTATTGGAAAATCGTAAATTCAAATTGTCAGAACCCAAAATGGCTAAGTTTTTTCGACATTTTTGAGTAAAATCTCACCGGATAAAACTGTTTTTTAAAGCTGGCCAACCACTAGTACTGCTACACTGTTAAAAGAACAAAGAAACGGAGACAGTCATATTTTCAGAAGGGGGGGGCGCCAGGCGAATATTGCGAATTCGATGTTTGAAAAACGATAAAATGCGAAATTAATGAATCTGAAAACTGTCAGAAAGCTGAAAATCATGGAAATCGAATCCAAAGTGAAAGCCTGACTGTTCCATTGGAATCGCAATGACATTTTTTGTTGTAATACCTAATAGCACTCTGATTTTACATAATTTCCAGACATCTCTTGTTAGCCGGTTTCACCCCAATACACCCGTTAGAGCCCCCCTAAATTCTTGAAATCTCTCGAAAATTTGAGATCGATAGAGGTGATTTTATAGGTAAATAATCAGCCTGGCTGATGAGCTGATGAGGCTTGGAACTAGTCAGTTGCTAAATTTAAAACCAATATTAATAATTATTCTTGCTCATTTGTAGTATAATTTTCATGTCACAAGTAGTAGGAGGTCGAGCAACCAATCCAGTTATTTTCAGACCCCGCCACCTGGAAACATTCTTCAATCAAAATACCTGTCTGACCACTCTGAAAACAATTCTGGATATGAAGGATACACACTTGGAATCAATTTCCCTCGGTACTCCTGTAAGTTTCATTGATCCGCTGATCCTCAATGCCAAGAGACTGAATCTATCGGAAAGCGCCTTAAAGTTTGGAAGAATGAATTGCCCGCATCCGAGAGTTCATATCACATCGAATTGGACTTCTGAAGAGGACATGATGCCATTTCTAGAAGAGCTTCTGGAGAATGGGCGTCCCAGTGGAACATGGTACTCAGTGGCCACGTACCGAAGAATTCGCGAAACATGGTTTATAAATCAATGCAGACAACACAGAAAGCGAGTGAGGCAAGTGTTTCTAGTGGGTTAGAGCAGATGGTAGCAATAGATCTCTACGGAATACATTTTTTTTTGAAGGCCGGAGCCCTATCTGTAGAACAAATCTACAATTCTTATTCAAGCTCGTCTGTAAGATAACCAAAAGCTGTCCAAGAGGCTCTTCACACGATAGAAAAGTACATCTTTCTCGTAAGAAGCGCTCTTAAAGTGTTGTTGAATTCATAAAACCTATTGAATTTTTTGGCTTCGTTCAATTACAGTTATTTATGTAAATTATATTATTGCTTCGGGCCTAGGATTCCGCTGCCCGAAGAGTCTTTCGTGTTCATCTTGTAATGGATGATTTTACCCGATCACGGTGTTTTAGAAGCCACTTTACATTTAAAAAATCACCTAATTATCAACTTTCAATTTATCTTTCAGGCAAGACGAACCATCTGATTCTGTGATTCTCTCTGTAAGCGATACATCGAAGCTTTTCATAAACTGCGTGCCAGCAAGCTCACCAGATTTGGAGGAAATCGCTATTATCAATTTTAAATTTTTAGCAAACTAACATTCCTTTTTATTTTTCAAACGAATTATTCAATAATTCAATGACGATGTACACAACAATGAAATTGTTTAAAATCCAGTTAACGGCCTTTTAACAGTTCACATAGTTTTTTGAAAACATTACAAAAAAGTACTTGCACGTTTGAAAAATCTGATCAATAATATGAAAGCATTTCAGTTGGCATTTGAGTTTGTGAAGAGATAAAGGGATTTCCATTTCATTGAACTATACAAGTTTCTAATATATCAAACATAGGCATATTTTTCACATCATTATATTTATTTTCTTGCTACTATTCATTCCCTAAAAATACTCAAAGAAATGGGAGAGAAGGATGGAAAACGCGTTCGATTGATAAAGGGAACTTGAAAATCATTACTATTTCTGTTGCTCAGTGATGATATTGTATGCTGGTTTTCCTAGAGTATCCTGCCCTGCTGGCACTCGTTTTCCGTGCAAAACGTATGGAGCGGCAAAGTCATGACGGCAGTTCGACCATCCGGTTCCCAGTCCCACTCCTGATCCGAACCAGATTGGCCACGCGCGGCTCTGAAAGCTCATTGGTTAGCATGTCATGATTTTCAAAAGGATCGAAAATTATTCAAGTTTCTAGGCTATTTTTATTTTAGAAATTTTTATTAATTTTACTTAAAATATTTTATTTCACATAATTCTAGCTATAATTCCATACCTTAAAGAACGCCACACTAGCTACGATGCCAATTGCGACACCACCAGTAAGCTTTAGCAGAGAATCCGCAAAACATCTATCAATCTTCTGTCCGATTTCGTCCTCACTGCGAGCCATCTGAAAAA
The DNA here is from genome assembly GCA_003052745.1 of Caenorhabditis inopinata. Taxonomy (NCBI): domain Eukaryota; kingdom Metazoa; phylum Nematoda; class Chromadorea; order Rhabditida; family Rhabditidae; genus Caenorhabditis; species Caenorhabditis inopinata. Next base: position 1,646,054 of record AP018152.1, on the reverse strand, counting down.
AATTAACTCATGGAAATTCGGGAAAACTGATGCCTGACAACCCGAGAGAAAAAGCGAGAGGTTGGCGTGAGTTGGGTAGATTGCCCTCTTTTTGGAAAATCAGCCTACGTTCATATCGTAGTTTATTAATAATATTTTATTTGAATATTGTCGTAAAATATTGCAAGAAAAAGCCTTTTACATAAAATGTTAGACAGCAAAAGCAGGAAGGAACTGAAATAGAACGTCCGTCAGCGAATTGCCGGAAACTAAGGTAATTTTCTTCTTCCATTTGACCAAATGCTATGAACGGCGGCTACGTTAACCGCATTACGGTTATGTAATTCACTGATTCATTTCAGTTAGAACAATAAGGCCGGGAAATTAACTTAAAATCCAGATTTCGAGAAAAAAAAAGAACATTTTAAAATATACAGAAACGTTCGATAAACGCCATGAAAATAAACGGTCCAATCGCCTTTGAAAAAAAGAATTCTCTTATTATGCCAGTAAGAATCTCCAATTAAAGCGAAATGAGAAACGAAAAATATTCGACGGAATTTTGAGAAAAAGAAAGGAATGTCATGAAAAAGTAGTTATATAAGTATTAAACAGAGTCATCTATTTCCAAAATCTTTTATAATTTCCTGCAACTTTTGAATAGCTTCATCGTCCTCTGAATCGGAATCCGACGGATGTTGTAACGGAGGGGAAAAAGTCGGCTGTTGAGAACCATGCATCTAAAAGCAATATAGAATTTAACCAATGTTCTATAATCAGATTTCTAACCTCCATTCGAGTTCCGAAAAAACTTCCGATATCATGATGCTGTTGCGAATTTGACCAATATTTCACTTCCGACGAATACACAGGATTCTGAATTTTAGACGATGACGCCGCCATTTTTGCGAGAATCGGACTAGATGCCAGAGGAGGATGTTTCGCGTCTAGACCCGCAACTCCCGGTGGTGGAAGATCCACTTGGGCTGGTTTTGAAGTATGGCAATGATGGTGATTGTAATAGGGAGAAGGTGTGGATGAAGAGGACGCACGGAGTGATGGAGAGGCCCCAGATGAAGTTGCTGACAATGGAATCGATTGAAAGAAGAAGCCCGTTTGAGGCGCGACTGAAGGTGGTGCAGTAGAGGTGGCTGGGGTGCTGAAAAGAGAAAGGTTCAATCCTAACTTAGAAAATGGTCCGGCCGACTATGTGCATCATTCGTTGCAAAGTGAATTACAGACTAACCAGTACGTTTTCTCTTTAATCGATTCCACTTGTTTGAGGTACTGTCGATACCAAGACTGTGGCCCTTGAATTGGCGGACATGATGGTTTCACAGGGATCAGTGTCTTTTTTACGTAAGGTTGGTGATCACGTGATCCAGTAGAAGACGATGTTGTTGAATGGGGGGGAGTCGACAGAAGCGCCTTTTGTATAGGGGGGTTTTCCTATAAATATTAAAAAAATAATACTTGAAGGGCAAATTTTAAAACGTTTTATTTTTATTTTTAAAACCGTTACCTCTGCAAATGACGCATCCTCGCACTCATCCTCTCCCTCTGGTTCTTTTTTAATCGTTTCTCTTTTTCTTTTTCTCTTCCATTCTTCTCCAATTTCCATTTGTTTCGTTAACTCAAATTGTAGACGTGCTTTCTGAAACTAGAACAATGAAAAGATTAAAGTCAACCATCGTTCAAGAAGATATCATACCTTATTGAGATCATCGTTTTCGAAATCAACAGGCTTCGGACTTTCCAGCGTCTTTCTCGGACTATGACCCGAATTTTCCAGTCCATTGTGCAAGCCGCGCTGGAAAACGCAATTCTTACAAAATTCGGAGAAACATTTAGGAAACTATTTACTTAGTTACTTAGTAACCGTTTAATTTTTCATACGTTTCTAGTAATAATAATTTTAGTAACCCCTATCAGAACGGAAACACCACTACCAGAACAACCGTTCCTCCCAGAAGAAGTGCGAACTGCCTTCAATTCATTCACAAACGGAAAGGCAGCATGACAAGTCGATGACAAAATCACGGAGATTTCCTCAAGAGCAGTCATGATAATGTCATCAGCCTGATCGCACGGCGATTCTCGATGTATTTAGGAAACGGAAAAGTTCCATTGAAATGGAAAGACTGTAACACAACCCAGGTCTTCAAAAGAGGAGACAGAGAAATTTTGGAGAATTATGGTCGGCCGCGAATACCAAAACCCGATCACACTTGTCTTCATTGACTTCCACAAGGCATTTGGTCAGTGTGGAACCAAGAGCCCATATGGGAAAGCTTTCGAGCACAAGGAGTAGAAACAGTCTATATTAACCTGCTCAAAGAGTGCTATACAAACTGCACAACCACCTTCAAACCATTTCGCAGACAAGTTGAGGTACTCATCACAAGAAGCGTACGCCAGGATGATCTTATATCACCAAACCTCTTCTCAGCTTGTCTAGAGCTCGTTCTCGGACAATTGTCTTGGAACCACCTGAAAGGACACGACGACGACTACACTCACGTGCCAAGTATAAGGATCAATGGCAGAAATCTCACCAACTTGAGATTCGCGGACGACATGATTCTCGTAGCAAACGACACACGAACTGCCAGCAGGATGTTCCAAGAGTTCACAGAAAGTTGCAAAGAAGTAGGCCTCTAACTAAATACTAACAAAACAAACGTGTTGAGAAACATATACGCCACCAAACATCCGGTGATCATCAGAAACAACGCAACCATCGCAACAATCGAAGACGTGGATGAGTATGTCTACCTTGGAAGACTACTCAACTCACGAAATGAGTTAGAACCAGAATTTCACACTAGAAGACGGGAAGCCTGGGCAGCCAACAACACCAAAAACACCACCGACGCTCTCACCTGCCCCCGAATTCGACCTCAAACTTTTCCACAAATTAGGATGGGCCGGACACATTATGCGAAGAACTGACGGAAGATGGACGAAACTGATACAAGAATAGATTCCTCGAGACCAAAAACGACCTGTCTTGCGACCCCCCCCACATGAGATGGTCCGGCCCACTAAGAAAAAAAGTCTTAATATACCGAGGAAACCGACTGACTACTTCATGGGCCACCATCGCCCAAGATCGTAAGGCATGTCTAGCTGTGATTCGCACCCACACGAGATTAATGGAGCGACTAAGTAACTAAGTAACTAAAATTCTAACCTCTGCAAATGAAGCATCCTCGCACTCATACTCTCCTTCTGGTTTTTCTTTAATCGTTTCTCTTTTTCTTTTTCTCTTCCGTTCTTCTTCAATTTCCATTTGTTTCATTAACTCAATTTGTAGACGTGCTTTCTGAAATTGTTAGCACAATGAAAAGATTCAAGCTAACCATCGTTCAAGACGATATTGTACCTTATCGAGATCATCGTCTTCGAAATCAACAGGATTCGAACTTTCCAGCGTCTTTCTCGGACTATGACACGAATCTTCCAGTCCATTGTGCAAGCCGCGCTAGAAAACGAAATTCTTACAAATTTCGGAGAAACATTTAGGAAACTACTTACTTGGTAATCGTTTCATTTTTCATACGTTTCTAATAATAATAATTTTAGTAACCCCTATCAGAACGGAAACACCACTACCAGAACAACCGTTCCTCCCAACAGAAGTGCGAACTGCCTTCAATTCATTCCCAAACGGAAAGGCAGCATGACAAGTCGATGAAAAAATCAAGGAGATTTCCTCAAGAGCAGTCATGATAATGTCATCAGCCGTATTTAGAAAGCGGAAAAGTTCCATTGAAATGGAAAGACTCTAACACTACTCTGATCTTCAAAAGGGGAGACAGAGAAATTTTGGAGAATTATGGTCGGCCGCGAGTACCAAAACCCGCTCACACTTGTCTTCATTGACTTCCACAAGGCATTTGGTCAGTGTGGAACCCAGAGCCCATATGGGAAAGCCTTCGAGCACAAGGAGTAGAAACAGTCTATATTAACCTACTCAAAGAGTGCTATACAAACTGCACAACCACCTTCAAACCATTCCGCAGATAAGTTGAGGTACCCATCACAAGAAGCGTACGCCAGGGTGATCTTATATCACCAAACCTCTTCTCAGCTTGTCTAGAGCTCGTTCTCGGACAATTGTCTTGGAATCACCTTAAAGGACAAGACGACGACTACGCTCACGTGCCAGGAATAAGGATCAATGGCAGAAATCTCACCCATTTGAGATTCGCAGACGACATCATTCTCGTCGCAAACGACCCACGAACTGCCAGCAGGATGATCCAAGAGTTCACAGAAAGTTGTGCGAAGAACTGACGGAAGATGGACGAAACTGATACAAGAATAGATTCCTCGAGACCAAAAACGACCTGTCTTGTGGTCCGGCTCACTACGAAAAGAAGTCTCAATGTATCGAGGAAATCGACTGACTACTTCATGGCCCACCATCGCCCAATATCGCAAGGCATGGCTAGCTGTGATCCGCATCCACACGAGAGATTAAAGCAGCGACTAAGTAACTAAAATTCTTACCTCTGCAAATGAGGCATCCTCGCACTCATCCTCTCCCTCTGGTTCTTCCTTAATCGTTTCTCTTTTTCTTTTTCTCTTCCGTTCTTCTTCAATTTCCATTTGTTTCATTAACTCAATTTGTAGACGTGCTTTCTGAAATTGTTAGTACAATGAAAAGATTCAAGCCAACCATCGTTCAAGACGATATTGTACCTTATCGAGATCATCGTCTTCGAAATCAACAGGCTTCGGACTTTCTAGCGTCTTTTTCGGACTATGACACGAATCTTCCAGTCCATTGTGCAAGCCGCGCTGGAAAACGAAATTCTAACAAATTTCGGAGAAACATTCAGGAAACTGAAGAAAATAATTACTTTATGATATTTTTGATAAAAATCATTCGATATCGGATGTTCAAGAGATCTTTTCGGATTTGCGATCTTGCACGATGATAAGGGTTAAAAAGATTACAACGGTAAATAAACGGAAGGACGGACTTTCATGACGTTCGCAACTTCGAAAAGATATAAAAGAAAGCCAAGAAGTAATTTTTACCATATCATTGAAGTTCGGTCTCCACAGCGACGTTTGTGGACTATGAATTTCTCGCCCTGTGTTTGTTTGAGATGATGGCGAGCACTGAAAAATATATTTAGATGAAATTCTGGATGAAATAGTTTCTAACGGTTTCTTCGCCTGAAATGTGACACATTTATTTTATGACAAAAAAACGCGTTTTGCGCATGAAGTCAGGTTAAGAATGCAATTGTTCACAATCATTACCGATTGACGAACTGTAGGGAGCTCCGAATATCTCTCCGCCATTCGAATCTCTCGTACAGGATTGAAGGTAGGTGGGGAAGGCTGAAACTCAAAAAGAAACATGAATTGTATTAAACCGTTTCATTTTTCATACGTTTCTAATAATAACAATTTTTTTTGTTTTTCTTCAAAATTCAACATAAAAAATAAAACAAACGACGATTTTTGGCAACTCACCGCTCGACAATCTGGATCTCTTTCTCGTAGTGTATAACCATCCCGATCCACCAGATTCCCATTGTGTAGTCTGAAAAACAGACATTTATTTCTCACTTTTTCCTTTAATAGGATCAAAAGGTATTCGAAACTAACACGTATCGGAAGAGTCATCGAAAAGCGCATACACGCAGAGATCGAATAAGTATTGTTAGAAAAAAAATTTACCGCTTCGCTCCATATCTCACGAGAAATGTATCATCCACAGGCATCGGAGCACGATCTGCAAAGTACTCGTTTAAAATGCTGTGAAATTGCTTACGTTACAACCTCTTCCGAGTTGAAAATCACGCGAATCTACTCTCCACGAGTCATTATGTGGTATTCTGTCCGGGGATTGTATTTCACGGAGATTTCTGGAAAAAAAATAATTTAATCGATCGAGAAATTTTCTGGGAACACACGTGGCTTCAACGGATTGTTTTTTAAATATGAACTTCATTAAAATAGGCTTATTGATAATTTGCTTAAGCTGTTCTCGTTTTTAGTTCAGCTTTTTTTTAATTGGTATCTAAAAACCATATTTACCCTCTCCAGCTCTCGTCTCTAGTCGTAAACGCCATGTCACTTCTCCATCGCTCATTACGCTCACTTCTTCCTTCGAAACTCTAAAATGATTGGATAGACTTTATTTCTACTTGATTCATTGATCAACTTACCCGTGAAGACGACGGCATGCTGCTGTATCCTTTAAAAAAAATTATTTTTGTTTAACCGGAATTAATATCTAGAAAGACAATTTTCATACCATTTCCGTAATAATTATTATAGTTATTCATGTTTTTTTTAATATTTAATGTCACAGGCTATTAATAAATAAGACAGAAAATTATATACACATTAACTCCCGCCGTGTTCTTTCGATATATAAACAGAACGTTGCGACAGCGCGTAAATAAGATGAAGTTAATATAACACATTTGAAACGACTGTTACCGTATTTTTGCTATATTTTGGAGGGAAAATTCAGCAACGTTTAAATTTGTATTTTTCAGGATTTCTGATTTAAATAAGAAGTTGTATTCTAGAAAATTATCCCATTCAGAAGTATTGTTCCATTTTTTCGCTAAAAATTAACTTTGTCTTATATGTAGGAAAAGAAAGAACTCTTTTCATGATTTTTATGACATTTTTATCGACAAAAAAAATGAAAATTTGTTTCCAGAATTGCTCAGTTTTCTCCGTTTCTGTGGGATTTTAGTTTTTTTCTGGAACCTATATTACTAAAAGAAATGGACGACTTGCTTTAATTAAAACACAGCTCTAGGAAGTTATAGTAATCGGGATCTTTGTACCTAAAATGGTTTATCTCTCAACCAAAATGTAGCTTAAAATTCTTCGATGTGATCACATTATAGAAGGCACAGGTTAGATGATTCGAATGATTCAAATCGCATGACCCCGGAAGATTTGCGATGAAATAATCAAGAACGCCAAATACATTTTAGTGTTTATATATGACAGGTTGGGAATGCAACGATGAGTAAAAAGAGAACAAAGTAATTTTATTGCTAAAACAATTCAATTATTTTTAAACGAAGCTATTAAAAAATATACATAGTAACAAGAAATTAAATTAATTTCGAAAATCTGAGAAAAATATATTTCGGAATATTCTGATTGAAATTTCGATGTTTGAAGTAGGATTTCAATTGGAAAAATTCCGAAAAATTGGTATAAGATGAAGACTTATTTTGCAGTGTGGTTTTGAGCTTCAAACAAAGAGATTTAAAATTATTATTCTAATTTCATTCATTCCTGGAAAAAAGTTTGAAACATTCCGCAAACCACTGGCGTCACGCGTTGAATACGGCAGACGATGAAATCAAAAGCTTCACAGCAAGCATAATAATCTGAAACCAAGAATATTAAAATGTATAAACAGGCAACAGTGTTCAAGTATAGATCATTGCCAGCAATTATTATCGCCGTAAAAAAGTTCCGACATTTTTTCGAGCCCGCGAAAATCGGGATTTGAATTTAGAGGCTCCGCCCATTTCATCAGCGCATTTGCTATGCGCGATATATTTTTATCAGAAGAAACGAAAAAAAAAATAAATGACGCAAATTGATATAGTTAAACATTCGAAGAAACGTGTAAAAAAATTCACGATTAATAAAATTTCGTTCTTTTAATCCAGTTCTGAAAATTCAGAAGAAAAAATAAGGAGGCTCTGAATTCAAATCCCGATTTTCGCGGGCTCGAAAAAATGTCGGAACTTTTTTACGGCGATAATATATGGCGACTGTATTTTGGTACAAAAATGTAAGACTTAAAAAAGATTATTTCTTTCTAGAAAAAATTAATAAAAAGCAAAAGACGATATAATTACGCATTTATTTATACTAGAAAAGAGAATTACAGACGACCAAAATATAAAATATAAATATAGATAGCCAGAAACTAAACTCTGTTTTAAAATTTTCTAAGACACAGTTGAAACGACTGCTACCGTATTTTTTAAATTTAATTTTGAAGTTATGAAAATAGTCTAATATAATGAATTACTATAAATTCTTGCTTATTTTTTGAAAATAAATGCTTATTGCTTGAGAATATTTATGAGATTATTCAAAAAAAGCATTCTAAAGTTGTACATATCCAATTTTCTGCTTATGGGTCTTGCCACGAAAAAATTGAAAGCCCTGGAATACTCTTTTGAAATTGTGCGAGCGCTTGTGTTCGAGAGAAAGCAAAAAAATCTTTGGAAATCTCGTTTTATTTAACAGTAGTTCGTTGTGTAGTTCAAAATTTCAGGTAAATTCTAGCTGGAATCGTTACTATTATCCAAAAAGTCGGCCTAAGTTCAAGTAAATCATGCTATCTTTGTAAAAATGCATTTAATAATTAAAATAGAGCAATGTGTGCTTGTTTTTGGAAGCTTCACTGAATTTCTATACATTTTCTGAAAAATCGATTTCGAAAATACCTCAAAAGTCTTAGTTTCTCTCATATTTACCCGAAATATAGAGAAACTCAATTAAATCAATGATGCTTGCTCAATACGACTATTTATTTTTTCCTTTTTTTGTGTTTTTCTTTGCTGACTCCCGTATTTCTAAAGTTATTTTTTTGAAGCTCAAGATGATGCGCGGAGCCGGACAGCAGCCGATAATTGTTCTCAGCCAGGGTACAAAGCGTGAAAGCGGGCATCAGGTCCAAGTCGGAAATATCAGTGCATGCAAGGCAATTTTCTGTTTGAATAATATTAATTGAAATTCCTATTTTTCAGACCATTGCAGATGTGATCCGCACTAGTTTGGGGCCTAGAGCAATGCTTAAAATGTTGATGGATCCAATGGGAGGAATTGTGATGACCAACGATGGAAATGCCATTCTCAGGTGCTTATCGTAAAATTAAGGAAATATGGAAAAAAAATTTGTAGCTGTAAATATAAAATTGTTAAACTAATTCGAAAGGAGAAATTTGCTCGTCCTCGAGAAAATTAATTTAATTTTCTCGATTCATTTAAACTAAAATTTAGAGGTCTGCTATTCTACTAATCTTCCCACTTATTTATAAAAAATTTTCATCTAAAGTTAAGTGTTTTAGAGAAATAACAGTCAAACACCCCGCTGCCAAGAGCATGATCGAAATCGCTCGTACGCAGGACGAAGAAACCGGCGACGGAACAACCTCAGTAATCATATTGGCTGGAGAAGTGATGGCTCACGCTCAGACCTACCTAGAGCAAAAAACTCACCCGACGCTGATCATTCAGGCCTATCGTCAGGCTCTTGAAGACATGATCAAGTGGGCAGAGACGAAATTCTCGAGAGATGTTGATATTTCTGATGACAAGGAGATCGCGAAGGTCGTCAAATCGTGCTTGGGGACAAAAATGATCAGCAAATGGATGGATTTGGCTGTTGATATCTCCATCGAGGCTGTCAAGACTATCCGCGTTGAAAAGGCCGGAGTCAGAGAAATTGACATTAAAAGGTACTGAATTGATATCAGAAAATTAAGAGAAAAACTCGCAGAAATTGGTGGGGCCTAGAAATTGTGATTTTCTCTCGGCTTCTTGCTCCGAGCGATTTTGATTATTAAAAACTTAAAAACGGGAATCATTAAACATATAGATGATTTTGGTTAGGATATTCAAAGTTCTAAATCTGACTTGTTAAGCTATTTAATTGAAAAGACACATTCGGCAGCTTAATTTCAACTTGCTCGTTTTCCAGATACTGCCGTATCGAAAAGATTCCAGGAGGACGCATCGAGGACAGCCAAGTCGTCAAAGGAGTCGTTCTTAACAAAGACATTCTCCACGCCAAAATGCGCCGACGTATTGAGAATCCACGTATCGTGTTGTTAGATTGCAATTTGGAGTACAAGAAAGGAGAATCACAGACCTCATTAGAAATTATGAGGGAAGAGGACATCTCTGCAATTCTCGAGCAAGAAGAGCAAGCCATCAGAAAACAGTGTGATGAGATTATCCAGCTAAAGCCTGACCTCGTTTTTACCGAGAAAGGAATTTCCGATTTGGCTCAGCATTTCTTGCTCAAAGCGGGAATAACCTGCTTGAGAAGGCTGAAGAAGACTGATAACAATCGTCTGGCTCGAGTCTGTGGAGCCAGAATTGTGCATGACACTTCTGATTTGAGAGCGGAAGATATTGGTACACAGGCACAACTTTTCGAGGTTATTAAGATTGCCGACGAGTACTACACCTACGTTACATCAGAAACCACCACCGCTTGTACAGTTGTTCTTCGTGGTCCTTCCAAGGATGTCATCAATGAGGTGGGTATGAGTTGAATAATGAAAAAGTTTCAAATTTTAAATGAGTTTTTCATTAAAATGATAAGAGATTAGTGCTAGTCTCATCATTCAGCCGGACATATTCATATGCAAAATTTTCAGGTCGAGCGCAACTTACAGGACTCTCTCCATGTCGTCAGAAACGTAATGATCAACCCAAAACTTGTCCCAGGAGGAGGTGCACTCGAAATGGCGCTAAGCCGTGAGATAGAGCAACAAGGAGCCAAAATGGACGGCGTGAAGAAGTGGCCATACAAGGCAATTGGCTTGGCTCTTGAAGTCATTCCACGTACTCTCATCCAAAATTGTGGGGGATCGACCATTAGAAAAATGACAGAATTGCGTGCTATTCATGCACAGAATGCTGAAAACTGGACATACGGAGTCAATGGAACCACCGGAGACTTGGTATGAGAGCAAATATTGATTGATATCTAAAAATTTATTATGCTTAGGTCGACATGAACAAGCTTGAGATCTGGGACCCACTGACAGTCAGAAGTCAGGTGCTCAAAACAGCTATTGAAACTTCGGTGAGCAATATTTTTCTATATTATTAACTGGCAATCTAAATAAAAACGGTTTTTTTCTTCTCTAAAAGTGAAATTTCAGGTGATGCTTCTCCGTATCGACGACATTGTTTCAGGGACAAAGAAAGCTACTGGAGGCGAGAGACAAGAAGTGATGCCTCAGTAAATTACGGCGTTTCTCCTTGTTTTTATAATCAAGGAACTTTGTTTTTAATGAAAAATTCTTCATTTTTTTCTTCAAAAATCAAAAAAATTTCTCATAAATCCTGTTCTACAGTTTAAGCATCTCCATTGTTCTTTATCGCTTCCAAGATCTTTTATAGTTTTTAAAAATTTTTTTCTGAATATTCTGCTTTTTTGTTTCATTTTTAAACCGCAACCCCATGTTTGTTTCATTTTATTTGATGCTCCTAATCTTGGCCGAATTCATCCGATTTTCGAAAACTTCAACTTTTTAGTGCAATTTTTTAATAAATTTGCGTTATTTTGAAGCGATTCCATCATCAAATGTTTGTTTTCGAATATGTGAACGTGTTTTTCGAGTGGTTTTATCGCATTTTAAGCTCTTTTTGCTTCCCTTGAAGTCTGTTCTAGATGGATGAGTGGTCTATCCTAAATGAGGTGGACGTGATCGCCGAATGGCCGACAGAACACAAAAAATCAGTTTTGGAGGCGGGAGCCAAGTGGAAAGAAAGGAAAGAGGGTTTAGAGGTAATGCAATTAAGAGCAGAAAAATTGAAAATCGTAGAAATCACTCGTCCTGATCGAATTTCATTTTCGCAAAAAAAGGCCCTGAATTCGGGAGCCAAAAAACAAGAAACGTGGTCGGAGCACAAACCGTTTAAAGGATTTTTTCCTAAAACTAGGCTGGTTATGATAGGAATAAGGCTTCGATTTGGGAGAAATTTTGGCCGTCTCGTCTCGTCTTGAATTCGTCTGACTGACTTGCGTAAGACGAATGCTAAGCGAACTGAAAGACGAACGAAAACCAGCCGAAAGACGAGTCGAAGGACGAGAAGAAATACGACTTTTTGTCTTCGTCTTTCGTGGAAGCCTTTGATAGAAAAACTCAGTGGAAAGCTTATTTTTCAAAAAAAAACATCCATAAAAACAATGATTTGATCAAGAAATTCCGTGTTCGAATAGGGAGAATGCGCTTGCTTCACCTCAAATATAATAGAAGAAGAGGAAGCAATATTCGATAAAATACTGCGAATTCTAGACCGATTTTATATTTTTACAATTTAAAAATGCTAAAGATAAAAAGGAAACTTCCCCCTTTATCAATGGCTTAATTTACAGGCTCTAAACAAAGTGATTGAGCAAAATCCACGTCTGTCAACTAGCACAATGACTGTTTATGGCGAATTAATGGACGAACTTCGGAAAATTTTGGATAGAGAATCGAATATTGTCGTCGTCACCACTGCTATTCGAACAGTCGAGTTGTTGGCCAATGGACTCAGAAAGAAATTTTCAGGATTCGTTGGAATGGTGAGACTGAAAGCAAGGGCTCGTCAGATATTCGTTTTAGGTTGTTCCATTTCTCATAAAACGAGCCAAGGACAAGAAAAAGAATGTGAGAGATTCAATTCTGGCGGCGATGGCATCGGTTGCTGACACGGTAGATACAGGAAATTTCTGAGCATTTCCAGCAAAAGAAAACAAATTTCAGACGACTCCTGAACGCCTTCAGAAGGATATAATTGATTGGTTTGGAATCCAATCTCCGGAATCCAAGCAGACACTTCTTCAGTTTTTATTTGCATATTTCTGCCGTCAATACGCCCCAGATATCTCGTTTGTGAAAACGATTGCACCGTTGATTGTGAAGGCCACTTCCGACAGCGATGTGGCAGTCAGAGACAAGGCGTGTCATGCGTTGGGAGCACTCAAGCGGCTTATGGGCGATTCGATATCCGCATTCCTCCTACCAATTTCTACGGACACTGCTAAAATCGAGAAGATAAATCAATACGAAAAAGAAGCCGCTGAAGAATTTGCAAAGTTTCTAGAATCTCAGCCAAAAGTCTGTGGTAATGGAGAGAGTGCTGAAATTTCTGAAAGATCTGAAAATGGAGAAGGCGTTCTTGGAAGTTCTGAGCCAAAGTCCGCAGTGTCACTGGATCCATGGGAGCTTCTGGAGCCAGAAGACATTTCCAAGAAATTTGACGTGGCAGTAGAGGCGCAACTGGTAGACAAAAATTGGAAGGAACGAGTAGCTGGCGCGGAGAATATTAAAAAAGCCGTAGATGGAGTCGGTCGGTTGCAATTCTCAGAACGCTTGCTAGAAATTCAAAAGATTCTAATAAAAATAATCGAAAAGGATGTAAACGTCAACGTGTCAATGGTGGCGGCACAAATTCTAAAGGAAATAGCGCAAAAAGCGCGGTTTCAGTTCGCTCCCATCGCCCTCCGATCATTTCCAGTCGTCTTCGAGAAATTAAAGGATAAGAAGGCGGTTTTGAGAGATGCCCTAATAGAGTTTTGTGATGAAGCAGCAAATACGGTGCGTTTTAAATACGAAAAAAAAAACTTTAAAAATTTAATAAAACTTTCTAAATTTCAGACCCCTCTCTCCACCTATTCCGAAGCCGTTGTCGCTGGGCTGGCTAACAAAAATCCACAAGCTCGTCAGCAAACTGCTCTTTTCCTCAGCCGATTTTTCTCGAAAAACGATACTAGAACAATCGAAGATCACATCCTAAAACAGTTGTCAGAACATGTTGCGAAAACGACAAATGATGCTGATAAGGAGGTCCGTGACGCTGCGATTCGCGTGGTTGCATCTATTCAGAAGTCACTTGGAGAGGGTGTGGCGAGGAGATTGTTTGCGGAAGTTTATGATGATAAATTGAAAGCTGAAAAGGTGGAGCATCTAGATGCACATTCCGATTATTGATGGTTTCCCCCATTTTCCAGATTCCTTCTATCGCCGAAGCACTGGTAGTGGATTTTGGAAAATCGGCTAGCCCAGAAATGCTTCGACTTGCGAAGCATTATCAAATTGGCAATGGCTCTTCGTCTTCGAAAAGCGTCGCTCCTTCAGCAACTGCTCCCAAAAAAAGGCCAGTTTCAGCAGTTGCACCGCGTCCACCAACCGCCGGTGCCAAGCCATCTAACGCCGTGAGACCTGTGCAAAGTGCGGCCCCGAGACAAGCTCCTCTTCATCCGTCAGTTGCTGCAGTTCGAAGGGCGCCATCACCGAAGGCTGCGCCTGTAACCGCAGCTCCACCCAAACCGAAAGCATTCGTTGCAAGACCTGCACCAAATTTTGGTGCACCAAAACCGAGAGCTACAGTAGCTCCTGCTCAGGCGCCAGCAAAGCCGGTGCTTAACGGTAACTTTCAAATCAGATTGAAAAATAAAAATTATTCACATTAATTCTCAAATAGTCTCAGGAACCTCATCTACTGCTTCTCGTTCTGCAGCAGTGAGACCATCTGGAACTCCGATCCGTATAGTCCCACCCACCCCAAATGTTGTCAGAAATGAGTCTGTGAAGCCATCAGTTTCTACGACGGGCATCAGAAAACCCATTGGAATCGCAAGGCCGCAAACTGCTAGTGGGAGTATTGTCCCTCCTAGATCTAGAATTGGTAAGAAAATTACTCGTTACAGTAGCACAATTATGCAATATCTTCGAACTTCAGGTACCCCGTCATCTGGAATCCCTCGTCCTGCATCATCGCATTCGCGTGGAAATTCGATAGGCGCTTCGTCCCGAATTGATCGTCCTCCATCCGCCTCTCGGCCACCTTCTCGTCCCGGATCTCGCAACGAATAATTCATTGAATTTCAAAGGTATTGGATTTTTTTCTGGTTAAATAGATGAATTAATGATGGAAAACGCCTGAAAATCTTCAGAAGTAATCTGACTTCTGTCTTTGTTTTCCAGTGCATTTTCTATTCTTATTTTATTACATTCCCCCCCCCCCCCACCGCTTCCCTCGAATATTTGTATTAACAATTTGTTTTCACTTCTAATTCCTCAAAATTCCGGCATATTTTATTTGTATTTCCCATTCCGAGTGTACTTTTGTATATTGCATAATTTATTATTTATTTTCTCTTGTTTTGTCTAAAACAACAAAGACCGATTATTAATTGTATCGATAACCGAAGTTCTTAGTTCATTGCAAGAAGAAAAAGAAATTCACTTTTTTTAGAGATAATGCTGTCGGGATGATGGTCCGCGATTTCTCCAGCCGGCATGTTCTCCACAGAGATTCCAAGGAAGAGACCCGAAGAGTCAAAAATGCCGGATCCCGAGTCTCCCAACTGTCCATGCGACGTTGCGACGCAAAAACCCTCTGAATCAAAAGAAGAAATTAGACATACTTTTCATCGGCGAAACGATCCCCTGCTTCCAAGCGCACACACTGCGTTTGTGATTTCTTTTCGAAAATTGAAGCGAATATTGGAATTGTTTCTATATTTGTATAATATTGAAAAAAAATATATTGAAATTAATATTGAAGAAAACCATTTAAATTCCGGTAAATAATACTTTATTCAGTTGATGATGAATGATGATGAAATGGGCGGAGCCTCTAAATTCAAATCCCGATTTTCGCGGGCTCGAAAAAATGTCGGAACTTTTTTACGGCGATAATAGTATCGGTATAAAAACACATTAGCGAATACTTTAAAAATAATTAATCAATAATTTATCTTATTTTTTTTAAGAAATTATTAATTACAGTATAAACATCAAATATTAAAGACAAAACATGGCCGGTTGAACTAAAAGTTCGACGTCCCACTTGCAAGGACGGTGACATTGGCGAATGATAGAAATTTTCAACTGCGAAGAACCGTTCATTGGGATAACGACGCTCCTTATTTGATTGAATCTGGAAATAAATAATACGGGGAAATTCTGAAATTCTAGAACAAGGCGTCAGAAAATGAGGAGCACGGAGACCGCTAATGCATATGCGCTCTGTTGAAAAAGAGATTTCGCTGTCAGATTCCCGAGCGGAAAATCTCAGATAGGAGATTGGCATTTGTCATGTTCTTTGCAAATTCGGTCTGAACTTTCAGGTCCGATCCGTTTTTCTACAGAGCGCATTTGCATTGGCAGTCTTCTTGTCGAGAGACTAACTAAAGCTCCGTTTTTGAGCATTTTTTGGTAGAAACGCGACTGCCTACTCACCCATTTAGTTCGCTCTCTTCCACGACGCGAGCCCCTTCTTGCTCTAGAACTTCATTCAAAATTTTTTCGATTAGATAAGCATAAATCCCGCAAAACCGAAAGCATGTTCCAATCGGACGATGGGTTAAGGTTCCATCGATGAACAGATTGATGATCTGGTCAAACGACACATCCGTGGACTCCACAATTACATTGTTATGAGGAACAATTTGAAGATCGTACTCCCTGTCCACTTCCCTCAATATCAGTGTCTGCGCGTTCTTGATAATCGGATGCTCCAAGTCACTGAAGTCGTTATACATCCAGTAATCAACAGTTTCGAATGGATGATCCATGTCAAGAATCGGCAGAATCGCATCAAGCACTCCTTCTCTTTTATAGCCAATTTTCAGATTCCGGGCTCTTATTTTCATATTGGTGGGTAGCCGATAAATATAATTACGTGAAACTTCAAATTTATCGACCTCAATTGGACGCTTTCTCCCTCCGAAAATAGCGGTCATCATGTACTTCTTAGCATCGACCAAACTTCGATTATACTCCATCCGTTCGATGTACTTCGTCCCGGTCACCGACGATACAGTAAACTGCAGATAATGAGTGAATGGTGGCACTTTCAGCTTGTCGCCTTCACCGTGTCGCTGTGATTCTTGGCCCTCTTTCTTCCGCGAGATTGCCAAATTGATGAGATAGTCCACTTCATTAAGTCCCACTTGCTCCCCGACCAGAATATCTCCAGGCATCATACGCTCTTCAGCTTCTGAAACCCTTGCGCCGTATTCATCCACATCAAAGTCGATTCCTCCGCATTCGTTAATCGCGGCGACCATCTCTGGAGACTGCTCGATGTTCTTGTAGACTCGGATCACGCCAACCTTGAATTTTACATTGTCTAATGAAATCAAGTCCAAATCGAAATCTAGAAATTGCAGTCTCAGTGGTGATTGCTTTTCAGTGCATCGGAGAGAAGGACAGAAGATGAGTAGTTCTTGCCTGTAATTTACATATTTTCGCCATTTTTTTCTTTCTTATTCGTCTTGAATTCGTCTGACAACTTTTTTATTGCGTAAGACGAATTCAAGACGAACTTTTTGTCTTTCGAGTCTTTCGTGGAAGCCCTAATTTTCGATTCGATTGGATATTTCATCGCAGAATGTCCAAGCATTGTCTAGTAAGGGCCCGATGTCTGGGACCCCCTTAGATTTTATCATTTCAGAAATTAACGTACCTTTTGCTATAATTCAAATATGGAAAAATGTGTTCAAGAGCCACGCTGGTCAACGGCTTCTTATTCCACATCTCCATTGGCGTCCGGATGAATAATAAAAAGAATATTCCGAGTCAGCGAGAGCCGGCAATCGATGACGGAGCACGGAGAGAGAGAGAGAGAGAAAGATAGTGCAATACAGTGAGCCACAAACGTGCACGTTGTGAGCTCTTCTCATTCGCTTGCCAACTGTGTCTCTCAGATACTCAGGCTGTTTGTCAAGCCACCAATGGTCCGAGAATCTACACTCCGCACCTCGAGTGCTATTCCGATGACTCGTGGTCACAAAGACCATTTCTGCTCGATGGTTTTGGATGGTGGCCGAGATTGCGCAAAGTGCTCAATATTAGTATTATTGAGAAAAAGAGCGAGCGAATGAGCCTAGGAGTGCCACGTCGTTGACTGGCTGGTGCGGCATAAATAATAGGATGGGCTTCAACCGTCAGATATTCAGGAGTAGGCAGACAGGCAGACAGGCAGGATTCAGATTTTTCCGCTTTTCCCCCTTCAAAGGGGGAAAAGCGGAAAAATAAGATTTCTTTTTTCTTTTTATCTTTAACATTTTTAAATTGTAAAATTATAAAATCGGTCTAAAATTCGCAGTATTTTATCGAATATTGCTTCCTCTTCTTCTATTATATTTGAGGTGAAACAAGCGCATTCTCCGTATTCGAACACGGAATTTCTGAGTCAAATCACTGTTTTATGGATGATTTTTGAAAAAAAAAATTCCAATTCTAAGAAAGACGAAGACAAAAAGTCGTCTTTCTTATCGTCCTTCGTCTCCTCGTCTTTCAGTTCGTTTTGCATTCGTCTTACGTAGACGAATTCAAGACGAGACGAGACGAGACACTTTTTGGCTCCCGAATTTGGTGTCTTTTTTTTTGCAAAAATGAAATTCGATCACGACAAGTGATTTCTATGATTTTCGACTTTTTTCTGCTCTCTTAATTGCATTACCTCTAAACCCTCTTTCCTTTCTTTCCACTTGGCTCCCGCCTCCAAAACTGATTTTTTGTGTTCTGTCGGCCATTCAGCGATCACCTCCACCTCAATCACGATAGACCACTCATCCATCTAGAACAGACTTCAAGGGGAGCAAAAACATCTTAAAATGCGATAAAACCACTCGAAAAACACGTTTGCATATTCGAAAACAAACATTTGACAAAGGAATCGCTTCAAAATAACGCAAATTTATAAAAAAAAATTGCACTAAAAATTTGAAGTTTTCGAAAATCGGATGAATTCGGCCAAGATTAGGAACATCAAATAAAATGAAACAAGCATGGGGTTGCGGTTTAAAAATGAAGCAAAAATGAATTCATCATCAGAGCGCATTTGCTATGCGCGATATATTTTTTGAATTTTTATTTTTTCTTCTGAATTTTCAGAATTAAATTGGATTAAAAGAACGAAATTGTATTAATCGTGAATTTTTTTACACGTTTCTTCGAATGTTTAAATATATCAATTTGCGTCATTTATTTTTTTTGTTCGTTTCTTCTGATAAAAATATATCGCGCATAGCAAATGCGCTCTGATGATGAAACAGGCGGAGCCTTTAAATTCAAATCCCGATTTTCGCGGGCTCGAAAAAATGTCGGAGCTTTTTTACGGCGATAATAGTTGGGGGGGGGTCAATGGTTTTTAGTCATTTTTGGAGCTTTTTTCTTGATTTTTTTTTTGAAATTTATTATTAGATATACTCGAATAACACTAGAAATTTTTAAAACAATTTTATTGGCAGACAACAAAAATACACACAAAAAAGAAAATGACTAGGTGACCGGATATTTCTTGGCGATTCCAGCCCATAACTCGTGAAATTTCGCTTCATTATGATATTTGAAAAGCCACAGTGCCTCAAAGTAATGATCATCCCATAAGTTTTCTTTGAGGCCCAACTTTGGCTTAGGCTTAGGCTTAGGCTTAGGCTTACTTCAAGTCGAGAAGTGCATCAGCTGCGAAAAAAACAACTTACAAATATTTTAACAATAGAAACAAACATTTTCAGAAAAAAAAATCAAGAAAAAACTCCAAAAATGACTAAAAACCATTGACCCCCCCCCTCCAACTACCTTAGCGTCATTAAACCTTTATATTAAATTTCAATACAATACCGACATTAAGATTGTTCTCGAGAATTCGAGCACTACGAAATTATGGTGATCTTTATAAATTCCTCTGGAAAGTACATCAATTTAAATTTATTGTAACGCGCGCTAATGGCACGCCACCACGGTGTGATATCTTACCAGTTTTTCAGTCGCGCTCCATTGACACAAATCTCTGTGTCTCTCAGCGAGAGATTATTGGCTCGTGCAGCCCTCTCGTTTTAATGCTTAAGCATTAAAATTTTGAAATTAATTTCGTTTCTTTTGTGATTTGAAATGCGATTTTCACCGATTTTCTTCGTTCTTTTTCTCAAATATAAATAAATAATACATTTTTTCACGATTTCCTTTGATTTCAGGTAGAATGTCCAGCGGAGAGACAGCGATCGATCACACCAAGGAGGACACGAATATGTTCAGGTCACTTTTTCCTCTTTATTTCTCCGTTTTTTCAAATTAATGCCGTGGTTAGAGTTCACTCTTTCAGAAATCGTTCATAGTCAGCAATACAGGATGAGGAATGCAACGAGCAGATTTGGAAAACCGAGAAAGAAGATTGTCAAAAGGTTAGTGAAGGAAAAATAATTGAAATTTATTGAAATAAGGAAGAATTACTTATGAGAAGTCTGAGAAATGGTTGCGATAGAAAAGAGCGCGGAAGATAAGAGAGTGCTTTTTGATATCGTCTTTGATCGAATTTCTAATAGATGCCCCATAGGATCTTCAGTCTCTCTTCTTCTTTACTTATCTCCCGTGGGCATTACCTTTTTTTCAGAGAACACTGGAACGTGGAACTCACGAAGTATCATCAGTCATCATGCTTATAAAAACTTTTTTATTTTCCTGTTTATTTTGAATAATAAATTTTTATTAATTAATAATCTTAACAAACATTGAAAAAAGATTCAGTTTCAAAGGCAATAAACAATTTATGAATAAAAACTCAATAAATTTTTCGATTGCTTTTCGCTATTCCACTTCTTGATGTTGCTTCCGATTATAGCCGATCATTGCTGTTGTACGTGTTGTGCTGATACAAGTTCATGAACGATTTCTGAAAGAGTGAACTCTAACCACGGCATTAATTTGAAAAAACGGAGAAATAAAGAGGGAAAAGTGACCTGAACATATTCGTGTCCTCCTTGGTGTGATCGATCGCTGTCTCTCCGCTGGACATTCTACCTGAAATCAAAGGAAATCGTGAAAAAATGTATTATTTATTTATATTTGAGAAAAAGAACGAAGAAAATCGGTGAAAATCGCATTTCAAATCACAAAAGAAACGAAATTAATTTCAAAATTTTAATGCTTAAGCATTAAAACGAGAGGGCTGCACGAGCCAATAATCTCTCGCTGAGAGACACAGAGATTTGTGTCAATGGAGCGCGACTGAAAAACTGGTAAGATATCACACCGTGGCGCCACTTCTTGCTATTCCCTAATTGCTTAAAGGCGCACTCACCCGGTTGACTGTGGGATCTCACCCCGCAAGGAAAATACTGTTGTTTTTGTTCATTAACCTCTCTTCGTATAGTTTGAGGAAATTAATTCTTCTATTGTTACTTTTTTTCCATTCTAATTTCTTTGTTGATTTTTTGTATTGTACCTTTCCTTTTCTTTATAATTCTCATAAATGGTTTAATTACCCAAGTTTGAGATACCGACAAGGCTGGGCCGATTGAGACCATACAAAGTCGAGGAAAATTCCTATAAAGATAAGGAGAAATTCGAAGATAAAATAAATTACAATATGACGAGAGAAAGGAATAATAACAAAAGAAGATTGTTTTGTCAGAAACAATAACACTTGTCGTTATCATAGGATAACGTAATGGGGTTATTCATGAAAAGCACGAAAAGCATTTTAATGCAAAAAATGCAAAACGAGCCGCCCCCGGAGTTGGACAAATTGCGTTGAATGACGCGGTGTCCGCGACTGGACGGTTTCTTTGGTCTTCCGGAACATGGAGCAGGACCAGAAGTTGGATTGCGAACATAGGTAGAGACAGTTTTGAGATTCCTTCTTAGCTGACGAGCGATCGAAGTTCTTGATGTTCCTCTAGCGATCAGAACATCGATTTGAGCTAATTCCGCAGCGGATAAGTGAGAACTACCTGTAGGTTTTCTTATACGCTTGATCGAACTGCATTAATATTTTTTTAATCTTCCTCTTTTGGCCAATATTCAATGGCTACCTGATATTTTTTGGCTACTTTTGCCTTCGATTATCAATGGCTACCTAGTTTGTAACCATTGGTTTAGTAAATACGATTTCCAAGCAAAAATAATCTAAAAGTCGAAAACTATTCAGAAAATGAGCAAAATTCAATTTAATTTTCAAAATTTTCAAAAAATTCAAAAGGTAGCCATTGATCAAGTAGGCAAAGATTAGGTAGCCATTGAATATCTCTTCGAATAGCAGTCAACAACGGCACGCAGACAGTTGACGTCTTCAGGGCACCCAATGCCGAGTTCCAGGGTCACTTTCAATCATTTACTCCGATGTAAGTCGACTTTCAGATTTTAATGCTTCCAGATTTCAAAGAAGAATTGTGTTTATTATTTTTATTTATTGAATCATTGATGGGACACCGAAAACAACAGACAAGTAAATGTAACCGGATAAGAGGAGAAAGTGATAATGCTAGAAACGATGGGAAAGGGAGATTGATTAAGAAGAAAGGGAGAAGCCAGATTTTCCTTTTTGATAAAACTGGAACTTTACAACTGCAATTCCATCTTCATCGCCTTCGCAAGGATCGCAACGAACTTGACGTTCGGAGCCGCCGTTTAGTGGTAGAATCGCGTATCCGGAGCACTCCAAATTTCTGAAAAAAGACTTTCAGATGTTTAAAGTTTTCAATTAAATAACTGACTTGGTTTTTTTCATTTCTATTATTTTCGAACTTCTCAATTTCTTGATTTCTTCGAATAAAACTTCAAAATGACACGGCTCGCAGATTTCGACGGAGTAAAATGTGCCGGCAGGCCGCCCTTGTGTTGTAAATGGATTTAACAAGACGGTCAGATGTTCTTGTCTGTACCCTATTCCGACAACGTGTACTCGAGGAATGTCAGAGCCGACACTCAGCAGCTCTGATGCAAGTCCATGGACAACCACTTTCTTAGCAGTTGTGACTACCGGATTATCGAAATGCTCTGGTGATACCAGCAACACGGATTCCAACGGAGTTGACGGAGCATCGCTTTGAGTGCATCAAAGCGCCCTTCCTTGTTTCTCATTTCCCTCAGGTGAAGCACTCTGAAAATCAAAATTGAAAATACCGTATTCACTGTTCAGTTCTAATATCAGAAATTTGCAAAAATAAAAAAGAACTCACCGCAGTTTCGCCTTCATAGGAAGAGGTGGTATCTCTAGTTCATCTGTAAGGATCTGCAGCGAATCCACCTGAACACTGCGTCTTCCACTTAAGAATTTGTTAGCCAGGTAATCCTTGGCTTCCCTCAGAGTCTTATTATACGCCAATCTCTCCACGTGTACATCTTGCACGAAGTTGTAGTTGTAGCACTCGAAAAGTATGTGATGACTGCCTTTCACGCGTGGGCTATCATCCATCTTCTTTCTCGAAGCTTCCAATCTCGCATTCTCTTCTGACTCTTCTTCAGAATTAAAATAATCGGAGAAACGGGGACAAGAAGACCCCGGGCTCATTGTGTCAAAGCCTGTTCTATCATATCCCCGTCGCATTCGAATCCATATTCCGATATTGATCCTTCTCCGAGAGCTTCCCTGATCAATGAGAACCTGTAGCTCGTCATATTAATCTTTAAGAAATTGCCAATTAATAAGGTTCGGATATTCATTGGAACTTCCTTTCCCACTTTTTCGAGATTGGGGCAGCATCGCGCTAAGTTGAATCTGAAACATTACGGTTTTAATGAGTTCTCAAGATTCCAACAAGAAAAATGCCCAGCTTTTGCTCGTCACAAATAGAATTTCAGAAATTTCAGAATCTGACTGTCTTTCTCTGCCACTTCTCCCTTTACAGGGTGCGGCAAAAGTATTGCGACCGAAAAAAAATTGGTATAACTTCTCAAAAAAAAAACGTCGAATCAACTTAAAAGGAGTTTAGGAGGAAACACATTTAAAAGGAATAGCGCTGTACGAAAAGTGAGCAAAACAAAAAGTAACATCCGCGAGCAACTGTATTCTTGGGGAGAAGTCGCTTCGAGTTTTCAGTGAAGAAAAAGGGTATACAGTCACCTTATATTCGCTTCCATATAGCACATGATGCATTCGAAGCTGTGTAGGTCATTGTTCTTCCAGACATAATGATCTGAAAATTAAGAATTTTGAGAACTGTACAGTACACACGGAATCTCAGAGCTTAGTAAAAGAGGTTTGCGAAAAAAAGAGCAGATGCGTTAGGTTTCTCCAGAAACCCTATTAAGTATTATTTTCCCCATGATCATCTTGCAGAAGTGACTCCTTAAATACTGGAATGGCATTCGGAATGAGGAATGGAAGGATAGCGAGGCGTGCCTCTTCTTGTGGGGGGATGGTATTGCAACCGTATTGCTCTCTGTCTCACTGTCTCTTTCCCTGTACTGTCTTCTGTGGCTGCTTCGATTCTTTGCTCTCCCTCCTCTGCTAGAATAGTGTGACACGCGTCTCTTCTCTCGGGGTCACTCTCGCAGTAATGGGAATAAAATCATTAATTGCTTAATAATTTGATTTTTATCGTCTTTTGAGCAACAGCAACACAGATAATGTGCATCAATGACACATTCATTTCAGAGAGTCTTCCAAATAAACATAGGTTCACCAGCATTTTTCAAATTATCTTGTTTTAGGTAAAGTTTAAAAAAGTTTTGCCATTGAAAAAATATCGCATTGAACTGAATAAGTGAATTTCAGAAAAAAAAAGTTTGACAAAATAACGGTGTTTATTTGAAAAACAGGTTGAAAAAAATCCAAAAAAAGATAGGTTCACCCGGAAAAAAGGGGCAGAACACAGGATTAACAAATAGAAGCATGGTATAAAGGATAGCCAATCCAGAATAGGGATTCTTCTGCTTTTCAGCAACTTGATTGTGTGACGAGCCTGTTGCAAAACGTTTATAAAACTCAACCTAAAACGGAAAAGCGGAAGATCAGTCTTGATGCTGTTGGCTGACATGGTGGAGTTGGACAAATTGCGTTGAATGACGCGGTGTTCGCGACTGGACGGTTTCTTTGGTCTAACGGAGCATGGAGATAATGTGCATCGATGACACATACATTTCGAAGAGTCTTCCAAATAAACATAGGTTCACCCACATTTTTTAAATTATCTTGTTTTGGTTAAGTTAAAAAAAGTTTTGCCATTGAAAAAATATTGCATTTGAAAAGCAACAGAACAGCAACTTTTGAGCAACAGCCCTTATGCTCGCAAAAAGACAATGTACATCGATGGTATAGCCGAAACAAATACATTTCAGAGATATATACAGTACTGGCCATAAATATTGCGCGTGGGTCTTTTTTTGAGATAAATTTGCTGACAATTTAGACCGATCGGAGAAATTTCAGCAAAGTTATCCCAGCGCGCATTGTTTATGGTCATTTACATTGCAGAAATGCATTCATAGTTTTCCGAATAAACATAGGTTCACCCACATTTTTTGAATTATCTCGTTTTAGGTAAAGTTTGAAAAAGGTTTTGCCACAGCCTAAAGTTGGTGGAAGACGGAAGAATCCCCATTCTGGTTTTTCTGGTTTAAAGAAAAATTCTGGTTTAAGCATAAGCCTAAGCCTAAGCCTGTTCTCCCGAAATAAATATCATCGAAAAAAATGTTGGGATACGATACATTCTGAATTGGCTAGCCTTTATGCGATGCTTGGACTTTTTTCTGCCAGTTTTTCAAATAAACACCATTATTTTTTCAATACCTTTTTCTTGAAGTTTACTCACTCAGTTTGATGCTATAATTTTCAATGAAAAAACCTTCTTTTAACTTAACCAAAAACTAGATAATTCAAAAAATGAGGGTGAACCATTGTTTATTTGGAGGATTTTATATTCAGTGCCCTTCAAAAGTATACACAGTTTTTAGAATTCTTAAGTCAAATAAGTTAACAATTTTTATTATAAAACAATGATTTTTACGATCAGTGATCAATACAGTTTCCTTTAGATTCAATTAGGTCAAAAACTCGTTTCGGGATACTATCCAAAAGCTTCTGGAAGTGTTGGTAGCTGATATTATCCAATTCTCTTTCGATGGCATCTTTCAAACTCTGAACGGAGTTGTATTAGGTCGCATTCGCGGAAACTGCTCCGGCAAGAATGGCCCAGAGGTTTTCGATGGGATTCACAACCGGTGAGCATGATGATTGACATGGAGCATTGTCTTACTGGAAGACAAGTCCGGAACGACGACGACGGGTTATGAATTGTACCAAACTGGTCTGGAGAATTTGCTTATATGCTACGCATTTATCAGATTTGAAGAGAAGAGCAAGCAAGACGCTCAGGGAGGCCAGGAAATACCTGGCTAACAAGTTCTTAAGTGGGAGACGCAGTATTCAGGTGGACTCGCTGCAGATCCTTACAGATGAACTAGACATGCCACCTCTTCCTATAAACGCGAAACTGCGGTGAGTTCTTTTTTTAATTTTGCAAATTTCTGATATTAGAGCTGAACAGTGAATACGGTATTTTCAATTTTTATATTCAGAGTGTCTCATCTGTTGGACGTGAAAACCGAGCACTTCGATGTCCTCAATGCGATTCTAGACGGAACTCCGTTGGAATCTGTGTTGCTGGCATCACCAGAGCACTTCGATAGCCCGATAGTCAGCACTGCTAACAAAGTGATTGTAAATTGTTACGCATCAGATCTGCTGATTATCGGCTCTGACATTCCCCGAGTACACGTTGTCGGAGCAGGATACAAACAAGAACATCTGGACGTCTTGTTAAATCCTTTCACAACACAAGGGCGGCCTGCCGGCACATTTTACTCCGTCGAAATCTACGAGCCGTGTCATTGTGAAGTTTTATTCGAAGAAATCAAGAAAATGAGAGGTTCGAAAATAATAGAAATGAAGGAAGTCAAGTCAGTTATTTAATTAAAAACTTTAAACATCTGAAAGTCTTTTTTCAGAAATTTGGAGTGCTCCGGATACGCGATTCTTCCAGTAAACGGCGGCTCCGAACTTCATGTTCGTTGTGATCTCTGCGAAGGCGATGAAGGTGGAATTGCAGTTGTGAAATTCCAGTTTTATCAAAAAGAAACATCTGGCTTCTCCCTTTCTTTTTAATCCCATAGTTTCTAGCATTATCCCTTGGTCCTTTTATCCGGTTACAGTTACTTGTCTGTTATTTCCGGTGTCCCATCAATGAATCAATAAATAAAATTTATAATCAAATCTCTTCTTTGAAATTTGGAAGCATTAAAATCTGAAATCGACTTGGAAGTGATCCTGGAACTCGGCATTGGGTGCCCTGAAGACGTCAACTATCTGCGTGCTGTTGTCCATTCCTTCTCGAAGAGATTGAGAGTTGTGGTGAAGGCGAAAGAAGAAGCACATACATAACAGTGCCCTTCAAAAGTATAGACACCCTCTCGATTTTGGCTTTTCTGAATTTTCGGGGCGAAATGAATAAAATCGGCTAATGCAGTTCGATCAAGCGTATAAGAAAACCTACAGGTAGTTCTGACTTCTCCATGCCACGTGGTTCTCACTTATCCGCTGGGGAATTAGCTCAAATCGATGTTCTGATCGCTAGAGAAACATCAAGAACTTCGATCGCTCGTCAGCTAAGAAGGACTCTCAAAACTGTCTCTACCTATGTTCGCAATCCAACTTCTGGTCCTGCTCCATGTTCCGGAAGACCAAAGAAACCGTCCAGTCGCGGACACCGCGTCATTCAACTCATATTGTCCAACTCCACCATGTCAGCCAACAGCATCAAGACTGATCATCCGCTTTTCCGTTTTAGGTTGAGTTTTATAAACGTTTTGCAACAGGCTCGTCACTCAATCAAATTGTTGGAAAGCAGAAGAATCCCCATTCTGGATTGGCTAGCCTTTATGCCATGCTTCTATTTGTTAATCCTGTGTTCTGCCCCTTTTTTCCGGGTGAACCTATCTTTTTTTGGATTTTTTTCAACCTGCTTTTCAAATAAACACCGTTAGTTTGTCAATCTTTTTTTCTGAAGTTCACTCATTTTGTTTAATGCAATATTTTTTCAATGGCAAAACTTTTTTTAACTTAACCAAAAACAAAGTAATTTAAAAAATGTGGGTGAACCTATTTTTATTTGGAAAACTCTCTGAAATGAATGTGTCATCGATGCACATTATCTGTGTTCAAAAGACGATAAAAATCAAATCATTAAGCAGTTAATCATTGTGTTCCCATTACTCTGCACTATGCACACCGTCTTTTGACACACACTTTCCTTATTTTCGAGAGCAGATACCATCTGTAATGTAATGCACAATGCTCTCTTCTCATCTGTGTCTCTCAGATATTCAGGCTGTTTCGCAAGGTTGAATTTGTGTGAGAATCGTCGTGCGAGAATGACCCCGAGAGAAGAGACACACTATTCTAGAAGAGGATGGAGAGCAACAGAAGACAGAACACTGAAAGAGAGAGTGAGACAGAGAGCAATACGGTTGTAATACCCTCCCCCCCCCCAAAAGAAGAGACACGCCTCGCTATCCTTCCATTCCTCATTCCGAATGCCATTCCACCTCCATTACTAAGCTCTGAGATTCCGTGTGTACTGTACAGTTCTCAAAATTCTCAATTTTCAGATCATTATGTATGGAAGACCATTGACCTACAGCAGCTTCGAATGCATCATGTGCTATATGGATGCAAATCTACGGTGACTTTATACCCTTTTTCTTCGCTGAAAACTCGAAGCGACTTCTCCCAAAGAATACGGTTGCTCGCGGATCTTAATGCTATCTTTTCCGTTTTCCTTTACAGGGTGTGGCAATAGTACTGTAACCCAACTTTGATGCAGGGTGGCGCGGGCTATTTTTTTTAAATTAGTTCTCCCCTAAACTTAATTAAAGTTGATTCGACGTTTTTTTTGAGAAGTTATACCAATTTTTTTTCGATTGCAATACTTTCGCCGCACCCTGTGAAGGGAGAAGTGGCAGAGAAAGACAGTCAGATTCTGAAATTTCTGAAATTCTATTTGTGACGAGCAAAAGCTGGCGGCCATCTTTCCTGTTAGAATCTTGAGAACTCATTGAAACGGTAATGTTTCAGATTCAACTTAGCGCGACGCTGCCCGGGTCTCGAAAGAATGGAAAAAGAAATCCCATTGAAGATCAAGTCATTAACCTTCGGCGATTTCATAGAGATAAATGAGACGAGGTACAGATTCTCATTGATCAGGGAAGCTCTCGGAGAAGGCTTAAAATCGAAGTATGGATTCGAGTGCGACGGGGATAACGAACTTGTTTGTTATGATAGAACAGGCTTTGACATAATGAAGCCGGGATCTTCTTGGACCCGTTACTCCGATTATTTTGGTTCTGAAGAAGAGGTAGAAGAGAATGCGAGATTGGAAGCTTCGCGGAAGGAGATGGATGATAGCCCACGCGTGAAAGGCTCTCATCACATTCTTGTAGAGTGCTGTTACTACAACCGTGTGCAAGATGTACACGTGGAGAGATTGGCGTATAATAAGACTCTGAGGGAAGCCAAGGATTACCTGGCTAACAAATTTTTAAGTGGGAGATGCAGTGTTCAGGTGGACTCGCTGTACATCATTAACGATGAACTAGTCATGCCAACTCTTCCTTCAAAGGCGAAACTGCGGTGAGTACTTTCTTATTTTCTCAAATTTCTGATATTAGAACTGAACAGTGAATACGGTATTTTCAATTTTGATTTTCAGAGTGCTTCACCTGAGAGAAATGAGAAACAAGGAAGGGCGCTTTGATGCACTCAATGCGATTCTAGACGGAACACCGTTAGAATCTGTGTCGCTGGAATCATCAGAGTATACCGATAATCCGGTAGTCAGAACTGCTAAGAAAGTGATTGTAAATGGTTACGCATCAGTGCTGCTGGAAATGAATAGGGAAATTCCTCGAGTACACGTTGTCGGAGCAGGATACAGACAAGAAAATCTGGCCTTATTGTTATTTCCTTTTACAACACAAGGGCGGCCTGCCGGCACATTTTACTCCGTCGAAATCTACGAGCCGTGGCATTATGAAGATTTATTCGAAGAAATCAAGAAAATGAGAGATTCGAAAATGATAGAAATGAAGGAAGTCAAGTCAGTTATTTAATTGAAAACTTCAAACATCTGAATGACGTTTTTTTTTCAGAAATTTCGATTACTCCGGATACGCGATTCTTCTAGTAAACGGCCGCTCCGAACTTCATGTTCGTTGTGATCCCTGCGAAGGCGAAGAACGGGGAATTGCTGTTGTGAAATTCCAGTTTTAGCAAAAAGAAACATCTGACTTCTCCCATTCTTTTTAATCAATCTCCCTTTTCCTTCGTTTCTAGCATTATCACTTTCTCCTCTTATCCGGTTACAGTCACTTGTCTGTCATTTTCAGTGTCTCATCAATGATTCAATAAATAAAATTAATAATCACATTTCTTCTTTGAAATCTGGAAGCATTAAAATCTGAATTTTCATGAAATCTACTTACATTGGAGTAAAGACGTGAACTGTCGACTCCTTCCCCCAGAGAACCTCGAAACTGTTCTCGAAGCTTCTCTGCACTGATGTGAGTTACGTATTCTTGTTGGGCGATGTACTCATGTTGAACTAAAGAAAAAACTACTTGGATGCCCTGAAGATTGCGCGCTTCTGAAGGCCTGAGACGATCTTGACGTCAACAACCTGTGTACCATTGTCGACTCCTTTTCGAAGAGATTGAGAGCTGTGGTGAAGGTGAAAGGAGGAAGATTCAAAAAATATTAATTTTCTCTGTTTTTATATTGTTTCAGTAGACTTTTTCCCAAATTTCATATAGATTCCACTTTTTTAGCAAAAGTTATGACGGTTGAAGCCCATCCTATTATTTATGCCGCACACTGTAAATGATTGAACGAACAATTAATTCAATAAAACATCGAAAAATCATCGAAAACTAACTCTAATGTTGGATTTTTCGCTCATTCTGTGGTAAATGAACATGGGTAACCTGAAATTTGAGAATCATTTGATCGAAATGAATAGTCCAATGCAGCGCTTTTGCATTATCATTCTCCGCACTGATGTGAGTTGCATATTCTTGTTGGGCGATGCACTCATGTTGAACTAAAGAAAAAACTACTTGGATGCCCTGAAGATTGCGCGCTTCTGAAGGCCTGAGACGATCTTGACGTCAACTATTTGCGTGCCGTTGTTGACTGCTATCCGAAGAGATTGAGAGCTGTGGTGAAGGTGAAAGGAGGAAGATTTGAAAAATGTTAATTTTCTCTGTTTTTATATTGTTTCAGTAGACTTTTTCCCAAATTTCATATAGATTCCACTTTTTTAGCAAAAGTTATGACGGTTGAAGCCCATCCTATTATTTATGCCGCACACTGTAAATGATTGAACGAACAATTAATTCAATAAAACATCCAAAAATCATCGAAAACTAACTCTAATGTTGGATTTTTCGCTCATTCTGTGGTAAATGAACATGGGTAACCTGAAATTTGAGAATCATTTGATCGAAATGAATAGTCCAATGCAGCGCTTTTACATTATCATTCTCCGCACTGATGTGAGTTGCGTATTCTTGTTGGGCGATGTACTCATGTCGAATTGAAGAAAAAACTCCTTGGATGCCCTGAAGATTGCGCGCTTCTGAAGGCCTGAGACGATCTTGACGTCAACAACCTGTGTACCATTGTCGACTCCTTTTCGAAGATATTGAGAGCTGTGGTGAAGGTGAAAGGAGGAATATTTGAAAAATATTAATTTTCTTTGTTTTTATATTGTTTCAGTAGACTTATTCCCAAATTTCATATGGATTCCACTTTTTTAGCAAAAGTTATGACCGTTGAAGCCCATCCTATTATTTATGCCGCACCAGCAAGTCAACGACGTGGCACTCCTAGGCTCATTCGCTCGCTCTTTTTCTCAATAATACTAATATTGAGCACTTTGCGCAATCTCGGCCACCATCCAAAACCATCGAGCAGAAACGGTCTTTGTGACCCCGTGTCATCGAAATAGCACTCGAGGTGCGGAGTGTACATTCTCGGACCATTGGTGGCTTGACAAACAGCCTGAGTATCTGAGAGACACAGATGACGTGCGAATGAGAAGAGGTCACAACGTGCACGTTTGTGGCTCACTGTATTGCACAATCCCTCTCTCTCTCTCCGTGCTCCGTCATCGATTGCCGGCTCTCGCTGACCTATCGTTAGCTGGAAGAATTCATTTCGAAATATTCTTTGTATTTTTATTCATCCGGAGACCAATGGAGATGTGGAATAAGAAGCCGTTGACCAGCCTGGCTCTTCCACGCGTTCTTTCATATTTGGGTTATAGCAAAAGGTACTTTTTTTCTGAAATATGAAATCTAGGGGGGTCCCAGACATCGGGCCCTTACTAGACAATGCTTGGACATTCTGCGATCCAATATCCAATCGAATCGAAAATTAGGGCTTCCACGAAAGACTCGAAAGACAAAAAGTTCGTCTTGCATTCGTCTTACGCAATAAAAAAGTTGTCAGACGAATTCAAGACAAGACAAAAAAAAATAATAATTGCAAAAATATGTAATTTACAGACAAGAACTGCTCATCCTTTGTCCTTCTCTCCGACTCACTGAAAAGCAATCACCACTGAGACTGCGATTTCTAGACTTCGATTTGAGCTCCGTTTCATTAGACAATGTAAAATTCAAGGTTGGCGTGATCCGAGTCTACAAGAACATCGAGCAGACTCCAGAGATGGTCGCCGCGATAAACGAATGCGGAGGAATCGACTTTGATGTGGATGAATACGGCGCAAGGGTTTCAGAAGCTGAAGAGCGTATGATGCCTGGAGATATTCTGGTCGGGGAGCAAATGGGCCTTAATGAAGTGGAGGATCTTATCAATTTGGCGATCTCGCCCGAGGAAGAAAGCCAAAGATCACAGCGCCACGGTGAAAACGACAAGCTGAAAGTGCCACCATTCACTCATTATCTGCAGTTTACTGTATCGTCGGTGACCGGGACGAAGTACATCGAACGGATGGAGTATAATCGAAGTTTGGTAGAAGCTAAAAAGTACATGATGACCGCTATCTTCGGAGGGAGGAAGCATCCGATTGAGGTCGATAAATTTGAAGTTTCACCGAATTATATTTATCGGATGCCCACCGATCTGAAAATAAGAGCGCGGAATCTGAAAATTGGCTATAATAACGGAGGAGTGCTCGACGCGATTCTGCCGATTCTTGACATGGATCATCCATTCGAAACTGTTGATTACTGGATGTATGACGACTTCAGTGACTTCGAGCATCCGATTATCCAGAACGCGCAAACGTTGATATTGAGGGAAGTGGACAGGGAGTACGATCTTGAAAGTGTTTCTCATAACAATGTAATCGTGGAGTCCACGGATGTGTCGTTTGACCAGATCATCAATCTGTTCATCGATGGAACCTTAAACCATCGTCCGATTGGAACATGCTTTCGGTTTTGCGGGATTTATGATTATCTAATCGAGGATATTTTGAATGAAGCTTTAGAGCAAGAAGGGGCTCGCGCTGTGGAAGGCAACGGACTAAATGGGTGAGTGGGCGGCGGCGTTTCCTCTAAAAAATGCTCAAAAACGGAGCCACAAGAAGACCACCAATGCAAATGCGCTCTGTACAGAATGATGGATCTTGCCTGAAAGTTCAGATCAAATTTGCATTTTTTTTCTGAGATTTTCCACTCGGCAATCCGGAAAAGACAGCGAAATTTCTTTTTCAACAGAGCGCATTTGCATTAGCAGTCTTCTCCGCCTTGTTTTAGAATTTTGCTCGAATTATTCATTTTCAGATGTCACCAGAATCACACGAGCAGCGTCGTTGTGCCGATGAACGGAGTTTCGCAGTTGAAAATTTCCCGCCTCGGCCCATGTCACCATCGCTGCAACTGGGAGCTGGAGCTTTTAGTTCAACCGGCCATGTTTCGTCTTTAAAATGTGATTTTTATACTGTAATTATTAATTTCTTAAAAAAAAAGATAAATTATTAATTAATTATTTTTGACGTCTTCGTTCGTCTTGCGCAATAGAAAAGTTATCAACATTACACTGGCGTCAGACGTTTTCAAGACGAAGATTCGCCTTATTTGTACCGATGGCGCTGACGTCTATTTTGCTTTTGCACATTTTATACGCCTTCTGAATTAGATGCTCTGCTCTTCAATTTTCCGAGTTTTATTTGTCCTCCAACTCCGCCAACGGAGCATTTTTCGACGGGTTTTTTACATATTTTAAAATATACAAATGCTCAATTCCGCAGCGTCGCTCCATGGAAACGGACACCGTCATGAGATCGGAATGTGCTTTGAGTAGTGATGGAATGTCATTGGAATGGAGGGCGACGAGATAGAAGACGCCACGTGGAGACAGTAGTTCCGGTACACGTGGCAACAGGCGATCGAGCGTTGATCGTCCGGTTCGACCGCCGGCATATGTCAATTCGATGTTCGAGCGGGGCTCTTCTTCCGTGGGAACGTATGGTGGATTGAAGAGGAGCACGTCGACCTGGAAATTATTTTAAAATCGTAAAATCAGAGCACATATAGTCTGTAATTTGTATTTCCTATGACTCACAATTTCAGCAAAATAAAATTCAATGCTTGCGCTTTGACAAATGTCTATAAAAGAAGCTCTTAAAATCCCTTGAGCACTTAGAATTTGCTCTTCATTGCCACTTGTTTCACCTACTTTTCCAGCCATGCTTTCCAGTCCGGCGAACAAATCCGTCCGTACCACTTCAATCTTGATATCATTGAGTTTGGCAGTCTCAAGGGTCACATCCAACGCGTGCGGGTTCAAATCGGTCGCCACTGACGTCACGTTTCCACCAAGTGCCTGATTTACAAATGTCGACACGACACCCGAGCCACACCCAATTTCGAGCACTAGTTTCGGGTCACGCGAACGGATTTCCTACATAAAAATGTGGAATTGTAGGAGGTTTTTGGTAGGGATTCTGAGAAATTTCTCTGGAAGTTTTCGAGTTTTCTAATGAAGTAAATTGCCTTCGATATTTGTGTCATTGGCGGCGCGGGAGCCGCGCATTTTCAAAAGTCAAGCAATGAATCAAACTTATAGCTTCCACAAAAGACGAAGACAAAAAGTCGCCTTCGTTCGTCTTGCATTCGTCTTACTCCATAAAAAAGTTGTCAACACACTGCGTCAGACGAATTCAAGACGAATTTTTCTCAAATGAAAGCCTTACTAATATCTTGTGTTTGCGTAATTTCAAATGCACAGTAATATAGAATTAAAAGGTTTATCGTTATGCCGCGTTCAAAGTTGATTTTCAGGAGAAATTTCCTGGAAAAACGTTGTCCAAAGCTGCCATTTTTTTTCGATTTACGGCTTTTTTTTAACGCAATTATATTCAGTTGTTCAGTGGTATTTTTCTGAATATTTCTCCTAAAATGATGGATTCTGACGGAGAAATCGTTGAAGATCTCGAAAACATTCGTGAGTAGATTGTAACTCTGATACAAACTATCCGGAAGCTTTGGAGAGCGTTTTTCCAGGAAATTTCTCCTGGAAATCAACTTTGAAAGCGACATTACCTTTATATCCTTCTCGATGGCATCAATCAGCAGAAAAGTGTCCTCGGCAGGTTCGTAGACGTCGTGAGCTCGAATCGCTTGGAGGCGGTATTGAGGTGTAGGAAAGGACATAGTCTGAAATTTGAAAATTGTGTTTTTGAAAGAATTATTAAGGCTTCCACGCGGAAGTCGAAAAGACAACAAGTCGTCTTTGTGGTTCGTCTTGCATTCGTCATGCTGTCAGACGAATACGGGCCGAAATTTCGCCCAAATGGAAGCATTCAGAATTAGGAATTCATGAGAGCTGGAGAAGTAAAGAAAAAAATTTAAGGCGAGGAAAATTGGCTCACTAATCCAATTTTATAGCAAGCCGTCTTCCATAATGTGTTTCAAAAAGAAGCAAGAAGAGGGGCATCAGAAAAGTGCAAGGAGACACGCGAGACCGAATTTTATTCCTTTTAGGACAGAAAGGATATATCTCTTTCCGGCTCTTCTGGTCCGGATGGTATTCCACTTTTTGAGAGAGAGAGAGAGAGAGAGAGAGAAAAAGAGAGAAATTATTTTTATTAAAATATAAAAAAATTTTTAATAACTATCGGCTAGTATCGACTAATCCCGGTCGCTTACATCTACAGAGTTTACGAATTTTATTGCAAAATTTAGCAAATAATTTGGCGTCCTACATGCACTTTTTCAAAACCATCAACGCCGTCTCCTTTTTTAGTCTTTTTTTTCCCAAAAAGAAAAACGAATTGCCGGAAAGAACTGAAAAGAGAAACAGCCGAAAGACTGGTGGTGCCAGTCGCAGTAGGAGAAAAAGGATGGGCACTCAGTTTTTGTGGTCTTTTGCCGGAAGGATGTCTCTTTTTAAGAAATTCGAAGAGCATCTTCAAGGGCTCTTCCCTGGAGACGCTTTTGAGCCGGATGAAAAGCTTAAAAAAACGGCACGGAGACCGATTTGGGGTACGTAGTAAGAGGAGAACGAAAGCGAACGGTCTGCGTAATTCGAGAAAACGGCGAAGAAAGTTCGCTCCATTGAAGGTTATCGTTTTCGTTTTACAATTATGCGAATTAACGATTTTTAAAATTGAAGAATATTCGGAAAATTGATCGTAAAATGAAGAATTAACGAAAAATTACAATTTTACTTAAATTTTTTCAATGCATTTCTAATAATTTACCCAAAATTTCTTGGAATTAACTAGAATATTGAGATAAGTGGAAACGAGACTCAACTAGAAAACGCGAGTTTTTCTCTGAAAAATGCTAAAATTTACACAATTTATATGCGAAATATATAATATATATATATAGTAAACGTATAGTAAATAAGGATCGTAAAAATCACAACAATTTCACGGAAATTAGTCATTTTTCTAGATTTTGGTGACGAGATGGGATACATTACATTTTTAAAAATTATTCAAATACATACGACAATTACCCATGAATACGCAGAGGAAAATTGAAAACAATTCAGAGAAGAGTCCTAGAGCTTCTAGAGAAATGAACCAATTTTAGGAATGACTGAAGAGTTGCCGGGCTGTGGGGGGGGGGGGGGGGGAGGTTGAAAAACGGATGATACATCACAATGAAAATGGCTCGAAGTTTGAAGTTTAAATTTTTGGGGGATTTTTTTTTTGAGAAATTTCACAAAAGTTCATCGGAAAATGCAACAAAATGCGTTGTTATTATTCCTGACTATTGAACAGCTCGTTCATGGCGCCTGCGACAATTTGATGAGCAACGATTTCCTCCGCATTTCGGGGCTCCCGTTCGTGTTCTGGTTCTGAGGCGTTGTCGGCTACTGGTTCTGAAAAGAGAACAAGTTTTAGAATTTTCGAAAATTTCGGATTTCAGACAGCTTTATTAATACAAAAAATTGTAAAACATGATTATTTGAAAAGAAAAAAAAACGACTATAGAAATAATAAAGAACATTCTTACCTGGTTCGACAACAAGATTTGGCCCTCGAGCATCAAAGACTGCTGACGGACTCAGTGGCTCGGTTATCTGAAAATTTACGAATAAATAGATAAAAAGTCTGGAACATAGTTGAGAGTGGAACATTAATTATTGGTTCTTTTGAAAGGTATTTTTGGCGAAAAAGGCGAAAAAAAAAACATTTTAGTTTCCCGTGTCAAAGCAAAAAATCTGTTTTAATTTCCAAGAATTTTACAATAATGGATTCCTCAAGGCGGAAAACCTGATATTCCAAGAGGTGGCCCGATTCACTGCGAAAAGAATTCTTAATATGCCGATCACCATTGCCAAAGATCGCAAGGGATGGTTAGCTGTGATCCGCACCCACACGAGCGATTAACGGATCGATTCTTTTTTCGAAAAATAGGGAAAAAAGCATTTAAAACACACAAAAATGTATTTTTGAAAATCATAATCCGAGAATCTGAGAAGACAGAAAGTTGGTATTTCGTTATGCAATCTTTTGTAATCCACATAATTTCACATTTAAAACAAAAGAAGTTCCAACCTGTCCATTTCTTTCGTTATCAGAACCTCCTAGAGAGCTCGCCGATACTCCGGCAGATCCTGCTGCTCCTGGAATTCCGGATGCTGTGGGCATTTGTCGGTTGTGGACAGCCACCGTGATTGTTTGTACTTCAACAGTTCCCATTCCGTTCTGCAATATGTTAGCATAGTAAGGGTAAATGAGCTGTAATTTATGAAATAAAATTCGAAAATCACGAATGTTTCAACGGATTTGTGTCGCAATATCAATTTGAGATGCTCACTCAGTAATTTATTAAACATTCATTTGCAAAAGGGAGCAGTAACGGAAAAGAAAATGGAAAACGCTGAGTCATTAGGGCCACCTCAACTATTGTATCGAGCATTCTGCTGGGTGGGCGGGTAGACCCCTTTTCAGCCGGTCGAAGCCATTCCAGTGTGGTTATCAAAACGTTTTATTGTTTTCTTGTTTCACTGATGAGCGGAAACATTTAGGAAAATTTTGAGAAATAATAATTTAAAATTATATTTCCAAAAACTGTGCTCTTAAAGAAAAGCGTACCAACTGAGAAGCGCATATTAGATTGTAGGTCTGCGAAAATATGATTTCGGTAGGAAAATGAAATTTGAAGAGAAATTCGTGAAATTTATCAAGGCGTCTCGTCTCGTCTCGTCTTCGTCTTGAGAATTCGTCTGATTTGCGTAAGACGAATGCAAGACGAACTGAAACACAAGTCGAAAGACGAACAAAAAGGAAGGACGAGAGGAAAAACGACTTGTTGTCTTCGCCTTGGATATGGAATGAATGGAAAGAAGCAGTTATACAGAAAGCGCCAAGTTGAGGAAGAATTCTTTAAAGCTGACAGCTTCTTTTGCCAACCCGGATTCAGGTGTATCCTTTTTCTTCCCGAACCACCTGGGTATAATCATTTATCAGTAATAAAAAGAGAACGAAAGCGGGAGAGTATGGCGCGTCCGAAAATAGTGTAGTAGCGGTGGTGGTGGTGGTGGTGGTGGTAGTGGTCAAGAGTCGTGTGTGCTGACTCGACCCTAAAATAAACGAAGTGCAGCTCCCCTCACCTGCGCGACCGAATCAACCCGATCGGAGTGGCATCGGGTGGAACTTTTCGATCAC
The DNA here is from genome assembly GCA_003052745.1 of Caenorhabditis inopinata. Taxonomy (NCBI): domain Eukaryota; kingdom Metazoa; phylum Nematoda; class Chromadorea; order Rhabditida; family Rhabditidae; genus Caenorhabditis; species Caenorhabditis inopinata. Next base: position 1,607,389 of record AP018152.1, on the reverse strand, counting down.
CTGTGTTTGTTGTTCCCAGAAGGAGACCAGCGTATAGTAGTCAGGCTCTTTGTAATATGGTGGGGGAGACAAGAGGAAAATAGTTCGGAACGGTTAAAAATAGACAAAAATTCCGATTTTTTTAAATCGAATCGGCTAAAATAGGTTATTCGTGGAAATTAGAAAAAAATGTTAGAGACCGAATTATCTTTGGGGGATGCAGGTAACTTATATGTCTAAAGGAGCTGAAAATGCACCTGGAGCAAGAAAGACTGTGGGCTGAGCGACAGTGACTGTGTTTCGAATGGGAATCATAATACACAATACCTTTATGGCCGGTACTGTTAAAAAAAAATTAAGGCTTCCACGAAAGACGAAGACAAATAGTCGAATCGTCTTCGTTCGTCTTACGCAATAAAAAAGTTGCCAGCACACTGCGTCAGACGAATTCAAGACGACGATGAGACGAGACCGCAACATCGCCCAAATTCATCGCTTTTTTAAAGCTCTGGCTTAAAAGAGATCTTACAACTGAAACTATACGGTGTTACATTTGAAACTGGAAAGCTCACAACGACACATTCTGAATAAAACTCGAAAAAGCTGGATCGTTGTCGATTACAGACAAAAGCCGAGAAATCTTTAAAAAAATAGCACCGGTCACTCTTAAACCCGCGGCATTTCTCACCCTCACAACTTGTGTCTCTCTGATTCGTTTTTTTTTGTTATTCACAAAAGAGAAGAATAAGTGTGAGAGTGTGTGAGTAGTGATGTGGCCACCCCCCCCCCCCTCTTCGTCCGTCGAGCAAAAAGAAGGACAAATACACAACACAACAAATAATACTTTCCGACCGAGTCTCTCTCCCTCTCTCTCTCTCTATCACACCCCCCCCCCTCCTTTTCCGCCATTTCTTTAGTATTTTTATGTGTACAAAGACACAAAAGAAAAAGGAAATTGAGGCGAGTGAAAAGAGGAGAATGGAAGGAATGACAAAAAGGAGAGGAAACCCCCCCCCCCACCTAATTTGTTAACTTTTTTCCACCTCTACCGAAAAAAAAGAGGTTTCTTTAATTGAGGTTGGCTCATTTCTTTTCTGTTTCTGAAACTCAACTAGAGATCCACAAAAACCATTGTTTTTCTGTTTCTGTTTTTCAGATCTCAAAGCAGATCAGTCTAGATTCGGAGGCCACCAGTCTCGCGAGAATGAATATTCAACGTTCGGCCAGAGGTGTTCCACATAATAATAATAATAATGAAACCGAATAAATGAATAATCAATTGATTTAACCGAACAGAACAAAGACCAGAGGCAAATATGGTAATGATTATTGTGGAATAGCAAGGGTATATTTTGGTTTCAGGTCTAGACGAGAGGCTTAAAAACAATAGAGCCGGAGTGTGAGTAAGTAAATCTTAAATCAAATTTTGAAAAAAAAGCGAGTATTTTTTCAAGGAAATTTAGAGAATTTAGAGAAAAATCAGAAGAATCGGAATTGCTCCGACGTTTTTGAAGCTTACAGAGTCGACTCCGAATTTGATAAGAGGAGCAAGAAAAGACGTCTGATCCACACTAGATTCAAGTAGATTTAAATAAAAATAATAGAATTAGCGAAGATTGTTCTTTTTTATCAGGAATAGAGCTCGTATTATATTTTTCAAGAATTAAATTTGCTCTTATGCCAAGCAAAATAAGTCAAGAATTATGATAAAGACAATTTACAGTTTACAGTCAGCAATGAAGAAGTTCAGCAAATTTAAATCGGAAAACACAAATCACATTTTTGGGATTTTGTGCCTGTTTCTCATGGGAGGGAGGGAGAGCAATACGGTATTTTTCTAACTTCCTTGACATACAATCAAGGTGTTTCCGAAGCAGTTGCCCAATGGGAGGTGGAAATAAAGGCCCAACAGACATTCTCATTAGAGCACGGTTTCCAAGAACCATCTTTCAGGCCTTTGGAGATCTTGGTTTACCGGATCAACTGCCGCTGTCCCCTTCGTTAGGGGAATGCGAATGACGAGTGAATGAAATGAAAAGGCTCGAGTCGTCCGTCCTTCCTATGAAGTTCTTTCAGTGACCATTTGGACTTCAAAGCCGCCCACTCCGGGAAACTCGCTTCCTTCTTTTCACTATTCAATACGCAAACATCGTCGAACTTCTCGTTTCGATTCAAATGGATTGTTTGGTGTCTTTTGAAGAGTAAGACGTAATAAAGAGTGGCGTCATGATTGTTCAGAAATACTTCAGAAACCTGATTGAAAGAGCAATTGGAAACATCATATAGTTTTAAGATGACTAAAAAAAGAGGCTGTGACGGGATTTCTAGAATTTTGAATTTTGAAAGACGAAGTCACGAAGATTATTTTATTTCGGAGCAGTTGGAAGGCTGAGCCAACTTGAAGATTTAGAATTTTCAGACAAAACTTGTAACTGGAGTGGCAACTCTGTCAACAGCTAGATGTGAACGAAGAGGAGATAACAACATCATTCATTCTTGTCACTGTCTGTTTACATCGGCTTCAAATTTACATGGTGGAGCACTTGAAAGCATGCCGTTGAAGCTCTCAGGGAGTGACTTTGACGTACTTCAGAGTTACTCCAGACAAATAGTATCAAGATGAATCGCTGATCAATGCAGATCCTAGTCAAGGACAAACTAAAGATGGCCCCATACTGATTTCATAAGGATTCCTTGTTTACTGAAAAACGCGAACTCTTCATGTGGAAGAAGTAAAGGAACTTCTTTTTGAGCAACGCGCTACTACGCATCTGGCTGTGTTGTTAAAGCACGAGAAATTGTTCCTCTTTGAAGCGAATAACAACGTCCAAGACAAAAGAATTATCGCCAAGGACTATCTTGAACAAAGGCTTTTCAACAAACTTCAGTGATGCTATTTTCTGGAGTTTGTACGAATGGCAAAGCCTCACTAATTCTAGCGGGCAATTCGATCAGATTTATTATAGGGAAACGCTTTTGAAGACAGAAGTGTTCCCATGAGCCCAGGCACGGTTTGGAAATAGTTTCAGACGTCCCAGCAGGATTCTGCTCCAGGCCAAACTTGAATTCGCTCCATTATGCCGTGTGGGGGTACTTCACACAGGAAGTCTCCATGAATGATTATTTCAGAACCAATGCTTTCAAGACAGCACAATTCAAAGAATCGGACGCCGAAGCCAAGGTTCAGAACCAGACTGAACGGATTTCGAGCTGCCATCAAAGCTAAATTCTGTTTATCACAGTTTCAGCAGGCTTTTACTCAATTCTTGTGCCACGTCACAAACGGGTAGCACTATTTATTAGCCACCCTATAGAAAGAAGACTGATGCTGGGAAAATTACTTCGCAATGATGAGGGGGAAGATGGCGTTCTAGATTATGTAATTGAGGACGATTCTTAAAGGGCATCATAATTTGAAATTACTGACATCCGAGATTTTAGAAATGCTTCAATGGAATTCTGACGACTCTTCTTGAATCACTATTAAACTAAACGGATCCGAAGAAGTGGTGAGGTAGAAGCAAAAAGTAAGTAATGCAAACGACAAAGTGAGTTGAGGAATTGCTCTTTGAGTTGTCTCTCTCTCTCCCCTACTTTGCCTCCCTTGTTTAACTCTGTGTGTCCAAGTAAGAGGTGCCCATCACTCTGTTGATGATGATGCACACACACACACACACACACACATGACCATGCATACACACATTTTCACACAAAGCAGGAAAAAATGGGAGAAGGGGAGGGTTATCGAGTGAAGGAAGAAGATAGAGAGACAAAATGCTTTTTCCATCTTTCCCCATTTTATATATATATTTTTTTCAAGAAACGGACCACAACAGAGTCATCGTCGGAACAGGAATTGGTGGAATTTGTTTATGTTTTTACGTCTTTTATTGTGAAAATAGACGAGCAATTGACCAAAAACCTCATTCTTGGCGGAAGTTTAATAAAAAAAAATGAAGGAAATCGCATTTAGCTTTACTATTATTACTAGAAATATCCGCATAAAATTGAACAACTATTTTCTGAAAATACAATTTTAAAAAATAGTGTTTTAGTCTAAAAAAACCACGAATTTCATCAATTTTTTCACTAGGAATGTAAGAATAAGAAAGAGAGAAAAAAGTTAAGGAATTGAATAAGAAGTGAAGGAAATTGAATGTGAAAAATGTGCAGTTCAAAGTTCATTAAGTCGTTCGGAAGACTATTTGTCTAGAAAAATTTATAAGGAAGTATAGTATTTGTTCTTGGAGACGTCTTAAGATCTCGCCGTGCGGTAGTGGTGTCTTCAAATGTTGTACTGCTTTTCTAACGCTTCTAATGGTTTATCTGAAACTGACTATGAGTGCTCCCAACGTCATAATTATAAAGACGAACTGATTCAGGATATAGCAGAATGCGCAAGGCTAGAACAACTTTAGGATTTGGTATCGAGACCGTTGGTGGAGAAAACAGTTTTTTTCAGATTTCTAACGCTTTGAGAAATTAATAAAGAAATCTCAAATATCTAATGTTTAAAAAATTCAAAAAAAAATGTGACATCGAAACCTAAACACGAGGAAGCTTTTTCCATCTTTGAGGGCGACTTGAATTATACATTAACTATAAAAGCATGTTTAAATGAAAAGAAACACATAAGGTAGGGAATGGAAATATCATATTTCTATTTTGCTCTCATTTTTCTCATTTATAAATGAGAAAAGAAGGAAGGAAACAACTTTCTAGGAGGCATCAGAATGCGAAAAAGAAGACGTGGTGGTAAATTTCAGAATACATGATTCTGCTATTCATTTAATAAATATTATGTTTCTTTAAGCACCTGGGTGGAGAGAAATGCAACTTTCACGCTAAGAAAAAAGTTATCAAAATTTGCACAAAATTTCTCCTCTCCAAAAGCACGGAAGGGGACATGAAAAGAATGCAGGTGGAAATGAAAAAAAAATGGACAGAATGCATGCATTAAAGAAAAACGACAGACGTCGTCGTCTTTTGCAGACAAGAGCGTGTCAAATAGAATATCTGGATTTAATTATAGGCAAGACGCAAGACGAAAATTTAGAAACCACAGAACGATTGAGGAGAATCGACGTCTCGTTGTATCGAGATGTAGTGATTTTTATATTAATTTTAAGAATAACTGTTGATCTACCCCGTAGCCAAACAGGATTCTTAATAATAGACATACCTGCGGCGCATGAAGATCTGCTAGCACTTGCGATACTCGATCTTGATACAAGATTAGTGGCATTTCGTAGTGATGGAAGAAGTAGATCATTGAGTGCTAAAAACGACGTACGTATTTCTTTTAGTTCATCGATTGATTTAAGATCTCGACATTCCGATTTACCTTACCAAAGTAAACATGGAGCTCGTCAGCAGTGCCAGCCCTCCGTATTGCCCCGAAAATCGGTATTGATACGAATAAAAGAAGAACTGGTAGATGTAGAAGAATCGCAGCCAGAATTTCTTCGAGGTCGTCGAATGGCAGCATATCGCATCGTACTGATCAGCCACCCATACGATCAGAATGACGTAGAAGGCGATAGAAGTGTCGTTGAACACCTCCGCCATTATTGCCTCCATTCCTGAAACAGCTGGATTGGCGGTATTTTTGGATAAAAATTGCACGTCATTGTTGGTTTATTTTTTGTATTTTTGAAAAAAAAAGCTTATTAGAAATTGCAGGTGCTTAATTTTCCGACAATTTTAAGCAAAAAACCTGTTAAAAACTCACCAACAAGAGCTAAGACTACAGTAATTAGTGGAGCCACCGGTGGATTTAACGGTTGCTGTAGTTCGAACATGTGCAGTAGATCAATTATGAAGACGAATATTTGATGGTGGGAAAAGCGGAGAAGCATGGAGATTGCGAAGGTCTGAATAAGAGTTCTTTGTGTTGTATAACTTCTAACTTTGAATCTTTTGAGTGGCTCAGTAATTTGAGAATTGAGCACGCACTGGATTTTTGTGCATTTCGACGAAAAACCTAACCGGCAAATAAATCGATTTTTAAGATTAAAATACTCACAAACATAATCATTAATGCACCAGCCGTCAGATAACTCCACTTCCCCAGTGAATTAGCCACAAAATGATAGTGCTCGTGTGTCTCCATATTGTGCAGATATCCCATTGAATGAGTTTCAGGATGAACAAGCGATAAGTTGATGGCTTGTGCTCGAAGAGCAGCAATCACAGTATCCTCATAACCAACAAATAGGCGCATCATGAGACGCGACAGGTGGTCTCCGAAGCAGTGAGATTTTGAGTCAATCTGCAAGAATGCGTGAAAAAATCATTGATCTTTGATAGTTTTAACGTACCCTAATCCACGTGGTCGGAATTCCATGCTCTTCCCTGAAATACGGTGGCAACCGAAGCACTCCGTACAACATCGCGTACTCTACACGGTATAGGTACTCATAATTGCTTACATCCGGGCGGTCTTTTAAATTCTCGTAAAAAGCAGCATGTGCTTCTGCTTCCAGTGGATCGTGGTATTCCATATCGTCGATGGAGTCGTAATGCTTCACTGCCTGGAAAACAAGACTTACTAGAAGCATATTTTAAGAATTTTCTTTTATGCTTATAGTGAATACGTCAGAGATCTTAAAATGTACAAAAACGCACATCGAAAACCTCCTCGTCGTCCTCATCGAAAAACTGCTCAACACGAAGAAACGACAGAACGGAGGAGTAGTAGGAAATTGGTCGAAGCTGAAAAAACGCCAAAATTGAAAAACTGCAAACCTATCTTAGCAGAAACAAAACAATTGAATTTTTCTGTTTCAAATTCTACTTATAACGGTCGGGACCGTGGTAGAGCAGAAAATGTTCAAAAATATAATTTAAAACCATTTCGAAAGCAATTACAATGGGAGTTTTTTTCTCATGAGTCCTTTTGAAAGCCTGTCGATCTTTTATGGAGTACGGAATGACGTTGGGACCAAACCGGAACACATCAACTGGATTGAAATGGCACACTCGCTGAGATCTATCACTTACTGAAAAGAAAATCGCAGTTTTTTATCCATTTTGACAGAAATAAGTAGGAAAAACTCACTGTAAGCACTTGTGAAGCTCTCCTTTTCTTCTAGAATTTTCAAATTTTTGACAACTTCTATTCGCACGATTCCTGAAACGAAAAATTAAATTTCAAAATGTAATTCTGTCGATTTCAAGAGTTCCGGGATTTCAGCAAATATTAATCACTTGCCTTTCCGTATCCACTCTGCTTGCATTTCATTTAGGCATGATGCGGGTGAACGCGTGAAATTGATATGGATGAAAAGGAGGGAGGCGAGTAGAATGAAGGCCTGAAAATACAAAGAATTATGGATTAGAAGCAAGAAGAAGTAACGTAGCGAAAAAATAGGATTTTCCAGGAATTTTCAAGTGGCAGAGCGATTTAAATGCGTTCAAAATGTTTATTTAATTGGAATTTCAGAGTTTATTTTAAATATTATCGGAAAAATAATTTAAAGTTAAATTATTTTTTTTAGAGAATTGATAATTTTTTTGTTACTTTTAAAATGCTTTGTAAACTAATCTTCGCTACTTTTTAAAGATTTAAACAAAAGTAAGATTTTTAGCGTTTCGCAAATTTTTTAAAAATTTTTCTTAGTTGTTAGATGGTCTGTTTATCAAATTTCATCAATTTTCTCTCTAGTTTTGGAATATTTCTAAAAATATCACCAGAAAAAGTAGGAATCCTTCTATAAACCTTCTCCATCGTAAATTGACTCTTCCACTGTACTTTAACGCAATTCGGACGAGCATTGCGTGAAATAGTCGATCGCTGAAACCTCCAAGTATACATTTTTTTTAATTCAACAACTCTTAAATTTATGATTCAGATGTTTGCTCACCGCGCCGCATTCAGATGATTGTTTTGTTGATTCTGAGGTATCGGCGGAGGAACTGGAGGAATCGGTGCTGGGCCACGGGGATTTTCGAGGTTTTGAGGTGGGCTTTCTATCTGAAATTGATAAAATATGCCTTAAATACGCTTTATTTTTAATATTTACACTTTTGTTAATGCGTATTGATTTCTTAAATTGCAGAACTTACCCGATTATTCTCTGGATTCTGTATTTGCGCCAATATATCTTCTGGGGGATCTTGAGCATCTTGATTTGCTGTGTTTATAGGACTTGATGTATCAGCGCTCATTTTTGGCGGATTTGCATTATTTTTCAATTTTTCACAAATAAAATGTTATTCTTAGCTAAAATCTGTAAAAACCATAGTGAAAAACTATTTAAAAAGAGTTTTTCCAACGATAAATAGTGAATAAGGGTGAAATTAAAGAAGCCAATTGGCAGCGGCGATGCAAGTGCGCCCTATCGGACGAGGAATTTCAGAAGGAGCTTTGAATATGGAATTTCTGAAGAGGCGTCGGTGAAACTCGATTATTCATTAAAGAAAAATACATAAAAGAACCTTGAAAAAATTTTGGATAATAAAATATTAAAGTAGTTCTACCAATTTATCTAAAAGCATTAAAAAATGAAGATAACTTTAGGGGTGTCTGTTGTTGGCCCTAACTGATTATCATCTTCTTCGTTCCTTGTAGAATCACCAGAAGTTCCAGGATGTCGAGAAGCGGTTTGCCTCCCAGTCTCCCGAGATTTTTTTTGATGAACCCCTGCAGTGCACACCACATTTAAGCACATCCTGACTGCAATTTCACAACTTTTCTTTTCAGATTTCTCAAATGATAACTTTTCATTTCTCAAGAATTAAAAACCAGCCAATTCTTTGTGATCGTTGGCAAATATTTAATGTTTACAGCGAGAATGCGCGCGGAAAAAATAGGAAAAGAACAAAGTTAGTTTGCTTGAAGAAAACTTCCGGAAAACTGGTACTGAGTTGTGCAAAGGAGAGTGGAGGGGGCGGGGAGCAAGCTAAAGAAAATTGCAGGCAGTTAATGCCTAGAAAATCTCGGTTTTCTTAGTTATTTGACTTTGAATTTAAGCTTTTTTGTATTTTATAATTTTCTCCACTGGAATTTTCCAATTTTTAAAAAGAAATATTTATTAATTCGTTTTTTTTGGTTATATTTTCAAAGAAAAAATTCAGATATTTTTAGTAAGGAATAAGAAAAAAAAATAACTGAAATTTCAAAAAACTTTAAGCAAAATTTGCATCATTTAAAAAACATATCGTACAAGATTTTTTGAATTCAGGGAATGTAAATGCAAACGCGCTCTGCTGAATAACAGTTTTAATTTAAAATTTTCGGAATTTTCCATTTGTTTAGGACACCTAAAATGCACTATTTAGGTTAAAAATCGTCAAATATTAAATGTAAAAATATTTTTAAAAAATCAATTATTCAATAGACCTCTAAACTGCAGTACTGGATAACTAAAATTAAAAAAATCTTGTTTTAAATTAAAAAAAAAAATGAAAAAAAAAGTTCGATGAATTATAGTTCAAATTTTGATTTTTTTTGGAGAATGTGCTTTTTTGGAGAATAATTATGCTTAATTTATATTAAAATTAGCGTTTTTTGTAACTTGGTCCGCAAACCCCGCTGTCAGTAAAGGTTACATGATCAAGGTGATATTACATGATAAAAACAAGAAGGAGCGCGATAAGCCTTGATAGCGCGACGATGGTTTTTTGACGTTGACAGTTCGTTTTTTTTTCGAGAAAACTCGTTTCATTTGAGTGAAGCTTCATTCATTTGGAGTGATGGATGGTGTAATAATTGGTTCTTGCATTGCAGAAAAGTTGCAAAACGCTGAATCTCATTCTTTTTAAGACGACTCTCTCTCTCCTAGTTTCAGCTTGCAAATTGAAGCGTTTTCATAGAATTTTTATTGTTTTTTGGTGTTTTTGAAAATGTTTTTTTCTGGAAATTATGCAATTTCCTTGTACGCAATTTGTCGTCACCGTGTACGACATGTACAGTAAAATTTGCAGATCGATCCCTTAAATTTGAGCAAAGTTACTCTCAAAAAATGAGCCTATGAGCCCGGACAGGGGTCTACGTGTTCATGAATTTTGTTTCAGACATTTTCTTCGAATTTAACTTCTTTATACAAAAAAAAAAAGAATTTTAACCAATCTTAATTTCAAGAAAAATGAGCTCTTTTCAAGACTTCAAATTTCTTCTGAAAAATAAAATTCAGACAAATGAGTTTCTCAAAATTCCGAGGGAAATGGCTGAAAATGAAGCAGCAAGAAGAATTTCAATAGAGCGCACTTGACTTTTTTCTAAGATTCTGAAAATGGACGGTGCCAAGCAGAGAAGGGCGGAATTCCGGATTCCGCCGTTTTTTTCATTCCGTCTTCCGGATTCCGAGTTCCCAAAATCCAATTCCGCCCTACTCTGGTGCCTAGGTGTTAGATGGCAGCGCTGCACCCAGCTGCTCTGGGTGCAGGGCTCAAAATGCACCCAAACTGCACCCAAACATTCCATTTTGCTCACTTCTAGCCCGCTCCCTGCATATTATACTTTTTAAACACGAATACGGTAATATAGCTCAGAGACAATGCAAAAACGCTCCATTGAATGGAAACAAATTGATAGAAAAGCGTTCCAATGAAATTGGTTATTCAATAGAGCGCATTTGCTTCGCCAGTCCTCTTTTCGCCACGCCTTGAGTTTTTAGCCAAATGCCTTGGCGCGACCTGAAAAGTCGTGAAGTACCTGGAGTCCCACTGTGAAAATCTGAAGAGCAACTGAGTTTCGAGCCAGAAGGAGCCAGAATTGCACAGAAGAAAATCTCTGGTCGTGATCTTCTCACGGAGCAACGTCACAAGGATCTGAAGGCATCGAGAAGACGTCAGACAGAAGTTGGAGAGCCATCACATTTCTTAAAGCGAAGAAAACTAAGAGCCCGGACATGTGGCTTAAGGGTTCCGTCTCGCCTCGTCTTCGTCTTCGTCTCGAATTCGTCTGGCACAGAGATGCGTGAGACGAATGCAAGACGAGACGAAAGACGACTTCTTGCTTTCGTCTTTTGTGGAAGTCTTAGTGATCTCTGATGGTCGATGTTCGGAAAAATTCTTGAATTTAGTGATGACACCTAAACAAGACGTGGTTTTGGAATAATTTTGCTATAATTTTAGATCATATCAGTTGTTCAACAGAGCGCGCTTGCATTAGCATTTTTTAGCATAGAAGCCCAGAATTCGTCGACATTCCAACCAGTTCCCGCAGAACAAAGCATTCTGAAATGCAGCAGTGAAGCCTTCTGAATCGCCGACGTCCCACCGTCTGAACTTCCAAAGTGATCTGTTGAACTCTTCGTTTTTCTGCATTCACTTCTCTTATGCTTTGATGAAGACGAAGATCAATTCCGTCTTCATTTCAATGTAATAAATAAAAATTATGAAGGCAGTGCTCAGCATGCGGAGAGCACTCAGAGCACGAGAATTGAAGAAGTCGGAGCCCCACCACATTCCATAAACATATGGCGCGCTCTTTTTGCCTCCCTCCAACCGGCTCCGCCCGTCTAATTGACAACATATGGTCGGGGCTCCATTTCCGAACTTTTCGCGCTGTTCCAATCGCTTCCTTCCTCGCTATTATTCTTTATGATGGACTAGAAAAGTCTGCAATTTCTCGGAAAATCGAATGCCTTCCGTGTAGTACTCGAGGACAAGGATTCTCTGAAAATTGTCTGAAAACACCCAAACAACCTTTTCGAGCTTTCCAGGTTTACGTTAAATCTGAAATTCCTCAAGCAGATTTACAGTAAGATTGACTTCACTTGTCTCAATGACTAAACATAGCTCATTGACTTCACTTTTCTCAATTTAGTCCGTGAATTTGCGTGTAGTCAAAGAGACAGTGTAGTCAAAGATGTTCAGCCACTGAGTAGTTGTAGTCATTGAGACAAGTGTAGTCAAAGAGTATCAGCCAAGAGAATGACGGAAGACAAGACGAATTTTGGCCTTTTAAAGCTGAAATTTCAGAAGCAGATTTACAGTAAGATTGACTTCACTTTTCTCAATTTAGTCTGTGAATTTGCGTGTAGTCAAAGAGACAGTGTAGCCAAAGATGTTCAGCCACTGAGTAGGTGTAGTCATTGAAATAAGTGTAGTCAAAGAGTATTAGCCAAGAGAATGGCGGAATTTCAGTCTTTTAAAGCTGAAATTCCTCAAGCAGATTTACAGTAAGATTGACTACTCTTGTCTCGATGACTACACACGGCTCATTGACTTCACTTTTCTCAATTTAATCCGTGAATTTGCGTATAGTCAAAGAGACAGTGTAGTCAAAGATGCTCAGCCACTGAGTAGGTGTAGTCATTCATACAAGTGTAGTCAAAGAGTATTAGCCAAGAGAATGGCGGAATTTTAGTATTTTAAAGCTGAAATTCGGAAATCTTCCTTCGGTTGTGGGCTAGCGTCATAAGCACCCGTCGAACTGAGAGTAACTGAACGATCTGCAGAGTCTGATCTGCCGATCGTATTTCTGATCTTCGATTAATCAGAGATTCTTTCGATTCTTCGACTAGTAGACAGAAAGGAGTAATGGAAATCATGTGAACGACAACAGACGCGCCGCCAGTGAAGGAAAATAGAGAAATCACATGTCACGCATCTGTGTACCTGTTTCTGAAGATAATTTCAGCAAAGTGAGTGTTAGGTCTTGGCGCTCTCCCGCTCCTCTCGTTCTTCATTTCTCCTTCAAAAATTAATTGATCAATACATTTTTTGATTCGCTTTTTGCCCAACGCCATCAAGGTTTTTCATCTGGAGATTCATCTGGAGCATCATCTCTCTGAAGCATCTAGCCGTGTTCCAGGGAGTTTCAGATTGAAGCCGTGAGAGCTGCACGTCTTCTAAGCTCGATTTCAAAGATATTCAGAATGCTTTAATTAAAGAAAATTTCAATTTCAGATTTCAAGATTCAAAGCTTTTAGTGCTCCGGCAAGCTGATCCAAGCCGTTTTTTTTTGTGAATTTTGAAAGAAAAAAAAACGAAAAAAAATGTTTTTTTTTGAGGAAACCACGTGTTCAGCATTCCTGAGAATTTCAGCCAAGGAAATTCGCTGAAAATCTCACGCTGTTTCTACATTTTCAGTTTTCCAAGAGTGCTCGACGCTTTGCTGAAAATTTCCGGAAGATCTGAAAAATTAGATTTAAAGTCGCTGAAAAAGTCTGGAAAACGTTTCGTCTTGAATAGCCGAATTCTAAGTAAGGCTTCGTCTTCGTCTTGAATTCTTCTGACTTGCGTAAGACGAATGCAAGACGAAGTGAAAGACAAAATTAATTTTTAAGGAATCTTTCAACGAATTTCAGAAGCTTCTCTGACTCTGAAATAGGCTTTTTGAAGCATTTAAGATACATTAGAACGTTCCGGAAATTACAGATTGGCCTAGAAGCTGAAATTCGAATCTCAGAGGAGAGGAATTCAGAGTTATCGAGCCACTTTTCACTATTTTTTTCCATCCGATGCACGCAGTGACGTGTCTGATCTCTGAATGATTCATGGACACGGCCGACTTGTCCCGTCGTCATTGCTCCGTTGTAAAATGCTCTCAAATATCCAGACAATTCTTGTTATCCTTATCTTTCGCTCTTCTTTTCCGAGCGAGCAGTCGAAATCTAGAACGGGCTCAGGTTTCGGGCTCGAGCTGGCTCAAGCTGGCTGGACTCGGCGCATCTGTCCACTTGATCTTTCGAGACGTCTTTTTTGAAGTTTTCAGTGCTCAATAATGAGTTTCTATTCATTTTGGAAGGCAAATTTAGGCCAAACTTAGAAAGCTCACAATTCTAGCTCAATTCTCTCACAATTCTAGACCAAACTTTGAAGGCTCACAATTCTTGCACAATTCTCTCACAATTCTAGACCACACTTCGAAGGGTCACAAGTGTTGCACAATTCTCTCGCAATTCTAGACCAAACTTAGAAGGCTCGCACGTCTTGCACAATTCTCTCACAATTCTAGACCAAACTTTGGATACTCACAATTTTAGATCAATTCTCTCACAATTCTAGACCAAACTTTGAAGGCTCACAAGTGTTGCACAATTCTCTCGCAATTCTAGACCAAACTTAGAAGGCTCGCACGTCTTGCACAATTCTCTCACAATTCTAGACCAAACTTTGGATACTCACAATTTTAGATCAATTCTCTCACAATTCTAGACCAAACTTTGAAGGCTCACAATTCTTGCACAATTCTCTCACAATTCTAGACCAAACTTTGGATACTCACAATTTTAGATCAATTCTCTCACAATTCTAGACCAAACTTTGAAGGCTCACAAGTGTTGCACAATTCTCTCGCAATTCTAGACCAAACTTAGAAGGCTCGCACGTCTTGCACAATTCTCTCACAATTCTAGACCAAACTTTGAAGGCTCACAATTCTTGCACAATTCTCTCACAATTCTAGACCAAACTTTGGATACTCACAATTTTAGATCAATTCTCTCACAATTCTAGACCAAACTTTGAAGGCTCACAATTCTAGATCAATTCTCTCACAATTCTAGACCAAACTTTGAAGGCTCACAAGTGTTGCACAATTCTCTCACAATTCTAGACCAAACTTAGAAAGCTCAACTTTGAACTTTGAACTCCATGAAATTCTTCAATTTTTAGCAAAAACTCTAAAATTTCAGATCCACTCCAGGATGTGGTCTCTCTCTTTGGCTCCTTTGCTTATTCTGATGACGTGGACCGTCTCGACATGGTGCCACGCTCTCAGTGATAGATCATCCGGTGAAAAGAGAGCAGATTATAGCGGGTCAGCACAAGTTCTGTCCGAATTTCCGTGTATCCGGATGTCCATGTTTTCAGATACGCTCTTCATCGCTTTAAAGTCGACACTTCGTCGAACACAATGGAAAAATTGGAGAGCTACGATATGGAGCTCAATCAGACCACACAGACCGCCCGTCTTCTCATCGATATATGGGCGGAGCCTTCGAAACAGAATCCGTACGCGGACATCCTGGTGGCTCCAGAGTTCCATCAACGATTCATGTCGCTTCTGACGGCTTCTGAAATTGCCACACTGAAAATGCTGGAAAACGATATTCAGAGGTATGTACGTTGCGGCACACTACAACGATTCGCCGAGCTTTTTCCAGTCAGATCAACGCGGAGCGTCGTGCGATGCTCCGAAACTCCATAAGGCGACGCAAAAGAGCGTTGAAGACGTGGCGCGACTTTGACACGAACACCTATCATTCCTACGATGAGGTGCGCGAAGACTACTGTCTTCCCGAAGAATCCTAAGAATCTGTGACATTTTGAGAATTGCAGATGGTGGAGTTCATGAAGCGATTGGCTGAACAGAAGCCGGATATGGTCGAAATGGTAAAAGTTGCCACGTCGTCCGAGGGAAGGTCGATTTATGGATTGAAGGTCAGAATAATGGGGAATTTTTATGTTTTTTTGAGCTTTGAGCTTCACTTTTATGGCTCACAGAAGTAGAGACTGAGCTCGGCTCGGCTGACACTTTGTGCTGTAATGGAACGCCAAGACAGCAGAGTAGGGAAAAATTCTTTTTAACGGAATCTGGAATGAAAAAAAAACGGCGGAATCCGGAATTCCGCCCTTCTCTGCTGGAAATATGTCCTGGGGGACATTTCCGATAGTCCGGCAACTACCGGAAATGTCTGGCGGGTGTTGGCTCTTACGGGCATGCAATAACTCCTTTCATTTTCAGATCCATCCACCAGGGCCGTCTCCTCCAGAAAAGCCATCCATCATAGTTGACGCTGGAGTCCATGCCCGGGAATGGATCGCACCGGCCGTCGGGCTCTTCCTCATCCGGAAAATTGTCGAAGAGTACGGTACAAACCCGCAGGTTACATCGAATCTGCAAAAGTTCGACTGGTACATCATGCCTCAGGTGAACCCAGATGGTTACGAGTACAGTAGGACTATGGTGAGTCTGAAACTACGGCGAGCACGTCGACCCTTGATGCTCCTTGAGTTTTCGCTCACTGCGGATTCTGCGTTTCAGGATCGCCTCTGGCGCAAAACCCGCAGCAAGAATGTCACTGTGAACCGCTGGTGTGTGGGAGCCGACGCCAACAGGAATTGGGGATACCGATGGGGTATGGCTCATGGAGTACAGTATGACTCTCAATGCTTTTTCAGGAGAAGCTGGAGCAAATCGAACACCTTGCTCCAATATTTACATGGGGAGCCATCCATATTCGGAGCCGGAGATCAGAGGTAAGTGTCTGAAACTTTATGAAACACGCCAAAGGCGCGACAGATATTATTTTCTTACGTTTCATTTTTCAGGCCTGAAAGAGTTTTTCACATGGCAAATTGCCAATCCAATGGTGTACATCAGTCTTCATTCCTACGGACAACTTCTGCTTTCTCCGTGGGGATACACCAATGAAAAAACTGAAAATTATCTGGATCAGGTAAGCGTTCTTTATTCCAGTTTTCCCTTGGTCTTGAGCAGATTCAGAAGATGCAAAACACTCGAAATTTGACTTGAACCGAACTCTGCAAAGTTTACAATTTTGACACAAAGCTCGATTTTTGCTGTGATTCTTAACTATCCAAAATTTCAGCAAACCGCCGCCAGGGAGGCTACTATGGCTATAAAAAACACCACTGGGGTATCGTACAGTTATGGAACAATATCAGAGATGATGTGTAAGAAATTGGAGCATTTTAATAAGATTTAGAGACAGTGTATGGAGAAACAGTAATCCATGACACAAGAAATCCTTTTTTTTCAAATAATAGACTTACGGAAGTTTTCATGTTTTCCAGATCCCGCCTCCGGCACGAGCATTGACTTCATGCAGCACCGTGGCGTTCCATACATTTATGGAGTGGAACTGCGACCCACTGATAATCCGAACAGCTTCGCTTTCAACTTGCCACCAAGCTATATCAGAGCAACTGGTAAGTCAGTGTGCAAGTTCGCTCTAACGAGAATAAATTATTTCTGACCGGAATAACTATTTTCAGGTGACGAAATGATGGCTGCACTTAACGCTATCGGCACGCACGCGGTGAAGGTAAAACGGCTGTAAATCTCATAAATTAATGGTAGAATAAGTTGCCAACATCCCAGATTCTTGCCTATTTTGCTTTAATTTTTACATTTTTCAATTTTTGAAATAAATGGAATTCGTTGTATTGAGAAGCCAGATTCAGCAGGACTGGAAGCAAATGGTGGCTTTTTGAATCATTTCCAGCGCGGTTAGCCGGCAAATCTTGATATTCGTTTTTGAAATTACTCGCGAAGGATTTTTCTGAAAAAAATAAATTATAAAAAGCTGCAGCTGTATGTCCAAAGTTTTAATACAAGCCATAGAATTCACAAGAAAATATGAAAATGAAGAGTATAAAAATGAGTATTATCAAGTGACGCGGCTGTCAGTTCAAGGGTCTAACGTTTTCGATATTCAGGTTGTTCTGGATAATTTCAGCTCTAGTGCACCTCTCGCATTCTCTTCGGCATCTGATTTCATGAATCGGAATGTTAAACAGTCCGTATCTTAGAATTATCTCGTGCCTGCAAAACGAAGACATTTACAGTAGGCTAGTTTTGCGATGCAGTTTTGACATAGGACCGGTAGAGTAGCCGGCCCAAAGAAATCGTTTCGGAATCAATTAGCACGGTTTTTTTTCCATCTTTCTTGACCAGTAATTTTCAATTTATAAAAATAATTACACAATGTTTCGATCCTGTATTAAAGTATACTTTTAAAGATTTTTCCGTTAGGCTCACTTCCTCTCGCAGTTCATATACCGCAGGATCTGCATCATGGATTGGGGACTGAGTGGGATCATCGAAGGCATTTTGCGCTGAAAAATTACTTTGGTAATATGACTAACAGAGAAAACGAGGGAGAAACCACTAATTATTATCAGTTGAAACAGAGGTTTCGGCAAGTATTTTAAATTAAAACTAAAGAAAAAAAATAAATAGTGCATTGAACGTTCAGAAAAAAATAAATACGAAAAAGAAAGCGTTATAAGAATTCAACTCGATGCACATTATCTAGAAAAAGGCGCGAAATAAAAAAATTCCTCAGATTAGTAGATTAGGGGATCGTTTTAATAGTTAATTTTCTAATAAATATGCCATGAAAGCAAGGTGTTTTCGAGTGTAACGAGGAGAAAATGTGAATTTTATTGAAAATCTGCGGAAAAAAACGAAGAAAACGGAGGCGTTGGGAAAAAACGCGGACGATTCACAGAAAGTGATAGTAAAACATTAAAAATGATATTTAAGAAAAATTAGAAAGATTTTCAGGAAGTGCTAAGCGCAATTCTCGTTATTCTTTTTATTGTTTGATCAAAAATATTTGGAAATTTATATATTTTTTTTAGGGCGCGAAAAATGAAATTCAAGTAAAAAGGCCTCAGCAACTGCGCCGCACGTTATAATGCAAGTACTCCGCACGCGTTCCTTGCTCATTAATTCTTGAATCAATAAAAAATGTTTTTTTTTACTTTTTAATGCGGTTTTTTGCAGTTTTTTTTTAACAAGTTTTTACTATAAATTATCGATTATTTCAGAAGAGGAATCGTAAATGCGTCGTGAACATTTCCAGCCGAATTTTTATTGGAAAATCTCTCAAAAATAGTGAGTGAAGACATCTCCCATTATATAATATTACGCGGCAATTCAAAGATCTATCTCGACTCCAGAGAATTTTATTTTAAAACTAAAAAAGATTATAAAGATTTTGTTAAATATATTTCAAAAAACCCTGAAAAGCAAAGCTATTCCTCCTTGTTGTACTTTCCCTTTACGGCTTGTTTCATCAAAAATTCTGAATTCACAGCGCGGATTCCTATACTGAGAACTGAGAATTCCTACGCATTTTTCACGATGTAGAAGCCAGATTTCAGTATCTGATTGATTTATGCTCCGCCCCATTTTTTCCAGAATTTCTCGTCTATCTTACTCAATCTAGTCTACCATCACTGCTTTAATGAAGCAGCCGTGTTTCGTATTTTATGCTTTTCAATTCATGTGTAAATTTATCAAAAACCGCCCCATTTCACACAAGTATTTCGATGTGGCAAAAGTCATTTATCATGAGGCTGGAGCCAGCTTTTCTTATCTGATTGAACAGCCGGCTCCGCCCATTTCGCGTTCGGTTTCTTCGAACGAGTATATAACAAGCATCGGGGGCTCTGGTTTTTGCTATGCTCTCACCAGGAAAAACATGAAGATTTTCGAGATTCTCGTTGTTCTACCCGTAATAATCGCTAAATTGGCCATGCCCACCGAGTTCAAAGCGTCAGGGAGCCTGCGGTGTCAGCTAGGCGCCACCTGGTGCTCTTATATCTCCCTTTGGGAGAAGGATTTCCTTTTGTGAGTTAAAAAAAAAGCTCAATCTTGCTTGAATTTTAACGTTTTCAGCAAAGACGACCTTCTCGGATTCCAAGGGGTCCTGTGCACTAGAAATGAGTACATGCCGTATAATCTGGAAGGGCAGGAAGACGGTGACGAGCTCGGCGCGGTAAGTCTACTAAAGAATATTATTTAGACTCTAAAAAGCTGAAAAAGCGTCCTATAAACCAACAAATTCTGTAGATAGGCCACGACGGCCCGTTTGCGCTGGTGGCCTGGGCCACAGGTCTAGGTACGGGTACATTGTTTGAGGCTAGTACACGGTATGCGCTTCACCGCTTTCCCTGAGCTCACTGAGCTTGGTCCATAAAGTAGTCGGTCGATGTCCTCGATATACTGATCCTTCCTTTCGTATTGAGTCGAACAGGACGTTTTTGATCTCGAGAAATCGATTCTTAAATCAGTTTTGTTCGTTTTCCGTCAGTTCCTCGCATAATGAGTCTGGCCCATCCTAATGTTTTCCTTTTTGATGTAGGTAAGTGGGCCCGGGACTAGGGAGATGCCAGGCTTCCACAAACGACGAAGACCAAAAGTCGTCTTAATTCGTCTTTCAGTTAGTCGTGCATTCGTCTTACGCAAGTCAGACGAATTCAAGACGAAGATGAAGACGAGACGAAATTTCGCCCAAAGAAGCCTTCCTTCGCGGTGTAAGCCTCTTTGGCGTTGTTCCGTGAGAGTCATTCCAATTAATCTTCTTTCTAGTGATGCATGCGTCACACGGATTCTTTCAGAGAGGCCCTGCGTAAGAGTTCAGGCTTAAGATCCGTCTCGTCTTTCAGTTCGTCTTGCATTCGTCTTACGCAATAAACACAAGTCAGTCAGTCAGTCAGACGAATTCAAGGCCAAGACAAGACGAAGACAAAGACAAGACGAGACGGTTGAAATTTTGCCCAAAGAAGAAGGCTTACTTCGCTCTTCCGTCTGACAATCTTTAACAAATTTTTCTTCAAAATGGAAAACTTCATTGTTTCTTTTGCCGAGTTTCTTCGAATACTGTAACTTCCAGAACTATCTCAGCAAGATTCCATAAGTCTAGCACAACTTTAGGACATGTTTTACGCAAAATAAAATTCCAATTTAGATGTGCAGGATACAGTGCGGGTACAGTACTCGAAGAAACTCCAAAAATCAATATTCCGCTTGGGAAGTTTCCTCCCTCGTTTACCGAAAGTCGCATTTTACCTATTTCGAACCAAACCAAGCTGCCGACAAGTGGATCAGCGCGCCCCAAGTTCTCCGTGTGCAGACCACGAGTCGCAGCTTCATTCTTATAGAAAATGGAATTCCAGACTTGAATTGAAATAGAATACGGAAAAAAAACTGAAAATGAAAGTTGCTTCAATCATTTCAAACACTCAAGCCCGGTGTGTCGTTTCGAAAAATGCGTTTTTCGAACAATTTCCGAAAAATTCTCAAGAAATTTTACTCGTTGATTTCTCGAGAATTTTCGAAATCGCGAAAAATGATTTGAATGGAAATACGATAAACAACGCGCTTTGCGTTATTTCGGAGTGTCGTTTGAACTAGTCTATTATTTTTTTTAATCGAAATTTTTTTTTTCGAGAAATTTTCGGAAAATTTTCGAATCTTTAACGCCGCGTACATCGATTTTGCCACGCCTACTGTTAAAGAATTCCACGAAAGACGAAACAAGTCCGTCTCGTCTCGTCTTGCGTTCGTCTTTCAGTTTGTCTTGCATGTGTACCAACACAATGTCTATCTCTACGTCAGACGAATTCTAGACGAAGATGAGACGAGACGAGACTGTCTTATTTCGTCTTGGGTCTGGGGACTGCATATACCGCGAATGCTAATTGCCTAAATATTTTTCTTTCGACATTGGTGTTTGCGTACTTTAGAATCCGCGAGCACGCCTTCTTTAACTATTTCACAGACGGCTGGTCCAAAGTGAAAATGGGTGCGCCGATTCGGCAATATATGCAGTCCTCGTCTTGCCAACATTCCAAGAAGAAACACTGAATTTTCAGAAGCTCTATGACGTCGAACTCTACGTCAGCCACAACTGCACTACTCATCGGAATGGACAGATCAGGCAGGTCCAACGGAAGCCGCAGACCGAATCGGTAAAGACCAAGTCAGTGCTATCCCGAGTAACAAAAAAGAATCCAAAAAGCCATTATTTAAGCCGCAAAGTGTTTGATTGGGCGGCGAATTGGCTGCTAGTCAGAGTAGGGCGGAATTGGATTTTGGGAACTCGGAATCCGGAATCCGGAAAACGGAAAAAAACATTTTCCGGATTCCAGATTCCGTGATGCCTGCCAATGCCTGCCAGCGGCGCGCGCTCGGCGTCTCAAAGAAGCGCCTTGAACTTCCTTCAACTTCTCAATACGAAACAATTATTTCAGAATATGAATTTTTTCAGCTCAGTGTCGATATTCTGGAATAAGGACATCACGAACTTGGGAATAATTGTGGACAGCTACATCTAATGATCTTCCAGCTGACATCATATTATCAAAATGCGGCCAACTCTGCCTGGAATTCCTCTTTGTTTCGTATTTTGTTCATTCACTGTTTTCCCTCCTACTGTGTGGCATAACTCAAAATATATTTGGAAATTTTTGTCTGAAACTTCGTTCAGTCAGATTCCCTTTAAATTTGCTATACGAATTTCGAGGATGAGATTTTGCGACAGGTCTGGCGCCGGTACACCGCGCCCCGGCGCACATATCGATTATTTATCTACTTTTATTGCACTTTTTTGTTTATATCAAGTTTTTCCTTAATTTTTCGGAATTTCAGTCAATAATGACTGCATCTCCGTATAGACTCCCGATTCTGGATTTCAAGAGAATTCAGAGATCTATTGGACTGTGACTCGTTGCCAACGTCTTGGGACACTGAAAGACAAGCCTAGATGCAGTCGTCCCTCTACAGTAACGACTCCTGAAGCTGTCAAAACGGTACGGTAGAGGATTCGCGGAAAGGCAGTAAGGAGGATGAGAAAGATGGCGAAAGGAGAAAGATTGTTAAAAAAAAATGTTAATTTTATTTGATTTTATATTGTTTCAGTAAATTTTTGTCAAAGTTTCATATGGATTCCGCTTTTTTTGCAAAAGTTACGTCGTTTGAAACCCATCCTATTATTTATGCCGCACCCCCACTGAAATTGTTACAACTCGAAATAAATTATCAGTAAGAATGGCGGAAAAGGGCGGGCTTCAGTGGGTCTTGGATTCGTCTGACGTAGAGATGGATAAGACGAATGCAAGACGAATTTTTGTTTTCGTCTTTCGTGGAAGCCTTACTAAAGACACGAGAAAATGAATTCCTTAGACAGTTTATTAAATTGAGTAATTTCAAAACAAATAATCACAATGGAAACGGTAGAAAACACAAATGTGAGAAAAACGATGAACAAAACTGAAGGAAATCAATAGGAGCGCTCCAAAACGACTTTCTTCGACACAGGACGCTCCTCGTTGCCACTATCGCCAGTGCTGCTCTTTAAATGTCGGATCTTTCGTTGCCTTCTGTGCAGCTCAACGTGTTTTTTGAGTTTTACGATGAGACTCTTCTGAAGAATGTCGCATCGCAGGTAGTCGCCGTCGGACTCTTGCAGTTCTAGACGCTTCGCGATCGCCAGATTCAGAATGTCTGTCGGGCGCATTGATGCGGCCTCTTCGGAATGAGAGTCGTCATCTGAAGACGATGACGTCATATCGAGACCATATTTGTCAATGTGCTCCATTTCCACTCATAGAGTCATGGCGTTTCCTTACAGATTACGGGTTCATGGATTAATCTGAAAATTAAGAAACTTGCTCATTGAGAAACAGAGAGATTCGTGGGGGAAAAAATAGAGTGAAACTCCCCTAAACGCTTAAATTTTCAGACGAAATAACTGGAAAATACAATAAAAATAAACGTCTAACAATGAAAAAAGAGAAACGAGATGGCACGGTGCGCAAAAGGTCAAATGACTTGCCTTCAGAATACATATCTATTGCAGTCCAACGACGCTCATATGAACTCTTCTCCTGGGGTAGACGACTCTGTAACATGGGCACCTCTCTTCTGTATATCGATTTTCTGCGTTAGCGACCATGTTGCAATCCAGAAGTGGACAGAGCACTCTGTTTTGGAAATGGGCATCGATACCGCGTTTCCCACTATAAAAAGGTCATCCATTCGTCATTTTCAGTTAGAAATGCGAATTTCAGCAGTTTTTATTCAAAATTATGAGAAATTAAATTCGTAAAACTGCTCTGTGATTCTTCTCATCGCCACCCATCGCCTCTTCCAGCCATCGATCTGTCCTTCAACAGTCTTCTGAAAGTGGCTGAAAGTCAGTCGTGCACACTATTTGAAATAGTGCTAATCCCTACTGAAATGTTCTGTTTTCAGCTTTTTCATATTGTAGGTCCGCCATCTTTCTACAGGGTGCGGCATAAATAATAGGATGGGTTTCAAACGCCATAACTTTTGCAAGAATTGAGGAATTTCCAATTCTGAGAGGGGGCCGACTAAAAGTCTGTGGCGATGATCCGATGATTTTGGCCATTTTTGTTAGCGTCCAAGACAGTGCGGAGGTGCGTGCCGGCGTGAGTGCCAGTCAGGAGGTGACCTT
Source organism: Caenorhabditis inopinata (assembly GCA_003052745.1). NCBI lineage: Eukaryota > Metazoa > Nematoda > Chromadorea > Rhabditida > Rhabditidae > Caenorhabditis > Caenorhabditis inopinata. The sequence goes on along the minus strand of AP018152.1, from coordinate 1,583,501 downwards.
GTTCTTCTCAGTCAAGAAAGCAGCCTTTTGGATACGATAAGGGGTCATCTTCAGCTGGTTTTTGACGATTCTCATGCTCCTTTCTGAATTTCTGCGAATCCTCGAACGTGCCTTTTTGACAGCTTCAGGAGTCGTGAAAGTAGTGGGACGACTACATCTAGGCTTGTCTTCCAGTATCCCAAGACGTTGGTAGAGCACAGAATGATGCACTTTCAGCTTTTTAGCAATCTCCAAATTGGAGAATCCCATTCTCTTGGAGATGCAACCATCATTGACTGAAATTCGGAAAAAAATTAAAGAGAAAACCAGAAAAAAATTTTAAAAAAGGTGTAATAAAAAATTAAAAAAATCAATGTGCTCCGGGAGCGGTGTACCGGCGTTAGACCTTCCGCAAAATCTCATCCTATTATTTATGCCTCACCCTATGTGACCGCTTCATTTTCAGATTAACACTTTGAAAACCTTTCGCAGAACTTAGATCGAGATGGCTCTTTATTTTCAAGAAACAGTTTGTTCTATTGGCTCGACATATTATTGAACAGTATGAAAATTAGATAAATATCCGTGGCGCACAAAGTGACTGCTTTTCCAGGATTCTGAATTCACCGTCACCTTATCGATGCTACTTCCTTTTTTTTAAATACCAATCGTTGAATTGAGCTTTGGCGTTTTTCTCCAACTCATGAAATGGACCAGTGTATGACGGCCAAATCCTTTCCGATTCTGTTTGGTTGTTTTCAATACCTGAAATAATGAACAATTCAACAGTAGAGCTACGTGACTACCACACCACGTACTTTGGAGTAAAACAGTAACGCACAGAAACAATGCACTGAAGCAGAAGATAAGGAGCAGTACATCTTGTAGGCGATTGTATCTGAAAATATACGAATGAAATGAAATTTATAGGCTAATGTTTCTTCGTCCCACCGTAAAATTTCTCTAAAGAAAATCTGGAATCTTCCACTTTGGCGCTCCGGCTCTGAAGCATTGGCACCAGATCGGGGAATCATTAATAAGGGAAAAAATAGCAGAAATAACTCTGTATTTTGCGATTTTCATAGAGATATGACTTGGCAAACGACACGTCAAAATGATATTTTAGATTTTTGGAATTTTCAGTTTCATTCATGGCTTCATTACACATTTTCTGAATGAAAAATGCGTTATAGTTACAGACCGCAATGAGAGTGGGCGGGGCGTCGAAATCCCTGAAAGCGCATCGTGGATATGCTTATGAGGAAAGGAGTTTCAAAATGAGATATACAGACGAGCGCTTCCATTTTCAGCTAGTTTTACTCACTTTTAAAGTTGCAGTTGCACCGTTCCCACACATGTGAATAGTAAGTGCTGGTGGCAGCCTGTCCATCGTCAGACAACGAACTCTGATCCACATTCCAGCGATAAAGCGGCATTTCACGAAAAAAATGAATATGAACAATGTAAAATGAATCCTCTCGAGACACAGCAATGTTTTTAGGCTTGCGCCTTTAATATACAGTAAAATTTTCAACTGACTCTTGTTTCGTGTTTTTTTTATCACGCATTATTTTCTCGGAATCATTCTAAAAAATGACGGAATTTTAGGAATTCTCATCTGTATTTCATAACTGATTTACAATATTTTCAGACAATTCCTTGATTTTCCAAACAGCAGAGTAGGTTTGCCTTTTCTGTAAAATAATATTGCTGAAACACCGATCCGTGCAACAACTATAAGAATATCAAGTGAAAGTGAAAAAACCAAACAGTAACTTTTTTGTTAATATTTAACCAAGTATACATCCTAAAAACAATGGATTATGCATTTACTAATTGCAATGAAATAAATTAAAAACTTAGTATACTCCTCTACTCAAAAGAGAAAGAAAAGGAAAAAACAACAAAGAAAATCACATCTAAAAGTTATTGTTTGGATAAAATTTTGAAAAGTAAAAGGAACAATTAAATTTTCTTTGGAATTATGGATGAAAATTAACAATGATTCAGCTGGTAGTTCCTGCGAAGAATTTGTTCGGTGGAGAAGTAGATTTTACTAAAAAAAAACCTTAAATTCCAATATAATATTATTTTTCTCTATATTCAAAACTGATAGTCAGTTACTCGGTTTCACTATATCCGTTGCCAGCCAGTCTATGATTCCGGTCAGTCTCATCGACCGATACCCCATTTAATAGCTCACCATATTGTGCTCCGGCATAATGTACGAAATATCATCCCATGGATGGCGGTAAAGGCCTTGCTTAAGACGAGATTGATCCAAATAATGTCCGATAAATCCGATAGATCTACCCAAAACGAAAAGCCCATTCAATGATCCAATTTCGATAGTCTCCTCAGCTTCTTGCTTGGTGAACACTCCACTGTGACGGAGGATGTCGACGAAGAGAATAGCGATAGCTCCATCGACGTTAAGTATTAGATTTGGCTTTTTGGCCGTCGTGATCTTTTCAACTTCGAGAGCGTACTCAAACAGTGGCGTTTTCTGATCGAATTCCTTTTTGTCCATAGCGAATCTTTTAAGAATTTCTACACGTTTGTCAGGGTTGTTCACCTAAAAAAAAACAGTGATGAAAATTTAGAAAACAGGGTAAGAGCAAGCTGGTGTTGAATACTCTATATCATAACAGCATAGAACTCCCACTCTAATTAAAATAATCGAAGGATCAGCAGGACGGTCTTGAAGTGTTTGGAGGAATTGTTCTAGTAGCTGGTATCCTCCCACCAAAGCCGACCGCAAACTCACACTTTTCACTCTATGCCCAATTCCCATAATATGCTTCCCTTTCTTTCTCATCTCGCTGACAAACTGGTTTGCGGACCATTTTTGGTCAAATGCTTCAGAGAACTGGCGAGCAGCTCCGTCGAGTGCTCCACCAAACCTATCTCCAATTGTAAGGAGTCCAGAGGTAAGCGACGAGATCAGATCCTTTCCGGCACGAGCACATACAATAGTGTTGTGCGCCCCAGAAACAGCTGGACCGTGGTCAGCCGTAAGCATCAGGCAGATTTCAATGAATTTGCTGGCATAGGACGGGAGGCATTTCTGTAAATAATCAGTCATCGTATTTATGAAATTTGAGAATCATAGAAAGGTTGTCAAAAAGACCAAGAGTGATTTTATTCTGGGCAAACTGCTATTTCGAGAAAAAAAAGACTACTCTATAAACAACTACGAAATAGCACAAGATATATGCTCTGCAGACCTCAATACCATCGAGAACGTTAGGGAATTACTTACTTTGAACCACAACAACCCCAGGACTCCACCAATTCCCATTCCAGATTCCAACACTTTTGTGATAGGGACACCAGCATAGTTCAACTCCTCTCCTCTCTCGTCACAGATTGAGGTCATGAAAGAAGCAGGCTTTCGGATGAGCCCAAGTTCACGAGCCCATGCGTAGTCCATTGGAACGGCTGGTGGTGGAACATCAGGTTTTGGAACAATAACCTTTTCACGGAGAAGTTTCTCATAGGTCTGACGGATTATATTCCCAAGATCATCAAATGATTCTGGAACCAAGGCTCCCGAAGCAAGAAGAGCAGAATTCTTGCGGGTCGCTGTTTCACGAAGTGCGCTTGAAGATGCTCCAGCGTGCCCAAATTGAACTTCAGAATTTAAATGATCTGCACATGTTCCAATGCACCATGCGATTAATGGCTTGGTGACCTTTTTCTGCTTAAGGAGCTTTACTATCTTGTACTCTTCAACTCCTCCAACTTCTCCTAGCATAACGATCATTTTGACTCGTTCGTCATTCTGATAACGGATGATGTGATCAGTGTAGGTACTTCCCGGGTAGCGATCTCCTCCAATCGCAATTCCTTCGTAGACTCCATCGGCGTTTTGAGAGATGATGTTGTTAAGCTCATTTGACATTCCTCCAGATCTTGAGACATATGCAACGCTTCCAGAACGATATAGCTTTGACGCAAGAATGTTGTCAATCATTCCTCCAGTATTTCCAATCTTGAAGCATCCAGGCTTGATACCTCCGACGGTGGCGGGTCCGATTAGAGTTACTCCACGATCATGAGCTCTCTGAATACGCAAATTCTTGGAATGTGGTTCAATTATTTTTCAGTTTTTGGTTGGATAAATACGGCTAAAGAATTTATTGAAGCGAGACAAAAACAAAACTTCCCTTCAACAACTTTCTAGTTTGATTCTCTGGAACTCCTTCAGCTATGACAGCGATGACCTTGATTTGTGAGAACTCTAAAACCTCAAGGACAGTCTCAAAAACAGATCTCATAGATGCAAATGTGATCAGGACAGTGGCGTCTGGGTGAGAGGCAAAAGCTTTCTCCATGGACTTGTAAGCCGGTATTAGAATCTCCTTTTGCCCAAAATAGTACTTCTGTTTGCTGTCTCCAGCGAATGGATAGGTGGAGGCTACTACCGATGGAGTGCTTCTTCGGCAAACGTAATCAAAGTCGAGCATTCCTTGGATAGCCTTGGTTTGTTGTCCCCATATTATACATGTTGTATCTTCTTCGAACAATTGGCGGAAGCTGTTCGGATCGGTCTCTTCAGCAGTGGCTAGGTTCTCATCGGAATTGGAGGTCGACTCAGAGGAAGATAGACCACGTCTGGCTTCTTTGGCCTAAAACACTCGACACTTTTTTTAGGAAATTGCATGCATGACTGTAACTTTGATGCCTACTTTATTAAAGAAACCCCTTACAGCGAATAAGGTATTAAATTATGGAGAACGGAGAAGTTGTCTCCGTATCACCGCTCAATTTATTAACGAGATTTCCGGCAGCCATGCAAGGAAAGAACGAAATTAATTAATTTAATTTAATTTATTATTTTCCCAGACAAAAAAGAAAAAGAATTATCAGTTGAAAAAACGGAGATTGGATGAGGGGTTCGACGGGAATAAATAAGTAAAATGATCAATTAGGGTTAGCTTTATTCCCGGAGTCAGGTTGCATTGGTTAGGGAGTCGAGGGGAATATAATTTTTAGTACATGGGGACGAATTGCGAAATTTAAAATGTGTCCCGAACAAATCACCGGGAGGGGGACCGAAGCGCTCATTTAACTCTCTAATCTTGCTGCATTTCGCTTATAGCAGAATAACACCTTTGAGGGCAGGGTAGGTAAGAACTACGGTGGTCTAGGTTCATAACTCGACCAGTATAGACGCCATCAGGAAATTTTTTAAATTATCAAATTTAACCGTAAAAACCTACGTTTCCATGGCCATTCAACAAGAACGGCTCAGTTTTCAGTGGAGCCGTTGGGACATTCGGCATTGGTTTGACACCAAGCGCAGCTCCAACGATAGCTGTCATATGAGTCTCCGGCCCAAAAACATGAATTGGAAGTTCAAGTTTTTCAGCAGCATCCTTGATTATTCGAAGTCCCTCTTGGTAGTTCGGGCCTCCGCGGCGCACGAAAATGGTTACTTTGTGCTCCTTGAGCTTGTGGACAAAAACTTCAAATGCTTTGACAATTCCTCCAAATGTTTTAGCCACATTAGTGAAGTTGGCAATAGACCCTCCAATGATGAGAACTTTTCCATCGGGCCTTGCTTCTCCTTCAGTCATCACTGAAAGGATGGTCTTGGCGTATTCGTACGTTTGGAATTCGGAAGGATCTCCGGAATACTCTCCGTAGTTGGCAAGTTCAGCTGCTCCACCAAGGTTACAGACGGTATCACTAAAAACGAGAACGATTTTAAATGTACTTTCGCTGAGTTTAAATATTTCATTGTTTTCAGATATATTCTAGATGTACCCTAAAAGGGTAATGCACTCTTTTTTAATAAATCCTAATTTTCAGTCGGACTGAAATTATTATTTAAGAAAACTATTATACTTTCCGTTATGAGTTTAAAACTAATAAAATATTTTACAGAAATATAACATTTACTCAAGTTTTGATTATGAATTAAAAAAAAAAACCAAGCTTACGTGAAAACAACGGATGCTCCACCCCCGGCTACCATTGTCCATAATCGTCCTTTTCTGTTCAAAATAGTCAATTTTAATGAGGCTCCAGTTTTCGCATCCATATCCAAAATATACTTCTCCTCTAACGACAAATCACGTCCGAACGGAGCAGGAAACTCCACAGAGATCGGATCTCCGTACGGAGTCGAGCGACCCTTCCACTTATCTGCACACAAGAAATTTGCAGTTTCATCGATTTTAGCAGCCAAATCAAGAACATGAATCTGATTGTTTTCAATGACGAACGGGTTTATTTCAAGGTAGGTGAAATGAAGATCCTTGAATGCTTCGTAAAGTAACATCACAAAAGCTCTTATAAGCTGACTTTCCTTAAAAGGGCCGAGAAGTTTGGATAGCTCGCAGTCGGTCAGAATCATGTCCTCGCTGTCAAATTGCACAGGGATTGTGACAGTACGGGCCTAGAGAAAAATCCAGATTAAATTCATGACCTGCAGGAATAAGCCGGCATGTTTGTATTTAAGCATCTCAAAATGATATGGACACTTTTTTGTTTGCTTGCTTGCGGTACCATTCAGTAGAAAGGTTGGTGTAGAACATTTGGGACAGACCGAACGGAAATTTTTTAGCTTCTCGTTATTAAAAGATTCTCAGGCAAACAGATTGGCAGATCATTCGGGTAATGATATATTATCGAAATTGGAAGGACGATCAGTTATTGATCACGAGAAACAGGATGAAAAGCAAAATTTAACACATTTTTAAATTTAACTTTTCGCTGTTTTTGTGCCATAATACGCTTAGTTCTAAAACATTAGTGAATGCGGGGATAAATACATATATGGCCATTGATTCTGAAAACTAAATTTTAGTACTAAGAGGCGTTGCTTCCTTGTTTCTATGAAGGTTATTAATATTCAGATACGACAAATTTCCCTCAATTTTATTTCTCGTATTGATATCTAATGGAAAATAAATTCTCACGTCGATTTAACCGAGTTCTGAAAGGAACTCCGGCGCTCTCGCCCTATCATATTAGAGCATGGTAAATTCAGCTTGTTTATTCATTTGCGGAGGCACCAGGTGCCACTCCGCCCCAGCAATTTTTTGAGAAATTGGTTTCTGCAACATTGGAAGAATAAAAATAATTTAATTTCCCACAGAACATTTGAAAATGGAACAAAATGATTCAGAAACGCAACAGTTACTATTAATATTTATTTATTTTTTATGTTTCCTCTCTTGAATTCTTTTTAGGTGTGAAATCTATTGACAAATCACTATTATTATTAAATGACAACGATGTAAGAACAGATTTTTTAATCGATGTAGATATCGATTTTCAGGTATAAGGATTTCAAAATGTTTTTCGATTTGTCTTTATTTTTCTGTATGACATACCTTTTGCAAATCACCAACATCCACACCTCCATCCTCATGAAACATGATAACGTCACGAGTCCTCTCACTGTAGATTGCAATATACATCTCATCGCTTGCACTATGTTCACAGAATGGCTCCACGATAAAAGTGTGAAGACGCCCTTCCACTTTTCCAACTTTTACATATGTGTTACAAGTCTTCTCGAACCACGCTTTCAACTCTGACGGCGTTCCCACTTTCACCAGACCATGCTTTCCTCGTCTCTTAACCAATTGGTCTGGTTTGATAACTCCAATGTTATCGAGTAGTAGCCAATCGTAATCAATGGCAACATCATCGAAGCTCTCACCGGCTTTCACGTGAAACGCATGGGGAGAAGCCACCAGACCGGTAGGCTCGAAATATTTGTACAGAGCCTGAGAAAAAAAACCAATTATATTGCTAAACAACTACGTTTTTATTTATTTTAACAAATTTCATCATAAAATTCTCACCTCTTTTCCGGATAGCTCGCTGACAGCTTTCGCCGACATTTTTCAGTACTTTTCTTTGTTCTAACTGCAAAAAGTAAAAATTAAAAAAAAAAAGAAGAAGGGTACGTCGTGTAGGAGTTCGGAAAAACCTCAGGCGCCGGGTTCAAAAGTGAAAAGTATAGTGGAAAGAGGACCATAATCAACATTCTTTTGATTTTTCGCTTGATGCCCTTTTAGAAATCTATTATCGATTCTATATTTCGCTTTTTCAAAATTTCCTTAGTAGAACTATGGAGACAACCCGAGCACAAGCTCAAAGCTAGCTAAAAACGCATTCACAGATCACTAATAGTGATCGACGATGTTTTAACCAATGTTGTTATTTTTTTCAATAATAGCTTCTATAACATTTAAAAAATATCAATTAAAAAAAATCAAATTTAACAACTAATGAAAATAAATAAAAGCTTCAGTTTAAGGATATTTAAAAACAATTGCATAAAGACACGTCAGCATGTGCGCTCCAATAAGCCACGCACAATGGCCACGAACAAATTACACAATTTTTCGAATTCAAAGACTGCTTTTCGATTAAAACTACGATTTTTGAAGAAAATTCGCAAAACGAAACCAAAATATTAAGCTCAAGACAATATTCATTTTATTCAAAATTTAAGAAAGCTATCAGTGGAGCTATCACCTGACAAACAACCAAAACTTGTTTATAGTTTAGAAACACTGCAGTCATTATAGAAACTTTTACAATTTTTAAAAGTGAAAATAGCTAAGTTTTTTCAGTCATAAAAAGACTGAATTACTTACCTTGGAGGTAATTTTGACGCGTTTTATGGATTTTTTTTTATTTAATTTCACGATTTTCTTATCTATCGTTGCAAGGTCCTCACGTTTTTACGAATTGCTAATTTGAAAGATATTTCGAAAAATATAACATTTCATTTCGAATGCACTTCTTGCGAAACAATTAATTTAATTTTCAGAAACCGGAACGAGTGGGAGAGCAGCGGGAAAGGGCAGACAAGATTTCGTTTTTTCAGAAGCATCAGTCCTTTGGTCTTCCGAAATTTTTAGCAAATTTTACCAGCTCCGTTTTTTTGATGCGATATAACCTTTTTTTATATAAATTGAAACTTGCTGAAGAATAGTTCAAAAAACTGAAGACGTCACACTTCCGAGACATGTTGTCTCCAGAATACCTCCGTGTCGCACTAGAGGCGTTCTACGACAGACTCAAGGATGTTGTGAGGAACAGAGGCAGCCATGACGGTATTTTGGCGATTCTGAAATCACCTTGCATGTGCCGTAGCCGTGGCGCTCTCTGTAATTGGAAGCTATTGCAATCTGAAAATACCAAGTTACATTTTTTCAATCTTTATTCATATTGATTAAAATAATTCCTAATTAAATTTCTGTTGGCACTTCTATTTATTACAGTAAATTCATTTATAAAAATCAAACAATTGTTTATTACAGGTGAATGAAACCGATTATTCTTTGAGTTGAAGGAGCCGAGCAACGAAGATCGCAGTACCGATAGCATATTTTTTTTTGAGCATAATTTACCTCCCGTTATTACTTACTTGGACGCGCACTTTCCTAGCATTCGCATAATTTTTAAGGAAAAATTTAGCGAAATTTTACGTCACGATTTAGGAGGGGCAGAAAAACAGTTGATAATTTCATTGACGAATATTATAAAATACTTAAGAGAGTATCCCGTGCGACTGATGAAATGTATCATAGAACCAATACATGCAGAAAGGTCTTTGAGTAGAGATGAAAATGGAGCCGAAGTCTTAGCTAAGCCGAAGCCTTTAATCAAAGATATTTGTTAACTTTTATTTGACATATGTATTTTGTATAATCTATTTTTATATTTTAAAGTGTTCTAAAAGCGTTTTCTTGATTGAAATTATGTTTTAAAAACTTATGACCGCTATGCCTCTCGATGATATGCTGATGTGATACAAACAATAAAATATTAAAATCAATCGAATTATTATCGGTTCGCGAGTACGTGGTGAGCCGCTTACAGGTGGGGTTTGGGTCTCGTTAGGAAATTGGCGCGTTTTAACGCGCCAATTTAAAAATTGAAAGAAAGCGCACACACTGCGTTTGTAATATTTTATTCAGTTTAATAAGCAGTTTGAGAAAATTGACAATAAAAATAAATTTTAAAAAAAACATGATTTTCGAAGCAAAATATAAATAGAAAAAATTCCAATATTCGATTTCAATTTTCGAAAAGAAAAACAAACGCAGTGTGTGCGCTTTCTTTCAATTTTTAAATTGGCGCGTTAAAACGCGCCAATTTCCTAACGAGACCCAAACCCCACCTGTAAGCGGCTCACCACGTACTCGCGAACCGATAATAACATAACAAAAAAATCTACTACTTATTAGAATAGTTCTGTCTGTGTGTCTCTCTGTCTGTCCAGGACCATTTTTTAAATAACTCAAAAGAACGTGGGCCTCCTACTTTGATATTCAGGATGAAGTCAATGCCACCTGAGCGCTTTGCAACCATATCTTTAGGAGGTCGCAGGGTACTTGGGATTCTGTAGTACAGTACACCCAAAATCTACAAAACAGTCTTAACAACAATAAAAACAGTCAACATTTTGCTAATATAGCAATCTGGATGTTCGTGTATCACATGTCAAAAATCAGTTTCATATGTGCAAAACTACAACTTTAATAGACATTGTTTAAGACATTCCATAATTTTCCAGAATGACCTAGAACAGCTGCCTTCCACTAGTAGAATATATGGTAACAGATTACCGGCCAACGTGCCAAGAAATAAGCATTTCTTTTGATATAAATATCAAGTAAAAAAGTTAGCTCTTCGCTAGAATAGTGATATGCAAGCGCTAAGTGAACATGCTAAGCATTATTAGATCATCTGGATTTCTGCCAAATCTGAAACGAGCAGGAATGAAAATGGGTCAGAAGTCTTCACTAAGCCTAAGCGTTTAATCAAATATACTTTTTAACGTTTATTCGACATATGCATTATACATAAAAATAATCTATTGATAGAAGTTAGGCTTGAAAATCTTATGACCGTTATGTGTCTCGATGTGAAAAAGCGCGTGATAGAAAAATTAGATTGGTTGTTCGGAACTTCATTTTCAAGCTACGCACTTCATGACTGTAAGGCACACTTCGTCGATGACCATCTGAAATAATTTGACTTTTACTGGTTAGAAAGAAACTATGATTTCAATATGTATATACGTTGATTGTTAGCAGAGATTTTTTGAACTCAAATAATATTTATCATTTTTTAATAGAAACAATTATTTAAAAGTATTTCTTGCCAGAATATTCTAATTTTATCAATGTTTCAAAAAAGAATTACCTTTTTTGTAGAATTTTTCCCACAATACCCGAGAGTTTCAAAACTTCAATGAATTCTGTGCGACATTCTTCGTTTTTCTCGTCGCAGAAAAACGTGGCGGCCGAGCGGTTGATGTCTTCAAGCGGTCTTTTTAGTAAGTAAAATGGACAATCATAAAATTGAAAGTGAAATAAATTATTATAATTTATTTTTCGGACATTGTTTTAGAAATTCACAAACGGCATTCTTACACGAAACACTGTTTGCAAAAATGTTGCACATCTCGAGCAGCTTAAATGCCATAGGTTCAAGTTCCTTTCCGTCTGCTCCATTGAAATGTAGTATTTCATACTGTAATATAAGTAGGATTTTGAAGGATTTTCACTACTTGTGATGTTAAAGCTTACTGATCGGCACACAGGCCCATTATGTGGCTACAACTTAGGAATGAAGTGCTGCTTGCGGACGGCGTGGGAAAAATTTCTTCGATAATTGAATGGATAAAATCCAACGCGAATTTCGTTGCTGCAAGGCACTGTTCTTCTGTAGACTGGTTGATTTCGCATATATTGTAGCTTAAAGCCTCGAAATTACCCAACGCCCCACGCGCTATCTGAAAATTATCACACATTCGTGTGAGAGCAGAATAGGTGATAAAGAAATAAAAAATAATAACTTACCGCTCCGATTTTGCCAAGCATTTTTGGGCATTCATTGCATCGGGGATAGCTGAAAATATCAACTATTGTTTGTTATGAAATTATTGAACGAATAAAATCTGAAGAAGTACTTACCGCAGCAAGGGAGAAATATAATCGGAGTGATGAACTGTTGTGCAAAGAACAAATTGCAGTGTTAGAAGCTTCAGCATCATTTTGGTTGTTAGTTATCGGATGGAGTTGGGAGTTCTCTTATAAAAATAAAATGAACAACCAAAAAGGCATATTCAGCTGTGGCAAGTTTAATACATATGAGTTTCAATTTTAACTTTTTAAGCTTTTTTTTGTTTTTTTTTCAAGAGTTTCCACAAAATATTTTGAATATATTTGTTGGCACAGGGAACGGATTTTCTCACATTTTTGAAATGCCACTAAAGTAAAGTTTAGAGCAGCACATTTGCACCCCAACTTTTGCATTGGGGTACAAATTTTTGCATCATTTTCGGTTTTTTCGAAAATTCATCTATCAAAGCAATGAACGAATCACGACGATATTTGACAGAAAAAGAATGGAATCAATTTATTGAAAACGAAGGTTTTTTTGTTACAAAGAAAAAATAATTTTTCATTAATCTTATTATAGCATTTTCAAAAATTTTTTAATATGATGTTATTGTTTTCTTTTGAGTTTTCATTTAATTTTCTTGTTATCCTGTTATTTTTGTTCTTTCGAAAAATTCAATTTTGATATTGATTTAAAAAAGGGGTAACCGCAAAATAAACTCTGGTTACCCACTGAGTGGAAATAACTATCAGTGTCTTTAAAGATTAAAAATCAGAAAAAAAACTGGTTAGCCATTGAAACTCGAAGGCAGAAGTAGCCAAAGAATATCAGGTAGCCATTGATCACCAGGAACCCATTGATCAAGTAGCCAAAGATTAGGTAGCCATTGAATATTAGCCTTTTAGTAGTTGAAGAGCAAATATTATCGCCTTAAAAAAGTTCCGACATTTTTTCGAGCCCGCGGAAACCGGGATTTGAATTTAGAGGCTCCTCCCATTCATCATCATTTGAGCGCATTTGCTATGCGCGATATGTTTGTTGAATTTTTATTTTTTCTTCTGAATTTTCAGAATTAAACTGGATTAAAAGAACGAAATTGTATTAATCGTGAATTTTTTACACGTTTCTTCGAATGTTTAAATATATCAATTTGCGAAAAAAAAGAAGAAAAAATAAAAATTCAACAAACATATCGCGCACAGCAAATGCGCTCAAATGATGATAAATGGGCGGAGCCTCTAAATTCAAATCCCGACTCGAAAAAATGTCGGAACTTTTTTACGGCGATAATAAACGTTAATGAAGTACATCTATTAGAAAAAAAATCCATTAGTTGCCTACGGGGTTTGGTTTCCTGAAAAACTAAAAATAAACGGATAAAACACAAGATTTACAACGAATAAAATTAATTCGAAGAAGGAATATGAAAAAAGTTAATGAAAGACAAAAGTAAATTACACAGGAGGAAAAAATCTGTGTGGCCTAGAATTTAATTTTAAAAAACTTTCTCGCGTTAGCAAAAGAGTATATTTTCTCGAAAATGAAATACATTTGCCCGAAAAAAAGAAACATTAGTTGCCTACGTATATACAGGTTTCGGGTTCCTGAAAAATAAAAATAAACGGGCAAAACACAAGATTTATAACGAATAAAATTAATTCGAAGAAGGAATATGAAAAAAGTTAATGAAAGAAAAGATGAATTACAGACGAAGAACAAATCTCTGTGGCCTAAATTCTAATTCAAAAAAGCCTTTTTCGCGTTAGTTAAAGAATGCGCTACCGTTTCGGTGGAGTGTCGTTACTTTGTCACTGTAAGTCTTGTAAAAATGTGTAGGACGGTAAGGCGTCTTGCAATCGGTAAATAATTTAAAAAATATAATTTTTGGAACAAATAAAAATTCCGATCCCTCACAATCACTTTTGCTGCTATTGGATATTCAGTGCTCTCTATTTTGTGATACTTTGAACGCTGCACGCTTAGGAAATACTCCAAACGATTCGAAACTGTAACTACACATGCCACCCACCAAAACAGCACATGCGCAGGTTCTCTCGGTCCGAATGCATCTTTGTGGCGACACATGTGCCCAACGTTTCCAGAGCGTTTTCTCTAACTATAAACGGAAAATGATTGAACATATCATGCGTTTTCGTGTTGTGATGTGTCATTCAGCAGCCAGGCAAGGCGATGTTTCATGCATTTCCAGATTGTCCGCGAATCGAGACGAAAATGGTTTTTGAGTGCCATCTTCGACGGCAACATCTTAAATAATTGATAACAGAGATTTTTTGAACTCAAATAATATTTTTCATTCATCATCTTTTAATAGAAACAATTATTTAAAAGTATTCCTTGCCAGAATATTCTGATTTTATCAATGTTTCAAAAAAGAATTACCTTTTTTTGTAGGATTTTTCCTAGAATACCCGAGAGTTTCCAAGCTTCAATAAATTCTGTGCGACATTCTTCTTTTTTCTCTCCGCAGAAAAACGTGGCGGCACTTAACTTATACAACATAAAACCAACTTGTAAAATAAATTATTTACTGTCAAAATACCTTTTCAGTTATCGATTTTTTCCGAGAGAACGAAACAGAAAAACATATTCTCTGAGATCGAAGAGAAAAGAGAATAAAAGCTTTAGTTTAAGGATATTTAAAAACAATTGCATAAAGACACGTCAGCATGTGCGCTCCAATAAGCCACGCACAATGGCCACGAACAAATTACACAATTTTTCGAATTGTAAGACTGCTTTTCGATTAAAACTACGATTTTTGAAGAAAATTCGCAAAACGAAACCAAAAAAATTGAGCTCAAGACAATATTAATTTTATTCAAAATTTAAGAAAGCTATCAATGGAGCTATCAGCTGACAAACAACCAAAACTTGTTTATAGTTTAGAAACACTGCAGTCATTATAGAAACTTTTACAATTTTTAAAAGTGAAAATAGCTAAGTTTTTTCGGTCATAAAAAGACTGAATTACTTACCTTGGAGATAATTTTGACGCGTTTTAGTGATTTTTTTATTGCATTTCACGTTTTTCTTATCTATCGTTGCAAGGTCCTCACGTTGTAGAAAAATATTTCGAAGAATATAACTTTTCAAATCGAATGCACTTCTTGCGAAATAATTAATTTTGAAATTTTCAGAAACCGGAACGAGTGGGAGAGCAGCGGGAAAGGGCAGACAAGGTTTTTTTTTCAGGGGCATCAGTCTTTTGGTCTTCCGAAATTTTTAGCAAATTTTACCAGCTCCGTTTTTTTGATGCGATATAACCTTCATTATATAAATTGAAACTTGCTGAAGAATAGTTCAAAAAACTGAAGACGTCACACTTCCGTCACTCCGGAATCACTCAAGATACTCAAGACTATCAGAGAACGAATTCGGTTCGGATCTAGAAGTAAACAATTGCTCTATGAGAAGAATCGTGAAAAAAGAGCTTGGCCTGGCTTGTATCGTGTTCGCAATATCGCTATTCTATCGGAGAAGAACGAGCAATGCAGACTTGAAAAGCTCTGCTTGCTGGCTCCAAAATGAACGTTTGAAGATCTTCTTTTGAGAGAATACTATTTGGAGAATATTTCCAAACTGTAAGTGCTACCGTAGACCAAATCATGGTTAACATAAATTATTTGAAGTCACTAATAAAATGTCTGGAGCCAAATGATACATGTTGTCTCCAGAATACCTCCGTGTCGCACTAGAGGCGTTCTACGACAGACTCAAGGATGTTGTGAGGAACAGAGGCAGCCATGACGGTATTTTCGCAATTCTGAAATCATCTTGGATGTGCCATAGCTTTGGCGCTCTCTGTAATTGGAAGCTATTGCAATCTGAAAATACCAAGTTACATTCGTTTAAAATCTTTATTCATAAAAGAATTCCTAATTAAATTACAATAAAAATTCCAGAGATGCAAAGGCGTGCACGCTGTTGGAATTTCTATTTATTACAATAAATCATCAATAAAAATTATTTGGTTGCTGATCTACGCGGCAACTTTTCGACATTCGTAAATGCCAAAATAAACGCGCGTGCCTTGATAGTCGTCACTAGTGTCCTCATCCCGTAAACACCATCAGCTCTCTCTGACATTGCCTTCATTAAAAAATGAATTCTAACAAACCGTTATCTTACCCATGCTTGAAAAGTGTTATTTCACACTGTGAAGCCAATCTTCGGTGAGCTCTCTATTCACAAAATGAATTCACACAACTCTAATTATAATATAAACTCAATAAATCAATTTCAATTTTCTCAATTATCATTCAGGTTTATTCTCGCTGATCGAATTCCCGCCATCGGTGATTTCGAAAAACTGGTTCCTTTGAAAGTTCACTTTTTGCAATTTCACTCGGATGGCTTTAAGGTTACTCTATCGGATAACTGGAATATTGAATTAAGCAATTTTTTATTACAGGTGAATGAAACCGATTATTCTTTCTCTATAGTGAAGCGTCATCCCAAAACACAGGAGAAAGACGAATTCCTGGAGGAATTTAGTAATGATTTTGACGAATTCGGGTGCCCTGATCATTCGACAATTACATTTGTTAATCCTGGCGATATTGTACTACCGCCATCAATCTATGACAGTGATTCACGACAGTCATGTAGCGAATCTGACGATGACTCCAGCGAATGCATGGAAGAAGCATGCATGGAAGAAGAATTGGAAGAATTGTTGGAAATTAAACGAGAGATAGAGAAGGCGGACGATGAGAGCGATTCAGAAGAACTTCGATCTTTAAACGATGAAATTGAAGAATTGCAGGATTTGATTGCTTGCTATCATAACCGACGTCATAACATCCATCCGAATTATGAGATGTTCATCCAACTAGCCGTCACAATTTCCAATGGGAAACAAAATGCAAAACTAATGAAATACGACGTTTCAATGTTTGAATCGATGAGGAACTTGTCAACTCAGTTTTTTGGGGGACGAAACTGTGCTGTTAACGTCAAAATATTCGATACCACTGATCGTCCCCATATTCTTCGAGTCCCGGAAGGATTAAAACTAAGAATTGAACAACTTCATGTGAGCTCCTCAGCTACTCCATTTTTGACGTGCATTCAGCCACTTCTTGATGAGTCGTGTTTGCCTCTGAAGAAACTGTCCATTAACGATTTCTCGGATCGAGAGGAAAACTATAGCCATCCGATTATCACAAATGCTAGCGAACTTGTACTTGATTTCCCAGATTTATTTGTAGAATATATACCCCATCGCGTATGCATGTTCAACCGAAAAGTTCAATTGAAATTGAACAGTTTCTCGTATAGCGAGGGCTCTATGATTGCTCTAGATTTGATTGAATGTTGCTTGGCTCACAAAAAGGTCATTGGAGCGTGGTACTTGATAACAGCTAAAAGACGAAAATTCCCAGTTCTCCGCATGCTGAGAGAGCGTAAGGATGCAATTTCTAGGAAATTTGATGGGTAAGTAGACAATAAAAACAACGTTGAAATTGCTCTAACCGTAATCGAAATGCATAGTTCATCCTCCTATCGAACATTGCTTTTATCGCTATTGATTTTCCAGTTTTTCTTTTTCCAGAAGTACATTACGCCCCAATTGCATCACTCTTCCAATGCAAGATTTCATGGAGCTCAATATTTTCGTTACAAATGCTTCGAAACCTAGCCAGTGTACTCTGAATATAAAAGTGGAGGAAGAGGGATCTGCAGAACGTCATCGCCCATTGTAAAAAATTGTAAATATTTTCATGTTTTATTCTATACAATCTCTATGTAGCATGATGTATAGAGGTAGGCTCTCAGAGGTCTTGTCTTTCGAACAATCTTGAACACTTGTTAAAAGCTTATTTTAAACTGAACTTTTATGCTCCCCCTTCTTGTGAATTTAGCTCCCTGCTATTCGAGTTCCGAATTTGAAATTGATCAGAAAAAAAGTCCACTTTTTGTTGGTATACCTACCACACTTATGATTGCTTTCAAATTTCACTCTTGTAGCCTGATAGACTTCATTGGCTCTCCTGATAGGTTGGATTCAGAGTTTATCTCCGGTTTTACAGTATAAAAAATTAGCTGCATTTCAGAAACGCTTTAATTCATCAGAAGCTGCCACAAAATGCAGTTTGTTTTGACGCCGGTGCTCTAAATCAGCTCTAAAAGGAGTTGTTTAATTTATTGTTCGATTCCAACGTTATGATTTTCAAATAAACGTTTTCATGCAAGTTTACTGAATCCGTTTCTAGCGAAATTGTTCAGAAGAATATGAGAAATGATGATGCGTTGGATCTGAGAGGTTCCTTCGTAAATTTGATAGATCTTTGCATTTCTCATCAACTATTCCACGTGATATTCACAGTTAAAACGGGCGCCTCAAAAAATCTGAATTGTTTAAGGATCCCGAAAAGTTGTTTCTACGATTTTTAAGAACTTAAGATGACTTCACACAGCGCGGCGATGGGTTTGCTCCAAATTTTCTGTGTGAAACAGACATTTTGACTTATTCCCTTTGCTTTTCTTATTTTTTCGAAATCTTTAGCTACCTATCGACTTTTTATGTAATAATTTTCTGTTTTCCTAGAAAATCGATTAGCAATCATTTTTGTATAGTGAAGAGCCAACAACCAATGGAAGTAATTGGGGTAAATCAGGTTGCCATGGTGGCCGTGGTTGACTTTCTGTGACGCTGTTCCTCCCGATTTTCGAAATGAGCCCCGGTGGAAGTTTGCGTACCTGAACAGCATTGGTGGCTCCCTGATTGGCTGTATCAGCGGCAAAACATTTGGCGATGGAAGCGTGGTTCGTGTCATTTTGAGAGAATACTATTTGGAGGATATTTAAAAACTGTAAGTGCTTCAGTGTACCAAATCAAATTTTGGAAACCGGGTTTAGGTATTCCAACAGGGCTATTCTCCTCATCACAAGGGAAAAATCGTTCAAGCATAATTAATTTAGTTTATTTGGTGTCACTGATGAAAAGTTTTGAGCCCAATGAGACAATGTGTCTCAGAAATGCAAAGGCGTGCACTCTGTTGGAACATCTGTCTATAATATTAAATCATTTGTCAAAATTTTTAGTTGCTGATCTACGCGGCATCTTTTGCCGATTCGTGAATGCATTAACCGACATGGAATAAGGGAGCAAGAATTGTCAGCTTTGGTGATGTTTTGACAGTTGGTACAATCCATTTGACAGAAGGAACAGGTAATGTGGAGGGCTCGCAATCGATTCTCGCTCAGGTATCTTCCGGAGCCGCCAAAGATGCGAATACACTACGGACAACCGCACTTTGGTAAAGGGAAGAATGAAAAACAGCAAGGTACCTGTTTAGGAGGTTTACTAAATTTTCTATGCCTTGGGAAGTATTGATTTTGAAACGCATGGCAGCCAATATAAACGCGTGCCATGATAGTCGTCGCTAGTGTCCTCATCCCGTGAACACCATCAGCTCTATCTGACATTGCCTTTATTGAAAAATGAATTCTAACAAACCGTTATCTTACCCATGCTTGAAAAGTGTTATTTCACACTGTGAAGCCAATCTTCGGTGAGCTCTCTATTCACAAAATGAATTCACACAACTCTAATTATAATATAATCTCAATAAATCAATTTCAATATTCTCAATTATCATTCAGGTTTATTCTCGCTGATCGAATTCCCGCCATCGGTGATTTCGAAAAACTGGTTCCTTTGAAAGTTCACTTTTTGCATTTTCACTCGAATGGCTTTAAGGTTACTCTATCAGATAACGGGATAACGAAAAACGAATTAAACATTTTTTTATTACAGGTGAATAAAACCGATTATACTTTCTCTATAGTGAAGCGTCATCCCAAAACACAGGAGAAAGACGAATTCCTAGAAGATTTTCGTTATGATTTGGACGAATTCGGGTGCCCTGATCATTCGACAAGTAGATTTGTTAATCCTGGCGATGCTGTACGACTGCCAATTATCGAATATGACGATGATTTCAACGATGAGCAATGGGCAAAAGAAGATTTGGAAGACTCGTTGAAATGGAAACGAAAGATAGAAAACAGTAGAGAGGAGAGCGATTTAATAGATCTTCAGCTTGTAAACGATGAAATTGAACACTACCGGAATTTGATTTCCTGTTATCATAACCGACGTCATAACATCCATCCGAATTATGAGATGTTCATCCAACTAACCATCACAAATTCCAATGGGAAACAAAATGTAAAACTAATGAAATACGACATTTCAATGTTTGAATCGATGAGGAACTTGTCAACTCATTTTTTTGGGGGACGAGACTGTGCTGTTAACGTCAAAATATTCGATATCGCTATTTTTCCCGATATTATTCGAGTTCCGCAAGGATTAAAACTAAGAATTGAACACCTTCATGCGGGCAGCACTGTTTTTCAAAATGTGACGTGCATTCAGCCGCTTCTCGATGAGTCTTGTTTGCCTCTGAAGAAACTGTCCGTTAGCTGTTTCACGTTTCCAGCGGAAAACTATAACCATCCGATTATCAGAAATGCTAGCGAAGTTGAACTTGATATCCGAGGTTGCTTGCTAGTAGATGTACCCTATGTCGTATGCATGTTCAACCGAAAAGTTCATTTGAAATTGAACAGTTTCTCGAATAGCGATGCTCTAGAATTGATTGAATACTGCTTAGCTCACAAAAAGATCATTGGAGCGTGGTACTTGATAACAGTTAAAAAACGAAAATTCCCAGTTCTCCGCACGCTGAGAGAGCGTAAGGATGCAATTTCTAGGAAATTTGATGGGTAAGTAGACAATAAAAATAACTTTGAAATTGCTCTAACCGTAATCGAAATGCATAGTTCTTTTTGGTATTAAAGATTGATTGCTGGTTGTTTTGAGGCTGAAAATATTATTGCCACGTGGGGTAACCGTTTATTAGTAGTTTCGTTAGTAGTTTTTTAAGTGCAGATTGGAAAAAAAATCTTTTTTTTTTCTGAATTCCCATTTTATAAAAATTTTCCAAAGGCATCCTCCTATCGAACATTGCTTTTATCGCTATTGATTTTCCAGTTTTTCTTTTTCCAGAAGTACATTACGCCCCAATTGCATCACTCTTCCAATGCAAGATTTCATGGAGCTCAATATTTTCGTTACAAATACTTCTAATTCTGACGAATGTACTCTGAATATAAAAGTGGAGGAGAAGGGATCTGCAGAACGTCATCGCCTATTGTAAAAAATTGTAAAGTTTTATTCTATACAATCTCTATGAAACATGATGTATATAGCTGGGCTTTCGAAATTCAGAAACGCTTTAATTAATCAGAAGCTGCCCCAAAATTCAATTTTTTTTTCTGACGCCGGAGCTCTGAATCAGCTCTGAAAGGAGTAGTTCAATTTATTGTTCAATTTCAACTATACTATTTTCAAATAAAATTTTTCATGCAAGTTTACTGGATCCGTTTCTAGCGAAATTGTTCAGAAGAATACGAGAAATGATGATGCGTTGGATCTGAGAGGTTCCTTCGTAAATTTGATAGATCTTTGCATCTCTCATCAACTTCTCCACCGGATATTCACAGTTATAACCGGCGCCTCCGAAAATCTGAAAAGTTCAAGGATCCCGAAAAGTTGTTTCTACGATTTTTAAGAACTTAGGACGACATCACACAGCGCGGCAATGGGTTTGCTCCAAATTTTAGGAAATGAGCCCCGGTGGAAGTTTGCGTACCTGAACAGCATTGGTGGCTGCCTGATTGGCTGTATCAGCGGCAAAGCATTTGGCGATGGAAGCGTGGTACGTGGCATTTTGATCAACTCCAGTTTCAGCAGCGGCACGGTAGGTATAGAGACGGGAGAGTTCCAGATTTATAGCCATATCGGCCAGCATGAATTGGACTGCTTGGTGCTGAAAACTTTTCTGTTACATGGAACAAATCGCTATTACATTAGCAATCGGGAGTCCGAACGTTTTGCGCTGCAACGCATATCTAGTCGACTCATCGAGACATCTCCATGCAAGCCCGACAGCGGCGGAAGCCACTTGTGGTCGGGATAGATCGAATGCTCCCATGGCAACCTTGAATCCACTGCCAACTTCGCCCAATATATTTTCTGCTGGCACGCGAACATCTTCGAAAGTGATGGCACGGGTGTCGGAGCATCGTTGACCAATGTTTCTCTCTTTCTTTCCTCGTATAATTCCAGGAGAATCTCCATCGACTAGAAATGCTGTGAAGGCCTTTCCAGCCGACGCCTTCGGATCTTCATGAGTCCTTGCTAACACGAAGAACCACTTCGCATGACCTCCTCCTGTGATCCAAGCCTTCGTGCCATTGATCACGTACTCATTCCCCTTCTTTATGGCTCTTGTTTGCACTCCATTCACATCTGATCCACATCCGGGCTCCGTGACTGCATACGAAGCAATCAATGGCTCAGCGGCCAGCATCCCTAAGTACTTCTTCTTTTGCTGCTCAGTACCAAATAGAAGAACAGGCGCGATTGCGAGGCAAGGAGCGAAGACAGCAGTCTCGACTCCAGTGCATCCGTAAGAAAACGCCTCTATAATTAGACAAGTGTCCAGATTGCTCATTCCTGGACCTCCGTAAGCTTCCGGAATCAACGTGTGCATAAGCCCAAGGGAGTGCGCTTGACGAACGATGTCCCATGGGAACTTCTCGCTTTTGTCATATTTCGCAGCCGACGGCACAATAACTTCTTTTGCGAATCTCAAGGCTTCAGCTTGAATTTGTCGTTGGGTTTCCGACAACTCTAAACTCCAAATTTCAGATTTTGAAATTGATTAGAAGCGGAGCTACGTCATCTCTGGCTAAGCCTACGGTAACTCACGGAATGACAAGCACCTCCTTTGGAGAGCGCCTCGATTTCGAGCAATTCTACAGAAGAGCATTCTTTCTACAAATGCTTTCCAGCTTTCTTGATGAAGATTCTGAATGCCACTCAGATAAAGATTATGGGATCAACTTTTTTTGTTAGTTTAGTTCACGTTTGCAGGGTTAATGTAGATGCTTTGGCGCAATCTTAGCTGGGGGTCCAATGATTTTAAGGGGGTTTTTTGGAGGTTTTTAAAAATTTTTTTTTGTACAAATGTTTGTTGTTACTGTTAAAATATTTGTGAGTTTTTTTTTCACGCGTTGGATCTGAAAATCCTGAGATCTGAAAATCGCGCCCTTTACTCGCCCCCTTCCTTCATTCCCCTTCTTTCCTATATGCGTTCTCCACATTGAAATTTTCAAGCCGCGGTGGCCTAGGGGGGAAGAGGGAGGGATGGGAATCTGGGCGTCGTGGTTCGGTTCCGCTCCAACGTAAATTTTTTTTTGCTTTTTTGATTTTGCTTTTTTTTTCTGCTGACAAATTCAGATGGATACAGCGAATGAAGTTGCAGACAAATTTTAGATTCTTATAATCCAGAGCATGAAGGTTTATTGGTGGAAAAAGAAAAAAAAGAATAATCTCAATTTAAGAACTCGATTTCCTCCCTCTGCGTTAATGGCGTTGCGGATCCTTCTGCCATCACCTCCATCACCATTCTCCATATTTTGTCTTCTCCTCCAAAAATGTCTCTGTCAATCTCATTGATATGGTAGATGTTGAGCTCGGTGTCATCTTCCAGATGGCATGTTAAGCCGTAAGGGAAACTGGTGCATCTGAATGTTAAAATTGATTGTTAAAGAGTAAGTCGTCTTGTTTCGTCTTCGTCTTGAATTCGTCTGACTTGGGTGAGACGAATGCAAGACGAACTGAAAGACGAACGAAGACGAGAGGAAAGACCATTTTTGTCCTTTTCTTTAGTGGAAGCTATATATATATATATATCAGAGAAGGGCGGAATTCCGGATTCCGGATTCCGCGAAAGAATTTTTTTCCGTTTTCCGTTTTCCGGATTCCGCAAAAAATGTTTTTTCCGTTTTCCGTTTTCCGGATTCCAAGTTCCCAAAATCCAATTCCGCCCAACTATGAGTTTTAATACTTTATTCTCAATTGTTGTGAAAAGTATACTTTTTTGAACTCCCGCAAAAATTTTTGCGAACAGAGCGCATTTACATCATTTGATTCCCTCATTAATGGTTAAAATTCCGTTTACCGCATTCCGGATTCCAGATTCCGCGAAAAAATATTTTTCCGTATTCCGGATTCCAGATTCCGCGAAAAAATATTTTTCCGTATTCCGGATTCCAGATTCCGTGAAAAAATATTTTTCCGTATTCCGGATTCCAGATTCCGCGAAAAAATATTTTTCCGTATTCCGGATTCCAGATTCCGTGAAAAAATATTTTTTCCGTATTCCGGATTCCAGATTCCGTGAAAAATTTTTTTTTCCGTTTTCCGGATTCCAGGTTCCGTGAAAAAATTTTTTTCCGTTTTCCGGATTCCAGATTCCGTGAAAAAATGTTTTTTCAGTTTTCCGTTTTCCGGATTCCGTAAAAAATTTTTTTCCGTTTTCCGGATTCCAGATTCCGTGAAAAAATATTTTTTTCCGTTTTCCGGATTCCGGATTTCGAGCCCCCAAAATCCAGTCAAAAGCAACGTAGACTTTCTTGAATTTCAGCCGGCTCTACAGCTCTGAAAAAGAAAAAAAGAGCACTTACTGTCTCTCTGGAATCACAGTTCGAATTGCTCCAAGCACTTCAAGAATTGCGTTTTGAAAATAAGTAACTGACTTTGTTTGTGCTGTAAACTTATTTCCAACTGGCTTCCTTAACCCGATCCATTGCAGTGCGACCACTGCGAACTGCATGGCTTCCAACGATGGGACTTGAATCTCCTGGTTAGTAATTCTGATGATGCTATTGACTAAACCAATGGAAAAATCCAGATTCCTCAGATGCACACATTTAGAAGACGTGAATAGCTCTTCTTGAAGAATTGGATCGTTTCGCGCGATATTCACAAAGATTTTCTCGAGCGGAAGGCTTTGCCGATCGATCACCGGCTTGATCCTTTGAATAACTTCATTCGCATCTCTTGGCAGATACAGCTCCTTTATCCTGAATTGAAGTCCAATTGGAATGCCACTGCGGTTTGTGGGAATTCGAAGAGCACCGTAGTCCAACGACACTTCGAAACGCGTCACATTGAGCACTTTGCGATTGGCGTGCGTCTCCTCGAGGAACACGCGGAGCTCCGCTTCATTAGTTACGAGAGCCATTCGAGCAGCCCACTCGTTTTCGTGTTCGTTCGCCAGAATCCTGGCGTGCTGCTTTTCGGACACAAATACGCATTTGTAGAATTCTTCGGCTGGATATCTCTGTGAATTTATCGTTACATTCATCCCATCCATTTTCAGACAATTGATATCGTTCAGGGGAATCTTATTACTTAGTTTTCGAAAAGCTCTGCTTCGAGAAGAAAGAAAAATGCTGAAAATAGAAAGGTCGGAGATATGTTTTTCAGAAAGAATGGAGCTATAATTCTTGTGCATATTCGAGACCTTTTTGTTGAATTCTGTGAATGAGAAAACCGTGAGCTAAAAGAGCGCGCTAAAAGAGCAAACCACGAGCTCTGTAAAAGAGCAAACCTTGAGCTAAAAGAACTAACCGTGAGTTCTGTAAAAGAGCAAACCGTGAGCTGAAAGAGCGCGCTAAAAGAGCAAACTGTGAGCTCTGTAAAAGAGCAAACCGTGAGTTCTGTGAAAGAACAAATCGTGAACTAAAAAAGCGCGCTAAAAGAGCAAATCGTGAGCTAAAAGAGCGCGCTAAAAGAGAAAAACCGTGAGCTCTGTAAAAGAGCAAACCTTGAGCTAAAAGAGCAAACTGTGAGCTCTATATAGAGCAAACCGTGAGCTAAAAGAGCGCGCTAAAAGAGCAAACCGTGAGCTCTGTGAAAGAGCAAATCGTGAACTAAAAAAGCGCGCTAAAAGAGCAAACCGTTAGCTAAAAGAGCGCGCTAAAAGAGCAAGCCGCGAGCTAAAAGAGCGCGCTAAAAGAGCAAACCGCGAGCTCTGTTATAGAGCAAACCGTGAGCTAAAAGAGCGCGCTAAAAGAGCAAACCGCGAGCTCTGTAAAAGAGCAAACCGTGAGTTAAAAGAGCGCGCTAAAGGACCAAACCGCGAGCTCTGAAAAGAGCAAACCATAAGCTAAAAGAACTAACCGTGAGCTCTATTATTGAGCAAATCGTGAGCTAAAAAAGCGCGCTAAAAGACCAAATCGCGAGCTCTGTAAAAGAGCAAACCGTGAGCTGAAAGAGCAAACCGTGAGCTACGTTATAGAGTAAATCGTGAGCTAAAAGAGCGCGCTAAAAGAGAAAAACCGTGAGCTCTGTGAAAGAGCAAACCGTGAGCTAAAAGAGCGCGCTAAAAGAGAAAAACCGTGAACTCTGTGAAAGAGCAAACCTTGAGCTAAAAGAGCAAACCGCGAGCTCTGTGAAAGATTTCAAATAGGCCCTGCACACTAATCTATGTATTTCTTGATAGTTTTTTTCCTCAATTCAATGCACAGTATCCCGCGAAAACTGTAACAAACCCCCCCCCCCCGGCGAGCACTACTCAATAACTAACCATTGGCCGGCATCCATGTATTTCACGATACATTTCGTGCACACTTCGGAGATTGGCTTGATTAACGAAGGGCTCATTAGTTGAGGATTTCTTTTCATGAATGATTGCCAAAATCGATTGAATTGACGTAATATGTAGGTCCCCAGTAATGGTTCGTATGAGAAAAAGACAAAAGGAGTGAGCGAGAGAGAGAGAGATTTAGGGAGACAAGGAAGACGAGCTCAGTCAGCGTGAGGACACGTGTACCTATGCACTTGAGTTGCGCGGACTGTTGTTGCACACGTGAGCCATTGGGAGCTGCGAATTGCAAAATGAAATCTGGCTAAAAATAAGAAAAATCTTAAATTATAACAAATCAGAAATCGCTGAAGCGCTACTGATGATCTACAGTACTGGCCATAAAGAATGCGCGCTGGCTTTTTTTTTGGGATAACTTTGCTGAAACTCTTCCGATCGGTCTAAATTTTTTTTGGAAGTGTTAACACTGGCTTGAGTAACATATTCAGTAAGTTACAGCTCGCAAATATGAATATTTTGGAAGTTATCCCAAAAAACACCCGCGCGCGCTTTCTTTATGGCCAGAGCAATTGGTTGTCTTCTACAGTACTGGCCATAAAGAATGCGCGCGGGCGTTTTTTTGGGATAACTTCGCTGAAACTTCCCGGATCGGTCTAAATTTTTTTGGAAATGTTACAACTAGCCTGAGTAACATATACAGTAAGTTGTAGCCTGTAAATATAAATAGTTTTGGAAAAAATCCAAAATTTGAGAAAATCGTGAAAAATGCACTTTTTTGAAACTTTTTAAAACAATGCTAAGAAAAGAAAACTTCAAAATATCTAAGCAAATACGGTTTTAAAATGTTTAATACTTTGTTGGATACCCTTCTGCATTGAAAACAGCTTGGCAACGGTGTTGCAGTGACTCCAAAAGTGCCTTAATGACTGTGATTGGGATGCTCGCCCACGCTGCTTCAAGTCAAGCGAACTTCTGGTTCGTATTGTTAGCCCGGGCACCGCAAGGGTGTTCTGCAACTACAGTAGAATTTTCACAACAAATTATCCGTTTTCAGCGAAGTTATCCCAGAAAAACGCCCGCGCGCATTCTTTATGGCCAGTACTGCAGGAGTATTCTATTATCGCGACGGCGCTGTTCTTCACATGAAGAAACGATGATGGACATTAGAGCAAAACAAGATAAATAGAATTTTTAAAATGAACGGATGCACCACTTTCAGCTACATCCACACCGCCAACAACTACGGATGATTACGGAGTAATTGTGCCGTGGTCATGACTCCCTCCCTACGAACAATTACTTCAGAATAATAATATATTTGATGAATTCTTTTATTAGAAGGAAAAGCCAAAAAGAATCGCGCCAAAAAATATTACTCTAGAGGTCTAACACATAGAATCGTATTCGCTCTGGTAACTTCATCAGAAGCCTTGCTGCATCTATAAAAATCCATCTCCATCAGACATTTTCAGAAACTCTCTTACTGTATGTCATCTATAAAACCATAATGAGCAGATGCCAATCTGGGGAAATATAGAAGAATACACTTTCGAGCAGTCTCTCCGCGTCCAATATCAGGCTGGCCCCGAAGCCACCGGTATCCAGATAAATCTTGAAGAGTGGCGTCTTGAAAGTCATATTTCTGGAAGAAAATTTATTATTTCAGCAGTGGCATAGTAGGAGATTCTACTTTCATATCCCAGCATTGACTCTCATTTCTGACAGTTTCTGTGGAAGCGTCCCAGCATTCGTCTTTCAGAACTCCGTCAATCCACACTCCGACTCCTTTAGGCAACTCAGATGGGTTAGATGCGATGATCTTAAGAGCTAGATCTTAAAATATTCAAGATTATCAATGATCTGTTTCAGACAACCTTCCACAAAGCTCAGCTCCTGCATGGTTTCAGGTCCAGTAATGCTACTATTGAAGATCTTGCATAGCTTCAGAGCATTCTTTCGCTTAATTGAACGGAAGTTTTCTTTGCGGATCACCTGTAAGAGGAAAATTCCAGCTAGGCTCCTCCTAAATGAGCTCACTGTCAAGCAAACGTTTGTGTTGTTGCTCCTCGTGAACATAGTCCAATTCTCCGGACACTTTGGAATATGCGGCGATGTTGCTGATGTAAAGCTGTGCTCCGTGGTTATAGAAGCAGTTTTGGGCATCTGAATGCTCAAATAATTCAATGATTTTCAGCTAGGAAACACGGAAAAGGCTACCGAAGAATGCTGTATGTCTGAAACGGAATCATTGCTCACATACCATTGACCAATTGGGCAAAACTGTTTTCTAGCAAACATATCGAGTCTCTGCAAGTTGAAGGTTTCTTCCTTGAAATAAGAATGGAAGCATACTCGAATTCCGATTTTCTCATGTGCATTCGATGCCTGAATTACAGCTTCGGTGCACGCGAAGCAGTTTGAGGAGAAGAATGAAACCTGGAAATATGTTTTGCGATCTCTGAAATTTTCCTTGATGGGCTTTACAATGCATGACTGATTCTTCCCACAGTGAACTACGCATGAGATGAAATCGTTCGCAGCTTGCTCTGGAATTCTCTCGCAAGCGGTTTCTTCGATAACACTCCCTGAGAATACTATCATGTCGGGATAGTATTGAGCCGCCTGAAACATTTTCAGCTTAGCACACTTCGTAGCGCTTAACATGTGCTCCAATTGGTCCTAAACTAGCCCCAAACCTCTTCAAATTCAATAACAGTGCTGGCCAAAAAGGTATTAATATTATTCTCTTTTCCAATTTTCGAATAAATTGTTATAATTTTTCAAAATTTACATTTTTTGCTGAAATCAAAATTTCAGTTAACGTGATTTACCTTCAAAAACATGCAAAAAAAAATTTCATGACCACACTTCACCTGTGAGCCAAGTAATCTCGAAAAAACCGATTATTCATACCTTTATGGCCGGCACTGTAAGTAGCTCTTTGCATGCTCAACGCCACACGAAATACTTTGAACTTTTGCAATTTTTGCTTCACACAGTCTTTCTTGCTCTAGGTGCATTTTCAGCTCTTTCTGATTACATTTCCTAAAAATCACCATCCCAACGCAATGCTCTTCTTCTTGCCGGTGCTCATTCTACATGCAGTACCGGCCATAAAGGTATTAATATTGTGGTTTTTCGGCAATATCATACCTTTATGGCCGGTACTGTAGATGAGCGAAAAATTTTGATAAAAACTGGTTTTATAGCTCTGTACTTCTGGAAGATGTGCGCTCTTTCTGAATTTCTGAATTTCTGAATTTCTGAACAACTTACTTTCAGCACGAGAAGTGGCACGAGCAGTTCAAATATCAGAGAAGTTTGCATTTTTTTTGCTTGAATTCGTATTTATAAATGAAAAGAAAAAACGTCGGATTTATAATCCAATCGCTCATTATGCAAAAGTCGCCATAGCTACTTGGAAGCGCTCATTCAAGAGCCCGGATGATGTCAAAGTGTGCACGTGCAGGCCGCTGCAAATCTTGCGTTGCTCCGAGTAAATTATTATTATTTTTTGCGGGATTTTTACAATGTTCTGAGAGTTTTATTAAAAAATACTCTGAAACTATTTTTCTAGAGTCTACGCTCGCTTAGTGAGCTGCCAAAAACGTCACGTCTTCCACGAAAATTGATTGGAAAATCACGATCACTGACTAGGACACTGAGAAGCTGCCAGCGAAAACGCGCTCTGTTGAATAACTGAAACTGAACTGGCCTGTAACCTTCTGAAATTCCAGCGAATTTTTTCGTTTAAAACTTCTTCAGAAAGCAGTATTTCTTCCATTTCTGGAAATGACTCGGGAGCCCAAAAAGAGGAAATCAAGAGCATTCTCCATCTAGACATTTCAGACATTTACATCGACACAATCTTGGAATTTTAGAAGAGCCTACGTGCCGATTGAAAAGGTGTGCGCAGATCTTCAGGGGTAGGGTAGGTCAAAAAGGGGAGATCAACGGTTAGCCGCGCGCCAAATATCATGTCGAAGAGGAGGATGATTATCGATGAAAGAATATTCTGGCAATCGTATTTTTGCACTTGAAAACTATAATCGAGAGCCATTTCCCACAGGTTCTTTAACTTTCTTAGTTGCTCAGTCTCAACGAGCATGAAAAAAGCTGAAATTCGGTTCACCTTGCTTACCTCTGTTTGTTCTTTTCTATTTTAATATTTCCTTTTCAGAATGAATAATTTCATCGATGATAATGGCTGGTTGCTTCCGAATCCAATGGGGTCATCTGAATCAGCGGCGGAGCTGGAAGACTACAGTAAAATGGTAACCCCCCCCTCTCCCCAACGAATGCAATGAAGCTTAATTTCAGAGTCTAGATCATCTCATTCAAGTGGCTTCAAAAATCGATATCTCCGCTATTGATTGGCCGGAGAAACCGAAATGGGAGAACTGCGACACTAATGTCTGCATAACAAAGGAAGAACGTCGACTGGAAAAAAAACTCAAAATTGAGAAAAGAAGCAGAGTATAAACGGCGAGTACTTCAAATTTTTAGAGACTTTTTGACGAAATTGAATGCTCTGAAACGGAGAGCCGATGAGCTGATCGTTGAACTGAGTGCGGAGCACATTGAAAGAGAAACGGAGATAACTGAAAACGAGTTAAAGGAGATTTTAAAAAAGAAATTTAAAAAATTGGATATGCCAGTGAATGTTGGATTGAAATCTAACGTCCCTAATCAAACAGAGATCTATGAGATTCTTCGAGTGGAAACCGCTGAAGTTTCCAGGCTGAAATACAGCTCTGAAACTTTGAATCAGTACAAACAGGAGTTGGATCATCTAAAGAATGAAGTTGAACGAGTTCAAATTCTGTTAGACGATGCAAGTCCAAAGAGTAAATCCAAATTTCGATCACAAAGAGCTCGGTTCTCTGGCAAATTGGCGAGCGTGCAGCTGAAAAGCGACTGCTGGGAGAGTTGGGAGCAAATTCAATATAGGATTCCTCTAGCCAAAGAGTTGGAAAAGTGCAGAAGTCGATTTATAGAAAAAGTAATTGAGTAGCTCTACAAATGCTCATTTCTCATTTCCTTTTTCAGAGTTGGCTCAATTGGTTTGCCCTCCTTTACAACATGCTCTGCTTGACGGGTTGCAGAGCAATTGAAGAAGACAAACGTGTGATAGATCGATGTCTTGAATACTTTGCTCCGTACTCCGCGGTTTCTGGCCAGCTTACGGTCATATTCACGCCCTACACGGAGACACCTGCGAGCCATCCAGATGCAGAAATGAGCAATAGCGCAGCCACCTATTCTTTGGAAGTGGATCAAAGAACAGACAATTTGCCAACCATTCCGCCGTCGGGCAGCGCGCCCAACCCGATAACCGCTATGATGCCTAGATCGGAAGATCAGTCGATCAGCGAATCAAAGTATTTGAATACTGAAACTCCAACTGAACCTCCTCTTTCGCCCATCAAAACGAACGTCTCCACCGTTGAGACGCCTCAATTTTCAACCAACTCATTACTGCCTCATCATAATGAATTGTTCACGAGGATAACTACTGGATTCCAGAAGATATCGAACGTCAGCGATCACTGCAAAGAAAACAAAATTTGGTCCACTCCTACATTAGAGTTTCAGCCAGAACCTTGGACACTGCCGTCTTCTTCAAGAACCAATGAAAGTGCTCAAAATTCCATTGTGAAAAAACCTTTAGCAACAAAGAAATCAAGACTTGGAGTGAACTCTGAAAAGAAGACTTCCGGTATATTTATCTGGAAGCCAAAACCTTAAACTCAATTTCAGCATTCGCTTCTTCAATGATTGAACCAGAAGCATCAGAGACGACGGGTAAACAACGAATACCTGAAAATGCAGACGACGAATTTAACGACGCTGCAGCGTGCTTGCTCATGCTTTCCAAAGTGACACCGGAATCCACAGAAAGTGATTCAACGTTGAACACCATTCCATCATCGTCAATGACTTCTATGTTCGATGCAGCAGCTTCCAGACGGAGAGAAGACAACCCCACGTCTCCAGGGGTTCCAGCGATCTCAACGACATCAGTCACGTCCCCGCCGGTATTGGACTTGGATGCAGGGACCAGTGAACTTGATTGTTCAGCAACATTCGATTGATTTGATCTTGTCAAATTCTTTATGAGAACCTCTGAGAATAAGTAGCCGCCTGCCTTATTGATCAATTGTATTTTAAACCGTTTCGTGATCTTCAGATTCAGATTTTTCAAGTAATTCTATATAAATGTATTTCGAAATTATTGTCACTGGATAAGTGATCTTAGCGGCTAAAACAACTTTGTTAAATTGATATTTTCATTTCATGTGAACTTGTTTGATCAATAAAGAAATGTAAATCGGGTTATAAAGATCAAGCAGATCAAGCTCACAAGTTGCAGATACAGTGCCGGCCATAAAGGTATGAACTTTTCTGAAACTTCCCGGATCGATCTGATATTTTAAGGCAAGGTTTAAGACGGTAAAAGAAATTGATTCAGATCTAGGAATGACCGGTAAATGAAAAATAACAATAAAACATGATTAAAATAGTTTTAATACATTGTTGGGTAGCATTTGGCGTCGATTAGCCGTCTCGCCTCGTCTTCTTCTTCGTCTTGAATTCGTCTGACGCAGTGTGCGGACAACTTCTTTAAGACGAACGAAGACGACTTTTTGGTCTTCTGTTTTTATTTACAGCTCTCCGTATGGATCTGACAATTGTTGGGTCCCCCACTTGCTGGGCTAACCGATACACTGCAGAAAGAGCACAGACAGTCGTATACAGTGATTTTTTCTCTGTTAGTCGGCGATAGTGAACATAAGCCCCCCACAAGTGTAATTGATCCCCCCCCCCTGATCCCCCCCCCAAGGTGGAGTTGAGCTCCCCAAAGATAATTTTTGGTCCCCCGCCGTAGTAGATTTTTCTGTGGTGGATTTAAATTCACGGTTTGTGCGTGGGGGAGCAATTTCCCTATGTGGGGGGCTGAAGTCAGTGAACATAAACTCCCCTCCGTTGAATTTGGGGGGGTGTAAGTTCACAGGAGGGGCTTGTGAACAAAAGAACCCCACCAGAAGCAGATAGGAACTTAACCCCCCCCCCCCACCAAACTACTGCCTAGGATACCAGGTTCAAAATTATTCCGACCGATACAGTGCCATACAATTTCAATAATACTTAACACATTTATTTAATATAGCAGTTCGTGATGGTCTTTTGTAAGCGCTGGTTAATATATTCCATGAAAGGGCGGGGGATTATCTTTTTCGATTGGGGGGGGGGTTATTTTTCCAATTGAGGGGGGCTAATGTTCACTCTGCCCCTGTTAGTCTCTCTAACTTGCCCCAGTTTCTTTACATCTTCCCCACGAGGCAAGGCCGTAAAAGCGTACAGGTGCAAAGAAGAAGAAGAAGAAGACGTTGAAGTGAGGGTGTGCACACTGTTTCTTTGTGTCTTTCATGTAATGGTACGTAATAGCTCCTGGAGCATCTTATATCCATATTGCTAGCGAAAACGTCTTCTGGGACTACAACAATCTTTCTTAACCTTTTCAAATACGTCGTCTGGGAAAATCAGCGTCTGCGCAGAGTGCCGGGCTGTATATATTCGTCCATATTGTATTCGTGCATTAGCCGCACTCTGAAATTCCGTCGTCTTCAGGGTATGTCTTGCTCAATTTGCTCTATCCGAACCCAGTTTTGTTATATACATCTCTATAGCTTCTTGAGCGTCTGTATGTCTGAAATATGTCTGAAAGCAGGCGGACGATGAATCAATAATTTCAGCATCTAGCCAGAGTGCCGGACTGTCTTTCTCATTAGTCTCATTCTTAAATTTTGCCTTCGATTTCGCTGAAAATCATTTTTCCGAGATTACGTCGTATTTCTGTCTATCGGTGGGCCTGTCCTTCCATTTTTCTGTAATTCAGAATCTCTTTTTGGTCTGTAAGGCCGTGATTTTGAATGCTCCAGTGTTCGATTACCTGTTTGTCCGGTTGTCTGCTCTTTTTTCAATTTTCAGACTATAAATTCTGCTTTTTTCAGATTTAACTACGTCATGGCTCGCGTAAATCGACCACTCACTTATCTCTCATTGGAACGTATTCTTGAAAAAATGAATGCCGATTTGAGGTTAGTTTTTACAGTTTCTTTGAGCAATAATTGCTCTCTGATTGCAGCCGAGAAGCTCCTGGCCTAGACAAAAAATAGTCCCTGATTTTTACAGACTTCGCCTTTCCATGGCATGCCCCAGTATTGAAATGACGGAAAAGCTGATTCCAATGGAAATCGAACATCTCCGATTTGAGGGAAACAGCATATTCATCGGAAGCACGTCTTACGTTCTTGGAATCGTCCGAGTGTATCCGAATGGCGATATTCCGGCATTCAACAAGACAGTAAATGATTGCGGTGGCGTGACTTACGACGTGGATAAATACGGATTGGAAGAGAACAGATCACGAAGCAATGAAGCTGAAGAGCTACATTTCTTTAAGCAGATGCTCAAAAGATTGCAGGAAAATGAAAATCGAAGGAATTCGGATGAAACTCGCTACAATCTTGTAATCGGGTATTGTGAGGACAAGATAAACTCTTATAATCTGCGAATGAGCAATGCGGAGCCCCCATTTGAACAGTACGCGCAGTTGTCGGTATTTTCAAAAAACGGAACTCATACTGAACGGTTTCCATACAACCGAAAAATGGACGAAATGATGAAATGCTTGATCCGACGAATGTTCCATGGAAGAGGAAAGCCTCAATCGATGAAGGTGAAGAATCTAGAAGTCTTCAGCTTGAACGTGACAGACGTAGTTTTGAAAATGGACGTTGAAAATCTGGTAGTTGGGTCCTGTGGTCCCGAGGTTTTGAGCAAAGTGGAGCCGCTCATCAATAAGTTCTCATTTCCTTTAAAGAGCCTCACATTGAAAGACGAATGCGACGTTATACACCGAGTAACTGAACGTCTGATCTTTGTCGCCAGATACTGGAACAACTTACCGACGTCAAGCCAACGGCCAGTTCGTGTGTCGTTCTTCCCTGATAGAATTGTGTTCTCAGTGAACACTTGTTAAAGGCTTATTTTAAATTGAACTGTTATGCTCCCCCTTCTTGTGCATTTATCTCCCTGCTATTCGAGTTCCAAATTTAAAATTGATCAGAAAAAAAGTCCACTTTTTATTGGTATACCTATCACACTTATGATTGCTTTCAAATTTCAGTCTTGTAGCCTGATAGGCTTCATTGGCTCTCCTGATAGGTTGGATTCAGAGTTTATCTCCGGTTTTACAGTATAAAAAAATTAGCTGCATTTCAGAAACGCTTTAATTCATCAGAAGCTGCCCCAAAATTCAGTTTTTTTTTACGCCGGTACTCTGAATCAGCTCTAAAAGGAGTAGTTTAATTTATTGTTCAATTTCCACTATATTATTTTCAAATAAACGTTTTGGATCCGTTTCTAGCGAAATTGTTCAGAAGAATACGAGAAGGGATGATGCGTTGGATCTGAGAGGTTCCTTCGTAAATTTGATAGATCTTTGCATCTCTCATCAACTATTCCACGTGATATTCACAGTTAAAATGGGCGCCTCCGAAAATCTGAAATGTTCAAGGATCCTGAAAAGTTGTTTCTACGATTTTCAAGAACTTAAGATGACTTCACACAGCGCGGCGATGGGTTTGCTCTAAATTTTCTGTGTGAGACAGACATTTTGACTTATTCCCTTTGCTTCTCTTCTTTTTTCGAAATCTTTAGCTATCTATCGATTTTTTATGTAATAATTTTCTGTTTTTATACGAAATTAAATTATATTAATTTATTATTCGTATTCTTTTTTATTGGTTTAATCCTTTTAATGCTTTGATCTTCTATCATTTTAATTGTATTTTTACATCCAATCTCTAGGGCTCTAGCTTTATTGTATCTCTCAACGTCACCCCCACATGACGCATCCGAGAGCTATTCTCTTATCTAAACCGCCATTTAGCACAATGCAGTTACACTGTAATGCTCCGCCTACATGCTCAAATAGTGCAATATAAAAGAGCTCCAGTAGAGCTTTCTTCAATTTTATCTCTTTCAATATTTCCTTGTTATACTTTATTTGTTATCCTTCGTTTATATTGTTTACCTCACCTAAAGTTACATGATAAAAGGTTTAATTACCCAAGTTTGAGGTCTACTCATTCTACACAATACAAAAGCATTCTACCACCAATCAGCGGAGTCACCCTTTTTGTACAGTTTTCCTATAAAATCGATTAGCAATCATTTTTGTATAGTGAAGAGCCAACAACCAATGGAAGTAATTGGGGTAAATCAGGTTGCCATGGTGGCCGTGGTTGACTTTCTGTGATGCTGCTCCTCCCGATTTTCGAAATGAGCCCCGGTGGAAGTTTGCGTACCTGAACAGCATTGGTGGCTGCCTGATTGGCTGTATCAGCGGCAAAACATTTGGCGATGGAAGCGTGGTTCGTGTCATTTTGAGAGAATACTATTTGGAGGATATTTAAAAACTGTAAGTTTTGACAAATGCTTCCGTGTACCGAATCACATTTCGGAAACCGGGTTCAGGTATTCCTCATCACAAGGGAAAAATGCTCAGATCTTTAGGGGTAGGGTAGGTCAAAAAGAGGAGATCAATGGTTAGCCGTGCGCCAAATATCATGCCGAAGAGGAGGATGATTATCGATGAAAGAATAGTCTGGCAATCGTATTTTTGCATTTAAAAACTGAAATCGAGAGCCATTTCCCACAGGTTCTTTAACTTTCTTAGTTGCTCAGTCTCAACGAGCATGAAAAAAGCTGAAATTCGGTTCACCTTGCTTACCTCTGTTTGTTTTTTTCTATTTTAATATTTCCTTTTCAGAATGAATAATTTCATCGATGATAATGGCTGGTTGCTTCCGAATCCAATGGGGTCATCAACGTCGAGTTCTTCGGCAACTTCTCGTGTTGATTTGAGAGGATCGGCTTCGATTAAGGCTCCCACCATTGTGCCGTACGTTTATTAGTGGTTTTTTGGCCAAATGCATCGTTGATATCGCGAGTTGTCTCGACAGCGTTTCGGCCTAGTTTGAACTGGAACAAGAAAATCGTTCGAATTTGCCTTTTATCCATGCTTTTTTGAAATGCTATAAAAAGTGACATAATTATTTCAATGAAAAATCAAAAAGACAAGTAGATAGAGCGAATTACGCTCTTTAAAATGATATATAACACAACCACAGATAACCAAACATTTTATTCAAAAATCTTTCACAAAAGTAAACAACATAAAAACGCAATAACTTTGTGTTCAACCTAATATTTTTAACCCTTTCGTGATCTTTAGATTCAGATTTTTCAAACAATTCTATATAAATGTATTTCGAAATTATTGTCACTGGCTAAGAAAAACGTTGTTAAATTGATATTTTCATTTCATGTGAACTTTTTTTATCAATAAAAAAATGTAAATCGGGTTATAAAGATCAAGCAGATCAAGCTCACAAGTTGCAGATACAGTACCCCTGCCATAAAGGTATTATGTTATAGTTGCCATTCGAAAGGTCGTGCTGCCCACAGTATTTCTTGCTCCAGGTGCATTTTCAGCTTTTCCAGACATATAAGTTACCTGCTTCTGATAAACTTGCCTAAAAATCACCATCCCGCAATGCTCTTCTTCTTGCCGATGCTCATTCTACAGTAACGGCCATAAAGGTATGAACTTTTCTGAAACTTCCCGGATCGAAGTGATATTTTAAGGCAAAGTTTAAAACGGTAAAAGAAATTGATTCAACAACAAGAATAGTCAAATTTACGAAAATTAAAACAAATCGAAACATTTAGGAAAATGGCAAAAAAAACCGAAAAATGGAACATTGACTTGTGACATCTAGGAATGATGGGTAAATGAAAAAGAACAATAAAAAATGATTAAAATAGTTTCAATACTTATTTGGGTAACATTTGGCGTCGATTGGCCGTCTCGCCTCGTCTTCTTCTTCGTCTTGAATTCGTCTGACGCAGTGTGCTGACAACTTCTTTAAGACGAACGAAGACAACGTTTTGGTCTTCTGCTTTTGTTTACAGTTCTCCGTTTGGATCTGACAATTGTTGGGTCACTCGCTTGCAGGGTTAATCGATACACTGCAGACAGAGCACAGACAGTCGTATACAGTGATTTTCTTCTCTGTCAGTCTCTCTAAGGTGAAAAGAAGAAGAAGACGTTGAAGTGAGGGTGTGCACACTGTTTCTCCGTGTCTTTCATGTAATGGTACGTAATAGCTCCTGGAGCATCCTATATCCATATTGCTAGCGAGAACGTCATCTGGAACGACAACAATCTTCCTCAACCTTGTCAAATACGTCATCTGGAAAAATCAGTGTCTGCGCAGAGTGCCGGGCTGTATATATTCGTGCAATAGCCGCACTCTGAAATTCCGTCGTCTTCAGGCGATGCCTTGCTCAACTTGCTCCATCCGATCACAGTTTTTGTTATATACATCTCCGTAGCTTCTCGAGCGTCAGAGTGCCGGACTGCTTTTCTCATTAGTCTCATTCTTAAATTCTGCCTTCAATTTCGCTGAAAATCATTTTTCAGAGGTTACGCCGTATTTCTGTCTATCGGTGGGCCTGTCCTTCCATTTTTCTGTAATTCAGAATCTCTTTATTGGCCTGTAAGGCTGTGATTTTGAATGCTCCAGTGTTCGATTATCTTTTTTTCCGGTGGTCTGCTCTTTTTTCTTAATATCTTTCACTCATTCGGTGTCAATTTTCAAGCTATAAATTCCGTTTTTTTTCAGATTTAACTACGTCATGGCTCGCGTAAATCTACCACTCACTTATCCTGCATTTGAACGTATTCTTGAAAAAATGAATGCCGATTTGAGGTTAGTTTTTACAGTTTCTTTGAGCAATAATTGCTCTCTGATTGCAGCCTGGCCTAGACCAAAACTAGTCCCTGATTTTTACAGACTTTTCCTTTCCATGGCATGCCCCAATATTAAAATGGCGGAAACGCTGATGCCAATGGAAATCGAACATCTCCGATTTGAGGGAAACAGCATATTCATCGGAAGCTCGTCTTACGTTCTTGGAATCGTCCGAGTGTATCCGAATGGCGATATTCCGGCATTCAACAAGACAGTAAATGATTGCGGTGGCGTGACTCACGATGTGGATAAATACGGATTGAAAGAGAACAGATCACGAAGCAATGATGCTGAAGAGCTACACCGCTTAAAGCAGCAGCTCAAAAGTTTGCGGAAAAATGAGAATCGAAGGAGTTGGGATGACTCTCGCTACAATCATGAAATCGGGTACTGTGAGGACAAGATAAACTCTTATAATCTGCTCCTTAACAATGAGGAGCCCCCATTTGAACAGTACGCGCAGTTGTCGGTATATTCAAAAAACGGAACTCATACTGAACGGTTTCCATACAACCGAAAAATGGACGAAATGATGCAATACTTAATCCGACGAATGTTCCATGGAAGAGGAAAGCGTCAATCGATGAAGGTGAAGAATCTAGAAGTTTTCAGCTTGAACGTGACAGACGTAGATTTGAAAATGGACGTTGAAAATTTGGTAGTTGGGTTCTGTGGTCCCGAGGTTTTGAGCAAAGTGGAGCCGCTCATCGATGAGTGCTCATTGCCTTTAAAAAGTCTCACATTGAAAGACAAATGCGACGCGGATAACGTGATATTCCGAGAAGCTGAATCTCTGATCTTTGACACCGGATACTCGTACAACTTACCGACGCTAAGCCAACGGCGAGTTCATGTGTC
Source organism: Caenorhabditis inopinata (assembly GCA_003052745.1). Taxonomy (NCBI): domain Eukaryota; kingdom Metazoa; phylum Nematoda; class Chromadorea; order Rhabditida; family Rhabditidae; genus Caenorhabditis; species Caenorhabditis inopinata. The sequence continues at coordinate 1,543,399 of AP018152.1, read as the reverse complement.
GTTCTTCACTGATAGAATTGTGTACTCAATAATTATTCAGTGGTTGATATACGGACGAGAGGTCGGCACTATTTTCTCATTTTTCGTTACCCACGAGAACAATCTTGTCGAATTCTTAACCGAATTGGCGTGCCTCCCCGACGCAAAATTTGTAGAAATTCCAGAGAAAAAACAGTACAGAATCATCATTAATTTATTGAACGGAGCGGAACTTCACGTCTACTTCGAGAAGGACACTAAACTGCAACACTGTTTTGTGCTGAAATTGGAGGTGTGCTGAAATCAAAGTCGGCTCGCTTCTATCCATTTATTCATTATTTATGTATATTGTAATTTTCTTAAATTAATTGTTGCTCAAAAATAAAAAAATATTTGGTTTTTCAAATTAAGCATTACTCTAGTTTTACGAAGTCAGTTCGAATTGCAGGCATTCTGGTATTCGACCAAAGAGCCCTGGAGTTATAGGATGGAGCTTTTCCTGAGCCATGCCTTTAAAAATCCGTAAAATGCGCTGAAAACTGAAGAAATAAGTAAACCTGTCGTATTATTCTGTGGAGTGTGGAAGAAGCTCTGGGTGTATTCCACTATTCCACCATAGAGATATATATTTCAGAAAATGTGCCCATCGGTTTCAGAAACTTCAAATTCAGGAAATGCATCATCGTTATTACCAATCGGAATTTCAGATAATCTTCAGACTTCAGCAAACTTTCAGATAATGGGGGGAGTGGGAAACAATCCAAATTTATTGGTATTTAGTGTAATGATTCGATGAGCGCTTGTATTAGAGATATGTACATTTAGAAAAATTGTTACGCAATTAGAAGTTATTCAATGCTTTCTTCTTCGAATTCAATTCCCGAAACATTAGTTGGCAGGAGGCTCTTCTTCTCTTCTCAATTCTTACAAATGCGTAATCTCGCCTTGTATTTCTTTCGAAACTTTTCGATGGATAGAATCGGACATCGTCTCTGAAAATGATCTTAATGACTCTAGACAGCCCTGTAGAGTTTGAGTCAAGACTCTCTACAACAATTTTCAGATTTTCAGACGCCCGAAGCGTCTTTGAAAGCACAATTCAATCATACTCACATCGTAAGTAACACAGAACGTTGTCTCCATATTGAAGAGAATTGAAGTCACCACAGCCGTATTTGCTGTGCTCTCTGTTTTCTTCACTTTCGCTTCCGCTTGTAACCAAGGATGACCTGACGTCATTATCGAGTCCTGCTGAGAGAATTTCTCGATCGCTTCTGAAAGCGTTGATTTCAGGCGTGCATGACATTCTTTATGCTGCTACTCACCTTTACTCAAATTCAGCATATTGGACATTGTGTAGTAGACAACTGAATCTATTCGAAAGTATTTATCGGATCGGCTCTTAAGAGATTCAAACGTGTCGAAGGGATTGAGCTGATCGACAGTGAAACTGCAACTTCCAGCAAATACTTAAAGTGACACCCTGATTTGCTCACCCGGCATCTAGAATCCCTGAATCCAATTGTCCGGCCATGAAATCCTCCATCATCCCTACCCATTGCTTTCCATCATCCATGTTTAGGCCTTCCTCTTCGAGCGCTTCCATCAATTCCGGATACTTCGTCATCACACCGTCCGCCGTCATCACATCCTCTGCTCTATCAGGAACCACCCATACAGGCTCTCCGTTCTCTTTGAAAATCGAGCGATCCAGTGGGCGACGTCGGCACGATGTTCTTTTTCGATCACCTTCAGCAGAGCTTCGTTTCGGTATAAAATAGGGCATCACTTCCAGATTCTGCAATACAAATGATCGTTGGGTGAACCGTCGTAACACCGGAATCACAATTGACGTCCCTTCTGGGACTTCTCTCGTTTCTGGAGCCCCCAATTTGTCAGGAGCATCTTGCTGCCACTTTCAAATATTTTATTAGGAGTTCCAGATTTCTACGCAAATTCCGATGCCCACCCACTTACTCTAGATGAATTACCTTATCAACGTTCTTCTTTCTTATAGATTTTTGAGATTCTGAAACCTTTTTAAAGAACAACTGTGCCAATTGCATATTGAATTTTTTGTCTTGTTTTTCTTCTTTTTCCTTCTCCTTCTCTTTTTCTCTCTCTTTTTCTCTCTCTTTCTCTTTATCTTTCTCTCTTTCTTTCTCCTTCTCTCGCTCTTTCTCCTTCTCTTTTTCTCTCTCTTTCTCTTTTTCTCTCTCTTTCTCTTTTTCTCTCTCTTTTTCCTTCTCTTTTTCTCTCTCTTTCTCTCTCTCCTTCTCTCTCTCCTTCTCTTTCTCTCGTTCTCTCTCTTTCTCCTTCTCTTTCTCCTTCTCCTTCGCCCTCTCCTTTTCCAGCTCTTTGTCCTTCTCCTTCGCCTTTTCCAGCTCTTTCATTTTGTCGTCTTCCTTTTCTTTTCTCATTCTACTAATCGACAGTTTTAATTTCACTTTACGCTTCCCTTTCGACTTCTCCACACTTTGTTTTTGTGGAGTTGTGGAGGCCGCTGTTGGCAATTCATCGTTTTCAGTGTCTGCGCCTTCTTTACTATTTTCGATGGTCTGTAAAATGAGTATTAGAGATACTGGAAATGAGAGAAAGAGAGATTCAGAATTACCTTATTTCTACCAATAGAAACAGCCAACGTCTTCGACGTTTTTTTGATTAATCGCTTCGACTTCGGCTTCTTCTTCAACTCTTCCTTCTTATCTTTTTCTCCAATTTTTTTCTGTTTTCTTAAATCTTTCTTCTTGTTTCGTTGGTCCAATGATTGATTATCTTCGCGATTTGTAGAAAAATCTTTATTTTCAGCTCGTTTCATTTTAATATTTTCAATTTTTCAAAATAGCCGATAATTAATGAAACGAAAACTGACGTGGACTCACAAATTAATCTTTCGGAATGGTGGTGTCACGTCTCTAAAAGAATTCAAGCTCCTGTAGCCGCATCTGAAGTTGGAGGCATTACAGACGCGGGAGCGAGACCCCACGAAATGTGGGGTCTCGCTTCCAGAGAGCCAGTTTTAAGAAGTGTTAATTTTCGTTTCCTATTTTTTTAATTGAATAAAAGCTATGTATACGCTTGAAAAAAAATAGAAAAAATGAAAAAAAATTAATAAATAAAAAAGAAAATAAAATGTTATACCAGCAAAGTTTTATATAATGCGCCATGCGCCTTTGAGGTACTGTACACTTTATTGATTTCACCGCGCGGAATTTGTAAAACAGAATACATGTTTATGCTGATGACTCGGTGAGCAGTATAATAGATCTGCCGGATTTATTATTCCTCATAAGCGTCCGTCAATAATTCATTTCTTCCTGGTATCGTCTCTCTTTCTCTGTTTTTTTCTCTCTCGTTTTCTCTCGTTTTCTCTATTTTTCTCTCTTTCTCAGCCTTTTTCTCTCTTTTTATCTTTCTTTCTCTGTCTTTCTCTCTCTCTTTCTCTGATTATTTCCCGATTCTAATTTGTTTTTCATTTCAGAACTCCTTTCCCCAACGTTCTCTTCCCACTAACCATGCCTGTTCCACCAGCTGTCGCTCCTGTCAATAATCCGCATGCCATTGTTTTTCGTCTTAAATCGAGGGATGGCGTAGTCGTTGGTCTTAGTGAAGGCGCTCTTAAACAATCAAGGATTCTTCGCACAACGTTCAGAGCATGGAAGAACACACCGGAACGACTAAAAAATCCATTTCCGGTTAAGGACGTTGATGGAAAGATTCTTGAACTCATTGCTAAGTGGTGTGAGCATCACAAATATGACACAACTCCAACGGACCCCGATCTCACTAAGCCAATAGCCACGTTCATCCCAGCATGGGACACCAAGTTCTTGAACATGGATAACGCGGTTCTGTTTGATTTGATCGTTGCTGCCAACTATCTGGAAATCCCACGTCTCTTGAACTATGGATGCAAGTATGCTGCCGGTATGGCCAAGGGAAAGGGCCCAAAAGAGCTTTGTGCCATCTACGGGATTCCAACTGACGAGGAGGATGAGGCTGCTGGTAGGCCTTCAGGTGTCGAACCTAATGCTCCGCTGCCAATATTGGGCGATTTCGAATAACTATTTTTCCGTATATTTACTATTTGAAAATTGATTAAAATCAATCAGTCTTGAATGAAATTTTGTACATTTTGAAAAAATCTATCAAATTCTCTCCGCCAGCCTCTTCCTTGAAGCTTCCTTGAATGCTTCTTCTACAACAAAACGGAATAGTGCTCCTGGCTCCCGGCCTTCAAAAATTCCTAAAGACACTTCTCCACGAAAGAATTAAAGAAGTAAGGAGCTACATCTCTTCTCCTTCTCTCCTGAGTGCATTTGGAGCACCTTTTGGCTCTTTTTTCATGCTTGGAGCAAGCCGACTTGGAGTATTGTTTCAGATGCGGCTACTGGAGCCTCTTCTACACAGAATCTGTTGCAGGAGCTTGAATTCTTCTAGAGACGTGACACCACCATTCCGAAAGATTAATTTGTGAGTCCACGTCAGTTTTCGTTTCATTAATTATCGGCTATTTTGAAAAATTGAAAATATTAAAATGAAACGAGCTGAAAATAAAGATTTTTCTACAAATCGCGAAGATACTCAATCATTGGACCAACGAAACAAGAAGAAAGATTTAAGAAAACAGAAAAAGATTGGAGAAAAGGATAAGAAGGAAGAGTTGAAGAAGAAACCGAAGTCGAAGCGGTTAATCAAAAAAACGTCGAAGACGTTGGCTGTTTCTATTGGTAGGAATAAGGTAATTCTGAATTTCTCTTTCTCTCATTTCCAGTATCTCTAACATTCATTTTACAGACCATCGAAAATAGTAAAGAAGGCGCAGACACTGAAAACGATGAATTGCCAACAGCGGCCTCCACAACTCCACAAAAACAAAGTGTGGAGAAGTCGAAAGGGAAGCGTAAAGTAAAATTAAAACTGTCGATTAGTAGAATGAGAAAAGAAAAGGAAGACGACAAAATGAAAGAGCTGGAAAAGGCGAAGGAGAAGGACAAAGAGCTGGAAAAGGAGAGGGCGAAGGAGAAAGAGAAAGAGAGAGAGAGAGAGAAAGAGAGAGAACGAGAGAAAGAGAAGGAGAGAGAGAAGGAGAGAGAGAAAGAGAGAGAAAAAGAGAAAGAGAGAGAAAAAGAGAAAGAGAGAGAAAAAGAGAAGGAGAAAGAGCGAGAGAAGGAGAAAGAAAGAGAGAAAGAGAAAGAGAAGGAGAAAGAGAGAGAGAAAGATAAAGAGAAAGAGAAGGAGAAAGAGAGAGAAAAAGAGAAGGAGAAGGAAAAAGAAGAGAAACAGGACAAAAAATTCAATATGCAATTGGCACAGTTGTTCTTTAAAAAGGTTTCAGAATCGCAAAAATCTATAAGAAAGAAGAACGTTGATAAGGTAATTCATCTAGAGTAAGTGGGTGGGCATCGGAAATTGCGTAGAAATCTGGAACTCCTAATAAAATATCTGAAAGTGGCAGCAAGATGCTCCTGACAAATTGGGGGCTCCAGAAACGAGAGAAGTCCCAGAAAGGACGTCAATTGTGATTCCGGTGTTACGACAGTTCACCCAACGAACATTTGTATTGCAGAATCTGGAAGTGATGCCCTATTTTGTGCCGAGACGAAGCTCTGCTGAAGGTGATCGAAAAAGGACATCGTCCCGACGTCGCCCACTGGATCGCTCGATCTTCAAAGAGAACGGAGAGCCTGTTTGGGTGGTTCCTGATAGAGCAGAGGATGTGATGACGGCGGACGGTGTGATGACAAAGTATCCGGAATTGATGGAAGCGCTCGAAGAGGAAGGCCTAAAAATGGATGATGGAAAGCAATGGGTAGGGATGATGGAGGATTTCATGGCCGGACAATTGGATTCAGGGATTCTAGATGCCGGGTGAGCAAATCAGGGTGTCACTTTAAGCATTTGCTGGAAGTTGCAGTTTCACTGTCGACCAGCTCAATCCCTTCGACACGTTTGAATCTCTTAAAAGCCGATCCGATAAATACTTTCGAATAGACTCAGTTGTCTACTACACAATGTCCAATATGCTGAATTTGAGTAAAGGTGAGTAGCAGCACAAAGAAAGTCATGCACGTCTGAAATCAACGCTTTCAGAAGCGATCGAGAAATTCTCTCAGCAGGACTCGATAATGACGTCAGGTCATCCTTGGTTACAATCGGAAGCGAAAGTGAAGAAAACAGAGAGCACGGCAAATACGGCTGTGGTGACTTCAATTCTCTTCAATATGGAGACAACGTTCTGTGTTACTTACGATGTGAGTATGATTGAATTGTGCCAAGCTCGACGACGCTTCGGGTGTCTGAAAATCTGAAAATTGTTGTAGAGAGTCTTGACTTAAACTCTCCAGAGCTCTGACACTCTCCAGTCATTAAGATCATTTTCAGAGACGATGTCCGATTCTATCCATCGAAAAGTTTCGAAAGAAATACAAGGCGAGATTACGCATTTGTAAGAATTGAGAAGAGAAGAAGAGCCTCCTGCCAACTAATGTTTCGGGAATTGAATTCGAACAAGAAAGCCTTGAATAACTTCTAATTGCGTAACAATTTTTCTAAATGTACATATCTCTAATACAAGCGCTCATCGAATCATTACACTAAATACCAATAAATTTGGGTGGTTTCCCACTCCCCCCATTATCTGAAAGTTTGCTGAAGTCTGAAGATTATCTGAAATTCCGATTGGTAATAACGATGATGCATTTCCTGAATTTGAAGTTCCTGAAACCGATGGGCAGATTTTCTGAAATATATATCTCTATAGTGGAATAGTGGAATACACCCAGAGCTCTTTCGCACTCCACAGAATTATACGACAGGTTTACTTTTTTCTTCAGTTTTCAGCGCATTTTACGGATTTTTAAAGGTATGGCTCAGGAAAAGCTCCACACTATAACTCCAGGGCTCTTTGGTCGAATACCAGGATGCCTGCAATTCGAACTGGCGTCGTAAAACTAGAGTAATGCTCAATTTGGGAAACCAGATATATTTATTTCTGAGCAACAATTAATTTAAGAAAATTACAATATACATAAATAGTGAATAAATGGATAGAATCGAGCCGACTTTGATTTCAGCACACCTCCAATTTCAGCACCCAACAGTGTTGCAGTTTAGTGTCCTTCTCGAAGTAGACGTGAAGTTCCGCTCCGTTCAATAAATTAAAGATGATTCTGTACTGGTTTTGATCTGGAATTTCCACAAATTCGGCGTCGGGGAGGCACGCCAATTCGGTTAAGAATTCGACAAGATTGTTCTCGTGGGTAACGAAGAATGAGAAAATAGTGCCGACTTCTCGTCCATGTATCAACCACTGAGTGATTACTGAGAGCACAATTCCATCAGTGAAGAACGACACATGAACTCGCCGTTGGCTTAGCGTCGGTAAGTTGTACGAGTATCCGGTGTCAAAGATCAGAGATTCAGCTTCTCGGAATATGACGTTATCCGCGTCGCATTTGTCTTTCAATGTGAGACTTTTTAAAGGCAATGAGCACTCATCGATGAGCGGCTCCACTTTGCTCAAAACCTCGGGACCACAGAACCCAACTACCAGATTTTCAACGTCCATTTTCAAATCTACGCCTGTCACGTTCAAGCTGAAAACTTCTAGATTCTTCACCTTCATCAATTGACGCTTTCCTCTTCCATGGAACATTCGTCGGATCAAGTATTTCATCATTTCGTCCATTTTTCGGTTGTATGTAAACCGTTCAGTATAAGATCCGTTTTTTGAAAATACCGACAACTGCGCGTACTGTTCAAATGGGGGCTCCGCATTGCTCATTCGCAGATTATAAGAGTTTATCTTGTCCTCACAGTATCCGATTTCATGATTGTAGCGAGAGTCATCCCAACTCCTTCGATTCTCATTTTCTTGCAATCTTTTGAGCTGCTGCTTATAGAAATGTAGCTCTTCAGCATCATTGCTTCGTGATCTGTTCTCTTTCAATCCGTATTTATCCACATCGTGAGTCACGCCACCGCAATCATTTACTGTCTTGTTGAATGCCGGAATATCGCCATTCGGATACACTCGGACGATTCCAAGAACGTAATACGAGTTTCCGATGAATATGCTGTTTCCTTCAAATCGGAGATGTTCGATTTCCATTGGAATCAGCTTTTCCGTCATTTCAATACTGGGGCATGTCATGGAAAGGCGAAGTCTGTAAAAATCAGGGACTATTTTTTGTCTAGGCCAGGAGTTTCTCGGCTGCAATCAGAGAGCAATTTTTGCTCAAAGAAACTGTAAAAACTAACCTCAAATCAACATTCATTTTTTCAAGAATACGTTCCAATGTAGGATAAGTGAGTGGTCGATTTACGCGAGCCATGACGTAGTTAAATCTGAAAAAAAGCAGAATTTATAGTCTGAAAATTGAAAAAAGAGCAGACAACCGGACAAACAGATAATCGAACACTGGAGCATTCAAAATCACGGCCTTACAGACCAATAAAGAGATTCTGAATTACAGAAAAATGGAAGGACAGGCCCACCGATAGACAGAAATACGACGTAATGTTTGAAAAATGATTTTCAGCGAAATTGAAGGCAGAATTTAAGAATGAGACTAATGAGAAAAGCAGTCCGGCGCTCTGACGCTCGAGAAGCTACAGAGATGTATATAACAAAAACTGTGATCGGATGGAGCAAATTGAGCAAGACATCGCCTGAAGACGACGGAATTTCAGAGTGCGGGTAATGCACGTATACAATATGGACGAATATATACAGCCCGGCACTCTGCGCAGACACTGATTTTCCCAGATGACGTATTTGACAAGGTTGAGGAAGATTGTTGTCGTTCCAGATGACGTTCTCGCTAGCAATATGGATATAGGATGCTCCAGGAGCTATTACGTACCATTACATGAAAGACACAGAGAAACAGTGTGCACACCCTCACTTCAACGCCTTCTTCTTCTTCTTCTTTGCACCTGTACGCTCTTACGGCCGTGACAGCGTGGGGAAGATGTAAAGATATTGGGACAAGTGAGACAGACTAACAGAGAAAAAATCACTGTATACGACTGTCTGTGCTCTGTCTGCAGTGTATCGATTAACCCAGCAAGTGGGGGACCCAACAATTGTCAGATCCATACGGAGAGCTGTAAACAAAAACAGAAGACCAAAAAGTCGTCTTCGTTCGTCTTAAAGAAGTTGTCAGCACACTGCGTCAGACGAATTCAAGACGAAGAAGAAGACGAGGCGAGACGGCCAATCGACGCCAAATGCTACCCAACAATGTATTAAAACTATTTTAATCATGTTTTATTGTTATTTTTCATTTACCGATCATTCCTAGATCTCACAAGTCAATGTTCCATTTTTCGGTTTTTTTTTGCCATTTTCATAAATTTTTCGATTTGTTTTAATTTTCGAAAATTTGACTATTCTTGTTGTTGAATCAATTTCTTTTACCGTTTTAAACTTTGTCTTAAAATATCACTTCGATCCGGGAAGTTTCAGAAAAGTTCATACCTTTATGGCCGGCACTGTATCTGCAACTTGTGAGCTTGATCTGCTTGATCTTTATAACCCGATTCACATTTCTTTATTGATCAAACAAGTTCACATGAAATGAAAATATCAATTTAACAAAGTTGTTTTAGCCGCTAAGATCACTTATCCAATGACAATAATTTCGAAATACATTTATATAGAATTACTTGAAAAATCTGAATCTAAAGATCACGAAAAGGTTTAAAATACAATTGATCAATATGGCCGGCGGCGGTTAGTCCTGTGCTACTTATTCTCAGAGGCTCTTATAAAGAATTTAACAAGATCAAATCAATCGAATGATGCTGAACAATCAAGTTCACTGGTCCCTGCATCCAAGTCCAATACCGGCGGGGACGTGACTGATGTCGTTGAGATTGCTGAAACCCCTGGAGACGTGGGGTTGTCTTCTCTCCTTCTGGAAGCTGCTGCATCGAACATAGAAGTCATTGACGATGATGAGATGGTGTTCAACGTTGAAGCACTTTCATTGGTTCTTGAAGAAGACGGCAGTGTCCAAGGTTCTGGCTGAAACTCTAATGTAGGAGTGGACCAAATTTTGTTTTCTTTGCAGTGATCGCTGACGTTCGATATCTTCTGGAATCCAGTAATTATCCTCGTGAACAATTCATCATGATGAGGCAGTAATGAGCTGGTTGGAAATTGAGGCGTCTCAACGGTGGAGACGTTCGTTTTGATGGGCGAAAGAGGAGTTTCAGTTGGAGTTTCAGTAGGGATCACAGCGATTATTGGGTTGGGAACGCTTCCCGACGGCGGAATGGTTGGCAAATTGACTCTTCTTTGATCCACTTCCAAAGAATTGGTGGCTGCGCTATTCCTCATCTCTGCATCTGGATGGCTCGGAGGTGTCTCCGTGTAGGGCGTGAACATGACCGTAAGCTCGCCAGAAACCGCGGAGTACGGAGCAAAGTATTCAAGACATCGATCTATCACACGTTTGTCTTCTTCAATTGCTCTGCAACCCGTCAAGCAGAGCATGTTGTAAAGGAGGGCAAACCAATTGAGCCAACTCTGAAAAAGGAAATGAGAAATGAGCATTTGTAGAGCTACTCAATTACTTTTTCTAGAAATCGACTTCTGCACTTTTCCAACTCTTTGGCTAGAGGAATCCTATTTTGAATTTGTACCCAACTCTCCCAGCAGTCGCTTTTCAGCTGCACGCTCGCCAATTTGCCAGAGAACCGAGCTCTTTGTGATCGAAGTTTGGATTTACTCTTTGGACTTGCATCGTCTAACAGAATTTGAACTCTTTCAACTTCATTCTTTAGATGATCCAACTCCTGTTTGTACGGATTCAAAGTTTCAGAGCTGTATTTCAGCATGGAAACTTCAGCGGTTTCCACTCGAAGAATCTCATAGATCTCTGTTTGATTAAGGACGTCAGATTTCGGTACAACATTCATTGGCACATCCAATTTGTCGAATGTCTTTTTTAAAATCTCCTTTAACTCGTTTTCAGTCATCTCCGTTTCTCTTTCAATGTGCTCCGTACTCAGTTCAACGATCAGCTCATCGGCTCTCCGTTTCAGAGCATTCAATTTCGTCAAAAAGTCTCTGAAAATTTGAAGTACTCGCCGTTTATACTCTGCTCCTTTTCTCAATTTCGCGTTTTTTTCCAGTCGACGTTCTTCCTTTGTTATGCAGACATTAGTGTCGCAGTTCTCCCATTTCGGTTTCTCCGGCCAATCAATAGCGGAGATATCGATTTTTGAAACCACTTGAATGAGATGATCTAGACTCTGAAATTAAGCTTCATTGCATTCGTTGGGGAGAGGGGGGGGGGTTACCATTTTACTGTAGTCTTCCAGCTCCGCCGCTGATTCAGATGACCCCATTGGATTCGGAAGCAACCAGCCATTATCATCGATGAAATTATTCATTCTGAAAAGGAAATATTAAAATAGAACGGATCAAACAGAGGTAAGCAAGGTGAACCGAATTTCAGCTTTTTTCATGCTCGTTGAGACTGAGCAACTAAGAAAGTTAAAGAGCCTGTGGAAAATGGCTCTCGATTTCAGTTTTTAAATGCAAAAATACGATTGCCAGAATATTCTTTCATCGATAATCATCCTCCTCTTGGGCATGATATTTGGCGCGCGGCTAACCGTTGATCTCCACTTTTTGACCTACCCTACCCCTGAAGATCTGAGCATTTTTCCCTTGTGATGAGGAATACCTGAACCCGGTTTCCGAAATGTGATTCGGTACACGGAAGCATTTGTCAAAACTTACAGTTTTTAAATATCCTCCAAATAGTATTCTCTCAAAATGACACGACCACGCTTCCATCGCCAAATGTTTTGCCGCTGATACAGCCAATCAGGCAGCCACCAATGCTGTTCAGGTACGCAAACTTCCACCGGGGCTCATTTCGAAAATCGGGAGGAGCAGCGTCACAGAAAGTCAACCACGGCCACCATGGCAACCTGATTCACCCCAATTACTTCCATTGGTTGTTGGCTCTTCACTATACAAAAATGATTGCTAATCGATTTTCTAGGAAAACAGAAAATTATTAGATAAAAAATCGATAGATAGCTAAAGATTTCCAAAAATGAAGAAAAGCAAAAGGAATAAGTCAAAATGTCTGTCTCACACGAAAAATTTGGAGCAAACCCATCGCCGCGCTGTGTGAAGTCATCTTAAGTTCTTGAAAATCGTAGAAACAACTTTTCGGGATCCTTAAACAATTCAGATTTTTTGAGGCGCCCGTTTTAACTGTGAATATTCGGTGGAGAAGTTGATGAGAGATGCAAAGATCTATCAAATTTACGAAGGAACCTCTCAGATCCAACGCATCATCCCTTCTCGTATTCTTCTGAACAATTTCGCTAGAAACGGATCCAAAACGTTTATTTGAAAATAATATAGTTGAAATTGAACAATAAATTGAACTACTCCTTTCAGAGCTGATTCAGAGTACCGGCGTCAGAAAAAAAAAATTGAATTTTGTGGCAGATTCTGATGAATTAAAGCGTTTCTGAAATGCAGATAATAGGTTTTTTTTAACTGTAAAACCGGAGATAAACTCTGAATCCAACCTATCAGGAGAGCCAATGAAGCCTATCAGCCTACAAGACTGAAATTTGAAAGCAATCATAAGTGTGATAGGTATACCAATAAAAAGTGGACTTTTTTTTCTGATCAATTTCAAATTTGGAACTCGAATAGCAGGGAGATAAATGCACAAGAAGGGGGAGCATAACAGTTCAATTTAAAATAAGCTTTTAACAAGTTCGAAAGACAAGACCCCTGAGAGCCTACCTATATACATCATGCTACATAGAGATTGTTTAGAATAAAACATGAAAATATTTACAATTTTTTACAATGGGCGATGACGTTCTGCAGATCCCTCTTCCTCCACTTTTATATTCAGAGTACATTGGCTAGGTTTCGAAGCATTTGTAACGAAAATATTGAGCTCCATGAAATCTTGCATTGGAAGAGTGATGCAATTGGGGCGTAATGTACTTCTGGAAAAAAGAAAAACTGGAAAATCAATAGCGATGAAAGCAATGTTCGATAGGAGGATGCCTTTGGAAAATTTTTATAAAATGGGAATTCAGAAGAAAAATAATTTTTTTTTCTAATCTGCACTCAAAAAACTACTAACGAAACTACTAATAAACGGTTACCCCACGTGGCAATAGTATTTTCAGCCTAAAAACAACCAGCAATCAATCTTTAATACCAAAAAGAACTATGCATTTCGATTACGGTTAGAGCAATTTCAAAGTTATTTTTATTGTCTACTTACCCATCAAATTTCCTAGAAATTGCATCCTTACGCTCTCTCAGCATGCGGAGAACTGGGAATTTTCGTCTTTTAGCTGTTATCAAGTACCACGCTCCAATGATCTGTTTGTGAGCTAAGCAGTATTCAATCAAATTTAGAGCAATCATAGAGCCATGGCTATACGAGAAACTGTTAAATTTCAATTGAACTTTTCGGTTGAACATGCATACGTGATGGAGTATATATCCTACAAATAAATCTGGGAAATCAAGTACAACTTCGCTAGCATTTGTGATAATCGGATGGCTATAGTTTTCCTCTCGATCCGAGAAATCGTTAATGGACAGTTTCTTCAGAGGTAAACACGACTCATCGAGAAATGGCTGAATGCACTCCAAAAATGGAGTAACAGACGTGCTCACATGAAGTTGCTCAATTCTTAGTTTTAATCCTTCCGGGATATGGGGAAGAACAGTGGTATCGAATATTTTGACGTTAACAGCACAGTTTCGTCCTCCAAAAAACTGAGCTGACAAGTTCCTCAACGATTCAAGCATTGAAACGTCGTATTTCATTAATTTTACATTTTGTTTCCCATTGGAATTTGTGATGGTTAGTTGGGTCTCATAATTCGGATGGATTTTATCGCGTTGGCAGCAAGCAATCATATCCTGCAATAGTTCAATTTCACGGTTTAGAAATCGAAGTTCTTCTGGATCGCTCTCCTCGCTCGTCTTCTTTATCTTCTGTTTAAATTTCAACTCGTCTTCCCATTCATCTACCAACCCTGGCACATCGTGGGAATCATCGTCAGATTCGCTAAATGACTGCCGTGAATCATTGTCACAGATTGATAGCGGTACTTCAATATCGCCAGGATTAACAAATCTACTTGTCGAATGATCAGGGCACCCGAATTCGTCCAAATCATAACGAAAATCTTCTAGGAATTCGTCTTTCTCCTGTGTTTTGGGATGACGCTTCACTTTAAAGAAAGAATAATCGGTTTCATTCACCTGTAATAAAAAATTGTTTAATTCAATATTCCAGTTATCCGATAGAGTAACCTTAAAGCCATTCGCGTGAAATTTCAAAAAGTGAACTTTCAAAGGAACCAGTTTTTCGAAATCACCGATGGCAGGAATTCGATCAGCGAGAATAAACCTGAATGATAATTTAGAATTTTGAAATTGATTTATTGAGTTTATATTATAATTAGAGTTGTGTGAATTCATTTTGTAAATAGAGAGCTCACCGAAGATTGGCTTCACAATATGAAATAACACTTTTCAAGCATGGGTAAGATAATGGTTTGGTAGAATTCATTTTTCAATGAAAGCAATGTCAGAGAGAGAGCTGATGGTGTGATCGGGATGAGGACACTGGCCATGACTAACAAGGCACGCGCGTTTATATTGGCATTTACGAATGTCCAAAAGTTGCCGCGTAGATCAGCAACCAAAAATTTTTATAGATGATTTATTGTAATAAATAGAAATTCCAACAGCGTGCACGCCTTTGCATCTCTGGAATTTTTATTGTAATTTAATTAGGAATCCATTTAATCAATATGAATAAAGATTTTAAACGAATGTAACTTGGTATTTTCAGATTGCAACAGCTTCCAAAGCTATGGCACATCCAAGGTGATTTCAGAATTGCCAAAATACCGTCATGGCTGCCTCTGTTCCTCAAAACATCCTTGAGTCTGTCGTAGAACGCCTCTAGTGCGACACGGAGGTATTCTGGAGACAACATGTATCATTTGGCTCCAGACATTTTGTTAGTGACTTCAAATAATTTAAGTTAACCAAGATTTGGTCCACGGAAGCACTTACAGTTTGGAAATATTCTCCAAATAGTATTCTCTCAAAAGAAGATCTTCAAACGTTCATTTTGGAGCCAGCAAGCAGAGCTTTACAAGTCTGCATTGCTCGTTCTTCTCCGATAGAAAAGCGATATTTTGAACACGATACGAGCCATGCCAAGCTCTTTTTTCACGATTCTTCTCATAGAGCAATTGCTTACTTCTAGCTCCGACCCGAATTCGTTCTCTGATAGTCTTGAGTATCTTGAGTGATTCCGGAGTGACGGAAGTGTGACGTCTTCAGTTTTTTGAACTATTCTTCAGCAAGTTTCAATTTATATGAGGAAGGTTATATCGTATTAAAGAAACGGAGCTGGTAAAATTTGCTAAAAATTTCGGAAGACCAAAGGACTGATGCCTCTGAAAAAAAAATCTTGTCTGCCTTTTCCCGCTGCTCTCCCACTCGTTCCGGTTTCTGAAAATTTCAAAATTAATTATTTCGCAAGAAGTGCATTCGATTTGAAAAGTTATATTCTTCGAATTATTTTTTTACAACGTGAGGACCTTGCAACGATAGATAAGAAAAACGTGAAATGCAATAAAAAAATCCATAAAACGCGTCAAAATTACCTCCAAGGTAAGTAATTTAGTCTTTTTATGACTGAAAAAACTCAGCTATTTTCACTTTTAGAAATTGTAAAAGGTTCTATAATGACTGCAGTGTTTCTAAGCTATGAGCAAGTTTTGGTTAATTGTCAGCTGACCACTGATAGCTTTCGTAAATTTTGAATAAAATGAATACTGTCTTGAGCTTAATTTTTTTGGTTTCGTTTTGCGAGTTTTCTTTAGAAATCGTAGTTTTAACCGAAAAGCAGTCTTTCAATTCGAAAAATTGTGTAATTTGTTCGTGGCCATTGTGCGTGGCTTATTGGAGCGCACATGCTGACGTGTCTTTATGCAATTGTTTTTAAATATCCTTAAACTGAAACTTTTTTTATTTTCATTGGTTGTTAAATTTGATTTTTTAAATTGATATTTTTTTAAATGTTATAGAAGCTATTATTGAAAAAAATAACAACATTGGTTAAAACATCTCCGATCACTATTAGTGATCTGTGAATGCGTTTTTAGGTAGCTTTGCGCTGGTGCTCGAGTTGTCTCCATAGTTCTACTAAAGAAATTTTGAAAAAGCGAACTATATAATCAATTTCTAAAAGGCCATTAAGTGAAAAATCAAAAAATGTTTATTATGGTCCTCTTTCCACTATACTTTTTCACTTTTAAACCCGGCGTCTGAGGTTTTTCCGAATTCCTACGCGACGTACTCTTTTTCCTTTTTTTTAATCTTTACTTTTTGTAGTTAGAAAAGTACTAAAAAATGTCGGCGAAAGCTGTCAGCGAGCTATCCGGAAAAGAGGTGAGAATTTTATGATGAAATTTGTTAAAATAAATAAAAACGTAGTTGTTAGCAATATAATTGGTTTTTTTTTCTCAGGCTCTGTACAAATATTTCGAGCCTACCGGTCTGGTGGCTTCTCCCCATGCGTTTCACGTAAAAGCCGGTGAGAGCTTCGATGATGTTGCCATTGATTACGATTGGCTACTACTCGATAACATTGGAGTTATTAAACCAGACCAATTGGTTAAAAGACGAGGAAAGCATGGTCTGGTGAAAGTGGGAACGCCGTCAGAGTTGAAAGCGTGGTTCGAGAAGACTTGTAACACATATGTAAAGGTTGGAAAGGTGGAAGGGCGTCTTCACACTTTTATCGTGGAGCCATTCTGTGAACATAGTGCAAGCGATGAGATGTATATTGCAATCTACAGTGAGAGGACTCGTGACGTTATCATGTTTCATGAGGATGGAGGTGTAGATGTTGGTGATTTGCAAAAGGTATGTCATACAGGAAAATAAAGACAAATCAAAAAACATTTCGAAATCCTTATACCTGAAAATCGATATCTACATCGATTAAAAATATGTTCTTACACCGTTGTCATTTAATGATAACAGTGATTTGTCAATAGATTTCACTCCTAGAAACAATTCAAGAGGGGAAACATAAAAAATAGGTAAATATTAATAGTAACTGTTGCGTTTCTGAATTATTTTGGTCCATTTTCAAGTGTTCTGTGAGAAATTAAATTATTTTTATTCTTCCAATGTTTCAGAAACTAATTTCTCAAAGAATTGCTTGAGCGGAGTGGCACCTGGTGGCTCCGCAAATCAGTAAACAAGCTGAATTTACCATGCTCTAATATTATAGGGCGAGAGCGCCGGAGCGAGGAAAATTTGCCGTATTTGAATATCAATAACCTTAAAAACAAGGAAGCAGTACTAACATTTAGTTTTCAGAGTCTCGTTTCAAGACTTTTATAAATGTGCTCAGAATCAATAGCCGTATATGTATTTAACCCCGCATTCACAAATGTTTTAGAACTAAGCGAATTATGGCCCAAAAACAGCGAAAAGTTAAATTTAAAAATGTGTTAAATTTTGCTTTTCAGCCTGTTTCTCGTGATCAATAACTGATCGTCCTTCCAATTTCGATCATATATCATTACCCGAATGATCTGCCAATCTGTTTGCCTGAGAATCTTTTTATAACGAGAAGCTAAAACCACCGACCAATCTACTGAATGATACCGCAAGCTAGCAAGCAAAAAAGTGTCCATATCGTTTTGAGATGCTTAAATATAATGCAAGCATGCCTGCTCATTCCTGAAGTACATGATTTTAATCTGGATTTTTCTCTAGGCTCGTACTGTCACAATCCCTGTGCAATTTGACAGCGAGGACATGATTCTGACCGACTGCGAGCTATCCAAACTTCTCGGCCCTTTTAAGGAAAGTCAGCTTATAAGAGCTTTTGTGATGGTACTTTACGAAGCATTCAAGGATCTTCATTTCACCTATCTTGAAATAAACCCGTTCGTCATTGAAAACAACCAGATTCATGTTCTTGATTTGGCTGCTAAAATCGATGAAACTGCAAATTTCTTGTGTGCAGATAAGTGGAAGGGTCGCTCGACTCCGTACGGAGATCCGATCTCTGTGGAGTTTCCAGCGCCGTTCGGACGTGATTTGTCGTCAGAGGAGCAGTACATTTTGGATATGGATGCAAAGACTGGAGCCTCATTAAAATTGACTATTTTGAACAGAAAAGGACGATTATGGACAATGGTAGCCGGGGGTGGAGCATCCGTTGTTTTCACGTAAGCTTGGTTTTTTTAAAATTCATAATCAAAACTTGAATAAATGTTATATTTCTGTAAAATCATTTATTAGTTTTAAACTCATAACGGAAAGTATAATAGTTTTCTTAAATAATGGTTTCAGTCCGACTGAAAATTAGGATTTATTAAAAAAGAGTGCATTACCCTTTTGGGGTACATCTAGAATATATCTGAAAACAATGAAATATTTAAACTCAGCGAAAGTACATTTAAAATTGTTCTCGTTTTTAGTGATACCGTCTGTAACCTTGGGGGAGCAGCTGAACTTGCCAACTACGGAGAGTATTCCGGAGATCCTTCGGAATTCCAAACGTACGAATACGCCAAGACCATCCTTTCAGTGATGACTGAAGGAGAAGCAAGGCCCGATGGAAAAGTTCTCATCATTGGAGGGTCTATTGCCAACTTCACTAATGTGGCTAAAACATTTGGAGGAATTGTCAAAGCATTTGAAGTTTTTGTCCACAAGCTCAAGGAGCACAAAGTAACCATCTTCGTGCGCCGCGGAGGCCCGAACTACCAAGAGGGACTTCGAAGAATCAAGGATGCTGCTGAAAAACTTGAACTTCCAATTCATGTTTTTGGGCCGGAGACTCATATGACAGCTATTGTTGGAGCTGCGCTTGGTGTCAAACCAATGCCAAATGTCCCAACGGCTCCACTGAAAACTGAGCCGTTCTTGTTGAATGGCAATGGAAACGTAGGTTTTTATGGTTAAATTTGATAATTAAAAAAATTTCCTAAAAATTTCCTGATGGCGTATATACTGGCCGAGTTATGAACCTAGACCACCGTAGTTCTTGCCTACCCTGCCCTCAAAGGTGTTATTCTGCTATAAGCGAAATGCAGCAAAATTAGAGAGTTAATTGAGCGCTCCGGTCCCCCTCCCGGTGATTTGTTCGGGACACATTTTAAACTTCGCAATTCGTCCCCATGTACTGAAAATTATATTCCCCTCGACTCCTTAACCAATGCAACCTGATTCCGGGAATAAAGCTAACACTGATTGATTATTTTACTTATTTATTCCCGTCAAACCCCTCGTCCAATCTCTCCGGTTTTTCAACTTATAATGCTTCATTTCTTTTTCTTTTTTTCCTGGGGAGAATAATAAATTAAATTAAATTGAATAATTTCGTTCTCAACTCATTTTTCCTTGCATGGCTGCCGGAAATCTCGTTAATAAATTGAGCGGTGATACGGAGACAACTTCTCCGTTCTCCATAATTTAATACCTTATTCGCTGTACGGGGTTTCTTTAATAAAGTTGGCATCAAAGTTACAGTCATGCATGCAATTTCCTAAAATAAAGTGTCGAGTGTTTTAGGCCAAAGAAGCCAGACGTGGTCTATCTTCCTCTGAGTCGACCTCCAATTCCGATGAGAACCTAGCCACTACTGATGAGACCGATCCGAACAGCTTCCGCCAATTGTTCGAAGAAGATACAACATGTATAATATGGGGACAACAAACCAAGGCTATCCAAGGAATGCTCGACTTTGATTACGTTTGCCGAAGAAGCACTCCATCGGTAGTAGCCTCCACCTATCCATTCGCTGGAGACAGCAAACAGAAGTACTATTTTGGCCAAAAGGAGATTCTAATACCGGCTTACAAGTCCATGGAAAAAGCTTTTGCCTCTCACCCAGACGCCACTGTCCTTATCACATTTGCATCTATGAGATCTGTTTTTGAGACTGTCCTTGAGGTTCTAGAGTTCTCACAAATCAAGGTCATCGCTGTCATAGCTGAAGGAGTTCCAGAGAATCAAACTAGAAAGTTGTTGAAGGAAAGTTTTGTTTTTGTCTAGCTTCAATAAATTCTGTAGCCGTATTTATCCAACCAAAAACTGAAAAATAATTGAACCATATTCCAAGAATTTACGTATTCAGAGAGCTCATGATCGTGGAGTAACTCTAATCGGACCCGCCACCGTCGGAGGTATCAAGCCTGGATGCTTCAAGATTGGAAATACTGGAGGAATGATTGACAACATTCTTGCGTCAAAGCTATATCGTTCTGGAAGCGTTGCATATGTCTCAAGATCTGGAGGAATGTCAAATGAGCTTAACAACATCATCTCTCAAAACGCCGATGGAGTCTACGAAGGAATTGCGATTGGAGGAGATCGCTACCCGGGAAGTACCTACACTGATCACATCATCCGTTATCAGAATGACGAACGAGTCAAAATGATCGTTATGCTAGGAGAAGTTGGAGGAGTTGAAGAGTACAAGATAGTAAAGCTCCTTAAGCAGAAAAAGGTCACCAAGCCATTAATCGCATGGTGCATTGGAACATGTGCAGATCATTTAAATTCTGAAGTTCAATTCGGGCACGCTGGAGCTTCTTCAAGCGCTCTTCGTGAAACAGCGTCCCGCAAGAATTCTGCTCTTCTTGCTTCTGGAGCCTTGGTGCCAGAATCATTTGATGATCTTGGGAATATAATCCGTCAGACCTATGAGAAACTTCTCCGTGAAAAGGTTATTGTTCCAAAACCTGAGATTCCACCACCAGCCGTTCCAATGGACTACGCATGGGCTCGTGAACTTGGGCTCATCCGAAAGCCTGCTTCTTTCATGACCTCAATCTGTGACGAGAGAGGAGAGGAGTTGAACTATGCTGGTGTCCCTATCACAAAAGTGTTGGAATCTGGAATGGGAATTGGTGGAGTCCTGGGGTTGCTGTGGTTCAAAGTAAGTAATTCCCTAACGTTCTCGATGGTATTGAGGTCTGCAGAGCATATATCTTGTGCTATATCGTAGTTGTTTATAGAGTAGTCATTTTTTTCTCGAAATAGCAGTTTGCCCAGAATAAAATTACCCTCAATCTTTTTGGCAACCTTTCTCTGATTCTCAAATTTCATAAATACGATGACTGGTTATTTACAGAAATGCCTCCCGTCCTATGCCAGCAAATTCATTGAAATCTGCCTGATGCTTACGGCTGACCACGGTCCAGCTGTTTCTGGGGCGCACAACACTATTGTATGTGCTCGTGCGGGAAAGGATCTGATCTCGTCGCTTACCTCTGGACTCCTTACAATTGGAGATAGGTTTGGTGGAGCACTCGACGGAGCTGCCCGCCAGTTCTCTGAAGCATTTGATCAAGGATGGTCCGCAAACCAGTTTGTCAGCGAGATGAGAAAGAAAGGGAAGCATATTATGGGAATTGGGCATAGAGTGAAAAGTGTGAGTTTGCGGTCGGCTTTGGGAGGTTGCCAGCTACTAGAACAATTCCTCCCAACACTTCAAGACCGCCCTGTTGATCCTTCCATTATTTTAGTTAGAGTGGGGAGTTCTATGCTGTTATGATATAGAGCATTCAACACCAGCTTGCTCTTACCCTGTTTTCTAAATTTTCATCACTGTTTTTTTCAGGTGAACAACCCTGACAAACGTGTAGAAATTCTTAAAAGATTCGCTATGGACAAGAAGGAATTCGATCAGAAAACGCCACTGTTTGAGTACGCTCTCGAAGTTGAAAAGATCACGACGGCCAAAAAGCCAAATCTAATTCTTAACGTCGATGGAGCTATCGCTATTCTCTTCGTCGACATCCTCCGTCACAGTGGAGTGTTCACCAAGCAAGAAGCTGAGGAGACTATCGAAATTGGATCGTTGAATGGGCTTTTCGTTTTGGGTAGATCTATCGGATTCATTGGGCATTATTTGGATCAATCTCGTCTTAAGCAAGGCCTTTACCGCCATCCGTGGGATGATATTTCGTACCTTATGCCGGAGCACAATATGGTGAGCTATTAAATGGGGTATCGGTCCATGAGACTTACGGGAAATCAAACAGACAGACTGGCTGGCAACGGATATAGTGAGTCCGAGTAACTTACTATTGGTTTTGAATATACAGAAAAATAATATTAAATTGGAATTTAAGGTTTTTTTTTTAGTAAAATCTACTTCTCCACCGAACAAATTCTTCGCAGAAACTACCAGCTGAATCATTGTTAATTGTCATCCATAATTCCAAAGAAAATTTAACTGTTCCTTTTATTTTTCAAAATTTTATCTAAACAATAACTTTTAGATGTGATTTTCTTTGTTGTTTTTTCCTTTTCTTTCTCTTTTGAGTAGAGGAGTATACTAAGCTTTTAATTTATTTCATTTCAATTAGCAAATGCATAATCCATTGTTTTTAGGATGTATACTTGGTTAAATATTAACAAAAAAGTTACTTTTTGGTTTTCTCATTTTCACTTGATATTCTTATAGTTGTTGCACGGATCGGTGTTTCAGCAATATTATTTTACGGAGAAGGCAAGCACTATTCCGGTTTTCGAACCTACTCTGCTGATTGGAAAATCAATGAATTGTCTGAAAAAATTGTAAATCAGCTATGAAATACAGATGAGAATTCCTAAAATTCCGTCATTTTTCAGAATGATTCCGAGAAATAATGCGTGATGCCTTAGAAAAAAACACGAAACAAGAGTCAGTTGATAAATTTTACTGTATATTAAAGGCGCAAGCCTAAAAACATTGCTGTGTCTCGAGATGATTAATTTTACATTGTTAATATTCATTTTTTTTCGTGAAATGCCGCTTTATCGCTTGAATGTGGATCAGAGTTCGTTGTCTGACGATGGACAGGCTGCCACCAGCACTTACTATTCACATGTCTGAGAACAGTGCAACTGCAACTTCAAAAGTGAGTAAAAACTAGCTGAAAATAGAAGCGCTCGTCTGCATATCTCATTTTGAAACTCCTTTCCTCATAAGCATATTCACGATGCGCTTTCAGGGATTTCGACGCACCGCCCTCTCTCATTGCGGTCTCTAATTGTAACGCATTTTTCTTCCAGAAAATGTGTATTGAAGCCATGAATGAAACTGAAAATTCCGAAAATCCATAGCATCATTTTTTTCCGTTTTCCGGATTCCGAGTTCCCAAAACCCGATTCCGCTCTACTCTGGTGGGGGCGTCCTCCCAGACAAAGACGAATTCTCAATTCAATAGGCTTTATAAGTACCAGTTTTTAGGGTTTTGTGACTCTGACTCCGCATACTGTACTCGACGCAATTGGAAAGACTGAAAGCTGAAAGCTGAAGCTGGAGCTTTGAAGCTAAGCGAAAAGCTGATGGAGCGATCTTATCCATCTCTACGTCAGACGAATCCAAGACGAAGACGAAGACGTGGGTCAGTGGTGGAGCCACTGAACGTAATAAACTTTTGCAAAAAAAGTGGAATCCATTTGAAACTTTGACAAAAATTTAGAAAAATTAACATTTTTTGAATCTTCCTCTGATAACCGTCTGAAACTCACTTCATATTTCCTTTGAAATTGCAATTTAAGCTTCTAATTTGAGAGCAACTTGTCGATATAGATTCTTTCAAAAAAAATATACAAATTTTCATTCAAGACTAATTTATTTTAATCATTTTTCAAATGGTAAATATACGGAAAAATAGTTATTCGAAATCGCCCAATATTGGCAGCGGAGCATGAGGTTCGACAGCTGAAGGCCTCCCAGCAGCCTCATCCTCCTCGTCAGTTGGAATCCCGTAGATGGCACGAAGCTCGTTTGGTCCCTTTCCCTTGGCCATACCGGCAGCATACTTGCATCCATAGTTCAAGAGACGTGGGATTTCCAGATAGTTGGCAGCAACGATCAAATCAAACAGAACCGCGTTATCCATGTTCAAGAACGTGGTGTCCCATGCTGGGATGAACGTGGCTATTGGCTTAGTGAGATCGGGGTCCGTTGGAGTTGTGTCATATTTGTGATGCTCACACCACTTTGCAATGAGTTCAAGAATCTTTCCATCAACGTCCTTCACCGGAAATGGATTTTTTAGTCGTTCCGGTGTGTTCTTCCATGCTCTGAACGTTGCGCGAAGAGTCCTTGATTGTTTAATAGCGCCTTCACTAAACTCAACGACTACGCCATCCCTCGATTTAAGACGATAAACAATGGCTCCCGGAGCATCTGGTGGAACAGACATGGTCAGCGTTGGGGAAAGGAGATCTGAAATGAAAAAAAAATTAGAATCGGGAGACAATCAGAAAAATAGAGAGTTAGAGGGAGAAAAAGAAGATGAAATACTTCGTGATGGATACAGAATGATTCAGTATTCTGATCTGTATCTGAAAGTGATTCTGGCGCTCACTTATCTGTAAAACATTAACATAAAACACCGACTTCTACTAAGAAGTAAGTGTCTTCTGAAAGCGAAATGGAGAAGACGTCGCGTTGACCGAGTCTCTGCTAAAAGATGAGAATGAGACCCAACGACTCCATTATGACTATTTTGCCACGAGCAAGACATCGGGAAGGGTCATGTCCAACGGGATATTCACAAGATTCAGAAGAGCCAATCGAATCGACACTGAAAGAATTGTGGTGTCTGGAACTTGTGTGCAATTGTCTGAAAATCGTGAGATAGCAAAACTTTCTGCATTTCTTTTTAAATAATATATCGAATATTGGCGAATGGTTTGGACAATTCTTGTAGCAACTTTGTACCAACTTTGGTCAAATCGTGAGAGGCGAAGAAATGACGTTGAGCTCCGGATTTTCAGATTGAAAAATCTCGATTTCCAAAAGTTTCTGCAGTTTCCCAGATATTTAAAAAAAATGCAGGCAGATTGCAAAGTATCACGATTTTTAGAAAATTGCACACAAGTTCCAGACACCACAATTCTTTCAATTGCCTCTTCTGAATCTTGTGAATATCCCGTTGGACATGACCCTTCCCGATGTCTTGCTCGTGGCAAAATAGCCAAATAGCCGGAGTCGTTGGGTCTGTCTCATTCTCATCTTTTAGCAGAGACTCGGTCAACGCGACGTCTTCTCCATTTTGCCTTTCAGAAGACTCTTAGTAGAAGTCGGTGTTTTAAGTTAATGTTTTACAGATAAGTGAGCACTTCAGAATCACTTTCAGATACAGATCAGAATACTGAATTCATCTTCTTTTTCTCCCTCTAACTCTCTCTTTCTCTAATTATATCCGAATTCTAGTTGTTTTTTTTTGATTTCAGAACCCCGCTGACCATGTCTGTTCCAGCAGATGCTCCGCGAGCCCTTGTTTATCGACTTAAATCGAGGGATAACGCAGTCTTTGAGATTAGCTACGGCGCTCTGAAGCAATCAAAGATCCTTCACACCAAGATCAATTCACTTGGAAGCGCACCGGAGTCGGAGCAAGAGCCAGTTCCGATTGAGAATGTCGATGGAAGGATTCTTGAACTGATTGTCGAATGGTGTGAGCAACACAAGGAAGATGAAGCTTCAGCGGATAGTGTCATCATTCCAGAATGGGATGCCAAGTTCTTGAGCCTCGATAACGCGGTTCTCTTTGATTTGATCACTGGTGCTCACTATTTGGACATCTCAATTCTGAAGAGCTATGGATGCAGGACTGTTGCCGATATGGTGAAGGGAAAGTCTCCAGAAGAGATTCGTGTGATCTTCGGGATCCCAAATGACGAGGAGGTTGATTCTGCAGCTGCTCAGAAGGCAGAAGAAGAAAACGTATAAAGCTTAATTATTTCCGTATAATTTACAATTTGTTATTTGAAAAATGATTGAATAAAACTATTATTGAATGACATTTTGTGTATTTCCTGGAAGAGCTCCAAGAGCAGTCGTACATCTGATGACGTATGAAAATCGGAAAATCTGCTCGCGTGCGATCGCTTCCCAAAGCAATCTCTCCTTGCCTCCTCACCTTTTTCTATGCCTACTAGCGCCATATAAAATCATGCAGTCATGTCCGAGTGGTTAAGGAGATTGACTAGAAATCAATTGGGCTCTGCCCGCGTAGGTTCGAATCCTGCTGACTGCGGTACAACTTTTTTGCGGAATTAATACAGATTTATTGAATTTCAGAATGATTTGAACACATATTTTGATAGGTACAAGGCATTGATGGATAGCTCAATGGATTAAAGAATAATTAAAGAATGATTTCAGAATACTCCACGTGACGCTTCACTCTTGCTGATCTCCTCCATAGACACTCTCCTCGCTGTAGGCGATGTAAAGAAACATGTCCTCTTCATGATGCTCCTGAAAGATGAAATTGAAGCTAAGTGAAATGCCAATGGAGCGCACATGCAGCAATATCTGAAAATTATGCGAAATCTGAAGATTTCGCATAATTTTGGTTGAAGTTTGAAGGTTATTTTTGTGAGTCTGCAATTTGGCGTGGCGGTGTTTGCGGAATCCGTTCAAAACCATAAATTACAGATTTCCACGCTCTGAAACGTCGCGAAATGCGTGATAGAGCCTTACCTGATAGAGCTGCGTCATGGTATCCGTGGTCCGCGGGATGGTGTTGTTGACAAAGAAGAAGAGCGCTTCTTCCGGACGGAGATCGATCTTCTTGCGGATAAAAAAGTAGAACTGGCCGACCGTCAATTCTGGCGACACCAGATACTTATTCTTTTCCATATCACGAAGCTTGGAGCCCGGCGCTTTCTGGATGATCACGTAGAC
Organism: Caenorhabditis inopinata; assembly: GCA_003052745.1. NCBI lineage: Eukaryota > Metazoa > Nematoda > Chromadorea > Rhabditida > Rhabditidae > Caenorhabditis > Caenorhabditis inopinata. The sequence continues at coordinate 1,516,655 of AP018152.1, read as the reverse complement.
ACGGTCCGGGTACTTTTCACGGATCTTCAGTCCTTCGGAAAGACGCTTCTCGAAGTTGTTGTTCTCCTTGTAGAACCACCGCATTTTGAATCGATTCGAGGATGGAGGGAGCTCTGGAAAATAGTTGGGATTCAGGTTTTGAGACAGAGACAGAGAGAGAGAGAGAGGCTAGGCTCTTCTTCTTAGCTGGAAAGTCTTCTAGAAGAGAGAAGATCTAGAAGATTCTAGAAGATAGAAGACTTTCCAGCAAAGTCTGAAAGTGCTCCATGATTTACAGACACACAGACAGACGACGGTCGGAGAGACGCGAAATCCGAAGAAAATGAGCGCAAATCGAATAGAAAATCGAATACAAAACTAAACAAGAATGGCACATGCTGGTTAGAACAACTGCTTGCCCTCCTCGCATAATGAGCGTTCGCTGCGAGACCCAGCGAGAGAACTGCGCGTTCTTCGCAACAACCATCTGTACCTGCCGCTGGCGGGTCAGCGAACGAGTGTGTAGTGGTAGGTCACTTCTACTACCCTTTCTGCTCTCTATGCCGAGTATCGTCCGTCCCCGCTCGGTCTGCGTCTCTTCAATTGGCGTGCTATTTTCGAAATGTCTCATCAGATAGAGGCACCTAGAAAACGACTGATATGTGTACTATTATATATTTTGGATAGGAATGGGGGGGGGGAGAGGGCAGGCTCAAAGGAGATGTGCATTTCCTTGATTTTCAGACAATTTTCGATGAATTCTGAAAGAAATGCTGTGTTTCCAAACATCATTGGAGCGCCAGTGTTTTCGATATGAAATATCACTTTTTCAGAGCAAATATTGACTGAAATTATGAGATTGCAATAAGAGAGTGAATAAGACTTACAATTTCTGAAATTCAAGCTAAGTTGAAAGACGGAGAATCCAAAAAAGCAACAGTCTTCCTTTCTTGCACAGTCTTTCTTGCTCCATGCTCATGCTCCGAAAACTGCAATTTTCCGAAAAGGAAAATGGTTTTTTTGCAAAATGAAGAGATTTGTGAAGTCCATTTGCTCCTACAAATCGCAAAGCTCTGAAGAAAAGAGATCTTTGGTTACTGTAACTCACTTAGTTACAGGGTGGCTGATAAATAGTGTTACGCAGCTTTGCGTGGATTCTGGCGCATGAACACAAGTCGCTATTGTAATAATTATATTTTTTATTGATTATTACATATTTATTACTATGTTTTTCAATTTTCTGGTCGCAACTTCCTTTTTTAAGGTGACGACGGCTGCTTGTATAGTACCGGCCATAAAGGTATTAAGTTTTCATTCCCATGATGTCACTGCCCACAGTCTTTCTTGCTCCAGGTGCATTTTCAGCATTTTCAGCTTTTTCAGACATCTAAGTTACCTGCTTCTGATTCTGATTTCCTAAAAATCACCATCCCAACGCAGTGCTCTTCTTCTTGCCAGTGCTCATTCTACATACAGTACTGGCCATAAAGAATGCGCGCTGGCGTTTTTATGAGATAACTTTGCTGAAACAGCTCCGATCGGTCTGAATTTTTTTGGCAGTGTTAAAACTGGCCGGAGTAACGTTTTCAGCAAGTTGTAGCTCATAAATATGAATATTTTGGAAGTTATCCCAAGAAAACACCAGCGCGCGCATTCTTTATGGCCAGCCTCCAGAATGCGTTCTCTGTAAGAAATTTGGTTCACTTTGACTCCTGGATCCACAAAAATGAGCAAAGTAGGCACAGACTCCGCCAAAAATCATCGTGACACGCCGATTGAGAAGGGAAATCCACCAGAGTAGGGCGGAATTGGATTTTGGGAACTCGGAATCTGGAAAACGGAAAACGGAAAACAAATTTTTTTACGGAATCTGGAATCCGGAAAATGGAATGAAAAAAACGGCGGAATCCGGAATGCGGAATCCGGAATTCCGCCCTTCTCTGGCATCCACCATAATATCATACCTTTATGGCCGGTACTGTACTTTGTCGATGCGTCAGTCGCTAGTGTGGTCGCCGATCGCAGCTAACCATGCTTTGTGATCTTTGGCGATGGTGGATGGGTTACTGTAACAATCATTTCAAAACTTAAAAATGATCACTGCTTTTCATTTCCTCTTTTCACCATTTTATGATTCTTTGATGCATAGTACTGGCCATTAAGGTATATATTATGAGATTTCGACCAGAACTGCCTCAAATATCAATCAATCCTTTTGAAACTTTCAGGAAAGAAATCCTCCGGAAAATCACGTATCCTCCCCCAACTCACCCGGCACCTTCTCGCCGAACCACTCGGAAAGAAAGGAGACCAGCGAAGAAGCCTTGTGAACTGGGCCAGAAGTCATTTTTATTGGACCCGCCAGGAATCGGCCCATATCGTCTGATCGGCCTGAAAAAACGGTATAAAAATCAGATTGATTCGTTTAATATCGATTGAGATATGATCGAAAAACCATAATATCATACCTTTATGGACAGTACTTGTATGTACAGTACTGGCCATAAAGAATGCGCGCGCTGGTGTTTTTTTGGGATAACTTTTAAAATATTCATATTTACGAGCTGCAATTCTTTGAATACGTTACTCAGGCGTCCGCTCTCTTTAGTTTCAGCATTTCCAGAATATTTTCAGCCGCAAAAACTGATATTCCTTCAAATTTCTGAAGAGAAATCTTCCAAAAATGGTTCAAAACTTGCATTTTTCTCGTAGACCAACTCGTAAGTGATAATGGAGGACTGGAAGTTTAAGGGGTTGAGCACAAACTATTGAGCCATATTTCCAGTTTTCTGGAGCCGCTTATTCCGCTAAATTTTATGTTGTACGACACTCCGAAATTCCGGAGTAGCGCAGAGTATAATTTGCGATTTTCCAACTTCTAGAAAAGAGAGAAGCTTGCAGAGCTCGCGGAGCTCGCAAAGCTCACAGACAAACTCCCAAAAGGGGGCTAGGGCTCAATTCTTCTATTTTTTGCTTTAAAATTAAAATTTAAGAAATTAAAGCTGCAAAAAAATCGATTTTTCTTTCGATCAAGAATGCTCTAGAACTGGCCATAAAGGTATATACAGTACCGGCCATAAAGATATCATATTATGGTTTTTCGCCCATATCTCATTCGATATAGAACGAATCAATCTGATTTTTTCACAGTTTGTTCATGAAGCAAGAATGTATCAGTTAAGAACATTTGGATTCGTGAAACTAATGCATAATGGAGTAATTTGAAAAAGAACGAAAACAACAAAAAACCCATATTTCTTCAATGAAACTTCGTGCTCTTAGAAATTGTTCTATCCGCGAGATTTCAATATTTTGTGGGAAAACCATTTGTATTAATCACTGCCTAGCATCTACGGTGCATGGAATCGATGATTGTGTCGATGGTTGATTGGGGAATCTTCTTCCACTCCTCCTCGAGAAGTTTGAACTTCTCGTCGATGTTTGAAGCAATTTTTCCGGTCAATCTCCTCTTCAATTCTTCCCATAGGTGCTCAATGATATTCTGGTCCGAGCTTTGACTCAGCCAATCCAAAAGGGTGACACGGCGGCGGTTGAACCAGTTGCGCACGTGATGAGAACGATGCTTGGGATCATTATCCTGCTGATACAGAAAGGTACGGCCTACGCTAGAAAGTGCCCAGAGTCTCATGGTGTTCTCCAAAATATCCTCATATTCACAGCGATCGAGATTACCGACGATACGCTTGAGAGAACCCATTCACGTGGCTTAGAAGCAGCCCCAAACAATGCAGGAACCGCCACCGTGTTTCATGGTTGGCAGTTGATACTTGGGAACGTAGCGAATGCCGGTAGGACGACGAATTCACTTCACACCGTCACTTCCAAACAAGTTGTACTTGCTTTCGTCCGACCAGACCATATTGGCCCAGTCCTGGCGGGTCCAATGAAAATGACTTCTGAACCAGATGGTTTGGGGTTGCTTTTCCGCCACGGGAATGGGTTTTCTCAAGCGCATCGTCGGTAATCTCGATCGCTGTGGATATGAGGATATTTTGGAGAACACCATGAGACTCTGGGCACTTTCTAGCGTAGGCCGTACCTTTCTGTACCAGCAGGATAATGATCCCAAGCATCGCTCTCATCACGTGCACGACTGGTTCAACCGCCGCCGTGTCACCCTTTTGGATTGGCTGAGTCAAAGCTCGGACCAGAATATCATTGAGCACCTATGGGAGGAATTTGAAAAGAGATTGACCGATAAAACTGCTTCAAACATCGACTAGAAGTTCAAATTTCTCCAGGAGAAGTGGAAGAAGATTCCCCAATCAACCATCGACACAATCATCGATTCCATGCACCGTAGATGCTAGGCAGTGATTAATACAAATGGTTTTCCCACAAAATATTGAAATCTCGCGGATAGAACAATTTCTAAGAGCAGAAGTTACATTGAAGAAATATGGGTTTTTGTTGTTTTCCATCTTTTTCAATTTACTCCAGTATTCATTAGTCTCACAAATCCAAATGTTCTTAACTGATACATTGTTGCTTCATGAACAAACTGTGAAAAAATCAGATTGATTCGTTTTATATCGAATGAGATATGGTCGAAAAACCATAATATGATATCTTTATGGCCGGTACTGTATATTGTGGTTAACACAGTCACCATCGCGCTGCTCACAGTCTTTCTTGCTCCAGATGCATTTTCAGCTCTTTCTGATCAATCACTGCCAAAATCAGATTGATTTGCTCTATAAGGAATGAGATATGGTCGAAAAACCATGTACGTACAGTACTGGCCATAAAGAATGCGCGCGCTGGTGTTTTCTTGGGATAACTTCCAAAATATTCATATTTATGAGCTACAACTTGCTGAAAACGTTACTCCGGCCAGTTTTAACACTGCCAAAAAAATTCAGACCAATCGGAGCAGTTTCAGCAAAGTTATCCCAAAAAACACTCACGCGCATTCTTTATGGCCAGCACTGCATGTAGAATGAGCACCGGCAAGAAGAAGAGCATAGGCAATGTAATTAGAAGCAGGCAACATAAATGTCTGAAAAAGCTGAAAACGCACCTGGAGCAAGAAAGACTGTGGGCAGTGACATCATGGGAATGAAAACTTAATACCTTTATGGCCGCTACTATACAAGCAGCCGTCGTCACCTTAAAAAAGGAAGTTGCGACCAGAAAATTGAAAAACATAGTAATAAATATGTAATAATTAATAAAAAATTAAATTATTGCAATAGCGACTTGTGTTCATGCGCCAGAATCCTTTCAAAGTTGCGTAACACTATTTATAAGCCACCCTGTAACTAAGTAAGTTACAGTAACCGAAGATCGCTTTTATTCAGAGCTTTGCGGTTTGTAGGAGCAAATGGACTTCACAGATCTTTTCATTTCGCAAAAAAAAACCGTTTTCCTTTTCGGAAAATTGCAGTTTTCAGAGCATGAGCATGGAGTGCACCTGGAGCAAGAAAGACTGTTGCTTTTTTGGATTCTCCGTCTTTCAACTTGGCTTGAATTTCAGAAATTTGAAGTCTTATTCACTCTCTTATTGGAATCTCATAATTTCAGTCAATATTTGCTCTGAAAAAGTGATATTTCACATCAAAAATTCCTTGCAAATTGTCGAAAATCCATAAAATCATACCTTTATGGCCAGCCTTATGTGGACTGTACAAACTAAGATTGAACCTCGTGAGACCTCTAATTGATAAGAGATTCTTTGGATAAGAGGGGGGGGGAGATCTGGAAAAATCCAGTTTTCTCTTATCATTCGACTTGTCGCTTTCTCCCCCCCCCCCCCCGAAAATCCGCTTTATCACTTTATTCTGTCGAACCGCGAAGCATGAAGCTGTCACTGATTTCTCACATTTCCTTCATTTTTTTCATCACTTTCACTAGTGCTCTGACCAGGCAAGACTTGTTGGATCATCTGAAGTATGCTCAGGGTATGTGCCATGTTTTTTTTTGCTCGAAAATCCCACTTTCAGAAGGTTTTTTGGAGTCTTAGAATTCCAGAACTCGTGTACTCCGAGAGGACAAGAGAAGCAGACAGAAAGAAAGCTTTCAAGAAAGACGAAAAAAGTCATTTTTCAGTTCGTCTATCTCTGTCTGCGTCAGACGAAACGGTCTTACTTCGTCTTTCGCTTTTCCACTCGGAGAACACGAGATTTTTGATTATCTGAAAATTGGATTCCAAAATCCAAGTTTTCCAGAAACCCGTAACACATTTGACTCCAGAATTCGGCAAGGTGACTACATGCAACCAATTGGGCACGTTGGTGATAGGTGAGTTGTTCCACGAAGGCTTCCACGACAGACGAACACAAAAAGTCGTCTTTCGTCTCGTCTTTGAGTTTGTCTTGTATTCGTCTTACGCAATAAAAACGATGAAGACGAAAACGAAGACGAGACGGTCTTATTTCGTCTTTCGTCTCGTCTTTGAGTTTGTCTTGTATTCGTCTTACGCAATAAAAACGATGAAGACGAAGACGAGACGACTCTTATTTCGTGTTTCGTCTCGTCTTCGAGTTTGTCTTGCATTCGTCTTACGCAATGAAAAATACGAAAACGAGACGATAGATTCTTATTTCGTCTTTCGTCTCGTCTTTGAGTTCGTCTTGCATTCGTCTTACGTAAAAAAAAGGCGAAGACGAAAACGAGATGAGACGAGACGAGACGGTCTTATTTCGTGTCTAATCTCCGAGTTCGTCTTGTATTCGTCTTACGCAATAAAAAAGCCGAAGACGAAGACGAGGCGAGACGATTCTTATTTCGTCTTTGAGCTCGTCTTGTATTCGTCTTATGTAATAAAAAAGACGAAGACGAGACGATTCTTTTTTCGTCTCTCGTCTCGTCTTCGAATTCGTCTTGCATTCGTCTTATGCAATAAAAAAGACAAGGACGAGACGAGACGAGACGGTCTTATTTCGTCTTTCGTCTCGTCTTCGAGTTCGTCTTGCATTTGTCTTACGCAATAAAAACGATGAAGACGAGACGATCTTATTTCGTCTTTCGTCTCCTCTTTCAGTTCGTCTTGTATTCGTCTTATGCAATAAAAACGATGAAGACGAGACTAGACGGTCTTATTTCGTCTTTTGTCTCGTCTTCGAGTTCGCCTTGTATTCGTCTTATGCAATAAAAAGACGAAGACGAAAACGAGACGGTCTTATTTTGTCTTTCGTCTCGTCTTCGAGCTTGTCTTGCATTCGTCTTACGCAATAAAAACGATGAAGACGAGACGGTCTTATTTCGTCTTTTGTCTCGTCTTCGAGTTCGTCTAGCATTCGTCTTACGCAAAAAAAAAAGACGAAGACGAAGACAAGTCGAGACGATTCTTATTTCGTCTTTCGCCTCTTCTTTGAGTTCGTCTTGTATTCGTCTTACGCAATAAAAACGATTAAGACGAAGACGAGACGATTCTTATTTCATCTTTTGTGGAAACTGTAGTCATGCGCATTAAAAATCACATTTCTGGCGCACCCTTGACGCGTTTTTCTCGAAAATTTTCAGATTTTCATTTTCAGACCAATTTGGCCACGTGTTCTGGAAAAGGTACGATCAACCGGAGAGCTGTTTTTCGACGACGATAATGTGGCTTACGCTGTGAGTTTTTCTTTCTATTTCGGACTGAAAATGAGTGAAGATCTGACATATTTTCAGCTATTTTCTTCCGATAATCCAGGATTCTGGAAGCTTCTTCTGGAAGCGTTTCAGACGTGCATTTTCAGAAAACTGTGAGCCAATCTGAAATCTTTTCAGGTCCATGAGCGCACTCCAGCCGGAATGATCCGGAAAATGGATCGCGAGAAGAACTTCGACACTGTCATGAAGTTTTTGGAGAAATACACCTAATCGATAATCGATAATCAATAATAATCCGATTTCATAATAAAAATGTTCATTTTTCCCGTTTTAAGACAAAAAAAAATCCGGAGGATCAAGCGAAAACTTGCTTAATTTGGATAATTATCAGTGAAGATGATCGGCTTGAAGAACTCGAACGCCATCACAATGCACATCACTGCGAAGATGTAGAAAAGCACGAAGAAACCGAGCTCGCGACCCTGAAAATATTGAAGTTTCTCCTGGGGGGCTCTTAAATATTGCAACACAAGTTTGGCGCCATCGCGCCGGCTGCTGACGCATTTTTCGCGCACTATTAATTCAAAATTTTGCTCTTTATTTCATCATTATTCATTTTGCCAAATTTCAGAATGATTGGGTGATTTTCAGCGTGATTTTTAGCCTAGTGCTCATCGCTCTATCTCGACGCCTACCCAAGAGGTCTTCGAGCTGTAATTCCAGCAAAAGGAGGGAGAATCGAATAATTTTTTTTGCTATCTGTTCTCATATCTATAAATCAATATTTTGCTGATTTACATCGATTATTGATTTTTATTTTTTGAGATTTGATCATTTCAATCACAGTGTTGCAGTATTTAAAAGCCACCCAAGGAAAGCCGTTACCTTTAGTGTATTAACCAATTCCTCCTTGTTGTACGGATCCTGGTCAGTGCCTAGAGTGATTTCTGAAATGATTTCAGTGAAGAATTTCCAGAATTTCATTGAAATTTTTTACAGATTTTCTCCGGGAACTATAAAACAGTGCTCCACATAATTTTACGGTCACCCCAAAAATATTCAAAAAATCTCGAATTTCTCGATTCCTCAGTTTTATTTTATTTTCGCTCCAAGACCCATAATTGTATTTTTAAAAGGTATTTTCATATCATATATGATAAATAATTGGGAATTACAGAAAATCGAAATTTTGAGATTTTTGGGGGTGACCGTAAAATTATGTGGAGCTGTATAGTTGTATAGCTGAAAATATCGAAATTATTTAGTTATTTAATTTATTTATTTTTACAGAAAATTTATTCAAGATATTCACGGAAATTTCCAGATTATGAGAAGAGACTGAAAACTTCCGCAGAGCTTGTCACAGGGCGAAGCGGAAGTACTACCCCGGCCATAAAGGTATGAATACTGGCCATAAAGAATGCGCGCGGGTGTTTTTTCGGGATAACTTTGCTGAAACAGCTCCGATTGGTCTAAATTTTTTGTAGGGTATTAAAACTGGCCTGAGTAACGTATTCAGTGAGTTGCAGCTCGTAAATATGAGTATTTTGGAAGTTATCTCAGAAAAACACCCGCGCGCGCATTCTTTATGGCCAGTATTGGCCATAAAGGTATTAAGTTCTGGTTTTTCGATCATATCTCATTCCTTATAGAGCCAATCAATCTGATTTTGGCAGTGATTGATCTGAAAGAGCTGAAAATGCATATGGAGCAAGAAAGACTGTGAGCAGCGCGATGGTGACTGTGTTAACCATAATATATATACCTTTATGGCCAGTTCTAGTGCATTTTTGATCGAAAGAAAAATCGATTTTTTTGTAACTTTAATTTCTTAAATTTCAATTTTAAAGCAAAAAATAGAAGAATTGAGCCCTAGCCCCCTTTTGGGAGTTTGTCTGTGAGCTTTGCGAGCTCCGCGAGCTCTGCAAGCTTCTCTCTTTTCTGGAAGACGCCACAGATGCAAAAATAGAAGAAAATGTTGGAAAATCGAAAATTATACTCTGCGCTACTCCGGAATTTCGGAGTGTCGTACAACATAAAATTTAGCGGAATAAGCGGCTCCAGAAAACTGGAAATATGGCTCAATAGTTTGTGCTCAACCCCTTAAACTTCCAGTCCTCCATGATCACTTACGAGTTGGTCTACGAGAAAAATGCAAGTTTTGAACCATTTTTGGAAGATTTCTCTTCGGAAATTTGAAGGAATATCAGTTTTTGCGGCTGGAAATATTCTGGAAATGCTGAAACTAAAAAGAGCGGACGTCGAAATTAATCATATGACATGCGGATGTGCATACATCCCGTCGGCTCCTTTATTGCTCTGTATCTCTAATCCTCTCTGCTTTTCTAATCTCTAGGTTTGCTCGGATTACATGGATTAACCTTAGGCGCTTTCTTGTTTTCATGGATTATTAATAAATGGAGGAGCAGGGCAAATGCGCTACGTTGAGAAAAGTGTGTCGTTTCGAAAAATGTCCGAAAAATTCTCGAGAAATTTTTCTCGTTGATTTTTCGAGAATTTTCGAAATGTTTCGAATTTTTTTTCGGAAATTTCTCGAGAAATCGCGAAAAGTGATTTGAATGGAAATACGATAAACAACGCGCTTTGCGTTATTTCGGAGTGTCGTTCGAACTAGTTTATTATTATTTTTTAATGAAATTTTTTTTCGAGAATTTTCGAAAATTTTTCGAGAATTTTTCGGAAAATTTTTGGAAATTTTTCGAGAATTTTTCGGAATCATTTCTCGAGAATTTCTCAAAAAAATTCTCGAGAAATCGCGAAAAATGATTTGAATGGAAATACGATTAACAACGCGTTTTGCATTGTTTCGGAGTGTCGTTCGAACTAGTTTATTATTATTTTTTATCGAAATTTTTTTCGTTGATTTTTCGGAAATTTTTCGAGAATTTTTTGGAAAAATTTCTCGAAAAAGTATTTTAAGACGAATGTCGTCTTGCATTCGTCTTACGTCCATGCTGGCAGCACACTGCGTCAGACGGATTCAAGACGAAGATGAGACGAGACGAGACGGCTCAAACCCTCTTTCCAACTCACCATGGAGCACATTCGAAAGTAAGGCTTCCACGAAAAACGAAGACGTTCAGTTCGTCTTGCATTCGTCTCAAAAAGTTGTCTGCACCCTGCGCCAGACGAATTCAAGACGAAGACGTTTCGTCTTTCGTGGAAGATCTATGTGGGAATTCTCTAGAATGCTGGCAGCTGAAAATTGAGCATTTACAGCATTCTGAATGCTCTAAGAATCAGGAGTTTTTTGATTTATTTTCAGCTAATTGCACTCGGAATTCTGAGCATTTCTAGTGGCTAATCTGAAAATAGAAGCTGAAAATGTTTGCTTTAAGTATTTGCAGCTCTTCACGCGCTCACATAGGAATCTGAAGCTCAGGATTCGCTGAAGTTTCTCGACTATGCTTCAGCGTTTTTCTGGCGCGCGCTCAGCGCTTTTCTAACAGTTTTGTTGGGTATTCATACTTCGAGTCATCATCATTCTCTCACCGGAACCACTCATCGTTTTCTGCAAGAATTGGAGGAGATTTTCGTCTGAAAATATTCAAAAGCTGTAATGAAAGGGAAAACGAGAATCTGAAAGCGAAAACTGCGGAATCTAGAAATCTAAAATTCAGAAAACTCGATGCTCCTCGCGTGATGCACTCAATCAATGAATAAATCATTTCTCATAGTCAGTGTGGCTTCAAAGTTCAGAAATTCTGCATTTTAAAACTTCTGAATTCAGAATTCATGGAAAAAGGGCTGAAAATGTTTCGAGAATTTTTGAAAATTTTCGAGAATTTTCCAAATTTTTCGAGAGTTTTTCGAGAATTTTCAAGAATTCTTGGAATTTTTCGAGAATTTTCCACATTTTTCGAGAATTTTTCGAGAATTTTTTGAGAATTTTTCAAGAATTTTTCGAGAATTTTCGAGAATTTTTCAAGAATTTTTCGGAAAATTCTCGAGAAATCGCGAAAAATGATTTGAAAGGAAATACAATAAACAACGCGCTTTGCGTTATTTCGGAGTGTCGTTCGAACTAGTTTATTATTTTTTTTATCGAAATTATTTTTTTTCGAGAATTTTCGAAAATTTTCCGAAAAATTCTCGAGAAATTTTTCTCGAGAGTTCCAGCATTCCGATTCTCTAGACCGCGGTCAGAATATTTCAGATTTTCAGCAAAATTGTCTGAAAATTCGCTGAGAAACACTGGCATCGGAAACAAAAAAAAGAGAATTTTTATGGGATTTTCATTGAATAACTTGAATAAAAGCCAGCATTAACTACTTCTGAATCCAGAATTCATGGAAAAAGTCCTGAAAACGAGAAATTTCTCGAGAATTTTCGGACATTTCTCGAGAATTTTTCGAAAAATTCTCGAAAAATCGCGAAAAATGATTTGAATGGAAATACGATAAACTACGCGCTTTGCGTTATTTCGGAGTGTCGTTCGAACTAGTTTATTATTTTGTTTTATCGAAATTTTTTTTGGAGAATTTTCGAGAATTTTCGAAATTTTTTGGAAAATTTTCTTTGAGTTTTTGAGTTTTGAAACTTTTGAGTTTTCTGAAATTGAAGCAGAAAAAAAAAACCAAAAAGATTCGTGAAAAGCTGGAAAAAAGACTGGAAAAAACATAGATTCTTGGTCAGCGCCAGCGCGTTGACTCGACTATTTTCTGTCTTCCGGAAGGAACGAAGCGAGGTAAATGTGCGGGAAATAGTGTGCGGAGCACGGAAACGCAGACATTTTTCATTTCGCCGTTTTCCGGCGGCAATTTGTGTGTGGCGAAGACGCGTTTTTCAATCGCTTTTTTTAGAGAGTAAATTGAGGAATTCGCCGCGCCGGGTTCGAGGTGGGGGGGGGGTCGGGAAATGGACTGAAATTGACACATTTAGCATGGAAATGTGGCAGTTTGCCGGAGAAATGAAATTAGAAATTTCAAAAAAAAAAAAATGTGGCTCACAGATGCATTGAATTTCCAACATAAAATGCGCCATATGACGAAATTCAGCGAGTTTTCTTCTCGGATTTCCACGGAAAAAAAAAACATTTAATTTTCGGAATTCCGGCTTCCAGGCAACCCCCCCCCCATCCTACCGCAGCTCATAAAATGTGCTCCAGCTCCAGAATTCTCCAGAATCTTCCAGAATCCAAGCCTGAAGCTGAAAAAAAATTTTCAGAAAAATTTTCTGAAAATGCGGTGACGTTTTTCAGAGTTTTTTTCAGAAAAAAATGGATGAAACTAGAGAGAAAACGAGGAAACAATGAGCACATTTTGGTGGTTTTAGTGAAGGCGAGCGTGGTCAAATATTTGCACTGCCCTTAAAATAAATCAGTTTTTTTTTTTGAAATAATGTTTCGAATTGATGATTTCTGATTACTTAAGAGATTCAAATTAAGAAATTTCAAAAAAAAATCGATAAAATTTAAGGAATAAAAAGTCCAAAACTTTACCGCAGTCAGCAGGATTCGAACCTACGCGGGCAGAGCCCAATTGATTTCTAGTCAATCTCCTTAACCACTCGGACATAACTGCACAGCGCTATGGAATCAGGAGGTGCTATATAAATGTGAAGAGAGAGAAATGGAAGAGAAGGGGTAGGCGCACTTTGAGAGCCGATAACTTTTTTCCTGTGAATTTTCAGCTAGTACTGCAAGAGCCGAAGTTGTAGAGCACAAAATTCTGCATCTGTTCATATAAAAATAGTGAGAAAAAAAAAATAAATTTTTTAATTTCAGATTTTTAAATATTTTTTTTTTCTAGATGTCCACCCCCCCCCCCCAATGTTACAGTATCACTGCTCACCATGCGTTGCTCCTTGTGCCAGCTGTGCCTTCAGAATCGGCCTTGTGTGATCGGTGTCAGCGGTGCTTGCACTGCCATTGTGGTTCCCTCCATTGCGCACTAGCTCGATTTGATCTGCCATGAGTGTGTGTAATCTGAAAATCAAATGGGTGAATCGATTTCAGAAAAAAAGTTCATTTTATGAAAAAAGAAACTAAAAATTTCAGATTTTCAAGCAAAATTCCGAAATGCGTCTGCATGGCGCAGTGGGTTATTTTGTAGGCATTTCTGTGGTTTGGAAGACGCGGGTTCGAATCTTTCTAGTAGAAATTTAAGCAAAAACTTTTTTTTTAAAGTTTTTTTAAATTTTATCTTTGTTGAATATACCTAGCAAAGTGCGAAAAATTCAAAAATTTCAAAGGCAATCAGGTATCTTTGATGTGCCGGGTTCAAACTTTCTTGTGGCGTTACCATTAAAAAAAATTTTTTTTCCGGAATTCCGGCAAACTTAACATAACTTTGGTCGCTGTTACGCAGCGCATTTTCACGAAAAAGTGGCTAAAATAAATTCAAAAATCCATGCGCCAATGCAGGTACTCCCACCCAGTAGGAGATGTTAAAAACAATGAGGAAAGAAGCAGAAAAAAGAAGAGAAAGAGGGCATCAGAAGGAAAGAAAAACTAGGGGAAAATGTGCACATTGTGCACATTTTTTCTTCCTTCGGTTGTTCGTAGTGGTCGGCTCTACTCCAGGAAAGTGAAAAGAGAAGAGAATAGAGGAAAATGAAGGCAAAAAGGAAAAATAAGAGAAAAAAGAGCTTTTTCTCTCTTGAATTAAAGCCAATTCAGCAGTTTTCCTTATCAAAGTCATATTTTCAGAAGTCAGAGTTTCAGATTATAGATTTCAGCGTTAATTCTAGATTCTAGAATTCTAGAATCGTTCCAGCAAGACAAATGAATTTCAGAGGCTTTAAGATGGAATAGGAGAATCGGTTTCAGGAAATTTTGAAAAAAAAAACTGAAAATTTCAGATTTTCGAGCAAATTTCCGAAATGTGTCTGCATGGCTCAGTGGGTTATTTTGTAGGCATTCAATGATCTGGAAGTCGCGGGTTCGAATCTTTCTAGTAGAAAATTTTTTAAAACTTTGAATTTTTTTCTTTAAATTCTTCAATTTTCAGTTTATTTAATTGGAATTGCCAATTCTTTTTCCAATAAACTCATCGAAGAGCAAGGAAAATGTACTGGAAAATGGAAAAGCGAAAAATTGCATTTTCTCTCATCAAAAGTTAATCGAAAATGGCGAGTGACGTCACGAATGGAAATAACTGAAATGCGCAAAGAAGGAATAGGAAAAAGAGAGAAATTGAAGGAAAATTTTGTGTATTTCTCTTGCAAAACTTGCTTTTCAATGCGTCGAACACTACGCAGAGCTTGCAGAGCTTGCAGAGCTCGCAGAGCTCGCACACAGTCTTCCAAAATGAGCTCAATTCTTTTATGATTGCTTTAAAATTGAAATTTAAGAAATTAAAATTACAAAAAATCGATTTTTCTTTCGATCAAGAATACTCTAGAACTGGCCATAAAGGTATATATATATTATGGTTAACACAGTCACCGTCGCGCTGCTCACAGTCTTTCTTGCTCCAGATGCATTTTCAGCTCTTTCAGATCAATCACTGCCAGAATCAGATTGATTCGCTCTATAAGGAATGAGATATGGTCGAAAAACCATGTATGTACAGTACTGGCCATAAAGAATGCGCGCGCGGGAGTTTTTTTGGGATAACTTCCAAAATATTCATATTTACGAGCTGCAACTCACTGAATACGTTACTCAGGCCAGTTTTAATACCCTACAAAAATTTTAGACCAATCGGAGCTGTTTCAGCAAAGTTATCCCAAAAAAACTTCCCGCGCGCATTCTTTATGGCCAGTATTAATACCTTTATGGCCGGGGTGGTACTTCCGCTTCGCCCTGTGACAAGCATGTGCTCAGCGGAAGTTTTCAGTCTCTTTTCATAATCTGAAAATTTCCGTGAATCGATTTTCTGTAAAATTTAATTAATAAAAAATTAAATAATTTCGATATTTTCAGCTATACAACTATACAGCTCCACATAATTTTACGGTCACCCCCAAAAATCTCAAAATTTCGATTTTCTGTAATTCCTAATTATTTATCATATATGATATGAAAATACCTTTAAAAAATACAATTATGGGTCCTGGAGCGAAAATAAAATAAAACTGAGCAATCGAGAAATTCGAGATTTTTCGAACATTTTTGGGGTGACCGTAAAATTATGTGGAGCACTGTATTATTATAGTTCCCGGAGAAAATCTGTAAATTTCAATGAAATTCTGGAAATTCTTCACTGAAATCATTTCAGAAATCACTCTAGGCACTGACCAGGATCCGTACAACAAGGAGGAATTGGTTAATACACTAAAGGTAACGGCTTTCCTTGGGTGGCTTTTAAATACTGCAACACTGTGATTGAAATGATCGAATCTCAAAAAATAAAAATCAATAATCGATGTAAATCAGCAAAATATTGATTCAAAGGTATGAGAACAGATAGCAAAAAAAATTATTCGATTCTCCCTCCTTTTGCTGGAATTACAGCTCGTCGACTGTGGCGCATGGTAGAGCGATGAGAACTAGGCTGAAAATCACGCTGAAAATCACCCAATCATTCTGAAATTTGGCACAACGAATAATGATGAAATAATGAGCAGAATTTAGAATAATTTGTGCGCGAAAAATGCGTCAGCAGCGAGCGCCATGGCGCCAAACTTGTGTTGCAATATTTAAAAAACACTCAATTTCTTTTCCAGGAAATGGCTTCTCCTGGAGCCGAATGCTCAGGTGTGATGCAGAAGCTTCCGTGAGCCAAAAAAGAAGAATGAGCATGATTTATTCCATCTGAAAATGCTCACAGAATAGCTGAAAGTGATCAATCGATCTTTTCCCGATTTCAGATTACATGAGTCAGGAAGTCCTTTTTGGAAGAAACCCGATTTCCTTCCAATTTCATTTTTTTCGGAAAAATATGAATAAAATTAATAAAATGTATGATTTCCTTGTTATCCATCCGTCACCTGCTCCGAAGAGCCGGTGGGGGGGGGGAGGAAGAGAAACCCTAAAATTTTGGAAATTATGAGAATTTCTATAATTGCCATTTAATGTTTCCTTGAAGGAAACCCTTCAAAATGAGTCAAAAACAATTCGGAGGCGTCGGAAAAATTATTCACTTTTTCATTTCGCATTTTTCCATGGAATTCTCAATTTTTCTTCTGATTCTTTGGATGAATTCCGGCAGAATTGATGCGCAATTGACGAATACTGCGACGACTTCTGTTCCAGCAGCTAATAGGAGAACGGTGGGATCTTAAAACGCTAATTCGCAAATCTACCAGAGAAGGGCGGAATTCCGGGTTCCGCTTTCCGGATTCCGTGAAAAAAATTTTTTTCCGTTTTCCGTTTTCCGGATTCCGGATTCCGTGAAAAAAAATTTTTCCAGCGGCTAATAGGAGAACGGTGGGATCTTAAGACGCTAATTTGCCAATCTACCAGAGAAGGGCGGAATTCCGGATTCCGCCATTTTTTTTCAATCCGTTTTCCGGATTCCTGATTTTGTGAAAATTTTTTTTTTCCGTTTTCCGTTTTCCGGATTTCGGATTCCGTGAAAAAATTTTTTTCCGTTTTCCGTTTTCCGGATTTCGTAAAAAAAAATTTTTTTCCGTTTTTCGTTTTCCGAATTCCGGATTCCGTGAAAAATTTTTTTTCCGTTTTCCGTTTTCCGGATTCCGGATTCCGTGAAAAAAAATTTTTCCAGCGGCTAATAGGAGAACGGTGGGATCTTAAGACGCTAATTTGCCAATCTACCAGAGAAGGGCGGAATTCCGTTTTCCGGATTCCGTGAAAAAATTTTTTTCCGTTTTCCGTTTTCCGGATTCCGTGAAAAAATTTTTTTTTCCGTTTTCCGTTTTCCGGATTCCGGATTCCGTGAAAAAAAATTTTTCCAGCGGCTAATAGGAGAACGGTGGGATCTTAAAACGCTAATTCGCAAATCCACCAGAGAAGTGCGGAATTCCGGGTTCCGCTTTCCGGATTCCGTGAAAAAAATTTTTTTTTTGTTTTCCGAATTCCGGATTCCATTAAAATTTTTTTTCCGTTTTCCGAATTCCGGATTCCGTGAAAAATTTTTTTTTCGTTTTCCGTTTTCCGGATTCCGGATTTCGTAAAAAATTTTTTCCGTTTTCCGTTTTCCGGATTCCGTGAAAAATTTTTTTTCCGTTTTCCGGATTTCGTAAAAAAAAATTTTTTTCCGTTTTCCGTTTTCCGAATTCCGGATTCCGTGAAAAAAATTTTTTTTTTGTTTTCCGAATTCCGGATTCCATTAAAATTTTTTTTCCGTTTTCCGAATTCCGGATTCCGTGAAAAATTTTTTTTTCGTTTTCCGTTTTCCGGATTCCGGATTTCGTAAAAAATTTTTTCCGTTTTCCGTTTTCCGGATTCCGTGAAAAATTTTTTTTCCGTTTTCCGGATTTCGTAAAAAAAAATTTTTTTCCGTTTTCCGTTTTCCGAATTCCGGATTCCGTGAAAAAAAATTTTTCCTTTTTTTTTTCCGTTTTCCGGATTCCGAGTTCCGGATTCCGGATTCCGTGAAAAATTTTTTTTCCGTTTTCCGGATTCCGGATTCCATGAAAAATTTTTTCATTCCGTTTTCCGTTTTCCGGATTCCGGATTCCGTGAAAAATTATTTGGTTCCGTTTCCCGGATTCCGGATTCCGTGAAAAAATTTTTTTTTCCGTTTTCCGTCTTCCGGATTCCGAATTCCCAAAATCCAATTCCGCCCAACTCTGCGATCTACGTACTTTTTAAGATACAGTAATCTCAGAAGCAGGAAAGCTAGTTGACCTTCAAAATTCCAGAACTATTTTCAGATCCGAGTCGGTGTGGCTGCTGCACAAAATACCGAAACCGAGAGCATCGGCTGGTCGATGTCAGGCGGTGCTGTCAATTTGGCGATTCAGAAGCTCAGGGACGACGGATTCATAGCGCCGTTCGATTTTGAGTTAGTGCGCTTAAAATGTTTTTTCCGGATTCCGTGCAAAAAATTTTTCCGTTTTCCGGATTCCGGATTCCGTTAAAATTTTTTTTTCCCGTTTTCCGGATTCCGTGAAAAAATTTTTTTTCCGTTTTCCGTATTCCGGATTCCGGATTCCGTGAAAAAAAAATTTTCCTTTTTTTTCCGTTTTCCGGATTCCGGATTCCGTGAAAAAATTTTGGAGCTTCAATCCCCTACTTGATTGAGATCTGAAAATGGGGAAAAACCCAGAAGAATTTCAGATATTTTCAGCTTAATTGAAGCAGATTTTCAGCTCTTTGAGCTCTCATAAGAGCCCTGTTCTTCTCTCTGAAGCTTCGCGGAAGCCGTAGCTCTGAAAATGTTTTAAAGACGCTTATCTGAAATTCAGAATCACCGTGAACTACACCGAGTGTGATCGTGAATCGGGCGCCGCTGTTGGAATGGAGTTTATGAGAGGCAACAAGATGGATATCGTGATTGGACCGCCTTGCCAAGAACGTAAGAATTTCCAGAAGTGCTCGACGAGAAATAGGCTGAAAATCGCGTGAATTGTTTCAGCATTGGAAATAATGGCGACTATGGCCACTTACTACAGTACCCCCTTGCTTGCGTGGGGTCTCGTCACGAATTCCAAGTTCACTGATGCTCAACGATACCCGTATTTGACGAATATTATGGCCAACTCCTTGTCGTTAGTTTTTGCTCCGAATTCCAGATATCTATAAGAAGAGCTGAGCTTCGACACCTCTGGAAGCTTGGCTTGACAGCCTTGGTGATTCTAGAGAATCCAGGATTCAAGCTAAGACGGGGGGGGGGGGGTGACAGGCCTGAGAACCGTTTTCTGCAACACTCTCCAGAATCCTGACCATTCCTCCCAGAGTAGGGCGGAATTGGATTTTGGGGAACTCGGAATCCGGAAAACGGAAAACGGAAAACGGAAAACGGAAAACGGAAAAAAGTTTTTTTAACGGAATCTGGAATCCGGAAGACGGAATGAAAAAAAAACGGCGGAATCCGGAATGCGGAATGCGGAATGCGGAATTTCCGAAACATTTTTCAAGAAATTCTCGAAAAAAAAATTTCGATAAAAAAATAATAATAAACTAGTTCGAACGACACTCCGAAATAACGCAAAGCGCGTTGTTTATCGTATTTCCATTCAAATCGTTTTTCGCGATTTCTCGAGAAATTTTTCGAGAATTTTTCGAAAATTTTCTCATAAAATTTGAAAAATTCTCGAAAAATCAACGAGAAAAATTTTCGAAAATTCTCGAAAAAAAATTTTTGATAAAAAATAATAATAAACTAGTTTAAACGACACTCCGAAATAACGCAAAGCGCGTTGTTTATCGTATTTCCATTCAAATCGTTTTTCGCGATTTCTCGAGAAATTTTTCGAGAATTTTTCGAAAATTTTCTCATAAAATTTGAAAAATTCTCGAAAAATCAACGAGAAAAATTTTCGAAAATTCTCGAAAAAAATAATTTCGATAAAAAGTAATAATAAACTAGTTCGAACGACACTCCGAAATAACGCAAAGCGCGTTGTTTATCGTAATTCCATTACAAATCATTTTTCGCGATTTCTCGAGAAATTTTTCGAGAATTTTTCGAAAAGTTTCTCATAAAATTTGGAAAATTCTCGAAAAATCAACGAGAAAAATTTTCGAAAAAAAATTTTTGATAAAAAATAATAATAAACTAGTTCGAACGACACTCCGAAATAACGCAAAGCGCGTTGTTTATCGTATTTCCATTCAAATCATTTTTCGCGATTTCTCGAGAATTTTTTCGAGAAATTTTTCGAGAATTTTTCGAAAAATTTCCGAAAATTCTCGAAAAAAATAATTTCGATAAAAATAATAATAAACTAGTTCGAACGACACTCCGAAATAACGCAAAGCGCGTTGTTTATCGTATTTTCATTCAAATCATTTTTCGCGATTTCTCGAGAAATTTTCGGAAATTTTTCCAAAAAATTTCTCGAAAATTCTCGAAAAATTCTTGAGAAATCTACGAGAAAAATTTCTCGAGAATTTTTCGAAAATTTTCGGAAATTTGACAATATTATACCTTTATGGCCGGTACTGTAGGTGTGTAAGCATCCGTGCTAGAACACTCAGCGCTGTTGTCCGAAGTGCGATTTCCGATTTCCCTCTGAAGCTAAACGGATCAATAAATCAATAAAATAATGATTTATACACCGAAAGTGCGCCAAAATGCAAGAATTCCCAATTTCAGCCTCGGATTTTCTCTCGTCAAACTTCTGGAACTGATGAAGTGGGATCGTGTGTCGTTGCTCTACGAGACAAGTGAGCAAAACTATCCATTATCCTTCATCAATGACGTCGAAACTGCCATCAATGAATACGAGAGCTACGGAGTGAATGTGGTGGCCAAAATGGCGGTGCCAACTGGAAATACTGGAGATGCTCAGTACATTAATGTGCTCAGTAAGGTGAAGTCTAGGTGCAGAAGTGAGTTTGGAGCATTTCTTTAAGCGGAAATCCTTAAAGGATCGTTGCCACGCCCCATTTCAGACATTTTTAGCGTCGCTTTTTGTTTTAGTTTTCGTCGTCGTTACGCAGACGGCCAGTAGCCGTCGAAGATACCTTCGCATGATCACTGAGCAAGACATGGTCTCCATGGAATATGTGCACATCTTGCTGAGCTTACGGAGCATCGGGTTTGGTGAGTTGGTGAATCGGAATTCCGAATTCCGGAAAGAATTCCGGAAAGAATGAAGCTTTCTGAGGGGGGGGGGTTCGGAAACGGCCCGAATTGGCTTAGAAGAGCCCAGATTCACGACAGATTTAGCCAGTTTCAGCAACGATTTTTTCAGCATAGCTAACAGGAACTCGAAATCCGGAATCCGGAAAACTGAAAAAAGTGTTTCACGGAATCTGGAATACGGAATCCGGAAAACGGAAAAAAATTTTTCACGGAATCTGGAATCCGGAATCCGGAATCCGGAATACGGAAACAAAAATTTTTTCCATTGAATCCGGAATACGGAATCCAGAAAACGGAAAAAATGTTTTTTTACGAAATCTGGAATCCGGAATCCGGAAAACAGAAAAAAAAATTTTCACGGAATCTGGAATCCGGAATCCGGAAAACAAAAAAAAAAATTTTTCACGGAATCTGGAATCTGGAATCCGGAATCCGGAATCCGGAATACGGAAAAATTTTTTTTTCATTGAATCCGGAATACGGAATCCAGAACACGGGAAAAAAGTTTTTTAAAGGAATCCGGAATACGGAAAACGGAAACAATTTTTTTTCACGGAATCCGGTTTCCGGAATACGGAATACGGAAAACGGAATAAATATTTTTTCACGGAATCCGGAAAACGGAAAACGGAATAAATATTTTTTTCACGGAATCCGGAAAACGGAAAACGGAATAAATATTTTTTTCACGGAGTCTGGAATCCGGAAAACGAAAAAAAAATTTTTCACGAAATCTGAAATCCGGAAAACGGAATGAAAAATACGGCGGAATCCGGAATCCGGAATTCCGCCCTTCTCTGATTGCTAATTTCCGAATTTCAGGTCGTCAAAGTCAAGGATTCACAAAATGTGAGTTGAACTGCTGTAAGTTCAAGCATTTCCGTTGTTTTGTGATGCGGCTGAATCGAAGAAGTATTCAAAATTACAGTATCCTCTGGTCTAACACCTATTTGGGAAGTGGCTCCGGATGATGGCTGGAATGAGCGTCTGAAAAAAGCGGCGACTCGAATGCTGATAGTGAGTCTCATTTTATAATAGATTCTGGAAAAAATGCAAAGAAAAATGCAAAAAAAAAATGCAAAAAAAAAACTTTTTTTATCTCCTTGTGAGGTTCGAACCCGGGTCAGCAAACTACCAGACATCTCTCTAACCAGTTACACCAAGCGCGCTCTTGCGCTGCATTGTATCTTATCAATATATATAATGAGTGATTGAGTGAGTGATTCATATTTCAAAATTTCCAGATGGATCTCTCCACCGACGTTTCAGACATCGCCTACCTCAACACCTTCACCAACACTTGTGTAGCAGTAGTCGTGAATTCTCCAGTTTCTTGTCAAACATCAGCTTGTTTGAACCCTCCAACTTTCGTCAGTTTGAAGAGAAAAAGGCGCGTGATTTCTGAAAATGAATTTCAGATTCCATCAGCGTTCGCCAGAAGTCTGCACGACGTCTTCTATTTGTATGGAATAGCCATTACCAATCTTTACAACCAGGATCCATCATATCTATCTGATATTTATAAGATCAATGAAGCAATGATCTTGAATTTTCTAGGTAATCATGCTCCTTGAATTCTCCGTCTGAAAATCATTGAAGCCGTGAAAAATTCACGATTTCAATTTCAGGGCTCACTGGAGAAGTATCGATTAATTCCAACAATTCTCGAGTTCCGAAGCTGATGCTCTATGCTCTCAACGAGAATTACGATCAAGCTTCCTTCATGAACTTGACCTATTCGTTAGACGGCGGAGCGGTGAGGCTACTGTAGTGTCGAGAAGAGCGGAATTCCGGATTCCGGATTCCGCATTCCGGATTCCGGATTCCAGATTCCGTTGAAAAAATTGTTTTCCGTTTTCCGTTTTCCGGATTCCGAGTTCACAAAGTGCAGTTCCGCCCTACTCTGCAGAGAAGAGCGGAATTCCGGATTCCGCATTCCGCATTCTGGATTCCCTACTCTGGTCTCACCAGTGTGCCGTTTCGAAAGCATTTCGAGACATTTTTCGGAAAATTTCCGAAAATTTCTCGAGAAATTTTTCTCGTTGATTTCTCGAGAATTTTTCGAGAGTTTTTCGAGAATTTTCGAAATTTCTCGAAACATTTCTCAAGAAATCGCGAAAAATGATTTGAACGGAAATACGATAAACAACGCGCTCTGCGTTATTTCGGAGTGTCGTTCGAACTAGTTTATTATTTTTTAAATCGAAATTATTTTTTTTTCGAGAATTTTTGAAATTTTTCGAAAATTTCTCTAAAAATTTATTTTGAAAAATTAGTATTACAAGGATTACGGTATATTTTAAAGGCGCATAGTCAAATTTTTTATTTTCATTTTGAGACGATTTTTTTAATTGGTAACAGTGTGTCGTTTCGAAAAATGATTTCTCGAAAAACGTGTTTTTCGAAAAATTTCCGAAAAATTCTCGAGAAATTTTTCTCGTTGATTTCTCGAAAATTTTTTGAGAATTTTCGAGAATTTTTCGAGAATTTTCGAAATTTCTCGAAACATTTCTCGAGAAATCGCGAAAAATGATTTGAACGGAAATACGCTTTGCGTTATTTCGGAGTGTCGTTCGAACTAGTTTATTATTATTTTTTATCGAAATTACTTTTTTTTCGAGAATTTTCGAAATTTTTCGAGAAACTCTCGAGAATGACACTCCGATCGGAATATTTTAAAAATTAGTATTACAAGGATTACGGTATATTTTAAAGGCGCATAATCAAATTTTTTATTTTCATTTTGAGACGATTTTTTTAATTGGGAACAGTGTGTCGTTTCGAAAAATGATTTCTCGAAAAACGGGTTTTTTCGGAAAATTCCCGAAAAATTCTTGAGAAATTTTTCTCGTTGATTTCTCGAGAAATTTTTCTCGTTGATTTCTTCGAGAATTTTCGAAGTTTTTCGGAAATTTCTCGATAAAATTCTCGAGAAATTGCGAAAAATGATTTGAATGGAAATACGATAAACAACGCGCTTTGAGTTATTTCGGAGTGTCGTTCGAGCTAGTTTATTATTATTTTTTATCGAAAATTTTTTTTCGAAAATTTTTCGGAAATTTTTCGAGAACTTTCGGAAATTTTTCGCTTTTTTTTATCGAGAATTTTGGAAATTTCTCGAGAAATCGCGAAAAATGATTTGAATTGAAATACGATAAACAACGCGCTTTGCGTTATTTCGGAGTTTCGTTCGAACTAGTTTATTATTTTTTTTTAATCGAAATTTTTTTTTTCGAGAATTTTTCTCGTTGATTTTTCAGAAATTTTTCGAGAATTTTTCGGAAAAATTTCTCGGGAAATTTCTCGAAACGCTTTCGAAACGACACACTGGGTCTCACCACGAAATGTACCGTAGTTCCAAGTAAATGGTCTTACAGCGATCTGGATCACTAATTGTAACGCGCCATCTCATTTTCAGAGTGTCTCAATTGGCTATAAAGAGGAAGCGGTTCTCTGGTATTGGTACGGTGGGCAGCGGCCACTCGTGGAGCCCGTGTGCGGTTACGGTGGAGCAGATTGTCCCAAATCATTTATTGAGCAATACGGAGCACTGGTCTTCTCATTGGGCGGAATTCTAGCAGTGGCTCTTCTGTTTTTTGCGGCTGGACTCATCTATTTTGTGCGGTAAGGGTGTGATGGGCTCATCTGAGTATTCAGCTTCTGGAGCGCTCTTAAATCAGTCTGAAATTCTGTTTTTCAAGCTTAAAATCATACCTACCGTAACCCATGCTTTCGTTGTGGGATACCGAAGGTTCTTACTCAAATTATTAATGTTAAAAGTCTGAAAAGTCTTTAAAAGCAAGAGCGGAATTCCGTTTGCCGCATTCCGCATTCCGCATTCCGCCATGTTTTTCATTCCGTCTTCCGGAGTCCAGATTCCGGGAAAAATTTTTTTCCGTTTTCCGGATTCCGGATTCCGTGATAGGGCGTTTTTATCATAGAAGGCCGGAATTCCGCATTCCGGATTCCGCCATTTTTTTCATTCCGTTTTCCGGAGTCCAGATTCCGTGATAAATTTTTTTTCCGTTTCCCGCATTCCGGATTCCGCAATATGGCGTTGTATCAGAGAAGGGCAGAATTCCGTCTTCCGAATTCCAGATTCCGTGAAAAAAAATTTTCCGTTTTCCGGATTCCACATTCCGTGAAAAAAATATTTTTCCGTTTTCCGTTTTCCGGATTCCGTGAAAAATTTTTTTCCGTTTTCCGCATTCCGCATTCCGCGATATGGCGGTTTTATGAGAGAAGGGCGGAATTCCGGATTCCGGATTTCGCATTACGCTTTCCTCCGTTTTTTTCATTCCGTCTTGCGGATTCCAGATTCTGTGAAAATTTTTTTTCCGTTTTTCGCATTCCGGATTCCGTGAAAAATATTTTTCCGTTATCCGCATTCCGAATTCCGCCATTTTTTTCATTCCGTCTTCCGGAGTCCAGATTCCGTGATAAATTTTTTTTTTCCGTTTTCCGCATTCCGCATTCCAGATTCCGCCATTTTTTCCGTTTTCCGTTTTTCGGAGTCCAGATTCCGTGAAAAATTTTTTTTCCGTTTTCTGCATTCCGGACTCTGCGATATGGCGTTTTTATCAGAGAAGGGCGGAATTCCGGATTCCGCCGTTTTAGGCCAAGCAGACCTAATTTTTGAATATTCCGAATCTTTGATAGTAAAATAATCTGTAATTTTCAGTCAAAAAAAGCTGGAACGAGACCGTATCGACGCCGAATGGCAGATTCCACAAATCAAGCTGCAGAAGCCTCCGAAGCGCGAAAAAGAGCGAACGTCGAAGAGATCCCTGCAGTCAGGACCGTCCAACGTCACCGACACTTCAAAAATGACATTTGAGAACGTTTTTTCCAATTATTCCATATATTATTTCGAAAAAGAGCCGGTGCTAAGCACCGCCCATCCGCCATCCAATTTGTTTCGAACGGACTACGATTCCTTCGTGAAATTGAGAAAGTTGGATCATGAAAACGTCAACAAGTTCATCGGGCTCTCCATCGACGGAGCCGAGTACCTGGCTGTCTGGAAAATGTGCATGCGGGGAAGCTTACAGGTGAGTTTCACGGAATCCGGAATCCGGAAAACGGAAAACAAATTTTTTTCACGGAATCCGGAAAACGGAAAACGAAAACATTTTTTTTAACGGAATTCGGAATCCGGAAAACGGAAAAATAGTTTTTTCACGGAATCTGGAATCCGGAAAACGGAAACAATTTTTTTTCACGGAATCCGGAAAACGGAAACAACTTTTTTTCACGGAATCCAGAATCCGGAAAACGGAAAGAAAATTTTTTCACGGAATCCGGAATCCGGAAAACGGAAACATTTTTTTAACGGAACTCGGAATCCGGAATACGGAGAAAATTTTTTTTCACCAAATCTGGAATTCGGAAAACGGAAAAAAAAAATTTCACGAAATCCAGAATCCGGAAAACGGAAACAACTTTTTTTCACGGAATCCGGAATCCGGAAAACGGAAAAAAAATTTTTTCACGGAATCTGGAAACCGGAAAACGGAAAACGGAAAAAAAATTTTTCTTCACGGAATCCGGAATCCGGAAAACGGAAAAAAAATTTTTCACGGAATCCGGAATGCGGAATTCCGCCCTTCTCTGGTAGATTGGCAAATTAGCGTCTTAAGATCCCACCGTTCTCCTATTAGCCGCTGGAAAAAATTCATTTCACGGAATCCGGAAAACGGAAACAACTTTTTTTCACGGAATCCGGAATCCGGAAAACGGAAAAACAGTTTTTTCACGGAATACGGAATCCGGAATACGGAAAACGGAAACAACTTTTTTCACGGAATCCGGAAAACGGAAAAAAAAACTTTTTCACGAAATCTGGAATCGGGAATCCGGAAAACGGAAAAATAATTTTTTCACGGAATCCGGAGTCCGGGAACCGGAAAAAAATTTCTTTTTCGGAACTGGAATCCGGAATTTCGCCCTTCTCTGCAGAGTAGGGCGGAAGTGGATTTTGGGATCTCGAAATCCGGAAAACGGAAAACGGAAAAAAAATTTTTTTCACGGAATCTGGAATCGGGAATCCGGAAAACGGAAAAAGAATATTTTCACGGAATCTGGATTCCGGAATACGGAAAAAATATTTTTTCCCGGAATCTGAAATCCGGTATACGGAAAAAAATATATTTTTTCACGGAATCCGGAAAACGGAAGACGGAATGAAAAAAACGGCGGGATCCGGAATTCCGCCCTTCTCTGAAAACGCCATATTGCGCAATCCGGAATGCGGAAAACGGAAAACGGAATTTTAACCTTTAATGAGGGAATATTCATTTTTCACGGAATCTGGAATCCGGAATACGAAAAAAAAATTTTTTCACGGAATCCGGAATCCGGAATACGGAAAACGGAAAAAAAACATTTTTCACGGAATCTGGAATCCGGAAAACGGAATGAAAAAAACGGCGGAATCCGGAATTCCGCATTACTCTGCTAAATAGCTACGTTCAGGATATCATTGGTCAAGGAAACTTCTCGAACGACCCATTTTTCATGTTTTGCATCATCCGTGACATGGCCGAAGGTCTCAAATACCTCCACAACAGCTTCCTTCACTTGCACGGAAACCTTCGTAGTGGTACTGTACTTGTCAATGAGTCCTGGCAGGCGAAGCTCACGGATTACGGTCTCGGTGTGCTTGCGGAGGAGAAGAAACCCATGAAACGACGACAGTTGTGGATGGCGCCAGAAGTGATGCGCGGCACGTTGCTTCCGCATCAAATTGAGAAGAGTGCCGATGTGTACTCATTGGCTGTGATCTCATCGGAGGTTTTGACAAGGAAAGAAGCATGGAATATGGCAGAAAGGAAGGATACGGTTGATGGTGAGTTGGAATGAGTCCGCTCGTCTCGTCTCGTCTTCGTCTTCGTCTTGAATTCGTCTGACGTCTGTAGCAGTGTGTCGTTTCGAGAATTTTTCGAGAAATTTGCGAAAAATTTTCGAAAAAATTCCGAAAAAATTTCGAAAAATTTATCGGAAAATTTCCGAAAAATTCTCGAAAAAAAAATTTCGATAAAAAATAATAATAAACTAGTTCGAACGACACTCCGAAATAACGCAAAACGTGTTTTTTATCGTATTTCCATTCAAATAATTTTTCGAGAAATTTCCGAAAAATTTCGAAAATTCTGGAAACATTCTCGAGTTTTTTAAAAAATCGTCTCAAAATGAAAATAAAAAATTTGATTATGCGCCTTCAAAATATACCGTAATCCTTGTAATAATAATTTTTAAAATATTAGAAAAATTTTTTAAATATTTTTTAATTAAAACCTTTTAAAATATTCCGAAAATATATATATATATATATATATGAAATTTCCGCAAAATTCTCGAGAAATCAACGAGAAAAATTTCAAAAATTCTCGAAAAAAAAATTTTTGTTAAAAAAAAATAATAAACTAGTTCGAACGACACTCCGAAATAACGCAACGCGCGTTGTTTATCGTATTTCCATTCAAATCATTTTTCACGATTTCTCGAGAAATTTTTCGAGAAATTCTCGAGAAAAATTCCGAAAATTTTTCGAAAAATCAACGAGAAAAATTTCTCGAGAATTTTTCATTTGAATTCACCAAAAACAATTTTTAAAAAATCGTCTCAAAATGAAAATAAAAATTTTGATTATGCGTCTTTAAAATATACCGTAATCCTTGTAATACTAATTTTTAAAATATTCCGATCGGAGTGTCATTCTCGAAAATTTCTCGAAAAAAAAATATATATATGAAATTTCCGAAAAAATTCTCGAGAAATCAACGAGAAAAATTTCGAAAAAAAGCAATAATAAACTAGTTCGAACGATACTCCGAAATAACGCAAAGCGCGTTGTTTATCGTATTTCCATTCAAAACATTTTTCGCGATTTTTCGAGAAATTTCAGAAAATTTTTTTGAGAAAATTTTCGAAAAATTCTCGAGAAATTTCGAAAATTCTCGAACTATTCTCGACATTAAAAAAAAATTGTCTCAAAATAAAAATAAAAAATTTGATTATGCGCCTTCAAAATATACCGTAATGCTTGATAATACTAATTTTTGAAATATTCCGAATATTAGAAAAATTTTTTAAACATTTTTTAATTAAAAATTTTTAAAATATTCTCGAAAAAAAAATAATTTCGATAAAAAATAATAATAAACCAGTTCGAACGACACTCCGAAATAACGCAAAGCGCGTTGTTTATCGTATTTCCATTCAAATCATTTTTCGCGATTTCTCGAGAAATTTCCGAAAAAATTTCGAAAATTCTCGAAAAAAAAATTTCGATAAAAAATAATAATAAACTAGGTCGAACGACACTCCGAAATAACGCAAAGCGCGTTGTTTATCGTATTTCCATTCAAATTATTTTTCGCGATTTCTCAAGAAATTTTTCGAGAAATTCTCGACAAATTCCCGAGAAATCAACGAGAAAAAATTTTCGAGAATTTTTCGGAAATTTTTCGAAAAACGCATTTTTTGAGAAATAATTTTTCGAAACGACACACCGTTCTCAACGTAGCGCATTTGCACTTAAGACGAATGCAAGACGACTTTTCGTCTTCGTCTTTTGTGGAAGCTTCAATCTTAAAGATTCGGAAGTTTTCCTCTCGTCTTGAATTCGTCTGACGCAATTTTTTTTTTCATAGCGTAAGACGAATGTAAGACGAGCTGAGTATCTTCGTCTTCCGTGGAAGCCTGATGACTTGATTCTCAAGAACAAGAAGCGTTTCAGAAATAGTCTACCGTATCAAAAAAGGCGGCGCGAATCCGCCAAGGCCAGAATTGGATATGGACGGTGTGGAGATCAATAACAATTTGGTAAGCCGCCATTTTGATATTTAAGAATGAAAAACGGTTTCAGCTAATCCTAATCCGCGACTGTTGGTCAGAAGACCCACTGGATCGTCCGTCGGCGGACGTCATCTGTAATCTTCTGGTAAATATGATGCCTAAAAAGGGGAATTTGATGGATCACGTCTTCAATATTTTGGAGGATTACACTACTAATCTCGAAGTGGAAGTTGAAGACAGAACGAAGGAGCTGACCGCTGAAAAGAAGAAGGCTGACGTCCTGTTGGGGAGAATGCTGCCGAAGTAAGTGGGACATTCAGAAGCTTAGAATATCTACGGGATTCTGGAGCAGTCCTTCGTGAAATTCTAAATCAGAAGGCGGCTTATTCGTTTCTTGAATTCCAGCGGTTTGGGGACGAAATTTCGTCTTTTGTCTCGTCTTTTGTCTCCTCGTCTTTTGTCTCGTCTTTTGTCTCCCCGTCTTTTGTCTCGTCTTTTGTCTCCCCCGTCTTTTGTCTCGTCTTTCGTCTCCCCGTCTTTTGTCTCGTCTTCCTTCGTCTTCCTTCGTCTTTCAGCTTTAAGAAGTAGACCCCAAATTTCCCCTCTTCCAGACAAGTTGCTGAACGTCTGAAACAAGGCCAAACTGTAGAACCGGAAGGATTCGATTCTGTCACCGTATTCTTCTCGGATGTCGTCAAGTTCACACAGTTAGCTGCAAAGTGCTCACCATTTCAGGTATTTGGATTATTCCGATATAAATTTTGACGCAAAAGTCCGTGGACAATTTTTTTACATTTATTTAAAATATTTAAAATTAATTAATATTTTAAAAATTTTTAACATTATTTAGAGAATATTTTAAATTTTTAAATAAAATTATTATTTCAAGAAAGTTAATTTTGAAAATTAATTTTAAACAACCTATAAAAAGTAGCACTAAAGTCCGTGGACAAGTTTTTAAAAATTTATTTGAAATATTTAAATTTAATTAATATTTTTTAAACTTTTATATTATTCAGAGAATACTTTAAAATTTTAAAGTTGTTAAATATTTTTTGAAAATTTTTTTTTCAAATTTATTTTTAAAAAACCTTTAAAAAAAGTGACACAAAAGTCCGTGGACAAGTTTTTTTTATTTATTTAAAATATTTAAATTTAATTAATATTTTAAAAAAATTAATAGTATTTAGAGAATACTTTAAAATTTTAAATTTGTTAATTATTTTTTGAAAATTTTTTTTTCAAATTTATTTTCAAAAAACCTATAAAAAAGTGACACAAAAGTCAGTGGACAAATTTTTATTTATTTATTTGAAATATTTAAATTCAATTGATATTTTTAAACATTTTTTAATATTATTTAAAAAATACATTACAATTTTGAATAAAATCATTATTTCAAGAAAATTAATTTTAAAAATAAATTTTTTAAAAATAATTATTGAATTTTCAATTTTACAGTATTTTCTAAATAATATTAAAATTTAAAAAATTTTAATTAAATTTAAATATTTATATTTAAATAAATAAAAACTTGTCCACGGACTTTTTTGTCATTTTTTTAATAGGTTTTTTAAAATTAATTTTGAAAATTAATTTTTTTTTTAATAATTATTTAATTTTGAATTTTAAAGTATTCTCTAAATTAAATAAAAATTTTAAAAATATTAATTAAATTTAAATATTTTTAATAAATAAAAAAAAATTGTCCAGTGACTTTTGTGTCACTTTTTTTATAGTTTTTTAAAATTAATTTTTAAAGTTAATTTTTTCAGAAAAATAATTATTGAATTTGAAATTTTAAAGTATTTTCAAAATAATATAAAAAAGTTTTAAAATTATCAATTAAATTTAAATATTTTTAATAAATTAAAAAAAATTGTCCAGTGACTTTTGTGTCTCTTTTTTATAGGTTTTTCAAATTAATTTTGAAAATTAATTTTTTTTGAAAAATAATTATTGAATTTGAAATTTTAAAGTATGCTCTGAATTATATAAAAATTTTGAAAATGTTAATTAAATTTAAATATTTTAAATAAATAAAAAAAATTGTCCACGGACTTTTGTGTCACTTTTTTATAGTTTTTTCAAATTAATTTTGAAAATTAATTTTTTTTGAAAAATAATTATTGAATTTTAAATTTTAAAGTATTTTCTAAATAATATAAAAGAATTTAAAATTATTAATTAAATTTAAATATTTTTAATAAATAAATAAAAACTTGTCCACGGACTTTTGTGTCTCTTTTTTATAGGTTTTTCAAATTAATTTTGAAAATTATTTTTTTTTGAAAAATAATTATTGAATTTTAAATTTTAAAGTATGCTCTGAATTATATAAAAATTTTGAAAATGTTAATTAAATTTAAATATTTTTAATAAATAAAAAAAAATTGTCCACGGATTTTTGTGTCACTTTTTACAGGTTTTTTTCAAATTAATTTTTAAAATTAATTTTTTTAAAATAATTATTTAATTTTGAATTTTAAAGTATTTTCTAAATAATATAAAAAAATTTAAAATTATTAATTAAATTTAAATATTTTTAATAAATAAAAAAAACTTGTTCACGGATTTTTGTGTCAAAGTTGATTCTTCCAGGTGATTTTCAGCAAAATTCAAAGTTGAAAAAGCGATTTTCAGGTCGTGAATCTCTTAAACGACTTGTACAGTAACTTCGACGCCATTATAGAAGAGCACAGTGTCTATAAAGTGGAGTCAATTGGCGACGGGTACCTGTGTGTTTCTGGGCTCCCTGCGAGAAACGGAAATGCTCATATTAAGTGAGTTTTCGCAGTGTTTGCGTACTTTTCAGTTTCCTGGATCCAAACAATTTTCAGACAAATCGTGGAGCTCGCTCTCGATTTTATGTCCTACTGTAAAGCCTTTAAAATACCGCACTTGCCCAAGGAAAAGGTGGAGTTGCGCATCGGAGTCAACAGCGGTCCGTGTGTGGCTGGAGTTGTCGGGCTGAGCATGCCCAGGTACTGTCTGTTCGGCGACACAGTCAATACTGCATCCAGAATGGAGAGTAATGGGAAAGGTACGGTAGATGTCTGCAATCCGAAAGCTTCCACGAAAGACGAAGACGAAAACTCGTCTTGCATTCGTCTTAAGAAGTTGTACCAGACGAATTCAAGACGAGAGGAAGTCTTCCGAACCTTTAAGATTGAAGCTTCCACGAAAGACGAAGACAAAAAGTCGTCTTGCATTCGTCTTAAGAATTTGCGTCAGACGAATTCAAGACGAGAGGATGTCTTCCAAACCTAAATCTTAAGATTGAAGCTTCCACGAAAGACGAAGACATAAACTCGTCTTGCATTCGTCTTAAGAAGTTGCGCCAGACAAATTCAAGACGAGAGGAAGTCTTCCGAATCTTTAAGCTTGAAGCTTCCACGAAAGACGAAGACAAAAAGTCGTCTTGCATTTGTCTTAAAAAGTTGCGCCAGACGAATTCAAGACGAGAGGAAGTCTTCCGAATCTTTAAGATTGAAGCTTCCACGAAAGACGAAGACAAAAAGTCGTCTTGCATTCGTCTTAAGAAGTTGCGTCAGACGAATTCAAGACGAGAGGAAGTCTTCCGAACCTTTAAGATTGAAGGTTCCACGAAAGACGAAGACAAAAAGTCGTCTTGCATTCGTCTTAAAAAGTTGCGTCAGACGAATTCAAGACGAGAGGAAGTCTTCCGAATCTTTAAGATTGAAGCTTCCACAAAAGACGAAGACAAAAAGTCGTCTTGCATTTGTCTTAAAAAGTTGCGTCAGACGAATTCAAGACGAGAAGAAGTCTTCCGAACCTTTAAGATTGAAGCTTCCACGAAAGACAAAGACAAAAAATCGTCTTGCATTCGTCTTAAGAAGTTGCGCCAGACGAATTCAAGACGAGAGGAAATCTTCCGAATCTTTAAGCTTGAAGCTTCCACGAAAGACAAAGACAAAAAGTCGTCTTGCATTCGTCTTAAGAAGTTGCGCCAGACGAATTCAAGACAAGAATTCGTCTTGAAGCCTTATTTACAGCCACAATTTGCAGCATCTCACATTCATCTGAGCGCCGCTTCATACCTCCTTCTTATGAAGCATTACCCGAATCAGTACAGCACGGCTTCAAGAGGTGACGTCATTATCAAAGTGAGATTTTTCTTATTGATTTTTCAGCAAAAAACACCCCGGAAAACGCATTTTTTTCACGGAATCCGGAAAACGGAAAACGGAAAAAAAAATTTTCCAGGGAAAAGGAGTAATGGAGACGTTTTGGGTATTCGACCGTATCAATCAGTACATGGGAGTCGCTGCTGACGGCGGCTATCAGGCGGATGCGAAAAATGGAGTCAGCAATGGTAGTAGCCCGGAAGTCACACCACCAACTACTCCTCCAATGCAGGAGGTGAGAGTTTCCGGAAAACGGAACACGGAAAAAAATTTTCTTCACGGAAAATGGAATCCGGAAAACGGAAAAATATTTTTTCACGGAATCTGGATTCCGGAATACGGAAAAAATATTTTTTCACGGAATTTGGAATCCGGATTAAGGAATGAAAAAAACGGCGGGATCCGGAATTCCGCCCTTCTCTGATAAAAACGCCATATTGCGCAATCCGGAATGCGGAAAACGGAAAAATATTTTTTCACGGAATCTGGAATCCGGAATACGGAAAAAATATTTTTTCACGGAATCTGGAATGCGGAAGACGGAAAAAATATTTTTTCACGGAATCTGGAATCCGTAATACGGAAAAAATATTTTTTCACGGAATCTGGAATGCGGAAGACGGAATGAAAAAAACGGCGGGATCCGGAATTCCGCCCTTCTCTGATGAAAACGCCATATTGCGCAATCCGGAATGCGGAAAACGGAAAAATATTTTTCACGGAATCTGGAATCCGGAATACGGAAAAAATATTTTTTCACGGAATCCGGAATGCGGAAGACGGAATGAAAAAAACGGCGGGATCCGGAATTCCGCCCTTCTCTGATGAAAACGCCATATTGCGCAATCCGGAATGCGGAAAACGGAAAAATATTTTTCACGGAATATGGAATCCGGAATACGGAAAAAATATTTTTTCCCGGAATCTGAAATCCGGAATACGGAAAAAATATTTTTTCACGGAATTTGGAATCCGGATTAAGGAATGAAAAAAAAACGGCGGGATCCGGAATTCCGCCCTTCTCTGATAAAAACGCCATATTGCGCAATCCGGAATGCGGAAAAACGAAAAAATATTTTTTCACGGAATCTGGAATCCGGAATACGGAAAAAATATTTTTTCACGGAATCTGGAATCCGGAAAACGGAAAAAATATTTTTTCACGGAATCTGGAATCCGGAAAACGGAAAAAATATTTTTTCACGGAATCTGGAATCCGGAATGCGGAATGCGGAAAACGGAATTTCAACCATTAATGAGGGAATATTTATTTTTCACGGAATCCGGAATTCCGCCCTTCTCTGCAGAGTAGGGCGGAATTGGATTTTGGAAACTCGGAATCCGGAAAACGGAAAACGGAAACAATATTTTTTCACGGAATCTGGAATCCGGAATGCGGAATCCGGAATTCCGCTCTTCTCTGATTATGGGTGACATAGAGCTCTTGATTTCCAGATGAAACCAAATAGCCCAATTCGCCAACGGAAGCCGAAGCCGCCCCTTTCGTCGCCAACTCAATCGAAGAGATCGGTTAGCCCAATCATCGAAGCAAAATCGCGCGAAATTCAAAACGAGGAGACCGAGGCGCTTTATCGACAATTCAGAAGGCAGGAGACGTTAGCGTTGATGTGAAGATTCTCTATTTTTTGATATTTTTCATTTATTCACTGAATTAAAATCATTTTGATATGAAGATTTACTCAAAATTTCAGAAACTGTAATTTCAGAAGCAATAGGTCTGAAATTCGATCTTTGAATTGCAGGATTCTCTTCTCTCCAGAATTACTTTTAGAATAGTTCTGAAATTCTGGAAAAACATAGGAACTTGACGTTTTTTTTTAAATATTTAACTGCATATTTCAGACTTTGAGCTGGCATATTCAGAAGACGTAAACCGGCATCTGAAATAGGAATCCGACGGTAAAAAAATGGATTTTTTTTCCAAAATTGTGCATCGAGCAGTGAGCAAAAAGTCTGTCTGAAATCAGCCATTCTGAAAAAACTTATTCACTCTTATGATTCCGCATCTCTCTTTCAGAATTAGCTTGTTTACAGGTGGCCACTTTCTCGAAAATCGCTTAAACACCCCCAATGTGAAAAGTTAGCTGAAAAAAAGGAAAATTCAGAAATGGCAAAAAGAAATGCCGCTGGGAGGAACCGAACCAGGATGCACAGATTCCCATTCCTCCCTCTTCCCACATCGACCACCGATGCACCAAACATAGAAAGTTGTGAATGCATATATGAATGAAAGGGAAGGAAGAGGGCGAGGAGAGGGCGCGGAGCCCCGATTCCGATTCTACAGTATCATTAATTTTCAGCCAGTTAATTTGGATATCTGGAAAAACGTCAAAGATTTCTCACACTTTTTCCGCCGAAAATATGATTAATATATAGAAAAATGCTCCCACGAAATGAGCATTACACTGTTTTTTTGATCTTGAGCCTCTTGGTTTGAAAATTCTGGCGAAAACTCGATTTGAAGTCAATTTCTTTCCAAAAACTTTCAGAAAATTGTGGGAATCTTCCATTTCTCAAATTATAGATCAAAAGCTCATGAAATCAAACCAGTTTTTAACTTTCTCTAAGGCACTTCGGCTAAAGAGAGTGAGGCCCGTTCGGCGGAGCGTCGTTGCGTAGTAACAGAGAGCCGATAGAGTTTTCAGATTCGTTAAGAAACTTCTAGAGTTCGTGCGCTTAGACTACGCCCCTTTCGTCACGCCTTGTCATTTCCGTCATTTCCGGCGGCTATGATTAGCAGCAGCTCACTCACTTTCATCACATCGTTCTGAAAATCGGCTCGTCTTTGGTGAACTAATTTCAGACTTTTTCACATCTTTTAAGCATCGAATAATACCTTCTTTAAACAGCGCAAAAAAGTTGTTTACCACTAGAAGGGTTCGAACCATACTGCTCCAGATCCTTAGGAATTCCTGGAAAATCCCACTGAGCCATGAAGCCACTTTTCGAAATTTTCGGATTTTCAGCGATTTTTCTCGATTTCTGGTTTTTTGCTCACAGTGAGCTCCTGTTTACTGGAACTATTGACGTTTCCCTGCTTTTAGAATTTCGAAAATGCTCATAAATTATTGAAAATTTTACGTTTTTCTATTTTTTTTTGTGACTGCCCTTCTCAGTGAGCTCTCGAATGCTTTTTCTTCAATTTTTTAAACAGTTTGGCATTGAGCATTCGCACTGAGCCATGGGGGTTGAACTTGTTGGAGTTGCATCGAAGTTTGATGGAAAATCCCACTGAGCCATGTGGACATTCCTCGTTTTTCCTATTTTAAAGAACATTTTCACTGAAATTTCGAGTTTTTTTTTAGTTAAAAGCTGGAAAAGGCTCTTTTGACATCAGTGCTCATTTTCCCAAATTGAATCACATGATTTTCAGTCGATTTCCAGCAAAATTCTTCCATGGTTTCCCATGAGTTCTCCAGGTATTCGAATATCAAATGACTGCTGAAATTCGCTATAATTTTCTCACGTATAAGACTCCTTATTCATGTTCTGACACTTCCCCGTCGCAAGATTAATTCATTGACGTAAATAAATCGGAAAAAATGAAAAAAATTGCTTAAAACATTCTGGAAATTTGTGGTTTTGGTTTTGGATTCAATTTATCGACGTCGACTTTCGATTTTCGAAATCCCTTTTTTTTTTAAAGAAAATTATCATAAATCATTTGATTTTATGAGTGAATTTCCCGTAATTCTCCGTCATTTTCATGTATTTTTACATTTTTTCAGAAGTTCTTGAATTCTAGGTATCCAGATTGCTTGCAATGAGCCAAATGTTAGCCTTCCTCTTCGTCGCCGTCGTTCTCCTCCATGCGGCGTCCTGCCAATCATATCCGGGCTATCGCACCTACCGTAGTCCTCTCCGTGACGGCACTTTCGACCATGCCTCCATGTTCAGGTAGGCGTGCAGAGCTTGCAGACTTTTTAAGATGCGCTGCGAGTTTTCAGATTTACGTCGGATGGCGCTTCGGGTAGCGGAAAGCAGCTCCCAAGGTTTGGTCAAGGTTTCAGGTAGCTGGTACAACTTTATTTTCAAAATTTTCTATTTTTCGCAAAATTTTCTAAAATTGTCCAAATAGAGCAGTGGGATTTTCCACTATGCACCTTTGGATCAGAAGGTCCTGGTTCAAACCTAGCCAGGGGATTTTTTCAAGGAAAATTTTTTTTTCGCTGTTAAACGTTTTCAGTCAAACTTCTTCCAGAGAGTACCCGTACGCTCAGATCCAGTACGGCGCCTCCTCGCCAATGTACGTATTCGACGGCCGTTTATACAATTTGGCGTCAGCACGCTCCTAGATTCGCTGCAATTCGCTGAAAAGTCTGGAATTTGTTGCAAGAGAAACATCGACTTTAATTAAACAATTTTCCATTAATTTTTTTCCGGTTTTCCTTTCCAATAATCGTGAAAAATTCAAATAAAAGAGAGTTCTGTTGGCTTTTTGTTGCTCTTTTTTCTAGAATTTTCAGATTATTCAGATGGAATTTCTGCAATTTTTATTCTTGTTTTAAGAGGGTGTAACTACTGAATTCTACTGAAAAAAATGGATCTAGAAGTCATGTGTTCGATAGAATCTACTAGAAAATTCATTTTTTTTTGCATTTTTGTGCTGGAAGATACAAAATTCTGGAGCCCTGCAGATTCTGGAGCCCTGATTCAACTACAAAAAAAATGAAGTCAGAAGGCACTTTCAGCTTCTGTCTACGCTTCAAATCATAGTATTACGCTTGAAGGTAATGAAGGGAGCTTCTCCTTATTGTACTACTTTCATCGACCTGTTTCAGCAAGGTTACGGTATTCCGGAGAATGTAAAATTGCTCAATGTGCTTCGCTTCTCCAGTTCTCCAATTCTCCAGAGAACTGGACTTCTAGTGTCCGTGACATGACTTATCTGATCGTCCAAAGAAAGATCCGGGGCGAAGCTGGCAACTCAGAGTGAGTCGATGAAAAACGCTGTTTGCTCCAGAAGATTCCCACGAAAAACTGTCCAAATTTGACTGCTCTGAAAGCCGATCTCCAGAAGGCCTCCGCGCAGTCGTTGATGCTTACCCAAGCCAAAAGGACGTCAGTGTCAGTAAGAATTGTTGATTTATAATCATTTTCCCGCATTTGAAATAAAATATTTCAAAAAATCTAAAATTTTTATGAAGTTTCACAAAAGTTATAGCGCTTTGAATCCATGTCAATAATTATGCCGCATTCTGTGATAGCAGAGGTCGATGAGCTCTTTTCTAAATTTGCTGAAAATAAAAATCGTTTTTGAACTGCATTTGAAGAGCTCATTCAATTTCCTATTTAAAAAATCTAAGCGTTTCCTGAAGTTTCAAAAAAGTTATAGCGCTTTGAATCCATGTCAATAATTATGCCGCACTCTGTAATAGCAAAGGTCGATTTGCTTTCAGAGAGCTCTTTTGTGAATTTGCTGAAAATCAAAATCATTTTTGAAGAGTATTTGGAGAGCTCATTCAATTTTCTATTTAAAAAATCTAAGCGTTTTCTGAAGTTTCAAAAAAGTTATAGCGCTTTGAATCCATGTCAATAATTATGCCGCACCCTGTAATAGCAAAGGTCGATGAGCTCTTTTGTAAATTGGCTGAAAATAAAAATCGTTTCTGAAGAGTATTTGGAGAGCTCATTCAATTTCTTATTTGAAAAATCTAAGCGTTTGATAAAGTTTCAAAAAAGTTATAGCGCTTTGAATCCATGTCAATAATTATGCCGCACCTTGTTATAGCAGAGGTCGATGCGCTTTCAGAGAGCTCTTTTCTAAATGTGCTGAAAATTAAAATCATTTTTAGAGAGCATTTGAAGAGTTCATTAAATTTCCTATTCAAAAAATCAAAACGTTTCCTGAAGTTTCAAAAAAGTTATAGCGCTTTGAATCCATGTCAATAATTATGCCGCACTCTGTGATAGCATAGGTCGATGAGCTTTCAGAGAGCTCTTTTGTGAATTTGCTGAAAATTAAAATTGTTCTTGAAAAGCATTTGAAGAGCTCATCAAATTTCCTATTTAAAAAATCTAAGCGTTTTCTGAAGTTTCAAAAAAGTTACAGCGCTTTGACTTCATGTCAATATTTATGCCGCATCCTGTTATAGCAAAGGTCGATTCTCTTTCAGAGAGCTCTTCTGTAAATGGGCTGAAAATCAAAATTATTCTTGAAAAGCATTTGAAGAGCTCATCAAATTTCCTATTTAAAAAATCTAAGCGTTTTATGAAGTTTCAAAAAAGTTACAGCGCTTTGAATCCATGTCAATAATTATGCCGCATTCTGTTATAGCAGAGAGCTCTTCTGCAAATGTGCTGAAAATCGTTTTTGAAGAGCATTTGGAATGGTCATTAAACTTTTCCATTTACGGAAACCACGAGTTGCGTTCTGTGTACTTATTACTGATAAGAGCTCCCCAAGAGATAACAGCTGAAACCGTCCAAAACGGCAGAAATTAAAACCGTTTAGTGTGCCTAAATGGAACTTCTAAAAACATGGAAATACGCGAAAATTTTCATATTTTTTCTGGCATTTTGCGTTGGTAAGTCGCGTTTTTTTTTCTGATTTCAGCTAATTTTGGTTTTCAGAATTGGTAAAAGCAGATGATTGCGTTCAGAAATCGTTCAAATCTGGAACAGTCTGTGTTTGTAGTTTAACTTATTGTGATGAGGTGGGCTTTAACACTTTTTTGGCTTGAAAAATTTGGAAGATTTGGAGCATTTTTCTAGTTTTCTGAAACTAGAAGATCAGTCTTTAAATGATCTTCACAGGACTGAAAATCTCCAATTTCTGAGTCAATTCACTGCAGCGTCTCGTGCATTTCGAGAAATG
This sequence comes from Caenorhabditis inopinata, assembly GCA_003052745.1. Classification (NCBI taxonomy): domain Eukaryota; kingdom Metazoa; phylum Nematoda; class Chromadorea; order Rhabditida; family Rhabditidae; genus Caenorhabditis; species Caenorhabditis inopinata. Next base: position 1,475,712 of record AP018152.1, on the reverse strand, counting down.
CTTCCGAAAAATTCTCGAGAAATATTTCTCGTTGATTTCTTCAGAATTTTTCGAAAAATTTTCGAGTAATTTTTCCGAAAAATCAACGAGAAATTCTCGAAAAATTTCCGAAAAAATTTTCGCAAAATTTCGAAAATTCTCAAAAAAAAATTCGATAATAAATGACAATAAACTAGTTCGAACGACACTCCGAAATAACGCAAAGCGCGTTGTATATCGTATTTCCATTCAAATCATTTTTCGCGATTTCTCGAGAAATTTTCGAGAAATTTCGAAAATTGTCGAAAAAAAATTTCGATAAAAAATGATAGTAAACTAGTTCGAACGACACTCCGAAATAACGCAAAGCGCGTTGGTTATCGTATTTCCATTCAAATCATTTTCGCGATTTCTCGAGAAATTTTTCGAGAAATTCTCGAAAAATTACGATAAATACGATAAACAACGCGCTTTGCGTTATTTCGGAGTGTCGTTCGAACTAGTTTATTATTATTTTTTATCGAAATTTTTTTTCGAGAATTTTCGAAAAATTTTTCGAGAACTTTTCGGAAAAAATTCTCGAAAAATTTCTCGAGAATTTTCGAAATTTTTCGGAAATTTCTTTAGAATTTCTCGAAAAATTTCCCGAGAAATCACGAAAAATGATTTGAATGGGAATACGGTAAACAACGCACTTTGCGTTATTTCGGAGTGTCGTTCGAACTAGTTTATTATTATTTTTTATCGAACTTTTTTTTTCGACAAATTTCGAAATTTTTAGAGAATTTCTCGAAAAATGCGTTTTTCGAAAAATTTCCGAAAAATTCTCGAGAATTTTTCGAGATTTTTCGAAATTTCTCGAGAAATAGCGAAAAATGATTTGAATGGAAATTACAAGGATTACGGTATATTTTAAAAGCGCATAATCAAATTTTTTTTTCATTTTGAGACGATTTTTTAAAAATTGTCTTTGGTGATTTCAAATGAAAAAATCTCGAGAAATTTTTCTCGTTGATTTTTCGACAATTTTCGAAATTTCTCGAGAATTTTTCGAAAAATTATTCGAGAAATAATTTTTCGAAACGACACACTGGTTCACTGCACAAAAACCGTGTGCTCTTCCGTTATAGACACTAAAAACTTAAAAAAAACGCTTCTGAAGACGTCTGAAAGTGAGAATTGCACAACGATTTCAGATTCCTCCTCTAGACATCACAATGGGTCAGGCGGCGCTCTACACGACATCCAACGCCGGAGCACGACTACACAGGGATGTGGTCTACGCAACGGATAATGAGCCACGTGAATTTTTAAGCATTACATCTGTTGGGGGTTACTGTAGCTCGGAGAATACGCAAACACTACAGCAGAATAACAAAATTCTCAGAAAATGAGCATTTTTAGTAAGAAATTTTCAGTTGGAACGCTCCATCTCACCATAGACTCCTCCAAAAAGTTCCAAACGATTCAGGGATTTGGCTCCACGTTTTCTGACGCATCTGGAGCGAATTTGAAGAGCCTTCCCAATCAGTTGGCGACTGTCATCATGCGACAGTATTTTTCGGGCTCCGGTAGGTGCCACGAGCATTCCGAAGACGTCTACGATACTTCCAGGTCTCAACCTTCAATTTGGCCGTGTTCCCATGGCAAGTACTGACTTTTCCGCCCGCGTCTACAGTTACAACGAGGCTCCGGAAGACTATGACATGCAGCATTTCAATTTGACGGTAGAGGACTTCCAGTGGAAAGTAGGTCAAATTACAGTAGCCATGTAGAAGAAACTCTTTCAGATTCCTTACATCAAAACTGCGCTGACCTACAATCCGAATTTAAAGCTATTTGGAGCTCCGTGGAGTGCTCCAGGTACGGTATTTTCTTCTATTGAAAAATTAAGAAAATTTCATTTTTTTTAATTTTTTTTATTTTTTAAAATTCTGCAAGGATTTTTGGTTTCCAGGATGGCTGAAAACTACACATACTATGTCGGGACCTGGCGCGCTGTTGGGGAATCCTGGCGGCACTTATTATAAGTCCTATGCGAAGTATTTCGTGAGGTTGGTCGGAGAAAGTTTTGAAAATAAAATTTTTAATGCGAAAAGGCAAAAATGTGCAAAAAAATGCATTTGAAATCACCAAAAAACATTTTTTTTTTAAAGCTTCACAAAATTAAAATAAAAAATTTCGTAATGCGCCTTTAAAATATACCGTAATCCTTGTAAAACTATTTTTTTTATTTTTCCGAAAAATTCTCGAAAAAATTCCGTAAAATCAACGAGGAAAAATTCTCGAAAAATTTCCGAAAATTGTTTCGAGAAATTCTCGAAAATTCTCGAAAAAAAAATTTCGATAAAAAATAATAATAAACGAGTTCGAACGACACTCCGAAATAACGCAAAGCGCGTTGTTTACCGCATTCCCATTCAAATCATTTTTCGCGATTTCTCGAGAAATTTTAAAAAAGTTTTTGAGAAATTCTCGAAAAATTTCGGAAATTCTCGAAAAATTTCGGAAATTCTCGAAAAACTCTCGAAATCAACGAGAAAAATTTCTCGAGAATTTTTCATTTGAAATCACCAAAAACAGTGAAAAAAATCGTCTCAAAATGAAAATAAAAAATTTGATTATGCGCCTTTAAAATATACCGTAATCCTTGTGATACAAATTTTTAAAAAATTCCGATCGGAGTGTCATTCTCGAGAATTTCTCGAGAAATTTCCGAAAAATTCTCGAAAAAAAAATTTCGATAAAAAATAATGATAAACTAGTTCGAACGACACTCCGAAATAACGCGAAGCGCGTTGTTTATCGTATCTCCATTCAAATAATTTTTCGCGATTTCTCGAGAAATTTCCGAAAATTTTTTCGAAAAGTTTCTTATAAAATTTCGAAAATTCTCGAAAAATTCTTGAAAAATTTCCGAAAAATCAACGAGAAGAAATTCTCGAGAATTTCTCGAGAAATTTCCGAAAAATTCTCAAAAAAAAAATTTCCATAAAAAATAATAAAAAACTAGTTTGAACAACACTCCGAAATAACGCAAAGCGCGTTGTTTATCGTATTTCCATTCAAATCATTTTTCGCGATTTCTCGAGAAATTTCCGATTTTTTCGCATTTTTCGAAACGACGCACTGTTCCTAATTTAAAAAAATCTTTGACTATGCGCCTTTAAAATAGACCGTAATCCCTGTGATACTAATTTTTTCGAAATATTCCGATCGGAGCTGCTTCCATCTAAACTTTTTTTTTTGAAATAATCTCAATTTTGAACTTCTGAATCCCAAAGCTCAGCCAATTTGAAGAAGCAATACAGTAAGCGCGCTCTGTAAATTTCAGATTCCTTGAGGAATACCAAAAAAATGGAATTTCGTTCTGGGGAGTGTCGGCGCAGAACAATCCGACACTGGGATCCGTTAAGAAGAATGAAATCCAAGCAACACTGTTCACAGCGGAGACTCAGCGCGATTTCATCAAATTGGACTTGGGACCGGCGCTGAAAAACTCGAGTGTTGGAAAAGATGTGAAGCTACTGATATTGGACGACAACCGGGGGAATCTGCCAAGATGGGCGAATACGGTAGGTCACAGAGCTGGAATCTGAAGAGCTGGAATCATGCTTCCAGGTGCTGAAGGACGTGACCGCTGCCAGCTACGTTTCTGGAATTGGGGTTCACGCGTATCAGGATTCGGAGAGTGATAAACATCTGGATGAGACTAACAAGAAGCATCCCAACTTTTTCATTTTGGGAACTGAGGTAGATCAAGAGCCAGACGATCAGCGTCTGGACACCAGAGTGCGGAATGCGGAATCCGGAATTCCGCCCTTCTCTGCAGAGTAGGGCGATTTTGGGAACTCGGAATCCGGAAAACGGAAAACGGAAAACGGAAAAAAAATTTTTCACGGAATCTGGAACCCGGAAGACGGAATGAAAATAACAGCGGAATCCGGAATCCAGAATTCCGCCCTTTACTGTAGAGTATTCAAAGTCCGGAAGACGGAATGAAAAAAACAGCGGAATCCGGAATGCGGAATGCGGAATCCAGAATTCCGCCCTTTTCTGTAGAGTATCCGAAGTCCGAAAGACGGAATGAAAAAAACAGCGGAATCCGGAATGCGGAATGCGGAATCCAGAATTCCGCCCTTCTCTGTAGAGTATCCGAAGTCCGGAAGACGGAATGAAAATAACAGCGGAATCCGGAATGCGGAATGCTGAATCCAGAATTCCGCCCTTTTCTGTAGAGTATCCGAAGTCCGAAAGACGGAATGAAAAAAAACAGCGGAATCCGGAATGCGGAATGCGGAATCTAGAGTTCCGCCCTTCTCTGTAGAGTAGGGCGGAAATGGATTTTGGGAACTCGGAATCCGGAAAACGGAAAAAATTTTTCACGGAATCTGGAATCCGGAAGACGGAATGAAGAAAAACGGCGGAATCCGGAATTGCGCCCTTCTCTGCAGAGTAGGATCCGGAAAACTGAAAACGGAAAAAAAATTTTTCACGGAATCTGGAATCCGGAAGACGGAATGAAAAAAAAACAGCGGAATCCGGAATGTGGAATCCGGAATTCCGCCCTTCTCTGCAGAGTAGGGCGGAATTGGATTTTGAGAACTCGGAATCTGGAAAAACTTCCTTTCACGGAATCCGGAATTCCGCCCTTCTCTGCTGGACACCTAACCTAACCTAACCAATTTTACAGGCATCCCAAGGATATCAATCCAAAGACGTCTCAGTGGACTACGGTAGCTGGGATCGTGCGGAAGACACGGCGTCTGATATTCTGGATGCAAGTTTCATTTCACTTGATATCGAAATAAGAATATTTTTTGAGCCATCGGTGTTTGCGGACTTTCAAAGTACGCAAACACCGCACAGAATTCGAATTCCTTTCTTTTCAGGATCTGAACAACTGGGTTGTCGGATGGACGGAGCGCAACTTGATCCTGAATGCCCAGGGCGGTCCGTCATGGGTGTCTGACTTTGCCGATGCGCCGATTATTGCGTACCCTGCGTTGGCACAATTCTACAAACAACCAATGTTCTATGCGATCGCTCATTTTAGGTACAGTCTCGTCTCGTCTTCGTCTTGGATTCGTCTGACGCAGAGATAGGCAAGACGAACGAAGACGAGACGCTTCGTCTTTCGTGGAAGCCTTAAATGACAAACAGACTAATAGAACTGTAAAAAGACTTGAATTTTCAGTCATTTCATCCAGCCTGGAGCTGTCCGAATTGCCCATTCTCTGAATGTAGTTGAGATGGAAGTGGAGTCATCCGCATTTTTGAACCCAGACGGGTCTAAAGTAATCGTTATGCTCAATAAGGGCTCGGTAAGTGAGCGTAAAGCTAAATTAAAGCCACTTTTCTCGAATTTCAGCTCATCGCCACTGAGCATTCCGTTTTTGTCCAAGACGCTGCGGACAACCGAAACCATTACGCCTTTAAGCTTCCCCATCAGAGTATTACAACTTTGTATATCTCGTCATCGAATTTTTAATTTATTTTATTATAAAATTTAAATTTCAGGCGTTTAATAAAGTTATTTGATTACTTCTCGAATTTATTAATTAAAAATTCAAATTGAAAATTACGTAAAAGCTCAATAATGGAAATTCTTATTAAAAACGACTCGACGGGGCTTCTGATTCTACTTTTTATAGATAAATCAAAGGAATAAAATAGAAAAATAAATAAATAATAATAATAATAATAATAATAATAATAATAAAGACATTTTCAGAGAAAATTGAAAATAAAATGCGCGGCGCATTTGCAAAAGGGTGGAGCTTTTTTTCCAGTTTTTTTTTTCTTTTTTTTTCTAAATAATAAAGGGTAATTAACGATTTTTATCTAATAAACGGCGGAAAATATCGAAAAGAGCCATTTGCACCGCCGATTTTTCTTAAAATGCTCTATGTACTTTCCTTCGCGCAGTTGTTCCGCTGGAGCGAAGGTCCCGCAGCGAACAATGCTTTTTTTCGCCGCTGCTCCACGCGTAGAATTGAAAAATTCCAATTTTTTCCTTTAGAAAATGGAGCAAATCCGATAAGCTCATCTCGTCTTCCGAAACATTCGCAATCGATGACGATTTTAACGGGTGAGTCGATTCAGAAAGAGAGAAGGAGAAATTCAAAAATCACTGTAAAATTCTTTTATATTTTTCAAAATATCACGTTTTTTAATTTAAAAAAAGACGAATTTTTCATAATTCTGAAATTCCCTCTAAATGTTTAAACAAAAATACTACGAAAAGTGAAAAAATTCCCACAATTTCTCCGCCAGTGAGCGCTAGTCCACTGGCATAGCAAAAATTGTTTTAAAAATTCTAAAATATTTTATCTAAACAAATTATTTTTTTTCATTTTCAGCCTCCTTCTCTTCCTCGTCTTCCTCGTACATAAAAATAAAAAAATTAAAGCAATTGGTGCCGAGCATTCAAAGCGGAGCTATAGAAGAACGACGGGGACAAAAAGTATTTTTTCACGGAAAAAGAATCCTTGGATTTATTAAATTCGGTACGTATTAAATTGTTTGAAAAGTGCTAAAAAAGAACGCCAGAATGAAAAAAAATCGCCAGAAAAAAACTGCAAAGACTTCTATTTTTCTATGATAATTTTTGCTTATTTAAGTTAAAATTAATATAAAATGTTAATTGGTGAATACAAAAATCTATTTAATTCCTGAATTTTACATTTACAAATTGTAATTTTACAAATTGCAATGAAAATCTAATCTGTCTACAAATAATTGCCCGCAAACTTTTTCGCAGCCGAAGTCGCTTTCTAGAGTTCCTTCGAAGTGTCCAGATTTGAAATTTCCTGAAGTTTAATTCAATTTAATTTAAATTCCTTTAAAAAACCTGAACTCGAAAAAAATTTTCAATTTCCAGCTACAATTTCTACAGGCGAAAGCTGAACAAAGTACGGGGAATCTCTGAATCTCCCGGAACGCGTTGATCTATATTACGGGATGGAGATTCCTGTGTTGGATTAAGTAGAAAAACAATATTTTTTCGAGAAAATTCAAAATGTTCAGAAAGTAACACTATTTTCAGCGAATTCCCATCTTTATCCATTGAAGAAAACTTGAAGAAGGAGCCGGTAGACAGTGCTGAATATCCAGAGAATCCGAACGAAATTTTCCCAAAAAATTGAAGAGATCGGAGAAAATTATTTCAAAATAGAGCCTGTGCGCCGAAATTGGAAGAAAATATGTAGTTTTTGCTGAAAACGCATTCTGGAAATCGTACATTTCTACAGCAAAATTTAAATTTTGAATTGACTCTTTTACTCGGTTTGTCACAAATTAATAGCAGTGCCACTCAAACTCTAATGATTTCTGATGAAAAATATAACTTTTTAATTGCTTTTCTACCCTTTTTTTTTTTAAAATTTGTTATTATTATAATTATTATCATTGCAAAACCTATTTTAATGGTTTGAATCACCAAAAAAAGTGTTTTATTGCGAATTTCCGAAAAGAAAAATATATAATAATTTCTATAGATTTAAAGACGACTAAGTTTTTTTTTATAATTTATTTATTCCATGCTCATTCCCGATTTCAACCCAAAAAAAATTGACGCGGCCGAGGAATACAACTATAGCGCAACCTAGGCCAGCCGGAATTTTCACATTTCCTCCTCTATTTTCGCATTCTTCCCGGTTTTTTTAAACTAATACGCTCAGTTAATTCGGTTTTTTTCAATGAAAATTATATAAAAGTTTTCAGATGCCGCTCGTTAGCAATACAAAGAAGAGTCGCTTCAAAAGTTCAGTTGTTGCATTAGAAAAACGGAAGCAGAAATTGGAGGAATGGAAAACAATGAAGCAAGCGGAAATATCGAATCGAGAGCGTAAAAAGGTATGGGGCTCCGTTTTTCCTATTAATTGAAATTCTGTAAATGTGAAATATTTTTGTTTTTGCAAAATTTGGCCTTAAAATAGTATATTAAATTATGAGAATACAACGCAAGTTGAAAATCGCTGGTGTCGGCACGCTGCTGAAAATTCTGTTAAATGCTGCTTGTTCTGGCCGAATTTTACTCAAATGTTCTTTAATTATATTTATTTTTCTCGATTTTTTGTGTCTTCCTCTGAGTTTATTATTCAAAATTAACGATGAATAAAAAACAAGAAAATCGTTATTAAAAATATTTTCTTTCAAAAGAGATTATTAAAAAAATGATCTTCGAAGATTTATCCTGCGAATGTTCTACAACAAAACTCGAAAATTTTCCAGAAAATCCTTCAAATGGAGCACGCCCGATGCTCCACTATCAGTAAAAAACCAGTGAAAGCCTCCGTCTTTAAAAACGACAAACACGAATACGAAATAGAAGAAGTGGACATAAATGACGTGGATTTTGAAGAAGAAGACGGTGGAATGAAAGGTGAGATGTGAAACATGGTAATTAATTTGGAAAAAAATGAATAAACTCTCAACGTCGAAGTAGCAACAAGTGACAGTTGTGAAAATGTGGTCAAAATTTCTGAAAAAAAAAACAACATTTTTTTAATTCTAAAAAATCTAGAAATTGAGAAACAAACTATTTTTGTCAATTTTTCTATTAAAATCTTTTGAAATTTAGTGGTTACTCACATTATTTTCTTATTTAGCCGTTTTAAATTCCCAAATAATCTTTATATCCTAACAGATCTACATGAAAATTTCTGAATTTTACCACTTAAAACACTGAATTAAGTTCAGTAAAATGACACGAAATTGTATCGTATTTGTAGATCGAACTGGCCCGGATCACCCTTGCATGCCATCAACCTCGGGGCGATATGTCAGAGTGCACCGAGCAAAAAACGTCTTCAAACGAGGAGAGAGCCTGTCGCTGTTCCGGTTTGTTCTTAATGAGTGTCGCGTTCAAAAACCTGGAAAAGAGGGACGAGTGGCCAAAAAGCGACTGCCGACGAATTCCATCAAATTTTGGGAGAGATTCAAAGCTTCGATCAATGGGCACAAAAGCGCAGAAGTGTATAGGACACAGTACGTTACTAAAAACTGTAGGCTCGTTCATTAAACTGAAAATTTCTTTACAATAGATCAGGATTAGATCAAAATTTCAAAAACCCTTGTCTTATCGATCGTGTCGATATCTTGCAATTACAAAAACGTTGTTTTAGACAGATTTTCTAAAAAATTTCACCAACTTTGCAGCTTTAACAGCTGCACGAAGCATCTGTACAAAGTGCGTGGTGTGAGTCTTCCGGAACGTGTCGATCTCTACTACGCGTTGGACATTCCTGTGCTAAATGATACGGAAAAGCAGCAGATTTTCGAAATGTATTCCCTAGAAATCAACGAGCTTGGATATATCACTGATAAAATTCGTCTGGACCATTGGGATTCCGATAGTGAGGAGCTGGACGATGGTAAGTAAAAAATAGGTCACCGAGTCTTCCTGGGGCTACTGTATAATATTAATGTTTGTATTTTGAAAGGTTTTGCTGTAAAACTATTCTGATTCCCTTGCTTTCTGAAAATACTCGAAGAAAAACATTTAAGAACTGCGAAATCCATGACGAGTGCCTAGGATGCCAGTATTCCAGTAATTGTCGTTAACTTTCATTAATCACCTGTAGACAACAAAAAAATCAGTTTTAGCAATTTTAACATCACGATCATGCGAATGATTAAATGCTTTTTTTTCAGACGATCCAATTCGTGAGAGCAGACGATTCACTGAACTGCATGATGGTGCCATGTGGAAGTTCATAATCGAGAAAATAAACGAAGAAAAGAATCAATACGTGTATTCCAGAGACAGTTGGGAAGAATTTCGTAGAAGGCACAAAGATGAAGTTATTATTACAAAAAAGCCGTATGCGGTGTATCATGATCGATTTCGACGAGTTCTCATGCCAAATCTATTTTTGATGCCCATTGAAATGGAAACGAAAGCGGCGCTGTATTACATTCTGAAATACCCGGTTCCTGAAGAGTTAAGAGAGAGGTATGTGTTGAAATTGTTACTGCACCGATCTCAATTTTTTGTCTGAAATTTCTGATAGAGCTAAATCTTTTGGATAGATTCCCTTTTTTTGTAGAAAGTTGCTCAAATAATAACAAAATTTTGAAAAACGGGTTAAAATATTCTACACTAAAATGCTCCAATTTATTCAGCATAACTACGAAGACCGATGCAAAGCTCCTCGAGAATGGCTTCATCATTGACTATCCAAGTTGTCCCTCTCATTTGAATTTCCGGCCTTCTATAAAAAATACGACGGAGCACATTGGAATATCGTCATCCAGCGTCTACTCGACACTGAGAGAGCCGGGCAACAAACCAATGTTTCATGTTATCGACGACAGAAAACCGTATACCCGAGAAGAAAATATGAACATTTGGGATTTTGTGAGATCGAAATCAGTGGATTCCAATGGGAAATTGAAGAAAATTAGCGCCGAGTTCAATGGAAATCGACAAACGATGTTTTGGTGGAGTTACGTCAAGCAGGCGAGCACGGAGAGGAAACACTACAGTGTGGCTAAAAAGTAAGTATTCGGATTTTCTTCTGGATACCCTAAATTCCACATTTTAATACCGAATTCCGAAGTTTAATTCGAGTAATTTCTTCCATTTTCATTGAAAATTGCTACTGTTGTTAATACTTCACTGTAATTATTTAAAGCTCAACAAATCCCATTTAAAAATTCTATAAAAAACAGCAAATCGCCCTCCGGAGCAAGTACGACGAATGATTGCTCATTTAAAGTTAGTATTTTTTTTCAGCTTCAAAAAACTTCGCGAGCACATCATGGACACCGACTATGACCTGCAAACAAAAATGGAGCTCTACTATGTTCTGTCACAACCAGTTGTAGAGGAGGCCATAGATTCGTTAGTTTTTTTTTATTGAAATTACAAAAAAACCCATTTTTCAGCTTTAAAACCATCGCCACTATAGTGCTGACCACTGAAGGAATCATACGATTCGCGATTTCGCCGAATTTTCTGATTGGTCGAATTACTGATGATCCGATTGAGCAAGATCCGATGAAATACACTTATATATTCGATCTGGAAGTGTTCAATCAAGTTTTTGGAAATGAAAATGAGTGAGATCTATTTTTATTAAAAATAGGAGTAGGATTTGAAATAATGTGATTAAAGATTCCAGAGAATGTAATTTTCGATTTCTTCTGATGTCCATCTGGAATTTAAAAAATACTGATAAAACTATGATTATTTGAAACATATTTTTCAAATAATTTAAAAATTCTTCACTGATTCCTCTTATTTTCAGTCCGGAACCGCTAAAAGATTTACCCCCAGACAGAGCTGGACGCCTGAAATTGCTCTATGACATCATCATGCATCACATAAACCGGATCGAGACGCAAGAAAGAATCGAGTTTGAGCAATTGAGCAACAGCGCGAAGTTCCCATATGTGTCAGTTACCAAAAATCACGTAAAGCGCGCGAGCATAACCTCGCTAATTAAATTTATTGGAATTCTGTAATAAATTCGATTTCTTCAGCAAACAACGACAACTAAAATCCTCCGCAATCGCACGATCACAGCGAGAAGTTTCAACAGAGTACGATTAGTTAGTTATTTTATTTATTTTTCATTTTTAATGTTTTCAAAAAGTATGTATTTCCAGTCAAATTCCAATGAGAAAGCCAAGGGAACCTGAGGATTTTGATGTTCCAGAAATCAAGCAGGAAGTTGAAGAAATGTTAGAGCGAGAGGTCAAATTAGAGCCGATGGACGAGAATGAAACTGTGTGGGATATGGTGGAGAATAAGTAAGATTTCTTCTTAATAAAAAGAAAAATTCAGAATATTTCGGCTTGAAATCTTAAAATACCAATTTTAAATCGGAAATATGGTGTTATAAGCTATCCCAAAGTGAGCCAATCACAAAAAATAACTCCAAATTCAAATAACTGCCTAAATAAAAAAACGCTATGTGAGCTGTTTTTCAGAACTACATATAAAGCTTGCAGTTCTGCTCTAAACATGTCAGTTTTGTCTTAATATAACTAATTGTTTGCAGCTACCTTCCAACACCACCATCTCTGGAAGAGCAAGGTTTTCTACAGAATAATTGCTTTGAAGTAGCGATCATCGACGAGGCGATCGACGAAATTGAGCGAAAAATGTCGGATTTCACAAGGGTACTAAAAGAACGGAGAAACGAGCTATCTGAAGAGCAAAAAGAGCACTATCGAGTGGAGATAGAGGTGAGCACATTTTACGAAGTTTATACGCGGTTTTGTCTTGAACCTTTGTCTTGAACCATTTTACAATCGGAACCTCATGTTTTCTTTTCAGGCATTATCAAGAATGTTCCGGATGGCAGTGAGAGGAGCGCTACGGGTACCCATTTAGAAAAAAGGTTGAATTGCTTAATTTCGCCTTTTTTCCATTAATAAAATGTTTATTCATTTTACTGATGCTTTATTCATTCCCTAATATGATGTGCTAAACTATGGTCAAGGCCGCTTCCTCCTTTTCTTGTTTTCTGCGTTGCCGTCGCAATGAGCATGTTGCCGAGCTCACACCTTGTGTTGAAGAGCATATCTTCAAAATGTGTAACCCGTGTGGTGTACTTATTTTTTAGTATTCTTTATACTTTATTCTCGTCGTCCTCTGAAGTATTGCCTCCATATCACGAGATGTGAGCGTGAGATAATCTTAGCTTTCTTCTTAGGAATCGCAGGATTATAAAGTAACGGATAAGTGGGAAAACTTTTTAAACTTGAAATTCTGACCTGGCTAAAATCATATATCGCACCGTGTCTCGGTGCTTCAGTGGTGCTGAACATTAGCTAAAAAGTAAGAAGGATGTATTATCCATCCGCGAGGACGTGAGCTTTCGTTTAAAGGCGCAACGAATTAACTGTTGGGTCTCATTAGCGTTAAATAGCGACAGTTAATTCGTTGCGCCTTTAAACGATGGCTCACGTCCTCGCGGATGGATAATATGTATAAAATTAATGTAAATAGGGCTCCGAAGTTCCAAATGTGCTAGGCTAACACATTTTGGACTGAAATTGTGGCCATTGTCGTCGAAGGCAGTGAGCCAGCGCGCTCCAAGAATTTCAGATCCCAAGAGCAAGCCAATGACGTCACTTAGCGATTACAGATGTAGGTATATTACTTAAGGATCCACCTGCTTTACCTACATTTTGCAGCCAACACAAATGGATCTGGCAGATCGGCTCTGCCCGTCCTCGTCCTATGGAATCAGCCACGGAGCACCTGAACGGCACGTGCATGGATCGAGCAATTCCTTCGAAGGGCTCTATGTCTAAAACCAAAAAGAGAGCAAAAGTGCGTGGGAAATGGTATTAATCATAAACCTACCGCGAAACTTTCATATAACAAAACTAAATTTTTTACTGTTTTTTCCCATGAATCTGTGGGGAATTTCAGAATTGTCAAAGGGCACCGTTGGTTGGAATCCTTCAAGAGACAATATTTTTTATAATGTTTTTGATATCTAAAAATTACAGAAAATTGTTGAACTCCTCCATTCTGCGCGGGTAATCTAGAAGCACGACTTTGAAGGATGTTGTATCACTTCTTACTTACTTTCATCAAGATTTTCAGCAATTTCAGACTTCCTTAGCCAATTTTTGCTTTGCGAAGAAATGTTACTACTTATTTGTGATCGGGAACTTCTGGAAAATAATATTGGAAATTCTGAGAAATTCATGCTGAAAACAACTGACCAAAGACTGACCAATATTTGTTCAAACGTGAGTAGCCTTCCTGAATCTTCTCATCAGAAGCCGTTGGAAATCAACAAATCTTTGCATTTTCAGACAGCAAGACGGACGGACGGACGCTTGAAGGCGGTGCGACAGACAAGAATTCTTGGAGCACTCAGTATCTTCTAACGACTTCCCAATTCTCAGAAGCACGTCAGGAGAGGCGAAGAAGTCACGGAGTGTCCCTCGACCGCTAAAAGGTATGGAAAATCTGTCACCGAAAAAAATAAAAAAAAGTTAAAAAAAAGAAAAAAAAAAGTGCGGCATAAATAATAGGATGAGATTTTGCGGCAGTTCTGGCGCCGGTACACCGCGCTCTGCGTACACAGTGTTATTTATTTATTTTTATTACGCCTTTTTTACACTTTTTTTACACCTTTTACAACATCTTTTTTCCGAATTTCAGTCAATGGTGGCAGCATCTCCGTATAGACTCCCGATGCTAGATTTCAAGAAAATGGGATTTCCCAATTCTGAGATTGCAAAAAAGCTGAAAGTGCATCATTTTCTTCTCTTTTCGGTTACCAATGTCTTGGGACACTAGAAGACATGCCTAGATGTAGTCGTCCCACCACTGTCACGACTCCTGAAGCTCTCAAAAAGGTGCGTTCGAGGATTTGCAGTAAGGCAGTAAGGAGCATGAGAAAGATGATCGTCAAGTCGTCAAACGCAAGTTTGAGTAAACTTTGGTCAAAGTTTCATGTGGATTCCACTTTTTTTGCAAAAGTTATGGCGTTTGAAACTCATCCTATTATTTATGCCGCACCCTGTACAGTTCGATATTATGGGACATTCCGAAACAAAACGAGTTTTTGATGTAAAAACATCAAAACATTGGGACGGAATCGACATTTTCTTGGTTAAACGGAGCCGCACATCGCAAACTAGGCTCACAAATTCTCTGAAAGCACTTGTATTATTTAAAGATTGACGGAAGTTATGACAACATTGTGGTACTGCACGGATGCAGAGTTGAATTCCTTATAATCTGAAGAAAATAGCTCAAAAAGTTGAGCTCTCTTCCGAATTTCTATGCTCCCACGGCCACAATTTTCTGTGATTCAATAATGCGACGTCGTAATACAGCGTGGGTTTCGTGGACTACTATTATTTTTTTTTGCTTTTTTTTTCTTTTTGAGTTTTGGTTCGCTTTTTCTTTCCTAAACTGCTGATTGATGCTTTGCAAAGATTTCCTGATCTTCCACGGCCGCAACCTTCCCGAAGAGCTTGTCACGCTAATTTGCTTTCTCCGCAACTGCTTTAGATCATCTTACAGCTAAAGAAGAACAGCTTTTATGGGATAGAGCCAAGCTCAAGCTCAAGATGCTCATGATGCTTCATGCTCAGCTTCCAAAGTTCTATTTGGGCCTGGAAGCTTCGGGTGCAGCTGCGTTGTTAGGAGTCAACATGGCTCTTCATGCTCAAGAGCAGCTCTCAGCCTTCTTTGAAATCGTCGCAGATCCGCTGATGTCCCTCTTGCCTTGTCCCATGTCGGCAGCTTCCAAACTTCCATTACGGTCTGGAAGCTTCCGAAGCTTGAGCCAGAGCACTGGTGCAGCTGCGTTGTTAGGAGTCAACACTTGCTCATTCTTGGCTTCTTTCACACCCAAATGAATTGATTCAGTCTCACCTATTTACGCGTAACTCGGCGAGCTCTCCGGTCTATTATAGTACTAATAGTACTAGTACTAACCAACAAGTACTAAGCGTTCTCACGGTTTTATTGATGGCTCAATATTCTCCGTTCCAGACACCACTGAGTTCTGCCGGCTCAAATTCCAGGACTCCACTCGAAGCTAAGCTCATTTTCTTGCTAAACACCAGAGAAGGGCGTAATTCCGGATTCCGGATTCCGTGAAAAATTTTTTTTTCGTTTTCCGGATTCCGGATTCCGTGAAAAAAATGTTTTTCCATTTTCCGGATTCCGGATTCCGTGAAAATTTTTTTCTCCGTTTTCCGTTTTCCGGATTCCGAGTTCCCAAAATCCAATTCCGCCCAACTATGAGTATTAATACTTTATTCTCAATTGCTGTGAAAAGTATACTTTTTTGATCTCCCGCAAAAATTAATGGTTAAAATTCCGGGTTCCGGATTCCGCATTCCGGATTCCGCCGTTTTTTACATTCCGTATTCCGGATTCCAGATTCCGTGAAAAAAATTCTTTTCCGTTTTCCGGATTCCGGATTCCGTGAAAAAAAATTTTTTTCCGTTTTCCGGATTCCGGATTCCGAGTTCCCAAAATCCAATTCCGTCCTACTCTGCTATACACCCAATGAAATTCCATTTTATTTAATAATTTCTGGCTGATTTAGACCTGTGTTTCAACTAAAGTTTAATTATCATAATATTGCATCATATTTGCTAATGACCAATGCTGCACCAAATAGACCAATTTTGGTACAAATTGCTCATGATTTGACTGAACATTGACAGGTTCTAACATATAATTTCGTAGAAAAAAATATATATATAATGCAATGATTTACCCATTAAACAACAGTTTTCGAAATTTCCAAAGACGTCGACACGTCTTGAGGCTGGCGCGTTTACGGATATTGCTGGCGCATTTCTAGACACTGGCTCCCAAAGGATAGATCATGCTAAAAAATGAACTTTCTCAGAGAAATAGTGACGCTAGCGGGAATGCGAATGACATGTGCACTTGGCGTGGGCGCCAGCTCTGCGTCAAAGTGCGCAACCGGAGCAAGCGGCGTCATCCTTGTGGATTGGGGCCGGTCGTTGCAGCCTCGAAAACTGCATTCTGGAAGAAGCTGTGAAGCTCTGGAAACTCTGAAAGCGTGCTCTCTGAAATCTTCTGAAATTTCCTTCCATTTTCTATATTTAGGATAGTATATTCTGAAGACTGTGCTTCTTGCGCCTTCAACAGTTCAGAATCCTTTCAGAGAACGATTCTTGAGATTCAAATAGAAATTCTAGTGGAATCTTGTTAGCTCCTCCCTCCCCCCTCGATGAGTACGGTAGGACCCACTTCCGAATGTCTTGGAGCTCCAAGAATCAGAGGAAAGGGAGCTCCGTAACGAAGAGAAGTAGACTCTGAAACTCTGAAAACATGCGGAATTCCGGATTCCGCCGTTTTTTTCATTCCGTCTTCCGGATTCCAGATTCGGTGAAAGTGTTTTTTTCCGTTTTCCCGATTCCGAGTTCCCAAAATCCAATTCCGCCCTACTCTGCAGAGAAGGGCGGAATTCCGGATTCCGCATTCCGCATTCCGCTGTTTTTTTCATTCCGTCTTCCGGACTTTGGATACTCTACAGAGAAGGGCTGAATTCCGGATTCCGCTGTTTTTTTCATTCCGTCTTCCGGATTCCAGATTCCGTGAAAAAAACTTTTTTCCGTTTTCCGTTTTCCGGATTCCGAGTTCCCAAAATCCAATTCCGCCCTACTCTGCAGAGCAGGGCGGAATTCCGCATTCCGGATTCCGCCGTTTTTTTCCGTTTTCCGGATTCCGCATTTTTTTTCAGTTTTGTGCTAACTTTTTTCTAAATTTCAAAGAATTACAGGCCGGCAAATCACCTTGAATCAGAGATGAGTGCGGAGGAAGTTGTAACGTGAGTTATTTCTCAAAAATTAAAATTAAAATTTTTTTTTCTGAAAATATTGAAAAAAGCAAAAAATATATTTATCGATTGAAAAATATGTAGAAAATAGAGAGAGAGTGCAGAGAAGCCAGAGATCTCTAGTTGTCTTCGTCTCCTCTAAAAACTTGATTTGGAGCTCCAGAGCTCGAGCTGATTGCACCAATTACAGGCTCATTATGAACAGTGTCTCGCAGATCATGCCTTACATGGCGGCCTTCGCAATTTCTGTTAACATCTGCCATTTCATCATATTATCTCACAAAAGCAGCACGTCATCCTCCATGAACACATTATTGATCGGCATCGCCGTCGTCGACATTCTGTCACCGCTTCTTTATCTGAAACGCGGTATCATGAGTGTTTATTCCAGCTGGCAACACTTCTGGTGGGCTAACAGCCGGCGGGCGCATCAAGCGAATTCCAGACTTTCAGCATAGTCTCCTCCTATAATTCAACGCTAGTCGACCTGATTCTGATGGCGCTCAGTGAAAACTTCCGTAGATGCTCCACGTGGCTGGGACTTCTACTGCTTATCACTCGCACAATTTCAGTAAAAGTGAAGGCTGGAAGAATGTAAGAGAACTACAAAGACTTTCTTGGCAATTTTACAGAATCGCCCCCCACACCTCTATCGGCTCCCCATAACCGGAATCACCCCCCACGATTCCAGAATCACCCCCCACGATTCCAGAATCACCCGCACGATTCCAGAATCACCCCCCACGACTCCGGATATCACCCCCACGATTCCAGACTCATCCCCTCCCCCCACGATTTCAGAATCACCCCCACGATTTCAGAATCACCCGCCACGATTCCAGAATCACCCTACACGATTCCAGAATCACCCCCCCCCACGATTCCAGAATCACCCCTCCCCCACGATTCCAGAATCACCCCCCCCACGATTCCAGAATCATCCCCCACGATTCCAGAATCACCCCCCACGACTCCAAAATCACCCCCCACGATTCCAGAATCACCCCCCACGATTCCAGAATCACCCCCGCACGATTCCAGAATCACTCCCCACGATTTCAGAATCACCCCCCACGACTCCAGAATCACCCCCCCCCCCCCCTCACGATTCCAGAATCGCCCCCCACAATTCCAGTATCACCCCCCCACGATTCCAGAATCACCCCCCACGATTCCAGAATCACTCCCCACGATTCCAGATATCACCCCCCACGATTCCAGAATCACCCCCCTCCCCACGATTCCAGAATCACCCCCCCACGATTCCAGAATCACCCACCACGATACCAGAATCACCCCCCACGATTCCAGAATCGCCCCCCACGACTCCAGATATCACCCCCCACGACTCCAGAATCACCCCCCACTATTCCAGAATCACCCCCCACTATTCCAGAATCACCACTCACGATTCCAGAATGATTTTTGGATGAATAAAATAAAAAGAGGGGGGCGATTCCGGTTCATTCCAGTGGGGGGTAATACCGAAGTTTGTGGGGGGTAATACAGTTATGATATCGACTTCCTTCTGAAACTAGAAAACCTCGAATTTTCAGCAATGAAATGGTAACCGAGTCGAAGTTCGGAGTGATTCTGATAATTTGCACGTTAATATGCAGTATTCCAATTTTGATACCGTACCTCCTACGCTATCAAATCATCGCCGACGACCCGCATTTGTGAGTTTCAGCACAGTTTTCTCACTTCTTCGAAAGCAAATTTTCCAGCTGCAAAGTGTCAACGGAGACGGAGGTCCTCGTGACGAACTATTTCATATCAGAATTCACCAAAGATAAGGCGGCTATAGGTGGCTCGGCGCGAGCAGTACATAACCTGGTAACCGGAGTGTTTGGACAGGTTGGTCTAGCTTTTGTGATGAGCCACATCGTCTCGTATTCCAGCTGATCCCGTCCTTATTGTTTCCGATATTCGCATTCATTTTGGTCTGTGAGCTTCGTAAAAAGGCGCAAAATATGACAACGACCGTCGTCAAAACCGATAAACTCAGTAAAATGATGATTTATATGACTATCACGTTCTTTGTGATCGAGTTTCCGATTGGATGCGGGAAGCTGTGGAATGCGATGCAAACCGAATCGTATGTCTCATCAATGGGAATGTCCTAAGGCTTCCAGAAAAGACGAAGACAAAAAGTCGTCTTTCGTCTCGTCTTCGTTCGTCTTTCAGTGCCTATATCTGCGGCAGACGAATTTAAGACGAAGACGAAGACGAGACGATCTTATTTCGTCTTTCGTGGAATCGTGGATCATTGTTGATACTCCAAAATCATTTAAAAATCAGGGTTGTCTTTCGTCTCGTCTTCGTTTGTCTTTCAGTTCGTCTTGCATTCGTCTAACGCGATAAGTATCAATACAATGTCTATCAGACGAATGCAAGACGAAGACGAAGACGAGATGGTTTTATTTCGTCTTTAATAAGAATCGTAGCTCACGAGGTTGTTTATACTGCAAAAGCATTTAAAAGTCAGGATTGTCTTGCGTCTCGTCTTCGTTCGTCTTTCAGTTTGTCTTGTATTAGTCTTACGCAATAAGTATCAATACAATGTCTGCGGAAGACGAATTCAAGACGAAGACGAAGGCGGTACGATCTTATTTCGTCTTTAATAAGAATCGTGGCTCATGTGATTGTTTATACTGCAAAAGCATTTAAAAGTCAGGATTGTCTCGCGTCTCGTCTTTCAGTTCGTCTTGCATTCGTCTTTCGCAATAAAACAGTTGTGCATGTGTACCAACACAATGTCTATCTCTGCGTCAGACGAATTCAAGACGAGACGATCTTATTTCGTCTTTAATAAGAATCGTGGCTCATGTGGTTGTTTATACTGCAAAAGCATTCAAAAATCAAGATTGTCTTTCGTCTCGTCTTCGTTCGTCTTACATTCGTCTTTCGCAATAAAAAAGTTGTGCTTGTGTACCAACACAATGCTTATATCTGCGGAAGACGAATTCAAGACGAAGACGAGACTGTCCTATTTCGTCTTTCGTGGAAGCCTTAGAAAATCCGAATTGAGGTGGCATTGGTGACATCTACTTATTATTAAGCGAATAGTTCTGTCTGTATGTGACTCTGTCCAAGACGATTCATTGAATAACTCAAAAGATCGTGGGTCTTTTACTTTGATTTTCGGGATGGAGTCATGACCATCCGAGCGCTTCGAAACCATACATTCAGGAGGTCGCAGGGTACTAGGGATACTGTAGAACCGTACACCCAAATTGTACGAAACTGTCTTAAAATCGATAAAAAAAGCCAAAATTTCGCTGATATATCAATTGACATGTCCGTATAACACATGCAAAAAATCAGCTTGATATCTTTAAAACTACAATTTTTATGGACATTGTTTTCGTTTTTGGAACATCATTATCTACTTATTATTAAGCGAATAGTTCTGTCTGTATGTGACTCTGTCCAAGACGTTTCATTGAATAACTCAAAAGATCGTGGGTCTTTTACTTTGATTTTCGGGATGGAGTCATGACCACCCGAGCGCTTCGAAACCATACATTCAGGAGGTCGCAGGGTACTAGGGATACTGTAGAACCGTACACCCAAATTGTACGAAACTGTCTTAAAATCGATAAAAAAAGCCAAAATTTCGCTGATATATCAATTGACATGTCCGTATAACACATGCAAAAAATCAGCTTGATATCTTTAAAACTACAATTTTTATGGACATTGTTTTCGTTTTTGGAACATCATTATCTACTTATTATTAAGCGAATAGTTCTGTCTGTATGTGACTCTGTCCAAGACGTTTCATTGAATAACTCAAAAGATCGTGGGTCTTTTACTTTGATTTTCGGGATGGAGTCATGACCACCCGAGCGCTTCGAAACCATACATTCAGGAGGTCGCAGGGTACTAGGGATACTGTAGAACCGTACACCCAAATTGTACGAAACTGTCTTAAAATCGATAAAAAAAGCCAAAATTTCGCTGATATATCAATTGACATGTCCGTATAACACATGCAAAAAATCAGCTTGATATCTTTAAAACTACAATTTTTATGGACATTGTTTTCGTTTTTGGAACATCATTATCTACTTATTATTAAGCGAATAGTTCTGTCTGTATGTGACTCTGTCCAAGACGTTTCATTGAATAACTCAAAAGATCGTGGGTCTTTTACTTTGATTTTCGGGATGGAGTCATGACCACCCGAGCGCTTCGAAACCATACATTCAGGAGGTCGCAGGGTACTAGGGATACTGTAGAACCGTACACCCAAATTGTACGAAACTGTCTTAAAATCGATAAAAAAAGCCAAAATTTCGCTGATATATCAATTGACATGTCCGTATAACACATGCAAAAAATCAGCTTGATATCTTTAAAACTACAATTTTTATGGACATTGTTTTCCAACTTTTTTGGAACATCACTATCTACTTATTATTAAGCGAATAGTTCTGTCTGTATGTGACTCTGTCCAAGACGTTTCATTGAATAACTCAAAAGATCGTGGGTCTTTTACTTTGATTTTCGGGATGGAGTCATGACCACCCGAGCGCTTCGAAACCATACATTCAGGAGGTCGCAGGGTACTAGGGATACTGTAGAACCGTACACCCAAATTGTACAAAACTGTCTTAAAATCGATAAAAAAAAGCCAAAATTTTGCAGATATATTAATTGACATGTCCGTATATCACATGCAAAAAATCAGCTTGATATCTTTAAAACTACAATTTTTATGGACATTGTTTTCCAACTTTTTTGGAACATCACTATCTACTTATTATTAAGCGAATAGTTCTGTCTGTATGTGACTCTGTCCAAGACGATTCATTGAATAACTCAAAAGATCGTGGGTCTTTTACTTTGATATTCGGGATGGAGTCATGACCACCCGAGCGCTTCGAAACCATATATCTAGGAGGTCGCAGGGTACTAGGGATACTGTAGAACCGTACACCCAAATTGTACGAAACTGTCTTAAAATCGATAAAAAAAGCCAAAATTTCGCTGATATATCAATTGACATGTCCGTATATCACATGCAAAAAATCAGCTTGATATCTTTAAAACTACAATTTTTATGGACATTGTTTTCCAACTTTTTTGGAACATCACTATCTACTTATTATTAAGCGAATAGTTCTGTCTGTATGTGACTCTGTCCAAGACGTTTCATTGAATAACTCAAAAGATCGTGGGTCTTTTACTTTGATTTTCGGGATGGAGTCATGACCACCCGAGCGCTTCACATTCATTTATTTAGGAGGTTGTAGGGTAGTTGGGATACGGCACGGGATGTAAATCTTATTTGGTTTTTGACGATCTGCTAATAAATTGTTTTACTAACAAGTGGAAAAGCAGAACGCCTACAATTATTTCTAAACGAAAGCCAGTGGAAGCCAGTGGAAGTCGCGGCGTAGCCGCGAACTTTCCGCTGGTAGAAGTTAATGAAAGAGACACTCTGGCTTCTCTGCACTCTCACTTCCCCGGATTTCCAGTTTATCACAAATTGAGCTTCATGCTCACTTTCTTGATAGAGTCTTGTTCGTCTTCGCTTGAAGAAGCCTGGTCGACTGGGCCCAACTTGGAAGATTCGACGAATCTCATTTCGACGGCATCTGTGTGTTTTTCAGAACCATCCCCCATAACATGAATCAAATCTTCCATTATCTGTATGTGCCTATGACGACAACACACTGCTTTTTGTGCTTCTTAATGTCATCACAATACCGGCAATCCGCTGCAAAACGACTCGCTATCAATAGGAGATCTCGATTAAATCTGGTCAATTCAAGTGTTCATATTGTTACGAAATGAATGTTTTGGGAACGCATTTTCATTTGATAAATTTCAGCAATTTCAGCAATTTCCGCCAACAGGTCGCATATGGACAACGAAATGTGACTATTTCAGAGCTGCATTGCTTGAAGGCGGTTATCGGCAGAGTAGGGCGGAATTGGATTTAGGGAACTCGGAATCTGGAAAACGGAAAACGGAAAAAAATGTTTTTCACGGAATCCGGAATGAAAAAGGCGGAATCTGGAATTCCGCCCTTCTCTGCAGAGTAGGGCGGAATTGGATTTTGGGAACTCGGAATCCGGGAAACGGAAAAAAAAATTTTCACGGAATCTGGAATCCGGAAGACGGAATTCCGCCCTTCTCTGGTTATTGGAGCATAGCGATGTACTGAGTGTATCGTTGAGAATGACCGACGGAATCCGGCGCTGTCTTAGTTGGGGGGGGGGGCGGGGGGATCCAATGGTTTTTCGGTTTTTTTGGTTTATTTTTGTTTCTGAAAAGCACCATGCTTATTCAAATGTAACTTATCCTAATTTGTCACGATCCTTTCACGATTAAACTTTAAAAAAAAGCAAAAAAGATTTTCAGTGGAGCGGAATCGAACCCGCATGTCCCAGACTCCCATTCGCCCCTCTTCCCTACTCGACCACCGGTGCTCAAAAGTTGCGATATGGAGAATGCATATATGAAAGATGGGGAATGAAGGGGGCGAGTAAGGGGCGCGGTACTCAGGATTTTCAGCATGGAGCGTTGGTTGGGCGCTATCTTAGTTTGGGGGGGGGGGGTCCAGTGGTTTTTAGTCATTTTTAGAGCTTTTTTCTTGATTTTTTTTCTGAAAATGTTTGTTGATGTTGGAAAAGAAAATAATAAAATTGATAAAATCATTTTTAAATCTTCCCATTTTGTCCGTGAATCGTTACTGTTACCTCACCATTTAGCCATGTTAAATGCCATCTTGATAAGAACGAGATGTGCTCCTCCTGTCTGAGCATTGTTTCGTTTTCCTTTATCAATATGAATATGAAGTATTTTCTGCTTGTGCTGGTTTTTCTAACTTTTGTCGGCGATGCAACCACAACAACGTCTATCCAACCAAACACAACTACCACCATGAAACCGGTCCGGAAAGAAGACGTTGTTCAAGAAGTGAATGATCTGAGGAGAGCCTATGCCAAGAGATTTAAGACAGCCGCTATGTACGAATTGGCGAGTTTTTCAAGAGCAATATATTATCGCCGTAAAAAAGTTCCGACATTTTTTCGAGTCGGGATTTGAATTTAGAGGCTCCGCCCATTCATCATCATTTGAGCGCATTTGCTATGCGCGATATGTTTGTTGAATTTTTATTTTTTCTTCTTCTTTTTCTTCGCAAATTGATATATTTAAACATTCGAAGAAACGTGTAAAAAATTCACGATTAATACAATTTCTTAAATATATCAATTTGCGAAGAAAAAGAAGAAGGAAAAATAAAAATTAAAAAAACATATCGCGCATAGCAAATGCGCTCGAATGATGATGAATGGGCGGAGCCTCTAAATTCAAATCCCGATTTCCGCGGGCTCGAAAAAATGTCGGAACTTTTTTAAGGCGATAATAGGCCAATTGAAAGTCAATAATTGTATAATATTTAGGAATGGAATGCAACATTGGCTGAAAAACCTTTGAACGCCAGTTGGGAATCTGAAGGCGCTGGGGTGGAATGGAGATGGTGTAATGTGACAAATTTTGAAGATGCACTACAAAATTTCAGTCAGAAAATTCCGGATATCAATGAGACTGAACTTATAGCCAAAATTGTTCAATCCAATAACTCCGAAGCAATTGGTTTATATGAATTGCTCACTTCATCCCAGAAGTATATTGGGTGTAACTTGGTGAACCATACAACTGTCTACATCTGTTTGCTAGGACCAGAGTCAGTTTCAGTTTCAGTTGTGTTAAAAATGCTCAAAGAGCTGCGGTTTTCAGCGGATCCGTCAAGTCTTGGAACTCATCCAAAGGAGAGCCTGGATCTGAATGCCCTCACAGCTACTACAACAACGATGGTCTGTGCTCTACAGTAAGGCCTACCACAAAAGCAAAAATCAAAAAGAAGTCGACTACACCAAACATGGAGACCGAATATGAGGACCAAGGACCTGAGGATGAGCCCGACAGCAATTACAATGATGAAAATGATGAAATAGAATATGTCTTCTCGGGTTCACCATCGCTATGTTTTATCTTCTGTCTGATATTTGGAAATTTGTTTCATCTAATGTAATACGAATGAAAAGGTCCTATTTGCACTTGTAAAGAGAAAAAATTATGAGCATTCTGTCTCTGGTTCAAGTCAGCTGAAAGTCAAAGAAAGGGAGCTCTTGGCTCATAAGTTTGGAGCCTTTTCTTCGGGAGCTAGAACCCATTTGGAAGCGTGTCAGCGCTGGGAGGCAGGAGAGCACAGAAACCTGCTCTCCTGAAGCTCTGTGGGGATCTTTCGGGGATATGTGTCAGGAGGAGAATCAGATGGGGAATCTACCGCATTTTTCCTCTTTCAACATTTTCTTTGGGCGAGAAGACGTTCTGGGGAATCTAGGAAATCTATTTTTTTTCCGTTTTCCGTTTTCCGCATTCCGAGTTCCTAAAATCCAATTCCACCCTACTCTGCAGAAAAGGGCAGAATTCCGGATTCCGCATTCCGTTTTTTGCTACAAGTGTGAGCGAGAAGCGTTTTACTGAGTTTATGTGGTCGATCCTTGGGAATGACCGACGGAATCCCGCTTGGTCGACTGGCCGGGCTTCTGGGCTTCGAGGAATTTGGAATCGGGTAGGGCGGAATTGGATTTCGGGAACACGGAATCCGGAAAACGGAAAAAAAAATTTTTTTCACGGAATCTGGAATCCGGAAAACGGAAATAATATTTTTCACGGAATCTGGAATCCGGAATACGGAATGTAAAAAACGGCGGAATCCGGAATGCGGAAAACGAAATTTTAACCATTAATGAGGGAATCAAATGATGTAAATGCGCTCTGTTCGCAAACATTTTTGCGGGAGTTCTAAAAAGTATACTTTTCACAACAATTGAGAATAAAGAATTAAAACGGAATAAAAACGCCATATCGCGGAATCCGGAATGCGGAAAACGGAAAAAAATATTTTTTCACGGAATCCGGGAATCCGGAAAACGGAGTGAAAAAAACAGCGGAATCCGGAGTCCGGAATTCCGCCCTTCTCTCACTTCTAGTGATTTTCGTATTCTATTTGCACTTCCGATTCGAGGAAAGATAAGACTTGGAGGGGGGGGGGGGGCACGGGGAAAGTGAAGTTCGATCTGGAACTGGAACTGACGCTGGCTGTAGTTCGAGCTACCAATTAGTCCACAATGCGCCACCTCTCCAGAGAAGGGCGGAATTCCGAATTCCGCCGTTTTTTCGTTTTTTCGGGGGATTTTACGGGGATATGTTTGTCAAGAAGTTTGTATTCAAAGCAGAATCCACGCTTCTCGATGTCATGGAACTTGAAATGCTATAATCGTCCCCCCCCTCCCGCATCAAACTATTTTTTCCCCGTGACATCCCCTAAAACACAGTTTCTCAAGTTATCTCTTCTCAAATCTTGAAAGTGTCTATTAAATTGTGCTCCATTGCTCCGTTTATATCTTCCGTATTACTGTACTTCTCATATTTGAATCGAACATGATCATCAAATGGTTGATTCTGCTTTGCCTGCAGAATGATGACGACGCTGCTATAAGCGCCCAAAACGCCTGGATGTCAGAGAAGGGCGGAATTCCGGATTCCGCCATTTTCCGGATTCCAGATTCGAATTCCGCCCTACTCTGCTGGATGTCCCAAGAAAATGATGAAAGAAGCGGACATTCCATCTGGGTACGTTAGCTTGTCTCTTTCTTAAACAGGTACCGTCTATAACATGTGCTCTACCTCTGGCTCTATCTGACACTTCGACTACAGCTCATGCTTTCAGGTCTCCAGCTCCGCCCGCCCCTCAAGATCAAAGGCAGCGACCAGGAATTCCGCTTCAGCCACTCCCACCATCACAAGACGACTAGAACTGTTTTACTGTGCTCTCATGCTGACTATAATAAAGCAGTTTAATATTATTCGAACTCTCTTTCAGTTGTGCGAGCAAGCAGCGCACAGAGCATGTGCTTCACCTTTTACGGCACAGCACATGGCATTGAGCTCACTTGTAGGCGTTTTGCTTCACAAAGTTCTCAACTCCGATTCTTTTTTCCGGCTTCTACTGGAGCATCATCTGTATTGAAGTTTGTGCTCACGATCAACCTCGTGTAAGCGTTTTACTGAGTGATGGACGGGATCCTGCTAGCTCGACTGGCTGGCCTTGCTCCGTAACCAGTTTGGCTCGAGGAAGGGATAACGAAATCGATTTCAGATTTTGATTCGAATTTAAGACACTCCAAGTCTCTAACAGAGGAGGAAACGGTAATTCGAATGTTAGCTAAGGTGTAGGTATGATTAAGGATTTAAGATCGCAATCTGAAAGTTTTAGTTTGGGAACTCGGAATCCGGAAAACGGAAAACGGAAAAAAATTTTCACGGAATCTGGAATCCGGAAGACGGAAAGAAAAAAACGGAATTCCGCCCTTCTCTGCAGAGTAGGGCGGAATTGGATTTTGGGAACTCGGAATGCGGAAAACGGAAAACGGAAAAAAATTTTTTTCGCGGAATCTGGAATCGGGAAGACGTAATGAAAAAAAACGGTGGAATCCGGAATGCGGAATGCGGAATTCCGCCCTTCTCTGGGGAGGTGGCGCATTGTGGACCAATTGGAGATAGCTCGAACTACAGCCAGCGTCAGTTCCAGTTCCAGATCCAACTTCACTTTCCCCGTGCCCCCCCCCCTCCAAGTCTTATCTTTCCTCGAATCGGAAGTGCAAATAGAATACGAAAATCACTAGAAGTGAGAGAAGGGCGGAATTTCGCATTCCGCATTCCTGATTCCGCCGTTTTTTCACTCCGTTTTCCGGATTCCAAATTCCGTGAAAAAATATTCTTTTCCGTTTTCCGCATTCCGAATTCGGCGATATGGCGTTTTTATTCCGTTTTAATTCTTTATTCTCAATTGTTGTGAAAAGTATACTTTTTTGAACTCCGCAAAAATTTTTGCGAACAGAGCGCATTTACATCATTTGATTCCCTCAATAATGGTTAAAATTCCGTTTTCGGCATTCCGGATTCCGGATTCCGCCGTTTTTTTCATTCCGTTTTCCGGATTCCAGATTCCGTGAAAAAATATTTTTTTCCGTTTTCCGAGTTCCCAAAATCCAATTCCGCCCTACCCAATTCCGAATTCTTAGAAGCCCAGAAGCCCAGCCAGTCGAGCAAGCAGGATTCGACCACATAGACTCAGTACAACGCTTCCCGCTCACACTTGTAGCACGTACACCTGCGCCGAATCTTCTATAGATTCCCCAGATTCCCCAGAACGTCTTCTCGCCCGAAGAAAATGATGAAAGAGAAGGAAAATGCGGTAGATTCCCCACCAGGTAAGGTATCTGATTCTCCTCCTGACACATATACCCGTAAGATGCCCACAGAGCTTCAGGAGAGCAGGTACCTGTGTTCTCCTGCCTCCCAGAGCTGACACGCTTCCAAATGGGTTCTAGCTCCCGAAGAAAAGCCTCCATACTTAGGAGCCAAGAGCTCCTTTTCTTTGACTTTCATCTGAGCTGAACCAGAGACAGAATGCTCATAACCTCTAACCCTTTACAAGTACAAATAGGACCTTTTCATTCGTATTACATTAGATGAAACAAATATCCAAATATCAGACAGAAGACCCAACATAGCGATGGTGAACCCGAGAAGACATATTCTATTTCATCATTTTCATCATTGTAATTGCTATCCGGCTCATCTTCAGGTCCTTGGTCCTCATATTCGGTCTCCGTGTGTGGTGTAGTTGGTGTAGTTGGTGTAGTTGGTGTAGTTGGTATAGTTGGTGTAGTTTGTGTAGTTAAAGTAGTTGACTTCTTATTGATTTTTGTTTCTATGGTAGGCCTTACTGTAGAGCACAGTCCATCTCTGTTGTAGTAGTTATCAGGGCATTTAGATCCAGGTTCTCCTTTGGATGAGTTCCAAGACTTGACGGATCCGCTGAAAATAGCAACACTTTGAGCATTCATATAACAACACTGAAACTGAAACTGACTCTGGTCCTAGCAAACAGATGTAGACAGTTGTATGGTTCACCAAGTTACATCCAATATACTTCTGGGATGAAGTGAGCAATTCATATAAACCAATTGCTTCAGAGTTATTGGCTTGAGCAATTTTGGCTATAAGTTCAGTCTCATTGATATCCGGAATTTTCCGGGTGAGATTTTGTAGTGCAGCATCGAAACCTAACATCTTACACCATCTCCATTCCACCCAAGCGCCTTCAGCATCCCAATTGGCGTTCAATTCGAGATTTATAGGTTTTTCAGCCAATGTTGCATTCCATTCCTAAATATTATACAATTATTGACTTTCAATTGGACTATATTGCTCTTGAAAAACTCGCCAATTCGTACATAGCAGCTGTCCTAAATCTCTTGGCATAGGCTCTCCTCAGTTCATTCACTCTTGGAATAATGTAATTTTTCCGGATCTGTTCTAATGTGTCTGGTTGGAAAGGCTTCCTCGTGGTTGCATCGACAAAAGTTAAGAAAACCAGCACAAGCAGAAGATACTTCATATTCTAAAGGAAAACGAAACAATGCTTACCCAGTTACTCATCTCGTATAGACCGATCTTATCAAGATGGCGATTCACGGACAAACAGGAAGATTTAATTTTTTTTTCAATTTAATTATTAATTTTATATTTGGCTGCCGAGAAGCTGTCGCAAAAGACCCGCCTACTCAATGCCGCTAATCAACGAAAGAGTCTTAAGAAAACAAAAATCAAAGAAAACTACAAACTACTACATTTTGGCAGACCTATGCAAAATAGATTTCCTTGTTTAGGTCTGCTGCAACGTTTTTATATTTTGTAGTCCAGCAGACCAAACATCACTTTGAAAAAGGTTTCTACGAAGAATTAAAACAAATATGTTCTGAAATTGTTGGGTATTTTAAAGAAAACAAAACTTACCTTAGTCCTCCTTTGGACTTTTTACGATACTTTTTTACGACAGCAACGGGTAGACACATAATCTTTTAGGAGGCCTAGAAGTCCAATTTTTTCTTGATTTTGGAGAATTTGAAATTGTAATTCGAAGCTTATCCGAAAGTAAAGATGATCGGCCGGGGAACTGCTGAATTCGAAGCATATTGACAATTTGTGCACACCTCTGGAACGACTCAATTCTCTTGAAATTGGAATAATTGAATTCCGGAGCAATTTCGCTTTAATTTGGCCTTTTTCATAGTCATTTCACGGTTTTCCAAGGCCATCGACGTTGAAGTTCAAGTTAAAGTTGAATCAGATTCTTTTGCTTGCTCATATTCAGATAGTTTTCGCTGAAAAACGCACGAATGTTACTGAAATAATGTTTCGAATTTCGTATTAATGGAATATTTATGTATGCATGAATAGATATACAAAAATCTAAAATGCGTTCATTTTTATTCGAACAAATTACTCAATGGATTGTTGCACATCTCTAACGTCCAGAAGATCCGCCGAGAGTTCCTCGAAAATACTTGAGGCAACATCTTCGAACCTCTCGGTGACCGGGAAATTTATCTGAACTTCGCAAATTTTAATGAAATAGCACTCAGATGAACTTCGCTTACCTCTTCAACTAATCCGTCGAGCTCTTCTATCAATGCTTTCGCCGATTTTTCATTTTCATTTTCATTTCCATATTTTTCAATAAGTTCCTGTATAATTTCTTGTAAATTACTCGATTTTTCCAATATTTGATTCCGCGTTTCACGAAAACCTTCTGGAATTTCTACATCTTGAATTAGCACAAGAGTCTGAATAGCTGTAATGAGAGCTCTGAGATTTGTCGAAGCATCATTCAGATGGCTTATTTCTCTATTGATCTGAAAGCAATGGTTGTGGCGTGTAACTGAATTTAAGAATGGTTCTGCAAACTTCTAGATACTTGTCAAAGTGCCTTCGGAGCTTTCTGAATATTCTAACGATTTTCTGACAATCGTTTCGGAAACCGTTGAAATTGTCCTCGTCGTACATCGTTTTGATTAATTTCGATGTACAATTCACTGAAAAAAAAACGTCTGTTCATTTTCGATTGTCTAGATGTCCCCTCATTGAACATTATTTTAGATTAATTTTTAAAATAAATTGAAAATTCTGAAAAAGCACAATTGCATTTTTAATGCAAAAAATGCATTTTTTTGCATTAAAATGCAATTGTGCTTTTCATGAATAACCCCATTAGGCTTAGACGTTTTAAAAATTCACCTTTAGCAGTGCTATATTCCATTTGTCGATTAATGATCTCCATTTCTTGACGGCCGTGCTCCTTCGCCAACTCCGATTTTTCGTTTTCCAGTTTCAATAGTTGATCAGTGTGTTTCTGTTTTATTCTTTCCAATCTCTCCAATTGTTTTCTTTTCGAGTCAGCCGTTTGTGGGCTGCCTAAAAAAATATTTTATGTTTCATCGTTTTCCTCAAAGTTCCTCAAATTTAGACGATTACTGCCGGCCATTTCGAAACCGAGCATTTGAAAACGGCTCGTTTCGCAACTAGATTTCTTCTGAGAAGTTGCGAAGAGCCATCAAACATTCTGTTCCGAAATGGCCGGTGTCGAAAAGGAAAATGCAATGAAAGGACGTACCGTCCTCATCCCACCTTGCAATAGTCGACAGAATCTCTCCCATTAGTTTTCAGAAAAATGTCAGATAGTTTCAGAGTGAAAATGATAAATGAGGGCTCGGAGCTCCGGATTTTCAGATGGAATTATCTCGATCACCAGAAGTTTGCGCAGAAAGCCACTATATGTACTGAATTCCTCGTAGTCGAAAGTACCTGTGGTCGAACTAAAAAAAAAGTTAGGAGGATTCAGTTATCAATCGATAAGATGCAAAATATCATTACGAATAATTAAACGGCAAATGGAGAGACATCTGGCAGAGAGAGAATTCACAAGATCAGCACGAAACGAGAACGATTCATTTAAATAAGTTAAACACTGTTAAAGACGGCACATTTGAAGAAGATGCACAAAACAACAAACAATGAAATGTAGAAGAGCCAAGGAACTCCCGATTGCTCGTCGTCTTCCGCTGAGATTCCGCCGCTCTGCGAACTTCTCCCGTTTATTGAATTGGCGGATCTTTGAATGGGGAGCAGCGGTGTGCTCCTCTTTTGGTTAATCGTAATTGGTGCAATACTATTTCTCATTGTGCTTCCAATTGTAGTTTTTGTTGTAGTTGGTGTAGTTGGTGTAGTTGGTGTAGTTAATGTAGTTGGTGTAATTGACTTCTTATTGACTTTTGTTCCTATGGTAGGTCTTACTGTAGAGCACAGTCCATCTCTGTTGTAGTAGTTATCAGGGCATTTAGATCCAGGTTCTCCTTTGGATGAGTTCCAAGACTTGACGGATCCGCTGAAAATAGCAACACTTTGAGCATTCACATAACAACACTGAAACTGAAACTGACTCTGGTCCCAGCAAACAGATGTAGACAGTTGTATGGTTCACCAAGTTACACCCAATATACTTCTGGGATGAAGTGAGCAATTCATATAAACCAATTGCTTCGGAGTTATTGGCTTCAACAATTTTGGCTATAAGTTCAGTCTCATTGATATCCGGAATTTTCCGGCTGAGATTTTGTAGTGCAGCCTCGAAACCTAACATCTTACACCATCTCCATTCCACCCAAGCGCCTTCAGCATCCCAATTGGCGTTCAATTCGAAATTTATAGGTTTTTCAGCCAATGTTGCATTCCATTCCTAAATATTATACAATTATTGACTTTCAATTGGCCTATATTGCTCTTCGAAAACTCGCCAATTCGTACATAGCAGCTGTCCTAAATCTCTTGGCATAGGCTCTCCTCAGTTCATTCACTCTTGGAATAATGTAATTTTTCCGGATCTGTTCTAATGTGTCTGGTTGGAAAGGCTTCCTCGTGGTTGCATCGACAAAAGTTAAGAAAACCAGCACAAGCAGAAGATACTTCATATTCTAAAGGAAAACGAAACAATGCTTACCCAGTTACTCATCTCGTATAGACAGATCTTATCAAGATGGCGATTCACGGACAAACAGGAAGATTTAATTTTTTTTTTCAATTTAATTATTAATTTTATATTTGGCTGCCGAGAAGCTGTCGAAAAAAACCCTCCTACTTAATGCCGCTAATCAACGAAAGAGTCTTAAGAAAACAAAAATCAAAGAAAACTACAAACTACTACATTTTGGCAGACCTATACAAAATAGATTTCCTTGTTTAGGTCTGCTGCAACGTTTTTATATTTTGTAGTCCAGCAGACCAAACATCTCTTTGAAAAAGGTTTCTACGAAGAATTAAAACAAATATGTTCTGAAATTGTTGGGTTTTTTAAAGAAAACAAAAATTTACCTTAGTGCTCCTTTGGACTTTTTACGATACTTTTTTGCGACAGCAACGGGTAGACACATTACTAAATCTTTTAGGAGACCTAGAAGTCCAATTTGTTCTTGATTTTGGAGAATTTGAAATTGCAATTCGAAGCTCAACGAATGGGGTTCCTCGCGTGTCTTTATCCGAAAGTAAAGATGATCGGCCGGGGAACTGCTGAATTCGAAGCATATTGACAATTTGTGCACACCTCTGGAACGACTCAATTCGCTTGAAATTGAAATAATTGAATTCCGGAGCAATTTCGCTTCAATTTGGCCTTTTTCATAGTCATTCCACGGTTTTCCAAGACCATTGACGTTGAAGTTCAAGCTAAAGTTGAATCAGATTCTTTTGCTTGCTCATATTCAGATAGTTCTCGCTGAAAAACGCACGAATGTTACTGAAAGAGTGTTTTGAATTTCGTATTACTGGAATATTTATGTATGCATGAATAGATATACAAAAATCTAAAATGCGTTCATTTTTATTCGAACAAATTACTCAATGGATTGTTGCACATCTCTAACGTCCAGAATATCCGCCGAGAGTTCCTCGAAAATACTTGAGGCAACATCTTCGAACCTCTCGGTGACCGGGAAATTTATCTGAACTTCGCAAATTTTAATGAAATAGCACTCAGATGAACTTCGCTTACCTCTTCAACTAATCCGTCGAGCTCTTCTATCAATGCTTTCGCCGCTTTTTCATTTTCATTTTCATTTCCATATTTTTCAATAATTTCCTGTATCATTTCTTGTAAATTACTCGATTTTTCCAATATTTGATTCCGCGTTTCACGAAAACCTTCTGGAATTTCTACATCTTGAATTAGCACAAGAGTCTGAATAGCTGTAATGAGAGCTCTGAGATTTGTCGAAGCATCATTCAGATGGCTTATTTCTCTGTTGATCTGAAAGCAATGGTTGTGGCGTGTATCTGAATTTCAGCATGGTTCTGCAAACCTCTAGATACTTGTCAAAGTGCCTTCGGAGCTTTCTGAATATTCTCACGATTTTCTGGCAATCGTTTCGGAAACCGTTGAAATTGTCCTCGTCGTACATCGTTTTGATTAATTTCGATATACAATTCACTGAAAGAAAACGTCTGTTCTTTTTCGATTGTCTAGATGTCCCCTCATTGAACATCATTTTAGATTAATTTTTAAAATAAATTGCAAATTCTGAAAAAGCACAATTGCATTTTTAATGCAAAAAAATGCATTTTTAGCATTAAAATGCAATTGTGCTTTTCATGAATAACCCCATTAGGCTTAGACGTTTTAAAAATTCACCTTTAGCAGTGCTATATTCCATTTGTCGATTAATGATCTCCATTTCTTGACGGCCGTGCTCCTTCGCCAACTCCGATTTTTCGTTTTCCAGTTCCAATAGTTGATCAGTGTGTTTCTGTTTTATTCTTTCCAATCTCTCCAATTGTTTTCTTCTCGAGTCAGCCGTTTGTGGGCTGCCTAAAAAAATATTTTATGTTTCATCGTTTTTCTCAAAGTTCCTCAAATTTAGACGATTACTGCCGGCCATTTCGAAACCGAGCATTTGAAAACGGCTCGTTTCGCAACTAGATTTCTTCTGAGAGGTTGCGAAGAGCCATCAAACATTCTGTTCCGAAATGGCCGGTGTCGAAAAGGAAAATGCAATGAAAGGACGTACCGTCCTCATCCAACTTTGCAATAGTCGACAGAATCTCTCCCATTAGTTTTCAGAAAAATGTCAGATAGTTTCAGAGTGAAAATGATAAATGAAAATGGTAATCAGTAAATTTTCAATTGGGAGAGGTGAAAAAGGCAAAAACTGTTTGCGAATTTCCCAATTCTCCACTCTCTCGCCGCAGAGATACAGAGAAAATAGGATGTTGGGACGAAATTAAGGGTGAGCAATTGTTTATTTCTCAATTTTCAAACGGTTCAACGCATTTTTTTTGAAACTTATCTCAGAAAAAGTGAGTTTAAAAATGTATTTTTTTTGTTTTTAATTTTTTTTTCTCTGAAAAACTAAAATTTCACTCATTTTTCAGATACCCGGGTTTTCATATAATATTGTTCACAAAATGAACGAATTATTGCTGAATTTAAAAAATGGATTCGTCATTGTTAAAACTATAGTTAACATGGAGTTGAATAGCGCCTCACAAAGAGCCAAGGTGAGCATTTCAGTATTTTACGAGTTGGGGGGGGGGTCAGTGGTTTTTTGCCATTTTTGGAAGTTTTTGCAATTTTTTTTTATGAAAATGTTTGTTGTTATTGTTAAAATATCTGTAAGTTGTTTTTTTCAGCGAAATTTTACGAGCTATGGGCTGGAATCGCCAAGAAATATCCAGCCACCTAGTCATTTTCTTTTTCGTGCGTATTTTTGTTGTCTGCTTATTCGACTAAATCTAATAACATTTTCAGAAGAAAAAAACCCAAAAAAAGCTCCCATAATTTAAACGAATAAAGACATCTGGCGCTTGAATTACTGAGTGACTAGTTGTGGGACTATGAACTCCAAAATAGTTCAAACAGAAATCTAAAACGATCTTGAATTTCAGCTAGCTGACCGTATCGATAAACTACAACAGCATCAAGCAGCTACATGCTCTAACATTGAAGAAATACGCAAAATTCACAAAAACCTGAAGCATACAGAACGCCTCAATAACTCGCTGGAAGTACTGAAGGAGCTCAAAGAAGACGCGATGAGCCGCTTCAACATGTTTTACGCGAATCTTAATTCATTTAGAACCAATGGAACGATGCTATCAGACGCCAGACACCAGTTTTCTGAGTTGGAGTTCAATGTAGACGAGATTGAGAAACAATTAGAGCAAGTCGAGATTGAACGAAACTTGGTTTCTGGATCGATGGGTTCTACTATGGTGGCTCACGCGATTTCCTTGGTTCGCAGCTTTTTGGAGACGTTCTCTAATCTATTGAAGGTGAAAATTTAAATTTAAATTTGCATGAAATTTCCAGCAAAATAGGAAAGTTAGTAGTGAAATTGAGAGCAGGCGCCCCGCGAGCACAATTTTCTAAAACAGAAAAAAAAACTTTTAGGTAACACACTCTCCGATGTTTAAAAATAGCGCAATTTCGCAGTAATTTTCTAACTGAAATTCACCAGAATTGCAGAAAAGCCAACCTCAATGGACGGAAAGCACTCTCGAAAGATTCGGCAGAGCTATGCACGTTTTTGCCGAGGAGGTTAGTTAATCTTCCCAGCATTTAATAGAGTTCGAATATTATTTCAGATTGATAATGCTAGCTTCATTTCAACGAGTCATGAGGAGATATTAGAAAAATTATCGATGAAAATTGACGATTTGGTTTTATAAATAGCATTCTATTTGTATTTCTTTAGCTCTTTTCGTGAAAATCAAGAGAAATGGGTAGAAAATCTTTTTTTTTTAATAGCGCGAAATAGATTTTTCTATAATTGTCAAAGCAAATGGATATAATTTCTCAATTTTACTTGGGCGATGGTTGTCTATTAAGTACAGTCGGTTTCCTCGATATATTGAGACTTCCATTCGTAGTGAGTCGGTGTCAGTTTCGTCCATCATCTGTCAGTTCTTCGCATAATTTCCCGGCCCATCCTATTTATTTTTATTTTTATGTATTACAGTTTCACCGGTAGCACTGTCGTGGCGAGACCCATCAAGTGTTTATGGGTTATTCATGAAAAGCACGAAAAGCATTTTAATGCAAAAAAATGCTTTTCGTGCTTTTCATGAATAACCCCATTAGAGGCAGCGAAGAGAGCCTCCTCACTTGATGATTTTCAGTTATTTTCAGATTGTTTAGGTCAATTTATTTACAATTCGAGAGTATTAGGAGCAGATGAATAGAATGAGGGAGTAGACGCTGCACAGCAAGTTGGTAAGCAGGCAAGTGTTTGAAAATCAAAAATCTGAATAATTTCAACTTAAAACGTGACCAAAAACTATATTTCAAATAGCATCCAACTCATCATTTAAATAAATCCGAGTTTCGCTTTCAATTTTATCAATTTTCAGACAATAATCTGTAATGAAGTTCCATTCATTGTATCCAGATTATTCAAACGTCTATATCAAGGTAAGCATGAGCATTTTCAACAACATTTGGAGATTTTCTCAATATTTTGTAGGATTTAGGCCTTATTTTAGTTATATCGCTCGGTTTTTTATTATTCACTCACTGCACAGTTTTTTCAGTGGAAAAGTGCGTCCTCTTTATTGGAATTCATTGAAATCCTCACCAATGATTGAATAATTTCAGTTTTATAAACGTGCGTAGTATAGATTTGAATCAGTTCTCCTTCTACTTTGTAGTTGGATTTATTTTATTAGAGGTTGCACTTAAAAGACATCAGATATATTTTGTAATTTGAAATTTCAGGCTGGCTTCTTTATTTTTTCTTGCATTTTGTTTCTTGGAATTTCCTTCGAACACTGCATAATGAGCGCATACGCATTGGTTGGAAAATCCGCCATACAAACGGGCGAATCGGCTTTTAAAATTTCAGATGGTGTACGCCATCATAATTCAGTCGTACGTTATCGTTTTACCACTGGTTGACAATCGATTTCTCGATAAGCACACAGTGCATGTATTACATTGTGAGAAATACTTCATTCCTTTCATCTAATTCTCCATTTCTCCATTTTTCAGATACATTCACTACGTGCTACATCACCGTGCCGCTCTTGATCTTTGTAAACGATTCCCTTGTTTTCATCGCTTTCAAATTGTTAATTCGTCGTTAATATTCAATCCTCCAATTTGTGCAAAGAATTGAAAGGAATTAATTGAAACTTACAGCATAATTATCAAAAATACGGCATAAATAAATTATTTTTTCAAAATTCATGTTCTCTAGATTTCGATAGACACCTCGGCAAACCACTGCTGATATTCCAGTCCATTCTCTGGGGCGAAAAAGAGAGATGTATACTGTATCTGCTTTTAAGAGTCGCATGTTACCACCAGTAAAGGAGGGAGCCATACCAGATTCTCGTTATGATAGTTGGGAGGGGAATGACTCATTTTTAGTCTATTTTCGCGTTTTTTTCAGTAATCATTTATAGAAATGTGATTTCTTACAGAACGTTTACTATTTCCGCTAATGCTTGAAACACAGCACACGGCTTCACCAGCCACGCTGTCTGAATCACTGTTTATAGAATCCGCCAACACATTTCTCCGAAATCAATATTCGACTAGTGCGTCGCGTCGATTTTGGAATTGATCGAATGAATCGAAATGGATCGACAATTTTTGAATCGATTCGATTCGAATAGAATCAATTCGATTGTTGGCGTGTTGATCGAATCAGCAGAAATAATGCAAGTACGCTCTACCGAACAATGCCTTTGGCGGTGGCTTAAAATCGTGTAATCTGAATGAAAGCGATAAAAAATACGATTTCAAACCGCCGCCGAAGGCATTGATCGGTAGAGCGCATTTACATTATTTTTGTTGATTCGATATTATTGAACTGAATCGATTCGCTTCTAATCGAGAATTGATTTTCTGATACAGTATATATCTGTCTTTGTCGCCTCAGAGAATGGACTGGAATATCAGCAGTGGTTTGCCGAGGTGTCTAATGAAACGTAAAGCACATGAATCTTGAAAGATAATTAATTTATGACGTATTACTGATAATTATGCTGTAAGTTTCATTTAATTCCTTTCAATTCTTCGCACAAATTGGAGGATTGAATATTAACGACGAATTGACAATTTGAAAGCGATGAAAACAAGGGAATCGTTTACAAGTATCAAGAGCGGCACGGTGATGTAGCACGTGATGAATGTATCTGAAAAATGGAGAAATGGAGAATTAGATGAAGGGAATGAAGTATTTCTCACAATATAATACATCCACTGTGTGCTTATCGTGTAATCGATTGTCAGTCAGTGGTAAAACGATAACGTACGACTGAATTATGATGGCGTACACCATCTGAAATTTTAAAAGCCGATTCGCCCGTCTGTATGACGGATTTTCAAACCAATGCGTATGCGTCCATTATGCGGTTTTCGACGGAAAAAGCAGGAAACAAAAAGCAACAAAAATATAGAAGCCAATCTGAAATTTCAAATTACAAAATATATCTGATGGCTTTTAAGTGCAACCTCTAATAAAATAAATCCAAATACAAAGTAGAAGGTAAAATGCTTAAAATCTCTACTACGCACGTCAATAGCACTGAAATAATTCAGTTATAAGTGAGAATTTCAGTGAATTCCAGTAAAGAGGACGCACCCTTCCATTAAAAGAAATGTGCAGGGAGCGCATAATAAAAAACCGAGCGATATAACTAAAATAAAGCCAACATCCTACAAAATATTGAGAAAATCTCCAAATGTTGTTGAAAATGCCCATACTCACCTTGATATGGCCGTTTGGATCATTTGGATGCAGTGAATAGAACGTCATTACAGATTATTGTCTGCAATTTGAAACTCGGATTTATTTAAATGAGGAGTTGAATGCTATTTGAAATATAGTTTTTGGTCACGTTTTAAGTTGAAATTATTCAGATTTTTGATTTTCAAACACTTACCTTCTTGCCAACTTGTGTGCAGCTCCTCACTCCTTATTCTACTCATCTGCTGCTAATACTTCCGAATTGTAAATAAATTGACCTAAACAATCTGAAAATAACTGCTTATACGATTTCTATGGAATCGAAAGATCCTGTTCGATTTCATAGAAATCATGCCTCTCTCCTACTTGATGGGTCTCGCCACGGCAAGCAACTATAATACATTCAATAGAAAAAAATTTGGAAGGTATGGGCAAATTAAGCAAAGAACTGACGGAAGATAGACGAAACTGATATAAGAATAGATTCCTCGAGACCAAAAACGTCGTGTCTTTTGACGCCCCCCCCCCTCCATCAGATTGTCCGACTCAATACTGTACTTAATAGACAACCATCGCCCAAACGAATGATTTACGAATGATCCTAACCTTATCTAATCTAATTATCTGAAAGAGGTGAAAGCCTAAGCCTAAGCCATAACAAGTTTATATCATTGTTTTTGTAGATTTTGTGTGTATGTTGCACATTTTTATTTTAAATGAAAGAACGAGATCGCTCTTTTTATAATTTCTTTATGTCGGCTGCTGTTTTCTTTGCTCTTATAGATTTAAAGTAGTCTTGGAAGTGGCCTTCTTAAAGTCTTTTCTCATCTCCTGTTGGCGCTTCTCCATTTCCGTACCCTTCATAGCGACCATTCGCGATTTCGCAGGAGTTTTGCTATTCGTAAGCGGCGATTTAGTCGACAACGATACTGCAGTACTTGATTTCGCAGTGGAGGCTCCCTTCGACTCCTGACCCTTAAGTGAATTTCCTTCGTAATCCAGAGGTACTACGTCATTATCCTTCTTCAGAATACAGTTACGGGCAATCGACTCGGTGAGAAATTTGAAGTCGGCAAGGGTGTACATGCCGTGATCCTTTCTCCACTCGTCGTTGATCTAGATTTACGCTCATGTATTGATAACATGTATTGACATACTGATAAACCGACTCACCTGGCAACCTTTTGTTTTCAGGATCCAGCAGCGATTCTGTGAGAATTCGTGCATCTCGCCTTTATACGCTTCAGTTCTTGTCCAGTATGGTGTATTCGTTTTGGGACCATCCGGCTTAATATCCGTCATGTTCACATATGTACCACCAAGCATCTCGATAATCTTCTTCCATTCATTGCGATCTGAAAATTAAGAATTGGCGGCTGCAAACTTATGACCGGATCGGACTCACCATTTTCAAAGTCCGAGTCAGTTGACGGCAGAATACAAATATCCGCATTTTTCAGTAGACATGGTACCATTCGATAATGATTCGTTTTAATATTGTAAATCGTATCGCGATGAGTTTCTCCGTTGTAACGGGTGTTCAACACGTACCAATTATAGTCTTCGTCCATCGCTTTATCCTTCATTTCCACAAGTGCTTCCAACCAGTCTTTGTTCATCAACACGGCCTTGCTGAAATAGGAATTTCACATTGGCTAAAATGTTTCAAATTGCCTCCACCCAATGCAATTTGCAAAAAAAGAGCTTGAGCCGAGTATCAAGACGAGATCATCAGATCTTTCAAGACCTGGTTGATTGAGCGTGACTGATCAATTTGTCAAACTTACCATGCGTAAAGCTTATACGTCATCAAATCTCCGTCGTCGAGTTTCAGCGATCTTTTCTCATAGACATACTTGGACGGTAGTACGACATGAGTGAACTGGTCGAGATTATTTCCTTCTTCGTATCCCCAAGTGATCCTTTTCTTGATTCTCAGCGGCAGTTTTCTCCGTTTATAACTTTTGAATTT
Source organism: Caenorhabditis inopinata (assembly GCA_003052745.1). Lineage (NCBI taxonomy): Eukaryota > Metazoa > Nematoda > Chromadorea > Rhabditida > Rhabditidae > Caenorhabditis > Caenorhabditis inopinata. The sequence goes on along the minus strand of AP018152.1, from coordinate 1,433,779 downwards.
ACAGTCGTCGAGCACCAAAACATTCCAAGTTCTCGGCGTGTTTTTCGGAATGATACCTCAATATTTTGAAATTTCAGTAAGCAGAAAAAATTAATAATCTAACTTACGGCGAGGCTTAGTGGATAGATTCCTATTCAAATCATAGTATTTCTTGAAAATTGAATCAACCCCATTATAATCAGCCCACGTATCACAGTCTTCTCCAGCGGCATCAACCAATAGTTGATCGGCTCCGTTTTTCAAAAGTAATGCGCACATTTCCTTGTTCTTCTGGAATTCCACTTGAAATAGTGCAGTTCGCAACGATTCTCCACCGCAGACCGCATCGAGCACGACACCTTCATCGACTAACTCGCGCACTTTTACGTAATCCCTTCGCTCAACTGCATCAAATAGTGAAGTGTTGCCGGTTATCGGATCTCGCGAGTTGATCTTCAGACGGCAATCTTGCAACTGCATATATGTGAACTTTATGAACTCGTCAGGTGGGGCTTCGTACGCTGAAACAAAGAAATCCTGTATCACTGCACCTCATCCTACTTTCAGAAAACTAACCCTTCTCCGGTGGCGGCTCCAATTCCAGATCAGGATCCTGACGATTCATCCAACAACAAACCAAGACAATTACAACTATAATTGCAACAACTATAATTCCCAGAATGACGGCTATTCCGATGATAATGCTGAAACACTTTTGTACTAAGCTAGTGACAGGTTTTAACTATATTTTTATGAACTAACTATTCGGTCATGGTTTTTGGTTCCAGTGGTGGCATTATTTGAAGAGCAGCTAATACATCAGGAACCGACTCGAAGCTTCCTTGTGCCGAATTCCAATTCATTGCCAAAGGTGTCTCAAGATATACCAAAGCGCTCTCTACATCCGAAATGCGGGGATTTAGCAGAATCATGGATTCTCTCATCTTCCTCAAATCGAAACTTCCAGCAATCAAAATCGTCGATATCTCCTTGTACACCAACCCAACTTCTTCCAGTGTTTTTTCGGGTTTCGAAAACTTTGGCGAGTTCACTATCTCTAGAATTTTGATGGAATTTGTCTGAAACTCAATCAGCTTCTTCTTCAATGTTGCATAATCTCTCCAAGAATTATTCAACTCCGTTTTGTCTTCTGAATCGTTCATTTTTCTGATCACGGCAACCACATCGTCTCCTTTTTGAATCAGTAGTGAAAGTTGATCGTTGAGTTTATTGATTTGTTCCAATGAAGAGGCGGCATAAGAGTAATTTAAAAGGGGTGACGGATCGTCTTTCAAGGCAACTTCATTTATGCTCCTCTTCGATATCTTCTTTGATATTCTGATAGTTTCTTCACCAAGTTCATTAAGACTCTTCTGCATCTTTTGTACAGCTTCTACAAAATGTATGACCTTTTTGGTGACACGCTTTGATTTAATATTATTGATAATATTATTGGTATTGTTGATGATTTCAGCGAAATCAAGGCTGTACATCGAGTCACAGCTTTTTTTACCGATTTTCATTTTCGCCATCATATCGAGAACATCACGAAATAGCTTAATATTTTTCGTTGAGTCACGAGTCAAATTTGATACAACACCGGTGAATAGGTCAGTTGGCCGTACTTTGTTGTAAGTATCTTCATTGTCCGTCACGAAAGTTTTAACTTGATTCAGCCAATCCCGAGTTTGATCAGTAAACACGGCAGACGAAGGAAATTGGTTTATTAAATCCGTAATTTCCACCTCTAATTGATGATATCTTGGGATCCTAATCTTGGCAATTTGCCAGCTTATAATGCCTTCTTTAACGTCTCGAAAACGCTGTAAGACTTGTAATAATGCCCCGATGTCTTCACGTGAACTGATTTTATCGCTAAGTGTTAAGCAATGTTCGTTAGTTACATTTACAAGTTTATTGACTGCTTCCGAGCGTTGGACGGTAATCAATTCTTTGTGTAAATAGCGAACCAAGTTATATTTATTCTGATCGAAGAGGATGTCACTATCCATCGTAATTAACTCAATTGGATTCAATACACTTTTGGCATTCTTATAGTAATCCGAAAGCGTTTGCAACATTTCCTCTTTATTGATTACACCTTTCACCCATTTGTCCTCAATATCACGCTGGATTTGTGTTAAATTGAGTCTACGATGCAGAGCATGCCCGATTGGAAAGCTGGTTAGAGGCTTGTCAAAAATAAAAAACACCGAGTACAACTCTTCCAATAAGTGTATCATGTTGGTTGGTGATTGATGATTGACACTCTTTTCCAATTTCGACAGCACATTTTGGATTCGGGTAATGTTATCTTGCGAATCGAAAAACTCCTTCACAACGGACAACTTTAACTCTAGTGCATCCAATGATTTCAATATTTGTTCAATCTGAGGTAAATCGTCTTGAATCGAAGTAAGAACGAAACCGTAATAGTTTAACAATTTTTTTAACTTTTTCAGTTCCAACTCTGTGGGCACTGCAGTTTCAAGGCGTCCTATACTTGCCAAAATATCTTTGGTCAGGGTCACGTTAAACGACTGTACTCCAATCGTTGTGAGGTTAATGGGAAGGGTGGGTAATGGATCTATTTTCACCACTGTACTCAAACGTTGTTTTTTTTTATCTATGAATCGAAGAAAACGTGCGTAATCTGCTTTAAACTCAACCATTTCAGTCTCTTTTACATGAGAAGCTTTCGAAATGGAGGAAGATAATGCATTGAGTTCTTTAAAAACCCCTTCAAAATTCAGAGAAACTAACTTGTCAAGGTCTTGCTTGCTTTCAAGATTCCAGACATTTGCCACAATATCCTTTCCATTCAATTTCTTGTAAGTAAGCTGAATTTCTAGATAGAAGGCACAGATCACTCGAGCCAGAGTCATATGGCGTGATATTGTAGTGAAGTTTGTGGAGTTTGCCTCTAAAATAGAGGATTGAAAAGATAATAGAGATCAGAAATGTTAGAAATTTTTAAAAATTTGCAAGATCTTTAAAGATCTTTAAACATCTAAATTTTATACAGTTGGTGGGGGGGGGGAGGGTTCTGCTCAATATCTAATATACAGTACTCTGGTCATAAAGAATGCGCGCGGGATAACTTCGGTGAAAACAGATATTTTGTTATAAAAATTCCACAGTAGTTGCGGAACACCCTGATGGCAAGCTGGAAGGAAATCCCTCACTGTAGACCTACGAGAAGAAATCATTGTTGGCTGAAAACGAGGTGACTTGGCTCAACAGTTCAATCGATCTCAAAGACAGATTCGTCGCGTTTTGAAAAGACACCAAGAAGATGTGAGCGCTTCTCAACTTTCAAAAACTATTTTTTCATGTTTAGGGAAGAGTTGATGAGTGTAAATAGCCGGGAAGCACTTAACGATTTTCTCACATTTTGGATTTTTTCTAAAACTATATATTTACGAGCTGCAACTTATTGAACACGTTATTCAGGCCAGTTTTAGCACTGCCAAAAAAATTTAGACCGATCGAAGCAGTTTCAGCGAAGTTATCCCAGCGCGCATTCTTTATGGCCAGTACAGTATATAAAATGTTACAGTCAAAAGTTGCATGTTGCTTTTCTATTTTGTTCATAAAAATTGCTATCAATGCGAACGATGATGTTATGAGAAAAATAATTCTTTGAAAACCGCAGAAATAGGCGAAAAACGAGTCACTTACGAGGGTTCGCAGCTCGCACAAATCTCCCATCGCCGTCGCTTTTCCAGGGATCGTGTGAATCTAAGAGCTTTTGAGAAGAGTGTCCCGAGATGAAAATCATAAATGACATCATCGCAGCATCTGAAAAACGTTATTTTCCTTCAGAATTTCATAAATTAACAAAAAAAAGCTCACATCCTTTGAGCGTCATTCTTGATTTTCACCGAAACACGGAGTGCACTCTTTTCCGAAATTTTGAAATTCGAGAGAATACTTAAAACTATTCAATGAAACATATATATATTTTAAAAATCAGTGTTATTAGAACAAAGTTTACGAATCATTTTTTTTTAATCCACGTTTCCAAGTTTTTAAAAATATATTTGAAACTCAGAGAGAATAGTGAACGGAAAGGGGACATTTTAAATCGGAACACGTAAATAATGTAGTCTGAAACTTTAGAAATTCACAATAAAGAAGAACATTTTGACGGAGATATCGAATGTCTGAAATTTTAAAACTTTAAATTTCTCAGGTACCAACTCCCGACCGACACCGGATGAAATTGCTGTTGTTTTTGTTGGCGATGAGAATGAAATTCGGCGCCAAGGTAGTTGGGGGGGTCAATGGTTTTTAGTCATTTTCGGAGCTTTTTTCTTGATTTGTTTTTCTGAAAATGTTATTAGATTTACTCGAATAACACTACAAATTTTTAAAACAATTTTATTGGCAGACAACAAAAATACGCGCAAAAAAGAAATGACCAGGTGACTGGATATTTCTTGGCAATTCCGGCTCATAACTCGTAAAATTTCGCTCAATAATGATATTTGAAATGCCACAGCGCTCAAGGTAATGATCATCCCATAAATGTTCTTTGAGGTCACACTTTGGCTTAGGCTTAGGCTTACTTCAAGTCGAGAAGTGCATCAGCTGCGGTCCTTTCATATATATGATTAACTAATAAGCGAAAATAAATCCAAAAAAAATGCAAAAATTGCTCATCGTTGAAGCGCGCCACGCGTGAAAAAAGTGGAATCGCAGTTTTCGTGCCAAGAGTAAGCGTCACGCATGAAAAAAAAACAACTTACAATTTTAACGATTTTAACAATAGCAACAAACGTTTTCAGAAAAAAAATCAAGAAAAAAGCTCCAAAAATGACTAAAAACTATTGACCCCCCTCAACTACCTTAGCGCCTGAAATTCATTAAATTTCTTGCAATTCTTTGCACAAATTTGAGGAATAACGATGAAAATCATGGAATCGTTTACAAGTATGAAGAGCGGAAAAATTGAGAAATTGAGAATTAGCTGAAGGGAATGAAGTATTCCTCGCAATATAATAAATGAAATTTCAAGTTAAAAAATATATCTAATGGCTTTTAAGTGCAACCTCTAATAAAATAAATCCAACTACGAAGTAGAAGGAGAACTGTTTAAAATCTTTGCAATGCAAGTTTATAACACTGAAATCATTCAGTTATAAGTGAGAATTTCAGTGAATTCCAATGAAGAGGACGCACTTTTCCACTGAAAAAACTGTGCAGTGTTCGAAGGAAATTCCAAGAAACAAAATGCAAGAAAAAATAAAGAAGCCAGCCTGAAATTTCAAATTACAAAATATATCTGATGTCTTTTAAGTGCAACCTCTAATAAAATAAATCCAACTACAAAGTAGAAGGAGAACTGATTTAAATCTATATTACGCACGTTTATAAAACTGAAATTATTCAATCATTGGTGAGAATTTCAATGAATTCCAATAAAGAGGACGCACTTTTCCACTGAAAAAACTGTGCAGTGAGTGAATAATAAAAAACCGATCGATTTAACTAAAATAAAGCCAAAATCCTACCAAATATTGAGAAAATCCCCAAATGTTGTTGAAAATGCCCATACTTACCTTAATATGGCCGTTTCGATCATTTGGATGCAACGCAATGAATCTCTGCTATGCAAGTTTATAACACTGAAATTATTGAAATTGATTAAAAAAAACAATTAAGACACATAAAATTGATTGAAAAAAACCAATTAAGATACATAAAACTGATTAAAAAACAATTAAGACACATAAAATTGAATAAAAAAAATAAAGCATAAATCACTGTTCAAAGGGGTGAGCGGTACGGTACCGCTAAAGCGGGGCGAGATATCCAAGAAAGGGGAGGGTGTGCACCTTTAATGTGAATTAATCAGAGAGAGAGAGAAAAGAGGATTAGACACGAAAGAAAAAACACTTCGCTTTGAAACTACGAAGCAGTACTCGAATAATCGAGTAAATCCATCCAATTTCAGATCGATTTTCAGAATGGAGGGAGCCACATCAGATTTTATGGTAGTTGGGAGAGTATTTCGGCAATTTTTTCTGTTTTTTTTCCAGTAACCCTTTATAGAGTACTGGCCATAAAGAATGCGCACTGGCGTTTTTTTTGGGATAACTTCGTTGGCATTGCTCCGATCGGTCTAACTTTTTTTGACAGTGATATTTGACATTTTTTGATCGGGCATACAGTTTCCGCAACTTTGCGTAGCGTGATTGCGGAAAATAATTATTGTCGAAGGACCTTCATTTTGTATTCATCGTCTTTAAATCAGATCCATCTGGTTTTGGGAACTCGGAATCCGGAAAACGGAAAAAATGTTTTTCACGGAATCTGGAATCCGGAAGACGGAATGAAAAAAACGGCAGAATGCGGAATGCGGAATGTGGAATCCGGAATTCCGCCCTTCTCAGATAAAAACGCCATATCGCGGAATAATAATCTTTATGGATAAACCGTAACTCGCACTGAAAAAAAAACACTTTCAGATTGAGTTTGGGCTCAGTGATTCGTGTAAATAAAGTTCAATTTCTGCTATTCACGAGAACAGTGATTTTGTTTCATATAAAGACAAAGATGAAGCGAGATGAACTAGAAATCATAAGACGGAAGAGAGCACCATTCTGCCGATTCCATGGAGTCTCTGAAAATAAAAAGAATTGCTCATTTTAATGATCGTGATCTAGAAAACTGTAATTCTGACCAGTGTGTCGTTTCGAAAGCATTTCGAGAAATTTTCCGAAAATTTTTCTGAAAAATTCTCGAGAATTTCTCGAGAAATTTCCGAAAAAAAAATTTCGATTAAAAAAAATAAGAAACTAGTTCGAACGACACTCCGAAATAACACAAAGCGCGTTGTTTATCGTATTTCCATTCAAATCATTTTTCGCGATTTCTCGAGAAAAATTTCTCTAGAATTTGTCGAGAAATTTCCGAGAAATCAACGAGAAAAATTTCTCGCGAATTTGTCGAGAAATTCTCGAAAACTTACGCAAATTCTCGAAAACTTACGCAAATTCTCGAAAAATTACGAAAATTCTCGAAAAATAACGAAAATTCTCGAAAAATTACGAAAATTCTCGAAAAATTACGAAAATTCTCGAAAACTTACGAAAATTCTCGAAAAAATAATTTCGATAAAAAATAATAATAAACTAGTTCGAACGACACTCCGAAATAACGCAAAGCGCGGTGTTTATCGTATTTCCATTCAAATCATTTTTCGCGATTTCTCGAGAAACTTTTTGAGAAATTCTCGATAAATTTCGTAAATTCTCGAAAAATTCTCGACAATTTTTCGGAAATTTTTCGAAAAACGCATTTTTCGAGAAATCATTTTTCGAAACGACACACTGATTCTGACAGAATTTTCCAGAATTCTGAACTTCTGAAATAGCTAGAATACTGATATTAACATACTTTTCCGAATGTGGCTTCTGCAAATCTTGGTTTTTCAGCGGCGGAGACGTCTTAGCAATCTCAGGAAGCTGAGGTGTTGGCTTGAGAACGGGCGGTGCAGACGTTACGGCCTTCGGTGATTCCACGGAATTGCTCGTTTTCTTCCCTTTATTTTTCAATAATCTTCGTCGTTTTATACAAAAAACGATGGAGAAAATGATGGTTCCGAGAAGAATAAAAAGGCATCCGTATATAAGAAACGATAAACTGAAATTTTCAGATAAAGAGCAAAGCTGAAAATCCTCTGAAATACATACAATAACCAATCGGTTTTTCTGGCGCTGCTCTTCTCCAGAATTTCATTGAATTTCTTCAATTTTTTCGACATTTTCTTCAGCGATTTGTGGTATTTTGAGAGGCTTAAATCAAGCATTGAGATATTTCGTAACGCTCCAATGCAAGCATCATGGTCACTGTTCGATGAGTTCGTATACCAGCGCAACTGTTCAAAAGCAATCAATTTTTCAGAGACTATGAAATCTATCTTTTCGATATTGGCCAAATCACTGAAAATGGGTCCGAGGTCAGCGAGTAGCAGCTCCTTATCGCTTCTAGCTTTCTGAAAATGGAGCTTCTAGGGAGTCATTGAAACTAAAGAGTCATTGAAACTAAAGAGTCATTGAAACTAGGTAGCCATTGAAACTAGGGAGTCATTGAAACTAGGGAGTCATTGAAACAAGGGAGTCATTGAAACTAGGGAGTCATTGAAACTAGGGAGTCATTGAAACTATGGAGTCATTGAAACTAGGTAGCCATTGAAACTAGGGAGTCATTGAAACTAGGGAGTCATTGAAACAAGGGAGTCATTGAATATTGGCCTCATAATTTTAAGATTGCGATTCAACTCACCAGAAAATCGTCGTAACCCCTCTTCCACTTGTTCACACTCAAACAGAATTTCACAAAACTTGAAAGCATGATTTCCCAATCAATCAATAAAAGTTGCAACTCAGGAGAACTTTTCAGCTTTACTTCCTTCTTAACAATTCTATGGAATCTTGCACTAAACGTCAGAAGGAGATCCAAGGAGCCCGACGTGATCAGCTTCTCAGCGGCCATCAGTGCATGCACACTTTCGCCGAATACTTTCGCCAATGATTGCAGATTTTTCAGATTAACTAGCTCTACAGATTCCTTGAGATTCGTTGAATTTTCAGTTATTTTTTCAATTATTTTCGTATCTACTTTGGCTGAAATCAATTGCATCGCTTGCAACGGATGATCAGCAACTACACTTGGATTTCTGATTTCGCGAATTTTCAGCGCCAATTTCGAAGCCTTTCCGACTTTATTCAAGTATGGAACGGTGTCCTTTAAGCAATCTAAATAATCGTTTTGATTCTGAAAGGTTTCGAGCATCGCTTCCAGTTTTTTCATTAAAGAGAAATCAAAAATATAAGTGATTTCCTTAAAAGTGACGCTGCTTTGAACGATCAGTAGATTTGTCTTCAAGTCACTCAAAACATTGTACGTCATCAGGTCTACTTCAGATCCAGCTTTGTTATCTTCCACCAATTCAATCAATGAAAGCAGGGCGGTCAGTTTGCGTTCCAGAATTACAGCTTCACTTATAACAGAGCTCAATTCATCTAAATGATTGTCCTTGCTCATCGGCACGTCACACTTCTGAAAGCCTTGTGTGAGGATTCTGTAGCCACAGCCAGTGTGTCGTTTCGAGAGTATTTCTCGAGAATTTTTCGAGGAATTTTTGCGAAAAATTCTTGAAAAATTTCTGAAAAATTCTCGAGAAATGTTTTTCGTTGATTTCTCGAGAATTTTTCGAGATTTTCCGAAAAATTTCTCGAAAAATTCTCGAGAAATGTTTTTCTTATTGATTTCTCGAGATTTTTTCGAAAGTTTCTCGAGAAATCGCGAAAAATGATTTAAATGGAAATACGATAAACAACGCGCATTGCGTTATTTCGGAGTGTCGTTCGAACTAGTTTATTATTATATTTTATCGACATTTTTTTTTCAAGAATTTTCGAAAATTTTCCCTTTGATATTTCGTAAATTTTTTGAAAAATTTCGAAAATTCTCGAAAAATTTCCGAAAAATCAACGAGAAAAATTTCTTGAAAATTTCTCGAGAAATTTACGAAAAATTTCGAAAATTCTCGAAAAAAAAATTCGAATAAAAATAATAATAAAATTTTTCGCGATTTCTTGAGAAATTTTTCAAGAAATTCTCGAGAAATTTCCGAAAATTTTTTCGAGAAATTTTCGAAAAATTTCGAAAATTCTCTAAAAATTCTCGAGAAATCAACGAAAAAAATTTCTCGAGAATTTTTCGGAAATTTTTTGAAAAAACGCATTTTTCGAGAATCATTTTCCGAAACGACACACTGTTCCCAATTACAAAAATGCTCTCATAATGAGAATAATAAATTTGACTATGCGCCTTTAAAATATACCGTAATCCTTGTGATACTAATTTTTTAGAAAAATTCTCGCAAAATTTCCGAAAAATCAATGAGAAAAATTTCTCGAGAAATTCCCGAAATTTTTTTCGAGAAATTCTCGAAAAATTACGAAATTTAAATTCAAAATAATTTCAATAACAAATAATAATAAACTAGTTCGAACGGCACACCGAAATAACACAAAGCGTGTTGTTTATCATATTTCCATTCAAATCATTTTTCGCGATTTCTCGAGAAATTCCCGAAAATTTTTCAAAAAATTCTCGAGAAATCAACGAGAAAATTTTCTCGAGAATTTTTCGGAAATTTTTCGAAAAACGCATTTTTCGAGAAATACAGCCGTTTCCAACCTACCTTTATTGATTGTATTGTTTCGTTTACAGCATCCAATGCTCCTTTTGCTCCATTCATGAGCTGATTTACAGACATTAAGCCGCGAATTGCCATGAAATTTTTCAGCGTCCCGAATTCTTTCCATGTTGTGTGCAACTCTTCAATTGGCTCCTCTAGAAATTCCAAATCAAGATTCGGAAAGGACACTGATGAGTTGATTAGGGCTGCCACAAATTCATCGGAGAAATCCTCTTTCAGATGTTTCAGACTTCTGAATCCATCGTCGAATCCTGCAGTGTATTTTCGATTTGTGGAGTTCGAGTAATGAATGATTTGAGATGCAATAATTGCGTAAATCAGTGCAAGCTCTGCTTCTGGTGGCGACGACGTTGCTCCTTCCAGCACTGCAAAATCCTTGTATACCAGCTCCAGTTCTTGTTCGTTGAAGTAGCTCTTAGTGTTTTGTATCAGAATTAATAATCGAACACTTCTCTGCAGTGAACTGTAATTCCCTGCGATAGCCAGCAATTCCTGAACCTCTGTTTTGTTGACAGCTCGGATGGCGTCAATCGCCGAGCGGAATGCGACAGCGGAGTAGTTTTCAGCCATGATCGGAGCAATGACGTCATCTACCTGAAAATACAGCAAATTCAGAACAGAAAATGAAGAAAAAAGGCAATTAACATTGATTTCATCCAATATTTTCCATTTTTCGAAAATCGGCTTCAAATATGTATAATTTCTGACGGCAGATAGCTCATTGGGGATTTCAATGACTCCCCACTCCTTTTTGATTTCATAAAAGAGCATTAGCGATTGCTCAATTTTAGTTGAGTTATCATTCAATATCAAACTGTCCAGCTCCATTGTGAAATTCTCAACTTTTCCTTTATCGAATGTGCTCAGCTTATGAGATCCTCCCAGATTCAAAAGTTCCGAAACGACCGGTTCCATTGGGGTTGCTCCAGTCACCAATCCATTGTGAAGAGCTATCGCTGACAAAACGCGAGCTATTCTCGGTAATTTTTCGATTACAGTCAATTCTTCTGAAAAAAAAATTATCCAATTAAAATTTTTAAGAGGCGGAACCGAACCCACACCCCGAGACTCCCAACCATTCCCCTTCCCCACTAGGCCACCGCTGCCTATGTTTTGCACAGTTGGAAATGCATATATGAAAGAGGGGGAGGGAAGGGGGCGGTGCTCAGGATTTTCAGATCGAATCGTGGTTTTCACAATTATTTTAGCAGTACTCACTTTCTTTTTCAACACTGCAATGTATATAATAATTGAAAAGCATCATGTACAGTACAATGCTACTTTTCAACATCCTTATCGAAACTAAAATAGTTGATCATAGAGTTCAAAAATTTATTGATTTGAAGATAAGAATCAATAAAAGTTTTGGAGCAAAAAAAAATGAAATAAATTGCGATTAGTTTAGATTTACGTGTTGATTGAGCATTTTTTCTGCAAAAAATTAATTAAATTTCTTTAAAAATGAATATCCTACAAAGTTTCTACTAATCTAAACTAAAACTTGCGTGCACCTTTGATTTTTTCACAGTTTCTTCTTTTTTTCTATCTTCGATATTTCAATATTTTGTAGACAAACTATTTGCATTAATTACAGTCTAAAAAATCAGAAATCAGATCGATTCTATCTAGATCAAAAGAGAAATTGTTGAAAAAACATAATATGTACTGGCCATAAAGAATGCGCGCGCGGGTGTTTTCTTGGGATAACTTCTAAAATATGCATACTTACGAGCTGCCACTCACTGAATATTTTAATCAGGCCAGTTTTAACACTGTCAAAAAAATTCAGACCGATCGGAGCTGTTTCAGCAAAGTTATCCCAAAAAAAGCACCCGCGCGCACTCTTTATGGCCAGTACTGTATGTAGAATGAGCACCGGCAAGCAGAAGAGCATTGCGTTGGGATGAGGATTTTTAGGCAACTTATATGACTGAAAGAGCTGAAAATGCATCTGGAGCAAGAAAGAGAAGGAACCATAACTTAATACCTTTATGGCCAGAAGCATCTGTCCATGTGAATGGCTCTGGATGCATGAAGTGCACTAATTTTCCAGCACGAAGCAATGCATCTGAATCTGAATCTAGGCATGCTTTCGGCTATCGAATTCAGAAGTTTTGAGAGGAAATTCTAGAAGAATTCTAGAAGAATTCTTCAAGAATTCATTATACCTTTATGGCCGCTATTGTATTTTTAGAAACTTGGAAACGTGGATTAAAAAATCATTCGTAAACTTTGTTCGAATAACACTGATTTTCATTTTTTTATATATAAAATTTCTTTGAATCGTTTTAAGTAATCTTTAGAATATTAAAATTTCGAAAAAGAGAGCTCTCCGCGTTCAAGAATGACGCTCACCTGCTGTGAGATTTTTTTCTGTTAATTTATGAAATCCTGAAGGAAAATCACGTTTTTCAGATGCAGTAATGCTGTCATTTCTTATGATTTTCATTTCGGGATACGATACTCAAAAGCTTCTCGATCCTCACGATCCCTGGAAAAGCGACGGCGATGGGAGATTTGTGCGAGCTGCGAACCCTCGTAAGTGAAGCCTATTCTTGCGGTTTTTTAAATTATTTTTTTCTCATAACATCATCGTTGGCATTTTTAATAATTTTTATGAAAAAAAATAGAAAAAAAAAACAATACTTTTGACTGTAACATTTTATTTACCGTACTGGCCATAAAGAATGCGCGCTGGGATAACTTCGCTGAAACTGCTCCGATCGGTCTAAATTTTGCTGGCAGTGGGCCCATTGTTCTTCTTGATTACACAAGCTCCATTGGAGAAGTGACAATCATCTGAATCCCCGTAGAAGTCCTTCTAGGATCCTCTTGAGCCATCGATTGAACTGGTGAGCCAAGTCACCTCGTTTCCAGCCAACAATGATGGCTTCTCGTAGGTCTACAGTGAGGGATTTTCTTCCAGCTTTCCATCAGGGTGTTCCGCAACTACTGTAGAATTTTTATAACAAAATATCTGTTTTCAGCAAAGTTATCCCAGAAAAACTACAGCGCGCATTCTTTATGGCCAGAATACTGTACATTAGATACCGAGCAGAACCCCCCCCCCACCTACTGTTTCAAATGTAGATGTGTCGGCTTGAAAGATCTTAAAAATCTTTAAATATTTCTGAAATTTCTAATCTCTATTACCTTTTCATTCCTCTATTTCAGAGGCAAACACCACAAACTCCATTACAATATCACGCCATATGACTCTGGCTCGAGTGTTCTGCGCCCTCTACCTAGAAGTTCAGCTTACAAATAAGAAAATGACTGAAAAAGATATTGTAGCAAATGTCTGGAATCTTGAAAGCAAGCAAGATCTTGACAAGTTAGTTTCTTTGAATTTTGAAGGGGTTTCTGAGCAACTCAAAGCATTCTCCTCCTCCATTTCGAAAACTCCTCATGTCAACGAGACTGAAATGATCGAGTTTAAAGCAGATTACGAACGTTTTCTTGGATTTAAAGATCAAAAACGACAAGATTTGAGTACATTGGTGAAAATGAATAATTTTCCTGCTCTTCCCAAGAACATCTCAGGGCTTGGAACATTGAAGCTTAACTTGACCAAAGATATTTTGGCAAGTATAAAAAGCATTGAAACCACAGGTTGGAATCCGAGTTGGTTGAAATATGCATTAAAATATTACGGTTACGTCTTTACTTCGATTCAAGACGATTTACCTCAGCTTGAACAAATTTTGAAACCATTGGAAGCACTGGAGTTAAAGTTGTCCGCTGCGAAGGCGTTTTTCGATTCCGAAGATAGCTTTATCCGAATCCAAAAAATGCTGCCGAAACTGGAAAAGATAGTTCATCACCAGAAATCTTTGAGTGATGTCGGTGTAACAACCAACATGATACACTTATTGGAAGAGTTGTGCTCGGTGTTTCTAACATTTGACAAGCCTCTAACCAGCGTTCCAATCGGGCATGCTCTGCATCGTAGGCTCAATTTAACACAAATTCAGCAGGATATTAAGAACAAATGGGTGGAAGGTGTGCTCAATAAGAAGGAAATGTTGAAAACGCTCTCGGATTTCTATAAGAATGCCAAAAGTGTACTGAAACCAATTGAGTTAATTACGATCGATAGTGGGTTCCTCTTCGATCGGAATAACTATAACTTGATTCACTATTTTCAAAAAGCATTTCATACCATCCAACACTCAAAATCAATCAATAAACTTGGAAATGTAACAGACAGAGATTGCTTAACACTTCTCGGTAAAGGCGTTTCACGTCAAGACATCGGGGCATTATTACAAGTCATACAGCGATTTCGAGACGTTAAAGAAGGCGTTTTGCACAGTAAAATTGCCAGGGCTAAGATACCCAATTATTCTTTGTTAGAAATTCAAATTACGGATTTAATAAACCGAGTTCTTTCGTCTACCGCGCTTACTCAGACAACTCGGTATTGGCTGGAGCGTCTTAAAAATTTCGTGAGAGACAATGAAGATACTTACAACAAAATACGGCCAACTGACTTATTCTTCAATGCTGTATTTAATTTGACTTATGACTCAACGAAAAATATTCTACTTTCTAATGCTCTCAATATGATAGCGAAGATGAAAATTGGTGAAAAAAGATGTGACTCGGTGTTCACTCTTGATTTGGCTGAAATTGGCAATACCACCAATATTGCTAAGATTATCAATAATATTAAATCAGAGGGTGTCACCAAAAAGCTCAAACATTTTGTAGCAGCTGTAGAAAAGATGCAGAACAGTCTTAATGAACTTGGTGAAGAATCTGCGATCAGAACTAAGAAGGCATCGAAAAGAAGCGTAAATGAAGTTGTCTTGAAGGAATACAAAAACGATCCGTCGCCACTTTTAAGCTACTCTTATGCCGCTTCTTCACTGGAGCAACTCCAAGAACTCAACGAGCAACTTTCACTACTGATTCAAAAAGGAGACGATGTGGTTGCTGTGATAACGAATATGAGAGATTCAGAAGACAAAACAGATTTGAATAATGCTTGGAGTGATTTTACAACATTGAAAACGAAGCTGATTGAGTTTCAGACAAATTCCATCAAAATTCTAGAAATAGTGAACTCGCCAAAGTTTTCGAAACCCGAAAAAACACTGGAAGAAGTTGGGCTGGTGTACAAGGAGATATCGACGATTTTGATTGCTGGAAGTTTCGATTTGAGGAAGATGAGAGAATCCATGATTCTGCTAAATCCCCGAATTCCGGATGTAGAGAGCGCTTTGGTATATCTTGAGACACCTTTGGCAATGAATTGGAATTCGGCACAAGGAAGCTTCGAGTCAGTTCCTGATGTATTATCTGCTCTTCAAAGGAAGATAACCTGCGCGGAGGAATTCTGTTGGGAAGACTAGTTAGTTAAGTACCTGTCACTAGATTAGTACGAAACTGTTTCAGCATTTTCATCGGAATAGGAGTCCCTCTGGGAATTCTAGCTGTTGCAATTATAGTTGTAATTGTCTTGGTGTGTTGCTGGATGAATCGTAAGGATCCAGATCTGAAATTGGACCTGCCACCGGAGAAGGGTTAGTTTTCTGAAACTAGGATGCAGGGATTCAGGAGTTCTTTGTTTCAGCGTACGTAGCCCCTCCTGACGAGTTCATAAAGTACACCTATATGCAGTTGCAAGATTGCCGTCTGAAGATCAACTCGCGAGACCCCATAACCGGCAATACTGCACTATTTGATGCCGTTGAGCGAAGGGATTACGAGAAAGTGCGCGAGCTGGTCGAAGAAGGTGTCGTGCTAGATGCTGTCTGCGGTGGAGAATTGTTGCGAACTGCACTATTTCAACTGGAATTCCAGCAGAACAAGGAAATGTGCGCGCTACTTTTAGAAAACGGAGCCGATCAATTCTTGGTTGATGCCGCTGGAGAAGACTGTGATACATGGGCTGATTATAACGGCGTTGATTCAATTTTCAAGAAATACTATGAGTTGAACAGGAATTTATCTACAAAGCCTCGAAGT
Source organism: Caenorhabditis inopinata (assembly GCA_003052745.1). Classification (NCBI taxonomy): domain Eukaryota; kingdom Metazoa; phylum Nematoda; class Chromadorea; order Rhabditida; family Rhabditidae; genus Caenorhabditis; species Caenorhabditis inopinata. The sequence continues at coordinate 1,417,590 of AP018152.1, read as the reverse complement.
AAGTTAGATTATTGATTTTTTCAGCTTTCCGAAATTCCAAAATATTAAGGAATCATTCCGAAAAACACGCCGAGAACTTGGAATGTTTTGGTGTTCGACGACTGCAATTTCAAAGGTTATAAACGGAGAAAACTGCCGCTGCGAATAAAGCAAAAGATCACTTGGGGATACGTAAAAGGAAAGGATCTCGACGAGTTCACTCATGTTGTACTGCCATCCAAGTATGTGTATGAGAAAAGATCGCTGAAACTCGACGACAGAGATTTGATGACGTATAAGCTTTACGCATGGTAAGTTTGACAAATTGGGGAAATTTCGGTTAAAGTTTACTTTCACCCCCCCCCATGCCCGTATGATATTTACCCCCACCTGTAGGGTAGGAAATCTACCCCCCTCTGCATCTGAACTTATGGGGGGCTGATCTGAACTTATGGGGAGGTGGGCTCAGTTCACTATTGGCCCCCATTAAGTCTATGGGGGGCCATAGTAAACTCCACAACTAAAAAAAAACAAAATTACCATTTTCGCGATTGAAATACAGGGAAATAGTGTGGGGGGTCCTTCCCCACTCTGGGGGGTTATACTGTAGTGGGGGGTGGTGATTCCATATTTATACCGAAACTTCAATATACCCCCCTTCCCCACCCTGTTTAAACCCCCCCACCGCCGTTGAAATTTGGGAAATTTCGAAGAAGGGGGGCCTAATTGGAATGATATTAATGAAATAGATCCCCCCACCGTTGATTTGGGGGTGTATATTGAAATACCTGGAAATTTTTCAATTAGCTCCCACCCCCCCCCACGATGAAATATTTTGTTACTTTTTCAATCGCGCTCCATTGACACGAAAACTCTGCGTCTTTCAGCGAGAGAGTATTGGTCCTCTCGGACGAGAGATCAAAATCTGAAATCAAAGGAAATCATGAAAAAATGTATTATTTATTTATATTTGAGAAAAAGAACGAAAAAAATCGGTGAAAATCGCTTTTCAAATCACAGAAGAAACGAAATTCATTTCAAAATTTTAATGCTTCCCTCTTGTCCGAGAGGACCAATACTCTCTCGCTGAGAGACGCAGAGTTTTCGTGTCAATGGAGCGCGATTGAAAAAGTAACAAAATATTTCACCGTGCCCCCCCCCCCCCATCCCCGACAGATTTCATTCCGATCCCCCACTGTATGATAGCTAGAATAACCCCCCACCTAGGAGGTAGTCTTAATATAGTGGGGGCTTCTATTTAAATAGTGGGGGGAGTCATATTTAAATGGTGGGGGGGTGGGGTTCTATTTAAATGGGAGAGAGTATGGTAAGCTCATTTTCAGATGGGGGGGGGGAGGGTTTATTGAAATGTACCCGACAAATTGACCAATCGCGGTCAATCAACGGCGCTATCTTAGTTGTGGGGGTGGCGGGGGGGGTCCAATGATTTTTCGGCATTTTCAGTCATATTTTAGTCATTTTCAGAAGCAAAAATAATCCAAAAAATGTCGAAAAACCATTGGAGCTCCCCCCCCCCCCAATCAGGTCTTAAAAGAATTTTCGAATCGAGACCTCTCTCGGCTCCAGCTCTTTCTTTGCAAATTGCACTGGGAGGAGGCAATTTGAAACATTTCAGCCAACATGAAATCCCTATTTAAGCAAGGCCGTGTTGATGAACAAAGACTGGTTGGAAGCACTTGTGAAAATGAAGGATAAAGCAATGGACGAAGACTATAATTGGTACGTGTTGAACACTCGTTATAACAGAAAAACCCATTACGATACCATTTACAATATTAAAACGAATCATTATCGAATGGTTCCACGTCTTCTGAAAAATGCGGATATTTGTATTCTTCCGTCAACTTCCAAGAAATTTGAAAAAAGTGAGATTATAATCCGATTATAAGTTTGCAGCCGCTAATTCCTAATTTTCAGATCGCAATGAATGGAAGAAGATCATCGAGATGTTTAGTGGTACATATGTGAATATTGCGGATATTATGCCGGATGGTCCCAAAACGAATACACCGTACTGGACAAGAATTGAGCCGTATAAAGGCGAGATGCACGAATTCTCACAGAATCGCTGCTGGATCCTGAAGACGAAAGGTTGTGAGGTGAGTCGGTTTACAGTGCTCCACATAATGTTACGGTCACCCCAAAAATGTTCGAAATCTCGAAAACTGGAAAAAACATGGCCTTTTAGTAACTTAAAATAGCCTTAAAATTCACACATCAGAAAACAGATTAGAACGACAAAAAATGAATGTGACCGTATCATTATGTGGGAAAAAAAAACACCAATTTTTCGAAAAATCTCGAATTTCTCGATTGCTCACTTTTATTTTATTTTCGCTCTAGGACCCATATTTTCATATCATATATGATAAATAATTAGGAATTACAGAAAATCGAAATTTTGAGATTTTTGGGGGTGACCGTAAAATTATGTGGAGCAATGTATATTTTTTTTGTTGGTTTTTTATGGGGTTATTCATGAAAAGCATTTTAATGCAAAAAATGCCTTTTTTTGTATTAAAATGCTATCGTGAATAAGATTAAAGTGGCATTTTTTGCATTAAAATGCATCATGAATAACCCCATTAGAAAAATAAGTGATGAACCTATCTTTTATTGGAATTTTGAATTTTCGATTTTTCATGGCTTAGACGCTATAATTGTATATTTTTTAAAGGCATTTTTGTATCATATATGATAAATAATTAGGAATTACAGAAAATCGAAATTTTGAACTTTTTGGAGGTGACCGTAAAATTATGTGGAGCACTGTATAAAACTGTATAAAACTATAAAACTGGTTTTCAACCAAAATGCTTCCTATTGAAAAAAATATGGCCTTTTAGTAGGTGTTTCATGATAAAAACTTAAAATAGCCTTAAAATTCACACATCAGAAAACAGATTGGATCGACAAAAAAATGAATGTGACCGTATCATTATGTGGGAAAAAAAAACACCAATTTTTCGAAAAATCTCGAATTTCTCGATTGCTCAGTTTTATTTTATTTTCGCTCTAGAACCCATATTTTCATATCATATATGATAAATAATTAGGAATTACAGAAAATCGAAATTTTGGGATTTTTGGGGGTGACCGTAAAATTATGTGGAGCAATGTATATTTTTTTTGTTGGTTTTTTATAGGGTTATTCATGAAAAGCATTTCAATGCAAAAAATGCCTTTTTTTGTATTAAAATGCTATCGTGAATAAGATTAAAGTGTCATTTTTTGCATTAAAATGCATCATGAATAACCCCATTGGAAAAATAAGTGATGAACCTATCTTTTATTGGAATTTTGAATTTTCGATTTTTCATGGCTTAGACGCTATAATTGTATATTTTTAAAAGGCATTTTTGTATCATATATGACAAATAATTAGGAATTACAGAAAATCGAAATTTTGAAATTTTTGGGGGTGACCGTAAAATTATGTGGAGCACTGAATAAAACTGTATAAAACTATAAAACTGGTTTTCAATCAAAATGCTTCCTATTGAAAAAATATGGCCTTTTAGTAACTTAAAATAGCCTTAAAATTCACACATCAGAAAACAGATTAGAACGACAAAAAATGAATGTGACCGTATCATTATGTGGGGAAAAAAAACACCAATTTTTCGAAAAATCTCGAATTTCTCGATTGCTCAGTTTTATTTTATTTTCGCTCTAGGACCCATATTTTCATATCATATATGTATACATGAGCGGAAATCTAGATCAACAGCGAGTGGAGAAAGGATCACGGCATGTACACCCTTGTCGACTTCAAATTTCTCACCGAATCCATTGCCCGTAACTGTATTCTGAAGAAGGATAATGACGTTGTACCTCTGGACTACGAAGGCAATTCACTTCAGGCAATGGGTCCGAAGTCGAAGAGCACCCCGAGCACTGGGAAATCAAGTACGGCAATGTCGTCGTCGAGCACATCACCGCATACGAATAGCAAAACTCCGGTGAAATCGCGAATGGTCGCAATGAAGGGTACGGAAACGGAGAAGCGCCAGCAGGAGATGAGAAGTGAAATTAAAAGGGGCGCTTTGAAGACGAGTGTGTATCAGTAACATCTGTAACAGAAGTTAACAACAGACAGAAATATTTAAAAAGAGTGATCTCGTTCTATTATTGAAAATTAAAAATTTGAAACGATTTGGAGGGGTGGAGTCATAAATCAGTTGATTTTGGATTTTTTCCAATTTTTAGACTTGATTACTTCAATGAAAAGTCGCTGAAACTGTCCACAAAGGATTCTGGGATTCTGTGCGCCTTGAAGGATTAATGAAAATCGATAAAAAACATATTGCGGCTTAATTAATTTATTATTCCGAAATAATTACAGACATGTTTCTTTTAAGGCAGACGACGTTTTGACATTGTAGCTGAAGTAGCATTGGCTGAAACAATTTGAGATTTCAGAGATCAGAGCCACTTCAGGAACTTACTGAGTGAGATTCTGTGGGACGAGATCGGTGGATATTATAGGTGAACGAAGAGCTTCATCTGGAATAATGAAGCTGTGAATAAAAACAAAAAAAAAAGGAAAAAATCAGTCTCCAGAAATCTAGAAGACTTCTGGAGAATGTCGAATCTTAAAGAGCATCGCTTAAAGAGCTTTCTTACCTTCTAGCGCACACCAAACCTTTCGCCATTAACCACAAACACCACATCTGAAAATCCCTTCATTGGCCCTTGAATACATCTGAAATTGCGGTCGATGTCGGAAGGTTCCGCTTCTCTGGAATCCTCATCAAATGCCATGAGCTTCAAGACATCTGAATTGCCGGATTCTTCGAGTTCCTCGTCGCTCTCGGATTCTTCATCGGTCTCCAAGAACTCCACTTCCTCGTCGCTGTCCAAGAAGCCCAAATAGGCTTGTTTGGTGTGAAAACGGCGTAATTTCCGAGCTACTTCGGTCGCGTCTTCTTCGAACCATTCAGATTTGTGAAATTTCAGTCGAACTTCAAGACTTAAACGCTTTTTATCTGCCATGTACTTTTCAATATTATCCAACGATATGAAAATCAATGGGAACGCTTCGGAAACTTTGAATATTTTTGCTCTCGACGAAGATCCTCGTCCCATTGATGACGTTCTTTTGTGATCTTCCATGACTTCCACACTCATCGACCATTCCAGACTGACGACTTGCTTCACTTCATCGTTATTGTTCAATAACTTCTTGTCTGACTTTATTTGGTCAATGTTCAGCTTCCTGAAAGATGGAAATCAGTTTTAAAGGGCGGAATTGGATTTTGGGACTTCGGAATCCGGAAAACGGAAAACGGAAAAAATATTTTTTCATGGAATTTGGAATCCGGAAAACGGAAAAAAATAGTTTTTTTTTCACGGAATCTGGAATCCGGAAAACGGAAAAAAATATTTTTTTCATGGAATTTGGAATCCGGAATACGGAAAACATATTTTTTCACGGAATCTGGAATCCGGAAAACCTAATGTAAAAAACGGCGGAATCCGGAATGCGGAATGCGGAATGCGGAATTTTAACCATTAATGAGGGAAAGAAATGATGTAAATGCGCTCTGTTCGCAAAAATTTTTGCAGGAGTTCAAAAAAGTATACTTTTCACAAAAATTGAGAATAAAGAATTGAAACGGAATAAAAACGCCATTTCGCGGAACCCGGAATGCGGAAAACGGAAAAAATATTTTTTCACGGAATCTAGAATCCGGAAAACGGAAAAACAATTTTTTTCACGGAATCTGAAAAACGGAAAACGGAAAAATATTTTTTCACGGAATCTGGAATTCGGAAAACGGAAAAAATATTTTTTCACGGAATCTGGAATTCGGAAAACGGAAAACGGAATTTCAACCATTAATGAGGGAATCAAATGATGTAAATGCGTTCTGTTCGCAAACATTTTTGCGGGAGTTCAAAAAAGTATACTTTTCACAAAAATTGAGAATAAAGAATAGAAACGGAATAAAAACGCCATATCGCGGAATCCGGAATGCGGAAAACGGAAAAAATATTTTTTCACGGAATCTAGAATCCGGAAAACGGAAAAAATATTTTTTTCACGGAATCTGGAATCCGGAAATCGGAAAAAATATTTTTTCACGAAATCTGGAATTCGGAAAACCTAATGTAAAAAACGGCGGAATCCGGAATGCGGAATGCGGAATACGGAATTTTAACCATTAATGAGGGAATCAAATGATGTAAATGCGTTCTGTTCGCAAAAATTTTTGCGGGAGTTCAAAAAAGTATACTTTTCACAAAAATTGAGAATAAAGAATAGAAACGGAATAAAAACGCCATATCGCGGAATTCGGAATGCGGAAAAGCGAAAAAAAAAAAAATTTTTCACGGAATCTGGAATGCGGAATGCGGAATTCCGCCCTTCTCTGCTACTCACCATGATACATGAAACTGTATCCGTCCATGTCGGCATACACGATCACCATATTCCATGCTTTTAAGATCAGAAAAATCGTGTTTAAGAACGAATCTCTTCTTTCTTGGCCTCCTCATTGATGACATTTCTTGGCTGGAATACAGAATTATAGTGAGATTTTCTGGGTTTTGTAAGAGCCAGACACAGCCTTTCGACTATGCAAAATCGATTGGTATGATGAGCGTTTGGGACTGTCGAATGGTCAGCACACAATGAGAGCAGGTGTTCAAATATAGGCGGGTTGACGGCTAGCAGATGGCCACTCCCCTTGAGCCAGATTGACCTTTAAAGGAATCCCAAAAGAAGAAAAACGCGAGCCATCCAAATATCTGGAATTTTCGAAGAAATTCTGGAGACGTTTGGCATACAGAATCTGATTTTTAAGAAGGTATCAAACGCTTTAGCTTCTGCAGAGCCAGCAGTACTCTCGAAACTTGTAGAGTCCTCTGATCTGCAACTTTAAGACATCCTTGGAATAAACTGCGTTGAGCCACGAAGCCATCCTCATTTTGTAGTTTCAGATCATTATTTTCAGCTTTATTTCTAGCAGGATTGCTTCTGAAAAAAGCCGAAAGACTGTGTTGACTGAAAAAACTTCATACAAAGTGATAAAATTGAAAAAAAAAATGGATTTTCAGTTATAAACAGCGGATTCTCAATCACTTCCGTTAGGCTTAGGCTTAGGCTTAGGCTTAGGCTTAGGCTTAGAATTTTTTGGAATTTTTTGGAGCTTTAATTCTGGAAAAGCTCAATAAAACCGCTGAAATTTTCAGTTTAGTGCTGAAACTCCAAAAAAAAATGCATTTTTCTTCAAAAAAAATCATTTAAGACAACTACTGTTAAAACTGGTCGGCTTAGGCTTAGGCTTAGGCTTACTCTTAGGCTTAGGCTTAGGCTTAGGCTTAGAATTTTTCGGAGCTTTAACTCTAGAAAAGCTCACTAAAACCGCTGAAAATTTGAGTTTAGTGTTAAAACTCCAAAAAAATGCATTTTTCTTCACAAAAATCATTTAAGACAACTACTGTCAAAACTGGTCGGCTTAGGCTTAGACTTAGGCTTAGGCTTAGAAATTTCTGGAATTTTTCGGAGCTTTAACTCTAGAAAAGCTCAATAAAACCGCTTTAAATTTCAGTTTAGCGCTAAAACTCCAAAAAAATGCACTTTTCTTCACAAAAATCATTTAAGACAACTACTGTTAAAAATCTTCGGCTTAGGCTTAGGCTTAGGCTTAGGCTTAGAATTTTTTGGATTTTTTTGGAGCTTTAATTCTAGAAAAGCACAATAAAATCGCTGAAAATTTGAGTTTAGCGCTAAAACTCCAAAAAAATGCATTTTTCTTCACAAAAATCATTTAAGACAACAGCTGTTAAAACTGGTTGGCTTAGGCTTAGGCTTAGGCTTAGGCTTAGAATTTTCTGGAATTTTTTGAAGCTTTAATTCTAGAAAAGCTCAATAAAACCGCTGAAAATTCGAGTTTAGTGCTAAAACTCCAAAAAAAAATGAATTTTTCTTCACAAAAATCATTTAAGACAACTATTGTTAAAACTGGATGGCTTAGGCTTAGACTTAGGCTTAGGCTTAGAATTTTCTGGAATTTTTCGGAGCTTTAATTCTAGAAAAGCTCAATAAACCGCTGAAAATTTGAGTTTAGTGTTAAAACTCCAAAAAAATGCATTTTTCTTCACAAAAATCATTTAAGACAACAGCTGTTAAAACTGGATGGCTTAGGCTTAGACTTAGGCTTAGGCTTAGAATTTTTTGGATTTTTTTGAGCTTTAATTCTAGAAAAGCTCAATAAACCGCTGAAAATTTGAGTTTAGTGTTAAAACTCCAAAAAAATGCATTTTTCTTCACAAAAATCATTTAAGACAACTATTGTTAAAACTGGTCGGCTTAGGCTTAGGCTTAGGCTTAGGCTTAGGCTTAGGCTTGGGCTTAGGCTTAGGCTTATTTGATCTGATTTTGACCTGATTGACCTGATTTCAGCTCAAGAATTGCCTTTCGTTTTGCTCACGACCAGCCAGTTTTCTACTCGTCAGATTCCAGTTGGCATGTGGTGCAAAAACTGTTTAGAAAATCAGAAGGCGATTGTCCGTCCTCATTTGTCTGAATTTGTCTGAAATTCCGAGAGAATGACCAAGGCTGAAAACGCCGCTTATAGTGCTGGCCGAAAAGGTAATAAAAATCAGTTTTTTCAAGATTATTAATACCTTTATGGCCAGCACTGTATGTGCATCAGAGAAGGGCGGAATTCCGGATTTCGCCGTTTTTTTCATTCTGTTTTCCCGATTCCGAATTCCGTGAAAAATTTTTTTTCCGTTTTCTGTTTTCCGGATTCCGCGATATGGCGTTTTTATTCCATTTTAATTCTTTATTCTCAATTGTTGTGAAAAGTATACTTTTTTGAACTCCCGCAAAAATTTTTGCGAACAGAGCGCGTTTACATCATTTGATTCCCTCATTAATGGTTGAAATTCCGTTTTCCGCATTCCGCATTCCGTGAAAAAAATTGTTTTTCCGTTTTCCGTATTCCGGATTTCGTGAAAAAGTATTTTTTCCGTTTTCCGGATTCCGGATTCCGAATTCCCAAAATCCAATTCCGCCCAACTCTGATGTGCATACATGACAAATTTCAGTTTATCAGAGTTTTCCTCAATTATTTTCAGAACAAAAAATCGATATAGTAATACAAGATGGGCATACAACAAACAACGGAATCGCTTCATTTTGAAACTGATAATAATAGTGACATCATTTTCAGTTATCGCGAATTTTCAGCGTCGCCATTTGTCAATTATTTGCTTTTATTCTTTCAATTTTTCATATTACTCTCTGGTTGATTTTCAGTCAATTTTCAGTGGATTTTCACTCAAATTCCACAATTTCAGAATGAACCGTTTCAGCTGTGCATTACTTCTCCTGGCGATTGGATATACTCGTGCTAATGGCTAGTTGATCACAATTCTTTTCTAGTTTTCTTCTCTGAAATTTCAGTTTGCACCGATGACAAAGGATTCTGGCTCTTTTCTCTTGCCGATGGAGTCACTGACTACGCATATGGAGGATCTAAGCTCAATACCAAATACTACTGTTTTGAAGGATGCTTAAACACTGGAACTGCTCTTCAGAACTATAAGGTTGCTCTAGCCGGAACGAATGCAACTTTGCTTGAAAGATCTCGAGCGGTGAAAACGATTGTTTCGAGTCAAGCTGATGGAGGTTAGTTTTTGAGCTGTTTTCACGGGCTCATTGACTCGAATGATTCGGATTGATTTTTATTGATTTTTGTTTTCCGTTTTTGCCAAATTTCAGCTAGATTTCAGCCGTTGCGTTTTAGAGTAATGACGGCTTCTAGGAGCTTCAAAATGACTTAGAATCCCCGAGGAAAACTGCTTTATTGGTGTAAGGAGACTGGAATGTAACCCAAGGTCAATGTAGATCGGGGGGGGGGGAAGGGTCCCAAAAGATTAGCACAAATCGACCAGGAAACTGGCTGAACGGATGAAACTGAATCCATATAAAGAAAGCTATGAAGGCCGCGATGCTCTCGGAGAAAAAGAGCAAAAGCTCCCGGCTGGAGCAATGGAGTTCAGAGCGATTTTGTGCAGATGGGCAGTGCTCTGTGGAGCAAAAGCGTCTTCTCAAGGAATGGGACCTGCTCTCCAGCGAGTCATTGACGTCAAAGGAAGCTGAATTAAAGAATTATTTTTGATACATTTTAGCCTCCAAATAAATTTTCTGCTGATTTCCAGCTCTTTAGCTTTCATACTTCACGTTTCTAATTTTCTGAAAATACAGTACCCCGGCCATGAAGATATTATATTATGGTTGCCATGTCACACGTCTTTCTTGCTCCAGGTGTATTTTCAGCTTTTTCAGACATGTGAGTTACTTGCTTCTGATTACATTGCCTAAAAATCACCATCCCAACGCAATGCTCTTCTTCTTCTTGCCGGTGCTCATTCTACAGGGTGGGTGATAAATAGTGTTACGCAGCTTTGCGTCGCTACCGTATTAGTTTTATTTTTTCTTGATCGCAACTTCCATTTTTAAATTAATGACGGCCGCTTCACCCCATCTGGTGAAAATTGAACTTGTTTGAAGACATTTATAACGTTTCTAACGTGTAACACTATTTATCACCCACCTCATTCTACATACACGTACTGGCCATAAAGAATGCGCGTGGGTGTTTTTTTGGGATAACTTTGCTCAAACAGCTCCGATCGGTCTGAATTATTTTGACAGTGTTAAAACTGGCCTGAGTAACGTATTCAGTAAGTTGCAGCTTGTAAATACCTTTATGGCCACGTGTTTGTACAGTACTGGCCATAAAGAATACGCGCGCGGATGTTTTCTTGGGATAACTTCTAAAATATGAATATTTATAAGCTGCAACTCACTGAATACTTCACTCAGGCCAGTCTTAACACTGTCAAAATAATTCAGACCGATCGGAGCTGTTTCAGCAAAGTTATCCCAAAAAAACACCCGCGCGCATTCTTTATGGCCAGTACTGTATGTAGAATGAGCATCGGCAAGAAAAAGAGTATTGCGTTGGGATGGTGATTTTTAGGCAATTTCTGGCAGAAGCAGGTAACTTATATGTCTGAAAGAGCTGAAAATGCACCTGGAGCAAGAAAGGCTGTGGGCAGCGATATGGGAACTATAATTTAATACCTTTATGGCCGGTACTATACAAGCAGCCGTCGTTACCTTAAAAAAAGGAGTTACCACCAGAAAATTGAAAAAAAAATAGTAATAAATATGTAATAATCAATAAAAAATATAATTAATACAGTAGCGACTTGTGTTCATGCGCCAGAATCCACTCAAAGTTGCGTAACACTATTTGGCAGCCACCCTGTAGAATCTGCACTGTTTTATGTAAAAATGGATTGATAGCAGACTTTCGAAATAGAATTATAGAATTCGAATTATCAGCTGAAAAACTGAATGAAGTCTGAAATTGCTTATCTGATTACTGAGTTATCAAGAAAGACGTCACTCTTTAGAACAATGGGAGAAATGAGCAAAGTTCCAAATTCCGATTTCAGACGACCCAAACGCTGAGTTCTGTGTAGACCCAGTTCTTAGGAATGACGTGAAGAACGCTCTCCAGAAAACCACTCGAAATAGCTGCAAGGTTGTTTGAATGTGCACAATGAATGAATGATGCACAGTTGTCTTACAGAACATTGTGAACACCCTGGTTCTCAACTTGAATCGTCCGGGATGGGCCATCACTTGCATTCAATTCGATGATTTTGGAGTCGATGGTGTTGTTTCTGTATGTGTGCTTATTCGATATTCTGAAAATGCGCTTTTCATTTTAGGATAAAAACTTCTGCAGCTACGACGCCGTTTCCAATAATGAGCTTTACACCATTCGTCTTGCAAAGCTCGATATGTCTTAAATCTTTTAATATTTCGAATGTTTCGGATAATAAAGTGCATTTATTCATGTTTGAGCTCATCAGTTAGCTCTTACAATTTCAGAGAGGCTCCTAGAGTTCTCAGTTTTCAGATATGAAGAAAATTCAGAATTAAAGAGAAGAATTTTGCAAAAAAGAAAATAAATTATTTATCATTTTTAGCTGCCTGCTCCGCTGCAGCTTTCTCGGCAGCCTCATCCTCTTCATCTGTTGGAATTCCATAGATCACACGAAGCTCGTCTGGAGACTTGCCCTTCGCCATATTCGCCACGATTTTACAGCCGTAGTTCATCAGCTGGTTCACATCCAAAAAGTTGGACGCCACTATCAATTTGAATAGCATTTCATTGTTGAGACTCGAGAAGAACGCCTCATCCCACTCGGGAATCACAAATTCGTCGAGCGACCTGCTCTCCGCTTCTTCTTGAGCTGATGCTCCTTTGTGTTGCTCGCACCACTCGACGACCAGCTTCAGCGTCTCCGCGTCGATTTTGTTCAGTAGAACTGGGGTCAACAGGTCTTCAGAACTCAACGAATCGACCAATCTGGTTAGCGTTGCGGATTTCTGGACAGCCTCTTCTGTTATTTCGAATACAACACCGTCAAGAGACTCCAAGCGATACACAATGGTGTTATCGACGGCTGGAGCAACGGCGTCTGAAGTAGCTGCGACGGGATCGGACATGATGGAAAATTCGGGTGTAACACTTCTGAAGCGAATACTTCTGAAAAATTTCAAATTGAAAAAGGGAAGGGGGAAAGCAAAAAGAAACAAAAAAGCAAATTTTCAAATTATAGCATTTCAGCTCCTTTTTTTCCAGATTTTCTCCGGTATTCTGGAGGTATTCTGAGAGTTTCAGCCAAAAAAAACCAATGAGCAAACACAATGGGCAAGAACGACGTGGAAAAAGAGAATTAGAGAGGCCAAGAGAGAAACGAGACGAGGGAGGGGGGCAAGATGTGTCCGAGAATGGGGAAACGTATAGAGGGCAGGCGGGCAAGGGGGGGGGGGGGGGGAAGAGGTCAGGGTGCACCACAATGCACCATTACAAGACGAAAGTTGCTTTGTTGCGATTACGAGTAATTGAATGGCGAGTGGAGAGAGACAGAGACAGAGAGACACAGAGAAAAAGAGAGAGCTCACAAGAGCAGCACAAAACGAGAACGATTCATTGAAATAAGTTAAACACTGTTAAATACGGCACATTTAAAGAAGATGCACAGCACAATAAGCAATGAAATCAAGAAGAGCCAAGGAACTTCTGATTGCTCGTCGTCTTCCGCTGAGAATCCTCTGTTCTGCGAGCATCTCCCGTTTTTAGACTTGACGCATTTGCTCCTTTTTTGGCTCATCGTAATTGTGCTTCCAATTGTAGTTTTTGTAGTTTTTCCCGCTGTTGTTTTATCGTCTCTGGAGCACAGACTATAATTGTTCCAGTAACCAGCACCACACTTGCTCCCGGCCACTCCTTTTATTAAGCGGAGCCACGAAGACGCATCGGAGCTGGAGAAATCATTTAATTTTGTTGAAGAATGCACATTTTCAGAATTATGCGACTCACTCTGGACCTAACACGCAAAGTATCCCATATCTAGGTACATTTTCGGCACATCCAATTTCCTTTTGACCTGGAGTGAGCAATTCGTAAGCCGTATTTTCCCTGAGTCTTGTAACCATAAAATGTAACATCAGATTGCTTTTTGTTGGAAGAATAGTGCCCATTTCATCCTTCAGATTCGTATAACTATCAGAGAATAGGTACCGATGACTGAGGTAAATTGAATTGTTCCAGCTGTGGATAGTATTTGCTAGTTCTGCCATATTGTCAGACCACATCTGAAAAAGTCTAAAATATTTGCTAGAAGCACTGCATCCCCTTTTCGTTTTTCAGCTATTCAACTTTTTTACAGGGTGGCTGATAAATAGTGTTACACTTTAGAAGCGGTATAAATGTTTTGAAACAAGTTAATTTTTCATCAGAATTGGACAAAAATTCACTGAAAAGATACAAAAACAAGCCCACAGTTCCACAGAACAATCTAACGGATAGAACCATCGTACGCGGATCTAGAAGCAGCTGTACCACAAAATAGAACTAACGAGGGAATAATAAATGTTATTTTTGTCTCCCGACTCACCAATTCGTACATTGCAGATATGGAACGATTCACTGCAAACTCCCGCCTCAATTCGTTAACATCGTGAAGAAATTGCTTTTTTGAAATGTCGGATGATGATGTAATTGCGGAGCCAGCAACGCAGAATAACCAGATTAGAAATATAGGCATTTGAAGTTGGATATTCATTTACAGAATTTCGTAAAATGAATATTCTGAATAGCAAATAAAACATAATAAAAATAGCTTTGTCATTTCGTAAGTTGGCGCATTTAACACGTTCTGAATTCGGAAAATAGAGAGCAGGTCACGTGAATTATTATGAATTTCCGAATCGAGTAACTTTGCATTGTCACGTCATTCGCCAATAAGCCTAAGCCTAAGCCTAAGCCTAAGCCTAAGCCTCAGCCGAACAGAGTAATAGTGCACACTTTCGAGGATTTTCCGGAACAGCTGCGATTTTCAAAATATTATGGAGGTATGGTTGGATACCAAGCGCACTGCGTCGTTAAGAATTTCAGATTGTAATTTCTGAAACTGTCAATAATATCAAGACAAGAATGGAACAGAATCGCGATAAATTTCAGTTTCTAGCTGGAAAGCAATGTCTTTCCAGTCTGTTCCTCCTGTTTCCTCCAGTGGAATCTAGATTTCCGAACCGCGGCGACGTCTCCTAAAATGGATATTGCCCACAGGAATAGTTAAGGTTTTACACAACCTTTCCAGCTTCCGTTATCCTAACGAGTTGAACCCTAACTGGAAATTTCAGAATTTTGCCAAAATTTCATAAATAACTGGAATTCCTACTGAAAAAGCGCTGAAAATCCTTAAAAACATGAGATTCTCCATGTTCTTTTCATTGTTTCATTCATTGAAAATGTATATCAATTTTATTTGGGAAGTGGGAGCACGATCAAATTGAAAACCGAATAATTGAATGACGAATGGAGAAACAACCGGCAGAGAGAGAAACAGAGGAACAGAGAGAGAGAGAGAGAGCTCACAAGACCAGCACAAAACGAGAACGATTCATTGAAATGAGTTAAACACTGTTAAAGACGGCACATTTAAAGAAGATGCACAGAACGATGAACCATGAAATGTAGAAGAGCCAAGGAACTCCCGATTACTCGTCGTCTTCCGCTGAGATTCCTCTGTTCTGCGAATTTCTCCCGTTTATTGAGTTGGCGGATCTTTGAATCATGAGCAGTGGTGTGCTCCTCTTTTGAATTGCTACTGCCATTTCATCAGACCATATCTAAAGAAAAAGGAATTTCTATTCAAAAAGTTTGAAATCTTTGTCACATATTTCTTACACTAGAAGCACTGCACCCCAAATCAAATTTCAGTTTATTTAAAGACTCACCAATTCGTAAATATCAGATATGTATTGATTCATTGCAAACTTTCGCCTTAATCCGTTAACATCCTTGAGAAAATTTTCTATTTGAAACTCGGATGATTGTGTATTCACGGATCCAACAACGCAGAATAACCAGATTATAATTATTCGCATTGGAATCTGGTTATGCATTTTGAGAACTCCTGTGAATTGTGTATTTTGAACAGAAGATAGAGCATAATAAACTTGTTTTTGTCATTCCGTGAGTTTGCGCATTTAACACGTTCTGGACACGTTCTAACACATTTGGAAAATAGAGAGCAGGTTACGTGAATTATTTATGACTTTACGAATCGAGTAACTTTGCATTGTCACGTCATTCGCCAATAAGCCTAAGCCTAAGCCTAAGCCTAAGCCTAAGCCTAAGCCTAAGCCTAAGCCTAACTCGAATCGAGTAACAGTGCACGCTTTTGAGGATTTTCCGGAATATCTGCGAGTTTCAAAATTTCAAAATTTCAAAATTGGATCATGAATTAAAAGAAGTTAGGAGGATTTCTATTGGAGGTTCCCTTGTGAGGCCAATCCAGACAGACAGATCGGAGCCAAGCTTCAAATCACTGTCTCAAGAATGCAGAGAAGCTGTCGAAAAAGACCATGAAGAATTCTCCAGTACCCGCCTACTTAATGCCGCTAATCAACTAAATTGACTTACGAAGGTAGCGAGAGATATTACAGAATACAAATCTCAAATACCATGCCTCAAGTCTCCAGCGAGCAGCCAAAGAATCTCATCTAGGACAAAGATTAATCAGGAGATTCCGAAGTTCTACTTGAAACCAACATCAACCAATACCTCCAATCCGAGCGGAAGCAGTACCATTATTCTCCGCAAATATGTACATCATCCGAATTTCCAAAAGAGCAATTTCTCAAGGGTATTAACGAATTGAGGCGGGTATTTGCATGGAAAAATAACATATCAGAAATTTACGAATTGGTGAGTCTTTAAATAAACTGAAATTTGATCTATTTTTTTCAATTTTGTAGTACAGTATAATTGGCGATTTAATAAAATGGCGCAAAGCTCTAGCTCCTCCCATTTGTGCCCTTTCCCTCGCACATCCAGTTACACACAATCAAGAATCGATAACAGCTTTGTATCTTGGATTTTATTTTGTATTTTTTGAATCCCTGTGGAAGACGACGAGCAATCGGGAGTTCCTTGGCTCTTCTTCATTTCATTGTTCATCGTTCTGTGCATCTTCTTTAAATGTGCCGTCTTTAACAGTGTTTAACTCATTTCAATGAATCGTTCTCGTTTCGTGCTGATCTTGTGAGCGCTCTCTCTCTCTCTCTCTCTCTCTCTCTTTCTCTCTTTCTCTCTCTCTCTCTGCCGTATGTCTCTCCATTCGCCGTTTAATCGATCGATTCATAACGATTCATTCCTCCACTCCTTCAGCACTTTAATATCTTCTGATCGCAAATTGCCTTGTTGCACAGCAACTTGTCGTCTTGTGGATGGTGGGGTACCACAACACATCCGGTGATCATCAGTAATAACTCAACCAACACAACAATCGAAGACGTGGACGAGTATGTCTATCTTGGCATTCTTCGCGAGTCTCACCAATGAAATACTATTCAAATTGATAGTGACATCTAATTTTTTGGATGTGAAGCAGTTGATGAACTACGGCTGTAAAGTGGTGAGATGTCTCCAGACGAACTTCGTGTGATCTATGGAATTCCAACAGATGAATAGGATGAAGCTGTCGAAAAAGCTGCAGCTGAAAAAGCAGCTAAAACTGCCAAGGAGGAGGAGGAGAACAATGAGAATTCAGGGCCAAGATCGCCTTCACCAAATCGTCGGTCGTGCCACGACGTGACTATGCAAAGTTGCTCGATTCGCAAAGTCATAATAACTCACGTTACGTGATCTCTATTTTTCGAATTAAAAACGTGTTAAATGCGCAATCTTACGGACTGACAAAAACAAGTTTATTTTGCTTTATCTTTTGTTCAAAATACGCAATTTACAGAAGTTCTCAAAATGAATATCCAACTTCAAATTCGAATAATTTCAATCTGGTTATTCTGCGTTGTTGGCTCCGTGAATTCACGATCATCCGAGTTTCCAAAAGTGCAATTTCTCAAGGATGTTAACGGATTGAGACGGGAGTTTGCAAGGACTCATAGAATACCTGCAATGTACGAATTGGTGAGTCTTCAAATAAACTGAAATTTGATTTGGGGTGCAGTGCTTCTAGTGAAAGAAATATGTGATAAATATTACAAACTTTTTGAATAGAAATTCCTTTTTTTTTAGATGTGGTCTGATAGTATGGCAAAACTACGAATTGCTATCGGCGGTCAACCAATCCTAGAACTCGATCGTAATACGAGGGCATTGATTGATAATTTATCGAATATTTCTCGAAACTATAGCTACGAGACCATTCGCATAATTCCTTCAAAAGAGAAGGGTATCGCATTACTTACACCAGCTCAAAAGGAAATTGGATGTGCTAACGACGATAATGAATTGTTGATACAGTGCCTGATGGGTCCAGAGTGAGTTGTATTATGTGCACAAAAATTGCGCAGTTTCGTCATTTTGACTCTGAATTTCTGGCAGCTTTTCTTTTCCAAATGTGTAAAGGGTGTTCCAGAATTACGGGGAATCAAGTTTCGCATCATATCGGTGCGGTGCCCATAATTCTGGATACCCATAACAGGCATCTGATAGAACGTTGGAATTTGGGAAACAGTTGTTTAGAAATCCAAGGAAAACAAATAAAAAATGTTGTAGCACAACCTTGATGAAATATTTCAGTTACCTTTTGTCTTCGTGGTACCGCACAAGCAGGGGATCGCCAGGGAGCCGTTGTGATGGTGGCTACTGGAACAATAGTGGTCTGTGCTCCGTTGAAACAACAACAACAACAACAACAACAGAAACAGAAACAGCAGAAACTACAGAAACTACAACAAAAACTACAACCGAAACAATGGAAACAACAAAAACTACAATTGGAAGCACAATGAGAAATAGTATTGCACCCATTACGATAACCCAAAAGAGGAGCACACCACTGCTCACGATTCAAAGATCCGCCAATTCAATAAACGGGAGAAATTTACAGAACGGAGGAATCTCAGCGGAAGACGACGAGCAATCAGAAGTTCCTTGGCTTTTCTACATTTCATTGCTTATCGTGCTGTGCATCTTCTTTAAATGTGCTGTCTTTAACAGCGTTTAACTCATTTCAATGAATCGTTCTCGTTTCGTGCTAATCTTCTGAATTCTCTCTTTCTCTCTCTCTCTCTCTGCCAGATGTTTCTCCATTCGCCGTTGAATTACAGGGTGGCCGATAAGTATTCGGAATTACGTTATGCTGAATATCTTTGAAACTGAGACTGCTACTATGAAACGAAATTTATTTTTTCATCAACTGGAATGTAAGGAACCAAAATTAAAGAAATTGCTCGAAGTTCGACCATTTTGCCGCGATGCAGGCTTTCTGCCGCTTCGGAACAGAATCAACTGTGCGCCGGAGGTAGTCGTCGGGGATTTCGGCCCGTGCCTTTTGAAGAGCAGTTGTGAGAGACTTCAGATTTGGATGAGAGCGAGCCATGTCCTTGTCTTCCAAATATCGCCAAACAGAAAAGTGGAGAGGGTTCAAATCCGGCGAAGAAGCTGGCCACAAGTTCTTGGCCCAATATCCGGGAAAATGGAGATCTAGGACCGTTTTCGTTGATTTGGAGCCATGGGACGGAGCCCAATCTTGTTGAAGGATGAATGGCCGCTGGCCAAAGTAAGGCATCTTTCAATACCGATTTTTGGTACACTTCCAAATTGATCTTCACATTTCTATCACTGAAGACCAACGGAACTTTACCTTCCGACGTTAAGCCGGCCCAGACCTTCACTGATTTAGGAAACAACTTGTTATACACCATACGACGTTTAGGAGACTTTTCTTGATCTTTTGATAACAGTGATCGATGGTTTTTGCGGTTGGAAATTGGCTCAATAGTAAAGACCCAAATGATATACGACAAGCGGCGCAACCTCAAGAAGTTTTGGTAATTTCCCAAAATCGGCCCCCACCATCCAGAAGAGCAATTTGCCATCTTATTCATGCTGACTCCGTCATTTCTTAAGATTCGTTTGTGCTCACAGTGCGAGGTCTTCCCGGTCTTTTTTTCTCTTTGACATGCCCTTTCGTTTTAAATTAGAGAATCAATTCTTTTTTTTTTTACTATAATTTTCCCGAATTATTCAATAATTTCATTAACAACAACCCCATTTCCATTTCGTTGTGAAAACCTTAATTTAAACTTCCCGCGTAATATGTCGGACGCAAGTGCGCACCTGTACAAGCGCCGCGTGCGCGTCGCGTGTTGAGAAATTTTCAAAAAACATTTTTTTTTTGAATTAGGCCGTTGCAGTGCACACAGCGCGTTCCTTTTAATTTTCTCTCCTTTTTCACTTGTTTGCGATATTTCTGCCATAATATGCGATTCATATGATACACTTTCAGGTAAGCCTAATGACTAAAAATAGATTGATATCTAAACAACTCAGATCTTTTTCGTCACTTGGGTGAAGCTTCTGATAAAGTCATCACTTCCTTGGGAAGCGCTTGTTTAGCCAAATCAAGCGACTCAGGTGAGAAATGCTTTTTTCCGTTTGTTAACTGGTTAGCTTTAAGATTTTCGTCGTTTCCTCGCTTCTCATGATGAGATGTTCCGTTGCAGTGCAGAACAACTATGGAGAAACGAATCGACACACATAAACAAACACTATGTTTGCAATGGTTTTGGAAACGAAATGGACCAGTTCTTCCAAAAATTATCGAGTATTTATATCCTTATGACACTTTTATCGATTTATTGCATAATGCTTCCGAGTATATTTTCCCTTTGCTGATGAATGGTGAGTACGAATATGGGAAGAAGGCGAGTATCAACACCATCAAAACTTTTAGAAGTCTTGGGAACTAATAGAAACAACGAATGCAAATCCGATTTATTCACCAACGACACTTCAACTTCAACAAAAGCTATGCGAATCTGTAGTTGGAAGGATCCAATTGTTCAGCTAGATCAAGAGCACGATTCAGATGATATAAACGAGTATGAACTATTTCGGACTTTGGATTTATCAATCGGTCGTTTGGAATCAGTTTAGTCCAAGAAACATACAAAAGATGACGTCTTCTTCGCTTCTACAGTCTCATTGTCAGGAGGACACTTTGCTTTCGATTTTTAGCAGCCTGTGTCAAAGAATCAACCGTCAAAGTTTACGTCCAACCTCTTGAAGGCCCTCAAGGCGCTAAAGCAAAATGAGGAGCCAGATGTACGGGCCAAAGGATGACTAGAAAGCAGAAATGCCAAATTCGTTAAGAAACACCCCTATTTCTTTTTTACTAACTTGTTCGTTTGTTACACTAACCCATGATTCAAATTAATGATTTCTGTTGTTCCCTCTACTTTTTTCACTTTTCAATTGTAAATGTTGAATTTCTTCGATAGATAAACCTATAATTCGTTTAAAAACTTAATTTGCTATTGTTTTTATGAAAAATTAGAATGGATAAGGAGGGGTCGAAATGCAGGGGGATGCCTGCGGCCTGCTCTTCGCATTTGGCGCTTTGCTTGTGTGGCAGAGAGAGAAAAAGATAATTCATAAGATCAGCACAAAACGAGAACGATTTATTAAAATGAGTTAAACGCTGTTAAAGACGGCACATTTAAAGAAGATGCACAGAACGATAAACAATGAAATGTAGAAGAGCCAAGGAACTCCCGATTGCTCGTCGTCTTCCGCTGAGATTCCTTTGTTCTGCGACCTTCTCCCGTTTATTGAATTGGCGGATCTTTGAATGATGAGCAGTGGTGTGCTCCTTTTTTGGTTTATCGGAATTGGTGCAATACTATTTCTCATTGTGCTTCCAATTGTAGTTTTTGTTGTTTCCATTGTTTCGGTTGTAGTTTTTGCTGTAGTTTCCGTAGTTTCTGTAGTTTTTGTTTCTGCTGTTGTTGTTGTTTCAACGGAGCACAGACCACGATTGTTCCAGTAACCCCTACCACAACTGCTCCCTGGCGTTGTTCTTCTTATGTTACTCCACGAAGTCAAACCGGGACTGAAACATTTCATCAAGGTTGTGTTACAAAATTTTAGAAAAGGAAAGCTTCCAGAAATTCAAAGTCAAAATGACGAAACTGCGGCATCTTTTGTGTTTTTCAGCTCGCAGAGAATTTTTGAGAACATTATACGACTCACTCTGGACCCATCAGGCAATATATCACAGATCCATTATCGGCACATCCAATTTCCTTTTGTCCTGGTGTAAGTAATTCGACACCATTCTCTGTTCCAAGCATATCGTAAATACTCCGA
The DNA here is from genome assembly GCA_003052745.1 of Caenorhabditis inopinata. Taxonomy (NCBI): domain Eukaryota; kingdom Metazoa; phylum Nematoda; class Chromadorea; order Rhabditida; family Rhabditidae; genus Caenorhabditis; species Caenorhabditis inopinata. The sequence goes on along the minus strand of AP018152.1, from coordinate 1,395,865 downwards.
AATTCAAAGCCTCGAGAAATATTCGATAATTTATCAATCAATGCACTCGTATTACGATCCAATTTTAGGACCCCTTGACCATCTTTTATTTTTTCTTCCAAAATATAAGACCATATCTGAAAAAAAGAATTTCTTTTCAAAAAGTTTGAAATATTTGTCACATATTTCTTTCACTAGAAGCACTGCATCCCAAATCAAATTTCAGTTTATTTAAAGACTCACCAATTCGTAAATTTCAGATATGTTTTGAATATTTGCAAAATCTCGTCTCAATCCGTTTAAATCGTTGAGGAATTGCTCTTGTGGAAAATCGGTATTTACGGAGCATACAACGCAGAACAACCAGATCATAATTATTCGAATGTGAAGTTGGTTTTTCATATTGAAAACTTCTGTAAATTGCGTATTTTGAACAAAAGATAAAGCATAATAAACTTGTTTTTGTCAGTCCGTAAGATTGCGCATTTAACACGTTTTTAATTTTGAAAATAGAGAGCACGTAACGTGAGTTGTTTTGACTTTACAAATCGAGCAACTTTGCATAGCCACGTCATTCGCCAATTAACCTAAGCCTAAGCATAAGCCGAATCGAGTAACAGTGCACACTTTCGAGGATTTTCCGGAACAGCTGCGATTTTCAAAATATTATGGAGGTATTGTTGGAGTGTGTTGCTGTCTGAAAATTAAAGTCTTTCCAGCCTGTTCCTCCTGTTTCCTCCAGCGGAATCTAGATTTCCGAACCGGGGCGCCGTCTCCAAAAATGGATATTGCCCACAGGAATAGTTAAGGTTTTACACAAGAATCCACTAAAGCTTTCCAGCTTCCGTTATACTGAAAATTTCAGAACTTTGCCAAAATGTCATAAATAACTGGAATTCCTACTGAAAAAGCGCTGAAAATCCTTTAAAAAACGAGATTCTCCGTGTTCTTTTCATTGTTTCCTTCATTAAATATGTACATCAATTTTATTTGGAAAGTGGGAGCACGATGAAACTGAAAAATGTTGCTCAGCTCTCTTGCTGAAAAGTTTGAATATACAATAAACCCGTAGAAAATTGCAATTTAAAGGGGGGATATTTTCGGAAAATATCAGATTTTTTCTGAAAAAAAAACAGGATTTTCAGCTTAAATTGGTGACGACTGGAATGCTGAAGTCTTGTCAATGGCACTGTAGGCTGGCGGTGGTGATGACGAGCGGTATGGCTGTAAAATTCGAGAAGGACTTCAGGTATAACTCTGAAGTTTTTCTCACCATTATTGGCGCAGAAGGGTACACCATAGAAGTGGGCGGAGGTTGACTGTAAGGAGCCGAGAAGGATTCCAAAACCATCGGAGGTACACCTTGTTGTGGTGGTGGGTGACTGACAAGCGGCTCGCGAGCCATTTCCTGTAGGCAATACGCAAAAAATTCCAAAAAATTTTGAGCCTAAGCCTAAGCCTAAGCCTAAGCCGACCAGTTTTAACACTTTTTTTAAACTTTTTAATATAAAAATTAAGTTTTATTCCTTTTTTTCTAGAAAAATCTCTACTTTTAGGTCTTCGAAATTCCCACATTTTCCATAGGGAAATATCAATTTTTTGCGAATTTTCTCGCTGAAAATTGAGTATTTCTGATCAAATTTCAGCAATTTCAGAGCAAATTTCAGAATTAAAGCAATTTTCAAATATTCAATGAAAAATATGAAAACTCTCTGATTCCCACCAGATTTAGTCTGGAAATTTGAGACTTTGTGGAGTTGCGAGCTCTTTTGGCAAGTTCCAATTAGATTTTCAAGGTGAAAATACATATTTCAGCGACTTATTTCAGCTTTTCCTGTCTGAAAATAATATCAATTAAAGCATAGACATTTTTCAGATGGTGAAAGGATGCTTCTGCGATTGCTTCGGCCCAATGACACGTGAAGATCCATATGACAAGCCGCTGGATCCAGAAGACGTCCGAAAATGCCTTCAGAAGGTTCGAGAGAATCAGGCGGCTAGAGTGAGTCCATTAATGGAATTCCGATTTCCGAGCAATGCTCATTACCTACAGGAAATGGCTCGCGAGCCGCTTGTCAGTCACCCACCACCACAACAAAGTGTACCTCCGATGGTTTTGGAATCCTTCTCGGCTCCTTACAGTCAAGCTCCGCCCACTTCTATGGTGTACCCTTCTGCGCCAATAATGGTGAGAAAAACTCCAGAAATATACCTGAAGTCATTCTCGAATTTTACAGCCATACCGCTCGTCATCACCACCGCCAGCCTACAGTGCCATTGACAAGACTTCAGCATTCCAGTCGTCACCAATTTAAGCTGAAAATCCTGTTTTTTTTTTCAGAAAAAATCTGATATTTTCCGAAAATATCCCCCCTTTAAATTGCAATTTTCTACGGGTTTATTGTATATTCAAACTTTTCAGCAAGAGAGCTGAGCAACATTTTTCAGTTTCATCGTGCTCTCAATTTCCAAATAAAATTGATGTACATATTTAATGAAGGAAACAATGAAAAGAACACGGAGAATCTCGTTTTTTTAAGGATTTTCAGCGCTTTTCCAATAGGAATTCCAGTTATTTATGACATTTTGGCAAAATTCAGAAATTTTCAGTATAACGGAAGCTGGAAAGCTTTAGTGGATTCTTGTGTAAAACCTTAACTATTCCTGTGGACCATATCCATTTTTGGAGACGTCGCCCCGGTTCGGAAATCTAGATTCCGCTGGAGGAAACAGGAGGAACAGACTGGAAAGACATTGCTTTTCAGCTAGAAACTGAAAATTACCGCGATTCTGTTCCATTCTTGTATTGATATTATTGACAGTTTCAGAAATTACAATCTGAAATTCTTAACGACGCAGTGCGCTTGGTATCCAACCATACCTCCATACCATTTTGAAAATTGCAGATGTTCCGGAAAATCCTCGAAAGCGTGCACTGTTGCTCGATTCGGCTTAGGCTTAGGCTTAGGCTTAGGCTTATTGGCGAATGACGTGGCTATGCAAAGTTGCTCGATTCGTAAAGTCATAATAACTCACGTTACGTGATCTCTATTTTCCGAATTAAAAACGTGTTAAATGCGCAATCTTACGGACTGACAAAAACAAGTTTATTTTGCTTTATCTTTTGTTCAAAATACGCAATTTACAGAAGTTTTCAATATGAATAACCAGATTCAAAAGCGAATAATCTGGTTATTCTGCGTTGTGTGCTCCGTAAATACACAAACATCCGCATTCCCAAAAGAGCAATTTATAACGGATGTTAACGGATTGAGACGGGATTTTGCAAATAATCAAAACATATCTAACATTTACGAATTGGTGAGTCTTTAAATAAACTGAAATTTGATTCGGGAAGCAGTGCTTTTAGTGAAAGAAATATGTGACAAATATTTTAAACTTTTTGAGTAGAAATTCCTTTTTCTTTAGATGTGGTCTGATGAAATGGCAGAAGAAGGAAATCGTTTTCCAACGATCTTAACATTGGATAGTAATACGAGTAAATTGATTAGTCGTGTATCGAATGTTTTTCGAGAGCATGACTATAAGAACATCAGCGAGATGATTTTAAGCGGGACTGGTGTCATGGGTATCGCATTACTCACTCCAAATCTCAGGGAAATTGGATGTTACTACGCCATTGGTAGTCCTACTGGGATTTATTGCCGGATAGGTCCAGAGTGAGTCGTATAATTTGCCCAAAAATTCTCTGAGATCTGAAAAGCACAAAAGATTTCGCAGTTTCGTCATTTTGACTTTGAATTTCTGAAAGCTTTTCTATTCCAAATGTGTAAAGGGTGTTCCAGAATTACGGGGAATCAAGTTTCGCATCATATCGGTGCGGTGCCCATAATTCTGAATACCTATAACAGGCCTCTGATAGAATGTTGGAATTCGGAAAACAGTTGGTTAGAAATCCAAAGAAAACAAATCAAAAATTTCGTAGCACAACTTTGATGAAATGTTTCAGTACCAATTATTATTCGTGGAAGCAAATAGTACCAGGAACGCCAGGAAGCGTTTGTGATCCTGGTTACTGGAACAGTGGTGGTCTGTGCTCCAGAACCGTTGAAACAACAACACAAACTGCACATACTACAGAAACTACGGAAACTACACAAACTACACAAACTACAGAAACAACACAAACTACGGAAACTACACAAACTACACAAACTCTAGAAGCAACAGAAACTACAGCAAAAACTACAACCGAAACAATGGAAACAACAAAAACTACAATTGGAAGCACAATGAGAAATAGTATTGCACCAATTCCGATAAACCAAAAGAGGAGCACACCACTGCTCATGATTCAAAGATCCGCCAATTCAATAAACGGGAGAAGCTCGCAGAACAAAGGAATCTCAGCGGAAGACGATGAGCAATCGGGAGTTCCTTGGCTCTTCTACATTTCATTGTTTGTCGTTTTGTGCATTTTCTTTAAATGTGCCGTCTTTAACAGTGTTTAATTCATTTCAATAAACCGTTCTCGTTTCTCTTTCTCTGTCTGCAAGATGTCTCTCCATTTGCCGTTTAATTATTCGTAAAGATATTTTGAGAATTGAATCCTCCTAAACAAAAAAAGGCTTCTCATGACTCTAAAGTTCTCGGGTAGCTAAAACTCTCAATCTAGGAGTAGACATTAATCCTTAGGTATCCATAAATCAGGTAGTATTCATTATTGGCCTATAAAGAGTAGGTTTGGTTCCGTTTAACGGCAAAATTTTTCAAAAGTTAGTTACCGATGATTGTTGAAAATAGTACTGTCATATTATCAGAAAATGGAATTTAGAGAGCTGGAGAGCTGAAATATGAAAAAATAGGTAAAACTCGAGCTTTTATTGCCACGACCATCACAGAAACATTCTTTTATCGCGGTCATTCGGTCAGTCAGTCGTCAATTTTTTTATTTCATGGAGGGTAGCACATGGAAAGCTTTGGAAAATCGTAGTTTCTGTGGTTTGTGTTGTTGTTACAACGGCTCTGGAGCACAGACCACCACTGTCCCTGTAATCAGTATCACAACCGTTCCCTGGCGTTCCTATTCCATTCCACGAAGAGAACATGGTACTGAAACATTTCATCAAGGTTGTGCTACAACATTTTTTATTTGTTTTCTATGTATTTCTAACCAAATGTCTTCCAAATTCCAACGTTCTATCAAATGCCTGTTATGGGTATCCAGAATTATAGGCACCGCACCGATATGATGCGAAACTTGGTTACCCCTAATTCTGGAACACCCTTTACATTTTTGGAAAAGGAAAGCTGCCAGAAATTTAAAGTCAAAATGACGAAACTGCGGCATCTTTTTTGTTTTTCAGCTCTCAGAGAATTTTTGGGAACATTATACGACTCACTCTGGACCTATCCGGCAATATATCAGAACAGGTGTATCACTGGAGTTGCCACATCCAATTTCCCTGAGATTTGGAGTGAGTAATGCGATACCCATGATACCATTCCCGCTTAAAATCATCTCGCTAATGATCTTATAGTGATTGCTTCGAAAAACATTCGATACACGGCTAATCCATTCACTCGTATTACGATGCAATGTTAGGACCCCTTTATCAACATCTAGTTGTTCTGCCATTTCATCAGACCACATCTAAAGAAAAAAAAATTTCTATTCAAAAAGTTTGAAATATTTGTCACCCCAAATCAAATTTCAGTTTATTTAAAGACTCACCAATTCGTAAACACGTGGTATTCTTTGATAATTTGCAAACTCCCGCCTCAATCCGTTAACATCATTGAGAAAATCTTCTATTTGTAATCCGAATAATTGTGCGTTCACGGAACCAATCATCCTCTTCATCTGTTGGAATTCCATAGATCACGCGAAGCTCGTCTGGACTCCAGACTCTGGAGACATCTTACCACTTTACAGCCATAGTTCATCAACTGCTTCACATCCAAAAAGTTGGATGCCACTATCGATTTGAATAACATTTTATTGTTGAGACTCGCGAAGAAAAATTGAACGGCGAATGGAGAAACATTCAGCAGAGAGAGAAACAGAGAAAGAGAGAATTCACAAGATCAGCACGAAACGAAAACGGTTCATTTAAATGAATTAAACACTGTTAAAAACGGCACATTCAAAGAAGATGCACAGAACGATGAACCATGAAATGAAGAAGAGCCAAGGAACTCCCGATTGCTCGTCGTCTTCCGCTGAGATTCCTCTGTTCTGCGTATTTCTCCCATTTTTTGAGTTGGCGGATCTTTCAATCGTGAGCAGTGGTGTGCTCCTCTTTTGGGTTATCGTGATGGGTGCAACACTAATTATCTTTGTGCTTCCAATTGTAGTTTCTGTTGTTTTTGTTGCTGTTGTTGCTGTTGTTGTTTCAACGCTTCTGGAGCACAGACCATGATTGTTCCAGTAACCAGTACCACATCTGTTCCTTATTGGGCCCCACGCATCCACATAGTATCTGAATCATTTATTTCATCAATGTTGTGCTACGAAATTTTTGATTTGTTTTCTTTGGATTTCTAACTAAATGTCTTCCGAATTCCAACGTTCTATCAAATGCCTGTTATGGGTATACAGAATTATGGGCACCGCATCGATATGATGCGAAACTTGGTTACCCGTAATTCTGGAACACCCTTTACACATTTGGAATAGAAAAGCTGCCAGAAATTCAAAGTCAAAATGACGAAACTGCGACATTTGTTGTGCTTTTCAGCTCGCAGAGAATTTTCGGGCACATAATACGACTCACTCTGGACCCATCAAGCAATGTATAAACAGTCCATTATTGTCGTTGACACATCCAATTTCCCTGTAACCTGGAGCAAGTAATTCGATGCCGTTCTTTGTTTTACGCATATTGTAAATACTCCCAATGTCATAGTTTTGAGAAATAATCGATAAATTATAAAGCAATTCATTCGTATTACGATCCAATTTTAGGATCCGTTGATCGTTGACAGCTGAATTGCTACTTCCGTTGACAGTATTTGCTAGTTCTGCCATTTTATCAGACCACATCTAAAGAAAAATGAATTTCTATTCAAAAAGTTTGAAATATTTGTCACACATTTCTTTCACTAGAAGCACTGCTTCCCAAATCAAATTTCAGTTTATTTAAAGACTCACCAATTCGTACATTGCAGGTATTCTATGAGTCCTTGCAAAGTCCCGTCTCAATCCGTTAACATGCTTGATAAATTTCACTTTTGGAAACTCGGATGATTGTGTATTTACGGAGCACACAAAGCAGAATAACCAGATTATAATTATTCGAATTTGATGTTGAATATTCATTTGGAGAACTTCTGTAAATTGTGTATTTTGAACAAAAGCATAGAGCATAATAAACTTGTTTTTGTCATTCCGTAAGTTTACGCATTTAACACGTTCTAACACGTTTGGAAAATAGAGAGTAGGTCACGTGAATTATTATACTTTTCCGAATCGACTAACTTTGCATAGTGACTTCATTCGCCAATAAGCCTAACTAGGGAAGGTTGTAAACTCACCATGGAGTTTCCTATGTGAATCGATAGATTAGAACGCACTGATAAAGAATCCGTTTTCCGAATTTGCTGAACGCTTCAGCGAACCGAGTTATTTCGATCTGAAATTCCAGCACTAACCACTGTGGTTAACCATCTTTAGTTCCTCCGCGATATCATAACCAATTTTTAATGAATCGAACCGTGGCAAGTTGGCAGAGTGGTAAGAGGGGGGAACAGTAGGAGGAAGGTTTGGGGTTCGATCTCTGCAAAGGTCAACTATTTTTCAATTTGATTTTTTCGATTTTTTCAAATCTTAAAATTCCGTTTTTTATAAGTTTTTTTGAATTTTTTTTCCAATTTTTTTCAATATGGTGGCATTTCACACATAAATACACAAGTTCTGATAAATTTTAGAAGTTTGAAAAATTACAGATTTTCCAAAGTTTTCCATGTGCTATTTTATTAAGCTTGACACACATAAAACTCAACTAAGGGCACATGTGCTTGTTGGTAACAATAAAATGGTCAAAGCAAATGAATTCTTCACATCTGGAGCATTTTATAAACGCATCTTTCATGCAGCCGGTGGCGTATTTGCAAAGAAAAATAACATATCGGAAATTTACGAATTGGTGAGTCTGTAAATAAACTGAAATTTGATCTATTTTTTTTCAATTTTGTAGTACAGAATAATTGGCAATTTAATAAAATAGCGCAAAGCTCTAGCTCCTCCCATTTGTGCCCTTTCCCTCGCACATTCAGTTACACACAATCAAGAATCGATAACAGCTTTGTGTCTTCTTGGAATCGACTGGATCAGAATTTTTTATCAGCGTTTTAAGCAAATGTGCCGGAAACGCGTTTCTCGAGCTCTTGCAAGCTCTTGCTCTAGATGGGATTGGGGCTCGAGCTGTGCCACTTCATTAGAGTCACACGGTTGGTGGCGAATCATATCTTAAATTAAAGACATTTGAGGTTTGAAACATTTAGTGTGTTTTGAGTAGTTAGCAGCACCAAGAGCACCAAGCTGAAGTCATACCATACCATCACGGCAGTACAATGTTTCTATCCGTTAGATTGTTCTCCAGCTCTCCAGCGCTCTAAATTCCATTTTCTGATAATATGACAGTACTATTTTCAGCAGTCATCGGTAACTAACTTTTGAAAAATTTTGCCGTTAAACGGAACCAAACCCACACTTCATAGGCCAATGATGGATACCACCTGATTTATGGCTACCTAAGGATTAATGTCTACTTCTAGATTTTTAGCTACCCCAGAGTTTAAGCTACCCGAGAACTTTAGAGTCATGAGAAGCCTTTTTTTGTTTAGGAGGATTCAGTTCTCAATCGATAAGATGCAAAATATCATTACGAATAATTAAACGGCAAATGGAGAGACATCTGGCAGACAGAGAAGCGAGAACGATTCATTGAAATTAATTAAACACTGTTAAAAACGGCACATTTAAAGAAGATGCACAGAACGATAGTCAATGAAATGTAGAAGAGCCAAGGAACTCCCGATTGCTCGTCGTCTTCCGCTGAGATTTCTTTGTTCTGCGACCTTCTCCCGTTTATCGAGTTGGCGGATCTTTGAATCATGAGCAGTGGTGTGCTCCTCTTTTGGTTTATCGGAATTGGTGCAATACTATTTCTCATTGTGCTTCCAATTGTAGTTTTTGTTGTTTCCATTGTTTCGGTTGTAGTTTTTGCTGTAGTTTCTGTTGCTTCTAGAGTTTGTGTAGTTTGTGTAGTTTGTGTAGTTTGTGTAGTTTCCGTAGTTTGTGTTGTTTCTGTAGTTTGTGTAGTTTGTGTAGCTTCCGTAGTTTCTGTAGTTTGTGCAGTTTGTGTTGTTTGTGTTGTTGTTTCAACGGTTCTGGAGCACAGACCACCATTGTTACTGTAACCAGGATCACAAACGCTCCCTGGCGTTCCTTGTACTATTCCATTCCACGAAGAGAACGTAGTACTGAAACATTTCATCAAAGTTTCCGAATTCCAACATTCTATCAGATGCCTGTTATGGGTATCCAGAATTATGGGCACCGCACCGATATGATGGGAAACCTGGTTACCCCTAATTCTGGAACACCCTTTACACATTTGGAATAGAAAAGCTTTCAGAAATTCAAAGTCAAAATGACGAAACTGCGAAATCTGTTGTGTTTTTCAGATCTCAGAGAATTTTTGGGAACATAATACGACTCACTCTGGACCTATCTGGCAACGTATATACAGTCCCCCATTGTTGTTGTAACACCCAATTTCCCTGAGATTTGGAGTGAGTAAATGGATACCGGTGACACCATTCACCCCGCTTAAAATCCTCTCGCTGATGTTCTTATAGTCATTGTTTCGAAACAAATTCGATACACGACTAATCAATTCACTCGTATTACGATCCAATTCTATGATATTTGAATAATGATAACTTTTAACTGCCATTTCCTTAGACCACATCTGAACAAAAAGGAATTTCTATTCAAAAATTTTGAAAAATTTGTCACCCCAAATCAAATTTCAGTTTATTTAAAGACTCACCAATTCGTACATTGCAGATATGTTATTTTTCCATGCAAACTCCCGCCTCATTCCGTTAGTATCATTGAGAAAATCTTCTATTTCTACTCCGTATATTTTTGCATTGACGGAGCCAACAACGCAGAGTAACCAAATTATAATTATTCGAAAGTGAAGTTGGATTTTCATATTGACAAACAAAAGATAAAGCAAAATAAACTTGTTTTTGTCAGTCCGTAAGATTGCGCATTTAACACGTTTTTAATTCGGAAAATAGAGAGCACGTTACGTGAGTTGTTTTGACTTTACGAATCGAGCAACTTTGCATAGCCACGTCATTCGCCAATAAACCTGAGCCTAAGCCTAAGCCTAAGCCTAACTCGAATCGAGTAACAGTGCACGCTTTCGAGGATTTTCCGGAATAGCTGCGATTTTCAAAATGATATGGAGGTATGGTTGGAGTGTGTTGATGTCTGAAAATTAATGTCTTTTCAGTCTGTTCCTTCTGTTTCCTCCAGCGGAATCTAGATTTCCGAACCGCGGCGACGTCTCCAAAAATGGATATTGCCCACAGGAATAGTTGAGGTTTTACACAAGCTTTCCAGCTTCCTTTATCCTCAGATCTCTTATTATGTCTCTAACGAGTTGAACCCTAACTGAAAATTTCAGAATTCTGCCAAAATGTCATAAATAACTGGAATTCCTATTGGAAAAGCGCTGAAAATCCTTCAAAAAATGAGATACTCCGTGCTCTTTTCATTGTTCGATTCATTTAATATGTACATCAATTTTATTTGGAAAGTGGGAGCACGATGAAACTGAAAAATGTTGCTCAGCTCTCTTGCTGAAAAGTTTGAATATACAATAAACCCGTAGAAAATTGCAATTTAAAGGGGGGATATTTTCGGAAAATATCAGATTTTTTCTGAAAAAAACACAGGATTTTCAGCTTAAATTGGTGACGACTGGAATGCTGAAGCCTTGTCAATGGTACTGTAGGCTGGCGGTGGTGATGACGAGCGGTATGGCTGTAAAATTGGAGAATGACTTCAGGTATAACTCTCGAGTTTTTCTCACCATTATTGGCGCAGAAGGGTACACCATAGAAGTGGGCGGAGCTTGACTGTAAGGAGCCGAGAAGGATTCCAAAACCATCGGAGGTACACCTTGTTGTGGTGGTGGGTGACTGACAAGCGGCTCGCGAGCCATTTCCTGTAGGCAATAAGCATTGCTCGGAAATCGGAATTCCATTAATGGACTCACTCTAGCCGCCTGATTCTCTCGAACCTTCTGAAGGCATTTTCGGACGTCTTCTGGATCCAGCGGCTTGTCATATGGATCTTCACGTGTCATTGGGCCGAAGCAATCGCAGAAGCATCCTTTCACCATCTGAAAAATGTCTATGCTTTAATCGATATGATTTTCAGACGGAAAAAGCTTAAATAGGTCGCTGAAATATTTATTTTCCCTTTGAAAAACTAATTAAAGCTTGCCAAAAGAGCTCCTGACTTCACAAAGTGCCAAATTTCCAGACTAAATCTGGTGGGAATCAGAGAGTTTTCATATTTTTCATTGAATATTTGAAAATTGCTTTAATTCTGAAATTTGCTCTGAAATGCTCAATTTTCAGAAAGAAAATGCGCAAAAAATTGATATTTCCCTACGGAAAATGTGGGAATTTCGAAGATCTGAAATGGAGAGATTTTTCTAGAAAAAAAGGAAAAAAACTTAATTTTCATAGTAAAAAGTTAAAAAAAAAGTGTTAAAACTGGTTGGCTTAGGCTTAGGCTTAAGCTTAGGCTTAACATTTTCTGGAATTTTTTGGAGCTTTAATTCTGAAATTTGCTCTGAAATTCTGAATTCTGATATTGCTGAAATTTAATTAAAAATGCTCAATTTTCGGCGAGAAAATATGCGAAAATTTGATATTTCCCTACGGAAAATGTGTGAATTTTGTGAAAACTGGTCGGAAATCTTTAAAAAAAAAGTAAAAAAAAGTGTTAAAACTGGTTGGCTTAGGCTTAGGCTTAGGCTTAGGCTTAGGCTTAGGCTTAGGCTTAGAATTTTTTGTAATTTTTTGGAGCTTTAATTCTGAAATTCGCTCTGAAATTCTGAATTCTGAAATTGCTGAAATTTGATTAGAAATGATCAATTTTCGACAAGAAAATATGCGAAAATTTGATATAGGGAAGTATGTGTGAATTTCGTGAAAAATGGTCGGAAATCGGAATTTTTTAGAGCTTTAATTCTAGAAATGCTCAATAAAACCGCTGAAAATGTCATTTTAGTGCTAAAACTCCAAAAAAAATGCATTTTTCTTCCCAAAAATCATTTGTGACAACTACAGTAATCCGTTGTCAAACAATATGATACACACAGAAGTCATTGATGCTTTACCGAAGTACTTAAGTCAACGCGCTATTTGCTCTTTCTGTGCTCCTAATAATCCGCTGTTAACGCGCAGTGTTTCGAGTAGCATTTGACAGGGGAGCCATTTCAGAATAGGCGTGAATCCTTTTAAGATCCATTCATTTATTCTCGTGATCTGGATCAGGATCAGGATCTATAACATCACAAGCCACGCCCCTTTTCAGAGCTCACTTTAGACTTGAAAAACAAGCCAAATATGGCAAAATTAGAATTGAAATTTTGATTGACTATGAAAACTGAAAAATAATGAAATTTTCTAAATTGCGAATTTTCGTCTTGAATTCGTCGGACTTGCGTAAGTCTTGCGTTTATTTCGTAAGACGAATGCAAGACGAGAACGAGGAGAGGAAAGACGACTTTTCGTCTTCGTCTCTCGTGGAAGCCTTAGTATTTAGTTGGAATTTCAGATTCTTTACAATTTATCTGAAAATCGTGCAAAATAGGTCGTGTTTAGGCGCTTTTAGGGGTTTGCGAACTTTGAAAGACAATCACGCCTGCCGGAAGTATGACGTCACGAGTGACTGTTGGAGTACGGTAGTTATTGGCTTCTGGAAAGTGACGCTGTCCGAAAATCACTGTGATGCAATGTTTTTTAATTGAGAAATAGCAAAGAGCAACTGAAAAACTGAAAAAACTGAAAACTCATTGAGAAATAAACGCACTGGTATAGTACTAGACAACTTCCTGTGCTCACGTCCTTATCAGTGCTGAAAATGTGCAAAAACAATTTTAAGAACGCAGAATCACATCATTCTTTAATTAAAAATTCATTTTGTGCTTTTCATTTTTGAAAAATTCACATTTAATCTTTAATTTTGCTGGAAATACACGGAAAACTGAAAATCTCCAAAATCTGTGATTTTCAGCCAATTCTAGATGGATTTTTAGAACTCTTATCGCAATATTTTACAGTTATGAAGTCAATTTTCAAGTTAAATTATTTAAATTCAGGAGTCTGCTTGCATAAAAGACGAAATAAGACCGTCTTCGTCTTGAATTCGCCTGACACAGAAATTGACGACGTAAGACGAATACAAGACGAAATGAAAGACAGCCGACTTGTTTCGTCTTTCGTGAAAGCCTAGTAACTTGAGAAAAACGTCGTCTTTCCTCTCGTCTTTCCTCTCGTCGTTCGTCTCCTCGTCTTGCATTCGTCTTACGCAATGAACAAGAGACTTACGCAAGTAAGATGAATTTAAGACCAAGATGAAGACGAGATTTCACCCAAATGGACGTCTTACTACTGTCACTGTCAAGTACTGTCAAAAACTGGTTAAAAGACGAAATTTTGTTCGAAATATGGCAAAAAATACGCAAAATTGTGAACACAGAGCGTCAGACGAATTCAAGACGAAGACGAAGACGAGATGACCGAAATTGCGTCGAAATTCATTATTTTTCTGTTTTCAGAATCCCTGAAATGGCTCCCCTGTCAAATGCTACTCGAAACACTGCGCGTTAACAGCGATTATCAGGAGCACAAGAAGAGCAAATAGCGTTTTCACTTAAGTACTTTGGTAAAGCATCAATGACTACTGTGTGTATCATATTGTTTGACAACGGATTACTGTAGTTGTCTTTATGTAATGATTTTTGGGAAGAAAATTCGTTTTGAATGCAATTTTTCGAGTTTTAGCACTAAATTGAAATTTTCAGCGGTTTTATTGAGATTTTCTAGAATTAAAGCTCCAAAAAATTTTAAAAAATTCTAAGCCTAAGCCTAAGCCTAAGCCTAAGCCGACCAGTTTTAACAGTAGTTGTCTTAAATGATTTTTGGAGAGAAAAATGCATTTTTTTTTGAGTTTTTGCACTAAATTGAAATTTTCAGCAATTTTATTGAGCTTTTCTAGAATTAAAGCTCCAAAAAATTCCAAAAAATTATAAGCCTCAGCCTAAGCCTAAGCCTAAGCCTAAGCTATGCCTAAGCCTAAGCCTAAGCCTAAGCCTAAGCCTAAGCCTAAGCCTAAGCCTAAGCCTAAGCCTAAGTCGTCCAGTTTTAACAATTTTTTAAAATTTTTTACTATGAAAATTAAGTTTTATTCGTTTTTTTCTAGAAAAATCTCTCCTCCTGAAAAAACGAAAATTGAGCATTCCTAATCAAATTTCAAAACAAATTTCAGAATTCAGAATTTCAGAGCAAATTTCAGAATTAAAAGCTCTTGAAATGCTTCAATGTTAACTTTCAGAATATTTCAGATATTCAAGTTTCATTTTACAGAATTATCAATCAGTGAGCCCCATTTGATTTGATATTTTCTGTCTGAAATTTTTGTGAATTTCGTCTGAAATTAAGATGCTCAAAAGCCCCGAAGAGCTAGTGCTAGAAATGGGAAAAAAGCGCAAATTGAAGAGATATAGATGTATGCAAACGAGAAAAAGAAGAAAAAGAGCTCCCCGTGCCCCTCAATTTTTGTGCCGCCAAACCGCATTGCGTGAGCTCTTCCCCACGTTCTCTCTTTCTCTCTCTCTCTCTCTCTTTCCGTTTCTCGATGTCTGCGTCTCTAATATTCTGGTAGTCTCTCTTGTTGAAAAACTAAAGGGAAAAAGACACGAAAAAGAAGCTTAAAGTAGTCGTCGAGAAGAGAAAAATGAATAAAGAAAGGAGAGAGCGAGAGAGAGAGAGAGAGGCGGAGACACAGAGAAATGAGCGAAGAGCGTGGAGCCTCCTGGAGCCTCCTGGAGCCCGGAGCTAGAAGTCGAAGGGTTTTCATGACTTTTTTGTCTGAAAATTGCTCACTTTTTTCAGCATTTTCATAGAAAAAGCTGGAAAATGGGAGAGAGAGAGAGTGGGAGGCACAGAGAAATGGGTGAAGAGCCTGGAGCCTTCTGGAGCCTCCTAGAGCCCGGAGCCAGAAGTCGAAGGGGTTTCATGCCTTTTTTGTCCGAAAATTGCTTATTTCTTTCAGCATTTTTATAGAAAAAGCTGGAAAATGGGAGAGAGAGAGAGTAGGAGGCACAGAGAAATGGGTGAAGAGCCTGGAGCCTCCTGGAGCCTCCTGGAGCCTCCTGGAGCCTGGAGCCAGAAGTCTAAGGGTTTTCCAGACTTTTTTGTCTGAAAATTGCGCATTTTTTCAGAATTTCCATTAAAAAAACAAAAAAAAGAGTGTGGAGCTTGTTTCAGAAGTTTTCTCGAGCTGTCTCGAGCTGCGTCGAGCAATAATTAATTTTTAAAGCACGAATGCTCTTAGGAGCTCAGAGAGAATTGAGCAGATGTGAAATGAGATTGATAACAAGCTCGTATAGCTCTTTTGGAGTTACGAAATGCTCCTGCTATTGCGGATTATAAGGTATTAAGCAGAGAGTCGCATTTCTAGTATATTTCCGGCGATTTTTAGGGAAAAAATGTGAGAATCTGTAATTTTGAGCTGAAAAACCGCCCATTTCCTTTGAATTTTGAACTCTCCGATTATGCCGATTACCTTTTATCAGCTGCTATCTTTAAACTTATCGAGTGACATTAAAATTGAAAAAAAGAGAAATTTTATGGGTTTTAAAGACCTTTTTGAAGTAGATAACAAGAATTGGTTTTCTCTGAAAATGCAGAAGCAAGAAAAACCCAGAAAAAACCACGAAAATTGAGCAAAAAGTCAATGGCCAAGAGTGGGGGGAGCTCCGCTCTGCTCCGCTGGGCTCCGTTGGGCTCAGCTCAGTTTCCGTAGTTTTTCTGCGTTCTCTTAAAGAGCCGCGTTGTTTCCACATGTCTTTCCTTTTTGAATAAATCTTGAAATAAATGGATTTACAAAGAAAGGTACTGGGGAATTGAAGGGGGGGGAGATTGGGGCAGCATATCTATGTAAATTCTAAAAAATAATATTAAAAATCAATTAAAACTAGAAATAAAGGGCTCCCTTGCTCTTTTTTAGTTAAAAAAAATCTGGAAAAATCAATCAATATTCAGATAAATTCAAAAATTCATGAAGGCACCGGATGGCCTAGTGGGTTTCTGGACAAAATTGAATTTGCGCATGGGCTCTTGGTTCGAGCCCAGATAACTGAAATAGCTTTTGCTCATTTTTCTAAGGCAATTCTCACTACTTAACAAAGTTTTTTGACATCTGAAAGTGTTATTTCAGAGTTTAAAATTTTAAAAAGTGCGAAAAACAAGAACTTTGAAAATTGCTCGGATGGCCTAGTGGGTTTTTGGACAGAATTGAATTTGCGCATGAGCTCTTGGTTCGAGCCCAGATAGTTGAAATGATTTTTGCTCATTTTTCTAAGGTAATTCTCATTATTCAACAAAGTTCTTTGACATCTGAAAGTGTTATTTCAGAGTTTTAAATCTTAAAAAGTGCAAAAAACCAAAAAAAACTTTTTTTTTCAATTTTTAAAGTTTAAAATTCGCTAATTTTTGAAATCTTATAGTAAAAATTCACGAAAAAAGTGGAAAAATTAAGAATTTCGAACCCAAATGACAAATGACATAACAAAACAGATAAGAAGACTTGTTGCTCATTTTCAGCTTAATTTTGGGTTTTTTAGCGTAAGCCATAAGCCATTATTTTTAACAAAAATGTTTTTTTTCGAGAATTTATGAAAAATTTCTCGAAAAATTTCCGAAAAATCAACGAGAAAAATTTCGAAAATTCTCGAAAAAAAAACATTTTTGTTAAAAATAATAATAAACTAGTTCGAACGACACTCCGAAATAACGCAAAGCGCGTTGTTTATCGTATTTCCATTTAAATCATTTTTCGCGATTCCTCGAGAAATTAAAGAAGAGAAATTAAAGGAATTAAACTTCGAAAAACGCATTTTTCGAGAAATCATTTTTCGAAACGACACACTGAGCCTCAGGCTAAGCCTAAGCCTAAGCCTAAGCCTAAGCCTAAGCCTAAGCCTAAGCCTAAGCCTAAACCATTAGACCTGCTGAATCAAAGAAAAGTGGAGAATGCTGGAAACCATTCTGAAAATACCGACTGAAACTGGCTCCAAAAAAAAAAAAGTTTTTTTGCAATAATTGAGTCATCCCGACCCCCCCCCCCTCACTTCTCTTGTTACATACCATTTCCGCTGAATTTTTATTTGTTTCAGTAATCGGAAAAGAGTATCTTCGTGCCTAAATTCGGCTCAAGTCAAACAAATAAAGCGACGGGCGAGAGAGGTCATAAAACAAAATGTGGGCAAATAGTGAAAGTCTATTCTCGCTGAAAATAACGGGTTTTTAATAGTCTGAAAATGGCTGAAACTAGAGTTCACATGAAGCATAAGAGAGATTCTGAAGCATTCTAAGGAATCTGCGATTTTCAGAACTCTGACGATACGTCTTCTGATGCTCAACCATCAAGACTGGAAGAGTTCGAACCTGTGACCTTTGCCCCCCAGTCTTATGCCAAAAAACCCACTGAGCCATTAAGATTCATGAAAAAACTCTCCTTGTTGTAACCTGATCTGTGTTTGCTTCTCTGTGTCTATCAGCCCTCTCCCCCCCCCCATCGCCCCCCCCCCCGTCACCCCCCCCCCCTCTCTCCAGATGTTCTCATGGTTAAGGAGCTTCACATTTTTCATTTTCTTTTTCAATATACTTTGTTTTGTTTGCTCACGGAAGGTATGAGTGTGAGAACATCTGAAGATGTAAGGTTTATTGGATTTTCGAGAAAATGCCGATATTGCAAAGAAAAAAGTTCGCATGGAGGGGAGGGAAACGGCGTATTTTGTATTTTCAGCTAAATCTGGAATTCTGACGGGCTCTCAACACGCTTGGAGCTGAAAATCACTGCGAAAATCGTCAGAACTCCCACCAAGAGGCTATTGGCTCGAAGTGACTAGGAAAACGCCAGGTTCCATAGATTAGATCACGCTGAGAAAGAATCTGTTTTCAGAATTTTCAGAACGCTTCTGCGAAGCGAGTTATTTCGATCTGAAATTCCAGCACTCGCCGAGCCCCACGATCTCTCTCTCTCTTTAGTTCCTCCGGGATATCACTGCCAATTACATTTGGGGTCAAGTGTTGCCATGATGGCAGAGTGGTTAGGAGGGGGGAACAGTAGTCGGAAGGTCTGGGGTTCGGTTCCTCCTAGTGATTTTTTTGTTTTTTTTTCAAATCTGAAGTCATTTTTTCAGCGTGTTCTGATTTGCATAGGTCTCGTATGGAAATTCCAGTTTACAAATCCGCGAAAATCGGAAGCAGAGTTTTAATTTTAATTTTAATTTTAATTTTTTGTTTTCAAAAATTTTGAATATTCTCAAGTTCCCGCCAAATAAATTTAAAGGGTGGGGGGGGGGGTGAGCTATATACACTTACCATAGCCAAAACTCCCATTAAGGCGAGTAGCACAGCGGCGATGACCAAGAGCATAACCATTGGGTCGGGTGGCAGAGAGAGTGTGTGTTGCGAGGAGAGTGCCAGAGAAGCTGGAGGAATTTCAATCGGCTCGTGGTGCAGCTCACAACTTGAGCCGGAGTAGCCGAATGCGCACCTGGAATTCGGGAATTTCAGAATGATTTCTTTTCTCTTTGATCTTATGGATTTTTCTGGAAAATTTGAAGTTTTTTCTAGAAAATTCGCGAATTTTTCAAAATTTTCAATCAAAATTGCTTTAAATAGAGAAACGAGGTCATCAGACGTCTAAACCATTTGTTTAGACAAACGCGGAAAACGAGCAAACGAGAAAAAATGGAATGAGAAGAGGAGAAGCTCCAAAATCGGCTCCGCCCCCACGGAAAATAGTGGAGACTCAGAAAACAAGGCTTCATGCGCCATTTTTATTTGAAATCAATATTCCAAAAAAAAAAAAAAATTCCGCACTTTTCCGGAATTCCGGAATTCCGCCCTTCTCTGGTATTCACTATTCCAGCTTTCGGATTCCGTATTCCGTATTCAGTATTCCGGATTCCGTATTCCGGATTCCGGATTCCGTATTCACCAGAGTAGGGCGGAATTGGATTTTGGGAACTCGGAATTCGGAATCCGGAAAACGGAAAACATTTTTTTCACGGAATCCGGAAAACGGAATGAAAAAAAAAACGGCGGAATCCGGAATTTCGCCCTTCTTTGATATTCACTATTAGAGCTTTCGGATTCCGTATTCCGGATTCCGTATTCACCAGAGTAGGGCGGAATTGAATTTTGGGAACTCGGAGTCCGGAATCCGGAAAACGGAAAACCTTTTTTTCACGGAATCCGGAAAACGGAAAACAGAAAAAAAAAATTTCACGGAATCTGGAATCCGGAAAACGGAAAAAAAATTTTTCACGGAATCTGAAATGCGGAAAACGGAATGAAAAAAAACAGCGGAATCCGGAATTCCGCCTTTCTCTGGTATTCACTATTAGAGCTTTCGGATTCCGTATTCCGTATTCCGTATTCCGTATTCCGTATTCCGTATTCCGTATTCCGCATTCCGTATTCCGGATTCCGGATTCCGTATTCCGTATTCTGGATTCCGTATTCTGAATTCCGGATTCCGTAATCCGTATTCACCAGAGTAGGGCGGAATTGGATTTTGGGAACTCGGAATCCGGAATCCGGAAAACGGACAAGAAATTTTTCACGGAATCTGGAATCCGGAAAACGGAAAACGGAAAACGGAAAAAAAAATTTTAACGGAATCTGGAATCCGGAAAACGGAAAACGGAAAAAAACTGTTTTTCACGGAATCTGGAATCCGGAAAACGAAATGAAAAAAACGGCAGAATCCGGAATTCCGCTCTTCTCTGGTATTCACTATTAGAGCTTCCGGATTTCGGATTCCGTTTTCCTGATTCCGTATTCCTGATTTCGGCGTTCGGATTCCGTATTCCGTATTCCGTTTTCCGTATTCCGTATTCCGCATTCCGTATTCCGGATTCCGGATTCCGTATTCCGTATTCTGGATTCCGTATTCTGAATTCCGGATTCCGTAATCCGTATTCACCAGAGTAGGGCAGAATTGGATTTTGGGAACTCGGAATCCGGAATCCGGAAAACGGAAAAAAAATTTTTATCTGAATTTTGCTTTTGAAAATTTGAAATTTTAGCGTCAAAATTTTCAGACATTTCCAAAAAGCAAAAAAAAAAGAATATGTAATCTGCCGACTTTTGAAAATTTCAGCTTTTCGAAGGGAATTCTGAAGGGAAAAGCCAGGAGCTCCTGAATTTGAGCTGGATTCTGTGTGCTCCGTGAGCATTTAAAACTGATTTCTGTTAAGAAGTTCACCTATTACACCGTCTCCAACATTTTCGTCTATCTGTCTTCCCCCCCCCCCTCATCCCCCCCCCAATCCTTCAAGATAAGCTGAATTACTAAATTACACCTTTTTCTAATGGATTTCACTTGGCGGGGGGGGGGGGGCTCCAGAGGCAGAGACAGAGAGAAAGACGGAGGAAAGATGAAACATCGAATGAGCAATCAGAGGATGGGGGGGGGAGGGGGGGGGGAGGAGCGCCCTCTGTTGTTGAGCTCCAGGAGTTGAGTTACACCAACCCGGTGCATAATACTACATAATGATAAGATTACAGCAAATTCTTCAAGAATTCACCTTCATTTCCCATATCTTAAAATCGGAAAACGTTTTCTGAAATTGCAGAGTTTTCAAGATATTTAACAATGCTGGAATTACAGAATCTTCAAGAATCTAGAAAAATCTAGAAAAATCAAATGAGTTATTAAAATGAAATATTCGTAATAACTGATAAGACGAAGAAGACGAAGAAGACGAAAGTGGCGCTAATCACTCACTGATAATGAATGTCAGAATAATGATAAAAATGAATGGAAAATCCATTAGAACTGAAAATAAGGAGCTGTACGAAAATTTCAGACTTTCAGGGTGCTTTTCGTCTGAAAAAATGAAATAAAATAAATTAAAATCAAAAAAAAAATTGATTAAAAAAATTTTCTAATCGATTTCACCACTGCGCGGGATCGAACCTATGGGCTCTCTCCCTCAACCATGTGACTCCAAAATTCCACTAGGCCATCCGAGCAATTTTTGAAATTCGCGGTTTTTTCTTTTAAAAAATTAATTAAAATCAATTTTTCTTAGTTTTTCTAGAAAAATAGATTTAAATATTTGAAATAAAACGGTGAGCTCGACGGCTGAAGCTCCTGGAGCAAGATTTTCGTGTTTTGCTCTAATAAACTTGGAAATCATTGAAAATTGTCTAATTTTGAAGTTTTTGCGAAGAAAAAAACGCAGATTCCGTATTCCGGATTCCGTATTCCGTATTCAACATAGTAGGGCAGAATTAGATTTCGGGAACTCGGAACCCGGAATACGGAAAACGGAAACATGTTTTTTTCACGGAATCCGGAAAACGGAAAACGGAAAAAAAAATTTTTCACGGAATCCGGAAAACGGAATTCCGCCCTTCTCTGGTATTCACTATTCCAGCTTTCGGATTCCGGACTCAGAAAAGGAGGCTTCATGCGTCATTTTTATTTGAATTTTGCGTATTCCGTATTCCGGATCCGGTATTCCGGCTTTCGGATATCGTATTCCGTATTCCGTAATCCGTATTCCGTATTCCGTATTCCGGATTCCAAATTCCGGATTCTGAATTCTGGATTCCGGATTCCTATTCCAGATTCCGTATTCCGGATTCCGGATTCCTATTCCAGATTCCGTATTCCGTATTCCGTATTCCGTATTCCGTATTCCGTATTCCGTATTCCGTATTCCGTATTCCGTATTCCGTATTCCGTATTCCGGATTCCTATTCCAGATTCCGTATTCCGGATTCCGTATTCCATATTCCGGATTCCGTTTCCCGTATTCCAGATTCCAGATTCCGTATTCCGTATTCCAGATTCCGTATTCCGGATTCCGTATTCCGTACTCCGGATTCCGTATTCCGTATTCCAGATTCCGTATTCCGGATTCCGTATTCCGTATTTTGGATTCCATATTCACCAGAGTAGGGCGGAATTAGATTTTAGGAACTCGAAATCCGGAATCCGGAAAGCGGAAAAAATATTTTTTCACGGAATCTGGAATCCTTAAAACGGAATGAAAATATCGGCGGAATGCGGAATTCCGCCCTGGTATTCACTATTCCAGCTTTTGAATTCTGGATTCCGAATTCCGTACTCCGGATTCCGTATTCCGTATTCCGTATTCCGTATTCCGTATTCTAGATTCCGTATTCCGGAGCCCTTATTCCGTATTCCGTACCCCGGATTCCGTGTTCCGAATTAAACACCTACCTGCACATAAAATTTGCTTTAAAAGTGTCGAAAAGTGTTTGATCCGGCACATCATTAAAAGTAATATTGAAGAGCTGACATTGAGTGACTTCCAGAATTCCGAGCTGAGCAAGTTTTTCAGTAAAATTGAAGTTGACTGGATCTGTAAAAAAATCAAAAAAAAATTTCAGAAATCCTTGGAATTTCAGCAAAATGAACCTTGAACCAAATCCGCCGACCAATCAGTTGGATCGATTGATGAATTTGTATGAAAATCTAGAAATGGCTCCCCGCCAAAGCAGCAAACTGCTGGAAAGTGCTCCATTGGCTGAAAATTCGTTTTCTAGAACATTCTGGAAAATTCTGGAAAATTAAAAGTTGTAGTTTATAGTTAAAGTTAAGAGAATTTCAGCATTTGTTTTGCGGAGCAAAATTGCATTTTCGAGCATTTCCCGGTGAAAGCCGCTAATCTACTACGGCTCCTCGAGCTCGAGACGAATTAGCAGTGAAGGTACTTTGGGCCAGAGAAAATGAGCATTTCATGTGCTCCCGGACCATGGGGGGGGGGCAGACGAAAGTGTACGTTTTTGGCACGAATAAGTAGGAAATCACTAAATAAAAATGCGTTGAGTCAAAGGTGAACCAAAAGTGAACCAAAGGTGAACCAAAGGTGAACCAAAGATGAACCAAAACTGAGCCAAAAGTGAACCAAATGTGGATCAAAAGTAAACCAAAAGTGTACCAAAAATGAGCCAAAAGTGAACAAAACGTGTACCAAAAATGAACCAAAAATGAATCAAAGGTGAAGCAAAGATGTACCAAAAGTGAACCAAAAGTGAGCCAAAGGCTAACTAAAGGTGTACCAAAAGTGAGCCAAACGTTGAACCAGAAGTGAACCAAAAGTAAATAAAAAGTGAATCAAAGGTGAAGCAAAGACGTACCAAAAGTGAACCAAAGGCTAACCAAAAGTTAACCAAAAGTGTACCAAAAGTGAGCCAAAAGTGAACCAAAGTTGAACCAAAGGCTAATCAAAAGTGAACCAAAAGTGGACCAAAGGTGATCCAAAAGTTAGCCAAAAGTGATCCAAAGATGAATCAAAGGTGAACCAACATTGAACCAAAGGTGGATCAAAGGTGAATCAAAGGTGAACTAAAAATGAACCATAGGTGAACCAAAAATGAGCCAAAAGTGAACCAAAGGTAAATCAAAGATGAACAAAAAGTGAATCACAAGTGAACCAAACCAAAGGTGAACCAAAGGTTAACCAATAGTGAGCCAAAAGTGTGCCAAAGGTGAATAAACATTGAACCAAAGAGGAACCAAATAGGAACCAAAAGTGAAACAAAGGTATAATTATAGGAATTGGTCG
This sequence comes from Caenorhabditis inopinata, assembly GCA_003052745.1. NCBI lineage: Eukaryota > Metazoa > Nematoda > Chromadorea > Rhabditida > Rhabditidae > Caenorhabditis > Caenorhabditis inopinata. The sequence continues at coordinate 1,371,986 of AP018152.1, read as the reverse complement.
ATGTGGCAATGTCATCGGGATTCTGAATAAACCAGAATCCAGAACACTATGAATTGCTACAGAAAACTTCAACGAAACAAGTCATTCGTCTTTCGTCTGGACTCCTTCCGCCTCGTCTTCGTTCGTCTTGCGTTCGTCTTGCGTTCGTCTCAGTTAAAATGATTGTGTACCAACACAATGTCTATCTCTGCGTCAGACAAAGACGAGACGAGACCGTCTTATTTTGTCTATTGTAGACCCCACCCACTTTTCGGTTAGAAAACTTCAGAAAATTGCGAGAAAAATGCAAAAAGCTTACTGAAATCCCATAAAAACCAATTTTAGATGATGTGAAACAGAAAACTTCAAATTTTGATGAAATTCTCTCATTTTTCATTACTTTTAATGAAAAAAAATTGGTAAAACTTGAAGAAAATGCTGGTACTTCTCCTTCTCCGCCCCCCCCCCCTTCACATCATTCAGAATTGTTCCGGCGGCAGCAGGAGCTAAAAGAGGCACGACACGACGTGAAAACATATTTTCTGAAGGGTTAGTAGATTGACAAGTGTGACAGAAATGTAGGTATTATTCATATAAAATTGGACATTTTGTTGAATAAATAAGGGGAGGGAGGTGGGGTTCGAACCCCGGCCTTTTCTGCTACAAACTCAAAAATCCACTAGGCTACGTGAACCAAAGGTGAACCAAAAGTGAACCAAAAGTGAACCGTAGGTGAACCAAAAGATGAACCAAAAGTGTACCAAAGGTGAACCAAAAGTGAATCAAAGGTGACGCAAAGGTGTACCAAAAGTGAACCAAAGGTGAAGCAAAGGTGTACCAAAAGTGAACCAAAAGTTATCCAAAAGTTAACCAAAGGTGAACCAAAAGTTAACCAAAAGTGAACCAAAGGTGAAGCAAAGGTGAACCAAAAGTGAACCAAAGGTGATATTATAGAAGTTGGTCGATGTGGGCAATTTCTTCGGGATTCTAAATAAACCAGAATACAGAACACTATGAATTGCAACTTCGACGAAACAAGTCATTCGTCTTTCGTCTGGACTCCTTCCGCCTCGTCTTTGTTCGTCTTTCTGTTAGTCTTGCGTTCGTCTCACTTAAAATGCTTGTGTACCATCTCTGCGCCAGACGAATTCTAGACGAGCAGGAAGACGAGACGAGACCGTCTTATTTCGTTTTCTGAAAACAAATTTTCAAAGGGGTGGGGTTCGAACCCCGGCCTTCTCTGCTACAAGCTCAAAAATCCACTAGGCCATCCGAGGAATTTTTGAAATTTGCGGTTTTTCTTTTAAAAAATTAATTTAAATCAATTTTTCAAAAAGAATAGAATAAAATATTGAAGCAAAGGTGTACCAAAAGTGAACCAAAAGTGAACCAAAGGTGCACAAAAACTGAACCAAAGATGGAGAATTATAGAAATTGGTCGATGTGGGCAATTTCATCTGGATTCTAAATAAACCAGAATGCAGAACACTATGAATTGCAACTTCGACGAAACAAGTCTTTCGTCTTTCGTCTGGACTCTTTCCGCCTCGTCTTTGTTCGTCTTTCTGTTAGTCTTGCGTTCTCAGTTAAAATGCTCTATTTTTTAGGTTTTTTCATAGAAATATTAATTAAAATCAAATAAATTTTATTTAAAAAATTTTCTAATCGATTTGACCACTGCGCGGGATCGAACCTATGGGCCCTCTCCCTCTGCCATAACTCCAAAATTCCACTAGGCCATCCGGACAATTTTTGAAATTCGCAGTTTTTTCTTTAAAAAAATTAATTTAAATCAATTTTTTCGAGTTTTTCTAGAAGAATAGAATAAAATATTTAAATTAAAGCGGTGAGCTCGACGTCTGAAGCTTCTGGAACTCCTGGAGCTCCTGGAGCACGATTTTCGTGTTTTGCTTTCTAATAATCTGAAAATTGTCTAATTTTGAAGTTTTTGCAGAGAAACAAAAGGCAGATTCCGTATTCCGAATTCTGAATTCCGGATTCTGGATTCCTTAAACGGTGGATTCGACCAGATGGATTCGAACGGTGAGCTCGACGTCTGAAGCTCCTGGAGCAGGATTTTCTTGGAAATCCTGCTCAATTGTCTAATTTAGAAGTTTTTGCAAAGAGAAAAAGCCGAAAAAAGCAGAAAAAAGTCAATTTCTCTACGAGTCACCTCATATTTCACCAAGCGACCAGAGCAAGAGGAAATGACTTTATTATACTGGGCTCTTCTCCTCTTGAAGATCTTAAAAAATGGGCGGATAGAAGAAAAATTGTTGGGAATTGGAATATTCGGGGGGGGGGGAGAAGGGAAGAATATAATACGCCTCTTGGGAAATGGAGAATAGAAGACGACGACGAAGAAGGACACCATCAAAATGGCACTTCTCAGATGGAGAAGGTGTCGCGATTGCATCAAGTGATGCGGAGCATCAAAGCTTTAGGGCTCTTTCTCGATTCACATGCTGAAAAATGCTGAAATGCATTCTTATTTCATCCGTAGAGCTTTGCGGGCAAGCAACCCTCTGGATGACGCCTTTCAGACAATATACAGGTTGCGCCATAAATATAGCGCCGCATTCCAGACGGTGTAAAATCTTGAAATCGAAAGATTTTTTTCTGAAAATCAACCAAAATGTTTACTAAACCATAACAAAGAAGATAACATTAACAGTTTTTGAATCTTCCTCAAAGTCGAAGTCCTTTCAGACAATACCTTTCAGACAGATTGAAATGATCGTATCTCAAAAAATAAAAATGAAAAATTTATGTAAATTAACAAAATATTAATTCAAAGCTATGAGAATGGATAGCCAAAAAATTATTCGATTCTCCCTCCTTTTTCTGAAATTACAGCTCGAAGACGTCGGCACATGGTAGAGCGATGAGCACTAGGCTTCTAGGCTTCACCATCGCGCTGAAAATCAACCGATCATTCTGAAACTTGGCACAACAAATAATAATGAAATAATAAACAAAATTTTTGATTATTTGTGCGCGAAAAATGCGTCAGCAGCCAACGCCATGGCGCCAAACTTGCGTTGCAGTATTTAACAGCCACCCTGCAGCTGAAATGAGTAGAGAAGATTTCACAGAATTACGAATTAGCGAAACATTTTTCTCCAGAATTTTTATTAAAAATCCCAAAAAAAAGCAAAATTCTCAAAAGCGACATAAAATTTTAGTGTGCCTCTTCTAGTTAACCACATACGACAACTCGGAGACATAAAACTAAGTGCGTCTGCTTTTTTAAAAAAATTCTGTAAATTTTGCACTTTATTACAACTAAAAAGTAAGGAAATACGCCCGTTTTCACACAAAAATTAAAAAAAAATAATATTTAAAAAAATAATAATTAAAAAAATTTTTTTTAATTAATTAAAAAAAAATTTTTCTTAATATTATTTTTTTTAATTTTGTGTAAAAACGGGCGTATTTCCTTACTTTGCGCCCGTTTTTACACAAAATTAAAAAAAAAATAATTTAAAAAATTTTTAAAAATTAATTTTTAAATTAATTTTTTTTTGTTTTTTTTAATTTTTTAAAATTAAAAATTTAAAACAAAAAATACAAAATTGCGATAAATAAAAAAAAGCGAAAATCTCAAAAGCGACATAAAATTTTAATGTGCCTCTTCTAGTTAACCACATACGACAACTCGGAGACATAAAACTAAGTGCGTCTGCTTTTTTAAAAAATTTCTGTAAATTTTGCACTTTATTACAACTAAAAAGTAAGGAAATACGCCCGTTTTTACACAAAAATTAAAAAAAAATAATATTAAAAAAAATAATATTAAAAAAAATTTTTTTTTAATTAATTTTTTTTTAAAATTTTTTTTTTAATATTATTTTTTTTTAATTTTGTGTAAAAACGGGCGTATTTCCTTACTTTACGCCTGTTTTTACACAAAAGATAAAAAAAATAATATTAAAAAAAATAATATTAAAAAAAAATTTTTTTTAATTAATTTTTTTATTTATTTTTTTTTTAATATTATTTTTTTTTATTTTGTGTAAAAACGGGCGTATTTCCTTACTTTACGCCTGTTTTTACACAAAAAAAAAATAATATTAAAAAAAAATAATTTAAAAAATTTTTTAAATTAATTTTTAAATAAATTTTTTTTTAATTTTTTTAATTAAAAATTTAAAACAAAAAATACAAATATGCGATAAATAAAGTGTGCTTAGTTACAGATGACGTGGAAATTGGAGCTCCTGGGAACTGGTCGGGGAAATGCTCCACGCGCATTTGGCCGACTCGGTTGCGAGCGTAGTCCGCAGAAAAGCCGGTGACTCTCTGAAAATTTTCAGATGTTTGGAGCATCAAAAAATGCTTACGTGGGAAATCGCATTAATCTGATTGACGTCCGTGTCGACCCATCTGATGTGAGCAGTCATATTTCTGGGCTCTCGAGCTGTATGCTTGGGTTTTGGCCATAGATCGTGGCAGCTTTGCGCAGAGCTGGAGCACACACAAAGGCCAACAGGTCCACGTGTATGGCACATTAAGTAGTCGTCGGGAGCTCTGGAAATTTTCAGATTTCATGGAAAAAAAGTGATCGACTAACCGTATACTGTAGTCAGAGGCGTCTTCAGCGCAGCCTGACAGAAACATGGATCGACCGTCGGAAAGAAGATCTGAAAATGGAAAATCGGGGAAGGAGAGAGGTTTCAGATGACACCGAAGCCTTCTATGTTTTCTGGAAATTCTGAAAATCCGCGCACTTCATCCAAAAAGAAACAAAAACTGACAAGTGTAGCAAAATTCCGAATAGCAATAGGACGGATTGGCGCACACTAGCTTGGAGTTGATGAAGGTGAAAACGGAGCACGAGAAGCATTTCCTGAAATGAAAATTTCGCTGAAACTCAAGGAGATGCTGAAAATAATTTAAGAGAATCTTAACTAACCTATGCTCCTCTTTTGGATGGCCTTCAAACGCCAATGTGAATAGCGGGAGGAGGGATGTCAGACAAGTGAGAAATGATGGTGGATGCATATGTCTGACTGAAAATTTTAGTGCTGAAAATCAAGATTCCACTATCAGAGAAGGATCTGGAATTCTAACTCTCTGAAAAAGCCTCCAGAATCCAGAAAAGCGCTCCCTAATTTCAGCTGTACTACATCTGACCTTACTTACTAATTTAGTCTGAAATTGCTAATTTTGAGCGGTTTTTGATTGAAAAAATGTTTAGTATTGAAGGGAATTCATTCGTTGACTGAAACGCTGCTTTTTCAGCGTTTCCGCTTGAAATTACTGGGTTTTCAGACAAAAATCTTGAATTTTAAGAATTCTACAATGAAAATGTCTGCTTCCTACTACAGTAGTCGTGAAAATTTTCCAAATTGTGTCTCCAGAAATTGCTTTACGATGAATTTTCAAAGTACTAGCCTAGTGTTGGCCATAAAGGTATTAATATAATATCTTTATGGCCATAGTGAGTTTTTTTTAGTTTTTTTGGAAAAAAAAACATAAAAAAACATTTGAAAATTCTTTCAATTATATAAATCTAAAAAACGACTTCTATTTTAAGCAAAAAAAACGGAAAAGCGTTTTGTTTTTGGCTGAAATTAAGAGGAAATGCGAAAAAACTATAAATTAATACCTTTATGGCCAAAATAAGTGTTTTTTAATTTTTTTGAAAAAAGAAATGTAAAAAAATGTTTAAAAATTCTCTCAATTTTATAAATCTGAAAAATGACTTTTACTAAGAACAAAAACACAGAAAAAGCACATTTTTTTGGCTGAAACTAAGAGAAAATGCGAAAAACTATAATATATACCTTTATAGCCATAGTAAGTTGTTTAGTTTTTTTGGAAAAAGAAATGTAAAAAAAGGTTTAAAAATTCTTTTAATTTCATAAATCTAAAAGATGACTTCTATTCCGAGCAAAAAAAAACGGAAAAGCGTTTTGTTTTCGGCTGAAACTAAGAGAAAATGCGAAAAAACTATAATATATACCTTTATGGCCATTTTAAGTTTTTTTTAGTTTTTTTGGAAAAAAAAACGTAAAAAAATGTTTAAAAATTCTCTCAATTTCATAAATGTAAGAGATGATTTCTACTCTTAGCAAAAAATTCAAAAAAAGCGCTTTGTTTTCGTCTGAAACTAAGAGGAAATGCGAAAAACTATAATATATACCTTTATGGCCATTTTAAGTTTTTTTTAGTTTTTTTGGAAAAAAAAACATAAAAAAACATTTGAAAATTCTTTCAATTATATAAATCTAAAAAACGACTTCTATTCCGAGCAAAAAAAACGGAAAAGCGTTTTGTTTTCGGCTGAAACTATGAGGAAATGCGAAAAAACTATAATATATACCTTTATGGCCATAGTAAGTTTTTTTTAGTTTTTTTAAAAAAAAAACGTGAAAAAACTTTTGAAAATTCTTTCAATTATATAAATCAAAAAAACGACTTCTATTTTAAGCAAAAAACACAGAAAAATCGTTTTATTTTCGGCTGAAAATAAGAGGAAATGCGAAAAAACTATAAATTAATACCTTTATGGCCATTTTAAGTTTTTTTTTAGTTTTTTTGGAAAAAAAAACATTAAAAAACATTTGAAAATTCTTTCAATTATATAAATCTAAAAAACGACTTCTATTTTAAGCAAAAAAAACGGAAAAGCGTTTTGTTTTCGGCTGAAACTAAAAGGAAATGCGTCTTCTTGTCATAATAGAGCAAAAAGGGGAGAGCAAAAAAGGGAGAAAATCAAAAAATTCGCGAAAAGCGGTTGAAATGTGTGTCAGCTGGAAGAAGGGGGAAGAACAACACATACGACGGAGAATTCGAGGAAGGAAGACGTTGGAGTAGTGCCATCATCGATAAATAACAAAAATAAACATTTTTGGGAAAATGGGGAATGTTGAAAATGTTTCGATTCAACACAATTTTCTTCAAATTTCGGAATTCCGACATTGAGATATTCCGGAATTTGAAAAAAAAACGGAATTCGGAAGTTTGAAAATTCCGAATTCCGACATTGAGATATTCGGAAATTTGAAAAAAATCGGAATTCCGTAATTTGAAAATTCCGAATTCCGACATGGAGATATTCGGAAATTTGAAAATTCCGAGTTCCGACATGGAGATATTCGGAAATTTGAAAAAAAACGGAATTCGGAAATTTGAAAATTCGGAATTCCGACATTGAGATATTCCGAAATTTGAACATTCGGAATTCCGACATTGAGATATTCGGAAATTTGAAAAAAAAAACGGAATTCGGAAATTTGAAAATTCGGAATTCCGACATTGAGATATTCCAAAATTTGAAAATTCGGAATTCCGACATTGAGATATTCCGGAATTTGAAAAAAAACGGAATTCGGAAATTTGAAAATTCGGAATTCCGACATTGAGATATTCCAAAATTTGAAAATTCGGAATTCCGACATTGAGATATTCGGAAATTTGAAAAAAATCGGAATTCCGACATTGAAATATTCCAAAATTTGAAAATTCGGAATTCCGACATTGAGATATTCCTTAGAACTTTAAAGATAATCGGAGCTAGCTATTACCGTTTTGCACACAAATTCGAATTGCCCCAAAACCATTGGCGGCCTAAATTTGGTTTTCTAGGCCATGCGCTTCCAAAGCGCTTTTCGCTTGTCGCAAAGCTTTGAAATGGGCTTTTCCTAGGCCACAGAGCTCTCTCTCTCTCTCTCTCTCTCTCTCTCTCTCTCTCTCTCTCTCTCTCTCTCTCTCTCTCTCTCTCTCTCTCTCTCTCTCTCTCTCTCTCTCTCTCTCTCTCTCTCTCTCTCTCTCTCTCTCTTCTCTGTGCTCCTTCCAGTTTTCTAGTATTCGTAGTGGAAAAAAAGCGAGAAAAAAATCTCATAGGAAAACTCGTAAGCACCCTGTTCTTCTACCCTACTCAGTCAGTCAGGACCCCCCCCCCCCCTCCCCCACTTCTCAACCACCACCCCCCCCCCCCCCACCCCGCACCCGCCCGACATTGCCCCAGAGGACCACACCCTCTTCCCTTTGAGCAGAAGATGGATGTAGATAAAAAGTGTGAAAATTTCTCGTTTCCTTTTCTTTTTTTCGCTATTTCCGTGGTGATTTTCAGTGGATTCTGGAGCTGGAGCCCCAAGATGAAAAATTTGGGAAAAAAGCGTGAAAAATGCTCAGACATCTAAAATTTTCATTCCTTTTCTTTGGTGAAAATAATGTTTTTAGAGCCTTCAAGAGCCAAAAGGAACCTTCAAGATTGTGCTTTTTTTTTCCAAGAATCCAGACGAGTAAGGTTTCTAGACGAAGACAAAAAGTCGTCTCCGTTCGTCTTACGCGTCAGACGAATTCAAGACAAAGAAGAAGACGAGACTTTGAAAAGAGCTCATCGTATTCGCCGCAATTCTGAACATATCGAGATCGTTCGTCTTTCAGTTTGTCTTCTCCTAAAAGCTACAAATAAGGCTTCCACGAAAGACGAAGACAAAAAGTCGTCTTTCAAATCGTCTTTCAGTTCGTCTTGCATTCGTCTTACGCAAGAGTTGTCAACACACTGCGTCAGACGAATTCAAGACGAAGATTGGCCGGAATTTGAAATTTTTAAATTTCGGAATTCCGCTTTTTTTTTATTTCGGAATATCTCAACGTCGGAATTCCGAATTTCCAAATTTCCGAATATCTCAGTGTCAGAATTCCGAATTTTCAAATTTCAGAATATCTCAATGTCGGAATTCCGATTATTTTTTTAATTTCGCAATATCTCAATGACGGAATTCGATTTTTTTCAAATTTCGGAATATTTCCAAGTTTCGGAATTCCGATTTTTTTCAAATTTCGGAATATTTCAATGTCGGAATTCCGAATTTTCAAATTTCGAAATATCTCAATGTCGGAATTTTCAAATTTCGGAATATTTCAATGCCGGAATTCCGATTTTTTTCAAATTTCCGAATATTTCCATGTCGGAATTCCGATTTTTTTTCAAATTTCGGAATTCCGATTTTTTTCAAATTTCGGAATATTTCAATGACGGATTTCTGAATTTTCACATTTCGGAATTCCGATTTTTTTCAAATTTCCGAATATCTCCATGTCGGAATTCCGAAATTTGAAAATTCGGAATTCCGATTTTTTTCAAATTTCCGAATATCTCCATGTCGGAATTCCGAAATTTGAAAATTCGGAATTCCGATTTTTTGTCAAATATCGGACGGAATATCTCAATGTCGGAATCCCGAATTTGCAAATTTCGGAATTCCGAATATTCAAATTTCAGAATATCTCGATGTCGGAATTCCGACTTTTTCAAATTTCGGAATTCCGAATTTTCAAATTTCGGAATTCAGATTTTTTGTCAAATATCGGACGGAATATCTCAATGTCGGAATTCGGAATTTTCAAAATTCTTTAAAAATCTTTAAAACCAAAAGTGGTGAAATTCAAATTCCTAGAAAAACCGAGCAACGCGCATCATAAATGAAATACGAATTGAATTTGGAGCATCACTCCACAAAAGCAGAAAATGTGGCGAAATGTACGAAAGGAGGGATAGAGCACAAAAAGCACATGAAAATTCAGGAAAAACGAAGTGCGTAGGAGCTCTTCAAATATGTATATTCGTTGAGTATTGGACGCTCCGATATGTATTGTGTTGAGTTTGCAGCGAAGAAGATTTTCAACGGAAATAACTGAAAAGCTGCAAAATTTTAAAAGATGTTCAGGGGTTTCAAAAAAAGATAATTGACTTGGTCTTCGTCTTGAATTCGTCTGACGCAGAGATCGACATTGTGTTGGTAAACATGCAAGACGAACTGAAAGACGAACGCAAGACGAGACGAAAGGATTTCGAGAAAATTTCTTCGAAAAATTTCTCGAGAAATTTCCAAAAAATTCTTGAAAAATTTCCGAAAAATCAACGAGAAAAATTTCTCGAAAAAAAAATTTCCGATAAAAAATAATAATAAACTAGTTCGAACGACACTCCGAAATAACGCAAAGCGCGTTGTTTATCGTATTTCCATTCAAATCATTTTTCGCGATTTCTCGAGAATTTTTCGGAAATTTTTCGAAAAACGCATTTTTCGAGAAATCAATTTTCGAAACCGCGAAAGACGAGTGACTTGTTTCGTCTTGGTCTTCGTCTTGAATTCGTCTGACGCAGAGATCGACATTGTGTTGGTAAACATGCAAGACGAACTGAAAGACGAACGCAAGACTAGACGAAAGGATTCCACGCAGTTCGTCGTTTCGAAAGCATTTCGAGAAAATTTTCGAGAAATGTTTCTCGTTGAATTCTCGAGAAATTTCCGAAAATTTGTTCGAAAAATTTCGAAAATTCCCGAAAAAAAATTTTCGATAAAAAATAATAATAAACTATTTCGAACGACACTCCGAAATAACGCAAAGCGCGTTGCTTATCGTATTTCCATTCAAATCATTTTTCGTGATTTCTCGAGAATTTTTCGGAAATTTTTCGAAAAACGCATTTTTCGAGAAATCAATTTTCGAAACCGCGAAAGACGAGTGACTTGTTTCGTCTTAGTCTTCGTCTTGAATTCGTCTGACGCAGAGATCGACATTGTGTTGGTAAACATGCAAGACGAACTGAAAGACGAACGCAAGACGAGACGAAAGGATTCCACGCAGTGTGTCGTTTCGAAAGCATTTCGAGAAAATTTCTTCGAAAAATTTCTCGAGAAATTTGCAAAAAATTCTCGAAAATTTTCCGAAAAATCAACGAGAAAAATTTCTCGAGAATTTCTCGAGAAATTCTCGAAAAAAAAATGTCCGATAAAAAATAATAATAAACTAGTTCGAACGACACTCCGAAATAACGCAAAGCGCGTTGTTTATCGTACTTCCATTCAAATCATTTTTCGCGATTTCTCGAGAATTTTTCGGAAATTTTTCGAAAAACGCATTTTTCGAGAAATCAATTTTCGAAACCGCGAAAGACGAGTGACTTGTTTCGTCTTGGTCTTCGTCTTGAATTCGTCTGACGCAGAGATCGACATTGTGTTGGTAAACATGCAAGACGAACTGAAAGACGAACGCAAGACGAGACGAAAGGATTCCAAGCAGTGGCTCGTTTCGAAAGCATTTCAAGAAATTTTTCCGAAAACTTCTTGAAAAATTTTCGAAAAATTCTCGAGAAATGTATCTCGTTGAATTCTCGAGAATTTTTCGCGATTTCTCGAGAAATTTTTCGAGGAATTCTCGAGAAATCAACGAGAAAAATTTCTCGATAATTTTTCGGAAATTTTTCGAAAAATGCATTTTTCGAGAAATCAATTTTCGAAACCGCGAAAGACGACCGACTTGTTTCGTCTTGGTATTCGTCTTGAATTCGTCTGACTAAATCGGAAGCTCATAAAATCGTCAAAATCAATTTCAAAAAAAAAATGCTTTCAACAAAGAAGAGAGCTGAGCAAATGAAAAAGAGAAATGTGCCGAGCGAAGGTTATGTCGAGTGTGTAAAGTGGTGTGCTCCACACCGGAGAGCTCCACGAAAATAATGAAAAAATGTGTGGTTTTCAGCTTGGTAAATTCTGGAAGGATTTCAGCCAGTGCTTCACAGACTTCAGAAGAACGAGGGAATAGCTTAAATTTCTCTTTCAGACAGCTTCCGAACTGCAATGAATTTGGATCAGTGGCCTCTGAAGCCAGCCTTGGGCAGTGTAGGGCGGAATTGGATTTTGGGAACTCGGAATCCGGTAACCGGAAAACGAAAAAATATTTTTTTCAGGAATCTGGAATCCGGAATACGGAATGTAAAAAACGGCGAAACCCTGAAAGCGGAATGCGGAAAACGGAATTTTAACCATTAATGAGGGAATATTTATGATGTAAATGCGCTCTGTTCGCAAAAATTTTTGCGGGAGTTCAAAAAAATATACTTTTCACAACAATTAAGAATAAAAAATTAAAACGGAACAAAAACGCCATATCGCGGAATGCGGAATGCGGAAAACGGAAAAAATATTTTTTCACGGAATCTGGAATCCGGAAAACGGAAAAAAATATTTTTTTCACGGAATCTGGAGTCCGGAAAACGGAAAAAAAATATTTTTTCACGGAATCTGGAATCCGGAAAACGGAAAAAAAATATTTTTTTCACGGAATCTGGAATGCGGAAAACGGAAAAAAATATTTTTTCACGGAATCTGGAATCCGGAAAACGGAAAAAAATATTTTTTATCGGAATCTGGAATCCGGAAAACGGAAAAAAATATTTTTTATCGGAATCTGGAATCCGGAAAACAAAAAAAAATACTTTTTCACGGAATCTGGAATCCGGAAAACGGAAAAAAATATTTTTTATCGGAATCTGGAATCCGGAAAACAAAAAAAAATATTTTTTCACGGAATCTGGAATCCGGAAAACGGAAAAAAATATTTTTTATCGGAATCTGGAATCCGGAAAACAAAAAAAAATATTTTTTATCGGAATCTGGAATCCGGAAAACGGAAAAAATATTTTTTCACGGAATCTGGAATGCGGAAAACGGAAAAAATATTTTTTCACGGAATCTGGAATCCGGAAAACGGAAAAAAATATTTTTTCACCGAATCTGGAATCCCGAAAACGGAAAAAATATTTTTTCACGAAATCCGGAAAACGGAAAACGGAAAAAATATTTTTTCACGGAATCTGGAATCCGGAAAATGGAAAAAAATGTTTTTCACGGAATCTGGAAACCGTAAAACGGAAAAAATATTTTTTCACGGAATCTGGAATCCAAAAAACGGAATGAAAAAAACTGCGGAATCCGGAATTCCGCCCTTCTCTGGTGCCGGCCATAAAGGTATTTATTATGATTTTTCGACAATTAATACCTTTATGGCCGGCTGAGCACGCGTTTGCTCTTCCGCCGATTTCTAGCACAAATTTCTTCATTTTTCGCGAATATTCGCGTGAAACTAATAGAAACCCCATGATCTTCTTTTTTTGTGATTTTTCAATCGATTATTGATTTTTAATCATTTTCGAAGTAACACACAATGGTTCACCATACTTCCCGTTCGTTTTTGCTGCTTTAATTTCAGATTTCTTTGGGAGAAAATTGGGAAATCCCTTCATCCAGTTTCTCTGAAAATCTGAAAAAGTGCTCTCTGAAAATGTTTCAGTTTTTCAGAAGAATACGACTCTTATGCTTTCAAAATCATGTTGGTTTCCGGCATCACCGTAGTGCTCTCGGTGATCGGAGCCGTCGTCGCCATTGTTGCCAGGCTTCTGTTCATGACGAAGGTTTTGGGTTAGAGCAAGGATTCTGAAATTCTGAAAAATCAAGTTTCAGCTTAACAAAACGCTTCTTAGTGCGGTTGCAAACATGCAGAGTGCTGGAAGAGTTTTGAGAAAAACGGTAAGGAAACCTCTCTGAAAGTCTCTGAAAGTACGAGCGATTTTCAGTGTCTGGAGCCGGCGGTTTTGGCTGTAATTGGGCACGAGAAGGGTGGATTGCAGCATAAAGATGTGGGCTCTTAATTTTGTGCTCAAGACGAACTGCAAGACGAACGAGATCTCGATATTTTCAGATTTGCGACGAATACGATGAGCTCTTCTCAAAGTCCATCAAGCTGTGCGCCGATCTTTTTGGATACGATTCAATGACAAAAGATTTTGTGAAATAGTAAGCTTAAGCTTTGCGGAGAACTCTGAAAATCTTGTGTTTATAGCCTAGTCTTCGTCTTGAATTCGTCTTACGCAAACAACTATTTTATTGCGTAATACGAAAGACGAGGAGACGAAAAACGAGATTGAAGACGAGTTTTTGTATTCGTCTTTTGTGGAAGCTATTGGAAGATGAATCATTCAAATTTGAAAAAAATCGGAATTCTGAAATTTGAAAATTCGGAATTCCGAAATTTGAAGTTCGGAATTCCGACATTGAGATATTCCGAAATTTGAAAAATCGGAATTCCGAAATTTGCAAATTCGGAATTCCGACATTGAGATATTTCGAAATTTGAAAATTCGGAATTCCGACATTGAGATATTCGGAAATTTGAAAAAATCGGAATTCCCAAAAATTCGGAATTCCGACATTGAGATATTCCGAAATTTGAAAATTCGGAATTCCGACATTGAGATATTTCGAAATTTGCAAATTCGGAATTCCGACATTGAGATATTCTGAAATTTGAAAAAAATCGGAATTCTGAAATTTGAAAATTCGGAATTCCGAAATTTGCAAATTCGGAATTCCGACATTGAGATATTCTGAAATTTGAAAAAAATCGGAATTCTGAAATTTGAAAATTCGGAATTCCGAAATTTGAAAATTCGGAATTCCGACATTGAGATATTCTGAAATTTGAAAAAATCGGAATTCCGAAATTTGAAAATTCGGAATTCCGACATTTAGATATTCCGAAATTTGAAAAATTGAAATTCCGGCCGTCTCGTCTTCTTCTTCGTCTTGAATTCGTCTGACGCGTAAGACGAACGAAGACGACTTTTTGTCTTCGTCTTTTGTGGAAGCCTTATTTGTAGCTTTTGGGAGATAAATCATTGAAAAAATTTAATTTTGGAGCATTTCAAAGCTCGAAGAGCGCAATATTTCTAGGTTTTCAACATTTCAGCTCCGTCTCGTCTCATTTTCGTCTTGAATTCGTCTGACGCAGTGTCTTGGCTACTTTTTTCTTGCGAAAGACAAATGCAAGACGAACTGAAGGACGAAGGAAGACGAGATAAAAAATTGAGATTGATTTGGCTGAAAATGATTTTTTTTTTCAGCAATGAAAAATGAAAAACTGGATTTCAGCACATTTAATGATATTTAAAGTTGGGCGCTATCTTAGTTGGGGGGGGGGGAGGGAGTCCAATGATTTTTCGATCTGAAAATCCGGGCTCCGCTCCCTTTCCTCGCGCTCTTTCTTCCCCCTCTTTTATCTATGCATTATCCAACTGCGGGTTTCATGAGCCGCGGTGGCCTAGTGGTGAAGAGTGACGGATGGGAATCTTGAGGTGAGGGTTCGATACCCATTGAACGCAAATTTTTTTTGCTTTTTTCGAATTTTCCGCCAAATTACTTTCAATATTTAAATTCAAAATATATATTTACAGCTTCGACTCCAAGGCGTTGGCGCTCGATAAGAAAAGAGCGAAGAAGGGGAAGAAATCTAAAAAATAGGCAATCGATTTTGATTTTCCACGGAATAAATCGGATTATGTTTTTTTTTCTTTTTTTTTCAATGGAATAAACTGGAAATTTTTGAAAAATCAACAGATTTATATATCAGTTCTCCAAATTAAAATGAGCAATATAACCCGCATTTTGAAACAAAAGAAATTGAGAAAACCGCAGAATTTTTCAGCAATTTTCCTGAAACAATGAACTCTTCGATATTATATTTGGCTGATGATTCGCGTCGGAAAGTGTCTGACGGCGTCGACCGTTTCGGATTCTTTTCGTCTCTCGGATGCATCGGATGGTTACCTGGAAATTTAAGATTTTCAAGCGATTTTCGATGGAAATTCATTGGATTTTGGACAATTTTTATGGAAAATCAATACTATTTCTGCTCCACATGCTCCAAATTTCTTTAGAATCTGTATTTTCGACGAATTTTTGAGCACTTTAGGGCTCCAAGTTTCCTAAAAATTTTCCTAAAAGACGAATGCAAGACGAACTGAAAGACGAATGACAACGAGACGAAAAACGAGGAGACGGAAGACGACTTTCCAAATTGTGGAAACTCGTTAAAAAAAGTAGTTTTTTTTCGATTTTTTCAAAGTCTCGTCTCATCTTCGTCTTGCATTCGTCTGACGCAGTGTGTTGACAACTCTTGCGTAAGACGAATGCAAGACGAACTAAAAGACGAAGAAAGACGACTTTTTGTCATCGTCTTTCGTGGAAGCCTTATTTGCAGCTTTTGGGAGAAGACGAATTGAAAGACGAACGATCTCGATATTTTCAGATTTGCGACGAATACGATGAGCTCTTTTCAAAATCTTGTCTCATCTTCGTCTTGAATTCGTCTGACGCAGTGTGTTGACAACTCTTACGTAAGACGAATGCAAGACGAACTGAAAGTCAAGTTTAAAGACGACTTTTTGTCTTTGTCTTTCGTGGAAGCCTTATTTGCAGCTTTTGGGAGAAGACGAACTGAAAGACGAACGATTTCGATATTTTCAGTATTGCGACGAATACAATGAGCTCTTTTCAAAGTCTCGTCTTGAATTCGTCTGACGCAGTGTGTTGACAACTCTTGCGTAGGACGAATGCAAGACGAACTGAAAGACGAGTTGAAAGACGACTTTTTGTCTTGTCGCCTTATTTGCAGCCTTTGGGAGAAGACGAACTGGAAGACGAACGATCTCGATATTTTCAGATTTGCGCCACGAATACGATGAGCTCTTTTCAAAGTCTTGTCTCATCTTCGTCTTGAATTCGTCTGACGCAGTGTCTTGACAACATTTGCGTAAGACGAATGCAAGACGAGCTGAAAGACGACTTTTTGTCTTTGCCTTTCGTGGAAGCCTTATTTGTAGCTTTTGGGAGTTGAATCATTGAAGAAATTGAATTTTGGAGCATTTCAGAGCACAATATTTCTAGGTTTTCAGTATTTCAGCTCTGTTAGTTTTAGTAAAGCTTCCATTTGGGCGAAATTCCGGCCGTCTCGTCTTTTTTTTCGTCTTGAATTCGTCTGACGCAGTGTGTTGACAACTCTTGCGTAAGACGAATACAAGACGACTTTCTGTCTTCGTCTTTCGTGGAAGCCAGAATCTTAGACTTACCTCTAAGGCGATAGCACCGGCGACGGTCTCAAAAAGTCCATAAATACTGGCATAGAAGTAGGTTTTGATGAGAGTTGGGGAGAACAGAATAACAAATGATACTGAAAGAATAAACTGGAAAAATGGGCTGAAAAATTGCGCTGAAAAATCTGTAATAAACGCATTTCAGAGAAATATTGATTTTTAAGAGATTTCACTGAATTTTCAGCTTCTAGCACTTCTGAAACTCACCAATTGCCAGTGTGGCTATCCTAATGGCCTTCACAATGGCATACGGTAGAAAGTAGCCGGGTTTGGCGTGTCGTAACGCTACAGTGTGCGCAAAATACAGGGATACGGTAAGACTGACACCGGAGAGCAGGAAAAACGTGAAAATGACACCGGAAAACACGAGGGATTCTGAAATTGTGCGTGTTTTTCGCTTCTGAAAATCGTTGAGCATTTACCAATGGAGAATTGTCGAATGCAAGCGTGAAGGAAGACGTTGGCACTGATTAGGAGTGGCGCTGATATCCAGGCCATTTCCTGGAAAAGAAATTGCGTTTTTTTTGGGCTCTACAGGGCTACTCTACTCTAAATATTGCAACGCAAGTTTGGCACCATGGGACAGGCTGCTGACGCATTTCACGCGCACAAGTAATTCAAAATTTTGTTCATTTTTTCATCATTATTCGTTGTGCCAAGTTTCAGAATGATCGGATGTTTTTCAGCGCGATGGTGAAGCCCAGAGTAGGGCGGAATTCCGGATTCCGCATTCCAGATTCCGTGAAAAAATATATTTTTTTCCGTTTTCCGCATTCCGGATTCCGCGATATGGCGTTTTTATTACGTTTTTATTCATTATTCTCAATTGTGGTGAAAAGTATACTTTTTTGAACTCCCGCAAAAATGTTTGCAAACAGAGCGCATTTACATCATAAATATTCCCTCATTAATGGTTAAAATTCCGTTTTCCGCATTCCGTTTTCCGGATTCCAGATTCCGGGAAAAAATATTTTTCCGTTTTCCGGATTCCATATTCCGTCAAAAAGATTTCAGATTATTTTTCCTTTATTTTTAAGAAGTGAGTTTCAGCTCTAAATGCTTCAAAATTGAATTATTTTCCGATGATTGAAGTTTTCGGAAAAATTTAAAAACTGCCATTCCTCATGCGCCTTTAAAAACCGTAGTACCCCATTGTCCATTGAGCCTATTCGGTGTTAAGGGCAGAGTAGAGCGGTAGGAAAAAATTGGATTTTGGGAACTTGGAATCCGGACAACGGAAAACAGAAAAAAATTTTCACGGAATCTCGAATGCGGAAGACGGAAAAAATTTTTTTCACGGAATCTGGAATCCGGAAAACGGAAAAAATTTTTTTTCACGGAATCCGAAATCCGGAATCCGGAAAACGGAAAAAAATGTTTTCTCGGAATCTGGAATCCGGGATACGGAATGAAAAAAACGGCGGAATTCGGAATGCGGAATGCGAAATCCTTAATTCCGCCTTTCTCTGATAAAAACGCCATATCGCGGAATCCGGAATGCGGAAAACGGAAAAATATTTTTTCACGGAATCTGGAATTTGGAAGACGGAATGAAAAAAACGGCGGAATCCGGAATTTTAACCATTAATTTTTGCGGAAGATCAAAAAAGTATACTTTTCACAACAATTGAGAATAAAGTATTAAGACTCATAGTTGGGCGAACTGGATTTTGGGAACTCGGAATCCGGAAAACGGAAAAATGTTTTTTCACGGAATCCGGAATCCGGAAAACGAAAAAAAATTTTTAACGGAATCCGGAAAACGGAAAACGGAAAAAAAAATTTTTTTTCACGGAATCTGGAATCTGGGATACGCAATGAAAAAAACGGCGGAATGCGGAATGCGGAATTCCGCCCTTCTTCTTCGCTCTAATTTACCTGCAGATAAACGATAATAAAAAGTGTGTGAAGAGTAGAAATGGCTTGATCATGATTGTTGTCTCGCGAACTCATCTCTCACATTTTGTATCGAATGAAAAATGGGGAAAATTTCAAAAATTTTTTGAAATTTTTTTTTTGTATTTTTTTGAAGAATAAATATCCTGCAAAACGAACAATTTGAGAAAGGTAGAGACTAATAAGAGCAGCAAAAAAACAGCAAAAAAATATATCCGAAAAATGGAAAAATAAAGTGACAGGTGTCCGATTACGGCGGGGATCAAGAGGAAAGCGGGGGGGGGGAAGGGAGGAAGAGGGAAAAAATGCGCGGTTCTTCGTTTTTTTTTTTCCTTTTCTGACAATTTTTTCAAAGAGAACAGAGCAAGAAATGTAGGATATTCATCATCCTATATATTTCTATATTTCCAGACAAAGGCGGCTGAAAATACCAAAGAACAGAAGGAAAATGAGCGTTTTTGAAAGAAATAATGAACAACATTTCGAATTTTTTAAATTTTTTGTGCGCGCGAAATGCGTCAGCAGCCTGCGCCATGGCGCCAGACTTGCGTTGCAATATTTCAAAGCCACCTTAATGTGGGGTTGGTTATTCACGAAAACGAAAAGAAAAATAATAAAAAATCTGAAAAAAAAAGACTGAAAGTAGTTAAAACTGCTTGAATTTCATGGTGTGAAAAAACTTCTGAAATTATGAAAGATCTGAAAAGAATTCTAGGAAAACCTATGAAAAAATTCAAAAAATATTCAAACTTCAAAGTAGTAACGAGCTGAAATTGACATTTCAGTTCAAATTCTGTATCTAGAGAACATTTCCAGCCAAATTATAGTGTTACCCTCAAAATTTTTCAGACTTCTTGAGGCTTTTGAGAGCTCTCGAGAATCTGGAGCATATCAATGTCTAAAGTGTCTAAATACTTGGAAATTTTGGAAAAAATAGTCAAAAGTAAGTGTAAAACCATGAAATTCGAGCAGTTTTATTATCGCCGTAAAAAAGTTCCGACATTTTTTCGAGCCCGCGAAAATCGGGATTTGAATTTAGAGGCTCCGCCCATTACATCATCAGAGCGCATTTGCTATGCGCGATATATTTTTTGAATTTTTATTTTTTCTTCTGAATTTTCAGAATTAAACTGGATTAAAAAAACGAAATTGTATTAATCGTGAATTTTTTTACACGTTTCTTCGAATGTTTAAATATATCAATTTGCGTCATTTATTTTTTTTTCGTTTCTTCTGATAAAAATATATCGCGCATAGCAAATGCGCTCTGATGATGAAATGGGCGGAGCCTCTAAATTCAAATCCCGATTTTCGCGGGCTCGAAAAAATGTCGGAAATTTTTTACGACGATAATAGTTCGAACGATACTCCGAAATAACGCAAAGCGCGTTGTTTATCGTATTTACATTCAAATCATTTTTCGCGATTTCTCGATTCTGATTCTGATTCTGAAAATTCAGAAGAAAAAATAAAAATTCAAAAAATATATCGCGCATAGCAAATGCGCTCTGACGATGAAATGGGCGGAGCCTCTAAATTCAAATCCCGATTTTCGCGGGCTCGAAAAAATGTCGGAACTTTTTTACGGCGATAATAACTACTTTCAGTCTTTTTTTTTCAGATTTTTTATTATTTTTCTTTTCGTTTTCGTGAATAACCAACCCCACATTAAGGTGGCTTTGAAATATTGCAACGCAAGTTTGGCGCCATGGCGGAGGCTGCTGACGCATTTTGCGCGCACTAACAATTCAAAAAATTCAACATTTTTTTTCATTATTTCATCATTATTCGTTTTGCCAAATTTCAGAATGATCGGTTGATTTTCAGCGCGGTGGTGAAGCCTAGTGCTCATCGCTCTACATGTGGGCCACAGTCGACGAGGTCTTCGAGCTTTAATTTCAGCAAAAGGAGGGAGAATCGAATAATTTTCTTTTGTTATCTGTTCTCATATCTATGAATCAATATTTTGCTGATTTACATCGATTATTGATTTTTATTTTTTGAGATACGATCATAGCCACCCTGTAGCTTTATCAGATTGGAAAATCGCAATTTTCAAATAATGCTGGAGCAATATTCATATTTTTCAGGTAAATTCAGAATTCAGAAAGAATTGTCACTAGCTGAGCTCAAACCCTTGACTACAGCACCGGCCATAAAGGTATGATATTATAGGTATTACATTACTGGCCAAAAAGAATGCGCGCGGGGTGTTTTTCTGGGATAACTTCGCTGAAAACAGATATTTTTTGTGAAAATTCTACTGCGCCATCATGCACACCATATTTCGTGATCACCAAAAAAATCAGATTGATTCGTTCTATAGATATTGTCGAAAAACCACAATATAATACCTTTAAGGCCAGTACTGGCCATAAAGAATGCGCGCGCGTGTGTTTTTTGGGATAACTTCTAAAATATGCATACTTACGAGCTGCAACTTACTGAATACGTTACTCAGACCAATTTTAACACTGTCAAAACAATTTAGACTGATCGGAGCTGTTTGAGCAAAGTTATCCCAAAAAAACACCCACGCGCATTCTTTATGGCCAGTACTGTATGTAGAATGAGCACCGGCAAAAAGAAGAAGAGCATTGCGTTGGGAAGGTGATTTTTAGGCAATTTAATCAGAAACTGGTTACTTATATGTCTGAAAGAGCTGAAAATGCACCTGGAGCAAGAAAGGCTACTGTGGGCAGCGCGACAGTGACTGTGTTTCGAATAGGAACCATAATATCATACCTTTATGGCCAGCAAACTGTATCTGCACAATTGAGCTGGAAAATAGGCTCAGTTGAGCAGAAAATTTCCGCAATATTTTTGGAGAATTTCATCATTTTTTGCGCACAATTTCTTCCCAAAAAAAATTATTATAATATTTGAAATATTCCCAGGATTTGAAACAGAAAAGTCAGTTCAGAAACACTTCTTTTCCAGCTTATATTGGTTTTCACTTGAAGTAATTACGCTCAGGAATTCATTAATTGAAGGCAGAAGTATTAAAATCGAATAAAAGCCGAAATGAAATATATTTTTTCCAGCAAAAACCAAAAAAAAAGTTTATAAAATGTAATAAGCTGGACAGCACTTGAAATTAGATTATTATATCAAAGTTCTTCATGGAACATTGCAAATTTGAAATAATAAGAGCAATATTCTGAAGTCATGAGCTCCAGAAATGACGTCAGAAGCATGAGAAGCGAAAATTCATCATTTTGAGAACTTAAGTTCTGCGAGCGCTTGTAGGCAAAACTCGGCAGTTTATTTAGAAAATTTGCGGTTTTTTGTTGCTCTTTTTGCTCTCAAAATACATATAAATAAAGGAAAAATCTGCTTGTTATAATCCGGAAAAAAAATTTGAGAAAATCTCAAAAACTTTGAGCTCACACTTAAAAAAAAAGATTGTTTTCAGCGCGGCAGATTTACTGTGAGCCATATGAATATTAAATCAAAGCTGGCTGTCAAATTTCAGACAGATTTTCAGTTAAAATGACGGAAGTTCTATCTCCAATATTGCACATTTTCAGATCGAAAACAGAGTCCAAAGACTAGAAAAGTTCAAGGCGGAGTGGGTGGAAATGAATGGAATGAGTAAGTAAGGAATGAGCAACACAAAAAAAGGCTCACGCGATAAAAAAAACTTTTAAATTGAATGAAAAAAGAAAAAAAAACATTTTCGGCGGGAAACTAAGCACTAATGAGCACATTTCGAGAACAGTTCTTTTTCGGAAATTTTTTGAAAAAATTCCAGCAAAATGTCAGAGCTCGATGAGCTCAAAACTCTTTGAATGAAGGTCGTAGGTGATGCGAAACATCTAAAATGTGCATTTTGTTGCTCATGAATTATTTGTGCGAGGGTGGGGGGGGGGGAGATGTGAGCGAAAAAACTTAAATTGAAATTGATACTTTTTGAGTTGAAAAAAAATGGAATATCCCACGAAATAGAATGTGCTAGCTAGGTAAATGTATATCGATAGACTAGAACACGCTGAGAAAGAATCTGTTTTCAGAATTTTCTGAAAGCTTCAGCGAAACGAGTTATTTCGATCTGAAATTCCAGCACTGACCAAACCCCACGATCTCCTTCTTTAGTTCCTTCGCGATATCACAGTCAATTCTTAGTCGGTTGCAACGTGGCAGGTTGGCCGAACCGGTAAGAGGCGGGGACAGTAAGCGGAAGGTGTGGGGTTCGATCTCTGCTGGGTGAACTATTTTTTTTATTTTTTTGCTTTTTTCAAATCTTAAAATTCCTTTTTTTAAAGTTTTTTTTTTGAATTTTTTTCCAATTTTTTAACCACAGTGGTCAGTACTGGAACAAGTGAAATACGCGTTGTCTATATACGGAGAGCAGCCCACAAGCACAAAACTTTCAGACTTGATACCCATATTGCTCTTGTTCACTCAACTTTAAGATTTACCATTATTTTCAGCCAAAATTTGCATCGATTTGCAATTGTTAATTGCATCACTTATTTGAGCCTGCAGAAGGGATCAACCTAAGCTGAAATTCAGCTGAAATGCGCATGGCCCGTAAAACTCTATGAATGGAATACGGATCAATATTGATTCCAAAGCAATCAAAAAATCAACAAATAAAACGTTTTTTTTTTATTTTTTTGCTTTTTGGGGAAATTTGAATTTTTTTTTGTATCATATTTCGCTAGTGAATATCTTTTTTGCAGACCTTTTTGCTAAAACTGATCACACAAGCAGTGCCGGACGACTTTGTAATCGATTTTCAGAGTTCTTAAAATTGTTTTTGTTCCCCTACACTCCAAAATAATTTTATGAATAAAACTGAAAGAATTGGTTAAAAGGTGTTGTCTGAAAATTGGCTGAAATTTCGTGTTCCCTTCGTTGTGCTCTACTATGTAGAATATTTGAAAATAGATGGGTGAATCGTCAACTAGCCTATTTTTAACCATTTTTTAGAAAACATTTTTCAAGTTAATTAAGAAAGTTTCAGTGTTTCACAGAAGTTTTGCTGCAAATAGTATTTAAAAACCGACAAAAAAACTGCATTTTTTGTTGGAGCTTTTCAATATTTTTTCTCAAAATTCAGATTTGCTCCAGAATTGATAAGCTTTTGCGTCGTTGGAGAGACAGAGAGAGAAAATGAGATACACAGAGAAAGAAAGAGACGATTGGGCGAAATTTAGAAGACGAAATTTAAAATTTCGAAATTGCAACTATAAATCGTGTGCCTAAGCTTTTTCAAAACGAGTTAAATCATATTAAAATTATGGGAATTTCATGCAAAATATGAATTTTTATGTTAAAATTCAGAAATAAACGGAGCATCGTTTGAAATTTGAAAATCTAAATGAGCGAATCCGACTGGGAGCCCGCGTAAAACCCCGTAAAACCCCTTAAACCCAATAGATAAGAACAAGTGAACCGTTTTTTATAGAAATTATGAAAGCAAAGGATGAATGAGCATTTTTACCAGTGATTTTGAGTGGGCGACTTTGAATGGAGGAAGGCACTCTCCCCCCCCCCCCCATCCTTAATTGCCTACGAATAGTGACGGTTCTTCGGGACAAATTTGAGCCAATCGACGACACTGACACCGAGTCCTTTCATGGTATTTTAGTCGCGTTGGAGAGGGCCGAGTGGCATCGAAAAGCGGCGGGGGCGGGTGTCTTTTCATAAAGGGCATTGGGGAGATATCTCGAAAAGGAGCATATTCGAGTTCTATTTAGACTGGCTGGATTTTTCGGCTTGGGTTCCCCATTTCGTCAAAATTAAAAAAAAACTAACACGTTGCTTCTTTTATGCTCCATTAATATGTACGTCTCCGAAATTATAGGTTTCTGAAACTTCTGAAGATTCTGGAGCTCTTCGATAATCTTTGTCTTTCCTCATGAAGTGTTAAATAGTCTGATGTGATGGGATCTTCCTCTGGTTTATTGAAAATTTTAGAATTTTGGTCACAAGCCTGTGGTGGTGGCCTAGTTATACAAATAGAATCCGAAAGATCAACGACAGTCAAATAACGAAGCGCTCGGTGAACAAACTGTCGATGGTCCGCCTTTTCTTGAGCCGTTATTGCGGTGCTCCGGTTTGTTGCACGTGTACTCGTGTGGAGTTAGAGGAACTTCGCTATTCGGGAGGAAAGTAGCTTCATTGATCATCGCGGCTTTTTCTGAAAATTGATTATATCATGTTCCTTCACAGAAATATGCAAAATAACAGACTAACTGGCTGGTAAATCAAGTTTTGTTCGCTCTCAGTTGATGAGAAAATAAAAAATTTCAACATTTTTCTAAATTATAAATCATAAGGGAAGTCTGATAATTTAGGAATATTGCAAAATGGCGCCGAAAATCGGAACATTTTTGAATAATTTCTACTGATCCTGATTTATTCTTATTACGATGTAAAACAGAGTTTCTTAATCAAAGCGTTGGCGTTGAGTTCTAAATTTCTGGAAAATATTATAAATTAAATATAGGGAAAAAGGTGTCACTTTTCCTAAAGAAAACGAATTAAAATGTGGGAGGACAGGAGCTTCGAGAGAGCCTCAAGAGCATCCAGTCAGCTTCGCGGCGAGCTGGCTGCGACAGTGGAATTTTTGAGGTTTTTAGCATTTTTTAGCAGCATGAAAAGTCTTTCCATCGTCCTGAATTTTGCGGACAATGAATCCTCAAACCTAGTCCAATACTAAGCCATATTATGGTGCGCTTCGAGCGATAAATTGGCGCTCCATAATACTTTATTTCTGGAATTGTAACATGAGGGTGGTTCACGTACGCCATAGCGATCTCAATATAAATATGCAACATTTAATTGATATAACCATTTTTAAATCTTCCCATTTTGTCCGTGAATCGTTACTGTTACCTCACCATTTAGCAATGTTAAATGCCATCTTGATAAGAACAGTTTATACGAGATGTGCTCCTGTGTGAGCATTTCTTCGTTTTTCTTTATCACTAAGAATATGAAGTCTCTTCTGTTTGTGCTGGTTTTCTTAACTTTTGTCGATGCAACCACGAGGAAGCATTTCCAACCAGACAAATTAGAACAGAACCGGAAAAATTACATTATTCCAAAAGTGAATGAGATGAGGAGAGCCACAGAAACAAAAATCAATCAGAAGACAATTATACCACACATGGAGACTGAATATGTGGACGGAGGACCTGAGGATGAGCCCGAGAATAATGAAAAAAACGAAGTAGAAGATGTCTTCACGGGTTCACCATCGCTATGTTGGGTCTTCTTTTTGATAGTTGGAAATTTGTTTCATCTAATGTAATCTATTTTAGTACGATGTAGAAATATTAGTGGAATGAACATTTGTTTGCGTGCTCTTTGAGCATTCTGTCTCTATTAATGGCTTAATTCAGATCAACTTGCAAATTGGTACAACTGTTTGAAGTGCTTTCCTCAGAACGAAAACGATTTATACACTCACATTTACAAATTTTAAACTTTGATTAGCCCCGTATCCCTATTTCTGTTTCAGAAGAAGGCAAAACTCGTTTTTTATAGTATTCCAAATATTGCCTATTGGTCTTTAAAGTATGCCATGCGAGATAATCAGTATTTTCGTCGTCACTCATCTGAAATTATAGTGTTATCGGCAAAAAATGAATTGAAAGAATACCGATTCTGGAATCATGTACATCATGGGAATACCTTTTTTGGTGACACCTGCATCATCGGCAAGAATTCCGGTGATGAATACGTCTTCCATCTGAAAAACGCGTTTAGAAATATGAAAAGTGTGGAAGAGTAGTACTGCACATTAACACTAACAAAACAAAATTCCAGGATTTTTCCAATTTTTTCGACTCATCCGTTCTTCCCGCTCAGACGGCTCAGAAGTTTTGGACTTCACAAGACAACTGAGAGAGAGAGTGTGAGAGTGACCCACGTCAAACGACGTCAAAGAGATCTTCATCGATCAGACAAACACATCATTTTCCTATGATGAATAACTTTTTGCAAAGAATTTCAGCCCACCTGAAGTGTATTCCGATGTTTGGTGGCATTAAGAATTTTTTGCGCCGCAATTCTGGTCATAAAGTAAAACGGACCACTGAGATAGGCTGGGTACTTCGGGCATCCAAAAGCTTCTCGTGATACGAACCTGAATAAGAAATCAAGTTAAAAATCTTATGGGATTATTCATGAAAAGCACAATTGCATTTTAATGCAAAAAAAAATGCGTTTTTTGCATTAAAAATGCAATTGTGCTTTTCATGAATAACCTCATTAGAAGCAAGAGAAATTTGGCAAAAAATTGGATACTGTTCACGGGATACCTACTCAAAATTTATATTAAACTTTAAAAATATACGTGATCTAGCGAAAGCAAAATCCATGCTCGAATTTTCAAGGAAAAAATCGAAAATTTAAAAAAAATTGTAATCCCCTAAGAAAATGCTCGCTACCTCGAAGCGATGAGCATCGTGTCGATGCTTAAAATCATTTGATATTCGGGTTTCCAATTTTTACGAAGATTCAATCGAATAAATCAAAATGTCTAATGCTTATGTTTGAACTTATGGGAATATCGGAGCATATTATTGAATTCATTGAATCTAAATGCAATGCTCGTATTTGTTTCCATTGTAAATAGTATTTTTTTTCAATATTTTTATTTTTAAGTAAAACTTGCCACGACTTTTCTTTTTGAATACCACGATGGACGATTCCGCCAGCTGTAACATGATGTCCATAAACTTCTATGGCACTTGTATTAACAATTTTATTGTTAATCAAAAATTCGATGCGATCCGGATGGAAAATCACATCTTCATCGATTTTCCCGATTAATTGATATGTTGACGGAGTTTTGCTCACTGCGTAGAGCAGTAGTGAAATTGATTTGTAGATTAAGTGAAAATAAGTATCGATCATATCAACCACAATCATATCGCCATATAGGTTGGCTTCTTCCATTACCATTTTTTCGACATTTGAATCTGATAGGGAGACTCCAACCAGAAAAAGCACGCTCATCTTGCCACTTTGAATTATTTTTGAAGAATTCATCCAAGTTTTTCTGCAATTGAATGTTAATTATGGAAAGAAAAAGAAATTTGTCACCTTAAAACATTCCTCCTTGCATAATTGTCTGATGTTGAGCTAACTATTATCATAATTTCTCCAATAGAACCATTCAATTTTGGAAGGGAAAGCCATTTAAAATATTGTTTTTCGTTTCCAAATGAAATCAAATACTTATCACCATAATCCTGAGTTCCTTTTAGTGTTTTACCTAAAAGAATAAAATCGGAAACAAAATTTAATTATTGCAAAAAATTCGAATCGAATTCGTTCGAATATTGAGTGCATTGGAGCGCGTATGCATACTCCTTTTACTTCTCTCTCAATTTTCACGAATTTTTTATTAAAATATAATATTAAAACAGTTATAAAGCTTTGCATTTATTATTTAAAATAATAAGTTAATTTCCATTTAAAATTCCCGAGACGTTCTTTATTCCCCTATTAAAAGATAACCTACTTTGCTTCCATTCATTCTGTATACAGATTTGATTGTCTGTTGTAAACTCTGGAAACCTGCTTCGAATATCTAGAAGTTTCGATCAAAAATTATCAATATTCCGTAAAAAACTTACAAATTATGATGACAAATAATAAAATAAAAACGATTTTTATAATCGATTTCTTCATAATTGTTTAATGAAAAAAAAATAATTTTGAAAATTAATTAATTTTTCGCCAACTTTTTCGCCATTAGCAAATAATATTCGCTTTTGAAAGCAATAGAAGAGCACAGAAAATAGAAGAAACTATATAAGAATTGATAAGGAAATATTATATTGTCATAGTGTGTTGCACTGATAAATACGTTATGTTGATAAAACTTCAAATCGAAAGATTTTTTTCTTTTTTGAATCGATAACCGGTCACTTATGAAGCTTTGTTGTAGTGGAGCACATTTTTCTAGCTCTTCTCCTTCCGACCGAAAAAATTTTTCATTTCCGTATTGTAGAAAAAAAATATATTCAAATAATTTTCGATAATTTTCAGACTTTTTTATAGCGTTTAATTCAAAAATTCTTTTATTAGATTTCAGGAAAAAATATGAAATACTTTCTTTCAGAGGAAGAATTCAGAAGAATGCCGAGTTACAGAACGATTTCAGCGCTTTCAAATTTCAAAGAAGAGATGTGTTTATTATTTTTAAATATTTATTTATTCATTAATAAGATATAGGAAAGGACATTGGAAACAATGGAAAGACAGAAAAGTGAATAGAAAAAAAAAAAAAACGACGTGGAATCGGCAATTAGGAGGAAAAGGTGAGGCCAGAGTGTCCTTTTCGATAAAACTGGAAATTTACAGTTGCCAAACCTCTCCATTCACCGCCTTCGGAGGAAACACAACGCACATGAAGTTCGGAACCGTCAATTACTCTTAGAATTGCGTATCCCGAGTAATTTCTAAAAAAAAAGAGGAATTCAGATGTTTAAAGTTTTCAATTCAATAACTCACAGGGCTTTTTCAAATTCTATTATCTTCGCGCCTTTCGTATACCTGATCGTTTCGAATAAAGATTCGTGGTCCCACGGTAAGTAGATTTCCACGGAATAAAATGTGCCGGCAGGCCGCCCTTGGGTTATCAGATGATTTAGCAAATCGCAAAGATCTTCCTGATGGTTCTTTATTCCGACAACATGTACCCGTGGAATTTCCGAGCCGATTTCCAACAGCAATGATGCATATCCCGTCACAATCACTTTTTTGGCAGTTCTCACTACCGGATCATCGAAACGATCTGGTGTTTCCAGCCACACAGATTCCAATGGAGTTCCATCGAGAATCGATGTGACTGCACTGA
Organism: Caenorhabditis inopinata; assembly: GCA_003052745.1. NCBI lineage: Eukaryota > Metazoa > Nematoda > Chromadorea > Rhabditida > Rhabditidae > Caenorhabditis > Caenorhabditis inopinata. Next base: position 1,342,560 of record AP018152.1, on the reverse strand, counting down.
AGCTCTCCTCGTGTTGAATTTCCCTCAGGTGAGCGACTCTGAAAACACACAATTGAAAATGGGGCAATCTTAGTTGGGGGGGTCCACTCGTTTTTAGTCATTTTTAGAGGTTTTTAAATAATTTTTTTCTGAAAATGTTATTAGAAATACACGCATAACACTAGTAATTTTTAGAACACTTTTATTGGCAGACAACAAAAATACGCACAAAAAAAGAAAATGACGCTATCTTAGTTGGGGGCGTCCAATGGTTTTTCGGCTTTTTTTGGATTATTTTTGTTGAAAATTCTGAAAAGCACCACGCTTATTCAAATGTAACTTAACTTACGCGTGAAAAAAAAACTTACAAATATTTTAACAATAACAACAAACAATTGTACAAAAAAAAATTACAAAAACCTCTAACAATGACCAAAAACGAGTGGACCCCCCCCCCCCCCAACTAAGATTGCGCCTTGAAAATACCGTAAAATAAAAAAGACATCTGATGGAAGAAGAACTCACGTCAGCTTCGCTTTTGAAGGTAATGCTGGCACACATAGATAATCGTCCTGGATGAACAGCGAGTCCACATGAACAATGCGTCCGCTTAAGAGTTTGTTAGCCAGGTACTCCCTGGCCTCCCTCAGCGTCTTATTGTACGCCACCCTCTCGATTCGCATTTCTGGCTTCACGTTGGAGTGCCAGCATTGGATTTGTAAGTGGTGGCTGACATTTACGCGTGGACTACGATCATTCCGTAAGGCTTTCCATCTCGCATTCTCTGCCATCTCCACTTCCGAATCAAAGTAATCGAACCAGCAGGTATCGGAAGTGCCCGGCTCTATTGAATTCAGATATGGCCTATTATAGTCAACTAGTTTGTTGTCCTCATCGCTCTCGAATCCGTATTTCGACTCGATTCCTTCTCCGAGAGCTTCGCGGATTAATGAGACTTCGTAATGAGCACTATTTATGGAAAATCGTTGAAAGCCAAAGACTAGATTCCGGATTTTCAGCGGTATTTTCTTCTCCAATTTTTCGATCGACGGACAGCATCGAGCTATGTTGAATCTGAAATATTTCGGTTTTAACGATCGGCTCTGGCTCTTTGGCATAATGCCAAAAATAGAATTTCAGAATGAATCTGACTAGTTTTCTGTGCCAATTCTCCCTTTGAAGAAATGGGAGGAAAGAAATGGGAAGATTCCAAAAAAATGGCATTTCAAAGCTCCAAGAAAGCTTTTTTCCTACTCAAATAATAGAGCAAACATACTTTTGATTTTCGAAAAATGCAAAGCATTCTTCCAACATCAAAGAAAAAAAAGAAAAATGAAAATTGACAAAGAAGGAATCGAACCCCAAACTTGTGATTCCCATTCATCCCCACTATCCACTCGGCCAGTTTTGCTCACTTTTTCCACAGTGAAGAATGTATAGAGGAAAGGGGGGAAAGTGGAAATGAAGGAGGAGAGCAAAAAATAGCATATTTTCAGATTGAATTTTCTCGATTTCTAGAATGTTGCGCAGAAAACCAAATACAACACAAGAAAGCCCGTATTCGAAACTATAAACGAGCAAATTTAGAAAACATTCTGACAATGAGATGAAGGATTATGGCTATCGCAAGGAAAATTTCCGTGAAAAGTGAGGTCTCACGCGGAAATCCGATTCCGCGAGCAACCGTATTCTTGGGAGAAGAAGTTTTCTTCTTCCAAGAAGTGAAGAAAAATGATATAAAATCACCTTAGATTCGCTTCCATATAGTATAATATGCATCGTAGACTAAGGTCGGTCAGTGGTTTTCCGGTAGACATATTGTTCTGAAAATTCAAAATTTGGAGAACTGAAAACGCACCAACACATTCTGTATTTACTCGAATTGTCCGGCAATGCCATACCGTAACTTTCAGTCCGTTTATCTCAGCTCATAGTAAATTACAAAAAGTGTAAAACACTTTGCAGCTCTAAACAGATTTCGAATTATTGCATAGGGGGGGGGGGGGCACGCCAGGCTATTACAGTACACACGGAGCAAAAAAATCATAGAAAAAAAGGAAAACGAATGAAAATGCTTTCAGCTCAGCTCAGGATAATGAGGGCATCCTGCAAATGAGCATCGAGCAGAAGTGACTCGGAATGAGTAGTGGAAGGAAGGGGAGGCGTGTCTTTTCTTGTGGGATATGCTGCTCTCTCTCCAATCTCATCATCACGTTTTGTGCTCACCTGTAATGAACAATCTCGACCATCGTGACGCGCGTCTCTTCTTTCCTGTTCTTCACTCTCGCACGCCGATTCCCCGGAGCATTTCAGCCTTGTGAGCGGCACCGTTAGATCTCGGATAGTGTAGTATACTACGGTAGTCTTGTGATCAATTCCATGAGATCCATCTGAAAGAGCCATGTCATCCGCTCTCTCCCTTTTCTCCATTCTCTATCATTGACTCCACCCACCGAAGCACAATATATGGAGGCAGTCGAAACCCGCGAGACGACGGTACATTCATTAGTATAAATCCCTCTCTCAAAGACGCCTCCTTTTTGAGAAATTCGAAGTGTTATAACTTCCGATCTGCGCCTTTACTTTGATATGCGGATTGGAGTCGTAGCAAATCGACCGAATCTTTAGGAGGCCGCAGGGTACTTGTGATACTGTAGAACCGTACAACAGAGTAGGGCGGAATTGGATTTTGGGAACTCGGAATGCGGAAAACGGAAAAAATATTTTTTCTTGGAATCCGGAAAACGGAAAAAATATTTTTTCACGAAATCTGGAATCCGGAAAACGGAAAAAAATATTTTTTCACGAAATCTGGAATCCGAAAAACAGAAAAAAATATTTTTTCACGGAATCTGGAATCCGGCAAACGGAATGTAAAAAACGGCGGAATCCGGAATGCGGAAAACGGAATTTTAACCATTAATGACGGAATCAAATGATGTAAATGCGCTCTGTTCGCAAACATTTTTGCGGGAGTTCAAAAAAGTATACTTTTCACAACAATTGAGAATAAAGAATTAAAACGGAATAAAAACGCCATATCGCGGAATACGGAATGCGGAAAACGGAAGACGGAAAAAAAATTATTTTTTCATGGAATTTGGGAATACGGAATTCCGCCCTTCTCTGCCGTACACCCAAAACCTACAAAACTGTCTTAACAACGATGAAAACAATCAATATTTGGCTGATATAGCAATCTGGATTTTTCCAATGTTTCTACAACATTCCAGAAAGTTCTAGAGCACTCCAGGACATTTCAGATTTGTCTACAATTGTTTATATTATTTAAATAACCTTCCATATTATCGAAGAATGCTAATTAACCTATTTAGAACGCTGGGCCTCCAATTATGCCTAATATAGACTCGGTCATTGTCTAATTAAGCTCGTGGCTTATTATGATGATTTTCAGCAGAGAATGGCGGAATTCCGGATTCCGCCATTTTTTTTTCATTCCGTCTTCAGGATTCCAGATTCCGTTTTCCGGATTCCGAGTTCCCAAAATCCAATTCCGCCCAACTGTGCAGAGAACGGCGGAATTCCGGATTCCGCCGTTTTTTTTTTCATTCCGTCTTCCGTTTTCCGGATTCCGTGAAAAAAGTATTTTTCCGTTTTCCGGATTCCGAGTTCCCAAAATCCAATTCCGCCCTACTGTGCAGAGAAGGGCGGAATTCCGGATTCCGCCGTTTTTTTTTCATTCCGTCTTCAGGATTCCAGATTCCGTGAAAAAATTTTCTTCCGTTTTCCGCTTTCAGGATTCCGTGAAAAAATATTTTTCCGTTTTTCGGATTCCGAGTTCCCAAATGCGAACAGAGCGCATTTACATCATTTTTTATTTTTCGAATCAGAATGAATAATTCCTCATTAATGGTTAAAATTCCGTTTTCCGCATTCCGCCGGTTTTTACATTCCGTTTTCGGGATTCCGAATTCCGTGAAAAAAGTATTTTTCCGTTTTCCGCATTCCGGATTCCGTGAAAAAAATTTTTTTCCCATTTTCCGTTTTCCGGATTCCGTGAAAAAAGTATTTTTCCGTTTTCCGGATTCCGGATTCCAGAGGTCAGCAGAGACAGAGAGCAGAGAAATCAAATTTATTGCACATACAAGTCACATTTGAACAAAAAATAACCAAAGTCCAAGAAGAAGCGATGTCGACGTGTATATCTCAAAAGTGCAACTGGAGCCAACGTCATCGCTATATTCTAACGGATCTACTAACGTCCGCCGTGGCCTAGTTGGTCTTTTAGTCGTAGATGTCGTCGACGTCGGGGCTCCCTTGGAGCATAATCCAGTGTCACTGTGATAGTCAGGAGGGCATCCATCTCCAGGTACTCCTCCTACGGCAAACCAAGAATCCAGAGATCCTCTGCAAACTCAAAAAAATTGCGATATTGGACTCACTGTCCAACTCACTCTGGTCCCAACACACAAACGAAGTAGAATACGTCAAAGCTCTTTTCTGATACACATCCAATGCGCTTCTGGGATTTAGTGAGCAACTCCAAAATTCCCGCCGTGCTACCAGCCAATGGTTTAACTGATTCGGCTAGTTGTGAATAATTGTACGTTGCGATATAGTCGGAGAGATTCGTTTTCAACGACCATCCATCTAGCTCAAATCTGCACCATCTCCACTCCACATTGGCGGATTTTGTGCCACCACGAGCAAGGCCCTTTGCTGTATAAGCCAAGTCGCTGTTCCATTCCTAAAGCCATTCATTGGTACCTTCATTCCGGTATAAGTATGGAATCACCCCCCACTACAGTATCACCCCCCAAAGTGGGGAAGGACCCCCCACACCATTTCCCTGTATTTCAATCGCGAAAATGATACTTTTGTTTTTTTTTGTTGCGGAGTTTACTATTGCCCCCCACAGACTTAATGGGGGCCAATAGTGAACTGAGCCTCCCCTCCCCCATAAGTTCAGATCAGTTCCCCATAAGTTCAGATGCAGAGGGGGGTAGATTTCCTACCCTACAGGTGGGGGGTGAAAGTAAACTTTAACCCTTCATTCCTTCATTTCGCCCGTTAACAACTCACCAGCTCAAACACAGCGGTTCTATTAAAGCGATTGGCGAACGCTCGTCTTTCGTTATTCAGTTGTTTCAAAAAGCTCGAAGCACCTTTTGTTTCGTTATAATCCTGTGCCATGAGCAGATTCAAAAAGCCAAGCACCACGAGAATCGGCGTTACAGTCATAAATTCACTGATAACGTTGTTTCAAGAATCCAAAGAATCCGACGTCAAATTGTTGTCAAAGAGCACATTCTTTGCTCTTCTTTTATAACCGGTTTTTATCAAGATGACATTTCTATGACATTTCTAAAATGCGGGAGAAAAACGATTCACGGAAATTATGGATCTAACAAAAACAGCATATTTTCAGAGGGAATTTTCTCGACTTCTAGAATTTTGTGCAGAAAACCGAATGCACCACAAGAAAGCCCGTATTCGAAACTATAAATGAGCAAATTTAGAAAAAATTCTGATTGTGAGATGATACCGAAACATGGTTCTCTTGTAAGCAACTGCTGGAAACATATTTTCATATCGCATTGCTCCCTCTGAAATGACATCAGAAGGACGTGAATCATATCAGAATCAGAAGGACGACATAGGTAAAAACTCCGATGTTTTCACTGGTTCTTCCGAAAATTCTTGGTACCTTTATGGCCGGTACGTGTATGCACAGTGCTGGCCATAAAGAATGCGCGCGTCTGCGTTTTTTTTGAGATAACTTCCAAAATATTCATATTTACAAGCTGCAATTTACTGAATATGTTGTTCAGGCCAGGCTTAACACTGTCAAAACAATTTAAGCCGATCGGAGCTGTTTCAGCAAAGTTATCCCAAAAAAAACACCCGCGCGCATTGTTTATGGCCAGTACTGTAGAAGAGAACCAATTGCTCTGGCCATGAAGAATGCGCGCACTGGTGTTTTTTTGGGATAACTTTCAAAATATCCCTGTTTACGAGCTGCAACTTACTGAATATGTTGCTCAGGCAAGTTTTAACACTGTCAAAACAATTTAGGGCGATCGGAGCTGTTTCAGCAAAGTTATCCCAAAAAAACACCCGCGCGCATTCTTTATGGCCAGTACGTGTATGTAGAATGAGGTGGGTGATAAATAGTGTTACACGTTAGAAACGTTATAAATGTCTTCAAACAAGTTCAATTTCCACCAGATGGGATGAAGCGGCCGTCATTAATTCAAAAATGGAAGTTGCGATCAAGAAAAAATAAAACTATTACGGTAGCGACTTGTGTTCATGCGCCAGAATCCACGCAAAGCTGCGTAACACTATTTATCACCCACCCTGTAGAATGAGCACCGGCAAGAAGAAGAAGAGCATTGCGTTGGGATGGTGATTTTTAGGCAATGTAATCAGAAGTAGGTAGGATGTCTGAAAGAGCTGAAAATGCACCTGGAGCAAGAAAGACTGTGGGCAGCGACAGTGAGTGTGTTTCGAATGGGAGCCGTAATACATATAATACCTTTATGGCCGGGGTACTGTATATCTACATTTGTATCAGAGAAGGGCGGAATTCCGGATTCCGGATTCCGCCGTTTTTTTCATTCCGTCTTCCGGATTCCAGATTCCGTGAAAAAAATTGTTTTCTGTTTTCGGATTCCGGATTCCGAATTCCCAAAATCCAATTCCGCGCTACTTTGATCTGTGTCAGTACGTGTGAATGTCCGTGAATTCGAAAATAACAGAAAATCAATTTATTTCGCTGAAAAAATAGTTAGAGTTTATTCTTGCGGAGCTGTCGGAAATGGGGGGGGAAGGCATGCGATTTTGGTGTGCTTTTATAGAAGTAATACCGTAGTGGGCGTCGTGTCGCACTACTAGAATCTACCATTTCGGGCAAAGTTTGTGCCACATGGCAACCGGTTGCTCTGGATGATGGATGCATTCGTTCCAATGACGCTGACCATGTTCGGATCCTAGGCCACCGACAATGACGTGCCCGATTTCCTCGTTCGACCCGATTACGTCGTATTCCATTGCGGTGAGCACCAGGTTCACCTCAGCCAAAAGCACGTTTTTGACTGGAATCGAGAAAGCGAACGATTCGTTGAAAATCGGAGACGGAGTATGGGGTTTCACGGAGGTTTTGCGTTTTTCCAGTTTGTTTCCTTGCTGCACCATCCACATTTTGACGTAGGTGTCTGGAATTCGAAGAGCCAATTTTAAGCATTTTCAGATTCCGAGCTAAATTCTGCATTAAATTCTACAAAATTCATTCTTTTTTTCAATTAAACTTTTAAGAGCCCGGCGTTCCAGATTCCAGATGAGTCTGGCTCAGATTTTCAGAATTTGATTCATGTTTCACTAACCATAATGGCGAGAACGATCCTTCGAGTGTAAATCACGAGCTTTGATGATGGATACCGTAATTTTTCCAGAGCTTGGCAAATAGCACAGCGAAATCATGATTTCACCACAGGCGTCCTGAAAAAAGGGTTTCAGTAGAATTTGGCGATTTTTTTCAGTTTTTCGACTTTTTTTGTTCAATTATTTGCTGTTATTGTGAAAATATTTGAAATTTATTTTCTCTCGTGGCGCGAAAACCACGATTTGATCTGAAAATCTGGAGCTCCGCGCCCTTCCTTCCCCCTCTTTCATATACGCATTCCCCACAATAGAAAAAATAGGCAGCGGTGGCTCAGTAGGGAAAACGGAGGAATGGGAATCTTGGGATTGTGGTTCAATTCCGCTCCACTATAAAATATATTTTTTTTGCTTTTTTTTATTTCCTTCGAATTTCTCTCAAAATTCCAGATGTTCAGTGCTCACCTTTGATACAGTAGGTCTTTGAAGATGCTTCCAGTATACTGGGCTGTTCTCGAACTTGACATGCTTCAATGGCAGCAGTATTTCTCCGATCGGGTCATCTGATGAGAATCTGTCGTAGTCCATGACTTGAAGCACTAAAGTCATGTCGTGCAGTTTCTTCATCGAGTGCCCTGAAAATGTTATCAAATGGCTTTAAGTTTCTGCAAAGCGCGAAATGGAAATTTTAAATTTTCAGAGTCTGAAAGAACTCGATTTTGAGGAAATATCATAGCTCTTAGAGCACGAAAATAGAAATTTAAACCTAAATTCGAAGATCTAAAACAGAGTTACTCTCCACCGTTATTTCCGATATTTTTCAGACATTTTCCAGAAATCTACCCTGAATCTGAATTCTTACTATCACGACTATTCGGCGGCGTCTGTGGAGTTAGAAGATGTTTTGTCGTCGAGTACGTCGCGTCATATGGCTCAAGGCTCACAGAACGATGATTATGGTGGTGGTGGTGGTGGTGGCGAGGTGATCCCAACAGTTGACGGAACGGGGAAGAGAGCAAGAATATGTCCATAGCTCAGTGGCTGGAGGAGTTGAGCATTCAGATAGAGACAGAGAGAGAGAGAAAGAGAGAGAGAGAAAAAGACAAGTATTTTTCTAGTTTTCTATGCAATTTTTCATATAAAACTGAAAATTTTAAGTGAAAATCTTTTTTTTTAACGCAAAATCATGTTAAAAAATGAATCAGAATGCAAAATAAAATGCCAAACAACTAGTAAAAAGCCGAAATGTGAGAATTCGTACTCTTTTAGAATCCGTGTGAAATCCTCAGTGCCCCCAGGGAGCGAAATTGGAAATTGCGGCGTCTCAAAAATCGGAGAAAAATTGGGTGAAAACAATAATTTTTGAAAAAAAATATATTTTTTTCTTTTTTTTTACAGGGTGGCTTTTAAATATAGCTACGCAAGTTTGGGGCCATGGCGCAGGCTGCTGACGCATTTTGCGCGCGCAAATAATTCAAATAAAAGGGAAATTTTCAATATACCCCCCACCCTGTTTAAACCCCCCGCACCGCCGTTGAAATTTGGGAAAGTTCGAAGCAGGGGGGACTAATTGGAATGAAATATATCCCCCATCGTTGATTTGGGGGTTTATATTGAAATACCTGGAATATGACATTGGCGCTGATAAGCTCATTTTCAGGTGTGCGGGGGGGGGGGTTATCCGGTATTTATAATTAGTGGGGGGGGTTTATTGAAATATACCCAAATAAAATATTAATTCAGAGATATGAGAGCAGATAACAAAAGAAATTCTTTAATTCTGCCACGTTTTGCTGGAATGACAACCAGCTCGAAGACGTCTTGGGCACGCAGGTATTCCACCGACAATTTGTCCCGTTCCTCTACCAATTTCTTCTTCAATGCCTCAAAACACTCGAATTGGGTCTAGCACAGACCTTTCTTTGAAGACTTTGAAGACCCCAGACGGAGAAGTCGAGAGGACTCGGATCCGTCGTCGTCCCGTTCTCTGACGACTTTTACAGCCTGAGGAGTTGTAACACTGACTGATCTTCCTCTTCTGGCTCTGTCCTCGAAACGTTTGATTGATCTGTGAACCGTTGATCTTGCGATTCCGAGCCGATTTGATTTGCGATCTTATGCGGCTTCTCACCACCCAAGATGAACACTAGGCTTCTGGCCATAAAGGTATGAATAATATAATACCTTTATGGCCGGTACCGTAGGAGCACTAGTCTTAACCATCGCGCTGAAAACCAACCGATCATTCTGAAACTTGGCAAAACAAATAATGATGAAATAAAGAACAAAATGTTGAATTTTTTGAATTTACTTGTGCTCGCAAAATGCGTCAGCAGCTGGCGCCATGGCGCCAAACTTGCGTTGCAATATTTAAAAGCCTGTCAGATTTTCCCAATTTTCTAGATAAATTGACAGAGAGAAAGCGAAAATGTATTTTAAAAGATATTTAAAATTAAATTAACATGAAGAATTAGTATTTTTTACCTTTTGCCACTTTTTAGAGCTCAAATTGTTTGCAATTCTTTTTCTAGAACAAGTTTTCTCAAAGTTTTTTTTTTTTGCTGAAAAAAAGTCACGTAAAATAAGGAAAAATGTGCAAAAAAGTGTTTCACGATTTTCGATCAAATTTATACAAATCTAATCGCTTTCTATAACCTCCTGGAAAAAAGCGAAGACAATTGGAGAGGCACAGAGAAAAAGTGCAGAATGGCAGAAAATTAAATATAAATATTTTCAGAATCGGTTTCTGATTCTTGGTTTTTTGGTAAAGCCTTAGTTTTGGCTGAAATTAAGACGATTATTTCACAAAACTCTCAATTTTGGGATCATAGAGAAATGCAGTGAGGCGTCCACGAAAGACGAAAGCAAAAAGCCGTCTTTCAGTTCGTCTTGCATTCCTCTCACGTCGTCTGTTAAAATGAATGTGTGCCAACACAATGTCTATCTATGAGTCAGACGAATGCAAGACGAAGACGGTCTTATTTTGTCTTTCGTGGAAGCCTTGAAATGTTGAAATATTTAATAATTTTACATTGAAAAACGGTTTTTATTCCCCCGAAATCTTCAAAAAATTTGTGAATTTTTGTGAAATAGTTCTGTCTATGTGTCTGAGCTTCCACGAAAGACGAAATAAGACCGTCTCGTCTCGCCTTGGTCATCGTCTAAAATTCGTCTGCACAACTTTCAGACGAATGCAAGACGAACTGAGAGACGAGCGAAGACAAGACGAAAGACGACTGATTTGCTTCGTACAGACAGACGGACACACAGACAGAACTATTTCACAAAAATTCACAAATTTTTTGGAGGATTTCGGAGGAATAAAAACCGTTTTTTAATGTAAAATTAATAAATATTTTAACATTTCAAGGCTTCCACGAGAGACGAAATAAGACCGTCTTCGTCTTGAATTCGTCTGACGCAAAGACATTCATTTTAATAGACGACGTAAGGGGAATGCAAGACGAACTGAAAGACGGCTTTTTGCTTTAGTCTTTCGTGGAAGCCTCATTGCATTAAAATAATTGTCTGAATTTCAGCCAAAACTAAGGCTAGAATGCGTTTTTTTTTAAACTAAAATTCTTTAAAAATTAAGAAATGAATAGAAATTGGAAGAAGTCTTACGCTATGAATGAAAAAATCATACTTTTCTATGAATCAAAAACACGAACTTTGAACGTGTTATTAGTCGCTCATTCAAAGTCACTCAGCCATTAAAAATAGTCCTGCTGCCCTTTGAAAAAACAAAACAAAAAGAAATGTTCGATGCGCCTTTAATCACTTGGGACCAATGCGCTTTTCGAGAGTCTGGATAAATCTCCGAGAAACAAAAAGTCTGGGAGTCTCAAGATGTCTTGGGAGTCCTGAGAAAGTTGCAGATGCTCGATGCTCGAAGCTTCGAAGAAAGGTTATGAGAGACCTCGACTGAAGTCAAAAATCTTTGATTTCACTTTTTTATTTTTCTTTCTCCGCTTTCCCATCTTTTAAAAAAGTCGCGTTATCCACAAGGACTACACAGCATTTTGAAAGAAAAATAATTTTTTGTTCGAATTAATACGATTCAGCGTTAGAAGTGGTATAATAGATTTTAATTGTTTTTTCACAAGTCTAGCACAAATCTTCCACAATTTTAGGTCAAACTTTGAAGGATCACAACTCTTGCACAAATCTTTCACAATTTTAGGCCAATCTTTGAAGAATCACAAATCTAGCACAAATCTTCAACAATGTTAGGCCAAACTTTGAAGGCTCACAAGTCTACCACAAATTTTCCACAAATCTAGACCAATCTTTTAAGAATCACACGTCTAGCACAAATGTTCCACAAATCTAGACCAATCTTTGAAGAATCACAAGTCTAGCACAAATCTTCTACAATTCTAGGCCAAACTTTGAAGGATCACAACTCTTGCACAAATCCTCCACAATTTTAGGTCAAACTTTGAAGGATCACAACTCTTGCACAAATCTTTCACAATTTTAGACCAATCTTTGAAGAATCACAAATCTAGCACAAATCTTCAACAATGTTAGGCCAAACTTTGAAGGCTCACAAGTCTACCACAAATGTTCCACAAATCTAGACCAATTTTTTAAGAATCACACGTCTAGCACAAATGTTCCACAAACCTAGACCAATCTTTGAAGAATCACAACTCTTGCACAAATCTTTCACAATTTTAGGTCAATCTTTGAAGAATCACAAATCTAGCACAAATCTTCCCCAAGTCTTGTCCATGTTCTTCACAAATCTAGACCAAGCTTTGACGATTTACAAATCTTGTCCAAGTTCTCGACAATTCTAGACCAATCTTTGAAGTTTCACAAACCTTAGCCAAGTTTTCCACAAATCTAGACCAATTTTTGAAGAATCACAAGTCTAGCACAAATCTTCCACAAGCCTAGGCAAAACTTTGAAGGTTTATAAGCCTTGCACAAATCTGCACCAAATCTTGGCCAAGTTCTTCACAATTCCAGACCAATCTTTGAAGTTTTACAAAGCTTAGTCATGTTCTCGACAATTCTAAACCAATCTTTGTAGATTCACAAGTCTAGCACAAATCTTTCACAATTTTAGGCCAAACTTTGAAGGCTCACAAGTCTAGCACAAATCTTCTACAATGTTAGGCCAAACTTTGAAGGCTCACAACTCTTGCACAAATCTTTCACAATTTTAGGCCAAACTTTGAAGGCTTACAAGTCTAGCACAAATCTTCTACAATGTTAGGCCAAACTTTGAAGGCTCACAAGTCTAGCACAAATTTTCCACCATTCTAGACCAATCTTTGAAGAATCACAACTCTTGCACAAATCTTTCACAATTTTAAGTCAATCTTTGAAGAATCACAAGTCTAGCACAAATCTTCAACAATGTTAGGCCAAACTTTGAAGGCTCACAACTCTTGCACAAATCTTTCACAATTTTAGGCCAAACTTTGAAGGCTTACAAGTCTAGCACAAATCTTCTACAATGTTAGGCCAAACTTTGAAGGCTCACAAGTCTAGCACAAATTTTCCACCATTCTAGACCAATCTTTGAAGAATCACAACTCTTGCACAAATCTTTCACAATTTTAAGTCAATCTTTGAAGAATCACAAGTCTAGCACAAATCTTCTACAATGTTAAGCCAAACTTTGAAGGCTCACAAGTCTAGCACAAATTTTCCACCATTCTAGACCAATCTTTGAAAAATCACAAGTCTAGCACAAATCTCGTACAATTCTAGGCCAAACTTTGAAGGTTCATAAGCCTTGCACAAATCTGCACCAAATCTTGGCCAAGTTCTTTACAATTCTAGACCAATCTTTAAAGTTTTACAAAGCTTAGTCATGTTCTCGACAATTCTAAACCAATCTTTGAAGGTTCACAAGTCTAGCAGAAATCTTCACCAAGTCTTGGTCATATTTTTCACAATTCCAGACCAATCTTTGTAGATTCGCAAGTATAGCACAAATCTTCAACAATGTTAGGCCAAACTTTGAAGCCTCACAAGTCTAGCACAAATCTTCCCCAAGTCTTGGCCATATTTTCCGCAAATCTAGACCAAACTTTGACGGTTTACAAATCTTGGCCAAGTTCTCCACAATTCTAGAACAATCTTTGAAGGCTCACAAGTTCAAACAAACTAAATGAATCTTTAAAAATATTATTTCAAAACTATTTTTTTCTGTATTTTTTTCAGTTTTCCTGTGACTAACCTCTGAAAGACAATGTTTCATTGAAGGTCGGGTTTAAGTTTCTGCGGTGCACTTTACTTCTCTCGCTTTGCTGTGGGTCCTGGAGCAGGAATACGCGGACGTAGGGGTCTGATGATCCTGAATTGTAGATATTAAGAGAGATTAAGAATGGATGAACTACCCAAGCTTAAGCTCTCCCAACGCATTCCTGAGGTTTAAAGTGATCCTTCAGGCTTTTTCTCTTCTAATTTTAACTTCATCAAACTTCATAAAAGAATTCTTAAAATGCTTTGCTTACATGTGCTCTTTGACTATTTTTAGCTTTTAAAGTACGAACCAGTGAAATCCTTAACAGGGAGATCCACGGCCTCCATGAGATGAACATGAAGAGTAGAGCATTCTTTCTCGAATGCCACTGAAAAGTTAATACGTCCACGGAACTCGCTAACGACTTCTGGACGAAGCTGGTCGATAATCTGGAATTATGAAAATGTTCTTTGACTTCTTTACAACGAAGTGTACACCGGGAAAATTCACGACTCACCGACGTTTTCCAAGGATTAATAGACTGCGAAAGACGTGCTTTCAAAGAAGGTTGCACTTTTCTTTGCTCCATATCTACCGTCAGAGTGGGTGCCAGAATTTCAGGTCGGAATAGACGGGCGGTCTGCTCGCAATCCAATTCGTCAATGTTTACTGGTTTTCGCATTCTGAAATATTGAAATATTCTAAATAAAGAAGCTTTTGTCGCTCTCCGACTTACTTATAGATGGCTGCTCCAACTACGACGAACGCCGACATCATGGCAGCTCCTACCACATACACAAACTCCACAGGCACCGTAATCTGACTCACCCCCATCTATGTCACAGGTTTTTTGCCCTCTGGAAATTGAAAAATGCGAACAAAAACGCAGAAATAACGCAAAAGATATAATAAAAAAAAATAACGGAAACTGAAGTTCTTGAGGAAGAAAAATCGGTATTACTTCTGAAAAACCAAAGAACGAAGATTTTCAGCCCCTTCGGATCTCATCTCATCCATTTAACTCTAGGGTGGCTTTTAAATAATGCAACGCATTGATTTAAATAAAAATCAATAATCGATATCACTCCAAAAAAAAAATTATTCGGTTCTCCCTCCTTTTGCTGAAATTACAGCTCAAAAACCTCTTGGGTAGGCGTCGACTGTGGCACATGGTAAAGCGATGAGCATTAGGCTTCACCATAGCGCTGAAAAACACCCAACTTGACAAAACGAATAATAATGAAATAATGAACAAAATTTTGAATTTTTTGAATTTATTTGTGCGCGCAAAATGCGTCAGCAGCCTGCGCCATGGCGCCAGACTTGCGTTGCAATATTTAAAAGCCTGTCAGATTTTCCCAATTTTCTAGATAAATTGACAGAGAGAAAGCGAAAATGTATTTTTAAAAATTTTAAAATTTTAAAAATCAAAATTAAATTAACATGAAGAATTAGTATTTTTTACCTTTTGCCACTTTTTAGAGCTCAAATTGTTTGCAATTCTTTTTCTAGAACAAGTTTTCTCAAAGTTTTTTTTTTGCTGAAAAAAAGTCACGTAAAATAAGCAAAAATGAGCAAAAAATTGTTTCACGATTTTCGATCAAATTTATACAAATCTAATCGCTTTCTAACCTCATGGAAAAAAGCGTTGAATTTTTTGAAATTATTTGTGCGCGCAAAATGCGTCAGCAGCGTGCGCCATGGCGCTAAACTTGCGTTGCAATATTTAAAAGCCACCCTGTACATATTATTCATCCGCGAGGACGTGATTTTTCGTTTAAAGGCGCTGTTTGGGTCTCGTTAGGAGATAGCGCGTTTTAACGCGCTAATTTAAAAATTGTAAGAAAGCGCACATTGTGATTTCTTTTCGAAAATTGAAGCGAATATTGCAATTTTTTCTATATTTTGCTTTGAAAATCATTTTTTTTAATTAACACCAATATTCACTTCAATTTTCGAAAAGAAATCACAATGTGCGCTTTCTTACAATTTTTAAATTGGCGCGTTAAAACGCGCTATCCCCTAACGAGACCCAAACAGCGCCTTTAAACGAAAAATCACGTACTCGCGGATATATAATATCAATGAATAACCGTCTTTAAAAATTAAAAAAAAAATCTATTTTTAAAGGAATAAAGAATACACTGAAAAACTGAGAAATACGCGAAATGAATTCAGATTCCTAGAACTGCTATAAATAAGAAAAAATGAGGGAAAAAAAAATGCAAATTCGAGGAGATTCATGGTAATTTTCTTGCTATACGCCACCGGAAATTGATTAAGACCCGGAAAAATAAGTTATTCAGACATTTAATATCAAAGAACAGCTCAACTTCACTAAATCTTTGTCACAAATGTTCCAAAGTTTTTATTATCGCCGTAAAAAAGTTCCGACATTTTTTCGAGCCCGCGAAAATCGGGATTTGAATTTAGACGCTCATTTCATCATCAGAGCGCATTTGCTATGCGCGATATATTTTTTGAATTTTTATTTTTTCTTCTGAATTTTCAGAATTAAACTGGATTAAAAGAACGAAATTGTATTAATCGTGAATTTTTTTACACGTTTCTTCGAATGTTTAAATATATCAATTTGCGTCATTTATTATTTTTTTTTCGTTTCTTCTGATAAAAATATATCGCGCATAGCAAATGCGCTCTGATGATGAAATGGGCGGAGCCTCTAAATTCAAATCCCGATTTTCGCGGGCTCGAAAAAATGTCAGAACTTTTTTACGGCGATAATATACTCGTATTATTCAATATTTCAAAGACGAGTTTTGGTATAACTGGGTAGAGGGCAGAGTAGGGCGGAATTGGATTTTGGGAACTCGGAATCCGGAATCCGGAAAACGGAAAAAAAAATTTTTTCACGGAATCTGGAATCCGGAAAACGGAAAAAATTCTTTTCGCGAAATCTGGAAAACGGAAAACAGAAAAAATATTTTTTCACGGAATCTGGAATCCGGAAAACGGAAAAAAATTTTCACGGAATCTGGAATCCGGAAAAAATTTTTTTACGGAATTTGGAATCCGGAAAAAATTTTTTTTCACGGAATATGGAATCCGGAAAACGGAAAAAAAATCGGCGGAATCCGGAATGCGGAACGCGGAAAACGGAACTTTAACCATTAATGAAGGAATCAAATGATGTAAATGCGCTCTGTTCGCAAAAATTTTTGCGGAGTTCAAAAAAGTATACTTTTCAGAACAATTGAGAATAAAGTATTAAAACTCATAGTTGGGCGGAATTGGATTTTGGGAACTCGGAATCTGGAATCCGGAAAACGGAAAAAATTTTTTTCGCGAAATCTGGAATCCGGAAAACGGAATGAAAGAAGCGGCGGAATCCGGAATTCCGCCCTTCTCTGGTAGAGAGATGACCGTGGATAATTGGGTCGAAGGTTCAAACCCACCTTGTGGAAATTTGAACTTTTGCTTAAATTTTTTTTTTTTGAAATTTGAATATTTTATACTGAAAATTGAAGTCAACATGGAGGTCAGAAATTTTCAAAAAAGATCAAAATTCACATTGTGATTTACCGAAAAATTTAAAATTCATTGAAAATGTTAGTTTTGAAAAGAAATGCCAATCAAATGTCGTTTCTATTAAACTTTTCAACACTTGGCATGTTGCCTAAATGCATTTTTCATCTTTGATTTTTAAAGAAATCAAAAATATATGAAAAATTAAAGTTTTCGGGTATTTCTGCTTAAAAAAAACTGATATTTCTGCTAGATTTAGCGAGCTTTTCACAGAGAAAAAAATTCAAAAAAAAAAACGTTTTCTTTTTGAAATCCAACGAAAAAAAAGTGAGAAATCTTTCATTTCAGAGTTTCCATGACATTAGTGAAAACTTTCACAAAAAATGAATAAAAATGAATGAGAAATGAGATCAAATTTCCATTTTCGGAGACCCGCCACAGACTTTGTGTTATTTCGCTGAAATTTTGAGCATTTGCAATTTAAAGCATAAATTTCAGAACAAGTCTGTCGTTTTTCGTGGAATCCTTTCGTCTCGTCTTGCGTTCGTCAGACGAATTCTAGACGATGAGGAAGACGAGACGAGACGAGAGGGACGGTCTTATTTCGTCTTTCGCGGAAGCCTTACTCTATTCAATCCGTGGCGTTGAGTTTTTTTGTTACGAAATTAAGTTCTTTAGGACAATAAAAAGAAGTGTAATTGAGTAACTTCTTTGCTGATGAGCCTCTGAAAGAGCACTGAACAGAAAGGAATAACGGAAGGGTAGGGTGGTAAATAAAACTTGTTTTCTGAATAAGAAAACGGCTTCCCTCCTTTTTCAGCGTGTTTTATTACGTTATTTTCAATGAAGAAAATCTGAAAATAACATTTAACTTAATTTGTTTCAATTTCAGTCGAAAAATAATGGAAAAATTGATTTAATAGGTAAGAAAACTATTTAAAATAAAGTGGGAATTGTTTTTGTGAATTTTCGTTTAAAGATTATAGAAATGTCGAAAAAAATTATATTTAGATTTAAATTGAGAAAATTCACCTTTTATTTTCCGTTCGGATGGTCCAAAAAGTTCAAAAAGAGAAGTGCGCGCCGCCGGAAACGTGTATGATGTATCACTTGGTCCCTCCGTTTTCGGAAGCTATAAATATTCTTCTAGAGCGCGTCTTCGGAAATGAGAAAATTTTTATACATAGAAAATTTAGAAAAATAAATGTGAGGGAAACTCTGAAAATTGAAGATTCCTGACTTTTTCTCACTTTTTTCCAGATGTTTTCTTTAAATTGTCAATAAAACTCCGCAAGAAAAAATCAGGAGTTTTGAGTATTTCTCTGAGAAACCGAGATTTGTCAGAGAACCCGATAATCTCCTAAAAAAATCTCTTAGAAAGCTGGAATTTTCTCATTCATTCTTCACGGATTATATGAGAAAAATAACTGAAAAAATCTGTTTTAAGCTGAGGTTTTCAGTCGTTTTTTTCGACAATTATCGGTAAAAATTCGAAAATATGTATGAAAAAAAGTGATTTTTCTCAATTTTCCATTCATTTTTGTGAATTTTCTGTCAGGTTTTTTGCGAGAAAATATTAAAGAAACAACAGCGAAAACTGTGCGGAAAATAAAAGGATAAGTACCCATGAATATATAATTTGCATGCATTTCAAAGAGTCATATAACTTTTCTCTCATAGTTTTTTTGATGACGTCGCGGAGGATTTCCAGATATCATTTCCAGATATAATGCAGATATTATTTATCCGCGAGTACGTGATTTTTCGTTTAAAGGCGCTGTTTGGGTCTCGTTATGGGATAGCGCGTTGTAACGCGCCAATTTAAAAATTGCAAGAAAGCGCACATTGTGATTTCTTTTCGAAAATTGAAGCGAATATTGGTGTTAATTAAAAAAAAACATGATTTTCGAAGCAAAATATAAAAAAATTCCAATATTCGCTTCAATTTTCGAAAAGAAATCACAATGTGCGCTTTCTTAAAATTTTTAAATTGGCGCGTTAAAACGAGCTATCCCCTAACGAGACCCAAACAGCGCCTTTAAACGAAAAATTGCGTACTCGCGGATATATAATAATTCGTGAAAAAAAAAGTAAAATTTAAATCAAAACCGAAAGGAAAAATAAATAAAAAATCTGAAAAATTATAAACGCTCGGCTAAAAAAAATGTTTTTTTCTTAAAAAAAAAACGAAATTTTCAGCGCTTCTTGGCTGAAAAGGAAGTTTTTTTTCGCTTCTGATGTTAAACAAAGCTAATTTGGAAACTCACAAACGAATGAAAAGGTGAACACTGCTTCGAGTGCGGGGAGATGAAAATCAGCTAAAATAAATTAAACTTTTACGTTATTTTCTCGAAATTAACTGAAAACTGATTATAAATAATTAAATAATATTATTTTTCATCAAAATTTATTTTATTTAATTTACACACTTTTAATAGAAGAAATATAAGATTAAAGTGTGCTCCCCCCGACGTACGCATTTCTGAATGGCTCTTTTCGGATTTTTGGAATAAGAAGATCTTTTTTTTTGAAAAACCTTCGAGCAATATCCGATTATAATGACGAATTTTGTGTTTTTTTTTAGGATCTACGCCTTTTGATTTTTTGGATTTACGAGAGTTATCAAAATGGAATGAAATTTGAGTGTCGTCAGAGCTCTGGAGGACTGCCGCTCCAAATTTCTAAATTTCAGAAGTTTTAATTCTCATTTTCATTTGGGTAAAATACGCGGAAAAATTCGGATAATAAATCATTCAAATTTATTGGAATAAAATTAAATAAATTAATTTAAAATATAAATGCAAAGCTTAAAAAGGGTACTTTCTTAGAAAGGAAACGCACTCCTTGAAATATATTTTTTTAGAAAAAAAAAACGTACTTTTTGTATTTTTCTACTTTTAAATGCTTCTTAGATCGCATCAAAAATTCAAATTGACTTGACACAAGGCTCCGCCCCTTTTCCTCGTTGTCTGTTTTCAGCTTACTCATAAGAAATTCAGAGTTCTTTTATAAACAAATAAATTCATTTTCTGAATGATAAAAAAAAATTGATTTATAAATAAATAATTGTTATCATTAAAATGAAAATGAGATTAAGCGGTAATATAAGTGAAAATCGCGAAGATGCCATGAAAATCTGCATTTTCCCGTCGAATATTACATATTTTGTGTGTTTCCCCCCTAGCCAGGAACGCGGAGAACACTCTTCTTGTCTCAAGACTAAAGTTTCCGCGAAAGACGAAATCTCGTCTTTGTCATCGTCTGGAATTCGTCTTTCGCAGAGATAGACATTGTGTTGGTACGCAAGACGAAACGAAAGGATTCTAGGAATGACGCCACCTTGTTAAAGCATCTAAAACTAAGTTTTCTGAAATTCAAAAATCATTTACTTCGTCAAAATTGCAACGAATTCAACGAAAGAACAAAATGACATCAAATTGGTTCTGTTGCGACTTTGCTTTGCAAGCCAGCAACCCACAATCCCCAATATCGAGCTCCATCCATCGTTCGTTTAAAATATTTTCAAATTTAAAAAAATTGTTAAAATTAAAAAAAAAGAATTTTTTTAATGGGCAGAGGAACAGACACACGACGCACACGCGCCGCATACCACGTCACTTTGCGGAAGACTTCAGAATCCCTGCCGGACCTGAGAATCAGGGGTTTTTCCGGTTTTCCTTAGATTTTGGAACTTTTCTAGTCGAAATCTTCCATTATTTTCTGCTACTTTTTAATATTGAACAATCTTCAAAATATTCCAATTTTAGCTCAACGGGGTATCTGAAAATCGCGAGTTCAAATCCACCGTGAGCAATATATCTTTTTAACGCTTCAAAAAACTTTAAAACAATATTTTAAGATAACGAATAGAAAAAAAAGAATACTACGAATAAGCGAAAACGAAAACATAAATGAAAAAGAGAAGATCGTCGGCTCGTGATATCTAATATAGTTTATTTGAGATTTAGTTGCAAATCTTTTCTTCTAACAAATTAAAAAGCTCAATTACATCCGAATCCATAATCCCGTACATTTGTGTTAATCCTAATCCTTTTTCATTTCGCTACGTCAAAATAACAAGATATGCTTCTTTTACCAACGAACTTTTTTTTTTCTATTTTCAGGATTTTCCATTGAATTCATTTGAAATCTAAAAATGAAACATTTTGTTTCGTTATTCTCAAATAAAATCGGAAATAACATGTATTTTAGCGAACACAAATTTCGTACTTTTGAACAATGTGGGTTCGAACCCGTCGAGCCGGAACCTATGACGTTGATTGAGCCAAACGCAGATTCTGATATTCAGAACCCACTTCGAGCAGCTCTTTTTTATTGTGAGAGCATTTTAGATTCTTCTATAGTCTAGCGTATTCTGTTCAGGGAATGCAGAAATTTCCACTTTCCTTCACATTTTTTAAAATCTTTGAGCGAGAAAAATACCTTATTTTCAGGTGGTTCAGGTGAAACAGAAGCCCAAAATTCTGCTGGAATCATACTGAAACTGAATAAAATCGCTTTAAAAAATTCGTTAAAAAAACGTTTAAAAAGTCTAAAAGAAAATTTGACAGCTAATCTGAATTTCAGCATTAAAATCTTCGAATTTTAAATCTTTGAGCGAGAAAAATACCTTATTTTCAGGTGGTTCAGGTTAAACAGAAGCCCAAAAATATTCTGCTGAAATCGCTTTAAAAAAGTCGTAAATAACGTTAAAAAAGAAAGTCAGAAAAGAAAATTTGATAGCTAATCTGAATTTCAGCATTAAAATCTTCGAATTTTAAAGCTTGTAAAATAAAAATGTTTCTAAAAAATACCTGTGAAGCGTGCTGCCTTCGTTTCAAGAAGTGAGAACTCTGGAAACTTTAAAGTGCTTCCCCATCTTCGTGATAAATGGGAAATTCAAATTTCCTGATTGATAACAGTGGCTGAGTGTCAAAAGGAATATTGAACATGTCAGAATATTAATGGAAATTCAAATTATTTCGGAAGCTTCAAGCAGAAAACGTTAGAAAATTAGAAAATTACATCCACTGAACGCTTTAAGATTCGATTTCCGATAAATTCAATCGTCGATTTTGGTGATTCTCGATTTTCTGAGCGAAATGAAAAGATCGGCTAATGTAATTCGATGGATCGTTGAATAAATCAGGGAGTTTGATTTCTTTTTTTTTGTGAATATTTATTAGAAGTTTGTCTGAAAGCGGAGCTTTACTTAAAATTTCAATAATTTTTCAGCGAAAATCTATGAAATCATCGGGAAATATTCAAAAAATAAAGCGTTTTGAAGATTCATAATTTTCTATACTTATATTTTGATAATCGCGAAAATAATTGCTCTCATCCGATACTTTTTTTTCAATCAAAAATACGCCTTTTTTTCCGGAATGACGTTCTTTTTTTTTTAATTTTTCAGACGGCTCGCGAAAGAAAAAGTGTAACTTCTAAAATTTTGCTGGATTTTCGGAATTTTCTGATCTCGCGAAGCCCCTGAAACTCGGAAATTCTAGGAGTTCAAGAAAGAGTGGAAAAATAATGAAATTAATTTTTTATTTATTGAAATTTGTAAAAATAAATAAAATTTGCTAAAGATTAATGCAGATTAGCAAATTATTGAAAAGTCGTAACCCTACCTTTTTCCGGAGGTCAGCCTGCAACGAATTTTAATATTAAGAAGTATAAATTCGAAAATATTCCAATTCAAGGAGTTATGAAATGATGGTGTCCGGTGAGGCGCTGCTCTACTCCGTAGTCATCTTCTGTGTCACCAGCATTGCCTTTGTTAATTGCGAGGCTCCAGATACTCCTATTGGGCTTGCATCAAAGGACAATTCGAAGAGTACCAGTACTAGTTTATCTACCACGAAGGAGGAGGAGGAGGAGGTTGATGCGGATGCCGTGCGAACTACTACCGAAGACACCTTGGAGATTGAAGCTCCGCATATTATCGAGGAAGATTTTGGAGAGGTGACCGTCCAAAGCAATTTCAGCTTTATGCTGTTTAAGAATTCACGAAAAAAGAGAAAACTAAGAAAGATATTATCTATCCGCGAGTACATGATTTTTCGTTTAAAGGAGCTGTTTGGGTCTCGTTAGGGGATAGCGCGTTTTAACGCGCCAATTTAAAAATTGTAAGAAAGCGCACATTGGGATTTCTTTTCGAAAATTGAAGCGAATATTGGAATTTTTTCTAAATTTTGCTTTGAAAATCATGTTTTTTTTTAAATTAACACCAATATTCGCTTCAATTTTCGATTTTCTTCAATTTTCGCTTCAATTTTTTTACAGCGCCTTTAAACGAAAAATGAAGTACTCGCGGATAGATAATACGCCATTTTGAAAGCTTCAAAGATACTTCTGCTCGCGTACCAACATAACGACTTCTGCCAAAATGCCCATTTTTCAGTTACCGGATCTACTTGACAAACTTAACAGATCATCCCCGTCTTCGATTAACGACCCAACTCTCGAGACTCTTTTGATGTGCTTATTCCCAGTTATATTTCTCGCATTTTAAAGAACCTCATAAACATAGGCTCACCCTTTTTTCTAGAATTTCAAAAAATGTAAACTTCTGAAAAATTAGCAGTTTATTTAAATGGTACACATTTTCAAAGTATCAAAGTCCCACAACGTTTTTATCGACTCTCTCCTTTAGGAATCATACAATTCGATTTTTATGTGTTTTTTTAAATGTAAATGTTCCCTGTTATTATTATTTTTTGCATTTTAATAAACAATTGAAAATATTTATTATCGTTCGTTTTTTATTTTTTATTATCCGTTATATATTATTTTCAGCGAAAACCCATAAAATTTCAGCAATTAAAGCCATTGCAGCGAATAACTATAAATAATAAGACTGGCGAGATATCGGAGTGTCGTTGCGTTTAAGTTTTATTTTAATAAATTTTTCAAAAATCAGCCTATTTTTTTCTCTTCTATTTTAAAGACCGAAAGCGTGAAACTTTTAAAGTTTGAAAATTTCTGCTTCAAATTGAATGTCTCTGCAAATTATCCTTTAATTTTTAAAAAATTTTAGTAAAAAATGGAGGAAGCTATCGAACATAGAGATCTGGACGCGTTGAAAGAGTGTTTCAAGGCAGAAAAAAAGATGGCGTAAGGTTTTCATTTATAATTATAACATTTTCAGAATTTCAAGTCTGAAAAAAATATTTTTTTAAAATAGTTTTTAAAAAAATTGTCATAAATCTTGTTTGTAGCTATTTTAAATGTGTCTTAATGTTTTAGTGCTGTAAACTTGTTTATTAACCAAATCTAATTTTTGATAGGCTCAAAAAGCTGAAGTCTGAGTGAAATCTAAAAAAATTCCCAATTTTTTCATCCCTCAAAAAGTTACAGAAACGATGACGAAATTGTGCTTATAAAAATCGATAAACTGCTAAAAACCCGTGGATATAAAGTGGCCGAAGAGCCGTCGAAAATCAAGGAGACAATGGCAAGAAAGCATTTCCAATTCGTCATGAATTGTTCCAAATTGGGTGAGTTTCCATTGCGTAACAACGAAAAAACGAAAAAAATTTTTGCCGTATTCTCTGGAAAACTTGTCAGGAACTATGATTTTAGCTGCAAAATTATAAATTTTACCTAAAATCAGAAAAAGTGGTTAAATTCGTCTTTAAATTGAAAACAAATAAATCTTAGCTTAAATAAATGTCACATTATGAATAGAGGAATCAGGAGTAGACGGAACAAATTAGTAATATGACCAAGAGGTAGAATCGCGGACTTAAAAAAAATGCTTTAAAAATCTTTGAAAACTGAATATTTTTAAGTCTCTGCTCTAAAACTTAGATAAAACCCGGAGCGGAATTCCACAAGTTTCCAAAAATCACTTAAACTACCAATGTTCTTATAGGTCTCTGCTCAAAAGTGACACCGATCAGCACCATTCAAGATATTCTGGAAATAAGCTCGATAGAAGAATGCAAACAGCTGTTCAGCATTGTGGAGGAGAACATGAATGAATTCAAACAGGTAAAAATATTCTTTTAAAAATTTGTGCTTTTAAAATAGCTGTTTTTGCTATTTTTAGCCCGGATTCATCGAAACATCACAAAATTCAATTCTCCGATTCTGCAATGACTTGCTACGTCGTCTGAGTCGAACGGCGGAAACTTCGTTTTGTGGAAGAATCATGTTTTTCTTATCGAGGTAAATACGATAAAATTATTATTTTTTGGCTTTTTTTTGTCGAAAAATAATAATTTTCCGTTGACATTTTTAAACTACCGAAAACATTAACGCAATTTTTGCGTTTTTACCTATTTCATATAAAAACTCTGTAGTTGTCAAACACGAACATCTGAACTTTTGTGATTTGTGCATTTATCCGATTGTTTTTTTTTTTAGATTTCTTCCTTTGACTGAGAAGTCAGGAGTCAATTTCATGGGACACTTCAACATTCTAAACATCACAAATTACGATGAAACGGGCACTGATGCAGATGCCTTAATCGCTGTCACGTCGACTGTTGCTGCACCTCCAACGTCATCAGACGATGGGGCCGTTGATATGGAAACAGGAGAAATTGAAGAAGAGGGGGCCAAGTAAGATAGCCTTTTAAAACTTAAATTGAGAAGATTGAGGTGGAATTACGGCCGCTGTTCTTGGAGTGGCTGCCAATGTCTTTAACTACGTTAAATTAAACTTTAATATTAAAAAGATTTCTTCGGCCGCCCTAGTTTTATTGAAATCCTGAAAATAACTATGAAAAACATAAAGCTTATCCGACAGCTCAAGATCAAGACAGTCTTCCTTTTTCTTGTCCTAAAATGCTTTTTCCAACACCAATGACGCTCAGAATTCATGTAATGAGGTTTTCATAGGAAGCTGCTTTAAAGCAAATCGTGCATTTGACTTAAAAATGTTCACTTTCATAGTCAATTTTTCCAGAGAAATACAAGTGACACCGGAGATGTATCAGCAGTTTTGGTCGCTTCAAAAGTATATGTCTAATCCGAATTTGCTCTACGAGAGAGAGAAATTTCTGGCATTTAAAACTGTAAGTTTCAGAAGGAAATAGACTGAAAATTCCTTAATCTTAATAGAAAATTTATATTTTGGCAAATATTGCTTTTGATGGTCAAAATCAATTTTCAGATATACAAAAATATTCCTGAATCTATAAAATTTTCCTCTTGTGAATTGCTTTTTTGAAAAATGTAGAAAACCTCTTTCAGTTGTTCGACTTCTTAAAGGCCTTATGCTTCTCATCCTAATTAACCCGTATTTTAAGGAAGTCTTATAAAACACGAAATAGAAGTTTTTTTTATTTTTCCAGGATCTAAGCGCAGTTCTCTCACTGATGACAGCGAACAAATTGGAGAAGATGTCATCAGAAGATGAGGAAGCGCTCGAAATTCGGCAAAAGAAGCAGCCGAAAGAACTGAAGGAAGACGTGTTCTTTACCAAATATTTGACGTCTCCTAAACTTTTGGCCCTTCAACTTAACGATTCGTCCTTCCGTCGCTATTTTCTCATGCAAACCATCATCATTTTTCAGTATTTGAACGCTGAGTCGAGATTTAAACCGCCAGCGAAGTGAGTTAATTTTATTATTTTCCTACGAGAAACATTGCCTTGTCTACTTGGTTTCTAATATTACGGTTTCAAATCTACTACGGAATAACTTAAAAAGTAACTTTCTGTGCTAAAGCTGGCTCAAATTCGTTCTCTACTTTTCATGCGCCATTTCTTTAAATAATAATTATATATATTATAAAAACATCCTACGGGTTTAAATCTATAAAGCTTCACTGTGTTAATTTAAATTAATTAAAATATGTTTTGCTTAGAAAAATGGTGTTGACCGACGAGCAGGCAAAGTACGTCTCCGACTGCGAAGATAAATGCTATCGTCTGTTGGCCGACACTCAGCCACGAGGTCCCGCTTTCGTCGCCGGTCTTCGAAAAATAATGCAAAGAGAGCACGAATGGAATACGTGGAAAAATGCTAATTGCCCGGATTTCTTGGAAAAAGCAGACAAAGGAGTCATGCAAATGTACAAAAAGTAGGTGGCAGTTTATAATTGTTACTAAAACTCATAAAAACTCATAAAATGCCTTGGAGATAATACTATTTTGTGAAAAAAACTGTATATTTTCCTTATTCACAAGTTGACACCCTATTCAAGTCAAAATGCGATTCTGAAATTCTTGTTTTTTTCAAATAAAATATATATATCGTATATTCTCAAAAATGTGACTAAATGATGCGGAGAAAAGTGCTACACACAGAAATTTAGGTTAAAAATTGATAAAAAATAGGGAATCTTTTAAATAAAATTTTATATCAACCAAAAATTTTCAAAAATGACAAAGTTCCAGACGCCAACGTGTGCCGTTCAATCCGAAATCTCTAGATCTTGGCTCTCCCGAATTGACTAAACTGTGGAATTATGAGCAAGATGTGCTGCAGTATTGTAAAACTGATAAGAGGTGATAAAAGGACTCAACATTTTCAGAAAACCACTAATTTTCATATGTTATTCATTAAAAACTTTGAAAGTTGCAGAAAGTTCATTCCATCGATGGCTGATTTCATTCGAGACCCATTGGACGAAATGGATCCAGAGCAGCAGGTTGAGGAGCAGTATAAGTAAGTTTTAATGGGAAATGCCGAGAAATATTTTTATACAAATGGAATATTTTTTGATTTTATTAAACATTTTCTGATTTTTTCGAGGTTTTATGGACAGAAGCTGTAAATTTATAATGCTATTGTTTTTAAATATTCAAATATTTCACCTTCCAGATCCATCAATGATTCGTCATTTCAATGGCGTGCCGCTCGACTCCTAATGCACAAGAACCCGGGATACGTGTCAAAACAGGACTCGAAAGCCGAACCGCACACCAATATGAAGGAGTTCTTGGAAAGAAACATGTTCAATGCGGCTAAAAATGTCGATGTAAACCTCACTTTTTAGATATCTCGAAAATTTCTTTATAAAAATGCATTTAAATAACCAGTACATTTTTCTGCTAAAAATTATCTAAAAAATAGAAAAAATAGTTAAATTATTTACAAAAAACACCCAAAATTATAAATAAAAGGCAAAGGAACAAAATTCAAATTTTTACTTTGAAAGAAAATGTTTTTCAAATTTTAACCTCTCTTACATTGACAAGCCATATTGCCCTTCAGCATTTACCTGAAATTTTATGAAAATTACGTTATTTTGTGTGAAAACGCTTAAAACATTCTACCATTTCAAAGGAAAATTGTCACTTTCTTCTCTCATCAGCTTTTAAAATTACGGTAGATTCTTTATATCTAATTTTAAGATTTTCAGGAGTTCAAAGCGGCTATCAAAGTTCGAGAGAAAATGGAAGCAGAGGCTCGGAAAAAAGTGGAGGAATCGCTGAAACGGAAGTTGGACTCTGGAACAGCTCCTAAGAAGAGGTAATAATTTATAAAAATTATGATATGATAAGGAAATTTATTAATTTTGTATAAAACTGCCAATCAAACTGAAGATTCTTTTAGCAATGACGGTTCTATGCCTATTTGTTGTCGAATTTGCCGGATCATCGTCAAAATTATGGAAAAATTTGGAAATCGGCATAATTTTAGCTTACATAAAAATCAGCAAATCTTCCAAGAAAAAGCGGTTACCGCTTTAGTCGAATTTCAGACAAGTTTTCCTAATAGAAAAGCTTTTCTTAAAATTTACCTCAAAAATTTTAAAATGATTTTGATTAATTTTCAATCAAAATTGCATATGCTTAAGAAATTCAAGAGAAAGTCTGAAATTCTCTAAAAATTTTATTTGTTTTGTAATGAAGAATGAGTATTTTTCGAATTTTTTCTCTAAAACGCCATTAACCTTACAGCACTACGTCTTCTCCGAATCCCTACAACGACACCACTTTGTCAGATGAGAATTTACTGAAATTAGCACAAGATCTGTGCAAGTTCAAGCCGCAGCTCATCAAAATATTTGGAGTTAAAGAATCTTCGAAAAGTGACGTCGGCGACAAAGAGTTTTGTCTCAAAGTTCTCAAAGATTGGGCTGTGAAAAATGGGAGAAGTGGACGGAGCCTGTTGAATACTCTCATCACCGACTTAGACGTGATTGAGGTGGCGCAAGCGACGATGAAAGTAAGAGCATAGTAGAGAAAAAGTGGAAAGACAAGGAAACCCGTAGAAAAATTATGAATATTCACCGAAATTCCGAGTTATCTATAGAAGTTGTTCAATGTAATAACAAAAGACTTCACTACATTCCATAAATAGGACTAAAATCTTGCGAAAATCAATATTTTATTTCAGAAAATCCAAGAATCGTCTATTTAAAACATCCTTCTCACAAGATCTCCCAGAATCACTGGAAAATTGCCGGATAAAATATTTTATTCCACATTAGTTATCCACCCTTCCCTCCATTTCCAGCTGTGTTTTAATATCGTTATTTCCTCCCACTTTGATGGTTTTTTTTCTGTTTTTCTGTTTTTGTACAAATTTCCATTAAAAAGTGTGTTTGAATTCCTCGCATCATGTTTGCGATTTGAGCGTTTGTGTCGCTGTTTTACATCCTGTCTCCCCTTTTCATGAAAAAAAAAACTGGAACGTCTTCTTTTTCTATTAATTTATATTCAGAGCAAAAATGCCTGCGTTTTTTGTAAAAGCTAAACATGGATCGAATCGAAAACGGGTAAGAGAAACAAGGTTTTACGGTAGCTGAAATATTAATTTTGCAGAAAAACAATGAAAAATCGAATGGAAACAACAACGAGTTGGCGGCGAAATTGTCTAGACGCCAGAAAATAATGGCATCCACTGAGATTCATTCTGATGAAGAGGTACTCTTGAGGACGTTGTCTGAAAACAAGGAATTCTTTCCGCAAGGAAATAACCCGATTTAGCCCGACCTCATCTATACTCTGAAAGTTGTTTTGAGTGTCCTAAGAAGCCTGCTAAATTGCTTCGAACTTCTTCTGATTTTTCTGAAAATTTACTGAAACTATTTGATAAATTAATTACAATATTAAATTAAAATTTAAAAAACATTGATTTTGTGCCAAAAACAGCATTAAAGTAGGAAAAATTGACATTTAGTTCCGTTAATCATTAATTAATATTAACAGAACGGATTCGCCAAATTCATTTATTAGAAAATTTGATCATAATTCTCAGTAAATTCAGATATTTTGAGAAAAGCTAGTTTTTTTTCGAAGTTAAAATACCAATTTTTCATGACCTATTTATCTTCTAAACTCTCTAAACTTACAGGACTCTTTGGCTGGATCTGCGGCCGCTTCAGAAGCAGGAAGTGATGTAGAATATGAGGATACACACGAAAGAAATTATCGGGAGGCAAAAAAACTTCTCGAGAAAGTACAGGTGAGTCTTCACTTAAATTTGCTTTAAAGCCTGGAAGTTTGCATATTTCTTGGCACAAATCTATCGTTTTTCTGCTAATACTTGATGATTCTTATTTTAGAGTACGGTAGCAACTCAGGAAGAAGTGGCAGAAAAATTGAAGGAAGATGCGATTTCTCGAACGGGAATGCAGATGAAGAAAATCGCCGATGTGGTTGAACTGGAAGATGACTCCGATATAAGTTTTTCGGCACATAGGTACTGATAGAACTTGCCAAATTTAATGTGAAACGCTATAAAATCATCAAAATGCGTATTTTCTAGAATTAAACGGAATTTTTTTTTCAGATTGACTCCTTTGTGCGTTGCCTTCTCTCCAGATGCCAAATATGTGATTAGTAGTGGAAAAGAATCCAGTATTGTAAAGTGTAAGACATGTATTTCAAGTTATTATCTTCAAAATTTCAAGTTTTAATAGACACGAGATCAATCTCGTGGCTCTCGAGTTCTCTGAGAACTTTAAGACTCGAAAAGTTCCCGAACTCGTGAAAATTAAGTTTCTGTAACTTTTTTTTTGAATTTTCAGTCTTATCAAACTAAAAATCAATAAATCAATAAGATTATTACACTATACAGTGAATTGATCAATTTCAGACAACATTGAAACCAGAAAAGTGGTCGGTGTAATCAAACGAACTAAAAAACGATCTGGAGCAGTGGAAGAAGCCACCAATGCTCACTACGGAGTCATATATGCTGTCGCTGTTTCTCCAGATCAGAAATTCATAGCTTCTGGTGGTTTTGACCAAGTTATTAAGGTGACTCATTTAAAAGTTGGAAATTTATATATCCTTTCTCAATCAACTAGAAGAATTTCACGCGATTTCCGTAAAAACCGTAAATGGCCTAAATTTAATATTTTTCCCTTGCAAATCTAAATATTATCAACACATTAATCTTGACTTAAACGCATTGATATTTTCTGAATTTTTTCCTGTATTCTGCCAGATTCAGACTAAGTCATTCATTAATTTCAGATTTGGAGTTTTGACAACCTGGAGCTCATAAAGAATCTCTCCGGTCACCGCGGTCCCATCTATTCGCTCACGTTTCAACTGAAAACAAACAATTTGTTTTCTGCCAGTCAGGATCGTAGCGTTAAGGTATTCATTTGAAATAAAGAACTTACAAACGTGGACTTCAAGTTAAACAAGAAAACATTCATTTTGTATTCAGAAAACGTGTAAATGGTGAACTAAATGTAACTTTCCAGATGTGGGACATTGATCAGCTTGGCCTTGTCGACACAATGTACGGGCATCAAGACGGTGTTCAGCAGATTGGAGTTTTGTCGAAACAGAGAGTGGCCACCGTTGGCGGAAGAGATCGCACGGCGAGACTTTGGAAAGTGGAGGATGAGAGTCAATTGGTGAGAAAAACCTCTGGCATGCGTAATATCAAATACACGCACATTTCCAGATGTTTACTGGACTTTCAAATTGCACAAGTTTGGACTGCGTGGCCATGATCAACGAAGAGCATTTTGCAACGGGATCTGCTGATGGGTAAGTGGGAAGGAATTGTGAGGGGGGGGGGAAGGGTGCTGCTATTCTTGTTTCTAACTAAATTACTACGTATCAAAGATAGTGAGAAATCTTTTGCTCCAGTGATGAAAGTGTATGCTACAAAGCGGGAGCAGCCAGCAGTTTTCTTAATTGTTCGTACTGCCTCCCCGTGCCTCGTGAACTCTGTATCACTTTCTGGCGCTTCTCTGAGAGATATTGAACAAAGAGTTGATGTGAAGTTTCAAACGCCTTTTGAACGCTTTTTAGATTATTTCTTATATACAGTTATGAAAACGGCGTTTTAAGAATGAGTTCCGAATAAAAGCTGCAGTTATAAATCTGCAAGAACGTGTCCAAGTTGAATTCGGTGCAAAATAAAAAAAACATATTTTTCTGAAAGTTGCTTGTCTATTTTAGGCACAAATCGATTTTTGTTATTTTGTACTCCATCCTCATCTTCCTCTTTCCATCACTCGTAATATTGACTCTGTACGTAGAAAACGTTATACGTAATTCTCGCCACCTCATTTCTCTGCTGGCTTCCGATGGTTGCCCCAAAAGGTGGCAAACAAACGGTTTCAAAGGTTATAGAACTGGAGGAAATGTGCGTCATTTTTTGTGCCTCGCTCCGTTTGTCAACTATGTGATGGTGACGCATATGGAAATGTCAGAAATGCGCATAGCGAGGTAGTTTGTCATATTTTTGTGACCTTTATTGTTTGAAATACATGGAAACTCAGACATCAGACAATTCGCAATGGATTTCGTGCCAATTATCGCTCCATTTATAGCCGAAACTCCGGTTGTACTGCGCGAAATTCCATTTTAGTTTAATCGGACTCCTGTGGCCGTGACCGTGAATAGTCAGATTCTCGAGTAAAAATGGCTAACATGGTATAGTATAGTTCGAATACTAGTTCCACTGGTGTCTAGTGATACACAGACAGCCATATGGCTATATCAGCGAAATTTTGACTGTTCATATCGTTTTTAAGATAGTTTTGTAGATTTTGTGTGTATAGTTCTACAGTATCCCAAGTACCCTGGTTGCAAAGCTCTCAAGTGGCCATGACTCCATCCCACATATCAAAGTAGGATGCTCGCGTTCTTTTGAGTTATTCAAAGAAACGTCTTGGACGGACAGACAGAACTATTCACTTTGTAAAAAGTGTCGCTATTGTAAAAAGAACTGATTCGTTCCTAGCACATACTGTGAAATACTCGGGAGCGTCGACTTTTATGCGTCGTCCTTTTTGTCTGGTGTGTAGTTTCCTAGTTCAATGATTTTTTCTGCAAATTTGTAAGTTCTGAAGTTCTGAGCTCGAAAAATTCGAAAAAAAACTCGAACAAAAAATCTAACAATGTGCCGATACGTCACTCTGTGCCTCTACCAATACAGATGTCCTTCAATTATTCTAGAATTAAAGTTGATAGCCATTTGCGACATGAAAAATATTATAGTTTTTAAATATTCCTTGCAGTGTATCTGTAATATTATATCCGAGTAGTAAATATATGTATATATTGACCAGCAGTGGCTACTACTATGCATAATTTATACCGTTGCATTTTTGTGAACTATGAGCTATTTCACGCTGTTGTCGATTCCATGAACGCCCAATTGCACTGCCATCCCAACCGATCTTGCCTCCTCTACAATCACCTCAGTTAACTATAAAGAACTTGCTTCGATTGATTTCTTAATGTTGTGTTTTTGCCAATTGTGTCGGATTGTAATCTGCTAGTGTTGGTAGTGTTGCTACACAACTACCGATTGGAAACAGAAATATAGTGAATCAGAGTGAATCAGAATATTTCTAATTTGGACTGTGCTTCTACATGATTTTTTTTTATTTTAAAATTGACAATTCAAGACGGAAAGACTGCAATAACTAGTCTTTGTGTCTGCCAGCCAAATTCTTTTCAGAAACAGAACAGACAATGCCTGACAAGACTTCCCACTTGTTTCTGTAAATTTTCTGATATTGTGGTTGCTGTTGTTGTTAGCATTTCTGGCCGCTTTTTCTGCTATTTCTCATGTGTGCCTTTGTGCTGAAATAAAAACGCCGCGATCCCACCGGAAACAACAACAACACAAAAACATGTGTCGAACCTTGTACAAACGAACAAACATGTTTGTATACTGAACGGTCATCACAAGACGGCATTCGTCACTTATTTTCTCGCCAAAAAAAGAAGTGACATACGGCTCTGCGGTGTCTGTGGCTTCTGAAGCTAGTATTATTTGGAGTTCGTGTTTTCCGTATACAAGTGATCAGCCAAATAACTGGATCCCATCGTGATCGTTTCTTGCAATTACCTGTAATTTCAAATGTGTTGTGTCGCATACGGTTTTCTCTAGGCCATCACGGTTTTTTGGCGTCCTGATTTAAAGAATGAGAATCTATTTCATGAATTTTATTTGCATTGTTCGATTTATAATCGATTCAATAATAAGTTGAATTCGTAAAAAATATGAATAACGACGACGACGACTGCCTTTCTTCGCAATAGTTGAATTCTTCTCTCTTTTTGAAGTGTCCTGCTGCCTCATTTTTCTCAAGTGTTTGCTTAGAAGGCTGTTCACTCTTGTCACCTTTTTTCCTGTTCAGTGCTATTTGCTGGAATCGTTTTCCGTTGAATCGTCGAATTAATTCTCAATTTTTTTTAATTGAAACATTTTATTCCTTTTTTTTTTAGAAGAATCGCTCGCAAAGTTTCTTTCCTAGTATTTTTGATTCGAAACCGAGGGAGTTGGAACATTATAGCTAGAAAACTCTGGCTCTTTTTTGCCTGTTTGCCAAAATATTTAACTCCTGTTTCCACTTGTG
Source organism: Caenorhabditis inopinata (assembly GCA_003052745.1). NCBI lineage: Eukaryota > Metazoa > Nematoda > Chromadorea > Rhabditida > Rhabditidae > Caenorhabditis > Caenorhabditis inopinata. Next base: position 1,307,807 of record AP018152.1, on the reverse strand, counting down.
TAGGTCGGAGTCTTAGTTCAAAGGAGCTATGAGTTGAATCAACGCAAAATTAGTTCAAAAATGTTTAAAAGAGCACAAAGTATGAAACTATTTTTAAATTGAAAAAAAGAAAACGTTAGTTTGGCTGAAATAAGGCTACAACAGACTGAAAATGTTCCAATTTAAAGAAATTTCATAGAGAAGACTCCATGAGTGTTATGTAGTATCCAAAAATATAGCTTTGAACACTTACTTTGAAACATCTTTCGTGGAATCCATTCGTCTCGTCTTCGTTCGTCTTAGGTTCAATTGACATATATGTGTACCAACAGAAAGTATATCAGACGAATTTCAGACAAAGACGAGACGAGACGGTCTTATTTCGTCTTTCGTAGAACCCTTAGTAAAAACGCTAACTGAGCTCATCATTTTGCCACTGAATTTATAAACCGATACAAATACACGGTTATCCTTCCTTGGCCGTAAGGACGCGAAAAGATGCGCTCTTTGCAACTACAAGTGTTCCTTCATTAAAGAATGACGTCATCGGTGTAACCGACTCGCTCTCTCCTTCGCCATCGGAATACGTGTCCGTGAAGGAACAACGTGAACGCCGCGTTTTTTTTTTGTTGGATTTCCCGTTCCAATCTACCTACGTCTCTCAGGAAATCCCATAGCACTTCTGTGCTCTCTGTATCATTCTTCAAGTCTAGAGGGAATGAGCGCTCATGTGTTTGTTCGGAGCGCTGCTCCGAGGGCTCAGAGCTCACGCAAACAGGACAAGGAGGTGGGGGGGGGGGGGAGAGGAAGAAAAGAAATTTTGGCACCAACAGAAACTTCATCTCTTTCTCTTTGTTGAAAACTGTGTAGCTTCTCCTTGAGCTTGAAAACTCAGGAGAATTCATTTATATTTCCCGATTTTTAGTGGCCATGAGTTACGTTTACAGTTTTTAAAGTTTCTGATAGTTTTACTATGAATATCAGCCAAACCATCGGTGTTTTCGAAAATTTCAGCTATGAAAACAGTTGTTCATGCCTAATTTATTTTTGATATATCTTCCAGCCAAGAAGGCTGTTGCATTTCATTTTAAAGTCCTCATACGTTTTTCTGGAACTTCTTCTCTTCTCTTTTAATCCTACTAGTTTTTCTAGTTTCTTGGTATTCTGTTTCCCGCGCATCTCACTTTTTTAAGCTAGAAGAACGAACAACGGTAGGATTATCGTCAGATAGAAGTCAGTGAAAGCTAAAGGTGGTTCTGTTAATAGTTCTGGCTAGCCGGGCAAACTAAAGGAGTGCTAGACCACTCCTTCAGATTTCTGATTTCCATATTTTCCAGAAAAGAATGAAAATTTCCCATTTCCCATTTTCCGGGCGATTTCTGCGTTTTAATTAAAGTTTTCCGCATTTTTACATTATTGCCTGCGTTAATCTTAATTGCATTGTCTCGCGCACTCATAAGTTTTCCTACGCGATTTTATAAAATGTTCAATTGAACTTTGCTGAAAGTTGGTGTTTAAGTATTTAATTTTGTTTAAAAATCAAAGAAGTTCTTTAAGAAGTCAATTTTTTTCATTGAAAGCACACAATAATGAAAGAAAATCTCAAACAATCGCTTAGAACTCCTGAAAAATTGTCGTTGAGGACATTTATAGTTCTCTCGTGGAGCGCATATTAACAGGCAGGCAAAAATACAAAAAGACATACGCAAATATAGGGTGAGATACAGACATTTACAGACATAGAGAAACGCGAACATACAGACATACTCACTTAAAGCCTGCATAAATACTGGCAAACAGACACGCAAACAAAAAAAGGTCTCGACCTTCGTAAAACGGCACTTTGACTTCTGAACTTTTTTTTTCCGAATAATGAAAAAAGAGGAACTAGGTTTCTTTCCTTAATGTAAATATCTTCCCTTCTTAAACTGCGATTTTCCACAACTTATCACTTATTCTGATAGGCTGTCTGCCATCTGTTTGTCGATTTATCCATGATAAAGGCCCGAAATCTATATACAGTTTGCCTTTGTTATTGTCGTTTTCTTTTTGTCTTCTTCCTGTCTTTTTCATATGCATATTTGTCTGTTCTTGTGTTTGTTTGTTTGCTATTCTTCTTCCTATTTCCATTCGTCATTTTTCCTCTCCCAGCGCGTCATATGTTCGTTCCGCGCGCCTCGCGCCAGGTACTCTTTTATGTATTTTCCGTTCTGTTATCACTTCTGTATCAGTTTCGTTTCCATTCGGGCATAGCACTTTTGCTTTTCAAAATTATGTTTTTTGAACATTATCTTTCGTTAAAGACTTCCTTTTTAAACTAAATTCTAATGGTAGTTTCTACTTCATTCTATTCATGGCGTCTTTTTTGTCATTTTCTGTTATCTTAAATCATTTTTTCTGAATGTTTTTCACCATTTTTCATTTCAGAAGCATCGCTCTTTGGTCATTCTGGAAGAAACGCCCAATTGTCGTCAGAAAAGAAGCACATGGAGTGGATAACGGAACTGGAAGATGGATTGTCGCATTGGCAGTACTTCCGTATTCTGGTGAGTTTCAAAAAAAAAATTTGGAAAACATTTTGTCTTGTAATAGCTAAGAATCGTCGAAATTCTCGAATAAAAACAGACTTTCGGGACTTTTATTCAAAAATCATTAAAATTCCTCCTGTTCAAGCATCTTTTGCAGAAATTTTGTGCAATTCCGACCGATTCCTGTGGAAAATATCTAGATTTCCCAATGAAAACTACTATTTACTCATTTGAAATATATCCGCACCTTGCACTGTGCTCTTTGTTCGTGGGAGCAGCTGCACATATTGTGAAAATTTTTTTAATCGGAAGTTAAAGCATATTAGCGGACAATTTTGAAATCTGAACTAACCGAATCGGAATTTCTTTCTAAAATGAAAGCTTTCGTAGCCGTTTATAAATCTGCACCCATGACAACACGATCCGGTAAATCCTTCGTATAATAAACATAACCGCGTGTATTTTTGACACTAAACAAATCTCGAAATTCCTAAATATCTAAATCTGAAAATCTCTTAAAAGTTTTTGTTCTTGAATTCTGGTAATCAGCATTAATCTAACCACAATCACGTTTAATAAGCTTCTCTAATTCGCAGACCTCCTCGCCTCGGGATCCAATGAAGGAGAACTGAAATTATGGAAAATATCAGAAAATTTCCGTCAGCTGACCCCATTCTTCTCATACAGTATTCCCGGTTTCATCAATTCGATCAACTTCGCCTCAAACGGAAAATTGTTAGCTATCGGAGCTGGAAAAGAGCATAAAGATGGAAGGTGGTGGGTGAGTGGAGTAGGAATTAATAACCCCCTTCCCCCCCAATTTTCAATAAAATATTTTCATAGTTTTAATCATCACTTTCAGGTTGATCGTGAAGCTCGTAATCAAGTGGTGCTCCTCCCTATCAAATACACAGATGGTAGTGATGACATGGCAGCAGAGAAGACTTTAGCAACTTCTGGAGTAAGACGTGTGGCTAAAGGTGATGGCATCGAATCTGGCAGTGATGATGAGGAGGACGAGGAAGAAGAGGAGGAGGAGGAGGAGGAGGAGCAAGAAGAGGAGGAGGAGGAAGAAGAGGAGGAGAAGGAATAGATGGAGGGAAAAGTGAGTTTATTATAGCTTTCATGAGTTGTTGTAAAAATATAGTGTAAATTTTTTGTTATAAGTGTTTTTCGATGCCAAACAATAGAACCTGGATGTTTTATAGCCAAATGAAAGTTATTTTGCCGAAAATTATGAAAATCTCTTTTTTTTTAATAGAAAATTTAAACCATTTTTGCAAAAATTCAGCACTGGGAAGGTTTTCCTTTATATATTCTTTTATTTTTCAAGGAGATTTTTAATTTATTGCGAAGAGAGACGTATCACTCAATTTTTTCGATTCAAATAAATATTTGAGCGAACGAGGTTTGAAAAAACTGTAGCTCAAATCAGTTATTTAACGGAGCAAAAGTCAATCTAGTGTATTTCTCCTGAATTTCTCCTTATCAATATTTAACTGGAAATGCCTTATTCTTCCCGTTTATCTATATATCCTATCGAAAGAAAATTGAAACTGCGAATAGATCTTTGTCATTTCGATGACGCAATCATATTGAAAATCTTTCCAAAAAGTGAGAAAATTGGCAGGAAATGCTATATGAAAATAGTCGTCCAGTGACGTGTATCGAAAAGGGGTATTCATTTATAAACTTTAATGGGATAGGGCTTGTCTAATATTAAGCTACATTCCATACTTTAAAAATGGACTGTTTCGAAACATTATTTTTAATATAAAATATGAAGTATTATGTTTCTAAAAGGCCACTGTAAAATCCTTAAATGAATGTGCAATTTTTTGAAAAAATAGGCTTAAATTTTTAGTGCAAGTTCGATGTCAAAAGAACAATCTATCACTTTTGAATAAAACTGTTAGTAATTTCCACCAAAACTGAGCTCACATATTAATTTGAATTTATTAAAAACAGTTTTTCCCCAATTCTCAAGCCGGTCAGCATTGCTTCTTTTAATTAACTCGGGAATCAACTCATGAAACCTGAAAGTGTCAAAATCTCGCCAAGGTTTAGACATCCTCCCGGCACATTTTCCACTTCTTCCATTCTGGCCGCACGCCTGTACTTTGCCCGTTTCCTTATCTTCCACTCAATTTCCGATTGCGAAACGCAGTCTCCCCTCCTTGTTTTTTTTTGCCTGTCTCTCAAGCCACCCGACCACCCTTTATGACGACAACGACGACATGCCAGCGCTATACCATTCTTCTTGACATACTCCTTTAAAGGAATGTGGAGACGCTAGTTTTGCTTTTTATGGCACTGGGTAGATACACCACGTAGCCGTTACACTGTTTTTTTTAATGAGAACTGCCTTAAACGATTTGGAGCTCGGAAGATATTAAAGAAAATTTGTCTGAAATCTATATTTTTTTCAAGTTTATTTTAGTTTGGACACCGCGGAAACCACGGCGGCCAACGAGAAACTAAAATTTCTCAAATTGCGATTTTCAACGAGGCCTAAAACAAAATTAGACATTCAAATTTAATTGTGAAATGAGGTGATCGTAACTATGAGTTAGCTGCATGCTATCTGTTTCTTTTTGTATTGCTCGCAGTATATGCGCTATTTTATTGTGTAATGGTGCGTCCAAAGCTGCTTCCAACAAGACAAAAGCGATGCTTGTTGATTGGAAACTTACTGTTTTACATTGCTTCTGACTACTGTAATCTGCATGGGGATAAGAAATATTCTAGGGAAACCACCAACAATATTCATAAATAACTTGGAATAACTGGATTTTCGTTTTTGTAGTTTAAGCAAAAACCTTGGCCGCATCGATGCAAGTCTGTAATTGGTTTCCGTGTTTTTTTTTTGGTAGTTGGCAGTTCGTCGAAAGCGTTTATCCTCTTCAGTTAAAAGGAATATTTAAAAAAAAATTTAATTAATACGAAAATAGTTGTCAGTTCTGTTTTAAATTCTGTGATCTGAAAATATAGTTGATAATTTGCCGCTGAGCTCGAACTGATTCTTGTATTAAGGTTATACCTATTTTCTTTAAATTTCGTAACATTTTAACCAAGATTTTGTCATGTGCAGCATACTTTGCAAAGAGCATCCATCATTAAATGAAATAACTGGATGATCCTGATCATATGGCGCCACTCTCCCTTTAACCCTTCTGAACGCGCACATGCATCTGTATATACCCAAGTTACGACGTGTAACGCTAATAGAAAATATCAAAAATATGCGAAGAGATTATTTCACTCGAAGAGACCCCATAAAAGCCTTGCATTTTTTGTGATAACGGTGAGAGGATAGTGTGAGAAAAAGAGAGACGAAAAGTCGAAAGTGAAATGAAATTTTTTTTCTCTCGCTGATTTTTGCTGTCTACTCCGTACTTTTCTTTTAAATTAAACTTTTCGACTTGCAACATCTAGAAACCTGGTTATTTATCGAAATATTTTTGAAATTCTTTTATAAAAATGCGTTCCCTTAACAAAAATTGTAAAAAAAGTTTTATTTTCCACAAGACGAGCTCATGTGGTTGCGGTTATCTCAAATAAAATTATCTTTGTATTAGGAATATTCCTGTAGAGAAAGAGCATGTGCTCAAACTATAAATGATTCTCTAATAATAAAATCTCTGAAAGACTAAAATGTTACATTTCAAGTCTTGAACAATAATATCTGAAAGAACTGTTTTAAAAGCTTTCAGACGAAAATTGTTCTTTTCTGAAAATTGGCAAGAAAATGTTTCAGTATTCATCTCTTCAATTCCTCTTTTTTTTTCAGATCCCTTGCCAACAAATACGGTACTTCCAGACACCCTTTCTCTATTTTCATAATTTGTTCTTATTAAATTGTTACTTTACGCCCATTTCGGTCATTTTTTTCGATTTTTCACTTTCTTTTTCGTAGATTTTCAATTCTTTTTTGTCGGAAAGCTTTTTTTTCGGGTTAATATGCCGAAATATTGGTTTCAGACTGAATTTTTATTATTTTTAGCCATGAAAGACACTCATCTTTTAATTGGTTTTTCAGATGTTTGTGTTTGTGCTTGACTTGTTAAAATTTGATCGTTATTCCACTCCTCCCTCCCGAATTGTTGATTTTTCTTTGTTGTTATTTCCCTTTATCTCACATTGATTGTTTATTCATTCAGTTGTTTTCTTTTTAAATTTAAAATTTTCCATTTTTATTGTTGAAAATCGTGAACTTTTAATACTAGTTTTAGTGTTCATTATTTTTGATTCAAAAGCTGGTCGCTTCGCATCCAGTTACAATATCCGTTATTAACCATTTTTCGATTTTGAATCTCTCAAACAATGACGATTTTGCGCTGGATTTTCTCTTTCTTCGGAATATGTAGTGGGTTTTTAGTATTTTATGTATTTTCCACCTTTTAACCAGCCAGGATTAGCTCATTTCATGCTCATTTTAAATTAACCTCATCCTTTTTAAGCTATTATAACACGAACTGTAGGTTATTCTGAAATTTCTTTTATCTCTTATTTTCGAATTTGTTGTCGGGAAAAGTTCTATTTTCTTGTTGCAGGTACCGCCCGTTTAAAAGCGGGAAAAAATACGAAGTCGTGCCCAAAGAAAAAGTTGGTGACCAATCAGCCTGAAAGAGGAGCAACACAAGAGAAGATGGAGCCGAACACAATGCTTGCACATAGTGAGTTGAGAAACTTCCATCTCTTTCACCTATAACCAAATATAACGACTATTCTAGTTCATTGTTCAATTCGATTCAATTTCAGTTACCGCCGCTCGTGGTCTGTACATTAAGAACAAAACGAGTCTCGAGGCATTCGCTACTGTAACCCTACAAGGAAAAGGGTCTCTGCGGAGTCGGTGTGCAACGGAAGCCACACAGACCGAGGGAGACTGTCGTTGGGATGAAAGTTGTGAATTGTGAGCATTTTTTTTTAATTTCAATGAAATTTCTGTAAAAGAGACAGCTATTCTGATTTTTCAGTAAACTATCCGACAAATTCAACAAGGTCGTCGTTTCGGTTCATTCAAAAGGGAAACTTGGCTCCAATGAGCTCATTGGCCGCTGCGAGCTAGATTTGGAGAATGCAAAGGCGCTTCACGGACAAACGAACTGGCTTCGTCTCAAAAAGAAGAGTTCAGACGAGAAATATCGTGGAGAAGTGCAAATACGAATGGATTTTAGCTACGAGAAGCCGTCGATGAGCGTTTCGTCGTTATCTCTCAATCAAATTGGAAATGAGCAAGATAGTACGGGGTTTTTAAAGTTTCGATAGTTTTCCCTGAAATCAAGAAATAGCCGAAATCCGAGGTCTTGTAGCATTCGAAAAGTTGTCAGATTTTCGTGACTTGCATTGTAACCGTTCCGAACTCTGTTGTTCGCCGCTCAAATTCAGATATCACGGTTTCAGCAAAAGTGATTTTTGACTACTTGGTCGTCTGCCCTAGAAAATAGCCCAAGAGTTGTAGCCATGATGTGGAACTTGCGTATTTTTGAAAATTTTCCTATATTTGTTTTTACAGAACCATCTGGTGGAGGGCTGATGTCGAAGATGAAACGAAAGATCACGCAGGCAAAGAATGGGCACAAAAAAGCGGAAGACACGATGTCGATGGCTTCCGCGTGGTCAGCAACGAGTAAAACATCCACCAAATCGAGCAATTTCTTTGGAAAATTAGGCTCAAAATTGGGACTAAAAGATAAGGAAAAGTCGTTACCGATCGGTACCTTCCTCACACCAATGGACAATCATTTGGAGTCGACGAACGGCGAAGCTGCGAACATCAGTGAAGGTGGCAGCAGAACGAGTAGAAACTCCAGGTAAATGGGGCTTCACCATCACTTGCTCTATTCCAAATTTCACTCGAATAATTATTTTTTCTAGCTTCAACGTGTTTGACAGCCGTCAAAACTCTGGCTCCCGGCCGCATTCATCCTTCTCTGCCAATGTGAATCCGTTTGCCGATTCCATGTCACCAGATGCCACAGATGCTGCCGCTGCTCGCCCTACCATTCGGCAACAGAACAAAGCGACGCCTACCGGACGGTTTGGTGTCGGCATCGGAGCTATCACCGGAGCGGCCACCCTGCCACACGCTATTACGTCCCCAGTGGTATGGTCGTCACGTTTTTTTTTCATGAATATGATTGTTGTAGTCCAAAATTAACTTAAAATCAATTCGAACTTTTTCCAGATTGCACATGAATCGTTCCGCCGATCTGGAAGCATCCGCTCCATGGCCTCGAGCGGTTTCGGTGGATCGACGAAAAATCACCAGCAGAAGATTGATCCGACCAATTCAGATGACCTGCTGGCGGTGATTGATAGTCTCAAATTGGAGTTGCAAGTCAAAGATTCGCGAATGAAGGATATGCAGGGCTATATGGATATGCTGGTAAGGAATTTGATTTTTTGGGATTTTTGAAAAAGAGGTTCTTGTATTTTTTAGGATGTTTCAGTAAAATAAAGATTTCTGATTTAAAAAAACTTCCAGATCTCGCGTGTCATGGAACGAAATCCGGAGTTGCTCGCTGCCCCAAACAATGGTCAAAAGCAGACGAGAATGCGATTTTTCTGAAAAAATATTAATTTCTCCATATTTTAACAAGGATCTGAAGTGTGACCAATTCTAATACTCAATTTTTATACAGCTTTCCTCTTTTCTTTTTTTATCGTGTACAAAATGTATTTTTCTTCCCCGCTGTGCGTGCCCCCGTTCATTTCTCATCACCATATTCGGATTTTCCAGTCAATTTGCCAGCTCAAGCGTTGGGTTGTTGTTTCATCACACATTTCTTTCATTTTTCTTACAGCCACCATTTTCTGGTCATTTCCGCTAGACTTAAACAGTTTTAAGACTCACTCTTTAGTGGTCGTTTCGGGATCATCCGCATCCCCACATTTCCTTACCAAACGAACGTGTAGCCTAAGTTTTGAATACTCCAGTAATTTTGTTCCCAAATTGAACGGTTTTTGTGATTTTTTACATTTCGCCCCCTCCCCCCCCCCCGTTACTATGCTTTCCATAATTGTGAACTCCGTGTCCTTCTAATTTGCACTCCTTCCTAAAACTTTTCCGAATCAAACCCAAAATGTACAACACTTTAAATCATGTTCGAAAATAGTACAAAGGTCGAAAAAAAATACCAAAAAAGAAATGCAGCAGCTGAAAACGAGCAGCGGTTGTCGACAAGAGAAGGTGGAGGGACCTCCGGGCACACTTTTTTGCTTTTCTGATTTGTGCATTTGCCAGAACGGTTCGTTCTGAAACAACCAGCTCGTCGAGCTTATCTACAGGAATTTACAGGTGGATTCTCTGCGAAATTTTCATTTTTTTCCACCATTAACACGCGAAACTCAAATGAACTTTATAGGTTAAAAAAAAAATGAATTCTCGTTTATTTTTTGCTATTAATCGTTGTTCACTTTTCCCTCCTCAGCGTCAATAGCTGTCGGCTTATCCTGATCCTGATCCGCGTCTCCGCTGGCACCACGACGTCGGTAACAACAGCAACAGAAGCAAAAGACGGCGAGGCCGATGATGATAGAAATTGGTACAACGCATACTATTATGAACCATGCCTGAAAGGAGCCACTCTCTCTCTGTGCCTCTCCGTCACTAGGACGCCATGTGTGCACGTTGGACGTTCCTTACATCAAGGTAAAATGCGCCCATTATAGCGATGCCGAAAAACTGAACTGTATGGAATTATTCAGAATTTGACACCAGACCAGATCAATCTGAAAGATAATAAAATTGGAATAGCACAAGATCACGGGAAGCATAAATAAATAAATAACGTGGGAACATTCTGGAGTGTTCCAGAGTCTTCTAGAACATTCTGGAACGGCAAAAATTTCGATATTTTTTTAATCGTTTTTGAGACAGTTTTGTAGATTTTGTGTGCTTAGTTCTACACGAATAACTCTAGTAATTTTTAGAACACTTTTATGGACAGACAACAAAAATACGCACAAAAAAGAAAATGACGCTATCTTAGTTGGGGGGGTCCAATGGTTTTTTCGGCTTTTTTGGAATATTTTTGTTTCTGAAAAGCACCACGCTTATTCAAATGTAACTTATCCTTATTTGTCATGATCCAATTAAACTTTAAAAAAAGCAAAATCAGAAAAGCAAAAAAAGCTTACGTTGGAGCGGAACCGAACCACGACCCCCGAATTCCCATCCCTCCCTCTTCACCCCTCGGCCACCGCTGCTTGGTTATATCAACATTGAGAATGCATAGAAGAAAGAAGGTGAATGAAGGGGGCGAGTAAAGCTCAGGATTTTCAGATCCAATCGTGGTTTTTGTGCCACGGGTAAGCGCCACGAGTGAAAAAAAACTCACAAATATTTTAACAGTAACAACAAACAATTGTCCAAAAAAATAATTAGAAAAACCTCCAAAAATGACTAAAAACGAGTGGCCCCCCCAACTAAGATTGCGCCGAGACGTATTATCGCCGTAAAAAAGTTCCGACATTTTTTCGAGCCCGCGAAAATCGGGATTTGAATTGAGAGGCTCCGCCCATTTCATCATCAGAGCGCATTTGCTATGCGCGATATATTTTTTGAATTTTTATTTTTTCTTCTGAATTTTCAGAATTAAACTGGATTAAAAGAACGAAATTGTATTAATCGTGAATTTTTTTACACGTTTCTTCGAATGTTTAAATATATCAATTTGCGTCATTAATTTTTTTTTCGTTTCTTCTGATAAAAATATATCGCGCATAGCAAATGCGCTCTGATGATGAAATGGGCGGAGCCTCTAAATTCAAATCCCGATTTTCGCGGGCTCGAAAAGATGTCGGAACTTTTTTACGGCGATAATAGCGCTTTAGGCAGTGAAAAGTACGCGGCTACGGCCGCTGCTCTAGATCATTCTGGAGTCTTCTGGAGTCTTCTAGAACATTCTGGAACAGCGAAAATTTGCCATTTTTTATCGTTTTTAAGACAGTTTTGTTGTGTGCCTAGTTCTACAGTATCCCAAGATACGGTTGCGAAGCTCTCGCACAAAGTAGGAGGCTCACGTTCCTTTTTGCCTACTGTACCATCTTCTAGTAAATCTTCTAGTTTCGTACAGATTCAATAGCTATAATATTCAGTTTTCTTAGTGAATTGACGTCTCAATAGCAAGGACTAAGGCTTCCACGAAAGACGAAAACAAACTCGTCTTGCATTCGTCTTAAAAAAGATGTCAGCATGTCACTACGTCAGACGAATTCAAGACGAAGAAGACGAGACGGCCTCATTGTCTTCAAAATTTAAAATTTTCTTTGAAATTCTCCTCGTCATTCGTCTTACGCAATGCATTTTAATGTCTAGCAGACGAATTCGAGACGGTCTTATTTCGTCTTTCGTGGAAGTCTTCAGAAATCACCGTATTGATTTTAAATTGAAGACAATGACAACAATATGGAAGAACACTTGTCTGATATAAACTGGCACGATGCGCGATATTTAGAAATGTGGAAGTGGGCTTTTTTCAAGAACATTTATTTCTGACTGCCCGGATGGACATGATTTATACTTGAGAGATCTGGGAAAAGAGCCAAAAATGAGAACTCCAAAGAATATTTTGGTACAGTTTGCCTTCGCTGTGATTGAACTCTTCAATTGAAAAATAAGAAAATCGAGTTCTTCTTTGCGGCTATTCGCTGTTCGTTTTTCCCTCCACCACTTCAACAATTATCACGTCATCGAAGTCTCCTTTACCTTTTCCACGACTTCCGATGAAACAACAGAAGCAATAGAGGATGAAACTGATGATGATACCACAGGCTACAGCGCATATTAATATGAACCATGTCTGAAATGGGCTATTTCTTTATTAATATTCATAAATACCACGGATAACTCTTTTTGACTTTCCGCCTAGGACGCCCGTCTTACCTCATGGTAGAAATGGCTCATATTGTCGATTTGAAAGGACTTAACTGTGTGGAAATCAGAATCTCGCTAGATCGATTAGGAAGATAATAAAATGGAAATAACAAGATCACGGGATGCCGTTTTCAGTTTCACGCGTTTCCGATTCTGGTTGTTATAGAAAAAAAAATTTTAAGCGTACCGTCCGAACCACACTTTTATTTCTAAAAGCACTTCATCTCCTTCCAACGGGTTTTTTTTCAAGTACAGGTTTGACTTCATTGAAAGGAATCTTCTTGCGGAAGCTGCTCTTTTTGGAATATTTATTTGTATCTAACTTATATGTCACTCAAAAAAGCACAATTTCTACCACTTTTTGTCGGATTTTTTGGCATTTTTCAACCAGAAAACCGTTGGAAATCAGGAGGACGCGATAGAGACGTAGAATGAAAAGAATAAAAAACCAGAAGAGATAATAATTCTAATGTTGCTTCATTTCGTATGGTGGAATGAGTCCGGATGTCTCAGCACGTGCCTTCTTCTCAGATTCAATTTCATCCAAATATGGCTTCAAGTACCACGATTCCTGTAACGAGCATTGATTGAAAACGTTTTTCAATAATTTTTCCTTTTAAAATTAAATAAATAAAAGCGCCGATTAATCAAAACTTGCAGAAATTTTGATAAATCTTTAAAGAAATTGTCTACCTGTTCCCATTGAGTCCATTCTGCCTTTGGAAGCTTCTCTCCGTGAAGAGCCAAGGTGTGTGCACGAGAAAGACGGATCTGTAATGAAAAATTTAAAAAAAATTTGGTAATTTACAGATTTTCTTCACAAAATAGTTTTTCCAACATTTTTAAATTCGTTCGAAAGAAAACTTCCAGCCATACCTTTCTTTGATCGAAAAGATGTGGTTCTTTGAGGTTGAGACGTCTAAGAGCTTCTGTGACCTCTGGCGCCGGCTCGAAGTAGGTGTCGTGGAACAGAAGGCCGTACTCGCGTCCTCCCCACAAACTGGTCCAAGCAAACTTGCGAAGAGTGTTGGCGATGGTTCCGTTGTAAGCAAAAGTGATCGCTTTCGACGCGGCTTGACTGGCCATGATTAACCTGCGAAATAAATGATTTAGAGAGTTAGCAAGTGAGGAAAAAACGAGGAATCGAACATAGGGGGACCATATAAGCTAAATGCTCATTTTGCTCATACTTTCCAGAAATATTTTCTCATTAAGAATCTTTATGACATGAAAAACGAGTAACTAAGCTTTTTCATAATATTTTGGGTAAATAACGAAAAGGAGCAGTTATCTAGACAATACACATACTGGGTAAGCAATGGAAGAGCTTTAGCATCGACGAAAATAGAAAATTAATTAATTTAAACCAATTTTTCAATAAATCATTGAAATTTATAAGCGAAAATTATTTAAAAACACATTGAAAATTAAAGTTTTCTTTCTAAAATGTAATAGACAAACTTTGGCGTTCAATCAATAAAAAACTGCAATTATTTTTGGCGAATATCCATTAATTTTTTTTTAGTTTTTTAGTAGTATGAAAATTTAGAAATATCTCAAGAATTTATAGAAAATTATTAAAGAATTAAGGAAATTAAACTTGAAATCGTGGGAAAACTAACTCGGCGGTGTGGCTAAACAACGCTCTTATAGAGATTACGGAGCGTCGTTTCACAAATTTTTATATTCAAAAAAGAAGATAATTCGTCGATTTTAACGATAATCCTAAAAATTGCGCTTGTGAGAAATGAAAAAGCGAAATGGTGAGTTCATGTTTTTCAAATTAATTAATTGAAATACAACTATCCGTGTTTGCAATTTCAGCGATTGCACTTCGCCGATTAGCTGCCAACGAGCTTTAAAACCCATGATTTTCATTCGAGGAGATAAAGGAAGATAAAGGTCAGACGTGGAATTGATTCTTCCTGAGCTCAAGAAATAGGAAAAAAGCTGCGAAAAAGGCAAGAAACATTTCCTGATGATAACGAATGAACTCTAGCGAGTGCCAGTGCTAATCGACGCCAGAATTTTGACGTTTATATTTTATTCTACTCTTATGCTTGTGCGCTAGCTTAACGTCTTTCTGGAATTCTTTTTCGGCTACGAATTCATGCAGCACCACAACCAACACACTCAATCCCCAATAAATCAGCGTGGAACTTCATGTTTGCCGTGATCTTGCTATTCCAATTTTGTTATCTTTCAGTTTGATTTAGCGAAAATCTGAATTCTATTCAGTTCTGTTTTTCGGTATCACAGATATGGGCGACGAATTCTACACTGAGGTAGACTGAAACATAGAATGACTTGAAAATAGGGAGAGAACTTCGTGACATTTATGTATGACATTTATGTAAAAAATTGTTTATTTCAGACGTGGTTCATCATCGTGTGCTGTGTCGCCGGTGGACTCATTCTCTGCTGCCTTCTCTTCTTCTGTATCTGCTGCTGTTGCTGCCGAGGAAGAAGACGTAAAGAAGTCCGCAGTAGCAAGGAAAAGTCGGGAGGCGGTAATGGGGAGGAGTGAAAAGCGAAAGACAAAAATTAAGAAAAAACGAAAAGAAACGATAACTTTCTATTTCACTTGAAAAGATAAATTTCATTTCAGTTTCGTGTGTTGTACCTTGTTAAATTGGAGCTTTTCTTTGCGCCTGTCTTATACAGACGGACATCTGCGGTCAACTACATCGCTTCGAAAAAAAAAGTTCGCGACGATCAAGCGAATGTTTTCGGGAATTCCACTACGAAAAAGCGAAAAATATGAATTTGTGATCCACGTGGAAATCAAAATTGCAGTTTCAATTGGAAAATAACGTTATTTATTTATTTATGTTTCCCGTGATCTTGCTATTCCCATTTTGTTATCTTTCAAATTGATCTCCCCAATTCTGAATGCTAAACAGTTCAGTTTGTCTGTAGCGCCAACATGGGAGAATTCTACCATCAGGTAAGTCCTAGGCGGAGAGAAACAGAGAGAGAGAATAAACAAGTAGCTCATTTCAGACATGGTTCTACATCGTAAGCCCTACGACCGTTATTATCTCAATCTGCTTGATCGGCTTCTGTGTGTGTTGTTGCTGTTTCGCAGGACGAGTGGCTAGTGGAGATGACCGTACTGTCCAGGATGGTCCGACAGCAATTGAAGCGGAGGAAGGAAGAGCATAAGGCAACCAAAAAGCCGCAAGAAAGAAACGCTTACTTTTTTTTTTATTTCATTTGAAAAAAACATAAATTTCATTTGAATTTTGCTGCGCATTCTCTCCTTGCGCCTGTGTCCGTCTGTCTCTGTTTGTGTTTGTCTGTAAACTATTCTTTTAAGCGGCGGAGCAGCTGGGAAATAAGAACCGTTTTGCTAATAAAAGGAAGATAAATGAAGACTCAAACACGCGACGTTTAATGGAAACTTAAGAGAGCTGGGAATGAATTACCGTGAGCGTTAACATGATTTTAAAATTAAAAAACACCAGAAAATAAGGAAAATTATTAATTTTCCGCATAAGAATTCTAGGAAAATATTATATGTAACCATATTACTCCCCCCCTCGCCCTTTAAATTGCTTCATTTTTCTGTGCGGTTTCCGAGTACACATAGCTATTGGGATAAACAAAAAGTATAATAAGGCTAGAGTGCTTTGTTACGCTGAAAAAAAAACTGAAAATAAATTATAAATTATATGAATAAGGTTTGTGGTGTCTGGAGTAGACTCCAGGAGATTTTGAGCAATCAATAGAGAAGCAGTGTGCTCCAGAAGTTTTGATTGATGAGATCTGACACTGCTCTTGAAGTTTCTCGAGAGCTGAGAGACGATGAGAAAGCCACGCAAATATTCTTCCAGCTATTAATATTCTGACGCGTCACGGTACGCAGTTCTGAACTGATCACCTGAACTGGAAAAGAGAAAGTGAAAGGGCTTTTTTTTTATTAATATAATAAAAAGTCTGTTTTCTCAATATTCTCTGGAAAACTCAATTTTCCCATGTTCTCTATTTGTCACTTCCCGATTTTTCAGAATTTTTCAGAACCATGGCTCTTGTCTATCTGGTCACCGAAATTTGCTGCTTGGCGGCTGCCACGTTCAGCTTCAGCTTCAATATTTTGATTATTTCATGCTTCTGGAGGCAAGTGGGCATCCGGATAGCAGAGCACAAAACTATAATTCTGAATTCCTCGAGGGGATCTCTGCTCCTGGAATTCCGAGTGCTCCACATAAAGATAGGTTCACTCTTGAAAATCACGAAAATGCGAAATGATGGATTCATCGTTTTTATTGAAATTTTCTGAATTTTTTTGGCAAATTGCGTGTTTTTAATTATTTTATAATAATTTAATAGAAATTTTGAAGAAATGGATGTGAAAAACCACTTAGCGTTTACGAAAAGATACGAATTTATGCTAAAGTATGTTAGAAAACATATGAAAATCGAATTTTGTGTTTCTTTACACTTCAAAAGAGAGCATCTGGAGCAACATAATTAGAGCACACGAGCCATTTTTCAAAAAATTATATATTTTTTGCCCCTTTTTTGGTTTTTTAGAAAAATGCTCTGTATGCCCTTCCTACAGAGCTCTCTAGGCTCCGAGCCCCTCCGAGCCCCTTATCTCAGAGCAGCCATGGCTTATACAGTGCTCCACATTATTTTACGGTCACCCCAAAAATGTTGGAAATCTCGAAAACTGGCTTTTCAACCAGAATGCTTCCTATTGAAAAAATATGGACTTTTAGTAGGTGTTTCATGATAAAAACTTAAAATAGTCTTAAAATTCAAATATCTGAAAAAAACCAAAATTTTATGAAAGTGACCGTATCATAATGTGGGAAAGAAAACACCCATTTTTCGAAAATCTTTTATTTTCGCTTCAGGACCCATAATTGTATTTTTCAAAAGTATTTTCATATTATATATGATAAATAATTAGGAATTACAGAAAATCGAAATTTTGAGATTTTTGGGGGTGACCGTAAAATTATGTGGAGCACTGCACTAGAAAAATAAATGGTGAACCTATCTTTTATTGGAATTTTGAATATCTGAAATTTAAGCTTTTTGTGAAGCAAAATTTCTGAAAATGGAAATCTCTGAAACCCGAATACCGAGCAATTTTCAGAAAAAAAAATCGCATCTCCCTGCAATTTGCGGCTTTTTTTTTGGTTTTTTTAGAAAAATAAGTGGTGAACCTATCTTTTATTGGAATTTTGGATTTTCGATAATCCGAAAATCTGAAATTCCAGCTTTTTGTAAAGCAGGTAACCTGAAATCACCAGTTCTGAAAATGGAAATTTCTGAAACCCAAATACCGAGCGATTTTCAGAAAAAAAATCCCATCTCCCAGCAATCTGCGGCTTGCTCTTTACCTGGCCATTGGTGACTTTAGCTATGCACTTTTTGCACTTTTCCATATTGGGTATTTGTTCTTACTTTGGTCAAATGACCATTTGGACTACAATCCGTACGTCATTATTGCGACCAATGCGTTTTTGCCGGCGAATTTGAAAATCGTTGTCGTTGTGAGCTGCGCGATGGCTCTGGACAGGTGTTTGGTGAGTGCTACGGTATTTTGAATGCGTGCTCCCACTGCTATCCTAGTTTCAGCGCCAATTCTGATCCTGATTCTAGTGTGAGCCACATGGCGCTTCAACACGGCGTTTTGAATGCGTGCTCCCACTGCCTGCTATCTTAGTTTCAGCCGCAATCCTGATCCTGGTTCCAGTGTGATTCTATTCCATTACAGGCGATATTCTCACCCGTTCTCTACCGTAGTCTTAACAAAATCCGCTTTGCGAATTGCACAATGTCAATTGGTTATTGCTGGTTCCTATTCGACTACTTCTTCGGAATGCTCACGGCGCCTTATAGGAGAATGCCGAATTGTGCGACGATGGTGTGTTTTGTGGATAAACGCTTCTTGATGTATGTCAGCTATTCCAATACGGTAAGCGCTTTTGCATGTTTCCATTAGAGAAGGGCGGAATTCCGCATTCCGGATTCCAGAATCCGTGAAAAACTTTTTTTCCGTTTTCCGGATTCCGAGTTCCCAAAATCCAATGGCGCCCTACTATGCAAAGAAGAGCGGAATTCCGGATTCCGCCGTTTTTTCATTCCGTTTTCCGAATTCCAGATTCCGTGAAAAAATTTTTTTTTCTGTTTTCCGGATTCCGGATTTCGCGATATGGCATTTTTATCAGAAAAGGGCGGAATTCCGGATTCCGCCGTTTTTTTTCATTCCGGATTCCGGATTCCAGATTCCGTGAAAATTTTTTTTCCGTCTTCCGGATTCCAGATTTCGTGAAAAAAATTTTTTTTCCGTTTTCCGCATTCCGGATTTCGCGATATGGCGCTTTTATCAGAGAAGGGCGGAATTCCCGCATTCCGCATTTCGGATTCCGCCATTTTTTTCGTTCCGGATTCCGGATTCCAGATTCCGTGAAAAAAAAAATTTTTTTTCCATTTTCCGTGTTCCGGATTCCAGATTCCGTGAAAAAATAT
The DNA here is from genome assembly GCA_003052745.1 of Caenorhabditis inopinata. Classification (NCBI taxonomy): domain Eukaryota; kingdom Metazoa; phylum Nematoda; class Chromadorea; order Rhabditida; family Rhabditidae; genus Caenorhabditis; species Caenorhabditis inopinata. The sequence continues at coordinate 1,288,931 of AP018152.1, read as the reverse complement.
GTTATCCGTATTCCGCATTCTGCATTCCGGATTCCGCCGTTTTTTCATTCCGTCTTCCGGATACCAAATTCCTTGAAAAATTTTTTTTCCGTTTTCCGTTATCCGATTTCCGCGATATCGCGTTTTTATCAGAGAATGGCGGAATTCCGCATTCCGCATTCCGGATTCCGCCGTTTTTTCATTCCGTCTTCCGGATTCCAGATTCCTTGAAAAAATTGTTTTCCCTTTTCCGTTTTCCGGATTCCGCGATATGGCGTTTTTATCAGAGAAGGGCGGAATTCCGGATTCCGCCATTTTTTCATTCCGTCTTCCGGATTCCAGATTTCGTGAAAAAAATTTTTTTTCCGTTTTTCGCATTCCGGATTTCGCGATATGGCGCTTTTATCAGAGAAGGGCGGAATTCCGCATTCCGCATTTCGGATTCCGCCATTTTTTTCGTTCCGGATTCCGGATTCCAGATTCCGTGAAAAAAAATTTTTTTTTTTCCATTTTCCGTGTTCCGGATTCCAGATTCCGTGAAAAAATATGTTATCCGTATTCCGCATTCTGCATTCCGGATTCCGCCGTTTTTCATTCCGTCTTCCGGATACCAAATTCCTTGAAAATTTTTTTTCCGTTTTCCGTTATCCGATTTCCGCGATATCGCGTTTTTATCAGAGAATGGCGGAATTCCGCATTCTGCATTCCGGATTCCGCCGTTTTTTCATTCCGTCTTCCGGATACCAGATTCCTTGAAAAATTTTTTTTCCCTTTTCCGTTATCCGATTTCCGCGATATCGCGTTTTTATCAGAGAATGGCGGAATTCCGCATTCCGCATTCCGGATTCCGCCGTTTTTTCATTCCGTGTTCTGGATTCCAGATTCCTTGAAAAAATTGTTTTCCCTTTTCCGTTTTCCGGATTCCGCGATATGGCGTTTTTATCAGAGAAGGGCGGAATTCCGGATTCCAGATTCCATGAAAAAACCGTTTTCCGTTTTCCGGATTCCGAGTTCCCAAAATCCGATTCCGCCCTACTCTGCAGAGAAGTTTCCATAGATAAATTGAGAAGAGTTAGTACGACATTCCAATGTTCCGCTAGACGCTAATCGCAAATTAGTTACAGTAGAGCGAGCAAGAATCTTTGAGAATCAAGCGGAAATGAATCTGAAATTTTCAGATTGCTGGGCTCTTCACAGTTGCACTGAGCGCTGTTGTGTTTGCAGGAATTCGAACAATTTCAGTGAACAAAGTGAGGATGACTTCCAGATGCCGACCTTAAAGAAAACTTTTTTCAGACTTCCTCAAGTGGTAGTATATTTCGAAAAGCCAATCGGATTACTGTAGGAATCCTATTCAGCTCATTATTTTTTGTGACGATTCCCTCTTTATTGGTCACTGCTTATGAGAAAGTGACGGGAGTCTCGTTGTTCGCTGAACTCGGCCCTTTTTATATCTGCGCAATTCTGCTCAATGGTAAGAATAGCTATAGCATAGAGTGCTCTGGGTGCTCTTCCTACAGAGCTCTCTAGGCTCCGAGCCCCTTATCTCGGAGCAGCCATGGCTGCTCCACAGTGCTCCACATAATCTTACGTTCACACCCAAAAATGTTCGAAATCTCGAAAACTGGCTTTTCAAACAAAATACTTCCTATTGAAGAAATATGGACTTTTAGTAGGTGTTTCATGATGGAAACTTAAAATTGGCTTAAAATTCACATATCAGAAAAAAACCAAAATTTTATGAAAGTGACCGTATCATTATGTGGGAAAGAAAACACCCATTTTTCGAAAATCTTTTATTTTCGCTCCAGGACCCATAACTGTATTTTTTAAAGTTATTTTCATATCATATATGATAAATAATTAGGAATTACAGAAAATCGAAATTTTGAGATTTTTGGGGGTGACCGTAAAATTATGTGGAGCACTGCACTAGAAAAATAAGTGATGAACCTATCTTTTATTGGAATTTTGAATTTTCGAAAATTCGAATATCTGAAATTCTAGCTTTTTGTGAAGCAAAAGTTCTGAAAATGGAAATCTCTGAAACCCGAATACCGAGCAATTTTCAGAAAAAAAAGTCCCATCTCCCTGCAATTTGCGGCATTTTTTTTGGTTTTTTTCGAAAAAAATAAGTGATGAACCTATTTTTTATTGGAATTTTGAATTTTCGAAAATTCGAATATCTGAAATTCCAGCTTTTTGTGAAGCAAAAGTTCTGAAAATGAAAATCTCTGAAACCCGAAAACCAAGCGATTTTCAGAAAAAAAAAATCGCATCTCCCTGCAATTTGCGGCTTTTTTTTTTGGTTTTTTTCGAAAAAAATAAGTGATGAACCTATTTTTTATTGGAATTTTGTATTTTCGAAAATTCGAATATCTGAAATTCCAGCTTTTTGCGAAGCAAAAGTTCTAAAAACGGAAATCTCTGAAACCCGAATACGGAGCGATTTTCAGGGAAAAAAATCGCATCTCCCTTCAATTTGCAGCTTTTTTCGGGTTTTTTTTTAGAAAAATAAGTGGTGAACCTATTTTTTATTGGAATTTTGAATTTTCGAAAATTCGAATATCTGAAATTCCAGCTTTTTGTGAAGCAAAAGTTCTGAAAATGAAAATCTCTGAATCCCGAATACCGAGCGATTTTCTGAAAAAAAAAATCCCATCTCCCTGCAATTTGCGGCATTTTTTTTTGGTTTTTTTCGAAAAAAATAAGTGATGAACCTATTTTTTATTGGAATTTTAGATTTTTGATAATTCGGATATCTGAAATTCCAGCTTTTTGTGAAGCAAAAGTTCTGAAAATGAAAATCTCTGAAATCTGAATACCGAGCGATTTTCAGGGGAAAAAAATCGCATCTCCCTGCAATTTGCGGCATTTTTTTTTGATTTTTTTTTAGAAAAATAAGTGGTGAACCTATCTTTTATTGGAATTTTGACTGGCTCAAGCCCTGCTCCTCCGGCTCCTTTAAGAGATATTATGAGAACAAAAAGCATGTTGTTGCAGGATTCTTTGATGGTCTGGTGTTTGTGATAATCAACAAAAAGCAAATTAGCAGTCAACGACAGATGAGCTCTTCAACGGCTTTCATACGCGGGCAGACTGAGCCCCAGACGATTTTCTAGATTCTAGAACGTTTTTCAGTTGCTTTTATTCTATTCTCCTTTGAAAATAAATTGCACAAATGAGCTCGTAGCTTGCTCCGCTGTCACACGAATGATTACATCAAGCTTTACCACGGAATCTGGAATCCGGAATACGGAATGAAAAAAACGGCGGAATTCGGAATGCGGAATGCGGAAATCGGAATTTTAACCATTAATTTTAACCATTTTCACAACAATTGAGAATAAAGAATTAAAACGGAATAAAAACGCCATATCGCAGAATCCGGAATGCGGAATACGGAAAACAATTTTTTTCACGGAATCTGGAATCCGGAAGACAAAAGAAAAAAAACCGGCGGAATGCGGAATGCGGAATTCCGCTTTTCTCTGCTCAATACCGTACTGCTCTGTTACTGGCAAACTTTGTCCTTCTTGCCGCTTTTCTGCCCACCAATCAGAGTAGGGCGGAATTGGATTTTGAAAACTCGGAATCCGGAATCCGGAAAACCAAAAAAAATTTTTTTCACGGAATCTGGAAACCGGAAGACGGAATGAAAAAAAACGGAATCCGGAATGCGGAATTCCGCTCTTCTCTGCAGAGTAGGGCGGAATTGGAATTTGGGAACTCGAAATCCACGGAAAACGGAAAAAAATTTTTTCACGGAATCTGGAATCCGGAATACGGAATGAAAAAAAACGGCGGAATTCGGAATTCGGAATTCCGCTCTTCTCTGCTCAATACCGTACTGCTCTGTTACTGGCAAACTTTGTCCTTCTTGCCACTATTCTGGCCATTTCTTGCCCACCAACCAGAGCGGAAGTGGATTTTGGGAACTCGGAATCCGGAATCCGGAAAACGGAAAACAATTTTTTCCGGAATCTGGAATCTGGAATCCGGAAAACGGAAAAAAAAGCGGAATCCGGAATGCGGAATTCCGCTCTTCTCTGCTCAATACCGTACTGCTCTGTTACTGGCAAACTTTGTCCTTCTTGCCGCTTCTCTGGCCATTTCTTGCCCAACAACCAGAGTAGGGCGGTATTGGATTTTGGAAACTCGGAATCCGGAATCCGGAAGACGGAAAAAATATTTTTTCACGGAATCTGGAATGCGGAAAACGGAAAAAAAATATTTTTTTCACGGAATCTGGAATGCGGAAAACGGAAAAAAATATTTTTTTCACGGAATCTGGAATCCGGAAGACAAAAGGAAAAAAACCGGCGGAATGCGGAATGCGGAATTCCGTTTTTCTCTGCTCAATACCGTACTGCTTTGTTACTGGCAAACTTTGTCCTTCTTGCCACTATTCTGGCCATTTCTTGCCCACCAACCAGAGTAGGGCGGAAATGGATTTTGGGAACTCGGAATCCGGAATCCGGAAAACGGAAAACAATTTTTTCCGGAATCTGGAATCTGGAAAACGGAAAACGGAAAAAATATTTTTTCACGGAATCCGGAATGCGGAAGATGGAATGAAAAAACGGCGGAATCTGGAATTCGGAATTCCGCCCTTCTCTGCTCAATACCGTACTGCTCTGTTACTGGAAAACTTTGTCCTTCTTGCCACTATTCCGGCCATTTCTTGCCCACCAAACAGAGTAGGGCGGAATTGGATTTCGGGAACTTGGAATCCGGAAAACGGAGAACGGAAAAATTTTTTTTCGCGAAATCTGGAAAACGGAAAACGGAATGAAAGAAGCGGCGGAATCCGGAATTCCGCCTTTCTCTGGTAGAGAGATGACCGTGGATAATTGGGTCGAAGGTTCAAACCCACCTTGTGGAAATTTGAACTTGAAATCTGGAATCCGGAAAACGGAAAAAATATTTTTTCACGGAATCCGGAATGCGGAAGATGGAATGAAAAAAACGGCGTAATTCGGAATGCGGAATGCGGAATTCCGCTCTTCTCTGCTCAATACCGTACTGCTCTGTTACTGTTCGTGTCAACTATGGAGCTCATTCAAAATATTTCACTTCGAGAACGAATTTACTTAAAAAAACATCTGAATTCAATGGATCAGAAGCTCTCCATCCGAGCTGGAATCGCTGCTCATGATCGTTTTGGATGAGCACATTTCATTTCGATTGAAGCCATGGTTAATTGTCCAGTTTGGCTAATTTGGGTTAGACGTTTGAGACTCGCCGGGTGTCTAACTTTGTACGTGTAGATGAGCTGACCGTTTTTGCGGATTTCGAAATTGTTTCCGACAAGTCTGAAATAATCATTTTTATTATTAAAAATTGGCAAAAAAAAATGGAATTTCAGACATTTTAGACTCCAGTATTCTTTTTTTTTTCTTCTGAAAATTGCTTGGTATTTGGGTTTCAGAATATTCCATTTTCAGAATTTTTGCTTCACAAAAAGTTGGAATTTCAGATATTCGAATCATCGAAAATTCAAAATTCCAATAAAAGATAGGTTCACCACTTTTTTTTTCTAAAAAACCCAAAAAAAAACCGGAGATTTCAGGGAGATGAGATTTTTTTTTCTGAAAATCGCTCGGTATTTGGGTTTCAGAATATTCCATTTTCAGCCCTAATAATTTCAGATTACCTGCTTCTCAAAAAGCTGGAATTTCAGATTTTCGAATTATCGAAAATCCAAAATTCCAATAAAAGATAGGTTCACCACTTTTTTTTTCTAAAAAACCAAAAAAAAAAGCCGCAAATTGCAGGGAGATGCGATTTTTTTTCTGAAAATCGCCCGGTATTTGAATTTCAGAGATTTCCATTTTCAGAACTTTTGCTTCACAAAAAGTTGGGATTTCAGGTATCCGGATTACCAAAAATTTAAAATTCCAATAAAAGATAGGTTCACCACTTTTTTTTCAAAAAAAAAACCAAAAAAAGTCGCAGATTGCAAGGAGATGGGATTTTTTTTTCTGAAAATCGCTCGGTATTCGGTTTTCAGAGATTCTTATTTTCAGAACTAATGATTTCAGGTTACCTGCTTTGCAAAAAGCTGGAATTTCAGATATTCGGATCACCGAAAATTCAAAATTCCAATAAAAGATAGGTTCACCACTTATTTTTCTAAAAAACCAAAAAAATATACGCGCTTCAATTGAGCTATTGAGTTTAAATTTCGAGAGACGAATACTACTGTATGAGGTACTGTAAGAGGAGGACGCATCTGATGTTGAAACAATTCCAGATCACTGGAAAGCTAGAAAAGTGGCGTAACTTTCTATGGCTAACCAAAAGTGGTGGTCAGTGCTGGAATTTCAGATCGAAAGAGCTTGCTTCGCTGTCTGAAAGCTGTCTGAAAAAAAGTTCCGAAAACGGATTCTTTCTGAGCGCGCAGAGCACTTTTCTAATTACAGGCTTCCAGAATCAGTAGTCGACGTAAATTTCAGCGCCTAGAGCCTGCTCTATGCTTCTGAGCTGATGCTACTGAGCACTGAACATCGTTAAAAATGTCTGGAATTCAGTTGCTGCAAATTCTGAGCTCTTCTAGATCTTAAAATTAAAAAAACGGGTGACTTTCCTGGCTCCAAGCTCAAATTTCTCTCCTTTGCTGAAAATCTGTTCGCCATGCATTTCAGCGATCCACTTGTCAATAGGCTTTTCATTAAAAATGGAATTGAGCTTTGGGAAGTCTTGACGGATGTGCACTGCGATGGCGTGTGGCTCTGGGCGGGAAATATCAAAGCGAGCTCTGAAAATATTTTTTCAGCACGAATCTTCCTTTTATTTCTGAAGAGATTTACGTTGTGGCGTCTGCCAAGACAGTTCCTCTCCAGATGACTTCATCTCCATTCTCTAATGGGCGGCTTAAATTCAAGTAGTTGTAATTGGTGTCTCCTGTCTGAAAATGCAACAATTTTTTAGTTTTTCAATGAAAAATGAATTATCATGGTTTTTTTTTCGCGAAAAATTGCGAAATTTCATGAAAAAATAGTCATATTCCAGACGTATTCTCAGAATTTTTCACCTACAGTACACTGGCCATAAAGGTATTAATGCGACCAGAACTACCTGAAATGTCGCTCAATTTTCTTGAAATTTTCAGGGAAGTTGTAGTGCTAGCTGATACGGTAGCACAGCAATTATGATGAAATTTGGGAAAAAGGCGCCCTACATTTGATCAAGAAAAACCATGACATTATACCTTTATGGCCAGTACTGTATATCCCGCATATAGGATTTTCCAGCGGTTTTTAAGCCTTTAAATTGTCTGATATTTCTAGGAAAATTGAGGCGAGGCGACTCTCTGCTCAATGAGCATTATGGTCTTCTTTATCTCGGAGCAGCCATGGCTTATACGGTGCTCCACATAATTTTACGGTCACCCCAAAAAATGTTCGAAATCTCGAAAACTGGCTTTTCAACCAAAATGATTCCTATTGAAGAAATATGGACTTTTAGTAGGTGTTTCATGATAAAAACTTAAAATAGTCTTAAAATTCACACATCAGGAAAAAACCAAAATTTTATGAAAGTGACCGTATCATTATGTGGGAAAGAAAATCTCGAATTTCTCGATTGCTCAGTTTTATTTTATTTTCGCTCCAGGACCCATAATTGTATTTTTCAGAGGTATTTTCATATCATATATGATAAATAATTAGGAATTACAGAAAATCGAAATTTTGAAATTTTTAGGGGTGACCGTAAAATTATGTGGAGCACTGCACTAGAAAAATAAGTGGTGAACCTATCTTTTATTGGAATTTTGGATTTTTGATAATCCGAAAATCTGAAATTCCAACTTTTTGCGAAGCAGGTAACCTGAAATCATCAGCGGAAATCCGGAATGCGGAATGCGGAATTCCGCCCTTCTCTGATAAAAACGCAATATCCCGGAATCCGGAATGCGGAAAACGGAAAAAAAAATGTTTTTCACGGAATTTGGAAACAGGAAGACGAAATACGGAATGCGGAATTCCGCCCTTCTCTGATAAAAACGCCATATCGCGGAATCCGGAATGCGGAAAACGGAAAAAAAAATGTTTTTCACGGAATTTGGAAACAGGAAGACGAAATGCGGAATGCGGAATTCCGCCCTTTTCTGATAAATACGCCATATTGCGGAATCCGTAATGCGGAAAACGGAAAAAAAATGTTTTTCACAGCATTTGGAATCCGAAAGACAGAATGAAAAAAACGGCGGAATCCGGAATGCGGAATCCGGAATTTCGCCCATCTCTGATAAAAACACCATATCGCGGAATCTGGAATGCGGAAAACGGAATTCCGCCCTTCTCTGATAAAAACGCCATATCGCGGAATCCGGAATGCGGAAACGGAAAAAAAATGTTTTTCACGGAATTTGGAAACCGGAAGACGGAATGCGGAATGCGGAATTCCGCCCTTTTCTGATAAAAACGCCATATCGCGGAATCCGTAATGCGGAAAACGGAAAAAAAATGTTTTTCACAGCATTTGGAATCCGAAAGACAGAATGAAAAAAACGGCGGAATCCGGAATGCGGAATCCGGAATTTCGCCCATCTCTGATAAAAACACCATATCGCGGAATCTGGAATGCGGAAAACGGAATTCCGCCCTTTTCTGATAAAAACGCCATATCGCGGAATCCGAAATGCGGAAAACGGAAAAATAAGTGGTGAACCTATCTTTTATTGGAATTTCCGATTTTCGATTTTCCATGGCTTAAACGCTATAATTTTGCCTTCCGCTTCTTACCACAATGTTGCAATCCAATCTCTCATGGTATGGTGTGAGCTCTTCTCCATAGATAATGGCTGGAAACAGAAGAAAGAAGACTGCAACTGGTGAAAGCATCTCACTATCAGCAGAATGCAAAAATCAAAAAATCTGAATTTTTATACCGAAATTCGTGCAAAATTTTATGATTTTCGGGGGCATTTCAGTGATATTTATTGCAAAAAGCCAAGTTGCAAATGTGCTACGACGTACATTGGATTCTGCAAATTTTATGATCGACGTAAGAAGCTTGATCTCCCATGATGATCGTTAATCGATCAAAATGGGCGGTCCTAAAAAGATTGCTTGGAATACGGTAGATATTAGAGTCGCAACAATGAGAATTCCTGAATTCTATTGGATTCTAGCGAACCTCATCGATGATCTTCAGAATCGTCAGAAATCGTGGAAGTTTTATTGACTATTGAGTAAGACTTAAAATTTTCATCTGAAAATCTGAAATTCAGGAAACCTGAAATCACCAACCGACAAGCAGATAGCAGAGCACAAGACTAGAATTCTGAATTCCGGGACCCCTGTTTCCGGAATTCCGAGTGCTCCACATAAACATAGGTTCACACTTGAAAATCACGAAAAATGCGGAAATCTTCGTTTTTATTGAAGTTTTTCAAAATTTTTTTTTTTAAATTACAAGTTTTTAAAATTATTTTTTAAATAATTTAATAGAAATTTTGAAGTAACAAAAAAAATTTAAAAATTTATATATTTTTTTGGTTTTTTAGAAAAAAAAGTGGTGAACCTATTTTTTATTGGAATTTTGGATTTTCGATAATCCGAAAATCTGAAATTCAAGCTTTTTGCGAAGCAAGTAACCTGAAATCATCAGCGGAAATCCGGAATGCAAAATGCGGAATCCGGAATTCCGCCCTTCTCTGATAAAAACGCCATATCGTGGAATCCGGAATGCGGAAAACGGAAAAATAAGTGGTGAACCTATTTTTTATTGGAATTTTGGATTTTTGATGATCCGAAAATCTGAAATTCCAACTTTTTGCAAAGCGAGTGACTTGAAATTGTCAGCGGAAATCCCGAATTCCGCCCTTCTCTGATAAAAACACCATATCGCGGAATCCGGAATGCGGAAAACGGAAAAATAAGTGGTGAACCTATTTTTTATTGGAATTTTGGATTTTTGATGATCCGAAAATCTGAAATTCCAACTTTTTGCGAAGCGAGTGACTTGAAATGGTCAGCGGAAATCCCGAATTCCGCCCTTCTCTGATAAAAACGCCATATCGCGGAATCCGGAAGGCGGAAAACGGAAAAAAAAAGTTTTTCACGGAATTTGGAATCCGCAAGACGGAATGAAAAAACAACGGAATCCGGAATGCGGAATCCGGAATTCCGCCCTTCTCTGATAAAAACGCCATATCGCGGAATCCGGAATGCGAAAATAAGTGGTGATTGGAACTTTTATTGGAATTCAAGATTATCTGAAATTCTGAAATTCAAACTATTAAGCCACGAGGATTTAATTTCAGTTTTAAAGCTCATTTTCAGCGAAATTAAATTAGAATTTTAGTTCAAATAAATTTGGAGATTTTCAGATTTCAGAGTCAGTGTGTCGTTTCGAAAAATTATTTCTCGAAAAAATCTCGAAGAATTTTTCGAGAAATCACGAAAAATGATTTGAATGGAAATACGATAAACAACATGCTTTGCGTTATTTCGGAGTGTCGTTCGAGCTATTTTATTATTATTTTTTATCGAAATTTTTTTTTCAAGAATTTTCGAGATATTTTCGAAAAATTTCTCGAAATGCTTTCGAAACGACACACTGTTTAGAGTCATCGAATTCTCAAATAAATTCATAAAATTTGTCAGAAATATTCAAATTCAAAACTCCAAAATATTACAGATTTTATTAAAATTTCAGATTTGAAAAATGACATGAAAAGAGTATTCTGAAAATGGCGAAAAACAAACAGATTCTCACAAAAAGGTTGAGCTTAAATTTCAGTTCTGGGCGGAGCAATTTCAGGAGCTCCAGAAGATATCCTTAGTGAGGAGGTCCCGACTGATTAGAAGTCTCATCATTTCGTTGGTGCCTTCCAGAATCTGATGGACACGGATGTCGCGGAGATACTGCTGAATGGGGTAATCTTTGAGGAATCCGTAGCCGCCGAACATTTGTAGAGCACCGTTGACGACCTGAAAAATGGTGAGAAGGCTGGAATTACAGAGGCTTCTTACATCAAAGCAGTTGTCGGTGGCATGAAGTTTCGCCATCGCGCACAACGCCACCTTTTCCGGGCTGTCATTGTCCAAATTCTGGGCGGCGTTTCGGACTATAAGTCTGAAATTTTAAGAATCATAACTATTGAGGTTTTTTTTTTGCTCTGGAACATTTCAAAAATTTCAAAAAATTATTTCTCGAAAAATGCGTTTTTTGAAAAATTTCTTCAGAATTTTTTAGAATTTTTCAAGAATTTTCGAAAATTTTCAAGAATTTTCGAAATATTTCGAGAATTTCTCAAAACATTTTTCTCGTTGATTTTTCGGAAATTGTTCGAAAAATTTCTCGAGAATTTTTTGAGAATTTTTCGAGAATTTTTTGAGAATTTTTCGAGAATTTTCGAAAAATTTCGGAAATTTCTCGAGAAATCGCAAAAAATGATTTGAATGGAAATACGATAAACAACGCGCTTTGCGTTATTTCGGAGTGTCGTTCGAACTATTTTATTATTATTTTTTATCGAAATTTTTTTTCGAGAATTTTCGAAATTTTTTTGAGAATTTCTCAAAATATTTTTCTCGTTGATTTTTCGGAAATTTTTCGAAAAATTTTTCGGAAATTTCTCGAGAAATCGCGAAAAATCATTTGAATGGAAATACGATAAACAACGCGCTTTGCGTTATTTCGGAGTGTCGTTCGAGCTAGTTTATTATTATTTTTTATCGAAAATTTTTTTTTCGAGAATTTTCGAAATTTTGCGAGAATTTTTCGAAAAATGTTTCGGTTCACGAGAAATTCTCGAAAAATTGTTTTCGTTGAATTTTCGGAAAATTTCTTACGAAAATTCTCGAAAAATGTTGAAAATTCTCGAAAAATGTTGAAAATTCTCGAAAAATTTTGAAAATTCTCGAAAAATTACGAAAATTCTTGAAAAGTTTGTAAATTCTCGAAAAATTACGAAAATTCTCGAAAAATTACATAAATTCTCGAAAAATTACGAAAATTCTCGAAAAATTACATAAATTCTCGAAAAATTACGAAAAATCTCGAAAACTTCTCGTAAAATGAAGAGTTTGAAAAAAAATTTCACGAGAAATCAACGAGAAGAATTTCTCGAAAATTTCTCGAGAATTTTTCGGAAAAATTTCTCGAAATGCTTTCGAAACGACACACCGCTCTGGAACACGGATTCTGACAACTTTTGACTTCAATTTTCAGCAAGAAACAGTTATATTAGCTCGCCGAGCTCAAGCATATGACCATCTATGTACTTCCAGCGAATGTTGATAGTCATGGTACCTAAAACCAGTGTGTTTCGAGAAATTTTTCGAGAAAAAAATTTTTTTTTCCGAAAAATTCTCGAAAAATTTCCGAAAAATTAACGAGAAAAATTTCTCGAGAATTTGTCAAAAATTTCGGAAGACTCAACGAGAAATTTTCGAAAAATTTCGAAAATTCTCGAAAAAAAAATTCGATAGAAAAAAAATAATAAATTAGTTCGAACGACATTCCAAAGTAACGCAAAGCGCGTCGATTATCGTATTTCCATTCGAATCATTTTTCGCGATTTCTCGAGAAATTTTTCGAGAAATTCTCGAGAAATCAACGAGAAAAATTTCTCGAGAATTTTTCGGAAATTTTTCGAGAAATCATTTTTCGAAACGACACACTGCTTAGAACAACTGAAAACCCACCTGCTAGTATATAATTTTGTTGCCAGCTCTGCCAGTTTGAATTGATTATACTGAAAATCGGCAAGCGGCTTTCCAAACTGTTTTCTGTATTTCAAATGCTCAATTGCCAAGTCTAAAGAGCGTTGAGCTGCTCCGAGAGAGCAACTTGCAATGTTCACACGGCCACCGTTCAACCCGGCCATCGCAATATTGAAGCCAAAACCGTCTTTGCCAATTTGATTGGTGACGGGTACCTTAAAGTTTTGGGATTCTGGAGCAGAGAAAGGCGGAATTCCGGATTCCGGATTCGGTGAAAAAATTTTTTTCCGTTTTCCGTTTTCCGGATTCCGAGTTTCCAAAATCCAATTCCGCCCTACTCTGCAGAGAAGGGCGGAATTCCGCATTCCGGGGTTTTTTCATTTTTCATTCCATCTTCCGGATTCCAGATTTCGTGAAAAAAATTTTTTTCCGTTTTCCGCATTCCGGATTCCGCGATATGGCATTTTTATCAGAGAAGGGCGGAAATCCGGATTCCAGATTCCATGAAAAAAACTTTTTTCCGTTTTCCGTTTTCCGGATTCCGAGTTTCCAAAATCAAATTCCGCCATACTCTGCAGAGAAGGGCGGAATTCCGGATTCCGCATTCCGAATTCCAGATTCCGTGAAAAAAATTTCTTCCGTTTTCCGTTTTCCGGATTCCGAGTTTCCAAAATCCAATTCCGCCCTACTCTGCAGAGAAGGGCAGAATTCCGGATTCCGCCGTCCCTCTAAGTTAACCGCACCTTACAGTCCTCAAATGTTAGAATCCTCGTCGGCTGTGAATTCCAGCCGAGTTTCTGCTCTTTCTTGCCATAGCTGAAACCCTCCGTTCCGTCTTCGATCATCAGGCAAAAGATGCCTTTGGCTCCGGGAGCCGCTCCGTCCTGACGCATCATCACGAAGTAGCTGAAACAATTATTTTAAGATTTTAAGATCTAAGAGCTCCAAGAGCTCCATAGATACTTACTTATTGGAAGTTCCCGCGCCACTTATGAACACTTTGGACCCATTGACCACGTAGTAATCGCCCTTTCTGGTGGCAGTTGTCCTGATGCTCGCGGCATCTGATCCGGCATCCGGCTCCGTCAGACAGTAAGAGCCAAGCTTCTTGAAAAGCGCCATGTCGGGGAGCAGATCCTCTTTGAGCCTTTCTGGACCATAGGTATCCAGCATCCAGGCGCACCTGAAATTTAAGAGCTCTGGCACATCGAAAAGATGGAAATGAGAGTTCCCTCCGTACCAGAGTTGGGCGGAATCCGGAATCCGGAAAACGGAAATTTTTTTTTAACGGAATCCGGAATCCGGAAAACGGAATGAAAAAAACGGCGGAATCCGAAAAACGGAAAAAAATTTTTTTCACGAAATTTGGAATTCGGAAAATGGAAAAAAAAAATTTTTTTCACGGAATCTGGAATTCGGAAGACAGAAAAAAAAGTTTTTCACGGATTCTAGAATCCGGAAAACGGAAAAACATTTTTTCACGGAATATGGAATCCGGAATCCAGAAAAAAATTTTTCACGGAATCCGGAATCCGGAAAACGGAAAAAAATTTTTTCACGGAATATGGAATCCGGAATCCGGAAAACGGAAGAAATTGTTTTACGGAATCTGGAATCCGGAAAACGGAAATTTTTTTTAACGGAATCCGGATTCCGGAAAACGGAAAAACATTTTTTTCACGGAATATGGAATTCGGAAAAAGGAAAAAAATTTTTTTTTCACGGATTATGGAATCCGCAATCCGGAAAACGGAAAAAATGTTTTTCACGGAATATGGAATCCGGAAAACGGAAAAAAATTTTTTCACGGAATATGGAATCCGGAAAACGGAAAAAAATTTTTTCACGGAATATGGAATCCGGAAAACGGAAAAAAATTTTTTCACGGAATATGGAATCCGGAAAACGGAAAGAATGTTTTTCACGGAATATGGAATCCGGAAAACGGAAAAAAATTTTTTCACGGAATCTGGAATCCGGAAAACGGAAAAAATGTTTTTCACGGAATATGGAATCCGGAAAACGGAAAAAAAATTTTTCACGGAATATGGAATCCGGAAAACGGAAAAAAATTTTTTCACGGAATATGGAATCCGGAATCCGGAAAACGGAAGAAATTGTTTTACGGAATCTGGAATCCGGAAAACGGAAATTTTTTTTAACGGAATCCGGATTCCGGAAAACGGAAAAACATTTTTTTCACGGATTCTAGAATCCGGAAAACGGAAAAACATTTTTTCACGGAATATGGAATCCGGAATTCGGAAAACGGAAAAAATTTTTTTAATGGAATCCGGAATCCGGAAAACGGAAAAAAAAAATTTTCACGGAATCCGGAATCCGGAAAACGGAAAACGGAAAAAAAATTTTTCACGGAATTTGGAATTCGAAAAACAGAAAATAAAATTTTTCACGGAATCTGGAATCCGAAAAACGGAAAAAAATTTTTTCACGGAATTTGGGATTCGGAAAACAGAAAAAACATTTTTTTTTCACGGATTCTAGAATCCGGAAAACGGAAAAACATTTTTTCACGGAATATGGAATCCGGAATTCGGAAAACGGAAAAAAATTTTTTTAACGGAATCCGGAATTCGGAATACGGAATGAAAAAAACGGCGGAATCCGGAATCCGGAATTCCGCCCTTCTCTGCTCCGTACATATTATGAATAGAAATGTAGGCAGCAGTTGAGACACATCCCATGGAGAGTTGCTCAAAGATCACTGAAGCATGAAGTCTGGAAAGGCCGGATCCTCCGTGGTCGCCGCTACAGTAGATGGCTCCGAATCCCATTTCTCCGGCCTTCTGGAGCACGTCGATTGGCAGCTCTTCCTGGAAATCAAGGGGGCGTTTGCTAGAGAAAAAGGTCAGCCGTCAAAAAATAACGGCGGAATCCGGAATGCGGAATGCGGAATCCGGAAATCCGCTCTTCTCTGCTCAATACCGTACTGCTCTGTTACTGGCAAACTTTGTCCTTCTTGCCGCTTTTCTGGCCATTTCTTGCCCACCAACCAGAGTAGGGCGGAATTGGATTTTGGGAACTCGGAATCCGGAATCCGGAATCCGGAATCCGGAATACGGAAAAAATATTTTTTCACGGAATCTGGAATCCGGAATACGGAATACGGAAAAAATATTTTTTCACGGAATCTGGAATACGGAATACGGGAAAAAATTTTTTTCACGGAATCTGGAATCCGGAATACGGAAAAAAACATTTTTTCACGGAATCTGGAATCCGGAAAACGGAAAAAAATTTTTTCACGGAATCTGGAGTCCGGAATACGGAATACGGAAAAAATATTTTTTCACGAAATCCGGAAAACGGAATACGGAAAAAAAATTTTCTCACGGAATCTGGAATGCGGAATCCGGAAACCGGAATTCCGCCGGATTTTTCTCCTTGAGTCTTCACTGTCAAATATACACAATTTTTCAGACAAAAACTAACTTTTTTATCCCATTCTGCCATTTTCGGGTACATTTCCTTCTTCGCGAATTGATGAGCAGCCTCCAGAACATCTTCGACGTCGCGGTCCAGTCCAACGCTGGCTGAAAATCAAATTTCAGGAGAAATGCTAGAAATTGTTGAGAAAAGTGTGCAATTTCAGTTTTTTCACAAAATCGATATTCTAAGATAGAAATTTCTGAAAATAGCAGAAAACCCACGTCTCAGACAATAACTGGAGACACTGCGAAGTCGGATTCCTCTGGAAATAACGTTCCTGAGCAGCATTGTGTGCTGGAAAAAAAAACGAAATTCTGATGAATGATTGGTTGGAAAATCTTGAAATGCTCAGCTACAAGAAAAAAGAAATCGTCGAATTCTGGCGATCACGTCTGTTTTTCAATGAAAACCGTCAAAATCGAGGAAAAATCAGATAAATAGGAGACATTCCTTCGATTATTTCACGAAAAAAATAATGGGAATTCGTAAAAATTCGTGAGAATTCAATTGATAAATCAGGAAAATTAGAGAAAAATGCGTTGAATCGCTTAAATAATGATGAATTTGATAATAAAAATTGATCTAAATACGCGAAAATGCACAAAAAATATGAAAAATTCAAAAAAATTCAAAAAAATATGAGAAAATCTTTGAAATTATTGAAAATTCTATAAATTTCCAAAGGAAGCGAAAATGCACAAAAAATATGAACAAATCTTTGAAATCATTGAAAATTATTTAAATTTCCAAAAAAAGCGAAAATTGCACAAAAAATATGAACAATTGAAAAAAAATTCAAAAAAATATGAGAAAATCTTTGAAATTATTGAAAATTCTATAAATTTCCAAAAGGAGCAAAAGTGCACAAAAAATATGAAATAATTGAAAAAAAATAGGAAAAATGTTAAAAAAATATTTGAAATTATTGAAAATTATAGAAAAGTCTATAGATTTCGAAAGGGAGCGAAAATGCACAAAATAAATGAAAAATTCAAAAAAATTAAAAAAAATGATGAAAAAATCTTTGAAATTATTGAAAATTATTTAAGTTTCCAAAAGAAGCGAAAATGCATAAAAAATACGAAATAATTGAAAAAAAATAGAAAAAATGATGAAAAAATCTTTGAAATTATCGAAAATTATATAAATTTCCAAAAGAAGCGAAAATGCACAAAATATATGAAAAATTCAAAAAAATTATGAAAAAATCTTTGAAATTATTGAAACTTCTATAAATTTCCAAAGGGAGCGAAAATGCAGAAAAAATTTGAAATAATTGAAAAAAATAGAAAAAAATATATGAAAAAAAAATTTTTTTGAATTTTTTGGAATTTTTCATATTTTTTGTGCATTTTCGCTCTCTTTGGAAATTTATAGAATTTTCAATAATTTCAAAGATTTTTTCATCATTTTTTCTATTTTTTTTCAATTATTTCATTTTTTGAGCATTTTCTCTCTCTTTGGAAATTTAAATAATTTTCAATAATTTCATAGATTTTTTCATAATTTCTTGAATTATTTCATTTTTTTGTGCACTTTTGCTTTTTTTGGAAATTTATAGAATTTTCAATAATTTCAATATAAAAAAAATCTTTGAAATTATTGAAAATTCTATAAATTTCCAAAGGGAGCAAAAGTGCACAAAAAATATGAAATAATTGAAAAAAAAATAGAAAAAAATATGAAAAAATTATGAAAAAATCTTTGAAATTATTGAAAATTCTATACACTTCCAAAGGAAGCAAAAATGCACAGAATATATAAAAAATTCAAAAAAATGTAAAAAAAAAAATGAAAAAATCTTTAAAATTCCTCAAAAAAACAGCTTTACAGTGAAAAATGTGCTGACCACGTGGTTTTTCTCAGGAAATTGGAAAAAACGCCGTTTGCTTTATCAGTTTCGGAGAGAGATTCGAAGAGACACAGAGATGTAGAAAGAGAGAAAGAGAGATTGCCGAAGAGACGCAGACAGCGAGACTAGTACTCTGATCTTGATTGCAAGACAAGGAGGGGGGGGGGGAACTCAAGATGATGGTCGGTGTAAAACGAGGAGAGATAATATCAAACTAGAAGAGTACATCCGGACAAACCAACCGACAGATAGACAGATAGGGAAGAGAGACTTTTGCTACTGTAGGATACCTAATTCGGCAACGTGCCCATCACTTGTTCCAGCCTTCCAATTTGGCTTGTTTGATGTCTGGATCTTGTAGAAAATATTATTTTTAGTAACCTGCCCATCAACAAGAAACGGCAACATGCCCATCAACAAGAAACTGCAACATGCCCATCAACAAGAAAAGGCAACATGCCTATCAACAAGAAACGGCAACATGCCCATCAACAAGAAACGGCATCATGCCCATCAACAAGAAACGGCAACATGCCCATCAACAAGAAACGGCAACATGCCCATCAACAAGAAACGGCATCATGCCCATCAACAAGAAACGGCAACATGCCCATCAACAAGAAACGGCGTCATGCCCATCAACAAGAAACGGCAACATGCCCATCAACAAGAAACGGCATCATGCCCATCAACAAGAAACGGCAACATGCCCATCAACAAGAAACGGCATCATGCCCATCAACAAGAAACGGCAACATGCCCATCAACAAGAAACGGCAACATGCCCATCAACAAGATACGGCAACATGCCCATCATCATATCAGCGGCAAACAATTTCAATATCAATTCGGCAGCGTGCCCATCACTTGTTCCAGCCTTCCTTGGCTGTTTGATGTCTGGAACCGTAAGAAAATACTATTTGCGCAACCTGCCCATCAAGTGCCGTACTCGTTACAAACCACCAATCAATGTTTAAGTTGGCCGTCTCTATTGGCCTCTGGCAACGAGCCTTCCCAGAATACTGTCGCTTCTCTGCGTCTCTCACATTTGCGGTGTCTCTCCTTCGTCTTCATCAAAGTCGTCGTTTCAGAGGATTACAGAGCACTCGTACTCTCATTTACGCGGAGAACATCTGCTCGGCATGCTCTTCTAAACTGTACTACGCCGTTGAGACGAGCGAATGAGCTCCTCCGGAAAATTTCAGAATTACCGGTTTGCAATTTCAGAAAACCAGCGATTCGTCGTCTTTTCCCCACTTTTTTCTATTAAAAATAATTTGTTTTTCAGAAGGATCAAAGCTGAAAATGTCTGGAAATGCCATCTCAAGATTCTCAGTGAAAAGGAAAATGAGAATGGTTGAGGAGAAGGTGAGTCTGAAAATAAGATGATCGTCGACGAATTCTGAAGTTATTTTCAGCCAAATCCATATCAAATAAGCAGCCGTCGAATCTATCCGAAGAATTGGAAGCCACATGATTCGCCGGTTAAAGCGCAAGGTAAGGGCGGAATTCCGTTTTCCGGATTCCGTGAAAAAATATTTTTTTCCGTATTCCGTTTTCCGGATTCCGCGTTCCCAAAATCCAATTCCGCCCAACTATGAGTTTTAATACTTTATTTTCAATTGTTGTGAAAAGTATAATTTTTTGAACTCCCGCAAAAATTTTAACGAACAGAGCGCATTTACATCATTTGATTCCCTCATTAATGGTTAAAATTCCGTTTTCCGGATTCCGGATTCCAGATTCCGTGAAAAAAACATTTTTCCGCATTCCGGATTCCAGATTCCGTGAAAAAATATTTTTTCCGTTTTCCGGATTCCAGATTCCGTGAAAAAACTTTTTTTCAGTATTCCGGATTCCGGATTCCAGATTCCGTGAAAAAAACATTTTTCCGCATTCCGGATTCCAGATTCCGTGAAAATTTTTTTTTCCGTTTTCTGAATTCTAGATTCCGCCAGAAAAATTTTTTCCGTATTCCGGATTCCAGATTCCGTGAAAATTTTTTTTCCGTTTTCCGGACTCCAGATTCCGTGAAAAAAATTGTAATTTTTTTTCCGTAAAAATTTTTTTCTGTATTCCGGATTCCAGATTTCTTGGAAAAAATTTTTTTCCGTTTTCCGGATTCCGGATTCCAGATTCCGTGAAAAAATACTTTTTTCCGTTTTCCGTTTTCAGGATTCTGTGAAAAATATTTTTTCCGTATTCCGGATTCCAGATTCCGTGAAAAAATTATTTTCCGTATTCCGGATTCCAGATTCCGTGAAAAAATATTTTTCCGTTTTCCGTGTTCCGGATTCCGCGATATGGCGTTTTAGTTCCGTTTTAATTCTTTATTCTCAATTGTTGTGAAAATTGTTGAAATTAATGGTTAAAATTCCGATTTCCGCATTCCGCATTCCGGATTCCAGATTCCGTGAAAAAAATTGTTTTCCGTGTTCCGTATTCCGGATTCCGAGGTAAAAAGCATCGCGGAACTCTATTTAAATCTGAAAATTCTTCATTCTTCATTCTTCAGCTCCTCCACCGGCTCCCTGCCCGCCGAAGTACCAGAGCACAGAGTCATGCCACGTGTCACTGTCAATCTGCCGGGAAATGTGTGAAACCCACTTAAAACCTGGAAGTGAAGAGATGCAAAACGGGCGGAACGGTCTTCAAGATGCTCTGGAGCTACTGGAAGAGACTTTGCGGCAATCTGAGAAATATAAAAGAGAACAGGAGACGACAGAGAAAAAGAAGAACTAGGCTGAAAATGAGCTGAAAACGCCCAACTCTGGAAGTCATCAAAATCACGATTTCATTACAATAAATCATTTTATAGATGTCTTTTTAATGTTTTAATTGTGTACAATGCTCCGATGTTCCGCTTCTTTGAAACAACGCGTTTCTCAGTGAATTTCGCTCATTTGCGATGTTTTCTTACTCTTATTCCTTTTCTTTTTTTCCCTCAACTTTGGTGCCGTTTTCTCTGTATCTTTATCGTTGTCACGATCTGGAATACAGAAGCACCACCAAATCAGTGACGTTGCAATCGCAGTGATCAGAAATGTGAAGAAGCCGATAAGCAACATCAGGAACCATGGCTGAAAAAACATTGCGGATTTGTCGGTTTGGGATTCCAGATCAGAGGAGGGCGGAATTCCGTTTTCCGCATACCGGATTCCAGATTCCGCGAAAAAATTTTTTTCCGTTTTCCATTTTCCGGATTCTGAGTTGAAATCCAATTCCGCCCTACTCTGCAGAGAAGGGCGGAATTCCGGATTCCGCATTCGGCATTCCAAATTCCGACGTTTTTTTCACTCCATCTTCCGTTTTCCGGATTCCGTGAAAAAAAAATATTTTTTCCATTTTCCGGATTCCAGATTCCGTGAAAAACATTTTTTTCCATTTTCCGAATTCCAGATTCCGTGAAAAAATATTTTTTCCGTCTTCCGGATTCCAGATTCCGTGAAAAATTTTTTTTCCGTTTTCCGGATTCCAGATTCCGTGAAAAAATGTTTTTCCGTTTTCCGTTTTCCGGATTCCGAGTGCCCAAAATCCAATTCCGCCCTACTTTGCAGAGAAGAGCGGAACTCCGTTTTCCGGATTCCAGATTCCGTGAAAATATTTTTTTTCCGTTTTCCGGATTCCGAGTTCCCAAAATCCCAAAATTCCGCCCTACTCTGCAGAGAAGAGCAGAATTCCGGATTCCGAATTCCGCATTCCGGATTCCGTCTTCCGGATTCCAGATTCCAGATTCCAGATGATGCAGAGACGTACCCGATGGTAGATTGCGCAATAGTTAACCATTTCGCAACAAGCTTTGTAGTACCCACTCTTCGTATCCCCTTTTGTGTAGGTGGGTGATCCCAAGTCTGAAATTTCATTTTCAGCGATCCATCTGTGTGAGTCCAATGGTTTTTCTAATTTCTTTTTGTACAATAAAATATTTGTGAGTTTTTTTCCTGCGTGGTGTTTACCAAAATCACGATCTGAAATTCCATCTGAAAATCCTGGGCACCGCCCCCTTTACTCGCCCCCTTCATTCCTCATCCTTCTTATATGCATTCTCTACTTCAAACCTTCAAGCATCGGTGGCGCAGTAGGGAAGAGTGATGGTTGGGAGTCCGGGGCTTGCGGGTTCGGTTCCGCCTTCATGGTTTTTTTTTGTTTTTTTTTGATTTTAGTTTTTTTAAATGTTTAAGCGCTATGGCATTTAAAATTTCAAAAAAAAAGTCGAAAAACCACTGGACTGTCCCCCCCCTCCCTCCCCCAACTAAGATCACGGCGCTCCCCGAACTTACATGCTGGGCATAACTGTCGCAGGAGCACGTCGTATCTCGTCTTATTGTTTCCCTCCGCTGTTTTATAGATTTTTATGAATTCGTCGACTTTAAAATATTGCAGAATCGGGCTGTTTGGCCCAAACCAATTGACATTTTTCAACGTGTTAATCGTGAACTGTTCTATTACCAAATCCGATATTCCCGATCCCGAATGTTGCATTTCAAAAATGGACGGTTTTTGAAGAGAGATTTGAAATCGAATAAATTAAAAATCGCAAATGATTTGTTTATAATCATTTGAATATACGGTACTTTGAGATAAGAATCTGGAGATTTTCAATGTTTCACGTTAATTATTTTAGTTTGTTCTAGTCTTTGGTTGGAATGGATTCGGAATCTGGAAAACGGAAAAAAAATTATCACGGAATCCGGAAATCGGAAAACGGAAAACAAATTTTTCACGGAATCCGGAAAACGGAAAAAATTTTTTTCACGGAATCCGGAATCCGGAAGTAGGCTTAGGCTTAGGCTTAGGCTTAAGCCTATTTTGTGTCAAAGTAATATCAATTTTTGAAAGATATTTGCCTCATTTTCAGCGATTTCTCTTCAGAATCTAGAAAAAAAGATCAGGCTGAAATGATTGAAATCCGGAAAACGGAAAACGGAAAACGGAAAAAAAAAATTTTCGCGGAATCCGGAAAAAGGAAAACGGAAAAAAATTTTTCACGGAATCCGGAAAACGGAAAACGGAAAAAAATGTTTCACGGAATGCGGAAAACGGAAAACGGAAAAAAATTTTTCACGGAATCTGGAATCCGGAAAATGGAAAAAAAAATTTTTTTCACAGAATCCGGAATCCGGAAAACGGAAAAAAAAATTTTTCACAGAATCCGGAAATTGGAAAACAAAAAAAAATTTTTTTCACGGAATCCGGAAAACGGAAAATGAAAAAAAAATTTTTCACGGAATCCGGAAAACGGAAAACGGAAAAAAACATTCTTCACGGAATCAGGAAAACGGAAAACGGAAAAAAATATTTTTCACGGAATCCGGAAAACGAAAAACGGAAAAAAATTTTTTTCACGGAATCCGGAATCCGAAAAACGGAAAACGGAAAAAAAACAATTTTTCACGGAATTCGGAAAACGGAAAACGGAAAAAAAATTTTTCACGGAATCCGGAAAACGGAAAACAAAATAAAATTTTTTTCACGGAATCCGGAAAACGGTCTTCTAGCGCTATTCCGTGAGCTCCGTGTGATGCTCCATGCAATGGATTACAGAAGCTGCTCCAAGCCCGGCAGCAAGTCTGTTCCCCCCCCCCCACCCGGATTTCCAGATTTTCAAGTAGCAAAGCCCGGAGAAAAGGAAGATGTGCAATTACCATTGAATTAGTGATGGTATGGTACCGGCTGGCACAGCATATTATTCTACAGTATTCTCGAAAACATTTTGATTTGCTCAGATTAAAAATTGAGTCACTGCCATTCTCTATGCATTTGGCAATAACATATTCATTATTGGGGAATTGTTGTGCTGAAAGCTTTTTTGCTGAAAGGGAGGGAGAGGCAGAGAAAGACAGCGAGACAAAGACAGACAAACAGAAAGAGAGAGGGACGACAACGAGAGACAAAAAGAGAGAACGAGAGACAAAGTGACAGCGACGGACAGACAAAGCGACAGAGAGACAAAGACAGACAAACAGAAAGGGGGAGGGAGATGCCCGAATTCATATACTTATACGTACACACAGAAATTCCCGCGGTCTGTATTCCGCCGAGTAATAGGCGGCGGCTCTTTTCTACACGTAGGCAGAAGTATCCTTTTCAATCTGCGTGTCGCCGGCTGTCTTCCCCTTCGTCTTTTTCTAGTTTTCCCAATGATTTTCCGCCACCAAATTTGCGTCTCGATTTTCAGAGTTTTCGAAAATCTTAAAACAAGGAAATTGGGAAACATTTTTTCTAGACAATTGAGAGACAAACGGCGACAAACGGCGACAAACAATGAGATAGATATTCGCAGAGAAAGAGAGATTTGGCGAGACACTGAGCAATCATTGAGACGCAGAGATGAAAGGAATAGTCATTAGCGATAAACAAAACGTGTCCGAATAGTATTAATTTTCATTTTTTATCTTTTTCCTTTGCATTATTCTGGCGGAAAAAATGCCGAAATTGGAGGTCTCGTTTCAGCACGTTTTCACCGTCATTTTCCAGAAATTCATTTGCTTCGTGACTATCTTAAACTGTTTCAGAGGTGCTAAGCTATGGCAGCCACCAGTCAACCAATCTCTTATGATGTTCAAAAAGCCATTTTTAAGCACATGGATGTCAATAGAAGGTGAGGAAAAGCCCCCCCCCCCACCTGCCAACAGAGTAGGGCGGAATTCCGGATTCCGCCATTTTTTTCATTCCGTTTTCCGGATTCCAGATTCAGTGAAAAAAATTTTTTTCTGTTTTTCCGGATTCCGGATTCTGTGAAAATTTTTTTTCCGTTTTCCGGATTCCGGATTCCGTGAAAATTTTTTTCCGTTTTCCGTTTTCCGGATTCCGTGAAAATTTTTTTTCCGTTTTCCGTTTTCCGGATTCCGTGAAAAAAATTTTCCGTTTTCCGGATTCCAGATTCCGTGAAAAAATATTTTTTCCGTTTTCCGTTTTCCGGATTCAGTGAAAAAAATTTTTTCCGGATTCCGTGAAAAATATTTATTCGTATTCCGGATTACAGATTTCGTGAAAAATGTTTATTCCGTTTTCCGTTTTCCGTATTCCGAGTTCCCAAAATCCAATTCCGCTCAACTATGAGTTTTAATACTTCATTCTCAATTTTTGTGAAAAGTATACTTTTTTGAACTCCCGCAAAAATTTTTGCGAACAGAGCGCATTTACATCATTTGATACCCTCATTAATGGTTAAAATTCCGTTTTCCGCATTCCGGATTTCGCCGTTTGTTTCATTCCGTATTCCGGATTCCGGATTCCGTGAAAAATAGTTTTTCCGTTTTCCGGATTCCGCCATTTTTTTCATTCCGTTTTCCGGATTCCGGATTCCGTGAAAAAAAAAATGTTTTCCGTCTTCCGGATTCCGAGTTTCGAAAATCCAATTGCGCCCTACTCTGCTGTAGAACCCGCAGCCACCATTAGAAATTCTAAATTCTGAATTTTCAGCTGAAAGTTCAAAGAAGGTGGAATTCCGTTTTCCGCATTCCGGATTCCGCCGTTTTTTTGAATTCCGTTTTCCGGATTCCGAGTTCCCAAAATCCAAATCCGCCAATTTTTTCATTCCGTCTTCCGAATTCCAGATTCCGTGAAAAAAAATGTTTTCCGTTTTCCGGATTCCGGATTCCGAGTTCCGAAAATCTAATTCCGTACTACTCTGCTGAGAAGGGCGGAATTCCGGATTCCGGATTCCGTGAAAATAGTTTTTTTCCGTTTTCCGGATTCCAGAAAACATGAAAAAAAATTTTTCCGTTTTCCGTTTTCCGGATTCCGTGAAAAATTTTTTTTCCGTTTTTCGGCTTCCGAGTTCCGAAAATCAAATTCCGCCCTACTCTGCTGTAGAACCCGCAGCCACCATTAGAAATTCTAAATTCTGAATTTTCAGCTGAGAGTTCAAAGAAGGGCGGAATTCCGGATTCCGCATTCCGGATTCCGCCGTTTTTTTCATTTTGTTTTCCGGATTCCGGATTCCGAGTTCCCAAAATCCAATTCCGCTCAACTCTGCGCGCCAATCTGAAACCTTCCAGACTTGCCATCGCTCAACGCTGTCCGGCTCTGAGAGCCGCGGAGAGAGGCACGCCCCTTCACATTGACTTTCTCGACCTGCAACCATATGGATTTCAGATCAACATGACACGCTATAATTTCGGAATTTTGAGAATTATCAAAGTGAGTTTCTTGTTTTTCAGATTCCATATTTTCAGCTAAATCACTTGGAGCATTACAGCCACGGAGTTTCAGTTAAGTTGCTCCGGATTCTGGAGTCTTTGTGGCTGTGATGTTGGCTAGAATTCTGGAGACTTGTAGGCGTGACCTTTTCCAACTTCTAGGAGAAAAAGGAGAAGAATGAGTTCATCGACGAGATGAATAGCGAGGGCGGAGCCCAATATGAGATGGACGTGTACGGAGTGAAGGACTGTGGCGGTGAAGACGTCAAGTATCCAGGAGACATTGCGATTCCGGAGGACGAGCGAGAACGCGAGCTGGTACTCGAGAATTTGTGTTTAAGAGAGCTGGTGGATATGAAAAATGAGTTGTACAGAGCGCAGCGAGAGAGTCTTGAGCTGAGAAGACGTCCGCCGAGACAACGAATACGTTAGTGACATCTGGAATTCGAAAACTTCTGAAATGGAGATTTTCAGCGTTCCCCGGTGTGCAGGAATCAGATGAGGATCATTCTGACTCGGAGGACACCTTCTCGAGCGACGAAGAAGAAGAAGAGGACTTTGAGAGAGAATTCGAGAAAATCGAGACGTACCTTGCACCGTACTACTACCGTCGTCAGAAGATCCGACCGCCCTACGACTTCTATATTCAATTTAAGAATGGCATGGAAGGCGTCGAACGGTTGGTTTACGGTGACCAGGCGAAGATGCATCGGGCTGTCCATGAGTTCGCCGAGCGCACGTTCGGTGGGCGTCGTTCTCCGATTGTCGTGCGTCTTCTGAATGTGTGCACTTATGGGGCGGTTCTTCGCCTTTCGGAAGGCTTCAAGGTAGTTTAAGACTCCATTTCTAGCACTGACTGACCACAGGGTGCGGAATAGAGAAGGGCGGAATTCCGCATTCCGCCATTTTTTTCATTCCGTCTTCCGGATTCTGTGAAAAATTGTTTTTTCCGTTTTCCGTTTTCCGGATTCCGAGTTCCCAAAATCCAATTCCGCCCTACTCTGTTCCGCATGCGCCAGAGCTTACGCAATGTAGCGGCGCTATAATTATGCCCCACCCTGTACCTGCCATAAAGGATTTATATTATGGCTCCTCGGGCGGAATTCCGGATTCCACTGTTTTTTTCAGTCTTCCGGATTCCAGATGCTGTGAAAAAATACTTTCCGTCTTCCGGATTCCAGATTCCGTGAAAATTTTTTTTTCCGTTTTTCGTTTTCCGGATTCCGAGTTCCCAAAATCCAATTCCGCAGTGTTTTTCATTCCGTCTTCCGGATTCCAGATGCTGTGAAAAAATACTTTCGGTCTTCCGTTTTCCGGATTCCGTGAAAATTTTTTTTTCCGTTTTCCGTTTTCCAGATTCCGAGTTCTCAAAGTCCAATTCCGCCCTACTCTGCAGAGAAGGGCGGAATTCCGGATTCCGGATTTCGCATTCCGCATTCCGCCGTTTCTTTTTTCATTCCGTCCAGATTCCGTGAAATTTAGGAATTCTAAATTCTGAATTTTCAGCTGAGAGTTCAACAACTTAGATACGGGGACAATTTTGAAAAAATGGCGCATGTTCTCGAAGCGATTTTGGACAAAAGTAGTTTCCCATTAAAGTGAGTTTGTCTGTCTGTTTGTCTGTCTGTTTGTCTGTCAGTTTGTCTGTCTGTTTGTCTGTCTGTTTGTCTGTCTGTTTGTCTCTCTGTTTGTCGCTCTGTTTGTCTGTCTGTTTGTCTGTCTGTTTGTCTGTCTGTTTGTCTGTCAGTTTGTCTGTCTGTTTGTCTGTCTGTTTGTCTCTCTGTTTGTCTCTCTGTTTGTCTCTCTGTTTGTCTGTCTGTTTGTCTCTCTGTTTGTCTCTCTGTTTGTCTCTCTGTTTGTCTCTCTGTTTGTCTTTCTGTTTGTCTCTCTGTTTGTCTTTCTGTTTGTCTGTCTGTTTGTCTGTCACTTTGTCTGTCTGTTTGTCTGTCAGTTTGTCTCTCTGTTTGTCTGTCTGTTTGTATCTCTGTTTGTCTGTCTGTTTGTCTCTCTGTTTGTCTGTCTGTTTGTCTGTCTGTTTGTCTGTCTGTTAGTCTCTCTGTTTGTCTGCCTGTTTGTTTCTCTGTTTGTCTGTCTGTTTGTATCTCTGTTTGTCTGTCTGTTTGTCTCTCTGTTTGTCTGTCTGTTTGTATCTCTGTTTGTCTGTCTGTTTGTCTGTCTGTTTGTCTCTCTGTTTGTCTGTCTGTTTGTATCTCTGTTTGTCTGTCTGTTTGTCTCTCTGTTTGTCTCTCTGTTTGTCTCTCTGTTTGTCTGTCTGTTTGTCTCTCTGTTTGTCTCTCTGTTTGTCTCTCTGTTTGTCTCTCTGTTTGTCTTTCTGTTTGTCTCTCTGTTTGTCTTTCTGTTTGTCTGTCTGTTTGTCTGTCACTTTGTCTGTCTGTTTGTCTGTCAGTTTGTCTCTCTGTTTGTCTGTCTGTTAGTCTCTCTGTTTGTCTGCCTGTTTGTTTCTCTGTTTGTCTGCCTGTTTGTCTGTCTGTTTGTCTGTCTGTTTGTCTGTCTGTTTGTCTCTCTGTTTGTCTCTCTGTTTGTCTTTCTGTTTGTCTCTCTGTTTGTTTCTCTGTTTGTCTGTCTGTTTGTCTGTCTGTTTGTCTGTCTGTTTGTCTGTCTGTTTGTCTGTCTGTTTGTCTGTCTGTTTGTCTGTCTGTTTGTCTCTCTGTTTGTCTTTCTGTTTGTCTCTCTGTTTGTCTTTCTGTTTGTCTCTCTGTTTGTCTTTCTGTTTGTCTGTCTGTTTGTCTGTCACTTTGTCTGTCTGTTTGTCTGTCAGTTTGTCTCTCTGTTTGTCTGTCTGTTTGTATCTCTGTTTGTCTGTCTGTTTGTCTCTCTGTTTGTCTGTCTGTTTGTCTGTCTGTTTGCCTGTCTGTTAGTCTCTCTGTTTGTCTGCCTGTTTGTTTCTCTGTTTGTCTGCCTGTTTGTCTGTCTGTTTGTCTGTCTGTTTGTCTGCCTGTTTGTCTGTCTGTTTGTCTCTCTGTTGGTCTGTCTGTTAGTCTGTCTGTTTGTCTGTCTGTTTGTCTGTCTGTTTGTCTGTCTGTTTGTCTGTCTGTTTGTCTGTCTGTTTGCCTGTCTGTTAGTCTCTCTGTTTGTCTGCCTGTTTGTTTCTCTGTTTGTCTGCCTGTTTGTCTGTCTGTTTGTCTCTCTGTTGGTCTGTCTGTTTGTCTCTCTGTTTGTCTCTCTGTTTGTCTCTCTGTTTGTCTGTCTGTTTGTCTGTCTGTTTGTCTCCTATCAACATATTTTCCAGAGACGTGAGCTGTGGCGTCACCTACAAAAATGCGATGCTCTCGACTGCCGAACAACTGCTCATCGACACGAGGAAAACGCCGAAACACGGATGGCTCAATTTTCTGTTGCACGTCAAGAATCGCAAGGTGCTCATGATCAGCAACGCCGTCCGCGCGCCAGACTTTGTGAAATTGGTAGAGGATTGGATGCGACACGGAAAGCCGGTCGGCACGTGCTTCTGCTTCGCCTCCACCGACAATGCGCTGTCGAGAGACGTGTACTACGCTATGCGACAACACAGAAAGTCGACGGAGACGAAGGTGTTGACGGCTCGGTAAGTGGGGATTCTGGAGAGTTCTGGAGACTTTTTCAGAAGGCTCAATCTTACAGAAGCCGCATGTTCCCGAACTGCTTCACTTTTCCAATGTCAAAGAGCACGGAGCTCAATGTCTATGGCGATGTATTCACTCAAAGACCGTATGAGGAGAATCTGAATGAGTGCTACTGGCAGCTCAAAATTGAAGTTTGTCCGATTGGCTTCGCCGAGCAGCTGAAACAAGAATAGCTTTAAAATCTTCCCCCGCCAAATCCATTTTATTTTGACTGAAAAACTATTTAAGAGTGACTCTGAAACTGACTCTGAAATATCTGAAATTCGCATTGAAACTTCTGAAAAATTCATGTATTTCCTCTCCTCTTCTATTGAACCTTTTTGCGTCTCAAAACCTATTATGATCCCGACGGATCTATGTATTCTAGTCTGATAATAAAGTTGGCTACCTCACTCTGAAAACGGCTGAAATTCTCGAATTGACTGCAAGAGAGTCATTGCTCAACTGCAGTCAAAGATCATCGCAATGGAAATTCCAGGAGCTTCTTGAAGAAGTTGCTTCTCCAAAGCTGGTACAGTATAGCGGGTGGGGCATAAATATAGCGCCGCATTTCAGACGGCGTAAAAACTTCAAATCGAAAGATGCTACAAAAAGCTTTCCGCATCAGAGAAGGGCGGAATTCCGCATTCCGCATTCCGGATTCCGCCGTTTTTTTCATTCCGTCTTCCGGATTCCAGATACCGTGAAAAATTTTTTTTTTCCTTTTTCCGTTTTCCGGATTCCGAGTTCTCAAAATCCAATTCCGCCGTTTTTTTCATTCCGTCTTCCGGATTCCAGATTCCGTGAGAAATTTTTTTTTCCGTTTTCCGTTTTCCGTTTTCCGTTTTCCGGATTCCGAGTACCCAAAATCCAATTCCGCCCTACTCTGCAGAGAAGGGCGGAATTCCGGATTCCGGATTCCGCCGTTTTTTTCATTCCGTCTTCCGAATTCCAGATTCCGTGAAAAATTTTTTTTTTCCTTTTTCCGTTTTCCGGATTCCGAGTTCCCAAAATCCAAATCCGCCAATTTTTTCATTCCGTCTTCCGAATTCCAGATTCCGTGAAAAAAATTTTTTCCGTTATCCGTTTTCCGGATTCCGCGATATGGCGTTTTTATCAGAGAAGGGCGGAATTCCGGATTCCGCCGTTTTTCTCATTCCGTCTTCCGGATTCCAGGTTTTGTGAACAAATTTTCTTTCCGTTTTCCGGATTCCGAGTACCCAAAATCCAATTCCGCCCTATTCTGCAGAGAAAGGCGGAATTCCGGATTCCGCCGTTTTTTTCATTCCGTCTTCCGGATTCCAGATTCCGTGAAAAAATGTTTTTTCCGTCTTCCGTTTTCCGGATTCCGAGTTCTCAAAATCCAATTCCGTCCTACTCTGTTCCGCATGCGCCAGAGCTTTCGCAATGTAGCGGCGCTATAATTATGCCCCACCCTGTACCGGCCATAAAGAATGCGCGCTGGCGCTTGTACCTTTATAGCCGGTAGTGTCTTTTGCTCCAGATGCATTTTCAGCTTTTTCAGACATATAAGACTGTATGTCCGAAGTGGCACAGCCCCCATTAGCTGGAAAGAGCTGGAGAGCTATAGGACGATCATTTTTCTGCTCGCAACCCGTTGAGCTTCACTATCGACGTTAATTTTATAAAAATATTCATAAATGCCAAATAAAATTATAGAATAGAAAGAGCAGCACATTCCGTTTCGCTTAATTCACGATTCTTTTCAGCGTGTTATTCAGAAGACGTCGTCCCTCTAAATAGCTTTGGGTATGAACGTAGTGCTTCGGCACCACTCGCAGCACATTCGGATTCTCCACACTTTCCATTGTGAAGTTGAAGACGTTCGTGTTAACGCGCGCCTGAAACATTTGGAAGCGTCAAAGGTGCGACAGTTCTTGGATCGTTGGAACGCATCTAATACGCTCCAGCTGAAAAGAGCCAAAGGCCGCCGGGGTATTTAAGGCCTCAAATTTGTCAAATTTTGGGATATTTTTGACTTAGGCTTAGGCTTAGGCTTAGGCTTAGGCTTAGGCTTAGGCTTAACCTTAAACCTCTCGACTTAGGCTTAGACTTAGGCTTAGGCTTAGGCTTAGGCTTAGGCTTAACCTTAAACCTCTCGACTTAAACCTAAGGCTTAGGCTTAGGCTTAGGCTTAGGCTTAGGCTTAGGCTTAACCCTAAACCTCTCGACTTAAACCTAAGGCTTAGGCTTAGGCTTAGGCTTAGGCTTAACCCTAAACCTCTCAACTTAGGCTTAGGCTTAGGCTTAACTCTAAACATCTCAACTTAGGCTTAGGCTTAGGCTTAACCCTAAACCTCTCGACTTAAACCTAAGGCTTAGGCTTAGGCTTAGGCTTAGGCTTAACTCTAAACCTCTCGACTTAGGCTTAGGCTTAAGCTTAGACGTATGCTTAAACTTAGGCTTTTACCCTTAAGCTCATACTTAGGCTTAGGCTCAGGCTTAGGCTTAGGCTTAGGCTTAGGCTTAGGCTTAACCCTAAACCTCTCGACTTAAACCTAAGGCTTAGGCTTCGGCTTAACCTCAAGCTCATACTCAGGATTAGGCTTAGGCTTAGGCTTAGGCTTACACTTAGGCTTAACCCTAAACCTCTCGACTTAACCTTAAGCTCATACTTTGGCTTAGGCTTAGGCTTAGGTTTAGGCTTAGGCTTAACCCTAAACCTCTCGACTTCAGATAACACCGATCCTCGGATTGCCCTACCTCTTCTCCCAGCGTTGGATGATTCCTTTTGGCCAACTCGGGCAACTGATGCTGATCCGAAACGGAAGCGACCACCTTGACCTGCATGAATTTGCCATCCGTATAAGTGACAAAAGAGTCAAAATGAAGGACGTGCCCGATTTCGACGGGCTTCTGAAACTCGATTTGATCCATCGACCGAATCGCCACGCGTCCTTTACAGTAGAGTTTGGCGTTTGTGTGCGCCAATTCGAGAGCCTTCCTCATGAGAAACCCTCCGAATATCTTGCCATACATATTCTGATATTCGGGAAAACAAATTTCGGTCACCGAGAGCTTTGTTTTGTCCATCCACATTTCAGTGCTCTGAAAATTAGCAAAAAAAATGTTTTTAATGCTTTAAAAATTCCAGATTTCCAGCATTTTCTGAACAAAAATTTCTTTTGAATTTGCAGAAAAAAACGTCTGAAATATCTCACCGAGAGCTTCGGCACATCGTGAGTCATACTTCTGCCGACTAGCTCATCGTACATTGCATGAATCAATTGAGATTCTTCGTTCGTCGGCTTCTTGTTCGTCAGATTTCCCATCACTTTGAAGTGCTCCTTCATCTTGTTGATCGTCTCCGCTTCATCTGGAGTACGCGCCGTCAGACCATGGACTCGCACTTTCTTGTTACCATCTATTGGATCACGGGATACCTGAAAAGTGGCATTCTGACAGAATCCGAATTTTGAGTTATACTTAGGCTTAGGCTTAGGCTTAGGCTTAGGCTTAGGCTTAGGCTTGGGCTTAGGCTTATGCTAAACCTCAAGCTCATACTTTGGCTTAGGCTTATGCTTAGGCTTAGGCTTAACCCGAAACCTCTCGACTGAAGATAACACTGAAAAGTGGCATTCTGACAGAATCCGCATTTTGAGTTATGTTAGACTTAGGCTTAGGCTTAGGCTTAGGCTTAGGCTTAGGCTTAGGCTTAGGCTTAGGCTTAGGCTTAGGCTTATGCTAAACCTTAGGCTCATACTTTGGCTTATTCTTAGGCTTAGGCTTAGGCTTAACCCTAAACCTCTCGACTGAAGCTCTCGACTGAAGACAACACTGAAAAGTGGCATTCTGACAGAATCCGCATTTTGAGTTATGTTAGGCTTAGGCTTAGGCTTAAGCTTAGGCTTAACTCTGAATCTCTCGACTGAAGACAACACTGAAAAGTGCCATTTTGACAGCTTCCGAAAGAATTTTCCGGAGAATCTTTGAATTTAAGAGTCTTGGAATCCCCCCCCCCCCGATGCTGAAATCTATCAAATTTACCATAATGAATTCGGCTTTCAGCAAATGATTCAAATTTCCAGTCTCATCATTTTGGAATATTCTGAGACACACTTGCATACTGCTGGTGCCCGCATAGGTCACCTGTCCATCGATAATAATATTGCGCGATGGGTGCATGTCGATGCTGAAATTGTTGAAACTAGACTCTTCTCATAAAGGGCTACACAAAGTGTACCAAATCTGCACCAAAACCTGTGCAAGTCCTCAGTTTGTGAATTAACTTCCAAAATATTTATATTTACAAGCTACAACTCACTTGACACGTTATTCAGGCCGGTTTTAACACTGTTAAAAAAATTTAGATCGGTCGGAGCAGTTTCAGCGGAGTTATCCCAAAAAAACGCCAGCGCGCATTCTTTATGGCCAGTGCGTGTATGTACAGTACTGGCCATAAAGAATGCGTGCGCGGGTGTTTTTTCGGGATAACTTCCAAAATATTCATATTTAAAAGCTGCAACTCATTGAATACGTTGCTCAGGCGAGTTTTATCACTGTAAAAAAAATTTAGATCGATCGGAGCAGTTTCAGCAGAGTTATCCCAAAAAAACGCCAGCGCGCATTCTTTATGGCCAGGTACTGTATGTAGAATGAGCACCGGCAAGAAGAAGAGCATTGCGTTGGGATTTCTAGCATAATCAGGTAACTTATATATCTGAAAGAGCTGAAAATGCACGTGGAGCACCGACAGTAACTGCGTTTCGAGTGGGAACCGTAATATTAATATCTTTATGGCCAGTACTTTTATTGATCGTTTTCTCACCCCCCCCCCCTCATTTTTCTCCATTAACTCACTTATGAAAATCGATTCTCTTCACAGAAGCCGTCACGATGGTCCTCGGCAGGGTCATCGGCTCGTCCAAAGTGCCGTTCTCCGAATTATGGATGTACGCCACGTAGACAGCCATGTAATCCAAGTCTTCCAGTATTTTACCGAGTCGCACGCTTCCAGAAGCGCTTAGATACTGATTTTGTTTGTTGGTGTCGGTGCTCAGCGGAATCACGAACTGAAAAATCATATTCTACATATTCCTAGTAAAAATAACACACAAATTCACCTTCCGGTAGCTGTGATCATAAGTGCGCGGCTCCAGCTTCTTGCTCTTTTTATCCTCCTCGCTGAAGCTGCTGGGATCGCAGTTGGCCACGTGGCTGAATGTCGATGAGATCATTGCGTCCACCAGAAAATTGGGATCGTTGGAAAATGGTCTTGACACCACGAGAAGAGCGGTTGTGTTGGTGGTGGGAGAAGTCTAAAAATGTTGAGAAACTGTAAGATGACGTTCAGCCGATTCCTCACCAAGACGCCTCCAAATCTAACTAAATGTCGAACCGCGTGGCGACTGAGCATTTTTTGGCTGAAAATCTAAAAATAATTTCATGAAAAACCTGCTTAAAAGAGTAGAAAAAAAACGCTGAAAACCACTGAAAATTCACAAAATTCAATCATATTTCATAGAAAAAAACGCAAAAAAATCGCAGAAAAATCAAAAACTGAAGTGATCTTCAGATGTTAAAGAGGCATTTTTTGGCTGAAAATCTTAAAATAATTTTATGAAAAACCTGTTTAAAAAGTAGAAAAAAAACGCTGAAAACAACTGAAAATTCACAAAATTCAGTCATATTTCACTGAAAAAAACGCAAAAAAATCGCAGAAAAATCAAAAACTGAAGTGATCTTCAGATGTTAAAAAGGCATTTTTTGGCTGAAAATCTTAAAATAATTTCATGAAAAACCTGCTTAAAAAGTAGAAAAAAAACGCTGAAAACAACTGAAAATTCACAAAATTCAGTCATATTTCATAGAAAAAAACGCAAAAAATTCGCAAAAAAATCAAAAACTGAAGTGATCTTCAGATGTTAAAGAGGCATTTTTTGGCTAAAAATCTGAAAATAATTTCATGAAAAACCTGCTTAAAAAGTAGAAAAAAACGCTGAAAATAACTGAAAATGCACAAAATTCAGTCATATTTCAATGAAAAAAACGCAAAAAATTCGCAGAAAAATCACAAATTGAATTGGTCTTCAGATGCCAGATGTTTAAAAAGGCATTTTTTGGCTGAAAATCTTAAAATAATTTTATGAAAAACCTGTTTAAAAAGTAGAAAAAAAAACGCTGAAAACAACTGAAAATTCACAAAATTCAGTCATATTTCACTGAAAAAAACGCAAAAAAATCGCAGAAAAATCAAAAACTGAAGTGATCTCCAGATGCCAGATGTCGCCCTTATAAATGACATCAAGGAGGTGATCAGACAATTCAAATATCACAAATGAGATGAAGAAAAGTGATTTGAAATTCGATGTTTCGTATCTTATCAGTTGTTGTTGTTCCGCAGCCTTGAGGAAGACAAAAAGTCACAATTAATAGGTGAAAAATGCAATTTTACTATTGAATTTCTTAGAATATCGTGAGAAAATCGCAATTTTCCTGAAAAAATCTGAAAAATTCTGAAAAATTCTCAAAAAAATCAATCATGAAAACTAGTGATCTCAGATTGTCTAGAGCTCGTCCTCGGAATGCCTGGAGGACGGATCAATGGCAGAAATCTCACCCATTTGAGATTCGCAAGGGGGGATCCAATGGTTTTTCGGCTTTTTTGGAGGTTTTTCTAATTTTTTTTGTACAATAAAATATTTGTGAGTTTTTTTTCACGCGTGGCGCTTACCCGTGGCACGAAAACCACGATTGGATCTGAAAATTCTGAGCACAGCGCCCTTTACTCGCCCCTCGCCCCCTTCATTCCCCTTCTTTCCTATATGCGTTCTACACATTGAAAATTTCAAGCAGCGGTGGCCGAGGGGGGAAGAGGGAGGGATGGCACAGGTGATTTGCGGTTAGTCTATTATATCTCCGAGTGTAAAAACCACCTATAAAACACATATCGGCGAGAAGGGTGTACATGTAATTTATATATCGCGAGCACTTGCGATAAGTCTATAATAAGTCTAAATTCTGCATATCGGCGAGAAGATGATGCCAATATGATTTCGAACTTTTTTACCCACTAAATTGTCGTTTTTTGCTTTTTTTTTCAACTTTTCAACAATTTTTTTTTTACTTTTTTGTGTCATTATAACTAATTTTTAGCAGAAGTCGAACACGGCACCCTCGATTGGAAATCGAGGTAGAAGCCGGAATGCGCGAAGAAACTTCCACTAAAATACGAATGTTTATGAAAAAGGTTTTCATTGAATTTTGGATCAAATGAGCAATGCTGAAACGTTAAGGCATAAAGAGTGCGTAAAAAGCGGTGGCTAAAGGGCTAAAGCCTCATTTTTTCAAGCCTCAGACTCAGCTCAGTTCACGAGAAATTGTGACCTTAGGAAAAACATTTTTAGGAATTTAGGAAATAGCGTTTGTATATTGATTTTAAATTTCCGCGCAGAAAACAATACAATTTCTTTAAGAAAAAGCGATAACTATCGTAGCCAGTCACAGCTGATCAATAAATTGTTTAAATTCTTTGAAAATACGAAAGTTTTGTTGTAAATAATATGTCACATTAATTAATCATTTTTGATTTTCAGTAAGGATCGTTAGGATAATCACTCACATTCATTCAAAAACTCCAATGAACCCAACTAGTTGAAAAATTCAATGAAGGATTACTGTTTTAACATGCGGTGTTTGCGGACTCGAGATTAAGCGCGCTTTCTCTATTTTCTTATTCCCAAAAAGTTCGTTTTCTGAGTTATTTCTTCGCCGTTTTTTTAATCTGCTGAACAAATTTTATTTTTTCAGGTAAAACGGCTTCATCTGAAACACGTCGTCGGATTTTGCAAGTTTCCATTAGATGTTATCGCTCAGCAAATTAATTTTTTTAGCGCAACGCTAAACGGAATATTCTACAGGTACTTCGTATTTCGAATTGAAGCAAGAGCAAAATTTAAAAAAAATTTCGAAAATTTCGTTTAAAAAGTTGGAAAACCCTTTCTAATTGATTGAATGATAGAATTTCCGTAATTGCAAAATTTTTTCCTCGAAACATAATCAATAAGCGAGGATCAAACGAAAAAATTCAGTTGATCGAACTTGTAGCTCGATCAACTAAATTTTACAAGATAAATGTTACAAGATAACTAAATTTTACAACAAAATTTTACAAATGTTCTGCGGTGCGAAATGAATACGAAATGAAAATGGTGATCACGGACTTACTCTACCGTGCTCATTTTGAGAAAAATATTATAGCAAAAAGACGCACGAGGCCGCAGTAGTAAACATAAATAAAGTATTTATCGTAATTTAAAAATGAACACATTTCTTAAAAATAAATAAAAATATAAAATTAGAGGAAATATTATTTCTCGTGTTTTCTTACAGGCAACTAATGTTCCCTCATGACGACGATCACGAAGAGAATACGGGCTTAAACGACGGAACTCACACGGAGACTACTGCACAAATCGAAGATAAAGACGACTCGAAACTCGTCGACGCTATCGATTAGTAAATTTAATTTATTGTGCTGTTAGAATTCAATGTTGTTGACCCATTTTTTGTTGATTTTTAATATCGCTGTTTTTGTTCTTATTCAACAGAACTTTAAAAAAATAAATTTTCATGAATTACTACTGTCCGATTTTGAGAATGCAATAGATTTATAACGGTGCTCGCGATAGGACAAATATGTACTACGTTTGCTCGCGATAAGCAGGATATGTGCAGTTTATAGGTGGTGACTCGCGATTTGTCTATTATAGACTGATTACAAGCTCTATCTCCCGTACCCAGCGAATTTTTGCGCGAGCTATATTCCATCTATATTAGTCTAAACGCAAATCACCTGTGGGGAATCTGGTGGTCGTGGTTCGGTTCCGCTACAACGCAAATTTTTTTTGCTTTTCTGATTTTGCTTTTTTTTAAGTTTAATTGGATCATGACATAAGCGTGATGCTTTTCAGAAACAAAAATAATCCAAAAAAGCTGGACCCCCCCCCAACTAAGATAGCGCCAAAAAAACTGCCTATCCTTAAATTGTTTCCTCTGCGAGACCAAAAATCACGAATTTCAGAAAAAATAAACATTTTTAGAGGTTTTGGTTAGTGAAGCGCTGTGTATAAATCATGAAAATACGAAAATCTAAAAGAACAAAAAGGGATTTATTGTAAAACACCGTAGTTCAAAGATTTCAAAATAAAAGGAGAAATTAGGAACAATTCAATCGATAGTGATCTATGTATATAATGGAAGGGGAAGTTTCACCGTTCGGAGAGAGGAGATGGACAAAAGATTATTCGGTCTGGGGGATTCTTGGAGCAGAAGGTCATGGCTGACTCCCCATCCAACTCTGATTTCGAATAGTTGAGGCAGATGGACAAAAGAAAGAAAGTGACCATTACTGTGAGATTCAACAAAAGTGCAAAGATCCTGCAATGCCTGGTCGATGAGATACATAGTTGGGATACTGTCGGAGCTCTTGAACTTTGCTCACCATGAATCTCCAATTATTCTCGTTGATGTTTATGTCTGTATGATGTATGGTGCATCTTATCAACATGCGTCGACGAATAAATGGCAGCAGGTCTTGTCTTATCACGTATTTGTTTGTAATCGAATTCGTTCTCGAAGCGAAGCACAACTTGAAGCGGCCGCTGGCAGTCAGAGATCAGAATGTTACTTCAGTGGTTCACCCGACTCTAGTCTGTTCTTTGGCTTTAATGTTTTACATAACTTTCTTCTGATAACAATTATGTTAAAATGAGGCGATTCTAATTCGAATGGTTTTTCATATCGAATGAGAAGTATATAATGTGTATTGGCCACCACTGATAATCGCATTATTTCGACCAGAAATGCACAATTTTCTTCGACTTCTTCTTCTGCTTTCATCATTCGTTACTGTAATTATCACAGGAAACGTCACTTGTCCATCTGGATTTAAGCTTGTAAACAATCAGAAGTGTCTGAAAATATTTCCGAATCGTTTAAAGCATTTGGAGGCAGAGAAGGATTGTGTATATTTAGGAGGAACACTGGTCACTATTAAAAATGCTATTGTAAGAGGTTTTATTTGAGTTGCTACTCTGTTTTATGTTATATTTTAATAGTTTCCTTCTTTGAGGACAATCGTCTAATCACCAACTTCGCAGCAAGCACCAGTGCCTCAAGTGTCTGGATTGGAGTTTTCTGTTTTGCAACTCAAAATTCTTCTCTTTGCTATAATGACGATGAAACCGGAACTCTTAACTACTCAAATTTTGCTGCTGGAAACCCGAATGTAGGACCAGGATACGGTGGATGTGTTTATCTGCAGACCACTGGACAGAACGTCGGACAATGGTTCAGTGCACCGTGCGAGGTTGTCGGAATGTCATATATCTGTGAGATGCCGTTAACTAAACTTGGTAAGGTTACTGTAGAAAGGGGTTGGTCTAAGTGTTTTCTAATAAATTTCAGATAGCAACTGCTCAAGAAACTACAATGGTTACTGTTACCTGCGTTCCGATGAATTACAATTGACAACGTTTTACACTACTTATTCTCAGGCTCAGAGTATTTGTAGATCCAAAAATGCGGAATTGGTCTCAATTCATTCAATAAGAGAAATTTCCTATATAAAGGCTATTTATAGGGATTCCGGTTAGTTTTTATTCGACTTTTTGGGTGGTTCTTCCTCTAGTTTCAGCGTAATGTGTGACTGTAAGCAACCGGAAAGATAGCGGGGGAACAGAGACGAGACGTGTTCGACGTTTCGGAATACTGAAACAGTTACTTAGTCGATCCGTCAGCCGCTGGTGTGAGCGCTGACCACAGCTAACCATGCGATCTTTGGCGATGGTTGTCTTTGGCGAAGCAATCGTTCCGATTCAATAAGCAATAGACAGCTAATCGACAGTTAGTTGGCCAAGTGTGTCAAGCTTTGTGCGGCATCCAACGCAAGGAATCTGCGATATAAAAATATAAAATTATGAGAATATTCATGAAATTCAGACTATTTTACTATTTTAAAAGTACCTAGGTTTTCCAGGAGTT
The DNA here is from genome assembly GCA_003052745.1 of Caenorhabditis inopinata. NCBI lineage: Eukaryota > Metazoa > Nematoda > Chromadorea > Rhabditida > Rhabditidae > Caenorhabditis > Caenorhabditis inopinata. The sequence goes on along the minus strand of AP018152.1, from coordinate 1,248,220 downwards.
AGCCGTATCTACCTTGGTGCTCAATCCGATCTTCCTGACGAATTCAACTGGGCTGATGGCTCCAATTGGGATTATGACAATTTCGATCCATTAGCCAATCAAACTGCCAATTGTCTGCAAATGGATCTGTCAAATAGAGCAGACAGTGGAATGTGGACACAAATCAGTTGTCAAGGATCCAATTATTTTTTGTGCAAAAGACGAATTGCAGATTCAATGAAAGAGGAGATGATAAATCCAAAGTTTGCGGCTATTCAAAATAAGGGTATGTTGGTATCTTTGCAAAAAGACGCTGAAACAGTTTGTCTATTTGGTATTCGCACTTCTGAATCCAAATTTCAAAGTTCAAAATTCAAACTATTCGCATTTCAGCTCCACCAAAAATTCGTCCGAATGTATTCGACTTCTCTCAATGCAACACGACTTTCTACATGGCTCCCGGAGCCATTAGTAGCTTCGGATATCCCTCACCTCCAGCAACACATATCCTCTGCACCTGGAAGGTTGTCAGCGTTGGAGCATACCGCGTTGGATTGTACTTCACTGATTTTGATACTTCCAACACCGTGTATATCTATGACGAGCGTGGCCAGGTTCTACAAAGTCCACAAGGGCAATTAAAGCCATTTTCTGTTTTATCTCCCACTAATATTGTCGTAGTCACGTATGACTCGTGGAATTATGGAAGTTATAGATATTCTGGATTTGAAGCAACTGTTTTACCGTATTAGGAGCTTTTCACTCTTCATGAAATTGTAATCATATTCATACTATTCCTGGTCGCTATGCATTTCTCTGCTACATATGTCGGAAGTGGTTATATTGAAAATAAACATTTAATCGTGAACACAGGATGGTTTCCATGTGTGGACACTTGTTTTCGAGCCAAAATTGGAAATGACAGTGATTAAAAGAAATTCAATTTTATTTTCTGATATAGTAGACCAAAATCTATAATTATTCGAGAAGATGTTCGAAATTTGATCCTTTTACCTCGTTGCACGCCTTCAGACGAGTCGGAAACGATTCGACCGTACGCCGCGAGTAGTTCTGGTCAATTGCGCTTTCTACAGAGACTTCAGAGTTGGATGGCGAGTCAGCCATGACCTTCTGCTCCAAGAATCTCAAGACGGAACAATCTTGAGATCCGATGACGACGCTGGCCACAAGTTCTTCCTCCAATATCCTGGAAAATGAGTGTCAAGTACCTCTTTGGTGGATTTTGAGCCGTGAGAAAGAGCCCAATCCTGTTGGAGGATGAAGGGTTGCTGGCCAAAATGACTAGTGGTCCACGGAAGTAGAACATCCTTCAAAACAGTATTTTGGTACACCCAATATGTTAATTTTGACGTTCCCATTGATGAAGATCAGTGGAACCTTGCCGTCGGATGTTAATCCAGCCCGCACCATCACCGATTGAAGAAACATCTATCTGAATGCTAGACGACGTCTCGGATACCTAAACTCATCTTTTCGTGGAAGTTGACGCTGGTTTTGCCGGTTCGGTCTAGAAGATCTTCTCATCAGTCCAATTGACGTCAGAGAGGCGTCGGGCCTTAAGGGTGGATTTTTCTTGAAACGGTTGGAAAAACGTCCACGACGGGGGCGGTAACTGGTAAGACTGTGGCGTTCTTTACGATTTTTGAATGGTTCGGCGACCGATTCCTAGCGATTCAGACAACTTGTTCATGCTGAGCGCATGCTGGATGCACAAGCTGAAATCCATCTGGACAAGTGACATTTCCTGTGATAATTGCAGTAACGAATCATTTCATTTGTGGCCGAAATCATGCAATTATCAGTGGTGGTCAATACACAATACACAATACTTTTCATTCGATAGGAATTCGCAAAAATGGAAAACCATTCGAATTACAATCGCATCATTTTAAAATAAAATGTTATCAGAAGAAAGTCATAAAAAACAACATTTGCCAGGTGCTCAATCGCAAATAAATTGTGCGAAAAAATTTGCCAGATTCAGCAGAAACTTTTTATTTCTCCCGTTTTCCCATATTAACGAAGTTCGGTTTATTTTACTATATTATTTCAAATGTACCCGCGTTTTCCAGGAACTGGGCTGATGGTTCCAATTGGGATTATGACTATTTCGATCCATTAGTCAATCAAACTGCTAATTGTTTGCGGTTCTTCAAAATAATGGTATGTATTTTAGATTTGCATGCTGCACGTCTAACTTGATAACTGCAGAAAACTGGAATGGTTTCCGCTTTCATGGAATCTACAATTCGTCTTTTGCATAAAAAGTAATTGGATTCTTGACAACTGATTTGTGTCCACATTCCACTGTCTGCTCTATTTGACAGATCCATTTGCAGACAATTGCCAGTTTGATTGACTAATGGATCGAAATTGTCATAATCCCAATTGGAACCATCAGCCCAGTTGACTTCCTGGAAAACGCGGGTACATCTGAAATAAAGAAGGATTGTGTATATTTCGGAGGAACACTGGTCACTATTAAAAATGCTATTGTAAGCGATCCAAATATTACCCCCCATATCAACTGGCGGGGGATTAATATTGGATATCGACTTCGTATAGAAGCCCCCCAACATTAATTATCCCCCACATCAATTTTGATAATGAATAACGTTGGTTGGGGGGCTATTATCGATGGTGGGGGGCGGTTGTAGGGTGGGGGGCGATTCTTGGAAATTACCAAAGAGTTACTTAGTCGATCCGTCAGCCGCTTGTGTGAGCGCGGATCACAGCTAACCATGCGATCTTTGGCGATGGTTGTCCATGAAGTAAGACTTTGAAATACTGAATCAGTGAAAGCGTACAAAAGAAGTCGTTCCGATTCAATAGGCAATAAACATCTAATCGGCAGTTAGTTGGCCAAGTGTGTCAAGCTTTGTGCGGCATCCAACGCAAGGAATCTGCGATATACTGTGATAGAAAATTATGAGAATATTCATGAAATCCAGTCTATTTTACTATTTTAAAAGTACCAACGTTTTCCAGGAGTTAGCCGTATCTACCTTGGTGCTCAATCCGATCTTCCTGACGAATTCAACTGGGCTGATGGCTCCAATTGGGATTATGACAATTTCGATCCATTAGTCAATCAAACTGCCAATTGTCTGCAAATCGATCTGTCAAATAGAGCAGACAGTGGAATGTGGACACAAATCAGTTGTCAAGAATCCAATTACTTTTTATGCAAAAGAAGAATTATAAATTCCATGAAAGAGGAGATGATAAATGCCAAGTTTGCGGCTATTCAAAAGAAGGGTATGTTGATATCTTTGCAAAAAGACGCTGAAACAGTTTGTCTATTTGGTATTCGCACTTCTGAATCCAAATTTCAGATTTCAAAGTTCAAAATTCAAACTATTCGCATTTCAGCTCCACCAAAAATTCGTGCGAATGTCTTCGACTACTCCCAGTGCAACACGACTCTCTACATGGCTCCGGGAGTCATCACTAGCGTCGGATATGCCTCACTTTCAACAGCAAATATCTTCTGCACCTGGAAGGTTGTCAGCGTTGGAGCATACCGCGTTGGATTGTACTTCACTGACTTTTATACTTCGTACAATGTCGTTAAGATCTATGACGAGTTTGGTCGAATTCTGCGAACTCCAGGAGGGAATATGAACCCATTTTCTGTTTTATCTCCCACTAATATTGTCGTAGTCACGTATGACTCGTTGAATAATTATGAAAATAGTGGGTTTGAAGCAACTGTTTTACCGTATTACCTCATGTAGTTCTCTGTCGTATTTTTCGGATACAATATCTTTAAATAAAGACATAATGATCTGATTCAGTCATACGATGACGTTTGCTGGATATGCTAAAGCTCTTGACTCCTGCGCGGGGATCATGTTCCACTCGGCAGCTGCTGAAGCATGGGTGTTGAACGCTATGATGCTATGGAAGCATAGAGATGAGTGAGGTCACAAGATGGGGGGGGGGGAGAGGGGGAAAACTTCATCTTCTGGGGAGTTTGGGGCACTAGAAAAGTTTGCCATGGTTTTCCGCATGCTCTTCATAAAATTCTCAAACGTTATCTAAAAACAGTTCCCTTGTCAGAATAAATATTCCCTCATTAATGGTTAAAATTCCGGATTCCGCATTCCGGATCCCAGATTCCGTGGGAAAATATTTTTTTCCGTTTTCCGTTTTCCGTTTTCCGTTTTCCGAGATTTCCTGTCTTCCTGCCAGTTTTGTATAGACTTTTTCAGAAATGTTTCAGAAAAAAGAAGATTCGACGATGATAGCTGGAAATGAAAATGCTGAATAGTAGATGACTGGTAATCTGAAGCCCACAAGTACGATCCCTCTCCAAAGCTGTTAGATTTGCTTAGAAGATGGGGTGTTTCACTCAAGTAAGGTGGCCAAACACCTCCTAACACGTTTTCGCACCTGATTTTCTAAATCCGATTATCGCATTATCGAAGTGGCTGTTTGTTTTTTTGTTGTTGTTGGACGGAACTGCCTTCACGGTGGACGGCTTGTCTTCGATCTGCCGATCAATCAATTGCGATCGATTCGGAATCCGATTTTCAGAGACAGCATAGAGAGCTCAACTGGTAAGAGAGATGTCTAAGAATCTCACCATAGCGAGTTCGAACCACCATAACATTTCCTTCTATTAGTCAAAAATGTAAGAAAATGAGCGAAAAGTGTGCTCATTTTCTTAAAAGACTGAAAATTCCTGGCAATTTCTGAATTTCGCATCTCACTTTGTGTATGTCGCAACATTCACAAATTGAGCGACGTTTCATCGAAAATTACCTCCGATTTTCACTTTCCAATTAGTTTCCAAAAGGAGATGGATGGTCAGATGATAACCATTTTTCCATTTTTTTTTCAGTTTTTCTTTAATTGAATTCTGAAGTGAATTATGAATAGAGAATAGTGATGACGTGAAGTGACTTGAATGGTGATTCAGAAGTCGCATATAGTGATTCAGATTCTAAGTGGATTCTTTGAAATTCAGATTCTTAGTGGAATCTTTGAAATTCAGATTCCTTGCTGAATCTCTGATATTCAGATTCTTGGTGGATTCTTTGACATTCAGAATCTTAGTGGATTCTTTGAAATTCAGATTCTTAGTGGATTCTTTGAAATTCAGATTCTTAGTGGAATCTTTGAAATTCAGATTCCTAGCTGAATCTTTGAAATTCAGATTCCTAGTGGATTCTTTGAAATTCAGATTCTTAGTGGAATCTTTGAAATTCAGATTCCTAGTGGATTCTTTGAAATTCAGATTCCTAGTGGATTCTTTGAAATTCAGATTCCTAGTGGATTCTTTGAAATTCAGATTCTTAGTGGAATCTTTGAAATTCAGATTCCTAGTGGAATCTTTGAAATTCAGATTCCTAGTGGATTCTTTGAAATTCAGATTCTTAGTGGAATCTTTGAAATTCAGATTCCTAGTGGATTCTTTGAAATTCAGATTCTTAGTGGAATCTTTGAAATTCAGATTCTTAGTGGATTCTTTGAAATTCAGATTCTTAGTGGAATCTTTGAAATTCAGATTCCTAGCTGAATCTTTGAAATTCAGATTCCTAGTGGATTCTTTGAAATTCAGATTCTTAGTGGAATCTTTGATATTCAGAATCTTAGTGGATTCTTTGAAATTCAGATTCCTAGCTGAATCTTTGATATTCAGATTCCTAGCTGAATCTCTGATATTCAGATTCTTAGTGGATTCTTTGACATTCAGAATCTTAGTGGATTCTCTGATATTCAGATTCTTAGCTGAATCTTTGAAATTCAGATTCCTTGCTGAATCTCTGATATTCAGAATCTTAGTGGATTCTTTGACATTCAAAATCTTAGTGGATTCTTTGAAATTCAGAATCTTAATGGATTCTTTGAAATTCAGATTCTTCTTCCTTTTCCTATTCAGATTCCTAGTGGAAATTCAGATTCCTCCTGAAATTTTGATTTTTTTTCGAAAATGGCACATTTGACTCCGCAGGTAACTGAAAATGCGGAATCTGAAAGTGCGGATTGTCACCCAATTTCCAATTTCAGCTCAGCACTCTTGTGTGCTCAAAAACTGGCAAAAACTTTAAAATTTCCGTGAAAATTCATTTAAACCAAAACCACTTAAATTCACAGTCAATTGTACCTCTTTTTTTTTCTTCCGAATGGTCACAGTTGGGCGACTTTCACTACAAATTACGTACACCCTCCTGATCGACGATTAAATACACATTCAACACTTGGGGGGGGGGGGGGAGGGGAGGAAAGGGAGAATGAATTCTACAAGTAAAGAGGGAGGTCATTTTCAGTTGTCTTGCGTTTCTCATGTGTCAATTTTCAGGAAATTTGACGACTCTCATTTCTAGCTTTCAGCACGATTTCTGAAATTGGGGAATCGTCTGAAAGAGCTCCAGACTTTCAGAATCGAAGCTTCATTGAGCATACTGTAGAATTATCAGAATTCTTTTCATTTGATTTCACAGTTTCAGCTTCCCATTTTTGAATCGTCGGATTCAAGGAGTCAGATTACGGTAGACCCATTTTTGAGTTTGCAAGTTTCCTAGAATCCAGAGAAGGGCGGAATTCCGGATTCCGCCATTTTTTCATTCCGCTTTCCTTTTTCCGGATTCCGAGTTCCCAAAATCCAATTCCGCCCAACTATGAGTTTTAATACTTTATTCTCAATTGTTGAAGTATGCTTTTTTGAACAGGGTGAAAAGTATGCTTTTTTGAACTCCCGCAAAAATTCTTGTGAACAGAGCGCATTTACATCATTTGATTCCTTCATTAATGGTTCAAATTCCGTTTTCCGCATTCCGCATTCCGGCCTCCGTGAAAAAATTTTTTTTTCCGTTTTCCGGATTCCAGATTCCGTGAAAAAATAGTTTTTTTTCCGTATTCCGGATTCCAGATTCCGTGAAAAAAAAATTTTTTTTCCGTATTCCGGATTCCAGATTCCGTGAAAATTTTTTTTCCGTTTTCCGGATTCCGAGTTCCCAGAATCCAATTCCGCCCTACTCTGGTTGGTGGGCATGAAATGGCCAGAAAAGCGGCAAGAAGGACAAAGTTTGCCAGTAACAGAGCAGTACGGTATTGAGCAGAGAAGAGCGGAATTCCGCATTCCGCATTCCGAATTCCACCGTTTCTTCATTCCGTCTTCCGGATTCCAGATTCCAAGAAAAAATATTTTTTTTCCGTTTTCCGCATTCCGGATTCCGTGAAAAATTTTTTTTCCGTTTTCCGGATTCCGAGTTTCCAAAATCCAATTCCGCCCTACTCTGGTGAATATGGAATACGGAATCCGAAAGCTGGAATAGTGAATACCAGAGAAGGGCGGAATTCCGGATTCCGTGAAAAATTTTTTTCCGTTTTCCGGATTCCGGATTCCGATTTCAGATCAAATTCGATGGTCGATTGGAAAATTGATCAATTTGAGAATTAAAGTGAAACAAAAATACCTAGTCACTGTAATAAGAATTGTTCTGCTTCACTAGCTTTGACACTGTTTTTTTGACCGGAAACTCGCAATTCGCAATGTTCCACTAATCAAAACAAAATGTTTTCTTTTTTTTTTTCGTGATCTGACTATTCAGCACGCCACCACACTTTGTCGTCCAGTTTTGACGGTTCTTTCGGAAATTCTCCCTCGCCACAGAGTGCACTGTAGAATCGGAGAGCGCCGAGAAAAGTGATTATGAAGTCAATTTGGCAGTCGCAAAGTCTAGTCACGCTCCATGAAAATACGGACAGGGGGACGCGTATAGCAAAGTATTTATTTACAGTTACATGCGTTCCCTTTTTTTTTTCATTTTTTCCCTCGGAAAATACAGTAATCTCCCATTTTTTCCCATAAAAAATTGTTTTTTCGCCTAAAAATGAAAAGGCATCACCCAAAGACTTATATACTCATTTCAAAAGCGCTATCAGAAACCCCTCTTGGCTCAGCTGGTAAGAGAGATGTCTGCAGATCTTCAGGTCGCGAGTTCGAACCCTTCGAACCTGTTTTTTCATAAGTTTTCTATTTTCTATTTTCCGACTAATTTTTAAATAAATAAATTAGTTTTTCATTCCTTTTTTTCACTTTTTCCCATGGAAAATACAGTAATCTTCAATTTTTTTTTTCTCTAAAAAAAGTTCTTTTTTTTCTTCTAAAAATGAAAAGGCATCACCCAAAGACTTATATACTCATTTCAAAGGTGTTTCCTGGAGGCACTCTTGGCTCAGCTGGTAAGAGAGATGTCCGCGGATTTTCAGGTCGCGAGTTCGAACCCTTCGAATCTATTTTTTCATAAGTTTTCTATTTTCCGACTAATTTTTAAATAAATAAATTAGTTTTTCATTCCTTTTTTTCATTTTTTCCCTCGGAAATTACTGTAATCTCCCATTTTTTTTTCTCTAAAAAAAGTTCTTTTTTTTCTTCTAAAAATGAAAAAGCATCACCCAAAGACTTATATACTCATTTCAAAGACGCTTCTTAGAAGCACTCTTGGCTCAGCTGGTAAGAGAGATGTCCGCGGATCTTCAGGTCACGAGTTCGAACCCGAAACCTTCATTTTTCTGAAATTTTGAACAATTTCAGTTCAGTTTCAGTTTCAGTAAGAGAGATGACTGCGAATCTGTAGATTTTCAGTATTTTTTCATGAAATTGCTAACCAACAATTTCAGCATTCCTTATCTAGATTTCAGAACACAAACAGTTCCCACGAAACCCATCGAATTAAACCTCACTTTTGCAATTTCTCTCACACGTCAAAAATGTCTATTTAAATTCATCAATTCATCACAAAATGTCATTAGAATTAACACTTCTTCATCATCATCAACATCAACGTATTCTCCGCCATCTATGCGCGAGACACTGTCGACCGGTTTTTTGGTCACCCCCCCCCTCCTTCCTTCCTCCCCCCCCCCCGCAACACATTTTCTTCTTCACACTTACCTACTCCAGTCGTTTAACCCAATCTTTTTTTCTATCACAAGGTCAATCATGATGGCTACTCTATTGAATTTGGTGCATTCATCTGTTGAAGTCATTTCCAGATCGGTCTTTTCATTTTGCTGAAAGCGCACTTTTCTTCTCGTTGCTCTTTCTCTAGCTTTCAGCAGCTCATATTTCAAGAGTTTTTTTCAGCAAAAAGCTCTTTTGAAAACACTTATTTTCCATTGTTTTTTGCGAAATTAAGATGATTTTTTTTCTTGATTTTCTCGGGTCTTAGAAGGTTTTTCTAATCCCCCTAACCCTGATTCTGATTTCAACACGAATCTGAAAGTCTGGGGGGAATTGGAGCACCACATAAATCAGGAGAGCCCACATCAGCAGATTCAGAAGCTTGATGTGAACGCCTGATCCGTTCACTCCAGAATCCCTGATGCTCCCAATGAGCTCCAGGAGCACGGCGTCACCGCTAAGGCTATCGACATCAGCAGATTCACAAGCTTGATGTGAAAGCCTGATCCGTTCACTCCAGAGTCCCTGATGCTCTCAAGGAGCTCTCCAGGAGCACGGCGTCACCGCTAAGGCTATCGACATCAGCAGATTCAGAAGCTTGATGTGAAAGCCTGATCCGTTCACTCCAGCGGAAGAATCCCTGATGCTCCCAAGGAGCTCTCCAGGAGCACGGCGTCACCGCTAAGGCTATCGACATCAGCAGATTCAGAAGCTTGAGGTGAAAGCCTGATCCGTTCACTCCAGAATCCCTGATGCTCCCAAGGAGCTCTCCAGGAGCACGGCGTCACCACTAAGGCTATCGACATCAGCAGATTCAGAAGCTTGATGTGAAAGCCTGATCCGATCACTCCAGAATCCCTGATGCTCCCAAGGAGCTCCAGGAGCACGGCGTCTATCGAAGACATCAAAGACATCAGAGCATCCATCTCGTTAGACCACTCAATGCAAATGTGCAGCTTGGGGGAGAACTTAACGGCTCACCAGGGCGCTTAGCAGCTGAAAGAATCAGAGTGATCAATGAATCTCTAGAAAGAAGACTGATCGGGAGAAACCACGAAACAACGCGAAAATCATCTTCATCGATAAGACATCAGACGCCCAGAAAACGTTTGACACCGCCGATGAGACCTTGTCGGCTTCTTAAAGACGGAAGTAATGCATTGTTATGCAAAAAAATGCCACTTTAATCTTATTCACGATTGCATTTTAATTCAAAAAAATGCATCGTAGTTCAGTGCTATTTTCATTCAAAATGCAAGGTGGTGTCGGATACCGTCACCGAGAAAGTCTATGCGCCTTTGATATGTCGATTTACGAGGCCCTCCATTTTTTTTTCACATTTTCGGAAAAAATTCAAACCAATCTGATAAAAATAATATTTTACAGCCAAAAATGAACGATGAGGAGGCGAAAAAGCGTAAAATTATTTATTTGAAAGATTAAAGGCGCATAGACTTTCTCGGTGACGATATCCGACACCACCTTGAATTTTGAATGAAAATAGCACTGAACTACGATGCATTTTTTTGAATTAAAATGCAATCGTGAATAAGATTAAAGTGGCACTTTTTGCATAAAAATGCATCATGAATAACCCCGTTAGGAGTCAAAGAGTGTTTTTATTATCTGCTACTATACTCGTTTCATTCTTCACCTTTCCTGGAAAAATGCTATTTTTTCGAACGTTCTCTTCAAATATTTGCCGTCGGGATTGCCATTGATACTTCTAAGAGTGGGGGGGGAGGTGTGTCATGTACATTGAGATTGAAGGAAAAACAAGTAAATGGCTGCATTGACTTTTCAGTTCTTCGGCTGCCAAAACAAATAAAAACACCACATTCAAGTTTTCGGTTTTCTATTACTCAATGTCTGTTTTTTTTTTCTCTCTTTTTTTCAGAGTTTTGCGGGGAAAAAAATGGTTAAATAATGGTTTTATATTCCACTTTTCCGCTCGTTCTTCTCAATTTTTTTTCGAAAATTCAGAGCTTTTAACTAGAGAGTCTTACAGAACAATGGGTACTTCGGAGCACGTACCCCTGCCGACGGATGAGGCGAAGGCGAAAGCGCTGGAAACTCAGAATCCGGATGATGAGCCCGATAGGTAGTTTTCAGGGATTCGAGCCCAAAATTAAACTCATTTCAGAGGGCAATGGAGTGGAAAATTTGATTTTCTGATGAGCATGGTGGCCTACGCCGTGGGCCTTGGCAATGTGTGGCGCTTCCCGTATTTGTGCTATAAGTGAGAATGCTCCGATCAAAGAGCGGCTCTGCTCGACGACAAAAGTCCGTTTTCAGAAATGGCGGTGGCTCATTCCTGGTGGTCTACGCGATTTTCTTCTGTTTGGCCGCCGTCCCCATATTCATAATGGAAGTCACCATTGGTCAATACCTTCAGAAAGGCGCCATGGAGATGTGGCTCATGTGCCCATTATTTCGAGGCGTCGGCATCGGAAACGTCGTCATCGCCTTCATGTGTATCGCCTACTTTTGTGTGATCGTCGCGTGGGCGATGTTCTACATGATCAGCTCGCTGAACTCGGTTTTCCCATGGGAGACCTGCACCAACTACTGGAACGACGCCACTTGTATCACCGGAAAGGAGAATGTGACAGAGTTGGCCAGAATTAAGGTGCAAATGCGGATCAAGCAGCGCTTAATCCTGGAGCATTTTTCAGGCCATCGTCGCCAGCACCGGGGGTCACACACAAACGTCAGTGGAGCAGTTCTGGGAGAACCGTGTGCTTCACGATACCGGAGACATTTCGGAATTTGGCGGAATTCAATGGGAGCTTTTCTTCATCATGGCCGCCGCCTGGCTCATTGTCTACTTTGCTCTTTGGAAGGGAATTACGCAGGCTAGAGGGGTATGGAAACTGAATTATTTGCTATTACAGTTTGAATGGCGCGAGCTCAAAAATTGCAGAAGCTTATTATCGCCGTAAAAAAGTTCCGACATTTTTTCGAGCCCGCGAAAATCGGGATTTGAATTTAGAGGCTTCGAGGAAATTTCTCGAAAAATCACGAAAAATGATTTGAATGGATATACGATAAACACCGCGCTTTGCGTTATTTCGGAATGTCGTTCGAACTAGTTTATTATTATTTTTTATCGAAATTTCTTTTTTCGCGAATTTTCGAAATTTTTCGAGAATTTTCGAAATTTTTCAAGAATTTCTCGAGAAATCGCGAAAAATGATTTGAATGGGAATACGATAAACAACGCGTTTTGCGTTATTTCGGAGTATCGTTCGAACTATTATCGTCGTAAAAAAGTTCCGACATTTTTTCGAGCCCGCGAAAATCGGGATTTGAATCTAGAGGCTTCGAGGAAATTTCTCGAAAAATCACGAAAAATGATTTGAATGGATATACAATAAACACCGCACTTTGCGTTATTTCGGAGTGTCGTTCGAACTAGTTTATTATTATTTTTTATCGAAATTTCTTTTTTCGGGAATTTTCGAAATTTTTCGAGAATTTTCGAAATTTTTCAAGAATTTCTCGAAGAATTTTTCGGAAATTTCTCGAGAAATCGCGAAAAATGATTTGAATGGGAATACGATAAACAACGCGTTTTGCGATATTTCGGAGTATCGTTCGCACTATTATCGTCGTAAAAAAGTTCCGACATTTTTTCGAGCCCGCAAAAATCGGGATTTGAATCTAGAGGCTCCGCCCATTTCATCATCAGAGCGCATTTGCCATGCGCGATATATTTTTATCAGAAGAAACGAAAAAAAAAATAAATGACGCAAATTGATATATTTAAAAATTCGAAGAAACGTGTAAAAAAATGTAAAAATTCACGATTAATACAATTTCGTTCTTTTAATCCAGTTTAATTCTGAAAATTCAGAAGAAAAAATAAAAATTCAAAAAATATATCGCGCATAGCAAATGCGCTCTGATGATGAAATGGGCGGAGCCTCTAAATTCAAATCCCGATTTTCGCGGGCTCGAACAAATGTCGGAACTTTTTTACGGCGATAATATAAAATTTCGTAAATTTACACAATTTCGTAAATCTAAACCATTTCGTAAATCTACACACTTTGATAAATCTACACAATTTCGTAAATCTACACAATTTCGTAAATCTACACAATTTCGTAAATCTGCACATTTTCGTAAATCTACAAAATTCCATAAATTTACAAAATTCCGTAAATTTACAAAATTCCGTAAATCTACATTATTTCGGTAATCTACACAATTTCGTAAATCTACACAATTTCGTAAATTTACAAAATTCCGTAAATCTACATTATTTCGTAAATCTACAAAATTCCGTAAATCTTCAAAATTCCGTAAATCTATAAACTAAACGTAAATAAACTTTTTTACGGCGATAATACATTGCAAAAGCTTATTTCGTGTATTTTTTCTGAATTTTCAAAATTTTTAAATTTTTGCTCAAAAATTTCAATCAAAAATCAATCAAATTTCCCCCAGTTCGTCTACTTCTGCGCACTATTCCCATACGTGCTCATCTTCATCCTCCTGATTCGTGGTCTCACTCTGGAAGGAGCCAATGTTGGAGTTTACTTTTACCTTAAACCCAACATGACCCGTTTGCTGGACACGGCCGTCTGGAAAGACGCAGGTACTCAAGTCTTCTACTCGTATGGCGTCGGGTTTGGAGCACTCATAGCTCTCGGATCGCATAACAAGTTTAATCATAATTGCTTCAAGTAAGTCGGCCGAGAATTGAGCAGAATGAAGTCTCGAAATTTTCAGTCTTGAAACTTTTGAAAATCCTATTTTCTTTGTTCAGAGACGCCATCACCATGTGCTTTATCAATGGCTGCACCTCCATTACTGCGGGATTCGCCGTATTCTCCATTCTTGGCTACATGAGCCACGTGGCACAAAAGGATATTTCTGAAATTGTGAAGCCAGGTACCTTTTTCGGCGGTTCTCGTCAAGAAGACAACGTGCAAATTCTCCATTATTCAGGTGTTGGATTAGCGTTTCTTGCTTATCCAGAAGTGGCATCGAATCTTCCGATGAAGCAGGTCTTCGCCGTCCTCTTCTTCCTGATGATCACCATTTTGGGGTTGGATTCGCAAGTTTGTATGGTCGAGGGGCTGTTCACGGCTCTCGAGGACGCGTTTCCCGTACTCCGAAAGTATAAGAAGTTGTCATTGGGTATATTCTGTCTGTTTTTCTTCCTTCTTGGAGTTCCTATGGTGACTTATGTGAGTTTTTTTTTTCCGGAATTCCGCATTCCGCATTCCGGATTCCGCCGTTTTATTCATTCTGTCTTCCGGATTCCAGATTCCGTGAAAATGTTTTTTTTTCCGTTTTCCGGATTCCGCCGTTTTTTTCATTCCGTCTTCCGCATTCCAGATTCCGTGAAAAAATTTTTTCCGTTTTCCGGATTCCGAGTTCCCAAAATCCAATTCAGCCCTACTATGCAGAAAAGGGCGGAATTCCGCATCCAGCATTCCGGATTCCGCCGTTTTCTCATTCCGTCTTCCGGAATCCAGATTCCGTGAAAAAAAATTTTCCGCTTTCCGGATTCCGCTGTTTTTTTCATTCCGTCTTCCGGATTTCAGATTCTGTGAAAAATGTTTTTTTTCCGTTTTCCGTTTTCCGGATTCCGAGTTCCCAAAATCCAATTCCGCCCTACTCTGCAGAGAAGGACGGAATCCCGGATTCCAGACTCCGTGAAAAAATTTTTTTTTCCGTTTTCCGGATTCCGAGTTCCCAAAATCAAATTCCGCTCTACTCTGCAGAGAAGGGCGGAATTCCGGATTCCAGATTCCGTGGAAAAATTTTTTTCCGTTTCCCGGATTCCGAGTTCCCAAAATCCAATTCCGCCCTACTCTGCAGAGAAGGGCGGAATTCCGGATTCCAGAATCCGTGAAAAAACATTTTTTCCGTTTTCCGGATTCCGAGTTCCCAAAATCCAATTCCGCCCTACTCTGCAGAGAAGGGCGGAATTCCGGATTCCAGATTCCGTGGAAAATTTTTTTTTTCCGTTTTCCGGATTCCGAGTTCCCAAAATCCAATTCCGCCGTACTCTGCACAGAAGGGCGGAATTCCGGATTCCAGATTCCGTGGAAAAATTTTTTTTTCCGTTTTCCGGATTCCGAGTTCCCAAAATCCAATTCCGCCCTACTCTGCAGAGAAGGGCGAAATTCCGGATTCCGCCGTTTCAATTCCGCCTTACTCTGCAGAGAAGGGCGGAAGTCCGCATTCCGTCTTCCGGATTCCGTGAAAATATTTTTTTTCCGTTTTCCGGATTCCGAGTTCCCAAGTTCCCAATTCCGCCCTACTCTGGTAAATATAGAATCCATTATTTGTGTCTATGGTATTTGAATGAGAGCTTTTCAGTCCGGCTCTCATTGGCTCACCCTATTCGACGCGTACGGTGCATCTGGCTATGCTCTTCTCTTCGTCGTTTTCTTCGAAGTCGTTGGGTTGGCTTATGGATTTGGTGCGCACAACATCCGACGAGCACTGAATGAAATGATCGGAATCAAGCTTCCGATATGGTTGGAATACATCTGGAAGTATTGTGCTCCAGCCACTAGTTTGGTGAGGATTAAGCGGAGAACTTCTGTAAAAATCCAGTTTTTTGCTATTTTTTTTTCTTTTTTTTTAATCGAACGCGATTTCATCGATTTTTAATTAAAATCGATCAATTTAAATTGAAAATGTTGCAGGTTCTCTTCATATTTTGTATTGTCTACTACCATCCCGTCAAATACCCGACTGGAGAGGACTTCCCTGTCTGGGCGAACGCATTTGGATGGTTTTTGTCCTCTTGCTCCATGGTTGTCATACCAGGATATGCTCTCTACTATCTCTTTTTTACCAACAGACATCTCACCTTTAATGAGGTAATTTTGAGTGCGATCCAGCAACGAAGATTGGCGAAAGATAATTAAAGAAAATTTCATTTCCAGCGCATTCGAAAGGGTCTCAACCTGGACGGCTCCTTTGAATCGGCCGCCAAACGGAACTTTGTGAACAACGCTGAAGAGCTGAAATTCATTGAATCTTCATCACAGTAGCGCATAAAACGAGACTTACAATATTTCAATTTCAGTATATTTCTACTCCTCCTCCTCCTCTCCTCGCCAGAAAATGTTCAGTGATCAGACGATCTTTTCTGAAATTTTGTCCATTTTTAGACAAAAAGTCGCCCCCATCAGCTTTACTCTTTCATTTTTAGAAACGTTCCCAATATTCATTCCGAAATGAGCTTTTTCCTATAGTTGGCTGGTTATAGCATACTTCAATGTCACGTTTCTTTCATTATTTTAACGATTATCGACGCTTTCGCGTTTTTCAACTGCTATTAAATCAATGAGTAATGAAACATTGAAACATTTAAATCTCCTGGGCATCATCACTCTGAAGCCTATTTGAAGGGAAATATTCGCTGAAAACATGGAACATTGGGGCAATACGAATAAATATAGAAAAAGAACCATGGTAGATCTTCTTGAGCCATTCTAGTTCGTGAGCGAGGATATCAGGAGTGAAAGAGAAATAGAAAAGGTATATTTAGATGCAATTTACAAGTGCTGAAAATAATGAAAAAGATAGACAGCGGTTTAGAGAATGGCAAAACGAGTAAAATTGAAGTGTTTCACAAATAATTAATTTCAGAAATTTGCATAGAAGCAGTAGTATAATAGTTCTTAAGTTCTTCATGCACTTCGTTATCGCTCGGAACTTCATAATTTGCCATCTCTCGAAGTTGATCAGTGGTCAAAATATCTGATGAACGGATTTTGTGGAACTGCTGTTTAATTGACTCAATGGAGGAAATGTTTTCCTGAAATCGATTCATTGATCGAAAAAAAAAACAAGGGGAAACATGATTTACCATGTATCCGTCGATTTCCTTCAAAGCATCATGAATATTATTAGTAACGGCGATTAGGTTCTTTTCGAGAAAAATAAGAAAATTCTTATCGGAATTTTGTTCATACAGGCTTCTTGTAATAAGACACGATTTGTACATCATGTCATAAGAAGACAGAGTGATTTTATGAAGACGAAAGAGTTCATCCTAAATAATGCATGTTGATGTAGGTATTCTTCTCATGAAGATTTTTTGGACAAAACATATGATTTTCCCAAAACAATATCGACGAAAATTATTTTCCAATGCGGCCGGAAGACGGGAGTGAGGTCAATTTTCTTTAACCCATGCATTTTCACTCGAACTATTTTGAAATCTGTAGATTTCGGAGTATGAGAGCAATTTTTATGCTATACATTTTGAATTAGAACTCATCAGTTGGCTGACCGATTCGACAGGTGGTTTTGCCCAACCCTTTCGTGAGTTTGCGGGAACTCTTCGAAATGCTCAACATGATTCCGACATAACCTGCTGAAATATACAGTTTTCGATGTTACTCGAGTGAAAATATGGTATTGAAGAAAATCTGCCTGCCTTATCGGTCTATTCGAGGCTGCGCTGTAGCAATGATTTGGGCAATTCGGACTAATATCGGAAACTAGTCATCGCCCGCTCTTGTTTGTAATTATATCGGTTTTAAATTTGTTACCATCAATATCTCCTTGCAGGAACTCTCTGTTGCATCGAAATCACTATTAGTTATCAAATTTTCGAATCGATAGAATCTCGCTTTGGAATTTGAAACTGAGCCTTCAAGCGTCTTCAACCAGTTTGAAAACTCTTTCTCCTTCTCTTCAAATCTCAATTTCGAAGAAATACAATTTATTATGAACATTTGAATATTTCTCCATTCGTTCGCACGTTCTTCCTGCTTTTGTCGGGCTTCTTGCTGAAATATTGTCTAACAGGCGTAATGTTACACGATAGTATGACGTTTGAGGACTGGCCACTACTTAGGTATTTGACGATCATTAATATAGTCTCACCTCTTCTTCTTCTCTTGCTCTCCGCAAATTAGCCATCCTCGTTTCATGCTCACGCTTCTGTATATCTGAAGCTATTTTAAATTCATATTCAGCCTCCCGTTGGTTCTCATCTAATTTGGTTGACCATTCATCTTTTCTCTTTTTTTCAATTATTCTTAACTCTTTCATCCTTTGCTCGCATTCTTTATCCTTTGCGATTAATGGCTGATTCAACATCATCGATTCCAGATTGATTTTTTCAATTTGCTCCGTTAGTGACGTTTGTCCGTAGCCAGAAATTTCCTTTTGATTCATATCCCGACTACGAATATCCATTTTAGCAGCCTCTGAATAGTTATTGCGCTCTTCCATAGACACCCTTGATGAGCTTTGACCTCGTAGATTCGGTGGCGTGGGATTCGCTATCGGGCGAGAAGTGGATTCATTTATTCGTTTTGTGATGTCATTCATTTTCGCATCGAAATCATTCATCACTGTTTTAACAGCATTTCCAGACATTAGACTCGTTCTCATAGTAATTCGATCAGTAGCTTTGGTTTGTTTAGCAGGAGGACGGTTGCTCACCGGGTATTCTGAAAATTAAACAGTGAGTTCCACGTGGTAAACATAATCTTTAAAGAAAGCGAACAATTCGTGATGGTGCATTTAATAGAATTTGAAAAACGCGAAATTGCCGATAGTCGTTAAAATAATGAAAGAAACGTGAAGTTGAATAGATATTATATTACCTGGAACAGTATCAGTAAGCCGTTTTTTCACATCTTTGATACATCTGATAGTGAAGAAGAGCAAGGTTAATTCCTTTGAGCTCATTCCAATCAAGTTTTTTTCAATATA
This sequence comes from Caenorhabditis inopinata, assembly GCA_003052745.1. Classification (NCBI taxonomy): domain Eukaryota; kingdom Metazoa; phylum Nematoda; class Chromadorea; order Rhabditida; family Rhabditidae; genus Caenorhabditis; species Caenorhabditis inopinata. The sequence continues at coordinate 1,229,601 of AP018152.1, read as the reverse complement.
GTAGAGTACATCGCTTTTCCTACGACTCTGCAAATAATTTGAAGATTACAAGCAGTCGTTAGCTTCGAGACTCGGGATATAGTTTACGTAGTGAGGAGTCTGGAACAGTGAAAATACATTTTTTAATGCTGATTTCTACAAACACGAACTGCGCTTTTCGAAATAATTAAAAACATCGGAAAGCAGAAACCTATTGGTCTTTCGTGTGTGATTGCCGTGTAGAAAAGCTCACGATTGGTAAAAAGTTTGCACTGGCGCATACAGGGTGGCTTTTAAATATTGCAACGCATTGAAACTATCGTATCTAAAAATATTAAGAAAAACAAAAATCGATGTAACTCAACAAAATATTCAACAAAACATGGCAAGACGAATAATGATGAAATAATGAACAAAATATTGAATTATTTGTGCGCGCAAAATGCGTCAGCAGCCTGCGTCATGGCGCCAGACTTGTGCTGTAATATTCAAAAGCCACCCTGTAGTTTTGACATTCACCAATTCATGGTTTCACGAAAACGAACCCAGATGTCTCCGAAATTATGCAATTTCAAAATTCGCTAAGTTTTCGTCGAAGTTTGTCATGGTTACAAAAAAAGAATCGTCTGAATGTATCGAGAGCGAAACCTTCAGACATTTCAATTTTTGGTGAAAAAAATTAATTGTTAAATTTTCAGTTTTAAATATAGAAACTTCCTACTTGTATTGTGTTGTTTTTCCAACATTGATCGATTACATAAATCTTCTCGAGGTACCTCTCTATCAATCTGCTTTCATAGCTTCCACAATAATCTGGAAACATATGTTTGGAAATGAACTATTCTGGAACTTGAAGCATATCTTACTTGCAATTATATTTGTAACTCCTGACTGGTTTTCCACAACAATAGAAACCGCATTCGATACCAATAAAAGCTCCTCAGCGCTCATATTCCTGACCATGCCTTCAATTGAATGATTCTGAAAAAAAGCTGTCCGTATAAATGAGTCCGAATGTGCTTACTAATCTCGTTTTATCAAGTAAACTTTGTTGGGAACTGATTATTTGGGGCAATAAGGGAAGGTCAGCAAGCAATGACGGTATGAAATTGGAGAGGTCCATTCTTGAGAGAAGAAATTTGTTGAAACTGTTCTGAAAATATCACAAATTTCATGTAAACTGAAAAAAGTGAAACAATGCAGAGAAAAGGAATTGTTCTACATGTGTTCCGTTTTGCTGGAATGTCCAATTTTGAGATCCAAAATGAGATTGGAACCAGGGACCGGCGTCACTCGATTTCTTTTAGTGAGGTTCAGTGTAAACGTGTACGTTTCACGACAGCTCTTGTGGAAGTCTTCTGTGATTCCCGTTTGGGAAAGAATTTAGGGCAGTTCGTATTTCTTCTGGAAGGAACTGTGTTTTCGTTCTGATGTTGGAGAAGAGAAGTTGCTGCTGAATAGTTTCGAGTAGAACTTCTAGATCTTCTGCTCCATCTTTGTTCTAAAAGTGATTCTCTTGGCGACAATGTTCATCGAATTTCAATTCCCTTGCTCGAAATGCTCAGGAATCCAACATCAGGGTTATTAACCGTGCTGCCAATCAACAGCGAATCGAGGTTTTGGAGCTTGTTTGGACGCGAATCACAGGAAACCCCGCAATGCGATCTTGGGCGATGGTGGTCCATGAAATAGTCAGTCGATTTCGCCGATAGTTCATTGGGTAAACCGAATGTTACCAAAATGAGAATGAAAAAGCGAGTTAAAACACAAAAGTTAACATTAAACACATTGCAAAATGAAGAATTTCTATTCAGCTAATCAGTAGAAATGTGATTCTTCCTCACTCTAAAAAAAGAGACGGATGCACAGAGAAAAAGACAAAAATTAAGAGTTAGCAATTCTATTTACCACTTGTTGAACATTTGGTTGCGTGACGTGTTAGACGAGAACTTTAACTGGATCATCGTCATGAATCTGAATCTGGAAGAGTGCTAAAGTTCCTCGTTTTTATAATACAGAATCACATTGTCCCTCCATTTTCGCTTCGTTCATCGTTTCTTCTTTGAAGCACTCTCACCCATTTTTCAAAAAAACTGAAATTATAGATGAAGAATAAAAATGTCTATGAAACAGTGAACACAAGTTTGGAAAAATGTAAAGGAAATTAGATATCACACCTCCCCCCAAGATGGCAAATAGGGCTTAAAAAACATTTATGAACATTTGAGAGAACAAAGAAATTAACGCCGAATGATTTCGATTGATACATTTATAATTTAGGATATCATCGACCTTCAATGACACCTTCAATGACAGTTGAGGAACTTGATTTCTATGATTTCTGGGACGAGAGTGCTCTTAACGATAAAGCCGACACTTCCTGACCCGGAATTACTGCTCCGAGATCTTAAGAAAACTCCCGTCCCGTCTCTATTTATTCTCTATTTAACGCTGATAGTTCTTTACATGAAGGAATTTAACACCTTGCACTTTGAGGCAATTTTTAAAAAAAACTTATTTTTCTGCAACAATATGATTCTGGATGATGAAAATGAGGAACTTTAGCACTCTTTCAGATTCAGATTCATGACGATGATCGAGTTAAAGTTCTCGTCTAACACGTCACGCAACCAAACATTCAATAAGGAAACTCATAAAAAGTGTTGATCACTTTAAAATGTGATAAATAGAATTGCTAACTCTTAATTTTTGTCTTTCTCTCTCTATGTCTCCATTCCATTTTTTAGAGTGAGGAAGAATCAAATTTCTACTGATTAGCTGATTAGAAATTCTTCATTTTGCAATTTGTTTAATGTTAACTTTCGTTTTAAATTGCTCTTTCATGCACACAAACACGTTGAGCTAAATAGCTGAGCTGAGCACTTCCCCCCAGAAGCACCTGAAAAGTGTTTTATAAAAAGCCATGAGGTTTTTTTAAACATCTTAATTCCGTGAATTCTTCGCCATTCTGCTTCACATTTTCTCTTTCAGAGACTTTTTCAATCTTCCGTGTTTCAAAATGAATGATAATGAATTTGAAGTCTACCGCAACCAGAGACGATTGAACTACCAGAGGAATGCAAGGGATCGTGTGAAGTAAGTTGAATAAAATGCCTTTTTTTCCGAAAGTTTTGCGTTTATCGTTAATTTATTTTAATATCAAAACGTTTATTCAGTGAATATGAGAACAAAGCGACCAACGAACTTCAAGAGAAGATCAGAATAGCAAAAAAAGAAAAAGAGGAGAAACTGGCGGAGTTTAAAGCAAACAAGGAAGCTAAATTCAAACGTAGGTCTCTTTGCTAAAAGTTCATAGTTAATAGAAACAACTTTTTATTATATTCGTACAATTCAAAAAAATTCACTCAGTTTAGAAGTCGACGAATGCTCTCGAAAAGAAGAAGATAAACTAAGGAAGTTGAGAGAAGAAAAATTTAGTGTAGCCAACGATGAAATGAAGGAAGAAGTGAATGAAGCTAGAATACAGTGTAAACGTGATGTGAAAAGAAATATGGAAGAAAAGAAAAACGTCGAAATGGTAAGCTCCTCCGCAAATTAGCCATCGGCAACAACAACAACCTGAGCGTTTGTTATTTCATTTCAGAATATCGAAAAAGAGCAAGATGAGCTCTCCAAGTTGCGCTTTGAAAAATACCAACAAGAAAAGATAGAAACTGAAAAAACGGAGAAATTGCTCAAAGAGCAGTTCCGCCAACGTGAAGCGAAGATTGAGAAGCACTCGGAAGAATTGTCTGTGCAAAAAGAGAAAATTAACGATGCACAGGTAGAATCCAGTCAACGACTCAATGTACACAGAAAGCAGATGGATGAAGAGGTGACTTTTTGACCTACAACTAACCTTTTTAAATTCAAATCGGCACACCTTTTTCTTAAAATTATAATATATCCATTTTTAATTTTTAGGTATGGATTCACATCTTATCCTATCGTGTGTTAGACCGAACTAAAGATGGTGTATGCACAAAAAGTGCTAGATTTGTTCCTGATTTGATATAAAATAGATAAGATTCTCACATTGAATTCAGTAGATTGAGTAGTCAGTAGAAAATTCTTAGCCTTAAGGTGTTGCTGGCAGTTCTGCGCTGCCCTTATCCTTTTCATACTACGAGAAAAGAGTATATTCCGACAAGATTGTTATTGGTTTCAGAATGAAATAGAAGTTCAACAACTTCAGCAGAATCACATCAAACTGCAAAATTCACTGGTTGAAATGAGACTTGTTAACTTTGAGAAAACGAACATTGAGAAAGTGAATCAACACATTCATAATCTGAAGCTCGCTTGTGAATCAACTCGTAATTCATTTTATGAATGCTTAAAAGAGTTGCTGATTCTGAAGCAGAACGGGTCGGGAAAATTCAGAAAGGCGAAAACTGATATGGAGAGTCTGAAAGACGATGTGATGGAATTTTCAAAGGAACTCAGTTTAATCGATAAAAGTCTTACGCAGATCGCTGATAAAGATGTGCATAACACCGTTAGTGGTCAGATTCTTAAAGTAAAGAAGATAATAAATGGAATTGGCACATCGTTTTGCAAGATTATTGTTTGTTTGGAGGTGAGAAATGAGCCGATTATAAAGTTTTCACAATAAAACGATCATAGGTGAACAAAACAAATTGGGATGAGGCGTCATTTGAAATTTTTCAAAATGGAATGGAACAAATTTTCGATGGAGTGAGTTTCCTGAAGAACGGATGGTGTTCATTTTGTTGTTTCAGATTGACGACATCTGTGAACTGAACGCCTTAGGTGGAGAACTACATAATCTGATGACGTCACTGAAAGTCGATGATTGCAAAAATGTTAAATGTATTAAGTAATATCGTTAAGATGCCTTTTCTCCTCTCGATTATTCATTAATTCCCTGATAGCCATTTTTTGCCACTTTGAATTGTAATTTGGATGATCCCTTCAGATATTTCTAAACTTTGGTCACTGTTTCGTAGATATTCTTATTTTTCATTTTTAATTTTAAGTTTTTTTTTCGAAATTCATTTTAAAATTGGTTGGCATTTGACTCAATGAATACTCAACTCCCCGAGCTCCCAAATGGAACATAGGCACTTCTCAAACTCCGGTCATTTCCTTATCAGCGAAAGGAAGGAAGAGAACAAAAAAGGCAATGCGCTTTAGAATGTTTGGACTCTAGCATTGCGAAATTATTTCGATGAAATGGTCAATGATCTGAATCGAGGCATATGTTTTATATACGATGAGAATACTATGAAACAGGAATGGAAAAATACACGAGAAACGCTCTATGACGGTTCATATATTCTGAATTTAAAAACATTCCCGTCGAGCAGATTTGCAGCATTGTATCGACAAATGTTTTTTGCAATATCAATACGTGCGGATTGATATTGCGTTATACCTCGAGGAAACAAATTATCGGAGTTGGAAAACGAATTTCTGTGATAGCGGATGCTCAATCGGTTGCTCTGGAGGCAAACACAAATTATGTTTCACCAGGGAAGGAGCAAATACACCAGTCCTCTACTAACAACGGATGACTCTGGAAAGATGGAAAATACTATTCTCAGATTAATCTTGTCGAGGCTCATTTACATTTGAAATTGAGGGAAATTCGATTCCATTGCTCTTTATTCAGATTGATTGCTGAAAACAAGCGGTTGACGAAGAAATGACAAATAAACATCAAAAGATCGTTGCCCATAGCAAGTAACATTTATTTATTTCATATTATTTTCTGTTTAACATTTAGTTTTGAAAAATTTAAATGAGTTATTCATTATTTATAGCTCTTATCTCTTGTGTTCCATTCATTAAATGGCTGTATGAAGTCCCAGCTGAGACCAGTTCACGGAAACTTGCTTCAATAGCATTTTGAAATCCGTTGGACGGTTCAATGTTGAACTAAAAATTATTTTTAAAAACATTATTTTCAGAGTTAAAGACAAATTACCTCCAAAACAAGATTGCTCATTTCTTTTACCAATTTCCGTAATTCAGAAAATTTATTGCGAAGTTGCTCAAATGAATCGGCACCGCTCTGAAAACAAATTGATTATTAGAGTGTTAATTTTTCAAATTTGCTCACTTCGTATGTTATTAGGATTAAATCGATTTCTGTAAGCAACTGCTTGAATTTTTCTCCAGCTGCTTCCAGAGATGTTTTGGTTCGAGAAAGCGCTTCGTGTGGCTTTGTAGCAATAAATGACTCAACTCTAACGATGAAGTCATTGAATGATGATCGAATTCTCGTGAAAGAGAGGTCGCTCTGCAAGAAAATGATTATCAGGAATATTCAGAATTGTTAAATCCTAAGACAGGTCTGTTACATTCGTCGCATTTTTCACTGGCGCATGCTAACTTCCCCAAGGAAGTTGGGCGTCGAACTACACCGAATATCGCCAACCGTAACAGTATTAAAGATTCAGAAAAGAGATTGACAGAGAAGAAGCAATGTTACTCACCAATTCCTTTTCATCTGCTTTCATTTCTCTTAAAATATCTAATAAACACGTTTCGAAGGTATAAAAATCCTTTTTGAACTTGCTGAATTTCTCTACAATGGAAAGACAAACGCCTTGTATGTCGAAATGCTTTCTGTCACTGCTAATCCCATCCATCAGAGAGTTAAATGTTAACACTGCAATTTATTGAATTGGAATTGCGAGTCTGTACGGCTGAACGAAACTCACTCTTCAACTCATTCTGTCCTCGTCGTTTATCTTCCAGCCGCTGCTTTATAGCATTGTTTTCGTTGATCATTTGTTTTAGTTTTTGCTCTTCCTGTTCAAGAACACCGTCCAATAGTCTTCGAAGTTCAAGAAGCTTTTCGTTATGTTCTTTTGTCATGACTTTGTCAGACTCAAAGAGATCTTCCTCCATTTTTGCTCTTCTAGCATATCCCTGCTCTATTATGTCCGTAAGGCACTCTTTTTCTGAAATTTGGATTCATAGCTAAAATAACGTTTGAAGGAGGTCTCATGCATACATGTGCAATGTGTACGAACTTATTCATACGATCACCTTATTCCCTACCTTACCTTTCAGTTTTTGATGCATTAAATCATTCAGTTTTTCCTTTCCATTCTGATATTCCTCTTTTAACTGTTCAGTCTCCGCCAAATGCTTTCTCTGAATCTCATTCATCTTCTTCTCTTTTGCAATCTCTATTTGTGAAGCGATGTCTTGCTCAATTTTCAGTATATTATCATCATAACTGTTTCTCTGCTCCTCATACTCTTTCATCCGTTTCTCAATCGCTTCCAACGCTTTTTTACCTTCTTCTTGCAACTCTTCAGCATTCGCTTTTTCGAGATCTGTCCAGAGTTCTTGGATACGCTGGAAGCATTTTCAGTTCATTAGACTGTCTATAGAATACTGACCTCCTCAATCTCCATTTTCTGCTTCTTCTCCGACTCGATTTCTTCGTTTTCATCCTCTAGAATCACATTGTCTCTCCATTTTTGCTTCTCTTTTGAAATACGTGGACCCATTAAAAAAAAACTGAAAATTATTGATGAAGAATTATAAATATGTCTATGAAACAGTGAACACAAGTTTGGAAACATGTAAAGGCAATAAGATATCTTCCTTGACGCCGTCAATATGCATTGAGTACACCAAATGTTTCCAAAATGCGAACGAAAGAGCGAGTTAAAACAAAAGTTAACATTAAACAAATTGCAAAATGATGAATTTCTATTCAGCTAATCAGTGGAAGTTGTATTCTTCCTCACTCTAAAAAATGGAATGGAGACATAGAGAGAGAAAGACAAAAATTAAGAGTTAGCAATTCTATTTATCACATTTTAAAGTGATCGACACTTTTTATGAGTTTCCTTATTGAATGTTTGGTTGCGTGACGTTAGACGAGAACTTTAACTCGATCATCGTCGTGAATCTGAATCTGGAAGAGTGCTAAAGTTCCTCGTTTTCATCATCCAGAATCATATTGTTGCAGAAAAATAAGTTTTTTTAAAAATTGCCTCAAAGTGCAAGGTGTTAAATTCCTTCATGTAAAGAACTCTCAGCGTTAATCACAATAAATAGAGACGGGACGGGAGTTTTCTTAAGATCTCGGAGCAGTAATTCCGTGTCTGGAAGGGTCGGCTTTATCGTTAAGAGCACTCTCGTCCCAGAAATCATAGAAATCAAGTTCCTCAACTGTCATTGAAGGTGTCATTGAAGATATCTTCCTTGACGCCGTCTATCAGAATCGGGTTCATCAAATGTTGGCAAAATGCGAATGAAAGAGCGATTTAAAACAGAAGTTAACATTAAACAAATTGCAAAATGAAGAATTTCTAATCAGCTAATCAGTGGAAGTTGTATTCTTCCTCACTCTAAAAAAAGAGACGGAGACATAGAGAGAGAAAGACAAAAATTAAGAGTGAGCAATTCTGTTTGCCACATTTTATAGTGATCAACACTTTTTAGAGCTTCCTCATTGTAATTTTTTTCGGTTTAAACTTTTAGGGACCTTTCAGTAACTTTCATTTTTAAAACGATTAATTTTTATCTCATTATTTGTTATCGGTTAAAAAAAGTTCGCCTTTCTTCTTTTTAACAATTGTCCTGTAATCTTTACAAAGGCTGGACCCTCTCCTTTTCTTCTTTAAATTTGGAGGATTTCCACATGAACTAATGGAAAGCTTCGAACAAATAAAACAAAGAAGATTTTTTTGTGATCGATGGGGACAATTGAGCAGCTCGCATTGTCTTATATTTATCGGTGTCGTATGAATAGGTAAAAAAAGAATTTAAAGCTCATTGTTTAAATTCGTCAATTTTACTATTGCTTTTGATTTTTTAAAATATATTATCAATTTCTTGGTTTCGTTGAACCGTATTGTTTTTGCGTCACTTTTTTCAATTTATATAAAATTTGTGATATTTTCAAAACAGTTTCAACAAATTTCTTCTCTCAAAAAATTAACAGTTAGCAATTCTATTAATCACTTGTTGAACATTTGGTTGCGTGACGTGTTAGGCTGGAACTTTAACTCGATCATCGTCATGAATCTGAATCTGGAAAAGTGCCAAAGTTTGATCTACTGGTTCCTCACTTTTTGGTGGATTCACAAAAACAAGCGTGCGACTCAAAAAATAATAACTTTAATAAAGAAGTAATTGTTTCAGTGATTGGTAATTGGTAACTCTCCCATCTGCTTCCGAATTCGAGCTCAACTCTCCGACCGCGCTCACATACAGATATGAAACGGGGATCCATACACAAGGCGTCTCTGAATAAATCAGTAACTAAAAATAATAACTCGAGTGCAAAATAAAAGGAGAAAAAGAAACAATTTTCGAAACACTCAAAAAAAAACAGGAAAATTGGGTGAGTGTTGTAACAGAGAAAAATTAACATTTCGATAAAAACCGTTGTGACGTTATACTTTTGTGGAGCGCAGTATTCTACCGTGGTAGGTGTTCTTGAGCCATCCTAGTTCGCGGACCAGGATATGAGAAGTGAGAGAGGATTAGAAAAGGTATATTTCGGACGAATTTACAAATGCTGAAAATAATGAAAAATATATAAATGGGTTTAGAGAATGGCAAAACGAGTAAAATTGAAGTGTTTCACAAAGAATTAATTTCAGAAATTTGCATAGAAGCAGTAGTATAATAGTTCTTAAGTTCTTCACGCACTTCGTTATCGCTGGGAACTTCATAATTTGCCATCTCTCGAAGTTGATCAGTGGTCAAAATATCTGATGAACGGATTTTGTGGAACTGCTGTTTAATTGACTCAATGGAGGAATTGTTTTCCTGAAATCGATTGATTGATCGAAAAAGTAAACAAGGGGAAACATGATTTACCATATATCCGTCGATTTCCTTCAAGGCATCATGAATATTATTAGTAACGGCGATTAGGTTCTTTTCGAGAAAAATAAGAAAATTCTTATCGGAATTTTGTTCATACAGGCTTCTTGTAATAAGACACGAATTGTACATCATGTCATAAGAAGACAGAGTGATTTTATGAAGACGAAAGAGTTCATCCTAAATAATGCATGTTGATGTAGGTATTCTTCTCATGAAGATTTTTTGGACAAAACATATGATTTTCCCAAAACAATATCGACGAAAATTATTTTCCAATGCGGCCGGAAGACGGGAGTGAGGTCAATTTTCTTTAACCCATGCATTTTCACTCGAACTATTTTGAAATCTGTAGATTTCGGAGTATGAAAGCAATTTTTATGCTATACATTTTGAATTAGAACTCATCAGTTGGCTGACCGATTCTTAATTCGACAGGTGGTTTTTGCCCGACCCTTTCGTGAGTTTGCGGGAACTCTTCGAAATGCTCTACATGATTCCGACATAACCTGCTGCAATATACAGTTTTCGAAGTTACTCGAGTGAAAATATGGTATTGAAGAAAATCTGCCCGCTTTATCGGTCTATTTGAGGCTGGGCCGTAGCAATTTTTCAGAGCAATTCGGACTAATTGCCCTGAAATATGAAAAAAATTCGTTACCATCAATATCTCCTTGCAGGAACTCTCCGTTGCATCGAAATCACTATTAGTTATCAAATTTTCGAATCGATAGAATCTCGCTTTGGAATTTGAAACTGAGCCTTCAAGTGTCTTCAACCAGTTCGAAAACTCTTTCTCCTTCTCTTCAAATCTCAATTTCGAAGAAATACAATTTATTATGAACATTTGAATATTTCTCCATTCGTTCGCACGTTCTTCCTGCTTTTGTCGGGCTTCTTGCTGAAATATTGTCTAACAGGCGTAATGTTACACGATAGTATGACGTTTGAGGACTGGCCACTACTTAGGTATTTGACGATCATTAAAATAGTCTCACCTCTTCTTCTTCTCTTGCTCTCCGCAAATTAGCCATCCTCGTTTCATGCTCACGCTTCTGTATATCTGAAGCTATTTTAAATTCATATTCAGCCTCCCGTTGGTTCTCATCTAATTTGGTTGACCATTCATCTTTTCTCTTTTTTTCAATTATTCTTAACTCTTTCATCCTTTGCTCGCATTCTTTATCCTTTGCGATTAATTGCTGATTTATCTTCATCGATTCCAGATCGAATTTTTCAATTTGATCCGCCAGTGAGGTTTGTCCGTAGCCAGAAATTTCCTTTTGATTCAAATCCCGACTACGAACTTCCATTTTAGCAGCGTCTGAATAGTTATTGCGCTCTTCCATAGACACCCTTGATGAGCTTTGACCTCGTAGATTCGGTGGCGTTGGATTCGCTATCGGGCGAGAAGTGGATTCATTTATTCGTTTTGTGATGTCATTCATTTTCGCATCAAAATCATTCATCACTGTTTTAACAGCATTTCCAGACATTAGACTCGTTCTCATAGTAATTCGATCAGTAGCTTTGGTTTGTTTAGCAGGAGGACGGTTGCTCACCGGGTATTCTGAAAATTATACTGTGAGTTCCACGTGGTAAACATAATCTTTAAAAAAAAAAGCAAACAATCCGTGATGGAGAATTTAATATAATTTCAAAAATGCGAAAGTGCCGATAATCGTTGAAATAATGAAAGAAACGTGAAACTGAATTGATATTATATTACCTGGAACCGTATCAGTAAGCCGTTTTTTCACATCTTTGATACATCTGATTGTGAAGAAGAGCAAGGTTAATTCCTTTGAGCTCATTCCAATCAAGTTTTTTTCAATATAGTAGAGTACATCGCTTTTCCTACTACTCTGCAAATAATTTGAAGATTACAAGCAGTCGTTAGCTTCGAGACTCGTGATATAGTTTACGTAGTGAGGAGTCTGGAACAGTGAAAATACATTTTTAATGCTGATTTCTACAAACACGAACTGCGCTTTTCGAAATAATTAAAAACATCGAAAAGCAGAAACCTATTGGTCTTTCGTGTGTGATTGCCGTGTAGAAAAGCTCACGATTGGTAAAAAGTTTGCACTGGCGCATACAGGGTGGCTTTTGGTAATTTTACAGAATCGCCCCCCACACCTCTATCGCCCCCCCATAACCGGAATCGCCCCCCCAACAGTTATGTTTTCGATTAATTTTGGATGTGGGGGGTGATTGTGTGTGGGGGACTATTCTGTGATGTATAAATATCCGAATCGCCCCCACCTCTTAATGTGGGGGGCGATTCCGGAAAAGAGGTAATCTTTCACAATCACCCCCCCATTATATCTTTGTTCTCCCCCACTGGAATGAACCAGAATCGCCCCCCACCATTCCAGAATCGCCCCCCACCATTCCAGAATCGCCCCCCACCATTCCAGAATCGCCCCCCCCCACCATTCCAGAATCGCCCCCCACGATTCCAGAATCACCCCCCACGATTCCAGAATCACCCCCCCCCTCGTCCTATCCTTTTAGGACCCCTCGTGATCTCACCTAAACAACAGTGTCTTTCATCCTTTATTCAAAATCTCTTTCTCTTGGACTTAAGTTCTTCAAGAATTCTGTTGAACGTTTGAAAAGTTGAATGTTGAATGTTGAAATGTTGAAATGAAATGAATTAAAAATGAATTGAAAATGTTGAAAAGAAGATTGATTACACGTGATTTTTGGATGAATAAAATAAAAAAGGGGGGGGGGGGCGATTCCGGTTCATTCTAGTGGGGGGTACTACCGAGGTTTGTGGGGGGAAATACAGTTATTATACCTGGCTTTTAAATATTGCAACGCATTGAAACTATCGTATCTAAAAATATTAAGAAAAACAAAAATCGATGTAACTCAACAAAATATTCAACAAAACATGGCAAGACGAATAATGATGAAATAATGAACAAAATATTTAATTATTTGTGCGCGCAAAATGCGTCAGCAGCCTGCGCCATGGCGCCAGACTTGTGTTGTAATATTCAAAAGCCACCCTGTAGTTTTGACATTCACCAATTCATGGTTTCAAGAAAACGAACCCAGATGTCTCCGAAATTATGCAATTTCAAAATTCGCTAAGTTTTCCTAGGGGTTTGTCATGGTTACAAAAAAAGAATCGTCTGAATGTATCGAGAGCGAAACCTTCAGACATTTCAATTTTTGGTGAAAAAAATTAATTGTTAAATTTTCAGTTTTAAATATAGAAACTTCCTACTTGTATTGTGTTGTTTTTCCAACATTGATCGATTACATAAATCTTCTCGAGGTACCTCTCTATCAATCTGCTTTCATAGCTTCCACAATAATCTGGAAACATATGTTTGGAAATGAACTATTCTGGAACTTGAAGCATATCTTACTTGCAATTCTATTTGTAACTCCTGACTGGTTTTCCACAACAATATAAACCGCATGCGATACCAATAAAAGCTCCTCAGCGCTCATATTCCTGACCATGTTGTCAATTGAATGATTCTGAAAAAAGCAGTCCGTATAAATGAGTCCGAATGTGCTTACTAATCCAGTTTTATCAAATAAACTTTGTTGGGAACTGATTTTTTGGGGCAATGAGGAAGCTCAGCAAGCAATGACGGTATAAAACTGGAGAAGTCCATTCTTGAGAGAAGAAATTTGTTGAAACTGTTCTGAAAATATCACAAATTTCATGTAAACTGAAAAAAGTAAAGCAATGCAGAGAAAAAGAATTGTTCTACATGTGCTCCGTTTTGCTGGAATGTCCAATTTTGAGATCCAAAGTAAGATTGGAACCAGGGACCGGTTTCTTTTAGCGAGGTTCAGTGTAAACGTGTACGTTTCACGTCAGCTCTTGTGGAAGTCTTCTGTGATTCCCGTTTGGGAAAGAATTTAGGGCAGTTCGTATTTCTTCTGGAAGGAACTGTGTTTTCGTTCTGATGTTGGAGAAGAGAAGTTGCTGCTGAATAGTTTCGAGTAGAACTTCTAGATCTTCTGCTCCATCTTTGTTCTAAAAGTGATTCTCTTGGCGACAATGTTCATCGAATTTCAATTCCCTTGCTCGAAATGCTCAGGAATCCAACATCAAAGGTCGGCTTATTAACCGTGCTGCCAATCAACAGCGAATCGAGGTTTTAGAGTTTGTTTGGAAGCGAATCACAAGAAACCCCGCAATGCGATCTTCGGCGATGGTGGTCCATGAAATAGTCAGTCGATTTCGCCGATAGCTCATTGGGTACACCGAATGTTACCAAAATGAGTCACCAAAATGAGAATGAAAGAGCGAGTTAAAACACAAAGTTAACATTAAACACATTGCAAAATGATGAAATTCTATTCAGCTAATCAGTAGAAATGTGATTTTTCCTCACTCTAAAAAATGGAATGGAGACATAGAGAGAAAAAGACAAAAATTAAGAGTTAGCAATTCTATTTACCACTTGTTGAACATTTGGTTGCGTGACGTGTTAGACGAGAACTTTAACTCGATCATCGTCGTGAATCTGAATCTGGAAGTGCTAAAGTTCCTCGTTTTTATCATACAGAATCACATTGTCCCTCCATTTTCGCTTCGTTCATCGTTTCTTCTTTGAAGCACTCTCACCCATTTTTCAAAAAAACTGAAATTATAGATGAAGAATAAAAATGTCTATGAAACAGTGAACACAAGTTTGGAAAAATGTAAAGGGATTAAGATATCACACCTCCCCCAAGATGGCAAATAGGGCTTAAAAAACATTTATGAACATTTGAGAGAACAAAGAAATTAACGCCGAATGATTTCGATTGATACATTTATAATTTAGGATATCATCGACCTTCAATGACACCTTCAATGACAGTTGAGGAACTTGATTTCTATGATTTCTGGGACGAGAGTGCTCTTAACGATAAAGCCGACCCATCCTGACATGGAATTACTGCTCCGAGATCTTAAGAAAACTCCCGTCCCGTCTCTATTTATTGTGATTAACGCTGAGAGTTCTTTACATGAAGGAATTTAACACCTTGCACTTTGAGGCAATTTAAAAAAAAACTTATTTTTCTGCAACAATGTGATTCTGGATGATGAAAATGAGGAACTTTAGCACTCTTTCAGATTCAGATTCACGACAATGATCGAGTTAAAATTCTCGTCTAACACGTCACGCAACCAAACATTCAATAAGGAAACTCATAAAAAGTGTTGATCACTTTAAAATGTGGTAAATAGAATTGCTAACTCTTAATTTTTGTCTTTCTCTCTCTATGTCTCTATTCCATTTTTTAGAGTGAGGAAGAATCAAATTTCTACTGATTAGCTGATTAGAAATTCTTCATTTTGCAATTTGTTTAATGTTAACTTTCGTTTTAAATTGCTCTTTCATGCACACAAACACGTTGAGCTAGCTGAGCTGAGCACTTCCCCCAGAAGCACCTGAAAAGTGTTTTATAAAAAGCCATAAGGTTTTTTAAACATCTTAATTCCGTGAATTTTTCGTCATTCTGCTTCACATTTTCTCTTTCAGAGACTTTTTTAATCTTCCGTGTTTCAAAATGAATGATAATGAATTCGAAGTGTACCGCAACCAGAGACGATTGAACCACCAGAGGAATGCAAGGGATCGTGTGAAGTAAGTTGAATAAAATGCCCTTTTTTCCGAAAGTTTTGCGTTTATCGTTAATTTATTTTAATATCAAAACGTTTGTTCAGTGAATATGAGAACAAAGCGACCAACGAACTTCAAGAAAAGATCAGAATAGCAAAAAAAGAAAAAGAGGAGAAACTGGCGGAGTTTAAAAGCAAACAAGGAAGCTAAATTCAAACGTAGGTCTCTTTGCTAAAAGTTCATAGTTAATAGAAACAACTTTTTATTATATTCGTACAATTCAAGAAAAATTCACTCAATTTAGAAGTCGACGAATGCTCTCGAAAAGAAGAAGATAAACTAAGGAAGTTGAGAGAAGAAAAATTTAGTGTAGCAACGATGAAATGAAGGAAGAAGTGAATGAAGCTAGAATACAGTGTAAACGTGATGTGAAAAGAAATATGGAAGAAAAGAAAAACGTCGAAATGGTAAGCTCCTCCGCAAATTACCATCGGCAACAACAACAACCTGAGCGTTTGTTATTTCATTTCAGAATATCGAAAAAGAGCAAGATGAGCTCTCCAAGTTGCTGTTGAAAAATACCAACAAGAAAAGATAGAAACTGAAAAACGGAAGAAATTGCTCAAAGAGCAGTTCGCCAACGTGAAGCGAAGATTGAGAAGCACTCGGAAGAATTGTCTGTGCAAAAAGAGAAAATAACGATTGCACAGGTAGAATCCAGTCAACGACTCAATGTACACAGAAAGCAGATGGATGAAGAGGTGACTTTTTGACCTACAACTAACCTTTTTAAATCCAAATCGGCACACCTTTTTCTTAAAATTATAATATATCTATTTTTATTTTTAGGGATGGATTCCCGTCTTATCCTATCGTGTGTTAGACCGAACTAAAGATGGTGTATGCACAAAAAAGTGCTAGATTTTGTTTCTGATATGATATAAAATAGATCAAGATTCTCACATTGAATTCAGTTAGATTGAGTAGTCAGTAGAAAATTCTTAGCCTTAAAGGTTTGCTGGCAGTTCTGCGCACCCTTATCCTTTTTCGTACTACGAGAAAAGAGTATATTCGACAGAGATTGTTATTGTTTCAGATGAATAGAAGTTCAACAACTTTCAGCAGAATCACATCAAACTGCAAATTCACTGGTTGAATGAGACTTGTTAACTTGAGAAAACGAACATGAGAAAGTGAATCAACACATTCATAATCTGAAGCTCGCTTGGTGAATCAACTCGTAATTCATTTTATGAATGCTTAAAAGAGTTGCTGATTCTGAAGCAGAACGGGTCGGGAAAATTCAGAAAGGCGAAAACTGATATGGAGAGTCTGAAAGACGATGTGATGGAATTTTCAAAGGAACTCAGTTTAATCGATAAAAGCCTTACGCAGATCGCTGATAAAGATGTGCATAACACCGTCAGTGGTCAGATTCTTAAAGTAAAGAAGATAATAAATGGAATTGGCACATCGTTTTGCAAGATTATTGTTTGTTTGGAGGTGAGAAATGAGCGCGATTATAAAGTTTTCACAATAAAACGATCATAGTGAACAAAAACAATTGGGATGAGGCGTCATTATGAAATTTTTCAAAATGGAATGGAACAAATTTTCGATGGAGTGAGTTTCCTGAAGAACGGATGGTGTTCATTTTGTTGTTTCAGATTGACGACATCTGTGAACTGAACGCCTTAGGTGGAGAACTACATAATCTGATGACGTCACTGAAAGTCGATGATAGCAAAAATGTTAAATGTATTAAGTAATATCGTTAAGAATGCCTTTTCTCCTCTCGATTATTCATTAATTCCCTGATAGCCATTTTTTGCCACTTTGAATTGTAATTTGGATGACCCTTCAGATATTTCCTAAACTTTGGTCACTGTTTCGTAGATATTCTATTATTTTCATTTTTAATTTTAAGTTTTTTTTTTCAAAATTCATTTCACAATTCGGTTGGCATTTGACTCAATGAATACTCAACTCCCCGAGCTCCCAAATGGAACATAGGCACTTCTCAAACTCCGGTCATTTCCTTATCAGCGAAAGGAAGGAAGAGAACAAAAAAGGCAATGCGCTTTAGAATGTTTGGACTCTAGCATTGCGAAATTATTTCGATGAAATGGTCAATGATCTGAATCGAGGCATATGTTTAATATACGATGAGAATATTATCAGGAAAAAATGAAGAAAAAATAACACGAGAAACGCTCTATGACGGTTCATAATATTCTGAATTTAAAAACATTCCCGTCGAGCAGAATTTTGCAGCATTGTATCGACAAATGTTTTTTGCAATATCAATACGTGCGGATTGATATTGCGTTATAACCTCGAGGAAACAAATTATTCGAGTTGAAACCGAATTTCTGTGATAGCGGATGCTCAATCGGTTGCTCTGGAGGCAAACACAAATTATGTTTCACCAGGGAAGGAGCAAATACACAGTCCTCTACTAACAACGGATGACTCTGGAAAGATGGAAAAATACTATTCTCAGATTAATCTTTGTCGAGGCTCATTTACATTTGAAATTGAGGGAAATTCGATTCCATTGCTCTTTATTCAGATTGATTGCTGAAAACAAGCGGTTGACGAAAGAAAATGACAAATAAACATCAAAAAGATCGTTGCCCATAGCAAGTA
This sequence comes from Caenorhabditis inopinata, assembly GCA_003052745.1. Classification (NCBI taxonomy): domain Eukaryota; kingdom Metazoa; phylum Nematoda; class Chromadorea; order Rhabditida; family Rhabditidae; genus Caenorhabditis; species Caenorhabditis inopinata. Next base: position 1,211,560 of record AP018152.1, on the reverse strand, counting down.
AACATTTATTTATTTCATATTATTAATTCTGTTTAACATTTAGTTTTGAAAAATTTAAATGAGTTAATTCATTAATTTAATAGCTCTTATCTCTTGTGTTCCATTCATTAAATGGCTGTAATGAAGTCCCAGCTGAGACCAGTTCACGGAAACTTGCTTCAATAGCAATTTTGAAATCCGTTGAACGGTTCAAATGTTGAAACTAAAAATTATTTTTAAAAACATTATTTTCAGAGTTAAAGACAAATTACCTCCAAAACAAGATTGCTCATTTCTTTTACCAATTTCCGTAATTCAGAAAATTTATTGCGAAGTTGCTCAAATGAATCGGCACCGCTCTGAAAACAAATTGATTATTAGAGTGTTAATTTTTCAAATTTGCTCACTTCGTATGTTATTAGGATTAAATCGATTTCTGTAAGCAACTGCTTGAATTTTTCTCCCAGCTGCTTCAGAGATGTTTTGGTTCGAGAAAGCGCTTCGTGTGCTCTTTGTAGCAATAAATGACTCAACTCTAACGATGAAGTCATTGAATGATGATCGAATTCTCGTGAAAGAGAGGTCGCTCTGCAAGAAAATGATTATCAGGAATATTCAGAATTGTTAAATCCTAAGACAGGTCTGTTACATTCGTCGCATTTTTCACTGGCGCATGCTAACTCCCCAAGGAAGTTGGGCGTCGAACTACACCGAATATCGCCAACCGTAACAGTATTAAAGATTCAGAAAAAGATTGACAGAGAAGAAGCAATGTTATACAACCAATTCCTTTTCATCTGCTTCATTCTCTAAAATATCTAATAAACACGTTCGAAGGTATAAAAATCCTTTTGAAACTTGCTGATTTTCTCTACAATGGAAAGACAAACGCCTTGTATGTCGAAATGCTTTCTGTCACTGCTAATCCATCCATCAGAGAGTTAAAATGTTAACACTGCAATTTATTGAATTGGAATTGGCGAGTTCTGTACGGCTGAACGAAACTCACTCTTCAACTCATTCTGTCCTCGTCGTTTATCTTCCAGCCGCTGCTTTATAGCATTGTTTTCGTTGATCATTTGTTTTTAGTTTTTGCTCTTCCTGTTCAAGAACACCGTCCAATAGTCTTCGAAGTTCAAGAAGCTTTTCGTTATGTTCTTTTGTCATGACTTTGTCAGACTCAAAGAGATCTTCCTCCATTTTTGCTCTTCTAGCATATCCCTGCTCTATTATGTCCGTAAGGCACTCTTTTTCTGAAATTTGGATTCCATAGCTAAAATAACGTTTGAAGGAGGTCTCATGCATACATGTGCAATGTGTACGAACTTATTCATACGATCACCTTATTCCCTACCTTACCTTTCAGTTTTTGATGCATTAAATCATTCAGTTTTTTCCTTTCCATTCTGATATTCCTCTTTTAACTGTTCAGTCTCCGCCAAATGCTTTCTCTGAATCTCATTCATCTTCTTCTCTTTTGCAATCTCTATTTGTGAAGCGATGTCTTGCTCAATTTTCAGTATATTATCATCATAACTGTTTCTCTGCTCCTCATACTCTTTCATCCGTTTCTCAATCGCTTCCAACGCTTTTTTACCTTCTTCTTGCAACTCTTCAGCATTCGCTTTTTCGAGATCTGTCCAGAGTTCTTGGATACGCTGGAAGCATTTTCAGTTCATTAGACTGTCTATAGAATACTGACCTCCTCAATCTCCATTTTCTGCTTCTTCTCCGACTCGATTTCTTCGTTTTTCATCCTCTAGAATCACATTGTCTCTCCATTTTTGCTTCTCTTTTGAAATACGTGGACCCATTAAAAAAAAACTGAAAATTATTGATGAAGAATTATAAATATGTCTATGAAACAGTGAACACAAGTTTGGAAACATGTAAAGGCAATAAGATATCTTCCTTGACGCCGTCAATATGCATTGAGTACACCAAATGTTTCCAAAATGCGAACGAAAGAGCGAGTTAAAACAAAAGTTAACATTAAACAAATTGCAAAATGATGAATTTCTATTCAGCTAATCAGTGGAAGTTGTATTCTTCCTCACTCTAAAAAATGGAATGGAGACATAGAGAGAGAAAGACAAAAATTAAGAGTTAGCAATTCTATTTATCACATTTTAAAGTGATCGACACTTTTTATGAGTTTTCCTTATTGAATGTTTGGTTGCGTGACGTTAGACGAGAACTTTAACTCGATCATCGTCGTGAATCTGAATCTGGAAGAGTGCTAAAGTTCCTCGTTTTCATCATCCAGAATCATATTGTTGCAGAAAAATAAGTTTTTTTTAAAAATTGCCTCAAAGTGCAAGGTGTTAAATTCCTTCATGTAAAGAACTCTCAGCGTTAATCACAATAAATAGAGACGGGACGGGAGTTTTCTTAAGATCTCGGAGCAGTAATTCCGTGTCTGGAAGGGTCGGCTTTATCGTTAAGAGCACTCTCGTCCAGAAATCATAGAAATCAAGTTCCTCAACTGTCATTGAAGGTGTCATTGAAGATATCTTCCTTGACGCCGTCTATCAGAATCGGGTTCATCAAATGTTGGCAAAATGCGAATGAAAGAGCGATTTAAAACAGAAGTTAACATTAAACAAATTGCAAAATGAAGAATTTCTAATCAGCTAATCAGTGGAAGTTGTATTCTTCCTCACTCTAAAAAAGAGACGGAGACATAGAGAGAGAAAGACAAAAATTAAGAGTGAGCAATTCTGTTTGCCACATTTTATAGTGATCAACACTTTTTAGAGCTTCCTCATTGTAATTTTTTTCGGTTTAAACTTTTAGGGACCTTTCAGTAACTTTCATTTTTAAAACGATTAATTTTTATCTCATTATTTGTTATCGGTTAAAAAAAGTTCGCCTTTCTTCTTTTTAACAATTGTCCTGTAATCTTTACAAAGGCTGGACCCTCTCCTTTTCTTCTTTAAATTTGGAGGATTTCCACATGAACTAATGGAAAGCTTCGAACAAATAAAACAAAGAAGATTTTTTTGTGATCGATGGGGACAATTGAGCAGCTCGCATTGTCTTATATTTATCGGTGTCGTATGAATAGGTAAAAAAAGAATTTAAAGCTCATTGTTTAAATTCGTCAATTTTACTATTGCTTTTGATTTTTTAAAATATATTATCAATTTCTTGGTTTCGTTGAACCGTATTGTTTTTGCGTCACTTTTTTCAATTTATATAAAATTTGTGATATTTTCAAAACAGTTTCAACAAATTTCTTCTCTCAAAAAATTAACAGTTAGCAATTCTATTAATCACTTGTTGAACATTTGGTTGCGTGACGTGTTAGGCTGGAACTTTAACTCGATCATCGTCATGAATCTGAATCTGGAAAAGTGCCAAAGTTTGATCTACTGGTTCCTCACTTTTTGGTGGATTCACAAAAACAAGCGTGCGACTCAAAAAATAATAACTTTAATAAAGAAGTAATTGTTTCAGTGATTGGTAATTGGTAACTCTCCCATCTGCTTCCGAATTCGAGCTCAACTCTCCGACCGCGCTCACATACAGATATGAAACGGGGATCCATACACAAGGCGTCTCTGAATAAATCAGTAACTAAAAATAATAACTCGAGTGCAAAATAAAAGGAGAAAAAGAAACAATTTTCGAAACACTCAAAAAAAAACAGGAAAATTGGGTGAGTGTTGTAACAGAGAAAAATTAACATTTCGATAAAAACCGTTGTGACGTTATACTTTTGTGGAGCGCAGTATTCTACCGTGGTAGGTGTTCTTGAGCCATCCTAGTTCGCGGACCAGGATATGAGAAGTGAGAGAGGATTAGAAAAGGTATATTTCGGACGAATTTACAAATGCTGAAAATAATGAAAAATATATAAATGGGTTTAGAGAATGGCAAAACGAGTAAAATTGAAGTGTTTCACAAAGAATTAATTTCAGAAATTTGCATAGAAGCAGTAGTATAATAGTTCTTAAGTTCTTCACGCACTTCGTTATCGCTGGGAACTTCATAATTTGCCATCTCTCGAAGTTGATCAGTGGTCAAAATATCTGATGAACGGATTTTGTGGAACTGCTGTTTAATTGACTCAATGGAGGAATTGTTTTCCTGAAATCGATTGATTGATCGAAAAAGTAAACAAGGGGAAACATGATTTACCATATATCCGTCGATTTCCTTCAAGGCATCATGAATATTATTAGTAACGGCGATTAGGTTCTTTTCGAGAAAAATAAGAAAATTCTTATCGGAATTTTGTTCATACAGGCTTCTTGTAATAAGACACGAATTGTACATCATGTCATAAGAAGACAGAGTGATTTTATGAAGACGAAAGAGTTCATCCTAAATAATGCATGTTGATGTAGGTATTCTTCTCATGAAGATTTTTTGGACAAAACATATGATTTTCCCAAAACAATATCGACGAAAATTATTTTCCAATGCGGCCGGAAGACGGGAGTGAGGTCAATTTTCTTTAACCCATGCATTTTCACTCGAACTATTTTGAAATCTGTAGATTTCGGAGTATGAAAGCAATTTTTATGCTATACATTTTGAATTAGAACTCATCAGTTGGCTGACCGATTCTTAATTCGACAGGTGGTTTTTGCCCGACCCTTTCGTGAGTTTGCGGGAACTCTTCGAAATGCTCTACATGATTCCGACATAACCTGCTGCAATATACAGTTTTCGAAGTTACTCGAGTGAAAATATGGTATTGAAGAAAATCTGCCCGCTTTATCGGTCTATTTGAGGCTGGGCCGTAGCAATTTTTCAGAGCAATTCGGACTAATTGCCCTGAAATATGAAAAAAATTCGTTACCATCAATATCTCCTTGCAGGAACTCTCCGTTGCATCGAAATCACTATTAGTTATCAAATTTTCGAATCGATAGAATCTCGCTTTGGAATTTGAAACTGAGCCTTCAAGTGTCTTCAACCAGTTCGAAAACTCTTTCTCCTTCTCTTCAAATCTCAATTTCGAAGAAATACAATTTATTATGAACATTTGAATATTTCTCCATTCGTTCGCACGTTCTTCCTGCTTTTGTCGGGCTTCTTGCTGAAATATTGTCTAACAGGCGTAATGTTACACGATAGTATGACGTTTGAGGACTGGCCACTACTTAGGTATTTGACGATCATTAAAATAGTCTCACCTCTTCTTCTTCTCTTGCTCTCCGCAAATTAGCCATCCTCGTTTCATGCTCACGCTTCTGTATATCTGAAGCTATTTTAAATTCATATTCAGCCTCCCGTTGGTTCTCATCTAATTTGGTTGACCATTCATCTTTTCTCTTTTTTTCAATTATTCTTAACTCTTTCATCCTTTGCTCGCATTCTTTATCCTTTGCGATTAATTGCTGATTTATCTTCATCGATTCCAGATCGAATTTTTCAATTTGATCCGCCAGTGAGGTTTGTCCGTAGCCAGAAATTTCCTTTTGATTCAAATCCCGACTACGAACTTCCATTTTAGCAGCGTCTGAATAGTTATTGCGCTCTTCCATAGACACCCTTGATGAGCTTTGACCTCGTAGATTCGGTGGCGTTGGATTCGCTATCGGGCGAGAAGTGGATTCATTTATTCGTTTTGTGATGTCATTCATTTTCGCATCAAAATCATTCATCACTGTTTTAACAGCATTTCCAGACATTAGACTCGTTCTCATAGTAATTCGATCAGTAGCTTTGGTTTGTTTAGCAGGAGGACGGTTGCTCACCGGGTATTCTGAAAATTATACTGTGAGTTCCACGTGGTAAACATAATCTTTAAAAAAAAAAGCAAACAATCCGTGATGGAGAATTTAATATAATTTCAAAAATGCGAAAGTGCCGATAATCGTTGAAATAATGAAAGAAACGTGAAACTGAATTGATATTATATTACCTGGAACCGTATCAGTAAGCCGTTTTTTCACATCTTTGATACATCTGATTGTGAAGAAGAGCAAGGTTAATTCCTTTGAGCTCATTCCAATCAAGTTTTTTTCAATATAGTAGAGTACATCGCTTTTCCTACTACTCTGCAAATAATTTGAAGATTACAAGCAGTCGTTAGCTTCGAGACTCGTGATATAGTTTACGTAGTGAGGAGTCTGGAACAGTGAAAATACATTTTTAATGCTGATTTCTACAAACACGAACTGCGCTTTTCGAAATAATTAAAAACATCGAAAAGCAGAAACCTATTGGTCTTTCGTGTGTGATTGCCGTGTAGAAAAGCTCACGATTGGTAAAAAGTTTGCACTGGCGCATACAGGGTGGCTTTTGGTAATTTTACAGAATCGCCCCCCACACCTCTATCGCCCCCCCATAACCGGAATCGCCCCCCCAACAGTTATGTTTTCGATTAATTTTGGATGTGGGGGTGATTGTGTGTGGGGGACTATTCTGTGATGTATAAATATCCGAATCGCCCCCCACCTCTTAATGTGGGGGGCGATTCCGGAAAAGAGGTAATCTTTCACAATCACCCCCCATTATATCTTTGTTCTCCCCCACTGGAATGAACCAGAATCGCCCCCACCATTCCAGAATCGCCCCCCACCATTCCAGAATCGCCCCCCACCATTCCAGAATCGCCCCCCCCCACCATTCCAGAATCGCCCCCACGATTCCAGAATCACCCCCCACGATTCCAGAATCACCCCCCCCTCGTCCTATCCTTTTAGGACCCCTCGTGATCTCACCTAAACAACAGTGTCTTTCATCCTTTATTCAAAATCTCTTTCTCTTGGACTTAAGTTCTTCAAGAATTCTGTTGAACGTTTGAAAAGTTGAATGTTGAATGTTGAAATGTTGAAATGAAATGAATTAAAAATGAATTGAAAATGTTGAAAAGAAGATTGATTACACGTGATTTTTGGATGAATAAAATAAAAAAGGGGGGGGGGGCGATTCCGGTTCATTCTAGTGGGGGTACTACCGAGGTTTGTGGGGGGAAATACAGTTATTATACCTGGCTTTTAAATATTGCAACGCATTGAAACTATCGTATCTAAAAATATTAAGAAAAACAAAAATCGATGTAACTCAACAAAATATTCAACAAAACATGGCAAGACGAATAATGATGAAATAATGAACAAAATATTTAATTATTTGTGCGCGCAAAATGCGTCAGCAGCCTGCGCCATGGCGCCAGACTTGTGTTGTAATATTCAAAAGCCACCCTGTAGTTTTGACATTCACCAATTCATGGTTTCAAGAAAACGAACCCAGATGTCTCCGAAATTATGCAATTTCAAAATTCGCTAAGTTTTCCTAGGGGTTTGTCATGGTTACAAAAAAAGAATCGTCTGAATGTATCGAGAGCGAAACCTTCAGACATTTCAATTTTTGGTGAAAAAAATTAATTGTTAAATTTTCAGTTTTAAATATAGAAACTTCCTACTTGTATTGTGTTGTTTTTCCAACATTGATCGATTACATAAATCTTCTCGAGGTACCTCTCTATCAATCTGCTTTCATAGCTTCCACAATAATCTGGAAACATATGTTTGGAAATGAACTATTCTGGAACTTGAAGCATATCTTACTTGCAATTCTATTTGTAACTCCTGACTGGTTTTCCACAACAATATAAACCGCATGCGATACCAATAAAAGCTCCTCAGCGCTCATATTCCTGACCATGTTGTCAATTGAATGATTCTGAAAAAAGCAGTCCGTATAAATGAGTCCGAATGTGCTTACTAATCCAGTTTTATCAAATAAACTTTGTTGGGAACTGATTTTTTGGGGCAATGAGGGAAGCTCAGCAAGCAATGACGGTATAAAACTGGAGAAGTCCATTCTTGAGAGAAGAAATTTGTTGAAACTGTTCTGAAAATATCACAAATTTCATGTAAACTGAAAAAAGTAAAGCAATGCAGAGAAAAAGAATTGTTCTACATGTGCTCCGTTTTGCTGGAATGTCCAATTTTGAGATCCAAAGTAAGATTGGAACCAGGGACCGGTTTCTTTTAGCGAGGTTCAGTGTAAACGTGTACGTTTCACGTCAGCTCTTGTGGAAGTCTTCTGTGATTCCCGTTTGGGAAAGAATTTAGGGCAGTTCGTATTTCTTCTGGAAGGAACTGTGTTTTCGTTCTGATGTTGGAGAAGAGAAGTTGCTGCTGAATAGTTTCGAGTAGAACTTCTAGATCTTCTGCTCCATCTTTGTTCTAAAAGTGATTCTCTTGGCGACAATGTTCATCGAATTTCAATTCCCTTGCTCGAAATGCTCAGGAATCCAACATCAAAGGTCGGCTTATTAACCGTGCTGCCAATCAACAGCGAATCGAGGTTTTAGAGTTTGTTTGGAAGCGAATCACAAGAAACCCCGCAATGCGATCTTCGGCGATGGTGGTCCATGAAATAGTCAGTCGATTTCGCCGATAGCTCATTGGGTACACCGAATGTTACCAAAATGAGTCACCAAAATGAGAATGAAAGAGCGAGTTAAAACACAAAAGTTAACATTAAACACATTGCAAAATGATGAAATTCTATTCAGCTAATCAGTAGAAATGTGATTTTTCCTCACTCTAAAAAATGGAATGGAGACATAGAGAGAAAAAGACAAAAATTAAGAGTTAGCAATTCTATTTACCACTTGTTGAACATTTGGTTGCGTGACGTGTTAGACGAGAACTTTAACTCGATCATCGTCGTGAATCTGAATCTGGAAGTGCTAAAGTTCCTCGTTTTTATCATACAGAATCACATTGTCCCTCCATTTTCGCTTCGTTCATCGTTTCTTCTTTGAAGCACTCTCACCCATTTTTCAAAAAAACTGAAATTATAGATGAAGAATAAAAATGTCTATGAAACAGTGAACACAAGTTTGGAAAAATGTAAAGGGATTAAGATATCACACCTCCCCCCAAGATGGCAAATAGGGCTTAAAAAACATTTATGAACATTTGAGAGAACAAAGAAATTAACGCCGAATGATTTCGATTGATACATTTATAATTTAGGATATCATCGACCTTCAATGACACCTTCAATGACAGTTGAGGAACTTGATTTCTATGATTTCTGGGACGAGAGTGCTCTTAACGATAAAGCCGACCCATCCTGACATGGAATTACTGCTCCGAGATCTTAAGAAAACTCCCGTCCCGTCTCTATTTATTGTGATTAACGCTGAGAGTTCTTTACATGAAGGAATTTAACACCTTGCACTTTGAGGCAATTTAAAAAAAAACTTATTTTTCTGCAACAATGTGATTCTGGATGATGAAAATGAGGAACTTTAGCACTCTTTCAGATTCAGATTCACGACAATGATCGAGTTAAAATTCTCGTCTAACACGTCACGCAACCAAACATTCAATAAGGAAACTCATAAAAAGTGTTGATCACTTTAAAATGTGGTAAATAGAATTGCTAACTCTTAATTTTTGTCTTTCTCTCTCTATGTCTCTATTCCATTTTTTAGAGTGAGGAAGAATCAAATTTCTACTGATTAGCTGATTAGAAATTCTTCATTTTGCAATTTGTTTAATGTTAACTTTCGTTTTAAATTGCTCTTTCATGCACACAAACACGTTGAGCTAGCTGAGCTGAGCACTTCCCCCCAGAAGCACCTGAAAAGTGTTTTATAAAAAGCCATAAGGTTTTTTAAACATCTTAATTCCGTGAATTTTTCGTCATTCTGCTTCACATTTTCTCTTTCAGAGACTTTTTTAATCTTCCGTGTTTCAAAATGAATGATAATGAATTCGAAGTGTACCGCAACCAGAGACGATTGAACCACCAGAGGAATGCAAGGGATCGTGTGAAGTAAGTTGAATAAAATGCCCTTTTTTTCCGAAAGTTTTGCGTTTATCGTTAATTTATTTTAATATCAAAACGTTTGTTCAGTGAATATGAGAACAAAGCGACCAACGAACTTCAAGAAAAGATCAGAATAGCAAAAAAAGAAAAAGAGGAGAAACTGGCGGAGTTTAAAGCAAACAAGGAAGCTAAATTCAAACGTAGGTCTCTTTGCTAAAAGTTCATAGTTAATAGAAACAACTTTTTATTATATTCGTACAATTCAAGAAAAATTCACTCAATTTAGAAGTCGACGAATGCTCTCGAAAAGAAGAAGATAAACTAAGGAAGTTGAGAGAAGAAAAATTTAGTGTAGCCAACGATGAAATGAAGGAAGAAGTGAATGAAGCTAGAATACAGTGTAAACGTGATGTGAAAAGAAATATGGAAGAAAAGAAAAACGTCGAAATGGTAAGCTCCTCCGCAAATTACCCATCGGCAACAACAACAACCTGAGCGTTTGTTATTTCATTTCAGAATATCGAAAAAGAGCAAGATGAGCTCTCCAAGTTGCGCTTTGAAAAATACCAACAAGAAAAGATAGAAACTGAAAAAACGGAGAAATTGCTCAAAGAGCAGTTCCGCCAACGTGAAGCGAAGATTGAGAAGCACTCGGAAGAATTGTCTGTGCAAAAAGAGAAAATTAACGATGCACAGGTAGAATCCAGTCAACGACTCAATGTACACAGAAAGCAGATGGATGAAGAGGTGACTTTTTGACCTACAACTAACCTTTTTAAATCCAAATCGGCACACCTTTTTCTTAAAATTATAATATATCTATTTTTTATTTTTAGGGATGGATTCCCGTCTTATCCTATCGTGTGTTAGACCGAACTAAAGATGGTGTATGCACAAAAAGTGCTAGATTTGTTTCTGATATGATATAAAATAGACAAGATTCTCACATTGAATTCAGTAGATTGAGTAGTCAGTAGAAAATTCTTAGCCTTAAGGTTTTGCTGGCAGTTCTGCGCACCCCTTATCCTTTTCGTACTACGAGAAAAGAGTATATTCCGACAAGATTGTTATTGGTTTCAGAATGAAATAGAAGTTCAACAACTTCAGCAGAATCACATCAAACTGCAAAATTCACTGGTTGAAATGAGACTTGTTAACTTTGAGAAAACGAACATTGAGAAAGTGAATCAACACATTCATAATCTGAAGCTCGCTTGTGAATCAACTCGTAATTCATTTTATGAATGCTTAAAAGAGTTGCTGATTCTGAAGCAGAACGGGTCGGGAAAATTCAGAAAGGCGAAAACTGATATGGAGAGTCTGAAAGACGATGTGATGGAATTTTCAAAGGAACTCAGTTTAATCGATAAAAGCCTTACGCAGATCGCTGATAAAGATGTGCATAACACCGTCAGTGGTCAGATTCTTAAAGTAAAGAAGATAATAAATGGAATTGGCACATCGTTTTGCAAGATTATTGTTTGTTTGGAGGTGAGAAATGAGCCGATTATAAAGTTTTCACAATAAAACGATCATAGGTGAACAAAACAAATTGGGATGAGGCGTCATTTGAAATTTTTCAAAATGGAATGGAACAAATTTTCGATGGAGTGAGTTTCCTGAAGAACGGATGGTGTTCATTTTGTTGTTTCAGATTGACGACATCTGTGAACTGAACGCCTTAGGTGGAGAACTACATAATCTGATGACGTCACTGAAAGTCGATGATAGCAAAAATGTTAAATGTATTAAGTAATATCGTTAAGATGCCTTTTCTCCTCTCGATTATTCATTAATTCCCTGATAGCCATTTTTTGCCACTTTGAATTGTAATTTGGATGACCCTTCAGATATTTCTAAACTTTGGTCACTGTTTCGTAGATATTCTTATTTTTCATTTTTAATTTTAAGTTTTTTTTTTCAAAATTCATTTCACAATCGGTTGGCATTTGACTCAATGAATACTCAACTCCCCGAGCTCCCAAATGGAACATAGGCACTTCTCAAACTCCGGTCATTTCCTTATCAGCGAAAGGAAGGAAGAGAACAAAAAAGGCAATGCGCTTCAGAATGTTTGGACTCTAGCATTGCGAAATTATTTCGATGAAATGGTCAATGATCTGAATCGAGGCATATGTTTTATATACGATGAGAATATTATGAAACAAGAATAGAAAAATACACGGGAAACGCTCTATGACGGTTCATATCATCTGAATTTAAAAACATTCCCGTCGAGCAGATTTGCAGAATTGTATCGACAAATGTTTTTTGCAATATCAATACGTGCGGATTGATATTGCGTTATACCTCGAGGAAACAAATCATCGGAGTTGGAAACCGAATTTCTGTGATAGCGGATGCTCAATCGGTTGCTCTGGAGGCAAACACAAATTATGTTTCACCAGGGAAGGAGCAAATACACCAGTCCTCTACTAACAACGGAAGACTCTGGAAAGATGGAAAATACTATTCTCAGATTAATCTTGTCGAGGCTCATTTACATTTGAAATTGAGGGAAATTCGATTCCATTGCACTTTATTCAGATTGATTGCTGAAAACAAGCGGCTGACAAAGAAATGACAAATAAACATCAAAAGATCGTTGCCCATAGCAAGTAACATTTATTTATTTCATATTATTTTCTGTTTAACATTTAGTTTAAAAAAATTAAAATGAGTTATTCATTATTTAGTGCTTTTCGCTCTTCTGTTCCATTCATTAAATGGCTGTATGAAGTCCCAGCTGAGACCAGTTCACGGAAACTTGCTTCAATAGCATTTTGGAATTCGTTGGACGGTTCAATGTTGAACTAAAAATTATTTTTAAAAACATTATTTCTAGAGTTAAAGACAAATTACCTCCAAAACAAGATTGCTCATTTCTTTTACCAATTTCCGTAATTCAGAAAATTTATTGCGAAGTTGCTCAAATGAATCGGCACCGCTCTGAAAACAGAAATTGATTATTAAAGTGTTAATTTTTCAAATTTGCTCACTTCGTATGTTATTAGGATTAAATCGATTTCTGTAAGCAACTGCTTGAATTGTTCTCCAGCTGCTTCCAGAGATGTTTTGGTTCGAGAAAGCGCTTCGTGTGGCTTTGTAGCAATAAATGACTCAACTCTAACGATGAAGTCATTGAACGATGATCGAATTTTTGAGAAAGAGAGGTCGCTCTGCAAGGAAATGATTATCAGGAACATTCAGAATTGTTAAATCCTAAGAAAAGTCTGTTCTTTTGTGGCATTTTTCACTGGCGCATGCTTAATTCCCCAAGGAAGTTGGGCGTCGAACTACACCGAATATCGCCAACCGTAACAGTATTAAAGATTCAGAAAAGAGATTGACAGAGAAGAAGCAATGTTACTCACCAATTCCTTTTCATCTGCTTTCATTTCTCTTAAAATATCTAGTAAACACGTTTCGAAGGTATAAAAATCCTTTTTGAACTTGCTGAATTTCTCTACAATGGAAAGACAAACGCCTTGTATGTCGAAATGCTTTCTGTCACTGCTAATCCCATCCATCAGAGAGTTAAATGTTAACACTGCAATTTATTGAATTGGAATGGCGAGTCTGTACGGCTGAACGAAACTCACTCTTCAACTCATTCTGTCCTCGTCGTTTATCTTCCAGCCGCTGCTTTATAGCATTGTTTTCGTTGATCATTTGTTTTAGTTTTTGCTCTTCCTGTTCAAGAACACCGTCCAATAGTCTTCGAAGCTCAAGCAGCTTTTCATTATGCTCTTTTGTCATGACTTTATCAGACTCAAAGACATCTTCCTCCATTTTTGCTCTTCTAGCATATCCCTGCTCTATTATGTCCGTAAGGCACTCTTTTTCTGAAATTTGAATTCATAGCTGAAATAACGTTTGATGGAGGTCTCATGCATACATGTGCAATGTGTACGAACTTATTCATACGATCACCTTATTCCCTACCTTACCTCTCACTTTTTGATGCATTAAATCATTCAGTTTTTCCTTTCCATTCTGATATTCCTCTTTTAACTGTTCAGTCTCCGCCAAATGCTTTCTCTGAATCTCATTCATCTTCTTCTCTTTTGCAATCTCTATTTGTGAAGCGATGTCTTGCTCAATTTTCAGTATATTATCATCATAACTGTTTCTCTGCTCCTCATACTCTTTCATCCGTTTCTCAATCGCTTCCAACGCTTTTTTACCTTCTTCTTGCAACTCTTCAGCATTCGTTTTTTCGAGATCTGTCCAGAGTTCTTCGATGCGCTGAAAGCATTTTCAGTTCATTAGACTGTCTATAGAATACTGACCTGTTCAATCTCCATTTTCTGCTTCTTCTCCGACTCGATTTCTTCGTTTTCATCCTCTAGAATCACATTGTCTCTCCATTTTTGCTTCTCTTTTGAAATACGTGGACCCATTAAAAAAACTGAAAATTATTGATCAAGAATTATAAATATGTCTATGAAACAGTGAACACAAGTTTGGAAACATGTAAAGGCAATAAGATATCTTCCTTGACGCCGTCAATATGCATTGAGTACACCAAATTTTTCCAAAATGCGAACGAAAGAGGGAGTTAAAACAAAAGTTAACATTAAACAAATTGCAAAATGATGAATTTCTAATCAGCTAATCAGTGGAAGTTGTATTCTTCCTCACTCTAAAAAAAGAGACGGAGACATAGAGAGAGAAAGACAAAAATTAAGAGTTAGCAATTCTATTTATCACATTTTAAAGTGATCAACACTTTTTATGAGTTTCCTTATTGAATGTTTGGTTGCGTGACGTGTTATACGAGAACTTTAACTCGATCATCGTCATGAATCTGAATCTGAAAGAGTGCTAAAGTTCCTCATTTTCATCATCCAGAATCATATTGTTGTAGAAAAATAAGTTTTTTTTAAAATTGCCTCAAAGTGCAAGGTGTTAAATTCCTTTATGTAAAGAACTATCAGCGTTAACCACAATAAATAGAGACGGGACGGGAGTTTTCTTAAGATCTCGGAGCAGTAATTCCGTGTCTGGAAGTGTCGGCTTTATCGTTAAGAGCACTCTCGTCCCAGAAATCATAGAAATCAAGTTCCTCAACTGTCATTGAAGATGTCATTGAAGATATCTTCCTTGACGTCGTCAATCAGAATCGGGTTCATCAAATGTTGGCAAAATGCAAATGAAAGAGCGATTTAAAACAAAAGTTAACATTAAACAAATTGCAAAATGATGAATTTCTATTCAGCTAATCAGTGGAAGTTGTATTCTTCCTCACTCTAAAAAAAGAGACGGAGACATAGAGAGAGAAAGACAAAAATTAAGAGTGAGCAATTCTGTTTGCCACATTTTATAGTGATCAACACTTTTTAGAGCTTCCTCATTGTAATTTTTTTTCGGTTTAAACTTTTAGGGACCTTTCAGTAACTTTCATTTTTAAAACGATTACTTCTTATTTCATAATTTATTAACGGTCAAAACATTTCTCATTTCTTCCTTTTTCTTTTTAACAATTGTCAATGGTTTTTAGTCATTTTTGGAGTTTTTTCTTGATTTTTTTTCTGAAAATGTTATTAGATTTATTCGAATAGCATTAGCAATTTTTTGAACAATTTTATTGGCACTGTCAATTTGGCAGACAACAAAAATACGCACAAAAAAGAAAATGCCTGGGTGACTGGATATTTCTTGGCGATTCCGGCCCATAACTCGTAAAATTTCGCAACATTATGAGATTTGAAATGCCACAGCGCCTCAAAGTAATGATCATCCCATAAATTTTCTTTGAGGCCACACCTTGGCTTAATTTTTTGCTTCAGATGGCTCCACAGAGATTTAATTCGCTGGGTATGGTGACCAGTGACGGGGCTTACAAAGCTGAAAGAATGATTTACAAAGCCTAAGCGGCAAGCACGCTTATTGCACTCAAACTTCATATTCTTCAAATCACAGTGATCGATGGGGACAATTGAGCAGCTCGCATTGTATTATATTTATCGATGTCGTATGAATAGGTAAAAAAAGAATTAAAAAACAATGAATAACTCCATTTGAATATTCCTGCTCATTGTTTAAATTCGTCAATTTTACTATTGCTTTTGATTTTTTTAAATATATATTATCAATTTCTTGGTTTCGTTGAACCGTATTGTTTTTGCGTCACTTTTTTCAGTTTACATGAAATTTGTGATATTTTCAGAACAGTTTCAACAAATTTCTTCTCTCAAGAATGGACTTCTCCAGTTTCATACCGTCATTGCTTGCTGAGCTTCCCTTATTGCCCCAAATAATCAGTTCCCAACAAATTTTACTTAATAACACTACATTAGTAAGAATATTCGGACTCATTTATACGGACTGCTTTTTTCAGAATCATTCAATTGACAACATGGTCAGGAATATGAGCGCTGAGGAGCTTTTATTGGTATCGCATGCGGTTTATATTGTTGTGGAAAACCAGTCAGGAGTTACAAATAGAATTGCAAGTAAGATATGCTTCAAGTTCCAGAATAGTTCATTTCCAAACATATGTTTCCAGATTATTGTGGAAGCTATGAAAGCAGATTGATAGAGAGGTACCTCGAGAAGATTTATGTAATCGATCAATGTTGGAAAAACAACACAATACAAGTAGGAAGTTTCTATATTTAAAACTGAAAATTTAACAATTAATTTTTTTCACCAAAAATTGAGGAGCTTTTATTGGTATCGCATGCGGTTTCTATTGTTGTGGAAAACCAGTTAGGAATTACAAATATAATTGCAAGTAAAACATGCTTCAAGTTCCAGAATAGTTCATTTCCAAACTCATGTTTCCAGGGATTTGTGGAGGAAATGAGAGCAGATTGATTTCTTGTTTTTTAGAGAAGTACCTCGAGCGGATTTCTGAAATCGATCAACGTTGGAAAAACAACACATTACAAGTAGGAAGTTTCTACAGAAGCATTTTTTTAAACAGAAATTTTAATAATAATTTTTTTCATCAAAAGTTGATATGTCTGAAGGTTTCGGCCTCGATACATTCGGACGATTCTGAGAACTCGGGTCTCGAAAATCGAGATTTCACGTCTAGAAATCTTGAGTCCCAAGACGTTAGACAATATCTATTTATATTTTCGTGCTCGTTATTTTGAATTTGCCAATATTCCTTCAAGCCCTCACAAAAACTTTGCGAATTTTGAAATTTCATAATTTCGGAGACATCTGGGTTCGCTGAAGCGTTTCCTTGAAACCATGAATTGGTGAACATGAAAACTATGCGCCGGTGCAAACTTTTTACCAATCATGAGCAATCACCAATTGGTTTCAGCTTTTCGACGTTTTTGATACTGTTTAAATATTTTGAAAAGCGCAGTTCATGTTTGTAGAAGTCAATGTAAAAAAAAAATGTATTTTCACTGTTCCAGACTCCCCACTACGTAAACTATATCTCGAGTCTCGAAGCTAACGACTGCTTGTAATCTTCAAATTATTTGCAGAGTAGTAGGAAAAGCGATGTACTCTACTATATTGAAACAAACTTGATTAGAATGAGCTCAAAGAAATTAACCCTGCTCTTCTTCACAATCAAATGTATCAAAGATGCGAAAAAACGGCTTACTGATACTGTTCCAGGTAATATAATATCAATTCAGTTTCACGTTTCTTTCATTATTTCAACGATTATCGACACTTTCGCGTTTTTCAAATTCTATTAAATGCTCCATCACGGATTGTTTGCTTTTTTTTTAAGATTATGTTTACCACGTGGAACTCACAGTATAATTTTCAGAATACCCGGTGAGCAACCGTCCTCCTGCTAAACAAACCAAAGCTACTGATCGAATTACTAGGAGAACGAGTCTAATGTCTGGAAATGCTGTTAAAACAGTGATGAATGATTTCGATGCGACAATGAATGACATCACAAAACGAATAAATGAATCCACTTCTCGCCCGATAGAGAATCCAATGCCGCTGAATCAACGAGGTCAAAGCTCATCAAGGGTGTCTATGGAAGAGCGCAATAACTATTCAGAGGCTGCTAAAATGGATATTCGTAGTCGGGATATGAATGAAAAGGAAATTTCTGGCTACGGACAAACGTCACTGGCGGATCAAATTGAAAAAATCAATCTGGAATCGATGATGTTGAATCAGCAATTAATCGCAAAGGATAAAGAATGCGAGCAAAGGATGAAAGAGTTAAGAATAATTGAAAAAAAGAGAAAAGATGAATGGTCAATCAAATTAGATGAGAACCAACGCGAGGCTGAATATGAATTTAAAACAGCTTCAGATATACAGAAGCGGGAGCATGAAACGAGGATGGCTAATTTGCGGAGAGCAAGAGAAGAAGAAGAGGTGAGACTATATTAATGATCGTCAAATACCTAAGTAGTGGCCAGTCCTCAAACCTCATACTATCGTGTAACATTACGCCTGTTAGACAATATTTCAGCAAGAAGCCCGACAAAAGCAGGAAGAACGTGCGAACGAATGGAGAAATATTCAAATGTTCATAATAAATTGTATTTCTTCGAAATTGAGATTTGAAGAGAAGGAGAAAGAGTTTTCGAACTGGTTGAAGACACTTGAAGGCTCAGTTTCAAATTCCAAAGCGAGATTCTATCGATTCGAAAATTTGATAACTAATAGTGATTTCGATGCAACGGAGAGTTCCTGCAAGGAGATATTGATGGTAACAAATTTAAAACCGATATAATTACTAACAAGAGCGGGCGATGATGAGTTTCCGATATTAGTCCGAATTGCCCTGAAAAATTGCTGCGGCCCAGCCTCGAATAGACCTATAAGTCAGGCCTGATTTTCTTCAATACCATATTTTCACTCGAGTAACATCGAAAACTGTATATTTCAGCAGGTTATGTCGGAATCATGTTGAGCATTTCGAAAAGTTCCAGCAGACTCACGAAAGAGGGTCGGGCAAAAACCGCCTGTCGAATTAAGAATCGGTCAGCCAACTGATGAGTTCTAATTCAAAATGTATAGCATAAAAATTGCTCTCGCACTCCGAAATCTACAGATTTCAAAATAGTTCGAGTGAAAATGCGTGGGTTAAAGAAAATTTACCGCACTCCCGTTTTCCGACCGCATTGGAGTTGCACCTTAAACATTTATTTTTTTGGTTTTCTTTTCAATAAAAAAATAATTTTCGTCAATATTGTTTAGGGAAAATCATATGTTTTGTCCAAAAAATCTTCATGAGAAGAATACCTACATCAACATGCATTATTTAGGATGAACTCTTTCGTCTTCATAAAATCACTCTGTCTTCTTATGACATGATGTACAATTCGTGTCTTATTACAAGAAGCCTGTATGAACAAAATTCCGATAAGAATTTTCTTATTTTTCTCGAAAAGAACCTAATCGCCGTTACTAATAATATTCATGATGCCTTGAAGGAAATCGACGGATATATGGTAAATCATTTTTCCCCTTGTTTTTTTTTTCGATCAATGAATCGATTTCAGGAAAACATTTCCTCCATTGAGTCAATTAAACAGCAGTTCCACAAAATCCGTTCATCAGATATTTTGACCACTGATCAACTTCGAGAGATGGCAAATTATGAAGTTCCGAGCGATAACGAAGTGCATGAAGAACTTAAGAACTATTATACTACGGCTTCTATGCAAATTTCTGAAATTAATTATTTGTGAAGCACTTCAATTTTACTCGTTTTGCCATTCTCTGAACCCATTTATATATTTTTCATTATTTTCAGCATTTGTAAATTGGTTCGAAATATACCTTTTCTATTTCTCTCTCACTCCTGATATCCTGCTCCACGAACCAGGATGGCTGAAGAACACCTACCACGATAGAATACTGCGCTCCACAAAATTATAACTTCACAACGATTTTTATCGAAGTGAATTTTTCTCTGTTACAACACTCACCCATTTTTCTTGTTTTTTTTTCGAGTTTTTCGAAAATGTTTTCTTTTTCTCCTTTTATTTTGCACTCGAATTATTATATTTAGTAACGGATTTATTCAGAGACGCGTTGTGTATGGATCCCCGTTTCATATCTGTATGTGAGCGCGGTTGGAGAGTTGAGCTCGAATTCGGAAGCAGATGGGAGAGTTGCCACTTACCAATCACTGAAAGAATCCGCGACCTCCCTTACTTTCACAGATCACCTCCGTATCACACTTCGGGAAGCGCATCAACGCATAAACCTTATTTTCAATATTCTCTGCCGTTCGAAATTCGAAAGTTTCAACATATGCTTTGTTATTTATATTCGCCGGATCCTCTAATATGCTTTTATTATGCTTTCGCCCGTTTAAAAAAACAGATTTAATTGATTAGAGTTAAAAGAATAAATAAAATCTCATTTTACTCAGCCTCTGCGTGGCGTAGAAGATCAACAACTGATTCTCTTCTACATATCCGGAAGAGTTCGGCACCCCGGCAGAGTCTCAGTTGGCCAATGGGTAGAAACGTGTCATATCGGGTCGAAGGTAGCGCCCAATACTCTTTGTCTCGGTAGCTCTAGCTCTGGCTTAGCAGGTTATAATAGAGTAAACAGGCACACAGTAATTGCTACAAACAGCAAACCAAACTGCCTCAGTCCTCCGCACTCGGCCTCTGCTTCTGATACGGTAGATTCAGAAGTAAGTCGGGAGAGGCAATCAAATCTCGGAATATCAGTAGTCTACCACTCGGAAAAGGAAAAGAAGAAAACACGGCCCAAAACAAGAAGAATCGATTTAAGAGTGTGCACCTTCAACTGCAGATCTGTCGCATCCGACAACAGACTAGCAGAGCTTCTCGAAGAAACAAAAAGAATAAAGTACGATATCATCGGACTATCAGAAGCTGCAAGAAGCAAAAACGAGAAGCAGAAGAGCTCAAAACCCATCGAGACGGGACCGGAGTTTTCTTAGGATCTCGGAACAGTAGTTCCGTGTCAGGAGGGATCGGCTTTATCGTTAAGAGCACCCTCCTCCCCAAAATCATAGAAGTCAAGTTCCTCAACCATAGGATCGGCTACCTTACTCTACAAGTAGGAAGGAAATTCAGCTGTACCATCTTCCAGGTGAACGCACCTGTCGCTGATGCCGATCCAGAGGAACTTGCTGATTTCTATGACAGCCTTCAAGACGCCTATCTAACCTGCCGTAGCAGGTACAAGCTCATCATAGGCGACTTTAACGCTAGATCGGGTACAAGGAAAGACACGGAACGATACATTGGCACGAATTCAATGGAACCAAGAAACGAAAGTGGCGAATTATTAGCTACCTTTTGTGAATCAAATCGTCTATGGCACATGAACTCGCAATTCAAAAAGGCAATGCATAGACGATGGACACACATCAGCCCCGACCAGAAGTACAAACATGAAATCGACCATATACTGGGAAATGGAAAATTTGTGACGGATGTGTCGGTGCTCCCATCATTCACAAATGGTAGTGACCACCGTCTACTTCGCAGCCACCTGCACTTCAATACCAATATCGCAAGATACGAGCAGGTCAAGCGAAGAAAGTTTCCAAAGAGAGAGTTGGACCCGAACACTGCGCACACGCTCAGTGCCACAGTCACAATAAACTAGTTCGAACGACACTCCGAAATAACGCAAAGCGCGGTGTTTATCGTATTTCCATTCAAATCATTTTTCGTGATTTCTCAACAAATTCTTCGAGAATTTTTCGAGAAATTTTCGAAAAATTTTGAAAAATTTCGTAAAACGTATTTTTCGAGAAATAATTTTTCGAAACGACACACTGATATGTGGTTTTACCCTTAGCTTTGATGCACGCCTTCTCGAATTATTAGAGAAAAACGAAAAGTGATAAGAACTGCTTCTGGGCTCTCTTTATATACACCCCGGACTTCAGACTTGGCACTGTGCCAGGAGCACTCAGATGAAAAATCTTTTCCTTTTTCGTTTTACCTAGTGAAACCCTGAATGTCATAGGAGAACCTAGAAGCATTTCAGCATCGATTGGCATTTGACTCTATGATTACTCAACTCCCTCAGATAATTCAAATGGAAAAGAGACACTTTTTGAACTATCGCCATTTTCTTATCAGCGAAAAGAAGGCAGTGCACTCCAGAATTCACAAATATTAAAGGTAAAACGAATATTTTAAGAAGCGAATCATTTCCTATCAGTTTCCCATTCTTTCGCTTGATTTTGGCTGAAAGCATCGTTCTCCGGCGGCTCACTGCGTCAAAAATCGATAATTTCACGATGAAGAGGGTACGATCTACCATTTCTATCGGTGTTATGTATTCAAATTTCAGTTTATTGCAAATGTAATGGGAAATACTCTTACTCCAAGACCTTGGACTCTTGCATTGCGAAATGATTTCCAGGAAATGGTTAATGATCTGAATCGAGGTCGCTTTCAAATGGTGAGATGCTTTAAGAAACTGGGGCTCGACTTTCAGACGCATAGGGGCCTAAATGATGTCAGAAATCTCTAAATATGACTAGGCCTGGATGCTCTATCCTTGGAACTATCTTGAGCTTCCGCTGGAGCTCTCGAAACATTTTTTTTTCATATTTACAGTACATCGGCCATCAGTGTGTCGTTTCGAAAGTATTTCGAGAAACTTTTCGAGAATTTTTTTCGAAAAATTCTCGAGAAATTTCGAAAATTCTCGAAAAAATAAAAATTCAAAAAATATATCGCGCATAGCAAATGCGCTCTGATGAAAATGTCTCGAAAAATTTTCGAAAAATCAACGAGAAAAATTTCTCGAGGATTTTCCGAAAAATTCTCGAGAAATGTTTCTCGTTGATTTCTTTAAAAAATTTTCGAGAAATTCTCGAAAAAAAAATTTCGATAAAAAAAAGAATAAACTAGTTCGAACGACACTCCGAAATAACGCAAAGCGCGTTGTTTATCGTATTTCCATTCAAATCATTTTTCGCGATTTCTCGAGAAATTTCCGAAAAATTCTTCGAGAAATTCTTGAAACATTTCAAAAATTCTTGAAAAAAAAAACATTTCGATAAAAAATAGTAATAAACTATTATCGCCGTAAAAAAGTTCCGACATTTTTTCGAGCCCGCGAAAATCGGGATTTGAATTTAGAGGCTCCGCCCATTTCATCATCAGAGCGCATTTGCTATGCGCGATAAATTTTTTGAATTTTTATTTTTTCTTCTGAATTTTCAGAATTAAACTGGATTAAAAGAACGAAATTGTATTAATCGTGAATTTTTTTTACACGTTTCTACACGAATGTTTAAATATATCAATTTGCGTCATTTATTTTTTTTTTCGTTTTTTCTGATAAAAATATACCGCGAATAGCAAATGCGCTCTGATGATGAAATGGGCGGAGCCTCTAAATTCAAATCCCGATTTTCGCGGGCTCGAAAAAATGTCGGAACTTTTTTACGGCGATAATAGTTCGAACGACACTCCGAAATAATGCAAAGCGCGGTGTTTATCGTATTTCCATTCAAATTATTTTTCGCGCGCGATTTCTCGAGAATTTTTCGAGAATTCTCGAGAAATTTCCGAAAAATTCTCGAGAAATGTTTCTCGTTGATTTTTCGAAAATTTTTCGGAAATTTCTCGAAAAATTTTCGAAAAATCAACGAGAAAAATTCTTTGAGAATTTTTCGAAAATTTTCGAAATACGCATTTTTCGAGAAATAATTTTTCGAAGCGACACACTGCCGGCCATAAAGGGATAATATTCTGGTTTTTCGACAATATAATACCTTTATGGCCGGTACTGTATGTCCCAGACCCACGGCTTATAAAGACTATTTCTCCTAATTCTAGACTAGACTGTGGGTCATTTCCCCGTTACTGAGCAACTGAGCTTTGAACTGGAAAAATCCGCTCATTTCCTTGTAGCTAGCGAGATGAAGAGTAAGAAAATTGCTTTTCAGGATGATACCCACATAAATAATGAAGACAAACAACTCCGCGAGCAGATTGAAGCACAACTGGAAGGCCTATCTGAAATTCAGCTTGATATTCTCCTCTCCGCCATCGGCGTCGTTTTTGGGAGTTTCACAAAAAACAAAATCTCATTTAAAAATAATAAATTACTTCTGAATCTTCCAAGTTAGTTTCCTTACTACAGTAATCCGAACAACGGAAATCACATTGTCTTCAGGTGAGCTACGAAATCTTAAAGGAATGAAGGAGCCTCTCATCACCAGTCTGACACACGGATTCCGTCTTATGATGGATACAATCGAAAAAGATGTCTACTTTGAGCACAGGACGAATCTGGTGGGTACCTATTCTGAAATAGCACGCATGGTTATCGCCAGAGTAGGGCGGAATCGGATTTTGGGAACTCGGAATCCGGAATCCGGAAAACGGAAAAAATTTTTTCACGGAATCCGGAATCCGGAAAACGGAAAAAAAATTTTTCACGGAATCCGGAATCCGGAAAACGGAAAAAATTTTTTTTACGGAATCCGGAATCCGGAAAACGGAAAAAAAATTTTTCACGGAATCCGGAATCCGGAAAACGGAAAAAATTTTTTCACGGAATCCGGAATCCGGAAAACGGAAAAAATTTTTTCATGGAATCCGGAATCCGGAAAACGGAAAAAAAATTTTTCACGGAATCCGGAATCCGGAAAACGGAAAAAAAATTTTTCACGGAATCCGGAATCCGGAAAACGGAAAAAAAGTTTTTCACGGAATCCGGAATCCGGAAAACGGAAAAAAAATTTTTCACGGAATCCGGAATCCGGAAAACGGAAAAAAAATTTTTCACGGAATCCGGAATCCGGAAAACGGAAAAAAAATTTTTCACGGAATCCGGAATCCGGAAAACGGAAAAAAATTTTTATCACGGAATCCGGAATCCGGAAAACGGAAAAAAAATTTTTTCACGGAATCCGGAATCCGGAAAATGAGAAAAAATTTTTTTTACGAAATCCGGAATTCGGAAAACGGAAAAAAATTTTTTCACGGAATCCGGAATCCGGAAAACGGAAAAAAAATTTTTTCACGGAATCCGGAATCCGGAAAACGGAAAAAAATTTTTTCATGGAATCCGGAATCCGGAAAACGGAAAAAAAATTTTTTCACGGAATCCGGAATCCGGAAAACGGAAAAAAACATTTTTTCACGGAATTCGGAATCCGGAAAACGGAAAAAAAATTTTTTCACGGAATCCGGAATGCGGAATCCGGAATTCCGCCCTTCTCTGGTTATCGCTCAGTGTTCAGGATCGTGAACTTCTTCTAATGAAGATCAAGACATGCTTGTCCGACAACGCATTTTGTCTGGCACTAGTTAATCTGGAAATTCATATTATTCTGAAGGACACTCCGGAGTTTGGAAAATCAGGTAACGAGAATCTGGCGGGGTAGAACTCAGATTTTTTCCAGAAACCACTGCGGAATTCTTGGATTCAATAAACGAAATCACTAAAACCATTTGTAAGATTTCTTGCTCTTAAATTAATGTGCAAAGGATTTATTTTCAGAACTGCGTGTTGTTGGCGGGCTCATTGTGCTCCTGTGCTCTTTTTTCGTAATCGACTTCATCTGTTCATCAATTTTATTAAAAAATACAGTTTTTTTTTCATCACACCGTATAAAATTCTGATATAAATTAATTGGATAAATAGCTTTCGATCAGCTTACCGTATCTTTCAATTCAAATTTTTATTTAAAGGTGATTGCTTTATTGATTTAATAGTTTTCAGGCTCCAATCTTGCTTTTCAGGTTTTTTATCTTGCTCCTTCAACTCCATTTCTCCTGGAGATTTTTAGTCTGAAATTAAGGGAAATCACGCTGGAAATATCTCTCTCTCTGAACCGCCGAAATCTAGTGAATTCTGGCAAAGCTCCAGTTTCAGATTTGCAAATTTTAATTGAAAATGGAAGAAGACAAGTTTAATGCGAAATGTGGAAAATTGTGGTCTGAAATAATAGCGAAGCTTACAAGAAGTATTCAACAATCAGAAGAAGCACATGCTCTGAAATTTTCAGACTTTCCACATGGAGCTATAGAAGAGGTATTGGTTTTTGAAGTGATTATTTCATGATCTGCAACGTTCAGGATTCTGAAGCAGAGGAGCTCCTGAAGTATGTTGGGACGTTGCGTGATATTACGAACTTTGATGATTCACAACAAGGAGCCAATTATACCAATTATAATAATATAACGGTGAGAATAAGGCATAGCTCTAACTTAGGCTTCCATTTGTATTTCGTCTTCGTCTTGAATTCGTCTGGCGCAGTGTGTAGACAGCTTTGAGACTAATTCAAGACAAACTGAAAGACTTCGTTTTTCGTCTTAACAATGCTTGTCAGTGCTTTCTTATTGCGTAAGACTAATTCAAGACGAACTGAAAGACTTCGTCTTTCGTCTTAACAATGCTTGTCAGTGCTTTCTTATTGCGTAAGACTAATTCAAGACGAACTGAAAGACTTCGTCTTTCGTCTTAACAATGCTTATCAGTGCTTTCTTATTGCGTAAGACTAATTCAAGACGAACTGTGAAAGACTTCGTCTTTCGTCTTAACAATGCTTGTCAGTGCTTTCTTATTGCGTAAGACTAATTCAAGACGAACTGAAAGATGGCTATATACAGAATCCGATTAAGTACGCTTGCTGAACCGGGGAAACTGTCTTCTTTTTCAGCTTTTAGCTTAAAATCTTCACAGTTTTCTTTTCGCTTAACTATTTTCATTTTAAATGAGGCCTGGCGCTGAGACGTGCAAAATGAACCTTTCGGACTTTTCGGTACTGATAACGATACTGATAACGAGTAAACATTTTAAATATATTTCTGATGGAAACTAACAAAACAGCTGAAACACTTAAACAATCTGAAAATGAATAAAAATGTGCATTTTCTTCACTTCTGGCTCATTTTTATAGTGCTTTATTGCAGCCTGAAAGAGCGAAAAATTTTGTGAAAAATTTTCGAAAAATTTCCGAAAAATCAACGAGAAAAATTTTCGAAAAATTTAGAAAATTCTCGAAAAAATAACAATTTCGATAAAAAGTAATAATAAACTAGTTCGAACGACACTCCGAAATAACGTAAAGCACGTTGTTTATCGTATTTCCATTCAAATCGAGAAATTCTCGAAAACTTCTCGAGAAATCAACGAGAAAAATTTCTCGAGAATTTTTCGGAAATTTTTCGAAAATCGCATTTTTCGAAACGACACACTGATCTGTTACATGCTAGATCATTCTCGAGAAATTCTCGAGAAATTCTCGAAAATTCTCGAAAATTCTCGAAAAATTCTCGAGAAATCAACAAGAAAAATTTCTCGAGAATTTTTCGAAAAACGCATTTTTCGAGAAATCATAATTTTTCGAAACGACAAACACTGATTCTGACAGCGAGTTTGCTCATTTTTTCAGGAAAAAGAGCTGTCAGTCAAGTACCATACCAGGATAGTGAGCATCAGCAAAGCATACGTTGATATCCAGCTGGCATCCCTGAACCGCTCGGCTATCAATGCGTTGCGTCAAGAGATCGCAACTTTGAAGCGCGAAAATAACGCGTTTCTTCGTGAAGCGCAGTTATGCTTCAGATATTTGACATCGCGGTTTAAAGAAGATCAAGACAAGATTCAGATGGCGAAGGTGCAGTTCGAAGAGGTGAATACTCAGAAGGACATGTTCTCCTTCTTCCTAACCAACTTTGAAAGCTTCATTTCCACTATAAGAGACGAACGGAAGAAGGCGAAGTATTTCAGAGAATTGAGAGTGATCAACAAAAGTCTCGCTGAAATCGGATTCCGTATTTCAGCATTTATCTGTAAACTAAACGTGAGCTCTCACACTTCTTGAGCACTTTTCTAGGAGCTTCTTGCAGAATGGAAAAAGCCCGTACGAGGAGAATGAAGCCAAACTTTTCAGGAATCTTCTTGTTACTATCGATGATACGGTATGCTGATAACAATAACCAGAGAAGGGCGGAATTCCGGATTCCGGATTCCAGATTCCGTGAAAAAAATTTTTTTTTTTCGTTTTCCGTATTCCGGATTCCGCGATATGGCGTTTTTATCAGAGAATGGCGGAATTCCGGATTCCGCCGTTTTTTTGCATTCCGTCTTCCGGATTCCAGATTCCGTGAAAAAATATTTTTTTTTCGTTTTCCGTATTCCGGATTCCGCGATATGGCGTTTTTATCAGAGAAGGGCGGAATTCCGGATTCCGCCGTTTTTTTGCATTCCGTCTTCCGGATTCCAGATTCCGTGAAAAAATATTTTTTTTTTTCGTTTTCCGTATTCCGGATTCCGCGATATGGCGTTTTTATCAGAGAAGGGCAGAATTCCGGATTCCGCCGTTTTTTTGCATTCCGTCTTCCGGATTCCAGATTCCGTGAAAAAATATTTTTTTTTTTCGTTTTCCGTATTCCGGATTCCGCGAAAAAATATATTTCCGTTTTCCGGATTCCAGATTCCGTGTAAAAATATTTTTTTTTCGTTTTCCGTATTCCGGATTCCGCGATGTGGCGTTTTTATCAGAGAAGGGCGGAATTCCGGATTCCGCCGTTTTTTTTTCATTCTGTCTTCCGGATTCCAGATTCCGTGAAAAAATATTTTTTTTTTCGTTTTCCGTATTCCGGATTCCGCGATATGGTGTTTCACTATGAGTTTTAATACTTTATTCTCAATTTTTGTGAAAAGTATACTTTTTTGATTTCACGCAAAAATTAATGGTTAAAATTCCGGATTCCGCCGTTTCTTACACTCCGTATTCCGGATTCCAGATTCCGTGAAAATTTTTTTTCCGTTTTCCGGATTCCGTGAAAAATTATTTTTCCGTTTTCCGTTTTCCAGATTCGGTGAAAAATTTTTATTTCCGTTTTCCGGATTCCGAATTCCGTGAAAATTTTTTTTTCCGTTTTCCGGATTCCAGATTCCGTGAAAATTTTTTTTCCGTTTTCCGGATTCCAGATTCCGTGAAAAAAATTTTTTCCGTTTTTCGTTTTCCAGCTTCCGTGAAAAATATTTTTTCCGTATTCCGGATTCCGGATTCCGAGTTCCCAAAATCCAATTCCGCCCAACTACATAGTTTTAATACTTTATTCTCAATTTTTGTGAAAAGTATACTTTTTTGAACTCCCGCTAAAATTTTTGCGAACAGAGCGCATTTACATCATTTTGAATGAATGAATATTTCCTCATTAATGGTTAAAATTCCGTTTTCCGCGTTCCGCATTCCGGATTCCGCCGTTTTTTACATTCCTCATTCCGGTTTTCCAGATTCCGTGAAAAATGTTTTTTTCCGTTTTCCGGATTCCGGATTCCGAGTTCCCAAAATCCAATTCCGCCCAACTCTGACAATAACCGTGAACCTCTTGAAAAGTGGATTTGCAGGCTGAAAAATTCACCGTACCGTCTCCAGGAAATGATGCAGTCATCAATGCCATTCTAAAACTAACAAGTGACTGAGCAATTTATTAAAAATAATAAAATATTTTATTTAAAAAAATATGTAGCTGATTGCTTCGAAAACCATCACTTTTTGGCTTCCTCTATACGTGGTGTCTCTTCAGAATTCTGCTCAGAAAGGAGGCTATTGGTGTGATCCGTGATAGCTCGGAAGAGCTCTTCCGAATCAGGAGTTTGGCTGAACTGAAACCAAAATTTGCTGGAGCTCACATCAAAAAAAAAAAAGAGTTACCTCCGAGTTCAAAATGAAGAGCTCGCGCATCAAATTTCGAGAATCCGTTAGACTTGTCTCCAGCTCTTCGGCTACAATGGCTGCCTGGCAGTGAAGTTTCAGAATATTCTCCATATTTCTCACGAGAATCGATAGATCTGACAGTTTATTGTTGCATTTCAGACGGATTTCGCTGTATTTCAAGTTGGGTACACATAAATCTCTCAACACTTTGGAATATCCGGTGACAGCGGAATGATATGAGCTGAAATCCGGAGTAGTGAAGCTCTGGAAAAACACTGTATTTTAAGAGATTTCTCTGCTGCTCTGAAACTTTCCAATTCAAAATTTATAGCTTTAATTATCTGCATCACTTCGCCTTCTATGATTCCAAATTGTCTATCAACTGGCGCCCACATTTGAGCAACGTTTAAAGCCGCTGCTTTGAAGTCATCGTGAGCAATGCTCTTTCGGAGTGCTTCCAGAAGTTCGTGCTGATGGAGGCCTGGAAAGAAGCTTCTATCCCTGGATCTATGATCATCAATAAGTTCATGGATGAGGATGAGGAGAGCAAAAAACAGCATATTTTCAGAAATTTACGAAAAATGTCGAAAATTCTCGAAAAATCACCGAGAAAAATGTCTTGAGAATTTCTCGAGAAATTTCCGAAACATTTTTCAAGAAATTCTCGAAAAATTCTCGAGAAATCGCGAAAAATGATTTGAATGGAAATACGATAAACAACGCGCTTTGCGTTATTTCGGAGTGTCGTTCGAACTAGTTTATTATTTTTTTATCGAAATTTCTTTTTTCGAGAATTTTTCGGAAAAATTTTTCGGAAATTTCTCGAGAAATCGCCAAAAATGATTTGAATGGAAATACGATAAACAACGCGTTTTGCGTTATTTCGGAGTGTCGTTCGAACTAGTTTATTATTATTTTTTTTAATCGAAATTTTTTTTTCGAGAATTTTCGAGAATTTCTTGAAAAATTTTTCGGAAATTTCTCGAGAAATTCTCAAGACATTTTTCTCGGTGATTTTTCGAGAATTTTCGACATTTTTCGAGAATTTTTCGGAAATTTTTCGGAGATTTCTCGAGAAATTCTCAAGACATTTTTCTCGGTGATTTTTCGAGAATTTTCGACATTTTTCGAGAATTTTTCGGAAAATTTTCGGAAATTTCTCGAAAAATTTTTCTCGTTGATTTTTCGGAAAATTTTCGAGAATTTTCGACATTTTTCGAGAATTTCTTGAAAAATGTTTCGGAAATTTCTCAAGAAATCGCGAAAAATGATTTGAATGGAAATACGATAAACAACGCGCTTTGCGTTATTTCGGAGTGTCGTTCGAACTAGTTTATTATTATTTTTTTTATCGAATTTTTTTTTCGAAAGTTTCTCGAAAAATTTTTCGGAAATTTCTCGAAAAATTTTTCGGAAATTTCTCGAGAAATTCTCAAGACATTTTTCTCGGTGATTTTTCGAGAATTTTCGACATTTTTCGAGAATTTCTTGAAAAAATTTTCGGAAATTTCTCGAGAAATCGCGAAAAATGATTTGAATGGAAATACGATAAACAACGCGCTTTGCGTTATTTCGGAGTGTCGTTCGAACTAGTTTATTATTATTTTTTATCGAAATTGTTTTTTTTCGAGAATTTCTCGAAACATTTCTCGCTTTGCGTTATTTCGGAGTATCGTTCGAACTAGTTTATTTTTTTTAATCGAATTTTTTTTTCTAAAGTTTCTCGAAAAATTTTTCGGAAATTTCTCGAAAAATGTTTCTCGTTTATTTTTCGGAAATTTCTCGAGAAATCGCGAAAAATGATTTGAATGGAAATACGATAAACAACGCGCTTTGCGTTATTTCGAAGTGTCGTTCGAACTAGTTTATTATTATTTTTTATCGAAATTTTTTTTTCGAGAAATTTTGAGAATTTTCAGAAACATTTTTCGGAAATTTCTCGAGAAATTCTCAAGAAATTTTTCTGGGTGATTTTTCGAGAATTTTCGACATTTTTCGAGAATTTTTCGGAAATTTTTCGGAGATTTCTCGAGAAATCGCGAAACAGCATATTTTCAGATGGAATTTTCACGGCTTCTAGTAATTTGTGCAGAAAACCAAATACACCACGAGAAAGCCCGTATTCGAAACTATAAATGAGCAAATTTAGAAAAAATTCTGAGATGAAGGCTAAAAATGGTAAGGCTGGAAACACTAGAAGACGCTAGAAGAGCAAGCTGACCTAAAGTAATACTCAATGCTCCCATCTCTCTCGTTAATCGGCTCATTTCCTGGCTGGTGTGCTCTGCTGCTTCACCCAAGCGTTGTTGCCCTTGAATTTGGATTTCTCCATTCAACGCTTCTTGCTTCAGAATCCTTTGACGATGCTCGCAGGTCGACTTTTCTGAATCAGCGTCCATCTCTTGAATTGCGTTCATTCTCTCCGTTTGCGCCTTCTCCAGAATCTCAATGTACTTGTCTCGCGCTGAAATTATTCTTCATTCTCTAGAATTTCAGCTATATTCGAGTCATTTACCTTCCTGGATTTTCTGCTTCAATTTCAGTTTTTCGATC
The DNA here is from genome assembly GCA_003052745.1 of Caenorhabditis inopinata. Classification (NCBI taxonomy): domain Eukaryota; kingdom Metazoa; phylum Nematoda; class Chromadorea; order Rhabditida; family Rhabditidae; genus Caenorhabditis; species Caenorhabditis inopinata. The sequence continues at coordinate 1,179,690 of AP018152.1, read as the reverse complement.
TGATTCTTGAACAAATTGGCTTTCAGCTCTTCCAGCTGCCGATGCTGCTCGGCTCGAAACTCGTGAAGCTTCGCAACTTCTTCTTTTATAAGGCTCTTGTAGAACTCTGATTCCTCGGAGATGAAGTCTTGGAGTTGCTTCGAAGCACTTTTGTATGAAGCCATCTGATTTCAGATCTAAGATAAATCTGCAATCCGGAAAACGGAAAAAAATATTTTTTCCGTATTCCGGATTCCAGATTCCGTAAAAAAAAATATTTTTTTCGTATTCCGGATTCCAGATTCCGTTAAAAAAAAAATATTTTTTCCGTATTCCGGATTTCAGATTCCGTGAAAAAATATTTTTTTTTCCGTATTCCGGATTCCAGATTCCGTTAAAAAAAAATATTTTTTCCGTATTCCGGATTTCAGATTCCGTAAAAAAAAATATTTTTTCCGTATTCCGGATTCCAGATTTCGTGAAAAAATATTTTTCTGTTTTCCGGATTCCAGATTCCGTGAAAAAATATTTTTTTTCCGTATTCCGGATTTCAGATTCCGTGAAAAAATATTTTTTTTTCTGTATTCCGAATTCCAGATTCCGTGAAAAAATATTTTTTTTTCTGTATTCCGAATTCCAGATTCCGTGAAAAAATATTTTTTTTCCGTATTCCGAATTCCAGATTCCGTAAGAAAAAATATTTTTTTCCGTATTCCGGATTGCAGATTCCGTGAAAAATATTTTTTTTTCCGTATTCCGGATTCCAGATTCCGTAAAAAAAAATTTTTTTTTCCGTATTCCAGATTCCAGATTCCGTAAAAAAAAATATTTTTTTTTTCGTATTCCGGATTCCAGATTCCGTGAAAAAAAATATATTTTTTTTCCGTATTCCGGATTCCAGATTTTCAGATCTAAACTAAATCTTTAAATGAATGCGGAATATAATTAAAGGGAGGATGGCCTTGAAATCACAAAAATTTAGCAGTTATGTAGTGCTCAAATAATTTTATAAAGGTTTGCTCAAAATTAAATTTAAATTTTGAATTTAAAGAGTCGTCGGAGCAACATCAGCCTCTTGCAGCTCACAGATTTTCGCAGTGAGCCCGTCGTCTCTAGGCATGGAAAACCTGTCCACCTAAAAAAAGAAATGCTCTTTATTCCATCCCATCTGGAGCAGCACCTACCGTTTCAGCAAGGACGTCGAAAAGGAGCTTAAAGGATTTCTGCTCGCTATCTTCAATGGGAGCATTCCCATTCTGAAATTTGAATCTGAAAATGGCTGAAAATGCGATTTCAGAGCTCACTTCTAATAGAGCCAAAAACCATTCAACTTTGAATCCGATCTCCCTCAATTGCTTCTTGATTATTCTCAAATTCTCTTCAAAATCCCGCCTATTTTCATTCGAAATAGTCCGTTCAAATGCGGTGAGAAAGCTGATGAAAGTGTCTTTTTGGTTGATTAACTCCTCGAAATGCTTTTCCGCAGTTTTCCAGTTGCTCCGCGAGCATTCAGCCAAGTGCGGTAAGCATCGAGTTCCAGCCGCGCAAAATGAGTTGTTCTCCTGCTTCAAGCGGACTATTGCCTGCCGTAGTTTTTCCGTTGACGTCTTCTTCATTCCAGCCAATTGGATGGATTTGAATCGGTCTAACGCAGCGATTTTCTTGTTTTGATGATTTTCAGTGATTTCTAGAATCTGAAATTCCAGATTTCCTCATTAGCATCGAGTTTTCTTTAAGCTCACTCGTTTTTCACTCTCTTCCTGTCTTGCAAAAGCCTTCTCCTCTATCTGTAAGCTTATTTGAGCAGTTTTGATGGTCGCCTGGAGCTGCTCATCAAACTGTCTCTCTTTCAGCTGCTGGTTTTCAGTTTTCCAGCTCCTTATATCGGCTTCTGAATAGGGAGGAAAAGGAGCACACTGCTCCTCCGATTCTTTCAGAATCTGAAAGAAATCTAACTGCATTTGGAGCATTGAGAGTGAGCAACAAACCGATGCTCTTTTTAAATCCGAAGAATCTCTGTTTGCTTGCAGTAGCAGCTCATTTTTCAGCTTTTGAAACTTGTCTTCTTCCACTGGATAGAGGCGGAGGATTTCTAAGAAATACAAAAAAAAATGATTTCTCGAAAAATGCGTTTTTCGAAAATTTTCCGAAAACTTTTCTCGAGAAATTTTTCTCGTTGATTTCTCGAGAATTTTTCGAGAATTTTCGACATTTTTCGAGAATTTCTCGAGAATTTCTTGAAAAAATTTTCGAAAATTTCTCGAGAAATCGCGAAAAATGATTTGAATGGAAATACGATAAACAACGCGCTTTGCGTTATTTCGGAGTGTCGTTCGAACTTTATTATTATTTTTATCGAATTTTTTTTTCGAAAATTTTCGACATTTTTCGAGAAATTTCTCCAAAAATTTTTCTCGTTGATTTTTCGGAAAACTTCTGGAAAATAAAACTTCGAAAAAAAATAAACTAGTTCGAACGATACTCCGAAATAACGCAAAGCGCGTTGTTTATCGTATTTCCATTCAATTCATTTTTCGCGATTTCTCGAGAAATATCCGAAAAATTTCCGAAAAATTCTCGAAAAATGTCGAAAATTCTCGAAAAATCACCGAGAAAAATGTCTTGAGAATTTCTCGAGAAATCAACGAGAAATTTTTCAAGAAATTATCAAAAAATTCTCGAACGTTATGCGTTATTTCGGAATGTCGTTAATTTCTCGAAAAATTTTTCTTGTTGATTTCTCGAGAATTTTTCGAGAATTTTCGAGATTTTTCGAGAATTTTTCGAGAATTTTCGAAAATTTTCGAGAATTGTTCGAGAATTTCTCGAAACATTTTTTGGAAATTTCTCGAGAAATCGCGAAAAATGATTTGAATGGAAATACGATAAACAACGCGCTTTGCGTTATTTCGGAGTGTCGTTCGAACTAGTTTATTATTATTTTTATCGAAATTTTTTTTTGCAAAAAATTTTTCGGAAATTTCTCGAAAAATTCTCGAGAAATCAACGAGAAAAATTTAAGAAGGTTTTCTCACTTTCCAGCTCTTTTCTGGTTGCAATCTGCATTGCTTGTAGGTCCCTTTTCGCTTTTTGAATCTCCATATTACTTGGTCGATTAGTTGGGCGGTGCTCTAGCATTCTAGAAGACAAAAAATGCTGTAAATGCTGTAATTCGAATGAAAACACCAACGTTAGCTTTGCCATGGTTTGTTGTGCCCTATCGGTTAACTTCTGAAGACTAGTTTTGGTGCTGTTTTGCTCCATTTTTGCACAATGAAGAGTGAGAAAATTACAGCTAAAAAGAAGAAGGGTGAATCAGAATCAGAATCCAGAATCCAGAATCCAGAATCCAGAAGACGAGACGACGACAGTTCAGTTAGAGTTTCAGTCAAATCAATTATGATGAAATTCTTGGTCTTTATGAACTGAAAATGTTAATGACGAATGAACACTTTTATCAGTTCATCTGAAACTAACATTTTCAGATGAACTGATAAGAATTTTTGGTCGCGTTGTTTGTTAGAACCAGGACTGGAGTGCTCCACAAAAATATACGCTCACTAGGAGTTTTCTTCCAGAAAAATGCCTTGTGATCTGAAATCAAGGCGGATCATCGAATCGATAGATCATTGATAGATTTTGCAGGGACTCGGAACATCTAGGAGCAAAAAACCATTGGATTCTGAAAATCTGTTTTCAGAGTGCAAATTTTCTGTAATTTTCTGTAATATTTCATTTAGAAAAGCATTTGGAAAAAATGGGGAAAACGGAAAACGGAATACGGAAAAAATATTTTTTCACGGAATCTGCAATCCGGAATTTGGAAAAATATTTTTTCATGGAATCTGGAATCCGGAATACGGAAAAAATGTTTTTTCACGGAATCTGAAATCCGGAATATGGAAAAAATATTTTTTCACGGAATCTGGAATCCGGAATACGGAATACGGAAAAAATATTTTTTCACGGAATCTGGAATCCGGAATACGGAAAAAATATTTTTTCACGGAATCTGGAATCCGGAAAACGGAAAAAATATTTGTTCACAGAATCTGGAATCCGGAAAACGGAAAACAAAATTTTTTCACGGAATCAGGAATCCGGAATACGGAAAAAAATGTTTTTTCACGGAATCTGGAATCCGGAATCTGGAATACGGAAAAAATATTTTTTCACGGAATCTGGAATCCGGAATACGAAAAAAATATTTTTTCACGAAATCAGGAATCCGGAATACGGAAAAAATGTTTTTTCACGGAATCTGGATTCCGGAATCCGGAATACGGAAAAATATTTTTTCACGGAATCTGGATTCCGGAATACGGAAAAAAATATTTTTTCACGGAATCTGGAATCCGGAATCCGGAATACGGAAAAAATATTTTTTCACGGAATCTGCAATCCGGAATACGGAAAAAATATTTTTTCACGGAATCTGGAATCCGGAATCCGGAATACGGAAAAAAGTATTTTTTCACGGAATCAGGAATCCGGAATACGGAAAAAAATGTTTTTTCACGGAATCTGGAATCCGGAATCTGGAATACGGAAAAAATATTTTTTCACGGAATCTGGAATCCGGAATACGAAAAAAATATTTTTTCACGAAATCAGGAATCCGGAATACGGAAAAAATGTTTTTTCACGGAATCTGGATTCCGGAATCCGGAATACGGAAAAATATTTTTTCACGGAATCTGGATTCCGGAATACGGAAAAAAATATTTTTTCACGGAATCTGGAATCCGGAATCCGGAATACGGAAAAAATATTTTTTCACGGAATCTGCAATCCGGAATACGGAAAAAATATTTTTTCACGGAATCTGGAATCCGGAATCCGGAATACGGAAAAAAGTATTTTTTCACGGAATCTGGAATCCGGAATACGGAAAAAAATATTTTTTCACGGAATCTGGAATCCGGAATCCGGAATACGGAAAAAATATTTTTTCACGGAATCTGGATTCCGGAATACGGAATACGGAAAAAAATCAAAAAAAAAAATCAATTAAATGTTGTTCTGCTTGATCTTCCACTCCGTGCGATTTATGTCTGTAATCGTTCTGAGAGCACACTCCTTCTGAAGATTGACTGGAAGAAATTTCAGACTGCGCTTCTTGAACGTCTGAAATTTTGTTGGAATTCAGAAGTTCTAGTTCAGCTCCTGAGAAATGCTGAAACTCACTGCTAGAAGACAAAACTCAGAATTGTGAGGGCATCCTTTAGCCAAATGAGTGATTACATGGTAGTTATGATGAAAGGCGCTATGGAACAAAATCTGAAAATTCTCAACTTTCAGAAGTTGTTTCAGATTTTCAGATATTCAGATTTTCAGATAAGCTCACTCTAACACTTGGTCCCAAGTTCTTCAGATTCCAGAGCTCCACGGCAACGGAAGCCGTGTAATGAGGCATTCCTCCTTCGATCACTTTTTCCTCGTCACCAAAAGTGGTCAGCAAAGCGTAGACGGTGGTGTCGTGCTGAAAATGTTAGAAGTGCCGAGAGCCGTCAATGAATCGATCAGCGGAGCACTAAGTCTGGTATGCTCCAGGATGAGTTAAGGGAAAGAAGACAGTTTAACAGAGAAAGGCGGAATTCCGGATTCCGCTGTTTTTTTCATTCCGCTTTCCGTTTTCCGGATTCCGTGAAAACATTTTTTTTCCGTTTTCCGTATTCCATGAAAAAAATTTGTTTCCGTTTTCCGTTTTCCGTTTTCCGGATTTCGCGAAAACTTTTTTTTCCGTTTTCCGTTTTCCGGATTCCGAGTTCCCAAAATCCACCCTACTATGAGTTTTAATACTTTATTCTCAATTGTTGTGAAAAGTATACTTTTTTGAACTCCCGCAAAAATTTTTGCGAACAGAGCGCATTTACTTCATTTGATTCCCTCATTAATTGTTAAAATTCCGTTTTCCGCATTCCGCATTCCGGATTCCGCCGTTTTTTACATTCCGTATTCCGGATTCAAGATTCCGCGAAAAAAATATTTTTTCCGTATTCCGGATTCCAGATTCCGTGAAAAAAACTTTTTTCCGTTTTCCGGATTCCAGAATCCGTGAAAAATATTTTTTCCGTATTCCGGATTCCAGATTCCGTGAAAAAATATTTTTTCCGTTTTCCGGATTCCAGAATCCGTGAAAAATATTTTTTCCGTATTCCGGATTCCAGATTCCGTGAAAAAATATTTTTTCCGTATTCCGGATTTCAGATTCCATGAAAAAATATTTTTTCCGTATTCCGGATTCCAGATTCCGTGAAAAAATATTTTTTCCGTTTTCCGGATTCCAGATTCCGTGAAAAAATATTTTTTCCGTATTCCGGATTCCAGATTCCGTGAAAAAATATTTTTTCCGTTTTCCGGATTCCAGATTCCGTGAAAAAATATTTTTTCCGTATTCCGGATTCCAGATTCCGTGAGAAAAACTTTTTTCCGTTTTCCGGATTCCAGAATCCGTGAAAAATAATTTTTCCGTATTCCGGATTCCAGATTCCGTGAAAAAATATTTTTTCCGTTTTCCGGATTCCAGATTCCGTGAAAAAATATTTTTTCCGTTTTCCGGATTCCAGATTCCGTGAAAAAATATTTTTTCCGTATTTCGGATTGCAGATTCCGTGAAAAAATATTTTTTCCGTATTCCGGATTCCAGATTCCGTGAAAAAATATTTTTTCCGTATTCCGCATTTCAGATTCCATGAAAAAATATTTTTTCCGGATTCCGGATTCCATGTTCCACGAAAAAATTTTTTTTCCGTATTCCGGATTCCAGATTCCATGAAAAAATATTTTTTCCGTATTCCGGATTCCAGATTCCGCGAAAAAATATTTTTTTCGTATTCCGGATTCCAGAATCCGTGAAAAATATTTTTTTCCGTATTCCGGATTCCAGATTCCGTGAAAAAATATTTTTTCCGTTTTCCGGATTCCAGATTCCGTGAAAAAATATTTTTTCCGTATTTCGGATTGCAGATTCCGTGAAAAAATATTTTTTCCGTATTCCGGATTCCAGATTCCGTGAAAAAATATTTTTTCCGTATTCCGGATTTCAGATTCCATGAAAAAATATTTTTTCCGGATTCCGGATTCCATGTTCCACGAAAAAATTTTTTTTCCGTATTCCGGATTCCATGTTCCACGAAAAAATTTTTTTTCCGTATTCCGGATTCCAGATTCCGTTAAAAAAATTTTTTTTTCGTATTCCGGATTCCAGATTCCGCGAAAAAATATTTTTTTCCGTTTTCCGGATTCCAGATTCCGTGAAAAACATTTTTTTCCGTTTTCCATTTCCCGGATTCCGAGTTCCCAAAATCCAATTCCGCCCAACTATGAGTTTTAATACTTTATTCTCAATTTTTGTGAAAAGTATACTTTTTTGAACTCCCGCAAAAATTTTTGCGAACAGAGCGCATTTACTTCATTTGATTCCCTCATTAATTGTTAAAATTCCGTTTTCCGCATTCCGCATTCCGGATTCAAGATTCCGCGAAAAAATATTTTTTCCGTATTCCGGATTCCAGATTCCGTGAAAAAAACTTTTTTCCGTTTTCCGGATTCCAGAATCCGTGAAAAATATTTTTTCCGTATTCCGGATTCCAGATTCCGTGAAAAAATATTTTTTCCGTTTTCCGGATTCCAGAATCCGTGAAAAATATTTTTTCCGTATTCCGGATTCCAGATTCCGTGAAAAAATATTTTTTCCGTATTCCGGATTTCAGATTCCATGAAAAAATATTTTTTCCGTATTCCGGATTCCAGATTCCGTGAAAAAATATTTTTTCCGTTTTCCGGATTCCAGATTCCGTGAAAAAATATTTTTTCCGTATTCCGGATTCCAGATTCCGTGAAAAAATATTTTTTCCGTTTTCCGGATTCCAGATTCCGTGAAAAAATATTTTTTCCGTATTCCGGATTCCAGATTCCGTGAGAAAAACTTTTTTCCGTTTTCCGGATTCCAGAATCCGTGAAAAATAATTTTTCCGTATTCCGGATTCCAGATTCCGTGAAAAAATATTTTTTCCGTTTTCCGGATTCCAGATTCCGTGAAAAAATATTTTTTCCGTTTTCCGGATTCCAGATTCCGTGAAAAAATATTTTTTCCGTATTTCGGATTGCAGATTCCGTGAAAAAATATTTTTTCCGTATTCCGGATTCCAGATTCCGTGAAAAAATATTTTTTCCGTATTCCGCATTTCAGATTCCATGAAAAAATATTTTTTCCGGATTCCGGATTCCATGTTCCACGAAAAAATTTTTTTTCCGTATTCCGGATTCCAGATTCCATGAAAAAATATTTTTTCCGTATTCCGGATTCCAGATTCCGCGAAAAAATATTTTTTTCGTATTCCGGATTCCAGAATCCGTGAAAAATATTTTTTTCCGTATTCCGGATTCCAGATTCCGTGAAAAAATATTTTTTCCGTTTTCCGGATTCCAGATTCCGTGAAAAAATATTTTTTCCGTATTTCGGATTGCAGATTCCGTGAAAAAATATTTTTTCCGTATTCCGGATTCCAGATTCCGTGAAAAAATATTTTTTCCGTATTCCGGATTTCAGATTCCATGAAAAAATATTTTTTCCGGATTCCGGATTCCATGTTCCACGAAAAAATTTTTTTTCCGTATTCCGGATTCCATGTTCCACGAAAAAATTTTTTTTCCGTATTCCGGATTCCAGATTCCGTTAAAAAAATATTTTTTCCGTATTCCGGATTGCAGATTCCGTGAAAAAAATTATTTTCCGTATTCCGGATTCCATATTCCGCGAAAAAATATTTTTTTCGTATTCCGGATTCCAGATTTCGTGAAATAAATATTTTTCCGTTTTCCGGATTTCAGAGTCCGTGAAAAAAATTATTTTCCGTATTCCGGATTCCGTGAAAAAATTTGTTTTCCCGTTTTCCGTTTTCCGGATTCCGAGTTCCCAACCAAAATCCAATTCCGCCCTACTCTGGTATGAAGATGTCATCTTACAGGCTCCAAGGCTCCAAGAGGCTCCATGAGCTCGTCTTGAATATCCCAGTAATGTCTGAACCTTTTATGCGCTTAAAATCTACAAAGTTTCTGCTAGAATTCGAGCAATTTTTTGCTTTAATGTTTTCACTTAAAAATCTGGAATTTCAGAAGTTTCTTCAACTCACCGCACTGTAAGCGTGATATTTGAGTTTTCCAATCCAATTACAGTCTGCTCCTTCGTTATTTTCAGCCAAACAACTGAGCTTATGATCCATTTTGTCAATCAATGCGCTCAAAAGTGGTCCTGAAACGAAACGAAATTATCGGTGAGTAGGAAGAAGTGTACGGTACCTCCTCGCAGTCTAATGAGCTCTGGCACATACGGCTCCCCGATTCCAAAGAGGTATCTTGTTGAAACTTGCGACAAGTTGCGTAGCTTGATCTCCACGTCATCCGTTATCCATTCTGGTTGAGAGAGGTTGTAGAGCTTCTGAGAATGCAGAGAATGTGCATTAAATTCAGTGCTTCTAATCTGGATACCTCTATGAAATGCACATCGTTGATCTCATAAACTTCTGGCATTATCACTTTTCGGCCGGCTTTTTCTGAAACCATATCTAGAAATCCTTGATTTTCAGCCACAAAATTCTGGAAACCGGCGCCCGCGTAGATTTGACGAATGAGCTCTTCTGCGCGGGGACATGGCGCAAATACATTTCCAACTGGATCATCGTTCTCAGCCAAAGTGTGAATCGGGATTGGAGTCCAGTTATTGGGCCATCTGAAAAAGAACAACGAATTCTGAATTGCTGAAAAGCATATCCTGACCTCTGCTCATCCGGATAGTCCTCTCCTCTGTTCCCATTTCCAAACATTCCAGCCAAGTTCGACAGAGCTGACACTAAGGTACGGTTGACATCGGTAGATCGGATGTAGATCTGAGAAATTTCAGAGGAGCCCTGGAAAATGAGAAGAGCTCACCTCTTTCGAGTTATAGGTTCGGCTCAGCAGCTTGGCCGGTCCAGTGGAGTTGATGTATTTTTTGAAGAGAAGACGTCCCAGCGCATATTGCTGGCGCATTCCTAGCTGGAATTTCAGATTCCAGGTATTTCGACTTAAATACTTTTAAATTGCGGCATAAATACTGTATGTAAATTCGCGTGAACTGTGGCATGTGCACAGACACCGCTGCTAACTTTCAGCTCTTTGCTCCAACTTTTAGGGCAGCGAAGCTGGTTTTCCGTGCTCGTAGCGAGGTAAAGCTATCGTCGAGCAAAGGAGCTAAGAGCCGAGAACTTTGCCAGAGCTCACCGCAAAGGATCAAAGATCCGGCTGCCATCAGGGAATTCTTAACGGAAATGCTCTTCGCTATCAGCTACTCTAATATTTCGACTCTCAAGAATTGCGCGCCTTGATCGAATTCTATCCGAACAAAAATTCTTCAAAAATGCTCCTACATACCTGAGTGAGCTCACCCCATCCATTTGGCCAAGTGTCCTCCTTATGCGGATCAGTGGGGTAGGTCCCAGTTGGAGCACGATCTCCGTGACGCCATACCACTTGCGATAGCAGAAGCTCATCGCCATCTTGCAATTTTCTTGCTTTGTAACCTTTTGGACGGTGGATTGGGATGTGCTGCTCGGCTTGAATCACTTCCTGAATTTCTAGATTCTAGATTTTCCGTTGTATTCTGTTTTTTCTGATCTCCCCACCTCATCAGCGTGACTGGAATCTTCTGTTACAGGCAGAGAAGCTGTAATTCCGAAAAGGAGAACTATGAAGAAAGGAAGGGGGGCTATCCATCGCATTGCACAATCTGAAAGTTCAATCTCTAAGCAATTTCAGAAGACATAGAAGACGTGGAGCACAGACAGCGTGGCTCCTCTCAAAAACTGCTAGAGAAAGCTAGAAATTTCCAGATAAAACTTGATTTTCAATGAAAATATGATTTCAGAATTTCAGACAAGAAATAACAGTTTTTCTGAAAGATGTTGAGACGCAAAGAGCACAAAATGGTGTGTGCTCCAATCCTTTGATACCGGCTCTTCTTAGTTTCCCCAATGTGTTACAACAGGAGTTTTGAGAGAAGTGAGGTGAGAGAGAAGGGAGAGATGAAGGCGCCATGTGTCACCTTTTTATCACATTGACCCGAGAGATATCAAATTATGTGTCAGGAGCGATGAAACAACTGAAAAATGCTCAATAAACATCTGGAACATCTGGAAATGCTGAAAAATCACTGAATCTTCACGATAGAGTCTTAAAAATGGGTTTTTTCTTGATTTTTTTCATTTTTTTTTCAAATTTAATCTTTTATTTAAAGCATCTACACAACAGCTCTACTTCTGGAATTTAGGCGCCCTGAATATGGCGCTTCTGAAGGCCTGGGACGATCTTGGCGTCGTCAACTCCTAATCGAAGAGATTGAGGAAAGCTGTCGTGAAGGCGAATGGAGGGAAATTTGAAAATTGTTGATTTAATTTGATTTTATATTGTTTGAGTAAACTTTTGTCAAAATTTCAAATCGATATCACTTTTTTTGCAAAAGTTATGGCGTTTCAAACACCCATCCTATTAATTATGCCGCATCAACTCTTAATCGAAGAGATTGAGGAGTGCCCTCGTGAAGACAAATGGAGGGAAATTCAAAAATTGTTTATTTTATTTGATTTTATATTATTTGAGTAAACTTTTGTCTAAATTTCATATTGATTCCACTTTTTTTGCCAAAGTTATGACGTTTGAAACACCCATCCTATTATTTATGCCGCATCAACTCCTAATCGAAGAGATTGAGGAAAGCTGTCGTGAACGCGAATGGAGGGAAATTTGAAAATTGTTAATTTTATTTGATTTTATATTATTTGAGTAAACTTTTGTCCAAATTTCATATCGATTCCACTTTTTTTGCAAAAGTTATGGCGTTTGAAACACCCATCCTATTATTTATGCCGCATCAACTCCTAATCGAAGAGATTGAGGAGAGCTGTCGTAAAGGCGAAAGAAGGAATATTTGAAAATTGTTAATTTTATTTGATTTTATATTATTTGAGTAAACTTTTGTCAAAATTTCATATCGATTCCACTTTTTTTGCAAAAGTTATTGCGTTTGAAACATTCATCCTATTATTTATGCCGCATCAACTCTTAATCGAGGAGATTGAGGAGAGCTGTCGTGAAGGCGAATGGAGGGAAATTTGAAAATTGTTCATTTTATTTGATTTTATATTATTTGAGTAAACTTTTGTCTGAATTTCATATCGATTCCACTTTTTTTGCTAAAGTTATGGCGGTTGAAGCCCATCCTATTAATTATGCCGCATCAACTCCTAATCGAAGAGATTGAGGAGAGCTGTAGTGAAGGCAAATGGAGGGAGATTTGAAAATTGTTCATTTTATTTGATTTTATATTATTTGAATAAACTTTTGTCCAAATTTCATATCGATTCCACTTTTTTTGCAAAAGTTATGGCGTTTGAAGCACCCATCCTATTATTTATGCCGCACTTTTTATTTTACTAACTTTCCACACTTCCAGAGTTGCAATGAAAATTTCTGGAATTTTGAAATCAAAATAATATAAATATGCAGCCTATTGTAGCCTGAAAAGTACGCAAACACCTGATGTGCAACACATCTCACGAAATTTTGCAGGAACATTATAAAAACTGAACTAGCAGTCAAAATGGGAGGAAAATCAATAAAACCAGGTGCTCATATCGATTTTTTTTGAGTTTTATATAGCCTACTGTAGGCTAGAAAGTACGCAAACACCTGATGTGCAACACATCTCACGAAATTTTGCATAATTTTTTTTATGATTTTCATACAGCATACTGTAGCCTAGAAAGTACGCAAACACTTTGAGAACAATGTATTATAGTAAATAATGAATTAAATTTTCAGAAAATAAGAAAAAATTGTCTGAAAATGAGACTTACCATCTGAAAAATTGCATATTCTGGAAAATTCAGAGAAATCAAAAAGATTTATTGAAAAATATCAAAAAGAGCGAAAAATTTAAGAATTTTGTGAGCATTTCTGAACAATATAACTTGCTGGAAGATTCTTTATCATTGGGCACCATTTCTGGAAATGAGAGCGCAGTTTCCAGCGAAAATGATTTCAGCGACTCACCTCCTTCTCACCAGTAACTCGCCGATTTTCACATTGATTTTTGGAGATTTCAATTAATTTCAGAGTTCCTGGAGCTTTGTAGCACATCTGGAATTTCATTTTTAACGAAAAGCTCTAAAAAAATTCTGAAAAAAATTGATGGAAATCTCACATTTTCTCCACAAAATGGAGAAATATTCAGACGTCGTTGTCCGGCGATTCTGATGAAGTCGTGGCATGAGCCGTTCAAGAATTCACATCCGAAGCTTCTCCCATAGGAATATTGACGCGCTTCGGAGGACACAAATGTGCTGTTCACATGGTACCATTGTCTGAATTAATTATGATTGAGACGCCATGCGATTTCTGAAGATTCTGAAAGGTTTCTACTGGAGAAATGGAGCACTCCCCTCCCCCCCCCCCCGCAGAGCCTTCCAGGAGCCTCAAATCGGCGCGGGTCACCAGCAGAGAAGGGCGGAATTCCGGATTCCGCCGTTTTTTACATTCCGTTTTCCGTTTTCCGGATTCGGTGAAAAATTTTTTTTTTCCGTTTTCCGGATTTCGTGAAAAAAATTTTTTTTTCCGTTTTCCGTTTTCCGGATTCCGTGAAAAAAAAATTGTTCCTTTTTCCGTTTTCCGGATTCCGTGAAAAATTATTTTTCCGTTTTCCGTTTTCCAGATTCGGTGAAAAAATTTTTTTTCCGTTTTCCGCTTTCCGGATTCCGAGTTCCCAAAATCCAATTCCGTCCAACTATGAGTTTTAATACTTTGTTCTCAATTTTTGTGAAAAGTATACTTTTTTGAACTCCCGCAAAAAATTTTGCGAACAGAGCGCATTTACATCATTTGATTCTCTCATTAATGGTTAAAATTCCGTTTTCCGCATTCCGCATTCCGGATTCCGCCGTTTTTACATTCCGGATTCCGGATTCCGTGAAAAAATATTTTTTCCGCTTTCCGGATTCCAGATTCCGTCAAAAAAATTTTTTTTTCCGTTTTCCGTTTTCCGGATTCCGTGAAATAAAATTTTTTCCGTTTTCCGTTTTCCGGATTCCCAGTTCCCAAATCCAATTTTTTTTCTCAATTCAACTGAAAATCGTTTAACGAATTCTGAAGCCATTCCACAGAGCGTGGATTCTGACTGAATAAAATGAGGAGATAATTTCTGAAAATGCGGCACATTTTTCACTGTTTTGAAGCAAAGCTGAAATTCCTTCAGATGTCAGATTAGCTAGTTTTAAGAATTTCAGATCGGCGCCATCCTATTATTTATGCCGCACCCTTTATTACGAGCAGAAATCCTTACCTCTCCCCGTTATATGTCCTTTCTATGATTCCGGCTGAAATCCAGCTGAATACATTTCCAAATGGCTCCAAATGAGTCGTCATTAATTCATTCTGAAATAGAATTGACTGGAATTGACTTTCAGCTCTTTTCAGATTGCTATCAGATTTAGGCGGAATCCGGAAAACGGAATGAAAAAAAATGGCGGAATCCGGAATTCGGAATCCGGAATTCCGCCCTTCTCTGATTGCTATGCACTTCACTGAAGAAAACTAACCCCAAAGATATATTCATTCAGATGGTTTTTCCTCTCTCCGTCTGCTTCAATTCCAGCCAATTTGTGGCATTCGAAGTGATGTTTCGCCTTTTCCAATGCAAATTCCCCAAAATCCAAAAAGTGCTTAATTCCGGGCCTTCCCACTCCTTTGGCATCACGCCAAGTGTACTTCATCGGTGATTTGTGTGTCGCTGCTGATTTGTCAATGATAAGACCGTATCCAAGACCGTGCAGAATCTCATGGCGGAATAGATCGTAGAAGAATCGAGAAGTCAGCTGTTTCGGATGGTTATTCAGGCATATTGACATAGTGGCCAATGGGGGTCTGAAATGTAAAGGGAGCTGGGGGATTCAGAAGTTCGCGAAGCTCCATCGGTATTAGAACGGTAATACCCCCCACTGGAATGAACCGGAATCACTTTTACGCTTCTGGAATTGTGGGGGGTGATTCTGGAATCGTGAGGGGCAATTCTGAAATCTTGGGGGGTGATTCTGGAATCGTGAGGGGCATTTCTGAAATCGTGGGGGGTGATTCTGGAATCGTGGGGGTTATTCTGGAATCGTGGGCGGTGATTCTGGAATCGTGGGGGGGGGGGGGTGATTCTGGAAACGGGGGGGGGCGATTCTGGAATCGTGGGGGGTGATTCTGGAATCGTGGGGGGTGATTCTGGAGTCGTGGGGGTGATTCTGGAATCGTGGGGGGTGATTCTGGAACGGTGGGGGGCAATTCTGGAATCGTGGGGGGTGATTCTGGAATCGTGGGGGGTGATTCTGGAATCGTGGGGGGTGATTCTGGAATCGTGGGGGGTGATTCTGGAGTCGTGGGGGGTGATTCTGGAATCGCGGGGGGTGATCCTGGGGTCATGGGGGGTGATTCTGGAGTCGTGGGGTGTGATTCTGGAGTTGTGGGGGGTGATTCTGGAATCGTGGGGGGTGATTCTGGAGTCGTGGACGATGATTCTGGAATCGTGGGGGGTGATTCTGGAGTCTTGGGGGTGATTCTGGAATCGTGGGGGGTGATTCTGGAATCGTGGGGGGTGATTCTGGAATCGTGGGGGTGATTCTGGAATCGTGGGGGGTGATTCTGGAGTTGTGGGGGGTGATTCTGGAGCCGTGGGGGGTGATTCTGGAGTCGTGGGGGTGATTCTGGAATCGTGGGGGTGATTCTGGAATCGTGGGGGGGGGTTATTCCGGTTCATTCCAGTGGGGGAGAACAAAGATATAATGTGGGGGGTCATTGTGAAAGAATACCTCTTTTCCGGAATCGCCCCCCACATCAAGAGGTGGGGGGCAATTCGGATATTTATACCTCACAGAATAGTCCCCCACACACATTCACCCCCCCCCCCCCCCACATCCAAAAGTCATCGAAAACATAATTGTGGGGGGGGGCGATTCTGTAAAATTCCGACTCACCGATTATCCGGAACAAGAATTATCGGAAGTGCTTCTGCCAGCAAATCTGGATTTCGAGCGCATTTTTTGGGGTCTTGCGCCACGACAAACACTGAGAAATCCGCGGTTTTCAGCAAGTTTCTCATATTTTCAGATGCCAATTTCAAATTGGAACGGTGATTGGAGGTCTAGAAGAACGCCGCAGATTTCAAGTTTCTATAATTAATCGTGCGCCTGACCTGAACAATTACAGAGCTGAACTTTCGATATTCTGGAATTCTAGAGTACACATCTTCCAGCTTCACTGGAATTTCTGATTGATGGACGAGAAACGCGTTTTGAAACCATTTCAGCGAGTTTTGAAGCTCTTCCTGAAAACATACTGAGCATTGAGCGCAATGCTCTTCTTCCTGCCGGTGCTCATTCTACAAACAGTGCTGGCCATAAAGAATGCGCGCACGTGTTTTTTTGAGATAACATTGCTGAAACAGCTCCGATCGATCTAAATTGTTTTGACAGTGTTAAAAATTGCCTGAGCAACGTATTCAGTAATTTGCAGCTCTTAAATATGGATATTTTAGAAGTTATCCCAAAAAAACTACTGTACATACACGTACCGGCCATAAAGGTATAAATATTATGGTTTTTTAACAATATCTCATTTAATATAAAACGAATTAATCTGATTTTTCTCAAAAAATATTGAAAATACTTGATCAAAAAACTGTGCAAAAATCAAATTGATTCGTTTCATATCGAATGAGATGTTGTCAAAAAACCATAAATTAATACCTTTATGGCCGGCACTATAGTCAAGACGCACTTCGCAATTTCAAGGAGCTCACCGAGCTGGGCTTTTACAATTTTCTATTCTTTTTTTTTGAATCAAATCTCCTGAAAATCTCTGAAAATTGGTAAATATGTAGTTTCAGATAGATATTTTCTAATAGTTTTCTAAATTTTCAGAAGAAAAAAATTGAGTTTGGCGTTGGATTTTTTTTTTCTGAAATTCCCTGAATCCGCGAAAATTGTTTTATGCTCAATTTTAGAAATCCGGTTTCTTCCCCTTCTCCTGGAGCATTCTGCTTTCGAAAATCTTTAATTTTAAGCAGTTATCCCAAAAAAACTACTGTACGTACACGTACCGGCCATAAAGGTATGAATATTTTGGTTTTTCAACCATATCTCACTGGATATGAATCGAATTAATTTGATTTTTTCCACAAAATATTAAAAATACTTGATGAAGAAACTGTGAAAAAATCAAATTGATTCGCTTCATATCGAATGAGATATTGTCAAAAAACCATAAATTAATACCTTTATGGCCGGCACTATAGTCAAGACGCGCTTCGCAATCTCAAGGAGCTCACCGAGCTGGGCTTTTACAATTTTCTATTTTTTTTTTCGAATCAAATCTCTTGAAAATCTCTGAAAATTGGTAAATATGTAGTTTCAGATAGATATTTTCTAATAGTTTTCTAGATTTTCAGAAGAAAAAAATCGAGTTTTGCGTTGGATTTTTTTTCTGAAATTCCCTGAATCCGCGAAAATTGTTTTATAAGAAACTTGGCTGCAATTTTAGAAATCCGGTTTCTTCCCCTTCTCCTGGAGCATTCTGCCTTCGAAAATCTTTAATTTTAAGCAATTACCCCAAAAAAACTACTGTACATACACGTACCGGCCATAAAGGTATTAATATTATGGTTTTTCAACAATATCTCACTTGATATAAGACGAATTAATCTGATTTTTCTCACAAAATATTGAAAATACTTGATGAAGAAACTGTGCAAAAATCAGATTGATTCGTTTTATATCGAATGAGATATTGTCAAAAAACCATAAATTAATACCTTTATGGCCGGCACTATAGTCAAGACGCGCTTCGCAATCTCAAGGAGCTCACCGAGCTGGGCTTTTACAATTTTCTATTCTTTTTTTTCGAATCAAATCTCTTGAAAATCTCAGTTTCAGATAGAAATTTTCTTATAGTTTTCCAGATTTTCAGAAGAAAAAAATTGGGTTTCGCGTTGGATTTTTTTTTTCTGAAATTCTGCAGTTTTATAGCTGAAAATCCCCTGAAATTGTTTTATGAGAACTGGATTATTCTGCCTTTGAAAATCTTTAATTTTAAGCAATTTTGGATTGCTAGAAATATAATTTTAAAATAATTTTGAAATAATAATTTAAAAATCCAAAAAATTAACAAAAAAATGCTATTTAGAATTTCTACGATCGTTAAGCCTTCTGAAATTCAATTCTAGGCGGTATACCTGAATTGCGGGCTCCAGAGTTCCATATCCACTGATCACTGCAATTTTCAATGGAACTAGATTCTTCCAGAGTTCGTCTGAAATTCCTAGAGCTCCAGAATTGAGGAGACTTCCAAACAATAGAAGAATATATGCTGATGTCATGGAAATGTGCTGAAAATTCTCAAAAAAAATAGAAAATGCCCATGGAAATTCTATTTTATAAACTATATTTATAGATTGATGTTTTGAGAATGTAAATCTGGAAATAAACAAAATCTGAAAGTCACAGAATCAACGTTTTTGGAGCAACGTTTTTCCATGATTTTCCACTTATTTTAGACGATATTTGGAGCTGATTTTGTCTGAAAATAAAGTAGAAAAGATGACTCATTTTTATTTTTTGGTCTCTATAAAAATGGGCAGAAAGACGTAAAAAATGGCACAAATTTTGGTTTTTTCAGACACCGAAAAATGTGAAATTCTAGTATCCAGGTGCTGTGCGTGGTGGTGGACAGTGGTCGCATCCTCCGCCGGTTCCTGGTGCTCCCGCGTCTCCTGCTGGTCCTGGTGCTCCGGCGTTTCCGGGCGCTCCGTCTGGTCCGGCATCTCCGGCGGGTCCTGGTGGTCCTGGTTCGGAGGCTCCGGCGGTTCCCGGATTTCCTGCGGGTCCTGCTGGTCCGGCTGGTCCTGGTGGTCCGGCTGGTCCTGGAGTTCCGGGCACTTCGGTGACTTCTCCTGGTGCTCCTGGGTTTCCTGGCGCTCCGTCAGTTCCGGGGTTTCCAGGTGGCCCTGGTGGTCCTGGTGGTCCGGCAGCTCCTGGTCCACCGCCGGATGGTGTGTTTCCTGGCGCTCCGGCTGGTCCTGGTGGTCCAGCTGGTCCAGGTCCTCCAGCGGGTCCGGCTGGTCCTGGCGGGCAATCGAAGCAGAAGTCGGCTGCTGTTGGCGCAGCAGCTTCTTGTGCATCGGATCCTGCTTGCCCAGGATTTCCAGCCTTTCCATCTTCTCCTGGCTCCCCGTCTTTTCCTGGAGCTCCGGCCGGTCCAGCAGCTCCGATTCCGCAAGAGCAGCACGATCCGCCACCTCCGCCTCCTTCCGCAGCGTATCCTTGACGACGTGACCGAGAGTCTCTCTTGATACGCGAGTCTACTTTCTTCACTTCCTCGAACTGCAAAATTCGGGGTTTCAGTGAGAAAAAAACGCTGAAAAAAACTTTCCAGAAAATTTCAACTCACTCTGTGGAACTCATCCCAAAGCCCGTCTGTTCGATGCTTACAAAACTCGACCTGAAATTCAAGAACTTCAATTTTCCAGTTAATTTCAGATTCGTGAAGTGTTCTACCTCATTTTGAAGGGAAGATTGCACATACTGCATGTAGTTATAGAGCATGGGCACCGCGATGATAGCGGTTAGCGTCGCAATGGCCGACACTGAGATACCTGGAAATTTTCGTTTAAAATGCTATGCTTCAGATTCCGTTCAGTATAGCCCCCCCCCACCACGGGGGGTCAATTTTAGTCTTTCCAGGTGGGGTTCAGAAAGCTTTTTAAGCTCTGAGTAGCTCTGAAACCGAGCAGTTCATTTAGCGCTGCTCTTAGAGATTTTCAGTAGAGAAAAACTAGGTTTTCAGAAGGCTATAGGCCAGGCAAGAGCACCTTTTAAGAAGATTGAGTTTTCTGAAATTCTAGCTATCTGAATTTCAGAAATTCTAGTTAGAATCTGTAATATGGGAAATCGTGAGAATTTCGAGTTTTTTAAAATTTAAAATAGAATAAAAAATGAATGAAATTAAGGAAAAGAGCATTCTCTTGGAGCCCCCCCCCCCAACACGCAGAGTACGATGCTCCAATGATTTAAAGATGGTGAAGAGTGGCGCGCAACGTACCGAAGAATGCGAGTTTCTTGAGGCTCTCCGCCTCGGCGATCTTCTGCTTCTCATCCATAATTGATTAATTGGAAACGATTTGAGTGATGATTCTGCGTGGTAGACAGCGGGAAGAATGACATAATTTTGTTCAGTTGTATTTATATAGAATCATCCTCTCCCCCCCCCCACTCCCCCCCCCCCAGAGGAACTTGTTCGCCCAACTTGTTATTTTTCCTGATTCTTTACGTCTCTCTTCTGTCGGATACCACCAGACATCGTTAATGAGAAGATATGAACGACGGAGCGTGAGAAGGAGAGAGAGACCCGCAGGCAGGGGGGGGGGGTGAGGCAATTTAGATGTTTTTCAGAGAAATGCATTCGGAAATCGGAACGTTTAAGATTAGAATCTAATTTCTTGATGAGTGAAGTTAATAAATGAAGAAATGGGCATTCTGCAAACTCGAATCATTTTCAGCGTTCATCACAGAGTTATGCTCTATTTTTCCTTATTTTAGCGTTATTTCTCAAGTTAAAAAATAGCTGGAATTCTTGAAAAATTCAAAAAATTCAATTTTCTCGAGTTCCTCAGATTCCAGCGTCGAAAATCCTTTCTTTGAAGAGCTCCCCAGACGAAGAAGTCGAGAGGATTCAGAAGCCTTATGGCTCAAGACTACGGTAGTTTCAGAATTTTCTGTTTTCAGATCATCTTGTAACGGCGCGGAGAGATACCGCAATATAAAATTTAATTTTGATTTTTTCATAGTTTTTTTTATTAAATAATTTTTTTTATTACCTGGCGTATCATTATGTGGAATTTTTTAAAATTTATTTTTTTTAATTCAATAAAATATAATTTAATCTAAAACCAATAAGAAATTCTTCAATTAAAATATAATTTTGATTTTTTCATAGTTTTTTTATTAAATAACTTTTTTATTACCTGGCGTATCATTATGTGGAATTTTTTTAAATTTAAATTTTTTAATTCAATAAAATATAATTTAACCTAAAACCAATAAAAAATATTCAGTTTTCCTGATTTTTATTTTTTTTTCGAGTTTTGGAAGCCGTGTTGACTTCCTGAAAGCGCTTTTTCTTTTTTTTTCAGAGAGATTCTGGAATTCGTGAATTTAATCATTTTTAATTGAAATTTCCTTTTAATATCTCTATATTTCAAATCTAATTTTGATTTTTTCATAGTTTTTTTTATTAAATAATTTTTTTTATTATCTGGCGTATCATTATGTGGAATTTTTTTAAATTTAATTTTTTTAATTCAATAAAATATAATTTAATCTAAAACCAATAAAAAATTTCTTTAATTTTCCCATTTTTATTTTTTTTTGAGTTTTGGAAGACGTGTCGACTCCCTGAAAGCGTTTTTCTTTTTTTTTCAGAGAGTTTCTGGAATTTAGACGAAAATTCAAGGTTTTTTTTTGTGATTTTAATTATTTTTAATTGAAAATTCCTCTTAATATTTCTAAACTATGAATATCTCATTTTGATATTTTTATATTTTTTAAAAATAATTTTTTTTAAACCTGGCGTATCATTATGTGGAATTTTTTTTATATTTATTTTTTTTATTCAATAAAATATAATTTAATCCAATAAAAAATTTAAAAAAAAATTAAACCAATAAAAAATTGTTCAATTTCCCCATTTCTTCTTTTTTTCAGAGAACTTCTGGAATTTAAGGTTTTTTAATGATTTTAATCATTTTTAATTGAAAATTCCTTTTAATATCTCTAAATTTCAAGGATTCAGAAGCCTTCAGAAGCTATTTCCGTACATCTCCATAAAAAACATGTTTTTTGCCGGAATCCTATTTATTTTGCGTTGGCGGCGCCCATTTTCAAATTGTTTGCCTCCTAATTGAGTTTGAAATTCAAAAAAAGGTCCAATTTCTTTGGAAAATTGAATATTTTCGAATTTCCAAAATCCAGAATTTCAGATCGCTTTCTCTACTTCAATAAATCATATTTGTAATGATCAAAGTCACATCAAAGATGCCAGACAGTTCCAGTGTGTTGATCATGATCTTCAGAGAACTGGTCGTGTCTAGCGGTTTTGTCTTTCAATTCTAAAACTCTGAAACTGTCTGTAATTTGGTTGAAAATCGCACAATCTCTAAAATAGAGAAGAAGCCACCAAAAAGAAACGAGTTTCGCGTGGTTTTCGTGAGGAAAAAGTCGGAAAACTAAAAGTGATAGTGATAGTGAGAAGGATGGATAATAAAAATAACTGCAACAAATACATATGCTTGACTGTGAAACTACCAGTTTTTGGGCGAAAACCAGAAAAAAATTCAGCGCTTTATGTACTGAAATTTTGTGCTGAAAGTCACTGAAATTCACTGAAATCAATCCAAAAATTCTAGTCGCTACTCAGCTTGCGTATCACAGTTTTGCTTATTATGTGAAAATAGCAGAGTAGGGCGGAAATGGATTTTGGGAACTCGGAATCCGGAATTCGGAAAACGGAAAAAAAATGTTTTTTCACGGAATCTGGAATCCGGAATACGGAATTTAAAAAACGGCGGAATCCGGAATGCGGAATGCGGAAAACGGAATTTTAACCAATAATGAGGGAATCAAATGATGTAAATGCGCTTTGTTCGCAAAAATTTTTGCGGGAGTTCAAAAAAATATACTT
Organism: Caenorhabditis inopinata; assembly: GCA_003052745.1. Lineage (NCBI taxonomy): Eukaryota > Metazoa > Nematoda > Chromadorea > Rhabditida > Rhabditidae > Caenorhabditis > Caenorhabditis inopinata. The sequence continues at coordinate 1,156,908 of AP018152.1, read as the reverse complement.
TTCACAACAATTGAGAATAAAGAATTAAAACGGAAAAAACGCCATATCGCGGAATCCGGAATGCGGAAAACGAAAAAAAAATATTTTTTCACGGAATCTGGAATGCGGAAAACGGAAAAAAATATTTTTTTCACGGAATCTGGAATCCGGAAAACGGAAAAAAAACATTTTTTCACGGAATCTGGAATCCGGAAAACGGAAAAAAATATTTTTTCACGGAATCTGGAATCCGGAAAACGGAAAAAAAATATTTTTTCACGGAATCTGGAATCCGGAAAACGGAAAAAAATATTTTTTCACGGAATCTGGAATCCGGAATACGGAATTTAAAAAACGGCGGAGTCCGGAATGCGGAAAACGGAAAAAATATTTTTTCACGGAATCTGGAATCCGGAAAACGGAAAAAATATTTTTTTCACGGAATCTGGAATCTGGAATACGGAATGTAAAAAACGGCGGAATCCGGAATGCGGAATGCGGAAAACGGAATTTCAACCATTAGTGAGGGAATCAAATGATGTAAATGCGCTCTGTTCGCAAAACTTTTTGCGGGAGTTCAAAAAAATATACTTTTCACAACAATTGAGAATAAAGAATTAAAACGGAAAAAACGCCATATCGCGGAATCCGGAATGCGGAAAACGGAAAAAAAATATTTTTTCACGGAATCTGGAATCCGGAAAACGAAAAAAATATTTTTTTCACGGAATCTGGAATCTGGAATACGGAATGAAAAAAACGGCGGAATCTGGAATTCCGCCCTTCTCTGGAAAATAGGGAAAAACTAACTGAAATTGTTGAAAATTTCTTAAAAATAATCGGAAATTCAGAGAAAGCTGAAAATGAAATTTAAAGGCATTAGTTTTCAGTTTTCAGCGAAATTTCTGGGAAATATCTGAAAATTCTAGAAGCCTGAGAACCACAACACACAAGACAAGAAGGACGACGAATAGAATTCTGAAATTTCGCACGTCGACGTTCTAGAGCGCATCTATCACGGTGAACGAATAGAAGAAGATTTGCCTTACGGAGTTTAAGCACTTGCAGAACGAATCTAGAATTTTCAGCGCTCCATGATGTCATTCAGTTGCTCATTCTATTATTTCAGCCTAAACTTGAATGTCTTAAACCGATATTACGTTGCTGAAGGATTCCGAATTGTTATCTCTGAAATTCCAGACAACATCTTCTCGAAAGCATAGCGTCGTTAGAGCTTCCAGAAGTGAGGAGCCGATCTCGAATCGGTTTGGATTTTCAGAGGCAGCCAGTTGCGTGTGTTGGTCCTCATTATTTTACATCGAGCACATTTAATTACCACGATGGCACATGACATGACACAAGACGAGCTCTTCTTGTATTTCTTGAATTATGTAGAGAAGTAGTGATCCTTCAAGGTTTGGCCTAAAATTGTGAGAGAATTGTGCTGAACTAGTGATCCCTCAAAGTTTGGCCTAAAATTGTGATAACTTTGTGCTAGACTCGTGATTTTTGATAGTTTGGCCTAAAATTGTGGAAGAATTGTGCTAAACTAGTGATCCTTCAAAGTTTGACCTAAAATTGTGTTAAATTTGCACAAGACTTGTGATTTTTCAATGTTTGTTCTAAAATTGTGAGAGAATTGTGCTAAACTAGTGATCCTTCAAGGTTTGGCCTAAAATTGTGAGAGAATTGTGCTAAACTAGTGATCCTTCAAGGTTTGGCCTAAAATTGTGATAACTTTGTGCTAGACTCGTGATTTTTGATAGTTTGGCCTAAAATTGTGAAAGAATTGTGCTAAACTAGTGATCCTTCAAAGTTTGGCTTAAAATTGCGTTAAATTTGCACAAGATTTGTGATTTTTCAAAGTTTGTCTTAGAATTGTGATAAAATTGTGCTGGACTAGTGATCGCTCAAGGTTTGGCCTAAAATTGTGAGAGAATTGTGTTAAACTAGTGAACATTCAAAGTTTGGGCTAAAATTATGTTAAATTTGCACAAAACTTGTGATTTTTGAAAGTTTGGCCTAAAATTGTGAAAGAATTGTGCTAAACTAGTGATCCTTCAAGGTTTGGCCTAAAATTGTGAGAGAATTGTGCTAAACTAGTGATCCTTCAAGGTTTGGCCTAAAATTGTGAGAGAATTGTGCTGAACTAGTGATCCCTCAATGTTTGGCCTAAAATTGTGATAACTTTGTGCTAGACTCGTGATTTTTGATAGTTTGGCCTAAAATTGTGAAAGAATTGTGCTAAACTAGTGATCCTTCAAAGTTTGGCTTAAAATTGCGTTAAATTTGCACAAGATTTGTGATTTTTCAAAGTTTGTCTTAGAATTGTGATAAAATTGTGCTGGACTAGTGATCGCTCAAGGTTTGGCCTAAAATTGTGAGAGAATTGTGTTAAACTAGTGAACATTCAAAGTTTGGGCTAAAATTATGTTAAATTTGCACAAAACTTGTGATTTTTGAAAGTTTGGCCTAAAATTGTGAAAGAATTGTGCTAAACTAGTGATCCTTCAAGGTTTGGCCTAAAATTGTGAGAGAATTGTGCTGAACTAGTGATCCCTCAATGTTTGGCCTAAAATTGTGATAACTTTGTGCTAGACTCGTGATTTTTGATAGTTTGGCCTAAAATTGTGAAAGAATTGTGCTAAACTAGTGATCCTTCAAAGTTTGGCTTAAAATTGCGTTAAATTTGCACAAGATTTGTGATTTTTCAAAGTTTGTCTTAGAATTGTGATAAAATTGTGCTGGACTAGTGATCGCTCAAGGTTTGGCCTAAAATTGTGAGAGAATTGTGTTAAACTAGTGAACATTCAAAGTTTGGGCTAAAATTATGTTAAATTTGCACAAAACTTGTGATTTTTGAAAGTTTGGCCTAAAATTGTGAAAGAATTGTGCTAAACTAGTGATCCTTCAAGGTTTGGCCTAAAATTGTGAGAGAATTGTGCTAAACTAGTGATCCTTCAAGGTTTGGCCTAAAATTGTGAGAGAATTGTGCTGAACTAGTGATCCCTCAAAGTTTGGCCTAAAATTGTGATAACTTTGTGCTAGACTCGTGATTTTTGATAGTTTGGCCTAAAATTGTGAAAGAATTGTGCTAAACTAGTGATCCTTCAAAGTTTGGCTTAAAATTGCGTTAAATTTGCACAAGATTTGTGATTTTTCAAAGTTTGTCTTAGAATTGTGATAAAATTGTGCTGGACTAGTGATCGCTCAAGGTTTGGCCTAAAATTGTGAGAGAATTGTGTTAAACTAGTGAACATTCAAAGTTTGGGCTAAAATTATGTTAAATTTGCACAAAACTTGTGATTTTTGAAAGTTTGGCCTAAAATTGTGAAAGAATTGTGCTAAACTAGTGATCCTTCAAGGTTTGGCCTAAAATTGTGAGAGAATTGTGCTAAACTAGTGATCCTTCAAGGTTTGGCCTAAAATTGTGAGAGAATTGTGCTGAACTAGTGATCCCTCAAAGTTTGGCCTAAAATTGTGATAACTTTGTGCTAGACTCGTGATTTTTGATAGTTTGGCCTAAAATTGTGAAAGAATTGTGCTAAACTAGTGATCCTTCAAAGTTTGGCTTAAAATTGCGTTAAATTTGCACAAGATTTGTGATTTTTCAAAGTTTGTCTTAGAATTGTGATAAAATTGTGCTGGACTAGTGATCGCTCAAGGTTTGGCCTAAAATTGTGAGAGAATTGTGTTAAACTAGTGAACATTCAAAGTTTGGGCTAAAATTATGTTAAATTTGCACAAAACTTGTGATTTTTGAAAGTTTGGCCTAAAATTGTGAAAGAATTGTGCTAAACTAGTGATCCTTCAAGGTTTGGCCTAAAATTGTGAGAGAATTGTGCTAAACTAGTGATCCTTCAAGGTTTGGCCTAAAATTGTGAGAGAATTGTGTTAAACTAGTGAACATTCAAAGTTTGGGCTAAAATTATGTTAAATTTGCACAAAACTTGTGATTTTTGAAAGTTTGGCCTAAAATTGTGAAAGAATTGTGCTAAACTAGTGATCCTTCAAGGTTTGGCCTAAAATTGTGAGAGAATTGTGCTAAACTAGTGATCCTTCAAGGTTTGGCCTAAAATTGTGAGAGAATTGTGCTGAACTAGTGATCCCTCAAAGTTTGGCCTAAAATTGTGATAACTTTGTGCTAGACTCGTGATTTTTGATAGTTTGGCCTAAAATTGTGAAAGAATTGTGCTAAACTAGTGATCCTTCAAAGTTTGGCTTAAAATTGCGTTAAATTTGCACAAGATTTGTGATTTTTCAAAGTTTGTCTTAGAATTGTGATAAAATTGTGCTGGACTAGTGATCGCTCAAGGTTTGGCCTAAAATTGTGAGAGAATTGTGTTAAACTAGTGAACATTCAAAGTTTGGGCTAAAATTATGTTAAATTTGCACAAAACTTGTGATTTTTGAAAGTTTGGCCTAAAATTGTGAAAGAATTGTGCTAAACTAGTGATCCTTCAAGGTTTGGCCTAAAATTGTGAGAGAATTGTGCTAAACTAGTGATCCTTCAAGGTTTGGCCTAAAATTGTGAGAGAATTGTGCTGAACTAGTGATCCCTCAAAGTTTGGCCTAAAATTGTGATAACTTTGTGCTAGACTCGTGATTTTTGATAGTTTGGCCTAAAATTGTGAAAGAATTGTGCTAAACTAGTGATCCTTCAAAGTTTGGCTTAAAATTGCGTTAAATTTGCACAAGATTTGTGATTTTTCAAAGTTTGTCTTAGAATTGTGATAAAATTGTGCTGGACTAGTGATCGCTCAAGGTTTGGCCTAAAATTGTGAGAGAATTGTGTTAAACTAGTGAACATTCAAAGTTTGGGCTAAAATTATGTTAAATTTGCACAAAACTTGTGATTTTTGAAAGTTTGGCCTAAAATTGTGAAAGAATTGTGCTAAACTAGTGATCCTTCAAGGTTTGGCCTAAAATTGTGAGAGAATTGTGCTAAACTAGTGATCCTTCAAGGTTTGGCCTAAAATTGTGAGAGAATTGTGCTGAACTAGTGATCCCTCAATGTTTGGCCTAAAATTGTGATAACTTTGTGCTAGACTCGTGATTTTTGATAGTTTGGCCTAAAATTGTGAAAGAATTGTGCTAAACTAGTGATCCTTCAAAGTTTGGCTTAAAATTGCGTTAAATTTGCACAAGATTTGTGATTTTTCAAAGTTTGTCTTAGAATTGTGATAAAATTGTGCTGGACTAGTGATCGCTCAAGGTTTGGCCTAAAATTGTGAGAGAATTGTGTTAAACTAGTGAACATTCAAAGTTTGGGCTAAAATTATGTTAAATTTGCACAAAACTTGTGATTTTTGAAAGTTTGGCCTAAAATTGTGAAAGAATTGTGCTAAACTAGTGATCCTTCAAGGTTTGGCCTAAAATTGTGAGAGAATTGTGCTGAACTAGTGATCCCTCAATGTTTGGCCTAAAATTGTGATAACTTTGTGCTAGACTCGTGATTTTTGATAGTTTGGCCTAAAATTGTGAAAGAATTGTGCTAAACTAGTGATCCTTCAAAGTTTGGCTTAAAATTGCGTTAAATTTGCACAAGATTTGTGATTTTTCAAAGTTTGTCTTAGAATTGTGATAAAATTGTGCTGGACTAGTGATCGCTCAAGGTTTGGCCTAAAATTGTGAGAGAATTGTGTTAAACTAGTGAACATTCAAAGTTTGGGCTAAAATTATGTTAAATTTGCACAAAACTTGTGATTTTTGAAAGTTTGGCCTAAAATTGTGAAAGAATTGTGCTAAACTAGTGATCCTTCAAGGTTTGGCCTAAAATTGTGAGAGAATTGTGCTAAACTAGTGATCCTTCAAGGTTTGGCCTAAAATTGTGAGAGAATTGTGCTGAACTAGTGATCCCTCAAAGTTTGGCCTAAAATTGTGATAACTTTGTGCTAGACTCGTGATTTTTGATAGTTTGGCCTAAAATTGTGAAAGAATTGTGCTAAACTAGTGATCCTTCAAAGTTTGGCTTAAAATTGCGTTAAATTTGCACAAGATTTGTGATTTTTCAAAGTTTGTCTTAGAATTGTGATAAAATTGTGCTGGACTAGTGATCGCTCAAGGTTTGGCCTAAAATTGTGAGAGAATTGTGTTAAACTAGTGAACATTCAAAGTTTGGGCTAAAATTATGTTAAATTTGCACAAAACTTGTGATTTTTGAAAGTTTGGCCTAAAATTGTGAAAGAATTGTGCTAAACTAGTGATCCTTCAAGGTTTGGCCTAAAATTGTGAGAGAATTGTGCTAAACTAGTGATCCTTCAAGGTTTGGCCTAAAATTGTGAGAGAATTGTGCTGAACTAGTGATCCCTCAAAGTTTGGCCTAAAATTGTGATAACTTTGTGCTAGACTCGTGATTTTTGATAGTTTGGCCTAAAATTGTGAAAGAATTGTGCTAAACTAGTGATCCTTCAAAGTTTGGCTTAAAATTGCGTTAAATTTGCACAAGATTTGTGATTTTTCAAAGTTTGTCTTAGAATTGTGATAAAATTGTGCTGGACTAGTGATCGCTCAAGGTTTGGCCTAAAATTGTGAGAGAATTGTGTTAAACTAGTGAACATTCAAAGTTTGGGCTAAAATTATGTTAAATTTGCACAAAACTTGTGATTTTTGAAAGTTTGGCCTAAAATTGTGAAAGAATTGTGCTAAACTAGTGATCTTTCAAAGTTTGGCCTAAAATTGTATTAAAATTGCACAAGACGCTCATTTTTAAATTGCTTTCGCTGTAAGACCAAAATATCTCCCACCAGGGTGTACTTCACCGTAGAATTTTAGATTTCCTCGAATTTCAGAAAATTTCAGAATTTCTGTGAAATTTTTATGGTGAGCGTATGATTATTTGGAGCGCTGTGACACCTTTGAGGGGCCTAATGATGTCAAATGGCGACGCAATACAATTTTTGCACGGGACTTTGAAATTTCTGGTTCTGGCCCCTTTGCCCCGCCCCAATCACCCAGCCCCCCCCCCCACTTCTCTAAAATAGCAAGTGGCTCACTCATTTTGAGCTCCTAGGAATCCAGTTACTGGACAAAGAGGAAAACAAACGGATTTTTGGAATTCAGAAGGTGTTAACACGAACTGACGGTTTTTTAATTCCGTGTGCAGAGAGATTCCTTTTCATTCAGAGAAGGGCGGAATTCCGGATTCCGCCGTTTTTTTTTCATTCCGTTTTCCATTTTCCGGATTCCGTGAAAATTTTTTTTCCGTTTTCCGTTTTCCGGATTCCGAGTTCCCAAAATCCAAGTCCGCCCAACTCCGCCCAACCCGCCCAACAGAGCGCATTTACATCATTTGATTCCCTCATTAATGGTTTAAATTCCGTTTTCCGCATTCCGCATTCCGGATTCCGCCGTTTTTTACATTCCGTATTCCGGATTCCAGATTCCGTGAAAATTTTTTTTTTCGTTTTCCGGATTCCAGATTCCTTTAAAAAATTTTTTTTTCGTTTTCCGGATTCCAGATTCCGTAAAAAAATTGTTTTCCGTTTTCCGGATTCCAGATTCCGTGAAAAAACTTTTTTCCGTTTTCCGGATTCCAGATTCCGTGAAAAAATTTTTTCCGTTTTCTTCCGTTTTCCGGATTCCGTGAAAATTTTTTTTTTCGTTTTCCGGATTCCAGATTCCTTTAAAAAATTTTTTTTTTCGTTTTCCGGATTCCAGATTCCGTAAAAAAATTGTTTTCCGTTTTCCGGATTCCAGATTCCGTGAAAAAACTTTTTTCCGTTTTCCGGATTCCAGATTCCGTGAAAAAATTTTTTCCGTTTTCTTCCGTTTTCCGGATTCCGTGAAAATTTTTTTTTTCGTTTTCCGGATTCCAGATTCCTTTAAAAAAATTTTTTTTCCGTTTTCCGGATTCCAGATTCCGTGAAAAAACTTTTTTCCGTTTTCCGGATTCCAGATTCCGTGAAAAAATTTTTTCCGTTTTCTTCCGTTTTCCGGATTCCGTGAAAATTTTTTTTTCCTTTTTCCGTTTTCCGGATTCCGTGAAAAAAAATTTTTCCGTTTTCCGTATTCCGGATTCCGTGAAAAAAATTTTTTCCGTTTTCCATTTTCCGGATTCCGTGAAAATTTTTTTTCCGTTTTCCGTTTTCCGGATTCCGAGTTCCCAAAATCCAAGTCCGCCCAACTCCGCCCAACCCGCCCAACAGAGCGCATTTACATCATTTGATTCCCTCATTAATGGTTCAAATTCCGTTTTCCGCATTCCGCATTCCGGATTCCGCCGTTTATTACATTCCGTATTCCGGATTCCAGATTCCTTTAAAAACATTTTTTTTCGTTTTCCGGATTCCAGATTCCTTTAAAAACATTTTTTTTCGTTTTCCGGATTCCAGAGATTCCGTGAAAAAACGTTTTTTTCCGTTTTCCGGATTCCAGAGATTCCGTGAAAAAAACCTTTACCGTTTTCCGGATTCCGTGAAAAAACTTTTTTTTTCCGTTTTCCAAAAATGCCTAAAATCTCTGAATTTGAACTGCTGTAAGTGGGGTGGGGGGTGGGGGGTTATACCGTAGTCTTCCCCTGGAGGGTGGGGGGGGGGGCTTCAGCTAGAAATTCTCGAACACTACCCCAAATTTCGAAGATTCGATTCTAGTGACGCCTTCATCCGTGATGGACTTTCAGAGAAGTTGGAATCTGGAATCTGGAATCTTGACTCTATACATCTGGTTATTGATTATTCCGGAATAGAAACTTGAAAAATTCTGGAATTTCAGCTTAATTTAAGCTGGGAAGCAAGACCCCCCGTTCTCCTGCCAAAATACGTAATGCAATTCAATTTTTCAAGTGTTCTAGCCGGCTCAAATATGAAATCATTTGAGCCGGATTTCACGAAGCCTTACGCGTTCTGAGAATCCAAAAAAATTTCAGAATTTCAGAATTTCAGCAATCATTCTATTTTCACTGATGATGATCTGATTTTTGATCCATAAATGTCACACATTTTGAGCAAATAGAAGGTGATTAGGTATGCCACGTGGAATCGTTTATTATGTGAAAGCGGACAACTGAAAAACAAGAATTCATCGATTCTTGGGGTTTCAGCTTTCACTTTTTTTAGAGAAGAAGAGCAATTGAGCGACAATTTTTTGTGCATATTACCGTCAGATATAATGTAATTTGGTGCTCCTCAGGAAATTTATTTATTTATTTATATTTTTTATTGTCAAAAATGAAAAAAAAATGTTAGAATTGCTAGAAAATTAAAAAAAATTTTCGAGAAATTCTCGAGAAATTTCCGAAACATTTTCGAAAAATTCTCGAAAAGTTTCGAAAATTCTCAAAAAATTTCCGAAAAATTTCCGAAAAATTTCCGAAAAATTCTCGAAAATTCTCAAAAAAAAAATTTTCGATGAAAAATAATAATAAACTAGTTTGAACGACACTCCGAAATAACGCAAAGCGCGTTGTTTATCGTATTTCCATTCAAATCATTTTTCGCGATTTCTCGAGAAATTTCCGAAAAATTCTCGAAAAATTTCGAAAATTTTCGAAAATTCTCAAAAAAAAATTTTGATTAGGAAATTTGTTATTTATTTATTTTTTCTATTGTCAAAAATAAAAAAAATGCTAGAATTGCTAAAAAATTAAAAAAAAATTTCGAGAAATTCTCGAGAAATTTCCGAAAAATTCTCGAAAAATTTCGAAAATTCTCGAAAATTCTGCAAAAAATTTCCAAAAAATTCTCGAAAAATTTCCGAAAAATTTCCAAAAAATTCTCGAAAAGTTTCGAAAATTCTCAAAAAAAAATTTCGATGAAAAATAATAATAAACTAGTTTGAACGACACTCCAAAATAACGCAAAGCGCGTTGTTTATCGTATTTCCATTCAAATCATTTTTCGCGATTTCTCGAGAAATTTCCAAAAAATTCTCAAAAATTTCGAAAATTCTCAAAAAAAAATTTTGATTATGAAATTTGTTATTTTTTTATTTTTTCTATTGTCAAAAATAAAAAAAAATGCTAGAATTGCTAGAAAATTAAAAAAAATTTTCGAGAAATTCTCGAGAAATTTCCGAAACATTTTCGAAAAATTCTCGAAAAGTTTCGAAAATTCTCAAAAAAAAAATTTCGATGAAAAATAATAATAAACTAGTTCGAACGACACTCCGAAATAACGCAAAGCGCATTGTTTATCGTATTTCCATTCAAATCATTTTTCGCGATTTCTCGAGAAATTTCCGAAAATTTTCGAAAATTTCGAAAATTCTCAAAAAAAAACATTTCGATAAAAAATAATAATAAACTAGTTTGAACGACACTCCAAAATAACGCAAATCGCATTGTTTATCGTATTTCCATTCAAATCATTTTTCGCGATTTCTCGAGAAATTTCCGAAAAATTTTCGAAAAATTTCGAAAATTCTCAAAAAAAAGTTTTGATTAGGAATTTGTTTTTTTTTAATTTTTTTTTATTGTCAAAAATGAAAAAAAAATGCTGGAATTCGTGAGCAGAGAAGAGCATCCGTGACGATGGGCTCTTTGGCAGTAGAAGACCTGTGAAGAAGAAGAAGCCGTATATCTCTTACGAATTTTGAGCATCAGGGGCTACATGGACGATAATATAGTGGCTGGAGCAGTGCTAGAGCCCACCCAAACTTTGAGCACTTTTGAGCTCGAGAAATGATCGAATTATAGATCTAAAAAATCAAGAATTAATAATTTATTATCTTTTCTTTTCTTTTCTTTTCATTTTTTTTTCTCGAGATTAATTTTTCAATCTTTTGCACTTTATTCAGTTTGTTTCAATGGTGAATCCGGTGGGCGGAGCTTGGCTCTGATCTGGTTTAGGGGTTTCCCTCTCCCCCCCCCCCTTCATTGTCATACATTTCAAAAAGTTCAATTTCTTCCAAGAACAACGAAACAAATCGGTCGTCTTTCGTGGAAGATTTTGTCTCGTCTTATTTCGTCTTTCTGTTCGTCTTGCATCTTGTCTTGCACGAGAAATGTTTCTCGTTGATTTCTCGAGAATTTTTTAAGAATTTTTGAAAAATTTCTCGAAAAATTTCCGAAAAATTTTCGAGAAATGTTTCTCGTTGATTTCTCGAGAATTTTTTAAGAATTTTTGAAAAATTTCTCGAAAAATTTTCGAAAAATTTCCGAAAAATTTTCGAGAAATGTTTCTCGTTGATTTCTCGAGAATTTTTCGAGAAATTTCCGAAGAATTCTCAAAAAAATTCCAAAAAATTCTCGAAAAATTTCCGAAAAATTCTGGAAAAATTTCGAAAATTCTCGAAAAATTTCCGAAAAATTCTCGAGAAATTATTCCGAAAAATTCTCGAAAAATATCGAAAATTCTCGAGAAATTTTTCCGAAAAATTCTCGAAAAATTTCCGAAAATTTTCCGAAAAATTCTCGAGAAATTCCCGAAAAATTTCCGAAAAATTATCGAGAAATGTTTCTTGTTGATTTCTCGAGAATTTTTCGAGAAATTTTCGAAGAATTCTCAAACAACTTCCAAAAAATTCTTGAAAAATTTCCGATAAATTTCCGAAAATTTTCCGAAAAATTCTCGAAAAATTCCCGAAAAATTTCGAAAACTCTCGAAAAAAAAAATTTCGATAAACAAAATAATAAATTACTTCGAACAACACTCCGAAATAACGCAAAGCGCGTTGTTTATCGTATTTCCATTCAAATCATTTTTCGCGATTTCTCGAGACATTTTCCGAGAAATTCTCGAGAAATTTCCGAGAAATTTTCAAAAAATCAACAAGAAACATTTTTTGAGAAATTCTCGAAAAAAAAATTTCGATAAAAAATAATAAACTAGTTCGAACGACACTACGAAGTAACGCAAAGCGCGTTGTTTATCGTATTTCCATTCAAATCATTTTTCGCAATTTTTCAAGAAATTTTTCGAGAAATTTTCGAGAAATCAACGAGAAAAATTTCTCGAGAATTTTTCGGAAATTTTTCGAAAAACGCATTTTTCGAGACATTATTTTTCGAAACGACACACTGGTCCCAACACAATTTCTATCTCCGCATCAGACGAATTCAAGACGAAGACGAAGACGAGAAAAGGAAATTTCATTGCTTTAATTTATGAGACAGTCACCACGTGGTGCACACTGCACACATTCAGAATTCGAATTTTGTTTAATCAAAGTTTCCACCTCATTGCTCATTATGAGGCATTCATTGTTTGCTCTTCTGCCGCTCGGAGCACGATTTTGTGCCGGAGAGAGTTCCAACGAATTCGTCATTCTTTGGGTGCTCTTTGAGAAGATGCTCTCCAATTCAAAACGTTCTTTGTTTGCCGGCTCACTCGATGCGTTTGTCGTGTTAAATTCAAAAGAACCCGCATTTTGTTCCGCGTTTTGCTAGCGGCTAGTTCTTGAATTTCAGCTTTTTTAAAGCACAATTTAAGCTGCTCAGCTTTACATCAATTGCTCAAGTCAAGAATGCTGTAATAATCTGACACCTGAGAGCACAAAAGAGCCCAGGAGCCGGGAGTTAAAATGTGCATCGTTGGAAGGGTTCTGCTCGGGGGGGGGGGGGGGGGGGGAATCTGAAAATGATTTCAGCTTAATCTAGAATAGTATGTATTCTGATGAATGAAGGTTTTTCAGTTTGAACAGAAAACTTCTCCGTTTTCAAATGTGCACATCACTTTTCTCTTTTTTTTTTGAAATTTTTTGAAATCAATTCTTCTCAAGTTTTTCCTCTTCTTCTGGAGTGACTTCAGATGACGTGAGCTTTGCAAGGCGAGTAAATGCTTTCCGGTTCTTGCAAAATACAGAATAACGGGTATATAAAGTGAAAATAGTGCTCATATTTCTTCACTTTATATATTTTTTATGCTTCGGAACATTGGAGCATCGTACTACACGGAAAATGTGCAAAGATTGCGAATCTAGTACGATGCTCCGATGTACTTTGAAAATTTGAAAGTTGAAAGAATCTTTAGGTATATAAAGTGATAATAGTGCTCATATTTCTTCATTTTATTGTTGTTTTAAGCTTCGGAACATTGGAGCATCGTACTACACGGAAAATGTGTAAAGTTGGGGAGCTTAGTACGATGCTCCGATGTACTTTGAAAAATTGAAAGTTGAAAGAATCTTTTGGTATATAAAGTGATAATAGTGCTCATATTTCTTCACTTTATATATTTTTTATGCTTCGGAACATCGGAGCCTCGTACTACACTGAAAATGTGCAAACCTAGTACGATGCTCCGATGTACTTTGAAAATTTGAAAGTTGAAAGAATCTTTAGGTATATAAAGTGATAATAGTGCTCATATTTCTTCATTTTATTGTTGTTTTAAGCTTCGGAACATTGGAGCATCGTACTACACGGAAAATGTGTAAAGTTGGGGAGCTTAGTACGATGCTCCGATGTACTTTGAAAAATTGAAAGTTGAAAGAATCTTTTGGTATATAAAGTGATAATAGTGCTCATATTTCTTCACTTTATATATTTTTTATGCTTCGGAACATCGGAGCCTCGTACTACACGGAAAATGTGCAAACCTAGTACGATGCTCCGATGTAATTTGAAAAATTGAAAGTTGAAAGAATCTTTAGGTATATAAAGTGATAACAGTGCTCATATTTCTTTACTTTATATATATTTTTATGCTTCGGAACATTGGAGCATCGTACTACACGGAAAATGTGTAAAGATTGCGAATCTAGTACGATGCTCCGATGTAATTTGAAAAATTGAAAGTTGAAAGAATCTTTAGGTATATAAAGTAATAATAGTGATCATATTTCTTTATTTTATATCTTTTTTATGCTTCGGAACATTGGAGCATCGTACTACACGGAAAATGTGCAAAGATTGCGAATCTAGTACGATGCTCCGATGTAATTTGAAAAATTGAAAGTTGAAAGAATCTTTAGGTATATAAAGTAATAATAGTGATCATATTTCTTTATTTTATATCTTTTTTATGCTTCGGAACATTGGAGCATCGTACTACACGGAAAATGTGCAAAGATTGCGAATCTAGTACGATGCTCCGATGTAATTTGAAAAATTGAAAGTTGAAAGAATCTTTAGGTATATAAAGTAATAATAGTGATCATATTTCTTTATTTTATATATTTTTCAAGCTTCGGAACATTGGAGCATCGTACTACACTGAAAATGTGCAAAGATTGGGAGTCTAGTACGATGCTCCGATGTACTTTGAAAAATTGAAAGTTGAAAGAATCTTTAGGTATATAAAGTGATAAAAGTGCTCATATTTCTTCATTTTATAGTTGTTTTAAGCTTCGGAACATTGGAGCATCGTACTACACGGAAAATGTGCAAACCTAGTACGATGCTCCGATGTAACTTGAAAAATTGAAAGTTGAAAGAATCTTTAGGTATATAAAGTGAAAATAGTGCTCATATTTCTTTACTTTATATATTTTTCAAGCTTCGGAACATCGGAGCCTCGTACTACACGGAAAATGTGCAAACCTAGTACGATGCTCCGACGTAAATTGAAAAACTGAAAGTTGAAAGAATCTTTAGGTATATAAAGTGATAATAGTGCTCATATTTCTTCACTTTATATATTTTTTATGCTTCGGAACATTGGAGCATCGTACTACACGGAAAATGTGCAAACCTAGTACGATGCTCCGATGTAATTTGAAAAATTGAAATTTTTGCTTGATTTTGAAATCTATGGCCCGCTGTGGGTTTGAACCCTTGACCTTCAGATTCACAGCCATCTCTCTTACCAGATGAGCTAACAGTGAAAAGGTGCCAGCGGTGCCTTATCGGCGTATATGAGAGATTAGAAATTAAATTCTCTAAAACTCAGTTTCACGGCATGTTCCAGACGCTGAAACTCATTTTCAGAGCGCATAATTTCAGCCAAATTACAGCGTATTGAGCTAATGCTAAAGCAGCTGCTACATGCTCTAAATTCCTCACTTTTTCTATTTTTCTATTCAATTTTTCCATCAAACTCGACACTCGACATTCTGAATTCAGAAGTCAAACAAAACTTTTTTTGAGAATTCAGAATCCTATGAATAATTCGACGAAATAAAGAAAAACACACAAATTGGAAGAATGATGTGAGCCGAATCTAAAATATGGCTTTTTCTTCCGTTTTTTTTTCGGTTTTTTGATCGGATCTTCTTGGATTTTTGAGATTTTCAGATAGACTTCTGAATCCGGTGAAAGCTCACTCCTCAGAGCTCTCTGAGCCTTTATTTTTGGTCTCAAATGCTTTAAAAGTTCAAATTTCCAGATTTCTCATGATTAAAGATTTGTTTGGCTTTCAGAGAGCCCCCCCCCCCGATTCTCCGTCTGAATGATGTGATTGAGTTTCAGCTCAACTAGAGTGTAGTTTCCTTCAATCAACGTGGCTAGAATCCGTGTTTAAGATTCTCCGTTTGCTCATTCTATTCTCTCTGCCATTATGCTCCTTTGATTGCTCAAAAATTTCAGATATCAGACTGAAAACCTCACGAATCAGAGCATGTGATTTGCGCTCTTTGATAACTCAAAATGAATCCAAAAACTGCGTACCTTTGAGTTAATCCTTTTTTCAGCTTTTACTTGCTCATTTAAATATTCAAAATCTCTGAAATTCCGCAAGGAATTGTGCACTTTTGTCTCAAAAATGAGAGAATCAACGTTTTTTTTTCCATTTTTTCAGCATTAAATGTCTGAAATTCCAGTACCTTTCCATCAAACGGGTGGGGGGTGGGCGGGCGAGCCGAGCGGACGAAAAAGAGAAATAGAGAAGATGAAAATAGCACTTTCCGGGATATCACGTAGTTACTTGCTCAGCAAAGATGAACTCTAAAAGTGGGGGCGGAGCTACCATTTTTTGTTGAACACTTCTTTCAGATTTCCAGTAGAATTTGTAGGAAAGCTTTGAAAACAGCGGTACAAATTTCGCCCGTCTTGCCCCGTCTTCGTCCACGTGAAGCCGGGCGACTCAGACTTTGTTGCTATATACTCCTGAATGTCCCGACGCTTCCCGGGTTTCGCGCAGCTTCATGCATAAGGTCATAATGTGCAAAGTGCGAAGATTCGCGGAACCCGGGAAGTGTCGGGCTATACGAGGATAGAAAGGCGAAAATTGCGACCTCCGCAATTTCCCTAAATCCTTCTCGATTCCTGACGTCCCAAAGCAGCGAAAAACGTTCTCAATGACTTCTAAAGGAGCATTGACTATAGTAACCTTTTGCGTGAGTTGCTCTCAAAAATTGCTCAATTATTTTCGATTTCTTGTTTTTTTCGTTGAGCTCATCGGGAAATCGTGAAAATAATAAAAAAAGGATTAGCAAAAACTGAAAAATAGGATATTTGTGTTGGCCTAGCTGGTGACATTCGTTTTTATGGGCGCTCTACCCAAATATTGTAATTTCTAACATTTTTATCATACTTTAGCGTCTCTTCGCGATGATGCACCTTTGGCTTACTGGGTAGGTAAGCTGGCGGAGAGTCAGAAGGTCGCGGGTTCAAACTCGCCTGCTAGAAAATTTTTTTTGATTTTTTCTTTGTTTTTCAGCTTTTTTCAGCTAGATTTTCAGAACTAGTTTTGAAGTTTTGAATTTTGAAAGAATTCTTTCAAAACTCTCATTTGAATGAAGAAAAAAATGAAAAGAGATTTAGATTTTTGATTTTTCAAGTCGCATTTTCAGCCAACACCAGACGATGATATTGGAGAAAATTCCCAAAATATGCCGCTGCCTGACCTTTAAATAGAGATAATTAGGGGTCGCCTAACGTTTTTTCGAAGATTACTTTTTGTTTTTCCAAATTTCAAAAGAATATTTTCGAAATATTATGATGTGAGCTTTAAATATTTTGGAAATCAGTAATTTCCACATACTTCCGGTCTAGCAGGATCTTTGTTAAAGTTTGGTGAATAGCCGGGTTTGCTGACATTTCTGGTCATCACGAGACTCGAAAAACGAGCATAAAAGCCGGTGGGTTCGATCCCGAGTGCTTCAGATCGCTGGTCATTCATCTTACCAGAAGAGCTAGCGGGGGTTTTTTGTCTGAACGTCTTATCCGGCTTATCCCCATAAAACGTTTTAGTACGATCGGAAAAATGCGAAAATTTTGAAGTCTGAGCTTTGATTCTGCTTATCAAAATGAGCAAACATCAAAAATTTATATAAAAATCAGAAAAAAAGACATTTGATTAACTTTCAAATATTTAAAATTGATTTCCAGCAGAGAAGGGCGGAATTCCGAATTCCGCCGTTTCTTTCCATTCCGGATTCCGTAAAAAAATTTTTTTTCCGTTTTCCGGATTCCGGATTCCGTGAAAACAATTTTTTCCGTTTTCCGGATTCCGGATTCCGTGAAAAAAAAATTTTTCCATTTTCCGGATTCCGGATTCCGTGAAAAAAATTTTTCCGTTTTCCGTAGAAAAATTTTTTTTCCGTTTTCCGGATTCCAGATCCCGTGAAAAAAATTTTTTTCCGTTTTCCGGATTCCGGATTCCGTGAAAAAAATTTTTTCCGTTTTCCGGATTCCGGATTCCGTGAAAACAATTTTTTCCGTTTTCCGTATTCCGGATTCTAGATTCCGTGAAAAAAAATTTTTTTCCGTTTTCTGGATTCCGGATTTCGTGAAATAATTTTTTTTCCGTATTCCGTATTCCGGATTCCAGATTCCGTGAAAAAATTGTTTTCCGTTTTCCGTTTTCCGGATTTCGTGAAAAAAAGTTTTTTCCGTTTTCCGGATTCCAGATTCCGTGAACAAATATTTTTTTCCGTTTTCCGGATTCCAGATTTCGTGAAAAATTTTTTTTCCGGATTCCGGATTCCGTGAAAAAAATTTTTTCCGTTTTCCGGATTCCGGATTCCGTGAAAAAAATTTTTCCGTTTTCCGGATTCCGGATTCCGTAAAAAAAAACATTTTTTCGTTTTCCGGATTCCGGATTCCGTAAAAAAAAACATTTTTTCGTTTTCCGGATTCCGGATTCCGAGTTCCCAAAATCCAATTCCGCCCTACTCTGAAATCCAGCCAAAAAACCTTCTGAAATCTAGAATCCTTTCAGCGCGTTGTCAAGATTCCCAATATATTTATATATGGCCCCATGACCTTCTTATGATTGGTCGCGTTTGGCTCAACTGGTAAGAGGCGCCATCGGGGATTTGAACGTCGTGGGTTCAACCCCACCTAAGCTTTTTTTATTTTATTTTTTTTTTGATTCCAATCTGTGCAGAATTAGTGTTGACATTTCTCTGAAAATTCGGATCAAAAATCGGGTTTTCAGAGTTTTTATTTAATGAAAATCATAAAGAGTTCCAGTTTTCGATATCTGAGCTTAGGCTTAGGCTTAGGCTTAGGCTTAGGCTTAGGTTCGATTTTATCTAATTTCATCTATCATCTGGGTTCGAACTTCGAACCAGTGACCATAAGCTCATCTAGGTATTCAGAATCCCCGCTGGGAATCGGCAAACCACGGTTCAACCCCACTTGGCTCGTTTCAGCTATTTTCTGACTCTGAAAAACTCTGAAAAAGTTCAAAGTCTGCCTGCGATTCTGAAATTCTGAGAAGCTTGAAATCGGAGGCAATTCAAATTCTGGAAAGGAGCTTTAGTGGGAGCTATTGCTCATTCATCCAGCCGCAATTTATTTTGCAAAAAATTGATTTTAAAAAGTTGATTTATGACCGAATTTCATTAAAAATGATTGCCGTCATGACTTTTAGCTCCTATTTCGTATTTTCAGCGGTTATCCTTAGATTTTTATTAAAAATGAGACAGGTGCGATGCTAAGTTGGTTTTTTTCTGAAAATATTTTGAATAAAACACAATAATTATTTATAAATTAAAAGAAAATGAACTTTGCACCTTCATTTTCGTTTCAGACTACTAAATCTCTTTGACCCTCTCAGTTTATCTGAATAAAGCGGCTTAGCGCGGGGTACGTACCTCCCGAAACCCAGGATTTTCCGACAATAGCCAAATAGCGGATATTCCGAAAATAATAAAGAAAAATTCTGAAATTCGTCTGAAAATCTGAAAGTTTTTTCTATAATCTCAAGCTTAAGTCTTTTCAAAGAAGATCACCGAGTAGATCATTTTTATATACATTCGTGTCCTCTTTCCCATAAGCACATTTAGCTCAACTGGTAAAGAGTGTGAATGGGGATCTGAAGACCACGGCTCGAACCCATCTAAAGATTTTTCCAGGTTTTTTTTTAAATTTTCATCAAACTTTTATCTCTTTCTATCCCTAATAGTAAGAGAGGCTGATAAATCAAAAAATTCAGTTTTAAACTCCAAGAGATTCTGTAATATTGGCTCAACTGGTAAGAGTGATAACCTGGAAACTGAAAGCCACGAGTTCAAGCACAGCATAGTAGAAAAGATCTGTAAACTTTAGGAATCTGATTCTTTGATAATTGTTAAATAAGATTCAACGGCTTCACCAAAAAATTCGAAATTTTCACAAGTTTCTGCAATTTTTCCAACATTTTTCATTGAAATTCTAAAATTTAAGGCTTCCACGAAAGACGAAGACAAAAATTTGTCTTGCATTCGTCTTTCGCAATAAACAAGTTCGGTCGTCTTTCGTGGAATCCTTTCGTCTTCGTTCGTCTTTCAGTTCGTCTTGCATGTGTATCAACACAATGTATATCCCTGCGTTAGACGAACTCAAGACGAAGACGGTCTCATTTCGTCTTTCGTGGAAGTCTTTCTAAAATTATTCATATTGGCAGATCAGCAATTCATGGTTTCGGCCGTCTCGTCTCATCTTTGTCTTCGTCTTGAATATTCGTCTGACGCAAAATTGTATTGCCAACTTTTTCATTGCGTAAGACGAAGACGAATTCAAGACGAAGACAAAGACGAGACGAAGACGGTCTCTTTTCGTCTTTCGTGGAAGTCTTACAGATCAGCAGATCAGCAATTCATGGTTTCGGCCATCTTGTCTCTTCTTCGTCTTCGTCTTGAATTCGTCTGACGCAAAATTGTGTTGCCAATTTTTTTATTGCGTAAGACGAAGACGAATCCAAGACGAAGACAAAGACGAGACGACGACGGTCTCTTTTCGTCTTTCGTGGAAGCCTCTCTAAAATTATTCATATTGGCAGCTCAGCAGATCAGCAACTCATGGTTTCGGCCGTCTCGTCTCATCTTCGCTTTCGTCTTGAATTCGTCTGACGCAAAATTGTGTTGCCAACTTTTTTATTGCTTAAGACGAAGACGAATTCAAGACGAAGACGAATTCAAGACAAAGACAAAGACGAGACGACGACGGTCTCTTTTCGTCTTTCGTGGAAGTCTTACAGATCAGCAGATCGGCAATTCATGGTTTCGGCCGTCTCGTCTCTTCTTCGTCTTCGTCTTGAATTCGTCTGACTCAAAATTGTGTAGCCAACTTTTTAATTGCGTAAGACGAATGCAAGACGAACTGAAAGACGAACAAAGACGACTTTTTGTCTTCGTCTTTCGTGGAAGCCTTACTAAAATGATTATACTCATATTGGCAGATCAGAAGATCAGCAATTCATGGGTTTGGCCATCTTGTCTCTTCTTCGTCTTCGTCTTGAATTCGTCTGACACAAAATTGTGTAGCCAACTTTTTTATTGCGTAAGACGAATGCAAGACGAACTGAAAGACGAACATTTTTTCTTCGTCTTTCGTGGAAGCCTTTCGTGGAAAACATAAAGTTATGCATAAGGCTCCCTCCCTTTAATTTGATCAACTCGAGACAAAAAAGAAGGCGTGACGTCGACTGGGAAGACTTTCTAAATTTTAGAGCCTCTCAATTCTCATTTTTCTCCATTTAACTCTTCGCCCTCCCCCTCCACCTCGGAGCACATTTTTCCTCGTATTTCACATTATTTTATGAGCAAACTTAATTGGCCTTTTCCGGCTCAATGTCGTGTTTTTTTTGCTGAAAAAAACCCCCATTTTTTCTGAAATTTTAAGAGCAAAAAGAGCTTTCTCAATTTGTTAAATCTGATGATTCAGAATTTCAGCGTTCGCCTCCCCCCCCCCCCTTCATTGGCAATCAACCATGAACAGTCTCAAAAAGGGTTTCATCATGTGGATTCTGGTATCCACCATCTTCGTTAGTTGCAGTTTTGCCAAGTCGATTCCAGTGAAGCGTCGCATGGTCCTCCGATTGCCATTCGTTCACAATCAGGAAAACAGTCAGGTGGTAAGCAGAGAATTTCATTTCAGAATTTGAAGAGATCTGAAACCGACGATTTCCAGAACTCATTCCATCATCGCACGTTCTTGCGGATGCTCAATGGGAACTCTAAGATCAAAAAGGCTTCAACGAATTCGGAAAACAACGTGTATGGCTCAGAAGATGACGTCGAAATTGCTCGGCGCATTTTCATGTTGCATAGTATTATTTGAAGGCTGCCTAAACATTCGATCTTCGATTTGGAATTCTGATTTTTTGATCTTTTGATCTCTCTCTCTCTCTCTCTCCCTCCCTTCACTCTACTCTCTTGTAAATAGTACGAGTTTATAATCCCCCTGTTTCGAAAGCCCCGCCCATTTTTGATCTTCTCATAAATGATGAATAAAGGAAGAAAACTGTTTACGATTGTGAAGAATTTCGGGGGGTTTTAAGAGTCAAAATTCTCCAAAAAATGAAAAAAAATGAACAAAAATGAAAAAAATGAAAAAAAAAATGAAAAAAAAAATGAAAAAAATGAAAAATGAAAAAAAATGAAAAAAATGAAAAAAAATGAAAAAAACGAAAAAAAATTTTAAAAAAATTTAAAAAAAAATGAAAAAAAAAATGAAAAAATTAAAAAAATTTAAAAAAAATGAAAAAAAAAATTTTTTTTAATTAAAAATGAAAAAAAAAAACTTTAAAAAAATGAAAAAAAAATGGAAAAAAATGAAAAATGTCGAACTTAGCTCTCAACGCTGAAATTCGCTTTTTCACCTGAAGCCATCTGAAAGGAAACGACGACGACGACGACTACGATTCATCAGATAAAAAACAGCGAGAAATTTTTCGGAAATTTCTCGAAAAATTTTTCGAGAAATCGCGAAAAATGATTTGAATGGAAATACGATAAACAACGCGCTTTGCGTTATTTCGGAGTGTCGTTCGAACTAGTTTATTATTATTGTTTATCGAAATTTCTTTTTTTCGAAAATTTTTGCAATTTCTCGAGAAATTTTTCGAAAAAATATCACAAGAAGAAGAGCTCTAGAGGCAGCTGAAAATGCACTGGATCTTCTGAGGATTCTGAATGTTCCACTAGGAAAAAAAAAAGGAATTTTATTTGAGAAAATGAAGCAATAAATTAATATAAATAATTACAAAATCCAATTCAAAAACAAAGAATAGTAGCGAGCAGAATAGCCAAGAAGGAGGCCGCCATCGACGGAGCCGAACTTTCGAATGTCGGGAATGTCGGCACAGCAGCATATGTATCCACGGGGGTTGGTGGTGGTGGTGTTGGAGCAGTTGGAAAACTCGTTTGTATCACTGGTGGATGAGTTGGGAATGGCGGAATTACTGTATTTGGTGTTGGGTACGGTACGTATTTCGTGCAGAGACCCGCGAGATCAGACGACTTGATGATTCCCTGCGCAATCGCTTCTGAGCACTTGATGCGTCTTGGGAGTTGACCGAAAATGCTGCGGAGCACATCGTAGTCAAGAGTGATATCTCGTTGCAAAGTGTTTGAGCACGATTTGTAGCAGCACTGAAAACAGTTTCAGATTCGGAGCATTTTCAGATATGCTCCAATTCTCACCTGGCTTTTTCCAACGGACACCCCACAGGATACGGTAGCCTGGATAGTGCGGAAGTCAATGTAGCAGCATTCACTGAAAGGAGAAGTAAATATAAGCGACTATAGAGGTGACTTCAAATAGTTGTCTCTTTGGCTGAATGGTAAGAGGGGAGACTGGGAATCTAGAGGTATCGAGTTCGACTCCCCTCTACTCTAATTTTATTTTTTTCAGCTTTTTCCCTTACTCATTATTTCCAGTTCCAGGTGCCACTGGGTAGGCAGGTACGTTTGGAGTATATACAGGTACTGTAGGTGTAGATGTCTCTGGAATTGGATATACTTCAATTACAGTTGGATAGTTGGTAGGCGGCGCAGCAGTTTCATATCCCCAATTTGGAGGAGCAGTTGGATATCCGGGAGTTTGCGGTGGAGCAGTTGGATATCGACGAATGGGCGGTGGAGTTGTATATCGCGGAATGGGCGGAGCAGTTGAATATCCAATAGTGGGCGGAGTCACGTAGATCGGTCTAGTTGTATATCCAATTGGAGCTCTGGACGGCGGCGAGATACGGTAGTCATCTGAGAACTTAGAAAACAACTGAAAAACTTAAAATAACTGAAATTTTCACGAAAAAATGGGGAAATGGGGAAATGGACTCTGAACAGAAAGAAACAGAAAAGCTGAAACTCTCTGGAATTACCAAATGGCTGTTGAGGAGTGACGGGTGGCTGTGGCCAAGGTTGGCTTGGTGTGTACCATGGTCGGGTGACCGGCGGCGGCAGTGGAGTAGCGGGTTGGCTGAAAATTCCAAACAATCCGCTTCAGACGTCTCGAATTACTGTAGTTTAACTATACCATGGTCTTCTGGTGATTGGTGGTAGAGCAGTGATATACGGAGGATATCTTGTGGTTGGGACAACGCATGGCAGGAGCGGAGGTTGAGTCGCTGGAGGAGCTGGTGGTGGAGCCGGCGTTCTCACTGGGACAATTGGTGTTGGAAACGGAGCAGTCACGTATGAACTGAAAAATAGGCTGAAGACGTGAGCATTCAAAAGAAGCGTTTACTTTGCTGCCACTGGATATCTTTGGACTCCAGATTGTGCTCCTGGCCCATATGAACCTGGGACTGGCAAAACATTGATTTCCGGCTTTCTTTCGGCGCAACAGAGACGGCACACTGCGCAATTCTGAAAAATGATTCTGCTAGAAATATGAAGATTTCTGAAATTCTGAGAGTTTTGTCAAATTCTGCAAAAAGGCAATTTTAAAATAGTTCTGATTCTGAATTGATGAAAGATTCTGAAGAACTAACAATAACGATTCTTTGTCCATTTTTGACACGGATCGCGTAGGTTTGACCATTTCCACCATTTCCACCAGGTCCATAGGAGCCTAAAGGAAGAGTCTGTGGTCCAAGTCGGTAGCCGACTCCTGCAGGATTCTGTGGTCCAAGTGGGTAACCATTTCCTCCGGGAATCAGAGGTCCAGGAATCAAGAGTCCAGGAATGTTGCCGTTGCCTCCAGGAGCCAGGGGTCCAGAAGGGTAACTGCTTCCACCAGGAGTCAATGGACCTGGAGGGTAACCCCGAGGAACACCGTAGCTACCGTATCCCGGAGAGTTGTAGGAGGCTATGACG
This sequence comes from Caenorhabditis inopinata, assembly GCA_003052745.1. Classification (NCBI taxonomy): domain Eukaryota; kingdom Metazoa; phylum Nematoda; class Chromadorea; order Rhabditida; family Rhabditidae; genus Caenorhabditis; species Caenorhabditis inopinata. The sequence continues at coordinate 1,132,644 of AP018152.1, read as the reverse complement.
CATCCCAGAAGAGTGAGAAATACTGATGAACGGAGCATCATTGGAAGGGCAAGTTTACTGGAAAATTACAAAAGGAAAATTGAGAAAAAACGCTGAAAATCAGAAGAGCAATGATGTAAAATGCAAAATTTAAAGAAAAAAGAAAACGATGAAATGTGAGTTTGCTGATGCTCTTCTCCTTCCCAATCCTTCTATTTATACACCTATCAGTTTCATTACAGTGTCGCCCCAAAAAAAAAAGCGAACCAGGCGGTAGGCGGCGCCAGGATCTCCGTGTCCAATAACTTCAAAAGTTCCAGACAAAAAAGGGTGCGCGGAGCGGGGTAAAGAACAATAGAAAACACTATACGATTGTTAATTATATTACGTTTTATTATTATTTTTCCATCTCTCTCTCTTTCTTTCCAAATTTCTCGCACCAATTTGCAGAAAAAAAGCCCATTTTTTCTGAAATTTTAAGAGCAAAAAGAGCTGGAAGATGACATCAGACCCAGCAGCTCTTCTTACAAGTTGAGCTGAATGGAAGCGCTTTATAACAAGCCTCACGGGTGCGGCTCGGCCCGGCCTTTCCCCTTATTCACTGTTGCTTTGATGCTCTATTTCTCAATTGGTTAATTCTGATTATTTAGAATTTCAGCGTTCGCCTCCCCCCCCCCCCCCTTCATCGGCAATCAACCATGAACAGTCTCAAAAAGGGTTTCATCATGTGGATTCTGGTATCCACCATCTTCGTTAGTTGCAGTTTTGCCAAGTCGATTCCAGTGAAGCGTCGCATGGTCCTCCGATTGCCATTCGTTCACAATCAGGAAAACAGTCAGGTGGTAAGCAGAGAATTTCATTTCAGAATTTGAAGAGATCTGAAACCGACGACATCTTTTCATAAATGATGAATAAATAAAGAAAACTGTTTGCGATTGTGAAGAATTACTGAATAAATCGCATCTGAAGCATGCGCCTGTGAATAGAGTGTTGTTATTTGTCAAATTTAGCTCTCAACGCTGAAATCGGCTTTTTCACTTGGAGCCATCTGAAAGGAAACGACGACGACGACGACTAGGCTCATCAGATTCGCAGACGATACGATCTGCAAGCCCAATGGTCCAGGAGTTCACAGAAAGGTGCAAACATCCCGTGATGATCAGAGATATCACCACCATTAGTGAAATTGAAGACAAAATGAGATGAGCTAGAATCAGAATTCCGCAGAAGACGATGAGCAGCCGGAGCAGCGATTCTCTCACTTGCCCCACCCCCCGAATTCTGAATCTGAAGGAATCTGAAACCTGAACCCTCGCTGGAAGAATCCGGGTGACGCAGTACTTTGAAATGTTTGAAGTATCCATGAGCTCCGGCTCCCTTGACGCGCTCTGAGATATGCTCATGATGGAAATAAGCCATTTCAATGAGCATCGGTCCATGTCTTCCTGCGGTGAGCTCTGCGGTTTTTGATTAGATTGGAGCTCGTCACGGAGAGCTAAAGACCAGAGATCCCAAAGTGCCGTTGGATTTTCCGGCTCTAAAGGCAGGTGAAAATGCACAAATGGATCTTCTGAAGATTCTGAATTCTGAAAAAAAACACGTGGAAAAAAAGGGAACTTTATTTGATAAAATAAAGCAATAAATTAATATAAATAATTACAAAATCCAGGTCAAAGACAAAGAATAGTAGCGAGCAAAATAGCCAAGAAGGAGGCCGCCATCGACGGAGCCGAACTTTCGAATGTCGGGAACGTCGGCACAGCAGCATATGTATCCACGGGGGTTGGTGGTGGTGGTGTTGGAGCAGTTGGAAAACTCGTTTGTATCACTGGTGGATGAGTTGGGAATGGCGGAATTACTGTATTTGGTGTTGGGTACGGTACGTATTTCGTGCAGAGACCCGCGAGATCAGACGACTTGATGATTCCCTGCGCAATCGCTTCTGAGCACTTGATGCGTCTCGGGAGTTGACCGAAAATGCTGCGGAGCACATCGTAGTCAAGAGTGATATCTCGTTGCAAAGTGTTTGAGCACGATTTGTAGCAGCACTGAAAACAGTTTCAGATTTTCAGACATTCTCCAATTCTCACCTGGCTTTTTCCAACGGACACCCCACAGGATACGGTAGCCTGGATAGTGCGGAAGTCAATGTAGCAGCATTCACTGAAAGGAGTAGTAATATAAGCGACTATAGAGGTGGCTTGTAAAAGTTGTCTCTTTAGCTCAATGGTAAGAGCGGGGACTGGGAATCTGAAGCTATTGAGTTCGACTCCCCTGTACTCTAAATTTATTTTTTTTTCAGCTTTTTAGCTTACTCATTATTTCCAGTTCCAGGTGCCACTGGGTAGGCAGGCACGTTTGGAGTATATACAGGTACTGAAGGTGTAGATGTCTCTGGAATTGGATATACTTCAATTACAGTTGGATAGTCTAAAGTAGGCGGCGCAGCAGTTTCATATCCCCAATTGGGAGGAGCAGTTGGATATCCGGGAGTTGGCGGTGGAGCAGTTGGATATCGACGAATGGGCGGTGGAGTTGTATATCGCGGAATGGGCGGAGCAGTTGAATATCCAATAGTGGGCGGAGTCACGTAGATCGGTCTAGTTGTAAATCCAATCGGAGCTCTGGACGGCGGCGAGATACGGTAGTCATCTGAGAACTTAGAAAACAACTGAAAAACTTAAAATAACTGAAATTTTAACGAAAAAATTGGGAAATGGGGAAATTGATTCTAAACAGAAAGAAACAGAAAAGCTGAAACTCTCTGGAATTACCAAATGGCTGTTGAGGAGTGACGGGTGGCTGTGGCCAAGGTTGGCTTGGTGTGTACCATGGTCGGGTGACCGGCGGCGGCAGTGGAGTAGCGGGTTGGCTGAAAATTCCAGACAATCCGTTTCAGACGTCTCGAATTACTGTAGTTTAACTATACCATGGTCTTCTGGTGATTGGTGGTTGAGCAGTGATATACGGCGGATATCTTGTGGTTGGGACAACGCATGGCAGAAGCGGAGGTTGAGTGACTGGAGGAGCTGGTGGTGGAGCAGGCGTTCTCACTGGGACAATTGGAGTTGGAAACGGAGCAGTCACGTATGAACTGAAAAATAGGCTGAAGACGTGAGCATTCAAAAGAAGCGCTCACTTTGCTGCCACTGGATATCTTTGGACTCCAGATTGTGCTCCTGGCCCATATGAACCTGGGACTGGCAAAACATTGATTTCCGGCTTTCTTTCCGCGCAACAGAGACGGCATACTGCGCAATTCTGAAAAATGATTCTTTAAAAGTGGCTAGAAATGAAGATTCTGAAGATCCATTTCTGAAATAACGCAAAAAAACTAACAATAACGATTCTTTGTCCATTTTTGACACGGATCGCGTAGGTTTGACCATTTCCACCATTTCCACCAGGGCCATAGGAGCCTAAAGGAAGAGTCTGTGGTCCGAGTCGGTAGCCGACTCCAGCAGGATTCTGTGGTCCAAGTGGGTAACCCTTTCCTCCGGGAATCACTGGTCCAGGAATGTAGCCGTTGCCTCCAGGAGCCAGGGGTCCAAGTGGGGTACCTTTTCCTCCAGGAATCACGGGTCCAGGATTATAGCCGTTTCCAGCAGGAGTCAGGGGTCCAGGAATGTAGCCGTTGCCTCCAGGAGCCAGGGGTCCAACATTGTATCTGTTTCCTCCAGGAATCACGGGTCCAGGATTGTAGGCGTTGCCTCCAGGAGCCAGGGGTCCAACATTGTATCTGTTTCCTCCAGGAATCACGGGTCCAGGATTGTAGGCGTTGCCTCCAGGAGCCAGGGGTCCAACATTGTATCTGTTTCCTCCAGGAATCACGGGTCCAGGATTGTAGGCGTTGCCTCCAGGAGCCAGGGGTCCAAGTGGGGTACCTTTTCCTCCAGGAATCACGGGTCCAGGAATGTAGCCGTTGCCTCCAGGAGCCAGGGGTCCAACATTGTATCTGTTTCCTCCAGGAATCACGGGTCCAGGATTGTAGGCGTTGCCTCCAGGAGCCAGGGGTCCAACATTGTATCTGTTTCCTCCAGGAATCACGGGTCCAGGATTGTAGCCGTTGCCTCCAGGAGCCAGGGGTCCAAGTGGGGTACCTTTTCCTCCAGGAATCACTGGCCCAGGATTATAGCCGTTTCCAGCAGGAGTCAGGGGTCCAGGAATGTAGCCGCTGCCACCAGGAGCCAGGGGTCCAACATTGTAAACGTTTACTCCAGGAGCCAGGGGTCCAGGATTATAGCCATTTCCAGCAGGAGCCAGGGGTCCAAATGGGGTACCTTTTCCTCCAGGAGCCAGGGGTCCAACATTGTAAACGTTTACTCCAGGAATCAGAGGTCCAGGATTATAGGTATTTCCAGCAGGAATCAGTGGCCCAGGATTGTATCCGCTTCCTCCAGCTCCAGGAATCAGGGGTCCAGATCCCGGATTATAGCCTTTCCCTCCAGGAATCTGCGGCGCAAGAACGTAGCTGTTTCCTCCAGAAGTCGGTGGCGGAAGAGTGTAACTGTTTCCACCAGGAGTCAATGGACCTGGAGGGTAACCGCTTCCTCCCCGAGGAACACCGTAGTTACCGTATCCCGGAGAGTTGTAGGAGGCTATGACGCATCCCAGAAGAGTGAGAAATACTGATGAACGGAGCATCATTGAAAGAGCAAGTTTACTGGAAAATTAGAAAAGGAAAATTGAGAAAAAACGCTGAAAATCAGAAGAGCAATGATGTAAAATGCAAAATTTAAAGAAAAGAGAAAACGATGAAATGTGATTTTACTGATGCTCTTCTCCTTCCCAATCCTTCTATTTATACACCTATCAGTTTCATCACAGTGTCGCCCCAAAAAAAAAAGCGAACCAGGCGGTAGGCGGCGCCAGGATCTCCGTGTCCAATAACTTCAAAAGTTCCAGACAAAAAAGGGTGCGCGGAGCGGGGTAAAGAACAATAGAGAGCACTATACGATTGTTAATTTTATTACGTTTTATTATTATTATTTTTCCATTTCTCTCTCTCTCTTTCCAAAATTTCTCGCTCCAACCCACATATAGTACGGAAACAATGGATACCCCCCGCGCCCGTGTTCTGAAAGGGTGGCCGAGAGAGTCTGTGCATTTCTCTTGAACAATAGGAAAGGGGGGAAAACGGAAAAAAGAAACGAGGAGACGGACGGACGGACTGGTTCGAAATGAGTCAGTTTCTTTCAATATTAGTAGTGATAGTACCCTTTTTTTTTTGGGAGAACACTTGCGAACATTTTCAGCATTTTTTCAGAAACGGGCTGGAGTTTGGTGGTCTGAAAGGGTTTTATTGGTGCACAGATTTCTCATGAGTTCCCTCATCGAATAGAGCTATAATATATTCAAAAACTGTAATTTTGGCTCAATTATAGAGCTCTGTCATTACACGCCATTAACCGGAATTTGTGTTCCTGAAAATGCTGAAAATTCCAGGATTCTTGGAAAAAACTTTGAATTTTCATGTACATTACAGTATTCCACTTCTTTGTGAACATTTTTCAACTACTACAAAACTACAAAAGGTATGTAACACGAGTTTTGTGCAAGCTGGAGCAAGTTTCATTTCATTTCTGTTCAGTTTGTGACATAGATGAGCTTGAATCTGAAAATTAGCGAGAAAAGAAAGCTTAAACTGGCCCCCCGTATCGTGCTCAAAAGACTGCAATTCTAAAAAAGAAAAGACGAAGCTGGCTGGAATGCTGGAACGCGCCAAGTAGATGTCGTTTACAGACGGAAGAATCTTAATTCTGAATGCCAAATTCAGTCCAAAAAACCAAAGAAAACAGAGCTTCTCATCCACTGTAAGTCATGGATTCTGGAGCAGTAATCTCCGACTGTAAGATGCCGCTCTTTTTCAGTGATCCAGTCAGCTCCAACTTCTGATTCTGACCAGCTACCATCATCGGATTTGAATCCGAATACTTCTGTACCACACAGTGGAGACGTTCCCCAAGAGGCTCAATGATGTCGTGAAGAACAGCAGCTACCACATCGAATTCTTTGATTTAAACGCTTTTGAATTTCAACTAGAAATATCGATTTCAGAAAAGAGCAGTCGTTGACCATTTTCTGACTGTATTCCAGGATTCGTTGGATGCTTAAAGAAGCAAAAACGAATAATGTTGAATAAGAACATCAAAAGGAATATACAGTACCGTGCAAAATTATACGAACCGGGGTGATTTTTACCGAAACTCGACTTCGGATGATCCGATCGACCCCAAAGTTTCAGGGATTGAGAAAAACGGTTAAAAAATGAGTCTGAATAATAAATTACGGTAAGCAGTAACAATTGCGGACTTATTTTTGAATTTTTCGAAAATCGGTAAAATCCGATTTTTTGGTTTTTTCCTTTTTTCCAAGTATTATTGTTCTTTTATGTATGAATATTGTTATTTAGAATGGGTAGACCACGTGGCTTACCTAATTTATCAGAATCTCAGCGAATGACCATCATCCGTGGTCGTCACATGGGTCTGGACATGCCCACCCTCGCGAAGCAGTTCAAGACTTCTAAATCGGTTATCTGGGGAACTTTGAACACTCGAAACCGATCGAAAGGTACTGGAAGACGTTCTAAAACATCACCAAGAATCGACAGAATCATTGTCAGGATGTGCAAGAAAAATCCGCGGCTGACAAGTACGGACATCAACTCGGAACTGAAGGCCCAATATGAAGTCGAGGTCAGTTTTTTGGACATTTCTCAAAAAACTTCAATCGATATGGCCTATAGGTGTCCAACGACACTGTCAAAAGACGTCTGCGTGATTCTGGACTCTTCGGAAGGCGCCCAGTGAAAAAACCAATGATTTTCGAGAAGAATCGTCGAGCTCGATTGAAGTGGGCAAAGCATCATCTGCACTGGACACCTCAGCAGTGGAATAAGGTACTGTAGAGCGACGAATCGAAGTGTTTGATGATTGGCTAGAAGGAATCACTCATGTACGACGTCCAGTTAACAAACGGTACGATCCCAAGTACCAGGTTCCGACTGTTAAGCACGGTGGTGGTAACGTCATGGTTTGGGACTGCTCCCACGCCAATGGCGTAGGTCCTCTCATCCAAACCATGGACCGCTATATGTACAAGGACATGTTGGAGAAGGAAATGTTGCCATATGGAAGGTCTCAGATAGGTCGTGGTTGGTTGTTTCAACAGGACAACGATCCGAAACACTCTTCCCTCTTTGTCAAGGATTGGTTAAAACAGCGTCGAGTCAACGTTATGACCTGGCCAAGCCAATCTCCCGCCCTGAATCCCATTGAGCATCTCTGGAAGGTTCTTGGCAGACGTTTGAAAGACAGAAAAGCAAAAAAATGTACCGAAAAATTCGAGAAACTCAAGGAAGAATGGACCAAAATCCCACTTCAGACCCTGATGAACTTGATCGACTCGATGCCAAGAAGATGAGAGGCGGTTATCAAAGCCAAAGGTATGGCGACCAAGTATTAAGTTAATTTAATCATTTCGTATCATTTCCCCCGATTTTTAACTTGTCATTTTTGTTTTTTTTTCCATGAATATCAAAAATCAAAATATCAATTTTTTCAATTTTTTAATTTTTTTTCAAAAAAACATTTTTTTTTTGAGTAAATTTGTTCTTTTGTTATTAAAACTCATTTTTTAAGCGTTTTTCTCAATCCCTGAAAGTTTGGGGTCGATCGGATCATCCAAAGTCGAGTTTCGGTAAAAATCACCCCGGTTCGTATAATTTTGCACGACACTGTAAATTTCAGATTTCAGATATAACTTACGAATTAAAATCGTAGTTAATTCTTTCTTTATAAAACGCCGACAAACTATTCTCCGCAACGACTTTCGGCGATGCTATCACTCCAATTGCAGTCATTGCGAAAATATTTTCTCCATATCTGAAAATTTCAGACATTATTCTAGCTCAATTCAAGGTCGACTAACTCACCCGTTATTACCATGCTGAAATAAGTGATTGGAAGCCAAGTGCTCCGCCCACCTTTGAGTACCATCTGACAGATTCTGAGCAAGTGTCATTGGTGTCGAATTGTGATGAGCACGATATGCATTATGGTAAAATAGCATCCACTTTCGGAAATCTTCCAAATACGTCTTGTTCAATATCACACTTTGATTTTCGGTTTGCAGTTTCTTGGCGTACCACGAACCGCCGCCTTCACCCTAACTTCTAGAACATGTTATCTGAAATTCTTATTCACTCACTTTGAGAGTCAAATTCCAGAGCTCCGGATCAAGGCCTTCTGGAGCCATGGAAACTAGGGACGATTGAATTAAAATCACTATTAGGAAGAGCATCAGAGTGAATTTGTGCTCTGTTCTTAGAATTTTTATACTTATTTCTTTTTTTTTTATAAAAAAAAAAAAATTTTTTTTACAAGAAATTGATGGCAGGTTATTGTGCTAATCGACGTTTTTAATACATTTTTATAATAAAAATGTGTAATCTTTGTGAAAGAAATGAGAAAGAGGCATTTAAATATTGCAACGCAAGTTTGGCGCAATGGCGTAGGCTACTGACGCATTTTTTGCGCATAAGCAATTCAAAATTTTATTAATTATTTCATCATTATTCATTTTGCCAAGTTTCAGAATGATCGGTTGATTTTCAGCGCGATGGTGAAGCCTACTGTTCCTACAGTACCGCGGCCATAAAGGTATGCCTTTCTTTCTCCAGGTGCATTTTCAGCTCTTTCAGACATTTAAGTTACCGGCTTCTGATCAAATTGCCTGAAAATCACTTATATTCGAGAAGTTCTGCGAATTTCATGTTTCTGCTCATTTGATATCGCATGATCGTTTAACAGACTTTTAACACTACAAACTATAAGTGTTCGGTCTGCAAGAGTCTTTTGTAGTTTGTAGTACAGCAGACCAAAAACTGTTTAGTGAATTATCCAGTTTTGCTTAAAAATGAATGAAAATTGTAAGTAAACAATCATTTAATACAAATATTTCTGTTGTGGTGACAAAGAGATTTTCCAGATTCTGTGGATTTGATAATTCCAGAGGCAACTGCTTCTGAACACTTCTGAACGCTGGAAATGCGTTACAGAATTGCAAAGTTGCAAAGAGTTTCAGCAACTTTTACAAATTTCAGAAATTTTGAATAATATTGAAGTCAATATAGACATCCGAAGTATCCGAAGCCACCAGCAGCCCGAAATTTCATTTAAAGATTAACAGACTTTTCAAACTACAAACTACAAAGTGTTTGGTCTGCAAGAACACTTTGTAGTTTGTGGTACAGCAGACCAACAACTGTAGGTAACATGAGTTGCGAATATCCATGGATTGGTCTGCTGTAACACAAACTACAAAGTACCCTTGCAGACCGAACACTTTATAGTTTGCAGGTTTAAAAGTCCGTTAATCTTTAAGTGGCGTGATGAATATAAAACGGACTTTTTGAATCAACTACAAACTATCATTTGTTCGGTCTGCAAGAGCACTTTGTAGTTTGTAGTACAGCAGACCAACCACTGTCACCTTTCTCACAAGGTATCTCCAAACGTTCTTGATGTTTGTGTCCCGTGATCATGCCGATCATTCAAGAACTAATGTTTTTTGCTCGTATCCAAGCTATGGTTATTCTGACTCTCAATTCTACTGATTTCTGAACTTTGAATCGTGGAAGCCTAAAACTACAAACTACAAGTGTTCGGTCTGCGAGAGAACTTTGTAGTTTGTAGTACAGCAGACCAACAACTTTTTAGTGAATTATCCAGTTTTGCTTAAAAATGAATGAAAATTGTAGTTGAACTAAACAATCATTTAATAGAAATATTTCTGTTGTGGTGAGAAAGAGATCCATTTAGACATCTGAAGTATCCGAAGCCATCAGCAGCACAAATTTTCATTTACAGATTTACAGACTTTTAAAACTACAAACTACAAAGTGTTGGTCTGCAAGAACACTTTGTAGTTTGTGGTACAGCAGACCAACAACTCTCACAAGTTATCTCCAAACGTTCTTGATGTTTGTGTCCCGTGATCATGCCGATCATTCAAGAACTCCAGCTATGGTTATTCTGAATCTCTTCTTCTGAATTGTGAACGAATTCTGAATATCATGGAAGCCTAAAACTACAAAGTGTTCGGTCTGCAAGAGCACTTTGTAGTTTGTAGTGCAGCAGACAAACAAGAGTTGTGTAGTTTAGCGCACCCATAAACCTGCCGATCATTTAAGAACTCCAATGTTTTTTGCTCGTATCCAAACTATGGTTGTTCTCAATCTCAATTCTTCTGAATTCTGAACTTTGAATCGTGGAAGCCTAAAACTACAAACTACAAAGTGCTCTTGCAGACCGAACACTTTGTAGTTTGTAGTACAGCAGACCAACAACTTTTTAGTGAATTATCCAGTTTTGCTTAAAAATGAATGAAAATTGTAGTTGAACTAAACAATCATTTAATGCAAATTTAACAAAAGAACACATTGAGCAATAAATAGAAATTAGCAATAAATATAGTGAGAAATGACGAAGAAAGGCACGAAGTTTAAAAACAGAGAATTACAGCCAAAAGAATCGTAAAGAAGGAGGCGACGACGGAAGACGCCGAGCTGTAGATTGGAGAATATGGGACAATGTATGAATCCACGGTGACTGGTGGTTGGGTTGGTGCAGTTGGAACATCGGTTACAACAGTGGGATGGGTAGTAGTCTCGAGTGGCGGTACTACGGTAGCTGGAGTTGGATAGGATGGAGGTTGTGGCTGGAATTTTGTGCACAGATTCTCCAAATCTGTGGATTTGATGATTCCAGAGGCCACGGCTTCAGAACACTTGATACGGGGCGGGAGTTGGCCGAGAATGCGTGACAGAATTCTTTGGTCAAGGATGATGTCGCGTTGTTGCAACGAGTTGGAGCACGATTTGTAGCAACACTGGAAATGGGATATTCAGATTATTTAAGACAATTTAAGATCTATAATGTGCTGCTCTCACCTGATTTCCGCCAACGGATACTCCGCAGGATATCGTCGCCTGGATTGCGCGCAAGTCAACGTAACAGCATTCTCTGAAAACTCGGAAATTCAGAATGATCTAGCATGTAACAGATCAGTGTGTCGTTTTGAAAAATGATTCGAAAAATTTCCGAAAAATTCTCGAGAAATTTTTCTTGTTGATTTCTCGAGAATTTTTTGAGAATTTTCGAAATTTTTCAAGAATTTCTCGATTTGAACGGAAATACGATAAACAACGTGCTTTGCGTTATTTCGGAGTATCGTTTGAACTAATTTATTATTATTTTTATCGAAATTTTTTGTTTCGAGAAATTTCAAAATTTTTCGAAAATTTCTCGAGAATTTTTCGAGAAATTTTTCTTGTTGATTTCTCGAGAATTTTTTGAGAATTTTCGAAATTTTTCAAGAATTTCTCGATTTGAACGGAAATACGATAAACAACGCGCTTTGCGTTATTTCGGAGTGTCGTTCGAACTAAATAGTTTATTATTATTTTTATCGAAAAAATTTTTTTCGAGAATTTTCGAAATTTTTCGAAAAATTCTCTAGAAATTTTCGATAAATTTTTCTCATTGATTTTTCGAAAAATTTTCGGAAAAATTTCTCGAAATGCTTTCGAAACGACACACTCTAACAGATATTCTGAATCTCAATTCTTCTGAATTGTGAACTTTAAACTGTTTTCAGCGATAAGAAGATCACTTTCTGAAACAAAAACTTCTGGAATTGAATTCTCAAATCTTCTAACTAAAAGCCCAGAGGTTCTTTGACTATCAACATTCTTTCTTACTCATTATTTCCAGTTCCAGGTACGACTGGGTAGGCAGGTGCTGGTGCAGTAGGTGAAGGCGTCTCTGGAATTGAATACACATCATTAGGAGCACTTGGATATCCAAGAATAGGCGGAGCAGCAGTTGGATACCCAAGAATGGGCGGAGCAGCTGTTGGATGCTCAACAGTGGGCGGAGCAGCACTTGGATACCCAATAGAGGGCGAAGGAGCAGTAGGATACCCAAGACTGGGCGGAGCTGCCTTTGGATACCCAACAGAGGGCGGTGGAGCAGTAGGATACCCAAGACTGGGCGGAGCAGCACTGGGATACCCAACAATGGGCGGAGCAACAGTTTGATACCCAACAGCGGGCGGAGCAGCAGTAGAATACCCAGAACTGGGCGGAGCTGCCTTTGGATACCCAACAATGGGCGCTGGAGCAGTAGGATACCCAACAGTGGGCGGAGCAGCACTTGGATACCCAGGACTGGGCGGAGCAGCAGTCGGATTCTCAATAATGGGCGGCGCGGTCACATATGTCGGCGACGTTGCATACCCAGCAGTAGCAGTTCGTGGAGGAGAGGTACGGTAGGTGTCTGAGAACTTAGGAGCAATTCAACAGAAGGTAACTCAAAATAACTGAAATTTTCAAGAAATAACTAAGAAAACCAAAAATTTCAGTCAAAAAATACAACTTAAAACTATAGGAATTACCATATGGCTGTTGGGTGGTGACGGGTGGCTGCGGCCATGTCTGGGCGGTTGCTGGTGGAGCCGGCGGAGTGTATTGGCTGAAAATTTTCAGAATTTTAGAACTTTTCTCAGATTCTCCTTCCTACCATGGTGGTCTAGTAGTGAATGATGGAGCAGTGATGTATGGCGGATATGTAGTGGTTGGGACTACTTCACATGGTGGCGATGGGGTCTGAGTAGTGGCTGGAGGAGCTGGTGGCAGAGTACTTGTAGGAACGATTGGAATTGGGTACGGAGCAGTCTGGTATGATCTGAAAATTAATATTTTTCAGAATTCTAGACAAGTGTGTCGTTTCGAAAGCATTTCGAGACATTTTTCCGAAAAATTCTCGAGAAATGTTTCTCGTTGATTTCTCGAGAATTTTTCGAGAATTTTTCAAAAAATTTCTCGAGAAATTTCCAAAAAATGAACGAGAAACATTTCTCGAAAAAAAATTTCGATAAAAAATAATAATAAACTAGTTCGAACGACACTCCGAAATAACACAAAGCGCGTTGTTTATCGTATTTCCATTCAAATCATTTTTCGCGATTTCTCGAGAAATTTCCGAAAAATGTCTCGAGAATTTTTCGAGAAATTCTCAAAAAATGTCGAAAATTTTGGAAAATTCTCGAAAAAATAAAATTTCGATAAAAAATAATAATAAACTAGTTCGAACGACACTCCGAAATAACGCAAAGCACGTTGTTTATCGTATTTCGATTCAAATCATTTTTCGCGATTTTTTTTCGAAATTTATTGAGAATTTTTAGAGAAATTCTCAAAAAATTTCGAAAATTTTCGAAAAACTCTCGAGAAATCAACGGGAAAAATTTCTAGAGAATTTTTCGGAAATTTTTCGAAAAACGCATTTTTTCGAAACGACACATTGTTCTAGACCATATCTTCCACAAATCCAATAACAATGCTACTGAAATTCTGAGAATTCCAGATTTTCAGGAAGTCCAGTATAACCCCGCATGGTGGTCTAAAGTAGTCCAACGACACTCCGTTTTTCGGACGAAAAAAATGGTCTTACGGTAGTGGTGGTTGTGGAGCAAGAATGTAGCTGTTTGGTTGTGGTGGTTGTGGTGGTTGTGGTGGTTGCGGAGCCACATTGTAGCTGTCGGCTGGTGGAGCCACGTTGTAGCTATCCGGAAACTGTACTGGATAGCCGTTTGGTGCAATTGGAGCATTTCCATCGATCACTTTTACAGTCACATTCTTTCCAACACAGCACAGTCGGCACACGGCACAGTTCTGCAAGAATAACGGAGAAATCCGGGGATTCTACATACTCAGAAGCAGACGTTTTGAGGACCTAAGCCCGCCAAGTATAGTATAACCCCCGGAATCCGGAAAATGTTTTCACGGAATCCGGAATCCGGAAAATGTTTTCACGGAATCCGGAATCCGGAAAACGGAAAAAAAAATTTTTCACGGAATCCGGAATCCGGAAAACGGAAAAAAAAATTTTTCACGGAATCCGGAATCCGGAAAACGGAAAAAAAAATTTTCACGGAATCCGGAATCCGGAAAACGGGAAAAAATTTTTTCACGGAATCCGGAATCCGGAAAACGGAAAAAAATGTTTTTTATGGAATCCGGAATCCGGAAAACGGAAAAAAATGTTTTTTATGGAATCCGGAATCCGGAAAACGGAAAAAAATGTTTTTTACGGAATTTGGAATCCGGAAAACGGAAAAAAAATTTTTTCACGGAATCCGGAATCCGGAAAACGGAAAAAATTTTTTTTCACGGAATCCGGAATCCGGAAAACGAAAAAAAAATTTTCATGGAATCCGGAATCCGGGAAACGGAAAAAAAATTGTCCACGGAATCCGGAATCCGGAAAACGAAAAAAAAATTTTTCACGGAATCCGGAATTTGGGAAACGGAAAAAAATTTTTTCACGGAATCCGGAATCCGGGAAACGGAAAAAAAAACTTTTTCGCTGAATCCGGAATCCGGAAAACGGAAAAAAATTTTTTCACGGAATCCGGAATCCGGAAAACGGAAAAAAATGTTTTTTACGGAATTTGGAATGCGGAATCCGGAATCCGGAATTCCGCCCTTGGGGGCGGTGGGCGGTGGGCACTTACTGTAACTATAATCTTGCCGTTCGGTCCAACTCTGATGACGTTGGACCCAACAAGCTTCGCATCTGAATATTGCGAATTTCCAGAGATCTGATATTGATTGCTACTCGGATTGATTGGCACGACTCCGGATCCTGGAGCATAGTTCCCGTTGTTAATGGGCGCAGCTGGCTGATAGGATCCATAGGAGCCATGGGAGCCATAAGAGCTCACATAGACTGGAGAGATAAACGAGGCGACGGAGCACCCAAGGAGAGCTGTCAGCAAGAGAGGCTGTTGAATCATTCTGAAATTGAAGATGTGCAGAAATGTATTAAATACTTGAATAAAGCTGGAATAGGCATCAGAATCCTGCAGAATTTCTTTTTCTGAAAATTAAAGAATCTCCATGAAGCTGCAAGCTCTAAAATTCTAAAATTGAGAATGTTGGAAAGCACCGTACCTTCAGCATCTCCATCGGCTCCTTTAATACTCCATGACGAAGGAGCGCGCCGCCCATCTATCGGAACATCCGTAAAAGGGAGAGCAGTACAACCGCATTTTTCTGTCAAAAATTACAGCAAAAAGAGAATAAAAACTGAAAGAAAATGGGGGAGAATTAGAGAAGAAATGACTCATTTCTCCACCTATTATCAATGCGATCAGACACACGAACAGGGATGCGGCAGGCCGAGACGTCCTATTGTTTAACGCCCGCCGATTGCACACACCGCCGCCGCCTCCCTTTAGTAAAGTAGTAGTATTCCATTTTTTATACGAAAAATACGAAAAATGGAATAAAAACTGAAAAAAATATTGAAATATCGTACAGTTTCATTGTGAAAACTTTAAAAACACTTTTAAAATACAAACATTTTGCTTAAAATTCTGAAAATAGCTAATAATAATAATAATGACATTTTATAGCGATTTTTCAAGAAAAATCCGCTGAAAATCATAAAAATCATATTTTTCACTATTAAAATGCTCCTGAAAAAAAATCTGAAAATCCTGAAAAAAAACATTGAAATGAATAGCTTTAACACCGATTCTTGAATAAGGATCTTTACAGTTCCAGCGGTTTTCAGCTATAATTTTTTAGAGAAGAAGAGCAATCGAGCTTCAATTATTTGTGCGTTTTATCGGCATATATAATGCAATTTGTGTGAACTGTCGTCGTGGTGTTACGGTAGCGGCCATAAAGGTATTAATATTATGGTTTTTCAACAATATCTCATTTGATATAAAACGAATCAATCTGATTTCTTCAGAGATTTTTTATCAAGGAAAAATCAATAATTTGTGGAAAAATCAGATTGATTCGTTCAATACCGAATGAAATATTGTCGAAAAACTATAATATTAATACCTTTATGGCCAGTACGTGTATGTACAGTACTGGCCATAAAGAAAGCGCGCGCGGGGGGATTTTTTTTGGGATCAGAAACCACAAGATATGGAGCACCAGCAGCACGAAATTTCATTTAAACACTAACAGACTTTGAAAACTACAAACTATAAAGTGTTTGGTCAGCAAGAGAATTTTGTAGTTTGTAGTACAGCAGACCAACAACTGTCACCTTTCTCACAAGGTATCTCCAAACGTTCGCGATGTTTGTGTCCCGTGATCTTGCCGATCAGCCGAACCTGTCGGGAGGCCGCACGATGAGACGGTCGGATTCTTGGAGTACCAGCTCAATAAAGACTGGAAGGAATGATTCAGCGCTGTAAATCACGTTCAGACAGTTTGGGCGAACTAACGGTGGAGTTTCCTATGTGAATCGATAGATTAGAACACGCTGAGAGAGAATCCGTTTTCAGAACTTGCTGAGAACGATTCAGTGAAGCGAGGTATTATATTTCGATCTGAAATTCCAGCACTGATCACTGTGTTCCACTGTAAGTAAGTGTAAAGCGGGATGTTTTATTAAAATCCAAAATCCGACTCTGAGCTGTAACCTCTTCTGAAAAATCTGAAAAAAAATGAAAATGAATAGCTTTAACACCTATTCTTGAAGCCTTGTCCTACAGTATGCCAGCCCTCTACAGTTCCAGCGGTTTTCAGCTTTATTTTTTTCAAGAGAAGAAGAGCAATTGAGCTTCAATTATTTGTGCGTTTTATCGGCATATATAATGCAATTTGTGCAAAGTGTCGTCGTGGTGCTACAGTAGCGGCCATAAAGGTATTAATATTATGGTTTTTCAACAATATCTCATTTGATATAAAACGAATCAATCTCATTTTTTCAGAGATATTTTATCAAGGAAAAATCAATATTTTGTGGGCAAAATCAGATTTTTGTTCTATATCAAATGAGATATTGTCGAAAAACCATAAAATTCATACCTTTATGGCCAGTACGTGTACGTACAGAAAAGAGAGCGCGCGCGGGTGTTTTTTTTGGGATAACTTCCAAAATATCTCTATTTACGAGCTGCAAATTACTGAATACGTTGCTCAGGAAAGTTTTAACACTGTCAAAACAATTTAGACCGATCGGAGTTGTTCCAGCAAAGTTATCCCGAAAAAACATCCGCGCGCATTCTTTATGGCCAGTACTGCTTGTAGAATGAGCACGGGCAAGAAGAAGAGCATTACGTTGGGATTATGATTTTTAGGCAATGTAATCAGAAGCACGTTACATATATGTCTGAAAGAGCTGAAAATGCACCTGGAGCAAGAAAAACTGTGGATGATCAGCGATAATATAACACCTTTATGGCCGGGGTACTGTAGGAACACTAGGCTCCAACATCGCGCTGAAACACAACCGATCATTCTGAAACCGCCCATTTTGTAAAGATCATGTGAGAATCATGCTTATTTCGATCTAGAACTTTGAACAATAACGTCTTCTGATGGTCTTAGAACGCTCGAAAAACATTGAAATGTTCCCGAAAATCATAAAGCTCCGCACGGAGTTTAGTATAAAAATTCAGTGACTTCTTTCAGTTTTATATTCTGTTGAGATGCTCTCATCGATTACAGCATTATTTCTTCTTCTTCCAATCGTTATCCATGGACAGCCCCTTCCACCGTACCCTACCGTATTGGGCTGCAACAATGTGGTAGGTGGAAGACAAAGAATCAGAGCTTAAATTTCAAGATCGATTGATCTGAGATCCGCATCGATTTAACTAGAAAGATCAGATGATCTAATGATTCTAAAATTTAAGAGATTGATTGGAAAATCTTGAATTTTCAGACAGGAGACACCCGAGAGCACTTCTTGAATTTGTCCCGCCCATTTCAGAACGGAGATGAAATTATTTGGAGAGGAACTGTCTGGCCGAATGCTGAAATGTGTGCTCACCTACAAAAACTATTCTGAAAACGATAATTTCAGAGTTCGCTTTGATATTTACCGCTCCCCGCCGCAAATCACCGCAATCCATATCCGTCAAGACTTCCCAAATAAATCATCTCTTTTCACTGAATTGCCTAAGGATGCGTGGCTCACAGCGCAGTATGGTCAAGTAATTCTGAGCAGAGGAGAGAAATTTGAGCTTAGCGCCAGGAAAGTTACTGATTTTTCTGAAATTTCAAGAATTCTCGATGAGCAGCTACTGAAAATGTTAAGCTATCCCCGATTCTGGACGCAATTTCTGTGCTTTAAAGATGTACTTTAATTATCGCAAAATACGATCGTATCTTGCTTTGCAGACTACAACGTTTCGAGATACCTTTTGAGAAAGGTAACAGTTGTTGGTCTGCTGTACTACAAACTACAAAGTGCTCTTGCAGACCAAACACTTTATAGTTTGTAGTTTTAAAAGTCTATTAATCTTCAAATGGAATTTCGTGCTGCTGGTGGCTTCGGATACTTCAGAATGCCTATTTGGACTTCAATTTCCTTCAAAATTTCTGAAATGGTTCAGGAGATACCTTGTGAGAAAGGTAACAGTTGTTGGTCTGCTGTACTACAAACTACAAAGTGGTCATGCAGACCAAACACTTTACAGATTTTTTCAGTTTCAGCAAAAGAAATTTCAGCGATTCTCAATGAGCAGCTCCTTCAAAAAAATATACAGTTTTATTTTCAGACTTGTCGGAAACAACTTCGAAATCCGCAAAAACGGTCAGCACGTCTACACGTACGTCGTCAGATACCCCGCGAGTCTCAAAAATCTCACTCAAATTGATCAATATGGGCAATTAACCATGACTTCAATTGAAATGAAATGTGCTCCTCCTGGAAGCACACCAGCTGAAAATGAGAATTGTAACGATGGTGATTCGAGCTCCAGCGACTCGAGCTCCAGCGATTCCAGCTCGAGTGATTCCAGCTCGAGTGAGAGCTCGGAGGAGAGCTGCTGATCCATTTTCTTCAATATTTTCTCCAACAATTTGGGATATTTTTCTAAATAAATTTGTTATCTAAGGGAAATGTTTTGGAAATTGGAATTTCCTTTCGGAAGATTCAGAAGATTCTTTCAGATTTTCATAAACTGAGCACGATGAGCACCGCAGAGAGACTACACTTGAAGACTTTTGACTACTGTAAACCTTCAAGCCTGTCAGATGTATGGAACCTGCTGGAAGACCGTGGATGGAAACCACCTTATTCCCCCCCCCTTTTTGACAACCATTTCAAAAGACTGGAAGCAATGATTCAGCGCTGAGAATATAAAGTGTTCGGTCTGCAAGAATACTTTGTAGTTTGTGGTACAGCAGACCAATCAATGAATATTCGCAACTCATGTTACCTGTTGGTCTGCTGTACTACAAACTACAAAGAACTCTTGCAGACCAAACACTTTATAGTTTGTAGTTTTCAAAGTCTGTTAATCTTTAAATGAAACTTCGTTCTGCTGGTGGCTTCGGATACTTCGGATGTCTAAATGGAATTCAATTTTCTTCAAAATTTTTGAAATGGTTCAGGAGATACCTTGTGAGAAAGTTAACAGTTGTTGGTCTGCTATACTACAAACTACAAAGTACTCTTGCAGTCCAAACACTTTATAGTTTGTAGTTTTAAAAGTCTGTTAATCTTTAAATGAAACTTCGTTATGCTGGTGGCTTCGGATAATTCGGATGTCTAAAAGAATTCAATTTTCTTCAAAATTTTTGAAATGGTTCAGGAGATACCTTGTGAGAAAGGTAACAGTTGTTGGTCTGCTGTACCACAAACTACAAAGTACTCTTGCAGACCAAAGCAATCACTGTCAAAAACGATGATAATCAGCAGATTAATTCGTTTTTATTAATTATTTTGTGGAGAAACGCGCACAGTCTTGCAGTTGAAGCTCCGCCCTATGAATTCAATAAATCCGTTTTTTATTCATCACGCCACTTAAAGAATAACGGACTTTTAAAACTATAAACTATAAAGTTTTCGGTCTGCAAAAGTACTTTGTAGTTTGTAGTCAATTTCCATCAAAATTTCTGAAATTCTGAGAATCTCTTTCTCACCACAACCAAGTTTTGACGCTTAATATCTACCGTATTCAGAATGGTCTGTTGTAGACCGTCCAAGCAACCATCATAAAAGATCAAAGAACATAAAGAACCAGATCACCTCGATCATGAAATTTGCACAATTCAATGTGCGCCTTAGCGCGCGACGATCAACGAAACGGCTTTTTATAAAGAGTATCACTGAAATGTCCCCGAAAATCATAAAATTTTGCAATAATTTTGGTATAAAGATTCACAGATTTCATTCATTTTTGCATCCTCCTATTTTCAGATGGTTTCACCTGTTTCAGCTTTATTTCTTCTTTTTCCAGCCGTTATCTATGGACAGCCCCTTCCAATATTCCCTACGACATCGGATTGCAACACAGTGGTAAGGAGAAGGCTAAAATAAATATAAAACAGCTTGAATTTTCAGATAGGAGACACACGAGAGCACTTCTTGAATTTGGGCCGCCAATTGCAGAATGGAGATGAAATTATTTGGAGAGGAACTGTCTGGCCGAATGCGGAAATGTAGGCTCACCCACAGATGAATAGAAGACAAATCATTCTGAACTTATAATTTCAGAATTCGCATTGATATTTATCGCTCTATACATATCCTCAAGACTTCCCAAATAAAGCATCTCTTTTCACTGAATTGCCTAAGGATGTCTGGCTCCCAGCACAATATGGTCAAGTAATTCTGAGCAGAGGAGAGCAATTTGAGCTTAGCGCCAGGAAAGTTTCAGATTTTTCTGAAGTTTCAAGAATTCTCGATGCTCTTTGAGCAAAAAAACAGAAAATTACAGTCTAAAATACCTTGTGAGAAAGTTAACAGTTGTTGGTCTGCTGTACTACAAACTACAAAGTGATCTTGCAGACCGAACCCTTTACAGTTTGTAGTTTTAGGCTTCCATGATTCAATTCAGAAGAATTGAGATTCAGAATAACGATAGCTTGGATACGAGCAAAAAACATTGAAGTTCTTTAATGATCGGCAGGTTTATGAGCGCGCTAAACTACACAACTCTTGTTGGTCTGCTGTACTACAAACTACAAAGTGCTCTTGCAGACCGAACATTTTATAGTTTGTAGTTTTAAAAGTCTGTTAATCTTTAAATGAAATTTCGTGCTGCTCGTGGCTTCGGATTTTCTGAAACTGCGAAGTCGCATGTAGAAGCTCTTCCAGCTGAATTCCTAACACTCCCAGAGCTAAAACAGGCGCAAAAAAAAAAAACAGAAATGTATGGTCCACTATTGCTCAGCAGAGGAGAGCAATTTGAGCTTAGCGCCAGGAAAGTTACCGATTGTTTCTGAATTTTCCAGAATTCTCGATGAGCAGCTACTGAAAATGTAAAGATGCCCCAGATTCTGGACGCAATTTCTGTGCTTTAAATATGTACTTTAATTATCGCAGAATACGATCGTATCTTGCTGTGCAGACTGCAACGTTTGGAGATACCTTGTGAGAAAGTTAACAGTTGTTGGTCTGCTGTACTACAAACTACAAAGTGCTCTTGCAGACCAAACACTTTATACTTTGTAGTTTTAAAAGTCTGTTAATCTGTAAATGAAATTTCGTGCTGTTCGTGGCTTCGGATACTTTGGATTTTCTGAAACTGCGAAATCGTATGTAGAAGCTTTTCCATTTGAAATCTTAACACTTCCAGGGCTAAAACAGACGCAAAAATATCATTTTACTTCTAATTTCCCTTAAAACTATAATCAAAAAGAAGCAAAATTACAGTCAGAAATTCCTTTTTTTTTGCCAATTTTCAATAATAAAAATAGGAAAACTATGAAATTGTATTTTCAGACTTGTTGGAAACACATTCCAAATCCGTAAGAACGATCAACTCGTCTTCACGTACACCGTTAGATACCCCGCGAGTCTCCAAGGTCTAAACCGAATTGACCAATACGGACAATTAACCATGACTTCAATCGAAATGAAATGTGCCAATCGAGGAGGAAGATCACATGATCACGATCATCATCATGAGCATTATTACTAGAGTGATTCTAGATCGGAGTTCGGAGAGCTGCTGATCCATATTCCTTAATTTTTCCTTTTTTATAACTAAACTCGTTCTCGAAGTGAAATGTGTTGAAAATTGGAAGAATTCTGATACAATTTCAGCGATTGCCTTTCAGAATATTCAAAAGATTCTTTCAGATTTTCAGAAATCAATTTCTGGAGCATAATTTCCCATAGAGCTCACATACTTCGCGATGAGAATTACGATGAGTTGGGTCTTGACCTTTATTGCAACATGTGGACGAGCATTAGAATTTGTTGCTCCGTGCAACTCGACATGAAATTTGGTCTGCTCTACTACAAACTACAAAGTGCTCTTGCAGACCAAACACTTTATAGTTTGTAGTTTTAAAAGTCTGTTAATGTTTAAATGAAATTTCGTGCTGCTGGTGGCTTCGGATACTTCGGATATCTAAATGATGTTCAATTTCCTTCAAAATTTCTGAAATGGTTCAGGAGATACCTTGTGAGAAAGGTTACAGTTGTTGGTCTGCTGTACCACAAACTACAAAATACTCTTGCAGACCGAAGCAATCACTGTCCTCAGTGCTTCCATGGCCGCAACCCCGTCGTTCACAAGCTTACCACGACCAGCCAATCCGATGATCTCCACCCCCCGCTCGTCTTCCAATGTTCAGTTTCGACCCTGTCTTGGGCAGAAGATCAAGGAAGTGTCACCAATAATTATTCGAAGGATTCTTAAAGTATTAATTTTCTTTGTTTTTATATTGATTTAGTAAACTTTTGTCCGAATTTCATATCGATTCCACTTTTTTTGCAAAAGTTATGGCGTTTGAAACCCATCCTATTATTTATGCCGCACATTGTGAAGCTGGTTCAATCATTGTTCAGCCGGAAAAAAATTCACATTTTGGACAGAATCCAAGTGAGGTTATACTTTCTTAGAGGATGATGAAGCTTTTCGAAGATCCTAGAAGAATAAAAGAAGAAGTGGTACAATAACTTTGGCTCAAAATTAAACACTCTTTTGTTCAGTGGATAGCTTTACGCCTCTTACCGCTGATAAAAAACTCAAAGTTCAGAATTCAGAAGAATTGAGATTCAGAATAACCATTGCTTGGACATGAGCCAAAAACATTGGAGTTCTTGAATGATCGGCATGATCACGGGACATAAACATCGCGAACGTTTGGAGATACCTTGTGAGAAAGGTAACAGTTGTTGGTCTGCTGTACTACAAACTACAAAGTGCTCTTGCAGACCGAACACTTTATAGTTTGTAGTTTTAAAAGTTTTAATCTGCAAAAATGCAGACTAGTTTTGTGGTCTTACCATCTGCATTTCCGTCTCCTCTAATAGTCTGTACGGTAGCTGGAGTTGGAATAGTCTGTTTTAGACCGCCCACTTTGTTCAAATTTGCAGAATCCAATGTACGTGTTATCACAGTTGCAACTTCTCGAATATCATTGAAATGTCCCCGAAAATCATAAAATTCTGCAATAATTTTGCTATAAAGATTCTCAGATTTCATTCATTGTTGAATCCTCCTGTTTTCAGATGGTTTCACCTGTTTCAGTCGTCTTCTTTCTTCTCTTTCCTATAGTTACTCATGAACTATACGCTTCTGTGAATGTGAATTGCAACTATGTGGTAATTGTAAACTCGAAAAATATTTTATTTTAATTTCTGCATTTTCAGAAAGGAAACCCAACTTGGACGCACTATAATTTCACTCGTCCAATGGAGAATGGAGATGAATTCTTTTGGAGAGGAACTGTCATGTTAACTGAACCAACGTTAGTCTATTCTGAAGGCGAGAAACACATTCGTTCTGAAAACGATATTTTCAGACTTAAATTCTATATTTACCGCCCAGTACCACACGCCATCGCACTCCATATACGTCAAGACCTAGGAAGCGGAGGTTCAATTTATAATGATATGCCTACTAATACCTGGGCAACAGAGGCGTATGGTCCACTATTGCTCAGCAGAGGAGAGAATTTTGAGCTTAGCGCCAGGAAAGTTACCGATTTTTCTGAAATTTCCAGAATTCTCGATGAGCAGCTACGGAAAATGTTAAGATATCCCAGATTCTGGACGCAATTTCTGCGCTTTAAATATGTACTTTAATTATTGCAAAAAAATCTGTGCAGACTGCAACGTTTGGAGATACCTTGTGAAAAAGGTGACAGTTGTTGGTCTGCTGTACTACAAACTACAAAGGGATCTTGCAGACCGAACCCTTTATAGTTTGTAGTTTTAGGCTTCCATGATTCAAAGTTCACAATTCAGAAGAATTGAGATTCATAATAACCATAGCTTGGATACGAGCAAAAAACATTGGAGTTCTTTAATGATCGGCAGGTTTATGAACGCGCTAAACTACACAACTCTTGTTGGTCTGCTGTACTACAAACTACAAAGTGCTCTTGCAGACCAAACATTTTATAGTTTGTAGTTTTAAAAGTCTGTTAATCTTTAAATGGAATTTCGTGCTGCTCGTGGCTTCGGATTTTCTGAAACTGCGAAGTCGCATGTAGAAGCTCTTCCATCTGAATTCCTAACACTTCCAGTGCTAAAACAGGCGCAAAAACGGTCATTTAACTTACATATAATTTCCCTTAAAACTGTAATCAAAAAGAAGGAAAATTACAGTCAAAAATTCCATTTTTTTTTTGCCAATTTTCAATAATAAAAATGAGAAAATTGTATTTCCATAAAATTGTATTTTCAGACTTGTCGGAGGCACATTCGAAATCCGTAAAAATGGTCTACTTGTCCATACTTACAAAGTCCAATACCCCGCGAGTCTCGTAGGTCTACTAGGCGCTTACCACAAGCTACCCGCAAACATCACATCAGTCGAAATGAAATGTGCCAATCCGCCAAGAAGACCACACGATCATAGTCATGAGCATCGGCCACACGATCATAGCCGTGAGCATCGGCCACACGGTCATAGCCATGAGCATCATGACTCCAGTGATTTTAGCTCGGAGGCGAGCTCGGATGGGAGCTCGGACGAGAGCTGCTGATCCATATTCCTTAATGTTTTCCTGAAAAATCACTAAATTCGTTCTTGAAGTGAAATGTGTTGAAAATTGGAAATGCCTTTGATTCAGAAGATTCTTTCAGATTTTTGAATCTTGATATCTACACTAGGCATCTTAAAGCATGTCGGATGTGTTCTTCAGATGACATGGCACAAATTTGAGTAATTTAGATGTACGTCAGAGACATTAGAGACGAAAGACGAAATAAGAAAAACGAAGATGAAATAAGAAAGACGACTTATTTCGTCTTCCACGAAAGACGAAATAATTCGTCTGACGCAATTTTAATTGACAACGTAAGACGAATGCAAGACGAGAATTGTTTGGTCTTCCGTGGAAGCCTTAGTTGCCACACTAGTATCTACCGTATTCAGAATAGCCTCTTTTAAACCGCCTATTTTGTTCAAGCTGATGAAATCTTCCCGATGTTCCCCGTCTTCCTTGTCATTTTGGTCTTTTTTCGTCTTCTTAAAGAATAGAATAAAGAATAACCGTGCCCCTCAACTGCAACAGAAAACGAAGCAATTTCGCATTTTTCGAATTTTCCTAATCGAAGAAGGACTGATTCTGAGCTCTGTGCTCAACTTTTGCATGCTTCAGTGGGGATTTCGACGTAGACGTTCGCGGACCGTCTTGATCCTATCCGGAGTGACAGAACTTCATCGATAACGTTTGGAGATACCTTATGAGAAAGGTAACACTTGTTGGTCTGCTGTACTACAAACTACAAAGTTCTCTTGCAAACCGAACAATGTATAGTTTGTAGTTTTAAAAATCTATTAATCTGTAAATGAAATTTCGTTCTGCTGGTGGCTTCGGATACTTCTGATGTCTATATGAATTTCAATTTTCTTCAAAATTTTTGAAATTTGTAAAAATTGCTGAAACTCTTTGCAATTTTGCAATTCTGTAACGCATTTCCAGCCAACTCTCTGGAATTATCAAATCCACAGAATCTGGAGAATCTCTTTCTCACCGCATTGTTTCTGAAATTTCCAGAATTCTCGATGAGCAGCTACTGAAAATGTTAAGATATCCCAGATTCTGGACGCAATTTCTGTGTTTTAAATATGTACTTTAAATATCGCAAAATACGATCGTACCTTGCGATATTGGTATTGATGTGAAGACTGCAACGATTGGAGATACCTTGGGAGAATGGTAACAGTTGTTGGTCTGCTGTACCACAAACTACAAACTGCTCTTGCAGACCAAACACTTTATAGTTTGTAGTTTTAAAAATCTATTAATCTGTAAATGAAATTTCGTGCTGCTGGTGGCTTCGGATACTTCTGATGTCTAGATGGAATTCAATTTTCTTCAAAATTTTTGAAATTTGTAAAAATTGCTGAAACTCTTTGCAATTTTGCAATTCTGTAACGCATTTCCAGCCAACTCTCTGGAATTATCAAATCCACATAATCTGGAGAATCTCTTTCTCACCACAACCAAGTTTTGACGCTAATATCTACCGTATTCAGAATTGTCTGTTTTAGACCGCCCACTTTGTTCAAGTAACGATCATAAGAGATCAAAAAACAGAAACAACATACAGTTGTTGGTCTGCTGTACTACAAACTGCAAAGTGATCTTGCAGACCGAACCCTTTATAGTTTGTAGTTTTAGGCTTCCATGATTCAAAGTTCACAATTCAGAAGAATTGAGATTCATAATAACCATAGCTTGGATACGAGCAAAAAACATTGGAGTTCTTTAATGATCGGCAGGTTTATGAGCGCGCTAAACTACACAACTCTTGTTGGTCTGCTGTACTACAAACTACAAAGTGCTCCTGCAGACCAAACACTTTATAGTTTGTAGTTTTAAAAGTCTGTTAATCTTTAAATGAAATTTCGTTCTGCTGGTGGCTTCGGATACTTCTGATGTCTATATGGACTTCAATTTTCTTCAAAATTTTTGAAATTTGTAAAAATTGCTGAAACTCTTTGCAATTTTGCAATTCTGTAACGCATTTCCAGCCAACTCTCTGGAATTATCAAATCCACAGAATCTTGAGAATCTCTTTCTCACTACAACCAAGTTTTGACGGTAACATCTACCGTATTCAGAATAGTCTCTTTTGGACCGCCCACTTTGTTCAAGTAACGATCATAAGAGATCAAAAAACAAGGAGAACATGTCAAGGTCACCTCGATCATGAAATTTGCACAGCCATTTGAATTATCAGGTTTATGAGCGAGCTAAACTACTAAACTATTGTTGGCCTGCTGTACTACAAACTACAAAGTGCTTTTGCAGACCGAACACTTTATAGTTTGTAGTTTTAAAAGTTTTAATCTGCAAAAATGCGGACTAGTTTTGTAGTCTTACCATCTGCATTTTGGTCTCCTCTAATAGTCTGTACGGTAGCTGGAGTTGGAATAGTCTGTTTTAGACCGCCCACTTTGTTCAAGTTTGCAGAATCCAATGTACGTGTTAGCACAGTTGCAACTTGTCGAATATCATTGAAATGTCCCCGAAAATCATAAAATTCTGCAATAATTTTGGGTATAAAGATTTTCAGATTTCATTCATTTTTGAATCCTCCTGCTTTCAGATGGCTTCACCTGTTTCAGTCGTCTTCTTTCTTCTCTTTCCTATAGTTACTCGTGGACTATACGCTTCTGTGAATGTGAATTGCAACTATGTGGTAATTGTAAACTCGAAAAATATTTTATTTTAATTTCTGCATTTTCAGAAAGGAAACCCAACTTGGTCGCACTATAATTTCACTCGTCCAATGGAGAATGGAGATGAATTCTTTTGGAGAGGAACTGTCATGTTAACTGAACCAACGTTAGTCTATTCTGAAGGCGAGAAACACATTCGTTCTGAAAACGATATTTTCAGACTTCGCTTCAATATTTACCGCCCAGTACCACACGCCATCGCACTCCACATCCGTCAAGACCTAGGAAGCGGAGGTTCAATTTATAATGATATGCCTACTAATACCTGGGCAACAGAGATGTATGGTCCACTATTGCTCAGCAGAGGAGAGAATTTTGAGCTTAGCGCCAGGAAAGTTACCGATTTTTCTGAAATTTCCAGAACTCTCGATGAGCAGCTACTGAAAATGTTTTCTGTGCTTTAAATATGTACTTTAAATATCGCAAAAAAATTCTGTGCAGATTGCAACGTTTGGAGATACCTTGTGAGAAAGGTGACAGTTGTTGGTCTGCTCTACTACAAACTACAAAGTGATCTTGCAGACCGAACCATTTATAGTTTGTAGTTTTAGGCTTCCATGATTCAAAGTTCACAATTCAGAAGAATTGAGATTCATAATAACCATAGCTTGGATACGAACAAAAAACATTGGAGTTCTTTAATGATCGACAGGTTTATGAGCGCGCTAAACTACACAACTCTTGTTGGTCTGCTGTACTACAAACTACAAAGTGCTCTTGCAGACCAAACACTTTATAGTTTGTAGTTTTAAAAGTCTGTTAATCTTTAAATGGAATTTCGTGCTGCTCGTGGCTTCGGATTTTCTGAAACTGCGAAGTCGCATGTAGAAGCTCTTCCATCTGAATTCCTAACACTTCCAGAGCTAAAACAGGCGCAAAAACGGTCATTTTACTTACATATAATTTCCCTTAAAACTGTAATCAAAAAGAAGGAAAATTACAGTCAAAAATTCCATTTTTTTGCCAATTTTCAATAATAAAAATGAGAAAATTGTATTTCCATAAAATTGTATTTTCAGACTTGTCGGAAGCACATTCGAAATCCGTAAAAATGGTCTACTTGTCCATACTTACAAAGTCCAATACCCCGCGAGTCTCGTAGGTCTACTAGGCGTTTACCACACTCTACCCTCAAACATCACATCAGTCGAAATGAAATGTGCCAATCCGCCAAGAAGACCACACGATCATAGCCATGAGCATGGGCCACGCGATCATAGTCATGAGCATCCGCCACACGACCATAGCCGTGAGCATCGGCCACACGGTCATAGCCATGAGGATGATGACTCCAGTGACTTTAGCTCGGACGAGAGCTGCTGATCCATATTCTTTAATGTTTCCCTGAACAATCACTAAATTCGTTCTCAAAGTGAAATGTGTTGAAAATTAGATTCAGAAGATGCTTTCAGATTTTTGAATCCGGATATCTACACTAGACATCTTAAAGCATGTCGGATGTGTTCTTCAGATGACATGGCACAAATTTGAGTAATTTAGATGTACGTTAGAGACATTAGAGACGAAAGACGAAATAAGAAAGACGAAGACGAAATAAGAAAGACGACTTATTTCGTCTTCCACGAAAGACGAAATAATTCGTCTGACGCAATTTTAATTGACGACGTAAGACGATTGCAAGACGAGATTTGTTTGGTCTTTCGTGGAAGCCTTAGTTGTCACACTAGTATCTACCGTATTCAGAATAGCCTCTTTTAAACCGCCCATTTTGTTCAAGCTGATGAAATCTTCCCGATGTTCCCCGTCTTCCTTGTCTTTTTTTCGTCTTCTCAAAGAGTAAAGAATAACCGTACCCCTCAATGGCAACAGAAAACGAAGCGATTTCGCATTTTTCGAATTTTTCTGATCGAAGAATGTCTGATTCTGAGCTCTGTGCTCAACTTTCGCATGCTTCAGTGGGGATTTCGAAGTAGACGTTCGCGGACCGTCTTGATCCTATCCGGAGTGACAGAACTTCATCGATAACGTTTGGAGATACCTTGGGAGATTGGTAACAGTTGTTGGTCTGCTGTACTACAAACTACAACGTTCTCTTGCAGACCAAACACGTTATAGTTTGTAGTTTTAAAAGTCTGTTAATCTTTAAATGAAATTTCGTGCTGCTGGTGGCTTCGGATACTTCGGATGTCTATATGGAAATCAATTTCCTTAAAAATTTCTGAAATGGTTCAGGAGATACCTTATGAGAAAGGTAACAGTTGTTGGTCTGCTGTACTACAAGCTACAAAGTTCTCTTGCAGACCAAACACGTTATAGTTTGTAGTTTTAAAAGTCTGTTAATTTTTAAATGA
Source organism: Caenorhabditis inopinata (assembly GCA_003052745.1). NCBI lineage: Eukaryota > Metazoa > Nematoda > Chromadorea > Rhabditida > Rhabditidae > Caenorhabditis > Caenorhabditis inopinata. The sequence goes on along the minus strand of AP018152.1, from coordinate 1,102,651 downwards.
AATTTCGTTCTGCTGGTGGCTTCGGATACTTCTGATGTCTATATGGACTTCAATTTTCTTCAAAATGTTTGAAATTTGTAAAAATTGAAACTCTTTGCAATTTTGCAATTCTGTAACGCATTTCCAGCCAACTCTCTGGAATTATCAAATCCACAGAACCTGGAGAATCTCTTTCTCACCACATTCTTTCTGAAATTTCCAGAATTCTCGATGAGCAGCTACTGAAAATGTTAAGATATCCCAGATTCTGGACGGAATTTCTGTATTTTAAATATGAACTTTAAATATCGCAAAATACGATCGTACCTTGCGATATTGGTATTGATGTGAAGACTGCAACGATTGGAGATACCTTGGGAGAATGGTAACAGTTGTTGGTCTGCTGTACCACAAACTACAAACTGCTCTTGCAGACCAAACACTTTATAGTTTGTAGTTTTAAAAATCTATTAATCTGTAAATGAAATTTCGTGCTGCTGGTGGCTTCGGATACTTCTGATGTCTAGATGGAATTCAATTTTCTTCAAAATTTTTGAAATTTGTAAAAATTGCTGAAACTCTTTGCAATTTTGCAATTCTGTAACGCATTTTCAGCCAACTCTCTGGAATTATCAAATCAACAGAATCTGGAGAATCTCTTTCTCACCACAACCAAGTTTTGACGCTAATATCTACCGTATTCAGAATTGTCTGTTTTAGACCGCCCACTTTGTTCAAGTAACGATCATAAGAGATCAAAAAACAAGGAGAACATGTCAAGGTCACCTCGATCATGAAATTTGCACAATTCAATGTGCGCCTTAGCGCAGTTGCAACTTCCCGAAAATCATAAAATTTTGCACGAATTTTGGTATAAAGATTCATAGATTTCATTCATTTTTGAATCCTCCTGATTTCAGATGGTTTCACCTGTTTCAGTCGTCTTCTTTCTTCTCTTTCCTATAGTTACTCATGGACTATACGCTTCTGTGAATGTGAATTGCAACTATGTGGTAATTGTAAACTCGAAAAATATTTTATTTTAATTTCTGCATTTTCAGAAAGGACAACCAACTTGGTCGCACTATAATTTCACTCGTCCAATGGAGAATGGAGATGAATTCTTTTGGAGAGGAAATGTCATGGCAAATGCACCAGCGTTAGTCTATTCTAAAGCGAGAAAAAGTTCGTTCTGAAACGATAATTACAGAGTTGGCTTCAATGTTTACCGCCCAGTACCACACGCCATCGCAGTCCACATCCGTCAAGACTTGGGAAGCGGAGGTTCAATTTATAATGAAATGCCTAGTGATACCTGGGCAACAGAAATGTATGGTCCACTATTGCTCAGCAGAGGAGAGAATTTTGAGCTTAGCGCCAGGAAAGTTACCGATTGTTTCTGAATTTTCCAGAATTCTCGATGAGCAGCTCCTGAAAATGTAAAGATGCCCCAGATTCTGGACGCAATTTCTGTGCTTTAAATATGTACTTTGAATGTCGCAAAATACCATCGTATCTTGCTTTGCAGAATACAACGTTTCGAGATACCTTTTGAGAAAGGTAACAGTTGTTGGTCTGCTGTACTACAAACTACAAAGTTCTCTTGCAGACCAAACACGTTATAGTTTGTAGTTTTAAAAGTCTGTTAATCTGTAAATGAAATTTCGTGCTGCTCGTGGCTTCGGATACTTCGGATTTTCTGAAACTGCGAAGTCGTATGAGAAATTGGCCTATTTATAGGGTGCTGTTACGATAAGTGACGTGTAACAAGGTCACGTATTTCACGTGAGCGCGAAATAACGTGGTGCGGTTAAACTTATGGGGGTGAACCCAACAGGATACTTCAGATGTCTATATGGAATTCAGTTTTCTTTAAAATTTCTGAAATGGTTCAGGAGATACCTTGTGAGAACGGTAACCGTTGTTGGTCTGCTGTACCACGAACTACAAAGTGCTCTTGCAGACCGAACACTTTATAGTTTGTAGTTTTAAAAGTCTGTTAATCTTTAAATTAAATTTCATGCTGCTTGTGGCTTCGGATTTTCTGAAACTGCGAAGTCGTATGTAGAAGCTTTTCCATCTGAAATCTTAACACTTCCAAAACAGACGCAAAAATATCATTTTACTTCTAATTTCCCTTAAAACTATAATCAAAAAGAAGCAAAATTACAGTCAGAAATTCCATTTTTTTTGCCAATTTTCAATAATAAAAATGAGAAAATTGTATTTCCATAAAATTGTATTTTCAGACTTGTCGGAAACACATTCGAAATCCGTAAAAATGGTCTACTTGTCCATACTTACAAAGTCCAATACCCCGCGAGTCTCGTAGGTCTACTAGGCTTTTACCAACATGGACTCGCAAACATCACATCAGTCGAAATGAAGTGTGCCAATCCGCCAAGAAGACCACACGATCATAGCCATGAGCATGGGCCACGCGATCATAGTCATGAGCATGGGCCACACGATCATTACTCGGATGAGAGCTGCTGATCCATATTCTTTAATGTCTCCCTGAACAATAACTAATATCGTTCTCGAAGTGAAATGTGTTGAAAATTGGAATTGCCTTTGATTCAGAAGATTCTTTCAGATTTTTGAATCTTGATATCCATCTCATCTTCGTCATCGTTTGGAATTCGTCAGGTACACGAAATCTGTTTTAACTGACGACGTGAGACGAATGCAAGACGAGAATTGTTTGGTCTTTCGTGGAAGCCTTAGTTGCCACACTAGCATCTACCGTATTCCAAATAGACTTTTTTAGACCGCCCATTTTGTTCAAGCTGATGAACACATGTCAAGCATAAAATACATAAAAGTCTGCAATTTCCTTCTATCGGCCTCTTTCCGATATTCCCCGTCTTCCTTGTGTTTTTGGTTTTTTTTCGTCTTCTTAAAGAATAAAGAATTACCGTGCCCTCAACCGCAACAGAAAACGAAGGAATTTTGCATTTTCAGACAGGAATCTGAATGGAGATGAAATCGTGACAATTCTTCTGATGGAAGAATGGTTGTACCGTTTAATCACCCTCCAAGAGCTTTGCCGATGGTACTTGCCTCGGTGTACCAAATTGGATACCATTTCTGTCAAATAAACATCGAGTACGTTTGGAGATACATTGTGAGAAAGGTAACAGTTGTTGGTCTGCTGCACTACAAACTACAAAGTTTTCTTGCAGACCGAAGCAATCACTGTCCTCAATGCTTCCATGGCCGCAACCCCGTCGTTCACAAGCATACATACCTTTAGGAATTATCAAAATTTTTTGTTCAAATTTCCATTTCTTCTGGAACCTGATGGCCTGGTGAAAAAAGGAATACCTCTTGACACGATTCTTGCTCCAAAAGGAGTCCAAAACCTCTGATCCTTTTCGATCAAAATCTATTGAATTTTAGTTACCGCGAAACGGCGCCAGCCGTCGCAATCCACCTCCGTCAAGACGTAGGAAGCCTAAACTCTGCTTTTACTGAAATGCCGTCTGGTTCTTGGATCCAAGAACTGCCTGGTCCACTAATGCTCAGCAGAGGAGAGAAATTTGAGATTGGAATGAGGAAAGTTGCAAATTATTCCAGAAATTTCACAAATTCTGGCTAACTGCTGTTGGTCTGCTGTACCACAAACTACAAAGTTCTCTTGCAGACCAAACACGTTATAGTTTGTAGTTTTAAAAGTCTGTTAATCTTTAAACGAAATTACTTCAGATGTCTAAATGGACTTCAATTTTCTTCAAAATTTCTGAAATTTGTAAAAGTTGCTGAAACTCTTTGCAATTTTGCAATTATGTAACGCATTTCCAGCCAACTCCCGCTAGTTGGCTCTGGAAATATCAAATCCACAGAATCTGGAGAATCTCTTTCTCACCACAACCAAGTTTTGACGCTAATATCTACCGTATTAAGAATAGTCTCCTTTGGACCGCCCACTTTGTTCAAGTTTGCAGAATTCATTGCAAGTTGCAACTTCTCGAATATCAGTGAAATGTCCCCGAAAATCATAAAATTCTGCAATAATTTTGCTATAAAGATTCACAGATTCATTCATTTTTTCATCTTCTTGAAATGGTTTCACCTGTTTCAGTCGTCTTCATTCTCCTTTTTCCAGCCGTTGTCTATGGACACCCCGCCGGATATCAATTTCCATTACACCCTCAGAAATTGGACTGCAACACCGTGGTAAGCGGAAGACAAAACGAATTAAGAAACTAAAAGAATCAACACGAAAAGTGGTGGATAAACCTGAAAGTAATATTATAGTTCGCATCAGATTTTTTTTCATCGTTTTGAATAAGCTAGCTGGAAGAGCATAACAGTTGTTGGTCTGCTTTACTACAAACTACAAACTGATCTTGCAGACCAAACACTTTATAGTTTGTAAAATAAAATTCTAAAAATTTCTGGAATTTGAGACTAATTTATTGCGCACAGTTTTGCAGTCCACGCCTCCGCCCACAATTATCGTGATCCTTTAAAAACTTCAAATTAAAAAAAAAAGAATCAAAATGAGAAAAGGTTTATGAGCGCGCTCAACTGCAAACTATTGTTGGTCTGCTGTACTACAAACTACAAACTGCTCTTGCAGACCAAACACTTTATAGTTTGTAAAATAAAATTCTAAAAATTTCTGGAATTTGAGACTAATTTATTGCGCACAGTTTTGCAGTCCACGCCTCCGCCCACAATTATCGTGATCCTTTAAAAACTTCAAATTAAAAAAAAAGAATCAAAATGAGAAAAGGTTTATGAGCGCGCTCAACTGCAAACTATTGTTGGTCTGCTGTACTACAAACTACAAACTGCTCTTGCAGACCAAACACTTTATAGTTTGTAAAATAAAAATTCTAAAAATTTCTGGAATTTGAGACTAAGTTATCGCGCACAGTTTTGCAGTCTACGCCTCCGCACACAATTATCGTGATCTTTTAAAAACCTTAAAATTAAAAGAAAAGAAGCAAATGGAGAAAAGCAAAGAAAGTACGATGAAGCAGAACCGAACCCGCACTTCATATATTCGCATCCCCCCTCCTTACCCCTCGGCTGTGGTGGAAGCAATGTCGAATTTTCAGACAGGAATCCTACAGGAACACGACGTGAATTTCAGTCGCCCATTGGAGAATGGAGACGAAATTATTTGGAGAGGAACTATCTGGCCAAATATGGCAGTGTAAGTTCATCCACAAAAGAAGACAGCTCGTTCTGAAAACGATAATTTCAGAGTTCGCTTTGATATTTACCGCGAAACGGCGCCAGCCGTCGCAATCCACCTCCGTCAAGACGTAGGAAGCCTAAACTCTGCTTTTACTGAAATGCCGTCTGGTTCTTGGATCCAAGAACTGCCTGGTCCACTAATGCTCAGCAGAGGAGAGAAATTTGAGATTGGAATGAGGAAAGTTGCAAATTATTCCAGAAATTTCACAAATTCTGGCTAACTGCTGTTGGTCTGCTGTACCACAAACTACAAAGTGGTCTTGCAGACCAAACACTTTATAGTTTGTAGTTTTCAAAGTCTGTTAATCTTTAAATGAAATTTCGTGCTGCTGGTGGCTGCGGATACTTCGGTTTTTCTGAAACTGCGAAGTCGCATGTAGAAAGAAGCTCTTCCATCTGAAATCTTAACACTTCAAAGCTAAAACAGGCCCAAAAACGGTAATTTTCCTTATAATTTCCCTTATAACTGTAATCAAAAAGAAGGAAAATTACAGTTAAAAATGTTATTTTTTATTACCAATTTTCCATAATAAAAATGAGAAAACTATAAAATTGTATTTTCAGACTTGTCGGAAACAACTTCGAAATCCGCAAAAACGGTCAACACGTCTACACGTACACCGTTAGATACCCCACGAGTATCGCAGGTGTACACCGAATTGACCAATATGGACATTTTACAATAACTTCTATCGAAATGAAATGTGTCAATCCACCAAGAAGACCACACGATCATAGCCGTGAGCATCGGCCACACGGTCATAGCCATGAGCATCGTGACTCCAGTGATTTTAGCTCGGAGGAGAGCTCGGATGGGAGCTCGGATGAAAGCTGCTGATCCATATTCTTTAATGTTTTCCTTTTTCTAAATAAATTCGAGTAACAGTTGTTGGTCTGCTGTACTACAAACTACAAAGTGCTCTTGCAGACCAAACACTTTACAGTTTGTAGTTTTCAAAGTCTGTTAATCTTTAAATGAAATTTCGTTCTGCTGGTGGCTTCGGATGCTTCGGATGTCTAAATGGATTGCAATTTCCTTCAAAATTGCTGAAATGGTTCAGGAGATACCTTGTGAGAAAGGTAACAGTTGTTGGTCTGCTGTACTACAAACTACAAAGTGCTCTTGCAGACCAAACACTTTACAGTTTGTAGTTTTCAAAGTCTGTTAATCTTTAAATGAAATTTCGTTCTGCTGGTGGCTTCGGATGCTTCGGATGTCTAAATGGACTGCAATTTCCTTCAAAATTGCTGAAATGGTTCAGGAGATACCTTGTGAGGAAGGTAACAGTTGTTGGTCTGCTGTACTACAAGCTACAAAGTGCTCTTGCAGACCAAACACTTTATAGTTTGTAGTTTTCAAAGTCTGTTAATCTTTAAATTAAAATTCGTGCTGCTGGTGGCTTCGGATACTTCGGATGTCTAAATGGACTGCAATTTCCTTCAAAATTGCTGAAATGGTTCAGGAGATACCTTGTGAGAAAGGTAACAGTTGTTGGTCTGCTGTACTACAAACTACAAAGTTTTCTTGCAGACCGAAGCAATCACTGTCCTCAATGCTTCCATGGCCGCAACCCCGTCGTTCACAAGCATACATACCTTTAGGAATTATCAAAATTTTTTGTTCAAATTTCCATTTCTTCTGGAACCTGATGGCCTGGTGAAAAAAGGAATACCTCTTGACACGATTCTTGCTCCAAAAGGAGTCCAAAACCTCTGATCCTTTTCGATCAAAATCTATTGAATTTTAGATCATATTTACAACAAAGTGATTTATAAATCAATAAATAAATCAATATTTCTCAATGAATTGTTCAGATTTTCCCATAAATTTTTGAATTTTCCCTTGTTTCCGATGGTTGAGAAGCCATTTTGTGTGCTGTTCCTCTTCCTCTTCTTCAGCGAAATCCGCAAATTTGAAATTCAAAGTTTGCTGAAACTATTTTCAGATTTTAAAGCAATTTTCAGATTCTTTAAGCAACTAACTATTGGGAATTTCGCGATGTGTTTGGGGGCGGTTGAACTGACTGGAACTCCGCAATACTGATTGGAGCTCTGAAATTGAGAGCAACCATTAGCATTCCACATCTTGTTGGTCTGCTGAATTGCATTTCGTAGTTTGTAGTTCGTAGTTTGTGGAAAAGTGGCAAGAGATGAACATACATTTGGATTTTCTTGCTGAAACGACAAGTCGATCGATGGGGCACTAACTGAAGACACCTGTCGCGCTGGGTAGTATTGCCGAAGATCTTTGAGCACTTTCTCCTGAAATCCTCTTGAATTATCAGGTTATGAGAGCGCTAAACTACAAAACTCTTGTTGGTCTGCTGTACAACAAACTACAAAGTGCTCTTGCAGACCGAACACTTTATAGTTTGTAGTTGTAGGCTTCCACGATTCAAAGTTCACAATTCAGAAGAATTGAGATTCAGAATAACCATAGCCTGGATACGAGCAAAAAACATTGGAGTTCTTGAATGATCGGCAGGTTTATTAGCGTGCTAAACTACACAACTCTTGTTGGTCTGCTGTACTACAAACTACAAAGTTCTCTTGCAGACCGAACACTTTATAGTTTGTAGTTTTAAAAGTCTGTTAATCTTTAAATGAAATTTCGTGCTGCTGGTGGCTTCTGATACTTCGGATGTCTATATGGATTTCAATTTCCTTCAAAATTTCCGAAATTTGCATAAGTTGCTTTTGAATTACCAGGTTTATGAGCGCGCTAAACTACAAAACTCTTGTTGGTCTGCCGTACTACAAACTACAAAGTACTCTTGCAGACCGAACACTTTATAGTTTGTAGTTCTGCAGAAACCAAAGAATCCCTTACCATCTGCATTTTCGTCTCCTCTAATTCCATCTCCAGAAGGAAGCTTTTCTCCTCCAAACGGTGTAGATGCATTTCCAGTTTTCGACGCTTCTTGGCAGCTCTTTCCCCTTAAAATTGTAATAGTTGTGTAGATATTTCAGTGTAGTATCTGAAAACTCACTTTCAGATCCAAGAAGAAGAGCCGTTAGGAAATTCATTTTCTCAAATTGATGAAGTTGATGCTAAAATTGTTAGAAAACTTCAAAATACTGGAAGAGATTTCGGCTTAAAATAAGAGATTATTAAAGAAAAAATAATCGATTTTTTCATAGTTTCAGCCCTGGTGATAGTATTTCGAAGAGCAGTTTTAGCACAAGGCTCACATGATAACAGCTGCAAAATTACTTTTAATGCTAAGCTACAGTATCCGATATAAGCAATCGAGCTTTAATTATTTGTGCGTTTTATCGGCGTATATAATGCAATCTGTGCAAAGTGTCGTCGTGGTGCTACACTAGCGGCCATAAAGGTATTAATATTATGGTTTTTCAACAATATCTCATTCAATATAGAACCAATCAATCTGATTTTTTCAGAGCTTCTTGATCAAGCAAAAATCAATATTTTGTGGAAAAAATCAGATTGATTCGTTCTATATCGAATGAGAAATTGTGGAAAAACAGTACTGGCCATAAAGAAAGCGCACGCGGGTGTTTTATTGGGATAACTTCCAAAATATCTCTATTTGCCAGCTGCAAATTATTGAATACGTTGCTCAGGCGAGTTTTAACACTTTCAAAACAATTTAGATCGATCGGAGCTGTTTCAGCAATGTTATCCCAAAAAAAACAACCCGCGCGCTTTCTTTATGGCCAGTACTGTATATACACGTACCGGCCATAAAGGTATGAATATTATGGTTTTTTGACAATATCTCTTTCGATATAGAACGAATTAATCTGATTTTTTGAGAGATTTTTTATCAAGCAAAGATCAATATTTTGCCGGAAAATCAGATCGATTTGTTTTATATCAAATGAGATATTGTCAAAAAACCATGATATTCATACCTTTATGGCCAGCACTGTATGTAGAATGAGCACCGGCAAGAAGAAGAGCATAGGCAATGTAATCAGAAGCAGATAACTTAAATGCCTGAAAAAGCTGAAAATGCACGTGGAGCAAGAAAGACTGTGCAATAATGGAAAACTTTAATGTTTTTTTGGATTCTCCGTCTTTCAACTAAGCGCTGGCTTGAATTTCAGAAATTTTAAGTCTTCTTATTGCAATCTCATAATTTCAGTCAATATTTGCTCTGAAAAAGTAATATTTCATATCAAAAATTCCAAAATTCCAGTGAATTTCCTTGTTAATTATCGAAAAACCCATAATATAATACAGTACTGGCCATAAAGAATGCGCGCGGGTGTTTTTCTAGGATAACTCTGCTGAAACTGTTCCGATCGGTCTAAATTTTCTTGGCAGTGTTAAGCCTGGTCTGAGTAACGTATTCAGTGAGTTGTAGCTTTTAAATATGAATAGTTTTGACTGTTTTCAGCGTAGTTATCCCAAAAAAAAGTCCGCGGACATTCATTCTTTAGACGGCCAGCAGTGTCTGAAGCATGAAAAATTGGTATAAAAACTTCAAAATTTCAGAATTTTTGAATAGGAAATTATGAGGAAACGACTTGGAAAGCTGTGTGCCTACGAGCTGCTAGACTACAAACTACAAAGTAAAACTGAAACTGAAGCTAAAAAACCAAGAGAATCTCTGTTTTTCATAATATTTGCTCAGGATTTTCGAGTGTCCAGAAAATCGAATTCTATCCTTCAAAAATATCAAAAAAAAAAAAAACAAAATTTCAAAGCGTTTAAATTGCTTTTCAAATCGCATGAATAGGCTCCACAATGAAGTGAAGAACTAAGAATTTCTCTGCGCTGTTTTCAGCAATTCTAGCACAAAGTTCACAGAATTTCTGTTAAAGTTTCAAATGGAATTGGTAGTTTTGAGCAAGTTTTGAGCATCAATAAAAACTTCAAAAAAAGACGGGGAAAATGCGGAATTCATTAAATTAATGGCGGCACGCCTACTGCCTCTATCTCTCCCCATTTTTCCATTCCCCCCCCCCCCACACACACACAAAACAAGAATAAATAATTAGAAAATATGCTTTAATTTTCTATTTTTCTGAATTTCAGAATGAAAAAATAATTTAAAATCCAAAAACCAAGTTTTTAGAGATAGAAAATCCCCCGAAAAGTGTCCAACGAAGCAAAGAAAAAACTCATGAATTTCTTATTCGTCGTTTGAATTCGATTCGAAAAGAAATCAGGGACAAATAGGAATATTTTAGAAATTCAGAAATATTACACAATGTTGTCGTTTTTTGAAGTCCCCACTTTTCGATTCAATGAAAGGAAAACATGAACAAGATTCTATTATAAAATTTTCTTCCAAATAAACATAGGTTCACTCTTATTTTTTGAATTTTTCTTGCTTTAGATAAAGTTTAAAGTAGGTTTTTTCATTGAAAAAATATCGAATTTTGAATGCATTTTGATAAATATGAATGAATTTTAGAAAAAAAAAGGAATTTGAAAAAAAATAAATAAATAAAACAAGAAAATTCAAAAAATATAGGTGAACCTATGTTTAATTGGAGCCATTAATGAATTAATTTTTTTTGCATTTCAATGTGAATAAGCTGAATTCTTTAAAAAAAACATGGAGAGATCCATGAAAACTGTAGTTTGTCGCTGCTCCAGACCCTCTCTTGGCTATTGTTGGTTCCTCCAAACTGGAACTTGAGCACAAACGTGAGTGCAGGTTTCTGGAACAGGCATCTAACACAGAAAAAGCTTATTGACACAAGTATCCGACCCAAAATGAGCTTATAGTGCATAAATGAATTTTAGGAAAAAAAAGGAATAAAAAAAATAAATAAATAAAACCAAAAAATTCAAAAAAAAATAAAAATAATATGTGATTTGTGCTGGAATTGTGCTAGAATTGTGCACTTTCAAAGTTTTTTTCTTGATTTGTGAGAGGATTGGTCAAGATTTGTGCGAGATTTGTGCTAGAATTGTGCACTTTCAAAGTTTTTTTTTCTTGATTTGTGAGAGGCTTGGTCAAGATTTGTGCAAGATTTGTGCTAGAATTGTGCACTTTCAAAGTTTTTTTTCTTGATTTGTGAGAGGGTTGGTCAAGATTTGTGCAAGATTTGTGCTAGAATTGTGCACTTTCAAAGTTTTTTTTTCTAGATTTTTGAGAGGCTTGGCCAAGATTTGTGCGAGATTTGTGCTAGAATTGTGCACTTTCAAAGTTTTTTTTTTGATTTGTGAGAGGCTTGGTCAAGAATTGTGCGAGATTTGTGCTAGAATTGTGCACTTTCAAAGTTTTGTTTTCTTGATTTGTGAGAGGCTTGGTCAAGATTTGTGCAAGATTTGTGCTAGAATTGTGCACTTTCAAAGTTTTTTTCTTGATTTGTGAGAGGATTGGTCAAGATTTGTGCGAGATTTGTGCTAGAATTGTGCACTTTCAAAGTTTTTTTTTCTTGATTTGTGAGAGGCTTGGTCAAGATTTGTGCAAGATTTGTGCTAGAATTGTGCACTTTCAAAGTTTTTTTTCTTGATTTGTGAGAGGGTTGGTCAAGATTTGTGCAAGATTTGTGCTAGAATTGTGCACTTTCAAAGTTTTTTTTTCTAGATTTTTGAGAGGCTTGGCCAAGATTTGTGCGAGATTTGTGCTAGAATTGTGCACTTTCAAAGTTTTTTTTTTGATTTGTGAGAGGCTTGGTCAAGAATTGTGCGAGATTTGTGCTAGAATTGTGCACTTTCAAAGTTTTGTTTTCTTGATTTGTGAGAGGCTTGGTCAAGATTTGTGCAAGATTTGTGCTAGAATTGTGCACTTTCAAAGTTTTTTTTTCTAGATTTTTGAGAGGCTTGGCCAAGATTTGTGCGAGATTTGTGCTAGAATTGTGCACTTTCAAAGTTTTTTTTTTGATTTGTGAGAGGCTTGGTCAAGAATTGTGCGAGATTTGTGCTAGAATTATGCACTTTCAAAGTTTGGTCTGGATTTGTGAGAGGCTTGGTCAAGATTTGTACGAGATTTGTGCTAGAATTGTGCTCTTTTTAAGTTCTGTCTAGTTCTGTGGCGCCATGAATGAATGCTTCTGCTTGTCCGAACGATATTTTTACACTGTAGTTTCATTTTTTCATTAGTTGCACAATTTCAAATTGAAAAAAATAAATAATACGTTAACTACAGTAAGATGGAATGCGAGTTGCTCAGAAATTGGCTACGAAACATGTTTGGAGGCAGATAGCTGTTGAATGCTCGATATGACTTGAGCGTTCTTCCGTTTATTACCTAAAAATGTTCATTTTTAATGGTTTTAGATCTGAAAATGCTGAAAATGTTGCTTGGGGAACCTTAAAAATCTGAAAATATGTGAAAAACTCACAGAAAATGAAGCGTCTCCGGAGTTCTCCAATACAAATAATGGCAATAACTGGCTCAATGCATGGATATATTGCGGCAGTGACGCTTGTCAAATTGGCGTAATTTGCAACATAAACGTCAAGAATTGGAAGAGTAATTAGAAGTCCAACGGGGCAATACATGAGGAAAAACGGCAGAATTGTCTGGAAATTCAAAAGAACTTCATGAAATGTTCAGTTTTTTTTTGGTATTCCTACCTGAAATACGAGGGTAATGAAGATTTGTCGATTCAATTCCAATGTCTTTGAGCTCATATACTTCTGCTGACTTTTCAATGAGCAATAGATGTTAATGGCGCAGAATAATATGCACGAAACGCAGGTAAACTGAAAACTGAGGCTTGGCCAAGATTTGTGAGAAATTTGTGCTAGAATTGTGTAATTTTCAAAGTTTGGTCTAGATTTGTGAGAGAATTGGCCAAGATTTGCACTAGAATTGTACTATTTAAGTTTGGTCTTAATTTGTGAGAGAATTGGCCAGGATTTGTGCAAGAATTGTGCACTTTTCAAAGTTTTGCCTAGCTTTGTGGGAGACTTGTTCAAGATTTGTGATAGATTTGTGCTAGAATTGTGCATTTTCAAATTTCGGTCTAGATTTGTGCTAAAGTTTGCTAAGATTTGTGAAATTTCAAATTTTGGCCTATAATCGCGGAAAACATGACCAAGACTTGGGGAAGATTTGTGCTAGATTTGAGCAATTTTCAAAGTTTTGTCTCGCTTGGTGAGAGGCTTGGGCAAGATTTGTGGAAGATTTGTGCTAGAATTGTGCAATTTTCAAAGTTTGGTCTCGATTTGTGAGAGGATTGGCCAAGGTTTGTGCTAGAATTGTGCATTTTTTGAGTTTTGTCTTAATTTGTGAGAGGATTGGCCAAGATTTGTACTAAAATTGTGCAATTTTCAAAGTTTGGTCTAGAATTGTGCAAAAGTTGCCTAAGATTTGTGAAATTTCAAAGTTTGGCCTAGAATTGCGGAAAACATGGCAAAGACTTGGGGAAGATTTGTGCTAGATTTGAGCAATTTTCAAAGTTTTGTCCAGCTTTGTGAGAGACTTGGTCTAGATTTGTGGAAGATTTGTGCTAGAATTGTGCACTTTCAAAGTTTTTTTTTTTTGGTTTGTGAAAGATTTGGCCAAGATTTGTGCAAAAATTGTGCAATTTTCAAAGTTTTGTCTAGATTTGTGAGAGAATTGGTCAAGATTTGTGAACCTTTAACATTTAGCTTAAAATAAATTTGTAAGAGTTGTGCTGAGAAATTCAGGAAGCGAAGCTCTCATCTGAAGCTTCAGAAGCCAGAGAGATTCTTCTAATCTTGAAACTCACGTGGTATTGCTGAAAATAATTAAAGAAAACTCACAATAATTGAAGCACATCCGACAGAAGACATAATATCCCCAATCCGCCATATCTTCTCCCCATTGTCTCCAATTGACCAATACATTGGAGCAATGAATGAGATATTCGCCGAATCTTCGTCATAATACGTTTTCAGCTCTTCTCTGAAAATATTCTGAAATTTGCAGTAAAACGAATTATTTTCAGAACCAATACCTCATGTATTCGATTTTTTCGGAAGTATTTTTCATTCCCCAATAGACAAATTCAAACCATAAAATGAAAAATGCAATGCACGGAATAAAAATCAATATCAATCCTGATCCTTCGATTTTTGGTAATAGCTCTGATCTGAAAATTGAAGAAATCTGGAGGCAGTTGCATAGAGACGAAACTGACTTGCACATCGCCAAGTATCTGTAGAAAAATTGAGCAGCAAGGAGAGTTATGATCAGAGAAAATGTCCCACAGTAGAGACCTGAAAATTTCAAAAATGCTCCAAAATGCTCCAAAATGTTCCGAAACTACTTGAAACTGTCAAAAATTATCTGAAACGCTTAAAAAATGCTCAAAAATTCTCAAAAATGGTTTAAAATGCTCTGAAATGCTCCAAAATGTTCTGAAATTATTTGAAACTCTCAAAGAATATCTGAAACTCTCAGAATTTCTCTGAAGCGCTCAAAAATGCTCAAAAATGCTTTAAAATGCACAAAAATATTCTGAAACTATTTGAAACTGTCAAAAATTATCTAAAACTCTCAAAAATTCTCTGAAACGCTTAAAAAATTCTCAAAAATTCTCAAAAATACTCCAAAATGCTCCAAAATGTTCTGAAATTATTTGAAACTGTCAAAAATTATCTGAAAGTCTCAGAAATTCTCTGAAACGCTCAAAAATGCTCAAAAATGATTTAAAATGCTCCAAAATGCTCTGAAACTATTTGAAACTGTCAAAAATTATCTGAAACTCTCAGAAATTCTCTATTCGAGGTTCCCTTGTAAATAACTTATTCGGAGCATAGTATCAACTCTAAAAAAATTGTTTATAGCAGAGAAGAATGCATGAACTTCCTCTATGCTTCATATTCTTTGATGCGTGAAGAAAAGATCACAGGGAAATAGATTTTTCTGAAATTTGGCCATCTTCACGCTTATTATTGTATTTTAGAGTGGCGACATCTCATGGATCGAAGATGACAGTTTGATCACAGCTAGGGAAGAATCAATCAACAATGAAGACATACGAAGGATTACAAAGGATTTCTAGCACTTTGAAACATGTAATTAGCAAAAGTTCTCATGGTTTCGCCACTCATGAAGTGGTTGGTCTGCTAGGGCACAAACTACACAAATAACTTTTAAAATATGTGGCAGTCCCAAAGCCAATTGTTTTTAATTCTGCGATTTGAATTGTCTTGTTATCATTAAGCTTTAAGATTCTCCTTGAGCCACTAACAAAAAAGTAATGAAGTGGTCTGCTAGGGTACAAACTACACTAGTCATTTCTTGTTGGCATTAAGCTTTAAACTTTAAGATCAATTTGGAATATAAACATTTTCATCTGAAGTCGTTATTCTAGAATTCTACCCCACTTTAAGACTTACATGTAATTTCAAATCCAATCCATTTTTCATATTTCAACGGACTATCCATATAAACTATAAAAACTGGTCCTTTAATGTGCATTATCTGAAAATATTATCATTAAAATAATGAAAATTCGATGATGAGAATGTTTAGAAAATGCCATGGCAAAGGCTTCGTCTTGAATTCGTCTGACGCAGTTCGTCACAATGCAAGACGAGTTTTCGTCTTCGTCTTTCGTGGAAGCTTTCGCCATGGCGATTCAGTCAGATTTTTCAGATTTTTTTGCATTTTAATTTTAAGACAAATCTGAAACTCACCGGCATTGTGATCAGCTCAACCCATGCCCAAAATACGGAAGAAATGGAGAATACAGCCATGACATAGCGATATTGTCCAAGTAATTTTTTAGTTTTAGTAACAACGAGATAAAATAAAATCGAATTTGTAATCTGTGAACACAGAAATCCAATAAATTGGATGACATGGATCCACTTCATTGGCGACATCGAACTTGCTGAAATTAGAAATTTCAGAGATCTTTTACCCGAAGTTTTGGAGTCTTTGGAACGAAGAGAATTTGCAATTTTTCAGAATAAGCTGAAATTAAAGAAGGGATTCATTAAATTGGATGAATTCAGAATTTGGAGAATTTAGAAGCTATTGTCCATATTTCGTCATTACTTTCAGTATTATTTCTGCATCGTTTCAGAATATTTTCCAAAAAATAGATGACTCATTTTTCAAATGAAAAATATTCAATTCAATGTAGTATGAATTATTATAATGAGAATTTGAAACTTTGAAACTTCAATTAGAGACGTCAGAAAGCTCCATAAAGTTTGTTTTTTTTTCGCCAGACATGCCATTCTATATTCTAATGAACTTAACACATTGAAAAATGCCGTGAAATCCTATTTTTATGTTTCGATTTCATTAAAAATATGTTAAATAACATATAAAATGAGATAAAAGTATAAAAAAGACAAAAAAAACCAATAATTAGTTGAGGAAAATGGAACACTTTTTTGGTGTACATTTGATCTCTCGAGTCATCGTACTACATCAATGCGATGAGGCTTAGGCTTAGGCTTAGGCTTAAAAATGAGGCTAGAAACAATAATAATAGGAATAACGGATGCTCTCACGGAGCAACACGTCACGGACCCACTTAACTAGAATAAGTCAATGCGAAGAACTGACCGAAGATGAATGAAACTGATTCAGAAATGGTCTGCTAGGGTACAAACTACACAAGTAACTTTTAAAATGTGTGGCTGTCCCAAAACCAATTTTTTATTCAGCGATTGGTCTGCTAGGGCACAAAGTAGAGTGGCGACATCTCATGGATCGAAGATGACAGTTTGATCACAGCTAGGGAAGAATCAATCAACAATGAAGACATATGAAGGATTACAAAGAATTTCTAGCACTTTGAAACATGTAATTAGCAAAAGTTCTCATGGTTTCGCCACTCATGAAGTGGTTGGTCTGCTAAGGCACAAACTACACAAATAACTTTTAAAATGTGCGGCAGTCCCAAAGCCAATTTTTTATTCGGAGATTGGTCTGCTAGGGAACAAACTACACAAGTAACTTTTAAAATGTGTGGCTGTCCCAAAACCAATTTTTTATTCAGCGATTGGTCTGCTAGGGCACAAAGTAGAGTGGCGACATCTCATGGATCGAAGATGACAGTTTGATCACAGCTAGGGAAGAATCAATCAACAATGAAGACATATGAAGGATTACAAAGAATTTCTAGCACTTTGAAACATGTAATTAGCAAAAGTTCTCATGGTTTCGCCACTCATGAAGTGGTTGGTCTGCTAAGGCACAAACTACACAAATAACTTTTAAAATGTGCGGCAGTCCCAAAGCCAATTTTTTATTCGGAGATTGGTCTGCTAGGGAACAAACTACACAAGTAACTTTTAAAATGTGTGGCAGTCCCAAAGCGAATGTTTTCATTCAGCGATCGGTCTGCTAGAGCACAAACTACACAAGTAACTTTTAAAATGTGTGGCAGTCCCAAAGCGAATGTTTCATTCAGTGATTTGCATTTTCTTGTTAGCAATAAGCTTTAGGCTTTAAGATTCTCTTTGAGCCACTAACAAAACAGTCTTGAAGTCGTGAAGTGGATTCAAGAATGAGCCCTGAGGAAGCCGACTGACTACCTCATGTCCAGGATCGCAAGGCGTGTTTAAGGGTGATCCTCCCCCCCCCCCACAAAAGCGACTAAGTAATGCATTAAATAATGGTTTAGTTCGCTAGACATCGTCTGTTCGTTTTCTACTCGCTTCTCGTGCTGAAACGTGCACCTTTACAAAGAGCATCGCTGAAAGAAACTAGAAAGAAAAAGGAATGATTCTCGCAGAACGACGCCAACGAGACCAGAAATGGTCCGACTTATCGTCTGAATACTTCACGAAAGTTGTGCCGTTTCAAACCCATCCTATTAATTATGCCGCAAACCATAAATTTTAGAAAACACTTGAAAGTCGACAATTGAAACTTCCAAGTCTTCCACGAAAAACGAAATAAGACCGTCTCGTCTCGTCTTTGTCATCGTCTTGAACTCGTCTGATGCAGAGATATACTTTAATTGACGACATAAGACGAACGCAAGACAAACTAAAAGACGAGTCTTTCGTGGAAGCCTTGGACTGCAAACAGCCACCAAAACTGCGTCAGCAAGTAAGTTAGTTACTCTGCTAGACATCATCAGTTCGAAGTCTAACAAACACAATGAAGCACAAAGAATCACGTTGGTTTCTTTTTTATTAACGCGCCTATTCAAAATTCGAATTTCTTTATTAAATTTTATTTAATTCAGATGAGCTGAATGATTCGAATAATGATAACAATAAATGACTCGTGCAGCATAAAGAAATAAGAAAAAATAAAGAAGAAAATCATAGGAATCGACTGGAATAAATAAGTGAAATGTGCAAAGGATTTCAAGGATTTCTGCTTTAAAAATCAGAATTTAAAAATTTTATATTAATTAATTTTTATTAACTTTCAGTAAATACAGGGACTAACAAGAATGACAAGGTAAGATGTAGGACGACAAAGACGATACTGTAAGAGGAGGAAGGGAGCTCATCTGGTAGAGCACCTCTATGGAGACTTTTAACTGGTTTTGCTCTTTATGCAGAACGCAGAACCATCAATTTTTGAATTATTTCAGAAGAATTTCAGACTTTTATTTCAGACGGTCTGCGTTGAACAAGAAATTTAAAAATGAAATATTTGATGCCAAAGACTATTTTTATTCTGAGAATCGAGAATTAAAGGAAGTAGAAGTGAACTCATAATTCGAATAGTTGAACGATTAAAAGATAAAACTATAATTTCAGTCTGTTCAATGCTCAAAGTGATTCAACTCGATTCAATTGAATAGTGCATACAATTAAAGAATCAAAAAGATAATAATTGAAGTTCTCTTTTTTCATTGGGGCTATAAATTCAAATTAAAAGTAAATGAAAATGCCGATTGAAGCCGCAAGAGTCTGATTCTATAAGGATCCGATTGAGATATTATAGTTCGAGAATCTTCTGGAGCACAGGGTGCGGCATAATTAATAGGATGAGATTTTCAGTGATTTTTATTGATTTTTTTTTCAAGTTTTTCCTGAATTTCTTCCAAATTCTAGTCAATGGTGACTGCATAGACTCCCGATCCTGAATTTTAGATTCCAAAAAAGCTGAAATATTATTGTTCTAGATCTCAATCTTCTGGAGTACAGGGTGCGGCATAATTAATAGGATGAGATATTCAGTGATTTTTTTTCAAGTTTTTTTTTAATTTCTTTCAAATTCTAGTCAATGGTGACTGCATAGACTCCCGATCCTGAATTTTTGATTGCAAAAAAGCTGAAATATTATAGTTCGAGATCTCAATCTTCTGGAGTACAGGGTGCGGCATAATTAATAGGATGAGATTTTGGGAGAGGCGCACAAAGTGATTTTTATTAATTTTTCTTCAAGTTTTTCCAAAATTTTTTCGAAATTCTAGTCAATGGTGACTACAGACTCCCGATCCTGGATTTGAAATTGCAAAAAGCTGAAATATTATAGTTCGAGATCTCAATCTTCTGGAGCACAGAGTGCGGCATAATTAATAGGATGAGATTTTGGGAGAGGCGCACAAAGTGATTTTTATGTATTTTTTTCAATTTTTTCTTAAATTTCTTTCAAATTCTAGTCAATGGTGACTACAGACTCCCAATCCTGGATTTAAGATTGCAAAAAAGCTGAAAGTGCATCACTTTCGGGTCTATGACACTGGAAGAGAAACCTAGATGTAGTCATCCCACTATTATTACGATTCGTGAAGCTAACTTCACTTTTTTTGCAAAAAATTATAGCGTTTGAAACTCATCCTATTATTTATGCCGCACCCATTAAAACACCCATTTCTGGAAATGAGACATCTATATTTGTTACCTAGACAGTAATATTTGCCTCAAATAAGCTTGTGAAAAGCATTTTTGAGCTTAAACTTCAATTGTTCTCTTTTTGATTCTTTAATTGTATGCACTATTCAATTGAATCGAGTTGAATCACTTTGAGCATTGAACAGACTGAAATTATAGTTTTATCTTTTAATCGTTCAACTATTCGCATTATGAGTTATCTTCTACTTCCTTTAACTCTTCTTGGTTCTCAGAATAAAAATGATCTTTGACATCACATATTTGACAATTACTCAAAATACATTTCTAAATGTCTGGGAGAAATCCAAAGTTCAATGAGAAGAGAATAGTCTGAAATACCTCTGTAATAACTCAAAAAAAAAAGAAAAGTGACAAGTCTCTTTCGGTTTCGGTCATCTCGTCTTCGTCTTCGTCTTCGTCTTAAATTCGTCTGACCACATTGTGTTGACAACTTTTTTATTGCGTAAGACGAATGCAAGACGAACTGAAAGACAAACAAAGACGACTTTTTGTCTTCGTCATTAAGAAAATCCTCTATTTAAAAGTAACCGAATTGTAAAATTGTTGGAATAAGCTCCCCTCTAGTGTCTTCACTCTCTTCCCATCAACCTGTTATCATCCTGCGATTTCTCCTGTACAGGGTGCGGCATAATTATTGATCCGCAACTTTGCGTGAGCTCTGATACATGCACAGCGAGCAGATTCAATTTTTCCTTCATTTTTGTATTTTTTAATGCATTTTTTGTTTCGTTTCTCAGATTCAAACCATAGTATTATGTATTACGTTTGAAGCAGAGTAGGGCGGAATTGGATTTTGGGAACTCGGAATCCGGAAAACGAAAAAAAATGTTTTTTCACGGAATCTGGAATCCGGAAAACGGAATTTCAACTATTAATGAGGGAATCAAATGATGTAGATGCGCTCTGTTCGCAAAAATTTTTGCGGGAGTTCAAAAAAATATACTTTTCACAACAATTGAGAATAAAGAATTAAAACGGAATAAAAACGCCATATCGCGGAATCCGGAATGCGGAAAACGGAAAAAATATCTTTTCACGGAGTCTGGAATCCGGAAAACGGGAAAAAAATTTTCACGGAATTTGAAATCCGGAAGACGGAATGAAAAAAATGGCGGAATCCGGAATGCGGAATGCGGAATCCTGAATTCCGCCCTTCTCTGGTTTTAAGGGCCCCTTCTCCTTATCGTACTACTACTGTTCCAGCAAGGCTACGGTATTCCAGAGGTCTCCAGTCTTCATACCGATAAGGATTGTCGGAAAACTGGCCGTCGAGTGTCCGTTATAAATTATTTTATTCTCCATGCCGTCAAAGAGAGAATCAGAATCAGGTGAAATCCGGCGGGACGGAGCATGAGAAAGGTGGCTTCTGAATTTAGAATGAGCAATACATCGATGAGAAGAGTTTTCAGGAAAAGATTGGGTCTTAAACCATACAAAATCACCAAGAGAGCCTTTCTGACAGAGCGTAACGAGCAGCTAAGACTAACACTCCAGAATGCTCGACACCTCCTTCGCACACACTTCAGAACAGTGCTTCCGGATGAAAGAAATCTTCATCGTCGAAGCCAAAAAGAACGGTCAAAATCATTGAATCCTTGCCAAAGAGTTTCAGACGTGATGGTATTTGCTGGAATCACCTCAAACGAAAAACTCCGCTGATTTTCGGGGATTTTGGAGCCAAAATCAACAAGGAATAGTACATGAAGCGTCTCTTGAAGGACGGATCGCTTCCCTGGTCCAAATCATATTGAGCACCAGCTCATCGCGCCAAGGGCACTCAGGAGTGGCGGGCCTCGTCCCTAGCTTTAAGTTTTATGGATTATTCAGTATGGGCCAGATATCTGCTCTCAAAGCCGCTTATCCGAAGCGCCTGTCCGCTGTCATCAAATCAAAAAAAACGTCGATTTGAGAATTATTGATTATTAATGAATTTCCATTAGAAATCATCGTGTACTACTTTTCATCGAATAAACTATTATTATTTCTATTTTATTAAAAAAAGCATTAAACAATTCAATTATTGTACAATTTTGGAACTTCCCATTACAGACGGTCCGGTGACAGTTGGTCCGATTTTGTTGAGATACATTTCTAAAATGTAATTATTCAGCATGTTTTGGTTTTCTAGACTTTTCTAGAATTTTCAGCAAAGAAAAACTCACTTCTCAAGATAGTTTTTCTGAATTCTTTGATACAAACTATTGCAATAATTGGCTCTAAACATGGATAAAATGCCAAGCTGACTCCAGCCAAATTCGATAATTTTCCGAGATAAATTTCGAATATCGGAAAGATTATTACGGATCCAACTGGGCCATACATCATTATAGATGGTAAAATTGTCTGAAAATTATATAAAAATAAAGAAAAATCTGAAAGTGTCACAATTACGAGATTTCGGTCTGCTTGGTTTGCTTGCCTACAAACTACAAAGAACGTTTCTAGCCCGAAAAAAAGAAAATACGAGATTTCGGTCTGCTTGCCTACAAACTACAAAGAACGCTTCTAGGCCGAGAAAATGAAAATACGAGATTTCGGTCTGCTTGCCTACCAACTACAAAAAACGCTTCTAGCCCGAAAAAAAGAAAATACGAGATTTCGGTCTGCTTGGTCTGCTTGCCTACAAACTACGAAGAACGCTTCTGGCTCGAAAAAAGAAAATACGAGATTTCGGTCTGCTTGCCTACAAACTACAATGAACTCTCCTAGTCCGAAAAAAAATACGAGATTTCGGTCTGCTTGGTCTGCTTGCCTACAAACTAAAAAAAACGCTTCCAGCTCCAAATTGAATATTTTTCTCTTTTTTTTTAGTTATTTTTTGCAATTTATTTTTATTTTTCGGTGAATTTACCTGAATAACAAGAGTTATAAATATTTGTCGATTCAATTCCAATGTCTTTGAACTCATATACTTCTGACGGCTTTTCATTGATCTATATATTTTATAGGAGAAGAATAATATGCTAGAGAAGCAGATGAACTGAAAGTCAGAAGATAATTACAGATTTTTAAAGCTTAAAATTCAAAATTAAAGCTCACAATGACAAAGACACATCCCAAGGAAGACATAACATCCCAAATACGCCATATCTTCTCCCCATTGTGTCCAATTGACCAATACATTGGAGCGATGAATGACAACTTCTGAGAATCTTCGTTATAGTACGTCATCATTTCTTCTCTGAAAACATTCTGAAATTTCAGAAAAATTCTTCCAGAGACTACCGTATGAATTCCTGTTTTTCGGCTGTAATTCCCATTCCCCAAAAGACGCATTCAAACCAGAAAATGAAGCAAATGACGCATGGAATGAATATTAAAGCGATCTTCTTCCCTTCAATATGATGCAATGATTCTGATCTGAAAATGAGAAGGATAATTGGGCGAATGGGGCACACTGGCGTACTTGCACATTGCCATGTATCTATAGAAAAACTGTGAAGCCAAGAAAGAAACGATTAGAGCGAAAGAAGCGCAAAATAGACCTGAAATTCTGTGGAATTTGTTATTAACTGGGTTTCGTCTTTCGTCTGACGCAAGACGAATGCAAGACGAAGTTTATTTCCTAATTTAAAATATTTCGAATTCTCATCTGATGGGAAATTGTCTAGATAAAACTGCAATAAACCAAGATTTCGAGGTGGTTAACGCTTCCACGAAAGACGAAGGCAAAAACTCGTCTTTCCTCTCGTCTTCGTTCGTCTTTGAGTTTGTCTTGCATTCGTCTTACCCCATTTAAAGACTTACATATAATATCATATCCAATCCATTTTTGGTATTTCAATGGGCTATCCACATAGACTATGAGCGCTGGTCCTTTGATATGCATTATCTGAAGGATTTATAAAAAGCTTAAGTTTATTTTCAGACTGTTTCATGCCCACCGGTTGTGCGATAATATCAATAAACGCATAAGCCAATGAAACGATTGCATAGGTGAGCATGACGTGGCGATAGGTACCAAATAATTCTCGAGCTTTTGTTATAATTAAATAAATCAAAAGGGAATTGGTAATTAGAGAAAATGTAAATCCAACATACTGAATGATGTGGAGCCAAGCCATCTTTTGCATTATCCTGAAAAATGAAATCGGTCTGCTGTCGGTCTGCTGGACTACAAACTACACAAAACGTTCATTGAGTGATTAATCGGAAATTAAAGCTTAAAAATAGAATTAAAATGTAATTTTTTTTCTTTTTTTAGATTTTAAAGTTAGATGTGCCAAATATCATTATAGAGCACTTTAGAATATCAGCAAGAAGAGCAAGAAGGCTGACTGGAAACTATCGTTAATGAGAATGAAGCACTTCAGTGAGAGCTTTAAATATTGCAACGCAAGTTTGGCGCCAGGACGCAGGCTGCTGACGCATTTTGCGCGCACAAATAACTCAAAATTTCGTTCATTATTTTATCATTATTCGTTTTGCCAAGTTTC
Source organism: Caenorhabditis inopinata (assembly GCA_003052745.1). NCBI lineage: Eukaryota > Metazoa > Nematoda > Chromadorea > Rhabditida > Rhabditidae > Caenorhabditis > Caenorhabditis inopinata. Next base: position 1,078,339 of record AP018152.1, on the reverse strand, counting down.
AGAATGATCGGTTGTTTTTAAGAGCGATGGTGAAGCCTAGTGTATCGTCTTCGTCTTGAATTCGTCTGACGCAGAGATAGAAAGTTGTGACAACTTTTTCACTGCGTAAGACGAATGCAAGACGACTTTTTGTTTTCGTCCTTCGTGGAAGCCTTAAAGAATTGACTGATCAGCGACGGTCTCCGGCAAACAAAGGCCAAGTGGGTACCAATCAGAGTAGGGCGGAATTGGATTTTGGGAACTCGGAATCTGGAATCCGGAAAACGGAAACAATATTTTTTCACGGAATCTGGAATCCGGAAAACGGAAAAAAATTTTTCACGGAATCTGGAATCCGGAAGACGGAATGAAAAAACGGCGGAATCCGGGATTCCGCCCTTCTATGATAAAAACGCCATATCGCGGAATCCGGAATACGGAAAACGGAAAAAATATTTTTTCACGGAATCTGGAATCCGGAATACGGTACTCTAACTCAACAGCTGTATTAGCCGTCGAATGCATAGATGTGTGGTAAATTAAAGTCTCCAAGTCTTTAAGTGTTAGCAGCTTTCATTCAATCTACTTATCAGGATAACCTGTTAGGCTTGATTGATAAACAAAAACCAATTGAGCTGTGGTACTTCCAGTCAGCTGGTCATCGAGTAATGCTCAAGAATCTGAAGTTGCTTTAGAATCAAATAAAGCTGCACGTGCAATTTGTCTATTTTCTATTGCAGAGGAGAATCTGGAAAACTAGAGCCACGCTGCTGAAAGTCAATAAGAAGTTCAAGTACTTAAAGATTTACAGTCCACGATCAGAGATTCTGATCTTCATTGGATAGCACCGCACCGCGAAGCTTGAATCCTTCAAAGTTTCGGTTTTAGACACTTCCGCGCGGAATTTTTCTGGATAGTCGTTGCTTAAAACAATAGCTGTCTGGCATCTTCGATCGCGGAGAGGGTAGGTGAATCCGAAAAATTGAATTTCCTTTGCTATTTCTGTCCCGAAGATCAGCATCAGACGCTACGTCACCGGAAAATTGAGCTTTCTTTCCTAACAATTATAGAGCGCTTAAGAGAGTAAACAAAGGCTTCCACGAAAGACGAAATATGACCGTCTCGTCTCGTCTCATCTCGTCTTCGTCATCGTCTTGAATTCGTCTTACGCAGAGATGTAGAATTTAATTGACGACGTAAGGCGAACGGAAAACAAACTGAAAGACGAGACGAGTCGGTCGTCTTTCGTGGAAGCCAGTCCTATCGCAAGGCATGATTAGGATAGGAAGTGCCTATCTGTAATTTTAAAGATTTTTGACAAGTTTTTAAACTTCAAAAATTGTCAAAATGGTAGTCATATTTGAATATTTTTCAAATTTATAAAATTCAAATCAACATTTTAATTTTTTTTTCTTATTTTTTGTTCCGAATGTTCTGATTCAAGATCATAGATTTATTCAGTTATTTCTGTTTTCCATTCGACTTAATCTCATTTTTATTTATTTATTTTTGTTTTTTTCGTTTATTTGCACGTTTTCACGTTTTTTTCTTGTTTTAACAATTCAAAATTCGGAAAAAATCTAATATATTTGACTGAAACTTTTCAGAGAAACTGTTTTCTTAGATTCTTCTGAAGAAATTTCAAATTAAAAGAAAAGTAATGATTTATTTTTAAAATTTTGTTTTTTATAAAAAAAAACATTAAATTTTTTATTTTTTATTTTTTAAATTAAAATAAATTTTAAATAAAATGTTTTTAAAATTAATTTTAAACTAAAATTAAAAATGTTTGTTTAATTTTTTTATTACCATGTTTAGTAGAGATTTTAATTTAATTTATTATTTTTTTAATCAGAAAATCTGAATTAAATTAAAACCAAGAAAGGATTTGTAGGAACTCCAGAAAGAACTTGGCTAGAAGAGAGTTTAGAAGAGAGAAGAGCGTATTTTGTGTTGAGGTTTCCACTTCCACTATTTCGTCTCGTCTTGCGTTCGTCTTACACAATGTCTATCTCTGCGTCAGACAAATTCAAGACGAAGACGAAGACGAGACTAGACGATTTTATTTCGTCTTTCATGGAAGCCCTATTTCGTGGAATGCTGAAGAAGACAGAGCTGCGGGCACAAACTTGCGTTGGTCTTACACAATTTCTACCTCTGCGTCAGACGAATTCAAGACGAGACGAATTTCGTCTTTCGTGGAAGCCTTTACAAAAAATATCTAATCATTATGAGTAATATTTTTTGCAAAAAATTAAGTAGAATGATCAGCTTGATCAGCTGTAACCCGGTTGTTGATCAGATGGAGGCTTGAAGGTATCTATGCAACAAAAATAGAGAGAATTCAAGGATTACTGCAGAAGATTCAGGAAATGGAGAAAGAAGAAAAGTGTTGGTCAAGTAAGACAAACTGAAAGACGAATTTTTGTTTTCGTCTTTCGTGGAGGCCAAAATAGCAAGCCGCAACTCTATACGTCCATCGTTATTTGGGCCAGTCGCAACTTAGGAACATTGAAATCTAAGGCTTCCATGAAAGACGAAGACAAAAACTCGTCTTTATTCGTCTTACGCAACAAACGCAAGACTTGCGTAAGTCAGACGAATTCAAGACGAAGACGAAGAGGAAACGAGTAGTTTTCCAGATGTCATTCTCAAAATTGGTCAACCTATGTAATTTTGTATTTTGAATCCGATTTTAACAAAAATAGATCAATTCTAAAGTTCTAAAGGATTCTTTTAAAGTTTGAAAAGAGAGCTGAAATGAAAAGAATCGCAAATTAATTTCAGACTCTTCTGAAATGAGGAGAGCCTAAAACAAAAGAACTAGAAACTTTTCTGAATGCGTTCAAGACATGACACTCCAATTACAAAGAATTCATGGGAAAGGGCGGATTCTGGAGGGGTGGGGGGGGGGAGAGTAGCTAGTCAGCATTCTCTTCTAATTTCATTTGGTCTTGGAGCATTTTCTGGAAAACTCTCCGTTATTTTCTCAGAATCGTATGTGCTCCAATCTTCCACCTGTTTTCAGCAAACAAATTGGATTCTGCAAGAAGGATTCTGATGAAATTTGCATTTAAAACCGTCAAAAAATGACCAAAAAAAATTGTATTTTAATTATTTTTTTCGTCATTCTCCAGAGTAGGGCGGAATTGGATTTTGGGAACTCGGAATTCGGAAAACGGAAAACGGAAAAATAATTTTTTTCACTGAATCCGGAATCCGGAAAACGGAAAAAAATTTTTTACGGAATCCGGAATTCCGCCCTTCTCTGTCATTTTCGTCAAACTGTTTACTGTGCATTTGGAGGGACCTATTTGTATAAATCAGTGCTCCTTTAAACATAGTGTGGATTTACGGGAATGAGATATTTTGAAATTTTCTTTGGACTTTTACTCCGAATTGCTCAAAAATGCTCAATTAATAATTATTATTATTATTATATTTTTTTTAGTAGAGCATAGAGAAATAGCATATAAAAAGTGGAGAAACAAAGAAATATTTAATTTTCTGAAAATTGATTGATTCGCGGTTTCCTTAAAGCAATCAATGGAATTTCCAGACGTGGATGTTTTAAGATCAAAATAATGCTGTCGGGAAGGCCGACTCCACGAAGCCACGATGGAATTCCGGAGCATGAAGAATTGCTCGACGTCGTCCAGACGTTTAAAGCTTTTGGTGGAAATTGTCTGTAATTCTTCACAGCGCTTCACCACCAAGCATTTTCAGACTAAACATTGGTTTTAAAAATGCATTTTTCAGAAAAAAAAATTCAACTTGAATTTCAGCCAAAATTTCAACAAAATGCTCAAGGCGAAAGAGCTCTTAGATGCTCCGAAACTGGGAATCGAACACGAAAAATGAGCGAAAAAATATATAATGCAAAGTACAAAGTACACCTAATAAAATAGAAATATAAATAAAAAATAAAGGTTAATGCGAATTAACGATAAAATACATTTTTTCCCGTGAAAGATGTATTGGACTTTTCCCTTTAATTGTATTGCCCATCTAACATTATTGTACTGAAACGAGAAGAATTTGAAGAATAGTATTGCCCTATGTCGACAAAAGCTATTTTTACATCTTTTCACTCTTGAAGGTTTGGAGCAGAGTAGGGCGACATTGGATTTTGGGAACTCGGAATCCGGAAAACGGAAAACCGAAAAAAATTTCTTTCACGGAATCTGGAATCCGGAAGACGGAATGAAAAAAACGGCGGAGTCCGAATGCGGAATCCGGAATTCCACCCTTCTCTGATAAAAACGCCATATCGCGGAATCCGGAATGCGGAAAACGGAAAAAATATTTTTTCACGGAATCTGGAATCCGGAAAACGGAAAAAATTTCCTTCACGGAATCTGAAATCCGGAAGACGGAATGAAAAAAACGGCGGAATCCGGAATGCGGAGTGCGTAATTCCACTCTTCTCTGATAAAAACGCCATATCGCGGAATCCGGAATGCGGAAAACGGAAAAAATATTTTTTCACGGAATCTGGAATCCGGAAGACGGAATGAAAAAAACGGCGGAATCCGGAATTCCGCCCTTCTCTGGTTTGGAGTCGTCAAAACTCGAACTGTGGCGAGAGGAGCTTCTGGAGCAAAGCAGCTCTGTAGAATCTCTCAGTTTGTTGGAACGCTTTCTACCATCCTATTTCGCCAGTCTCACACGTTGTTCTTGACGCGAAAGAGCCAAAAACTGTGAGCAAATTAGTTGAAGAACTAGTAGAGCATCGGCACAGACAACGACTATTATCGAAGACGTTAAAGAGTACGTCTACCTCTGTAGAGTACTCAATACAAATTACAAATTGGAGCCAGAGCTACACAGAGGATAACGTCTCGCATGGGCGGCGTTAATTTTCCAGACTCAACTGGTTTTACCCTTAATCTCATTTGTAGCTCAGACAATTGGACTTTCACAAGACACTGGCAGAAAGAGTCAGCGAAAACCAAGATTCTGTAGAAAGAAGACTAACGGAACAACGTCTGAAGGATCTTCATATAGAAGACGTCTGATGTTTATCAAACTTCAGATGCCATCACAATTCATGAAGAGAAGAGAACTAAGATGGGCTGGAAGTGTGACGCGCTGGATAGATGGAGCAAGCTGAAGCCAACATGGATGCCAAGCGATGGAAAGTGACCTAGTGAAAAGGAAAAACTGCCTATGATTTGGTCGGATTCTTAGAGAAAAGAAGTATCAATCCGGCATAGAAGCCTGCTCATTACCCCGTCAAAGACAGGAAGTGCTGATGCGATCAGCTGCGATCCGTGCTCGAAGATCGAATCAACAAAATAGCAAATAAGTAGATTGTGCTCTTTTACTTATGCTAGAATGGGAGGTCCAGTAGTGGGCGTGTCACTTAACCCTTCGCGATTCGGGGCGGGCTCAGCGTCTTAAAACCGAAAATGGAGCACGGCTTAGCTCTGTGGAATATCTCATATTGTCAAAAAATTCTTTTAAAAACTAAATTTTTTCTAAAAACTACCGTAAAAACCAGAGTAGGGCGGAATTGGATTTTGGGAACTCGGAATCCAGAAAACGGAAAAAAAATTTTTTCACGGAATGAAAAAAACGGCGGAATCCGGAATTCCGCCCTTCTCTGATAAAAACCATAATCAAAGAGCGTTTTTGAGAGCAATATTATTAAAGGTGCAAGTCTATTAGAGAGAGGTTTTACGATATCTAAAATGTTTGATATAATGCGGATTAACGAAGATTTCCATATTTCGAAAAACAAAATATTTTTTTCATCGGATTCCGACTCAAAAATTATAATAAAATTAATAGAAAAAATGCAATGAAGACGAAAGACTGGAAATAACAGATTTTGAAAAAAAAACATTTTTTTTTTGAAATTGCTTTCATTCATTCGAAAAACAAAAATGATAATTCACATATTTTCAGGGAATTATCATTGTTAGACAGAAGAATGGATTTTCTTTTTTTTTTTTTTTGAAAAAATGGAAAGAATGGTGAGTCTATACAACTTTTGAAACGTTTTTAGTCAAACCTCAAGCTGTTTTTCATCATTTGCACTCTTTTTTTTTCAAGAATTCTGAGCATTTTAAGACAAATGTTTCAATTTTTTGAAAATTTTAGGTGCAGTTGAGTCGTGTGAAGCGACTTTCCAACTTTCCCGGCCACCACACCTCTCAATCTCTTCGGTTAAGAGTCGACGACGGCACGTAGGGTCCTTCAGAAGCACAATCTTCAGGGCACCCAAACATAGTCCATTGGATTCCAATTCTGCAGAAGTGATGAAAATTTCATTCTATTATTTATGCCGCACTCTGTAAAAATTTCAGACATTTTGAGACGATCAATGCCGCGATAGGTCTGCTATATATTATATATTAAAAACGCAGTTTTAAATTCTTGAATTTACAAAAAACATTTTTAGTTTAATAAACTTTCTTTTAAAGCTTCAACCCGCTCAACCAGGCAGCCCCTTTTGTAGCACAACGATGCAATTTCCAGAGAAAATCATTCGATTTATGCCATTTTTTTCAACCTTTTCTGAGAATTTCAGTCATTTTTTTTCATACATTTCCTTAAGAACAATTACGTTAAGCCCCTATTATTTGAGAATGTCAGGCATTTTGTCAGACAACATAATTATTTCTTTTTGTGGAAGAAACGTACGAATAAGGAAGTTCTTGTGATAAAAAAGTAAAGACGGATTTAAAATAAGGTTAGAATTAAAAAAAGAGGATAAACCACTCGAACCAATTATGAAAATGTTCGAGTTCTTAAATATATTATAAAGTTATTCCGTAAATGAGTTAACATTTGTACTGGAACAATGTTATGTGCTCACAGTCAAGCCAAGAGATGCTCGTAGATATTTCTGCAAAAAATCATCGGTGATTGCGTGAAACCGGGCTGCTTGGCCGATCCTGAAAGAATAAAAATTATATATATTTTTTTAAATAAAAATTAAGGAAATTATGTTTCTTTTTAGTAGCTAATGAGCATATAGCCCTTACGCTATATGGGCTATGGCAGCACAACTAATGCATCTTCCTGTGCCCTTCTTAATGATTTATTTTTTCGCGAGCACACAGGAGGAGAGCTCCGCATTTGTATCCGCCAAGGAAATAAAGAATAAACGTTTTTTTACAGCATTGTCTTCTAAATACATCAGAATTCCAGAAATTCCAAAAAGATAGATCATTTTTTGTTGATTTTCTATAACTTTTAAAATGAAGTATTCAAAATATTCCATTTGAAATAATAGCTTCAGACAGAAAAAAAAACAATAATTTCAAGATTGATTAAAAATTCAAAACTTGCCAAAACAACTGGATTAGGATTCGAGCTCACTGCCGCTTCGCATTTTACCCATTAATGCGCTGATTGGCTGCACACTGGACCTAGAAAACTTTCGGTGCGAATTAAAACATAAAACACAAACCTCGGCAAGTCATGAGCTCTTATGAAAGCATTAATTTCTGCAAAGCGGTATCCACTTTCCACAGACTCATCTGGACTCTTCTTTCTGCATATTAAACATTATGCTAAATAAGTTACTTTAAAAAGTTTATTTTTTTTTAGAAAATTTTAATTTTTTTTCATTTGCAAAACCAAATTTTGCATCCGTCCGCAGAGCGCATATGCATTGTCAGTTTCAAAGTACCAAGCAAACTTTAATCCCGAAAGGATAAAAAGATGCCATTTCCATTCTCTCTAACTTAGGTAATTCAGATTCTGCACTGCAATTTTTAAAGTAATGGGATTAAAAATGAGATTATTCGTGGGGGACGTGCTATAAATACTAAAACAAGGTAAAAGCTTCCCGATTCCTCGTCGTTGCTATCACTAAATTCACAGAGTTACGAGTTGAGCCAAAAACTAATTTTTCAAAACAAAGAGTCCACAAATATTCAATATTGAGCTATACATTAGATGGGGTGCTGTAATTAAATTTCAATTAAAAAGACGTCTCTAAAATGACGTCACATGATGATCAAAGTAACATGTTTTTTATTATTCATCGCGCATTTTTAAAAATTGCAAAGTAAAAGAATTTCACACCTTTTTCCAAAAATAAATCAAGTTCCATTGAATTTGTGTCACTTCACCACTGAACATCTTATTCATTCGTACGTTGCACTTGAACCCCAACTGAACTTGAACTTTATTGAATTCAATGAAAAAATTTGAAGAAAAATATATTATTTTGGCTATTTTCAGCACTTAAGCGTGTATTTCAGAAAAATTCAGTAAAATACACCGTGAAATTGCACATCAGAAGAAAGAGCTCTTGAAAGGATTCCATTTCGATTCAACTGGGATGATTAAAAAAGATTCTTTAAAAAAAGATGATTTCCATTGTTTCAATTTTTTCAATTCAAAATTAAGCAATTTAAAGTTAATTTCTATATTTATTACTCGTTTCAGCAAATTTTTATGAAAAATGTGCGAGAATATACGATTAAAATTGAGGAGAAAAGACGAAAATGTTTAAGTGCTCGCCAATCGACTACACCGTTGATTAGCTAGAGCGCATTTTAATTAGTCTCGACTGTTTGGCGTTTTTTTTATTTATTTTTAATCTTGCAGATATCACTCTTCTAATTGTCCATTCAAAAACAGTAAACGTTTGCCGAGTCTGTAATCAATGGAGTAATGCAGCTCACGAAACTCAGTAATTTTTATCACAAGAAAACCAAACCAATTCATAATGTTCTATGAATAAAGTCAATAATTTAGATTTGATTAAGTCATTCAATGGACTTAATAGCCGCAGTTGGAAAATCGGCTCTCAAAGCAAGTATTTTCCGAACTTCTGGAAGAGTCAGGATTCGAATTGATGTCATTGCTTTGGAATTATGCCACACTTCCATAGCCTCGTCAATGGTTTCCACGTTGAGGAGAGCGACGATCTGAAAAAAAAATATACATAGAAAGGCTTCAGTACTTTACTTCAGTTATGCACAATATTAATTGTACTAATTGCGTCAGCCACAAGTCAAAAAACATCGGTAGAAAAAACGAATTTTATTCTCCCACCTGCCCCAATCTTGCAACTTTCTCTCTAGCTGACCATCCAGCAACATTTGTCAGGTACGCACAAAGTTGTCTGTATTCTCTATCCAACTGAAGTGATCCGTATCGATTGAATTGACATTTCGACACAGATTGTTCGATTTGTCGTGCAATTTCAGAAGCCGTCAACAAGAGAAGCAATTCATAGTTGTCTGCGAACAAAAGTGGCTCATTTTCAACCAATAGACGGTCGATTTGGGAGAGGAAATTCTCCATGAATGGGTCGTGAGCATCGTAGTATTCCACGTCTTGCATTGACATTTGGCGATCAATGTCTTGGTATAGAGCGGCACTGAAATAAAAAAGATAATCGCCGTGGTAGGACTGTAAAAATGCGCTTTTACCAACGTACCCTTGTCTAATTTTGTTTTTAAATGCACTGTTGAACAATTCTTCGACGCCGTGCTTTGCTAGATTCGATAATTTCTTGGCGGACTCCTCAATTTGCGTGGTGGAATGCTCTAATTTGTGTTTCTCCACGTCCGGGCGCTTTATTCCCGCCCATTCTGATATCAAACCTTTTTGCAACTCGATTAACAACTCGGCGAGTTTCGCAGAATTGTTTACAGCTAACAGGAACTGCTCCTTCTGTGATTCAGCTGCCTCTCTGACGGGTTTCCCTTGTTGATACGCGGAAAAAGCTTCAGAAGCAAAATTAGAGGACGTCACGTATCCTTGTTGAATGTTGTGATGTAGATGCTCCTGAACAACTGTATCCAGAAGGGCTGTGGCATTGTTGATGGTGGCGCAGACGCTATCAACATTTCCAGAACCCGCGGCACGGCGAATCGATTTGCGAATAATAAAGACAACGTCATCGACAACAGAGCTAGTCAATCCTCCTACATCTTCTTTTGCATCTGATTTTATAGCTTTTTGTATAGATCTCAGCATATAAAAATGTTCGAGAAGGCAATAATTCGCTATGAGTTCTTGCATTTTCGTTCCAACCAGACTTCTATTTAACAGTTGATCGATTTTCTTTTCTTTTGCTTCTTTTCTCAGACGATGACGTTCTTGACGTGCTTCCTCGTCTTCTTCCTCATCGTCACCTTCTACAGATGGGCTCCTGAGCGTGTCGTTGCTATTTTTACCAATTCTTCTTGAAATGAATCTCCAGTACATCTCTGTTGACGTGTTCATCATACAAATTTCTGAGGCAACTGAATCAACCTCAAGTGGATCTGGTTGATCGTCAAGGGTTTCTAAATTCACTGACTTTTTGGAATGAAGAGCTTCGTCGACCTGACGGTTTAAATGAGAAAGACGACGTCGGCTGTCAAACTCCCCGAGAAGACGACGGAAAAAATCGTCGATTCTAGATTGGAGGATAAACATGAAATCCAACAGCTTTTCAAGTCCATAAGAGTGCTCGAGCACCGGCAAATTGGATTCGATAATATCAGCAATGCCTTCGAAGAACATAAAAAGTGTGTCAGCGTAAAGGACATTACGGCGATTGTCGTCAGTTCCACCAGCTTTCATTATCGAAAAATAAGAAAATGAATAAATATCATCCTTGTCTGTTAGAACAAGGCCCAAGGCCTAAGGTCTAAGCGGGCCTAACTTACCACAAAATTATCATCAGCCAGTTTGTCAATTTTTTGATTCATGAAAATTGAATAACTTTGGAGACCTTCGTCAGCTTCATGGATCATCGGGAACATTTTGACAAAGCGTTGTATTTCGGCGACGTCTCCTTTCTGAACAGCTTCAGTGAGGCGGGATTTCAGGATTTTCGAAAGGCGTTCTTTAGCAGACGAAAGGACTTCATAGCTATGGCGGATGGAATCAGTGGCATCTAGAAATTGACAAAAGCTTATAATCAAAGACCATCACCTTTTAAAGGGGTACGTACCTTTTTGCTTGAATTCTCTAATTTGAAAAACGGCTTGATCAAGAGTGAGGAATCTGTGAATGTGTTGGGAAGCTGTTTCGAAGTCTTCTGAACGTATCGCGTCGTCAATTCCTTCGGCGCAGACACCTAGAAGAAGTGAGGACATGCTAGGCTGCAAATAAAATATTTTTACCCAAATCTCTCATGTCTCCAGCCAACTGAAGGCATCCAACTACTCTATTCTTCGCCACATCTAATGCGGAAACCTGAATTTTAAAAATTGCGTCCTACGTTCAAGCATCATTTTCCGTTACCCGTCCACTAATAGTATCGGCAAGGCTAGAAATATTCTTCAGAGCACTTGTCAATTGCTTCGCTGAATTTTCTACGACGAGCATTTGATTGTTGAGGCGCGTGACGGCAAGGCCAAATGAGCGATTTTGTTCACTTCCATCTGAAAAATAATAGGAAAAGCATGCTTAAGATGGACAGGCCTGGCCTCATAGTCACAAATATGATGTGTTTTAAGTACTGTTGGGCCCTACTTAACCTAGTTAAAGCACTTTACTAAGCTACATTCGAGCCGAGCAGGGTTGTTGAAGTGGTTTAAATTGAAATTTGCAATTTTTCGGATTTCCCAGATAACCCAGACAACCTAGATCCTTGTATTATACACCGAATTTCGAGAGAAATATGAAAAATTGCACAGTATTTTAGAAAAATTGACGTAACTTCAGTCTGGGCAACTACAAGCTACAAGAAATCAAATTCAAAATGTGCAAATTTAAATATTTTTTTTCTGTTTTAATAGAATTTTTCAAATTTTACAAACTAACCAATAGTAGTCTCTTCTAAAATGATAGCAATGTCCTTCTCAATTCGCTCCTCCTCACGTTTTTTTATTTCCAATTCTAATCGAAGCTCTCGTATTTTTTTTGCGAAATCAAACTCTTTGTCGTCATCTTTTTCAGCCTTCCCGTCAGTTTTAAGTAACCTTGCGCTGTTTTTCCGCCCTGCCGGGATGCCGGTCAAAAATTTCTGAAACCTGTACTATGAAAGAACCTTTACCCAAAAACTCACGGAATGAAGTAGTGTTTCAGGCATTTTGTAATTTTATTAATGGGAGAAGAAGACGAGCATCAAAAATATAATAAAAATGTTCCAGATAGCCACGAAGATACGGAAGTATTGAAGAGAGATTAGAAAATTGCGAATTTTATCACCAAGAGAATCGGTTTGGTGGGTCTCAACAATGCCAAATTCGCTTTCAGGGCTTTTTTTTCTGAAATTAAGGTATTTTTAGTGAGAGGTATTTGCACTCACAAATAGAATTAAAAGTCTAAACTTAGTATTTCTGATTAATTCATTATAAATATTAAATTTTCAATCTATTTGCTCAGTTTTTCCGAGGTTTACATATTTTAAATACTAGTTTTATTGTTTTGAATTAAACTTCCTCACAAATTGAAATTGAGAACAGCGAACGCGTTGATCACGAGCGTTCCAGCGATAATGAGCTCGGAGAGCATCAATTACTCGATTGTCGGGCACGCAGCGGTCTGGATTTACGTTTCAACGTCTCTTACGTGGATAAGTTACCGAGACAAAGCCAGCACGACAAGACAACGGAGAGTGCGATGGGGCGCGTTGGCATTATTCAAGTAGTATTCAACTGTCATGGAAAATTTATTGAAAATTAAAACAACAGAGGGTGAACCCTTTAAAATAACAAAGGAAAACAATTAGACAATATCGATAAATCTTTCACCTATCTGATTTTTTAGATAGGTTTACATTTTGCGCATCCGGCTGCTCCCAGAGGGAACTTCGAACGAAATTGGCGGCAGCTTGCTTGTTGATTCGTGGGGCATCTTGCCTCAGGTTAATTTCTTTCATGTCAGCCATAATGCGTTTCGTTCGGGCCTAAAAATCAGAAACTTCAACATCAATCGTCAGGTTTGTTATTTACCAAATCCACTAATAAGTCATCGTTTTTGTCGGATCCACCTCCTTTTGTTCCTTGAACTGTCCACATCAAACTATCCATTAAAAACATACTCATTGTGTCGACCAAAGCCATTTCATGTGCAGTGCGCTCGAAATGCTTTTCGGGTCCGACATCGATTTCTTCAACAGCATCTTCGAGTTTTGTGACGAGATCGTTGATTTTCTTCAGTTTATTAATAATGTCAGCTGGGATAGGTGTGGTGGACATCTGGAAAAATGCAAGAAATGGTTCCTCAGCCTTTTCAATCACAGATAAAGTTATCTATTGAAGTTAAAGTGAAATTTTAAATTTTTGGAAAATCTATACAAATTTGGCACAATTTTTAGGATTATTTAGCAAATTAAACAATTATTTTGGTAAACCATGAAATATTCGAATTTTTCTACAAAAGTCAAAAACTAGAAAAAAAGTTTAAAATTAGAAATAAAATTCAGCTTTAAAAATTAATTTCTCTACTAATAACTCAGGCAACTCGATTGCAATCCTAGTTTTGAAAAAACCGATGAATTTCGAATATAATTAGAATAACAATATCTTTCACTTTCACTGAATATAATTAAACGTTATTTGAATTTAATAATGACGCGTTAGCTGCAAAATGTGCAACATGTTCTAGAATTGCATTCAAATAGTTTCTAATAATATTGCAATGGAGTTGTTTGAGAAACAAAATAAATGTGATTTCATAAGTCGGAGATTTATGTACTCCACAAAAGAGAAATGTTAATATTTATTTTAAATTCGTAAATGCAAATTTATTATCATACATCTTAGAAAATGAGACACGTCAAAAACGGAATCCAACCTGTGACGGGTTACACGAAAAGGGGTTACATGAAGGCGGGAAATTTAAAAAAAAACGGGACTCGCGCAATTGCGCTCCACTAATTGCGCTCGAGTCCCGTTTTTTTTTAAATATCCCGCCTTCATGTAACCCCTTTTCGTGTAACCCGTCACAGGTTGGATTCCGTTTTTGACGTGTCTCTAGAAAATCGGTTTAAAGCGAGAATTTTTTAAAAGTGAAACATCGGTGCATCGTTTGCAGTGCATTGTTTAGTAGAGAGGTTACGTAAAGGCACAAATGCGAAAATGCGGGAATGGAGTTCTCTCAAGTAATTGGCCTCATTGTTGTCGTGAGCCGGGGTCTGGAAAACAGAGTCTTCAAGGGCCCTGACCTGCCAGCTGATTCTCCCCAAGGGGAGATGCGCCGAGGAATATTTAATTTCAGTTTTTTTTAAAGTTTTTTCTTAAATATCGATAAAATCGTTAATACATTAACGATATATTTATTACGAAGCGAATAGTTTCTGTCTGTCTGTGACTCTGTTCAAGGCGCTTCTTAGAATAACTCAAAAGAACGTGGACCTCCTACTTTGATATGTGGGATGGAGTCATGGCCACTTTAGGCTAAACCGTCTGATATACATATACTCCAAGACAACTACAGCGCTTCACATTTCACATTTCGAAAGAAACATTTCGCAATTCGTTGCGAAACCCGGTAAATATACACTTTCATAAAAGCGTCGTTGATTACCGAAAGATGGAAGAGAAGTTACAAAAGATGCGATAGAATTGTCGGACAATTCGCCGATTTTCACTGTTCTTCCTCCTAGCAATCAGATGACAACTTGCTGACTTCTTCCTACTCAATTGAGTTTATTAGTCTACAGGAAGTAAGATGGTTAAAACAAATTATTAGTTAACGAATTAAGGATTCTTAATCGATTTCGTTATCGGGAGCAAGCTAGTCGTTCTTCACTTCACTCGCCTAACGGAACCCGGATCATTTCGCGCAAGTATCCCAGGATAAATAGGATTTAAAAAGGAGTTAGGAATCTACGGGTTGTGTTTTACTTATTTTTTCTTTCTGTCCAAATTTTCAATTGGATATCTGAATTTTTAAAGAATAATAATCTAATTATTTGAAAATCGATATGCCTATATAATTTTAAAATTATATTTCAAACCTTCACGTTCCTTGAATATTATTGTTCTGCTGAAGATACACAGCAATTCATACACGTGGAACTGAAGGAACCAGCATGGCACGTTGTTTCTGCAAAAACATTCTTCTGTAATTTTTTTAGCAAAAACAATACAATGGTCCTTCTACAAGCGAAACTGCAGTGAAGGAAGCGGATTGGAAACATGGCGAAGAAATTCTCTTTCTACTGTCGCAATTCGTTTCGGGACCATTGCATCGGCAAAATGAATGTACTGAAAAATATGTTGACGAAACATTTTTGATTTCGCGGATAAACGATATTCTTCGCCTCGTTCGATTCAACATTAAAAAGCTTTGTTTCGCGTAGAGCTCCAGCGCTCCTGTATCCTCCTGTACCAATGGATCTATTCAAGTGTTCATTCATACACCTATACTCGTTAGATAAAAAAGAAATATGTGCGAGAAGGTTGCAAATACCATCTGGTTGTTGTGCACTACAGAGCAGAGGAACGCTCGGCAGGACGGACCTTGCCCGCCACATGGCATGCCCACTCGTTCCTATCGTCTCCATGTTCATTTTTCCTCCTTTTTTCTCCAATTATTTTTTCTCAACTTGCTCCGCTGAAATTCACTACGAACTAATATTATTGCCAAATTTCCAGATTCGAGATGTCGGATCCGATAAATTACGTAGGATTTACGCAAAACTCGAAGTAAGTTTTCACTTCTGAGCACTCCAAGGAATTCTATCAAAAATCGAGAATTTTCAGAATTATCTGCACCGGACATAAAGATGGATACATGTTTTGCAAAACGGCCGATATTCTCGAAAACTCAGTTTCACATAATGAAGCGGAGAACGTTTCTCGTAAGTTTATCCGTTCTTCTATGTGTCTCTCAAGTAGAATGGGTATGCGAGGCTACATTATGACGTGACCTGAGCATTGCGACCTGTGCGTAATAAGGCGAAGATGAACAAAGCTTTTAGCCAACAGGATAATTCTGAGCAAAAATCGATGAAAACGTTGATATTTAATAAAATATTTTTAAATTTCCATGTTCAAGCAAAAAAGATATAATCAAAAAAAATTAAATTTCCCATTTTTAAATCGAAAATTTAAATGTTCGTGAGTGCGGCCTCTAACCTACTTCAAGTTTCAGAACCACATCTCACAAACTGTCTCATTGTTGAGCGTTTTTTCTCGTCTGCTATGTTGGTACTGGTAGCCCAAGAGGACCCCCGTGTCGCTACCATCTACAATTACCGCATAAATCAGGTCATCTGTGTGCTCCGCTTCAGAAATTTTGTACTAGCCGTGCGACTCAATGTGAAACGGTTGGCAGTGTGTCTCGAGAATGCTATATACATTTACGACATCGAAAAAATACATTTAGTACACAAAATTGTCCAAACTCCTTTCAACAAATGTGGGATTTTCGATATGGCAACTCTAGCTGGAAATGCCACGATCGCTTTCCCGGGAAGCACGGAAATCGGCTCGATTCACCTCTTCGATGCACTGAATTTGGTTTCAGTCAACACAATTTTCGCCCACGAGAATCCGATAGCTTGCATGAAATTCAATCAGGACGGTACAATGATAGCCACAGCGAGTACAAAGGGTACAGTAATCCGGGTGTTTTCTGTGCCCCATGGAAAACGGATTTTCGAATTCCGACGTGGGGTCTCGAGATGCGTGAATATCCATTCGTTGTGCTTCTCTCCGGATTCAAAGTTATTAGCGTCATCTTCCAATACAGAAACATTGCACGTCTTCAAGTTGGAAAAAGCAGAAGATAACACGATAGTGTAAGTTTAACCTTTACTGATTTTCCGTAATACTGCAAACTATTCAAACATTTTTTTAGTGACACAGGTGATACCTGGGGTGGTTGGTATAACACTATCCAAAATGCCATCTCCGCTTATATTCCGGCTGCTCAAATAATGGGAGACCTTATGACTATTGAACGGAGTTTTGCCATCGCTCGGCTTCCTGGATCTTCGAAAAGCAACCAAGTTGCTCTAATTTCGTAAGTTGGTGAGGGGAGGGGATAAATAGGAATTCTCAAATCAAGAACTATTGAAATCTGTTCTTTTTAACTGCAATTTTTGTATAATATTGCATGTAACAGACCCAGAATTTTTTATTTCAAAAAATTCTAAAATTCCTTCTTTTAGACATAAAAATGAAGAATTCTTATTGGCCGCCACATCAGACGGTTACGTCTACGCTTACCGCCTGAACAACGATGGCGGTGAGCTTGAACTAGTCAAACAGCACAGAATTGAATATAAATCGGACGACTCTGATGGGACAAGCACGTCTTCTTCTAGCATTTCTCAAATGCTCGAAAGTTGGTTTTTTTCCTGAATGATGGTGAAGGTGTGCCCACCTGTTGAGTATTTGTGTTTTAGACGACACTGAGCAGCACAAAGATTTGCTCGACCATCCACCGACTAGCCATTCCAGCGGGTGATATAGCCATATCACATATCTTTTTAAACAATATTTTCATTTTTGCTTCTTTCGAATCTCACACTCATTGCTCTCACTTTTGCTCACGTGTCTCACTTCTCTGTAAACAATGTAAAATAAAATAAAACTTGATGTAGACTATTATCTATCCGCGAGGACGTGAGCCTTCGTTTAAAGGCGCAACGAATTAACTGTTTGGGTCTCGTTAGGTGATAGCGCGTTAAATTGTAAGAAAAATTGTTTCTTAAATTGTTAAATTGTTATCTCACAACTTAACGCGCTATCTCCTAACGAGACCCAAACAGTTAATTCGTTGCGCCTTTAAACGAAGACTCACGTCCTCGCGGATAGATAATATCTGAAAATCAAAAAATTCTGAATAGACGAATTACGGAATTGGAAAAATATAATTTCCATGCAAAAATGTTTTCATACAAAACCCATATGTATCTCTAAAATGTAATTATCAAACTTTTCATATATTCTGCTATAATTATTTTATTCGACGGGAAAAAATGTGAATTTTTTTGGGAGTATAGTTCTACAGTATCCCAAGTACCCTGCGACCAGAGAGGGGCGGAATTCCGGATTCCAGATTCCGTGAAAAAAATTTTTTTCCGGATTCCGAGTTCCCCAAATCCAATTCCGCCCTACTCTGCCTGCGATTTCCGAAATATATGGTTGCGAAGGGCTCGAGTGGCCATGACTACATCCCGCATATCAAAGTGGGAGGTCCACGTTCTTTTGATTTATTCAAAAAAGATCCTGAACAGACAGACAGAAACTATTCGCTCAATAATAAGTAACCAGCGGAAAGTTCGCGGCTACGCCGCGACTTCCACTGGCTTTCGTTTAGAAATATTTGTAGTCGTTCTGTTTTTCTCTTATTAGTAAAACAATTTATTAGCAGAACGTCAAAAACCAAATAAAATTTACATCCCGTCCCGTATCCCAGATACCCTGCGACCTCCTAAATATATGAATGTGAAGCGCTCGGATGGTCATGACTCCATCCCAAATATCAAAGTAAAAGACCCACGATCTTTTGAGTTATTCAATGAAACGTCTTGGACAGAGTAACAGACAGACAGAACTATTCGCTTAATAATAAGTAGATGACTTCCGAGGTTTCCAAGTACCATATCCCGTAGAATCGGTCAGAAACCATACAAGGATTTGGTCAACGACACTACCTGGATCCGACACTCAAAGCAACTTCGTCGACGAGACATTCTTGCTACTTTTGGACAAATATAGTTTGATGTTCCACTGGATTCTTTGGATTCGATCGAGGCACATCCAAACACTTTTATAGCTACAGTACCAAGGACACCATCTCCAATGCCACTGCGGAAATCCACAAAAGATTTTGAAATCACCGAAACAGTGCTCTTCGTTGCATTAAGTACCTCTAGTATCTCCAGTTTGAGTCATCATCATTATTTAAGACCGGAATTCCAGAAGCAGACCATAATAGAGTGAGCATGCACACAATAATTGCCTCGCACTCTGCTTCTGTTACAGTAGAGTCAGAATGAAGTCGAGAGAGGCGATCTAATCTCGGAGTACCGGTCGTCTACCACTCGGAAAAGGAAAGGAAGAAAAGAATCGATATCCGAATGTGCACCTTCCTCTACAGATCTGTTTTTTTTTCTATTTCTATAACTGCAAGCAGCGCAATACGAATATTTATCGGTTTTCTTGTGCTATGAATTTTGAATTAAAATTGACGATTTTCATTAATTGCTCGCATCACAATGTATTTCTGAAAAATGTATTAATTAATTAACGGATTCTCAACTTTTTTTTCTATTTTTCAAATGTGTTTCAAAATTCGCAACGCATTGTATTTATATTATTTTAAAAAATAAGTATTTATTTACATTTGGATCAACGCCTTCTTCAACAATTACACTTATAGAGTTAATGTCAATGGGTCACTATCAGAAGAAATTAAATCTCTTTTCTTCCTTATTTTCATTAATGAAATTGGAGATAAGTTCCAATCTGATTTATTGCTCTATGCAGATGACTTTAAACTTTTCTTAAAATTTTCCTCTGATTTCCTCACTGTGATTTTAACTTATTAAAAAAATGGTGCGATACCTAGCAGATGCTTGTTGCCGCTGACAAGTCTGAAACTATCTCTTTCCATTATAAAAAAGACTTGCTAACACTATCCCTTTATTTACTATTAATGATCAAGAGTTGAACGAATTTCACTTACTTTCACAGACACTTCGAAAAGCGCATCAACGCATAAACCATATTTTCAATATCCTCCACCGATCGAAATTTGAAAATTTCAACAAATTCTTTGTTAATTATGTATATTCGCCATATCGTCTAATATGCTTCTATTATGCTTTCACCCGTTCAAAAAGAACAGCTTTAATTGATCGTGGGTGTTCAAGAGTCCTTCCTTTTTTCGATTTTACAAAAAATTCAATTACATCTATGTTTCTTATTTGGATTGTTTCTCTGATTGTAATATTTTTCCTCTAGAACATCGTATACTTATCGCTGATTTAGCTTTCCTGTACAAAGTTTTAATCTCGAAGGAGGTTTTTTGTATAAATCACAACTTATTCATTTCCCCATCAAATGGAAAGCATCCTTGGGCTTCACTCCTATCACGAACTTTTCCAATTTTTACATGTGGAGGAGATCTCTTTCTACCGCTTCAATTCGTTTCGGGACTATTACTTCGGCAAAATGAATGTACTGAAAAAATATTTTGACGAAATGTTGTTGAAAGGCGGCTTCCTCACGATATCCTTCGCCTCGTTCGATTCAGCATTAAAAAGCTTTTTTTTACGTTTAGATGCGCCCTTGTACAATGGGTCTATTTTTTTTCTTCTTCTGGATCTGTCAATTACGAAACATCGAGTTTGATTAACCCTATTACAACCTTAGCATACACCTTTACCCGTTAGACAGAATAAAAAATATGTGCGAGAAGGTTGCAAATACCATCTGGTTGTTGTGCACTACAGAGCAGAGGAACGCTCGAACGCAGGGGCGTTTCCCGCCACATGGCAATGTCCACTCTATCGTGTCGTCTCCATATTCATTTCTCCTTTTTTCTCCTATTCTCTTTTCTCATCTTGCTCCGCTGAAATTCATAACCAACTAATATTATCAGTAAATTTCCAGATTCTAGATGTCGAATCCAATAAATTACGTAGGATTTACGCAAAACTCGAAGTATGTTTTCATTTCTGAAAACTTCTAAAATTCGCTAATTTTCAGAATTATCTGCACCGGACATAAAAATGGATACATGTTTTGCAATACGTCCGATATTCTCGAAAATTCTGTTTCATATAATGAAGAGGAGAATGTTTCTCGTGAGTTTATCCGATTTTTTCTGTGCCCCTCCAGTCTGCATTCACTTGAGTAAGATTGGTATGCCGGACTACAGTGTATAAAACTGGATAAGACGTGTGCATTGCGACCGGTGCATTGTGACCTCTGCGTTGCGACCTGTGTATTGCGTCTTGTCTATTGCGTCTTGTGCATTGCAATCGCGCACACTCACGTCTTCCCGCGTATCCCTAATCGATCATAACTTTCAATGAGGTCTGCGAGACTACCAACTACAAAATAGCATAGCATACCAAAGGTGTTTCTTCATTTTAGGGTCTGTTGCTAGCGATATATCAATTATATCAAGTGGATAAGCAGACCAATTATCTGCTGATAGTTATAACAAAATTATTTCCATACCATACAGAAGTTTCAATTAAAAGTTTGAGAACTGTACAGCAATTGTGTATTTTATCGATAATAACCCTGGTCTGCGAGGCTACAAACTACAAAACAGTACAGCATACCAAAGGTATTACATCAATTGTTTCTTTTATGTAATTCAATTGATTTAAAAAAAAAGTTAACAAATTAAATCTTAAAATAAGTCATAAGGCGAAGAACAAAGCTTTTAGCCAACAGGATAATTCTAAGCAATAATTAATAAAAACGTTGACATTTCGAAATTTCCTTGTTCCACCAAAAAAGGTATATTTAAAAAAATAAATATTCCCCATTTTTAAATCGAAAATTTCAAAAAGGACTTGTGCCACCTGTGTCCTCGCGGGACCTATTATTGTTTCAAGACGCATAAGTGCGATATCTGAGGCTGTGAGCGTTTATCTTGCACTAAATAGAGAGGGTGAATGGTTAAAGAATAGGTAAATTTAAATTTTGACATTTATATACATTCTAGAGTGTGTAATTGATCCTACTCTGTCAATGTTCATGAGTGCGGTCTCTAACCTACTTCCAGTTCCAGAAACTCATCTCAAAAACTGCATCATTGTTGAGCGTTTTTTCTCGACTTCTCTATTGGTAGTGGTAACTCAACAGGACCCCCGTGTCGTTACCATCTACAATTCCCTCATAAAAAAGATCATCTGTTCGCTCCACTTCGAAAAGTCCGTACTAGCGGTGCGACTCAATGTGAAACGGATGGCAATATGTCTCGAAGATGCTATCTACATCTACGATATAGGAAAAATACGTCAAACGCACAAAATCGTCCAATCTACTATCGACAGAAGTGGGATTTTCGATTTGGCAGCCCTATCTGGAAATGCCACGATCGCTTACCCTGGAAGCACGAAAATCGGGTCGATTCACCTCTTCGATGCAATGAATTTAACTTCTGTCAACACCATTTCCGCCCACGAAAATCCGATAGCTTGCATGAAATTCAATCAGGACGGTACAATGATAGCCACAGCGAGTACAAAGGGTACAGTAATCCGGGTGTTTTCTGTGCCCAATGGAAAACGGATTTTCGAGTTCCGACGTGGGGTCTCGAGGTGCGTGAATATCCATTCGTTGTGCTTCTCTCCGGATTCAAAGTTATTAGCGTCATCTTCCAATACAGAAACATTGCACGTCTTCAAGTTGGAAAAACCAGAAGATAACACGATAGTGTAAGTTTAACCTTTACTGATTTTCCGTAATACCGCAAACTATTCAAACATTTTTTTAGTGACGCAGGTGATACCTGGGGTGGTTGGTATAGCTCTATCAATAATGCCATTTCCGCTTATATTCCGGGTGCTCAAATAATGGGAGACTTTATGACTATTGAACGGAGTTTTGCAATCGCTCGGCTTCCTGGATCTTCGGAAAGCAACCAAGTTGCTCTAATTTCGTAAGTTGGTGAGGGGAGGGGATAAATAGACATTCTTATATCAAGAACTCTGAAAGCTGTTCTTTTTAACTGCAATTTATGTATAATATTGCATGTAACTGACCCAGATTTTTATTTCAAAAAATTATAAAATTCCTTCTTTTAGACATAAAAATGAAAAATTCTTAATGGCCGTCACATCAGACGGTTACGTCTACGCTTACCGCCTGAACAATGACGGCGGTGAGCTTGAACTTGTCAAACAGCACAGAATCGGACATAAACTGGAAATCGTTAAAGGGCCAACAACGTCTCCTTCTGGTATTTCTAAAATTATCAAAAGTAGGTGTTTTTTTCTGAACGGTGGTGAAGGTCTGCTCACCTGTTAATCATTAATGTTTTAGACAATGCTGAGCAGCACAAAGATTTGCTCGACCTTCCACCGACTACCCATTCCAGCGGGTGATCTTGCATATCACATGTCTTGTTAAACGATTTTTTTATTTTTACTTCATTCGAATCTCACTCCCATTGCTCTCACTTTTGCTGACGTGTCTCATTACTTCTCTGTAAACAATGTAAAATAAAATAAAACTTGATGAAGACTATCTGAAAATCAAAACAATTCTGAATAAATGTATTTCTTATTTCTTTCTGTTCTTACCGACTCTTTGACCTTTATCGACTCTTTGACCGAGTCGCGGTCAAAGAGTCGATAAAGCACTACCGCGATACTCGATTGAAAGAAGCAGCTGAACAAAAAGCCAGCCTGAAACGGTGCCGAAGAAACATGAACGACAAAAGAGCCGTGACAACTGTGATGAGAGACGAGAACGGACGGCAGGAAACTGCCCGAACCAAAATCGAGAAGATTGTCGTCGACTTCTACTCCAATCTGTACAGCTCAACAACAACGGTACCACGAGCACCCACTCCGACACAACAACAGCTCCCCGAGATTTTAGAATCCGAAATAAGGCATGCCATTAAACAACTAAAACCGAAGACTGCATCCGGACCGGACCAAGTCTCTGGAGACTTCCTAAAGGCAGCACCAGACTCTATCATCCAAAAATTGGCGGGACGTTTCAACCGATATATCATGGAGTGTAAAGTGCCAGAGCAGTGGAAAACTTCCAAGACCGTGCTGTTGTTCAAGAAAGGAGAACGAGATCTCATAAAAAATTACCGTCCAATCGCCTTACTGTCGCAGCCATACAAGTTGTTTACAAAAATCATCCTTAATAGGCTGGAGAAGACTCTCGACGAATTCCAACCTGTCGAACAAGCCGGATTTCGAAAGAAATTCAGCTGCATCGACCACATCCACACAGTAACTCAACTAATCGAACGACAGAGGGAGTACAAACAACCGCTCTACCTCTGTTTCATCGATTACGTCAAAGCCTTCGATAGTGTGGAACTCAATGCAGTCTGGAACGCACTGAACAAAGCTGGAGTCGACGCAGAATACATCAACCTCCTCGAGGAATGTAATATGGGAACAACTACCAAGATCAAGATGTTCATGAAAGAGCTGACCATCCCAATCGGCAAAGGAGTACGGCAAGGAGACACAATATCACCGAAACTCTTCACTGCCGCCCTGCAACACGCGATGATAAACCTTGATTGGGAAGACAAAGGCATCATGATAGATGGCAAGAAGCTCAACAATCTGCGATTTGCCGACGATATCGTTCTGATCAGTCACAGCTCTGCAGAACTTCAAAGCATGGTCAATGACTTAGACAAAGTTGGAAAAGCCATCGGATTAGAAATGAATCGCAGCAAAACAGAAGTCATGAGAAATAGCTGGACAACAGCGGACAAAACCCAGGCATAAACCATTTTTTTGTTTGGCTTCGAATTTTTCAGAAGCAATAATTCGAGAAAACTAAGCTTAGCACTGTTACTTTACGTTAGATTACGCAAAGACTACAAACTATAAAATGAAAATGAGCAGACCGAAAAACTAAAAATTACTGAATCCATCGTCTCATTTTATGGTGCATTAACCGTTCCAAAGAAAAAACGAACAATTTTGAAGATCATAATCTTCTTCTTTTCTGATGTAATTTCTTATATAAATTCCATAATTTTATCTGGTTCTTATGCTCTTTTATCAGAGTTTTCTTGCCTTTTTTCCCATTCCGGTCGGCAATTTTTTGATATTTCTTTTTTATCTGATAAGACGTCCTTTGGAGCATTTGGAATTTCGCAAAAGTTTAAAGACGTTCGTCCAAATTTCTCTCTGCTTTTTTTCATAGATTGGTGCTTCAGCCAACTTTCCAAAATTTTCAAATAAAATGCAATTTCCAACTAAAGCAGATGAAGGTGCTCAAAATCAAAAGCACACAATTGGCTTGATTACTGCCATTTCGTATACTGTAGGAGATATCGTTGGTTCAGGTAAGTGAGTGTGTCTGTTTGTCCGGTTATCCACAGGAAAACTGAAATTTATGAATCAATTGGAGAAGTGAAATGAGGGTTTCCTTCATTATAAGCTATTCTGAAACGTTTTTTTTTTCAATTTAGTAATTGAACACTTTATATTTCATTAACCAGTGGAAACCCGTGCCAGTACTTGTTAGCAAGCACCGCTGATAATGCTTCCAATAAGAATTTTTTATTGTTTCTTAGCTTTGTTAACCTATTCAGACCTGAAAAAACTATAAAATTACACTATAAAAATGATACTGATAAAGAAAGGTTAACTACGAAAATCCACTAATGGTGAAAGAAATAGGCAAACTATAAAATAATACACCAAAAACTAACTGCGGAGTCCATTTTCCAGGAATTTTCATCTCGCCAACCTCAATCTTAAATCATGCCGGCTCTGTTGGATTATCCTTATGCATATGGGCCATTTGTGCATTTATTTCATTATTTGGAGCACTTTCATACGTGGAATTGGGTACTTCCATCAGAAAATCTGGATGTGACTTCGCTTATTTATCACACTTTGGATGGTTTGTTCGGAGAAATCGATGGCTAAACTTGTTGGTTCAGGAGGCCGATTGCGTCTTCCTTCATGTGGGTATCAACTTGTCTCTCGTATCCAGCGGTTCTAGCGATTCAGGCTATTTCTTTTGGAGAATATATTGTCACAGGTAATAAGGAAAAATAAAACTCTTTTATGAGCTTGTGTTAAATAAATAGAAAAAGGAAGTGAAAAATCAAATTCGCATTTTAGCATTATTTCCGTAAGAATATCTACTTAATCCAAATAGCTTAAATTGAAAAAAAAACATTTAAAAAGTTAATGTTTTTCCATTTAAAAGAAAGATATTCAAAAACGTTTAAAAATTGATTTTTTTAGGTCTGGATAGTTGGATAACTGTCGACGAAGATTATCTGTTTATTGTCTATCGTCTTATTGGATTTTCTGCGTTATGTGAGTTTTGAAGGAAATGAGAATTTTTAAAATAGCATAGTGAGCTAGGTTAGGCCCTTATTAAACTTGAAATCAAAGTTCACATCTATTAATATAAGCGGCAGTGGTCTGTGTATTTTGGAAAAGTTGGCCTGCTACATTATTTTATTATATTAATCGAAGACTATTAGCCCCGCATTTCTGAATATTCCGCTTGACATGATGTTTTAGATTCTGGAATGTCTAGAGTCTGGAATGGAAATTGGTATTCCTGGTTTTTTTGATTTTTCAATTAGATCTGTATAGAAACTGGAAGCTGAACATGCAGAAAGCAGAATTAAAATAATTTGCACTCTGTGTTTTACGAAAATAGTTTGTAACGCTATGCTTTTGACGATGCTCACCGGATGTATCGCCGGACACAGGATTCATGCTTTCATTTACTAGAAGCAACAAACATTTTCAGCAGACCAAGTACATAGTTTGTTCTTCACATTTTAATCAACAGACAGTCAAAAATGGATACTTTTCCGACGAAATATTAGTGAAAACTGGTGATAACCAATGCAAAACAAACAGAATGAACTTCAGCGGTGGTCTGCAATCTACTACAAACTACCCTTTTTTAAAAGTGTAGTTTGTAGTAAAGAAAAAAACATTTCGAAGAGACATATTATCGGTTCGCGAGTACGCAAGAAACCGCTTAGAGATGGGGTTTGGGTCTCGTTAGGAAATTGGCGCGTTAAAACGCGCCAATTTAAAAATTGAAAGAAAGCGCACACACTGCGTTTGTTTTTCTTTTCGAAAATTGAATTCGAATATTGGAATTTTTTCTATTTATATTTTAAACAATTAGCTGCAAGTGAAAAGATACTAATTTGAAGAATATAAACTTCTAATATTGAAAAAAAAAACATTTAAATTCCGGTAAATAATACTTTATTCAGTTTAATAAGCAGTTTAAGAAAATTGACAATAAAAATTAATTTAAAAAAAAACATGATTTTCGAAGCAAAATATAAATAGAAAAAAATTCCAATATTCGATTTCAATTTTCGAAAAGAAAAACAAACGCAGTGTGTGCGCTTTCTTTCAATTTTTAAATTGGCGCGTTTTAACGCGCCAATTTCCTAACGAGACCCAAACCCCATCTCTAAGCGGTTTCTTGCGTACTCGCGAACCGATAATAAATAGTATATCCAGCTCCCAAGTTCACGAACATTGGTCTGCATCATACTACAAAGTACAATAGTCTTGAGCAGACCTAAATCTTAATTGAAAAACAAAACGTTTTTCCCCGGAAATTTGACAATCTTATCTGAATCAACAATTATACGAAAAAATACAATATTTTTGAAATTCGTCGAAAAAGTCGAAATTTGAGCTTTCTGACCATTTCGATATATGTATCAAATGTTCTATGTTCTAAAAAGCGTCTTATCAAACAGAAAACGTCGAAAAAGATTAAAAAAAAGAAATTATAACAAATTAGTGATGAACTCGCACAAAATAAGATGGTGCGCTACTAAAATTATTTAAGCATACAATGTTTAGGGCCCCTCATGCTCCTGAATTTCTTCTCCCTGAAAAAAGTGGTCGGATCGTTTCAAGTGGTGGCTACTGCTGTCAAATTAATCGTGGCGTCAATTATAATAATCACTGGATTTTACCATTTAATTTTCAAAAACCAAACAGAGAATTTTAAAAACTCATTCAAAGAATCCGATTGGAATCCGGGAAGCCTTGTGCTCGCGATCTATTCCGGACTTTTTGCATATAATGGATGGGATGTCCTTAATTTTGGAGCCGAGGAAATTGAGAATCCAAGAAGGTAAACATTTTGATCAAATTAATTTTAGGAAAAACCAAAAAAAATAAATATCTTCCAACGTCCTTAATGTTATCACAACGCAGTTCAAAACTGAAAATAAAGATCGAGAGTTTATTAGTTGGAATAAGCTTCTTATTCATGGCAAAGAAGAAAGTTCGGACGGAATTCGGAATGAAACTCCGATTGAAATGTTCTAAACCAAAAGTTTCGGCGGAGAATCACAATCGGATTACTATTACTACATATTTTTAAATTCGGAATAGCAAAGTTCTTTTCCTTGATTTAAATAAAATAAACGAATTACGAAAAGGAAAAGGGGAAAACATCACATTTCACTATAAATCATAAATCTGCATTCTACATTTCAGAACCATGCCGATTGCTGCAATCAGTGGAATTACAATATCTGCAATTGTATATATTTTGATGAATATTTCGTATTTTACTGTATTATCAGTGGAAGATTTCAAAAACTCGCCAGTCGCCGCTGTGGTGAGGACGTTTATTTAGCGGAGACTAAGCCATCTAGACTTACAGACATTTGCCGAACGGACATTGGGCGAATTCCACTATGTAATCCCATTTTTAATATCCCTTTTGCTGATTGGGAGTATGAATTCTACCATTTTCGCATGTAGCCGGTATATGTATTCTGGAGCACAGCAATCGGTGATGCCAACTCCTTTAAGAGGAATTCATTTCAGTAGTCGGAGTCCGAGATTGGCTGTTTTCGCCGAGGTATGTTCTCTCCAAGAACGTTGAACACTGGCGTCAAGCATAGAATATTGATTCTGAAATTTCTGAAAGCTTAAAATATGGAAACCCTAATTTTCAGGTGCTCATCGCTATCTGCCTGAGTTTCATTGGTAACCTAGATCAACTGATCAGTTACATGTCATTTGCTCTTTGGTCGCAAAGAACATGCACACAGGCTGGATTCATTTTTTTCAAATTTCGTGGATCATTAAAAACAAGCGACAGTTTCGAAGTACCAATGTTTGTGCCAATTGTGTTTTTCGCCATTTGCATTGCTTTACTGGTTATTCCTATCACGCAGGCAAGTCTAACGACTTTCTCGTAGTTTGTGGTAACTCTGAGCTGAGTAACCCTGGGTAAAGATATCTTCGAGAAATTTTAAATTTCTCGATACCGCGCAAATTTTAAAATTTTGGAACACATTTATTACAA
This sequence comes from Caenorhabditis inopinata, assembly GCA_003052745.1. Lineage (NCBI taxonomy): Eukaryota > Metazoa > Nematoda > Chromadorea > Rhabditida > Rhabditidae > Caenorhabditis > Caenorhabditis inopinata. The sequence continues at coordinate 1,049,492 of AP018152.1, read as the reverse complement.
TATTCGCTGGGAGAGTTTTCTTTAAATTTTAACGCTCCGAAAAATTGGCCGCACGTCAAATTACAGAAATTTAGACATCCTACAAATCAAAAAAAATTCGAAACCGCACTAAAAGGCGAATTTTCAGAACTACCACGTGGCTATCTACGGTCTGAGTATGACTGCTGGAGGAGCGCTAATTTATTTAATTTTCATTCGACCTGAAGCTTTACCCAATTTCTTGTACACATTCAACAATTCCGTTGTAAAATTTACACAATTGATCTTCAACTGTGTTATTGAGAAATACGCGGATTCTACGAAATTAGCAGATAAAAATTTGTTATAATTTTCAGATGATTTGACTACTTTTAATAAGAAATTTTGATTTTATGAGATTGTTTTGTTGTTACGTATACTTAACACATTGCGAGTTACGATGTGCTGTTTCGAAATGAATTTCAGAAATGAATAGCCTCTGCTCGAACTACGCTGTTAGCGATAAATTGGTGAAGGAAAGAATGCCCGAGTGCATTCCTCCGACGGTTCAACGTTCAGAGAAAGACACATTATTCCTTTGAATGTAAAAGTCCATGATTTCAGAAAAGACGCCGAATGTACAGAAAGGATTAGTAATACGTAATTTGGCTTAGGCTTATGCTTATGCTTAGGCTTAGGCTTAGTCGTAGGCTTCGGCTTACTTCAAGGTGAGAAGTGCATCAGCTGCGGTCCTATTCATATTTATGAAAACTAAGTTATTATTAACGAATGAGCAAACAAATCCAAAAAAAATTGCAAAAATTGCTCATCGTTGAAGCGGGCCACGCGTGAAAATGTGGGATCGCAGTTTCCGTGCCAAGAGTAAGCGTCACGCGTGAAAAAAAAAACAACTTACAGATATTAGGTTGATGCAAAAGTTATTGCGTTTTTATGTTGTTTACTTTTGTGAAAGATTTTTGAATAAAATGTTTGGTTATCTGTGGTCGTGTTATATATCATTTTGAAGAGCGTAATTCGCTCTATCTACTTGTCTTATTGATTTTTCCTTCAAATAATTATGTCACTTTTTATAGCACTTCAAAAAAGCATGGATAAAAGGCAAATTCGAACGATTTTCTTGTTCCAGTTCAAACTAGGCCGAAACGCTGTCGAGACAACTCGCGATATCAACGATGCATTTGGCCAAGAAACCACTAATAAACGTACGGCACAATGGTGGTTCAAAAAATTCCGTAGCGGTGACGAGAGCCTCGAAGATGAAGAGCGTGCCGGCCGCCAGTCTGTGATTGACAACGATCAATTGAGAGCCTTAATCGAAGCCGATCCTCTCAAATCAACACGAGAAGTTGCCGAAGAACTCAACGTTGACCAATCAACAGTCGTTCGTCATCTGAAGCAAATAGGCAAATCAAAAAAGCTCGACAAATGGGTGCCACACGAATTAAACGAAAATCAAAAAAATCGTCGTTTTGAGGTGTCGTCCGCTCTTCTTTTACGCAACAAAAATGAGCCGTTTCTTGATCGGATCGTAACTTGTGATGAAAAGTGGATCCTCTACGACAACCGACGACGTTCCGCGCAGTGGTTGGATCGTGATGAGGCTCCTAAACACTTTCCGAAGCCGAAACTCCACCAAAAAAAGGTTATGGTGACTGTTTGGTGGTCTGCAGCCGGTCTCATTCACTACAGCTTCCTAAATCCGGGCGAAACAATTACAGCAGAGAAGTACTGCCAGCAAATTGACGAAATGCATCAGAAGTTACGACGTATGTGCCCGGCATTGATCAACAGAAAGGGACCAATTCTTCTCCACGATAATGCTCGGCCACATGTCGCACAACCGACCCTGCAAAAGCTGAACGAATTAGGCTATGAGACTCTGCCTCATCCACCATACTCACCAGACCTCTCGCCCACCGATTACCACTTTTTCAAGCACCTCGACAACTTCCTTCGCGAGAAATGCTTCAAAAGCCAAGACGATGCCGAAAATGCCTTCAAGGAGTTCGTCGCTTCCAGAAACCCGAACTTTTACGGTACCGGCATAAAGAAACTTGTTTCTCGTTGGCAAAAATGTATTGATTCTAATGGTTTTTATTTCGATTAATAAATTTGATTTTAAACAAAGTTATGGTCATTTAAAGTTGAAGGTTACAAAACGCAATAACTTTTGCATCAACCTAATATTTTAACAATAACAACAAACATTTTCAGAAAAAAAATTGCAAAAACCTCCAAAAATGACTAAAAACGAGTGGACCCCCCCCCAACTAAGATAGCGCCGAGTAGTCTTCGGAATTAATCTCATTTTGGTTTCAGCTCTACGAAAAAGTTGGAAAGAAACACCAATCTTCGAATAAGGACGAATAACGTTGAAAAGCACATTTTGATTATAATTATTCAAGAATTCAATTTAGAGCATGGTTATGTGCGTTGCTATTGATTTCTTCGGATTCTGAATCATCCATGTCGCATTGAAAACTCTTATGGTGTTACTCAAAACTACAAAAAAGGTGGGAAAAACGGTTAGTAACTCGAAAAAATTAATAGTTTTAAGCTGTAATGCAAACTGGTCGGTTCGCTACCAAAATGACCTATTATTCCTCAATTTTGAAATCGAATTAAAATCTGGAAGTTTCAGTTCAATCTGCTTCGTTCTTCTAGTTACCCGGAAAAAGTCTGATTTTGAAATCAATTTCCATTTGAAATGAAATGAAATGAAAAGCGTGAATTAAAAATTGATTCGTAAACTTTGTTCTAATAACACTGATTTTTTATATATATAAATAGATGAGTTTCTTTGAATCGTTCTAAGTAATCCTTCGAATATTAAAATTTCGAAGAAAAGTACTCTCCGCGTTTTGGTGACAAACAAGAATGACTCTGACCTGTTGTGAGATTTTTTTTTGTAAATTTATGAAACTCTGAAGGAAAATCACGTGTTTCAGATGCAGTAATGCTGCTGCCATTTCTTGTAATTGTAACACACGATTATGGAAGATTTGTGGGAGCTGCGAACGTTACTCGTAAGTGACTCGTCACTCGTTTTTGGCTTTTTCTGCTTTTTTTTTAAAATTATTTTTCTCATAACAGTACCGTCCGTATTGATAAACATTTTTATGAGTAAAATAGGAAAGATAAATAAAAGAGATAATTTTAAAAAAATTTGGGTGAACCTATATTCATTTTTTGGAGGACCATAAGGAATGCGCGCTCCGCCGTTTTTTTTTTGGGATAGATTATCTGAAACTGCTCCGATCGTGCTCCGATTGGTTTAAATTTTTCTGGCAGTGTTAAAACTGGCCCGCTGGGTACCTTTTTGGGCGCTAGCTATTTTAGTTGGGGGGGGGGGAGTCCAATGGTTTTTAGTTATTTTTGAAGGTTTTTTATTGATTTTTTTTTCATCTTTTAATTAAAATATTTGAAATATTTCTTCACGCGTGGCGCGGACACCACGATCTGAAAATCCGGAGCTCCGCGCCCTTTCCTTCCCGTTCTTTCTTCTATGCATTCCCCACTGTAGACGAAATAAGCAGACGTGGGAAGATGGAGTGAGGGGATCTGAGCAGTGTGGGTTCGGTTCCGCGCCAGTGCACTTCATCTTTTCTTTCTGATTTTGCTTTTTTTAAAGTATAATTGGATCATGACAAATAAAGATAAGTTACATTTGAATAAGAGATCCTCAATTTCAGAGGTAAACTCCACAAACTCCATTACAATATCACGCCATATGACTCTGGCTCGAGTGTTCAGTGCCGTCTACCTACAAGTTCAGCTTACTAATAAGAAAATGAATAGAAAAGACGTTTTGGCAAATGTCTGGAATCTTGAAAACAAGCAAGATCTTGACAAGTTAGTTTCTTTGAAGTTTGAAGGAGCTTCTCAGGAACTCACTCCGTTCTCTGCCTCCATTTCTGAAGCTCCTTATGCAAGCGAGACTGAAATGATTGAGTTCAGAGCAGATTATGAACGTTTTTTTGGATTCAAACGTTTCCAACGAGTAAGTTTGAATACAGTGGTGAAAATGGACCGATTTCCTGATCTTCCCAATGGTAGCGTCTTATTGTCTCCTCATCCAAAATTAACCGACGAAATTTTGGCAATAATAGAACTCTTTGAAACTACAGAGACCAGTGAATTTGAACTGGGTATGTTGGAACAATATTTATATGCGTACGTTAACGTTTTTGCTCACGAATACAACACAGACCTTATGGGAGAAACAGTAAACCTACTGATTCCTCTGAATGAAAAGTTGTACGCTGCGAGGGTATTTTTCAATTTGCAAGATACTCTTACCCGTATCCAAAAAATGCTGCCGAAGTTGGAAAAGATTGTCAATCACCAGAAATCGTTTAGTGCTGTCAGTATAACGACCAACACGATACACTTATTGGAAGAGTTGTGCTCGGTGTTTTCAATATTTGACAAGCCTCTGACCAGCTTTCCAATCGGACATGCTCTGCATCGTAGGCTCAATTTAACACAAATCCAGCAGGATATTAAAGACAAATGGGTGGAAGATGTTCTCAACAGCACGGAAATGTTGCAAAAGCTCTCGGATTACTATACAAATGGCAAAAGTGCATTGAATCCAATTGAGTTGATTACGATGGATAGTGATATTCTCTTCGATCGGAATAACTATAACATGATTCGCTTGCTTGTAAAGACATTTCCCATGATCCAACGCTCCAAATCAATCAATAATATTGATAATATGGCAAACAGAGATTGCTTAACACTTCTCGATAAAAGCGTTTCACTTCAAGACATCGAGAAATTATTAGAAATCATAAAAATTTATCAAAGAATTGAATCATCCTTTTCTCGATATGAAAATGTCCGTCGTAGTATCTCAAATCTCCCTTCACTAGTGCAAGAAATTGAGGAGATAAATAGACAATTTCCTTCGTCTGCCGCATTTATTGTTCAAGATTGGGACTGGCTGACAAATCTTAAAAATTTCGTGTCTACCCATAGAGGTGATTACGAAAGATTAAAGCCCGGGGAAGATATATCCAGAGATATGATAACGGTGCGAAGACTGGAAAAAGATAATACCAATCAGCTACTTCGCGATGTTCTCAATAAGATAGCACAACTGAAAATCGGTGAGCAAAGGTGTGACTCGATGTTCACTCTTGATTTGTCTGAAATTGACAATAGCACCGACTTTGCTAAGATTATCAATAATATCAAATCAGAGGGCGCCACCAAAAAGGTCATAAATTTTGTAGCAGCTGTAGAAAAGATGCAGAAGGGTCTTAATGAACTTGGAGAAGAATCAGAAATCGAAACGAAGAAGGCATCGAAAAGGAACATCGATGACGTTGTCTTGAAAGAATACAGCGACTATCCGTCAATTCTTCTAAATTACTCTGAAGCCGCCTATTCACTGGAGCAACTTAATAAACTCTACGATCAACTGTCACTACTGATTCAAAGAAGAGGCGATGTGGAATATGTGATCGCAAGAATGAGCGACGATTCAGAAGATAAAACGGAGTTGGATAATGCTTGGAGTGATTTTATAACATTGAAAACGAAGCTTATTGAGTTTCAGGCAAATTCGACCAAAATTCTAGAGATAGTGAACTCGTCAAAGTTTTCGCAACCCGAGAGAACACTTCAAGAAGTTGGGCTGATGTACAAAGAGATATCGACGATTTTGATTGCTGGAAGTTTCGATTTGAGGAAGATGAGAGAATCCGCAATTCTGCTAAACCCACGCATTCCGGATGTAGAAAACGCATTGGTACATATTGAGACACCTCTGGCAATGAATTGGAATTTGGCACAAAGAAGCTTCCAATCGGTTCCTGATGTATTATTCGCGATTCAAAAAATAATACAACAGAAGAAGACTGCCCAGGTGACCCAAGAACTAACTACGGAACCAACCACGGAACCACAAACCATGACCAAATAGTCAGTTCATACAAATATAGTTAATACCTGTCACTAGTTTCGTACAAAACTATTTCAGCATTATCATCGGAATAGCCGTCTCTCTGGTAGTTATAGTTGTTGCAATTATAGTTGTTTTGGTTTGTTGCTGGATGAATCGTAAGGATCCAGATCTGAAATTGGAACCGCCACCAGAAAAGGGTGAGTTTTCTGAAACTAGGATGAGGTGCAGGGATACAGGATTTCTTTGTTTCAGCGTACGTAGCCCCACCTGACGAGTTCATTAAGTTCACATATATGCAGCTACAAGATTGCCGTCTGAAGATCAACTCGCGAGACCCGATAACCGGCAACACTTCACTATTTGATGCAGTTGAGCGAAGGGATTACGACAACGTGCGCGAGTTGGTCGAAGAAGGTGTCGTGCTCGATGCTGTCTGCGGTGGAGAATCGTTGCGAACTGCACTATTTCAACTGGAATTCCAGAAGAACAAGGAAATGTGCGCATTACTTTTAAAAAACGGAGCCGATCAATTTTTGGTTGATGCCGCGGGAGAAGACTGTGATACATGGGCTGATTATAACGGCGTTGATCATGTTTTCAAAGAATACTATGAGTTGAACAAGAATCCATCTACTAAGCCTCGCCGTAAGTTAGATTATTGATTTTTTCAGCTTTCTGAAATTCCAAAATATTAAGGAATTATTCCGAAAAACACGCCGAGAACTTGGAATGTTTTGGTGCTCAACGACTGTAAATTCAAAGTTTATAAACGGAGAAAGCTGCCGCTGAGAATCAAGAAAAGGATCACTTGGGGATATGTAAAAGGAAAGGATCTCGACGAGTTCACTCATATTGTACTACCGTCCAAGTATGTGTATGATAAGAACGCGCTGAAACTCGACGACGAAGATTTGATGACGTATAAGCTTTACGCATGGTAAGTTTGACAAATTGATCAGTCTCACGCTCAATCAACGGTGCTATCTTAGTTGGGGGGGGGGGGGTTCCCAATAGTTTTTAGTCATTTTTGGAGGATTTTCTTATCCTGAGCACCGCGCCAACCACCTTTACTCTCCCCCTACGTTTCCCATCTTTCCTCTATGCATTCTCCACGCTGGAATAATTAAGCAACGGTAGCCGAGAGGGGAAGAGGGAGGGACGGGAATCTGGGATGTGTGAGTTCGGTTCCGCCGCCTATGGCAGCTTCGTTTGCTTTTTTGATTTTGCTTTTTTTCAAAGTTTAATTGGATCTAAGGCTGGGAAATCACCGGCGATCGCCAGCGTTTAGCCGTTCTCGGGCCAGCCGAAAAAGGCCGGCGAAAAACGGTTGGCAGCCGTCGCCGGCTTTTTTCGGCTGGCATTTTTTATTCATCAAAATGAGTAATATTGCGAATAGTTGGAAGCTCTCTTAATCCGACAGTTACTATCATTAAAATTTGATGCAAAAATAAAAATTATTTGAAACGAACATTTTTTTTTAATATTTGAGATTTCAAATGTTTAACATGATCCAATTAAACTTTAAAGAAAAGCAAAAAAGTTTGACGTGGAGGGGAACTGAACCCACACCTTCAGATTCCCATCCCCCCCCCCTTCTTCACACCTCGGCCACCGCTGCTTGTACTACACAGTTTCTTTGCTCACCGTACACCGCGATAAAAAAAACGCCGACGAAAAACTGAAATTTTTCCGCCGGCTTTTTTTCCCAGCCTTGATTGGATCATGACAAATATGGGTACGTTACATTTGAATAAGGGTAGCGCTATGGTATTTTGAATATTATGATGAAGAGAAATTTTACGATTTTTTGCGCGTATTTTTGTTGTCTGCCAATAAAAGTTTTGTAAAAATTGCTAGTGTTAATCGAGTATATCTAATAATATTCTCAGAAACAAAATTAATCTAAAAAAAGACTAAAAACCATCGGAAAAAACTAAGATAGCGCCTGAAATTTCTATTTCAGCAAGGCCGTGTTGATGAACAGAGACTGGTTGGAAGCGCTTGTGAAAATGAAGGATAAAGCGATGGACGAAGACTATAATTGGTACGTGTTGAACACCCGCTATAACGGAGAAACCCATCGCGATACAATTTACAATATTAAAACGAATCATTATCGAATGGTTCCATGTCTTCTGAAAAATGCGGATATTTGTATTTTGCCGTCAACTTCCACGAATTTTGAAAAAAGTGAGTCCGATCCGATCATAAGTTTGTAGCCGCCAATTCTTAATTTTTAGACCGCAATGAATGGAAGAAGATTATCGAGATGCTTGGTGGTACATATGTGAAAATGACGGATATTAAGCCGGATGGTCCCAAAACGAATACACCATACTGGACAAGAACTGAAGCGTATAAAGGCGAGATGCACGAATTCTCACAGAATCGCTGCTGGATCCTGAAGACGAAAGGTTGTCAGGTGAGTCGGTTTATCAGTATGTCTCTGTATAAATGAGCGTAAATCTAGATCAACAACGAGTGGAGAAAGGATCACGGCATGTACACCCTTGCCGACTTCAAATTTCTCACCGAGTCGATTGCGCGTAACAGTATTTTGCGAAAAGATAATGACGTTGCACCTCTGGATTACGAAGGCAATTCACTTAAGGCGAAGTCGAAGGGAACCTCCAGCACTGCGAAATCTAGTACTGCAATATCGTCGTCAAAACATGAGTCGTCGAGTAAATCACCGCATACGAATAGCAAAACTCCTGTGAAATCGCAAATGGAAACTATGAAGTATACGGAAATGGAGAAGCGCCAACAGGAACTGAGAAGTGAAATTAAGAAGGCCTCTTCCAATTGACATCTCTTCCGACTGTAAATCAATAAGCAGCCGACATAAAGAAATTATAAAAAGAGCCATCTCGTTTTCTCATTTAAAATAAAAATATACAAAAATGTCTTAACAATTATATAAACAGTCAGCATTTTGCTGATATTGCACAGGGTGCCATTTAAATAATGCAACGCAAGTTTGCTGGGTGCTGGGACTTAAAGAATGACTTACTTCAATGTGAATTCTTTCCCAACAAGATGTCCCACAAGATACTGTCTGCTTTCTTTTATTGCCGGATTCCAGTGCTCTTCCTTAACTTCTTTAACTACTTTTCTGAAAATATAGGCAATGGAGCATTGGAAAATCAGAAATGCCTCGAAAAAATGAAAGAATTAATCGAAATAAAATAGTCCCGAGCAATTCTTATACAAAGCAATGCATAAGCGCTCTATCGAAGACGATGCGTTTTTTTTTCACTAAAAAGGCATTTTTATAAAGTTTGGTGAGCATTGGCCCTTATTTTCACGAACTGACACTATATTTTTTTGTAATTTTGAAGAGAAATAAAGAAATTTTGGCGGTATGGTAGTTGGGGGGGGGGGTCGATGGTTTTTTGTCATTTTTGAAGCTTTTTTCTTAATTTTTTTTTCTGAAAATTTTTGTTTCTATTGTTAAAATATTTGTAGAAAATAAAAATATATGTTTTAGAATAATAATTAGAATGAATAGACATTATAATTGACTTATTTGTTGCAATTGGGATCTTGCAGATGATTTGAAGAAAATGAAGTTTGAGTGCAATAAGCGTGCTTGCCGCTTAGGCTTAGTAAATCATTCTTTCAACTTTGTAAACCCCGTCACTGGTCACCATACCAAAGAATTGAATCTCTGTGAAGTCATTTGAAGCGAAAAATTAAGGCAAAGTGTGACCTCAAAGGCGATTTATTTGGTGATCAAGAAAAAAAATCAAGAAAAAAACACCAAAAATGACTAAAAACCATTGACCCCCCCACAACTACCATAGCGCCAAAAATATTAATTTTAAGTGAAGTATGCCATGTTCATTTTGCTGAGAAAGCACGAAAATAAAAGGAAAAATGTATCACATAAAAGCAACGTGGAAAAACAACGAAAAACTCAAATATGCGTGGAGAACGAGAGAAAACACAAAAATAAGAGACGCAGAGCATGGTATGCGCGCAATGCACGAAAAACGCGCCTAGCGCCAATTTTCCGACAGTGAATTTTTGTTTGATTTTTTCTTTTTTTCCCCGGATTTTTCCTTAATTTCTTTTTTTTTCTGTTGCATTTGTAATATTTTTGTAATGTAATATTTGTAATGCCAAAATGTAATATTTTCCGATAAAAATTCTTGAATGATTCTTCAGTTTAGTTTTGATGAAACAATATAAAGGAAAGGATTAGCACTATTTTTAAAATCATGAAATCAAGTTTAAATAGAGTTTTGTACTGTTAACTTTGCCGCATTAAAAAAATTCTCGCCGCTCAGATCTTATTGTTTTATTAAATTTTCCGGCGATGCTTTAGTTATAGTGAAAGGGCAGAGCCTGTCGTTAATCTACAAGCTCCGCTAGTGTCAAAAATATCAATAAATTTAGGAATCATCGAATGAAAACGAAAAGAAGGAAACTGAGGATGAAGAGTGGGAATCGAAATTTCATGGCCGTCTTCTAATGTACATTATGCTAAAATGTAAGTACTGGAAGGAAAGATAAACGGAAAAGGAGAACGAAATAAAAGTATCAGTGGCATCCTTTAGGATCCAACGTGTAGCTCGGCGAGCCGGACCTCTGACTGCTGATGCTTGTTGATCTCGCGGCGATAGGCAGTTGGCCGGCGACACTGGCCTGCTTATTAAGGCCGGTGGGGACGGCGAGATGGCCAGTGAGTTTCGATCAGCCAGCAATCGATAAAGGGCATTGAGAGTTCGGTTGCTAGATTCCACTTTTCTGTCGAGACTTGACATCTGAAAATCGAATATTTATAGTATTGAAGGAGAGATTCTCGTGAACAGACAGCTCAGAAGATTGGCTAAATGGCTGAAATAAATGTCTGAAACTACCGGAAGCTTATAAAGCTTAAAGCTCTAAAAAAACGCCGAAAGGTGTGAAATTTGCGAAGAAAAAACTCTTATATGTCCAGAATTTGATTCCTCTTATCAGCGAAAATTGCAGCAACATACCTGTAGCTCGAGGCGCGACAACCTGGAACCAATCGTTTCTGGATGCCCTTTTCTTGAGCCTTTCCCATCGTATTGGCCGGTTTCCATTCTCCAATCAATTGATTTTCTTTGGCCATACATTCTCAAATGTCGCCTGAATATTCACTATATTCAGTTCCACTTTTTAAAACAAATTCTGTAATTCTCTACTACTTGTCTGATTAGTAAGAATAAACCGGCTCCAAGAATAAGCATTCAGAATAGAGACAGCTCCATTCCCAAGTTCTCCAATCTCTTCCTCTAACCTCACTTAATTGAAAAAAAAACTGATTTGATATCATCGGCAACTTTAATATTCTAAAAAAATTTATTGTTTCAGCTTAGCTTTTGCTTCAATATTTTTTCTAATTTTTCGAGAAGAAAATCTTCGCATTTTCTGAGAGCATTACGTTACTTACTTAGTCGATCCGTCAATCGCTTGTGTGGAAGCGGATCACAAATTCTTTGGACTGCACTCTCTGGAAGTCAATTAATTATCAAATCAATTTAACAATATTAAATATTAGTGGAAAGGCAGTTAATTACAAAAAAAAAACACAAATGGGGTAACAGCTTTTCGTGTTGCGAGAAAAAGGAAATTATCTTTAAATTTATAAATATTTTAAAATTTTAGGAAAGCAATTTTCGCTGAGTGGCTCCCGAAAAACTCGAAAACTGGTCGGTTCGCATTCCTCAATTTTGAAATCGAATTAAAATCTGGAAGTTTCAGTTCAATCTGCTTCGTTCTTCTAGTTACCCGGAAAAAGTCTGATTTTCAAATCAATTTCCATTTGAAATGAAATGAAATGAAAAGCGTGAATTAAAAAATGATTCGTAAACTTTGTTCTAATAACACTGATTTTTTTAATATATAAATATATGAGTTTCTTTGAATCGTTCTAAGTAATCCTTCGAATATTAAAATTTCGAAGAAAAGTACTCTCCGTCTATTGGTGATAATCAAGAATGACGCTAACCTGCTGTGAGATTTTTTTTGTAAATTTATGAAACTCTGAAGGAAAATCACGTGTTTCAGATGCAGTAATGCTGCTGCCATTTCTTTTAATTGTAACACACGATTATGGAATATTTGTGGGAGCTGCGAACGTTACTCGTAAGTGACTCGTCACTCGTTTTTTGTCTATTTCTGCTGTTTTTTTTTTAATTATTTTTCTCATAACAGTACCGTCCGTATTGATAAAAATTTTTATGAGCAAAATAGGGAAAGCTAATATACTTAACATAAAACGATATAATTCAAAAAATGTGGGAGAACCTATGTTTCTTTGGAGGACTTTATATACAGAACTGGCCATAAAGAATGCGCGCTCCGCCGTTTTTTTTTTGGGATAGATTATCTGAAACTGCTCCGATCGTGCTCCGATTGGTTTAAATTTTTCTGGCAGTGTTAAAACTGACCCGTAGGGTACCTTTTTGGGCGCTAGCTATTTTAGTTGGCTCAATGAGTCCAATGGTGTTTAGTTATTTTTGGAGGTTGTTCTTTTTTATTTTGTTCAATGGTTTAGTGTTACTATTAAAATATTATTTCATGCATTCCTCACTGTAGAAGAAATAATTATTTTCTTTCTGATTTTGCTTTTTTTTTTAAAGTTTAATTGGATCATGACAAATAAAGATAAGTTACATTTGAATAAGAGATCCTCAATTTCAGAAGCAAACTCCACAAACTCCATTACAATATCACGCCATATGACTCTGGCTCGAGTGTTCAGTGCCGTCTACCTACAAGTTCAGCTTACTAATAAGAAAATGAATAGAAAAGATGTTTTGGCAAATGTCTGGAATCTTGAAAACAAGCAAGATCTTGACAAGTTAGTTTCTTTGAAGTTTGAAGGGGCTTCTCAGGAACTCACTCTGTTCTCTGCCTCCATTTCTGAAGCTCCTCATGCAAACGAGACTGAAATGATTGAGTTCAGAGCAGATTACGAAAATTTTCTTGGATTCAAAGGTCAAAAACGACAAAATTTGAGTACAGTGGTGAAATTGGATCAATTTCCTTTACTTCCCCCTAAAATCTCATTGGTTCCTTCTCCAAACTTGACAGAACAGATTTTGGCCAAAATAGAACTCTTTCAATCTGTAGGGCCCACAGATTTAACACTGGCTGCGTTGAAAGAATATTTAAGAAAATACGTTGACGTTTTTGCTCACGAATACAACACAGGCTTTATTGAAGAAACAGTACATGCACTGATTCCTCTGTATGACAAGTTGTCCGCGGCGATGGCATTTTTTGATTTGCAAGATAGTCTTACCCGTATCCAAAAAATGCTGCCGAAATTGGAAAAGATTGTCAATCACCAGAAATCGTTTAGTGCTGTCAGTATAACGACCAACACGATACACTTATTGGAAGAGTTGTGCTCGGTGTTTTCAATATTTGACAAGCCTCTGACCAGCTTTCCAATCGGGCATGCTCTGCATCGTAGGCTCAATTTAGCACAAATCCAGCAGGATATTAAAAACAAATGGGTGGAAGGTGTGCTCAATAAGAAGGAAATGTTGCAAAAGCTCTCGGATTACTATACAAATGGCAAAAGTGCATTGAATCCAATTGAGTTGATTACGATGGATAGTGATATTCTCTTCGATCGGAATAACTATAACATGATTCGCTACTTTGTAAAGACATTTAAGACCATCCAAAGCTCCAAATCAATCAATAATATTGATAATATGGCAAACAGAGATTGCTTAACACTTTTCGATAAAAACGTTTCACGTCAAGACATCGAGAAATTATTAAAAATCCCACCGATTTATAAAAGAATAAAAGAAGCCTTATTAAAATATAACAGTGCCCGTCGTAGTATCCCAAATGTTACTTCACTAGTGCAAGAAATTGAGGAGATAAATAGACAATTTCCTTCGTCTATCGTATTTACTGCTCAAGATTGGAACTGGAAGAGAAATCTTAAACAGTTCGTGTCTGACCATAGAGGTGATTACGAAAGAATAGAGCCCCGGGAAGATATATCCAGAGATGTGATGGCGGTGGGAGACCGGGAAAGAAATAATACCAATCAGCTACTTCGCGATGTTCTCAATAAGATAGCACAACTGAAAATCGGTGAGCAAAGGTGTGACTCGATGTTCACTCTTGATTTGTCTGAAATCGGCTATAGCATCAACTTTGCTAAGATTATCAATAATATCAAATCAGAGGGCGCCACCAAAAAGGTCATAAATTTTGTAGCAGCTGTAGAAAAGATGCAGAAGGGTCTTAATGAACTTGGAGAAGAATCAGAAATCGAAACGAAGAAGGCATCGAAAAGGAACATCAATGACGTTGTCTTGAAAGAATACAGCGACTATCCGTCACTTCTTCTAAATTACTCTGAAGCCGCCTATTCACTGGAGGAACTCAATAAACTTTACGATCAACTTTCATTACTGATTCGAAAAGGAGACTATGTGGTTGGCGTGATCAGAAGAATGAACGATTCAGAAGATAAAACGGAGTTGGATAATGCTTGGAGTAATTTTATAACATTGAAAACGAAGCTTGTTGAGTTTCAGGCAAATTCGACCAAAATTCTAGAGATAGTGAACTTGCCAAAGTTTTCGCAACCCGAAAGAACACTTCAAGAAGTTGGGCTGATGTACAAAGAGATATCGACGATTTTGATTGCTGGAAGTTTCGATTTGAGGAAGATGAGAGAATCCATGATTCTGCTAAATCCCCGCATTCCGGATGTAGAGAGCGCTTTGGTATATCTTGAGACACCTTTGGCAATGAATTGGAATTCGGCACAAGGAAGCTTCGAGTCGGTTCCTGATGTATTAGCTGCTCTTCAAATAATGCCACCACTAGAACCAAAAACCATGACCAAATAGTTAGTTCATAAAAATATAGTTAAAACCTGTCACTAGCTTAGTACAAAAGTGTTTCAGCATTATCATCGGAATAGCCGTCATTCTGGGAATTATAGTTGTTGCAATTATAGTTGTAATTGTCTTGGTTTGTTGTTGGATGAATCGTCAGGATCCTGATCTGGAATTGGAACCGCCACCGGAGAAGGGTTAGTTTTATGAAACTAGGATGAGGTGCAGGGAAATGAAGGAAAAGAAAGAAAGAGAGAAAGAGAATTTCATTAATTTCTTTGTTTCAGCGTACGAAGCCCCTCCTGACGAGTTCATTAAGTTCACATATATGCAGTTGCAAGATTGCCGTCTGAAGATCAACTCGCGAGACCCGATAACCGGCAACACTTCACTATTTGATGCAGTTGAGCGAAGGGATTACGACAAAGTGCGCGAGTTGGTCGAAGAAGGTGTCGTGCTCGATGCTGTCTGCGGTGGAGAATCGTTGCGAACTGCAATATTTCAACTGGAATTCCAGAAGAACAAGGAAATGTGCGCATTACTTTTAAAAAACGGAGCCGATCAATTATTGGTTGATGCCGCTGGAGAAGATTGTGATACGTGGGCTGATTATAACGGCGTTGATCATATTTTCAAGAAATACTATGAGTTGAACAGGAATCTATCTACTAAGCCTCGCCGTAAGTTAGATTATTGATTTTTTCTGCTTACTGAAATTCCAAAATATTGAGGAATCATTCCGAAAAACACGCCAAGAACTTGGAATGTTTTGGTGCTCGACGACTGTAAATTCAAAGGTTATAAACGAAGAAAGCTGCCGCTGAGAATCAAGAAAAGGATCGCTTGGGGATATGGAAAAGAAAAGGATCTCGACGAGTTCACTCATATTGTACTACCGTCCAAGTATGTGTGTGATAAGAACGCGCTGAAACTCGACGACGAAGATTTGATGACGTATAAGCTTTACGCGTGGTAAGTCTGCCAAATTGATCAGTCACGATCAATCCACCAGGTTTTAATAGAGCTGATGATCTCGTCTTGATACTCGGCTCAAGCTCTTTCTTTGCAAATTGCATTGGGTGGAGGCAATTTCAAACATTTTAGCCAATGTGAAATTCCTATTTCAGCAAGGCCGTGTTGATGAACAAAGACTGGTTGGAAGCGCTTGTGAAAATGAAAGATAAAGCGATGGACGAAGACTATAATTGGTACGTGTTGAACACCCGCTATAACGGAGAAACCCATCGCGATACAATTTACAATATTAAAACGAATCATTATCGAATGGTTCCACGTCTTCTGAAAAATGCGGATATTTGTATTTTGCCGTCAACTTCCACGAATTTTGAAAAAAGTGAGTCCGATCCGATCATAAGTTTGTAGCCGCCAATTCTTAATTTTTAGACCGCAATGAATGGAAGAAGATTATCGAGATGCTTGGTGGTACATATGTGAAAATGACGGATATTAAGCCGGATGGTCCCAAAACGAATACACCATACTGGACAAGAACTGAAGCGTATAAAGGCGAGATGCACGAATTCTCACAGAATCGCTGCTGGATCCTGAAGACGAAAGGTTGTCAGGTGAGTCGGTTTATCAGTATGTCTCAGTATACATGAGCGTAAATCTAGATCAACAGCGAGTGGAGAAAGGATCACGGCATGTACACCCTTGCCGACTTCAAATTTCTCACCGAGTCGATTGCGCGTAACAGTATTTTGCGAAAAGATAATGACGTTGTACCTCTGGATTACGAAGGCAATTCACTTAAGGCGAAGTCGAAGGGAACCTCCAGCACTGCGAAATCTAGTACTGCAATATCGTCGTCGAAACATGAGTCGTCGAGTAAATCACCGCATACGAAAAGCAAAACTCCTGTGAAATCGCAAATGGAAGCTATGAAGTACACGGAAATGGAGAAGCGTCAACAGGAGATGAGAAAAGAAATTAAGAAGGCCTCTTCCAATTGACACCTCTTCCGACTGTAAATCAATAAGCAGCCGACATAAAGAAATTATAAAAAGAGCCATCTCGTTTTCTCATTTAAAATAAAAATATACAAAACTGTCTTAACAATTATATAAACAGTCAACATTATGCTTATATTGCACAGGGTACCATTTAAATAATGCAACGCAAGTTTGCTGGGTGGTTAATGGTTTTTTGTCATTTTTGGAGCTTTTTTCTTAATTTTTTTTCTGAAAATGTTTGTTGCTATTGACCCCCCACAACTACCATAGCGCCAAAAATATTAATTTTAGGTGAAGCATGCCATGTTAATTTTGCTGAGAAAATACGAAAATAAAAGGAAAAATATATCACATAAAAGCAACGTGGAAAAACAACGAAAAACTCAAATATGCGTGGAGAACGAGAGAAAACACAAAAATAAGAGACGCAGAGCATGGTATGCGCGCAATGCACGAAAAACGCGCCTAGCGCCAATTTTCCGACAGTGAATTTTTGTTTGATTTTTTCTCTTTTTTTCCCGGATTTTTCCTTAATTTCTTTTTTTTAAGGTTCTCTTGTATGTTGTTATAATTTATGTTAACGAAAGTGCAAAAAATGCATTCTTTTAATTCAAAGATTCAAATTAAAAAAATGTATATTTCTGGTGTTTCCTTGTAATTCTTTGAATTTCAGAATTTAAAGCGCTACACTTTTCTTTTTTTGATTGTGACCTGCAATAAGCGACGATTATCTAGCTATAATTTTTATTTATGGAAAAGCGAAGGCCTTCCCTGCCGGCCCGCTTTTAAATTTCTATTCCACGGTGCAAAGCTTTAAAAAGAATTTATCGAATTTTTCAAAAAAAATTGTCAAGTAGACCTATTTTTCTGTTTTTTCTCTGCAACAACAACCGACAGCCGTCAGCTGTTGTTGAAAAAACACGAGAGCCAACGTTAAGGAAAGCAATAAGAACGAAATCGAGATGACTAATCAATTGACAAATTGTCGACGTTTTAAACGAGGGTTTTTAAAAAAAGCTCACGAAAATATGATTGTCTTGTCTGAATTCAGATTTCGTGGCTACTTTTATTAATTGATGCTCGCAGTATTTGCACACGCGAAATGTGGCTACTAATGTAAGGCTTGCCTGCTTGAAAGTTGCCCGTTTTGTATTTCTTTGTACGACAAAAAAGGCAAAAAAGTGAAACAATTTTTCTATCACTTCGAACACCTTTCTTGAACAATGTTCTGCGCAAAATTCATTTCGAATGCTCCATAAGCTGCAATTTTTCATCAGGAAAAAAAAATAATTCTAAGATTTTCTGAGATCAGCGGAAACAAAGACTACTTTATTTTATCTATGTTTTTTTGTCCTTCAAGTAAAACTGCACTTTTTCTTGTTTATATGAATGTTATAACTTTTTTTTTCTATTCTGAGTGATTCGATAGAACCGTCCTTCCGCAATATTGTGCAGAATATTTTTGTTAAGCTTTGAAACTCCGGCAATCCCGATCTCAACGTCAAACTTGCACGTGCATGTTGTTTCCTCCCGATATCCATTTTCACCATGTGGAAACGACTGAGTATTCATAACTTACTGCTATTGTGCTTATTGTGGGACCCGCCAATGAAATATCTTATAAAAATCAAAGTTCGAAAAACATTCATTATTTTGCGAACGCTGGCCCCCAACTATTCCTTTTTACGAATCAGTAATTTTGTCCTCCAGAATTTATCCGTTAGTTTATTTTTCTTTCTGCAAGTTTTTAGTTTATTCGTTCTGTACTTCATCAAAACGCATATAGCAGACTCCGGTAAACTCAGCTGCGCCTGCTAGTAAAATTACACAACCTATTACTCGTCATAAATTCCCACTTCTGTCTCTCCTAGAAATGATTTAAACACTTTCTCGCTCATTTAATTTCGCTCCATTTCGTTTCGTAATGTAAGGAATTCGAGAGAAACGGAGAGAGAGAGAGTATGATGAAGAATAAGTAATTGTTAACTGGCATTTTGCCAGCTAATCATTACACAATCCCCCCCCCCCCCTTCTCATCTCTTTCTTCAACTGATGATGACAATAAGAAGCAAGAGACACCGAATGAACAACTGTTTTCCCACTTCTATGTGACTCCGTGGCTGCTTGTTCTTCTCGAGACACATACTGGCACCAGACTTTGCCTACATTTTTTACACGTTTCCTAGGATTTTCGATCCTGGTCTACTGACAGAAGTTAGGCTTCTTTCTTCCCGGTTGTCATTGGCATTCTTATAATGGACCGGCCCATTCGGCTAAAATTAGTCCTTTTTTACAAAATCTATTTTAAACAATATTTAATTTGTTTTCCAACAATATCTATTAATTAAATATATATTCCATTTATTAATTAAAATTTGCTCTTTTTAGAATTGTACCAGCTCTTATTAAAGTATAACGCTCTAATGTGAAAGATTATCTGTAAATGTATTAGGCGGGTTTTCCGTCAGCGTCGCAATCTGCTAATGCATAATAATCTTTTTTGCTCTTGCTGCTAAATTTTTAAATTAAATGAGTATTTCGAAAGAAAGTTTTAAGCTATTCTAAATATCTAGAATGGCGCCACACTCGTACCTCAGGATTTACCAAAATTCCCTCCTGCTGGATACTAACGTTCTGAACCTAAAAATGATGGTCTCGTCACGATACGATAAAAGACAACTAAGAAACGACGGAAATTTTGACAAGTTCAATGATTAGCCGCCAATAAAAAAAGCGTTTTCGTAAATCAAAACTATGTATTTTCGAGACCATCATTTTTTAGCTTGAGCGCATTTGAATAAGTGCTACTACTGTATCGATCTTCTATAATATGTATTTATTATTATCATTGTCTTAAAGTCTATAATTTTTTTCAGAAAATGCGGGCAATAATTTCCGTCGCCAAGTCAATTCTCGGAAATCGGCGTAGCGACGATGAGAGTCTCTATACGGCAAATGGGCCAGTCGGCAACGGAGCGGTCCACTCCTTTCGAGTGTATATTCATGGAAATCGGAAGAAGAACGAACTTGTACACGGTATGCAAGAAATAACTGAAAAATATACAAGAGGGACTTTTGTCAAATTGAACCTGTTATTTTTCTAGCATGGCTGCGTGTGACTCGCTCTAATATAACTCTGGAAATTTCAAAAAAGGAATGCCTTGTCTGGCCATTGCCTCTCATCCGTCGATACGGATACACATCAGCCGGCATATTCTTTTTTGAAAGTGGCCGAAGATGCGAGTCGGGAGAAGGAATGTTCACATTCCAGAGCAAGAAAGCCGACGAGATCTTTCAGGTGTGTCTATAATTTATTATAAACGAAAGAATACAACATGCATTAATATTCGTTGCTGAAAAAAAGTAGAAGTATGGTACCACGTGCCGCTGGAAAATTCTGGTGTTATCTTGGCCCATTCTATTTTCAATGGCTCAAAATTGGGATGTGGATGTGCTTGAGTCATCTACTAAGGAACTCCCCATACATAGTAGTCGAACGGATTCAAGTCGCCTAGGAGCTGACCCAAAAAATCAAGAAATGTTTCAGTACATGTATTCTCATCAAACATTTTGCTTTTAAGCTAATCCAATCACTCATCGAGCAGTTTGCCAATTCGTCAATGGAAAAACAGCAAAACGCGGAGAACAGCTTCCGATATCAACGACAGCAATCGGTGCCCGTCAATTCAAGAAGAATGTCGGATACGAGTAGCGCGTCACTTTTTGGTATACGCCTCAAAATTTGGGGCTGCTGCATTATGATCTAAAATACTGTATTTTTCTAGGACTGAAATACACTTCTCCTCCATTGATGCCGATGCCAACTTCCCGTGACCGGAATTCTAAAGTCTCCCTTGCCAGTGATTACACCCATAGAAGCGGTGGACACACTGTCCGGCCGATGCCGTCTTCGGTGCAAAGGTTCAGAAGTGAAGGTTTGAAATTTCAATTACAAATATTTTATTCGAAGACGGCTCATCTGTTTGTTAGTGTTTTCAGGAATGAATTCTGAAGTGCTGACATCATCAATGAATTCTTCGGGATTCAACGACTCCATCGGCTATCACTCGTATCATCGATCGTCGTTCGACCCGAGAAACGGACGGATTTTAGTGCCCATGAGGCCAAGGTACTTAAGCATAAAAAGAATTATTATTTGAGGTTACGGTGTGCAAGATTATAATTAACAGGTCATTCTCTGAAACTAATTTTTTCAGAAGTGTCACCGACACCTCCGATTACGCTGAAAACACATCGTTTGGATACCCCAGCCACCATCACCTGCCTCACGATAGTTTTCATGCTTTAAACAACAGTGGTGCGCCACGTGGTAACAAAATATTCGGTAATATTGTGTAAGTTTTGAGCCTTTTTAAATTGTGCAGCCCATTCGCAATGAATTCTTCAGCTCCGAGCGCACAAACCCGAACGCCTCGTCATCAGGAATTTCTAATGGCGTCCTACCTTCCTATATCAATATTTCGCCACGCGAGGTAATCGCCTCTCGTCAATCGCATCTGTCAAACCAGAACTTTTATTCCGCGTCAACAATGACAGCGTCAGCCGCATCTGAAGTCTCCGCTGCGATGTCCGCCATGAACCGCGACATCTCTTCCGTACCAGGACTTCCGAAATTGCCGCGTGCCACACCACCACCCGTATCGAATAGGCAGTTGAAACGATATGCAGTGGTGTCTGGGCAGTCAATGTCAAAGAGGCGGATTTCAAGAGAAGACGCTAAACGGGCTTTCCTCTCCAACGACCCACGTGTCAGTTGTGTTCTGGGGGACCCACGCTACGCTGCGGTCAATGTGGAGGCAGATGAGAATTATGCCAATTTGGAGGATATTCAGGTGTGCTATAACATAAAATGTATTTCAAAACATATCTAGTTTCCATGTGGTTTTCTCAATTCTTTACTGTTTTTCTGTGTTTATTTGCTTAAAATAATATTGCCAATAGGATACTTCTTCAAAGATGATGTATGCGTATGGAAAATGTAGAGAGAAACACCAACATGAAAACAAAAGTGGGTATGTTTAGCGGCTTTAAGCGTGTCGAACTAAACTCTCGAAAAAGTTTTGTCTTAAAAAAGTATAGCTTTCTGGAAATACAGAAAAGGGTCTGTTTACCCCATTTTGTAACTTGTAGTCTTCCTGGCTCCTATATATTTCTTTTATCTTTCTTAAAATCGTTTTTAAGACAGACAAAATCATGCGTGGAATTGACGTGGAAATTCTGAACTCTCTACATTCAACCACCGATGGGCCACCTCCACAGCCACGCCATCCTCATCTTCAACAATCCACATCATCGAGGACGCTGAAGCCGACGAATGGAACGGTGCAACGAGCCGCCACGGCCTCTCCGATGCCTCGTCTCAACTACGCTGAAATCGTGCCAGTTCATGACGATGGTGTGGTCCCAGACAGGTCTAGCAGGTGAGAAACGGCTATCTACTAATTTGTCTAACCCAACTTTTCAGATGCTCCTCAGTCGGAAGGTTTTTTGACATCAACTACGCCCAAATGGACGTAGACAGGACACAAGCGTTGCGTGGCACCCTCCGACTGAAAAAAGAGCAACAACAGAAAAAGGACAATTTGTGAAACTTTGTGTTTTATTGTCGAAACGTTGATTTTTCATCTAGCCATTTATCTTCCAAGTCCAATTTCCTTTTTTCACGCCCTCGATGTAATTGTTTTCCGTTCAGTGTTATTGCTCTCTTCCTATTCTAATGTTTTTGCGAGTATTTAACCGAATTTCCGTAACCCAAGTTTTTTGAAATGTAAATAGAGAGAAACCTTTCAAGAATATTTTATTATTTTCAATTATTTCCGTTTTTGATTCATTTCCCCTTGTTACCCGAAGTTTTGGTGGCCTTTCTCTGAAATACAACCCTAAAAATTTCAGAATCATTTGAAATTCATTGAAACTCCCGTCCCATTTTCTTGTCAATTTTTTATCCCCTACTCAAATAAGAAGCGTAGTCTAATTTTGGCTGGTCGCCGCCCCCTTTGTTTCTATTTTTATCGCCCCCCCCCCTCTTCCTTCTCTCTTTCTCAACCATTGCAACGTGTATTATTGTTATGTCATCAATGATTGATCAACCAGAGTAATGGTTATTTTTTAAAGTTGTATTGTCATGCTTCACGATAGATACTCTTAACAATTCGTGAGTTTTATCTCATTTTTCATTTGAAAAGATTCACGATTGCTGAGGTTGGGTTGGATGGGGTTGTGGTATGTGGTGTATTTCAGTAGGCGGCGCCCATTGTGCAACAGCCACCACCCCGTCCCCTCCCTCACTTTTGCTTACCTATGTACCGATGAAAAGTGTCAAATATTAATATCAGATGAAAATAACTATCATGGTCTATATTTTATGCAAAATTGATGCCGTCGTCGAATTCTGCAATTTTATTTACAGTTCATTTCAGACCAAAATGTCATTAATAAAAAGGATTTCCTGGAGATCTGCGAGAACGCAATCATATGTAGAAAAGACCAGCTGAAAAGCTGAAAATCGAGAAATTATTGTCTATCGAGTTGGATTTAAAGCAACATCGGTACCGCGCATTACAGAATTTGAACGATGGAAATCAGAATCATCGCTTCTGGTGACAGCTCTGCACCGCTTTTTAATAGGTAATTCTGAAATTTATAATATTCTTCAATTCTACTTTTCTGAAAATGAAAAAAGGTTGGCAGTGCAAACGGAGCGTTACAGAAAAAAAAAGAAAAAAAAAACAAAAACTAATGAAACAAGAATCCATATTGACACTAGCAAAACGATGTGCTGAGATACGCATTCGCCGCAAGCCGCCTTCATCCGCTTCATCAACATTGGCGCAACCACTACGGTTATCGAAGACGTCAAAGAGTACTCGATAACAACATGGAGCCAGAATTACACTGTAGAAGACTTGCGGCATGGGTGGCATTATTCAATGCTAATAAAAATACAACTGATGAGCTCAGCTATTTGTTCATGCTCTCAATTACCCGCAGCTCGTGTACCGCGCATCTTTAGAAAGAAGACTGGTCGAGTGACATCAGATGTCCATCAAACTTTAGATGCCATCACACTTCATGAAGAGAAGAGAACTAAGATGGGGCGGAACTCGTGATGCTCTGAAACAACGACGTTATGGGCAACGTTTATGCAAGAATGGATGTCAATAATAAATGAAAAACGACCTGATGGAGATGGTCGGACTCTTTTCAGCATAAAGTATCAGCTAACCATGCTCTCTCTCTCTATTCATTAAAAAATAGTTCACCGCCTCACAAATGCAAAGTTCTGCGAATAGATTCGCGAAAAAATTGAATATAGACCGCGGTGGGTGGCGGCGGTCTATATTTGAAAGATTCCCAGAAAAATGAATAAAATCAACGAAATTAACGGGGAGTGTAATACCCCGCCGCAGACACCTTACATTTCGTAAAATTCTTATATTCAGATTTAATTAATTTTGTGTCGCTTTAAATTAGTCCTCATCAGAATTCAGAATGCAAATGTCGCAGACACTCACCCACAACGCCTTCTGAATTGTCTCCATTTCTTTTTTGTTTTATTTTCTGAAGTGTTAGTCATAATAATAAAAGAGGAGGTGGAATTGCTCATGTTTCGAGAATTTTCAGCTTTTTAATGAAGTTACTGGGGTATTTAGGAATATTTGTGGCGAAAGTTCCGCATAGATTCTTTCAGACACTCTTGCATTCTTTTAAATCAATTTAAACTTTATTAAAAACTGAAAAAAAGCTAGCAGTGCATATAAGCTCAAAATTCGCTGAATTTCCGATTTTTCCTGAACTTGTGGGCCTATAGAATCAAACTGATTATGATCCATTTTTTCGGTCTGCCATACTACAAACTATAAAAACATAGGTCTGCCCCAAATGTAAAAATTCGTAATTTTCTATTCCTATACTGTTTTTCGATAAGCAAACTGAAACTGATATTTTTAGAAGCAAATAAGCTCCACAAATGTCCAATTCAGTGCTCCAAAAATCACAGGAATTCTCAAAAGCTTTAACTTTAGTTTTCCTAATTAATTTGTTTTCGAATATTAAAGGTTTGAGAATATGAAAATGTCACGACTGGCTCTAGACAATTGATTTTTGATGTGAATACCTAAGAAGTCAAAAAAAAAAGAGCAAAGTGTAATAATTTTCGCTTAATTTTGCAGAAACTCAATTAAATTTAATTATTTTTCGGTGGGTTGTTTCGTTGTTTCGTTCATCGAAACAATGCGAAATTGCCATGCATTGGTCTGCTGGACTACAAAATACACAGATCCATTGAAATCGGAACAAAATGAGAATAGAACTCGTAGGAAATCGGAACATGATGAAAATAAAAAAGTTAAAAAAGAAAACTGTATTGAATTGGAACTGATAGGGAATTAGAACTGTTTTAAAGTAAAATCGCATGGAAGCGGAACTGTATGGAATTGGAACTCTGTTCAATGGAGCGCGTTTGCTTTACAAGAGTATTTTTAGTTGATTTAACGCTGAGAAAAGTACTCTGGGTAAAGCAACGCGCTCCATTGAATACAGTTCCGCTTCCATGCGGTTTTACTTTAAAACAGTTCTATTATCGCAGTAAAAAAGTTCCGACATTTTTTCGAGCCCGCGAAAATCGGAATTTGAATTTAGAGGCTCCGCCCATTTCATCAGCGCATTTGCTATGCGCGATATATTTTTATCAGAAGAAACGAACGCAAATTGATATATTTAAGCATTCGAAGAAGCGTGTAAAAAAATTCACGATTAATACAATTTCGTTCTTTTAATCCAGTTTAATTCTGAAAATTCAGAAGAAAAAATAAGGAGCCTCTAAATTCAAATCCCGATTTTCGCGGGCTCGAAAAAATGTCGGAACTTTTTTACGGCGATAATAGTTCCCTATCAGTTCCAATTCAATACAGTTTTCTTTTTTAACTTTTTTATTTTCATCATGTTCCGATTTCCTACGAGTTCCATTCTCATTTTGTTCCGATTTCACATACCCCCGATTTCAATGGATCTGTGTATTTTGTAGTCCAGCAGACCAATGCATGGCAATTTCGCATTGTTTCGATGAACGAAACAACCCACCGAAAAATCTGGTGTAAGAAGCCATGAAATCAAGTTTTCATGGCGCGCTTTGAACCCACGAAAACCGCTCTGAAATTTGCATTTCGATTTCCGCATTTTGCACCCTTTGCACTTCCGAATGACATCGAAATAATGTACGTCAGCTCTCGTCAATACATCTTTATTTTTATTGTTAGCCTCCTTCTCTTTCCTCTATTTCGTCAAATACCGCGGCGGAGGACGCCTCTGCTTTTCGCATCGCTGACAGCGCTGGCCAGTGGTGTGGGCAGTCTGAAAGAATACCAATTTTCAATTTGATTCTCTCAAGGGAAATGATTTATATATGGAGAGCGCGGGGGCACAAAAAGAAAAAAGTTAAGCGAGATGTGCGAGAAAAAGATTGAAATGATTGATTGAGGAGTGCTCTTTGAACCGCTTTGTTTCCGTCATTGTTTGCTTCGCTGAAAATATCCATAAAATTGAAAAGCGGAGTTCACATAAACTTTTTTGTTGTTTATTCCAATCCTTTATTGCTATTTCAGTTCAAGGTTACTGTAGTTCCGCTTCCTTATTAGGTTTTGTTGTTCGAAGAACGTCACGTCATTGTCTATATATTCCAAATTAAATGGGCAAAAAGAAAATCTCTTTTTCTTTCTCAAAATCTTCGAAATTGTCTATTACTCTGAAATTACTCTGAAATTTCGTAAATATTTTTGATTCGATTCACTTAAAAAATAGGAAATTGAATAGGTCAGCGTTCAAAAAGTCTCATTTCCTGTTTGGCGGTTTTGCGTCATTTCTTCCAGCAGAATTCAATTTCCAAGTTACTTTGTGGATCCTTCAATCGAAAGACGAAATATGACTGTCTCGTCTCGTCTTCGTCTTCGTCTTGAAGAAGACGAATGCAAGACGAGGAGACCAACGACGAGAGGAAAGACGACTTTTTGTCTTCGTCTTGCCGCGCATCTGAAATGGAAATTTACTTTTAAAAATTGTTCTTGATGTTACAGTACTCAAAGGAAGGACGCATAAATGAAACTTCCACCATGACGGCGTGAAAGTGAAGGAATATTCTGCCCTTTCATTTTCTGAAATTCCAGATATAAAACTCTAATTTCACTCCGCTTGTCCCAGAAACCCACTGTTTCATATCGGTCTGCTAAAATAAAAACTACAGAAATGAGTTAGCATACCAATGATTTCAAAACCTGAAAAATAGTAGAAAAAATTCAAAAAAATGAACATTTTCAATAATAAAGGATTAAAAAATTGTGCAAAAAAATATTTGTATTTCAAAAGATTTGTATGTAGTTTGCAAGTTGGGCGCGTCTTAAAACTATTTATTATTATTTTTTCTTTTCAAAATTTTATTTGTCATTTCTTAATCATAGAGTAATAAAAAATAATATAAATGCCATAATCGTTATATTTGAATAAAGAAAAACGTTATGAAAATATATTTATTTTATTTGAGAAATCTAAAAAAACTTACTGACAATTCATAATCTAAAATAGAATTTCTAAATATAAAAAATTCAATTTAAATATAGCAAACTAATGCGTGAATCTTCTGCGCAAAAAATATGCAAAGCGCCATCTTCTTTAATTTCCTTTTTTAGCACTTCCATTTTCATCCAATTAGAGGCTCCTCCCCCTTATTTTTTCCCAACTCTTTTCAATGTCTTTGGCTCCATTTTGATTAGCTGTTCTCCTTCTCCAGTTCCTCGCATTTTTTTCTTCAAAATTCAATGCATTTTGTGTGCTTTCTGCTTGATTATTCTTAACTATAACTTAGAGTTGTAGTTTGTAGTTTTTGTAGTGTAGTTATTAGTAATAAGCATTGTTTTCCAAAGTTCCTAAAACATTCCAGAATGCTCTAGAATTATCTAAAATGCTCTAAAACAAAACAAAACAATTAGACGAAAAGAGAGCATTCCAGAATGCTCCAGAAAGTTCTAGAATAGCGGAATAGCCGCGAACCGTCCATTGGTGAATTACTCGTCTTTCAGTTCGTCTTGCATTCGACTTGTGCACCAACACAATCTTTATCTTTGCGTCAGACGAATTCAAGACGAAGACGGTCTCATTTCGTCTTTGGTGGAAGCCTTACGTGCAGCACATTAGTGTGTCGTGTCGATTTTGGAATTGATCGATTTAATTAGATTCAGTTCGATAAAATCGAATCAACAAAAATAGTGCAAATGCGCTCTACCGATTAGTACCTTCGGCGGCGGTTTTAAATCGTATTTTTAAACAGTTTTTTAGTAAATTGCATTTTTCAAAGGAAAATACGATTTCAAACCGCCGCCGAAGGCATTGATCGGTAGAGCGCATTTGCACTATTTTTGTTGATTCGATTTTATCGAATTGAATCGAATTGAATCGAAATTGATCGATTTTTGAATCGACACGACACACAACAGCACATCAAAGTTCTTTCTAGAGAAGCGCAGGAATCAGTTTCATTCTATTATTCCATGTAACATAAATGTCTCTGAGTTTGACGTTGACTCAGATTGCGCAGGCGTCTGGAAGCGAGCGAAGCTCATCTCATTTTGTTGCTCTTGTCCAAGAATTCGAAAAACCGTTTTTCCTTATTCTTGCTCTCTGAGCCCTTTCAAATTTGAATTTTCAGCCAACTCTCCTTAAACCACCGAAAACAATTCAAAAAGATGAGATATCTGTATGTCTTTGCCATCCTTGCTCTGTGCATTCTCTCGTCATCAGCATTGCCGTTTTACTCAAAAAGAGAGCTCGCTCCATCGCTAACTCTTCATCGGATTAATGCATTAAAGGACACGATTGATCAGTTGAATGATATCAAAAAAGCAATGAGATGTCGGGAAAGAGGTAAAATTACAATTTCTAGGAAAGTGCTGCTGCACAATGCACAATATTGATCGAAAGAAAGTTCTTTGAAATCCTCCATTTTCCGATAAAATTGAGTGTGTCTGAAAGAATACTAAAAATCTGAAAAACCGCAAAAATTGTAAATTTTCAGCATATGAACTCGCGGCTAAAAGATCAAAACGAATGATCTCTCCATCTCTACGCCTTTCCGAATTGATTGATCCATTGGTGGCTGGAGAGAGTGTGCATAATGAAGAGAAG
Source organism: Caenorhabditis inopinata (assembly GCA_003052745.1). Classification (NCBI taxonomy): domain Eukaryota; kingdom Metazoa; phylum Nematoda; class Chromadorea; order Rhabditida; family Rhabditidae; genus Caenorhabditis; species Caenorhabditis inopinata. The sequence goes on along the minus strand of AP018152.1, from coordinate 1,020,585 downwards.
CAGCAGGAGATGGACGAGTGTGTCGGATTCTATCATGATGTTCCTTATTACTTTTAGATCTAAAAATGGTTAATTTCGAGATTTTTCGTATGTATAATCCGATGATGAAACTTGATTCTTGGGTCAATTGCCAATCAATAAAACCATCTCAATTGTTTTTTTGGGTTTTTTTCGTTCAAATACTCGCATTTAAAACTAAAATTCAGAAATTTTGGTCTGCCCGCTCAACGGCCTTCAACGGCCCGCAGTTTGCAGTGTAAAAAATAATAAACGGAAAAGAAAATTCTGGAACACATTTTTTGTAGTTTAGAGTCATGCAGTCCAATCAGCATTTTTGTATTTCTGTTTTTGTAGTTTGTAGCCTGGCAGACCAAGCAGCATTTAGCCTTTTTTTTGTTTTTGTAGTTTGTAGTCTAGCAGACCAATTGGCATTTAGGTATTTCTGCTTTTGTATGTAGTTTGTAGTCAAGCAGACCAATCGGCATTTAGGTATTTCTGTTTTTGTATGTAGTTTGTAGTCAAGCAGACCAATCGGCATTTAGGTATTTCTGTTTTTGTATGTAGTTTGTAGTCAAGCAGACCAATCGGCATTTAGGTATTTCTGTCTTTGTAGCTTGTAGTCAAGCAGACCAATCAGAATTTTGGTTTTTCTGTTTTTGTAGTTTGTAGTCAAGCAGACCAACCAGTATTTACTTTTTGTTTTTTTTTGTGGTTCGTAGTCTAGCAGACAAATCAGCATTTAGGTATTTCTGTTTTCTAGACTGTGAGCAACAAACTTTCAAATTTTTTTCTTAGGTCTGCTAGCCACAAACTATAATACGTTTCTGCAGACCCAAAGCAAATTATGTCGAAATTATTTTTTTAAAAAATAATAATTCTTATCAATTTTTCTAGTCGTGTTTACACATGATGCTCGAAATGTATTCTGATAACAATGCGCCATTACTAAATAATATTTCTATCTGAAAATCGAATATTTTCTAAAAATTGCAAATTTTTCCATTTTATTTCAAAATGTATGTTTTTGTAATTTAATAATTATTTAATTTCAATTGAAATCATTTGATTTGACAATCGATTTTTTGCTTTTCAATTGATTATTTAGGGTAGAAGAAGCGGTGACGTCAACAGATGCGACATCGACATCGCAATTCGAGAGGAGGCACCGGAAAGATTCTGACACCATTGCTATAGGAAATAAGGTTTTAACGTGAAGAAATATGAAAAAAAAACTCAGAAATTTCTGTTTTGAAGTAGTTTTAAAACTTTTTTAAACATTTTTTTAGTTTGCTGAATAGATTTAGATTTGTGGGACGTTTGCCGATTGAAAAAAAAAATGGAAAAAAGGCAAAAAATTAATTTAAATATAAATGATTCTTAATGACTACAAACTACAATCAAAGCAGACCTAAACGCAACGGCGCTCTATTGACAATCACTTAACGATCCTTCGGCATAATTTCCAAATTTCCAAATAAAATATCCTAAAAATTAATTTATTCAGGAAACCGCATCTCGAACAGTTCGTTTTCCGTCTGCCCATTTAGCAAATCACGATTTCGTTCGAATTGATTCATGGCTACATGATAGAGGATCAGAAGAAAGGGAAACTGAAAAGAGTTGGCGTAGTTCGTTCTTCTTTTTTATTAATCTTATTTCAAATTAAAATATTTAGGATTTCTCCATTGTGCGTGCATAGAATCAATACGCCATTGGTCTAGAAAGCGGCAGTTTTGCTTAGCAAGTCTTCTCATTTTACTACTCTTTTTCATTGCCGCAGCTATTGTTTTGCTGGTTTTATTATTGGTTAATAATGGTTTGTTTCTTTATGCCTTTTTAAAAAATATATTTTCTGGATAATCTTTGAATTTTTCAAATTTTATTCTTAAAAATTCCTATTAGCTAAATTTTAAATTTAAAAAAGTTAGTTTTTCTCATTACATTTTCAGCTGACCTTTTCTGGACGTTTTTAAAGTTCTACAATTTTCAAAAAAAAATAAGTTTCCGGCCAATTCAAGAATTTCAGGAAACAACAATAACAACTATTATAATGACGTCAAAACTTCTCATCCAACAACTCCAACACCTCCGATTCCGGTTACAATATCTCCAGAATCTGCATATCTGATGACATATGTGCTGAAAACAACCTCCGAATACTATGATTTCAAAATGGATGATATGACAAGTTTGACGCCTGAAAATATAGGTTATAAGTGGCAAAATCGATCTTTCGGATTCGAAAATTCAAAAAATGCTGAAAATTCCTCAAAAATTGTGATTTTATCGCCAAATACTGCTGAAATTCTGGAATTCGAAATCAAAATCGAATTTTTTAATTGTAGCACTTGCCAAGTTCTCAGTTTTGACTATAAAAAAGCTATTGGCGGAGTGGCAAATCTTGAAGACGTCATCTATTGTTGTAGCGAATGCGAGATCGGCGGAGCCAAGTATTACTGTAGCAATCATGGATATATGCTCATGATTGAAGATGAGCCAGTGGAAATTCAAGTGTTGAGTGAAAAAATACTGTACGTGATGACTTGGCAAAATTCTACATGCACACTACAAACTACTTTATTCAATGGAACAGATGGGAGCGTGAATATGGGAGAAACGATGAGTTGCCCAAACACAACGACTCCCGACGGTCTTCGGAATCCGATTCAAAATTTAGTGACGTCGACACAATTCTTGGCGGCAAAGCTGTTATGGAAAATCGATACTGTGGTTAGTACCGACGGGAATTTGGTTCTGTTTGATCGACTTGAAAATTTGACGAATGTGATCCATTATGGAATGCCGATTAATCTTACTATGCAGCCTGTAAAAATGTGAGCTTTTTAAAAATAATTTGTTGAAAATTTCCAAAAAAATTTTTTAAATTTTTGTAGTTTGTAGTTATGCAGATCAGTGCAAGAACGCGAGGCTACAAACTACAAGGAAATCGGCAGACCAAAACAAAAGATGTTTATCATCAGCTCAAATGCATGTAGTTTGTAGTCTTGCAGACACATTCAAAGTTCTCGTATTTTATCAAAAAAAAAATCAGTGTAGATCATGATTTTAAATAAATATAAAAATATCTATACATTGCAGACTGAAAGATTCATTACTCGCACTGATCGCTCCTGTGAAGGCAATGTGAATATTTTCAGAATTTCGACCCATATTGATGATTCCATGGAGCATCATAGGATAGCAATAATCTATCCGACACGCGTCTATGTTACAACTCGCAATCTTCAAAGCGGCTGCATCTCAACTCTCTCTGATCCCGGATACGTGGAATATCGTTTCGATGGAATTTTCGGAGGCGGCTCTTGGATTGGAGACGATCTCATGCTGTGGTTCAAATATCGGGGCGGAGCCAATGTCGCCACTTTTCAATTCCAATTTCCATCAGATATCAGCTGCAGTCCCCAGAAACCTTATTGAATGATTCTCATAAGATTTTTTTATAATAATAGAAACGGGTTGAAAAAATAAAAATAACAGACTATTGGTTTTTACGTTTTTTTTTTTTAATTGATGTGTCTGTTAATCACATTTTATACTTTGTAGTCTCTGTTCTTTTTATTACTATTTTGAAAGTTCAAACTTCTGCGCTGTCGGTAAGTAAGAGCATGAAGAAAGATTGACTCGAAGAAGTTGGAGCCTATTTTGGGGTAGGTGAGCTCATCAGTTGTATCCTTAATACAGTTGAACACCATCTTTGTTTCCTTCTGCGTAATTCTGGCTCGAGTTCGTTATTTGCATTAAATAGAACGAGGTAGTCGTACTCTTTAACGTCTTCCATATTAATCGTGAATGCGCCAACGTTGATACAGACGGGATGGGCGCAGACAATCTCGACACAAGACATATAGCTGAAAAAAGTTCAGGTATGTCTAGAAGAGGTTTGGCAAAATGAGGTCGCCTTGCCGGAAGCATCTAGTGTTGGCGAGTTTGAATGACCTGTGAAGCAGTGTAAACGAAGGGCTGAAATTGGAGTAACACTCCCGAAGTATTTGGATATAGAAGATGAAGCTGGCTCAACACTATCAAACGCCTTTTAAAGACAGGGGAAGACAGGTGTGAGCGACCCACTTCGAGCAGCCTTTGGATTGAGTTGATGCGGTTGATAGTTGAGAACGGAATTCCGCTGCTCGACGTTTTGAGAATCTTCTATACAAATGTTGGCTTGTAGCTCTCCAACGTCTTCTCTGTAGAGTATTTCCCCGCGAAATTATCTAACTTGAGACTTTGGCTCCAAACTTGAAATGTTTCAGCTAAAAAATATAATGTTTTCAAATTTCAAAAACCATTTATCTACTTTTATCGATTTTATTACTCTAAAAAAACATTTTTCTTGGATATCCCAATTGGAACAGAATGAATGATTAAATTTATTTGTTATTATAAGAAAGTGCATCTAGATATCCATCCAACATATTTTCATTCACAAATCTCTGAAAATGAAGCCACGCCTTCTGCTCCTCTTTTGTAGTTTGCAGGTAGTTTTGTTCCAGGACATCCACCATAGTCAATGTGAATTCCTCCCAGTAGGATATCTAAAAACATTGTTTTTCTTAGAAAACGAAGCCGTCTTAGCTCAGCTCATTGCAATATGCAGCCGAGTCACCTTAAACTGTTGCTTCGAGTATGCTGCGTGCTGCCTTCCCAGATCATAACAACGCTTTTTGAGCTCATCAGTATCTCTTATGATGTCGTCCTAAAAATGTTGTTTTAATATGTAAGAATCTTTAAAAATCCACGGAAACCTCGATCAGTTGATGGAAAAATTGAGAAACTCGGTCTGCTAAATTAGAAAGCACGAAATCCTCTTCGGCTTCTGATACAGCGTGTTGAGCGTTTTGAGCCAGCATCGCACTCCGAATACCCTCGTTTCTTCTGCATACTCTGTGCATTACCTGAATATGCAAAAATGTTTTTGGTCTGCGCAACTACAAACTACAAAAAAGTTTTCCGCAACTTTTCAAATTGTATTCGAGCCGATCAGGCTTACAGAAATGAGTTTTGGGGGGGGGGAATCTGATGAAGCCTCACCTCCTGAAAATATTCATCATTGCCATTGATATGGTGTAGCCAGATCGCTCGAACTGTGTCGACTTCTAACTTCGGTCGTCGAAAATATGCTAAAATCAAGCCCATCGTCACGTGTCAGTGAGCTCAGAATTCAGAATATGACGCCGCCAGAATACTTCGACATATATTTCATGATAATTCAAATGAAAAGTATGGAAGAATGAAGCAAGAGAGAAAGTTGTTACACAATTAGCACGCCTTTTAAGACTGCTAATTAGTTCTTTTACTGGCTGCCTTCCTTTCAAATTACCACGTTTCTTTCCTAGCTGGAGGTTTATAGGAGAACTTTTTATGAGTATATAAACAGGAAAATAGTTGGATTGGGTCTGCAAAGTGATTTTCTGTTTGGGGGCATTCAAGCTGACCGAATATTCTTGAAAAATTACATTGGAGACACAAAACAGCAATCTCCAAAACTTCTAAATACCTTATCACAAAAATTTCAAATAGTCCGGTTTAGAGACTCATTCAGCATAGAGTTGAACATTTAAAAGGAATATTTTTGTGGGTGGGAATGATATTAAAGCAATTTTTTTTTGGCGAACAGCAACAGAAAAATAAATAGAAATTTTCGAAATTAAATAATTATTTGCTTCCAATGGTGACTTTCATGGCCTCAAGACAATTGAGAATTCCATCCGATTCTGGATTATTTTTCGGACTGACCTGAAAAAAATGGGGGTCAAGGACTGGAAATGCGAGCGCGCTTAAACGAGCAGAAGTATAAGGCCATCATAGACCAAATCAGATAATTCAAAACCCAAGCGATTACCTTCTGATAACGATTAACAAGATTGTCAATAGCATCCACTGCGCACAATCCCGCCTTCTTCTTCTCAGCTCCGTTTTTAGAAGTGATGGCGATTTGATTGTTGCTCTGAAAACGAATGTATCTTCGATGATACTACAAAATTACGAATTTTTACCAATAGAATCCCATATTGCGATCTCAAATCGGTCGGGTTGATTTTCAGCGCGCGTTCGTAGTAGGCACGAGCAAGTTCCATGTTCTCGGCTCCTCCCTAAAAAGGAATACTTTGTGCATAGCAAACCTATCGGTAGATCCAATACCTGTGTGTATCTCAAATCTGCTAATCGCCTAAAATACATGGAATTCAATGGAGAAATGAGGACACACTCCTCTAGACAATGCACTGCCTTCGGAACGTCATTTTCCAGAAGATAGAGCTCGCTGAGCTGAAGCCACGCCTCCGGATCGTTTAGGAATATCTAATAATGGAGACTTTTAGATTCGTTGCATCTAAGCTTTATAATTTCAGCCTGACCTTAAGGTACTCGTTGATGGCACGAATGGCATCAAGGCGTTTCCCCTGCGCTAGAAGAACGGCCACTTTTCGTTTCCGGTAGCTCTGTAAAACTTAGTAAACCAATTTGTGATAGGAGTGCCGGCTAATATCTACATTATTATTTGGATCCTCTTCTACGAGTCTCTCATAAATATCCAACGCTTTCTGATAGTGCTCGGTAGATTCCAACTGCATCGCTTTGAGTTTTAAGACTCGATTACTTTTCGGGAATTTCGTATGCAGAACATCAATGCATTCTTGTGCGAGATCAACGCGCGCAGAATCGAGAGAGGCGATGCAGACCTGAAAAAATAACTTTAATAGCAGACTTTTTATGTAACAAAAATGTGCAGCAAATCAGGGACTATCATATATCAGTCAAATTTCGAGAATTGAGATTTTGAATCCGGCAAATTATGAAACCTCGCTCTTCTTCCTATTATCATTGATAAAGGATACAAGCAAACGAATTTCTTTAAAATTCTGAACTTTCATAACCGGGAATTTAGAAAAGTGTAGTCATTGAGTATTAGCCTGGGAGAGGAAGTTCGTATATTTGTGGAGCACGGTACATTGACACCTTCAGCAGACGGGTTTAGATATTTTTCAAGTTTGTATACCTGCTCTAGTACCGCCCACAGTTCATCACCAAGCGATGAAGCTGATTTTGAAATGACGTGATCCCAAATCTCCACCACTTCTTCACTTCGACGAACTCCACACTCTCTCCACTTTTTCAGCGTTTGACGACACTCTGAAACAAATATTTTTGAAGGTTTTTAGTGATTTTTGATTACCATCATATGACACTTCTGTCCAATCGTTTACAGCCATTTCTCACAGTCCTACAAATTAAAAGTATTGAAACAAAAATTAAACAATTTTAAATAATGATAAAAGTTATTAGAACTTTATAAAACAAAAAATTAAATATAAAATCGATGGAATACAACTATTTATTATATATATGCGGAATAACTACCTTACGAGAAAAGAAATGCAATAGAGAATTTGAAAATCACCAGGAAAGAGGTATTCTGAATTGAAAGGATCGAAGATTCGTATTGGTTATACTATTCTCAATATGAGAAGTAGAATCATGAAACAAGAATCGGCAACTTAATCCATCGATGGATATTTCCAGTCGGTCAATGGCACTGAAGTCTCTTTGATCGTTAGTGGAGACGTCCATCTGAGTCCGTAGTGAGGCCCACCGGCTTTGTCGTTGGTACCGGACAACCTCGCACCACCGAATGGTTGTTGTCCTACTATGGAGCCAGTTGATTTGTCATTGAGGTACATGTTTCCGACAGCATCACGGAGAACATCGCGAGCTCTAAGAAAAAGTCTTTAGTTGGCTTCGTTGTTATGTTGGAGCTATACATTGTTCAAATCACAAAATGATTACAGATAGTTATTTTTGCCTTATTAATATTATAATTTCAGAAACCAACTTGTAAAGGAAGTCTTTATCCTGCGAAAACACTGCACCAGTCAATCCGTAGGGGGTGGCATCCTTAACTGACGCCAGAATATCATCAACTTTGGAATCTTCATAGACGTAAGCAGTGACAACCGGTCCAAACATTTCCTCAGTTAACAATTTGCTATTTGGGTTAGTTACAGTAATTAAGGTAGGTTGAATAAAATATCCAGTGGAGTCATCGTAAGTACCACCGAGCACAATTTTAGCTCCATCGGCTCCAGTTTTGGCGTAGTCAATGTATGATTTCAGGCGAGCAAAGGCCTTATCGTCGATGACAGCGGAGAGAAAGACAGAACCATCGCGAACCTGAAAAATTAAAATTTTTGTTTTTTTAACTTCTATTTAGCAGACCCCAAAACTTACATCTCCCAGTTTGATTTCTTTATGAATCTCTTCAATTTTCGCAAGAATTTTAGGCCAAATAGACTTTGGAACGTAGATTCTGGAACAAGCCGAGCATTTTTGGCCGGAATACTCCCATGCGGAACGTGCAGTGCCAGCGGCGACGGCGTCGATGTGAGCGGATGGATGCACAAAATGGAAGTTCTTTCCGCCACATTCTGAAAATATTTTATAGAAAGAGTGGATTTCAGGGTCTGATGATGAAAATTACCTCCAATAAGCTTTGGGAAAGTGATATAATTATCCAAATTCTCTGCAACTTTCCTCCAGATTGTCTTGAAAGTTGGTACGGATCCAGTGAAGTTTACAGCGCTCAAATATGGAGAATTAGTGATTACATCTCCAAAGACCGGTCCATCAGACGGCAAGAAAGACAAAACTCCTGATGGCATTCCAGCTTCTTCAAGGAGCTCATAAATAACATAATTGGAGAGCACTGCGGTGTCAGATGGCTTCCAAAGTGACACATTTCCCATGAGTGCTGGAGCGGTTGGTAGATTTCCTCCGATGGCTGTGAAGTTGAACGGGGCAATAGCGGCGACGAATCCTTCCATTCCACGGAATTGCATAGTATTTTTGGTGATTTTTGTTGAAATTGGCTCATAATTCTCTAGCTCCATTGCGAAAACAGCGTTGAAGCGAAAGAAGTCGATGAGCTCACAAGCAGCGTCGATTTCCGCCTGAATATCAATAATTTTTTTCATTTCTGGAAGGATTTTTCCACGTTGGAAGATTCTCATTTATTTCGATACAGTTTGCAGTTTTAAGCACACCTGAATAATATTCTTTCCTTGTCCCAACATTGTGACGGCGTTCAGCTTCATTCGGTATTTGCCGGCAGCTAAATCGGCTGCGCGGAGCAAAATTTCAGCTCGTTCTCTGGAAAAAAATGACAGAATAAGCTTATTTCTGAAGAACAGAAGCTCACTTCAGTGGTTTTCTTTCCCATACTGGCCTGAATTGAAGAGACACGTCTATGGCTTCTTGAATTTGCTCTTTGGTGGCATATGTGTAACGGGCAAGTGTGGAACGATGATCGGAGGGCTGGAAACGATATTTTACGCAATGGAAAGAACATATAAAATGGGTCTATAAGGCTATGATTTTTATTTAATAAAAACTCACAATAACTTGTTTCCTTTCTAATTTATTGGTGATTTTTTGGTCTCCGATTCGCAGCGGCACATCGGTAATGTTCTGAATATATAAACAATAATTTTTGTTAAGAAAATCGATACAAATTGATTATTAGTGCGAAAACGGTTTTTGAACGGGAGAAAGAGATTATATGTCTGCGTCTCTTATAGTGCAAATAACTTTTTTTCTGTACAAGGCAGCAGGATCGTTATCGGTTGATTCCTGTGATTTCTAGGCCATTCGGAAGACTAACTAAACTAATCTTTTCAAATTTCGTCGCTTTTTAATGATTATTTAACATATTTGGCACAAATAAAACCACAAAACCTTGCTGTAGTAGGCAAGAGCTGCCTCTAAATCCTTTCTTTCCTTGCTTCCTTTTCTGTACTCCAAAATCGGCTCATTCGTCTTCTTTTTTAAGAAATCCGCCGACGTCAGACCGCTGTATGTGCTGGCTGCGAGCCTTGTTGTTAAGAAATAACGACGAGCCGCTAGTGACTGCATTTCCTGAAATAATTCCCTTTACTATAAATGTAAGAATGCTTAAAAAGAGAAAAATCAATAAAATGTGCCAAAAAAATGAATAGTGCCGTGAAATAAAAATTTTAAGTAATTTTGGTGCCGAACTCATTTTCAATGTCTTTTTTTTTTAGATTTTTTTCATTTTTAAAGCAATATTTAGCTTATCAGCCTAAGAGGAAAATAATTAGAAAGAAATTAGTGAAAAAAGGGAATATAATATTCCACGACTAAAGAATGTAGTACGGTAGAACCTAAAGGAGCATGCATTAAATACTGTTTTTTAAAGACATTTTTTACATTTAAGTTCAGCTTTCGCTTAATTTTTAAAACATTGTTGTGAATATGGAATATTAGATAAATAATTCTTAATAAAGTATTTAAAATTCTCTAAGCGCTTTCTGCTAAAACTGCCAAAAGCTTTAAATTAAAATTGATGAAATATTGATCACATATTAGGCAATATTTGACTTTTTTTTGTTATTCAATTTAATTAGAAGATTAAAATAAAGTATTTTAGTTTAAGGAATGTAAAAAAAAGAAAAGCTTTAAGTAGATATTTCACTCGGTGAGCACAATGAGAATCGATTATGAGGATTAGAGAAAAACATGAGCAATCGCGCCCCGCTGCACCGGATTTTCTGGTGCCAACTGCCGAATGCTAGCGGAAGGGCTCATGGGAGCACAGAGAGACAAGCGATAAATAATATAGCAAGTTTTGTTACTAGTTGCTTTTAATTCGTACGATGAATTTCGTTTGATTTGTTTTAATTGTTCGATTCCCCAAACTTAAGTAGCAGACTTCGTTGAAATATCAAATCGTCGTTAAAAGATCACTTCTTATCACTATTACCGCCAAAAGAATCTTCTTTTTTTTTCAGATAACGGATAAAACAATACAAGTGAAAGATAAAGGAATCTCTGAAAAGCAGACGATTTTGGCGGTCAGTTCGACGCAAAAATGACAGCTGAGGGGCTGCTGTACGCCGATCATTTTTGGGGAGAAAACCATCATGGATTTCAGGTAAATCGAAGAAATTAAGCATTAACAATCAAAAATTGCAAATTTTACTTTTAGAAAACGGAAAAAGTTTCATTTTTCATTGCTTTTGGGCTCTGTTCCCTAAAAAAAGATTAATGGAAGTTTGGGCGGAAAAATCAGTTTCTTCAATGAAAATCCATCTCATCTCTTTAATCACCAAAACGTGTCAAATATGATCTGAAATTTTTTGAAGCAATCTTTTGTCTGTCAGTGATAGAGTCGTCTGTTAAAGTCTATTCGCTGTCAATTATTTTCCGCTCACGCACCTCACTTTCTATAAAAAAACTGGTTCTCTTATTAGAAGGCGGCTGTTATCAATAACAAGGTCTCCTAAAAATCAATGAACAACCTATACTCATTGAAAGAAAGTCTAAAAAGCTGTCGTTTTTTTTTTGGTGTATTGCAATGAACTTAAAGGTACTGCAAGAGAATCTGAAAAAGTCTGAGGATACTGTGGCTGAGATGGCTCAATTCGTCAAAGACAGACTTTCAGTGGAAGATGAATATGTTAAAGCATTTAATAGAAGCGTTAATAAGGTAGGTCTATCTGAAAATTATGTAGAAAATATCGCTTGTTTTAGATATCCCATTACATTCAAAACGGGTCTAATATTGATGCAATGTGGGGTCTAACGAAGGGAACTATGGAGTTGATGGCTGAAATCCACGTTATGTTTGTCAAAAATCTACAAGATCTGTACAGGGAGGTTTTTAAATATAAGGAGGACGTCAATAAAGCGAGAAAAGAGCTAAAGCAACCCCAAGTCGCTGAGGCAGTCAACCTGATGCAAACGACCACTACATGCCTTCAAAAGGCAAAGGAGACGTATCAACATAGGTGCCAAGAGCTGGAAAAAGTAAAGAAAGAAACGAATGTTAACGTGAAAGAGATAAGCAAAGTTAGAAATATGAGCAGACAAAAAGAATTCTATTGTTTCCCTTTTTAGATCGAAATCAAAGTTGCGCGTGCTCGTGACGAATACAAAAGCTACGTGGACAAATATGAAGTTGTCCGTGAAGATTTTGAAACAAAAATGAACGAATCTTGCAAAAGATTTCAAACATTTGACAGGTAACTTCTGAAAATATCCCTATTTCTTTGAGATTTATGAATTTCAGGTCCCTCTATGCTTCCATTCAGCAATTTATGCTTCTCTTTGCAAATCATAACACTGAAATGTCTTCAGCCAATTTCCAAGTTGGCGAACAATTTCGAGAATCCATTCAGCACTTGAACGCTGATGAATTTGTCAGAAAATTTATAAAATCTAAATCGACTGGAGTTGAAAAGCCAGGTAAGGTGATGAAATTTTGTTATAACTCATTTATTTATTTATTTATTCTAACCATAAACGTGTAATTGAGTGATTTGATTTCAGAATACAAAGAGTTGAATGTAATTAAAGTAAAGTAGTTTTTTATGGCTTTTTAAAACTAGTTTTCGTGAAAAGAATATCAAACTATAGAACTCAAATCGTGTCAAACTCCTTCTCTCTGTTTTTCAGCGTATTTGTATTTATTTTTCCTTATTTTTCAGCCCACGTGCTATTTGAAGAAATGGAAAATGGCGCGGTACTTCCGCCTAGCTCATCAACCATGAATCTGAATCCGATTCGGGATTTGGTAGATATTATGTCAGGTAAGAGAACTGAAGAAGGTGCCGTCTCGCATCAACCACCGGATATGTGCAAAAGATTAAAAGGAGGTAGAAAAGAGATAGAGGAAAAATAATATATATATATATTTAGCTCGAATTGAGCCAATGGCGAGAGCTCGTTCTGTTATTTTTCTCTGATTTCCGTGAAATTCATATTGTAGGTGATGTCTATGGCTCAATAATTAAATTTTCCTAATTAATCTAGCTTTAGTAGTTTTTGCCGAAGTAATGAACATTTCGCCAAACTGATATTAATTATATTTATATAACGAAATGCAATTCAAATCAAGTTTAGTAAATAGAAAATAAATGAAAAATGACACCATAGAAATCTGTAAGTTTGACGATCCTCACAGTCGTTCAATTCTCTCAACTTGTTTTGCCACCTCAGGACAGCGCGGTGTCAATTTTTTCATTTTCTCACCTATAACTTTATCAATTTTTTTCTTATTATAGCTTATCGATATACAAGCTTTAGTTTATTGCATTGCCCATTTAACAAAATAGTTCTTCGGTCATTCTCGGTTTGTCCTCTAGTTCATATCATTTTTAAGGCGTTGTCTTATTGATATCATTATCGCTTAGAAAAGAGAATATCTGATTTGATAGAGATTGTTATTTCTCTTCTCGCGGAAAAAAAACGTTCTGATTCCTAAACATGCACTTCCAAGTCTGTGGTTTGAAGGAACCAGCGCATTTTCCTGTTTACTTCCTTTTCTCTCATTTTAACTGAATGTTTTAGGCAACTCGATGCCGTCATCATGTTCGTCGTCGGGAATACTACAAGATCAAGCTCCACCCTCGCAGCCCACAACGGTTGACCTACTAATGATGGATCCAATAGGAGAAGGAATTACAATGGATTCTTCTTTAAACTCCACCATGAATTCTAATTCCACACAAATTGGCAATTGTTCTGGTGAGCTGAATAACATTAAGAAATCGTCGGAGGATCTGTCTGGAATCGAAAAAAAGGGGAAGAAATTGTCAATGTTCATACCAAAAAGAAGAACGAAAACCGTGTCGACTAGCTCTATTGATGATAATCCGACCACTGCGGAACCGTTCTCTGCTTCTGGACGTTTCAAATTTTCTCGTGAAAAAAGGAGATCAAAAAAAGAAAATGAAGCAAGCATCCGAGCTTCTATTTGGTAATTTTTAAAATAAAAATAACTATTTTTGCCTATGGGTTTTATAACTTTCAGTATAGATGACACCCATTCCACAGCGAGCAGCTCGAAGTCCGATGACAAAGTGCTCAATGGCCATGCACCCGCTCACTCGCTCCTCGATGATCCAATCGACGAAAAACCATCTGGTGAACTACCGATCGTTGACGACGAAGGTTACGTAATTCGTGCTACTGGAAACACTTCCGACTCCAATCCGGTGGCGTGGTCGAGTTGCTCCAGTGATGAAGATGAAGATGAAGAGGAGCTCCAGAAAACGAGAATACGAAAAATGACAATTCTAGATAGGCCGGTGCACATAAATGCGTCAGTTGATGAGTTGCGAAATGCCATCGGCAGTATCACCTTGTCAAGAAGTACCACTTTTGAAAGAGTAAGCTTTCAAACACCTAATACTCTGCTAGACTTCAAACGAAGAAAGCTCAGAAAATCTTTTATTAATATTCAATAGTCTCAGGATCCATGGACAATCGGCGGTTCTAAGGGACAATCGGCAGTTCCACTGTTTTCGCAGTCAATGAATGTATCTTCCCTTCGGCAACCACTTCGCTCTCATCACACAGCAGATGGACGATTCAGAACTAATTTCAGTGGTAATTTTAACTTTTAACTTTTAATTTTTAACATGCTTCCCTTTCAGAATCCGATGATCCGCCTCCATTCTCCGTGTCTATGGGACATACTTCTGGAATGACCTCTGGAATTGCTAGAGCCCGTCCTCGAAGCAATACTCCAACCACTAGTCAGATAATGAGCAGAAAAGACTCCACTAGCAGCTTTATGGATCCGTGGAGTAGCAGCTTCAATCTTGCACCTAGTGAATCCAATCATTCATTAGGAGAATCCTCATTCAATTTATCGCAGTCTACAGGAAATCTGCTACAGGTGAATAAAAATGTGTATCTTCTTGGATAGTTTAGTATAATTCATAAAATTATAGAACACCATTTCCGAACAGCGAATTCCTGTCGCGATGGCTGTCAATGAGCACGTACACGTATGGTTCAAGAAGGGTGCCGAAGAGTTTGTTCAGCGTACTTTCGGTACAGTGATGATTTCATTCCCAACGTCTTCCATTGCTCTTCTGACTTCGGTGCAACATGAAGTTGAACCCCTCGCCTTCCGACTGACCAACGCACACTTCATAAAATCAGTGCTCCCGAACAAGCAGCTCATCGACGAAAAGCTCAGTATTAAAGAGGAAGATAAATGCACTTTTTATTTCAACAAAGCCCAACTTGCCACGTGGCTTCAGTCCCAGAAACTTGCTAGACCAGATGCTGCATTTGTCAATGCGGAAGTTGCAAGATTCGAAATGGAGCCAACTGCTCCGTGTAATGCAGTTCCGCCGTTGTTCTTGACGGCCTACTGGAAGTTCGAACCAGAGCATACTGGTGAGTTTCAGTGTGCTAATAAGAAAAATTGAAATGCAGGGCTCCTTGCAAGGAGTTTAAAAGATAACGACAATCTTCAACAATGAATTCTTATTTTTCGTTATCTCGACAAATCGTTTTTGAAAAGAATTTGTACTCATCGCCTCTGAAACTCCGTGAAAAAGGCGATGAGTACAAACTGCACACTACGATGTAATTCTTAATAATTATATTAATAACGCCTTTCTTCAGATCTTCGCATTGATTATCGACTAAACTCTGAATCACCTATCACTGTGCCACTGCTTAATGTGAACTTTAACACAAATTTAACTGGTAGCGTGGATTCTGTAATGTGTGACCCTGAAGCAAAATGGACAGCTGGCAGTCCGTCGTTGGGATGGAATTTATTGGAAATTTCAAGAAACGGGGACGTTCATGGCTCCCTCAAAGCCAGAATATTTATGAAAAATTCTGGAGTGAGAAATTTTTCGAAAAGCTAACAATATATTTATGAAATATTGATTTTCAGAACGAAGTCAGTCTAGAAATGCTCGACAGAAAGCCTGCGCAAGTTTTTGTGCAATTTCAGGTTAGATTTAACTTTAAACTTAAAAATCATATAAAAATAATTGTTTTTCAGTGTCATGAAGCCAAATTGTCTGGAGTGGATATTTCACTTGTCCAATCGGATATATATCATCTGTCAATGATTCGGAAAAAAGTTCTTGCTGGAAAATATTTCTGTGATCCGGAGTTAAGAAAATAATGTTCTAAATTGTTAGCGAAGTGATTTTCTGTGTGAATATAGCATAATGCTATAAAAATCTGTGATCCTGTGATCTTTTCAATTCCTAATTTTTGGAACTAACCCAACGAGTCGTGTTTTGTGTAATTTTTTTACATTCTCCAACTGTAATAAAATGTTCTGACTATATATATTTATTTTTAGTACTATATGTTTCATATTGGTTTAAAAATGTTTTTAAAATAAACTTTAGAAGTGGTTTTCAATCAGAAATAATTTAAAATAGCATTAAAACCGGTTCCGTCGAGTATCGATGCACTCTCCAAATTCAAATACCCGCCAATGTGAGTGGTCGCAATTCGCTGCGTGGCGCTTTATTGAGGGCATTTTACACTGTGTTGATACGTAGTGAAACCGCCACCTGACCGATTCAAACAGTCCCTCCAATTTTTTAACCATTTTTTGGTGTGGTTGTAGTGTTTTATATTGAGTTATTGCAAGAAATAGCCACAATAAATTGAATATATTGAGGTTACGGGGGTTTTCTTAACAACTATAAATAATCGATTTTTTTTGCGAATTTTTCGTTCAAATTCTCGAACGTTCCACCATCCTTATTGTTTTTAATTGTAAATCGTGAAGAGCTAGGATTCTTCGTCTATTTATCAATAAGTTGTCCAATTTTCATTACGAATTCGTTATTCTTCCAGACAATTTAAATTTTTAAAGCATTCTTACTGTTCCTGCAGGGTACCCATATTATGGGCTATTGAACAGCTTGGAACTACACGCATTTGAATTGAACAGAAGCTTCCTGCACTTGGAATCTTATCTTCATAATTGTAAACATTACAATCTACAATATGAGTACTGAATACGGTTGCCAGGTCACCAATAAGTTCGGTCTTCCATCCGACGACGATGATGGTGAGTCTCTATCTTATCTGAAGAGTATCGCCGTGGTGCGCTGCATATGTGCCACCCATAATGTTGAACGAAAATCAACCAACAAAAATTTGTTACAGAGTATGACGACCCAAGAGAGCTCATCCAGAAGGTGTCTCAAATCGCCGCCAAGAAGAAGGAGGAAAAGTCTGTGAAGCCCGCCCAGCCGGTCAAGCCAGCCGTTGCTGCTCCAGTTGGTGAGAAAAATATTTTTTTATCTGCTCATTTTCACTTTTTAATTATTAAGCCGCTATCCCCAAGACTGATGGTGCTGCTGGACGTGGACGCGGAGGACGTGGTCGCGGACGCGGGGGAGTTGGCCGTCCTCGTGACGGTGGAGATCGTGTCTCCAATGAAAACGGCGAACGTCCGCAACGAGAAGGCGAGAACCGTCGTGGAGGACCCCGCAGAGGCGGTGAACGCGGAACTGCTCGTCCAGCTGGGTAAGTGTCCCTTCATCATCTATTTGCACTGTTGACGATGTTAATTGGCTATGATTTGCCTATTTATGTATGTTTCAGACGTGGAGGACGCGGTGGGTTCACTCGCGAGAACAGAGATGGAGAAGAGTCAAAGCAGGATGCTTCCTTCGAGGAGGGACCAGATACTCGTGCTCCAAGACGTCGTCCAGGATTCACCGCTAGTAGTGGAGGTCCGTCTGGTGGACGTGGAGGTCGTGGGGGACGCGGGCGACAGTTTGATCGTCAATCCGGATCAGACCGTGCCGGTGTTCGCGCATTCGAGAAGAAAGACGGTCATGGAAAGGGCAACTGGGGTGACCAGAAGGATGAGCTGGCCGGAGAGACCGAAAATATAGCTCCCGAAGCTGAGAATACCGAGCCAGAGGTACCACGCGAGAAGACCGCTGAGGAGCTCGCCTTCGAAGCCGAGCAGGCTGCTATTGCCAAGCAGAAGACTCTTAAGGAATTCAGAGCTCAACAAACAGTGAGTTAGAAATTTGTAATTTTTATTCTGTTCATATAACTCATTTCTCTTCTTTCAGGCTGATGCTCCAAAGTTCAATACCAGAAAGGCTGGTGAAGGGGTCGCCGACACTTTCGGCAGGCTCGTTCCAATCAAGAAGGACGTGATCCCAGATCGCGACGAGGACGAGGTCGTTGTTATCCACAAGCCATCGAAAAAGCAGGTGCTCGACATTCCGATCACGTTCCGCAACGATCGTCCAGAACGTGAGCGTAACGATCGTGCTGACCGACCACAACGTGGAGGACCACGAGGAGGACGCGGAGGTCGTGGTGGACCACGTCAAGGAGGAAATTCCGGACGCAATCACGCAACTCCGTTCAATGCTTCGGAGGACGCTTTCCCCGCACTTGGAGCCAAGTAAATCATCCACCCTGTCCCCAACCACATCATCCGACATTCATTTCTCCGTGCCCACTACCAACTCATTTCAAATGCTCTATCTTGTTTTCATTCTTTCTCCTTTTTAAAATTTTGTCCACCGCTCGCCGGTCCTTACTTCAACCATCACCGCACAAATTGCCCGTTTCCAACTGCTTCTTTCTCGATTTTTTGTGTTCTAGATCCCCCACCTAGCTTGTTAATTGTTATAACCTGCCTTATCGATCTCACCTCATGGGGTGTTCGATTTGGTCTCCTTGTTTTCATTTTATTTGTCCTCGTTATTATTCTTTAAAATCTTTTGAGTCAAACAGCAATCCCCGACACTGATCTTCCACAATCCAGACGACCTCCTCCAATGACTAAATAGGCCTGAAATGTGTCGGATCCAACTAGTATAGGAAACGCGATTTGTGCACCCGCATTGAACCCACAGCTCCCCCTCCCCCTCTCCACCAACCACAATCAGACCAATAATCCGGAGTCGCAGGTCTCGTTTTTAATTGGAGTTTGTTGTTAACAAGATTTGATAAAGCATCATTTTGTGTTAAACACCTTAAATTCCCCTTTTATTCTCATATATCATCTTTTGCCCCCTCCCCTTTTTAAGATCAAACGTCCTGTATCTCCCGTATTTGCAATAAAACGGTCCGAAATGCTAAGTGGGCGTGGCTGACGCTTCCTCATTTCTAGGCCGTAATCGGCATGTGCTTTTATTCTCTGCGGTCTCCAAAGAGGAGCAGAGTCTTCAATGGCAGGGAGTGAGCTGCCACTGCGCAGAAACTTGTGCTCTTTTTTCTCTAAATCGATTTTTATTTTACATATTGTGCGTGTCTGAAAATATATAGTGCCAGGAAACTTCATTGTTCATTTTTGAGGAGATAATTAGAAAATGGGTTGTCTAGTTTACCATTTGGGAAACGCTTATAGAATAGAAATCAAATTTGGACGTCAACTGCATAATAGGTACGAGTTGTCCCGTTCACAGCATCCTGCAGTGAAGTGCAATCAATTTAGTTGCGGCAAGGTGCAATGGGGGGGGCTATTTACGAGGAATGGCTTTAAATTTTATTTACGGGGGAATTTGAATTTATTTTTAAAGCGAAATTCTCTTATCAATTTCTAGTATTTCGTAAATAAAATTAGGGAAAATCCATTAAATTTTATTAAAAATTTCGAAAAAAAAGTGTTACATTTTAAAATTATTATTTCCCCGCGAAAACTTAAAAATACCATATTCGTTTCCGTTTCGTTATCGGATATTTATTTTTTTTTCCCGAGCGCTCTGTTCAATCCGGCGAGTGGAGTTTTATTTTTTAAAATATCGTCTCGTCTTGCATTCGTCTTGTCTATCTCTGCGTAAGACGAATTCTAGACGAAGACAAGACGAGACGAAACGGTCTTACTTCGTCTTTCGTCTTTCGTGGAAGTTGAAGTTGAACTGGTATTAAAAATTGCAAATTATGCAGAACTTTAAAACCTCTATTCCCCTTTAAATGCTTTCGTCTGTCTGCGCGTTCGTAACGATGTTACAGCACGATAACGAATCTATAATTTTATTTATTCCTTGCTCATTGCTTCCCTTATTTATGTTTTTTGATGTGCTTTGATGCAACCACTGGATTATGTTTCGTTGCAGCCCGCATTCAATATCTGAAAAGAAAATTAATTGCTGTCACGATCATGTTGGTTGCAGCAAGGTTAATTGCGATGATGTAATGCATTGAGGAGCTCTGAGCTTCGCAATGCAACTGCGCTCTGTTATGTTTTCTGGAATTTCAGCTTATTCTTGTGCCACTTGATGCGTAGTCTATTGACTAACGTTTTCAGAGAAAAGGATACGTGCATCAGTTGCAGCGCGACGAGATGAGAAATCAGAAAATTATAGACCTAACAGGGCATCCAATAAAGTGCATTTGCATTTGCATTTTTCTGTTATATGAAGATTTTTGGTCTGCAAACTCTTTTTTCAGAGCGTAACTTTGACGAGCGAAGTTTAATAGCTTTCCTTGTCAGCTAAATAGATCCGTTGCGAAATGCTTATGTAGTTTGTAGTCCAGCAGACCAAAATATTTTAAGGCTTTTTTCTTCGTTATTTTTTCCAATTTTTAAAATAATTTTTCGGACTTGTGGGGCATTGTGTGCAACAATATCTCCAAAGTCATTAGTGAAGTGCCAATTTGCACTAAGTTGATATGAAATATATTATGAAATTTATATTTTATTTATATAGCACAATGACATGATCATGTAGTTTGTAGTCCAGCAGACCAAAGTATTTTCAACATTTTTTCTTCGTTATTTTTTTTTGAATTTTATTTAAAAAATTTTCGGACTTGTCGGACATTGTCTGCCACAATGTCTTCAAATTTGTAAATGAAGTGTCAATTTGCACTAATTTGATATGAAATATAATATGAAATTTATATTTTATATAGTACAATGACATTTTCATGTAGTTTGTAGTCCAGCAGACCAAAGTATTTTTGGCTTTTTTCTCCGTTATTTTTTTTTTGAATTTTTAAAATTTTTTCCGACTTTTCAGACATTGTCTGCTACAATATCTTTAAATTTAACAGTTAAGTGTCAATTTGCACTAATTTGATCGGAGATATAATAAGAAATTTATATTTTATATAGTACAATGACATGTTCATGTAGTTTGTAGTCCAGCAGACCAAAATATTTTCAGCCTTTTTTCTCCGTTTTTTTTTGAATTTATTATTATTTTTTTGGACTTGTCCGACATTGTCTGCAACAATGTCTTCAAATTTATAAGTAAAGTGTCAATTTGCACTAATTTGATATGAAATATACTATGAAATTTATATTTTATATAGTACAATGACATGTTCATGTAGTTTGTAGTCCAGCAGACCAAAGTATTTTCAACATTTTTTCTTCGTTATTTTTTTTGAATTTTTTGAAAATTTAATTATCAGCTATTTCCTAATGACACTTTTTTGGTAAATTTGTTCATTTTGAATTCTCACAAACGCCTTGTCTTCTAGAAATGAGAAAAGCGAGTCTTTTTCTTCTTCGCCTTTTTTATCTCCTCCCCTCCCCTCCCTATTTCCTAATCCTTTTCCCTTCATTACCTCATCGCTTTTTTCCGTTTTCCTGCTCTTTTTTTCTCTGCTTCTCTTATTATCCTTTACTATTTCCACGTTTTTTGAACAAAAATCGTGGATTAGAACGACACGAATAAGGAGGGGGGGGGGGAGGAGGGGAGGGGAGCATCAACTGTTGGAGAGCAATAGGAAATAGGCGGAGTCTTTATAGAAAAAGAGGAGGATATCTCGTGATAGATGTGATAAACAAGTTTTTATTTCTTTTTTCGCTCGGAATATTTTCATTTTAGCAAAAGGATCTGCAAAATCTATCAGATGGCCTAGGCTCTGACATTTGTGAGATATCCTTTGAAAAAGCTGAAATTTGCATTGAATTTTAGTGATTTAGTGCTTGATGTCTTCTGTAAGGCAGGCAGATGACGTGGATTTTTAAACGAATCGCTTCAAAGGCGCATCCGGGCACGGAAGGACGAAGCCATCCGAGACGCTGTCGGAAAAAAATGCGATACTTCTTTCTGATATTTTCAGTAGAATAGACTTGAAAACTTGAGTTTAATTATAGATTTCTCTGATTTACTTATCTCCACTATACTTAAAAATAATCGATGTATGCTGAAAGCGCATTTTATTTTACATTTAATTATGGTAAATGCCGTTAGAAAATGATATAAAAATACATTTTGAAAATGCTCTTTTCTTCCGAATTTCTTTCAACATTCTCCGCTTTTTAATACTGCCATTTCATACATGTTGATTGTCTGAAATGTCTGAAATGACTTTTCTCTGCGTCGTTCTGAAAGATCGAAGGCAGTGTCATTCTTAGCCTTAATCATTCTGTATTTCAAATTGCTCTGCACTAAAAAAAAGTTTTTTATTTCAGTCATAACTGCCGCATACTAGGCTATGAGCGCATTCGGATGTCGGAAATGTGATGAATTTTCGATTGTGGTAGAAGAGGAGGAGGAGGACGATGAAGCATGTCCTACAGTAATCAGAAAGGTGAGAGAGAGAGAGATACAACCGAAAATTTTGAATGAATACGGGCTAAAACCGGAGATTTTAGATGTCCCACTTAATATTTAACATATTTAGAGTGATGTGACAATTTTGTAGTTTGTAGTCTAGCAGACCAATTTTTGCAATGCAATTAATGATAAGATTCTGCTCTGAATTTGCGTATTCTGAAGATGTAATTGGCAGATTCCGCTGTAGAAAATAGCAGATCATCAGAAATTATAGCAATAATACTTCTATTTTTCACATTTCAGACTAAAATTAAAAATTTTTTTATTTTTTAATATTTCGACAGAATATGTCACAATTTTGTAGTTTGTAGTCTAGCAGACCCATTTTTCCAATGCAATTAATGATATGATTCTGCTCTGAGTTTGCGTATTCTGAAGATGTAATTGGCAGATTCCGCTGTAGAAAATAGCAGATCATCAGAAATTATAGCAATAATACCTTTATTTTTCACATTTTAGACTAAAATTAAAAATTTTTTTCTTTTTTAATATTTCGAAAGAATATGTAAGAATTTTGTAGTTTGTAGTCTAGCAGACCCATTTTTCCAATGCAATTAATGATATGATTCTGCTCTGAGTTTGCGTATTCTGAAGATGTAATTGGCAGATTCCGCTGTAGAAAATAGCAGATCATCAGAAATTATAGCAATAATACCTTTATTTTTCACATTTTAGACTAAAATTAAAAATTTTTTTCTTTTTTAATATTTCGAAAGAATATGTAAGAATTTTGTAGTTTGTAGTCTAACAGACCAATCACACAATTCATTCACAACGACCGCCAGCGCCAGGGCTAATGCGATTTGTTTTGAATTTTAAAACTTTTGAGCATTTACAACATCTCGAAACAACAGTAATCCTATATATTTGAGTTTCAAATAATTGTATCGCATGACTTGATGATGGTTTCCGGCGTTACATAGAAGGATTAGCCGATCTGCAAACTTTAAGTCTTGAAATGCTGCATGATGTGCAAAAAACACTACCAGTATATCATTTTGTTGAAGTGTGAAAATGAAGAAAAAAACTGAAATTCTGCTCTCCAATTAAGCCATTTTTCTAGCTTTTTTTAAAATTAAATTATACGTTAACAATGACGCAAATTATACCTTATGAAGGTTGAATTTAATGATGGACCCCGTGAAAATTAATTGGATTCATAAAGCACTTCATCGACGTGGAATTTAAGAGAAAATTCATATTTTGGGATTTATAGACGATAATTAAAATTAAAGAAGAACCTGCTAAAAATTTGAAATCATTTTCAGTCCTACTCGGCCGACTGGCTACACAATGACGATTCATCTGGAGCAGAAGAGTCGGAAGAGGATTCTGATGCGGAGTTTCTCGTTCATCCTTGTCTTCGAAGCATCATCAAGTCGAAATCCGCCTACGCGGTTCCACGCAATTCGGAAGACGTGACAAAGTCCAGAAATAGCGGAATGAAGCAGAGCAAAACAAGTTTTGAGGTAAAACTCCAATAAGTGGTTTCGAGTTTTTATAACACTTTTCTTTTCCAGATGTCTCTTTCGAAAATGATAGAATCGGCGAGCAAAAGCATGGCGGAAGAGGACGAATTATCTGTGGCAGATCTGCTGCCAACACTCGATGAGAAATGGCCTGATCCGGATGAAGAAGAGGAGCAACAAGCAAAAAAGAAGAAAAGGAGGAAGTCAAATATCATGAGGTATTATTATAAGAAGCTTAGAGCTGCTGTAAGACAAAAAACTGATTTAGTAATGGTCTGCTAGACTACAAACTATAAAAGTCAGGGGACAAAAAAGAGCGCAAAAATGAATTCGTAGTTTGTAGTTTAGCAGACCCATGAGCTGCGTAAAACAGATCGATAAAGTCTCTCCCTACAAATTGAACTTTCAGGCAATGACCTCATTTTCAGATACTCTCCAAGTCTCTCTTCTTCTGAACTTTCTATAAATCTTCACGACGAACCAGGAAGGTGCCCAGAAGATTCAGACGATGACGTCCATTCTGAGAATATTCCGACGCGCCCATCTGGATGTTGGTCATCACCTCCAAACTTCTTCGATGAATCATTCAGAAGTGTTTCGCCTGCTCATCGTATGCTTTTAGCTTTCAGAAAGCCTGGAAAATTAAAGATTTTTGTAGATAAATGCTGGTCTGCTCCAGACCTTGAAGACGTCGCGGTTATTGATGCAATCCGCCAGAAAAACGATCAGGATGACGCGAATTGCCGAGCAATACCATCAATTCCAATTTTAAAGGAATTGATGAACGAAGAATTGATTCATGGATACCCAGTTATAGAGACTCCTGATAATGGTACGTCAAAATACTTTAATTCCAGCACACCTCACGCCAATTAAAGAATCAATACGTTAGAATGAAAAGAAGACGTCAGAGAATCGCTGGATTCTGAAAATTGACAAATTATTCTAATAATGCCGCAATGCCATTCTTGTTTTAGAAAAACAACCATTTTTCAGATCCTTCCGTTTGCTCGTATCGCCTACCATCATCGCTTGACTCCGAGCCATCACCCAGCCCGCCCCGCCCATTTTCACCGGTATTCGGACGTCCTGCACCCCCGCAATGTACGACAGTATCCTCCTAAAGTTCCAGCTTGCAATTCTGAATTCTGAAATTTTGCAGACAGAATCCAAGCGTCGCAATCAATGAGACTGCCACGTCGTCCGGATATTGAAGCGTTTTTGGAGGACTGTCGAAATGATTATACGAAAGCTCCACCCACTTTCAATATTGGATCACAAGAGGAAGAGGAAGAGGTCGAGGAGGAGGAGGAGCAAGACGAATTTGAAGAAGAGGAAGAAGACGAAGACGAAGACGTAAAGAAAACAGAAGAGGTGAGAAAGTCAATGGAATTCTAGCTTTATTTCGAGTCTCCGATCAATATAATTTGAGTGCACATAAGTAGTTACTTGTAGTTTGTAGTCTAGTGCAGACCAATTCTGCTATTTCACTTCTGCATATACCACGTCGTTATGGTTATCATTCAGATCAGTTAGTTACGTTTTAGAGAGCGATTCGTAATTTACGGGAGCAATACAGGAAGCGGCGGGAACGCACTTTCTGAAAAAACATCGGAATCCGGAATGCTGAATTCGGAATTGCGCCCTTCTCTGCAGAGTAGGGCGGAATTGGATTTCGGGAACTCGGAATCCGGAAAACGGAAAACGGAAAAATATTTTTCACGGAATCTGGAATCCGGAAAACGGAATGAAAAAAAAAACGACGGAATGCGGAATGCGGAATGTGGAATCCGGAATTCCGCCCTTCTCTGCAGAGTAGGGCGGAATTGGATTTTGGGAACTCGGAATCCGGAAAACGGAAAACGGAAAAAAATATTTTTTTCACTGAATCTGGTATCCGGAAAACGGAATGAAAAAAAACGGCGGAATCCGGAATTCCGCCCTTCTCTGGTGCACGTGGAACTCTGACAGAACGCAGTTGTGGGATGGCGTGAGCTACAAATTGATTTTCAAACTTCTGAAAGTTTAAAACATTAATAAGATATACTACGATGATAAATAATTGGAAAAAACTTTTTTTTTTTCAAAAATTTAACAAAAAAAATGGATTTTTAAAGTTCTAGCCATTCTAGCCAGCCACCCATTATTTTATTTGTTTGACTTCCAGGTTTGGCCGGAAAACACCATAGCTCACTTCTGTTGGTCCGACGGTACCCGTCGTCTGTTTGGGCCCCGTAGCGCCACATTTCAAATAAACCGATATTTGGATGATAACGATGAGAACGCCGTCTCGCCATCACCCCCGCTTATCACCGTTTCTCGTTCGGCGCACTCTCAATTGTACAGCTTGGGGGCGGATGAAGCGGAAGACGATGCGGATGGCGATGCCGACGTGATGAATCTGGAAAATATGACTGGAAATTGCAGTAGTGGAGTTTCGCAGATGGATGAGTCTGAGAGGTATTTTTCTCGATTTTTTTTTGAAATTTTAGTCTGAAAATTTCGCTCTGCACAAGCACAAGAGTTTTCTGAACTCTAGTTGCCATAGCAATTTGTTTTCAGCATTTCGCGTTATTTTCCTAATCAAATCTATCGTTGAGAATATTTTTTCATCAATTAACTTAATTTTTAATACATTTTGTAACAAAGAAAAAATGCTGAAAATATTTTGGTCTGCTGGACTACAAACTACAAAATTTTCGCGCAGACCATAATTATAAGATTGCTCCTCAACTTTTTTTGATACATTAAATTAGTGCAAATTGACACTCCACTGTTAAATTTGGAAATATTGTTGCAGAAAATGTCCGACAAGCCCGAAAAAAGTTTTAAAAAATTCAAAAAAAAAAAATAACGATCAAAAAATGTTGAAAATATTTTAGTCTGCCGGACTACAAACTACATGAACACGTAATTGTATTAACTATATAAAATATAATTTTCATATTATATTTCTGATTAAATTAGTGCAAATTGACACTCCACTGTTAAATTTGGAAATATTGTTCCAGACAATGTCCGACAAGTCCGAAAAAATTTTTAAAAATTCAAAAAAAATAGCGAACAAAAAATGTTGAAAATATTTTGGTCTGCTGGACTACAAACTACATGAACACGTCATTGTATTAACTATATTAAATATAATTTTCATATTATATTTCTGATTAAATTATTGCAAATACTGCCAATTTTGTGTAATTCTTCCCATAATGTAACCATTTTAAGGCTTAAAGAATTCAAGAATTAATTAAGCATTTTCCCGTATAAATTTTTCAGTGCTCAACGGAGCAAACAAATTCTTTTGCCGAAATTTTCTCGTCTCCTCACATATACGTTTTTAATAAAGAAGACAATGAAAGAAGAGAGCTTAGGCTTCCTTCTCTCAATACACCTCTAGCTCTCTGTCTGTTTCTGTCTGTCGGTGTGTCTGTCTCTCTTATTTCTGATCTTCGTCATTTTCGCTGTGTTTTTTTTCAGTTTAAATTACATATTCATTGAAGCACACAAAACTTTGTCGTTTTCTACCTTTTTTTCGCTCTGATTTATTACATTCTATGCTGTCCGCTGGGCACATGGAACAAGAGGCTTCTTCAGAAGTTCTCCGATTCTTTTTTCTTTTTGATTCTTACAGATTTTTCTAGGAAACTCAAAGGAGTATTGCCATTAGCTCTGATTGCTCCATGGAGTTTTTTCAGAAGATTCCAGAATTCTTGGATTTTTGAATTCCGCTAATATCCTGATAAGTAGTTTCCACCCCGCAAGCTTTTAGAGCTCTCTGGCCAAATCTGTTCACTCTCTTCCAGACAAAACGAAATTTCTCATTTCTGTAAGCTCCGAAGCCTTCTGAATCACAATTTTAAGGAAAATAATTGAATATCCGCGAAACTCTAGAAAAGTGACGAATGGATCTTTTTTATTGGTTTTCGAGCATAACTATTTTTCGAGTACCGATATGGAGCCAAAATTTTTACCAGCTGTTTCTAAGAAGGTGTGACGGATTGTGGCGAAATTTCATAAAGAAATATAAAAAAATAAAATTTTTATGTGAAAAAATCGAATTTTCGAAAAAAAAAAATCAAATGTTGAATTAAATTTTTGCCAGGCAGTTATTAATTCTCGTGGCTTTGCAACAAAGTACTAGACCCGATTTGTTAGTTTTTAGATGTTATGTGTTGAATAAAAGCGTTTTTCGAAAGTTATGATTTTTTGAAAAATTAATGTCAACATTTGATTTTTTTTTCGAAAATTCGATTTTTTTACATAAAATTTTAATTTTTAATATTTCTTTATGAAATTTGGCCACAATCCGTCAAACTTTCTTAGAAACAGCTGGTAAAAATTTTGGGTCCCTATTGGTACTCGAAAAATAGTTATGCTCGAAAACCACAGTGGACAACAGAGTTGGGCGGAATAGGATTTTGGGAACTCGGAATACGGAAAAATATTTTTTCACGGAATCCGGAATCCGGAATACGGAAAAATATTCTTTCACGGAATCCGGAATCCGGAAAACGGAATGAAAAAAACGGCGGAATCCGGAATTTTAACCATTAATAAGGGAATAGTTATAAAAAAACAAATGATGTAAGTGCGCTCTGTTCGCAAAAATTTTTGCGGGAGCTCAAAAAAGTATACATTTCCCAACAATTGAAAATAAAGAATTAAAACGGAATAAAAAAGCCATATCGCGGAATCCGGAATCCGGAAAACGGAAAAAAAATATTTTTTCACGGAATCCGGAATCCGGAAAACGGAATGAAAAAAACGGCGAAATCCGGAATGCGGAATCCGGAATCCGGAATTCCGCCCAACTCTGGACAACCTTTTGTACGGTACTCTATATATTCAACCTCGAAGAGCCATTTTTCTCTCTCAAAAAGGACGGAGAGCAGTGGGAGTCTATATGTAGCCCTAATCCCCAAACGGAATTTCATTGACCCACTGCCTAGCCCCCCCCCCCCGCCGCTCCTCACCCGTCCATCACCGCCTTGTTCCCCCCCCCCCCCTTTCGCTCCTCCAACACCCTTCCCTATCTCCGGGTTTTCTTTTCTTTTTTCCTATTTTTTTACTGAATTTTCTTTCAATTTTTCTTCCTTTCCGCGCGCTCATAAACTAGCTGCGTCGTCGGCTCTTTTGTATTCGAGTTTCTTGAACATTTTTTGCAATTTACATACAATCTGATAAAGCGAGCACTGGGGAATTGCAGTCAAACTGTAGAATTCCAGAATTTTGAAGTTTTAAGGTCTAACTTGAAGCTTTGCGACTTAATTAGAGCACAGACATTGGTCGCCAAGAAACGGGCTTTCAGAGCTTGCAGTTCAGAAGACCAAAATCGCTGGTTTCGCGTCTTTCAACCGGAAAAAATCATGCGAAACCGCCACGTGGTTATGAGTGACGGATGAATCTCAAGAGATTAAAGAAGTGCGTCAAAATCAGAAACAGAAAATCGAGAGATGCAAAACTGAAGAAAACATCATAGTTTACGCGCAATAAACTGTAGTTCACACCAGTGTGTCGTTTCGAAAGCATTTCGAGAAATTTTTCGGAAAAATTTTCGAAAAATCAACAAGAAAAATTTCTCGGGAAATTCTCGAAAAAAAATTTCGATAAAAAAAAATAATAAACTAGTTCGAACGACACTCCGAAATAACGCAAAGCGCGTTGTTTATCGTATTTCCATTCAAATCAATTTTCGCGATTTTTCGAGAAATTTTTCGAAAAATTTTCGAGAAATCAAAAAGAAAAATTTCTCGAGAATTTTTCGAAAATTTTTCGAAAAACGCATTTTTCGAGAAATCATTTTTCGAAACGGCACACTGGTTCACACCTCAATTTGAACTTTTCTCGTGCATTTTCGCGTAGATTACAATGCTTTTAGGTTGTTTTCTTCCTTTTAAACACTTTAGATCGGTTTTCCTAGGTATCTCTAATGATCCTTGATCTTTAGATCAACAGTGACAAAACTGGAAGGCATATGGCTTTAGAAGTGAAAAAAAAACATTGTAATTGACAAAAAAATTCACTGAAATAGTTTCAGATCATAGATCTTTTCAGATTTCTGATTCAGATCTTTCAGATCGGCCTAATTTGAACTAAACTCTAATGATCTTTGATCTTTAGATCAACAGTGAAAAAACTGGAAGGCGTATGGCTGATAAAATGAAAAAAAAAACACTGAAATAATTTCAAAATTTAGCCATTAAATTATTCAAAAATGGGAAAATTTGCGAAAAAAGTTGTAAAATGCCGAAAAAAATTTTTTCCAATTTTTTAGTTGTCAAAAGTCTGTAAAATTACTTAATTTTTCGGATGAAAAATCAGGATTTTGGGCTCTTAAAATCCTATTTTTCAGTGTAGTTTTCCAGTGAATCTAATGCTTCTCCTTGAAGCCCTCTTGGGCATCTTTTTCCAGCAAAGTCATCCACATATATATATATTTATATATTCAACTTTTTTTTATATTTCCATCTATTCCTAATCTGTTTTTTTTTTAGTTTTTCCATGCTATTCCACTTTGTTTTCTCCAAGCCGATCCTTCTTTCCTGAGCAGCAGGCAGCCTCAGATATATATGTGGAGAGGTTGACGGATTGAGTTTCTTCCCTTGTTTTTCGCTTCCTCTATCCTCGTCACTTCTTTTGTTCCATTCCCTAGGTTCCACAATTTCATTTTGACGTCTGTGTGTGCCATCATTACGTAATATGGAGCATTCTTTGTTCTTCTATTAATGCTTCGGCTTGATCCTTGGAACTATGAAACGGTGTGGCAAGTGTGGATTACTGTAGGATGAAAAAAATCAAATTTATATTTTATATAGTACAATGACATGTTCATGTAGTTTGTAGTCCAGCAGACCAAAATATTTTTAGCCTTTTTTCTTCGTTATTTTTTTTTGAATTAAAACAAATTTTTTTCGAACTTGTCGGTTATTGTCTGCAACAATATCTCCAAAATTAACAGTGAAGTGTCAATTTGCACTAATTTAATCTGAAATATAATATGAAAATTATATTTTATATAGTACAATAACATTTTTATGTAGTTTGTAGTCTAGCAGACCAAGGTATTTTCAACGTTTTTTCTTAGTTATTTTTTTTAATTTTTAAAGGGTTTTTCAGACATTGTCTGCAACAATGACTTCAAATTTAATAGCGAAGTGTCAATTTGCACTAATTTAATGTATCAAACAAATTTGAGGAGCAATCTTATAATTATGGTCTGCGCAAAAATTTTGTAGTTTGTAGTGCAGCAGACCGAAACGTTTTTTAAATGCTGTATTGCATCATGTTTCAAATAAATTTGAGTATAATTACGTGTTCATGTAGTTTGTAGTCCAGCAGACCAAAATATTTTCAACATTTGTTGTTCGCTATTTTTTTTTTGAATTTTTCAAATTTTTTTCGGACTTGTCGGACATTGTCTGCAACAATATCTTCAAATTTATCAGTGAAGTGTCAATTTGCACTAATTTAATCCGAAATATAATATGAAAATTATATTTAATATAGTTAATACAATGACGTTTTCATGTAGTTTGTAGTCCAGCAGACCTTTTTTCCCTTTTTAAAGTGTCATTAGGAAATAGCTGAGAATAAAATTTTCAAAAAATTCAAAAAAAAAGAAGAAAAGAAGCTGAAAATATTTTGGTCTGCTGAACTACAAACTACACGAACATGTCATTGTACTAGATAAAATATAAATTTCATAAAAAGCACTCCTCTAGCAGGCTTCTCATAAGCTGAATTGACTTTTCCCTATCCTATATCATAAAGCACACATTTGGCTAATGCTCCCACGAAAGACGAAAACAAAAAGTCGTCTTGCATTCGTCTTATGCTATAAAAAAGTTGTGCACTGTGTACACAATGCCTATCTCTGCGAATCAGACGAATTCGAGACAAAGACGAAGACGAAGAATTTTGTGGAAGCGTGATAGAGAAGCATTCTTAAATTTCAGAAAGTGCTCCTCCTTCTTTCGAATTCAGACATGCGAGAAATATAATGCCTTCTAGCTTCAAATCATGCGTGTAGACTAATTGAAATGAAACGAAGAATTGAATATTGATTTTTTATAGTTTATAAGGTTGTTGAGTTCAAATTTTGTGGATGATTTCACGAATTTTTGTAATACTATGAAATTTTTGGTCTGCTAACCGTTTGGACACTACAAACTACAATTTTAGTTCGCAAGCCTGTAACCCTTATTTTTCTGCAAAAATTGCAGAATTCGTGGGAAGAAATGGGCAGAGTCGCTTGCTTCCTATCCGAAAAAAATGGATTCTTAACGGAAATTATGGTTTCTCTCACACCACGGAAAAGACGCCGATTCGCATTCAATTCGTTCATTTTCCTGGGCCCCACCACTTTTCATGAGAGACTGACTATTACTCAACTCATCCGTGACCTTTTTGGATTCAGAATACTCTTTTTTATTCAAGAAGCTAGACGGAAAATGCGTTGACGTAGCGCAGTGCAATCGATTGTAGTTTGTAGTCTGGCAGACCCATGTTCCTGGGTTTTTTAAATTTGAAAATGCGCAATTTTTCTTCATTTAATTCTGGATATAATAATTTTAAACAATTTTTTCTTTCTGTAAAGCCATCGTTTTTAGAAAATTGCAATGAGTCATTCAAGAAATTTAAAATTCTGTTCTCCAGAATTTCAAATTATCGTCCCATGTTGAAAATGAGCATAATTGATGAAATAGATTCTCATTAACTGAATATTCGATTTTCCGACATTGCAATTCCTACGAAACGAATTTTTCTTTCAGCCAAGCGTTCTCTACCCGCAAGGCGTGGATGGAACGTGGCAGTTTGGTATGTCTTGGGACAGCCCAGAATTGCCACATCATCAACGGAACTCATCAACATGGACCGCCAAGGAACCATCATAGATTGCATCCGGAGATTTTGGATAATGGAGTACATGCGAATGGAATTCAGAGCCAATACGGTAAGTGAAAAGCAGTGGGACATAGTGTGTCGTTTCGAAAGCATTTCGAGAAATTTTTTCGAAAATTTTCCGAAAATTCTCGAAAAAAAGAACATTTCGATAAAAAATAATAATAAACTAGTTCGAACGACACTTCGAAATAACGCAAAGCGCGGTGTTTATCGTCTTTCCATTCAAATCATTTTGTGATTTCTCGAAAAATTCTTCGTGGATTTTTCGAGAAATTTCCGAAAAATTTTCGAACAACGCATTTTTCGAGAAATAATTTTTCGAAACGACATCACGGTTAAAGTTTACTTTCACCCCCCATGCCCGTATGATATTTCCCCCCACCTGTAGGGTTGGAAATCTACCCCCCTCTGCATCTGAACTTATGGGGGACTGATCTGAACTTATGGGGGGGGGGGCCCAGTTCACTATTGGCCCCCATTAAGTCTGTGGGGGGCCATAGTAAACTCCACAACTAAAAAATACAAAAGTACCATTTTCGCGATTGAAATACAGGGCAATGGTGTGGGGGGTGATTCCATACTTATACCGGACATCACTGTAGCTACCGATCATCCCATTGATCTCTTCTCAGGATCATTCTCTTCGCTATCACAAGCCGAGCCATCTACATCCACGGCGATGCGCCGGTCCTGCACTACAGATGAGTTCCGCCGAATTCGACGCCGTCTACCTCGTCGCCCAGATGAATTGGGAGAGCCAGTCGATCTGCCACAAAGTAAATCAATGTACGAAAGAGCCATATGTGCACAATTTGGATATCCCACTTCACCGCCCGAAGATTATACGTTGCGGGAAAACGAAGCACGTCGAAATATAAGCAGACCACCTAACCTGGCGCTGCAGAGCACGATTGACATGATTAGGTAATTCCTTACAGATTTCTCAAATTATTTCAATAATAAATTAATAGAATTGAGCCAATAACTAGATTTAATAATCGACAAACCAAAAATAAAAGTAAAAAAAAGAAAAAGTAAAAGAAAAAAGATCAACGGAACTGACATTTCCTTCAATTTCCCTTTTTTCTCCTTTTTTCGAGCAGTAAGTAATCTTTTTGTTCCGCCCCATTTTGAAAAATAGTGAGCAAAAAGTGGGAGGCGCCGAGAAAAATAAGAGTGAGTTTGCTTCGGAGCGCCTGCCGCAAACTCATTCTCCGGAGTCTGTCCTCTGTGCATTACTTCAGAATTCCATTCGTTCTGCCCCTTATTTTGTTTTGTTTCAGCCATGGCGCGTGCTTGCCACGTTTTTTTTTGTATTTTATAGTCCAGCATACCGAAACTAATTCGGTTCGATGTATTCTGCGCGCGCAACGAAAGGCAGCGCACGTTACTTTTAAATTAGTTTCGGATCTGCTCGGCTAATAACTAGAAATGAGCTAGCGCTGGCAGACCCATTAAAATGTGGAATTCGAGTTTCAATGTGCTCAGAACTCGGCGCAGAATTCATAAAACAAAACTTCTGTTTCAGAAATAAGTTTAAGGGGGGGGGGAGAGAGGGGGCTTCTTAATAATAGAATACAAAGTCGAAATCCGTCTGAAAGTCTGTAACCTTTGGAAATTGATTCCTAGAGAGAGAGAGAGAGAGAGAGATGACACTTTTAAAGCAAAAAATGCTCTGAAAGATGTCCCACGTCGCTGTTCTTTTCCTCTTATTTTACTTCCAAACTTAAACCGAAACGTATAGACTTCGTTGACATCGTTATTTTGAGATGTGCTCAGAAAATGGAGAAGACATGCAACTTTGTTTTGAAAAATTGCGGAAAAATAGCGGAAAACACGAAAATTAACATTTTTCCTTTAGACACTCCTCCGCCATGGATGTGCACAAGCCGGCCAACAATTCCACTTGTCAGAGTAATGGCTCAGCGATGAATGATCCGTGTGCACACTTGGAAACACCCATTAGTCCCCATAGTAAGTTTAATTTTAACTTTGTTTCTAGAAAAAATGACAACTTTGAAGAGCAATTGTATAATTATGGTCTGCGCGAAAATTTTGTAGTTTGTAGTGCAGCAGACCGAAAGTTAAAAAAAATGCTGTATTGCATCATGTATCAAACTAATTTAAGGAGCAATTGTATAATTATGGCCTGCGCGAACATTTTGTAGTTTGTAGTGCAGCAGACCGAAGCGTTTTTTAACTGTTGTATTGCATCATGTATCAAACAAATTTGAGGAGAAACTGTATAACTATGGTCTGTGCGAAGATTTTGTAGTTTGTAGTTCAGGCAGCAGACCGAAACGTTTTTTAAATGTTGTATTGTATCATGTATCAATCAAATTTGAGAAGCAATTGTATAATTATGGTCTGCGCGAAAGCTTTGTAGTTTGTAGTGCAGCAGACCGAAATTTGTTTAAAACGCTGTATTGCGTCATGTATCAAACAAATTTAAGGAGCAATCTTATAATTATGGTCTGCGCGAAAATTGTGTAGTTTGTAGTGCAGCAGACCGAAATGTTTTAAAATGCTGTATTGCATCATGCATCAAACAAAATATATTAAAAAAGTAGAAATGCACGCGGTTTCGATAATATGGAGCATGAAAAAATTCCAATTGTTTTATACTTTTTCTCTTCAAATGTCCCGTTTTCGCACTCAAAGTTGGTAGGGAAATTAATCTTGAGAGCACAAGAAAGAGCGAGAAAAAAAAAGAATAATTCATCATCTCTCTTCCGCTTGCACTTTTTCATTCCTCCCATTCCTATTTGGTCAAACAAACAATTTCTAGAAGACGCTCAATTTATCGTTTTTCGTTGGGATGACCAGGGGTTTTGAGTTCACGCTTTCGTGAGGATTTATCTGAAATGAAAAATGGCATATAATGGGACGACCCGAACGCATTTGGACTCAATTTAACCTGGTCTGATTAAGTTAGTTTGTAATGGACCACTAAGGCTTGTTGCTGTTTTTGATGATTTTCTGGTAGGCTCGTAGGAGACAAGAAGCACCAAGTCTTCCTTTGAGCTTGTACACGGAAGGTCTATTCAAAATTATTCCAGAACTAGGTGAGCATAGGTACTGTATAAGAGAGAATACGCAAATCTCTTATGGAACATTGCTCCATTTCCGTGATAGTTATTATACTGAAGAAATTGCAGAACTGCTTTGCTTTGCTTCCGGCTCAATTTCAGATTATCTTGAAAGGCAAAGTACAGCGGGATCCTTAAAATCTAGAAAGAACACGTGTTTCTTAGCTGCAAAGGACCAAATTTTGAGAAAATGTTGTAGTTTGTAGTGCAGCAGACCGAAATTTGTTTAAAACGCTGTATTGCATCATGTATCAAACAAATTTGAGGAGCAATTTTATAATTATGGTCTGCGCGAAAATTTTGTAGTTTGTAGTGCAGCAGACCGAAATGTTTTTTAAATGCTGTATTGCATCATGTATCAAACAAATTTGAGGAGCAATTTTATAATTATGGTCTGCGCGAAAATGTTGTAGTTTGTAATGCAGCAGACCGAAATTTGTTTGAAACGCTGTATTGCATCATGTATCAAACTAATTTGAGGAGCAGTTTTATAATTATGGTCTGCGCGAAAATTTTGTAGTTTGTAGTGCAGCAGACCGAAATGTTTTTTAAATGCTGTATTGCCTCATGTATCAAACAAATTTAAGGAGCAGTCTTATAATTATGGTCTGCGCGAAAATTGTGTAGTTTGTAGTACAGCAGACCGAAATGTTTTTTAAATGCTGTATTGCAACATGTATCAAACAAATTTGAGGAGAAATTTTATAATTATGGTCTGTGCGAAAATGTTGTAGTTTGTAGTGCAGCATACCGAAATTTGTTTAAAACGCTGTATTGCATCATGTATCAAACAAATTTGAGGAGCAATTTTATAATTATGGTCTGCGCGAAAATTTTGTAGTTTGTAGTGCAGCAGACCGAAATGTTTTTTAAATGCTGTATTGCATCATGTATCAAACAAATTTGAGGAGCAATTTTATAATTATGGTCTGCGCGAAAATGTTGTAGTTTGTAATGCAGCAGACCGAAATTTGTTTGAAACGCTGTATTGCATCATGTATCAAACTAATTTGAGGAGCAGTTTTATAATTATGGTCTGCGCGAAAATTTTGTAGTTTGTAGTGCAGCAGACCGTAATTTGTTTGAAACGCTGTATTGCATCATGTATCAAACAAATTTAAGGAGCAGTCTTATAATTATGGTCTGCGCGAAAATTTTGTAGTTTGTAGTACAGCAGACCGAAATGTTTTTTAAATGCTGTATTGCAACATGTATCAAACAAATTTGAGGAGCAATTTTATAATTATGGTCTGTGCGAAAATGTTGTAGTTTGTAGTGCAGCATACCGAAATTTGTTTAAAACGCTGTATTGCATCATGTATCAAACAAATTTGAGGAGCAATTTTATAA
The DNA here is from genome assembly GCA_003052745.1 of Caenorhabditis inopinata. Classification (NCBI taxonomy): domain Eukaryota; kingdom Metazoa; phylum Nematoda; class Chromadorea; order Rhabditida; family Rhabditidae; genus Caenorhabditis; species Caenorhabditis inopinata. Next base: position 983,418 of record AP018152.1, on the reverse strand, counting down.
TTATGGTCTGCGCGAAAATTTTGTAGTTTGTAGTGCAGCAGACCGAAATGTTTTTTAAATGCTGTATTGCATCATGTATGAAAAAAATTTGAGGAGCAATTTTATAATTATGGTCTGCGCGAAAATGTTGTAGTTTGTAATGCAGCAGACCGAAATTTGTTTGAAACGCTGTATTGCATCATGTATCAAACTAATTTGAGGAGCAGTTTTATAATTATGGTCTGCGCGAAAATTTTGTAGTTTGTAGTGCAGCAGACCGTAATTTGTTTAAAACGCTGTATGTATCAAACAAGCCAAAGAACCAAATTTTAAGAAAATTTTTGCTTGGAATCAGAGTTGAGTGACATTCCGAAATGATGTGGCGCTTCTTCTAATTTTGTTTCCACCACTCTTAAGAGAAATGGAAAATAGCAGAAATATCAGAAAAGGAATAGGACTCGATGTCTAATTTCCGTCGGCCCATTGCCGTCTTTCCATCAAGACGTCATAAACACATTGGTGCTCTTTCGGGACGAGCCAAATGGAAAAGAGGAGATGGAGAATGGAGGCAATCTGTGTGTTTATATGGTGAATCTTTTCTCTCTCTCTCTCTGCCGTTTCGCAATTCTTTTCCCTTTTCCTTTAAAGATGGGAGAGCCTTCTCCGTCTATGAGCACAAGAAATGGGTGGGGGGGGGGAACAAAATTCTAGAGAAGAAAGAAGGAGAACGAGCCATTTTATGCCCTTCTTTTCTAACACGACCACCACTCTCTTTTCTCCCTCTTTTTAACCAACGCCATTTGTGCTTAGCTTCGCTGTTTAGAAAGTCTCCCTTTGTATGGGGTTGCCTATCGATTTCACGCTTGAAATCTGGGCGGGCTACGGGCGGGCGAATCCCTTTATTTAAAATGCAAGACTAACTTACTGACTTTTACCTTATTTTTAATCAGAAAATGCCGGAATTGCCTGAAATTTTCTCTTGAAAATTGAATATTCTTGATTAGCTGCTAGTTTATTATTTATTTAACTTATGAAAATAATTTAAAAAAAGCAAAATTGTATACTTTGGTCTGCTAGACTACAAACTACAAAAATAATTTTTTTTATTGACATTAAAATTGAAATGCAGCAGAAAAGGAAAGGGAATACTAGTATAAATCTTAATTATTTATTTATTTCTCATTTCTTTTAAATATAAACTTATGAAAATAATTTAAAAAAAAACTAAATTGTATTTTTGTAGTTTGTAGTCAAGCAGACCAATTTTATATTGACATTGAAACTGAAATGCAACAGAAAAGGAGAGCCATATTTTTCATTTTTTTTGATAATTCATTGCTTATTCTATCTTTTGGACATTTTTTAATATCCTCTAGTACCCCGCACAAATGGGTTTAAAGGGATTATATTAGAGAGCGTCAATCAATACTAATTTTTCTGAAATGTTTGAAACGCGCTTTTCAATTCTCCACGCTTCCGAAACTCGCAGTTCTACCAACCCCCCCCCCCTCACCCCCCCCCCCCCATCATCCGCATCTTTCCATTTTCCCATGACTAACTCAATTTGTAAATGTCCTCGGTGCCCGGTTCTGCTCTCCACTCTCAAGGACGAACTATCGTTAGTGCAATTCTGCCTCTGACTATAAGACGAAGGACACTCATTAGATATGAATGTGAGCACAGCTCCATCTGTCACTAACATTCCTTTCATCTTGAAGAAAATGACTATTTGGTTTATTTTAATATTTAGTATCCAGCAATATGGAAAAAATCATTTTTAAAGTAAGAAAATATAAAAAAAAACCCAAATTTAAGATTTGCATCTTTGCTGTAATAAATTGTGTACTTTGGTCTGCTTGACTACAAACTACCAAAACTAACCATGTCAAACCATGCTTGTTGTACTCGTTTTTTTTTACTTTTAAACACATATTTCGCTATGCGTTTACAGGTTTATTTATATTTTCTACCTGAAATCATCATAAATTTCAAATTATTTATTAAAAATATTCAGTGAAAAAAAATTTTAAATTTAAACAAAATATTATTGTATTTTTTTCTTGTTATATTTGCTTATATTGAAACATTTTAATCATTTACGAATATATTTTTTGCGGTTTTTAATGCAAAATTCGTGAGAAATGCATTTAAAATAATGGAGTTAGGCAAGATAAGCCTTTTTTGTAATTCAACAGAAAGAAATTCATATTGGGCCTGCTTGACTACAAACTACAAAAATAGAAATACCTGAATGCTGATTGGTCTGCTTGACTACAAACTAAAAAAAAAAAAGAAATACCTAATTGCTGATTGGTCTGCTAGACTACAAACTACAAAAACTAGCAATATACCTCACAAGTATCTCTTTGAGCTGAGAAAAGCATACAGTTGCATAAATCGCTCAATCATTCAATCGGCTAATTGTTTTACGAAATAAGACCGTCTCGTCTTGTCTTCGTCCTCGTCTTGAATTCGTCTGACGCAATTTTAATTGACGACGTTAGACGAACGCAAGACGAGACGAAAGGATTCCAGGAAAGACGACCGACTTGTTACGTCTTTCGTGGAAGCCTTAGTCAATCTTTTTTCTTGAATTCTAGTTTTTCGAATTCCTATAGAATTTATATCTAAAAATTAAACTAAATATATCGTATTTTTCAAGTAAAATATTCGAATTTTCCAAAAAATAGGATATTGGTTTATTTTTGTATATTTTTATTACTAAAAATTGCAAATTGTATTCATTTTATTGAAATTTTTGACCAATTGTAGCGCTGGTGTAGTTTTAGGGATCCTATTATAATTTATCATTTTTGGCCGTCTCGTCTTGTGCGATGAATATGAAATACAGCTGGTTAGTCGGTCCACCCACCAGCTCCCCCCCCCCCCTCCCCACTTGGAGCATTCTGAGCCATTTCAAGGAAAATATCCAATTTCTGCATCTGCGTATCCTATTTTCCAAATACTATTTTCATTTTTAATGCGTTGGCTCTCAATGACAATGAAATAAGCGCGACGGAGAGAATGGAGCTGTCCAGAAAATAATTACGTCATTGGAATCCCGTATTTTTTTTATTTAGCATCACATATTTAGTCATCGTACAGCTCTTTTTTACTTCACTGATTCTGCAAATAAATTTAATTTAGAATATAATTAAATATTTAAAATTTCTCTTTTAAAAATTAATTTTTGATTAATTAATTAATTAATGCAAAAATAATAATAATAAAAATGAAAAAATAATAATTATTATTTATTAGTTCACTTTACAGAAATGGCGAATTTTATGCGAACTTTATTAAATAGGTGAAAATACGTATAAATACGGTGACTAGGATGAGCGACAAGCAGAGAAGGGCGGAATTCCGGATTCCGGATTCCGCATTCCGGATTCCGCCGTTTTTTTCATTCCGTCTTCCGGATTCCAGATTCCGTGAAAAACATTTTTTTCCGTTTTCCGTTTCCCGGATTCCGAGTTCCCAAAATCCAATTCCGCTCTACTCTGGCGACAAGAGAGCAAGTAGGGCTTGGAAGTGATCATCTTTGGTTTTAATCTAATGCAGTGCGCATCGAATGTGCATGAGATACGCCTGTGAAATGTGCTTTTGGCTTCTAGATGCAATCACTGTGCTAGAGGGGAACTACGGCGTTTTGGACGAGTCTAAACTAAAGAACCGTGGGGACTACTTTTCTGGTTATCATTAGGAGTAGAGCCGAGACTTTTGAGGCTCTGGGAGGGAATTCTCAGGCCCGGCCATTTATAAAGACTAAAAAGAAGAGGGGTCTCAAATCCGTACCTTGTTGAACTTGTGAGGTGACTGTAATAGGCTAGAGAATGCGTGGGTCAGACCGATGGGTCATTTCTTGTGAATCGGCATTACTGCGCGTGCTTTCTAGGCACGGGGAATTTCGCAGAAGGTTATCCTGACGGCGTCTGGTTCCGGAATTCCAAATATCAATTTTTCCGAATATTCCGAAATTCCCATGTTCCGGAATTCCGAATACCAACTTTTCAGAATATTCCGAAATTCCGATGTTCCGGAATTCCGAATACCAATATTTCAGAATATTCCGAAATTCCGATGTTCCGGAATTCCGAATACCAATATTTCAGAATATTCCGAAATTCCGATGTTCCGGAATTCCGAAAACCGATATTTCAGAATATTCCGAAATTCCCATGTTCCGGAATTCCGAAAACAGACATTTCAGAATATTCCGAATACCAATATTTCAGAATATTCCGAAATTCCGATGTTCCGGAACTCCGAAAACAGATATTTCAGAATTCCGAAATTCCGATGTTCCGGAATTCCGAATACCAATATTTCAAAATATTCCGAAATTCCGCATTTCCGGAATCTCAAAATCCAAACTGCGGAATACGTACTATTCCGAAGTCCCGAAATTGCGAAATCACGGAATTCCGAAACCCGACATTTCAGAATATTCCGATGTCGGAAAGTTCAGGGATTCCGAAATACAACATTGCGGAATATTCCGGAATACTTTTGGAAAGCTAGGACTTATTGATATCTTGGGTTGGAAATTGCATTGATTTTGGTATGCTATATGCTTTGTAGTTTGTAGTTTAGCAGACCCACAACGCTTCGCTTGGCAACTCACATAGTTAACAAAGCGTAATGTTCGGGTCTGCAACAGCTTTTATTATCCTCCCAACATCCATGTCCCTAAGCATACCTTTGTTTCTACTTCAAAATGCTGGAAATATGTCTTAAAACAACGGTTTTCCATGCTTACCACCTACATCGTTTATTACAGTATTTCAATCGGTGCTTCCATCGCCAACACCCTCATCATCCGGACGCCGTCTTCCAGCTCTTCCCATCAATTCAGCAGTGCTTTTGAGGCGAATTCCAATGGCTTCAATACCTCCGAATCCGCCGCCTTCCGCACAGAAAATGCAAGACCATCAGCTGTGTTTCATGGATGGAATCGCGGATTCGATGATGGAGAGATCTCAATTTGGAGGCTTCGATGAGTCGTATTACGAAGAAGATGGTATTAATGGGAATCGAAGACGACGAGGCGCACAGAGGAAATGTGAGTTTTTTGTTTTTTTTTTTCATTTTTGTAGTTTGTAGCCTAGCAGACCCATTTTCAAAGAAAATATTTAAAAAAATGAATTCGTTTTAGTAGGGATTAGTCCTGGTTTCATTTTAGCCTTCTTCTCTCCAGATGACTCATCTGGAGTCTCTTCATGCACGACGTCAGATAGTCAGAATCCAACTCACCGGGTTCAGTCGGCGTTTCATCCGAGGTCAGCTTTGTTATTCGTTGTTGGGGATACTGTGGAATTCTGTCTTATTTTCAGACATCCGGATGAGCTCCTTCTGGAAATTGGCGATGCTGTACACGTGGATAGGACAGCTGATGATCATTGGTCTTATGGTAAGAGCACCAAAATTGCATTAGCTCTTTTTATCTTTTAGTTTTTGTCATTAAAAAAATTTGTGCAAACCTCTGGAAATCGAAATATTTCCATCTGAAAATCCGGAGCTCCGCGCCCTTCCCTCGCTCCCTTCCCTTAACAGTTTTTCACGGAATCCGGAAAACGGAAAAAAAAACATTTTTCACGAAATCCGGAATCCAGAAAACGGAAAAAATATTTTTTCACGGAATCTGGAATCCAGAAAAAATTTTTTTTCACGGAATCCGGAATCCGGAAAACGGAAAAAAATTTTCACGGAATCCGGAATCCAGAAAACGGAAAAATGTTTTTTCACGGAATCCGGAATCTGGAAAAAACATTTTTTTCACGGAATCCGGAATCCAGAAAACGGAAAAAATTTTTTTCACGGAATCCGGAATCCAGAAAACGGAAAAAATTTTTTTCACGGAATCTGGAATCCGGAATACGGAATGTAAAAAACGGCGGAATCCGGAATGCGGAATGCGGAATGCGGAATTTTAACCATTAATTTTTGCGGAAGATCAAAAAAGTATACTTTTCACAACAATTGAGAATAAAGTATCAAAACTCATAGTTGGGCGGAATTGGATTTTGGGAACTCGGAATCCGGAAAGCGGAAAACGGAAAAAAAATTTTTTTCACAGAATCCGGAATCCGGAAAACGGAAAAAAAATTTTTCACGGAATCCGGAATCCGGAAAACGAAATGAAAAAAACGGCGGAATCCGGAATTCCGCTCTATTCTGGTAGATTGGGAGTATTGGTTCGGTTCCGCTCCACTGTTAGAGTCATTTTTTATTTTTAAAATTGGTGTTTCTCATTTTTAATTAATTACTATACATCTTAGGTACAAACTTGCGAACCGGACAATCGGGTATCTTCCCAGCTTCCATAGTTTGTGAAATTGACTTGGTTGAGGAAATTTGTATGGGTGCATTACCTACTAATGCTACAAGTGAGTTCATTTTTTTGTTTTAGAATGAGCAATCAACAGTTTGAAAATTTCAGACATTTTCAGTTATTGTAATTGAAAAATATTAAATTTGAATTTGAATAATCAAACTAACATTGAGCACTTTTCTGGAAATAATTCAAATTTCAGAAATCCTGAGTGAAGATCGCGACACCTTCTACTTGACAATGCTGGCATCAATAGAAGTGGCACATCACAAAGGAAATGATGTGTTGACACAGGCAATGAATAAGGTTAGAACAAAGACGAAGACGAAAAGTCATCTTTCCTCTCGTCTTGCATTCGTCTTACGCAATAAACGCAAGACTTACGCAAGTCAGACGAATTCAAGACGAAGACGAAGCGTCTTAAACAATTAAAATTCTTAAAAATTTCAAAATTTCTCTAAAATTCCAGGTTCTCTCAATGTACAAGAATTGCGAGGAAATAATTGTACCACAGACAGTGCTCATGGAAATTTCATTCCGCGGAATCCACGTCATCGATAAGAGGAGGAAAAATGTAAATTAAAATTTCCTTGGTTACTGTAGATTACTGTACTTATTTCTACCCATCAGACAACTTTTTTCAGTTCTTCCAATGCCCAATGTTCGATTTCTTCTACAGTCTTCAGAATATTTCTTTCTGTGGAGCTCACCCAAAACAACTGAAGTATGAATTCAGAGGAAAACTCTAATTTAGCTAAATGCTCACAATTTCCCTTTCAGATACTTTGGATTTATCACAAAGCATCCACTATTGCCGCGTTTTGCTTGCCACGTTTTCATGTCAAAAAACACGACACAGCCGATTGTTGAGGCCATTGGGTAGGTGGTTGTTGCATGTAAGGCTTCCACGAAAGACGAAACAAGACGGTCGTCTTACGACGTCAGTTAAAATTGCGTGAGACGAATTCAAGACGAAGACGAGACGAGACGGTCTTTTTTCTTTTCGTGAAAGCCTTGAAATTAACATCCTTGCATATAACTGCAAAAGACTGCAAAATTGACTGTAAAATTGTAAGACTGCCACACTACAAACTACGAAAACAACTGAATGATTGAGCGATTTGTGCTTTTCTCAGCTCAAAGAGATACTTGTGAGGTTTTTGTAGTTTGTAGTCGACCAGACCAATCAGCATTTAGGTATTTCTGTTTTTGTAGTTTGTAGCCTAGCAGACCAATCAGCATTTAGGTATTTCTGTTTTTGTAGTTTGTAGTCAAGCAGACCAATCAGCATTTAGGTATTTCTGTTTTTGTAGTTTGTAGCCTAGCAGAGCAATCAACATTTAGGTATTTCTGTTTTTGTAGTTTGTAGTCAAGCAGACCGAGCAGCATTAAGGTATATAACTAATTTTTGTAGTTTTGTAGTCTAGCAGACCAATAAGAATTTATTTCTGTTGAACTACAAAAAAAGGCTTATCTTGTCTAACTCCATTATTTTAAATGCATTTCTCACGAATTTTGCATTGAAAAACGCAAAAAAAATTCGAAAATGATTAAAATCTTTAAATATAAGCAAATATAACAAAACAATTACAAAAATATATTTTTTTAAATTTAAGATTTATTTTCTCAGTTTTTCTCATTTTCACTAAATTTTTTTCATGAATAATTTAAAATGTATGGTGATTTCAGGTAGAAAAACTAAATAAATCTGAAAACGCATTGCGAAATATGTGTTTTAAAGTAAAAGAGGCTGGAACTCTATATTTGTTTCAGACGTGCATTCAAACGATCGTACGATGAATATATGGCGTTCGCTCATCCGACTGAGGATATTTATTTGGAATAATCAATTTTTGATGATCACAGCTTGTTCATACGGATCTTTTCTCATACCAATAGAAATTTTTATTTATTTTTTTTTGAATAAAGAAAATTGAATCAATTTTAATCCATTTTAATATGTGAATATTGAAAAAAATCTCGCTGAAAATCGATGAAAATCAAAGAAAATATATTAGGGTTTGGAGCAAAAAACTTCAGATTCTGCAGAGCTGAAATCATTGTCAGTTAGAGATGTATGGACCTTGCATAGCTGAATAAAGAATAATTATGAAAAATGTTAGAAATGAATAGAGAAAAACCGTACAATTTTTGAAGAAGACGAGTTGGGCTTGCAGCCAAGTAGCTCCGCACTTGGGGTACTCTGAAAATGATGAAGGTCTCTAGTTTTTGCAATAGCTAGCTGAAGAGTGACTGCTACATGAGTATTGCAAAGAACAAAATGTGACAGGAGGATTTGGACCAATTTGGGACCAATTTGACAGCCAGCTCTGTTCCATTACAAGTTTTCGTTTAAGGAGCAATCAGAATATAAGGGAGTCGTATCTCCCTAGTTTAAGGCCTTAGAGATTTAACTAATTTGGAAAAGTGGTAATCCCATGGTACTTTTAGGGACTGTCTAACTCATTTTCAGCCCCAGCCCACTCACCCTTTTGGGACAATTACTCTGCTGTAAAAGCATATCATAAGTCCAAGTAGAATACGGTTTCCCTTCATTCATTACAGTAATCCTGCGAGCAGAAAATTGTGTTGTGGCGGGAACCCAGTACACTAAGCCGGGTATTTTTTCATTTGCTTTCGGAAGAGCAACTTTGTAAACAAGGACCTGCAAACTTTCAATTAAAAATGTATTAATAAACAAAAAAAATCACACTTTTAGGGTTGGATCCTTATCAGGAACTTGCAACAGTTTTCCAATCGTCACTGATTCAATAATGGTTAGAATTGTTGAGAAAACAATCAATATCTTGATAAACTTCAAAGCCATCTTGGAAAAAAAGAAAATATTTCTAATTCGACTGAAAAAGTTAAAAGAAAACGAAACAAGAGATTAATGCTTTAATTACAGAACTTCATGCTTTTCTCAGTTTAAAGAAATACTTGTGAGATTTTTGTAGTTTGTAGTCAAGCAGACCAAAAAGAATTTAGGTATTTCTTGTTTTTGTAGTTTGTAGTCTAGCAGACCAATCAGCATTTAGGTATATGGTTTTTTTTTGTAGTTTGTAGTCTAGCAGACCAATAAAAATTCAGGTATATGGCTAGTTTTTGTAGTTTGTAGTCTTGCAGACCAATCAAAATTTAGGTATATGGCTAGTTTTTGTAGTTTGTAGTCAAGCAGATCAATAAGAATTTAGGTATTTCTTGTTTTTATAGTTTGTAGTCTAGCAGACCTATCAGCACTTAGGTATATGGCCTTTTTTGTAGTTTGTAGTCTAGCAGACTACTCAGTATTTAGATACATGGGCTGTTTTTTAGTTTGTAGTCTATTATAACTAGAACGAACAGAAATAGAACGAAACAAGAGATTAATGCTTTAATTGTAGAACTTTATGCTTTTCTCAGCTTAAAGAAACACTTGTGAAGTATATGGCTAGTTTTAGTAGTTTGTAGTCTAGCAGACCAGCCAGCATTAAGGTATGTGGCTTGTTTTTGTAGTTTGTAGTCAAGCAGACCAATCAGCATTTAGGTATTTCTGTTTTTGTAGTTTGTAGTCAAGCAGACCCAATATGAATTTCTTTCTGTTGAACTACAAAAAAGGCTTATCTTGTCTAACTCCATTATTTTAAATGCGGTTCTCACGAATTTCGCATTAAAAAACGCAAAAAAAAATTCGAGAATGAATAAAATGTTTAAATATAAGCAAATATAACAAAAAAAATTACAGAAATATTTTTTTTATTTAAGATCTATTTTCTCAGTTTTTCTATTTTTCATCAAATTTTTTTTTCATAAATAAATTAAAGTTTATGGTGATTTCAGGTAGAAAAACTAAATAAACAGTAGACGCATTGCGAAATACTTGTATAAAAGTAAAAAAAGAGTACAACAAACAACAGGAAGTAGCTGCATTCGGAGAAAGTAAATAGAGAAGGTTTAAAAGATAAAAAAAGTCGCTAAGATTTATGAAAAGTGAGATACTTTATGATTCAAATTGAATAAAAAATTGAATATTTGATGAGAAATTCAGTTATAAATGGAAGTTGAGCTCTTCAAGAAAACTAGCTCAAATAGGGGAATTTCCGTGGGAATTTTGATATTTGAGAGCGGAAATCATTAAATCAAATTAAAAATTAATAAAAAAGAGGAAAAATCAAAAATTCCTAATAAAAATTCATAGGAATCACGAGATCGCGCATTTCCAGTTGATTGGTTCAAAAATATTTCCAAAAATGATTCAGCACTACTGGCCAAATAAAAAACTGTTTCCTCTATTTTTTTCTATCTCTTTTTGATTGTTCAAAGTCTCTTATTTTCATATACTCTCTGATTGAAGACTAGTTTCCAGATTATTTTTCTCTGCGTCTCTCCCCTTTTTATACTCTTTTTAGAAGATTTTCGGGAAATGGGTTGCGGTGTAAATGCGAGAAAATGTGAATTTTCAAAAAATTAACGAGTCAATTCTTATTTTCTGATAGAGCAGACCAAAAGCTATAATTATTTGAGGAGATGCTCGAAATTTGATTCTTTTGTTTCAATGCACGCCTTCAGAAGATTCGGAAAAGATCCTTCAAAGGATTGGATTTTTCTTCTGTCGGTGCTCTACAAAGTGCTCACAAAAACTGCGTGCTGAGCATAATACAGCGGACTCTAGAACCCTAGATGCAGCCAAGTCTTATCATCATCAGCTTTCATAAGTGTAAGAGTCTGTAAGAGTTACTCCAGCTCTTCTCAAATCTTGCGGAGCAACGTTACTGTTGCATGTGGAGCAGCCAGATGCTTTCAGAAGCCTATTGGATCACTATCACAAAAGACAGAAAGGACTGGAGCGCTGTGATCCGTGCTCAAAGAAAGTACAGGGTGCGCCATAAATATAGCGCCGCAACTTTGCGTAAGCTCTGGCGCATGCGGAGAGCTTTTTCTAATGCACAGCATTATTTTTTAATTAATTATTTTGTTTTTATCTATTTCTGAAAATTTCAGCCAATTATATTAACTTTGAAGGTAATGGTGACTGCTTCTCAATTCCTATCTGCAATTGTAGAGTGTGTTGACTTCTTCGGAGATTCTTAAAAAGCTAGGAGTCGGCAAATCGGTTGATCGCTTCAGCGAGCTGGGAACGTTGAACGACAATCGTAGAAGTGGTCGCCCCCGGTGTCTGTGACAACTCCAGATGCGGTCAAGGTCGTCTGATTTCTCGAAAAATGCGTTTTTCGAAAAATTTCCAAAAAATTCTCGAGAAATTTTTCTCGTTGATTTCTCGAGAATTTTTCGAGAATTTTCGGAAATTTCTCGAGAATGATTTGAATGGAAATACGATAAACAACGCACTTTCCGTTATTTCGGAGTGTCGTTCGAACTAGTTTATTGTTATTTTTTTTTCGAGAATTTTCAAAAACTTTCGAAAATTTGTCTCGTTGATTTTTCAGAAATTTCTCGAGAAACCGCGAAAAATGATTTGAATGGAAATACGATAAGCAACGCGCTTTGCGTTATTTCGGAGTGTCGTTCGAACTGGTTTATTATTTTTTTTTGAAAATTTTCAAAAAATTTTTCCCGTTGATTTTTCGGAAATTTTTCGAGAAATTTTTCGAGAAATTCTCCCACAGAGCTTGGAATGAGTGCCATTCAACAAAATTACTTCGATCAGACTTTCTTGTTCGGCATTCCGTTTTCTATTCATTTCTAAAACCCCCCCCCCCCTTACATTCCATCCGAATTCAAATCCATCCTCTGAACACGAGATACCGGTTGGCACCATGCCAAATACATAGCGTCCTTGATGCCGGCACACATAGTGTTGAAGCTTGTTTTAAAACGGACGTTGCAGAACAACGGCATTCAGAGAAATAGTGGGTGAAAATAGAGAGACGCAGAGACGTACCTGTTCGGACAACAAATACCATCTTTAGTATTGCGGAAGTGACGTACAGTAGTGCTTAAAAATGTAACTATGAAGCAAAGTTCCTCAGAAATCTTCAGTTTTCAGATATAATTCTGAAGTTGGTCTGCAGATTTGACAAAAAACTAACTGCAGGGTGCTCCAAGAGCATGACAACACAGTCAAAGTGATGTAAGTTTCGCAAAATGAGGCGTACGTATCAATAAGAAAATTGAACAATGGTCTATTGAAACATTTCTAACATTTTCAAAGATTTCAAAGTTGTTTGATGCGGTTGCCTTTGTTGTTCACAGCATCGTTTCTCTCTCTTCGGAAACGCCTCTAGGTATTCTGCTTCCAAACTTCTCTTCAACGACTTCATTGGGATGTGCACCAGAGTAGGGCGGAATTGGATTTTGGGAACTCGGAATCCGGAAAACGGAAAACGGAAAAAAAAATTTCACGGAATTTGGAATCCGGAAGACGGAATGAAAAAAACGGCGGAATCCGGAATGCGGAATGCGGAATCCGGAATTCCGCCCTTCTCTGCAGAGTAGGGCAGAATTGGATTTTGAAAACTCGGAATCCGAAAAACGGAAAACGGAAAAATTTTTTTTCACGGAATCTGGAATCCGGAAGACGGATTGAAAAAAGCGGCAGAATCCGGAATGCGGAATGCGGAATCCGGAATTCCGCCCTTCCCTGCAGAGTAGGGCAGAATTGGATTTTGAAAACTCGGAATCCGAAAAACGGAAAACGGAAAAAATTTTTTCACGGAATCTGGAATCCGGAAGACGGAATGAAAAAAAAACGGCGGAATCCGGAATCGGGTCCCTGAATTTCGAATTTCGTATTTGTGACCCAGTGATCCACAATTTTATTAAAAAAAAACATTGCTTCTGAGCCATTTTGAATATTTTCAGATGCAGTGCATTACAGAGTGCGGCATAAATAATAGGATGGGTTTCAAGCACCGTAACTTTTGCAAAAAAAGTGGAATCTATATGAAATTTTGGTGAATGTTTGCTTGAATAATATAAAAAAAATAAGGAAATTCTCGAAAAATTTCGAAAATTCTCGAAAAAAAACATTTTTGATAAAAAATAATAATAAACTAGTTCGAACGACACTCCGAAATAACGCAAAGCGCGTTGTTTATCGTATTTCCATTCAAATCATTTTTCAAATTCTCAAAAAATTTCGAAAATTCTTGAAAAATTCTCGAAAAATCAACGAGAAAAATTTCTCGAGAATTTTTCGGAAATTTTTCGAAAAACGCATTTTTCAAGAAATCATTTTTCGAAACGACACACTGCTTTTCGCCTTCACCACAGCTCTCAATCTCTTCGGATAGAAGTCGACGACGGACACTTACATAAATCAAAGTTAAAAAACTAAAATTAAAAATTGAAAATTGGAATTTATTGAAAAAAATTATTAAAAATAGTGAAGATAAGTCCCTAAAAAGTTTCTCTCGAATTCTCTTTTTTTAAATTTATATTTTACAGAAAATGTCCTCCATTCTGTTTACTTTCACATTCGCACCGCTCATTTGGCTTTTTCTGCCGATTTCGTCTCGTTTTCCCCGAATTTTTCTTTGTTTTCTTTTGTACCAGGTTGTGATTGGATAAGGGGCGACACACGCTAAAGGAAAATGCCAAGGAAAAGAAGGGGAACGTGGTAAACGAAACTCTCTTAAATTCAAGACCATAGGGGGACGCAAATATTGGGGAAAAACGAGAGGGAATTTGTCGAATTTTATTGATTACTCTTGATTTTTGATGGCTCTCAAAATGTCTGAAATTCTAGGTTCCAAGTTCCAAACTTCCAGATTCCAGGTACCGGACTTCCAAGTTCCAGGTTCCAGACTTCACTTCCAGGTTCCAGGTTCCAGGTTCCAGCTTCCAGGTTCCAGATTCCTAAGTTCCAGGCTCCAGGTTCCTGATTCAAAATTCCAGATTCCAGATTCCAGATTTCCAGGCTCCAGACTTCACTTCCAGGTTCCAGGTTTCAGATTTCCAAGTTCCAGATTTCCAGGTTCCAGGTTCCAGGCTCCAGGCTCCAGACTTCCAGATTCCAGGTTCAGATTCCAGATTTCCAGGCTCCAGACTTCCAAATTCCAGGTTCCAGGTTGCAGACTTCATTTCCAGGCTCCAAGTTCCAGATTTCCAAGTTCCAGGCTCCAGATTTCCAGGCTCCAGACTTCCAGGTTCCAGACGGACCGTGCTGGACTGGAAGTTCACTTTAGTGTATCTCACTACATTCCTTCAGTAGATTGAACTGCTTCTTTTCGTAGTGAGTTGGAACTAAAGAACTAAACTTTACTTAAATAAAATTCAAATGAAACTGTCTCTCTCTAGCTAAAGAACGCGCGACATATTCCGCGGAGTGTTGTTGCGTGGCTACTGTAACTCTTGCAAAACTGTGTAGGGCGGTAGGACGTTTTACCAATGGAATGGCCGCTTTAATTATCCGCTGCCATCCCGATTTGAATGCTTTTTCCCGTCACCATTGACCCTTTCCAACTTCAAACATATCTGAATTCAAATTTCGGTCTTCTTGTATCCAAGCAAAAACTCACTTTCACTAACCTTTAAATCCCTTTCTCTCCTCCTTTCAAATCCCTTTCACCTTAAGGAACCAGGAAGTACGAAGCGGCGGAATTAGCGAGTATTTTAAATTTCTGAAACTCAAAACTCATCTGAAACTTTTCTCTGAAATTTCGCGCATTTACCTCAGAAATTTCAGAAATATTGGAAAATTCAATTATTTGATTTTTTCAAAATTCTTTCGAAAAAAATTGTTCAAATACAGGAAATTTGTATTTATTTCATTTTTAATCTTCAAATTTTCCAACAAATTTCCAGAATATGCTGAAAATGCACAGGCCCTCTGCATTGCTCCATCGTCAATTAAGATTCTAAAACAAACAATTTTCGAAGAAAGTTCTCAAATTCCCATGTGTTTTTCTTAGATTTTGAAAAAGAAAAAGGCTCACAGATTTGATGAAAAAGTGAAAGTTTTCAAATCGACGAAGGAATGTTTCGGGTGGCACCGATATCGGGTGGAAAGGGAGATGTACGACAAACAAAAGGAAACGGAGAGCGGAATTTTTACAAAAAAGGTCGAAATTAGGACTTTCTGGAGCGCAGGTGACGCGTTTTGGTTTATGGAAAGTGCTAAAACCAATTAAGAATGCTGAAAACCATTATTTTCTGCTATAAGGGCTGATATTTGTAAATGTGGTTTTAATATTGTTCCTTAAGAAAAAGGACCACCATTGACGTGCTTTTACTAGTGGAAAACATAGAAAAAGCGATCTTAGAGAATCGGAATTTCGGTCTGCTAGCATGCTCTATAGTTTGTAGTCCAGCAGACCAATATGCTCATGGTGTATTTTCGCCTCCAAGATACACCACTCTTTGGGGCTGATTCAACACTTTCTCTACACCACAATGTACCGTAATTTACCCTATTTTTTCTGTTACTCATTCTTAGAATATGACTCAAATCAGTGACTGTTTTACATTCGGTTAAACGAGTCGTACAGTTAGTAACGTAAGAGAGGTTGGAGACAATCAGATAATGTTGCACTTTACACCGTATTGCACAGGCTCCGCCTACTTTCTTAGATGGTGGGGGGGGGAGGCTGCGACCAAGGCGACGACAGATATGGAGTCAACAACATACTCATTCATTCATTTCACTTGTTTTTTTTGGATTCTGTGGGCAACATGGGCGGGCGAAAGTAGCCTTGAAACTCATTTGGAGGGATCCCCCTTTCGAAAACTTAATAACGCTTATTTAATTCGGAACACCAGTTCCACAATATTTTAATTCTTTTGTAGTTTGTAGTCTAGAGCAGACCAATTTTTCTAATAAAAAAAAACGGTAAGAAATGCCATATTTCATACTAAAATTAAATTTTCTTTCTTTTTTAATATTTCGAGAGAAAATATCACGTTTTGTAGTTTGTAGTCTAGAGCAGACCCATTTTTTCAATGCAATTAATGATATGATTCTGCTCTGAGTTTGCGTATTCTGAAGATATAATTGGCAGATTCTGCTGTAGACAATGGCAGATGATCAGAAATTATAGCAAAAATACCTCTATTTTTGGCTAAAATTAAAATTTATTTTTTATTTTTTAGTACTTCTATAGAACATGCGACAATTTTGTAGTTTGTAGTCTACTGCAGACCAATTTTTCCAATGCAATTAATGAATGATATGATTCTGCTCTGAGTTTGCGTATTCTGAAGATGTAATTGGCAGATTCTGCTGTAGACAATGGCAGATTATCAGAAGTTATAGCAAAAATACTTTTATTTTTGGCATTTGAGACTAAAATTTGAAATTTGTAAATATTTCGATAAAATGCGTCACAATTTTGTAGTTTGTAGTCTACTGCAGACCAATTTTTCCAATGAGATTAATGATATTGTCGGGTGGATACCCGAGTTTTTTCTTGAAAAACAGGACATCTTTCCCTCAAAGCCTTTTGTCAATGGACACGGCAAAATTCGTAGACCCGCGCGCCAATAAAAACATGAGCCCTGGCGTGCATGCTGGCGTGCTAGTCGTGCCGACAGGTGATGAGCGCGAAAAGCAAAAAACCGGGAATACTTGCAACTAGGGATTTGAGAATATTTTTTAGGAGAATATTTTTGTTTTTGTTGGAATTTTTTAAAGTTCCAAATCAAAAAGATAAATTTTTTGTAGTTTGTAGTTTGTAGCCTAGCAGACCAATTTTTCCAATGCAATTAATGATATGATTCTGCTCTGAGTTTCCGTATTCTGAAGATGTAATTAGCAAATTCTGTTGTAGACAATGGCAGATGATCAGAGGTTATAACAAAAAATACTTCTATTTTTGGCATTTGAGACTAAAATTTAAAATTTGTAAATATTTCGATAAAATGCGTCACAATTTTGTAGTTTGGCTTCCATTATAATGATTTTTCATTAGAAAAAAAAAGGAAAATGTATAATAGTACCAGATCACGGTTCACCCAATAGCCTATAGTCGTCGGCATATTTTTTATGCCCCCCCCCCCAGCCCCCACGCTGTTTCCCTTTTTCTGGTTATGCCGCCATGACTAGTGCAAAAAGGGTGAAGATGAAGCTATGCACATCGGTTGTCGTGAAGGCGTTGGGTCGTTTCCAGAAGAATAGAGAGCCGGGCCACCCACACACACGAAGTTGAAAAATAAGATTTTGTATAAAATTAAGACAATTGGAGAAGTGTTCAATGTTTCACTTCTTTTGTCTTTAATTTGTCTGAAAATCTGGCTCCGATAGGTTTTCGGGTACAGAATTGAAAGCTCATTACCTTTTCCCACCAAACATCATAGAACTTCAGAAGTTATCACAAAAAGGAGTGACGTGAAATTACTGTAAAAACTCAAATAGAGTTGCATGCAATACTAATGTTAAAGTTTGTCTCTGCGGGGCAATACTATTAGGGGCGCAAGTCAATTTGGGGTGCAAGTCTATTAAAGGTTTTACGGTAGTTTGTAACCAATGCAGACCAAAATAGACGCGAAAGCCATATAGTTTGTAGTCAATGCAGACCAAAGTAGACGGGAACGTTTCATAGTTTGTAGTTAATGCAGACCGAAATAGATGCGAGTTGAACTCTTCTAATTTTCTTATTGCGAACAAGTTAGCAGAAATGGATATGCTCTGAAAATAATTTTAAGACATCTTTACATCTGAAACTAAATTTTTGCGGTCACAAAATCAGGATAACCTGCTTTGCGCAGTTTTTCAGAATCATTCATTTCATTTTTAAATTGGCCGACTGAAAAATTTAGTTTCAGTGAAGTGAAAGAGCCTTTCAGTCTATAAAAACTCTTTTTGTCCAGCACAAATTGAGATGTTTTCAAATGACACTGTATGCCTGCTTGGCTACAAACTACACAACTATTTTGCAGACCAAACTTGCAACAGTAGTGCAAAAAAATTGAGTGTAAGCTGGAAAACGAAAGTTTTTAGATACAAATAAACATAAGTTTCAAAAATTTGGTTAAATCTGAAAGCAGTGCTGATTAACCATGTTGTACTCTGAAATTTGATCTACTCTGAAACTCTGAAACTCTGAAAATTCTTTTGAAAAGAAACCCTAGAGAGTACTGTAGTCTAAAAAGTAAGGCTTCCACGAAAGACGAAATATAACAGTCTTGAGTCGTCTTCATCTTTGTCTTGAATTCGTCCGACTTGCGTAAGACGAATGCAAGACGAACGACGAGAGGAAAGACGACTTTTTGTCTTCGTCTTTCGTGGAAGCTTTACTATTTAATATTCTATAATTTCTCTAGAGATATTCTCAAAAAGTTAATAATTTTAGAGCCATGGCTTCTCTTATTCTGTATATTTATGCAATTTAAAATAAATTTTCTATTTTATCCAGAATATTTGTATTGTCTTCTATTTTTTGAAGGAAATCCGACGTTTTAGCCATTTTTTTCAGACAAATGCGGTCACCAAAGAATACAACTGTGGAGTACTACGATCTGCCAATGAATGCATTTGGTCGGACTATACCAATTCTAGTCAGGCAGTGTATAGTCGATACTCAGGGAAATGTTATTCAAACCATCAAGTATTTTGAGAATATTGAAGGTTAGTTTCCTTTTTCAATGAATTTGGAATCAGAATTTCAAAAAAAGGAAGTTCAAGCCAAAAATCTGATAAATCGGGCATTTTGTGAACTACAATGGTCTGGAGCCCGAGAATTCTGTGAATCTAAATGGCTCTCTCTGGTGAATTCAATCTGAAATCTGGAAAAAATCTGAAAAAATCTGAAAAAATCGGAAAAAATCTCTTTCTGCGTCTATCTCTTGATATTTTCATGTAAATTGCTCCGTAAGATGGTGCACATAGTAAACCACTAGGTACCTCGCAGTGCCGGGTTGCTCATTATCACTCACACATCATTTTATACCACTTTTAAGAGGGCAGAAAGAGTGGTATTCATATGCAAACAAGCCGCTCTCCCATAGATTATTTGGAGCCTCACCAACCCACTGAAACTCAACAAATTCAAATAGTTTTCCTGCGGAATACGGAAAAAAGATTGAACTACTAAATAAGGGAATCTTAATTGCAAAAAAATTTCACTGAAATTTCGCAAAATCGGAAAAAGCGTCAGCCGTCGTTTTTGCGCTGACGCATCCTTAAGAGTATGTTGAATTTTGCCAATGAAATGTGTATTTTTTGTATAACCATTTACAAAAAAAAGCATTTGCAAACTGTTTTTATCTGTAAAAAGTATATCTTGAACGGCGGACTTCTGAAGAAAAGGAAACTGTAACTGAAACATGAAATTCACTAAAAATTCTTCTTTTTTTATGATACGGAACTGCTAGAAACGACTGTATTTCTGTGCTCAACGGAAAAAAATGGCGCATTTTATATTAAAATTAAACTTATTTTTTCTTTTTTAATACTTCTATAGAACATGTGACAATTTTGTAGTTTGTAGTCTAGCAGACCCATTTTTCCAATGCAATTAATGATAAGATTCTGCTCTGAGTTTGCGTATTCTGAAGATGTAATTGGCAGATTCTGCTGTAGACAATGTCAGATTATCACAAATTATAGAAAAAATACCTCTATTTTTCACATATTAGACTGAAAATTAATATATTTCAATTTTTTAATACTTCTATAGAACACGTAACAATTTTGTAGTTTGTAGTCTAGCAGACCAATTTTTCTAATGCAATTAATGATATGATTCTGCTCAGAGTTTGCGTATTCTGAAGATATAATTGGCAGAATAGGCCAATCCATTCTGTTGTAGATAAGTTTTAGCCTTGGATGTCACGTTGATAGGAATTCTGAAATTTCTAATTAAAAAAAGCATACTAGAAATACCTTTATTCCTCTTTCAGACCGGAAAGTTCCAAAGTTTTGCAAAAAACTACACAAATCTAGGCCAAACTTGAAAGGTTCACAAATCTGCGCCAAATTTCCCACAACTTTAGGCCAAACTTTGAAGATTCACAAATCTTTGCCAATTTTTCCGCAATGCTAGGCCAAACTTAAAGGCTCACAAATCTTGGACAATTTTTCTACAAATCTAGACCAAACTGAAAGGCTCACAAATTTTGGACAATTATTCTACAAATCTAGACCAAACTGAAAGGCTCACAAATCTTGGACAATTTTTCCACAAATCTAGACCAAACATTGAAGATTAACAAGGCTTTGCCAATTTTTCAGCAATTCTAGGCCAAACTTTGAATGTTCACCAATCTTGACCAAGTTTTCCACAATTCTAGACCAAACTTTGAAGATTCACAAATCTTTGCCAATTTTTCCACAAATCTAGACCAATGCCTCTTTTTCCACAATGCCTCTAATGTTAATATCAATTTGAAAAGTTGATTGAAATGTGTAAAAATTCCAAAAGAGTCTTCTGTATCTTCTTATAGTCGCCGTTCAGCCGAATTTAAGAATTTGAAAAACTGTCTTGAAAATCACATAATAAATGCAACAGTTTGTATTAAAAATAGGAAAATGCCACGTACCAAATTGTTTATTTTCCCTCCATTTGTTCTGAGAAGTCTCTCCACGCTTCCTCCTTTCTTGGCACCATTCCAAGAAGAGAAGCTTTGACACATTTGGCCTAAAAGAGACCGCCTGCTCTGGACTATTACTCATTCGGGGGGAATGGCGGGGAGACCGCCGTCCCATTCTTTTTATTTGTCAATGATTTTCTAGGTTTCTAGACCAAAAATGATAATGTATAGTTTTCGAGGAATTTTCTTAATTTTCAGAGAAATTTATAGGAACTTCTGCAGTCCAAAATGAATAAAGAGATGCAGGGACATTTCTGTGTTTATATCGGAGAGTTTTGGGATAAAAATGCATAAAAAATAGAGAAAAAAAAGCGCACCAAGTCTTAGGTAAAATGTCTTCTAAACTTGTTGTGAAATGGTGCTAAACTTGTGAACCTTTTAAGATTGGTCTAGAGTTGTGGGAGGTTTGTGCTAGATTTGTGAACCTTCAAATCTTGGTGGGGACTTGTGGGAGACCTGCGTAGACTTAAGGCTTCCACGAAAGAGGAAGACAAAAAGTCGTCTTTCTTCTCGTCGTTCGTCTCCTCGTCTTCGTTCGTCTCGCATTCGTCTTACGCAAGTCAGACGAATTGAAGACGAAGACGAAGACGAGACAAGACGGCCGAAATTTCGCTCAAATGGAAGCCCTACCTAGATTAACAATAGTATGGGTATATAGAAATGATGGAAAGAGTGATGAGGAAGACCAAAAGAATAAAGTTACCAAGGAAACGTTGTTCACAATGGGAAAGAGATTTGATTGTTAATACACTTGAGAATCATTTTAAGAACAATTGAAATCCGACTTTCAGATATCGAATTAAGAGAGATTATCATTTATAATGGTGAAATGATAGGAATGTTGCACTTTTTGAATAGTATTCCAGTGAAGAATTGAGGAAGTGTTTGATTTAAGAACAGCGTCTTCTTATGAATCCTAAGCAGGTTATCGCACTCCTTGAAGCTGCTGTAAAATCTAGTTTTACAGTTGTATTTTTCCGATTTATAAAACTTTTTTTTAGAGTGATGTGACAATTTTGTAGTTTGTAGTCTAGCAGACCAATTTTTCCAATGCAATTAATGATATGATTCTGCTCTGAGTTTGCGCTTTCAGAAGATGAAATTAGCAGATTCTGCTGTAGACAATGGCAGATGATCAGAAGTTATAGCAAAACTACTTCTATTCCAGACATTTTATAGTAAAATTAATATTTTTTTTCTTTTTTAATATTTCGATTTGAAAATTTCACAATTTTGTAGTTTGTAGTCTAGCAGACCAATTTTTCCAATGCAATTAACGATAAGATTCTGCTCTGAATTTGCGTATTCTGAAGATATAATTGGCAGATTTTGCTGTAGACAATGGCGGATTATCAGAAATTATAGCAATAATATCTTTATTTTTGACATTTTAGACTAAAATTTAAATATTTTTTGTTTCTTAATATTTCGAAAGAATATGTCACAATTTTGTAGTTTGTAGTCCAGCAGACCAATTTTTCCAATGCAATTAACGATATGATTCTGCTCTGAGTTTGCGTATTCTGAAGATGTAATTGACAGATTCTGCTGTAAACAATGGCAGATCATCAGAATTTCTTATTAAAATACCTCTATTTTTGACTTTTCGGACTAAAATTTGAACCTCGCAAAGAGTTTTTTGATGTGTCACAATGTTGTAGTTTGTAGTCTAGTGCAGACCAACTTTGCCCAAGCGAATAAAGATATGATGAATAGTTCTGTATATGCAGAAAAACGCTGCATTTTCGAATTACAAATAATAAATTTTAAACAAGAGAACACATGCTTAACCCTTAATGATCTGGTGATTGAAAGGAGTAAAATCTGGAGAAATTCCGTGAAATTTCCAACCAATTCGTCGATAATTTTCTCTGGAACTATGCTACCGTACCTATATTCTTTGCATAGAATTCTTCCATTTTCATTCAGCAGCCTCCCAGGCTGTGAAAAATGTGCATGGGGTGCTCTAACTTAAGGAACAGCGATGAAGGTCTTCCCGAACACAGTACAAATTTTTGGTTTATTAAACATTTTCAATTACGTTTATTTCTATTGAAAAAGAATTAAAATGTAATTGAAATTTTTGAAAATTTTCAAAAATTTCAAAAATTTCAAAAATTAGAGAGGATGATGAAAACTGGTATTTTTACACTTTTTTATTTCGTTTTTTTTCTGAACATTTTGTCATTACTTTTTGAATTAAAAAATTACAAAAAGAATATTATAAATTACACTATTTCACTATTATTACTCCAATTACCAAATGGCGGAAAAAGGTAAACAAGACGAAATAAGACCGTCTCTCTCGTCTCGTCCAGAATTCGTCTGACGCATAGAAAGACAATTGACGATGTAAGACGAACGCAAGACGAGACGAACGACCGTCTTGTTTCGTCTTTCTTGGAAGCCAGCCTAACCTGTGTTAAAATAGCACATTTTCTTCATTTTTAGACAATTTTTAACCGTTATAAAAGGGAACTGGATGAAAAATTTTAAAACAATCATAGGTATATCCACTTTCATTATTCTTTTGTACTCATGTTTTGCAGTATGGCCTTTCCTGTCTGAAAACACAACGAGTTTCAGCTATTTTTGAAATGTGAGCGTGCTTTTTCGCTCTCCAAATATTCTATTAGTTAGAAAGTTCATTTCGTCTTACATTTGTCTTACGTCTTGCATGTGCTCCAACAGAATGTCTATCTCGGAGTCTGAGTATTTCCACGAAAGACGAAACAAACCTGTCGTGTTTTGTGGAATCCTTTCGTCTCGTCGTCTATCAGTTTGTCTTGCATTCGTCTTATGTCTTGCATGTCTGTCTATATCTCTGAGTCAGACGAGACAAGACGAGACGGTCTTATTTCGTCTTTAGTTCCCGCAAAACGTCTAAATCAATTTTCGACGCAATTCCTTCCCAATCGTCATAGATAATTCTCGCTTTTTCAGAATTGATTTTTTCAGAAATTTTCAATTTAATTCAGTAATTTTATTATTTTTTTTTAATTTTTGGAAAATATAATTTTTTATTAATTTTTTTCAATAAATTCTCAATTTTCTTCCGGAAATTCCAAAATAATGCAATTTTTATGCTCTCTTCGTTTTTTCGAAATGTAGGGCAATCCCAGAAAATTCGGGCGGATTTCTGGATTTTGGAAGTGAGAAGGGCATTAATCTCCGCTTTTTTTACAGTCATCTATCTTTGTTTTTTACCTGACAGTGAAAAAGAACAAAGAGGGAATGGGGGGGGTGAGTGGGGGGGGGGGGAAACGATTTGTGTTTTAAATGAGGGGATCCGTGTGGTGGAGAACGATGAAATTGGGAGGAGGAGGAGGAGAAGTGACATGACCTGGTAAAACTGGACAATTAAACACATTTGCTGCATCGACTTTCTCTCATTTAACATTGAATTGTGATTGTGAAGTGAATCCAACCAATTGGGAGGCAAAAGACGAAATAAGACCGTCTCGTCATCGTCTTGAATTCGTCTTTAATTGACGATGTAAGACGAATGAAAGACGAGACGAAAACTTTTCATAAAAGGTATTGAAATTTTTTGGGTCTGCGTTAAAACTTTGTAGTTTGTAGCATAGCAGACCTAACCAGATTAAAAAACTTTCGCATTGCTACAATGGGTCTGCTAACAAAAGGACTACAAGCTACACAAAAATGAATTTAGTTTTCAAATATATTAAGTTGTAATCAAAATCCAATCACTTGAATTAACAAAATAAATGAAAATTAATAATAAATCGATAATCAAAACAAAATGCGAAAACAATAACAGCTGACGTCATCACAGGCGGAGCAAAACAAGTCTGAAAACTCTGAAAATAGTTTTCACTGTTTTCAGTGAGATAAATTAAACAAATTTCTTAATTTTTGAGGATTTCCTTTGATTAAATATATATTTTTAAAGATTAAGCTCGTTATTTTGTTTTTTTTTTTAGAAATTTTCATTATTTTTTCAACGAAAATGGCAGGTTTTTTAAGAATGCACTTCAATAATAAAGTCACTGAAATTGTAGACCGTTTTCTCTCTCTCTTCCTCTGATGGAAGATGACAAATCAGAAAACCGTATTTCTTTTCTTATCAGCAATAGAATTAAATGTAACTTTTATAGTTTTTTTTATAGTTTTTTATATAGCCGAATAACTTCAGATAGTTCCTTTGAAAACCATTAAAACTTCTAAGATTGGTCAAGATTGGTCTAGATTTGTGCAAAAGTTGGCTGAGATTTGGGAACTTTCAAAGATTGGTTTAGAATAGTATAAACCTTGGTCAAGGTTTGTGAAACTTTAAAGTTTGGTCTAGATTTGTCGAAAACTTGGTCAGGATTTGTGAACCTTCAAAGTTTGACCTAGAATTGTGAAAAAATTGGCTAAGATTTGTGAACCTTCAAAGTTTGGTCTAGAATTGTGAAAAGCTTGGTCAAGATTTGTGAGCCTTCTAAGATTGGCTTAGATTTGCACAAAAATTGGCCAAGATTTGTGAAACTTCAAAGATTGGCCTAGATTTGTGCAAAAGTTGGCTAAGATTTGTGACACTTCAAAGATTGGTCTAGAATTGTGAAAACCTTGGTAAAGGTCTGTGAAGCTTTTTCACAAAGTTAGGACGATATTTCAACTAAAAAAACTCACCAAAACTGTACAAATCTAGCACAACTCTCCCACAAGTCATTGGCAAAACTTGTTCCAAGCTTTTAGTAGACTTGCGATGAATTGCTGAAAAATTGGCAAAGCCTTGTTAATCTTCAATGTTTGGTCTAGATTTGTGGAAAAATTGTCCAAGATTTGTGAGCCTTTCAGTTTTGTCTAGATTTGTAGAAAAATTGGCGAAGATTTGTGAGCCTTTAAATTTGGCCTAGCATTGTGGAAAATTTGGCCAAGATTTGAGAATCTTCAAAGATTGGTCTAGAATTGTGCAAAAGTTGACTAAGATTTGTGAACCTTCCAAGTTTGGTCTAGATTTGTGGAAAACTTGGCTAAGGTTTGTGAAACTTCAAAGATTGACTTAGATTTGTACAAAACTTGGCCAAGATTTGTGAATCTTCAAAGATTGGTCTAGATTTGTACAAAACTTGGCCAAGATTTGTGAAACTTCAAAGTTTGGTCTAAAATTGTGGAAAATTTGGCTAAGATTTGTAAATCTTCAAAGTTTGGCCTAGAATTTTGGAAAACTTGGTCAAGGTTTGTGAGCCTTTAAGTTTGGCCTAGAATTGTGCAAAACTTGGCCAAGATTTGTGAAACTTCAAAGTTTGGTCTAAAATTGTGGGAAACTTGACCTAGGTTTGGAAACCTTCAAAGATTGCTCTAGAATTGTGAAAAACTTGGCTAAGGTTTGTGTTTTTTCAGCGTTAACTACAGTGCCTTCTCCATTTGTTGAATAGTATTCCCTCAATGATAAGCGCTGCAGAATTTGAATGATTTCAAAAGTTGATCATGAGTTTCCGATGAAACATTTCCATTTCTTATCACCTCTCCTCTCCCCCCCCCCTCCCCACCACCTCCTTAAACTGCTCCCTTCACCATTCACCTTAATTCTCAAATACTACCACACGACCTCAACTTGCCCTCTATTCCTCTCCTTCTATCAATTCGCTCCTTTCCGCGCGCGCGCCGCTTCGTGCCGCCTAGGTACCAAGCGCCGCCACCACCATCGTCCCGAGACGAGAGAGAGACCGAGACGGTGGCGGCGGAGACCGACGCAGCGACACAGAGACGCAGGGGCGGTGAGTGTCGTGCCTGACCCACACTGCTTGAGTCGTGCCTAGTACCGCGTCGTTGAAGAGACCAGAGACACGGGATGGAGAAGCCACTGGTCACTCACTCTCCGTCCGGCCCGTCTCTCTTTCTCCGCACCTCTCTCCGATCGCTCTCTGCGACTAGAGATTGAGAGGTGTGGAGAGCGCTGAGAAGCAGACACAGAGAATTGTAGGGAAAATGGGCGGAGCATAGGGATGTGAAACGATGAAGAAGAACAAGAAGTAGTAGAAGAAGAAGAAGAAGAAGCGGTCGACATTGTGTAAGATGGTACCATGGTACCAGTGAATTTTCTGAAAATGGGCGGGGCTTACGCTGTTCCCACCTCCGGAATGACCTTTTTGCCACTCAGTATCATCTGATTCTATGATTCTAGCGTTTTTATTAATTCTTTTTGAATTATCAACGATGGTATTTCTCTGTAAATAATTATAGCTTGTTCTGGATCAATTTTTAGAATAAATAATGTTAAAATTAATTTTTAAAAATTAATTTCTATTATTTTTTATTAAAATTAAAAGAAAAGTAGAAAAAAAAATAATTTTTAATAAAAAAATTTTATTTTTTTTTTATTTTCCAACGAAAATTTCAAAACGAAATATCAAAATTTTTTTAAAACTTAATCTGCAAATTTTAATTTTGAATCCTATTTTTGGGAAATTTTAAGGAAATTTTAGAGAATTTCAGAAAAAATTAATTTTTTTTTCTACATGCGCCTTTAATTTTTTGATTTTTTTTGGGATTTTAAAAAAGGAATCAGAGCCACTGAACACAACATTAGTACTGTTTGAAAATGGTAAATATAGTATATATGTGCTAAAAATAAAGCAGCATTGTGCTCCTCTCTGTCTCCCCCCCCCCCCCCCCCTCCATTTTGCTCTCGTTTCGCCCCTCCTTTAACGGTTGAATTTAAAGAGGGACGAACGGAGAATAGCCTTTCTCTCGCTCTCTTGACCAAATAAAACTCAATTTCTATTGACTTTACCGTCGCACAACCACTATGTGTAGTGCAACAATCCGGGAGGTCTGCTAGTAGTATTTTCTATAAAAAAATTGAGTGAAAATCTGGAAATTTCAGATTCCTTATGGTTTTCTTTCTTAAAATCGTAAAATTCCAGGCGAATTTCAGCTAATTTCAGTTATTTTCGCTTGTTTCTATGATCATTGAAACGATTTTTTAAAAACCAAAAATCGACGTTTTCTGGCTTTTATAATTAAAAATTTGGGAATTTTCAACTTTAAATTATAATTTTTCGCTATTTCTTGAAGTTTCAGACATTTTTGCTGAAATTCCGCTTTTTGAAACCTTCTATGATCATTGAAACGATTTTTTTGTGATAAACGCTATTTTAAAACCAAAAATCGATGATTTTGACATTTTTCGATTTTTCCAAAATTTTCTATTTTTTTTTTGGAAATTTCAATTTAATATTCTAAATTTTAACTATTTTTCTTGGATTTTCAGTCAGTTTTGCTGAAAAAAAGTTCTGAAATTTAGAAAAAAAACCAATTTTCCGATTTTTGAAACCTTCCCTGCGGTAAGCTTATCGTTTGCCTGAACTAGGTCAATGTGTGTCGTTTTTCTTATCATTTTTGCCTTAATTCGCTTCATTTTTTTTGGTTTTTCATCTTCCGGACATCTATCATTCCAGCCCTCGCTTATTGCTCTTTTTCAGCATTTTTTTTCTGGAAATTCTGAAAATTCCGGAATTTTAAAACAATTTTTTGTGGTTTTGGAATAATCGTATTATTTTTGGATATTTTTTTTCCAAGAATTAAATAAATTGAATTTTTGAAAAGTTTGATTTAAAAAAAAAACGAAAAACCGGCGAAAACCACCATCATCATGACGGCAACATGAAGGTCATTAGAGAGTACCTTCTGCTGGCACGCACGCCATTTTTTTTGTATCAAAACGGAGTGTGATCGCTCAAACATCATTTTGACCGGTTTTCAATTTTGTTTGAATTATTGATTTTCAGAATTTTCACAAAAAGAGCTTAGAGCCGATGCTCAACGGCTTTAGCATTGCTCTCTGAAATTCTGATGATCTTTAACGCACATTTTCTGGTTTTCCATTCCACGTGACACATCATGGATTCTCACTTTCTACAGTATATCCAGTCTTCTTCTTCTTCTTCTTCTTCTTTCTCGCATCAGATCCCCTAACTCCGGAGCGAAATCCCGTCCCGTCTCCAACAGAATCATTCTCGTCTTCTTCGTCTTCGTCTTCTTTCCCCGCATTTAGTGTCGTAGTATAATACCGTATCCAGCGCTCCTTCAACGACAAGGCACGATTTACGCGCAGCGCCAAATGTCCCTGTCTCGTTTTTCCGAGAGAGAGTTCCGCACGCATCTTTTCTCTAAAAGCACTTTATCTACGGCGACGAAAACACCGTTACGTGTCTACAGTATGCCTGCCTTCAGTGCCATTATTCATTTTTCCAGAAGTTAATTTTGGAATTTATGGGGTTATTCATGAAAAGCACAAAAATCATTTTAATGCAAAAAAATGCATTTTAATGCAAAAAAATGCATTTTAATGCAAAAAATGCATTTTTTTGCATTAAAATGCATTCGTGAATATCATTAAAGTGGCATTTTTTGCATTAAAATGCAATTGTGCTTTTCATGAATAACCCCATTATTGATTTTTATTGAGTCTTCCTTGGTTCCCTTGTTGCTCAGTGGCCGCACTTTTTTTTTCTGCTCGTTTTTGATTTTTTTGATTCACTTGCTCATTTCTTGAGTAATATCAATCTGAAATTCAAATTCTATAGTTTTTTTCCCGAAAAAAACTTGTAAAAAATCCAAAACTCCGATTACAACGAATTTTCACTATTTTCTCAAATTTCCGTTAGAATTTCCAAGTTTTCCGCCAAAAAATGCTTTTCAGCAAATTCCAGCTGGAACTCAAGTTTATTTTTGTGATTTTTTTCAGAACGTGGCACCATCAGCCGAATGGAGCCAGCCGGGCACTCAAGCGCAACACATAACATCATTGTGCCCAACGCCAGTCTTCCTCAGGTTTCGAGAAATTTAAATAATTTAAATTTTTATTTATTTGTAATTTTACTTTACTTTTTTAGAAGAATTTATTTTAGAAATAACGGAAATTTGAAAAATTTGAAAATGGAGAACTGGAAAAAATCAATATCGGTTGAAATTTATTTTTAATTTAGCGTATTTCCATTTGATTTTTAATTGATTTTTTTAGATTTTTAATTAAAAAAATCCTTTTTTTTGCATTAAAATGCAATTGTGCTATTCATGAATAATCCCATAAGTTTTAGCGAATTTTGCGAAAAATAGACATTTTTAAAATTTAAAAACTAAAAAACTCTGAATTTTCAGCAAGCTCTTCCAGTCGTTGCATCGCCATCAGCACGAGCCACCGGAGCCGTAGGAATGCGTGAAGAAGGTGCCACGTTGTCACCACCGAACACCTGGTCGTCGTCGTCCGTCGAATTTCTCGATGATTCCGACGACAATCGATTACTTTTCACGTGCACGTTTACACTTCCACACGGCACCGTCATCTCGTCGTCGACGTACGCCGAGGAATTCAACGAGCAATATCTGCAAATCGGAGAGAATTTTCTGTCGCATCTCGAGCCGAAGGGCCAGTCGTTTATCCTATCCGCTGCTGCGGCTTCTGTAAAACAACGAATCTTTGCGAGAGTTACTATGTACGTTTTTTTTTATTTTTTCCGGGGAAAATGCGACAAAATTTGTTGGAAATGGGTTAAAATTGTTTAAAATGGGTAAAAATGGGTTAAAACGACAAAAATTAGATGTTTAATATTGAAAATTCGCGAAAAAAAAATTGTGAAAAAAAAAGTTAGTTTTTTTTTAATTTTTCCGGGGAAAATGCGACAAATATAGTTGAAAAATGGGTTAAAACGACAAAAATTAGCTGTTTAATATTGAAAATTTAAATTTAAAAAAAAGTTATTTTTTTCTACAATTTTTTTCCGTGGAAAATGCGACAAAATTAGTTGGAAATGGGTTAAAATGGGCTAAAACTACAAAAATTAGCTGTTTAATATTGAAAATTCACGAAAAAAAAGTTAATTTTTTCTAAAATTTTTTTCCGTGGAAAATGCGACAAAATTAGTTGAAAAATGGGTTAAAATGGGTTAAAACGATAAAAATTAGATGTTTAATATTGAAAATTCGCGAAAAAAAATTGTGAGAAAAAAAATTTATTTTTTTAAATTTTTCCGGGGAAAATGCGACAAATATAGTTGAAAAATGGGTTAAAACGACAAAAATTAGCTGTTTAATATTGAAAATTCACGAAAAAAAAAGTTATTTTTTTCTAAAATTTTTTTCCGTGGAAAATGCGACAAAATTAGTTGGAAATAGGTTGAAATGGGTTAAAACTACAAAAATTAGCTGTTTAATATTGAAAATTCGCAAAAAAAAAGTTATTATTTTTAAAAATTTTTTTCCTTGGAAAATGCGACAAAAATTGTTTAAAATGGGTTAAAATGGGTTAAAACGACAAAAGTTAGCTGTTTAATATTGAAAATTCGCGAAAAAAAAATAGTGAGAAAAAAAAAATATTATTATTATTTTTTTTGAAAATTTGAATTTAAAAATGAAAAAAATGAAAAAATACCTGAAATTTTGAAAAGTTGAAAATTTATTAGAGGAAAATGAAGGAAAATGAAGGAATTTCATATAAAAATTCAAAAAATCAATATTAAAATGATTTAAACTTGAAAAATTACTTTAAAAACTCTATTAATTTGAATTTTTTCGCAATTAACAAAGCGGGCGAGAGAGCAAGAGACGCAGAGAGAAAACGAGGAGACGCAGGTGGCGAGACGAAATTAATGGAAGAGAAATAGACGGAGTGAGAAACTAGTCTCCGAGAGGAGTATACACGGTGGTGGCTGGCACCGTAGTGTAGTAGAGGAGGACAGCGCTAAACAAGAACAGGAAGAAGGAGAAGAACAACAACAACAACAAGACGATTCCCCCTGATGGGTGGCGGGCGGCGGACGGGCGGGCGGCGGGGGGGGGGTACATGCATTAAAGGGGGAGACCGAGAGGAGGGGATTGCTAAAATGTTATTGCGTTCCTTCAAGCGTTTGATATTCTGCTGAACGGGCCGGCCAGCCGGCCACTGCATGCATCTTTCTTTTTTATTTTGCTGGAACACCCTGGCACCGTGTACACTTGTTTTGGGACACAACAACACGAATAAATATGGAAATCCATGGGGAATTCTGGATGATAGAAGAGGCGGAGTAAACAGGCGCCACGCGGGATGCGGGATAGCGGAGCATCGTACACACTTTAAAGGAGACATGGTAGAGTCTCCCAAGTTTCTTAGAAGTCTAGTTCTTCTAAAAAAAATGAATTTTTGGATTGAGAAGAAAAGTTATGATCTTTGAACTCTAAATTTCGCATTTTTCATGATGCCGGGATATCGGAGCATCGTACACATTGGAATTTCTTGGAATTCTAGTTTTTTCTGAAAAAAAAATGAGTTTTTGAATTGAGCAGAAGAGTTATGATCTTTGAACTCTAAATTTCGCATTTTTCATGATGCCGGGATATTGGAGCATCGTACACACTATGCCAGTTTCCTTGGAATTATATTGTAGTTCTTCTGAAAATTCTTCTGAAAAAAATGATTTTTTCAATTGAGAAGAAAAAATATGATCTTCGAACTCCAATTTTCTCATTTTTCATGAAACCGGGATATCGGAGCATCGTACACACTCTTCCAGTTGTCTTGGAATTCTAGTTTTTCTGAAAATTCTTCTGAAAAAATGAATTTTTGGATTGAGAAGAGAAGTTATGATCTTTGAACTCTAATTTTCGCATTTTCCATGAAGCCGGGATATCGGAGCATCGTACACATTGGAATTTGTTTAAAATTTTAAAGGAAATATGGCAGAGTCTTCCAGGTTTCTTGGAAGTCTAGTTCTTCTGAAAATTTTTCTGAAAAAAATAATTTTTGCATTGAGAAAATTCTAATTTTCTCATTTTTCATAAAACCGGGATATCGGAGCATCGTACACATTGGAATTTCTTTAAAATTTTAAAGGAAGCATGGTAGCGTCTTGGAGATTCATTGGAATTCTAGTTTTTTGAAAATTTTTCTGAAAAAGTGATTTTGAATTCTAATTTTCTCGTTTTTCATGAAACCGGGATATCGGAGCATCGTACACACATTAGAAGTTCTTTAGACTTTCAAGACCAGTTTTCTTGGAATTCTAGTTCTTCTGAAAATTTTTCTGAAAATTCTTCTGAAAAAGTAATTTTGAATTCTAATTTTCACTTTTTTCATGAAGCCGGGATATCGGAGCATTGTACACACATTAGAAGTTTTTTAGACTTTAAAGGCCGGTTTTCTTGGAATTCTAGTTTTTCTGAAAATTTTTCTGAAAATTCTTCCGAAAAAGTGATTTTGAACTCTCATTTTCTCATTTTCCATGAAGCCGGGATATCGGAGCATCGTACACATATAGTTTTTAATAGGCTTTTGCCCCTCATTAACCTACATTTAAATGTCCTTTTTGGCAGCTGAATCCGTCTCTAGCCGCCCCAATACTACAGTAGCCAAAGTAGTCGTTCTCCCCCCCCCATACCGAGAGGGGGACCGAAAGTGCGAAAGAAAGAGAAACCATTTTGTGTCCTTAAAGAAAGCAGGGGAGAGACGCCGGTCGCCTCCCGGCACCTGTGTCCTCTTTTAGAAGGAAAAAGAGACAGGGAGGGTAGCAAGGCCGTCATTATTCTGATGTGGGGATAGCCGAGATACGCTGCTGAAAAAAATCTGAAAAAATGCTTAAAATCTCCAAAATTTTCAGGCCAGACGGAGCTCTTCGCGCGTGTGAGCTGCTCTGCGAGTTCGAGTCGGATCGTGCCAAGATTACTGTACTCGCACTTCGATCGGCATTCGGTTTACAGCAATCCAACACGATTTCCTCCAACTTCCACGTCTTCACTTTCATCACAAAGCACTCGTCTACTTGTGCTCTTACCCACATTGATTATGCGTTAGTTTCAGATCTTTTTATTGGCTGAAAATTCGCTCTGATTTTCAGCTCAGAAATCAGCGTAGTTTTCAAGAATTTCAGATAGAAGAACTCTGAGAAATTCCAGCATTTTCAGCTCAATCCCGTATCTTGGTCTCCTGCCCACCGATCTCATTGGTAAATCCCTTCTAGCGTTTGTCTATTCTCCAGATGTTCATGTTGTTCGACAAGCACACATTGACTGTTAGTTTTCTCCTTTTTTTCAGCATTTTCAGCTTAAAATTTCAGAGATTTTCACTTGAAAAACTCTGAAAAATTAAAAAAAAATTTTTTTTGATTAAAAAAACATTTTTTTAAAAATAATTTTTAATAGAAAATAATTGTTTTTTCACTTGAAAAACTCTGAAAAATTAAAAAAAATTTTTTGTTGATTAAAAAAACATTTTTTTTTTTAAATAATTTTTAATAGAAAATAATTGTTTTTTTCACTTGAAAAACTCTGAAAAATAAAAAATAATTTTTTAAAAAATAATTTTTAATAGAAAATAATTGTTTTTTCACTTGAAAAACTCTGAAAAATTAAAAAAAAATTTTTTGTTGATTAAAAAAACATTTTTTTTTTAAATAATTTTTAATAGAAAATAATTGTTTTTTTCACTTGAAAAACTCTGAAAAATAAAAAATAATTTAAAAAAAAATAATTTTTAATAGAAAATAATTGTTTTTTTCACTTGAAAAACTCTGAAAAATAAAAAATAATTTTTAATAGAAAATAATTGTTTTTTTCACTTGAAAAACTCTGAAAAAAAAGTTATTTTTTACAATAATTTTTTTTCGCCGATTTCTCCATGGAAACCTCTTTTCCTTCCGCTTATTTTGGAATGGATAATGGGGGACACGTTTTCCGATATCTCGACAAGAAAGAAAACGGGTTCTTATCAGATCTTTTGACGAAGGGAACATGACAAATTGGCACATCTGACTTCTCCAGCCATCAGAATCCGGTCCAGTGTCTCGATGATTCTGATGGTTTTGCGGGGGGGGGGGGAGGGAACAGATCTTCTAGAATTGCGGCAGGAATCTGAGGCATTTTCAGCAAAAAAAATCATTTAAAATTTGTCTAAAATTTTATAAAAATCCTGAAATTATGCGTTGAAATTCGTCAAAAATTGCCTGAAAATTCTGAAAATTCTGATAAAAATTCCCTGAAAAAGTGCAAAAGAAGGATTTTCATGGAATTTTGTCCTATTGATTTGTCTGGGACAAACTTGGAGTTTGTCTGGAGTTTGTCTGGAGTTTGTCCCAGACAAATGACTTGGGGTTTGTCCCAGACAATACTCCAAAGTCTTAATTCGGTTTGTGTGAAGTTTTCAGAACATTTCCAGCTAAATTGGGTTTTAAAATTGGCATTTTTAAGTCGAATTTTTCCATAATTTTCTGAAATTTTGAAGAAGTTTTTCAGCAATTTTTGATATATTCTTAGTTCAATTTGTCTGAAATTTCAAGAAAATTCATTAAAAAAGTACTGAAATTTCGGAAAAAAAATTCCTTGAAAAAGCGCAA
Source organism: Caenorhabditis inopinata (assembly GCA_003052745.1). Classification (NCBI taxonomy): domain Eukaryota; kingdom Metazoa; phylum Nematoda; class Chromadorea; order Rhabditida; family Rhabditidae; genus Caenorhabditis; species Caenorhabditis inopinata. The sequence goes on along the minus strand of AP018152.1, from coordinate 948,324 downwards.
AAAATGAAGGATTTTCATGGAATTTTGGCTTATTGATTTGTCTGGGACAAACTTAGGGTTTGTCCCAGACAACTCAAGTTTGTTCCAGACAAATCAAGTTTGTCCCAGAAAAAATCAAGTTTGTTCCAGACAAATCAAGTTTGTCCCAGACAAAACTCCAAAGACTTCATTCAGTTTGTCTGAAATTTTAGAAAATTCCCTGATTTCAGGATTTCAGGAGGGATTTCAGACGATAAATCTCAAAGTTTTCTGCTTTTTCATTGAATTTTGGCATATTCATTTGTCTGGGACAAACTTGGAGTTTGTCCCAGACAAAACTCCAAAGTCTTCATGTAGTTTGTCTGAAATTTGAAAGATATTGGCATTTTTAAGTCGAATTTTTCAGTAATTTTCTGAAATTTTGAAGAATTTGCAATTTTCAGTGCACAACTCGCGTGGCAAAATAGTGAAATCGATAGCAGACCTACGTCTAGTTGCCCATAATGGATCAATACTAAGATGTCAAACCGAATGGAGTGCCTACGTCAATCCATGGACGCGAAAAATGGAATTAGTCGTGGCGCGACACCGCATTTGCTCTCTCCCAATCGGTGATTCAGACGTGATTTCGGCTCCACCGCCGGGCGTCCAATCCAATACACTTCCACCGGTTATGGCGAAGACGTTTGAGGATGAGTTGCGCACGATTATGAATAAGGTTTGATTTTTGAAACTTCTAAAATAGCGGCTGAAAATTGGCTAAAAATGCCAAAAAAAAATTTTTTTTTTAATTTTTTTGATTTTTTTTTGATTTTTGATCAGAAAATTAGCTGAAAGTGCCAAAAAAAATTTTATTTTTATTTTTTTAAGTTTTTGATTGATTTTTGATCAGAAAACTACAGTAATTCTCTGAAAAACTTCTGAAATAGCGGCTGAAAAGTGGCTGAAAATTGGCTGAAAATTCCAAAAAAAAAATTTTTTTTTCATTTATTTTTAATTTTTTTTTGATTTTTGATCAAAAAATTACAGTAATCCTCCAAAAAACTTCAGAAATAGCGGCTGAGAATTGGCTGAAAATTGATTGAAAAGGCAAAAAAAAAATTTTTTTTTTTTTAATTTTTTTTGATTTTTGATCAGAAAACTACAGTAATGCTTTGAAAAAATTCTCAAAATTCTCAAAAATTTTTCATTTTTATTTTATTTACAGCAGCGACCATTTACCATCTTTATCAATAAATTAGAACATTGTCTCAATTTTGACCTTTCTTTGCACACCCTCTTCATCTCGCGTAGTCTCTCATTCCGTGGTTATCATCACCGTCCGTATCAGAAGTTACCAAACACGGTGCCAGTCACCGTATCTTTTCTCCCCCCCCCCCCCCACACACATCTCCCCGCCCTTCTTTGACTTCTGGAGCGGCATTCAGGCCTGGCACCACCAACAGAGAATTAGACGGTTAGAGACGGGGAGAAGCATGAGAATGCACACATGGCACGGGCGGAGCCCAAGAGTGCACCCCATGTATCTCAGAGTGTAACAAAGGAGGGGGGGGGGGGAGGAGGAGCACTGACAGGTACTGGCTGGCTGGCTTATTGTGCCATGTGCACTTTTCCGGAGCATGGAACGAACTTGTAGGAGGGGGGGGGGAGCATGAAGATCTGAAAATAACATTGAATCTGAAATTGCGATATAGTTTAGCTGAAAACTAATTAAAAAAATGGAAATCTGAGAGTACGGTAGGAGGAGGTACAGTAGGAAAAAAATTTTTTTTTCAGAATTTTTCAATTGAAAATTGACAAAAAATGCTGAATTAATAGTGATTTTTCAGCAATTTTTCGAAGCTGAAATCCTCGAATTTCAGAAATTTTCAATTTAGCCAAAAATTGCTCAATTTACAGTGATTTTTCAGCACTTTCTAAGCTGAAATCGTTAAATTACAGAATTTCCAATTCAGCCAAAATATGCTCAATTTATAGTGATTTTTCAGAATTTTTTCAAAGCTGAAATCCTCGAATTTCAGAATTTTTCAATTTAGCCAAAAATGCTCAATTTATAGTGATTTTTCAGAATTTTTTTAAAGCTGAAATCCTCAAATTTCAGAATATCCAATTGAGGCTAAAAATGCTCAATTAATAGTGATTTTTCTGCATTTTTTTTCGAAGCTAAAATCCTTAAATTTCAGAATTTCAAAAATTGGCAAAAAATGCTCAATTAATAGTGATTTTTTAGCATTTTTTAAAAGCTGAAATCCTGGGAAAAAAATTCAAAAATTGGCAAAAAAATGCTTAATTAATAGTGATTTTTCTGCATTTTTTTCAAAGCTAAAATCCTTAAATTACAGAATTTCCAATTCAGCCAAAAAATGCTCAATTTATAGTGATTTTTCAGCATTTTTTCAAAGCTGAAATCCTCGAATTTCAGAATTTCCAATTCAGTCAAAAAATGCTGAACTTATAGTGATTTTTTAGCATTTTTTCAGAGCTGAAATCCTCGAATTTCAGAATTTCCAATTCAGCCAAAAAATGCTGAATTAATAATGATTTTTCAGCATTTTTTTCAAAGCTAAAATCCGGGGAAAAAATTCAAAAATTGGCAAAAAAATGCCAATTAATAGTGATTTTTGGTTGGAGATTTTTCAGCATTTTTTCAAAGCTGAAATCCGCAAATTTCAGAATTTTTCAATTGATCTTCGTGTATTTCCCATTCCAACAGAATGGAATTTTCGAAATTTCCAATCTGTTTACCAGTTTTGACATAACCTTCTCTTACTAATACCATGATTGATAGATAATTTGATATCTCTGACTTCTCTCCGTCTCTTCTTCTCGATTCCTTCTGATCAGTGACGGAGCTGATTCTGATGGAGCAGCTATGAGAATTGGAAGACATTTTCAGACATTTCTTTTGTTGAAACTTCTGAAATTTGCTCTTTTTCGAATTTTCTTCAAATTTAAGCAAAAATCGATTAGAAATTCTCAAATTGCCTTCAGAATCTGAAATTTTCAGATTTTCAGAAGAAAATATGAGCTGAAAACTTGAATTTTGAAATTTTCTAGAAGAAAACCGATAAAAAAAACCGTTTTTGCTCATTTTCAGCTTCACTTCGACTGCTGAAAAAAAAACATTTTTTTCAACTTTTTTTCAGCTTTAAATTTCGCAAATTTTGAGTGAAAAATGGTTTGTTTTATGCTTTTTTCTAGTTTTAGAATCTTTATTCTCAAATTCGACTAGAAATGCTTAAAATGCCTTCAGAATCTGAAATTTTTAGAGAAAAACTGAAAGTTGAAAATTTTCAGGTTTTCAGAAGGAAATTTTTTTAGCTTTTTTAGGCGAAAACCGCCAGAAAAAAACCGTTTTTCGCTCATTTTCAGCTTCACTTCAACTGCTGAAAAAAATGAAAAAAAATTTCGCAAATTTTGAGGAAAAAATGTCTGTTTTATACTGTTTTCCAGAGAAGGGCGGAATTCCGGATTCCGCCGTTTTTTTCATTCCGTCTTCCGGATTCCAGATTCCGTGAAAAAAATTTATTTCCGTTTTCCGTTTTCCGGATTCCGAGTTCCCCCAAATCCAAATCCGCCCAACTCTGCTGTTTTCAGTGTAAATTTTGATTTTCAGCCAATTTTCAGCAAAAAATTGATATTTTTCAAAGTGATTTTCCACATTTTCAGATTGTTTTCTCTCCCCCCCCCTCACCTTCTAGACTTCATTTTAAATGTCTGAAAACTATTAAAAAAAACATTTTTTTCCCTTAAATTTGAATTTCCAGAGCTCAAAGAGAGCTCTATACGAAGAGCACCCTTATAATAGGAGACGGTCTGAAAATAGAGAATTCCTGATTCGATTTTCATTTTCTAAACGATTAATCAAGTGTTTCAGCACTTGGCTGAAAATAAAGTTCCTGATAAGTGTGATTCGCGCGGGTGGGAATCCGTATCTCTTTATAAATGTCATCGTCGTCACACCAATTGCTCCTCCCGGCACGGCGCCGTGCTGGGGAACTTCAAAAGTTCATTATTGAGACATTTCGGAATAGTGCAGCATGTGAAAAAAGGGCAACATATCTCGCGGTGTGTCTCTGCGTCTCTCTCTCTCCCACAGTCTTCTCTGACACGCTGACCGTCTCCACGCATGCAGCTCTCGCAGAAGAAGGCAGCCAGTAGGCATCAGTAGAAGTGCCAGCCGCCAAAAAGACGGGGGGGGGGGGAAGGGAGGGCGCGGGCACCGCGACCTGTCTCCGCGGCTGGTCGCGCCGCGTGCTGCCGCCGTGTCCGCCTGCTGAGTGTCTGCGTCTCTCCTCGTGCTTGTAACCTCTAAAAATGGTGGAATTGACCATCCAGTGACCGGGAGGAGTGCTGGCGAGAGACAGTGAACGCGCCAGCTCCGGATGAAGGCGAAGGCTTTCAGCTTGAGCCGAAATCCAGAATGGCTCAGGCTCTCTAGTTAAAGCTCTCCTGATGTCACTCATTTCTCATATTCTACTCTCTATTCCAATTCTATCAACTACTGTTAATAATCAACGTCATCTCCAAAGTATGTGTAAAAATAGCCGCGCCTCCCCCCCCCCCCCGGAGCTATAACTACAGTATCTCATTATTCACCAACCTACCTGCACACGTCACCTAATCACTTTATTAATTGAAAGAATGCTTGAATAAAGAGGCTACCTAACCAGGATTAACATGGATTAACATCATCAAACTGGAGATGAGTTTTTATTATTCTTCAAAAACTCCCATTCTAAAACTCCCATTCTAAAACTCCTTGTTTAGAACTCCCATTCTAGAACTCCCATTCTAGAACTCCCATTCTAGAACTCCTAGTACTCCCATTCTAGAACTCCCATTCTAGAACTCCCATTCTAGAACTCCTAGTACTCCCATTCTAGAACTCCCATTCTAGAACTCCCATTCTAGAACTCCTAGTACTCCCATTCTAGAACTCCCATTCTAGAACTCCCATTCTAGAACTCCTAGTACTCCCATTCTAGAACTCCCATTCTAGAACTCCCATTCTAGAACTCCCATTTTAGAACTCCTACAACTCCCATTCTTTAAAAACTCCCTTTCTAGAACTGCCATTCTAGAACTCCCTTTCTAAAACTCCCTTTCTAAAACTCCCTTTTTAGAATTCCCATTCTAGAACTGCCATTCTAAAACTCCCATTCTAGAACTCCCATTCTAGAACTCCCTTTCTAGAACTGCCATTCTAAAACTCCCATTCTAAAACTCCCATTCTAGAACTCCCATTCTAGAACTCCTAGTACTCCCATTCTAGAACTCCCATTCTAGAACTCCCATTCTAGAACTCCTAGTACTCCCATTCTAGAACTCCCATTCTAGAACTCCCATTCTAGAACTCCCATTTTAGAACTCCTACAACTCCCATTCTTTAAAAACTCCCTTTCTAGAACTGCCATTCTAGAACTCCCTTTCTAAAACTCCCTTTCTAAAACTCCCTTTTTAGAATTCCCATTCTAGAACTGCCATTCTAAAACTCCCATTCTAGAACTCCCATTCTAGAACTCCCTTTCTAGAACTGCCATTCTAAAACTCCCATTCTAGAACTCCTAGAACTCCCATTCTAAAACTCCCATTCTAAAACTCCCATTCTAGAACTCCCATTCTAGAACTCCGACTATTGGATTCCGTATTTTTTGCGAAAATTTTGGAATTTGAAATTTGGAATTTGAAAAATATCAATTTTTTTTTGAAAATTTCTAAAAATTTCGCTTCTGAAATCTGCACGGTTTTCCAGAGCTTTCAGACGAGCTGAAATTACCCCCCCCCCTCCCCATACCGTACCCCCACGTGCCATCATTCACTCACTTCCTTCTTGTCCCCGCACCTCGAGGAAGACAAATACAATGAACTGTTTAAAGGTGCACGCGAGTTTTGCGATATCTACTTCCTCATTTGTGTATTTGTTGTTGGCTCCACCCACCGCTGCGCTGCACATCTTTAAAAGTCAAAGAAAAAAATGATCTTTGAGCTCATTAAAATACAAAAAAAAGGACCTTAATTCATGGTGAAACCGTGTGGGCGGATCTGCTTACCTAGTTAGGCTTGTAAGGCAAATCAGGCTTATCAGGCTTGTTGAATAGGCTAAGCTTGTGCTCTAGCTAGAGCACTGCTCATTCTCTTAAAGACCTTTCATAATAGTACATAGCAAACATCCACCCCCCCTCTCCCCCCCCCCCCCCCCGTCCTGCCTCCTGCTACGACCCCCCCCCCCCCATCCCCTTCTAGTGGTCTCCCCGTCTCTCTCTCGCGGGTAGCCCGCCGTGCCAGTCATCCTTTGTCTGGCTGCGTCTCTTCACCACGCAGCGACACACTCGCCTCCATGTTTTGTCTCTCGCTCTGCGTCTCGCGTCTCGCGGGTGCCGATGGGTTTCCCGTACCTGTCTCCTCGACCCCAAAGAGAAGACAGTGCCGCCCCCTTCCACTGGTCCCCTCCTCTATTATTCTCACTTCTTGCCAATACCTCACTCGTCCCCCCCCCCAGTCCCACCCCCCTCCCCTTTAAACCACAAATAAGGCGCGTACTGGTAGTCATTTCTACTACTTGTTTGACTTGTTGGCTGACCATTCCTTCCCTTCTTATTACAGTCTCAAAAATATGGATATTTTGAGCTATTTGTATGATCTTGCCGGGGTATGCTTTTGCTTTTCAATCAATAATTCTTAAAAATTGAAAAAAAATTAAAAAAAAATAAATTTTTTGTTTCTTAGATCCTAGACCTACTTTTGTCGTCGCTTGGGTTACGGTAGAAAATTTTAAAAAAATTAACAAAAAAAAATTTTTTTTTTAAACATTTTTTTTTGATTTTGATTTCCCGCGTTTTCCAATTTTCCAAAATTGCAAAAAAAAATTAAAAAAAATAAATTTTTTCTGTTTCTTAGATCCTAGACCTACTTTTGTCGTCGCTTGGGTTACGGTAGAAAATTTTAAAAAAATTAACAAAAAAAATTTTTTTTTTTAACATTTTTTTTTGATTTTGATTTCCCGCGTTTTCCAATTTTCCAAAATTGCAAAAAAAAAAAAAAAAAAAAAAGCAGCGGGAAAATATTCCATATAAATGTTCTATATTATTCAATTTTCAGCCAGTGCCATCCACATCCCGTCACCACCACCTGAAGGAGCAGACCCACCTCATCCAACAGGCCTCCGGATTCCCGTCTAACATCGATTTGGGCGCCTATATCGACAAAATTGTCGAGCAACTCGTCGTCAACTCAACCGCTCAACAGCAACAGAAAGTGAGTTGAAGATTTAGATGGTTGTTCCAGCCAACCAACGGAGCAATGTTCCAGGTTGCCGTTGCCGCTGCCGCAGCCGCTCAAGCCGCGCAGGCCGCCGTTGTCGCCACCGCACAAATGAGAAAAGTGGCGAGTGCTCCGCCGACGACGTCTTCGGCTGACCCACCGCTCAGCTACACACAAATCAATTGTCTGGAGAATGTGCATCGTTTGCTGAAATCGCAGAGCAGACCGGATAGCCCCAATAAGCAGGAAGAGCCGTTTGATGAGAAGTGAGTTTTGAATTTTCTGAAAATTTCCAGATTTTTTATCAATTTTAAAAGTTTTGAATTTTCTGAAAATTTCCAGATTTTTTATCAATTTTAAAAGTTTTGAATTTTCTGAAAATTTCCAGATTTTTCATCAGTTTTAGAGTTTTGAATTTTCTTAAAATTTCTAGATTTTTCATCAATTTTAGAGTTTTGAATTTTCTGAAAATTTCCAGATTTTTCATCAATTCTAGAACCTTTGAATTTTCTTAAAATTTCTAGATTTTTTATCAATTTTTAAAGTTTTGAATTTTCTGAAAAGTTCTAGATTTTTCATCAATTTTAGAGACTTTGAATTTTCTGAAAATTTCTAGATTTTTCATCAATTCTAGAGCCTTTGAATTTTCTGGAAATTTCCAGCTTTTGTATCAATTTTCAAGTTTCAATTTCTTTTAGTTTTTATTAAATCTGTACCATAGAATTGGAATTTTCTGAAAAAATAAAAAATCCTATAAAGATTCCTATCGAAAATCTATAATTTATTGACACCGACGGACCATGTTTTGGTGCATTGGCCCTCCCCCCCCACCTAAAGTGGTTTAACGGGGGGGGGGGGGGGCAAACACATGGTACCACCAGCCACCCGACTGGTCAGTGTGTCAAAACAAACGCATTATCTTATGTCGTCGTCGTCGTTGTCGTACGAGGAGACCATCTCCTCTTCGCGGCGCGTATACGACTGACTGTGTTCCGAGACGGACGGGACGGGACGGAACGGGGAGATATAGGCAAAAGAGACGACTCTGTTCATTTTTTGCAGAAAGTACCCCCCGCCAACACCGCTGACAAAGGAAGCGCTGATTGTGCACACCAAGAGATACGAGGATGAGTATAAGGATACTTGGTGCAGGTGAGATATTAGGAATTTTCATTGTGTTTGGCTGAAATTGTCTGAAAATGCGTTGAAATGGATGCAAATGTGATATTTTAGAGCTCAGACAGTTAGGCTTAAATTGTCTTAAATTGCACAAAAAAACTGCGTTTATCGCGCTGATTGGCTTAGGCTCCATGTGCCTTTAAAGAAATTCGTGGCAGGACCATAGCATCAGGATCTGGACGATGAATTTGATTGTCTTAAATTTTGTGCACAAAAAGAACCATAGTCCCAGAAGGAGTTGAAATGTCATAGGCTTTAAAATGTGATATTTTAGAGCTCAGAAAGTTAGGCTTAAATTGTCTTAAATTGCACGAAAAAACTGCGTTTATCGCGCTGATTGGCTTAGGCTCTATGTGCCTTTAAAGAATTTCGTGGCGGGACCATAGCCTCAGAATCTGGACGATGACTTTAATTGTCTTAAATTTTGTGCACAAAAAGAACCATAGTCCCAGAAGGAGTTGAAATGTCATAGGCTTTAAAATGTGATTCTTTAGAGCTCAGAGAGTTAGGCTTAAATTGTCTTAAATTGCACGAAAAAACTGCGTTTATCGCGCTGATTGGCTTAGGCTCTATGTGCCTTTAAAGAATTTCGTGGCGGGACCAATCCGAATTTCAGGAAGGCGCTAGTTTTCCGTGTTTTTGCCTTTGCATTGGTTTGTTGAACCCCCTGACCTTCAAATCAGGAACAATGGGGTCTTTGTCTGAAAGTGTCTGAAAATTGGTCATCTCTCGTCTAACCAGTCCACACCAGTAAGCATGTGTGTGTGTGTGCCACCAAACAATAAGAAACTGTCAACTTTTTGCGGTGGCTATTGTCTCGTTTCTCAATTGTAATTATTACACATACATACTACCCCCCCCCAATAGAATGTATTGGAGATGGAGGGCAAGAAAAAGAAAGACAAAAAGCTTTCTTTCCAATTTCACTTTTTTTTGTGTATGCGGCTGGAGGGGGGGGGGGGGAATGCTGATGGAGGGAAGTGAGCGTTGCAGCTAATTTTGCAATTTTACAAGATTATCGGGTTCAAAAGAACAAGTTTTGTTCTTGTTGTTGGAAAATGGGAGCGGGGGCTGCTCTTTGAGCAAGATAACTCTAAAAAATTAAAAAAATTAAAAAAAAAATTTTTTTAATAAAAAAAAATAAATTAAAAAAAAAATTTTTTTTTAATTAAAAAAAAATAAAAAATTGCAGACGTCTAAAACGCCTGTCGGATGACCTGCCCAACTCATCGCCAGCCGTGAAGCGCATGACGCCGATGCACTGGACGTCGAACAACACGCAGAACTATAGGCCAATGGCACCGGCGCCACCACCGCCTCCCGGAAAGAACTATCAGGTGTGTGTCTTGAAACGCGCTTTTGCTGAAAACCTTCCCCAATTCCCCAAATTTCAGATCACCTACACACCGCTGGACGATCCGAATGATCAGAAATCGACGAACACAAAGTCTGACGTGGAGAATCTGTTGTACCCGGTGGTACCAACCGGCTCGAAGTTCTCCACTCCGATGCGATTATCGATTGACGGGCTTTTGCCACGTGGACCTGCGTCGACGGGCGGTGCGTCGCCGACGAGCGGAACCAACTCTCCGCCGGTGTTCCCGAAAACCTCTTCTTCGTCTTCTCTCCTCATGTTACGGGATCCTCCAAATTGAACAAAAAAACTCCATTCCCCCTCCCCCTCCCCCCCCCATTGTTTCTTTCCAGTCTTAAAACTAGCTCTCTCTCTCTCTCTCTCTTTTCCAGATTTCTCATCCTTTTCTCTTTTGCCTCTTAATACTTAGAACACGTGGCATTTTCGAATTAGGTGAGAGAACCTCCTGGTGGGTTACTGTACACTGTAGTAGTCGTCAGAGAAGGGCGGAATTCCGGATTCCGCCGTTTTTTTTCAATCCGTTTTCCGGATTCCGGATTCCGGATTCCGAGTTCCCAAAATCCGATTTCGCCCTACTCTGGTAGTCGTGGTGGGCTCTCCGAAGTTGTCGTCAGAAGCTGGATTTTCTCGCTCATTTCGAATTTCGCTCTCTAATTCCTTGTAATTTCTCTTCCCCTTCGCCCCCCCCCCCTCCAAGTCCTGCCTTTCGCTCTTCTTCTGTAAAACTACCCGGCTGTCTTTCATTGCGTAACCGGTGCGTTGACACCTCCTCCTACCCCCCCCCCCCCCAATCACTACCCGCAAGGAAAAAACTTTTGCTAGTTTTTTTGAGTCTTTCACTTTTTTAAAAAAAAATTTTGATTTCGAATAATTAAGAAATCGAATGGAATGACGTGGCGAAGAAAAGCATTTTTTTTCCAATTTTTATATAGGATTTTTCAATTTAAATTTTTTAACATTTCCGTCAAACCTTTTCCCATTCGCTTCTTAATGTTCGTCTTCACGAAATCTCCCAGTGCATGGGAATTTCTCACATTAACCACCACCACCACCACCATTCTCCTGTCTTCTCCCCCGCCCCCCCCCCCCCTATTCGTAGCTCCGCCCTCCCCCCCCCCCACCCTTTCTATGTGCAATCTGAAATCCAAATTTTCCTGCCTTTTTCGATTTTTCAATTTTCCTAGATTCTCATTTGGTTTTTCCAACGTCTTTTCCATGTTTTCCAAAAGCCTAACAAAACCTTTGATTCGAGACTCTTCTTTCAACAATTCTTTCAATGTGGTTTTCTCCAGTCCTAAATGACTCGTCTGAACTTTGTCTATGTGTGTGTATAAAATAAATTATAAAGGTGACAAAGAATGCAGAAAACTGAGTTTCAATGACGTTTTTAGCTGAAAAAAAAGCAACAAAAAAGTTGGATCAGGTGGAAGCTTCGTAGTTTGTAGTAAAGCAGACCAAAGTAGACGCGAAAGCCTTATAGTTCGTAGTTAATGCAGACCATAATAGACGCAAACTTTTTATAGTTTGTAGTCAATGCAGACCGAAAAAGATGCGAAAGCTTCATAGTTTGTAGAGAAGCAAACCAAAACAGACGAGAAAGCCATGTAGTTTGTAGTGAAGCAGACCTAAACTTTTTTTCTGAAATCTGCACTTTCCTCTATAGATACAGTACTGGCCATAAAGAATGCGCACGGGCGTTTTTTTTGGGATAATTTCGCTGTCACTGCTCGAACCGGTCCATACAAAAAAATAAAAATTAAAATTAAAATGTTCATTAAACTTCAATATTCTGCTTAATTATACAATAAACAGCCGCCAACTTCTTATAGTTTGTAGTCAATGCAGACCAAAATAGAACCGAAAGCTTTATAGTTTGTAGTCAATGCAGACCAAAATAGAACCGAAAGCTTTATAGTTTGTAGTCAATGCAGACCAAAATAGAACCGAAAGCTTTATAGTTTGGAGTCAATGCAGACCAAAATAGAACCGAAAGCTTCATAGTTTGTAGTCAATGCAGACCAAAATATACGCGAAAGCTTCATAATTTGTTGAGAAGCAGACCAAAGTGGACGAAAAAGCTTCGTAGCTTGTAGTTAAAGCAGACCCAAGTAGACGCGAAAGCTTTATAGTTTGTAGTCAATGCAGACCATAATAGACGCCAAGGCTTTATAGTTTGTAGTCAATGCAGACCATAATAGACGCCAAGGCTTTATAGTTTGTAGTCAATGCAGACAGACCAAAACAGACGCGAAAGTTTTATAGATTGTAGTAAATGTAGTAAAGCAGACCTACAAATATCAAAAAATATATGCAATTTTTTCGTTTTCATATTCTGATAATGACTTATATAAGTAAGCACTCTTATTTTGTTCTACCCGCGGAGGAGGGAACTTATATTGTTGTTTTCCGTTCGTTTTCATTCTTAGCTGTATTATTGATTGTTTTAATACTCTTTTTTAAATGCAAAGTCAAATGGTTTGATAAGAAATCTTTACGTTTTCAATAAGATTTACTTTTTTTAATAATTAAAGTTTAAGTTTGAGATTTTTCTAGATAATTGCATATGGAACTGGTGTTAGCTGTTCAATTAGAAGTCTTGCTTAGAAGTTTTCCGTTCTTGAAGGCTCTAAGAAAGCATCAAGAAATGCGAAAGCATTCTCAAGATCCCTGGCTGCATTAGTACCACTCAGTGTGCCGAGAAAGAGCTTGTGTGAGTCTTTTCCAGTCCAAGTTCCTGATTCTGTCTTCTGTCAGCTTTTACAGTGTTTTTCCAGTTTCAGCCGATTCTCTCTCTATATGTATTGAAGACAGCTAAAGTAGCCATGACTATTGAATCTGCGGAGACATTTTTAGTGCGATTCAACGAAATTCTCTGCGCTTTCAGCCTCCTACTAATGACCGGATTGAATATTCCTCTGCGGATGTATTTCAGCTTTTTTCATTAACTAAAAACTAGAAAAAATATCGAAAGACGTCCAAACAAATGTGAAAATCCGCACCAATGCAGGAGAACAGAAGCTGAAATTTAAAAAAGCTAAAATTAGTGTCACTAATTAGTATAAAACCTTCATTTGCGGTCGACGATAATTGTCTTTTTTGTTACCCGTTTTTTCTCTCTAAAACATTCTAGCAAACTGTAATTTTATCGCTTTAGGGGGGGGGGGGTTGGGTTGTCACATAGTGTAATAGACACAAGCGGCTTCATTTGTTTCTTCCCTGACATCAAAATATCTTCGTGTCATATCAACTATATAGTCGGAACATTCTCTTGTTTCTGTTCCCCTATCCGGACGGGAAATAGTGCTAAGGGATAGTTGGGATAGTTTAAAAGTTAGATTAATTTTCAAGAATGCTCTTTACTTATTACAGGAGCGCCACGACGTCTAAAACAAAAGAAATTCAGTTGAGTAGCGTTCAGTTCAGTAGAGTGCAGTACAATGAGCACTTCTTCACAAATACAGATGAGTATTGAAAAGCAATTGCACGGAAATCCACTCGGAAATCCATACGGATCTCTTGCATTTGATGAATTTTTATCAATGATTGGCGGGTTGTCCAAACAGACGCAAACGCGAAAGTTTCTTAGTTTGTAGTAAAGCAGACCAAAGTAGACGAGAAAGCGTTATAGTTTATAGTAAAGCAGACCAAAACAGACGCGAAAGATTTATAGTTTGTAGTCAATGCAGACCATAATAGACGCGAAAGCTTTATAGTTTGTAGTCAATGCAGACTAAAGTAGACGAGAAAGCTTCGTTGTTTGTAGTAAAGCAGACCACAATAGATGCGAAAGTTGTTTAGTTTGTAGTCAAAGCAGACCACAATAGACGCGAAAGCTTTTCATTTTTCAAAATTTTTGAAAAGCAGTTCTCTGAAAATCTTAACATCTGTGTCATCAAGAAACGTTTCAGAAGTACCGCAGAGGCCTGGGCACTAAAAAAAATAACAAAAAAGTTGGATCAGGTGGAAGCTTCGTAGCTTGTAGTAAAGCAGACCAAAACAGACGCGAAAGATTTATAGTTTGTAGTCAATGCATACCATAATAGACGCGAAAGCTTTATTGTTTGTAGCCAATGCAGGCCGAAATAATCGCCAGAGCTTTATAGTTTGTAGTCAATGCAGACCAAAACAGGCGCAAAAGCTTCATTGTTTGTAGTCAATGCAGATCAAAATAGACGCGAAAGCTTCATAGTTTGTAGTGAAGCAGACCAAAGTAGACGAGAAAGCTTCGTAGTTTGTAGTAAGGCGGACCAAAACAGACACGAAAGCTTTATAGGTTGTGATCAATGCAGACCAACGTGTACGAGAAATCTTCGTAGTGTGTAGTCAATGCAGACCGAAATAGACGAGGAAGCTTTATAGTTTGTAGTGAAGCAGACCTAAACTTTTTTCTGAAATCTGCTCTTTCCTCTATAGATACCTAAGTAAATCCCCATATTCCCGTTTGAATCGCTTCCTTATCTCAGTTCCACTGTCGGCCAAAGTTCCTTCTGCCTTCTGCCTGGTAGTTATAGGCCTATTTTATTAAAAGTTCGAAGCCGAACCGTTTTTCTTTCTGAACTTCTTAAAGTTTGTAGGCAATGCAGACCGAAATAGACGCGAAATGTTTATAGTTTGTAGTCAAGCAGACCTAAGTTTTTTGTGAATAAAAACTTGCCGTTCCATTCCGAGTAAAAAAATGAAAAATTAAAATTAAAATGTTCATTAAACTTCAATATTCTGCATAATTATACATTGAGCTTGTGATATTTTTTGAAAAAAATCTGAAAAAAATAGAAAAAAATGGTGAGAAATGGAGAGACACAGAGAATTAGTGAGGACATCGGGAGAATGAGATATTTAATTATTTGTTGACGTAAAAAATATCCACAAAAAAATCATAAAATTGGAGTAAAATATATTATAAAAAGCCCGCAAATTGATTGAAATTGTACCCTGAATAATCGAGGACTTCCAGAACTTTTTTCCAGATATATTTTCATTATTTTCAGACCGAGACATCCGAATAGCTTCTTTCAAAGTGTTGATGAACCGGTGCCACGTCACTGTTCGATGGTTTTTTGAGCATTCGACGGAGACGGGAGATCTCATCGTTGGCGCGTTCCAGCTCTTCCGAAAGGAGACTTTGGCTGAAATTATTTTCGTTTTATTTTTCATTTTGCAATTCGAAGGCACTCACCGATCCTTTAACTTTTTGATATCAGTTTTGCAGCTAACATTCTGCCTCAGCAAGTCATGTTTCTCATTTTGAAGACGTGTCACGTCAACACACAACGTCTCCAGACGCTTTGCATCAGATGACTTATGATTCGCCATGTGGTAATCATCAACACAGAACGTGCAGGAGGAGGCGCGGGTTTGAGTTGATAATTCAGCTGATGACATTGATTCCTGAAGTATTCAAGTTTCAGTTTTTTTCAGCGTTTTTTTTGAAGAATTTCAGCTTTTTTTGTGCTGATATCTGATATTAAAGCTCACCATTCCAGTATCCGAATCATGCTCATTGTCCGGTGATTCTTGTGATGAAACATCCCATTCATTTCTGAAAATTCCAGTTATTTGCGGTTTTTAATTAAATTTCAGATAAACAGATTCTGAAAAACTCAAATCTGACCTTGCATAGTTTTTGACCACTTCATCTCTTATAGGGCTATGGGTTCGTTGACTTGCAGAAGAACTAGTCGATGAAATTGATTTTTTTGGTCTTGTAGTGACATTTATAGTTGCAGCACGATGTGGAACATGACTGGCCTCTTGAGAAACCGAACGACTTCTTCCGATCAACGCCTTCTTCACAGATGACAGAATTCCACCTCCATAAGACGTTGACGATGTGGCAGAGTGATTTTCTGGCGCTCCTGATGACGTGGACTCCAGAAGAGGTGCAGCGTAGAACTCGGCACGTTCTCTCAAGGTGGCATGGAGACCGTCGAGCAATGAACTGCGTGTCCTCTCGGCTAATTTTGCGAATTTCGAACTTTTATATGCTGCATTTTCAGCATTGATTAGTTTGGTGAGAAGGAAGTTTCTGAAGTCCTGTCCTCTTTTAAATATGGACGGTGTTGGAAGGGTTGGACCAAAGAATGGCACGTCGTCACGGGCGGCCACTGACACGCGATAACGGACCCGATCGGTTAGAGCATCGATCGGTTGCACCTGAAAATCCACTTTTCCGATTTTAAATTTTGAGTTCTAGTTTTCAACTCTGTAACTTTCGTTTTAGGACCCAGAATAGTCAGCGCTCAGTGCTGAAATTCAAAATTTCTGAAAAACGAACCACAACATAGGCGTGCAAGAAATTTGAAGCAATCATATCAGGGGCGAATGGAGTATTGGCTTCTTGGAATATGACGGCGACTATGTCATTTCCAATATGACGTTTTCTCTGTAGCTGTTGAGCGTCTCCAATTGTGTACGGTAGCATTGTTGACACGTGGAACATTATTTCTCGATTTTTGAATTCACTGTACACTGATTGATGACCAGTTTGATTGTGAACAGTGTCCAGGCCTCCGCGGTACTTCTGAAACGTTTCTTAATGACACAGATGTTAAGATTCTCAGAGAACTGCTTTTCACAAATTTTGAAAAATGAAAAGCTTTCGCGTCCATTTTGGTCTGCTTTGACTACAAACTATAAAGCTTTCAAGAGTATTTTGGTCTGCATTGACTACAAACTACAAAGCTTTCAAGAGTATTTTGGTCTGCACTGACTACAAACTACAAAGCTTTCAAGAGTATTTTGGTCTGCATTGCCTACAAACTATAAAGATTGCGCGTCTGCTTTGGTCTGCATTGACTACAAACTATAAAGCTTTTGCGTCTATTTGGATCTGCATTGACTGCCAACTGTAAGGCGTTTCCGGTTGTTTAAGCCTATTTGGATTACGAGATACGGCGGTCAATACATCGCTGCCCTACTTTGATTAACATCCATAAAAGTTATTTAGGGGAACATAGAGGAAACGGTAGATTGCAGAACCAAAGGTTCGGTCTGCATTGACTACAAACTATAAAGCTTTCGCGTCTATTTCGGTCTGCATTGACTACAAACTATAAAGCTTTCGCGTCTATTTTGGTCTGCATTGACTACAAACTATAAAGCTTTCGCGTCTATTTCGGTCTGCATTGACTACAAACTATAAAGCTTTCGCGTCTATTTCGGTCTGCATTGACTACAAACTATAAAGCTTGCGCGTCTATTTCGGTCTGCATTGACTACAAACTATAAAGCTTTCGCGTCTATTTCGGTCTGCATTGACTACAAACTATAAAGCTTCCGCGTCTATTTTGCTTATTTGGACTACCAGCAACACACCTGGAATCCATAAAGTGGTACAGTGTCACCAATCATCGATAAAAATTCATCAAATGCAGGGGAACCTTGTGGATTTCCAAACAATTGCTCTTCCGTAGTTTGTCCACCTTTTTGATAAATCACTCCAAACTTATAGGTATTTGTGAGCACGTGCTCATCGTACTGTACAATCAGCTCAGATCCACCAGGAAACGCTACTGGACTAAACTGCTCCGTTGTTATCTCTTCACACAGCAACTTGGCCATTCGAGAGGCAGATGGTCGATCTGCCAGTGCAGTGGCACTTACTATTTCATGGATTGTACCCTTGCGGGTTCGTAGAATAATACGAAAATGATCACATGATGATATCACTTCTGTACGAACGCTGAGCACCAGTGGTCCGACATTTGGATCATTGGCGAAGAAGTCATGGTGCTCCTGTAATAAATAAAGTTTAATTTCTGAAAATCTATTTATTTTATCTGGAAAATGCAATAATTTGAGCATTAAATTTGAAAATCAGTTTTAAAAAAGCTATTTCTCATTGAGATTTTCAAAATGAGCTCATTATTTCCCAGACTCCGCTCACATTGAATTCCTCTACGAAACTTTGAGCTCTATTTGTATGTATTACTGTAGTTTTCAGCAAGCTCTGAAACTCACTCTTCCATAGAAATGTCGTCTATAACAATGGCTAGTCTCGTCAGTTTCCAATTTGAATCGTGCACAGCTATTAATATTCATATTAATCACTTGATCATCCATTCCAGCTTGTTGTGTAGTCACTCCATCCATCCAAAACCCATTTGACGGAAGCACTATTTGGGGATAGGGCCCCACTTTTGTCAGAATCTGTAATATTTGTGAAGTTGTGCGTTTACATAGAAATGGATCCTAGACTTCTCTTACAGTACTGACAACAAGGACCAGGTCAATGGCGCGCTAGCGACAGAAACAGCCGCGAACTTCTTATAGTTTGTAGTCAATGCAGACCGAAATAGACGTGAAAGCTTTATAGTTTGTAGTGAAGCAGACCTAAACTTTTTTTTTTCTGAAATCTGCTCTTTCCTCTATAGATACAGTACTGGCCATAGAGAATGCGCGCAGGGTTTTTTTTGGATAACTTCGCTGGTACTGCTCTGATTGGTCCATACAGAAAATGAAAATTAAAATGTTCATTAAACTTCAATATTCTGCTTAATTATACAATAAACAGCCGCGAACTTCTTATAGTTTGTATTCAACGCAGACCGAAATAGACGCGAAAGCTTTATAGTTTGTAGTCAATGCAGACCGCAATCAGGTCTTTTTTTTGGGATACCTTGGCTGAAACTGGTCCGATCGGTCTAAATTTTTTTTGGAAGTGGATTGTAGACTTCTTTTAGATTGTTCAAAATTGTTTAAACTCGAATTTTCCTGAATTTTCACCAATGGTCACCAAAAAAGCGGGAGAAGGGACGAGAGGCTTTCTTGTACATAATTATGTGCATCTAACTGCTGCTCGAGTTGGTGCCTATTCAATGCGCGCAGTCTCTTTCGGCGGTACAGTTACCCAACGCACACTTCATATCGTAAAAACTGTCGGTAGCCTGGCCACTCGAATAAGTGTAGTGAATTGCAAACTGCAAACACGATGAGCAAAGTATTCTACAAAAAAGAAGATGGCGTAAATCACTAAAGGTCTGGAAACACAAACATTGAAATTTATAGCTTCAAGTGTGCTGTAATTTCAGAAATACTCGAATTACAGTTTATACAATCACATGTACAGTACTGGCCATAAAGGTATAATATTATTGGTTCTTGACCAGAATTAACTACATTTTTCCAAAACTATTTATATTTACAAGCTACAACTCACTGAATATATTACTCAGGCCAGTTTTAACAATTCCAAAAAAAAATTAGACCAATAGGAACAGTTTCAGCGAAGTTATTCCGAAAAAACGCCCGCGCGCATTCTTTATGGCCAGTACTATAGAGGAAAGAGCAGATTTTCGAAAAAAAAGTTTAGATCTGCTTCACTACAAACTATAAAGCTTACTCGTCTATTTTGGTCTGCATTGACTACAAACTAAAAAGCTTTCTCGTCTACTTTGGTCTGCTTCACTACAAACTATAAAGCTTTCGCGTATATTTTGGTCTGCATTGACTACAAACTATAAAGCTTTCTAGTCTACTTTGGTCTGCTTCACTACAAACTATAAAGCTTTCTCAAACTATAAAACCCAACGCTTTTTAGCTTTGCAGTTTTCGCCTGTGGTAGGTTTCAGCTAAATTTTTATAATTTCAGCATCATTAAATGGTTTTTCAAAAGAAAATGAAAAGAATTCACGAAAAGTAAATAAAAAAACGGCACATACATACAAGAGAAGCGCAACTATAACACCTCCTTTTTGGTCATTTTCCTAGAGCAGAGCAAACACTTTGGAGGAGTGGTCATCATACCTTATTCATCAAATTTCTGGTCAATTGATTCGGATTTCCATTCGTTTTGTGGTGCGTCTGCTCACTTTGTTGACTCAATGTTTGACGAGTCTGAAATTTTCAGAATTTTCAGAATCTGCAAGAAAACGTCGATTTTTGCGATGTTTTTTGATGTTTTGGTGGTGAAAAATGGTGAAATTGAAGTCATTTTTACCAGGAATTATCGGTTTTTTCTAGAATTTCTGAAAAATAAATCAGAAACTGTGCTCATTTTGAGTTTCAGTCCAAAGCTCCCTTAAAGCACAAAATTCCAGAATTCCCCGCCTTAAGGCTGAAATTCTCAAAATTTAGTGAATTTTAGCCTAATTTTCAGAGATTTTCATTGAGAATTTCAGTTTGTGCTCTTACGGAAATCTCATGTAATGAAACCGTCGAAGAAATAAGAGTAGGAGGTCCAACCATCCCCAAATGCCGATTCTTCAGCGCCTTCTTCGTCATGAGACCCTGAATCAACTCCATGGGCCCTTTCGAGTGTCTTCTAGACTTGGAAGACGTCACAACGCAGCCCGGAAGTGATTCTGTAGACGTTGTTCGCCATCTGATGGCCTGAGACGACGAGGCGTGCTTCATATTTTCCATGGCCATGAGTAGTTTGTCGGCCGCCATGACTTTAAACTCATCTTCCTTGTTTAACTCAAAGCACGAAGCTCTTCTGGACTTCATGGACAACGCTTTGCAGCCCGTCGTTCCTCTTCCGATTACGTCGAATTCTGAATTCTCCGAGGAGTAAGAAGACGTGGAAGAGGATCCCGTGGACTTTATATTATATGACGACGTAGCATGCCTCAACGGCGCCAGTCTTCTGACAACTGGTGGCTGATGACGTGGCAGTTCGTCTAAATCATCATCCGATCCAGAAGAATCAATGAAATGAAGCATCGGTTGAAGACGCCGTCTAGATGAAGTGAGACGACGTGGAGACGCCTTCTTGAATATTACAAATTGGTCTAAAGGCCACATTTTTAGCGAATTTCGTACCGTAGAAATGGGGAAAAACGAACGGAAAATGGGGAAAAACGATGTGGGGGGGGGGGGGCGGTCCGTCAGAAAAAGTAAATAATCGGTGAAAAAGTGTGTCGGATGATGCGCCGCTGCAAACTGTTTGTTTTTAAAGGTGCGGAGCAAAAAATGAACACATTTTGTTACCATATGTTAAGGATTAACAAATCAATTATTTTAAAGGAAAACTATGAATTTTGATGAAAAAAACGCAGTTTTCGATGCATTTAACTCATGTTAAGTGGGATACGGAGTCATTTTGAAAACATCTGAAAATTGGCAGAATCAGAATTTTAAAAACAAAAATTTTTGCTTTCGGCCCTCCACAAACTAATTTTTTTTGATTTTGAAGGAAACTAAAGATGACTAGAGCCTTCTGGATTCTGGAGCTTTGCTTGTAGTCCAGAATTCGTGTTCTCCGTGAGAGCCAACTAGCTACAGTACTGGCCATAAAGAATGCGCGCGGGTGTTTTTTGGGATAACTTCGGTGAAAACAGTTATTTTGTTGCGAAAATTCCACTGTAGTTACGGAACACCCTCACAGCAACTTGCAGAAAATGAAATTGCATCATCGCAAAAGTTTCAAAAATTTTTAATTTTTTTTGTTTTTTTCAATTTTTAAGTGTTTTTATTTATTTTCAGTTTTTGATTCAGAAGTCTTGTAAATCAGCAAATTTTAAATTTTATTATAAATTTTAGATTTTTTCCAAATCTATCTATAATTACAAACTACAACTTACTGAATATATTACTCAGGCCAGTTTTAATAACTCTAAAAAAATTTAGACCGATCGGAACAGTTTCAGCGAAGTTATCCCGAAAAAACGCCATTTCTTTATGGCCAGTACTGTATCTATTGAGGAAAGAGCAGATTTCAGAAAAAAAAGTTTAGGTCTGCTTCACTACAAACTATAAAGCTTCCTCGTCTACTTTGGTCTGCTTAACTACAAACTATAAAGCTTTCTCAAACTATAAAGAACAACGCTTTTCAGATTTGCAGTTTTAACTCATGTTAAGTGGGATACGGAGTCATTGTGGAAACATTTGAAAATTGGCAGAATCAGAATCTTAAAAACAAAAATTTTCGCGAATATAATAATAATAATATTAACAATAGGAGGAGGAGAAGTGCGTGGTAATCGTTTCGGCCCTCCACAAACTAATAAATCATTGTCATGCACCCCGTTACCGCGCGGAAACGAGAAGGTGGGGGCGGAGCTTGATGAACGTCTTCAGAAAACGGAGGAAGACTATAAAGGCGACGACAGGATAATTATGGGAGCAGGTGCGCGCGTTGTGGAGAAGAGGAAAAAAAGTGAAAATGAAAGAAAATTGGGAGACGTCCATAGCGGTGTTGGTGGCTTTAAATGGTCAGCAATTACTCCGGAACTTCACGGATCTTTCCAGGTGGTTCTAATAGGGTTTTACATGAAAATTTCACTGAATTTAAGCAATTATTTCAATTCCAGAGTAATAGGTTTGGCACATTTAAAGAGCAGGAATCTTGCAGCTCAAAATCAGAGAAATAGTAAAACAAAAGTCGTCTCGCTACGGAGTATTGGATTCTGAACACCATTAAATGAGCGGGGGTGGTTCAAGTGGAGAAGAGAAGGAGAAGGACAGAGAAGGACATTCATGACTACTAATTTAGAACCCCCGCCCCCCCCCCCTTCCTTTCCAAGGACTCCTGCTTCGTAGCCTTGAATATGAGAAATCAGGTCTCTTATTAATAATATAATTATGGGAAACAACGTCGTTTTTCACGCATTTCATTGTTAATCGATAAAATGATTTTTCAGATTAAAAAACAATGTAGTTTGTAGTCAAGCAGACCCATGAATGAATGTGCGCGCAGAATTGGTCTGCTAGGCTACAAACTACGACAGATTTGTGAGAATCTATGGTTTTTAGTTAGAAATCGGACACGTTTTCTGTTGTCGTCAAGCCTATCACAGTAAACCTCTTTTCCTTTTCGATTTTCTATTAAAGATAGTACAATTAGTGTATTTAAAATTTTGAGTGCTAAAAATGATTTTTCAGATTTTTTAAATGTAGTTTGTAGTCATGCAGACCCATGAATCCCATGATTCCTTATTAATATTAAATATTAATATAATCAAGTTTAAACTTTGCTGTATAGCTCTTAACCTAGCTCAGATTGTTTAAAATGTAGTTTGTAGTTAAGCAGACCCATGAATGTGCGAATAGAATTGGTCTGATAGACTACAAACTACGCCAGAGTTTAGCAAGCACACAGACGACTTTTTGTCTTTGTCTTTCGTGGGGAAACCTTCGTTTTGAAAATCACAATTTTTTGAAAATGATAATTGAAAATGCAATTTTTTCTTTCTAAAATCTCTAAATCTTTCCAGCGTCCAGATTTTCTAAATGTAGTTTGTAGTCAAGCAGACCCATGAGTCAATGTGCGGGCAGCATTGGTCTGATAGGCTACAAACTACAATTGAGTTTAGCAAGCACACAGACGACTTTTCGTCTTCGTCTTTCGTGGGGAAGCCTTCGTTTTTAAGATAAAAATTCCGTTTTTTCTTTCTAAAATCTCTAAATGTTTCCAGCGTTATTTCCAATTTTCCTTAAAATTGCAGGGTTTCTCAATTAAAGGAATTTAAGTATTCCTCTTAAAAAATGTTAGAAACCTTGCTGCTGATCAAAGCTAAAAAAAAAAGAAAAAGAAAAAGCCGGCACAAGTCAAAAGAAGTGATGTCCAGCAACGAGAGAGAGGATCACTTTGATGGGTGCCGAGGGGAGAGACGTGATGCTTGATATATTTGAAGCACACAAATATGTGTGTCCCCACATCGAAGTATACAAATGTTTTATTGAAATGGAGATTTGTAGAATTGAACGGAAACACGTCGCCGTCAAAAACAACAGCAGAAGCGATACGGAAAACAACGATGTGAATATGATGATAAATAGGATGCAATTTGGCATTTATGTTTTCAAAAATAACTGGTTTTGCATTATTTACTCTTTATAGAATAATGCTGCATAGCAATTACGCTGAAAACTAGAGTTTGAAGAGCTGAAATTCTAGGAAAAAAACCCTTCAAAAATACATTCAAATTGTGGATGTGGACTGTCTATTTTCATTAAAATCTCTGCAAAATTTTGCTGAAATTGATGAAAAAGAGGAGAAAATGGCACATTTCAAGCCTAGACACATAAAAAAATTCATGGTAAAATCCGTTGTGAAATGGCTGGAAATCTGGAAATCTAGGATAATTTTACTTCCACAAAAGACCAAATAAGACCGTCTTTTGTCTTTCGTGGAAGCCTTAGCGCAAATTTTTCAAAATAGGTATATAAATGTTTTTTGGGTCTGCATTATAACTTTTGTAGTTTGTAGCTTAGCAGACCTAACCTTTCAAAAACTTTCGAAGTGCTGCAATGGGTCTGCGAACAAAAAGACTACAAACTACACAAAAATGAATTTAGTATTCAAATATATCTGAAATTTCTTGAAAATCCACCATATAGGACATAAATTCAAACAAATCACACTTTAAAAAAAAGTTGTTTTTTGGGTCTGCATTATAACTTTTGTAGTTTGTAGCTTAGCAGACCAAGCCTTGTGTTGGCACATATGCACACCATTTTTATTGCGTAAGACGAATGCAAGACGACACAGTTTCGCTTGAAATTAGCTAAAGATATAAGACCTTCCCCCTAGCCAAGATCCCTGCATATATTACATTTACGTAGCCGTCTTCTGCTGGTCTCTGACATGGAAACTTGTCAATTTGGAAAACAAAACTGTCACACACCGTAATCCTTCCCCCGCTTGTTCAACAAGACTATATAGCGGATAGCGGATCCAAAAGATCATTTCGCCTAGTTATTTGCTTAGAATATTACTCATAATGCTTCTTCCCTTCCTCTTCTTAACACTGAAAATTATAGCATTTAAATTGAAAATTGAGGAGCTCAATGAGTTTCTTTGAAAAACTTAAAAAAAAAGAACGAAAATTCCAGAATAACCAAGGGTGGCTAAAACTGGAAATATTCTTTAAAAACTGAAAATCGAGAGCTATTTGCAAACAAGGCTAGCACAGCTTAGCATAGCAGAAAAAGGAAACGCCGAATTCTCTCAGTGTGCTCCAGTTTTCAATAGTCACTGCAGAAAAATGAATTTTCGAAAAAAAAACTCCATTTCAATGGAAATATATTACTTTTAACTTTTCGAAAAAATATTTATTCAATTTTGTTGGATCAAAAATCACTAAAAATTCACTAAAAATCCACAAAATTCGCTAATAATATAAATATTACCAGGGGAAAAAGCTATGCTGAAAATTGGAGAAATTCTCGATTTCTTCAAATAAAAAAACCAATTAAAACTGGAATTTTATCGATATTTTTGAGATATTATTTTTCTTTTTATTGAATATTTTTGAAAAATGCTGAAAAATTGGAATATTGGATAAATAAAAATTAAAAATTCGAAATTTCACATTTTTATTTATAAAAATCACTAAAAATTGCAGAAAAGAAATCTAAGAAATTCAGAAGGTTTGGAAGAGCTCTTTAATATATTTCAGATTTTAAAAGAAAAAAAATGTGCTTAAAAGTCGGAGTACGGTAGGCAGAGCACAGCACGCGCCGCAAGCACACCAGCTATCTATGCAGATGCTCATGAAAAGCGTCTGAAATGGAGAGAGACAGCCCGAATGTAGAATTAACAAAAAAAAACTCGGTTTAATGCCTACATCTGGAGGTCTTCCCTCTCTTCGCTCTGCTGTAATTAGACGACTGGTGGTGCTATGCTAAAGAATCAATTAATGGCGTGGAGGGGAAAAGAGCCGGAGCTGGAGCCGGAGCACTTTTATGAAGCGCTCAAAAACTATACAAAAGAAGCGCATAAAACTGTGAATAATGAGTGAGAAAAAGTGAATGATTATCCGATAGAAGCACTCATGGAAAAGCGACAGCGCTGCATGGTGGGAGAAGCGCGTAGAGCTCTTCAGAACAGCCTCGACTGTATTTTCAGTGGAAATAGCACGCGAAACGCGGAGATCCTAACACACCTAATA
Source organism: Caenorhabditis inopinata (assembly GCA_003052745.1). Lineage (NCBI taxonomy): Eukaryota > Metazoa > Nematoda > Chromadorea > Rhabditida > Rhabditidae > Caenorhabditis > Caenorhabditis inopinata. The sequence goes on along the minus strand of AP018152.1, from coordinate 922,695 downwards.
GAACAGCCGGGGGGAGAGATCCATGTCTTTTCGCTCTTTTACAAAATACACAGTCCTGTTCAGTATTATTTGATTAGTTCTCGTTCTCTGGGTCTCGCGTTATCCGCGTTGCCACGTTGATTGAGATTCGCTGAACTTCGGACATTGAAACATCAAATCGACGAGAATCTCATTCATTCAATTCAATAATTTTTTTCCTTTAGTTTTTGACTGAAAATGTTGGCATTGCAGTTCAAAGGTTTAGGGAAAGACGTTTTATTTGGGGCCATTCTCTCACAAGTCTAGGCCAAACTTTCAAGAATCACAATTCTAGCGCAATCTTAGAAAGACTTAGCTTGAAATAAAGAATATCTGTGAAATTGCTAAAGTCAGGCGTAGTTTGTAGCCTACCAGACCAATTCTATCCGCATTTTCATTCATGGGTCTGCATGACTACAAACTACATTTTTAAACATCTGAACCGGATTTAGTTGTTCTCACAATTCTAAGACACTCTTTAAAGGATCACAAGTCTAGCACAATTCTCTCACATATCTTGGATACTGTCTTCTGATTAGTTTTTTTTTACATTTTCGGGATCTCTTACAAACTGGAAAGCGTGTCTTAAAGTTAAAAAAAATAATTGTGGACTTGCTAAACTCATTCGTAGTATGTAGCCTATCAGACCAATTCTGTCCGCACGTTCATGGGTCTGCATGACTACAAACTACATTTAAAAAAATCTGAGCCAGTTTAAGAGCAGAGCCAACAATTACAGGAAATCATGAATATGTGGATATTTGATTTTCTGAAAACGAAAGACAGATGGATTCAGATTGAGCCGGGGGGGGGGGAGGGGAGGGGAGGGGAGGGTCTCAAAACATACAAAACATAACACAATTGGAAAACGGCAGGAATACTTTCAGAAGTCAGGAAATGGAAAGATTCGAATCAGTCGTAGTTTGTAGCCTGGCAGACCAATTCTATCCGCACAAATCTTGGATACTGTTCTCCGCCTAGTTTTAACCTTTTTGGGATGTCTTACAAACTGGAAAGCGTGGCTTGAAATAGAAAATAGCTGAGGACTTGCTAAACTCAGTTGTAGTTTGTAGCCTAGCAGACCAATTCTATCCGCACGTTCATTCATGGGTCTGCATGACTACAAACTACAAAACAATCTGCCACTTTTTAAAGAATTAATTTTAATGAAATTATTTTGAAAATTTCAAAGTTTTCACGAAAAATCTACAAAAATTTCCAAAAAACCGAGATAAATTCACTAAAAATATATCATTCATTGCGATTTATTGCGTCGTAGGAAATATTGAAAATGTTCAAATCTCACCACAAAATATTTAAAAAAAAATACATTTCATTGTGTGACAATATGAAACCAGACTATGGGGGGGGGGGGAATTTTTTCCCTCTTATATTCAGTCGTTTCGCTTTAAAATGGCTGTGTATCTCACTTTTCCTATACTATTTCGCCTTCATTCCTTTCACTTCATCGTTTTCGTTTTTTTTCGCATAAACAAATATAACACAAATCTGTGACGAGTCGATGGAATTAAATAAAAAAAAACGATGATACACATATTAGCATATCGTCAAGTTGGAGAAGAAGAAGAGACGTAAGAATTTGATTGATAACGGCGAAAAACTATGAAAATTGACTGATATTTGATGGAAAATAATAGAAAAAAGAGATTAGGAACAATTTAGGGTAAAGGTGACAAAAGCGCAGGAAAACATTTTGAATTTTGAGGATTTTCCAAATATGTGCAAAACTACAACTTTAATAAAACTTAACTATAGACTACAAACTACAAACTACAAAAAATTCCACAAAATGAAATGCTGAAAATCTTAGAGAAATTCTGGAAATTATTTCATCTGCTTTTTACTAAGCGAATTACTCTGTCTGTCTGTCTGTCTGTCCAGGACCTTTTCCTGAAAAACTCAAAAGAACGTGGACCTCCTAATTTGATATGCAGGATGGGGTCATGGCGCTTCGTAACCATATCTTGGGATACTGTAGAACTTAACACACAAAGTCTATAAAACTGTCTTAACAACGATAAAAAATGTCAAAACTTTGCTGAAATAGCAATCTGGATTTCCGCGTATCAGATGTCAAAAAAGTGCAAAACTACAACTTTAATAAAAACTTAACTAAAAACTACAAACTACATACTTCGACACTATAAACTACAATAAAAAGTCGTCTTGCGTTCGTCTTTCGTGGAAGCCTTAGTGTGCTTGCTAAACTCTGTCGTAGTTTGTAGCCTATCAGACAAATTCTGTCCGCACATCCATGGGTCTGCATGACTACAAACTACAGTCGACGTCCTAGCAGACCAAAATATGTCGATTGTAAATTCATTTTTTCAGAGAAGAGTTTTGGTCTGCTAGACTACAAACTACAGTCGACGATCTAACAGACCAAATTATGTCGAATGAAAATTCATTTTTTTTCAGTGAAGAGTTTTGGTCTGCTAGACTACAAACTACAGTCGACTTTATAGCAGACCAATATATTTGTAATGAATAATTTTTCAGAGGTAAATTGAAAACAATTGAAAAATTCGAATTATTTTCGGATCAAAAAGGACAAAACAAAATCAAAGGATAGACAATTCGAATTAAAGGGAGCAATCAGACCAATTCTGTTCGCACATTCATGGGTCTGCATGACTACAAACTACATTTTTTAAAGTCTGAACCAGATGAAGTTTTTCTCACAAATCTAGGACAATCTTTGAAGGATCACAATTCTAGCACAAATACAACACACTTTAATAAAACTGAACTATAAACTACTACTTAAATAGACATTGTTTTCCAAAGTTTCTGGAAGATTCCAGAATGTTCCAGAAAGTTCTAGAACACTCCAGAATCAAAAGCGAATGTTGCAAAGCCACAAGAGTGAAGCTTGGGATTTGAAACCTACAGTGTAGCTTTTCGTATCTCAAAAGATAAAAAAACAAAAATCGATGTAACTCACTATCAGCAGCCTGCGCGATGGCGCAAAACTTGCGTTGCAATAATTAAAACCCACCCTGTACACCAAAAAAAATCACGAAAACTAGAATTTTCACGTTTATTCCGTCTTGAAATCGCTGAAAACAAGCGGATTAACACAGAAAACGCAGAATTTCAGTTCAATAAACATTACATTTAGGTAAATCGTACTGAAGAAACGCAAAGAGTGAATTTGTGACAATTGAAAACGAATATTCATAGTGATTTAGAGTATAAGAGTATACAATGTAAGGAGTACACGATAATAGAGAAGAATGATATCCGGAAGACGGAAAAGAAAGCACACAGAGAAACGACGACAACGACATCTATTTCCGTGGTAACAAAAGTGGCAAACTGGTTTTCAACACATTCGAAACATTGAAAATACACTACTTGTACTACTTTTTATAGGAGATCGCAATGGAAAAGAGGTTTACTGTGATAGGCTTGACGACAACAGAAAACGTTTCCGATTTCTAACTAAACACCATGGATTCTGAAGTGAACGATTGATTGTTAAGCTTCTATTACGTTAAAATACTGTTGGCTGGAAATTGACTGGAAAGCGTCGCTTAAAGTAAAAAAAAAAACTGTATGTTTACTAAACTCAGTTGTAGTTTGTAGCCTATCAGACCAATTCTGTCCGCACGTTCATGGGTCTGCATGACTACAAACTACATTTTTTTAAGAAAAAGTGTGAACAAGGGTAAGTTCTTCTCACAGCTCTAGGGCAATCTTTGAAGGTTCACAAGTCTAGCACAACTCTCTCACAAATCTAGGCCAAACTTGGAACGTTCACAAGTCTCGGCCAAGTTTTGCGCAGGTCTTGTGCTAGAATTGTGGGGGATTTGTGCTAGACTTGTGGAGTTGGATGGAGCTGAGTGGATCAAAACTAAAGAAATTGTTCGCGAAATGTGATATTGCGCATTTGAAATTATATTGAATTTTTCAAAGCTTTCAATATTTTTTAAATCACGAAAGCCTTCCAAACTTTAATTTTTATAGCTTCTATGATCTCCGTCTAGTTTTTACATTTTCGGGATGTCTTATAAGCTGGATATCGTGTCTTGAAGTAAAAATAGCAGTATGCTTGCCAAACTCAGGCGTAGTTTGTAGCCTGCCAGACCAATTCTGTCCACACGTTCATGGGTCTGCTTGACTACAAACTACATTTTAAAAAATCTGAACCAGATTAAAAGCTATACAGCAAAGATAAGGGCTAGCTTCTGACAAGGGAAACATGAATATGTGGATATTTGATTTTCCGAAAACGAAAGACAGATGGATTCAGATTTGGCCGGGGGGGGGAGGGTCTCAAAACTTACAAAACATAACACAATTGGAAAACCGGAGGAACACTTTCAGAAGCCAGGAAGTGAAAAGATTTCGAATCAGTCGTAGTTTGTAGCCTAGCAGACCAATTCTATCCGCACATTGATTCATGGGTCTGCATGACTACAAACTACACAAAAATCTCAACCAGATTATGGGCAAAGCCAAGAATCACAAGGAAAACATGAATATGTGGATATTTGATTTTCTGAAAACGAAAGACAGATGGATTCAGATTGGGCCGAGGGGGGGGGGGATGTTTCAAAACATACAGCATATAACACAATTGGAAAACGGGAGGAATACTGGAATAAGCCAGGAAGTGGAAAGATTCAAATGTGGTAAGCCAGGGAGAACAACCATTTCAATAGCAACTACTCAGTTATGTATAATTGAAATTTCAGAAAAGCCAATTCCAGTTCAAACTTCTATAATTGATGGTTTCTTGTAGAAAAACCCAAAGAAAATGCCAAAAATTGAGAAATTCCCAAGAATAATCGTTTTTCAATGCAAAAATTAATAAAATTTACGAAAAAGAACACACCCAGTGTGTAATTGTGGACTTGCTAAACTCAGTTGTAGTTTGTAGCCTAGCAGACCAATTCTATCTGCACTTTCATTCATGGGTCTGCATGACTACAAACTACACAAAAATCTCAACCAGATTATGGGCAAAGCCAAGAATCACAAGGAAAACATGAATATGTGGATATTTGATTTTCTGAAAACGAAAGACAGATGGATTCAGATTGGGCCGAGGGGGGGGGGGATGTTTCAAAACATACAGCATATAACACAATTGGAAAACGGGAGGAATACTGGAATAAGCCAGGAAGTGGAAAGATTCAAATGTGGTAAGCCAGGGAGAACAACCATTTCAATAGCAACTACTCAGTTATGTATAATTGAAATTTCAGAAAAGCCAATTCCAGTTCAAACTTCTACAGTGCTCCACATAATCTTATGTTCACCCCAAAAATGTCCGAAATCTCGAAAACTGGCTTCTCAACCAAAATGCTTCCTATTGAAGAAATATGGGCTTTTAGTAGGTGTTTCATGATAAAAACTTGAAATAGCCTAAAAATTCACATATCAGGAAAAAACCAAAATTTTATGAAAAAAGGTTAAAAAATTTTCCACAAATCATATGTTCACTTTCTGAAAACTTTTAAAAAAAAGAGAAAATATCAGACAAATGATCATTAATAATCGATAGGACGACCATTCTGTCGAGCAACTTCAAATGTTCGCTCATCCATAGACGAATAAAGATTGTTGACCAGCTGGTGGTCCACTTTTTGCCATGCTTCAATGATAGCCTTTTTGAGGGATGGAATGTCCTCATAAATTTTGATTCCATCGTAGATTTTCCGTACACTGTATCCCCAGACATTTTAGATGATGTTTATGTGAGGGGAACAGACCGGCCAATCGAGAATCGGGATCCCACGGTCACATATCCACTTGATTGTGCGTTGAGCACGATGGCATGGAGCTCCATCTTGCTGATAAGTGAAATTTTTGGAGCGATTCCGACGGATTAATGGTACGAGACCTCTTCTTATCACGTATCGATATTGGCAACCATCCATCTTCTTGGGTACAAAGCAAAGTTTGACTTTGCCTTGGGCACTGATTGCTTCTTAGACCATCACTCCTCCACCTTCGAAGTTTCGACGTGAGAACCGCAGTTTTTCTTTTCTCAAATCATGCCAGTAATCACGGTAGCCATCCGGTCCATCGCAGTTGAATTTCTTCTCATCACTGAAGATAATCTGAAAACAAAATACCCGTTTAAGAAAGCTGCAGTAATCCTTACCTGTTTCCAGTCAGTTTTTTGGTTATCCTTAGCAAATTCAATCCGGTTTTTCTCGATGTTTGGTGGTCAGATTTGGAGCATTCCTCATTCTTTGGCGTCTGATGAATTTTCTCATCAAAAAACGCGGCGAACAGTCTCCGCGGATACGGAAAGTCCAAGTTCGCTCTTGATCTTTGAGCAAGTGACCTTAGAATTTGACGCTCTGCGGATAATTCTTCGCTTGTCTCGTTCAGAAAGAAGAGGTGGACGACCAGAAGACTTCTTTATACCATAACCAAGTGGATTTGCAGCATATCGATTGATTAAATCTAGGGAACGTTTCATTTCTTTAGAGATTTAACGGTGCGAGAGACCTTCAGCCAATTTGACGTCAATTAGTCCTTTTTCATATTCACTTAGAGGTTTACCTTTCGGCATGTCTTCTGAAAGCAAAAAAAACAATAAGTAAACAGATTAAAACCAAGTTTAATAGTCAAAAAACGACAAAAACTAAAAGTGAACATAGCATTATGTGGAAAAAAAAACACCCATTTGTCGAAAAATTTCGAATTTCTCGATTCCTCAGTTTTATTTGATTTTTGCTCTAGGACCCATAATTTTCTTTTTTAAAAGTATTTCCATATCATATATGATAAATAATTAGGAATTACAGAAAATCGAAATTTTGAGATTTTTGGGGGTGAACATAAGATTATGTGGAGCACTGTATAATTGATGGTTTCTTGTAGAAAAACCCAAAGAAAATGCCAAAAATTGAGAAATTCCCAAGAATAATCGTTTTTCAATACAAAAATTAATAAAATTTACGAAAAAGAACACACCCAGTGTGTAATTGTGGACTTGCTAAACTCAGTTGTAGTTTGTAGCCTAGCAGACCAATTCTATCTGCACTTTCATTCATGGGTCTGCATGACTACAAACTACAAAAAAATCTGCCACTTTTTTTTGAATTAGTTTTAAAGAGTTATAATTGAAATTTAATCGATGTTTTTTTTTGGTTTCTCATAGAAAAAACCCAAAGAAAATGCCAAAAATTGAGAAATTCACAAGAATAATCGTTTTTCAATTCAAAAATTGATAAAATTTACGAAAATGAACAACAGGGAACACACCCATTGTCAATAATATGCCGCTTAAAGTGGTAATCACTAACTTTTATCAATTCGAAAACTGAAATGACAATTTCTAAATGCATTTAATCAATATAAATGTAATAATGTATAATATTATACTACCATAGTTTGGTAGCCGCGACAATGAATTTGCTGCTTTGAACAGTCCTTCAATAAGTGATAATAAATCAAAAAAAAAGGAAAAAAACTTTAAATTTGTTCACGCTTTTAAGAATTCTGAAAATGAAAACGGCGTAGCATTAATGCTGAATAAGAGTTCATAAGATTCATAAGATATTCGAAAAGGCATAATTTCAGATTTTTCTCCTGGAAATTCTGAAAGGAAGCTTGAAATTGAAAAGAGAATCAAATCTCTGTATTTCCTCCCCACTGGAATGAACCGGTACCTTCAATTTCCGGATTCTAGAACCTTGGGGGGAGATTCTGGAGTCGTGGGGGGTGATTCCAGCTCCCCGAATGGTGGGGGACAATAAATATATAATGTGGGTGGTTATTGTGAAAGATTTCCATTTTTTTTTGATTCTGAAAATTTCATTAATTTTCATCAATTTTTCAGGTATTTTTTTGTAAAATCGAGATATTTAGATATTTAAATTGAAAAAATTAGAAATCTATCGAAATATATAGTAAAATCATTGATTATTCTGGAAAAAAATTTGGATAATGATTCTGGAAAATTACCCAAATTTTTTTTCCAAAAATCTCATATTTTACTGTAAAACTTTGAATTTTAGAAACAAATTTCCTTTTTCTTAATTTTTGAAATTTCTGTTTTTCAAAAATCAATAATATTAATATTAACAGGTGAATTCCAAAAAAAATTCCAAAAATATTTCGCGAAAAAGGAATATTTCCTCGTCAAAAGTGCACTATATGTAGAGCTAAATTCTATAATTTTGGGGGCATTTTCGCTTTAATTACAGTAATTTTCAGCATTAATCTCTCTGTTAATAGAAAAATGCACATTCAGGAGCTAAATATTCAAAAAAAAAGTGATATATGAACAAGTATCACTGGCCACCATCTGCAGATACAAGTTGACCACAAAAGTTAGTATAATACAACAGTACAATTAGAAAAAGTGAGTGAGTGTGGCCTTCTTCTCCATTTTTCATCCATCCGTCTTTCTTTTTTCTCTCTTTCTCAACTTTCCGTTCCGTTTTTGGTGAGACGGAGATCGGATGAAGAGATATGCAAACGGGTGAGCGAAATTAAGAGAACTTGGAGACATAGTTGGTTGGTCCATCTGTGCACACTGTTTGTAAAGATTTCCCATCGAGAGAATTGTTAAACTTGTAAAAAGAAAAAATTAAAGCGAAAACTACAAAAATACAGTTAAAATCTATCAACTAAGAGTCCGGATTACTAAAAATGAAATCCTCCAAATAAACATAGGTTCACCTATCTTTTTTGAATTATCTCGTTTCAGATTTAGTTTAAAAAATATTTTCCGTTGGAAAAATATTGAATTTTGAGCACATTTTGATGCACATAAATAAACTTATCGGTATTTATTTGAATAACAAGTTGAAAATATTCCAAAAAAAAATAGGTTCACTTCTATTTTTTCTATTTTTTCTAGTTTTTTCTTATTTTTTCTAGATTTTTAGATTTTTTTGATTGTAATAAACAACAAATTACGTTTAACTCAAAATGTATTTAAAATCTCACTTTGTTCAATGGCAAAACCCTTTTTAAAGTTTAATCTGAAACGAGATATTCCAAAAAAAGATAGGTTCACTTCTATTTTTTCTATTTTTTCTATTTTTTCTGGATTTTTAAAGATATATTTTTTTGTAATAAATAGCAAATTACGAACAAAAAATCATCGACGCAAATTCTGCTCCCGTAATGCCAAACTGGTTGTTATTGCGGTGGTTATTGGCAGATCTCCCTACTTTGCCAGGTGAACCTATCTTTTTTTGGAATATTTTCAACTTGTTCTTCAAGTAAATACCGAAAAGTGCTTTTATGCGCAACAAAATGTATTCAAAATCCCCATATATTTCAAGGGAAAAACCTTTTTAAAACTTAATCCGAAAAGAGATATTCCAAAAAAATTTAGGTGAACCTATGCTTATTTGGAAAAGGGTATTTCCATAATCTTCTTTATTTAAAAGAAGTCTCAAATTTCGCTGAAAACTGCAGTTTTTTAGTTTATTTTCATAAAACTGAAACTCTTCCAAATCATGCGACAAGAGAAAAATTCAAAAAGAATTGGTATTCTGTCAGTATTATTGCTAATCTAGGTGCTTGAATTTCCGGGTCTATTTGCATAAATGAGTGACAATGAGAAGGATGATAGAATAATCTCTGAAATTCGGTTTGCCACAGGTATCTGGGTGCTGGAATAACCCCCCCCCCCACCGAACCCGAACCGGTTGGTGTGGCGGTGGTTATTGGCAGATCTCCCAACTTTTTCAGGTGAACCTATCTTTTTTTGGAACATTTTCAACTTGTTATTCAAATAAATACCGAAAAGTTCATTTATGAGCATCAAAATGTATTTGAAATTCTACTTTTTCAATGGCAAAACCTCTTTAAAAAAACTTAATCTGAAACAAGATTTTCCAAAAAAAGATAGGTTCACCTCTGTTTTTCCTATTTTTTTAAATGTTTTTCTGGATTTTTTGAGATATTTTTTTTGTAATAAATAGCAACTTACAAACAAAAAATCATTAACGCAACAACTGCTCCCGGAATGCAAAACCGGTTGTTATTGCGGTGGTTATTTGCAAATCTCCCAACTTTGTCAGGTGAACCTTCTTTTTTTGGAATATTTTCTACTTTTTATTCAAATAAATGTACATCAAAATGTATTTGAAATTCTACTTTTTTCAATGGCGAAACCTCTTTTAAAAAACTTAATCTGAAATAAGATTTTCCAAAAAAAGATAGGTTCACCTCTGTTTTTCCTATTTTTTAAAATGTTTCTCTGGATTTTTTTAGATATTTTTTTTTGTAATAAATAGCAAATTACAAACAAAAAATCATTAACGCAACAACTGCTCCCGGAATGCCAAACCGGTTGTTATTGCGGTGGTTATTTGCAAATCTCCCAACTTTGTCAGGTGAACCTATCTTTTTTTGGAATATTTTCTTTTTTTATTATAATAAATACCGAAAAGTTCATTTATTTGCGTCAAAATGTATTTGAAATTCTACTTTTTTCAATGGCGAAACCTCTTTTAAAAAACTTAATCTGAAATAAGATTTTCCAAAAAAAGATAGGTTCACCTCTGTTTTTCCTATTTTTTAAAATGTTTCTCTGGATTTTTTTAGATATTTTTTTTTGTAATAAATAGCAAATTACAAACAAAAAATCATTAACGCAACAACTGCTCCCGGAATGCCAAACCGGTTGTTATTGCGGTGGTTATTTGCAAATCTCCCAACTTTGTCAGGTGAACCTATCTTTTTTTGGAATATTTTCTTTTTTTATTATAATAAATACCGAAAAGTTCATTTATTTGCGTCAAAATGTATTTGAAATTCTACTTTTTTCAATGGCAAAACCTCTTAAAAAAAACTTGATCTGAAATAAGATTTTCCAAAAAAAGATAGATTCACCTCTGTTTTTCCTATTTTTTAAAATGTTTTTCTGGATTTTTTGAGATATTTTTTTGTAATAAATAGCAAATTACAAACAAAAAATCATTAACGCAACAACTGCTCCCGGAATGCCAAACTGGTTGTTATTGCGGTGGTTATTGGCAGATCTCCCAACTTTGTCAGGTGAACCTATCTTTTTTTGGAATATTCTCAATTTGTTATTCAAGTAAATATGTACTGATAAGTTCACTGATAAGTTTTCCAAAATGTGCTCAAAATACAATTTTTAAAAACATTTTGGAAAACTTATCAGTGAACTTATCAGTACATATTTACTTGAATAACAAATTGAGAATATTCCAAAAAAAGATAGGTTCACCTCTATTTTTCTGATTTTTTCTAGTTTTTTTTGGATTTTTAGATATTTTTTTGGTTGTAATAAACAGAAAATTACGAGCAAACAGGAATGCCAATTGCCGAGGCATCTGGGTGCTGGAATTACTCGAAACATTGATGTCAAACTTCGTTGGAAGAGACAGCTTTGTTGTATTCCAAAGTGTCTCGAATATGACCATATACCGGTTTTTGGTGTCTCTCCAATACCGGGATATTGGATTGGAGAAGGGAGGTGTGTTGCGCAACAACGTCTTCTATTTGTAGTTAAATGAGAAATGTAAACCAAAGAAACAACGGATGAAAATGATATTAGTTTTAGTCGAAGAGAGAGAAGTTCTTACTAACGAAGAGGGGGTTTCAGAAGAAAATGGGGCGGAGTCCACGTACTGGAATCTGGAACCAAATTCAAAATTTTCTGAGAATTTTCAGCTCTGAAAGTCTTAAATTCTCAGATTCTCATTCGAATTGCATTGTTTTACACAGAAAAATGAACAAAAACGGGCGGGTTGGTCTCCTCATTCAAATTTCCATTCTTAGTCAAAAGACAATTGGGTTGTTCCGTGTGTGTGTGTGTGTTCTAAACAATTTTTCTAAAGACAAATGGAATCGAAAAGGAGAAACACGATGGCTCGTTTTACGCAGCCCCCCCCCCCGTAAAATGGTCTTTGGACCGAAAGGAAACCACGAAAAAACAACACACACAAAAGAATTGGGAAAATGAATTTGAGTGAAATGAGCATTTGGTTTTTAAATTTTGGGAACTTTAACTGTAGCTTCCCCCCCCCCTTCCCGATTTTTATTTCATTCATCCAAAAATCACGTCGAAATGACTTCTTATGCAACCATTGAACATCTGGAATTGTGGGGGGTGATTCTGGAATCGCGGGGGGTGATTCTGGAGTTGTGGGGGTGACTCTGGAGTCGTGGGGGGGGGGGGTGATTCTGGAGTCGTGGGGGGTGATTCCAGTTCTTCGAATAGTGGGGGTGAATAAATATATATTGTGGGGGGTCATTGTGAAAAATTTCCATTTCTCCTGATTGGCCCCCCACATCAAGAGGTTGGGGGGGGGCAACTTGAAGATATTTATGCAACCGTTGAAAATCTGGAATTGTGGGGGGTGATTCTGGAAATATTATGAAAATACTCTTTTCCAAATAAACATAGGTTCACCGATATTTTTTTGGGTCATTGTGAAAGATTTTCATTTTTTCGAAATCGCCCTGGGCAATTTGGATATTTATACTTCACAGAATAGTCCCCCACACACAATAACCCCCCACATCCAAAATATAACTTTTTTGAAAAATTTAATTTTTTTATGAATTTTTAATAATTTTCATTAATTTTCATTAATTTTTCTGATTTTTTTTTCGTAAAATCGAGGTATTCAGATATTTAAATTTGAAAAATTAGAAAAATATCGAAATATATAGTAAAATCACTGATTCTGCAGATTCTGGAGGCGGAATAAAACGAAAAAATGCACAAATCTTGGAGTGCCTTCCAATGCATTTGTCGTTTCCGCTATTCTTTATAAAACAAGAGAAAAAACGGGTCGTAGGAATCGTAAAAATGGGTTTTCGTTGAGAAGCGAGGGAGGGGGGGGGAGGCGATTTTTATGAATTGGCAAGAAGTCGGGAGCTCTGGAGAGCACATTACTCAAGATTTTTCGATATTTTTTTTCGACGGATCCTTCGAAAACGTTTCGCGTTTCTCTCAATGTGATGATTGATGATATTCAGAAGAAAATATATCAAAAATACATTTGTGAATAATATTTCAATTTCAAGCTTTATTAGCAATGCTCCGCGGAGCTCCACGGAGCTCTGAGAGAAGAAAATCTTGGAAATAACGAGATTGCTCTCCAATGTCAAAGATACATAGCGACACTGTTGCGTAACAGACTTTCAGGGATTATAAGAAAAAGTTAACAAGATTGACATACAACCTGCCTACACCTTTCATTATTTGCTCTGCCAAGGGGCACTGCGCCGCGGGATTTAAACGAGGACGGAAGGAATCCACCAACACAAAACGTGTGTGCCGCACGCACTGTTGTTCGTCGGTCGCCGATAAGCGCGCGCGCTGCGCGGGGGGGGGGAACAACCGCGCCCCGTCCGTTGGTAACATGATATCATCAACGCGACTAAGTAGAAAAGCGAACAACTGGTAACATATCTCTAACTGTTCCAATTGAAATCATTCTGAAATCGTGGGGGGTGACTCTGGAATTGTGGGGGGTGATTCTGAAGACGTGGGGGATGATTCTGAAGTCGTGGGGGAAGATTCTAGAATCGTGGGGGGTGATTCTGAAGACGGGGGGGATGATTCTGAAGTCGTGGGGGAAGATTCTAGAATCGTGGGGGGTGATTCTGAAGACGTGGGGATGATTCTGAAGTCGTGGGGGAAGACTCTGGAATCGTGGGGGGTGATTCTGAAGACGTGGGGGATGATTCTGGAGTCGTGGGGGAAGATTCTGGAATCGTGGGGGGTGATTCTGAAGATGTGGGGGATGATTCTGAAATCGTGGGGGGTGACTCTGGAATTGTGGGGGGTGATTCCGAAGACGTGGGGGATGATTCTGGAGTCGTGGGGGAAGATTCTGGAATCGTGGGGGGGGGTGATTTTGAAGACGTGGGGGATGATTCTGAAGTCGTGGGGGAAGATTCTGGAGTCGTGGGGGGTGATTCTGAAGATGTGGGGGGGGGGGTGATTCTGGAGTCGTGGAAAAAAAGCGAAATTTGAGACTTCTTTAAAAACAAAAGAAGATTATGGAAATACTCTTTTCCAAATAAACATAGGTTCACCTATATTTTTTGAAATATCTCGCTTTAAATTAAATTTTTAAAAGGTTTTGCCATTTTTAAATACATTTTGATTCACATAAGGAACAACGTCCGTCCGTCCGTTGGTAACATGATATCATCAACGCGACTAAGTAGAAAAGCGAACAACTGGTAACATATCTCTAACTGTTCCAATTGAAATCATATCGAATTTCGCATAGGTCAAAGGATTTGTCATAACAAGACTTCTGGAGTACTTCATCAGCACATCTTCATCAGATTTCAAGCGGGCAGCACAGTGTTCTCGCTTTTTTTCTTTAAAAAGTTCATTTTTCTGTTTAGAATTCCATTTTAAATAAAGCAAAACAATTATTCAGTAGAGCGGAATCGAACCCACACTCCCTTGTTTACCACCAGATTCCCACTCCCGCCTCTTCCCATCTGAGCCACCGCAGCCACAGGTAAAACGGGGTTAGCGAATGATTACCGAAAAAGTGCTGTATTAGCGAAGGGTTACCGAACGATTGCTGAATATGGTCCGGATTTGCGAGTGATTACTAAGCGATTGGCGACCAGAAAAATTGTTGAACAGTTGTTGAATGATTACTAAATCATTTCTGCTTTTTTTTTGCACAGTTTTTGCGTTTTATCTTCACTTTGTACATACATTTGTGACTCTTTTTATAGACAGTTTAATATACACTGTGATGCGATCAAATCGAAGTCTATTTCCAAGACTGTCAGCGACTACACGTGGTGGAGCTACACCACCAGGGACTTCTGACAGACCGCTGTTTCATTTGGAAGACGAAGACATTCAAATTGATACTGATAACAGCGACAACATCGAATACGATAACTTACATGAACCTGGTAGGAAAGCATACGGAGACTTAGTAAATGTTTGGTTTTTCAGATTTGGGAGAGCGACTACGTTCAGAATCGGATGAAGTTATAACTTTCGTCGCTGCTGCCTGGTTTGCTCGTTCTACCGATTCTGATTTCAAACGATTCCTGGCTTCTCATGATGAAGCAAAATTCAGAGAAAAGGCTACCAGTCTGTGGAAGAACACGTTTTGTAAAATTACAAAGCATTTTTTTGTAATAATTGCGGAGCAGAAGGAGGCGTGGATTCGAAATGGTAACTTTTTCCGTTTCGAGCTTTTCAATAATGTCGTTTGCAGTTGTGGAACAGTGATTGAATATCTCAGACTCAGAGCGTTCGAACAAGTGCGAGAAATCGTCGAAGAAAACTTCTCGAAAATCATGGAAATCCGGCAGAAACTACGGGAAGACAAGACGTTCGCACATAATCTACAAGGTGAATACCTTCGGAAATTATGGGAAATGGAAGACAAGGGAAAATTGAATCTTTCTACTATCGGAAGTATTGATGGCGTGTCTCTCAATGGAAATACAAAGTGGGTCATATCCTAACTCCGTGAACTTTATTTCTTTTTTGCAGAAAGAAGATATTTCATTTATTCCGTGTTGTTTTTCAGGAAATTTCTGTATTTTCAGCTCATTGCGCGGTTCTTTAAACATCGAAAATTCTAACGAAGCAGTTTCACTAAATGCGCCAAGATCGAGAAACACTTCAGCGAATTCTTTTGCACTTCAAATGAGATTTTCGAAAGTTTAAGGCCCTATTTATGACTTTTTTCTTTTTTAAAATTATTTTTGTTTTTTTTTGTTTTTCAGATTTTTTCCAAAAATTGCTCTTTATTTAAAAAAAATAAACCGAAAAGCAATGAATTTTCTTCACCTATCAATTTTTAAGAAAAATAGAGGTGCATTTTTAAGAAAAAAATTCTGATCAAGTCGCAAATAATTCTCCGCATTTTTTTTCATTCATTCCGTATAGTTTTTCAGAAAATTTCTTTATTTTCAGCTTATTTCGCGGTTCTTTAAACATCGAAAATTCTGACGAAGCAGTTTCACTAAATGCGCCAAGATCCAGAAACACGTCAGCAAATTCCTTTGCGCATAAATTCAAATAAGATTTTCGAAAGTTTTAGGCCTCTTTTTTCTTGCTCATTTGTGGCAAGTTATTTTATTTAAAATAAAAAATCCGATCGCTTGTTTCGCCGTTCCTCTTGCAAAAATTATTTCCACGCGAAATCGCCAAAAAACAACCGAAATTCATTGCTAACCTCATTCTAACCTTGAATTTAAATATTTTTCGGTGTTTTCCTTATTTTTTGTTAATGCAAAACATGTTAATGCTAATCGCTATTTGTTTGCATAAAGAAAAATAAATGCATTTTGGAACGGCGTCTTTTTTAAATTTTCTATTATATAAAATTCATAGGCATTTCGTTATTCTCCGTTGTATGCAGTACCCATTTTTATCGTTTTCTAAAATTCTTTAATTAAAAAGTAAATTAACCTTAGCATTGAATTAAAGAAAAAAGAAAAGTTTTCGATATTAAAAAATTTAGGAATGCTGGAATGGAAGAAATACGTAAATCGAGTTCAAATGGAGTTTCAAAAGTGAGTTTTTCTATTTGAAAAATTTTAATAATCAAAAAATTTTGTTAACTATCTTCTTCTTCTGCGCTTTTCTACACAGAATGAAATATTGCAGAAGTTCTGAGAGCAGGATTCCTAATTCAAGACGAAAAACACACGCTTCCCGCTCTTACTTCCCACGTGAGAAGCATCATCAAGAACTTTATGTGAGAGGAAATTAGAAATATTATCAATTTGAATTCATTGTTTCAGTAATCGGCGTCGTGGAAAGTGCCTCGCCGAAACGGAGAAGCGATTGAAAGAGTTCCAAGAGGATTTTGCCGAGTGAGTTTCGAATTGCGTTTCACTCCAAACATCATCATTTCAGAGACAATAACTTCCAACTTCACCTAAACGTCATTGGAAACGTGGACACTGCTCCGGAGGAACAGGCACTCTTCTCGGATGATGAAGTTCCGTCTGAGAATAATCCCATCAACAATCAAGAAATCGTCTCCTCTGATAACGTCGATTAAAATTTTCTTTATTCCTTTTGCTCTATCCTTTTTCCTTGTTTTGTTGCCCCATTTGTTGCTGTTTTTGAATAAACCAAGTTTAAAAAAAACTGATGTTCAATAATCAAGTGAAAAAACGCGATTACTGAAGGATTGCGCAGCAGTCGATTGCTCAAGGGTTAGTAATCAATTATTGAATTCATTCGACAACCGATTGTCTACGCCTCAGTGATCACTCGCACACTGATTACTAATTCTTCGCTAACCCCGTTTTACCTGTGGCTTGTTTTTCACACTGTGGAGAATGCATATATTAAGAAAGAGAAGGGCTCCGGATTTTCAGATCGAATCGTGGTTTTCGCGCAACGCGTGAAAAAAAAACTTTAAAAAAACCCAAAAAATAATCCAAAAAAGTCGAAAATTGTGATTGACCCCTAACCCCCAAATGACTTCAAAATCACCATTAATCACCAAAATAAATAAATAATTTTTTAAAAAATTCTTTGAAAATAGCGTACCAGTTCAGGCATCTCGCATCTCTGATCATCCAACCGGTTGCTCTGCATTTTCTCAATTAAACTGAGGAAGTCCTCGCTCTGAAATTAAAATACTTTAATTTTAGCTGAAAATTCAAGTTAAAACTTTAATTTAATTTTAATAAATAATAAATACTAATAAAACTAGAAATATTAACAAGAAACAAAGAAAATTGCTTAAAAATTCAAATTTCAGGCCTATATGTGGGCTTTCTTCAATTTCAAAATTTTCCTTTTTTATTAATACAAAATTGATATTCCATGAAGAATTTCCTTTAAAAAAAATGATGTTTATTAAAAAATATTAAAAGGCATAATGTGCGTGCGGGGTGAATAAATCTAGTCGGGCGTCTGCTTGAATGCTTTCAGCCCAGAAATGCTAATCCTTCTATTTTTCTTCATGAATACTACAAATATATCAAAAATGCCATATCACCATGCAATTTTTGTCAGAAAAAAAATCAAAAAGGCAGAAAAAAAAATTGCCGTGGAGCAGGAACCGAACCCAAAACTCCAATTCTCCCACTCAACCTTCTTCCCACCTGAGCCACCGCTGCTTCTTTTTTTTCCATTTGGGAATGCGTACAGTGCTCCACATAATTTTACGACCACCCTCAAAAATCTCAAAATTTCGATTTTCTGTAATTCCTAATTATTTATCATAAATGATATGAAAATACCTTTAAAAAATAATATTTCGTTTAAAAGTAATTTTTTTAATTAAAATTACAAAATTCATTAAAATCATTAAAAACTTCAAAAAAAATGAATTTTTAAGAAAAATTCAAATTAACCATATCACCTTGAATTTCAGCTTTTTAGATAGCTAAAACTGAATAGAAAACTATAATGCCTAACCGTTTTAGACGAGGTGAAGCTTAAGGTTAGAAGGTTCAATACAGTGCTCCACATAATTTTACGGTCACCCTCAAAAATCTCAAAATTTCGATTTTCTGTAATTCCTAATTATTTATCATATATGATATGAAAATACCTTTAAAAAATACAATTATGGGTCCTGAAGCGAAAATAAAATAAAACTGAGCAATCGAGAAATTCGAGATTTTCGAAAAATTGGAGTTTTTTTTCCACATAATGATACGTTCACTTTCATTTTTTGTCGTTTTTTGAACTTTAAACTTGGTCCTTTTTGAAGAATGATATTGAGCACATGAATCAGCCCCCCCCCCTCCCTCCCCAATACTAAAATATCCAATGTTTCATTTAAAATTCTGCTGAAAACTCACTTTCTGTGCATTATAATTGACGCCAGTGGTGAAAAGTCCACTGTCGTGCATCCTTTCCAGATCACGATAATAGCCGTCGACGTTCAGTGAGTTGCGTCTGGAAAATTCACATTTAGAAGAATTAGAAATTTGGTGAAAACTCGAGATTTCAAAGAAGCTACCCTCATCGATTTTTTTTCCATATTTCAATGATAATTTCAGCGCGTCAAATGAGCCGGAAAAGTTCCCCTAAACGCTTCACTTCTTTCCCCCATCGAATCAGCTAGCAAACCCCCCCCCCTCCCATTGTACCTAGAAATTGATAACTAATAATCTTAAAAGTGCACAAGACGTAAGAAAGATTAAAATGAATTAAGATTGCATAATTTGTTGCGTGTCGTCTTGTCTTGTCTACAGACAAATGGATATGTTCAAACATGCGGAAATCGTAATTTCCGACGGAATGAACGAAGGCTAACTGAATGGGGAAGTGATTCACGGCGAATCCTTCAAACTGATGGGTTACTGTGACAGAGTACTCAAGGTTTTATATTTCACAACAATTCTGAAATTAAGAGCTTTAAGAAATTGAGCACAAGACGTAAAGATGGATAGGAAAAGTCTGCGTTCGTCTTTCAGTTCGTCTTGCATTCGTCTTACGCAATAAAAAAGTTGTGCGTGTGTACCAACAAAATTTCTATTTCCGTGTCCAATGAATTCAAGACGAAGACGAAGACGAAGACGAGACGGTCTTATTTCGTCTTTCGGGGAAGCCTTAGAACAGAGCAGAACAGGAACAGTGAGAATTGAGGAGAAATGGAATTTTTTTTTCTAAAAATAATTTTTTTTAGAAAAAAGGTAAATCGATCAAATAAATAATCGGTTTGACTCGTATTCAGACTAAAATCAAATCTGAAAAATCTGACGAAATTTCGCCCGCTTCGTCTTGTCTTCGTCTTCGTCTTGAATTCGTCTGACGCAATAATTGTCTTTCGTGGAAACCTTAGTGTACTTGCTATACTCAGTTGTAGTTTGTAGCCTAACACACCAATTCTATTGGTCTGCTAGACTACAAACTACAGTCGACTTTCTGGCAGACAAAAATATGTCGAATGAAAATTCATTTTTTCAGAAAAGAGTTTTGGTCTGCTTGACTACAAACTACAGTCTACTTCTAGCAGACCAAAATATGTCGAATGAAACTCATTTTTTCAGTGAAGAGTTTTGGTCTGCTCGAAAAACGAAGACAAAAAGTCGTGGTTCAGCTCGTCTTTCAATTCGTCTGCCAACACAATGTCTATCTCGCCGTTAGACGAATTCAAGACGAAGACGAAAGCGAGACGACCGATTTCTGCATAGGTCAAGAAAAAGCAAAGGGAAATGGGGATCACCCGATCATTTGAAGTCATTTTTCGCATTGTTTTATATCAAATATGCTCAGAAATTGGCGAAAAACTCGGAGAAAATACTGCAAAATTGAAAATCGAAGTTGTTCAAAAATAATTATTTATAATTATTTATAATTCACAGATTCTAAAAATTTCTAAAACTCTGAAAATAAGAAATTAATGAGCAAAAATAAAGCTGGAAATTCCAGTTAATAAAGCAGTTTTTCCAACGTAATAATAGAAAAATAATAAAAATGGAATAGAAGTTTCCTCTCTCTCACTCTAACTAACATGTGTTCAGGAAAGAGCGCGGTTAGGGGGGGGGGGGGAGAGGATGGATCCTTTTGTTTCTCTTCAATAGAACCCCCCCCCCCCCCCCCCCAACCCGGCGCTTTAACAATTTCTCTCGTTGGGTTCAGGAGGCGATATACTTTAAGATGAGAGGTTCCATTCTTTCCTGTCTCTCTCTCTCACTTTCTCCCTCTTTATTCATTTTACTATGGATCGTGGAGGAAAAGCGGCAAAAGTGGGCGGAGCGTGTACAAAGAGCAGATGATTCATATGATTCGTGTGGTGTGCCAAGAGCCGAGAGCCGACAGAGAGAAACGCAAATGAGATCATAAAAATGCGGTAAAATCTGAGTGAATGTGTTAGAAAACGTGTGAGAGGCTCCTCATTAGCCGAGCTTAATGGTGCACTTCAAAGCAAAAAGTTAAGGATTTGGTGCGAAACATCCTGTCTAAATGAGGTTTTTAATATTGAAAATATTGGCTGGAAAATGAGGATTTTAGTTGGAGAAAAGCTGAAAACTTGAATTTCAGATTGAGCTTTAATTAGGTGCTTAGTAAGGCGTCTTCTTCTTCGTCTTGAATTTGTCTGACGTAGAAATATACATTGTGTTGGCAGACGAATTGAAAGACAAGCTAAAACGACTTTTTGTCTTCGTCTTTCGATGGAATCCTTCACTATTTTTACTGAATCAACCTTGTATTTTCATTGTGTTTTATGACATTGAATTGGGAAAAACAACCCATTTAGTTGATCTGAATTATGGTAGCCCCTCCCCCCCCCCTTTAGACACGCATAACCCGAGCAGACAGTGAGTGATCTATTTATTATAATTTTAACTTTGAAAAACAATTTTTGGTCTGCTAGAAAGTCGACTGTAGTTTGTTGTCTAGCAGACCAAAACTCTTCACTGAAAAAAATGAATTTTTTTTCGACATATTTTGGTCTGCTAGAACGTCGACTGTAGTTTGTAGTCTAGCAGACCAAAACTCTTCTCTGAAACAATGAATTTACAATCGACATATTTTGGTCTGCTAGGACGTCGACTGTAGTTTGTAGTCATGCAGACCTATGAATGAATGTGCGGATAGACTTGGTCTGGAAGGCTACAAACTACAACTGAGTTTAGCAAGCACTCTAAGGCTTCCACGAAAGACGATTATTGTGTAAGACGAATTCAAGACGACTTTTTGTCTTCGTCTTTTGTTGAAGCCTTAGTTCTTAGCCCATAAAATACTAGAAAACTTTATATTTTAAGTCCAAAATTAGTGTTATTTTCTAAATAAATATTATTTTCTAGAAAATTAAAGTTATTAACTTTTTTTTTTGTCTAAAATTCTTCAATATCCAGAAAATTTGGATAACCCTACATTCCAAAGTTCTGAAATTCTGAAATTTCCATTGGGCAAACTAAGGGTTCCACGAAAGACGAAGACAAAAAGTCGTCTTGCATTCGTCTTTCGCAATTGAAAAGTCGCCAAAACACTGCGTGAGACGAATTCAAGACGAAGACGAAGACGAACGAATTTTGAAGAAAAAATATTTATGAAAAATGCAATATTTGAATTATTTCTCTACGATTCACACTTTGACAACTTAGAGAAGGCTAAGAATGAAGTAAAGAGGAAATTCCGTCCATCAATTTGTTATCCCTTTAGCCTCCCCCCCCCCCCATCCATTGGTTTTCCCTCCCTGAAGTCATTATGTGCTGACAAGATGACCACTTCGCACGTTTTCCAATTTTCCAACGAATTTCCGGAGGCCAAGTGTAAAAGAGCATCAATTCACCGACATTTTCGCTCTTTTCAGCTGCGGAAATTAGAAAAAAAAGTTGGAAAGATTCAGAATTAAAAGTGATGTCATTGATACTGTAACTGGAATCTAGAAACAGAAATTTTCAGTCGAAAAATCGGAATGAAAGTGCTATTTGACTCAAAATCAATGGGCGGGGTCAGAAGTGGCCGGAGCCGGAGTCGAAGCCGGAGCATTATCTATATTTGAAGCGTGCGTACGGAGCCCAAAAATAAAATAAAATAGAGGAGGAGGAGGAGTGGTTGATGAGTGTGTTGCGTTAATGAGAAAATGTACCCGAGAAACGGAAATTTGGGAGGAATTGAAGAGTGGACACGAAATGAAACGAGAGCAATTCATATTGATAGTGTTTTTTCCATTTTCAGAAGAAATATTTTGCTGAAATAAATGGAAAATTTTAGTATTTTGTGTAAGTTTTCGCTACCAAAATGCTACCAAAGTGCCATCAAAACGTGCTCAATAACTTGCCAACCTCAAGATTAACTCTATATTTTTTGTAGTTTGTAGTTTAGCAGACCCATTTCGCAGACCACAATGAGGTTTTTAAAGTTGATTAATTCGTCTAAAATTTCAATAAAATTGAATGAAATAATAAATGGAAAATGTGAGTATTTTGTCTAAGTTTTCGCTACCAAAATACCACCAAAGTGCCATCAAAACGTGCTCAATAACTTGCCAACCTCAAGATTAACTCTATATTTTTTTTTTGTAGTTTGTAGTTTAGCAGACCCATTTCGCAGACCACAATGAGGTTTTTAAAGTTGATTAATTCGTCTAAAAAAGTCAATAAAATTGAATGAAAATTATAAATTATGAAATTTCTACTAAACGCGTTAGACAGCTACAGTCTCCTTTCCTTTTGATCCACTTCAGTGGAGTACTTGGAGACCCAAAAAAAGAGGGAAACGAATGACTAAAGACATATGCTAACAGAGGGTAACGGTTACTGGTGGGAATAAAGAAGAATTACTTGCATTGACAGTACGATGGAGCGCGCTATAGGAAAGGCTTCCACGAAAGACGAAAGCAAAAAGTCGTCTTTCAGTTCGTCTTGCATTCGTCTTACGCAATAAAAAAAACTGTGTGCTGTGTAAACACAACTTTCTATCTCTGCGTCAGACAAATTCAAGACGTAGACGGTCTTATTTTGTCTTTCGTGGAAGCTTCTGGAAAATTGCCAAAAAAACCGCACATTAAAACTATAATTCCTGATGACTTAGTGACCTAGCCGATCCGGCATTCGCCTGTGTGGGCGCGGAGCACAGCTAACCATGCCTTGCAGAACTGAGCACACGTATGTGCTCATAATACATATTTTCATTGAATATAATTCACAAACATCATTTTAATTCATTCATTGTCACGTTTAGAAGAAATATTTCCATTGAAGCATGAAATCACAAGCCTTGTATTTCCAAAAAAGAAAGAGATTTTTGACATCCTAGTTATTCGGGGAATTACGGAAAAACTGTGACCAAAGATTATGTTTTAAAATTTGAAGACTTCACAGAATCGAAAAGTAGTCACGTGCTTTCTGAAGTGGTATTTCGCCGTTTAGGAGCGTGTTACTGTTAGTTGGTTCTTCTCGTCAATACGCAATTTTAGGTTAAAAAGTTGAATTCAATTGTTGCAGTTATACGGTTGAAACCGGCGGGTGAAGGGTTGTGAACTATAAACTACAAACTACAAACTACAAAAAAATATCGCAGACCGAAATTTCGAAAAGTCAATTTTATTCGTCTGTTCTTCTGATTACATTTTCAGACTTTTTTTTTAGCTTTTATTGTTAAATAATTATCAGTAGGTAAGAAGTTTGTACATTTTGACTCATTTTTAGTCAATTTTTGTCGTTCCCTTCAGCTCTATTAAAACGAAACACTTTCTCATCGTTCTGCAACTGTTTCATGCATGGCTATAGTCAAAGAAGAGGCGGGAATTACTGCCCTTTCAATCACCTCTTCATCTTTTTCGCTTCTCACCGAAAATCATTAGAACCGGATTAGCATAGGGCACCATTCCTTTCATCGTCCTTTCTTTAGTAGTAGTAGAAAAAAAAATTTGGTTTTTGGACGGAAATATTGTTTGAGTTAATTATTTTATTCAAGGAAATGAATAAAATTATCGAAAATGTTGAAAATGCATTTATTTTCCTGGAAATTACTATAAATTCAGTTTTTAACTATGAATAACTATAAAAATCGTAATAAATTTCGTAAAAATTTAAAAAAAAATTTAAATCAAAAATATTATATATATTTATGCAATTCTGTACTCCTAAAGAGCTCAAAACACACTTTTTTCTATTGTTCAATCAGCGGAACATAAAAACCCAAAATGCGCAAGATGGCAAGGGAGACAGAAGAAAAGAGCAGTTAGATGAAAGTTCGCAGCTATTTCTGAAACGTTTCGGATCTTTTTGAGACCAAAAAGGCAAATATATATATATATATATATATAAATGTTTGAAATTCCAAGAATTTTATGTGATTTTCAGATTTATAAAACTGCACTGAAAAAGGAAGGTTGTAAACTTCGGATTTTGGGAACTCGGAATCCGAAAAACGGAAAACGGAAAACGGAAAAAAATTTTTTCACGGAATCTGGAATCCGGAAGACGGAATGAAAAAAACGGCGGAATTGGATTTTGGGGACTCGGAATCCGGAAAACGGAAAAAAAAAATTTTATTATACCAAAAAAACTTATAAAAATGGAATTTTAAGTTTTGAAAAAAGCAAAAGAACAAAAATAAAAAATAGTTGACCTAAGCAGAGATCGAACCCCAAAACTTCCACCTATCGTCCCCGCCTCCTATCCACTCTACCAGAGTAGGGCGGAATTGGATTTTGGGAACTCGGAATCCGGAAAACGGAAAAAAAATTATTTTCACGGAATCCGGAATCCGGAAAACGAAATGAAAAAAACGGCGGAATCCGGAATTCCGTCCTTCTCTGCACTCTACCAACTTTCCACGGTTCAACTTATCAATAATTGGCGATGATATCGCGGAGGAACCAAAGAGAAAGAAAGAGATCGTAGAGTTTTCCACTGGAATTTCAGATCGAAATAACTCGTTTCGCTGAAGCGTTCAGCAAATTCTGAAAACAGATTCGTTTCCCGCTAAATTCCCGCTGAAATGAGTTGCGCAGCAACCAATTTTTGGCATCCATCCCATTATGATAACGTCGTCATTAAAAGAAGTTCGGTGTTTTGAAATCTTGAAATTCCGAAGAACTACATTCCCATTAGTGATGATTCACATGAGGGGAAAAAAGTGAAAAGCATAATAGAAATAGTCATTCGAAAGAAGCGGAATATTACAATGCAATGAATCAGGAGAGCGGGTACTTAATTGACTGTATCTCTCACTGTCTGAGCCTCTCTGAAATAACAGAGACGGTTTTTAAAGAAGGCTGTCAAAGGGGTTATGGGTTTTAGTAGACTAAAAAAACGATGAGGCGTTTCGTGAAAAAATAAAAGATATTTTTGATAACCAAACTTCTGAAGATAGATAGAGAACGTTTTGAAGATCAAACAGCACAATTGTCTTTTCATTTTCAATAAAGAAAAGTTTTAATTTTATGAGTTTGGAAGAACCTTGGGTCTGCTAATAAAAGCTTCTAGTTTGTAGTCTAAGATACTTTGGTCTGCAAACTTCTTATGTCTAAAAAAGCCAATAAAGTTGAGTGAAATAATAAATGGAAAATGTAAGTATTTTGTGAAAGCTTTCGTCACCAAAATGCTACCAAAGTGCCACCAAAACGTGCTCAATAACTTGCCAACCTCAAGATTAACTCTATATTTTTTGTAGTTTGTAGTTTAGCAGACCCATTTCGCAGATCACAATGAGGTTTTTAAAGTTGATTAATTCGTCTAAAAAAGTCAATAAAATTGAACGAAATAATACATGGAAAATGTGGGTATTTTGTGTAAGTTTTCGCTACCAAAATGCTACCAAAGTGCCACCAAAACGTGCTCAATAACTTGCCAACCTCAAGATTAACTCTATATTTTTGTAGTTTGTAGTCTAGCAGACCAGGATAGCAGACCAAATTTGAAAGAGAAAAAGTGCGCAATTTTCACATTCAATGTTTAGCAAATCTAAAACAGCAATATCCGCGCCCTCTCACCATTTTCAGAATACCAGGCTCCACTGAAAAACCCACGTAACTAAAGCAAAAAGCGTGGAAAAACGAATGGTATCTCAAAAATATCTCAAAAATTGACACAATGAGTCACTCCTCGAAAAGTCCACAAATCGCTCAGATTCCTATTTGTTTTCTATTAAAAGTTAAAAAGAGAAAACGAAATTTTGAACCCCGCGGCGCTACATAGTATTTAACGAATTATTGAAGAAAATGAGTCATTAATCGGCCAAATTATTTGAGGAATACATAGCTTGATTTCTTGATGGAAATCGAATTTTTTGAGTTTCTAATTTCCAGAAAACATTAAAACTCACCTAGCTAATCTGAAAAGCACTCTTGCGCTTTTACTCATCGGTCTGCTCTGCCTTCTGAATATTCCTTTAATAGGTGACGATGATGATGACGTCTTCGGGATTTTAGCACAATTTATGGGCGGGGCTTTGATTGAAATAATACAGACTCCATTTTTAGAAGCTATCGATTCCATGTTTGGGAGATTCCGGTATTTTTAAAGACTTCCCACTAGAAAAATTGGAACAATTTAATACGAGTGAGTGAGTAAAAGAAAAGTATAATCGTCGTTTGATGAAAGAGAAGAGCGGATATTGTTCGGCTTTTCGTCGCTGTGACGTCTTCTTCGTTTTTTAACGTCTACAATTCAGAATAATCAGAATAATGACACAATCGTATACATCGAAGAAGAAGACGATGATGATGGTGGAAGCAGCACGCACGGTAATACGCAAAAATGTGGAAAAAAGGAGGAGAAGAACAGAAAATAGGTTGAAAAATGGGCTGTTGCATCTACGAAAACTAGTTGATGAAAAGGGCGGGAAAAAAGAAGGAGGGGCCACGCGCGAAAAGAAAGAGGGAGGAGCCAAACACTGCTTTTTCGATGATCTAGAATTATCTTTCTTTTTCTGGAATTATAGTCAAAAAAACTTTAAATTTCAAATCTGCAAAATATGATTTTATAGTTTTCAGCTTAGCAAGCAGAATCGCGTAGTTGTTCTAGACAAAAACTGCAATTTATATGATAGAAAAAACCGAGATTTGACTATATTTGCGAAAAAAAAATTATTCCTTTATCGTAGTTTGTAGTCAGCAGACCTAATGACATAGGTCTGCACGGCTACAAAATACAAACTAATAATGAGTGTGAAAACATTGTTAAATTGCATTGTAGTTTGTAGTTGAGCAGACCATTTGCGAAATTCAACAGAAATTATTCCTTTATCGTAGTTTGTAGTCAGCAGACCTAATGGCTTTGGTCTGCATGGTCTGCACGGCTAAAAAATATTAACTAATAATGAGTGTGAAGACATTGATAAATTGCATTGTTTTTTGTAGTCAGCAGACCTAATGACATAGGTCTGCATGGTCTGCATGGCTACAAAATACAAACAAATAATGCGATTGAAAACACTGATAAATTGCTTTGTAGTTTGTAGTTGAGCAGACCATTTGCGAAATTCAACAGAAATTATTCCTTTATCGTAGTTTGTAGTCAGCAGACCTAATGACATAGGTCTGCACGGCTACAAAATACAAACTAATAAAGAGTGTGAAAATTGCTTTGTAGTTTATAGTTAAGCAGACCATTGTGCAGAATTCAACAGAAAATTCTTTTAGAAAACAACTAAAATAGAAAATGAGCAAAAATACAAATAAATATTATCTGGAGAGCATGGTCTGCATGGCTACAAAATACAAACTAAAAATGAGTGTGAAAACATTGCTAAATTGCTTTGTAGTTTATAGTTGAGCAGACCATTCGCTGAATGAAGTAAACGAGCCAAAACACACTGAAACAGCAAAAAACTCGAAATAAATTAGTGAGCTCTGTGGAAAAGGGGCGGAGCCAGTGTCTGGTTAATTTTTTTTATGTGTTTAGTGATTAACTATCTTCAAACAGTAGTTCTTATCAGTTGGCCTTTTAATGATCTCAGTCTCTTTGACATGATTTCGAAATGTTACTCATATAGGAAGGAAACTAGTATTTAGACCAACAACAGTTGAATAGACTTCATAAGAAATTAGAAGAAGCAGAATTTTAGATTTTTCACCTGGATTTTCTGAAATAAAGCTGAAAATTGACAAGAGAATACAAAGACGGAGAAAATTGGTCGATTTGAAAATACAACAATTTTGTTTTCTATTTGACATTGTTTTCTGTTTTCTTCCTTTTGAAATAAATCCAACTGGTTTTTGAATTTTTTCTTTAATTTACCAATTTAAATCAAAATTTTTGGTTTCTTTTTAGATGAATGCCCCGAAAAATTACAGAAATAGACATGGAATAAAGAGTCCAAAGATGTAGAAAAGATTTAAAACAAAAGGAGAGAAGGCGTAATGGAATGGAAAAGTAAAAGTACCAAATGGCATGCCAATCAGTTATAATACATTCATTTCCACTCATAAAACCATAAAACATCGTCTTAAAGGTCGTTCGCTATTCCCGCAGAGTAGCGAAAAAGAAAAGTGGAGCAAAAATCTGTAGAGAACTCTGTAGCACTTAATCATCATTGTGTAGTCAAAGATACAATAAAGCTTAAGAGGAAATCCCTTAAAAATCCCTTTTGCTAATTTTTCTGGCGGATCACTAACAGAAACTTGAAAATAAGAAGTGGCTATACATAACTAACTGTTAAGAAGAATCTTTCATTAAAGAAAACGAGCTGCTAGCGGAAATGGAAAAGAAAATATATACGGAAATGTTAATATCTAATAGTAAGTATGGGATAATCGCGGATATACATACATATTTATTTTTATTTTTTCGGTTTATAATTCCGTATTTTTTAAAGAAATGTGAAAGGAATATCAAGCGTAAAGCTGAAAACAAGAAAACAAGCATTTGGAGAAGCTTTAGTCAGGTTTATTCAGTGCAGTGTTTGGGGAATCTAGGTGGGATAGCGCCTTTGCATTTGGTGCCAGTATTTTATGAAACAATTGGGTGGCTCTGTTCCATACTGATAGGATTTCGTACAAGAAACAATCAGAAGACGGTCCACATTTATTTTACATATTTATACAAATGAGATGACGAATTGGACGATTTTAGATACTCACCTAAAGGCAAATAGTGGTAAAGGCATGCTACCATTTTTGTTGGTATTAGAATAAGTCCTCAGCAAAAATCAACAAAATGCACAAATATCACACAAATCTTGGTCAAACTTTGAAGATTTACAAATCTTGGGCAAGTCTCCCACAAATCAAGGCCAAACATAGAAAGTGCACAATTCTAGCACAAATCTCCCACAACTTCAGGCCAAACTTTGGGGATTCACAAGTCAGTAGCAAAACTTGTACAATTATAGGCAAAACTTTTAAATTGCACAATTCTAGCACAAATCTTACACAAATCTTGGCCAAAAATCTCACAAATCTATACCAAATTTTGAAAGTGCACAATTCTAGCACAAATCTTACACAAATGTTGGCCAAGCCTCTCACAAATCTAGAAAATATTTTGAAAGTGCACAATTCTAGCACAAATATCCCACAAATCTAGGCCAAACTTTGAAGATTCACAAATCTTGCCCAAAAATCTCACAAATCTATACCAAATTTTGAAAGTGCACAATTCTAGCACAAATCGTACACAAATCTTGGCCAGACTTTGAAAGTGCACAATTCTAGCACAAATCGTACACAAATCTATACCAAATTTTGAAAGTGCACAATTCTAGCACAAATCACTCACAAATCAAGGCCAAACTTTGAAAATTCACAATTCTAGCCCAAGTCTTTTCAACGTTCTACATATCGACATTTCTCATAATTTTCCAGAAGATTCTTCTTTCGCTTGACTTCTAAAACTAAGCATTTCTCAAATTTCTTATTCTCATTATTTATTATCGCCGGGTTTCAAGCTTTCGACGTCATAGATCCGTTCACGTGTCTGTACAGTAACTCTAGGCCATAGCCAATAAGGAGCTGTTAATTAGCTGTTAATTACAGTAATGATAAAGGTATTTAATTAAAATTGAATTTAAGAATTTAAGTTTCTATAATTCTATGGAAAAAAAACAAAAATTATAATAAAAATTATATTAAAAAAATTGTAATTTCCATTATTAAAAAAATATATATTGATTTTTAATATATTTTTTATATTTTTTAAATATTTTCTATTATTTTAGATAAGAAATTGCTTTCTTTTACTTCTCAATATTATAGGTTTAAAACTGACAGAAGACCAAATAAGAAATGAAGTGAAACCCCAGCTATTTAAAGCGAAAATATTCAAAATTAGAAGAGGATATCTGCAACAAATTATGCTGAAACTATGTCAGACAAAATGGAAATATAACGGAGGAGTGGCCGAGCAGTGACCAAGTCTAATGAGCAATAAGAATCTCCTCGCTGCTCGAGTTTTTTTTTTCTGTTCTATTTACGATGTAATGCAAGATGAGCTGTCAATCACAGAGACAAGAAACACCGGAAAAATAGAAGGTACGGAGGGGGGGGGGAGGGGGGGGGATTGAGTCAAAAGGTAACGGATCTGACAGAGACACGAATCTTTTTATTGTGACAAACGCAATGTGTTGCAAGGGAATTTGCTGCTTAGGATAGGTTTACTGATTTCATAATTATTTCACAATAAGAAACGCGGAAATAAGAGAAATAATTCGTTTAAAAGTAATTTTTTTTAATTAAAATTACAAAATTCATTAAAATCATTAAAAACTTCAAAAAAAATAATTTTTTAAGAAAAATTTAAATTAACCATATCCCCTTGAATTTCAGCTTTTTAGATAGTTAAAACTGAATAGAAAAATGAAATACCTAACCGTTTTAGACGAGGTGAAGCTTAAGGTTAGAAGATTCAATACAGTGCTCCACATAATTTTACGGTCACCCTCAAAAATCTCAAAATTTCCATTTTCTGTAATTTCTAATTATTTATCATATATGATATGAAAATACCTTTAAAATGAAAATTATAGATCCTGGAGCGAAAATAAAATATAACTGAGTAATCGAGAAATTCAAAATTTTTCGAAAAATGGGTGTTTTTTCCACATAATGATACGTTCACTTTCATTTTTTGTCGTTTTTTGAACTTTAAACTTGGTTCTAATCTGATTATTTATCATTTTACTGCTTTCAGAAGACATGCCAAAAGGTAAACCTCTGAGTAAAGAACTCGACGAAAAATAATTCGTTTAAAGGTAATTTTTTTTAATTAAAATTACAAAATCCATTAAAATCATTAAAAACTTCAATAAAAAATGAATTTTTAAGAAAAATTTAAATTAACCATATCACCTTGAATTTCAGCTTTTTAAATAGCTAAAACTGAATAGAAAACTATGTATAATGGCTAAGCGTTTTAGACGAGGTGAAGCTGAAGAGTAGAAGGTTCAATACAGTGCTCCACATAATCTTACGTTCACACCCAAAAATCTCAAAATTTCGATTTTCTGTGATTCTTAATTATTTATCATATATGATATTGAAATACCTTTGAAAATGAAAATTATGGATCCTGGAGCGAAAATAAAAAAAAACTGAGTATTCGAGAAATTCAAAATTTTTCGAAAAGTGGGTGTTTTTCCACATAATGATACGTTCACTTTCATTTTTTGTCGTTTTTCGAACTTTTTAAAGTACCAAAAGAACCAAGTTTAAAAACTTGGTTCTAATCTGATTATTTATAAAACTGAATAGAAAACTATAATGCCTAACCGTTTTAGACGAGGTGAAGCTTAAGGTTAGAAGGCTTCGGCCGAACACTATTCGCGGTGTCATCAAAAACAGAATCACTCGGAACGATGCCGTCAGCATGAGCCAAATAACAGAATCTCAGGGATAGACAGAACCATGAATTTTCATTCTACATATTTTAGTCTACTAGAAAGTCGACTGTAGTTTGTAGTCTAGCAAACCAAAACTCTTTATTTTAAAAAGATGAATTTTCATTCTACATATTTCGGTCTGCTAGAACGTCGACTGTAGTTTGTAGTATAGCAAACCAAAACTCTTTATTTTAAAAAGATGAATTTTCATTCTACATATTTCGGTCTGCTAGAACGTCGACTGTAGTTTGTAGTCTAGCAGACCTAAGCTCTTTGCATCGAAATTGAAGATGGTGTGTCTTGCTTCAATAGATCAATAGCTATTTCTGTAAGTGGCTTTTCAACCTTTTCACCATTCAACAGGATTGGGCTCTTTCGCATGGTAGTGCTCAATTTCTCGGTATGAGGATTCTTGGAACTATAGGTTATGGTTCACTCTCACCCATATTTAAAACCTCTGAAGCTTGCGCTGCTCAGGACGGCTACCTGCGGCTCGCCGTCGAATCTGCGCCAACTCGGGCTCAAGGCCCAAGGATCTAGCTTTAAATATTAGCTACCTATGTTCTATTTCATCAGAAAATACCCCTCGCTGTCTCCATACTTCCTGTATTTCTAGATCAATCATAAAATTCCCAGTAATTATTGAAATTTCGGCGCTATGGTAGTTGGTGGGGGTCAATGGTTTTTAGTCATTTTTGGAGCTTTTTTCTTGATTTTTTTTTTGAAAATGTTTGTTGTTATTGTTAAAATATTTGTAAGTTGTTTTTTTCACGCGTGACGCCTACTCTTGGCACGAATACTACGATTCCACTTTTTTTCACGCGTGGCGCGCTTCAACGATGAGCAATTTTTGCAACTTTTTTTTGATTTTTTTTTTGGATTTTTTTTTCGCTTATTAGTAAATAATAACTTAGTAAATCATAGATATGAATAGGACCGCAGCTGATGGACTTCTCGGCTTGAAGTAAGCCTAAGCCTAAGCCTAAGCCTAAGCCAAGGTGTGGCCTTAAGGAAAATTTATGGGATGATCATTACTTTGAGGCGCTGTGGCATTTCAAATATCATAATGAAGCGAAATTTTACGAGTTATGGGCCGGAATCGCCAAGAAATATCCAGTCACCTAGTCATTTTCTTTTTTGTGCGTATTTTTGTTGTCTGCCAAATTGACAGTGCCAATAAAATTGTTCTAAAAATTTCTAGTGTTATTCGAGTATATCTAATAACATTTTCAGAAAAAAAATCAAGAAAAAAGGTCCAAAAATGACTAAAAACCATTGACCCCCCCCAACTATCATAGCGCCAAAAACTCCTCCAAAAAAAAGAAAAAGAAAATAAACTAACCTATAAGCTTTGAGTTGCAGTGGCATATCGAGTCGATCATGATGATGCGGAGTATCCTTTTCGTGATAATTCTTATTTCCACTGCAACTGCAAATTCCATAAAATATTGAATCCTTCCAGGAGTAGATCCAATCCATTTTGTACCTAAAAACAATCCAAAATTATATTTTTCTATTATTAATTGGAATAAAGCAAAAATAAGCCACAAATTCCTTTAGAAAATTGCTAATATTTTCCACATTTTGGAGTAAAAAACAAGAAAAATTGGAGAAAAACTAAAATATTTTTTTTTTGAAATAAAATTTAAAAAAAAACGGAAAATCGAGGAGAATAATCCAGAAACGCAGATTTCTAAGCAAGAGCGAAATGAAAGCGAAAATAAATGAAAAAGAAAATAGTTGACAATTGGAACATAATAATCGGTGTGGAAGTTTCCCTCTAATTCAATAGATCAAAATCTGATAGTAATTTGCATCCGCGTTGTATGAAATAAAAAAGAAAAAGATGCAAATCAATTTGCGAATCCGATTCGCCGTTTTGTCTTGGAATCGACGGCTTTCGAATTTTGAAGAAAGAAACATTATTTAGAGATTTTAAATGTTTTAGAGAGATTCATATCCATTGAAAATATAAATATTTAGAGATAATATGGACAGAATTAAGAATTAAAGAGAAAAATACTACTGAACGTCGTCTTACTATAAAGCAAATACTTGAGGAAAAGGTGAAAACGAAATGAACATCCGAAACCACTTAGCCTCGATTTCTTCGTCCATTTAAGGATTTTCGGTGTAATTTCTGGCATTTGTATCAGGAAAAAACACTATACTCTTCTTAAGCCCATAATTTTGTTTTCAGAATTTTTCGTTGTCGAAAGAAAATGAACTTTTTCAGTGAAGAACTTTGGTCTGCTAGACTACAAACTACAGTCGACGTTCTAGCAGACCAAAATATGTTGAATGAAAATTCATTTTTTCAGTGAAGAACTTTGGTCTGCTAGACTACAAACTATAGTCGACGGTTCTAGCAGACCAAAATATGTATGTCTAAAGAAAATTCTTTTTTTCAGTGAAGAGTTTTGTTCTGCTAGACTACAAACTACAGTCGACGTTCTAGCAGACCAAAATATGTATGTCGAAAGAAAATTTGTTTTTTTTCAGTGAACAGTTTTGGTCTGCTAGACTACAAACTACAGTCGACGTTCTAGTAGACCAAAATATGTATGTCGAAAGAAAATTCGTTTTTTTCAGAGAAGAGTTTCGGTCTGCTAGACTACAAACTACAGTCGACTTTATAGCAGACCAATATATTTGTAATGAATTATTTTTCAGAGGTAAATTGAAACAATTGAAAAATTCGAATCAACTTCGGATCAAAAAGGATAAAACAAAATTAAAGGATAGAAAATTCGACGTCGACGGAAGCAATCAAAGTTTGAGAATCCAACTAACTATTCGTGGAATAGTGAAA
Source organism: Caenorhabditis inopinata (assembly GCA_003052745.1). Lineage (NCBI taxonomy): Eukaryota > Metazoa > Nematoda > Chromadorea > Rhabditida > Rhabditidae > Caenorhabditis > Caenorhabditis inopinata. The sequence goes on along the minus strand of AP018152.1, from coordinate 887,692 downwards.
AATGACCTTCAACTTTTAACAACTTATTCACGATAACCTTCATCATCAAATATTGTTCCCGAACAGGAGAAAAAGGAAAACAGATTGGTGCGGGAGAGGGGGGGGGGGGCGGCGCGGGAGTGGGTGGGCATAAATTGGACGAGACGAATGGTCAATTGAAAAGAGACAGAGAAAAATAAGTGAAGGAATGAATGAAGATATGAAATGTTAGAGATTCGGAATAAAAGAAGAAAAAGAAAAAACAATTTTTTTTTTTGAAATTATTCACGATTACTTTTTTAAAAAATTCAATTTAAAAAGGATAATTTATTTTGTATAAATATCGTATTGAATATAACGAAACTCGATAAGGAAAAATGCTTTTTTATAGGCCGAATAAGAATTTTAGTTCAAGATTCAATTCAAGAGTGTCACAATACAAATAAAAAATGCATATCTTTCTGTATGTAGTCAAGTACATATGAGTTCCAAAAAAAATGCATAAATGTTCCCGAAAAGTGAATTTCATAGGATCCGTTCCAGGTAACTATGCTTGTCACTCACTAGCTGTTCGATGTCTTCGCTAAATCTTAACGGTCCACCGTCGAAAAAACCGCTGGCAACACTGAATGACTAGCGGCTCTCCGCGGATTCTACAGAAGCAGTTGATGCACAGAACTCACGAGGTGGCTATTTTCCTATCGGATGCTCTAGTAAAGGTAGCTTTAAATCGAATTACCAATCTAGAAAAGAATAAAAAACGAGTGCAGAAAAACAGAAAGCTTGCGACAGGCTTATTGAAGTGTTATAGAAGAATAGAAGACAGCTATTATCCATCCGCGAAGACGTGAGCCTTCATATAAAGGCGTAGCGAATTAACAGTCGATACCTTTGGGATTCTTCAAAGAACTCATCGATAATTGAAACAATGCATTCCAAATGGGAAATAGCCGTATCAAATTAGCTGTCAAATCTAAGGAAATTCAATAAAAAGCTATGTATTTTGCAGTGATCGAGCGATATCAGAGCGATAGAAAGATGAAAGATCAAAATAATAAAGGTTTTATTTTTAACTTTAAAAGTTGTAAAAGCCTCAAATATTCTCCCCATCAGTTGAAAAACGTCTTCATTACGTCGGATTCCAAAACTCGGCGCGCTTTCACCGATCGTCCCGTTACTCCCCGTGAACTAAACTGTTGCTACGACATGACCCAACACGAGCTTACAGTACTGCTCGATTCCCGTAGGAAAGTCTATAAAGCCTTTTGAATGAAATCAAATTTTTGTAAGGAATCTGGAAATTGTTTAGGCCTCTTCGTCTCAGCTAATTTTTACTACAGTGCTCCACATAGTCTTACGTTCACCCCCAAAAATCTCAAAATTTCGATTTTCTGTAATTTCTAATTATTTATCATATATGATACGGAAATACCTTTAAAAACGAAAATTATGGGTTCTGGAGCGAAAATGAAATAAAACTGAGCAATCGAGAAATTCGACATTTTTCATAAAATTGGTTTTTTCCACATAATCACTTTTATTAGTCAATCACTTTTACCACGGTCACTTTTATTTTTTGTCGTTTTTTGAATTTTAAACTTGGTTATGAAAAAAGACTAATTGACGTCAAATTGGCTGAAGGACTCTCGCACCGTCAAAAGGAAATGAAGCGTTCCCTAGATTTAATCAATCGATATGCTGCAAATTCACTTGGTTATGGTATAAAGAAGTCTTCTGGCCGTCCATCTCTTCTTTCTGGACGAGACAAGCGAAGAATTATCCGTAGAGCGTCAAATTCTAAAGTTTCTATCATGAAACACCTACTAAAAGCCCACATTTCTTCAATAGAAAGCATTTTGGTTGAAAAGCCAGTTTTCGAATTTTCGGGGTGAACGTAAAATTATGTGGAGCACTCTAGTAAGCCTGAATACATCGCCGAGATCATGAAGTTTCATGATCTCGGTATGTTATGGTACGGTACTGTATCACTGTAGTACGGCGTCGCTTGAAATTGTTGAAATCCAGCTTACAGATCCGTAATGCTCTCTTAAAATGTCATCAGATTCTAAAAGCATTCCACTTAAAAAAAACCGCAACTTTTTTCTATAAGCTATACGATGTCTATATTAGACGGATTCTGGAATAGATTTCTGAAAAAAAAAAAGATTTCTGAAAATCACTCTTGCCTAGAAATTTGAACAACCTTTTTAGATGGGTACTTCAACAATGCAACATGCACGTGATCTGTCTTCTGATTGTTTCTTACATAAAAACTTGATCACATTGGAACAGAATTGTCAAATTAGTTTCTAAGAATCCTAAGAATGTCACCTTAACCCTTCGAAATTCGCATAGGCGCATCCGACTTGATCAACTTGATCAAATGATCATTTTACTGATTTATTTGCTTATGACAAAGACTCACAATCTTTGCACATTTTCTTAAATCACTAAATTGCAAATAAATATTAATTTTTTTTATTTTACAGACATTTTCACATTTGATTAATTAGTAAGGCCGAAAATGTATTAAGCCAAAACTCTACTTTAAAAAAATGAATTTTTATTCGACATATTTTGGTCTGCTAGAACGTCGACTGTAGTTTGTAGTCTTGCAGACCACAACCTGTCAATCAAGAATAATGGTTTCAGTTTTAAAATATTCTGTCGGTCGGCAAATTATGAATGTTTATGATAAATTTAGTTTTTGATTCCATTTTTATGAATGGCCATTCTTCCACACCACCCCCCCCCCCCCCCCGAAGAAAAGTTTTATTGTTTTGATACATTTTTAACTAACATTGATGGAGGAAAACAAGAGGACCAAACATATTATTTTTCGCCGGAATAAGAGGCGAGACAAGAAAATGAAATAAAAAGGAAATAGAGAGAGAGAGCGAGAATAGAATTCGCAAATTCTGAAGAACACGAACGGAAGGAGGAGAGAAGAAAAACGATAATTATGAGAATCTATTGGAACGACGACACATTCGGAATATGATCATCATCATCATCTTTCGCTTCTTTTCTCACTTTTTCTTTCTGGAGAATTGGAGAATGTACAACCTTCAAATTAGTCATTTTCAAGCTAGTTTCGAACCAGAAACATTAAGAACTTTTCTCTATTAATGTGTTCGAAGGATTACGAGTCTTACGAGTAATGAGTGAATTAGAAATTATTCTTTGGGTTCCAGAAATTAGCAATTTGAATTTAAATTTTTATTAATCTTAGGTATTATCGCCGTAAAAAAGTTCCGGCATTTTTTCGAGCCCGCGAAAATCGGGATTTGAATTTAGAGACTCCGCCCACTTAATCATCAGAGCGCATTTGCTATGTGCGATATATTTTTTGAATTTTTATTTTTTCTTCTGAATTTTCAGAATTAAACTGGATTAAAAGAACGAAATTGTATTAATCGTGAATTTTTTTACACGTTTCTTCGATAAATTTGCGTCATTTATTTTTTTTTTCGTTTCTTCTGATAAAAATATATGGCGCATAGCAAATGCGCTCTGATGATGAAATGGGCGGAGCCTCTAAATTCAAATTCCGATTTTCGCGGGCTCGAAAAAATGTCGGAACTTTTTTACGGCGATAATATTAACGTATTAAGATTGTATATAAATATCAAATATCAATTATCAATTTGTATCAAGATTTAAGGAAATTTGACAAAAAATTTTAGTTAAGATTTAAAAAATTTATTTTTTTTTGTTTTTAAGTTTGTTTTTCGAATTGTTTCACAAAGAAAAATGTTCAACAGTTTTTCGTTTCTTCGTTGTTTTGTTGAATCAGATTTTTCAGAAATTTTGATTTATGAAGTGAGCAGAAGATCGCAGATCGCTAGCTGTGATCCGCCTCACCATGGAGTTTCCATAGCAGACCTACGTGAATCGATAGATTAGAACACGCTGAGAAACGCTTCAGCGAAGCGAGTTATTTCAAGCTGAAATTCCAGCATTGACCACTGAGAGCTTTTTCCAGAAATTTGGGGATTAATTTACTTTTTTTTCAAAGGTTTCTTTGGGTTAAAGTTTACTTTCACCCCCCATGCCCGTATGATATTTCCCCCCCCCACCTGTAAGGTAGGAAATCTACCCCCCTCTGCATCTGGACTTATGGGGGGGGGGGCTCAGTTCACTATTGGCCCCCCATTAAGTCTGTGGGGGGCCATAGTGAACTCCACAACTAAAAAAAACAAAAGTACCATTTTCGCGATTGAAATACAGGGCAATGGTGTGGGGGGTTCCTTGGGGGGCCCTTCCCCACTTTGGGGGGTGATACTGTAGTGGGGGGGGGGTGATTCCATACTTATACCGTTTCTTTGTATTAGTTCTGAAAATGTTGGTTTGAGCCAAAGTGGAATTATTTTGGGGGGAAAGTTTTATAGATTTCCATTCGAGCACATTCCGCCAAAAAATGCTCAAAATCTGACGGGTTTTCAAGGTTCGTGTGCTGGAATTTCAGATGGAAATACATAACTCGCTTCGCTGAAGCGTTCAGCAAATTCTGAAAACGGATTCTTTCTCAGCGTGTTTTAAAGGAAACTCCATGGTGAGTTTACAGCCTTTTCTTGTAAGCAGGTGAATAAAGTTGAAGTTCAAAAATTCCGAAATTTATATAAAATCATTAGATAAAGAATTTTTCAAAAAATTAATTTTTTGAACGTCTCCAGTGAGCGCTAATCACATTTTTTTCATTAAAAAAAACTATGATTCACAGTGATAAAATGAAATTTAGAATTTAAAAATTTATAGATTTCAATTGAAATTCAGAATGATGAAATTCCACAAAAATTAGTAAAAGTAACTTAATGAATCACTTTTTACTTGTACTCCGTGCTAAATTGACCTGATTCAACCGACGTAAGCCATGCTCAGCCAATATTTGCTCTCTAGCTCAAGATGACAAGTTCACTAGGAAAATAAGTGATTTTTCTGCGAAAAAAATCAGTAAAAAAGTGAATTCCGATCACTTGTGACACAAATTCAATGGAAGCTTATGAAACAGTGTTTCTTAGTTGTTATGACTAGAATTTTCTTCGTCTTTTAATGCAAAAACAAAAGTGACAGAAACGGGCTTTTATATGAAGAATTCTGGTGTAATGACAACTTTAAAATGAAAAAAAAATAGCAGAAAAGTCTGTTAGACCTGCTTCAAAAGCAGCGTGGCAAACATGTTTTGCTCCAGAAGACCACAAAATAATAATTTTCCATTTTTGCTCTGAAAATGAGTAGAATCTCTCGCCACGAAAATATAGAGCTTTGCAAAAACTACAAACTACAAAATAGTATGTAGCCCTGCAGACCCGCGCGAGTCTCTGATTAATGGGTGGGTGGGTCTGCTAGACTATAAACTACAAAAATTATGAAGCAGACCCAATTTTTAAAAATATAATTTTAAAATAGTAAAATAGCAAAATCAATAATATAAATCATTTGAGAAGTGACTTTGTTAGAATTCATTTTAATTATTATGAAAAAATCCGTTAAAATTAATAATTATTTTTTTTTAATTTTGTAGTTTCGAAATATAATTGAAATTAATTAATTATTATCAGAAATAATTCGATTTTCTCTATTAATGAAAATATAGAGCTTTACAAAAACTACAAACTACAAAATAGTATGTAGCCTAGCAGACCAGCGCGAATCACTGATGAATGGGTGGATTGGTCTGCTAGACTATAAACTACAAAAATTATGAAGCAGGCCCAATTCTTAAAACTATAATTTTAAAATAGTAAAATAGCAAAATTAATAATTTTAAATCATTTTAGAAGTTAATTTGTTAGAATTCAATGCAATTGTTATGAAAAAATCCTTTAAAATTAATAATTTTTTTTTTTAATTTTGTAGTTTCGGAGAGGAGGAGAGAAATCGTCAAAAATTGTCGATGTAAACTTTGACACAAAAGTTCGTGGACAAGAATTATTAAAAATAATTGAAATTAATTAAAAAATTAAAAAACCTTTTAAATTATTTAGAAACTACTCTAAAATTTTAAATTCAATATATAATTGAAATAAATTAATTATTATCAGAAATAATTCAATTTTCTCTATAAATGCTCTTTGAAAATACAGCGGAATGAAGTAATGGAATAATGTATTGTATCTTCTAACACAATCAACCAAAAGCCGTCTTCTATCGTTTTTGTACCCAACTAATATTTCCTGTTATTTTCCGATCGCTGCCTGCGGTCTCTCTTAGTTTCCCTATATCTTTATCTCTTTTATCAGTTATTTCTCTCACTTTTTGCGATAAAAATGCCAAATTCTTCAGTGTTTATACACGGTGGCAGAGTAGTTGAATACGCGTAGAAAGGTACCGAAAGTTGTAAGAGAGGAGGAGAGAAATCGTCAAAAATTGTCGATGTAAACTTTGACACAAAAGTTCGTGGACAAGAATTATTAAAAATAATTGAAATTAATTAAAAATTAAAAAATCTTTAATATTATTTAGAAACTACTCTAAAATTTTTAATTCAATATTTATATTTTTAAATTAATTTATATAAACTTAAATAATTAAAAAATTCTAAAAAAGTGACACAAAAATCCGTGGACAAGAATTATTAAAAATATTTAAAATTAATTAAAATTTAAAAAATATTTAAAATTTTATTTAGAGAATACTTTAAAATTTTAAATTCAATATTTATTTTAAAAAATTAATTTATATAAATTAAAATAAATTTTTAAGAAAATCCTCTAAAAATGTGACAAAAGTCCGTGGACAAGAATTATTTGAAATATTTAAAATTAATTAAAAATTAAAAATTTTCAATTAACATAAAACTTCTAATAGACTTGCACCCCAAATAGTATTGCTCTCAAAAAGGCTCTAGGAACAATAGTATTGCATGCAGGACTATTTCAGTTGTCACGGTAAGTTTAATTATTTTTAATAAATAAAAAAAATTTGTCTACGGACTTTTGTGCCAAAGTTCAAAAAGCACAAGTTAAATTATAATTTTTTGAATAAATGAGCTATTTTAACCATTAAAAATCCAGAATAAATGATTATTTTCTTTAAAATATACATTCACAAAGAATTAAAGAAAAAAAACAATATTTTCAATTTGTTAAAATTCAAGTGTTTTTCTGCATTTTTTTCTCAAAATCTCTATCAAAAATGCAATAAAATACCATTTTTTCAAAGAAATTTCACTAATTTTCAAGGAAAACTATTTGAAATCACCGGAAAACCGTCAAAATATACTATTTTCGATTCGAAAATAATGAAATGATATGGGGGGGGGAAGGGAACATTGATAGTGACTCATGAAACGTAGGACGTCTTTTTGATGTGTGCATCCATCATTTTATGTAGTTTTTTATGGAAAATACTTTTTGATCTTTTGTGTTATTTTTCTACTGTTTGTTCGTGAGGAAAATTTGAAAATTTTGTAGAAAATATGGAAAACTTTGTAAATTTTAAATTTTGACACAAAAGTCCGTGGATAAGTTTTTTTATTTATTAAAAATATTTAAATTTAATTAAAAACTTTAAAAAATTTTTAATTATTCAAAAAATACTTTAAAATAATTTTTTCACGGATTTTTGTGTCAAAAATTATAATAAATTTTAAAAAATATTTATAATGATTTCAAACTGATTTTTTCCAGAATTAATCCAAAATTATTGATTTAAAATAAATTTATGAATCTGAAAAATTAAAACTTTGTGAATTTTGACACAAAAGTCCGTGGACAAGTTCGTTTCATTTATTAGAAATATTTAAATTTGATTAAAACATTTTAAAAATTATAAAATATTCAGAAAATACTTAAAAACAATCTTTTCCACGGATTTTTGTGTCAAAGTTTATAATAAATTTTAAAAATTATTTATAATGCTTTAAAAAAAATTTTTCCATATTTAATGCAAAATTAATTGTTTAAAATAAATGTATTTATCTGAAAATTGAAAACTTCCTAATTCTTGACACAAAAGTCCGTGGACAAGTTTTTTTAATTTATTAAAAATATTTAAATTTAATTTAAAAGTTTTAAAAATTTTCAATTATTTAGAAAATACTTTTCAACAATCTTGTCCACGGATTTTTGGGTCAAAAATTATAATAAATGTTGAAAATTATTTTTAATATTTTTAAAATATTTTTTTCTGAAATTAATGCAAAATTATTTGTTTAAAATAAATTTATTTATCTGAAAATTAAAAATTTTTCTGTATTTTTAGTTCTAAAGTGCTTAAACTTTAAGAATTAAAAAAAGAAGAATTTCGAATTTGAAAAACATTCGAATCTCCGTCAGACCATCTTAAAATATACTAAAGAAGAAGAAAATGGTGATGATGAAGAGTAGTGATAAGAATTTAGAAATGCGGCAGAGAGCGCTTGATTCGAAGAGACGCAGGGTGCAATAAGTGCAACATGGTAACAAGAATGTGCAAATAGTTTGAAGATTGTTCAAGAAAATTTGGAAATTTTATGACAGAAATAGAAGCAATTTAAGAGAGACTTTCAGCTCCCTTGTCGCAAGAAATTCTGGCTTAAAATGACGTTTTTTTGAGCAGTTTTTGCTCTAGAAAATTAACGAAAATTGTCATGTTAGACATGCATTTTGTGATCTAGAAGATACCAAATTGCAAAAGAATGGTATTTGTTTGATTAGTAGAAAAAGAGGCATCGAGAAAAAACACAGGTAACAGATACCGGCACATAGAGGTGGTTGAAAGGAGAGGGAAGACAAGAGAAAGGTACAGCACCACATTCCTCCGCTAGTTACAAAGATAACCATCGCTGCCAAAGAAAATGAGGTATTTTCAGTTTTTATTTGGATTCCTTACAGAGCAATCCCACATTTTGGAGCCTAGAAGCACGGAAAACTGAAATCAAAGATCAGATAACTCGACTATGATGCTTCAGTGGAAAAAAATCAGAAGCTTCTTCCCGGAGATGTTGCAAACTGAAGTCATGAAAGATGTGGATGAGAGACGAAAATAAGAAACCTACCGTAGGAACTTGCCAAACATCTACAAAAGGAAGGAAACCGAAAACCGTATATCGGCCCATTTCTTATTTCAAGTGAACCTGACAATCCGTTTCCTCTCTCTCTCTCTGTGTCTCTCCCTCCTGCCTTCTCTATCTTCCAGCACAGGAAGGAGGTGGAGGAATGCTGGGCCAACAACCAACGTATGACTATTTGAGCAAACGATTTGTCTGGAGTGAACACCAATGAAGATGATCATGGGATAGGAGAGGAACAGAGAGAGACAGAGATGTCGTATGGTGAGAACAAGACCGAAACCTATATTAATCTGGTTTGCAAGACGAGATTGTCACATTTGGAACATATATTCTATTTTGGTCTGCTGGACTACAAACTACAGGGCCTGTAGCAAACCCAAAACTCAATTACGATTGAATGATAGAGAAAACTGAAATTTTGTTTACTGTAAAGCAACTTTTTGGAAACATTTTCAGTTTCTTCACAAAAATAGTTTGGAAAATGTAATAAATCGACCGAAACATGGTGTGCAAGACGAGATTGTCACATTTGGTACATATATTCTATGTTGGTCTGCTTGACTACAAACTACAGATAAGGTGTAGCAGACCCAAAACTCAATTTTGATTGAATGATAAAGAAAACTGAAATATTTTTCACTGTAAAACACCTTCTTGGAAACATTTTTATTTTTTTCACAAAAATTGTTTGGAAAATGCAATAAATCGACCGAAACATGGTGTGCAAGACGAGATTGTTGCATTCGGTACCTATATTCTATATTGGTCTGCGGGACTACAAACTACAGATAAGGTGTAGCAGACCCAAAACTCAATTTTGATTGAATGATAAAGAAAACTGAAATATTTTTCACTGTAAAACACCTTCTTGGAAACATTTTTAGTTTTTTCACAAAAATAGTTTGGAAAAGTGCAATAAATCAACCAAACCATATATTAATCTGGTTTGCAAGACGAGACTGTAGCAGTTGATATAAGAGATTCTATGTTGGTCTGCTGGACTACAAACTACAGATAAGGTGTAGCAGACCCAAAACTCAATTATAGGTGAATAATAATAGATTTGAATGATAGAGAAAACTTGAATTTTTTAAAGTGTATAACAGCTTTCTTGGAAACATTTGTCTTCACAAAAATAGTTTGGAAAAGTGCAATAAATCAGCCAAACCATATATTAATCTGGTTTGCAAGACGAGATTGTCACATTTGGTACATATATTCTATGTTGGTCTGCTTGACTACAAACTACAGATAAGGTGTAGCAGACCCAAAACTCAATTTTGATTGAATGATAAAGAAAACTGAAATATTTTTCACTCTAAAACACCTTCTTGGAAACATTTTTAGTTTTTTTCACAAAAATAGTTTGGAAAAGTGCAATAAATCAACCAAACCATATATTAATCTGGTTTGCAAGACGAGGCTGTAGCAGTTGATATAAGAGATTCTATGTTGGTCTGCTGGACTACAAACTACAGATAAGGTGTAGCAGACCCAAAACTCAATTTTTATTGAATGATAGAGAAAACTGAAATATTTTTCACTGTAAAACACCTTCTTGGAAACATTTTTAGTTTTTTCACAAAAATAGTTTGGAAAAGTGCAATGAATCAACCAAACCATATATTAATCTGGTTTGCAAGACGAGGCTGTAGCAGTTGATATAAGAGATTCTATGTTGGTCTGCTGGACTACAAACTACAGATAAGGTGTAGCAGACCGAAAACTCAATTATGATTGAATAATAATAGATTTGAATGATAGAGAAAACTGAAATTTTGTTTTGTTTATAACAGCTTTTTGGAAACATTTTTAGTTCCTTCACAAGAATAGTTGGAAAAGTGCGTTAAATCAGTCGAAAGCGAGCTCCTTAATTCTTCAAGCTGGACTACAGACCACAAATAATCGCATAAACACTGCGATAAAACTAAAAATGTTTCAAAAACGCTGCTTTACAGTGAACAAAATTTCAGTTTTATTCAATCATAATTTCGTTTTGGGTCTGCTACACCTTAACTGTAATTTGTAGTTCAGCAGACCAAATTAGAATATATGTACCAAATGTAACAATCTCGTCTTGCAAACCAGATTAATATAAGTTTTGGCCGATTTATTGCATGCTCCAAACTATTTCTGTGAAGAAACTGAAATTTTCTCCAAAAAGCTGCTTTACAGTGAACAAAATTTCAGTTATTTTCAATCATAATTGAGTTTTGGGTCTGCTACACCTTATCTGTAGTTTGTAGTCCAGCAGACCAACATAGAATATATCTACCAAATGCTATAATCCCGTCTTGTTCTCACATAGAGTAATCGAATTTGGGAAGCTCGAAAAGTGCATGAATTCAAAAATTCAATTCAACGATGAAAAAAAAATCATATTCATGCAGGATAATGGGGAAAAAAGTCGCATATCTATAGAAACAGTGTAACAGAATCAAAATTAAATTTGGGCCACATAAAAATATAGTAAAAAGAAACGAAAAGAGCTGAAAAATTGAAAATAATACAGGAATTGGGGGTCGGGCCGGGCCGGGCCGTCCTACCAAGTAGGAAATCTAAGAGAGCAGATCTATACATCTTAAAATAATACTATGTACCAGAGTAGGACGAAATTGAATTTTGGGAACTCGGAATCCGGAAAACGGAAAAAAAATATTTTTTCACATAATCTGGAATCCGGAAAACGGAAAAAAAGTATTTTTTCACGGAATCTGGAATCCGGAAAACGGAAAAATATTTTTTTCACGGAATCTGGAATCCGGAATACGGAATGTAAAAAACGGCGGAATCCGGAATGCGGAATGCGGAAAACGGAATTTTAACCATTAATGAGCGAATCAAATGATGTAAATACGCTCTGTTCGCAAAAATTTTTGCGGGAGTTCAAAAAAGTATACTTTTCACAACAATTGAGAATAAAGTATTAAAACGGAATAAAAACTCCATATCGCGAAATCCGGAATGCGGAAAACGGAAAAAATTGTTTCTAATTGGAAAATTCGGTAATTCAACAGGAAATGTGGGGAAAAAGCATTTTGAATAGCATTCTTCGCGAATAACTAACTAAATTGATCATTTGGATCAGCTACAGTTCGATTGATCAAGTGGGAAGGACTACGGTATCAAGGATGCGAATTCCGAATAAACCAATTTAACCGCTCCATAGTGTACAGCTATTGAACAAGAAAAAGGAAGCAGACCACGTACAAGGGAAAAAGTATCTGGAAGGTGCCAAACTCGTCTTTGGAAGCAAGATTTCAGATGAAATTGTGCCAATCTATCATTATAAAAGGAACACGAGATGCTACACACTTCTAGAGTCGAGGTTCTTCTAGTTTCGGGGCAAGAGTAGTAGAACTATATTCCAGAACAGGTTTCATAGAAGCATATAGTTTAAAGTAGTTGCTAGGGGGGGGGGGGGTTCAGAGTGGAACGCTCTTAGAATTCGGTGGAATTTTCAGAGAAAATAGTATTTGAAATCTATTTGATGAGTTGAATTTATCAATTTAATTTAAGAAAATGCGTTAGCTTGAACGGTGTCAAAAATTGATAAAGAGAAAACAATGCATCAGTTGACTTATCTCCAAGCGACCCAAAAAAAAAGAAAGAAAAAAAAAAGTGAAAATGAAATATTTTGTCGACGGAAAATAGAAGAAGAAGAAGAAGACGTCGTTGGCCACTTGAGAAAACACTATTTCTTTAAACAACCAGAACTGTTTGATTCTCATCTGAAGTACTCGAAAGGGTGAGAAAAGACTAAGAAACAAGTTGAAAGAGATGGAGATGTGAAGAATCATGTGTAACCTTGAATATATTGCGAATAAAAATTAAAAAGAATCGGTGGAAAACGTGCTGGAAATTTCAGCTTTCTAATTTCAGAGTTTTCTTTTGAATTTTTGAATTTCCTGGGCTTAGTTACCTCAGGTAATAGCTTTTCATCAAAAAACTGCCAGAAAACAGACAGAAATTTGAGTAATAAGAAATAAAAAGACGGTTTTTTATTTTTCCAACGAATGGTTTTTCAATTAATTTCTCACTTATTTTGTTATTAATAAAAGTAAACAAAACAATGCAAAAAAGTACAGAAACAAGAGTAAACAAAGTAATTGACGCAAAAATACACAAAAACAATTTGGAAACAATTTACAGGATGTGAAGTGATGTAAAACTTGCAAAAATGCTAGTTTATTGAAACGACTCTAACCTAAGCCTAAGGTTAAGCCTAAGCTTAAGCCTAAGTCTAAGCCTAAACAAAAATGTTAGAATAATAGTTTATTGAAACGGTTCTAACTTAAGCTTAAGGCTAAGCATAAGCTTAAGCCTAAGCTTAAGCCTAAGGTTATGCCTAAGCAAAAATGCTAGTATAATAGTTTATTGAAACGATTCTAACCTAAGGCTAAGCATAAGCCTAAGCCTAAGCTAAGCCTAAGCTAAGCCTAAGGTTAAGCCTAAGGTTAAGCCTAAGTCTAAGCCTAAGCAAAAATGCGAGTATAATAGTTTATTGAAACGATTCTAACCTAAGCATAAGGCTAAGCCTAAGGTTAAGCCTAACGCTAAGCCTAAGCCTAAGCTTAAGCCTAAGCCTAAGCAAAAATGCTAGTATAATAGTTTATTGAAACGATTTTAACTTAAGCCTAAGCCTAAGCCTAAGCTAAGCCTAAGCCTAAGCATAAGGTTAAGCCTAAGCCTAAGGTTAAGCCTAAGCCAAAATTATTAAAGTTGTTCGATGAACTTGTTTCTTCTATTCTTCACGACTCTACTGTGGTACCGAGGTATTCTGGAGATAACTAGTATGCGGATTAAACCAAGAAAGTTGGCTTAGCACCATGATTGGTATATTCTTGCTTTGAAAGGTGGAGCAGAGCGCCTGTAGAAATGCTCAAAGCTGGATTGCTCAAGAGAATGGGATTGCCCAATTCTGAGATTGCAAAACAAGCTGAAACTGCACACACTCTAGTCTATGGGACTGATAATAGTAGCATGGTGCACAGAGGCAGCTACCATGTCTGTAAAATGAAGCTAGCAAATAGAAAAATGAGAAACAAGCTAAAAAAGAAGGCACAAAAAATGCGTCAGCACCCTCCAGCTTAACGCACCCTGCACTTTTCAATTTTCGTTGATCCTGCACTTTTTTTCTCATGATACCAGTTGTTCTCAAAAACTCGAAAGATTTGAAAATTTTTGAAAAAAACCGTTTTCGTTCGTCTTTCAGTTCGTCTTCCATTCGTCTTACGCAATAAAAAGTCAGCACACTGCGTTAGACGAATTGAAGACGAAGAAGAAGACGAGACGGCCGAAATGTTGCCCAAATGGAAGCCTTAAAAGAAACATATCAATTACTTCAAAAATTCAAACACTTGGATGAACATGCAAAACAAAATGCAAAACAAAACATGCAAAACAGTTTTAATTCTTTCAAAACTTTCAAAATCGGGAAAATTTTCAGTTCTTTTGGCCGCGCCCCACCCTGAGCTAGCAGGGAGATCAAGCTCGGTGGGTTCACTCTTTTTCAACCAATTATGCCGACATCTAGCTATTTTTCAATTGTTCTTGTAGTCAAAAAGCAACAATTTGATCAGTATGCTTATTTTATAGTTTGTAGTTTAGCAGACCTACACTCTTACAAGGCACAAAAATGTTAGCTTAGCGAAACTAATAAAACTCGTTAAAAACATTTTATATTTTATTTTATTTCAAACATTTGGATGAACATGCAAAACGGCTTTTAGCTTTTTCAAAACTTTCAAAATCGGGAAAGTTTTTAGTTCTTTGGGCCCGCGCCCCACCCTGAGCCAGCAGGGAGATCAAGCTCAGTGGGTTGACTCTTTTTTAACCAATTATGCCGACATCTAGCTGTTTTTCAATTGTTCTTGTGGTCAAAAAACAAAATTTTGATCAGTATGCTTATTTTATAGTTTGTAGTTTAGCAGACCTACACTACAATGTTAGCTTTGCGAAACAAATAAAACTCGTTGAAAACTTGAAACCAAAATTAAAAGTGCCTACCTCAAAAAACTGAATAGAATATCAAAGTCTTTACAAGTAGTCATAGTACGTATACCAACCAGCCTGACCTTCGAAAACACAGGGAATGGTAAAGGAAGGGGGAGTGAAACTAGACTTCTCTCTCTGTCTTTATTCTAATTTGATTCCCAATTTCCAACGTAATTGAGAACAATAGAAAACACGATATCAGTTAACCTGGATTTCCAGGTGATTTTATGATTTTCTTATTCGCGAGAATCCTGTGTATTCGTGTATCTCATTGTTTCCTCATTTCGCCTTTGCAAACTATATAATCGAACCACCGGGAAGACGGAAAGGACAGAAGTAATAATCCATTTGGTACGTTCCAATGCTATAAACGAATTCTGGGAGAAACTAAATTCATTCCACAACAAAAACATAAAAATAAATTGCTTTTCAGGGCTAAGAGCTAATATTGCAATTTTTGTGCATTTTCGCGTGAGTTTCAGTGTTTCTGCTCATTTCTCATGAATTTATTTTTCTATTAAAACTATTATCGCCGTAAAAAAGTTCCGACATTTTTTCGAGCCCGCGAAAATCGGGATTTGAATTTAGAGGCTCCGCCCATTTCATCATCAGAGCGCATTTGCTATGCGCGATATATTTTTATCAGAAGAAACGAAAAATAAAAATAAATGACGCAAATTGATATATTTAAACATTCGAAGAAACGTGTAAAAAAATTCACGATTAATATTAGGTTGATGCAAAAGTTATGTCGTTTTTATGTTGTTTACTTTTGTGAAAGATTTTTGAATAAAATGTTTGGTTATCTGTGGTCGTGTTATATATCATTTTGAAGAGCGTAATTCGCTCTATCTACTCGTTTTATTTATTTTTCCTTGAAATAATTATGTCACTTTTTATAGCATTTCAAAAAAGCATGGATAAAAGGCAAATTCGAACGATTTTCTTGTTCCAGTTCAAACTAGGCCGAAACTCTGTCGAGACAACTCGCGATATCAACGATGCATTTGGCCAAGAAACCACTAATAAACGTACGGCACAACGGTGGTTCAAAAAATTCCGTAGCGGTGACGAGAGCCTCGAAGATGAAGATCGTGACGGCCGCCAGTCTGTGATTGACAACGATCAATTGAGAGCCTTAATCGAAGCCGATCCTCTCAAATCAACACGAGAAGTTGCCGAAGAACTCAACGTTGACCAATCAACAGTCGTTCGTCATCTGAAGCAAATAGGCAAATCAAAAAAGCTCGACAAATGGGTGCCACACGAATTAAACGAAAATCAAAAAAATCGTCGTTTTGAGGTGTCGTCCGCTCTTCTTTTACGCAACAAAAATGAGCCGTTTCTTGATCGGATCGTAACTTGTGATGAAAAGTGGATCCTCTACGACAACCGACGACGTTCCGCGCAGTGGTTGGATCGTGATGAGGCTCCTAAACACTTTCCGAAGCCGAAACTCCACCAAAAAAAGGTTATGGTGACTGTTTGGTGGTCTGCAGCCGGTCTCATTCACTACAGCTTCCTAAATCCGGGCGAAACAATTACAGCAGAGAAGTACTGCCAGCAAATTGACGAAATGCATCAGAAGTTACGACGTATGTGCCCGGCATTGATCAACAGAAAGGGACCAATTCTTCTCCACGATAATGCTCGGCCACATGTCGCACAACCGACCCTGCAAAAGCTGAACGAATTAGGCTATGAGACTCTGCCTCATCCACCATACTCACCAGACCTCTCGCCCACCGATTACCACTTTTTCAAGCACCTCGACAACTTCCTTCGCGAGAAATGCTTCAAAAGCCAAGACGATGCCGAAAATGCCTTCAAGGAGTTCGTCGCTTCCAGAAACCCGAACTTTTACGGTACCGGCATAAGGAAACTTGTTTCTCGTTGGCAAAAATGTATTGATTCTAATGGTTTTTATTTCGATTAATAAATTTGATTTTAAACAAAGTTATGGTCATTTAAAGTTGAAGGTTCAAAAACGACATAACTTTTGCATCAACCTAATACAATTTCGTTCTTTTAATCCAGTTTAATTCTGAAAATTCAGAAGAAAAAATAAAAATTCAAAAAATATATCGCGCATAGCAAATGCGCTCTGATGATGAAATGGGCGGAGCCTCTAAATTCAAATCCCGATTTTCGCGGGCTCAAAAAAATGTCGGAACTTTTTTACGGCGATAATATAAGCCTCCAAAAATTTCGAAGAATACAGACAGAAAATCCAATTAAAAATATTTTTCAGAGAAACACTGAACCTTGAGAATTTCTTTGCTATAATTCTCGTTTCCAGCATCCAAATTACAGAATTCATGTTTTCAGATATGCTTTAACAACACATATTTGATTTACCAATTCTTAGCTCTGCTGGCCTGCCCACTGATCTTAAATTTACATCAAGGTGGCTTTCAGAGAAGGACAGGCCATGGACTAGCTCTGGCCTTATGCCGAGAAATTTCAGTCGAGGAGTTTGAGCCTGCAAAAGCACAAAATGTTCTAGAATGCAAAATAGAAATAGAGCACATGAGCACACCCAAACATCTTAGCTCTCGTTCTAATGGATGTTAGTGAGTAGATCTGCTAGACTACAAACTACAAACTTCACGAAAAACTATTGATCCGTCAATATAACACTTGTAAATTGCAGAAATCATGATCACCGAGAGGTTATGCGGTTGAAAGACAGGAAACAATATAGAGTACGAAGAAAGAAACTGGGCGCTGTATTATCTCTCATTGGCACACCTTTCGTCGGAAATCTGTTTCAAGGGAAATTTCGGGTTTTCATGGTTGTTATATAACGTTACTGATACTATGTACTTCCCCTCCCCCCCCCCCTCCAGCAGGTATTTTGTTAATGTGATATAAAAGTAGTTGTTGGGGAAATTTGAAACAATGAAATAAATAAAACACCAAAAATTAGAAAACAACAAAAAATTGAAAATCGAATAATAATATTATTGGGCCGACCGTCTCGCAACAAGATGGTCCGATGTACGGAAGAAATTGAACTGATCCCAAGCCGCACAGAACCGAAGGCGCTGAGAACATCCGCAGCCGACTACCGGGTGTCCAAGTAAGTAAATATTATGAAGTTGAAAAAGAATGCGATATATGTATAGTTCAAAAAGCTAATATCCACAAAGTATTTTTCAAGTTTGGAGCCTCTGGAGCTTGCATCGAAGTTGGATACAACGCCGAGTACATATCAAGCTAGAAATTGAAGCACTTCGAGAGTGGAAGGCAAAGAGTCATTTCACGAATTTGACGAGAGCCTTTATAAATTGAAAACATTTTAAAGTCGGTTTCGGCATTGAAGAAATGCCGAAACCGTGAACTTCTTAGAGTTTGTAGTCAATGCAGACCAAAACAGACGCGAAAGCTTTGTAGTATGTAGTCAATGCAGACCAAAACAGACGCGAAAGCTTTGTAGTTTGTAGTCAATGCAGACCAAAACAGACGCGAAAGCTTTGTAGTTTGTAGTCAATGCAGACCAAAACAGACGCGAAAGCTTTCTAGTTTGTAGTCAATGCCGACCAAAACAGACGCGAAAGCTTTATAGTTTGTAGTAAAGCAGACCTAAACGTTTGGTGAGTGAAAACTTGAAAATCTTGGAGAATCAGTTTTAAATAATTTTCCAGATGGTTTCTAGTCCAAGCAGGCATAAACAACCGAGAGCGCCTTAGAGTTTGTAGTCAAGACAGACCAAAACAGACGCGAAAGCTTCATAGTTTGTAGTCAAGCAGACCTAAGCTTTTTGTGAATAAAAACTTGACGTTCAATTCCGAATCAAAATATGAAAAATTAAAACTACTTCATAGTCTTTACAGAAGACAGTGGTGCGCCCATTTTGTTTGAATAATTAAATTAGAGCACGAAATAAAAAAAAATAAAACGCCAGACGTTATATAAAACAGTTTTTATAGACTCAAAAATAAGAAAAAAATGTCAGAAAAACTATTATAAATTTTTGAGAAAATATCTGTGACATATGTATGTGACAAAAAGGAAAAGAAGACCAAAAAAAAAGGAAAAAAATGGCGGGCAGTAAGACATTTTACGCGCCCATCTCGTTCAGAAAACAATTCACTATGCATAATAGGTCTGCAAAGCTATAAACTACAAAAAATTTGAAAGCAGACCAACGTGCGGAGAAATCGGCGTGTTTCTTGCAAAATAAGGCTTCTATTTGTGCGAAATTTTGCGGAAAATAAGACGAATGCAAGACGAACATTAAGACATTAAAAAATTTCAGATTTTGAAATGAGCGGAAATATTTGTTCTTATCTTCTTCGAATTAAAGACATAAAATCATAAAAGAATGGAACTTATCAGTTTCATTTGGAATTTACACAATAGTTTCGTACAAAAAGTGGGGGAAAACTTACTCTGAATTGAACAGTACAAACAATTGGAAACTGACCAGTGCCATTAATCCAATAGAAATAGAAATTTTGTCATATAAAAACCGGTGTTTGCATAGGTACAACTTATCCATTTTGGCTTTCTCTCCTGTTCCGAACCCACCCGATACGGTCAGCTACACGAATTCTAAACTTATGAAAAAAAACCGGATGGATTTGCTTGTCATGTTTATGTTCACAGGAGATGCATGGTAAAAACCAAAGTAATGCCTGAAGCCGGACTCGAACTATTGCGAAAGTTTTTCAAAGGTTAGGTCTGCTAAGCTACAAACTACAAAAGTTATAATGCAGACCCAAAAAAAACTTATATACTTATTTTGAAAAGTTTGCGCTATGTCTTCCACGAAAGACGAAAAAAGTCGGCCTTCGTTCGTCTTGCGTCGTCAATTAAAATTGCGTCAGACGAATTCAAGACGAAGACGAAGACGAGACGAGACGGTCTTAAATTCTCTAAGGAAGCACAGATTTCTTTTGCTGAAGTCGCTGTCAATTAGCTTCCAAATGAATAATGAGACAAAAATTAGTTAGACACAATACATATTTAGTAAAAATAATTCCAATTACTGTCAATAAATTACTGAATTCGTTTTTGTGTAGTTTGTAATCTTTTTGTTCCCAGACCCATTGTAGCTTTTTTATCAGGTTAGGTCTGCTGAGCTACAAACTACAAAAGTTATAATGCAGACCAAAAAAAACTTATATACTTATTTTGAAAAGTTTGCGCTAAAGCTTCCACGAAAGACGAAAGAAGCCGGTCGTCTCGTCTTCGTTCGTCTTGCGTCGTCAATTAAAATGGCGTCAGACGAATTCAAGACGAAGACGAAGACGAGACGAGACGGTCTTATTTCGCCTTTCGTGAAAGCCTTAAATTTATAATTATATAATATTTAACATAGAGTCAGCCTATTTTAGATGACAATTCTCTAAGAAAGCACAGATTTCTTTCGCTGAAATCGTTCTCAATTAGCTTCCAAATGAATAATGAGACAAAAATTAGTTAGACACAATACATATTTAGTAAAAATAATTCCAATTACTGTCAATAAATTACTGAATTCGTTTTTGTGTAGTTTGTAATCTTTTTGTTCGCAGACCAATTGTAGCTTTTTTATCAGGTTAGGTCTGCTAAGCTACAAACTACAAAGTTATAATGCAGACCAAAAAAAACTTATATACTTATTTTGAAAAGTTTGCGCTAAAGCTTCCACGAAATACGAAAGAAGCCGGTTGTCTCGTCGTCTTCGTTCGTCTTACGTCGTCATTTAAAATAAATGTGTACCAGCACAATGTCTATCTCTGTGTCAGACAAAGTCAAGACGAAGACGAGATGTCTTTCGTGGAAACCTTTACAGAGCGAATTCCAGTGTCGGCATGAAAACGTGTAAACGCAGGGAAACTCACCAAGAAATCACCAAGAAAGGAGTTCATAGTGAGTGCTATCAAAATGTGTGCTTTGAACACAACGACGGCTCTTGTTTCTGCAATAAAACTATGTACATTTCGATAAAGAAATAATCGTTGTAATTTTTATTATAATGCACTGTGAAAACCGTTTGATGATGGCCAAAATGTGGTTTTTTTTCGAATTTCGGGTTCGCGTTACTTCATATTTTAGACAGACTTGTTCCTCTCTGTTTTCGAATAAAAAAAAGCAAATTATTTTAAATAAAAATTATGCTACTTTGAGAATATTTATGACACCAAGAAATGGCACATGATAAGTGATTTAACTGGAATGAGAATTGGGATTTGATGAGATTAAATCAGTGAAATGGCCAATTAGGGTGTTTTAGCCCTAAAGGAAAACCTGAAAGAGTCGGGGAATCTAGGGGAATAGGCTTTTGGAAAGGCTTTTGGGCCAAGCTTAATTGCATACGCGGTTCTGGAGGAAATCACAATAGTACACAAAAGCAGTGTGTCGTTTCGAAAAATTATTTCTCAAAAAATGCGTTTTTCGAAAATTTTCGGAAATTTCTCGAAAAATTCTCGAAGAATTTTTCGAGATATCACGAAAAATGATTTGAATGGAAATACGATAAACACCGCGCTTTGCGTTATTTCGGAGTGTCGTTCGAACTATTATCGCCGTAAAAAAGTTCCAACATTTTTTCGAGCCCGCGAAAATCGGGATTTGAATTTAGAGGCTCCGCCCATTTCATCATCAGAGCGCATATGGGCGGAGCCTCTAAATTCAAATCCCGATTTTCGCGGGCTCGAAAAAATGTCGGAACTTTTTTACGGCGATAATAGTTTATTATTATTTTTTATCGAAATTTTTTTTTCCAGAATTTTTTTCCAAAAATTTCTCGAAAAATTTTTCGGAAATTTCTCGAAAAATCCTCGAGAAATTTTTCTCGTTGATTTTTCGGAAAATTTTCGAGAATTTTTCGAAAAATTCTCAAAAAAATTTTCGAAAAATTCTCGAAAAATATTCAAAAAAAAAAAAAAAAAAAAAAGGAAAAAAAAATAAATATTCTCGTAATGCTTTCGAAACGACACACTGCACAAAAGTAAGATAAAATATAAAGAAGCTGCTCATCGCACGTGCAGCGAGAAGATAAGGGCCGAACTAATTGAGTTGACGGTTCTCCCTGCGCGCTGCTACGGATCTATGATTCTACAAGAACTCAACGAGCCCTACAAAGATCATTATTGGGGACTAATCGAAGAGAACAAGAAGCACCGATCTACGGCAAAAATCCGGCATCCGAGACGCCGTGAGACGCCGAGACGAGACACAACCACCGTGACAGATGGACAAACCGAATCACCTTCTGGTATCCAAGGGACGTTAAAAGAAAATTGGGCCGTCCGATGCACTGAAGAAATTCAATACTCCCGATGGCATCTGGTCCCAAGCCGCACAGAACTGAAGGCGCTGAGAACTTTCCCAGCCGATTACCAGGCGTCCAAGTTTCTAAGTAAGGAAGAACACATTTCCGTATTCGAAAAATGAAGGAAAATGTCCAAAAATATTAAATTTTTCTTGCGAAACTTTAATTAATAAAAATTAGTTTCACGAATGATTCTATTCTAAAAACTGCTCATGATTCACACGTTTTCCAATAAAAATTGCTGAAAATTACAATTTTTTACTGTTTTCACTAATATTTTGAAGCAAAATGCACTAAACACAGCAGACTGGGCAGTGCTCACAAAATTTTAGACTGTTCCGGCACATCTAGTCCGCTCTTTAATACAATGGCATATCTAATATTGGAAATTCGAAAAATGCTGAATTTTGAATATTTTTCAGATATTTTTCGTCGAAAATTGAAGAAAATGTTGATAAATTCACCGCCACTGAGATAAATTTAATTTTGTAGTGCAGTATTTCTCAAAGTCCGTGGACAAGTTTTTAAAATTTTTTTTTATTATATACTAACTTGTCCACGGACTTTTGTGTCAGTGCCATTTTTAATAAATAAAACAATATTTTTTATATTATTTAGAAAATACTTTAAAAATGTAAAGTATTAAATAATATTAAAATTTCAAAAATTTTAATTAAATTTAAATATTTTAATTAAATTTAAATATTTTAATTAAATTTAAATATTTTTAATAATTAAAAGAAAGTGTCCACGGACATTTGTGTCAGAGTCATTTTAATGTATGAAACAATATTTTTTATATTATTTAGAAAATATAATAAAAATGTAAAGTATTATCTAAATAATATGAAATTTTTAGAAATTTTTATTAAATATAAATATTTTTAATAATTAAAAGAAAGTGTCCACGGACTTTTGTGTTAGTGCCATTTTTAATATATAAAGCAATATTTTAAATTATTTATAGAATACTTTAATAATGTAAAATATTCTCTAAATAATATTAAATTTTTTAAAATTTTAACTAAGTTTAAATAAGTTTAATAATTAAAAGAAAGTTGTCCACAGACTTTTGTGTCAGTGCCATTTTTAATAAATAAAACTATATTTTTTATATTATTTAGAGAATATTTTAATAATGTAAAGTATTATCTAAATAATATTGAAATTTTAAACATTTAAATTAAATTTAAATATGTTTAATAATTAAAAGAAAGTTGTCCAAGGACTTTTGTGTCACAGTTTTTTGTGTTAATCAAAAAATAATAATTTTATATAAAATCGAGAAATACAGAGAGTGGCGTCCCCTTAGCCCTCTGTCTAACCATCCTTAATTTCGAGTTTTTTTAAATGTCTTTTCGGCATATTAAACAATGCGATAGGTATGCTTTGAGGTGTGCAAAATTCCTAAATGAGATGAGACACTTTCCACCTCATTTCATTTTGAATTCTGACCCAATTTCCACCATCGTCAGCACTATTCATTTATATTTAAAGGTTGCCACTGTTTCCATATTGAATCTGTGAAAAAGACGCAGTTTTCTGCTATCATTTTTGTCTCATTTCCGACCTATTCGCCGCCAGCCTCCAAGTTTTTGCAGCTGCAAAATTTACTTACATATCTTCTCTTATCTCTTTCCTTTATCCATTTATTATCACCCTAGGCATTCCCGCTCTCCCCCCCCCCCCCAATCCCCCGATATCTCAGTTTTTGTAGATATTCTATATTTCCAATCGTCGGAAGAAGATAAATGGAATTGGAATCAAGCAAAATGATTAAAAATTATTAAGCATCAGAGTCATACGGTAGGTGTGTGTTTATATTGTGATGACAGGTGTCAGCCTCCATTTTTGCGGTTTTTGCAATAAAATTGTTGATGGATTTCGATTAGATCTGTAGGTGGACAAGAAATCGCGATTTGAATGGAAATACGATAAACAACGCGCTTTGCGTTATTTCGGAGTGTCGTTCGAACTAATTTATTATTATTTTTTATCGAAATTTTTTTTTTAACGCATTTTTCGAGAAATCATTTTTCGAAACGACACACTGGTGTCAGGCTCCAGTTTTGCAGTTGTTTTCTGTAAAATTGTTGTTGGATTTCAAATAAATCTGTAGATGGAAACACAAGAAACACCAAAATCTGCTGAAATTGACTGAAAATCCGAAGATGGTGGTCAGTGTGTCGTTTCGAAAGCATTTCCGAAAAATCAATGAGAAAAACTTCTCGAGAAATTCTCGAAAAATTTCGAAAATTCTTGAAAACAAATGTCGATAAAAAATAATAATAAACTAGTTAGAACGACACTCCGAAATAACGCAAAGCGCGTTGTTTATCGTTATTCCATTCAAATCATTTTTCGCGATTTCTCGAGAAATTTTTCGGAAATTTTTCGAGAAATCATTTTTCGAACTGACACAATGGCGTCAGCCTCCATTTTTGCAGTTGTTTTCTGTAAAATTGTTGATGGATTTCGATTAGATCTGTAGGTGGACAAGAAACACCAAAATCTGCTGAAATTGACTGAAAATCCGGAGATGGTGGTCAGTGTGTCGTTTCCGAAAAAAAGAACGACACTCCAAAATAACGCAACGCGCGTTGTTTATCGTATTTCCATGCAAATCATTTTTCGCGATTTCTCAAAAATTTTCGAAAATTCTCGAGAATTTTTCGGAAAATTTCGAGTATTTTTCGAAAAATCAATGAGAAAATTTTCCGAAAAAAGAACGACACTCCGAAATAACGCAAAGCGCGTTGTATTTCGTATTTCCATTCAAATCATTTTTCGCGATTTCTCGAAACATTTCGAAAATTCTCGAAAAATTCTCGAGAAATCAACAAGAAAAATTTCTCGAGATTTTTTCGGAAATTTTTCGAGAAATCGCGATTTGAATGGAAATACGATAAACAACGCGCTTTGCGTTATTTCGAAGTGTCGTTCGAACTAGTTTATTATTATTTTTTATCGAACTTTTTTTTTTAAAAACGCATTATTCGAGAAATCATTTTTCGAAACGACACACTGGTGTCAGCCTCCATTTTTGCAGTTTTTTTTTCTGTAAAATTGCTGTTGGATTTCAAGTAAATCTGTAGATAGAAACACAAGAAACATCAAAATCTGCAGAAATTGACTGAAAATCCGGAGATGGTGATAGGAAAGTGAGCAGTGTCCGTGGTCGTCTTTAAGCAGATCACAAGAGGATTTAGGCAGACCTAATGTTGCAATTGGCAGATGATCATAAATCACATACAGTTTCTCATAACCTACTTCATTTGAAAGTGTCCTCTGATCGATCAGAACACAAAAAAACTTAATAAGAAATAGCGGAAAATGTTTCTGTTTATTTGCATATTGCTTAAAAGGGAAAACGACGCCAAACCGTCTAGTCTTTTTGCAAATCAACTAAATGAATCGAGTAGATCACATGAATTGTATGCTGATTATCATTTAATCATTCTCTTCATTTCCGGTGTTCACGAAGGAAGTGAATGGAGGGAAACTAGTTTTGCAAGTGGTTTCTGATTCTTATTACTCTTGGGATTCAAAGTGTTAGAAATGTAGAATATTTCTATGAAAAATTATGAATTAAAAAAATTAAAATAAAAAATTTAATTTCAAAAATCGAAACACTAAAAATGGCATATTCCGCTCATGTATCACTGTTATTAATTTTTGTGTAGTTTGTAGTCCCTTTGTTCGCAGACCCATTGAAGTAATGCGAAAGCTTTTTACCAGGTTAGGTCTGCTAAACTACAAACTACAAAGTTTTAATGCAGACCCAAAAAAAGTTTATATACCTATTTTGAAAAGTTTGCGCAACTATTCAAGTAGTAAGCAGCACGTACCACATGCATTGGACAGCCCTCAGGCGCCTTGTCCTTAACTATTTTAGTATAGGATAATAGGCATCGTGTATGGAAGTTGGTAC
Organism: Caenorhabditis inopinata; assembly: GCA_003052745.1. Taxonomy (NCBI): domain Eukaryota; kingdom Metazoa; phylum Nematoda; class Chromadorea; order Rhabditida; family Rhabditidae; genus Caenorhabditis; species Caenorhabditis inopinata. Next base: position 861,526 of record AP018152.1, on the reverse strand, counting down.
TCATTTTTACTAATTAAAAAGTTTGATTTGTTTGAATTTTCAGATATATTTGAATACTAAGTTCATTTTTTTTGTAGTTTGTAATCCCTTTGTTCGCAGACCCAATATAGCACTTCGAAAGTTCAGGTTAGGTCTGCTAAGCTACAAACTACAAAAGTTATAATGCAGACCCAAAAAAAAAAATTTATATACCTTTTTTGAAAAGTTTGTGCTAAGGCTTCCTCGAAAGACTAAACGAGCCGGTCGTCTTTCAGTTCGTCTTGCGTTCGTCTTACGTTGCCAATTAAAATACATGTGTACCAACACAATGTCTATCTCTGCGTCAGACAAATTCTAGACGATGACGAAGACGAGACGAGACGGTCTTATTTTGTCTTTTGTGGAAGCCAAGCCATGGAAGTTGGCGATCATTTTTACTAAATGAGAAGTTTGATTTGTTTGAATTTATGTCCTATATTGTGAATTTTCAAGAATTTTCAGATATATTTGAATACTAAATTCTTTTTTTTTGTAGTTTGTAGTCCTTTTGTTTGCAGACCCATTATAGCACTTCGAAAGGTTTTTATCAGGTTAGGTCTGCTAAGCTACAAACTACAAAATTATAATGCAGACCCAAAAATCATTCTAGGTTATTATCAGGTTAGGTCTGCCTAGTAGCAAGCAGTATGTAACAAGTATTCGCCTAACTATTTGAGTAGTGGATGAACTGGGAAGTCGTTTGTACTAACTGAGAAGTTTGATTTATTTCCTATATGGTGGATTTTCAAGAATTTTCAGATTCATTTCTGTGTATGTAGTTTGTAGTCCTTTTATTCGCAGACCCATTGTAGCACTGCGAAAGTTGTTTATCAGGTTAGGTCTGCTAAGCTACAAACTACAAAAGTTATAATGCAGACCCAAAAAAATTTATATACCTATTTTGAAATGTTTGCGCAATCCAAGTATCCAAGTGGCAAGCAGCACGTACCATTTATTGGACAGCCCCCAGGCGCCTTGCCCTTAACTTAACTTTTTCCATTTTATCTTCTTCCGTCCATTCCGTACCTTCGCTCTCGGCTTATGTGAATTCTGACGGCAGCACGCCGAAATATTTCAATATTCTTTCCAAGTGTAAGCCTAGAACCCCCCAGATGCATATTACGTGTCTAATGCCTGTCGCTCATGGAGAATCTGTTGATGGACACGTCGTCCACGTTATCAGTTGTCTGTCCTAAACTATCAGACACCTTGGCGTCTAGATCTCGCTCCGCAACATTTGCAAATCAGAACCTAATCGAATGAATCACAGACAGTGGCCACAGAAAAAAAAACTTCCGGTGTTCTTTGTTTCTCCTCCGCCCCGGGGCCCGCCTTCAATTTCGGCAAATGTCTGATCCACTTTTATTAATCCCAAGAAAAAAAAGAGTTTCCTCATTTATCTCCCATTCATCGCCATCCGCCTCTCCAAATGTCCTCCCTCACCTTTAAATTTATGAGTGGAGGTCTCCATTCATCGTTTCTTTCCCTTCTTTATCATCAAAGAAAGTCTGTGAAAATCACCGAAAGAAGTCGTTCTCTTCATAATGTCATTTCCGCCGCCCCCACCTCATCTTTGAATGTTCTTTTTTTGTTGCAAAGATTGACACAGAAGCGAGTTCTGTAATACAATAGAAAAACTGATAATCTCCAGTTCCCACCTCTTTAAGATGTATAAATTCTCGGTTTCAGCACCAGTGATGGTTACAGTATTCTCTCTTTTCCTCTTCCTCTTGATTTATTCTGAAAATCTCAAATATCAGCTTTCCACAATTCCATTTCATTTTGTCTGAAATCCACAGAGTTCAGCATACTTTTAGCTCGGAAACTGCACAAATCCATTAAAAAAATGAAATTATTTCGAATTTTTGAAATTATTTTTTCAGGTTGTCTGTAAATATGCACATTTTTCCACGCTGCTCAGTAGTCCTCCTTCCCCTTCTATTCGCATCAATGGATGGTTCGCCACGTGTCCGACGAGTTGTTAAGGTTAGTTTTAAGGTAAATTTATTATCGCCGTAAAAAAGTTCCGACATTTTTTCGAGCCCGCGAAAATCGGGATTTGAATTTAGAGGCTCCGCCCATTTCATCATCAGAGCGCAACGAAGAAATGAAAAAAAAATAAATGACGCAAATTGATATATTTAAACATTCGAAGAAACGTGTAAAAAAAATTCACGATTAATACAATTTAGTTGTTTTTAATCCAGTTTAATTCTGAAAATTCAGAAGAAAAAATAAAAATTTTAGAGGCTCCGCCCATTTCATCATCAGAGCGCATTTGCTATGCGCGATATATTTTTTGAATTTTTATTTTTTCTTCTGAATTTTCAGAATTAAACTGGATTAAAAGAACGAAATAGTATTAATCGTGAATTTTTTTACACGTTTCTTCGAATGTTTAAATATATCAATTTGCGTCATTTATTTTTTTTTCGTTTCTTCTGATAAAAATATATCGCGCATAGCAAATGCGCTCTGATGATGAAATGGGCGGAGCCTCTAAATTCAAATCCCGATTTTCGCGGGCTCGAAAAAATGTCGGAACTTTTTTACGGCGATAATAGATGCCTTTTGATTCTGAAAATCTATTGGAAAAACTGAAAAATAGAAAAGTAGTTTAATAAAGAATTTTTAATTTAATTTTCAAAAAAAAATAGTTAAAATTAAAATAAATTTTTTTTAAATTCAAATGAAATTCATTTTTCAATATCCCCCCCCCCCTTTAAATTTCCAATTTCAGAACCGCAACGAAGGAGACATAAATTCGTCGTCCGGAGTCGGCCAGTACCTCTATCAAGGTGATATTGCAGTGGTTAACACGAGACCGCGGAGAGCTGTAATAAAGCAGAAACACAAGAAATGGAAATTACCAATGCCGTACTCATTCGATCCCAATTTTCGTTAGTGACCTGCCTAGACCATCCGAACTAACAGATGCCCATCATTTCAGCCCGTCGCTCACGTCAAAGAGTCCTTGAGGCGATGAGATTCTGGAGTGAGAAGACGTGCGTGACATTTCAAGAGAATTCATATGTATATCCTCACGTCAAAATATTCGAGGGAAGCGGATGTTGGAGTTTTGTTGGAAAGCAACAAATTTTGAGAGAACAGTCATTGTCGTTGGAGCATAGTTGCGTTGATCATGTAAGTCTAATGGGTTAATATAAGACTTCCACGAAAGACCAAATAAGACCGTCTCGTCTTGGATTCGCCTGACGCAGAGATAGACATTGTGCTGGTACACATGTATTTTAATTGGCAACGTAAGACGAACGCAAGACGAGCTGAAAGACGACCGGCTTTCGTCTTTTGTGGGAGCCTTAGCGCAAACTTTTCAAAATAAGTATATAAATTTTTTTTGAGTCTGCATTATAAATTTTGTAGTTTGTAGCTTAGCAGACCTAACCTGATAATAAACTTTCGAAGTGCTACAATTCGTGGAAGCCTTAGCGCAAACTTTTCAAAATAGGTATATAAATTTTTTTTGAGTCTGCATTATAAATTTTGTAGTTTGTAGCTTAGCAGACCTAACACATGCACAGCATTTTTATTGCGTAAGACGAATGCTAGAAGTGCTGAAAGACGAACGAAGGCGACTTGTTTTCTCGTCTTCCGTGGAAGCCTTAGCGCAAACTTTTCAAAATAAGTATATAATTGTTTTTCTGGGTATGCATTATAACTTTTGTAGTTTGTAGCTTAGCAGACCTCATTCTACGCTGTGATCTTGGTGGTCCATTAAGTAGTCTGATTTCTTTCCTTTCGTAGTGAGTGGGGGGGGATATGTATTTGAAGGAAAGCAGGTTGATCAGGTTAATTTCAGACGTTCGTTGTTGCTCATGAAATAGCTCATTCTCTTGGATTCTTCCATGAACACGCTCGTACCGACAGAGATCGATTTATCTCAATCGACTATTCAAATGTGAACCCGAATCTGACGTTTGCCTTTAGCAAGGTACAGTATGACTTGAACTATTATAGTTTTAGACTGTTTAACAAATTCTTTAGCATTTTCAGGAATCAGAAAAGCAATTAGATGAGCAAGGCGCTCCATATGAGTACGGTAGTGTCATGCACTATTCGGTAGATCAATTCGCTTTAAATACCAATCGCCCAGTGATCCATGCGAGAGATAAAAAATATGAGCAAGCAATGGGCAACAGAATGAGAGCCACGTTTCAAGATGTATCACGGATGAACGTATTGTACAATTGTCATGAACGATGCGCCAACACGGTGAATCGATGCCAATACGGTGGATACCCAGCGCCCAGCGATTGCTCTCAATGTATATGCCCCGATGGGTTTGGTGGACAGTTTTGTGAAACAATTGAAAGCCATTCGATTGGACAAAAAGACAATTCGGATTGTGGAGGAGTGCTATGGGTGCGTTTCTCATTTTAGAACGCTTCATTGGCATCTGAAAATATTTAATGGAAAATGGAAAATCACCAAAGAAATAAAGATCAAAAATTGCAATTTTAAAGCGTAAACTATAACTCCGTAGTAGCAGACCGCTCAAATTATCAACTGTTATTTAAAAGTTTTTGTGTATCCTTTTTTGAGCTATTGGTCTGCTATTTAGTTTTTTGTAGTTTGTAGTCTAGCAGACCGTTCACATTATCAACAGTTAATTAAAAAAATGTGCGTTTCCTTTTAAAACTATAGGTCTGCCATTCACCTTTCTGTAGTTAGTAGTCTAGCAGACCGTTCAAATTATCAGCAGTTAAAAAAAAATGTTTTTTTGTATCTTTCTTTAAGCTATATGTCTGCCATTCAGCTGTCTGTGCTGAAACATATTGATTAACTGATGAGATCTTTCAGGCATCAGATACCCCGCAAACGTTTTATGGAGCCGTCCAAACTAGAGTTCGCTCAAACTCTGTACTTCCAACTCCTGAGCATTGTTTTTGGCACATCAAGGTAAGCCTTAGCGAGTTCAAAATCTAGTAATAGCGAACAATGTAGTTCAGTTTCTACCTTTTGTAGTTTGTAGTTGTAGTTTGTAGCCAATTACTCTTAAATTCAAAATTTCCTTCTTCAGGCCTCCGACTCTAAATCCATCGAGATACGGATAAAAAATATAGTTTCCCCATGCTCAATGTCCTGCTCTTTTAATGCATTGGAGTTGAAATTATCAAATTTCACGATGACTGGAGCAAGGTTCGATTTAATGAATATAAATATGAATTTCAGCAAAATTAATTTCCAGATTCTGTTGCGATGAGCACATCTACAATGGGTACAATCAGCCAAAAGTGTTTAAGTCAGACGGGTCGTTAGCTGTAATCGGAGCTTATGCAAGATACGATTATTTACACTTTAATATTGAATATAAAGCTGTTTAATTGGATTTTAAAATGATTTTAACAGCGTCTCATTACCCATTATTTCTTTCCAATGCTGCTTACTTCTGATGATACTCAATTCTATGTGCCACATTGCTTTATTTCGTAATTGACAATAAATGACTAATTTCTATTGACTTTCTTGGATACTTGGACGCCCCGCCCCAGCCCAGCCCCCGCCCCCCCCCCCCAACTTCTCCAGAATAGCAAGTGGCTCACTCATTTTGAGCTCCTAGGAATCCAGTTACTGGACAAAGAGGAAAACAAACGGATTTTTGCTCATTTTTCGATTCTTTCTAATTTCTTTGAAACATCTGGTTACATACAGGGTGAGGCATAATTATAGCGCCGCTATTTTTCGTAAGCTCTGGCGCATGCGGAACGCTTTTTGCAGCGCACAGTATTATTTTTAAATTAATTATTTTGTTTTTTTTTGCATGTAAGAACGGTGAAATCCTCAATAAAACTTCTCATCCGTCTTCTGTGATGTATCTGTTCAGATGTTCAGAAGCCGTTGGTTTTTGTTGATGTTGGAGCCAAAGTCAATAAGGAATACTACATTGAGAAAATGTTGGTGTAGGAGGTGCTGCCCTGGTCCAAATCCCATTTCGTAGACGGTAGACGGCAATTGGACTTTTCAGAAGGATGGAGCGCCGCCAATTTCCCCAACTTCATCCCGCTTCCAGGCCCCGGACTTGAACCCGATGGATTTCGCTGTTTGGGGATATTTGACCCAACAAGTGTCCACGAAAAATTATCAAAATTTGGGAGTCCTGAAGACCGCCTTGACAGCTGCATGGGACAATTTAGACGCCTCATACCTCCGTGCCGTCATCGACTCCTATCCGAAGAGACTTCGAGCAGTCATTAAAGCGAAGGGAGGAAGATTCGAAAACTGTTAATGCTATCTTTTTTTTTATGTTTTAATAAACATTTTGGTTGATTTTCAGAAAAAATCTTTCGATTTGAAGTTTTTACACCGTCTGGAATGCGGCGCTATATTTATGCCTCACCCTGCACAAGTTATAGTTTTTTGAGCTTTCTGCTCATGTAGAATCATTCGAGCCATTACCAGTTGCATTTATATTTTGCGAAAGATGGGAAATGCACTTTCCCCGAAAGAATAGAGCAGCTTCTCTTGATTTATTGAGCCTACTGTAGTGGATTCATTCAAACTTTACTATATCTCGTATTTACGGGGTGTCGGGTTTCTAAAGGATAAAAAGACAAATACGAACGAAAACAACAGAAAGAAATATATTTCAGCAAAAAATTGGAACAAAAACGGGAAAAAAAAGCCTAAAGTTCTATAATTAAAGCATTAATCTCTTGTTTCGTTCTATTTCTGTTCGTTCTAGTTATAATAGACTACAAACTACAAAAACAAGCCATATACCTAGGTGCTGATAGGTCTGCTAGACTATAAACTACAAAAACAAGCCATATACCTAGGTGCTGATTGGTCTGCTAGACTATAAACTACAAAAACAAGCCATATACGTAGGTGCTGATAGGTCTGCTAGACTATAAACTACAAAAACAAGCCATATACGTAGGTGCTGATAGGTCTGCTAGACTATAAACTACAAAAACAAGCCATATACCTAAATTCTGATAGGTCTGCTTGACTACAAACTACAAACCAATTTTCACAGTTTTCATTTAAATTCGCCAAAAAAAATAACTTTTATAGAGATTTTAATGGGAGTTCTTCAGATAAATACATATTTTCGGATAGCCATTCATTCAGAAAACTATTTTCAGACCTGAATCATTTACATGAAAACTTACAGATTGGTTTGCGAATCAACCTCGTGGAGTGACAAATGTTCAAAATTCAATCAATTCAAAAGAAGTGTGAAAAACCACAAGTTCGTTGAATTATAAACCACGTTTACAAGCGCACAAACAATTGATGTGATTCACCAGAAAATTAAAAAAAAAACCTTTTCTTTGGGTCGGCAATGGTCTGCTAGACTACAAACTAAAAAACAATTTTCAAAATGTTCATTTAAATTCGCGGAAAAAATAACTTTAATAAAGATTTTTAATGGGAGTTCTTCAGATAAATGCATATTTTCGGAGAGCCATTCATTCAGAAAACTATTTTCAGACCTGAATCATTTACATGAAAACTTCCAGACTGGTTTGCAAATCAACCTCGTGAAATCACAAATGTTCAAAATTCAATAAATTCAAAAAATGTGCGAAAAACCAAAAAACCACTTTTACAACGAAATAATCATATTAAATCGTTTTATTCAAATTTATGGAAATGTCAAATTTTCAATATTTGGCTGAGCTGACCCATGATCACCTATGATCACGTTTTTCTCTAAGTCTCTTCAAAGCAAATGCTATTTTTATTCCGTTTTGATAGAAGGATTCTCTGAAAAATAGTCTCTCTGACTATTTTTCAGAGAACTTTGATCCAATGGGATTATCTAGCGAAACGAAATGTTTTGATGTGAAACAATGTGAAAAAATAAATATAAAACTGAACAATTCTGATACTCTCTCCCTCACAATTTTTTGAGATTTTTCGGTTTGTTTGCTCCCAGAAACATGTTGCAGAAATTATGGATTACTGTATTATTGATAGCCCTCTCTGAAGCCACGTTTTCAATATTCAATCCAATTTTTGAAGAGTTAGTGGAGTATGAAGACGCGCAGAATACGGTACAACAAGGATTTTTGGCGCGTCCCGTGTACGTCGATGTCAAGTATGACTACAGTAAGCAGTATATGCTTTTTCAGATACGCCACTCCCATCACAAAACGTCCGGCAGTGATTGTGTTCCATGCATTTACAGGGAGAACTGAATTTGATAATGAAAAAGCCAGAAGACTAGCCAAGGTATTGTAGTGGGCAAATAAGGCTGCCATGAAAGACGAAGACAGAAAGGCGTCTTCGTTCGTCTTTCGATTCGTCTTACACAATAAAAAAAGTTGTCAACACACTATGTCAGACGAATTCAAGGCGAAGACGAAGACGAGACGTCTGAAATTTCGTCCAAATGAAAGCTTTAGTGGGCAATAACTATAGAGAAATAGCTCGGAAGTCGAAATATGACCGTCTCGTCTTGAATTCGTCTGACTTGCGTTTATTCCGTAAGACGAATGCCAGACGAACTGAAAGACGAACGAAGATGAATGCAAAACGACTTTTTGTCTTCGTCTGGCCAAGAAGGTATTCGTAAACGGTTTTTTGAGAGTAACTTTGCTGAAATTTGAGGGTTCCATCTGAAAATTTTACTGTACATCAGTGTGTCGTTTCGAAAGCATTTTGAGAAATTTTTCCGAAAAATTCTCGAAAAATTTCCGAAAAAGTTTTCGAGAATTTCTCGAAAAACTTCGAAAAATCTCGAAAAAAAAAACATTTCGATAAAAAATAATAATAAACTAGTTCGAACGACACTCCGAAATAACGCAAAGCGCATTGTTTATCGTATTTCCATTCAAATCATTTTTCGCGATTTTTCGAGAAATTTTTCGAGAAATTCTCGAGAAATTTCCGAAAAATTTTCGAGAAATCAACGAGAAATTCTCGAAAAATTTCGAAAATTCTCGAAAATTTTTCGAAAAACGCATTTTTCGGTAAATCATTTTTCGAAACGACACACTGCTATACATGTCATACACGGTGACGACAAATTGCGTACAAGAAAATTACATAATTTCCAGAAAAAAATTGTGTTTTTTTTCAATTTTTTGCAATTTTTCGATCTGGGATGTTTCAGAATACCTTTTTAGCCAGTACTGTACTTCCCCCACCCCGTTCTATTAAATCTGCAGTGTGGCTCCTAAGTATGGAGACTTTGACTTTCGAGAATACTCCTTGGCACCGTGCCAGCACCCTGTATTGGCGTCATCTATTATCTCCGTAAAAAAGTTCCGACATTTTTTCGAGCCCGCGAAAATCGGGATTTGAATTTAGAGGCTCCGCCCATTTCATCATCAGAGCGCATTTGCTATGCGCGATATATTTATTGAATTTTTATTTTTTCTTCTGAATTTTCAGAATTAAATTGGATGAAAAGAACGAAATTGTATTAATCGTGAATTTTTCTTACACATTTCTTCGAATGCTTAAATATATCAATTTGCGTCATTTATTTTTTTTTCATTTCTTCTGATAAAAATATATCGCGCATAGCAAATGCACTCTAATGATGAAATGGGCGGAGCCTCTAAATTCAAATCCTGATTTTCGCGGGCTCGTAAAAATGTCGGAACTTTTTTACGGCGATAATAGATACTTTGGTTTTTTTTTTGCAAATTTTATTATTTTCCGCTTGGCTATGTGGCATTCGCTGCGGATACCTATGGAAAAGGCAACAATGCTTCAACTGTCGATGGAAACTTTGCAATTATGGGAGGGCTTCTGGCGAATAGGTACGCATTATAGTTGGCTTGGTGTAATCAAGGAAACACAAATTAATTTTGATTAATATTATAAAAAATTTAATAGAAATCTGCATTTTTAAACTACATATATTTTTTAAGAACCACAACGCTTCGAAACCGAATTTTGAGCTCATGGAACTACGTGAAATCTCTTAAATATGTGGATACTACACGCATCGGATCCATTGGATTCTGTTTCGGAGGTCTTTGTACGCTTGATTTGGCGCGATTCAATGTGGGGCTCAAAGCTGCCGTATCATTCCACGGAACTCTTACCGATTACCCTGATAATGGAACGTAAGTGAGGGCTTAACCTTTGCGGAATCTCGTTGGTTTTTACAGTACTGGTCATAAAGAATGTCCGCATTAATTTTAAGGTATTCACGCTAGAACTTAGCATCTATTGATTGATTGATTGCTTGATGGATCTAGTTCTGATTTCTCTTTTTGAGAGCTATTAGAGTAAGACTAACAGAAAAGCGCAAATGGGTCTTCTGATCTACAGTACTGGCCATAAAGAATGCGTGCGGGAGTTTAATTGGGATAACTTCGCTGAAAACCAGAGTAGGGCGGAATTGGATTTTGGGAACTCGGAATCCGGAAAACGGAAAACGGAATCCGGAATCCAAAAAACGGAAAAATAAACAATTTTCACGGAATCCGGAATCCGGAAAACGGAATGAAAAAAACTGCGGAATCCGGAATTCCGCCCTTCTCTGCTGAAAACATACATTTTGTTGTGGAAATTCTACTGTAGCTGCGGAACACCCTCACGGCAAATTGCAAAAAACGAAATTGCACCATTGCAAAAGTTTTTAATTTTTTTTTCAATTTTGTATTTATTTTCAGTTTTTGATTTAGAAGTCTTGTTTTTCTGTTTCATAAATTCAGAATCAGAAGATTCAGAAGAATTTAGACCGATCGGAGCAGTGCCAGCAAAGTTATCCCAAAAAAAAAAGCGCGCGGACATTCTTTATGGCTAGTACTGTATCTATAAAGGAAAGAGCCGATTTCAGAAAAAACAGTTTAGGTCTGCTTCACTACAAACTATAAAGCTTTCTCAAACTATTTTATAAAGCACAACGCTTTTTAGCTTTGCAGTTTCCGCCTGTAGTAGGAATCAGAAGATTCAGAAGAATTTAGACCGATCGGAGCAGTCTAAAAAAGTCTAGGTCTGCTTCACTACAAACTATGAAGATTTCTCGTCTATTACGGTCTGCATTGACTACAAACTATAAAGCTTTCGCGTCTACTTTGGTCTGCATTCACTACAAACTACCGTAAAACTTCTAATTCACTTGCGCCCCTAATAGTATTGCCCCGCAGAGACAAGCTTTAACATTAGTATTGCATGCAAGTCCATTTGCGTTTTACAGTAATTTCACGATACGCGCTTTTGTAATAACTTTTGAAGTTCTATGATATTTGGTGGGAAAAGGTAATGAGCATTAAATTCTGTACCCGAAAACCTATCGGAGCCAGATTTTCAGACAAATTGAAGACAAAAGAAGTGAAGCATTGAAGCGTAAAAATTATAATTCTTGGATTCTAAACTTCTATAATTGGTCTGCTAGATTACAACGAAAAGCACAATTTTTAAAGCTGAAACATTCAGAACCATCGACGCCTCTGTGCAAGCCCACCACGGAGACGAAGATCCACACACCACAAACGAAAACGCCGAGGATTTCCTAGCCGAAATGAGACGTCGAAATGGTGATTGGACCTTCTCCAGATATGCACATGCTCTTCACGCATTCACCCTTCCTGGCGTAGAAAATTGGGGAATTCCGGGCGCTGCCTTCAACCCAACCGCTTCCAACAGATCATGGAGTGCCATGGAAAGTTTCTTGGCGGAGAAGTTGCTGTGAATACGTTTTTTGTACTCATTCAAATTAGATTTAGCGCAAGAAATACCACTTTCCCATTGTTTTTTAAATAATTTTGTTTTTATATTATAAAAGCTTTTTCCCTAATAACTTTTCTTTGGTGAGTCTGAAACCGCAGAAAAATTTCAGGAAAAAAAACTTGAAAATGTTATTTTAGGTCTGCAAAATTTCGAGTTGTAGTTTGTGATATGGCAGACCCACAAACGGAGTTTTTCAATGAAAATTATAAATTTTTTTTTGGCGAAATGATTTTATTGATTTTTGGAAAATAAACAAAATTCCAGCTCACAGAATCCTCTATTCTCGCTGTTTCGGCGGGAGAGTGTCCAGGAAATCTTGTAAAGGTTTCGGTGGGTACTGAAAAATGAACATTGACAAAAGTTGGAGGTAGGAAATTAAATGAAATACCTCTTTTAATATTGCAATCCCCAATTTTTGACCCATTTTGTAGATCGGAGCCATCATTTTCGGAAAGTGAGCACAATTCGGGAGTTGCTCACAGAGCACATTCATTTCTCTATTGACACGTGCGACGTGGGTAACAATCTGAAGAAACATTTCTATATTTATTTGAAGAACAAAGAGTCGTGTTACAGGGTCTTAACGGCAAGCAGTAAGAAAAAAACTTCGTCTTTCGACTCGTCTTCTTTCGTCTTTCAGTTCGTCTTACGCAATAAACGCTAGACTTACGCAAGTCAGCCTGATTCAAGACGAAGACGAAGACGAGACGGCATTTCCTGATATTTTCGAAAACATAGGCAAAAGTGTGGGAAGAGTTATTAGATAGAAACACAACTACACACCGGTTAAGAAAATGAAGAAATGTATATAATTTTAACCAAAAATATGTTTAAAGTATGATCTCATTTCCATACCTCAGTCTCATACGGTCTATACGGCTTCCAAATTCGATTTGATTCTGCAGCTCTTTCTCTCTCTGAACTCGTATTTGTCTTTGACAAAGTAGGCCCAAGTTTTGGGAAATAAAAACCTTTCAGAATTGTTATCTGGAAAAAGCATGAAGTAGGATTAATAACATGAAGGATAACCCATTTTATGTTTTCAAAATCCAGTTTTAAACTTAATGAATTTTGAAAAAAAAAACGTTGATAATGTGAACGGTCTGCTAGACTACAAACTACAGAAAACTAAATAGCAGACCTATAGCTCAAAAAAGGATACACAAAAACATTTTTTTTTAACTTTTGATAATGCGAGCGGTCTGCTAGACTACAAACTACAGACAGCTGAATGGCAGACATGTAGCTTAAAGAAAGATACAAAAAAACATTTTTTTAATTGTTGATAATGTGAACGGTCTGCTAGACTACAAACTACAGAAAGCTGAATTGCAGACTTATAGCATAAAAAAAGATACACAAATATTTTTAAAAAACTGTTGATAATTTGAGGGGTCTGCTAGACTACAAACTACAGGAAGCTGAATGGCAGACATATAGCTTAAAGAAAGATACAAAAAAACTTTTTTTAACTGTTGATAATTTGAACGGTCTGCTAGACTACAAACTACAGAAAGGTGAATGGCAGACCTATAGTTTTAAAAGGAAACGCACATTTTTTTAATTAACTGTTGATAATTTGAACGGTCTGCTAGACTACAAACTACAGAAAGGTGAATGGCAGACCTATAGTTTTAAAAGGAAACGCAAATATTTTCAAAAAACTGTTGATAATGTGAACGGTCTGCTAGACTACAAACTACAGAAAGCTGAATTGCAGACTTATAGCATAAAAAAAGATACAAAAAAACCCAACGTTCTCTTTTAAATCCTTCAATTCACTTTCATTTTTCGCGACTTGATCAATGAATTCGTCTTGTTTGGCAGCCTGAAATTTACATTTTCCATGGCTATTTTTCAAAATGATTAATCGGAATTTCATTAAATTCAATGAAATATAAGATACCAACCTGTTTCTCATCAACTTTCATCCGATTATTGACATCAATGTACAATTTGAGCACCTCTTGTAGTGTCATTCGGAGTTGGCTCACATGTCCAGATGCAGTTTGAAAGTTTCTCGACAATGAGCGACGGGCGCGGTTTAGGAATAAGTCAAATTCATTAGCCATTTCGTTACGAATGCGTTGTTGTTCTTCGAGCACTTTTTCGCCTAGTTCCAGCACTTTTTTGTGTCTGAAAGTGAAGAAATTAAGAAGAAAAAGAAAAAAGTTTTCCAAAATATGTCTAATCAATTAAAAAGTTCAAAAACCGCGTCTACCAGCAAGATGACGCAACGAACCATATTTCATGGATACGAGCCGTGAAACTCGATACCTTCGATTGGCCTGATTTCTTGTCTATTTGCTCGTTTTCATTAAGTCCGTCTCGTCTCGTCTTCGTCTTGAATTCGTCTGATTTAGTGTGTTGACAATTTTTTTATTGCGTAAGACGAATGCAAGACGAGCGAAGACAACTTTTCGTCTTCGTCTTTCGTGGAAGGCTTAGATCGCTAGGGCAATTGATTTTTTTGGCTTTTTGTCATAATCCAATTTTTAATTTAATTTAAAAAATGCAAAATCAGAAAAGCAAAACGATTTTGCCCTGGAACGGAACCGAACCCACATTATCAGGATCCCCATCCCACCCTCTTCCCACCTCGACCACCACTGCCCATTTACTCGACAGTGGGCAATGCATATAAGAAAGAGGGGGGGATGAAGAGGGCGAGGAAAGGGAGCGGAGCTCCGAACTTTCAGATCGAATCGTGGTTTTCGCGCCACGCCCCCCCCCCGCTTCAACTAAGATAGCGCCCAATTGAAATGTCTCACTTCTCAAAATCCAGTGTAATCATTTGATGCATCTCGGCGATCAATTCATTTTGAATATGAACAATATCCGCCTCATCAACAATCACTTCACAATCACTTTTGTCGTCATCATCTTCATCGATTTCAACTTCAAACGTTTCCATATCGTTTTCGCTCATTTTTCTTTGAAATGTTGTTGTTTGCTGCTGTTAAATGATTCAAAAATAATGTGTTTCAATAGAAAATTCAATACATTTTAATTCAAATATATATATAAAGGGAACACGTTTTGATGGAAACTGGAGCGAAGGTCGCTGGAAATTTTAATTGAATATGAATTATGACAGCATATTAGAATCCAGTATGATTTTCGAATTTTCCGGAAATTCACACAGCAAACGCATCAATCTCTGCCAATCTGCGATTCTTTCCTTTATTTTTGATTCGCTCCAATTTCTAAAGGGATCTGGATCCATTCGAACTGTGATTTCAGTTATAGCTGTTGGGAGGACCTGAAAAACATCTCTAGAATGGGTTTTGTACCTTAAGAGATTTTTAACGATGATATCATTAAGAAGCATTGGATATAAGGCTTCCACGAAAGACATCTCGTCTTCGTCTTGAATTCGTCTGACGCAGAGATAGAAAGTTTTGTTGGTACACATATATTGACCGGTTTCTTTCGTGGAAGCCTTAGCGCAAACTTTTCAAAATAGGAATATAAATGTTTTTTGGGTCTGCATTACAACTTTGTAGTTTCTAGCTTAGCAGACCTAACCTGATATTAAACTTTCGAAGTGATACAATGGGTCTGCGAACAAAAGGACTACAAACTACACAAAAATAAATATGCCATTTTTAGTGTTTCGATTTTTGAAATGGAAAACGAAAAGTTACCAAATGCTCGTTTTATCTTAATTTATTCTTTATCTCTTGAAATTTTGTACACTGTGTGCAACGTTTTTTATTGCGCAAGACGAACGAAGACGAGGAAGTCTTATACTCAAGTCATGCAATATTTCTAATTTTTCGTCTCATCTCACCTTTAAAATCTGTTGTGCATGTGCAGTGCTCATTGAATGGCACAGAAACTGACATCCGTTCGAAACTTCACCTCTGATTTCCACACATTCCCAATAGCCTTCAGACTCGATTTTCTCAATTTTCAAGTTGGGAAATTCAATTTGAATATCCACATGAATTTCGAAAATTTCATTTTGAAATATTTTGAAAAGTTGGAATTCTCCAAAGTGCTTCGGGTACGCCGATAAGATTCCCTCCCATATGAAGAATGTCTGAAATTTCAGCATTTCAATTTAGGTATTAATTAAAGAAAACCTACATTTCCGCGGACTTCATACCAGTTTTTCATGTTTTTTTCAGACTCCGGAACATATAAAAAAGAAGCAAGTAATGAGGTAAATAGCCAATAAAATTAAAATGTAATGTGACGGATGGGGGGGGGGGATGGGAAATGTGTAACTTCAAAATTTATTTTTTTTCCCGGGGGGAGAGAAACCGAGGGATTTGTAGTGATTTATTGGAAATTGAGAAATGAGAAGAAATGAGAGAAATTGCTCAAGTGGGGAAAGTGGAAGGGATCGCTCATTTTCAAGTGGGTAAAATACATAACATATTATTATGTACTTATGTAGAAGGATGAACCGCAGAGATGGTTTTACAGAGCGCAGTAGAGCACAGTTTCAGGAAGGGAGACATTGGAAAGAATGACGATTTTTCGCAAGAAAATGATTGTACCATTTTCGAAAATACAGACGGACACACAGACAGCACTATTCGCTTAGTAAGAAGTATTAGGTTGATGGAAAAGTTATTGCGTTTTTGAACCTTAATTTTTTTGAAAATCGTTCGAATTTGCCTTTTGTCCATGCTTTTTTGAAGTGCTATAAAAAGTGACATAATTATCAATAAGACGAGTAGATAGAGCGAATTACGCTCTTTAAAATGATATATAACACGATCACAGATAACCAAACATTTTATTCAAAAATCTTTCACAAAAGTAAACAACATAAAAACGCAATAACTTTTCCATCTACCTAATAGATGTTCACTGATATTATTACGTTGATGAAAAAGTTATTGCGTTTTTATGTTGTTGACTTTTGTGAAAGATTTTTGAATAAAATGTTTGGTTATATTATCGGATCCGCGAGTACGTGGTTTGTCGTATAGAGGCGGGGTTTGGGTCTCGTTAGGGGATAGCGCGTTTTAACGCGCCAATTTAAAAATTGTAAGAAAGCGCACACACTGCGTTCGTGATTTCTTTTCGAAAATTGAAGCGAAATTTGACAATTAAAATGAATTTTTAAAAAACATGATTTTCGAAGCAAAACTATAAATAGAAAAAATTCCTATATTCGCTTCAATTTTCGAAAAGAAATCACAAACGCAGTGTGTGCGCTTTCTTACAATTTTTAAATTGGCGCGTTAAAACGCGCTATCCCCTAACGAGACCCAAACCCCGCCTCTATACGACAAACCACGTACTTGCAATCCGATAATATGAAATCTGACGAACAGCCTTCGCTAAGACTGATACGTTTAATTCGGTTTTGATTTTGGAGTATGTCGAATTGGAATTCGAAACTATCGGAAATCATGGATGGTCGATCGGGGGGACTCGAACTTTACGTCATAAGTATGGATACTTTTTTCCGAGAGCTACTGGCACGGTGCCAAAGGGTGTTTTCGAAGACTTTCGAATATTTTCGAAAGTAAATAAGTCATCACTTCAATTGCATCGCTAGCCATGCGAGCTTCTCCACATCGATCCCTGATTGCCAAGCTGTACGCTGAACGCGGAGTGCGCGTCTCTAAATTCTGAAGTCATTCGTCTACAAAGTTGTGAAGTATATGTCAAGGCATGTCACGAGAGGGCATGTCAAGGCAAAAACAGGAAGACAACAAGGTATCAACACTCCTCGGATCCGTTACATCTTTTTCGACTTGTCTGAAGGCGTGCATCGAGGCAAAATGATCAAATTTCGACATCTTTTCAAATAATTGTAGCTTTTCTTCTATTCTATCAGAAAATAAAGTTTATTTTCATCGGGGGACATGTCCAGGGAGTACCAGTGGATGGGATAGTCTCCTGAAATTTCTGAAGAGTCACAAAGTCTGATGTGCCTGTTCTATAGGTTGGTAAAAGTTACCAGTTTCCACGCTCCACCAGATGCACAAAAGTACCTTTTTATGGTTTAACTCTCTATCTTTCTCTTTTTTTGGCGTTTGAACTCCGTAATTCCCAGGTTTCAGCCACTGACGTCCATGATCACAGTTGACATAGAGTTCCCACTTCTCGATCCGCTGTTTCCAGTAGAATCCAACATCGTGGAGGGCCCAATTGTTGATATTTTTGGGTGACGGGGGTCCTCTTTCACCAGTGCCAGTAGCTCGTTTTTATCAACTTTTTGGCTATAAGCGAGTGCAAAGAAACAAATCAATTTTTTACTTCATTAATTAAATTTCTTCAAATACAGCATTAAAGATTAACAATATTACAATTCGATAAGAAACAAAAGGAAAAATAATAACCATTCATAACATTTTCTGGATTATAACTACACTGCCTTAACTTTCGAAACGAATTCGAATTTGTTCCCCAGATTTACTGTTGCGGAAATTCCGTACAGTGGAAGGTCACAGGCAAACCATTTTTGGAAAATCGATTTTCGAAAGTTAATGTCAATGATTATTTGCTAAATAACGCTTTTAAAGTCACATCATCCTTCCTTCAAGTCTCTTTTAGGATCTTTCCTCTTCTTTGTATATCTAATTATTATTAATCGCATAGTTCTGTATGCCTAGGACCTTTTTTTTGAATAACCCAAAAGAACGTGGGCCTCCTACGTTGATATTTAGGTATGGTTTGATATGGAGTCATGTCCACTCGAGCGCTTCACAACCATATCTTTAAGAGGTCGCTGGGAACTTGGGATACTGTAGGACTATGCACACAAAATCTACAAAACACTCTTAACAATGATATAAACTATCAACATTTTGCTGATAAAACAAACTGTAGGTCCGTGTAAGCTTCATATTCAGCTTTATAAGTGCAAAACTACATTAAATAAAAAATGTTTATTTTCAAATAATTTTTATTTTTGCATCTAGTTTTCATGATAATAACTGTCGCATTAAGAGAGCTTCATACTATTCGTAATATTACTCATTTTGATAAATAAAAAATGCCAGCCAAAAAAGCCGACGACGGCTGCCCGCGAGAACGGCTAAACGGCGGCGATTTCCCAGCCTTGGAGGATTGCGAACGTAGGTGGAGACAGTTTTGAGACTCCTTCCCAGCTTGTGGGCGAACGAAATTCGATTCTCTTCTAGATATCAGAACTTCGATTTGAGCTAGTTCGGCAGCGGGTAAGTAAGGACCATTTGGTACATTGGAAGAAAAAATAATAATGGAACAAAAATATATCTGTTCTAGATCAAGTGCCGAACGTCGGATCCGATTGAAATTTCTTACCCGTAGATTTTTTCTTCGTTTCGCCCAAAATCGAGAGGGTGCCTACAGCTTGAGCAATTCCCCCGACCTTCGCTTATGCTAAAGATTAGCTGGCACAAATTGGTCATTTTACAGTTATTCTCGTTTATTTCTTCCCCCGTTTGGTTTCTCTACTTCTAAGGTGACTTTTCATTATTTTAAACAAATTCATGACTATTATAACTATTATATGCAACTATTATTATCAGCAATAACAAAAACATGAAGATTTGTATTAAAAATGAGGGAAATTGTTCAAATAAAACTGATATTTGCTACAGCTTACTTATTTGTCGATTCTTTGAAATTTGAAACTGCTGACTGAAAATAATAGCACTATTTTCATTAGTTGTAATATATTAAAACCAAACTAACCAAAAGGTACTGTAAATTATATTTGTTTCCATATTCTTCCTTATTGGGCAAAGAACGTTCCGTGGATAATATCAGAAATTGTTCGCATTTCCAAAGCAAGGGTGCAACAGAAAAATCGTGAGCCAATGATATTATTCCAATGTTATTCTCTAGAAATGCACAGTTAAACCATTTTTTTTAATTTTTAAGGCAAACTCTTGAAAATTAAAACAATTTGCAAATTTTCGTAAGTACTCGAAAATAAGTTGTTTCAAGTCAGTTCTTGTGGCTGCGCCGAATTCTAACCATTTCACAATTATTCTAACCATGACTTGAATTATATCCGTTTTAATGATTATTCATTTCTACTTGATTTTCTCTGCATCGAAGAAGCTATGCTTTCGTTTCTACCCAAGCAGAGCCGAATCCTTTAATCCCAAATGAACAACATACATGGGGTGGTTCCAAAGTTAGATGCCTCTCTTGAACAACGATTTCTATCAGTATCATCGATTCGGAACTGGTGTTGTTCAACCAATGACCTCGATCGATCAGGACACCCACTAGAGTTGAATTTAGATGCGCTGCGACTTGAGAGAGAGGATCTTTCCAAACCACCGTGAGCTATCAAGAGCACTTGAGTATAGTCAAATCATAGTTTCTAGTTACCTTGAAACAATCGGAATGGTTCAAAAACGGACAGGTATGCTCGCCATATTTTGATTCAAAAAAAGCTGGATACCAAGATTGAAATGAGCTCGCATCTTCTGATCCTGCACCGCTCACAGGAACGGTTACATTAAACTATTGCTGGTGGTTAGAAATAGTGTGTCGTGTCGATTTTGGAATTGATCGATTGAATCGAATTAAATCGACAATTTTTGAATCGATTCAATCGATTCAACATGATTCGAATCGCGATTGAATAAAAATCGAATCGTTCGATTCGATTCGATTCGATTCGATTCATTTCGATTCAATTCGATTCAATTTGATAAAATCGAATCAACAAAAATAATGCAAAAATAAAGAAAAAATTTTTTTTTCACGGAATCCGGAATCCGGAAAACGGAAAAAATTTTTATTCGCGGAATCCGGAAAACGGAAAAATGTTTTTTCACGGAATCCGGAATCCGGAAAAAAATTTTATTCGCGGAATCCGGAAAACGGAAAAAAAAATTTTTTTCGCGGAATCCGGAAAACGGAAAAAAAAATTTTTTCGCGGAATCCGGAATCCGGAAAACGGAAAATTTTTTTTTTTGTTGATTCGATTTTATCGAATCGAATCGATTCAAGTCGATTCATTCGCGAAATCGAATCGATTCAAATCGATTTGCCCGTTCAACAAATCGAATCAAAATTGATCGATTTTTGAATCGATACGACACACTAGTTAGAAATGGATTTCCTACGACCACAATAAGCCCCGTCCTAGATGTGCCGACAAAGACTCACAGCTAGTCGATGTTCCCAAACATGAAATTCACGATAGAAATGTTATATTTTCAGTTGGGTCAGTTCGTGAGAGGGATATTGGGTGCTACTAGGTGAGGATGTAACAGTTACATCGGATGTCTACACTCACCACCTACAAAAACTCGTGCTTAATGTTGAACTGAAACGAGGAAATATTGCTAAAACTTATTTCCATCACAACTATGATATACTACAAGTTTTCATTTCTCGCAAAAAAAAAATTCACACCTCACAACCATATAATGAAAGGTCCACTGATTTTCTTCATAAAATTTCACAGAGTTAACATCTCATTTGAAAACGAATGCACATCTCTCTAAATGCGGTCGCCCTACAGTGCCTCGCGCCTCGCGCAAGAAAAGCAATGGATAGTGTGATCGTTATGCCAGTGGTGATTGTACCACGGTCGTTTTATAATTCTTTTCCCTCTCTCGCTCGTTCTTACTGTACCGAGAAATTAAATTTTTTTTTTCAAACACGATGATTTTGTCACATCGCTTATCCATGTTTCATGAAAATAGTTTTCAATGTTTGTTTCTTATTTGAACCAATTTCTTTAATTATTTGTTTGTGTTGGTTATTTAATGGCAAAAAGTGTTTTCTATTTTAATTTTGATCGAATATAAACTCATAAAACTATATATTTCTACCTGTAATTGGAGTGGATGGGTGATAAATAAAAGTCAACAGCTGTTCCATGTCTTCAGGTGTATTATTTCCAAGCTTTTCAACAATCCGCTCCTCTAAAATATTTGTACTCTGTTCTTCTTCAGGTCCATAGAACAGTTTCATGAAATATGATGACGAATTTGCCAGGATCTGAAAGAAAACCATAATTCCACACCGTTGTAATCCTGTCTGAGTACAGGCGTACCACGAGCCAGTTTATAAGAAGTGTAATTACTTTAATAATATAGCAATATTTACTCATCAAACTTCAATGATTTGTGGAGAAAGAGCTGCGAATAGCACGGATTCGGTTTTCCTTCAAGCACTATTCCGCTCGCAATTATAAAAAAAGAAGACAACTCTGACTAGACTAATGATGAATATATTAATAAAGAGATGTAAAAGATATACAACTATTTTCTTGTATTGGTTGGATTGATTGCCGACGAGCTTCTACTAAATTACCAAAATAGATATTCTGAGAGTATAGTTGATGTCTCGTCCCGAAATACATCTTAAAAGCATTTTTTAACATTTCTTAGTTTTCAGTCAATTATAGGTAGTTTCTGAGTTAAACCCGTTGTTTTTTCATTTAAAAATTTTGTTTTTAAAAATAAAACAGATTTTTAAAAAGGGAAGATTATTCTAGAAAGTTCTGAAATGTAAGAAGCTTTTTATGATGGCAAAATTTTCAGTTTTAACAATTCTGGAACATTAAAAACAGGGTTTTAAAAAACTTTGGAGAAAACTTACTTACTTAAGTAAACTAAGTCTTACTTACTAAGTAAGTAAGTTCATATTGGAAAAAGAAGGCGTTTTACTTATTTTTTAAAAATTATGTTGATACCTAATTTAAGATAATTAACATACCTGCTTGTTAACACTAAATAATTTATCTCCGACAGAAAATTTGAAATCAGAAAAGGTATCATCTATATCCATTCTTAAGAGATTTTCATGGCACATCTCGTTGTTAAGCACGATAACGTCACAGATTCTCTGCAATTTAGAAAGTATGAAGAACGAGAAAAATTGAAATTGTCGTCAGCTGATATTAAAAATAAATTATATTTAGAATAAATTAAAGGTGCACTAATGAACGTTGGAAAGCATAACTTCATCTCAGTTTCAATCAGAAACTTGATTTGAGAAGCGAAGAAATTAGAAGAAAACTTTAAAATTTTATTTAAACTGCGGCGTGTTTCATCGCGATTTGATAGAGCGCATCTACTGATATGAACGCAATGATAATACATGACAAGGACTTGTTGAAACCGCAAAAAGAAAACAAAATGAAATTAAAATAAAGCATGAAATTAAATAAAACTATAAAATTCAATCAAAACATAAATCGCTTACTCTTAGTTTTGGTAGGTAGTACCTTTGAGCAACTGATTCCATTTCAACTATATTGAATCCAGGCATCTCTGTCAGAATCTCATCAACTTTTAGAAAGCATTCAAAGGCATCAAAACGTTTAATTACCGCCAAAACATCTTCCATAATGAATTCTGAAAATAAACTGAAAACTTGGAAAAAATTAGAAAATGCTTGTTTTCAATTTAAAATTAGCTGGAAATTGCAGTTTCCTATGAAAAGGTGCGAAAATTAATCACAAAAAGCTCGTCTCTCTTCGATCACCTATGATCTGAGTTTTAGTTTTGAATTAGAAAATCAATTTTTGTTAGCTGTGCATTTGGTCTTGGGCATACTCTCAGTGACCTAGTGACTGTAACTTTGCCTTAGCATTTCATAAAGATGTAAAAATCCACCAAATATTGCCAGAAACAGAACTAAACCTGTCCTCCTCATTTGAATTCGCAGCTGCGCGTTCAACAAGATTGAAAGAATACGCATGCATCACTAGAACGAAGACTTATCAGGCGAATGACGGATCGACGAAGTAAGTAAGTAACATTATTCCAATTTCGTATGCCGCTAACTTAAAATGACAGAATTTAGGAATCCCAGCAGTAACGCCTTCCGCATCTGGGCTAATTCTGGCTGAAGATGACTCAAATTGGTAACTTCTATTATTGATTCCCATCTACCGAAACAAATTTTCTTTACTGGTACTTCTAAATGTCGTATCAGTGATCTCAAGGATTTCCAACTCAAGGGCTACTTCAAAGCAGTATCCAGTTATCTACCTGTTACGGTTCCCCGTATAAACTAATTAATTACGTGTTACGTGAACTCATACGTATTACGCCCCAATAGTATTTCACGTCACCACGTTGTATTTGATTCCATTTTCACCCTATAAAACGGTGGCTTTTCTCGTACTTAATAAATCGGTTTTATCTCACGAACCGCGAATATCACTCTACAACACTACCAAACTCTAAAATGTCACTTTAATAAGATTTTCAATCTCTCTGGCACACATTTTTGCAATCCCATATAAATAAGTTTAAAAAAAATACCTGTTATAATAGGATGACAATTATAAACCAATTGTAAAAAAATGAGGAAAATTTCGGCTTTCACTTTAGGAACATTGAATTCCTTTTGAGGAGAATCACTATATCGAAACAATTTGTTGAAATACTTGGATTCGTTGGCAAGAATCTGAAAGTTGAAACTGATCAAATTGTTTATTTATCAATTTTTTATTTGTACAAAATGACATTTAAAAATGAAAAATAAGACCTACCGCCTTCGAGACCAAAAAACGTTTTCCATCAACTACGAGTACAGCATCATTTAATTCCCTTAAAGGTACCGTATAGCCTTTCCTGGTCCCACTTGCAAATCCGTACATTCTTCTGATATAGAAAGTCACTCCAATTTCGAATTGCCCATCATTTAAGTATCCATTTTCCACATCAATGAATTGTTTCCACTTTATAAAGACTTTTGGTGCTCGAGAAGAGTAATTAGTGTCAAAGGTGAATGGAAAAAACGATTTGACCCATGGTTCATCAACGTTTTTCCAATTTTTTAACATGATTAAGAAATTCGCTTCAATTTTCCACCATTCACTGTTGTCTTCGAAATTATAGTAGCCGAAAACATCTAAAAGCTCTTCAGAGTTCTCCACTGTTTTATCTATTTGAAATTTGCTGAAATTAGAAATATTCTGAAGTCTCTTGGATGAATTAACGTTTTTAGAACGTTCTTTTCTCTATGAGCAAAATTTGGATTGATTTCTCTAAAATAAAATTCCACAAAGTTTAAGGAAAATGATACTATTGAGCTCAATTTTTCTACGCGACTAGTCACGAAACTCCGGCTAACTGAGCTCCATTCCTAAAATAGCTAAGGAAGAAATTGTAACAATCGGGCAAGAATTCCGACCCCGCGCACAAGGAGGATATAGCGAGGAGTGAAGGTTTGATTGTGGTTTAGCGAGAGATGTGGACAGAAATCATCTCTTCCAGATATGTTACTTATTCTTATTTTATATATTCCTATGTATACATTTTTCAGAATTAAAGTGATGTTAACTCGGATAAGACGTGATATAGTACCGGCCTAAGTGGTTTAAAATTACACAACGATATTAAATTCTACATAGTAGTTATTCCAGCGGTCATACATCGGGAGACTGCGCGGGAATCTAATTTTTTAAATTAAAATTAAGCATCACTATTTGAAAAATGAAGACCACTGTAGAACTCTGTAGGTTTTATCAATGTATACAGCAGAAATATAAAATCTTGAGCGGCTATTCAATTAAAAGAAGTACGATCTCGAGATCGCCTCGAGACACAGAACAAAGTTTTAGGCATACTCCTTTAAAATGCAGCATTTTTGAATTTTCCTTTTCTTTTTCCTAATGGGGTTATTCATAACAAGCACGATTGCATTTGCATTAAAATTGCATTACAATGCTTTTCGTGCTTTTCATAAATAGCCATAAGCTTTCCGATCTGAGCTCCCAGTCCAAAAATATGAAGCATACTTCACTCATTTAACTAACCAATTTATTCCGTCGACGCAGATTGTGTCAGAAAATATTTTTCCTTTTTTAACTTGAGACAAAGTTCCTTGTTTTATAAGTGTTCCTTTTTTTATCTGAAAGCAATAACGGTTTCTGTTTTAACAGAAATTAAAATTAACCATTCATTATTCTTTTAAATTATTGAATGTCAACGAAAAAAAAAAAGAAATTTCGTTAACATTTAAAATAATAATTTATTTCCAATGACTTATCCCCAGAGAAAGGCGGAATCCCGGATTCCGCCGGTTTTTTTCATTCCGTCTTCCGGATTCCAGATTCCGTGAAAAACATTTTTTTCCGTTTTCCAGGTTCCGAGTTCCCAAAATCCAATTCCGCCCCACTCTGCTTATCCCGCATCGTCGCGAATTTCGATTTCGGCGGGTTTAACACTTTGCCACCCTTTAAGTTCCTTTAAGGAGAAAATATTTTAAAAAGTAATATGATCTAATTTAATACAAACTCGATTCTCGAGAATCGAGAATTAGAGCCGCAACATTAACAAACATTATTGCATCATTTTACAAACTCACTTGAATTTGTTCTGTCGGCAGCATTATACTCAAATCTTCATTGTTAGGCCGTCGTTGTTCGAAATTATATTTGAAATGAGGATAATATTCGGATAATATACTGATTTCGCACTCAATATTCAATTTTTCATCCTTCACATATTTATCGCAAAACATTTCTTCCCGTGTCATAAAATTCGAGTTTCCCCAGTTATCATCTTCGGAATTGAACACTTTTTCAAACAGTTTTCCACTAAAATTGTTTCCAATTTCTTTCTGATTTATTAAAGTAAATCGAAAATTCGCTTCAATTGTTTCTTTATCTTCAATATTATTAAAAATGCGGATACGAACGGCCATAGTTTGACCTTCAATTCCCAATGCAACACACCTGAAAAAATATGAATGATTTTTTTTAATGTTTCAAAACCATGTTTTTTTATTTGAGAAGAAGAAACGACTATTAAAAATATGTAATAATTTCCAAAATTTCCGAAAATATCAAAAATTGATTTTTTTCAGAAAACAATGTTGCTGTTTTTGTTTCATTTGTCTATATTTTTTAAAATTATATTCCATTAAATTTGCGAATCTTGTAATTTATTGTAATTTTACAGATAACTGAATAGCTAAAGGAGTCTCGCAAAGACAAATCGCTGGAAATCTGAACTGGCCATTCAACACAATCATCTCGATCTGTCAAACTGTGCTTCGTTTGGAAGGAAATGGACAGAGCCGAACTCTGATAATGTTATGAGACGTGTTCTTATACCATTTTGGCTACAGAATTTACAAAAATTGAAATTTGCTCTTTCCTGGCCGATTACATTAATTTTTTTGTCGAAAAAAATAATCTTCAAGAGTTCTGAATTATTTTTTTTAACTGAACAATTGGGCAATGCAGAAAATCTAAAAATTAATCGGTCCCCTAATTTTAAAAACGCAAATTTATAATGAAAACGAAAGAACTCAAAATGATTTGTTACAAAAGACAGAC
Organism: Caenorhabditis inopinata; assembly: GCA_003052745.1. Taxonomy (NCBI): domain Eukaryota; kingdom Metazoa; phylum Nematoda; class Chromadorea; order Rhabditida; family Rhabditidae; genus Caenorhabditis; species Caenorhabditis inopinata. The sequence goes on along the minus strand of AP018152.1, from coordinate 834,624 downwards.
ATGCAAGATTTTGCCGATTTTTAGTGATTTTGTTGGTTATACCGTTATAAAATTTAAGGTTTTTACGCTCACCAATACATTTTTCCGATTTTTACTCTATTTCCGTAATGTGTTCCACCTTTTAAAACTTCGATTGCGTCAAACTCTTGTAGGAATTTTGCCTTTATTGGATAAACATATGATGCAAGAGACTCAAGTGAAGTCATTTCTGAAAACATTAAATATGAAAAAATCAGAAAAAAAACGAGATATACAGAAACACGTCGGAAGAGGTCAAGAAATCAGGGATGATTACTCATCTGGAAAAAGACGCGGAAAGACAAGATCAACCGGCCAAAAACAAGAAGAACAGATACAAGAGTTTGCATATTCAATTGCAGGTATGTTCTTCAACGCACTTTTCTCCTAAGAGTCACAGTTCATAAATAGATTAGGCTCTCTCATCGCCACATTAGGAACACGCTGGAGCTTCACCATAATTTAAGTTTATGTTCCAGCCACAGACTCTGATCCAGAAGAACTCGATGATTTTTATGATGGCGTAGAAGAAGCCTATCTGAATTGTCGCAGCACACTAATCATAGGCGATACACATAATGGAACCACGAAACATACCAATTTTAGTTATTATAGTGTCTCTGCAATGCGACAAGCAGAATAGATCCGAGCAGAATAAATTTCAAAATTGTATAGAAACGCATTCGCTTTAGACGTTCCGGTATCCATCAACATCGGCGAAACCACTAAGGTTATCGAAGACGTCAAGGAGTACATCTATCTCGGTAAACTACTCAATACATATGAAGAATTGGTGCTAGAGAATTCAGTAGTATTAAGAATACAATAGATGCACTCATTTTCGTCAAAATACGCAACAATCTCTTCAACGCAGTATGGAGAACCCAGAAAAAACGCCAGCTGTCTCGACTGACTATGAGGAAGAGCCAAAGTGGAAACTCCAGTCTATTGGCAATGGGTGTAATAGTTCGCTGCCGTTTTCTATAACGGGATTATGAAAATTATTTTGAATATTTGGAAAATGGGAAGAGTACCTAATGGCAATGACGCTATCCCGAATATCAAAGTATCAAAGGAGGCCCACGTTCTTTTGAGTTTTTTTCAAAAAAAACGTCCTGGACAGACAGACAGACAGGCAGAACTATTCGCTTAGTAAGAAGTACAGTATCGGCCAAAAAGGTATTCGCAAACAGTTTTTCGAGCATAACTTTTCTGAAACTTCCCGGATCGTTTTGATATTTTGAGACAAAATTTAAAACGGTATAAGAAGTTGATTCAACAACAAGAATAATCAAATTTTCAAAAATTTGAAAAAATATCGAAAAATTTATGAAAATGGCGAAAAACCGAAAAATGGAACTTTGACTTTTGAGATCTAGGAATCACCGGTAAATGAAAAACTACAATAAAACATGATGAAAACAGTTTTAATACTTCGTTGGGTAGCCTTTGGCGTCGATGACCGCCTGACATCTTCTTGGCATCGAGTCGAGAAGGGTGTCGATAACAGACAGGGGGATGGCCTTCCAGACAGATTGGAGTTGATCGAATTTCTGATTGGCATTCGATGTACGGACCCCTCTAAGTTGTCTCTCGACATGCTCCCAGATGTGTTCGATCGGATTCAAGTCAAGAGAATGATTGGAAAAGTCCAGAAGATCCACGTGGCGGCGTCGGAACCAGTCCTTGATGTGCTTCGAGGTGTGTTTCGGGTCGTTATTCTGCTGAAAAACGAACGCCCGGCCCACATTAAACCGTGCCCAGGATCTCATTGTGTTTTAAAAGATGTCTTCTTACACAAATCAATCCATGATGCCTGTAATTCTTCTCAGGAGGCTGATTGAAGTCCCCGAGAAACGTAGCGTAGCATGGGCCAGAGCTCATCTTCACTGGGGACGCCAGGATTGGGCTAATCACGTGTTCGGTGACGAATCCAAGTATAATCTGTTTGGTACTGACGGTATCAAATGGATTCGCCGTCCGGTTGAATGTCGGTTCAATCCCAGCTACCAGCTCCAAACCGAGGTGGTTTGGAGCTGTTTCTCTGGGACTTCAATCGGCCCCCTGAGAAGAATTACGGGCAACATGGATCGATTTGTGTAAGAAGACATCTTTTAAAACACAATGAGACCCTGGGCACGGTTTAATGTGGGCCGGGCGTTCGTTTTTCAGCAGAATAACGACCCGAAACACACCTCGAAGCACATCAAGGACTGGTTCCGACGCCGCCACGTGGATCTTCTGGACTTTCCCAATCATTCTCTTGACTTGAATCCGATCGAACACATCTGGGAGCATGTCGAGAGACAACTTAGAGGGGTCCGTACATCGAATGCCAATCAGAAATTCGATCAACTCCAATCTGTCTGGAAGGCCATCCCCCTGTCTGTTATCGACACCCTTCTCGACTCGATGCCAAGAAGATGTCAGGCGGTCATCGACGCCAAAGGCTACCCAACGAAGTATTAAAACTATTTTAGTCATGTTTTATTGTAGTTTTTCATTTACCGGTCTTTCCTAGATCTCAAAAGTCAAAGTTCCATTTTACAGTTTTTTGCCATTTTCATAAATTTTTCGATATTTTTTCAAATTTTTGAAAATTTGATTATTCTTGTTGTTGAATCAACTTCTTATACCGTTTTAAATTGTGTCTCAAAATATCAAAACGATCCGGGAAGTTTCAGAAAAGTTATGCTCGAAAAACTGTTTGCGAATACCTTTTTGGCCGATACTGTAGATGTTCAAGATAAAGAAATAACAATTAAGACTGATCTCCAAACTTCAAGGAACTTGGAATCGTGTAACATACTGAAGACTTGCAGGAAAATCAATCGAGAAAATCGATTAGAAGAGGTGAGTAAGAATGAAAAAATGAGTATAGTGCAAACAAAAGAATGACGATAGAAAGATAAGATATAATTGGCGGAGGGGAAAACGGAGAGAAGAAACTTTACAACACTAAACAAAGTTTTTCTCATGATTTCAGTATTGCAGCGGGAAATTTCCTCACAATCAGTTGAAACTAGAAAATTATGGATTTCTTCCTCCGAAAAACAATTCAAAAATCTCTTTATTTTCTGCCATTTTTCATTGGGTGCAAAAAATGAAATTCAATTAAATAATTTTTATTATTTTTATTATTTTCCTTAAAAAATAAGTTAGCACGAAACAGAGGCCCAATTTATATTCGTTTGGTACTATAAGAACACAATTGGCTAACTAATAGCAAAAAATATTAAAACGAAAGCCATATTTTAAGCATTCGGTCATCGCATGTTATTTTATAATGTGATAGAAAAGTGCCGTTCCGTTCCGGAAAACCGTTCGGCTTTTTATAAATTTCGTCATTCAAACACATTCAATGAAAAGATTGTCATGACTTTATTTTGAGATTGGAGTCAATGACTTTTGAACTTGTAGAGTTATTTTCAGAAAGAACCCCCTATTGAATCTGCTGGCCACATCCTGAAGACTTCGTTGTTCATCTGAAGAGCCAATGTTGATTTTAGTGAGAATGGCCACTTTGAAAATATCGGCAACACCATTGAACAGAAGGCTTCTTCAGCTACATATCTAGGACTTCTGAAAGCTTCCATCACTCCGAGAACACTGTTTCCGAATTCTAAGAGGTATCTGAGAGATTAAAGAAAGGGTTTCACTATCTTTTTCTATCTGTCAATTACCTTTTAATGTTCTCATCTCCTTTGAATCATGTTCACAGTGAACCGGATGATTTTTAAGAAAAGCTCTTTTTTCCTTAATCATGGAGTTCGCGATTTGCTCCTCTTTTCCATGATTAGTAATAACGGCGTTGCATTATTACAGGGTGGCATCCAAATACGGTTACACACTTTAAACGTTATAAATGTCTTCAAACAATTTCAATTTTCACCAAAATTGGACAGAAGTTTATTGAAATGATACAAAAACAAGTGTTAACAATAGTTTTCAAATCGCCCTCCTTTGGCCTTCACCACCGCTCTCAATCTCTTCGGGTAAGCGTCCACCACGGCACGCAGGTAGTTGGCATCCATTTCGTCCCAGGCTTTCACAAGTGCGACCTTCAGAGCGCTCAAATTAGCGTAGTTTTTGGTGGAAACCTTCTGGGTCAAATATCCCCAAACGGCGTAGTCCATAGGATTCAGGTCGGGTGACGACGCTGGCCATTCTGACGAGGAGATGAACTCAGGAACATGCCCTTGCACCACTGCTGAGTGGCCCTGGCGCGATGAGCCGGTACGCCGTCTTGTTGGAAGCACCAGGGCCGGTTTCAGTAATGCGATTTGGACCACGGAAGAACTGCAGCCTCTAAAATGTGTTTTCTGTAGTAAGTTTGGTTCACCTTGGCTCCCAAATCAACAAAAATCAGCGAGGTTTTGCCATCGGAGCAAATTCCACCAAAAACCATGACTGAAGACGGATGAGATGTCTTATTGAGAATTTTTCCGTTCTTACAGGCAGTTTGAAAGTCTTTTGCAATAATCCGATGGTTTTGGCCATTCTTATTAGCTTCGACGGTGAAAATTTTCTCGTCTGTGAACAGTGTCGAGAGGTGCGTGCCTGAGTGCGTGCCGTGAAGAAGTTTTCGTGCTTTTTGCATTCGGAGAGCTTTGTTTTTCTCGGTGAGGAATGCGCCGTGTTGCATACGGTACGAAGTCATCTTCGGCTTCTCTTTGACAATGATTCCCATAGAATATCGGCTCATTTTGAAGTCTTTAGCAAGCTTCCTCATGCTTCGCTCCGGATTTCTTCGAATTCTTTCTTGAACGGCTTTCACAGCTTTTGGCGTCGTCACAGTGACAGGATGACCCGATCTTGGACGGTCATCAAGTGTACGAAGACGGTGGAAGCGAGTGACAGTCCGATGAACAAGCATTCGGTTGACGTTCAGCCGTTTAGCGATCTCCGAATTCGACACACCCTGCTGCATCATTTTAATAATAGAACCACGATGGGGTGAAGCAGCCGCCATTACCTTAAAAATGGAAGTTGCGACCAGAAAATTGAAAAACATAATAATAAATATGTAATAATTAATAAAAAATAAAATTGATACAGTAGCGACTTGTGCTCATGCGCCAGAATCCACGCAAAGTTGCGTAACAGTACATGGCTGCCACCCTGTAGTATCAGTGCTATCTTAAAAGAGTTGTCTGCTCGTGTCTCGTGACGATGGGACACTTTGAGCTTATTGGAGTTTTACGAACTCGGTCATAATTCAAATTTACGTAAAGCAATAGTTTAATTCCCAACTTTTCGTATTTCCTTCAAAAAAAAAAACTTAAAAAATTAATTAATTATAATCTTCGACCCTGTCATCAGCACTCTGATAGCTTCTGGATCCGCAATGACAGATCTCCTGACATGTTTATGATTTTCTGGCTGCACCAATTTTAATTTGTTTCACTGTAAAATAGTGTAAATTACTCTAAATGATCTTTTTACTATAAAACTGCTGGAGCTCCTTAATATTAAGTGAATTGGTAGAAGTAATCTGAAAATAAAGGTCGATGAGTTTTATTCTTAAATTTTATTCTTATGATGTATTACTCTATGGATTTGAAATTTATATGATGAAATACACGCTCTTGGAGGATTTTTTAAAGGGTTTTTTGGATAATACGCTTTTCTAATTCATCAAAATGATACGATCAGTGGTTTTTTTTTAATTTTTCTATTTTTCTAAAGTTTTATTTTGTTAAAATTGAAATTCTTAAAATTTTTTGTTGTTTTGCAGTTATGGCTCAAGGAAAACCTCTCACCAATGGTCAAGTTGGCACGAAAATACCTTTGTGATTAATTGAAATGCTTCTAATCCTGCTATTTATAGTGTCATGTAGTCTTCCGGATCCCCATCACTAATTTCGGATAAAAATAAGCGAAGAAACGTCGGCCGGATCTCGATTGATGTCGCAATGAAACATCCGACGTGCGCTTTCACGTTTCCATGAGCCATAGCTGCACAACTACAAAAATAACAAGAATTTCAATTTTAACAAAATAAAATTTCGGAAAAATTAAGAAAAGAAAACACCATCGATTCAGAAGTGGATGCCGAGCGCGGAGGTCTAAGGCAGTTTGGTTTGCTCTTCGCAGCAGCTTCTGTGCGTTTTCCACCATCGCCAAGGATCTTTAGCTGAGATCCGCGCTCATACTCGCGAATAACGGTTCCACTATGCAACTAAGTAAGCAAACAGCCGAAGTCAGAGCTGTCCGGTATCTAGCTAACTGAAACTCTGCCGTGGTGCATCTTCTACGCCACGGAGCACCTAAGCACATGTAGAAGGTAGTCATGTAATTATAGCTATATTAAATTGAAATTTGAGAATTTCCAACAAATAAAACATGTATTGAACTTGTGGCCGATTTATTGATATTTGGTAGTGTCTGTGTATCATGGTGACAGGAAATTCAATGGGTCTCGAGTAAATAAAATATCTTAAATTAATGGATATTATGAGGTTTTCGCGGTAAATTTATGAAAGTTAGAAATGCAAAAATGAATAATCAAAAATCCCAAAAATTAAGAAAAAGAATTGGGAAAAAATTACTGGAAGAATCATGAATTTTTAGTGGAATTATTATTATTTGATGTTGTGGAGGTGATCGAATTCTTTTTTTTGTTTCCTTTAATCGTTTTGATAAATGGCAAAAAGACACTGCACATATGAGAACTTGGTCGTTCTGCCGATGAATTCGAGCGGATTGATTTTCTGCAAAAAAGAAAGAAAATGATTTTTATTTCTATATTCAATATTCGCTATAATTTCAAACTCAGTGCTGTTTAAAAGAATTTAAATTTGTAAAGTTTTCAATATTAATTCAATTAAATTAAAAATAAAAATATGCTGATTTTGAGAATCTTTTTCTAAAATTCAAATATGCCGAAAATAACTAAACCTACGATTGGTGTTCAGCTTCCTCCTGTCTCTCAATTCTCTGCAATTCCTCAAAGTCGATATTTTCTATCCGCGTTGGAGACACCAACGAGTATGTTGATCGGTAGAATGATTTATCTGAAATTTCTGAAAATTTTATGTGAGAAAAAAAATAATTTTCACGCATTTTCAACTAAGAAATCTGAACTTTTAAGAAAATTACAATTTTAATACCTTGAATATTGAGCTTTGAAAGTTCGGAATTCAAATTTTTGTGTGCTTCCAATGGAGATGGCGATGAGACTTCTTGCTCTATTTTGTGGGCAAATGAACGCAGAAATAGCTCTTCCCACAATTTGTTCGGCTGAAACGTTCAAATATTTTTTTTATTGAGCTCCGTTTTCCTTTTCTGATTTTCAGCACGTGGCAGACCATTTTTTCACCAAAAAACTTGATACATTTTTGTCACGAGAGCTTCATTAACCACTAAACTCTGAGCAAGCTTTACCTCATCGTCCCCCTCTTCTACCGGTTTTCTCCCATCCTTCAAATGCTTTTTTGAACCTTTCTTTTTCGATTGCCCAGTGAATAATGGGCGCCACGAAGGAGTGCGTTTCGTCGAGTTGTGGCGGGAAGCTGAAAATATAACGATGGGGGGGGGGTGCCTTCAGAAATATGAAATTTCTTCGATTAAATTCCAAATTGCCTTACCATTAGTAGCTGATTCGCTCTCTCCACGTTTTCTGACAGAAGGATCTCTATTTAAAAGATCTGGCGCCGTTGCATAATAATCGAGCGGAGTGTCACATTGAACATTTACCATTCCAATCATTTTGAAATGAGCAGAAATAGTCGGAGTTTGAGTGCTGAAAAGAGCATTTTTCCAAATATTTCGTTGAATTCTGAGAAAATTTGAGAGAAAATAGAGAGTTCGGGTCTTGCAACGAAATAATTTTATGATTACTTTACTTTAAAGGACTATTGTGACAATAATATTAATTTTGACACAAAAGTCTGTGGGCAACTTTGTTTTATTTATGAAAAATACTTTGAAGATTTTAAATTCAATATTTATATTTTTTATTAGTATCTAAAGCATTTAAATTTCAAAATTTCTAGTTTTTACCATTCGAAAATTCTCCAAAAATCTATTTCAAAAAATGAAAATGGACATTTTAAGTTTAGACTATAAATGTGCTCAGCTCTGAGTTCAAAGAAGGGCAACAGCACGTTGAACTTGAAAATATTTGCGCAGAAATCAGTGTATTTAACAAAACTAAGAAGGTGGGCGGAGCCATCGATGCTCAAAAGACCCAATTATCTTGGTATTAGAGAGGTGTCTGTCCACTATGGAAAGTGACGAAATTAAAAAAAAAACGAGAGAGAGAGTGGTTCAGTAAGGTGGAAAAAAATGGAAAATGTGGGCAACAAGATGACAAAGTGACGTTTTCCCATCCTATGGTATGGTTAAGACGATTTAAAGGCAAACATCATGGTGAAAAACGATAGAAAACGATGGGCGGTACGATTCTGAATAGGCGACAAAAAATGTATGTCAAGCTGGTTTTAGCTATTTGCAAAAAATTGAAACGTTTTGAGCATACTGTAGCGTTGCGGAAAGTTGAATTCGTGCCTACTCAAAGAAATGAGCCGCTACTCAGCAAATTTTCAAATTTCGAGCAGAGAATATCAGAATCGGGAAGAAGATTAGGAAACATTCAAGCTTCTCAGGATAAAAAATACGTTTCAATTCCAGAGAAAACATTAAAAATGACGTTTCCCATTTTCTTTCTGAGGGAACGGGGCACCGAGAATCAAGTGACTCATTGGCTATTGTTTGACTAGTTCTCACAATGATAAAGTTGCAGAAAATGGTGCAAGAATAGAAGTGCAGCACGAATAAAAACAGCAAAGAATAAAGTTGAGCCCGAGGGCAAATGATGAGCCGTCACCGTCACCGCTTTTTATGAGGTCAGGTCAGTTCCTTCATAAAGTTCTCATAGAATTTCTTTAAAAAATTGGGGAAATTTATAATTAAAAAATGGTTTATTTACCAGGTTCTTTGACTTTTAATTTAATTATTACCATTTTGGCAATCTTAAAATGTTCTTTATGTATATTATTACTTTTTTTCTTTTTCAAAATTCTTTAAATTCCGTACACATGACTCTTATCTATGAGCCGAGATAAGAGATTTGGTTAGAGGCATTGACTTCAAACTTGAACTTGAAACTTAAAAATAAGAAAAAAAAACTTTGTTTTTCTCAAAATAAATTCAAAAAATATATAAATATCAAGTTTAAAAGTTTAAATATTTTTAATAAATAAAAGAAACTTGTCCACGGACTTTTGTGTCGGAAGGAATAGTACGCGGAGTAAACGTAAAAATAATTTTTAATTGTTGCAGAAATACGAAAAAAAAATCATAGAAAAGCAAAATACGAACTTAACTAACTATATGATGTCAGAACGTTATCATTACATCATATTTTTGCAATATTGATGACATTTAATATTAAAACCTGATTAATGAGGTGTGAAAACTTGCACATGAAAAAAAAGTATTATAATAATGATTGTGATGCAAAATGGTTGTTTCTTTAAAGCTTTTCTAAAAAGATTTAAGTAAGTCGCATTTCCTTAAAACAAGAGAAATGGCGGGAAAAGGTGAGGAAAAAGCGGAAAACTTTGAGATGATAAGAAGGATCCACCTCTTCAAAAATTCTTTCGAAATTCCTTTTTTTTTTCTGATAATAAAACAGTGACGGAAACAGAGTCAAACAGAGACGAATAGTCGAATAGTGTCGGGAAAAGCAGACAACTCTTTTGATGAGCATTTCCGATAAGTCTTTTAACGGAAAAAAAATACTTGTTATTAATTTTTATTAGAAATATTTCAAATAAATTTCAAATAATATTATTATTTAATTTCCGCGCGAAAAATTAACGAATTTTCAAAAAATGCTGCTGAAACTTGTTACAAATTTTATTTTGTAGTATTTTGCAAATTCTTTTCTGTTGGATTCTTTTTTGTTAATGCAGACCAAAAATTACATTTGTTGTCTGCTACGTCATAAGAAGTAAAGTGGAAAATTTGCGAAAAATTAGCAGAAATCGAAATTCAGTTCAAGTGACCACGATTCCCTGAAGTTGTGATTTGTAACTTTCGGAATTTTTCCTGCTAATGGTTTTGGACATTAAAGGGATGCAAACTACTATTTAAAATTACAATTTTGAGAAGTTATTTTGAATTTTTCCAGAATTTGAAATTGGAAATAGTTCTACACTGAACATTTTTGAAAAAAAGCACAATTTTCTCCGTTTTGGCAAGTTTTCAGTTAAAAGTAGAGTGCTCCTAATCGGAAACCGCAGCCTTAGCTATGTAGACCACATAATTTTTTGAACAAAACAATAATTTAAAGGTGCAGTTAAGGCTTGGGCTAGTTAAGGCTTGTTTAGCCAAGAAAAAACCCCAAAACTCGAAATTTTTTCACTGCAAGATAGAGTACTTCATTTCAATGTTTTCTGCCAACTCTCGGTGTGTTCTAGTGAAATTATTTGTCTGTAAGACAACAAACCACGAGTTGAGGAAAAACAGATAAAGCATTTTTCTATGAAATTTCGGTCTGCCAGACTACAAACTACAGTTGCTAATGAATTTGAGGTGTATTTTAAAGCATTTTTCAATGAAATTTCGGTCTGCAAGACTACAAACTACAATGGCTAATGATTTTGAGGTGTATTTTAAAGCATTTTTCAATGAAATTTCGGTCTGCCAGACTACAAACTACAGTTGCTAATGAAATTGAGGTGTGTTTTAAAGCATTTTTCAATGAAATTTCGGTCTGCCAGACTACAAACTACAGTTGCTAATGATTTTGCGGTGTATTTTTTTCCAAATTTGTTTACGTTTGGAAAGGTATTTGACTTTAAATTGGAGCAAATATGTTTTTGGCATAATATTAAAGAACGACTGAAGCAATAAACTTTTATCAAAGGTCATTGAAACATATGTGAATTCCACGGACATTATTCGGTTATAACCAAAAAGCAAATGTGTCAGGAGAATTTGTTGGTTCTAAACTTTTTCTTTTTCTCTTTCGGTCGCAAAAGTGAAAAGTGAAGAGAAAGTGTGGGGGAGAGAAAAGGTGTTAACTCATAGCTTAACTGTCAGCTGGTCACACGAATGAACTAGTTTTCAGTTGGAAGAGAGTTAAGGTGTGAATAGATTATGGATGGAAGCATATGGCAAAACTGACGAAAATGGATTCAGATGGTTTATAGACAAACTTGAATTTAAATGAGAGACAGACAGTTCTTCGTTTTTGTGAACTTCTGGATCCTTCGCATCCTTATATAACACAATTTTTAGAAATAAAATGACGCGTTTATTCGCTTGTTCCTTTTGTCCTTCACAAAACAACTAAAAACAAGAAGAATTAGGGAAGAAAAGGGGATTTGTGTATGCCGGATAGTGACGGAAATGTGTCCAAACATATGTTCAGTCGTTTAAGGCGAAAAATGTGATTGAGAACACTTCTTGGCCGTGAAATCATTTTCACAAAGAATTGTCATCATTAGGACACTTTTAGAACTCTTTGGTTTGGTAGACCGACAAACAAATTAGCTGGACAAATAGATCAATGAGAACTTGCAGCCTCTAGGACAATTCTACAAACAGGCGCAGAGATGGACTCTTTTTTCTAGGAATTTTCTATAAATATCTTTCCATTTCCATTTCTTAGTTATCTTGATTCTGATGATGATCTAGAATTAACTATTTTATATTCAATAAGCATTGGTCTGCTAGACTATAAACTACAAAAATTGTATTTCTTAGTTATCCTGATGCTGACGATCTAGAATCAACTATTTCATGTTCAATTAGTATTGGTCTGCTAGACTATAAACTACAGACCTTGCAAGGGAATTTTCTCAAACTCTCCATCCTTAACCCTGCTTTCCTCTCACAAGCATTTGGACATTTTCTACTTTTCTCTCTCCTATTGAAACTTCTTTAATGCTTCAATACCATACTATTCAAATAAGAAAAAAGTCGTTATTTATTCGTTTTTTTTCTTCAATTTTCCCCCAAAATCTTTCAAACGTTTTCAAGAGATGTTCAAATTCGGACACATATATAGCATGAAAACTAACAAAACCCGTAAGAGTCGTAAAAAATTGATGGAAACTTTCTTTTTTTTCGAATGTTTGTATTCAGTTCAAAAGTCTAGACCAACGGACGCATACAATTTGACTATTTCAAATGGGAAACGGCCGGGATGATTTAAAAGTCGGATATAAAGACACTGTATCATGGAGACATGCACAAGACTATTTTTTCGGTGCGTTAATGCGAATTGCGGCAGGGAATCTAAAGAAAGTTCAGAAAAATCCTCTTACAGCCCAAATTCCTTTCCTTCCTTTAGAGAAGTCTGTAAGAATGTATTTTAAAGCATTTTTCGATGAAGTTTCGGTCTGCCAGACTACAAACTACAGTTGCTAATAACTTTGCCGTGTGTTTAAAGCATTTTTCGATGAAATTTCGGTCTGCCAGACTACAAACTACAGTTGCTAATGATTAAGCAGTGTATTTTTTTCCAAATTTTTATAAGTTTGGAAAGGTTTGTAGTTGGAAAAAGAATACAAAAAATACAGTAGAGTCCTAGTTCATGCTCCGCCTATCGTATTTCTGCGGTTTCAAAGAGTTTCAAAGAAACCGCAAAATAAATTGGACTCTCCTATACTGTGACGTCATAGATAGTCTGAGAGCAGACCATCTCCTTATGTCATGCGGTGGATCAGAAATTAAACTCCTCTCTGTGGCGTCATACTTGTTTCCAGTAAAACTTGAAACCGGCTTAAAGAATAGAAGAGGCAAACATTTTCCAGTGGAGCGAATTTGTATCATAGCGACAAAATACCAAACTGATATACTTCCATAAGATTACTAAGAATTGAGAGAATAACCGAGACACTGAGGAAATGCTCTACTATCGCCGATATAAAAGAGAAAAGAGCACACATTCCTCATTGCTCTTTAGCATTTACCAACCAACCGGATGATTTGAAACTAGCGTAGTCAACACGATAATCACAACCATTCCGGAATATCAGAACATTGATATTGACTATGATGGACTATTGTATTTTTGAAATTAGAAACTTTCACATGTGGACTGCTTGTTGATAATGGTATTAAATTGATAACGGAAACGAATGCGAATCAATTTTTTTCCATAAGCATTCCTGCATAAAAATAGACTTGAAGCAGAGGAAAACCCGTCTTTATGAATGGAAAAAACTAGGAAATTGTTCAGTTTTTGGTGAATATTTCGTAATTTTGCATAATTTTACTCATTTTATTTCAAAAACCAGATTTCGACATATTTCTGAGACTTTTTCGAGTAGATTAGAACACTTATAAGTGCCTAGAAACCTCTTATTATTGGGGAATAACGACTAAAATATGGATTTTCTAGCGGAAAAATTGAGGATTCCACGAAAGACTCTCGACTCGTCTTCGTTCGTCTTGCGCAACAAAAAAGTTGTGCATCTGTGTACCTGCGTCAGACGAATTCAAGACGAAGACGAGACGGCCGAAATTGAAGCCATATTGAAGACTATTAAACTATTTTCTAAGGCTTCCACGAAAGACGAAACAAATCGGTTGTTTTCATTCGTCTTGCGCTCATCTTGCGAGGTTAGGTCTGCTAAGCTACAAACTACAAAAGTTAAAATGCAGACCCAAAAAACATTTATATACCTATTTTGAAATGTTTGCGCTAAGGCTTCCACGAAAGCCAAAAGACGGTCGTCTTTCAGTTCGTCTGGTGTTCGTCTTACGTCGTCAAGTAAAATGCATGTGTACCAAGACAATGTCTATCTCTGCGTCAGACGAATTCTAGACGAGACGGTCTTATTTCGTCTTTCGTGGAAGCCTAACAATTTTCATTATTTTTAAGCTACAAATTAGATATTGCGCAATTGCTGTAGCAATGGAAGATGGGGACGGTCTAGCACTTATTGCAAGGCGTCCACGAAAGACGAAGACACAAAATTCGTTCGTCTTTCAGTTCGTCTTGCATTCGTCTTACGCAGTAGTCAGACGAGTTTAAGACGAAGAAGAGATGAGACGGCCGAAATTTCGCCCAAATGGAAGGCTTAACTTATTGAGCACTTCTTAATTCCATTTAGGCTTACTAGGCTTCATTGGGGTCAAGGGTCAAGATTTACGTTTAAAAAAACTTGAAAACTGAGAGCAAATATAGAATGGTTAACGAAAAAAAGGGGGGGGGGGGGCTCAAAAAAAACGAGAGATTTCTGGAATTTCTTACTCCAACCTTACTCCTGCAAACCTTTATAGTCCCGCCTGATCGCTTCGTTTTCTCACATATTTTAATGTTGCATTATTCCCCCCTTATCACCATATCAATTGGCCCGCCCTGCGAACAAAAACGACGCTGGAAGATGGTGCTATTTTGCTATTCCTTCCTACGTCAATACAGTTACGTACATTATTAACGAGGTGCGGGGGGGGGCCGAGAGAGACGAAAAGCTGTCGTGGAAAACCAAACAAGGCGACGAATCATTGACGATGTCCGCCTACTCAGCTGAGTGACTCGTTTTGTGACATTTTATAAATTTAAATATTTTTTATTTGTATGTATTGGACACTTCTGACGTCAGAGAAGTGTTAGTTGTGAACACGGTTTTCAGAGTTTTAAAAATAGATATTTGATAGATACAAAATGTGAGTCAAACGGGTAGCTCTCTTTGATCATCAGAATCCTCCCATTTTCACCGTGCATTTTCAATTTCCATCAAAAAACACTGGGACGTACAGCTTTGCTCCCTCCAAATTAATCATTTCATTTTCCTCTAACACTGAACTCAGATGGAATGGCTTCAGTGAATTGAGCCGGAAGTTTGAAGTTTAAAGAATGATCCCACATATCTATCTGGACTACTGTAGTTGCAGAGATGAGCTGCAACTACAGTAGTCCTCCCCAGAGCCAGCATTCTTAAAAACTAATATTTTGTAGATTTCTGTATATAAGCACTTTCTGAGCAAAAAGTGTTCACTCTAGCTGACTGTAATGGGCAGATTGATAAATGGAGCAGTTTTGCAGGCTTTTGTAGTTTTTTGGAACTGATTTTTGTGGATCTCATTGAGATCTAAATATTCTGAATTTTGCCTGCCAAATGCTATCGGCGATAGGCAAATAATTCAAAATCTGTTGAGCTGTCTGTTTGTTTGCCTGTCCGAGCTGAAGCCTTCCGCGCGCCCCCTCACCAGCCAAAAAGGAATTTCGCATGTTGACATCATAAAGTGTCTGAGTGTGTTTATTTTCGTGTTTTGTGCTCTCTCTCTCTCCGGAAAAGGAAGGGCGGGTCGTCGTTTTGACTCACTTTCCTTCCATTTTTATGGGAGGTTGAATGACCTGTTCATGACCCGCTAAAGCACAATTCGAATGTAAAATTGAAAGCGAAAAGCAAATAAACAAGGAATGATGTAATTCATGGTAACTAAAGGGGAAACAAGGTGCGAAAGTGCAAAGGCGATTAATTTTTCCAAAAATGTTTGAAAAGGAAAACAGAAAACTATAGTTCTAGAAGCCTTGTGCAGCGGGGTGGGGACCAGAGTAGGGCGGAATTGGGTTTTGGGAACTCGGAATCCGGAATACGGAAAAAAAATTTTTCACGGAATCTGGAATCCGGAAAACAGAATGAATAAAACGGTGGAATCCGGAATTCCGCCCTTCTCTGATGGGGACCTATAAGAAGCTAAGATCTTCGTAAGTTGAAGAGCTCGACACTTCACCCGCGATACCTCCTTTATCAGCAGAAATCTAGCATATTTCTGATTAAAATATTTATAGGAATACTTAAAATGTAGAAATTGTAGCAGGTTTTGGCTTAAAATCTGAATATACAGTGTTCCACATAATCTTAGGTTCACCCCCAAAAATTTTCGAAATCTCGAAAACTGGATTTTCAACCAAAATGCTTCCTATTGAAGAAATATGGGCTTTTAGAAAGTGTTTCGTGATAGAAACTTAAAATAGGCTTAAAATTCACACATCAGAAAAAAAACCAAAATTTTATTTCTTTTAATGTAAAAATTTTCCACAAAATCATACGTTCACTTGCTCAAAACTTAACAACAAAAAAAAAAAGAAAATAACAGACGAATGATTATTAATAATCGATGGGACAACCATTTTTTTCAAGATTTCTACATTACTGGCCATAAAGGTATTATATTATGGTTTTTCGACAATATCTCATTCAATATAGAACGAATCAATCTGATTTTTTCACAGTTTTTTCATCAAGTATTTTCAATATTTTGTGGGAAAAATCAGATTACTTCGTTATATATCGAATTTGATATTGTCGAAAGACCATAATATTAATACCTTTATGGCCAGTACGTGTATGTAGAATGAGCACCGGTAAGAAGAAGAGCATTGCGTTGGGATAGTGACTTTTAGGCAATATAATCAGAAGCAGGTAACTTATATGTCTGAAAGAGCTGAAAATGCACCTGGAGCAAGAAAGACTGTGGGCAGCGATAATATCATACCTTTATGGCCAGTACTGTAACTAAGGATTTTGGAGAATATGAAAACAAACATGTATTTTTTATTCGAATTTAACATACACTGACCTGGGAAATCATCAGAATACAAATCATAAATTCTTTATTGCCTCAAATTTCCAGCAACCGGCGAGAGGATCACTGGAAATGGAGAAACAAGAGTTCTGCTCAACATCCCCTACTCATTTAGACGCAACACGATGGGAATTTCATCACGATTCCTCCTTGAAGAAGTCTGTTGGATAACGACAAAATTGCAGTAGATTTCTCGAAAATCTGATGACCTGATAGCGGTTTTATTCGAATAATCGAATAAATATCAAGAAAGCGCTACATTTTTCAATTTTCAGACATTCCGTGGCTTTCAGTGCGCGAATAATTCATTTATTTTCTTTCCATTTCTATTCGTCGCTTCCTTTTTCTAATCTCTTTCATTTAATCCCGCTTCAAATTCCATATTATTGTGGAGAACTTCTTGCCAATTGTCGTAAAGCATAATGCCGAGTACGCAGTTTACGTAAACACCGTCTTCTTGGAAACTTTGGGAAAACAGAGAGGAGCGCTGTCTCATCTGCCGTGGTTTCTTTCAGAAGTACTCCAGGAAACTGAAAAAGCTTTAAAAATAGTATAAATATTGATTTCTTCTACTTTTTAAGAAGTTTTCTTGAAAATTGTTTGCTGAAACTTTTTCTCTAACTTAAGTTATAAGCTTCGAATTGAAAATTATAATTTTTTTTCCAGCAAAATAAATGTCAACATTCTACGATCTTCCCAAAAGCTCCGTAGCAGTTTTTAAAGGTACTTTTCTGTGAGTTACTTCAAAAAATACTCAAAAATAAAAATTTTGCAGCTTCCGACCCATCAGACGTCTTCAGAATACTATTCGCGTCCCTCAAAACCGAGAAAAAATCGCTGATTTGCCACAAAGCTTTCGCCATGTGGTATCGTGACTTCTACGCGAATTTCGACGGAGAATACATCGAATTTTCGGAAAATGATAAGAATTTCGACGACGTCGCTTCTTCATCGGCCGGCGATGTCATTTTTGCGGATTTCGACGTGTTTTCCATGCTTTTCAGACTTCCGGAGACGTTGAGAACGATACAGACTTTGAAATGTAATAGGCCTTCGGTGATTATAAAAATGTATTTATTTTCAGCAAAAAATCGAGTTTTTATCGTTACATCTTCCGAATTTCCGCCGTCACCACATCTTGAGCAGATTACAGATGCGACATTTCAAATGTAAAAGATATTAATTTTAAAAAATGCATTTCTTATATTAATGCTCATGAAAAATTCCAGAAAAAGAACAGAAAATCCCGAGATATTCGAATGCTCTGCAGCCAGCTTCGACAAAAAAGGAAATTTCACAGTTACGGTAAAACTTAACTTTTAAGTAACAAGATATAAAGAATTCTATGTTTCAGGACCAGCTAATTACCGTTCCTTCATCTGGCGCCAAGCCCACATTCAAAATAGTAAAGAAATCCGAAGTTCCCGCTGAAAATGAAGTGCCGATAGCAATTCCGAGTGGTGCTGAAATTGCAAATGCAGCCATTGATTTGCCGTTTTTTGTTTCCAGACAGGAAGATGGTAAGGGGGTTTATTCTTGCCTTTTTCTTTTGCTAAATTGCGGAAATTACATTTTTCACAGCGTTTTTTTTCTGCTGAAAAACTGTGTTGATTGCTCTTATTTATCACTATTTTCTTGTGAAATGCGAGTTTCTTACAGCGCCCCCCTCTTTTTTTCTTTAATTTCTTTTCGTTTGACAACACAAAATGTTCTAAACTTGTTAAAATTATCGAGTATGGCTTCCAGGAGTGGCGATTCGTGACGCTGCGACGAAAAAGATCCGAATTGGCGGGAGGATTGTATACGAACCGGATCAAGAAGACGACTTGGATGACAGTGATCCGGATGATGATTTGAATATTTGATTTTGTTACGTTTTCATTAATTTTTAAATTCTCTAAATGTTCCGCAATTATTCCAGCGAAAAACTGGCATTTTTGCACATTACGGTTCTATTTGTACACGTTTTTTCTCTGTTAACAATTAAATAATAAACTATTAAGGTACGAAGCAATATGTGGGACTTCCCCAACCACCAAGTTACGGTAAGAAAAATGCTAATTTGGCGAAAATTTCGAACGAAATTTTTATTTAAACAAAGTCAAACTTTCTTTCAATGTAATTTCATTCTTTACCATTATTTGAAAAGTTGAGAAATTCACAAATTAGCATCGATGAAATTACTGTGGCGGTATTACCTGAACAGGGGGCGGTGGACAATTACTCGAGTGCGGTGCCAGCACCATTTTTTTTTCACGGAGAGCATCGAGAAGCAGCCAGCAGGCGATCGGATTCTGAAAATCTCGTTTAAGCCAAGTATTTATTAAAATGACTTGCAACTTGTCCTTCAGTGTCTGGCTTATAGTGAGCCGGAGCCGCCCGATCTCCCCATTTGGCGAATAATGGGTCTCTTGCATCAAAAACCGGTTTGATATTTCCCCATAACTGCGGTGGTGGTTGTGTTCCCGGTGGTACTCCGGGAATTTGTTGTACGCTTCCTTGAAACAGTTCGCGAACCATTAGGTCTTGTGGAGCATGAGGCCCAGGGGGAAGGTGTTCACCTGCATGTTTCCGATTTAAAAAATTATGTGCTTCTCGCAATTTCAAAAAAGCGAAGCAAGCATTTACCCGGTCTCTGAAACATCATCGTCTGCATCATATGTTGCTGTTGTTGTGCTGCAGCTGCGGCGGCGGCAGCCACAGCTGCAGCTCTCTGCTGCATTTCAGCCTGCTCCATCGCTTTGACATGATGCTTCATATAAGCTTCTTGGGACTGTGCATAAGCTGCGGCCGCCTCTGCTTCCTTGTCTGCAGCTGTCTTTCGATGCTTTATTTGCTGAAAGGAAGGAATAATTGGCGCAATCTTAGTTGGGGGGGATCCACTCGTTTTTAGTCATTTTTGGAGGTTTTTGCAATTTTACTCTTGACACGAAAACTACGACTCCACTTTTTTCATGTGTGGCGCG
The DNA here is from genome assembly GCA_003052745.1 of Caenorhabditis inopinata. Lineage (NCBI taxonomy): Eukaryota > Metazoa > Nematoda > Chromadorea > Rhabditida > Rhabditidae > Caenorhabditis > Caenorhabditis inopinata. The sequence continues at coordinate 815,083 of AP018152.1, read as the reverse complement.
ATTCAACGATGAGCAATTTTTGAATTTTTTTTTTGGATTTTTTTGCTTATTAGTTAATAATAACTTAGTTAATTATAAATAAGAATAGGACCGCAGCTGATGCACTTCTCGACTTGAAGTAAGCCTAAGCGTAAGACTAAGCCTAAGCCTAAGCCTAAGCCTAAGCCTAAGCACAAGCCAAAGTGTTGCCGAAATATCCAGTCACATAGTCATATTCTTTTTTGTGCGTATTTTTGTTGTCTGCCGATAAAATTGTTCTAAAAATTGCTAGTGTTATTCGAATATGTCTAATAACATTTTCAGAAAAAAAAATCAAGAAAAAAGCTCCAAAAACGAGTGGACCCCCCCAACTAAGATTGCGACTAAGATAACTAAGATTATCGATTACGTTTAAAGTCAAGGAAAATTATTAATTTCAGGTAGAACCGGGGAGCATTTTTAATCCTAGTCCTATTTTTGACACAGCAACTAATGAAAGCTGCGTAAAATGGGTTATATTCGGAATTTAAAATTTTTCAAAATTTTTTTTTCTAATTTAGTTGATTTAAAAATTTAATTTAATTTAGATAAATTAATAGATAAAAACGGGATAAACAGGTTTGCTTTAAAATGTTTTATAATTATTTTTTTTTGGTTTTTTTAAATTTAAAATACGTCATTCTTTTCTTACTTGTGCTTTCCTTGCTTCCACGTCTCTTTCCCACTGTTCGAACTGATTTACATAGGAATTATAAGCTTCAGTGCCGATTGATGATCTGAAAACTATAATTTTCGAAAATTCTTTGAAAAATCGATAATCATACTTATTATTCTCTTTCCATTGTTCAAATTGCGCTCGATAATCTGCATATTGTTTTTCCAACTCTTCTTCGGATACCTGAAAGCATAAATTGTGCTTTTAAGCTTTTAAATAGGTTTATAACTTACTTTTTTGGGTGTTGCAACCATATTTTGTTAAGTTGTTCTGCTAAAGTTGATTGAAATTCTTTTTTATTAAGAAATATTAAAAACCAATAGAAAAATCTAAAATTTAAAGAGGATGGCCGAGAAATGGTTAACAGTGTCATTTTCTCTTCCATCGCGTTCAAAAACACGGCCCCCGCAACTTTCGCCAATAATATTTCATTTCCTCGCAGCCTTCCACCTATTCAAGCCATTTTTTCTTTAAAAAATGAGCAAAAACAACGCTAAAAATTATTTTATTTTCAAGTATGCAACCTGTCCTAGTCAACAGCAAACCCCTCCGAATTTTACGGAGGGCCGAGTCAATAAGCAACTTTAAAAAATCCGAGGAAGTGTTTGAAACCACCAATTGTAAGTTTTTATTGCAAAAAAAATTAAAAAAAGAAAGAAAATACTAAAAATTTAGATTCCAGCTCATCAGGAATCGTTGTTTGCTACATGGACGGAAGCGGAGAAGTTATCACACAAGAGAGCTTTGATGTATGTATTTAATTAAATAATTAAATAATAAATCGATTTTTTAAATTTTTTCAGGATCCAACTGTTCATTTTATGTTTACCAAGGTCACACGTCTTCAATATCCCACGGATTTTGATCCGTTGGGAATCGGATCAGTTGTACAAATTTATTGGACTAGAAGCTTCGAAAGAGTGATCCGGGGGAGCCATATTATTGTATTAATTGAAAAAATGGAAGTATATAAGTGTAAGTGAAAGAAAAAGAATTATTAAACAAAGTAAATTGGACTTTTTTTCACTCTTAGGTAGTATAATGCTCCGAGACAACATATTCGTCACTTTCAACTCACAATTCAGTCCAGGTGTGGCTACAGGGATTAATGAGGTATATTTAATTTTAAAATTCTGAATTTTCAGCTATTCATTCAAAATTTTGCTAAAATTCTTTCTTTTTTTCATTCCAGCGCAGCATCACAGTTGCGTTCCATCCAAATTGCTCCCCGGAGATTCGTTTTGAGACCATGAAAGCGCATGCTGATGCGAGAACTGAATTCGAGCTGAAATATGTGAGATATATATATATTTTATAATTTTTATTATTTACCTTCCAATTTAAGAAACACCGAGAAAACATCAATCGAATGGTGGAAGTTGTGCTGGTAGCTGTACCATTTCGCGTAGAAATTAATGGAAATATCGATAAAATTCCTTATATAGTAATTCAAAAATGTAAAGATGCTCCAGGGAAAGAAGGCGTGGCTGTGGTAACAAAGGTAATTTCAAAAATTTTAAATAATGGAAGAATATGAATTTTTCAAATTTCAGATTGTCAGAAATCACTTCATGGAAGCCAACTTTCTCCATTCTTCGGCGACAGTTTACTTCGAATCGCAATCGTGTCATTCGAATATCTCTGTAAGCTCTGGCATTTAATTCGGGGGGTACAATGATTCGGGGGGGTACCAAGTTCATGACAGTCAAACTGTTTTTGAGTCATTGTTCAGATCTCAAAGCAAAAATCGTGTTCCGGAGTTCAATATGAGTAAAAAGACAGAAGAAGCGTCCCCGAATCATGCATGAACTTGGTACCCCCCAAATCGTTTGTACCCCGTTGTACCCCCGAATTAAATGCCGTAAGTTCTGTAAAATAATAGAAAAAAGGGGTTGGGAACAATGTAGGGTAAAGGTGACAAATGCGCCGGAAGAAAAAATTGCTGACAACGTTTTGAATTATGAGGATTTTCCAAATATGTGCAAAACTACAACTTTAATTACACATTACTATAGACTACAAACTACAAACTACAAAAAAATTCCATAAATAAAATGCTGAAAATCTTAGAGAAACATATCGGAATTCCGAAAAACTCTAGAAAAGATTCCATCTGCTTCTTACTAAGCGAATAGTTCTGTCACAAATCTAGCACAATTCTCTCACAATTTTAGCACAAATACAATAAACTACAACTTTAATAAAACTTAACTATAAACTACAAACTACAAACTTTGACACTATAAACTACAACAGAATTCGTCTTTCGTGGGGAAGCCTTAATGTGCTTGCTAAACTCGGGCGTAGTTTGTAGCCTATCAGACCAATTCTGTCCGCACATTCATTCATGGGTCTGCATGACTACAAACTACAATTTTTTTTAATCTCACATCTCACAAATCTAGGCTCAAAATTACTGAAAATCAAAAGCGAAAATCGTTGACGAGCATTAAATATTAGTTTTCTAGAATTCATATTATTAAAAAAAAATGTAAAGCAGACAAATAATGAGCTATTGTTAACAGGAAAAAATTTGCGTTGGATCTCTAATAAACGTGCTTGCGTCACGCACATTTCCCACGTCCTCATACAAATGGTACGGCTATGATATTACAATGTGCAACAAATACCTGGCCAACGCTCACACTCAGAAGGCGTTCGTAATGGAGAATAATGAGATTCTGCAAAACTATGATACACTTCCAAGAGAGACAACGAATGCACGAGCGGAATTCAAGCATGGACCTGCTATTAAACAGACGCACGTCTTGAAATCTAAGTATGTTCCTAGTAGCATCAAAATAAGCCAACCAAACCAAATTTCCTTAACAGAAAAGCATGCAATCTTATGAAGTTTAACTCACGAAATGCTCAATACAAACTACGCCATCTATTGCTCGATGATTGCTACAGTAATTTGATTCCTCGTGAGGCGGATGCAACTGTAAATTCGTACTTTGTGAATCGATATGGTGATATGTCCAAAGTATTCATTGAAGATGAAGAGGATTACGAGGGAAATGCTGAAAACTACGAAATTTATAAAACAAATATGGAAACTTTCAAGAAACTTGGAACTGTTCCAACAATGAAACAAGTGACTTATAGTGATTCGCTGCAGAACTCGATTAGAAATTATTTGGGTGAGAAATTGTATTTAACAGCGATTTCGCTTCCTTTAAAGTTTGCTAACATCGTCAGAGAAAAAAAAAGATTAATTCGTTCATTTTCCAGAGCCACTTGGACTTTGCAACACTGACCAGTTGGTCAGAACAAGCCGCCCACCCCTATTGTCGTTTCCATTTGAAAATCCGCCGTTCAAATCGAAAAAGCGACATAACGACGGTGAAGAAGTGGATCCGGAAGAGATCCGAAGTAAATTTGCGAGCCTTATTGATTCGGAAGGTTTTGCCATCAATCAGCGGGTTAAAGAGCAATTCGTGCTTCCTGATACTCGATGGAAACCAACTGACAGGCGGTATATTGGTAAGAAAATGTCTTGTAATCCTACAATTCGATGAAGCGCGCTGCAGAGTAGGGCGGAATTGGATTTTGGGAACTCGGAATCCGGAAAACGGAAAAAAAAATTTTCACGGAATCTGGAATCCGGAAGACGGAATGAAAAAAAACGGCGGAATACGGAATCAGGAATTCCGCCCTTCTCTGGCGCGCTAGTGACTTTGGTCTGCTTGGCGCTCATTGTAGTCGCTACTAAAAGCATTCCATATTTTAGGCATCAACGACGACTTACAATGGGTCATGATGGCGACGTTTTGCCCGATTCCAGAAGAATTCGGAAGAAGACCACTTGCCGGAGGGGTACGTATTAAGCTTAACCAAACTTTATTTTAAAAAATAATCAAATTTGAGTGTTTCAATGACATATTTTCAGTGGTGGTACCGTCGTACAGTGCCGCGTGAGCACCCAGTCATGATTGTACAAAAAATGGAAACAAAAAGGAATATAATCACAGATTGCACTGTGTCATTGATCATTGAGTGAAAAAATTCGTGTAAAATAATACAATTCGTGTACAACAATAATGAATATTTATCCGGTTCTTATTATTTCAGAATACTGATTCCAATCTTGCGGTCTTAAAGCCGATTAATATATTTTTACTTCCGAAGATCGTACTAATTTCCCTCATTTTTGTTAATAATCTGTTTCCTTTTAAGCCGTATAACAATAATGATGAAAGTACATCGCTTGTCGCCATCAGAAGACACACTCGCCCATCAAGAGCCAATTTTCACACAAACTGTCGCCGATTCACTTGGAATCACTAATTTGGATCAGGAGGCAGCGGAGCTCGTCGAGTTTTTGGTAAATTATTGAAAATGCGAAAAAAATTAATAAAAATGCATGGTTTTTCAGTCTCGCGAAACAATAAAAGAATCTGTTCGACTAGCATCAAAATGGGCTCAAAATTGTGCTCGTCGTCGGGTGACAGTGGCTGATGTTGAAAATGCCTTGAAGAACATGCAAAACTGTGGAAGTTTGAATATTACCACAGTGGACACTCTGAATATCGGAATACAGCAACTACACCAAGTGCCGGGAACATCGTCGGGAATATACTCATTCAATAAGCCTTCTGGAGACATTGAAGTGGATAAAGAGGATACGGAGACATTTATCAAAATTCCGAGAGATTTGAGAATAATTTGTGAGCTTTTTGATAATTTTGTTAATTAATTCAAATGTTTCATATAACAAATTCAGCATACCCTCTGGTTAATGAGGGACAACCAGTTCTCTCTGAATATACTGTAAATGTAGACGAGGAAGACGGAAATTATTACGAGAAAATCACGCCAGAGGTGATCGCACCAATTCAGAGGAAAAGGTTCTCATTTTTCTTTGAAAAACTTCAAATTTTCAATATTTTTTTTTAAGATTTCGCCCGACCGCTACCTTATCAGGACTTCAAATGTTCCGTGAAGCGGTGAAAACCGCCAAAGGAGACCAGAAAGTCGGTCTGAAACCCTCGACCGTTGAAATATTAACAGTGGAGCAGCAAATTTTTATGAAAGACATCATAACTGTTTGCATGGGACAAGACGATAAAAAGAGGCATGAAGCGTTGTTCACACTGGAAAATGATGCTGGTTTACAGGTATTTCTAGTCCATCTTTTTCTTAAAACAAAGTTTTTTTTTATTTTAGGTGTTCCTCCCTCATTTGACGGAGCGCATATGCAAATCGATCTCCGCCAATATTTCACAGAGATGCCTATCGCTTATCATTTATGCAGGACGGGTGCTCAGATCGCTGAGTCACAATAAAGCGTGTGATATGACTGTTACGGTAATATCAATTTTACTGATTTTAAATTAATGACTTCTAGAGTGAAAACTGTCAGTTGGCATACCCTTCGTGGCTTGTCGTCTAGTGTTCCAAGATATTCGAAACGTTTTGCAACCCAGTATTCTAGCGATGCTTTATGGGGTTATTCATGATGCATTTTCATGCAAAAAATGCCACTTTAATTTTATTCACGATACCATTTTAATTGAAAAAAATGCATCTTAGTTCAGTGCTATGTTCAGTTAAAATGCAAGGCGGTGTCGGATATCGTCACCGAGAAAGTCTATGCGCCTTTAATTTATTTTTGGCTTTCGAATAAATAATTTTACTATTTTCTCACAATTGCTATAGTAATTTTACGCTTTTTCGCCTCCTCATCGTTCATTTTTGGCTGTAAAATATTATTTTTATCAAATTAATTTAAATTTTTACAGAAAATGTGAATTTTTCGCACAATAGAAGTTCTTCTCCAAAAAATTGAGGGCCTCGTAAATCGACACATTAAAGGCGCACAGACTTTCTCGATGACGATATCCGACACCACCTTGCATTTTAACTGAACATTGCACTGAACTAAGATGCATTTTTTTCGATTAAAATGGTATCGTGAATAAGATTAAAGTGCCATTTTTTGCATAAAAATGCATCATGAATAACTCCATTAATTGCTGCAAGATATGGGGAGACCACCGCCATTACTATCTCAAACTTGAATCTTACGAACTGAAATTTTTTATAAAAGTTTTCATAAGATTCTGTTGTTTCCGCAATCAGTGTACATGTGTCAAGATAATCCCAAAGATTCGTAACTCCATTAATATTTCAGCTCCATCACGTATTACCAGCACTTCTCAGCTGTTGTGTAGGCAGAAACATGTGTCTACGTCCAGAAAGCGACAATCACTGGGCTCTGAGAGACTTTTCAGCCAAGACACTCGTTTTACTAGTCAAGTAAGTGGAATTTGGTTATTAGTTTTTTTTTCAAATTTATATTTCAGAGATCAAGTGGATAAACGTGATAACGGATTCACCGCCCGGCGGCTTTACGATTTTTGCCATAAAGTGCTACGAAATCCGAGTTCCACTTATTCGATGATATACGGTACCATTCACCTTCTACAAGAATTCGTTGCTGGACCCAAAAAAGCGGCGTTGCTAATGGCCGAGCTGAATGAGATAAACGGGCGGTGCAAAGCGTTCATCGAGCAGTCGTCCTCACGCATTGGAACTGCCACATCGCAATTGTCGATACAGGAGGCGGTGAAGCTTAACCAACAAATCATGGTTAGAATATGGGCTATTTGAAAGATAGGAACATAAACTTTCTTCAGAAATGTGAAGCTGCGATCCGTAGCCGTTACAATCTGCCGGCGACCACCACAACGGCCCTCAATCGTCGGTTTCATTAAATTTTTGTTACTTTTTTCGTGCAGAAAAGTTAAAATATGGATGATGTTCATCGTTAAAATATTATCTTCCATACTGTTGTCTCGTCCTTCTAACCCACTAACTACAAAGTACTACGAGCAGACCAAGGGACTTTTGATATAATCGCCCACAAACAGAAAATGGAGTTATAAAACATTTTTATAACAAGGAAACTCGCATTTTATCACTGTTGGAATGAGGTGGAAAGGAAGCGAACCTACATTAAAAATGGGGGAAACAATAGAGGGAAATTGAGCGAAATTGACTGAAAAGGTTAAGAAAAAAAAACATAAATTAAGATATATATTAATTATTATTTAAACATACTAAAATAAGACTAGATTTAGCATTAAGACCATTGGGAGGCGAGGGCAGTTGAACGAGCGAGTCTTTTGGAGAAATATGATCCAACGACAAGCCCTATGAGCACAAGTGAGATCAGTACATGGTCGAAATCGTCCTGAAAAATGAAATTAAGAAAACAATTTGTGACCAGTTTACTTTCAGCAGATGAAGGCAGAAGAACTATCAATACAGTTCGGGTCTTCTGCTGCCGACTAGAACGCTGTCTACAGTAGTCAGTAAATGTTCTGCACGGTTTGTCGTAGATCCAGCAGAGCCAGTTTTAATACGAGACATCAATACTAGAATCCCCGACTACTAGAAACACTGTTACCTTTAATATATCAAAAGTGCCTGACGGAACTAGGCGAGTGAAAAAGAGATCAGTTCCGTAAGCCAACACAAGAGACGTCGATTCGAGACCGGAGGGGCTGAAACATCGAATAATTATATCGCTCTGCTAGAGAAGAGATCGAGATACCACGCAAACAAGGAAAATGAGATGAATGCTTGAAACTGGAAGAAGGGGGGGGGGGTTAATAGGTCGGATCACACAGTTACTGTCAAACCTTGTATTATGCACCCAGCGGGGGTATGTGAAATCGGAACAAAACGATAATAGAACTCGTAGGAAATCAGAACACGATGGATATAAAACTGTTAATAAATATTGTATTGAATTGGAACTGATAAGGAATTATAACTGTTTTAAAGTAAAACCACATGAAAGCGGAACTGTATGAAATCGAAACTCTGTTCAATGGAGCGCGTTTGCTTTACAAAAGCACTTTTCTCAGCGATAAATCAACTAAAAATACTCTGGGTAAAGCAAACGCGCTCCATTGAACAGAGTTCCAATTCCATACAGTTCCGCTTCCATGCGGTTTTACTTTAAAACAGTTCTAATTCCCTATCAGTTTCAATTCAATACAGTTTTCTTTTTTAACAGTTTTATATCCATCGTGTTCTGATTTCCTACGAGTTCTATTATCGTTTTGTTCCGATTTCACGTACCCCCCACCCAGCTTCTCCCGTTGCCATTTCCGTAGGGCCCCGAGAATTCTATCTATTTCTCACCTAGTTTTGATTCCTCTGACCCTGTGCACCGTCTGATTATAGTTAATCATATCTTCGGTGGCCACAGCAATTTCTGGCATGTATCCGATCATCATTTCCTCTCTCATTGCTTGTGTTAATTCTAATGGTCTGTTGGCATCTAGAAGACGCCGGGACACTTCATGAATATTTCCAGATGGCTGGGCGATAAGGATTGATCGGGTAGTTAGGCCTTGCTCTAAAACATTTTTATAGTCTAAATTTATAAGATTAAAGTGCAGTACGTACCTGTCTCCGAGACGCTCATCGCATCAACTCCTTGAGCATAAATATAGCTCTGTTGAGTGACCACTGGAGGCAATTTTTCGGCGATTTTCGAGTCGAACGAATCCTTATAACAAATTATTTAAATATTTCACATTTCTCTAATGTTGTTGAAATCTTTTTTTTTCGATTATCGTTGTTCGTAGGCTTTGGGAGCTGCGAGACCAGCTCACTAGCATTTCTTTTTGAGCGAAGCACCCGCCACGCGCCCGACAAACAGAAATGTCGAAAAGAACAGATTTTGACAAAACGTTTTCTTACCTTTTTGGCTGGCTGTTCTTCAGTTCCCTCGTATAATTCAATAATTCCAAGCTCTGTGCGGCGACCTTTTTCAGACCAGTAGGAGTACTGAAATGGAAAAAAAGGAATAATATTAATAGAAAAAAAGAATACCGCAATCCAATTCTCTGAATGCACCAAATGGATCGGTTTCGTTGATTTTCCCAGAGCACCACTATAAACAATCTGTCCAGTGACAATATCCACCAAAGTGATTGTTAAATGTTGAGTGACTTTATTGATAGATGCGACGGCTGCCAGATTCGGATTCACATATTTGTATTGCACTTCACGTGTGACTAGTACTCGGCCTTGTGAATGCACTTTTTCTTAAAATAATTAAAGGATTTTCAATTTTAATTTTCAGAATATTGAGATTTTAGTCCATTAGATCAACAAACATTGGAATAGAAAAAACGTACGGTTGAAGGCTTTTCCTTTGACAGCGATGATCTCATCATCTGGCGTCAATCCTAGGTTTCCTTGCCAGACCGGCGAGATTTTTTGACTAGAAATGTCTACTTTAAGGCCTTGGACGAAGTCGGGCTGGAGATCCAAGAGATACAAAAACGCAGAGGACGAGGCTAGTTCTTCTGGTGCGATAGATGGGAATAACTTGATTTCTTGGTTGTTTCCAACCAGCATAACAGGTGAGACATGTTTGTGATTGTGGGCAGGAAGTATTGTTACTCTGAAAATAAGGTTACCTTGTTGGTGGCAGCGCGACCATTTTTTTACCTCTTTACAGGGAACCCCAATTCGCTTCGCAATTCTACTTTTCCGATCATTGGGTTGAACGACACAATCACTCCGTTCCCAGTAATCTGAAAATTTTTAAAAGTGGAAATATTAAACAGCATTTTTCAACACCCACCTTATTTCTGAATACCACCGATGCCAAACCATTCAATTGATAATGCGCCGTTGTTCTTTGCACGAATAGCGGGACTCTGCGCTCCTCCAATCGGCTTTCCAATGGTTTGAAATTCTCGCCGAGCCACAATTTCCACAGATACTGTCCATCCGAGCTATCGATTCCAAACACTGTTCCTGTAGACGTCGTCACAATGATAACCTTTCGGAGATTGAAGTAGTCTCTTTCAAATGGTCCAGAAGTGGTAGAGCCACTGCAAAATAGACAAATATAGTGATTATTATAACTTTTCTTCTTTTTCTTTAACTAACATGTTTCCAGAAGAGGATCTGACCGAATTGAAGAAATCCGAAAGTCCATTTCCGTTTTTGGAGATCGATGACACAACGAAAATGACCTTTTCAACGGTTCGTGTGATGTATCGGCAAAGTTGGCCGAATTGAACATGAACACGACGGATGAAAGCGGAGATAATGTTACTTTCTCCTTCTTCAAATTCATCTTCAATCATCTGTTGACTTTCGGATAAAGGAAGATCCACCATTTCTACAGAGACGGCATTGATTAAGGATTCTGAAATATCGGATCCTTAGGCCAAATATACATAGGTCTGCTAGGCTACAAACTACTTAGTACGACTTCAATTGTTCAAAACTAAAAATTGCAAACTTTTCTTGAACTTTACCTTCTCTGGCCCATTCCAAATTGACCAATTTGTTTCCTTCCGCAACCGTCACAAATTCCATGCGGCAATCCTCTCCAACAATCACAATTTCCCAGTCGCGTTCGTTTTTACGTGAGTAAACCGATTTCGGCCGAGAGTTTTCCATATTATCATTTGTTTTTGCTCTTTGCGCACTAAAATGTGCAGCAGAATTTACAAAAACGACGCGCACTGCCTCCGATGACGTTATAACAATGGATTCGTGATTTTCAGTGATTGCGACCGCTTCAGACGCAGAGATATCTAATGATTTCCGTATTTGAGGTCCATTTTCTGTAGTAAGCTCAATAATTTGAAGGTTATTGGCCGTGCGAGCAATAATAATAGGGCCTTGACCATTGACGAATTCAATTTTGGAATCCAAATCAATCTTATAAGCTTTTTGACGGAAAATATCGATTATTTGAAGAGCTGAACCATGCGAGCAGGAGAGGTAGAGCTCTTGAGAATGGCATCTGAAAAATCGTGCATAGAAATAATGAAAAAAACTGTTAATTATCTCACTCTTTGGCCTCTATATTGTCAAGTTGAATAGGCGATAATGCTTCGAAAGCTCCGTCATCTGTGATTCTCACAGATTCAATACTATTTGGAGCATTTTTGAAGATGGAGACGTGAATGATGGAATCCTCTTTTTCGAAGAAAGCGGAGAATGTTCTGAAAATTTTTGCACTTTGCAAATTCTATGTATTCATTTACAAAAACAAGAACAATTGTTCGGTCTGATAGACTAAACAAGTAGCAAAAAAAACACTTTTTTACCTTTCTTGCTTCGAAAGGACCGTGCCAATCGGTTTGTTATCCTCTAAATTCTCTCCTAATCGGAAAACTGTGAGCGTCTTTCCACTTGATACGTGTAATCGGCCATGTGCCACGTGAATTGCTTGAATTGTAGATTTTTCGTTGGAAATAATTAGTTGTTGAGCCAAAACTCCGTTTATTTTATGCCAGGCCCGAACTGATCTACCGTCCTCCGAAACTGAATAAATATCTGCAAAAATATATTTAATTTTTAATATATATTTCTTTTTTTTCCAATACTTACATTCTCTATCTTTGGTAAAAACGAGTCCGTTGGGAATATCTGCCGAATGTTCCATAATTCGTCGCCATCCGATATTTCCAGTATTCAGCAATAATGAAGCCAATACAGACTGCTCAGTTGACACAATTAAGCGCTCGGATTTGCTGAAATTAAATTTTAAAAATTTAGATTTTTTTCTAAATTGTGATATTTCAGAGAAGAGAGTATTAGCTTAAAACATTGATTTTTCAGATATTTTGCTTTGAAAAACTTTTTTTATGGGTAAAACAGAAAAAAAATTTTTTATATTTAGTTTATTTTACATTTTTTATATTTAATTTGGAGACTTTTCGCCGATTCAAACTAATTTTTAAGTTTTTAAGTAGGATATTTTGGCGCTAAGGTAGTTGAGGGGGGTCAATGGTTTTTAGTCATTTTTGGAGCTTTTTTCTTGATTTTTTTTCTGAAAATGTCATTAGATATACTTGAATAACACTAGAAATTTTTAGAACAATTTTATTGGCACTGTCAATTTGGCAGACAACAAAAATACGCACAAAAAAGAAAATGACTAGGTGACTGGATATTTCTTGGCGATTCCGGCCCATAACTCGTAAAATTTCGCTTCATTATGATATTTGAAATGCCACAGCGCCTCAAAGTAATGATCATCCTATAAAATTTCTTTGAGGCCACACTTTGGCTTAGGCTTAGGCTTACTTCAAGTCAAGAAGTGCAGCAGCTGCGGTCTTATTAATATCTATGATTAACTAAGTTATTATTAACTAATAAGCTTTAAAAAATTCAAAAAAAAAATTGCAAAAATTGCTCATCATTGAAGCCCGCCACGAGAGAAAAAAGTGGAATTGTAGTTTTCGTGTCAAGAGTAAGCGTCACGCGTGAAAAAAACAACTTTAAAATAATTTAACAATAGCAGCAAACATTTTTAGAAAAAAAAATTTAGAAAAAAGCTCCAAAAATGACTAAAAACCATTGACCCCCACCAACTTAGCGCCATTTTTTTTTAAACTTTTTTAAATATTTTTTTTTTGGGATCAACTTGCATTTTTATAATTTTTACTTTTTTTTTTATTTTGAAAAAATCACCTTCCAATTCGATCAAAAGACACTTTAGCGGGGCATCCAATCAATTGTTTTCTCCAATCGAATTTTCCTGCTTGATCTTCGAATATTGCGCTGATAGTTGTGAAAAGAACGATAGCTTCTAGTAAAAGTAACCTCATACTCCTGAAAAATACAAAAAATTTGCAGCAAAAAATAATTCGTTTAATATAGCAAATTAAAGCAAATTATTTTAAAAAAAAAGGAACAGATGTTGAGCAAGAACGGAGAAAAATGCTCCGAAAACAGTGGACGAGTTTTGGTGGCCGAGAAAACTATAGAGTAGAAAAAGGGCATTTGAAATTAAAGATTTTCAGCTGGAAATTTCAGAGTTTTTCAGAAAAAAATATGCGTATTTCAAGAATTAATAATAAAAAGTGGAAATAACTAAAATAAATAAATAAAATTCAAGAAGAAATCTCTGAAAATTCAAATAATTAAAATGGTCTAGAAAAATCTACTTATGGATTTTCTTTTAGTTTAGCTTGGTTTCATCGACTTTTATTAAATCTTTTTAGCTAAAATTGCGCATTTTATTTAAAAAATTAATAGCATTTTAATTTCATTTGCATTCTATTAAAATTTATTAATTTTTTCGGAAATTTACTAAATTTCGGAGCTTAAAAACATGGAAAAATAGCGGAAAATTATGAATTTTTCTTCTGGAGGAATTCTAGAAGTTTCCAATGGGTTCACGAGAGAATTTATATTTAATTTCTATTTAATTTTCAAGTTTTCACGAGAAATTAATATAATTTTCTTGACAGATGACGTGCATTGTGTTGATCGACGCGAACGCCGCTTCGCAGTTTGTAGAACGGCTACTGAGCATGATTCTGGATGGCACAATGATTCCTCAGAAGGTGTTCTTCAGCTTGCAGCTCTTTCAGAACATGAAACTTCGATTATTCTGAAATTTCGGAAAGTGATCACCGAAAATATTTCTCATAAAGTCCAAAAGTCATGTAATTCCCATTATTTCGCATCGATAGCTATAATCGAATTATCGAATCAAATTTCAAATCAATCTTTTTTTCTTTTTTTTTTCAAAAAGTTTCAAAAATTTTTTTTAATTTGGAATTCTGCGCCCCCCCCCCCATGCCGCTTGCAGCCTTTAAAATTCCGTTATCACTACTACACAAATTGCCACTGAATACTATGATTTCGTGTTGTTTGGTTTCATATTATATCTTTCTCAATCTGCGTTTCCTCATTGTTTGCACGTAGTTCTGCTCCTCGTGCTGTTTCTTCTCCGCCTTCCGGCCACGCTGTGAGCTCTAAAGGATTTTGTGTCCAACACATCTTCGACGATGATGCAATATCGGTGAAGAGAGACACCCACGTGCCCATTCGATTTTCTTCAATTTTACTGTAATATTTAATCATTTTCTGCAGAATTAAAAAAAAATTTTTTTTTAATTCTCGAGGATTCACCAGTCTTACACGTTTCTTTTGCAAAATAGGATGATTAAAAGAAATATTGAACGCGTGGTGTCGGAATGCTCAAAGAAAGCATTCCTTACCTCATTTTTATATATAAAAATTGCAAATTGCAGAAACCACGATTTTCGCTTCGTTTTTATTCCTGATTTCGTATTTTTTCAGAAGATTATTTCAAAAATTAAAAAGAAATTTTTATATAAATTTATTAAATCTGAAATCTGAAAGTTTCCCTTCGCTCTTTTTTCAAATTATTAGAGAAACCGTGGAAGCAGAAGGCGTGGAGCACTAGTGAAATGAGCTATTTTTGCCAAGCTTAGCACTGGATTTCAAGTGGATTGGGGCTAGGATTTCAAAGGAAACGCGTCGCAAGTGCTTTATTGCGAATTTAAACTCCTATTGACTTAACTCTCGCTCAGAATTTGTTTATTTATTTTTCTGTTTAATTCTGAATTTCCATTTTGCATCATCTCTCACGGGAAATTGCATTTTTTTTGGGTTTCGCTGCTCCTCCCGCTTTTTGGATTTTTGGGTCAACTTTTCAATTTGATTCTGTCTTATGGGGTTATTCATGAAAAAGCACAATTGCATTTTAATGCGAAAAAAAATGCAATTGTGATTTTTCATGAATAACCCCATTAGTAAAATAAAAATTTAAATGTTTCAAACCCCTTTTCATTTCCCTCAATTATGGGAAGAGCAGGTGTGCATGATGCTCTACATAAATTTATCAACTTCTGAAGTTTTTCACTGTGGGCACTTAAAGCAAAACTCCTTTCTATTTAGGGATTCCTCAAAAAAAACGGAATATATGGAAATTTGAGAAAAGCGCAAAAGGAGAATCAGCCAAAACAGCCATCGAAATATTCCGATGACTGGTAAGCAGAGAAGGGCGGAATTCCGGATTCCGCCGTTTTTTTTCATTCCGTCTTCCGGATTCCAGATTCCGTGAAAAATATTTTTTTCCGTTTTCCGGATTCCGGATTCCGCGATATGGCGTTTTTTTCCGTTTTAATTCTTTATTCTCAATTGTTGTGAAATGTATATTTTTTTGAACTCCCGCAAACATTTTTGCAAACAGAGCGCATTTACATCATTTGATTCCCTGATTAATGGTTAAAATTCCGTTTTCCGCATTCCGCATTCCGGATTCCGCCGTTTTTTACATTCCGTTTTGCGGATTCCAGATTCTGTGAAAAAATATTTTTTTTCCGTTTTCCGGATTCCGTGAAAAATTTTTTTTTTCGTTTTCCGTATTCCGGATTCCGCGATATGGCGTTTTTATCAGGGAAGGGCGGAATTCCGGTTTCCGCCGTTTTTTACGTTCCGTTTTCCGGATTCCGGATTCCGTGAAGGAAATTATTTTCCGTTTTCCGTTTTCCGGATTCCGAGTTCCCAAAATCCAATTCCGCCCTACTCTGCTGGTGAGGTCCCGCTTCAACGCTTTGTCACTTTTGCTGTGATAGTGGGCAGCTAGTGGACAAGTTTTTGTTAGTTCTGCTCATGTCCCTTTAAAGCATTGGAGAATGAACTAGAAACCTCGAATTCCAGGAAATCAAATAAATTTCGTTTTCATTGATTACGATTTTATAATAATATTTACAATATTTGTCCACTTTTCGTCTGCAGGTCACTCACATATAAAACCCATTTATCAAGAACTGATATCAAATTATTGGTCTCTCTCTTTCTGTCTCAATTCGTCTTATTCTCTCCATCTCTATTTCTCTTTTAAACTAAGAGAGGAGTACATCAATGAAGACTGAATGATAAGGAAAAGACGGAAGACGAGTAACGCTTGATTGACCACAACTCCAACAAAAATACCGTAAACATTCTAATAAATCGACAAATTCAAAGCTAAATTTACTGCTTCAAAAATTATTTATAATATTATCCATCCGCGAGGACGTGAGTCTTCGTTTAAAGGCGCAACGAATTAACTGTTTGGGTCTTGTTAGGGGATAGCGCGTTAAATTGTAAGAAAGCGCACACACTGCGTTTGTGATTTTTTTTTTCGAAAATTGAAGCGAATATTGGAATTTTTTCTATATTTTGCTTCGAAAATCATGTTTTTTTAATTATAATAATTTTTTTTTGTCAAATTTCTTAAATTGTTTATTAAACTGAATAAAGTATTATTTACCGGAATTTAAATGATTTTTTTTCATCAATTATTGGAATTTTTTCTATATTTTGCTGCAAGTGAAAAGATACAAATGTGAAGAATATAAACTTCTAATATTGATTAAAAAAATCATTTAAATTCCGGTAAATAATACTTTATTCAGTTTAATAAACAATTTAAGAAATTTGACAAAAAAAATTATTATAATTAAAAAAACATGATTTTCGAAGCAAAATATAGAAAAAATTCCAATATTCGCTTCAATTTTCGAAAAAAAATCACAAGTGCAATATGTGCGCTTTCTTACAATTTAACGCTCTATCCCCTAACGAGACCCAAACAGTTAATTCGTTGCGCCTTTAAACGAAGTCTCACGTCCTCGCGGATGGATAATAAATAATTTTTAAAAAAAATTGTATTGGCAGTAAAACGGTTAGACAATTCCTGTCTGTGCCTCTGTTTGTCTTTCTCAAATGCTTTGCATTTAAATCATAATGTGAATTTCAGATATTTTAAGATTCATGTCTTTCATTTCTCTTCAACTGCCTTCTAAAAATTCTAAAAATTCAAAGAAAAAATATTAAATAAAAAAGAAAATCAATAGAGCAGTAATAGTAATCATTCCATTTTTTAAAAATTAAAAAATTAAAGAAAAAATATTTAATTTTTAATTTTTAAAATTTTAAATTTTAAAAAATATATGAAAACTAAATAAAAACTCTTAAACAGCCCGATTAAATCATTGAATTATCAAAATTTAGAATTAAAAATGAAAATTAAATCGATATTGAAATTAAAAGTAAGGCTTCCACGAAAGACGAAATAAGACCGTCTCGTCTCGTCTTTGTCTTCGTCTTGGATTCGTCTGACGCAGAGATAGACATTGTGTTGGCACACATGCATTTTAATTGACTACGTAAGACGAATGAAGACGAAATAGAAGACGACTTTTTTTTTCGTTTTGTTTTTGTGGAATATTCAATTTTTAATTAAATTTAAATATTAATTTTTTAAAAATTGGAAAAATTTGAAAATGTTTGCAAACAGTGATGGGAATTCTTATGGAATGCTCTTGAACTCCCCTGCTTTTCGGATACATCAGGCACCTACATCAGAGCCATTTTCCAGATACGCCATGAATTGACAATAGTTGTTGGTTTATTTTCTTTTTTAAACCAACACTATTAAGCAAACTCAACTCTTTCCGACCTCTTTAAACACTTTCATAAAATATTGTTTCCTTGATTCAATAGACCACTAAATACCAGGTGTGCCATTGATTTCCGGACTCTGATTCCTTCTTTTCAACTTTTTTCCCCTTGCCTCTACTTGAATTCTTGAAAATGAATATAGTTCTGAGGCTTCCGCGAAAGACGAAGACAACAAGCCGTCTTTCCTCTCGTCTTCGTTCGTCTTGCATTTGTCTTACGCAAGTCAGACGAATTCAAGACAAAGACGAAGGCAAGACGTGACGCCCGAAATTTCTCCCAAAAAGAAACTGATTTTTATCGTTTTATTAAAATCTTCTTTAAAGCCTCTAATACCTATTCTTAAATTCAAAAATTGTGATTTAAACCTCTCAGCTGTAAAAAAAAATTGATGTTTCTTCTTTTTTACTTCTTATCGTAAAGATGGCACTTAGAACGTTTTAGAGTGTGAATATGGTAAATCAATAATAACATTTTGGGAGTCTTACATGCGGCAATTCCCGACAGACAAATTAGGTATTTTTTCAGTTATTCCTTTTCCCTCTGTATGCTCTTTTACCAATTCGAAAATATTTCCATTATTCCTCTGCTAGACTGCCAAATAATTTCCCTTTTTTCTTCCATATCTGTATTAAATATTTCTAACTGCAGTAGCTGTTATTCTCGCTTTATTTCCCCATCATTGTTTTTTTGTTGGTCTGTCAGAATACAAACTACAAGTTGCAGTTTGCAGACCAATAGAAGTAGCCATAGTAAGCGTGGGTCTGCATTCTACAAGTTGCAGTTTGCAGACCAATAAAACTTGCCATAGTAAGCGTTGGCCTGCCAGACTACAAACTACAAGTTGTAGTTTGCAGACCAATAGAGCTATCCATAGTATGCGTCGGTCTGCCAGACTGCAAACTACAAGTTGCAGTTCGCAGACCAATAGAGCTACCCATAGTAAGCGTTGGTCTGCCAGACTACAAACTACAAGTTGCAGTTTGCAGACCAATAAAACTTGCAATAGTAAGCGTTGGCCTGCCAGACTACAAACTACAAGTTGTAGTTTGCAGACCAATAGAGCTATCCATAGTATGCGTCGGTCTGCCAGACTGCAAACTACAAGTTGCAGTTCGCAGACCAATAGAGCTACCCCATAGTAAGCGTTGGTCTGCCAGACTACAAACTACAAGTTGCAGTTCGCAGACCAATAGAGCTACATCCATAGTAAGCGTTGGTCTGCTATGGTGAAACATATTGAAAACAATTAGCAGACCGATGTTCCTGACATAAGACTACAAACTATAACATATATTTTGTAGGCTCATACTTTTAGAGCTCATATTAAGAAATAGACATATAGTGCGCTTCGAAAGTATAGAAAATACGACCTATTCCCTTTCTCTTATCCTCTGTCTGTGTGTCGATTTGTCCTGAATCCTGGAGCCCGTACTTTTTATTGTTTTTGTTCATTTGATCAGATAAAATTATTTTATTTCGATATTTATACATTCTCAACTAAAATCAACAAATTTCAAGAAAAAAAACTAAAAGATTTACTTCCTTTTCTTGTCCAAGTTGAGCCTTTGATCCTCCATTATCATATTTTCCTAACCTTTCTTTTTGGCTTCTCTCTCATCCGTTTCTCATCTGAATCCATATTTTCCATTATTTCAAGAATGGGTGTCAATGATCACGATGTAAATGTACCTCTACGGGAGGATCAACTACAACCAATTGAGGTAGGCAGTTCGTTCTGCAGAAACGGGAGATTTTCCTTATAAAATTTACATATATCGAGGCTTTTTGAACAATTTATTTTATAAAAAGATTCCGATAATTCTTAAATTCATTTCTGTAAATCTCTAGAATCTATTGGGATGCAAGATTCCATTCTAAAATATTTTTTTTGGTATTCGGGTACTTTTGAAGTTACAGCAATTTTAAGATGAACAAAATCACTTGGGGCAACAGAAAAAAAACGATTATTATGAATATTAGTAGAATACGTAGCAAGAGTCGCTACTCATCTAAAATTCACAAGAAGCCCACGTCTTAGCTCGAAACTTCCTCAAAATGTTTTAGGGAAAACTCACCAAATGTTTGGCTTTCTCTGCGTTTGTCATCACCTTGGCATCATTCCAATTCGGATATCATATTGGATGTGTTAATGCACCAGGAGGGGTGAGTCATTGTCTAAATTGTGCGATTTCATATTTTCCATACCTCGCTCGTCATTATAGCATTTTCAGAGAGCCATTAGGTTGATTCTCCAACCAGTCGCTTTTCTAATATTCTAATACCAACTTTTCAGCTGATTACCGAATGGATTATCGGATCACACAAAGATCTTTTCGACAAGGAACTCACCAGAGAAAACGCTGATTTCGCATGGTACTTAATTCCCTTTTACATTAAAAAAGGATTGAACTTGACTGTTAGCATCAGATTCATCGTTTCTGGTTACTCATCTATGTAGTTTTCTGAATTTCGGAATATTCTGCTCAGTTGCGACTTTGAGCACTGCCAGTTTCAACTGGAATTCATCAATGAAAATCTAATCTGC
This sequence comes from Caenorhabditis inopinata, assembly GCA_003052745.1. Lineage (NCBI taxonomy): Eukaryota > Metazoa > Nematoda > Chromadorea > Rhabditida > Rhabditidae > Caenorhabditis > Caenorhabditis inopinata. The sequence goes on along the minus strand of AP018152.1, from coordinate 794,582 downwards.
AATCTTCGGATTTTCTTAAAAAATGACATTTCACAGGTCAGTGGCTGTCTCCGTGTTTGCTGTGGGTGGCATGGCCGGTGGTCTCCTATCAGGATGGTTGGCTGATAAAGCTGGAAGACGTGGAGCACTCTTCTACAATAACCTATTAGCTCTGGCTGCTGCTGCATTGATGGGTCTTGCAAAGAGTGTTGGTGTTTATCCAATGATCATTCTAGGACGATTGATTATTGGTTTCAATTGTGGTCAGTTTCAATCATTGTTTCATCAATCATTTAAAAACTGAAAATTCAGGACTTTCTTCTGGACTCGTGCCAATGTTTTTGACTGAAATTTCGCCAGTGAACCTTCGCGGAATGCTGGGGTCTCTCCACCAACTTCTTGTCACCATTGCCATTCTTGTTTCTCAAATTTTCGGTCTTCCCCACCTCCTTGGAAACGGTGATAAGTGGCCACTCATCTTCGCATTCACCATAGTCCCAGCAATTCTTCAATTGGCACTTCTTCTCCTATGCCCAGAGTCACCAAAGTGAGTCACCGTGTTGTTGGAAAATCCAGAAAATGAGAATTCTAACTTTAAAGATACACTTTTGGAGTTCGTGGACAGAAACAGGACGCTGAAAATGCGCTGAAGAAGCTTCGTGGAACTGATGACGTCAGTGCGGAAATAAGCGCAATGGAAGAGGAATCTCGAGCTGCTCTCGGTCAGGAAAAACCGAAAATGGGAGATATGTTTAAGGTATCGTTGAATTGCTCCAAGCTTTCCGACTGATTTAGTAGCGACACTTTGTCTTCCAGGGAGCCCTCCTTTGGCCTATGTCGATTGCCATCATGATGATGTTGGCTCAGCAACTTTCTGGAATCAACGTGGCTATGTTCTACTCTACAGTAATCTTCCGTGGAGCCGGTTTGACTGGAAATGAGCCATTCTACGCCACAATTGGAATGGGAGCAGTCAACGTTATAATGACATTGATTTCTGTTTGGCTTGTGGATCATCCCAAATTCGGAAGACGTTCTCTTTTGTTGGCTGGACTCGCTGGAATGTTTGTGTCGACTTTGTTGTTGGTTGGCGCACTCACTCTTCAGAATTCTGGTGGAGATTATAAGGTGAATCATTTTCTGTAAGATGGCTTCAAAGTTGATTGAATGGCGATTCTGATTCTGACTCTTACATTCTGAACAACTTACGACCAAATTCTGACAATGTTTGCTCTTTTCTCGAATGGGTATCAGCTCTCTGAGATATTTCTGTTGTAAAGAGAGTATTTGGAACTGCAAAAGGTCATGGAGTACTGTAGTTTGACAAGAATAACTCAAAACGAAATAAAAAGAATAAAAAGTTGGTATCTTATGGAACAGAGCTTCCTGTTATACTGGGCTCAAGCCACTATTTCAAAAGATATTTTTCTTTGAAATCTGAAAAATATAATGAACTTTTTCAGTTAAATCTTGATTTGCAAACTACAATATCTAGAAATATTCAGAAATATGAGAATAAAAAATAGCAAAACTCACAAAATTCTCAAATTTAACAGTGGGCGAGCTACTCGGCCATCGGATTCGTCCTTCTCTTCGTCATCTCATTTGCCACTGGTCCAGGAGCGATTCCATGGTTTTTCGTGTCTGAAATCTTCGATTCATCGGCACGTGGAAACGCGAATTCCATTGCAGTTATGGTCAATTGGGCTGCCAATTTGCTCGTTGGCCTCACTTTCTTACCTATTAATGTGAGCTATTTCTTTTTGAATTTTGTTCTTTGTATATTGAAAAATTGAAAGTTTTCAATAATTCGGGATTTTTCAATTGAAAAATTCATTTTTTTTTAAATATTTCCAGCTAAAATGTTTGGAAAAATGTCGAAATTTCAATGAAAACTTGAAATTTTAAAATATTTTCTATAAAATACACTTTGCTATTCGAAAATTACGATTTTAGCGGGATAGTTTGTCATTTTATTTAGAAATGAGCATATTTTTTGGAAAAAATTTAATATTTTTGTTTATTTTCAAAATTACAGTTTTGCAATGATTACAGAACGTCCTCCAACAGTACTCGTTCTTCATTTTCTCTGGATTTTTGGCATTTTTCATCTTCTACACATGGAAATTTGTTCCAGAGACAAAAGGAAAATCTATCGAACAAATTCAAGCAGAATTCGAAAAAAGAAAATAGGAGAAATATATATGAATTCAGTCTTCACATTTTTATACTTTTTCATTATTAATTTTATTATTTTTCACCGTATTTTGATTCTGACTGATTCATTTCTTTGTCGCCGGACTCCCTCTAGAACTCATTACCCTAGATTTGGCTTGATAAAACTTTGTAAACATTTATTTTTTTTATTATTGAAATAACCGCAATTTTAAGTATTCTGATTTTTCTACATTATAGGACAAATTACCATCAGAATCAAACATTTTAAAATTCTTAAATTAACGAAAACTGAGTGGCGACACTGATTCCAAGAATTTACACCATTAGCCTAGTAGCTCCGAAGGCTGGCGGGTCCTCAAAGCGCATCCAACACTATATTCCTTTTGAGTTGATAATAATAAAGAAAACGGCTTTTTTTCAATTACCCATTTATAAGAAAAGAGAAGAACTAAAAAAATGGAAATTTAGAAGTCGTCGGAAGAACTAAAACTTGAGTAAAGCGACTCCTCTAGACACTTTTTTAAAAATAAAAATAGCGCGGGGTATCAGTAAAACGATTGGAAAATAAAATGGAGGTAAAATTAATTTAAATTTTAAAAAGAAAATTGGACGTACCTCCGGTCGCAGAGCAAGAAACTAGTGTTTGTGTGTGTGTTATCAAAAAATGTTTGAAAGGGCGCGGCGCGTGTCGCGTCGCGGTCCTGCACATCGTACTCACAGACATATTCAAAAGTCTTTTGCGGAATAGAGAGAAAGATCGCCGAATTGATGATAAAAAGATTAATTTACGATTAAATGGAAGAAAAATAAGAGGGAAATTCGCTGAAAATTCGGGAGATTTTTCGAGGGAAATCGGTACAAACGGAGATATAAGGCCGCATAGGTGCACTTTATATGTTTTTTCGAAATCTCATTTTCTATTCAATTTTACTTATTTAATTTTGATTACTCGATCCATTCATCCTTAGCTCAAATTGTTTGATTACAGATTACAGCTAGCGATCCTTGGTGATGGCGGCGTCCATTGACACTTCTTTTCGTAAAGAATCCGATCACCTCTGTCTCCTTCCTGTCTTCCAAGTGTCTTCTTGAGATTGTTCCATCAGATTCGATTCCCAAGTCTCCTCTTTTGCCGATGACTTGAAAATATCTGATTCAGGTAGCGCAGTCGTCTAGAAGAGAGACAAGGGCATCGTCAAATGGTGTGTGTGCAAAGTGGAGATTCTCTGGAAAACAAAGCGACAGTCTTAGATTTTCGAAAGAGAAACTTCAGTACTCCAATAGAAACACTGGAATCATCGTAGACGAGCAACTAAACAGATTTCGAATGCTCCTCTCCAGTGTGTCGTTTCGAAAAATTTCCGAAAAATTCTCGAGTAATTTTTCTCGTTGATTTCTTGAGAATTTTTTCGGAAATTTCTGAGAATTTCTCGAGAAATCGCGAAAACGGATTTGAATGGTAATACGATAAACAACGCGCTTTGCGTTATTTCGGAGGGTCGTTCGAAATTTCTCGAAACAATTTTCGGAAATTTGTCGAGAAATTCTCGAGAAATTGCTGTTGCAGAAGTTGCTTTTTCGGAAATTTTTCGAGAATTTCTCGGGAAAATTTCTCGAAAAATGTCTCGAAATGCTTTCGGAACGACACACTGCTCCTCTCTTAAAATGTCTCCAGATTCCCAAACTTCTCTAAATGAGATCTCTTCTGGAATTCTAAGCAGCGCCACTGTCTAAATGCCCAAAAAAAGCAATAAAATAACCTACTCTGTGCTAAGTAGAAGCCGAAGCCTAGACCTTTCGCGTGTTCCCAGACAACGTGGCCATTTAACCGTTTTAGCAGGCACGTGGCAATACACTTCCATTACTGAACTGTAATTTTAGTTTGAGAGAAATGACTACATCCACTGAACATTCCAGCGATAATATCATCAATTCTGATTCCGATCACCCTCGAAGTGCTGAAACTAACAGAGGATCAGAGGATACCAATCTTCCAGAGGCAAACTGTTTTCACTTTCATTTTTTCTGTTTCCAGAATCTGGAAATTCAACATTTCAGACACTATAAAGAAAGTTTCAGGGAACATTCACCAGGTGTTTAATCTTCTCAGCATTTGTCATCTCGCTGGCATCATTCCAATTTGGGTACCATATCGGATGTGTTAATGCACCAGGAGCAGTAGGTTTTTGTAACGAAATTTGATGGATTTTTCGATAACCTGATTGATCTTTGATCAATCAATTTTAGTTATTCTAACTCTAATATTACAGATTTTTTTCAGTTGATCACTGAATGGATTGTTGAATCACATAAATATCTGTTCCACACGGAGCTTGGCAGGGAAAGCGCTGATTTGGCATGGTACTTAAATCCTTTTACATTAAAAAATGTATTGAACTTTTCTGTTAGCATCAGATTCATCGTTTCTGGTTACTCATCTATGTAGTTTTCTGAATTTCAGAATATTCTGCTCAGTTGCGACTTTAAGCACTGCCAGTTTCAGCTGGAATTCAACGATGCTTTATCAATGAAAATCTAATCTACAATCTTCGGATTTTCTTAAAAATGACATTTCACAGGTCAGTGGCCGTCTCCGTGTTCGCTGTTGGTGGAATAGGCGGTGGTCTTCTATCAGGATGGTTGGCTGATAAATTTGGAAGACGTGGAGCACTCTTCTACAATAATCTATTGGCTCTGGCTGCTGCTGCATTGATGGGTCTTGCAAAGAGTGTTGGTGTTTATCCAATGATCATTCTAGGACGATTGATTATTGGTTTCAATTGTGGTCAGTTTCAATCATTGTTTCATCAATCATTTAAAATCTGAAAATCCAGGACTCTCTTCTGGACTCGTGCCAATGTTTTTGACTGAAATTTCGCCAGTGAACCTTCGCGGAATGCTGGGGTCTCTCCACCAACTTCTTATCACCATTGCCATTCTTTTTTCTCAAATTGTTGGACTTCCCCGCCTCCTTGGAAACGGTACCATGTGGCCACTCATCTTCGCATTCACCATAGTCCCAGCTGCTCTCCAATTGGCGCTTCTTCTCCTATGCCCAGAGTCACCAAAGTGGGTTACTGTGGATTTCATCTGTAATCTTATTTAAGAATTTTTGTTTAAAAAAATTCCAGAAAATGAGAATTCTAACTTTAAAGGTACACTCTTGGAGTACGTGGACAGAAAGAGGACGCTGAAAATGCGCTGAAAAAGCTTCGTGGAACTGATGACGTCAGTGCGGAAATAAGCGCAATGGAAGAGGAATCTCGAGCAGCTCTCGGTCAGGAAAAACCGAAAATGGGAGATATGTTTAAGGTATCGTTGAATTGCTCCAAGTTTTCCGACTGATTTATTAGCGACACTTTGTCTTCCAGGGAGCCCTCCTTTGGCCCATTTCGATTGCCATCATGATGATGTTGGCTCAACAATTTTCTGGAATTAACGTGGCTATGTTCTATTCGACAGTAATCTTCCGTGGAGCTGGTTTGACTGGAAATGAGCCATTCTACGCCACAATTGGAATGGGAGTTGTGAATGTTATAATGACAGTGATTGCTGTTTGGCTCGTGGATCATCCCAAATTCGGAAGACGTTCCCTTTTGTTGGCTGGACTCGTTGGAATGTTTGTGTCGACTTTGTTGTTGGTTGGCGCACTCACTCTTCAGAATTCTGGTGGAGGTTATAAGGTGAGTAATATTCAGAATTATTGTAAGAAATGTTGTTCTGAATTCAGATCAACGTTAAGATCAGTTTGTGTGAGTGATTTTAATGCAATAAATCAATATTTTCAGCTAAATTTTGATCTGAAAACTGAGAAATGTATTCAGCCATATTCATAACTTTACAATTCTTAACCCTCATGGAGCTTCTGATTTCAAAATGTCTCCCTCTATCTCATGTTTTCAAAGTCAATGATCATGTCGTAGCTTCTAATATTGAGATAAATCACTTTCTCCTCTTTTGATTCGTCTCTTAAATTCAATCGGAGCATCACTTTATCCCTACTTCACGCAGTCCGTATTTTACTCTCTTCTACAGGGTGCGTCATAAATAATAGGATGAGTTTGAAACGCTATAACTTTTGCAAAACATCTGGAATCGATATGAAACTTGGGCAACATTTTACTTCTAGAATCTTCCTTCTTTCGCCTTGACTACAGCTCTTAATCTCTTCGGGTAGGAGTCCACCACGGCACGCAGGTAGTTGACGTCAAGATCGTCCAAGGCCTTCAGAAGCACAATCTTCAGGGCACCCAAACTGGATTTAAGTTTCGTGGAAACCATCTGGATCAAGTATCCCCAAACGGCAGAGCCTATTGGATTCAAATCCGGCGATTCTTCTCATAGATTTTTAACTCATATCCATCTCATTAGCCATCTTTCTCAAGCTCCCGGCTGCATTTTTGCGAATCCTTTTTGATATCTTCAGGAGTCGTGACAGTAGTTGGACGAGCACATCTAGATTTCTCTTCCAGTGTCCCAAGACGTTGGTAACGAGTCACAGTTCGATGCACTTTCAGCTTTTTTGAAATCCAGTATCGGGAGTGCAACCACCATTGTCTGAAATTCGGAAAAAAATTAAGGAAAAACTTGAAAAACATAAACAATTTGTAATAAAAATGAATAAAAATCACTGTGTGCGCCGGCCGCAGTGTATCGGCGCCTGACCTGCCGCAAAATCTCATCCTATTATTTAAGCCGCACCCTAATACGCTTAAGTTACTGTCCACCTCCCGCCTCTAAGCGATTAGATCCTTAGATATATTTTCATTTCAAATTATTTATTTACTTATTTACCCTTCTTAAAATTCTTGAATTTGACAGTGGGCGAGCTACTCGGCCATCGGATTCGTCCTTCTCTTCGTCATCTCATTTGCCACTGGTCCAGGAGCGATTCCATGGTTTTTCGTGTCTGAAATCTTCGATTTATCGGCACGTGGAAACGCGAATTCCATCGCAGTTATGGTCAATTGGGCTGCCAATTTGCTCGTTGGGCTCACTTTCTTACCTATTAATGTGAGCTATGTCTTTTTGAATTTTCATTCGAATTTTCTTTTTTGAATATCAAAAAATTAAAAGTTTTCAATAATTTGTGATTTTTCATTTTTTAAAAAATATTTTCAGCTAAAATTTGTGGAAAAATGGTGAAATTTCAATGAAAACTTGAAATTTTGAAAAATTTTCTATAAAATACACTTTGCTATTCGAAAATTATGATTTTGGCGGGAAAGTTTGTCATTTTATTTGGAAATGAGCATATTTTTTGAAAAAATGGATATTTTTGTTTATTTGCAATGATTACAGAACATCCTCCAACAGTACTCGTTCTTCATTTTCTCTGGATTTTTGGCATTTTTCATCTTCTACACATGGAAATTTGTTCCAGAGACAAAAGGAAAATCTATCGAACAAATTCAAGCAGAATTCGAAAAAAGGAAATAGGAGAAATATATATGAATTCAGTCTTCACATTTTTATACTTTTTCAATATTAATTTTATTATTTTTTATTGTATTTTGATTCTGACTGATTCATTTCTTTGACGCCGGACTCTCTAGATATCTTTACCCTAGTTTTGGCTTAATAAAACTCTTTGTAATCATTTATTTTCTGTTATCAAAGCTATGCTACCAATTATTGAGTCTCATCACGAAAACTGTTAAAGCAAGTCAAACCGTCTAAAATTGCATATTTCGAAATTCAGCTCATTAAGAGCTTTCAGAAAAGTACAAAAGTGACTGTATTTCGATATTTTTGGAATTCTGTGACAATTTTTCGTGATGAGACCCAATAATTGGAGCAATTAATGAGCTGAATCCAAAAAATGCGATTTCAGACTGTTTTACTTGCTTTTGAATCGAAGCCTTTGATCAATCTTGGATTGGAGTATAGCAATGAAGTACTGTAATTTGATTCAGAAAATTAAAAACTGCTTGATGTGATACGGAGCTACTAAGATCGCTAATCAGAGAAAAAGCATTGTTGATGTGACTTTTGATGTCAATTTTTCCCAATTTCTATGGGGGTTCCCCTCCAATAAAACACATGGCTGCGTAACAGCACAAAAGACCAAAACCCTTCCATCCATTCACCATTCTCTCTGCCCCTTTGACTCACATTTGTCATGGCTCAATGATTACTGGCTAATCGGCACACAAATTCCTTTTTTCTTTAACTCTTGTCTTTATTTGTATAAACTGTGACACAAAAGCCCCGTGGATTATTCATTTTTGCAGTTTAAAGGCAAAAAAAATTAATAATTAAGCTATTTTTAAATTTTTGTCCATGGAATTTTGTGTCACTTTTTAAGAGGTTTTTTTTGAACATTTAAATTTATATAAATTTTTAAAATTAATTTTTTTAGAAAATAAATATTAAATTCAGAATTTTAAAGTATTTTCTAAATAATACAAAAATTTTAACAAATTTAATTAAGTTTAAATATTTTAAATAAATAAAACTAACTTGTCCACGGACTTTTGCGTCAGACTTTCATTCGTTAACTGCTCATTTGATTTTCAGATTCTGTTCACTTTTGGCTGAAATAGTTGCTTTGAAACTTCCGTTTTTCGCTTTCCTTTCGCTGAAAGAAATTTCATATTTCCATTTCAAATCTTTACTGTATTTACAGATTTTTCTAATTTCCACCTCCTATCATGAATCCTGAACAATTGCGGAGCATCTCCAGAAGATTATTGCGAATTCTATGCGGACGACGTCTTCCACAAACGTGGAATACTGTACTGGTACTACTCTCAATTCACATGTATCTTACTGTACCTGTGATACTAGCTGCAGGGATAAATGAGGACAGGACAGGTTAGTGTTAAAGCCTGCCTAAGCTCAGAATTACACATATTTAAAACAAAAATGTATGCTCTTCCTGAACTTTAAGATACGGTGAGCTGCTATTCAACTTCGTTAGAAACTGAAAATCTTTCTGAAATATCTGGAATTCCAGTGATTTGTCATCTTTGAAATTTCTCTGACAGTGACGAGTAGCGACTTATATTCTGTATCACCCCGGAAATTTCTAATTAATTCCAGGTTTGCTCCGCCCGTTTCGTGAAATTCAACAAAGAGGCATTCTGTTGGGTGAAATTGACGATGATTTATTGGACCTTTTCTATGAAAGATGTCATGCTGAAAGAATGACTTTGCGACCGTAACCCACATTGTCATTTTTTGATTTTATTTTCTCGATAAATGGTTTTCAAAAACCACATTATCTTAATTTAAATATATATCATATAACAGGTGTAATAGCAGAATATATGTACATATTAGACTACAATCAAATACGCTCTGATGCCAAGCAATTGTCAATGGAGCTCACTTGCATTACAGCACACGTTCCCGTTTCTACCAATTACTACAGGGGCACCACGTCAGGACGTCGGTTCTGTGATGGAGGTCAGAGATAAACCAGTTTTTCGCAATTTGAATGAACATTATTCCCCAGATGACGCTCCACACGAAGCCAATGATCAGCGGGGTGAGAAGGAGCTGAAAAAAAAGTGTTTTAATAGTTTTTAACTAAACAATTGAATATTTATTTAAGAAACATTTTTGGAAGCTCAATTATGCCGAAAACGAGTCTGCCATGATTCATCATTCCATCTGAAGTCTACTCTCCACCGACGGATCCTCTCAGGACACCCCCGCCCCAAAATCGAATTTCTTCATATTTATTTTATCAGCAAAGCTTAAATAACTGTTAAATAAATTATATTAATTTTCTCGAATTTTTGAAAGAAAATTTGTTTATTTTAAATGATTTTCAGATTATTTTTAAGCTACAAATGAAGGAAATCAAACGGGGGGTTTTTTTTTAATAAAATCTACAATAAACATTAATCTTTGTTTTTTCTATTTTTTTTTTTTAGAAATTTTTCATTTCCGCTTGCAGAAAAATTCTCAAAGGACACATTTAACAAGTAAAAACTATCCGTCTTTCCACTTTTTTTTTACTTCAAAGTTCATTTGTCAATTTTAGCAGTTTTAAAGAAGGCACTCATCAGGCATAACGCTTTTTTTCTTTTTTTTTTCATTCAAAATTCAATTCAGCAAGCTAGGAACTCTAGGAATGTAGGAGGGAAAAGTAGAAAATGCAGTTTTTGTGTTATAAACAAGTTTCAGATTTCTTCCATCCCCGCTGTTTTTTTGGAATATTTTTGACGGAATAACATTTGGTTTAGAAAAGAATTGCTTCGCATTGCTCTCAAAGTTATGCAGCTTAATTTGTAATTTCAGCTTTCTCACTCTCTCTCTTTTTTCAGTTCTGTCTCTCAGCCCAAATGTGCTCCGAAGTTCTTTAAAATTTGAATTTCTGTGGTCGCAGAATAGATTCAACGTTTCTCAAAGCTAAATTCAGTTTCGAAGCAAGGAAATGTTGGAAGATTAGAAGTCGCTAGAAGTCGCTACTCAATCAGTATTGTTTGCTTAAAATGTTAAAATTAATCCTTTTTTTGCTCCATTTACTGAATTTTGTAGCAACCAATGTCAGATTTAGTTTATCTTGAGTATTTTACAGTTTTTTTTTTAATTCCGTGCTCCGAATTTCGTATTCCGCTAAAAGTGATTGTTTTCGCATTTCTAACAATTTCGTTTTGATTATCGATTGTTTCAGCTTCCATTTTTAGCTTTCTGAATCCTCTGTTTCAGAACAAAATGGAACATTTTTATTCCGCACACGCCTAGTTTTTTTTCCATATCACACTCACGAGGTATTTCATTCAATGTTCTTGTTGAGTGATACGAAGTCAGCAAAGGGCTCAGCAAACTTTCAATTTCTTGGTTGTTTTCTCGAATATTTGTAGTTTACCTACCTGTAAAAAAGCGGCCATCGTGTTTATCGTGAAACTTCTGACAATGGAAGAACCTCGCGAATCGGAGCAGCAACACACTGAAGCTCCAGCCAAGAACGTGCCTGATCCCGGGATGAGCATATTCAGAAAACAGCACAAGGTTGCAAGGCTTAAAGGCATAATGGGAATTTCTGCTCGGAAGAATCCGTGGTGCTGAAATTTTGAACGAATTGGATTTTAATTTTCAGTAGCTGCTTACCTGATATCCAAAAGCTGTAATTTTCTCATGTTCTGTTCTGGCTTGAGGTTCTTCGTCGAAGTCCAGACTGAAAAAAAAAGTATTTTTTGTGTTGATTTTATACAATTTTCGAATGAATCGATATTCCCAAATCATTCCATTGATTTAAGCTTTGAAAAATGCGTTAACCAAGCATCATTCTTCAGAAAACATCAAATATGACATATGTGACATGTGACATTACATGACATGACATGAAAATGTGAAGCAAAAGTCCGAGGGCAAACATTTAAAAATAGTTTACTAATTAATTTTTTCTTTCATTATTTTTTGGATTAAAGAAAATAATCGATTAGGCACACCTTGGGAAAGATTATTTTAAGAATTTGAATTCTTCTTTGATGGCATCGGTTAGAGTGCCGATTTTTAAAAAATAAAATTTGAATTTTGAATTTTAAATTATTCTCTCATAGTAAATAATATTAAAACTTTGAAAAGGTTGAATTATATTGAAAATTTATATAAATAAAACAAACTTGTCCACGGACTTTTGTGTCAAAGTTTATAATGAAAATTAGGTGCTTTAATATGGAAATTTTTAGAAAATCTTGCTTGAAAATAAATATTTAAGGTAAAATGGCAAATTTTTGAAAGGAATCTGAAAAAAATAACTTTAAAAAACATAAAAATTAATATAATTTTTAGGCTCTTTAAAGATTTAAAAAGGCATTTGTTGCCTCTCACAATGGAGCGCATTTGCATACTTCTCTAAGGGAAAAAGGGTCAAAATTTTGAATTTTTAGGAAAATATATTTAGGTTAATAGGAAGAACTGCAATATTAAGGAATAAAAATGCTGAAAATTTGAAAAAATAAATTTCTCATGTTTTACATTATCTATTTATCCTTTTTTTTCGATTATTTTCGGCATTTTCAGATTATTTTTAGATATTTTCAAAATTTTCGCGCGTTTCCTCTAGAGCAATATTTTTTCGATTTTTTTGGCCTTTGAATAGAATCTGAAAAAAACAACCTTTAAAAACATAAAAATTAATTTTTTAAAGGTTCTTTAAAGATTTAAAGAGCTGTAAATTAAGTCTTCCTCGAAAGGCAAAGACAAAAAGTTGTCTTTCACCTCGTCTTTCATCTTGTCTTGCATTCGTCAAGACCTACGCAAGTCAGACGAATTCAAGACAAAGACGAAGAAGAATCACACTGAAACCTACTATTCCTCATAATCCTTGAGCATAATCCCACCGAATGATGCAGCATGGGACATTTCTATTCGTCTGAAACACTTAAATCTTTAAAAAGAGCCGGTGTCTTCTAGAAGAATCGAGAATTGTTAATCTCTCTTCAAAATAGAGTTCGAATTATCGAAAAAATCACTAAGATACCGAAATATTGAAAAAAGAATGTTTCGACTTTTCCAAAAAGCTCTCAGCCATCTCTGCGTCTCTCTATTTCACACTATCTCTCTCCTCACAAAAATTACATTTTTTTAGCGGATGGATGGGTCGAAAAGATATTTGCCCAACCACTCGTTCCGTATACTTGTTCTGGAAGAGTTGGAGGGGGGGGGGAAGGAGATAAGTGCCGATTTGTGTATTTTGATGTGTTTCCCTGTTTTACAAGAGCACTTTTTGGGTTTTTTTTTCTCGGAGAAAACTGTACTTTTTTCATAATATTTCTAACGATCTCGAGTTCTAGATTTTCCAGAAAAACAACATTTTTGCTGTAAAAAATATGGAAAATGGCCATCGCTCTCATCCTGGGGTGTGGGGGATGATTCTTCCCCCCCCCCCCACAGTTTCAGAAACGTGTGACTTCCTTCTTCTTCTAGAATAAAAGAATCCTAGAATCTGCTGAAATTTTAAATTCAGTTGTTATTCATCAAACAAAGTGCGGTATTCTGTAAATTTCTGAAAATTAGAGTGATCCCTTACAGTAACTCTATCAAAAACTTAAAGGCGCATAGCCTTTTTAGAAATGAATAAAATTTCTTTTACATTCAATTTTTCCATTTTTTTTAGATTTTACTGGAAAAACTAGCAATTAGAACGTTTTCAGCATTCTAAAAATCTTTAAAATTGCATCATATCGGCGCGGTGTGCTCAAAAATACTAAATATAACCTGAAAATATCCGAATTTTAGTCTTTAAACCGACTGAAACCTTTTTTATCGGAATTTCGTGTATTTCTCAGAATTTTAAGTTTTTTCTTATGAACTTATATTTAAGTATGGGTATTAACAAGTTTGCAAACAAAACTCAAAAAATTCGCTTTCAGCATTTTCTGTTTTTCCGTCAGTTTGAAGGAAGCTATTTCTAGTAGTTTCTGTGATTTTCTGAGACGTTTTGAATGCTTTAAAGCTCCAGAAGGGAATGCTCTGTGTTTGTGCTCAGTCTAAAGTGTCCCCGTCATCCATTTTCCTTATTTTTTGTTCAATCCAATCGGAAGAAAATATCAAATTTCAACGTTTGCTCACTCGATTTCTGCTTGTTCTTCCATTCCATTTTCTTTCGATTTTTCTATACTATTTTTAATTGAAACCGTGATTTTGATTTATTTTTCTTTTTTTGGTTACGGCAATTAACTTATTTAATTAAAGTATTCTGAGTAAAAAAATCCTTTGGACCGCCCAGTGGATTAAGTGCGAGGGTTTACGGTATCCCGGGCTCTGTTCCATATTTTTCTATATTAAATCGTTATTTCGATAATTAAAATCAATCGATATTCTCAAATATAGGAATTCCCTTCCTTTGATTAACTCAAATTTTGCTTTTTTAAATTTTTATAATAATGCAAATGCGCGCTAGCGCACTTATTTTGCGCCGCCTGTGATGACGTCAGCTGCTATTGTTTCCTCATTTCTAATAATTTTTCTTCAATTAGCGATTATTTCCTATTATTAATTTTTATTTATTTTGTTAAATCAAGTGCGCTTTCTCTATTTTATGGAGCGTTGCAAAGAATTCGTCCGGGGAATCTGGATTCCAGGTGAGATTGCGTTTATAGATCCTCGCAAAACTCCTAAATTTTCAGATTTTCAAATGAATTAACCATCTTTCATCACAAAATTGCTGTAGCCTAATTCTCAAACTTTTCGGAATTCTGAAACCTCAAGAAACTAGGCTTAAATTTCTGAATCTTCCGTTTCTTTCCAATTTCTTCTATATAGTTATAATTCTTTTATTTAAAACATTTCTCTGAAATTTTTAATTTTTTTAAGATTCAATTTACTAAATACTAAAATTTCGGAATCTTAAATTGTAAGAACTTTTACAATTTTCGAAATTTCAAAGTTAAAATTTGGAAAAACATCAGAAATTCCAGTTCCTTCCTTTTCCTTCCTTAAATTTTCTAAATTTCAGCTTCTTCCAATTATTTCAGTCTTCTCCTTCATCAAGGAAAAACTGGAAAAAAACAGAAAAAAAAATAAGATAAGTAAAATGTCCAAAAAAGCTGAAATTCCCTTTTTCTTTCTCTAATGTGTGTGCTTTTTCGTTTCTGAAACGCTTCTGAAAATTGAATTTACTTGTTTTTTCCGTTTTCTCGGAAGATTTTAGAACTTTAGCCAATTTCCAATGCAACAGATAATTTTCAGAAATGTTGTGTTGTTTTCAGATTTATTTCTTCCGATTTTGATATTTTTCTCAATCCAAAAATCAAAAATTTTCAAATTTCTCCAATGAAATTACAATTTTCTTAAAAGTCTCTTTTAAAACATTTTAAATTTTGAGTAATTTACTTACTTAATTACTCAATCAATTTGTTATTCGTTTCTTGCGGGCGGTCCAAGGCCTTGCGGTCCTTGGTGATAATGATCCATGAAGTAAGTAGTTAGTCGAATTCCTCGAATCGGAAAATCTCATGGGGGCGGGGTGGCGTCATTATTTGTTTCGAGTGAATCCATTCTTGTATCAGCTTCGTCCATCTTCCGTTAATTCTTCGCATAATGTGCCACGGTATACATAGTCATCCACGTCTTTTTCTATGTTTATATTATTTGAAGTTTTAAAAATCCTATTCAATGTGATTTAAAAAATATATATATATATTAGAAATAAAATTTCCTAATCTGATCTTCTGAAACCCTAAATCACCTTTTTAAAGTTTTTTTTAAATATCTATCTGTATGAACGATGAAAATTAAAAAATAATTACATCTTCCCGGAATGTCATGTTTCACTTCTTATTCAATGGTGTTCAACTTTGATTTTTTCGAATCAATGATCAACTTTCAGAATAATTATTAATGTATACAAGTGTAAAAAGATTAGCTGGAATTATTTTTTGTTTCTTCATTATTCAGAATATTCTTTTTTTTCCAATTTTCTCTTTATTGGATTAACAGGATTATTTATTGTTGATGTGTCCAGAATAGCATTTCTCTAAATATTCAGCTATGAAATTTTAATTTTCCAGATTCTGAAAAATCTCTAAAAGTTTCCTTTTATTGTTTTGCTCTTTTTAAAAAGTTTAGTAAAACTTTGTATTTAATCTGTATTATTTTCAGGAAAATGACGAAGCCCTCTCGAAATGTTTCATTTCGACTTTTGACACGAAGTGATGCAAATGGTGGCGACGTCGTCTCTCATGTACCTCACAGAAAGGGGTAAGTCTGCAGGTCTGAAAATTAGTTCAGTTGAATAACAAGGGAAATATCTGAAATCAACAATAATTTTCTGAAAATTTGAAATCTAACTTTTCAATTTCTAGCTTAATATTTTAGATTTCGAAAACGAAG
Source organism: Caenorhabditis inopinata (assembly GCA_003052745.1). NCBI lineage: Eukaryota > Metazoa > Nematoda > Chromadorea > Rhabditida > Rhabditidae > Caenorhabditis > Caenorhabditis inopinata. Next base: position 778,634 of record AP018152.1, on the reverse strand, counting down.
CTTTGCTCTAAAATAAGAAAAATAACTATTTTTTAAATGATTTTAAATGCATATTTTCCAGATGGAAGAAAGCTGTGGAATTTTCGAATAATATTTGCGTTTTCAGAGCATTGGAAGTCTTAAATAACGTCGAAATTTTAAATTTTAGGTTATTAGTAGTCTGTGAAACACAAAAATTAGAAAATTAAAAAAATGCAATATATTTAAATTACAAGAAATTCAAATATGTTTTCTAGCCCATGGCCTAGAAATCAAAAAAAAATTGGATTTCCAGGCCATCATATTTAATTTTCACTGGAAACTTATCATTTCTACGTGATTTTTGAAAAATTTCCCACCAAAAGCCACTCTATATGGTGTGTTTAAAGAGCTAGAAAGAGGTATCTCATAACTAAACCCATTTGCATATTTTCCAGAGTTAAAAGAGTCCGAAAGAGGAGAAAGTAAAAAGCAAAAAAAAAAGAAAAGGAGGGAGAGAATTATTCAGAAGAAGCAACACCGAAGCACTTTTTTGCCATTTTTTTCCGTGCCCTTTTGCTTTTGAAACTTTCAATCCTTCCATAGGGCTGACTGTTTCTCGTCTCGCCTACGCTCTTGTTTGTCGGAACCGGAAATTGTGAATGTGCAGAGTTGGTATATAAGGATAAGAGGCCAACAACTGAGTTGTTCAATTCAAAAAAGTGCAGCGTTTTTCGAGGATTTTTGGTTTTTTTTTGTATCCACTCAAAATATTTATAATTATACTCCAATATTTCAAAATTTCCAAAATTGAGACGTAAAATAAATATATTTTTAAGTCACTCTAAACTGAAAATGAAGTATTCATTATTCTTGAATTATAGAATTTACTGGTTGAAGCCCTTTTTCCAAGAATTAGAAAGCGCCGTTAAAAAACTGAAAAGAGCGTGTCTAAGGTTCTCAAGAGCCGGCGGCTGATCAATTGTTCTCATTTAAGATCTCCTAGATAGCAAAATGTAAAATTCGAGAAGTCTAAAGTATTAAAAAGAATTTCATTCTTTTTCGTTCGCAATTCGGAACCCAACCGAATCCACTAAAACTCTTCCATGCGTATTACCCTTGACGTCAGCAGAAAAAAAGAGCGTGTGAGAGAGAGAGACACCGAGAAAAAGAACAACATAAATAAAATAAGACAATGTGTTTTATATGCATTTTGATAATGACTTTTCTCTTTCTTTTTGAAATATCGAGGCATTTTGCAATTATTATATGGATATCAATTATTTCCACCCTTGCTTCAACTCTTTTGAGAAGAATTAAGACTTTTGAACGAATTCTCCCAAAAATTTTATAATTGTGATTTGCAATTAGGAATTCGAATTTTAATTTTTTACCTCTTTTTTTTCTTTCTGGAAACATTTTAAGCGATGGATGTTCTTCCAGACGAATGATTTAGTAAAAATATTTATTTTTACCACGTCTTGTACCACAAAGTACTAATATCGTTAGTGAAATATAAAGAAAATAGCTGCATACTTTGTTATTTAGTTGATCCGTTCTTTCGGTCTTTTGGAATGGTGCTCCAAGAATTATCCATCTGGGATTGATACTTCCTTTAGCTGTCCCTTATAATTCCTCTAAATAGTTTTGCTGAAGTTCTGCAGAGCACTCATTTTAGACAAAAGTTTTATATTCTTTTCAATAAATGTCAGATTCAACGAAAAGTACAATAATTGTGCAAAATAATGTACTTGAACCAAATTTTTTTTTACAAAAAATAGCTTTAACTAGAAGAGATCCCATTGAGAAATTATATTCCAACACATTTTTAGTCTGTGCTCCTTTTGAAGTATTTCTTCACATCAAAACATTTTCAAATCTCTCGAAAATTACTGCTTATTTATTCCAGATTTTGGTGCATTTCCATTGGCTGCAATAAGCATTGAGCGCGATTTGCAGACTTCTGCAAGGGAGATAACCTTATTCAAAGTGCCCATTGTCTTCTGATAAATCTCGCAAATTGTAAATCTGATTCTAATAATATTAATAATTGAAATATAGTATAAATAAGACGAGATTCAAGCAACTATTTTATTGATTACTTTAGTGAATCCTTTTGAAAGCTTCACATTCCATGTTTTCTAATTTTTAAGCGTATTCTCTACGAGCTCGGCGACCTCGGTGAGAGCTTCAACTAATTGAGAATTTAATCCATTAAATGCATTAATTTGGAAGGAAGTTATAATCCCATCAGCCCTTACTTATACTATATGTACGTTATTTGTTTAGTTTTCTATCAAATTTTCGAATATGTTTCGCACAATTACAAAAATATTCCCAATTCCTTTTTGTTGTAAAATTAGGTGAAATTATGAGTGATTCTCCACAATTTCCAATGGGATTTGTTCTATTTCTTTCAGCTAATTTCTCTAGAAAATGACCACCAATTTCGACATGTGTCATCTGAAAATCACAACAACAGGTGTTCTCTGTCTAATAATGCAATCACGGTGGAGGTGACAAATGCGTGTTCTCGCTGTTTATCTACTGACAGACACACCACAAAAATTGCTGTAAAGTTGAACCGAGAGAGCGAGATTCTCTTATATAAATAGCAGTACGCTATGATTATTTCGAGAGATTTCAGCTATTTTTCTAATTAATATAAGAAAAATAATGGAAATCAATGGAGAATTTAATTTTTATTTCTAAAGTTTTCCTATAAAGTTCTTCAAAATCCAGATATTTTAATTAAAATAGCACCGCTACATGTATCGATCAAATCTATTGAGCAGTCTGTAATACGAGTTTTAAAGAACTCTGAAACTTTTAGTTTTTTCGAAGCTCATTTTTAGTTAACTTCCTTTAATTTGTGCCAAAATGCTTTTGACCTTTAGACGAAAGATAATTCGAAAAAAAATTAAACAAAAGTTTTACAGCCTACTTCATTTATGTTCTCCCTTATTCTTAAAGCTTTTCCATCTCAATTTTAGCAGGTTCTTAAGGAATTCATTAATTTCAGAATGGTGTCTATGAGAACATTAACATGGACATTTATCCTTATGCAATTGGTCATTTCATGCGCGTGTTTTATTGCATCTTTGGCTATTATAAGTGCAAAGTTCAATTCTGTGTCGATTTACGTTGAGAAACAGTATGTCAGGTGGGATTTAGAAAGGCTTTAAACAACTGAAACTAAATATTTAAACCGTTTCAGTTTCGAATGGTGGATTTTCTGTGGTCTGAGCTTCTCCATGATCATCAATACCGTGGCGGCAATGTACGCTTTGTCAGAGCATAATCGGTTCCTTCTGATACCACATATATTCGTTTTGGTGAGTAGGGTTTTTCAAAAATATTCGGATTTTTTCAAATCAGATCTTTCAGATATTGTGCAATTCACTAGCCTGCTATGTATTGCACTATACTGTTGCTAATTTCGATTCATCAGATTTCAATTGGCATATTGGATTGATGACTATTATTTTTACAGGTAATAATGCAATGAAAATTGTAAAATTAAAAATTAAAATCGGTTGAGTAGCGACTGTTACTCCGTATCATTGAATTTTGTGCCACATTTCTTATTCACTTATATTTGCGTGATTTCTCGTAAAAGAGATTTAAATTTGTTTTAATTAACCAAAATATAGTAGATCATCGATGCTTTAATGTGACCCTTAAATGAGGCTTCCACGAGAGACGAAGACAAAAAGTCGTCTTCCCTCTCGTCGTTCGTGTTTCAGTTCGTCTTGCATTCGTCTTACGCAAGTCAGACGAATTCAAGACGAACACAAAGACGAAACTAGACGGCCGAAATTTCGCCAAACTTTAAAAGAAATATAGCTACACACATGAACAAATCGATTAAAAATCATTTCTATAATACATTGAATTGTGAAGAGCTTTGTGCGATACGAAATATGAGCCGCCACGCTGCCCCTCTAATGTTTAGCAATTGAACTTCTCTGAAATGCAGAGTTTTTACCAAGATATTCATGAAGGTGGCTCGTTAGAAATGTTAACTGAGACGCTAAAAACGTTTCTTAATCAATACAAAGTCTGCAGAACGATAAAGTCCAAAAGTTTATGAATTTTTGGTTTTTTAAGAGAAATTCGGGGCATACTGAACCAATTTTCGTGACGAGAGACGAAAAACATACCTAAGACGTTCTCTAATTTTTTTTCAGAAAGTTTCCTCCTCTCCTGTCTGGTATTCGAAGTTCGTACCTTGCGATCAATGACCTGAATTCACTTGAATATCCAGTTTCCATCATTGTTTAGTTTTTCAAGGTATATTCACCTTTAATTTGTTTATTAATTCTACATTCCCCACTAAAAGCGGTTTTGATGGAAAAGCAACTGACTATCTGAGCAAAGCTAGTGACCGGTTGAAAATGTCTGAAAATGCTGAAAATTTTGAGAGATTTAAAACTCGTTCACTAATTTTCCTAGCTCTACAGTTGCTCATTTCATTCTTTATTTTATTCGGTAGCGTGCCATTTTCTCTGGACTCTGAAACGAAATTTATTCATTCAGCAATACGGTAGGTGCAAGAATTATAGAACTTCACAAAATTTCAATAGTTTTTTTTCTGAAAGTGGGCTATATTTCAATTCCAGCCCAATTGTAATAGCACTTTTAACAATCACACTCGTCTGGTTCATCTCGACGATTATGGCGTTGGTTTTTGTGATAAAGGACCAAAAACATTATCTGAGAATACATATCATCTTTAATGTAAGTTAAATACCAGTGTTATCGTAGTTTTTAAGAGAAAGTTGGTGATTCTGAACTCTATACGCCGAAGAACGATTCCTTTTTATCTCACTTTTGCTTCGCTCTTCGATTTTGGAATCGCTAAAAATCTAAGGACGGTTATAGGAAAACCAAATTTCGATAAGTTCTAGAATATTTCGTTCAGTTTTGCCTAAGGCTTCCACAAAAGACGAAGACAAGAACTCGTCTTTCTTCTCGTTTTTCGTCTCCTCGTCTTGCGCAATAAAAAGTTGTAGTACATGTGTACCAACCCAACTTTCTATCTGTGCATCAGACGAATTCAAGACGAAGACGAGACGGTCATATTTCGTCTTTCGTGGAAGCTTTAGTTTTGCCGTATTTTTGATTCGATACCGAAACTATTAGCTTACAGGCTATTAACGTATGACATAAAACAATACTTTACAGACTGTGATCACTATCATCTACTTTTCCAAGCTGATAATCCTTCTGGTGTCCTCCGATTGGGCTACCGCCATTTTTTGCATTATTGTTAATATTGTCAACTTTTTTGCAGTTTATAATGAAATTAAACTTATTCGAGCATTTTGAAAATAAATTTTGTTTTACATCGCTTATTATTGAAAGGAAAATGAAAGCCGCTTTAAAAAAGTGCTCATAGATTTTCATGGCAATCTGGATACCTGGGTCTGCTTCCAGAATACTTCGGAGGCATCAAGTTTTGTACTTTGTATTCATTTCGTGGCATTCTCAAAAGGAGTCAGACGAACTGCCTCTTATGACTAAAAAAAATTTGGATCTGAAGCATCCGAAGTGACGAACGCGCAAAACGCATATAAAGTTAAAAGTAAGCCTTCCATTTGGGCAAAATTTCGGTCGTCTCGTCTTGAATTCGTCTGACGCAGAGATAGACACTATGTTGACAACTTTTTCATTGCGTAAGACGAATGCAAGACGAATGAACACGGATTTTTGTGTGCAACAAATAGAATATTTGCATATCGTTTCTGAAACACTTTGAAAAACCAGTCAGATATTCTATGTTTATCAATAATTTTAGTAAAATCCTTCGTCTGCTTTAACCATTGTGTCAGATGTCATTGACGGATTACGAACTTTTCTGTATCCATAGCATTGCCCAACATTCTTGTATCCTTGTGCCAGCAGTAAGTTTGTATTAACAGCAGACCACGAGTAGATGAGAGCTGAAATGCGAGCAAATTTTAAGAAATAAGCATTTTAAGTTAAAATTATAATTTAATTAGGTGCTCAAAACTTCTAATTTCTTAATTTTCCAAGGAAAGATGAGCAAAAATGTTTAATTTCCCCTGAACGGCTCTTCAGTAACCTACAAGAATTGTTCGGTCCCGCCAGAAAATCAATAGTTGCAGATGCACCGCAGACCTTCTGCTTCAAGCAATAACCACTTCCACTGCGATATAAAAAGTTATTTGCCGTTTCAGTGCAATTTGGTAGACCAGCCGGTGGGTTGACGATCAGCGCGCAAGCTTTCGCTGAAAAAAAAGGTCAGTGGCATCAGAAGTTTATTAAAAATTTGACAATCTAAATCACTTACAGCTGTCCGTATAAATTCCATCAAAGAGTCGAACTAAATACGGTTTACAAGTCTTCCAGAATCCTGTTTGATTTCTCAGAGCTTCGCTGAAAATGAATACGTGGGAATTTTGAAAGGGATTCTCTCAATAACTCACGATGTGATCCATCCGACATTGATCAGTCCCAATGAGACATTTGATGTGATTTGGAGAGGTGAGAACACTGAAAATTAGGCTTTTCGTAAGCTTTTATGGGAGTATTCATGAAAAGCACAACTGCGTTTTAATGGAAAAAATGAAACATTTTAAATTAAAATGAATTAAAATTTTTAATTCATTACTGTGTTGACAAGGCGGTGTCGGATACCGTCACCGAGAAAGTCTATGCGCCTATAATGTGTCGATTTACGAGGTCCTAAATTTTTTTTTGCTTTCTTTTGTATTCTCTTTTTCTTTTTTATTTCAATATTTTAGTAATTTATTCGAAGTTTTTTATTGATTAAAATAAAATTCTTGTAGTTTGTAGTCTGTAGTCTGCCATGCCCAACCAATAGAAGACATTTAGAACCTAAATTAGTGGAATGGCCTGCTCGATTTATAGCTACACAGCAATATCAGAAGCCATAAAGCATAAAACCCCACAGTTGCTCATAGCATTCCACGCCGATGATCCGCACGTGACGCCTCCAGTCAGAAGATTCGTTGGTCTTTGGACGGTTTCACAGTACCGAATATAGGTTGGTGTCCAGTCTGAAAGATGGAGATTCGGTCTTTGGGCGAAATTTCGCCCGTCTCGTCTTGAATTCGTCTGACGCGTAAGACGAATGCAAGACGAACGAAGACGACTTTTTGTCTTCGTCTTTCGTGGAAGCCTTCCAAAAGTTTAACATTTGCAGGCCAACTTACTTCCATAGAGACTCAATTGAGAAGCTGCGAACGGTGCTGAAATTAGGAGAATCAGAAAATGCGTTTCCATTTTTCAGCCAGTCTGAATGAACGTACCAGCCAATTTCTCCTCATTTATAGCTGAAAATGATGGCTAAAGATTGACCGCAAACATCGGTTCCACACAAAGCTCTTTTCAAAACGACGTGGGAACGCAAACATCGATTTGAAGTCAATGACGGTCTTCATGTAATATACAAAAGAGTGGATGAAAGGAACTCAGATCATAAGCAGTCTGCACAAAAATAAATATGGAAAACGAGTTTTTGATTGGAGAGAGTCTTCGCCTACATTCCACAATATAGTAAAATTGCTCTGTGTTCGGTAGGATAACAACAATAATTAATAAAATTGGGTAGCATTTCATTTTACGGGGATTTAATGGTAAGGGTAGACATGATGGATTCTTAAAAAGGTTCAGCGCTCTTTCAAAAACGCTAGTCAAAACAAGTAAGAGAATTCAAATATTTCGGGTGCAGTTCATAGGAGTATAACAAATCGACGCTCAGCCGCTTGTCGATGGTTCTTCTCCGGCGACAACTTCGGTGCCCTCTTCCACCTCATCATCAGCTTTTCCTGGCACCCACAGTCCGGAAGCAATACACCTATCGAAATGGTACTTGAACACCTGCAAAAATGTATTTTTTTTTTCGAATATAAATTAGAAAAACAACGGTATGTGCTGTTAAACGGATGCAAAGAGTCTTAACTAAAATATTTTCTTTCAGTTTGCACAATTTCGAGCTCACTTGAACTTGAACACGATTTCTCTATATCTTGCTCATTTCTCACCTCTTCATCCATTCTTTGCGCTACTCCCTTCAACGATTCAATATCATGCGCCTCGAAGCACTTTTTCATTTCTTCTGGGAGCTCTTCAAACACTTCCTGCGGATCCACTCCACCTGGTGACGCTTTGATTCTTGCCTCCTTTTCCTCTGCTTCCATTTCAGCAATTGCCGCTTCTCTTTTTGTCTGTGCTCGCGTTCTGAGTCTATCCTCAAAAGCTTTCACCTCGTCATGATAATGTTGCATGTACACTGGCTCAGCAGCCTCGAATTTCTTGAAGAATTGTCTCTGAACAGTAGAGTTGGTGGCCACTGCGTTGAGAGATTTCGAGAGCTCCAGAAGATATTGAATTATGATGCATTGCTCAGCCATAGTCTTCATTTTTTCCTCGTTCTCTTCGATTGCTGCGTTGAGAGCTTCAATGGTGAGCCAATTAGCAGTGTATTCTGAAGCCATATGGGGGTGCGTGATAAGGAAGAATTCCGTGGATTTAGCACCGCCTTTAAGAATAGAAAGCTTCTGGAGAAGCGATTCGTTTTCTTCAAAAAACTTGGCCATCTCGCGGGTATCATCTTCGTCGGAAATCTTCTTTTGAGGCTTTTTGTCAGTAATCTAAAAAATTAAAAAGTAATTTTGCTTCGTCAATGGGAGGAATAGTGGGAGAAGCAATTTTTGCCGTCTTGGCTCAGAAAAACATCGTTAAGGCACAATATTAAGGTACAATGACAAGAAGGAAGCAGAAGAGACGCCAAGTGACTTGGTACTTTTTAATTGATTTTTTTTAAATTTAAATTATTTTCGACAATCATTTCACCTACTTTGTTTATTCTAGAGGTGCTGAAAGCCTCATGTCCAATGGTGTCGACGTTCCAAGGCTCCAGACGTTCTTTCTCCTCTAATTCGGCCTCCTTTTTGCGCCACGCTTCTTCCTGCGCTTTCACCTCATCGATTTGTTTTTGAATATCTGATTTTTCAGTGTCACCGGAATCAACCAACTTCTTTTCGAGCTCCTAAAATTCGAATAAATTGAAAAAAAAATATATATTAACGAATAAAGAAGACACGCAAACACACCTCCATTTTCTTGCTGGCGGTGCTCTTCTCCTTCTCGATCTTATCCTTCTCCATCTTCTTTTCAGCCATTCGCTCCAGGCGAGCCTGATGACGCCATCTGAACAGCGACGATGTATCGATATTCGGATGAGTGTCGTCTTCGTCATCGGACACCTCAATATCCTTCCATTTGGAGTAGTCTATTGGCATTTTTTGCTGAAAAAAAAACGAGATTAAAGATGTGTAATTTCGTGGGCTCAATATCACTCAAATGAGACCAAAGAAAGCAGAAGAAACAGTATAGCGAAGCAAAGAGGATTAGAAGATTCTAGAATTCCGGTAACCTTGACAACGCGAAGAGCCACAGCCGGTTTGATTAAAAATTGATAGCGGAAATTAAATCCTATATTTAGCTGATATTCTATTTTAATTGTCATTTTTCGGATTTAAAAAAAGAATTTTTAAGGAAAAACTGCATATATTACGCATTAAGCAAGGATTTATGATAGCAGCGTTTAGAAAATATTTTTAAAAGATTAGAAAGCCTTTAATCTTGCGAAATGAAATATTATATATTCATAACAGAGATTTTTAAATTTAAATACCAATTTAAATGCCAATTTAAATACCAATTTTTGACTAAATAATGATACATCGAGAAAATTCTAGAAAAATGAGGAATTTCTCACAAGTTCCGATTTTTCTTTCAATTTTAGGGAATTTATCGCGATTTTTTTATTAGAAAATTCGGAGATCGCTTATATTAAAACCGCGCTTTGAATAAATTAGAAAAAATGAGCAAAAAATACAAGAAAGGCAAGAAGACCGCCCCCTTTCTTCTAGTAACTTCGTGAACACAACTATTTTTTGTGCGTCAGATGTGTTGCCTGATCTGTGATATGACGTCACCGTGTTTACACCACGTGGACAGTTTGAACGATTTTATTGCTGACTAAATACATTCAGAGAGTTTGCTTTATCTTTTCGCGAAAAGTTTTGTGACTTACCTCTTGTCTTTTGATATTTCAACGCTGCTTGAGTCGAATAATAAGATATTTACAAATATTTTGAGTTATATGCCCGTTTTTGCGCTCTTCCACGTTTCTTGACGTAAATGTGACGCGAAACTCGAATGTTCTATTTCAGTGTAGTTCAACACGTTGAATAAGGATGGCGCTGCTTACCTCGAAACTTCGGTACCTTCTTTTCTTCTACGCGGTATTCCAGGCCATCAATTTCGGTCTGCGCTGGAAGGCTTATGACGTATCGCCGAAGCAGTTTAGGGAAATCGCTACTAAGGCAGCTGGTAAGTTAAACTTTTTAAAAAATAGAATATAATTTACCGTGTTTTAGGCTCTCCAACTGCCGCTCAGTCAGTTGCCACTTTTACATCAGGAATGCGAAATTACTACGATCCAGTTATATCCAGAACTGTCGAATGGCATGCTATTCAGTTGGGAGGTTTGACATTGAGAGTGAGTCTTTGAATTTGAGAAAAATGCGGCTAGGCTTTCATAGTTCTTCGTATTTCTAAACTTGGAAATTAGAGAACTTGGAAGAATCAAGGAAATTTGAGCTCCGTCGAAATTACATTATGCGTGATCTACTTATTATTAAGCGAATAGTTCTGTCTGTATGTGAATCTGTCCAAGACGTTTCATTGAATAACTCAAAAGATCGTGGGTCTTTTACTTTGATATTCGAGATGGAGTCATGACCACCCGAGCGCTTCACATTCATATATTTAGGAGGTCGCAGGGTACTAGGGCTACTGTAGAACCGTACACTCTAAATCTACAAAACTGTCTTAAAATCGATTAAAAAAACCAAAATTTTGCTGAAATATCAGTTGGCATGTCCGTATATCACATTTAAAAAATCAGCTTGATATCAATAAAACTACAATTTTTATGGACATTGTTTTCCAACGGTTTGGGAACATCTATATCTACTTATTATTAAGCGAATAGTTCTGTCTGTATGTGAATCTGTCCAAGACGTTTCATTGAATAATTCAAAAGATCGTGGGTCTTTTACTTTGATTTTCGGGATGGAATCATGACCACCCGAGCGCTTCGAAACCATATATTTAGGAGGTTACGGCACGGGATGTAAATTTTATTTGGTTTTTGACGTTCTGCTAATAAATTGTTTTACTAATAAGTGGAAAAATAGAACGCCTACAATTATTTCTAAACAAAAGCCAGTGGAAACCAGTGGAAGTCGCGGCGTAGCCGCGAACTTTCCGCTGGTATTTAAAAATTCGGTCTAATTGGGTGTGGGCCGATTTTGTCTAGATAAGTTTCTAAGGCGGTACTCATCGACCTGGCGTCAGTCCAATTATATACGCGATCGCAGAACAAAACGGAAAATAAAATAACAGCGAAAAGTATTGGTCTACCAGGCATCCGTTGTTCTTTGCCACTTGAAAGGGTACAAGCCTCCCCTTTTTCCAGTCAGTAACGTTGTAGAGAATCTTGTTTCCGTTACAAGTTTTTCCCAAAAGATATCCGCAAACATTCTTAATGTTGTCTTATCTGGTGACTAGTGTGCTTCACCGTTAAAATTTCCACGGTTAAATGAGTTTTCGGTTAATTAATTGATGAATTAACCGTTAAAAATTCACCGCTTTTCACGGGTAATTAACCGAGTAAAAAAATGTTAACCGGTTAACCGCAGGTGAAACGGTTAACCGATGAGGAGTTTTGCTAAACTACGCGCGCGCGTATAATTCGAGTGTCGTTGTTGTTTTTTTTTCGTTTTTTCAATATTTTTGTTGGTTTTCACGGAATTCACTTTTATGGCCTAAAATTTGATTTTGGATGATGTGCTCTCTCGGTTAACCGAAGGTGAATTTCCCCGTTAATTCACCGGTTAATTTAACCAATTAATTGTTCGATTAAAAAATAAAATTCACCGGTTAACCGCCGGCTAATTAACCGGTCAATTAGCCTTTAGCTCTCACCCCTTAATCGCGAAATTTTTAGCCGGGGAAGCACACTGTTGGTGACTATGCCTAATAGTCTAGAATTTCGTTGTTGCTGGCTTGTATCCGTGATATGGTTCGTTTGCCTCAATAAATGAAAAGACCAATTCTTTAATTTTCTGGAACGGCTTTTGACACCAAATTAGAGACACTTCTCAGCGCCAAAATGATTCCAATTTAGTGTTAAAACCGATAACAGCGAAAATCTGAGCCGTTCATCTATTTAGAAATGAAGAATACCTTTAAATGGAGAAATGAAGAAATGGCAGCCTAAGCCATAACTCCTCCTATTATGTAGTTTGGAGGGGAATATCGATTTTTGTCCTTTCGTATGCCGACTGCGAAATCCCTAATTTTTTTCTCATCAATGAGCGCAATATAAGTTTCTTCTACCTGCTTCCAAGCAGCTTTTTGTTAATTTTTGGCTAACTCCACTCGTTTTTCACAATGCTTCCAAAATGCGACAAAAAAATAAAAAAAAATATACGGAAAATTGCTGAATTGCTGAATTGAAAATTGGTGTGATGGATGTCACCTAAATGTTTTCATTTTCAGGTATACCCATTGCTCACCGCCTTCACCGAGTTTGCCGCCGTCTTTTCCGCTCCGTTCCCCACTTCTGGTCGTGCTGGTTTCCATTGGGCCAACTCTACATGCACAGTATTGAATGGAAAAGTTGCAAGGTTCAACGACGGAACCCAGGATGAGACAACAGAGGTGTTCTCATCTGGAAACGTATTCCGACACGGGCAATTTGAGTCATATGTGTATAGCTTCGAGAAGGACACTTATTTGGCTTGTTATGGTATGTCGAGAACATAGGCTTTGTGAAGACTTCTTGAAAATTGCTCTTCTAGGTCGCGGCTTCTTTCCCCTCTCATCCACTGTCCACGTCATCTCCGGGATCTTTGCTGCTGAACCAATCTCTGTCATCAAATTCTACCTCCAAGCTGCAGTTAACTACTGGAACAACTTCAGTATCACCCTCAGCCGTGTCTTCCAGCACTATAAAGCTCGAGCTACCGGAGAACTGTAATCAATACCAATTCGATTCACTTGATCAATAATAATTGAAAATCACGCCATGTTTTTATCCCATTTTTAAATAATTATTCCTCGCATATTCCATTAATACGGTTGAGTCTCTCTCTGTCTTCTTAATCATTTATTGTTCGTTTTATCAATGCATGTTTCTGCCATTTATTTAGTCGTAAAATCACAACACTGAATTTAAAAAGAAATAACACAAATTTCAGATAGAACCCGTATTTTCAGAGGTGATTCAGCGAGGCTACTTGTATTTGTAGCTGCGAACGGTGTTCCTCTCGAAATCCGTCACAAATGCTTTGTTTTTGTGCACAAAAACTCCACATGGAGCCATGAAATTTTCATGGGGTCCCGGGTCGATAGAGTAGAGAAAATCACCCTTGTAGCTCACGATCTGAAAGTAAATTTTCTTATATTATATTGCAGAGTTTCAGCTAGAATTCTTACCCCTATAGTAGTACGGTCCGTCTTTTTGTCGGTGAAAATCGCTACAATTTGGCCGGTGGTCACGTCACATGTTACTGCAGTTATGTTGAAACGACCGCTGCAAGAAAACGCATAGAAAAATGAGCGCTATCCAGAGAAGGGCGGAATTCCGAATTCCGGATTCCGCCGTTTTTTACATTCCGTATTCCGGATTCCGTGAAAAAATTTTTTTTCCGTTTTCCGTTTTCCGAGTTCACAAATTCCAATTCCGCCGTACACTGGCGCTATCTTAGTTGGGGGGGGGTCCAATAATTTTTTTTAGTATTTTTTGAATTATTCTTGTTTCTGAAAATGTTATTAGACATACAGTAGCGATTTTTACAGCATTTTTATTGGCAGACAACAGAAAAACGCGCAAAAAGCAAAAAAAAAGCCTTCCATTAGGTGGGAACCAAACCCACACGTTGCAGACTCCCATCCCTCCCTTTTACCGCCTCGGCCACCGCTACCCAATTATTCAAATATGGAGAATGAATAGAAGAAAGATGGGGAACGTGTGAAAACTCCACAACGCGACGTGCATTGCGAAGTTCTGGAGCCAAAAACTATAACGAAGTGTATTCTACTCACCCAGCTTTCGGCATAGTCGTTCCGGGTGGTGACACATTTAATTTTCGTAGAATTTTCCCTGCTCCATCGTAAAGAAGTAATTCTCCGGTAGTGCCGACAATGACGTCGTCATCCATTCCAACTCCAACACATTTCACCTCGGCGCCTTTTGTCTCTCTAACCGGAAAACTGAGCAGTGGCTTGAAATTCGAGTCAAATATAAAGATTTTCGTTTTATCCGCTATCACAAATCTGCCACGCGAGTCGACGGCGACGTCGGTTGGCTGATAGAATTCCGAAAATTGGACGGCCTTCAGAATTTCACCGCGCGTATTCAGTTTGCTGAGCATTTTACTCTGCCATGAGAGCACCACAAGCTCCTCGTTGCCCAAGTAGACCATGCCGACTGTGCCGCTCTGAAATTGTTTAATGATCGGAAAACTTCATTTTGTGTGAATAAGGAATGCAAACCTTGAACTCCTCATTTCTAACGTCCGTGATGACGTCGCCATTCTCTTTGAGCACCCGAACTCTTTTATTTCCACTGTCCAGTACAAACATACGCTTCGTTGGCTCGTCCCACCAACTTTTTGTCGGATATTTGAATGTTACGGGCATTTGCCAATCGTATTCATGAAAACTGTCAATTTTGAATCGTAGCGGACTATTTGCAACGGGGCGACCGAAGATATTAACCGACATTTGATATTCTCCGGGTTGAGTTAGTCTGCAAAATAAAAATGAACTGAAATTATTTTTAAAATAAAAAAAACTTAAAATTTAGTATTCAAATTTTCAAAATTTCCTACAAATTTCTTTAAAAATTAATTAAATTAAAAGTATGAAAATGACGACTTGACGTACTTGAAAAAAAGCTGATAACTTCCATCATTTTCATCAACCACTCGAATGTGTTTAACCTCCTCCTCGGCCCGTTTCTTATGTGTCTCTGCAGTCCGGCTTTGAGCCAAATGGGGGTCCAGAGCCATTAGCATCATTTCGACTTCAACAGGGTCTCCTCCAGTTTTTCTGGTTTTCCCATCCACGTCACGAGTGCTGAAAATAATCTCTTTTTTTTCCTATTTTTTTTTGGAAAAACAATAATTATTTTTTCAAAATTTGAAAGGGAGAATTTTCAGAAAACTTACATCAACGTCAATGAATTTTCCACGTGGATTCCCATATGACTTGGAACTTCAATTACACTCGTACCGGGGAACGTATTGGATGCATACAGTTTTCCGAATTCATTTAAATTCTTCTCCACATCAATGAGCATTTGCTCAGAGTTCGTATTTATTCGTAAAAACGCGTTTTCCCGCGGCTCAATTATACGCCGTTGCCAATTATCTTCCGATGTGCCGTCTTTTATTTGCCGCGCCATTGAACGGATATCCATTTTGCAAGATTCCAGCTCCTGAATGTCTTTTATAGTTAGCATTTGTTCTATTAGTTTCTTAAATGAGTTTTCAAGGGTGTTTGACGGGATACCCACTTAATTTATTATCCATCCGCGAGGACGTGATCTTTCGTTTAAAAGCGCTGTTTGGGTCTCGTTAGGGGATAGAGCGTTTTAACGCGCTAATTTAAAATTTGTAAGAAAGCGCACACACTACGTTTTTAATTTCTTTTCGAAAAGTGATTTTCGAAGCAAAATATAGAAAAAATTCCAATATTCGCTTCAATTTTCGAAAAGAAATTAAAAACGTAGTGTGTGCGCTTTCTTACAATTTTTAAATTAGCGCGTTAAAACCCGCTATTCCCTAACGAGACCCGAACAGCGCCTTTAAACGAAAGATCACGTCCTCGCGTCATTGTCAGTTCTTTAGCAGAGCACGGAAAGCGGAAGGTGTTGGCAGCTATGAGACACCTAACTTATTAACCTAGTATTGCTCTTGAAAAGGCTCTACAAACAATAGTATTGCATGCAAGTCTATTTCAAGGCAATGTCAATCGTACTCCACGAGCTTTTTTTTCGACCATTTCCCTCGCGACAAAGCTGTAAAGCTGTTGCACGAGGAAAGTTAATCGAATTAAAGTGTTTTGTTTGTGTTACACAGGCTTCATCGCACTGGCCTTTGCTCGAGAAATGGTAGCTGCTAAAGGGTGGCTATTTTGAAAAATTAAGAAAATTTTTAGTTAGGAGAAGGTTTTTATATTCTCTTCGAATATAAATATTTTCCGCATACATGATACGCAAATTTGCAGAAATAGCATTATATTTGACAAAAAAAACTTTAAAATGTCACATAGCGTTGCTTTTCAATTTTGTTCATAAAAATTCTTAAAAATTCAAGCAATACAGCGAGTTCTGAGAAAAAATCTTCAAATATTCTTTGAAAACTTATTATTAAAAAAAATATATAATAAATACCTTTTGCAGCTTTTTCTTTTCGTCTTGAATAACTTCCAGTTGATCTTTCAGCACTTTTCGTTTTTCATCTCTCCGAACGCGAACAGTTTCAATTAGTACTCTTCGGCGATTTTCAACCAGATTAGAGACTTCCTGAAAATAAAGAAAATTAGCTAAAAAAACAGTTAAAAAAATATTTCTCTCAAAAAAATTGATTTAAAGCGTAGAAACTCAGTTTTTAATAAAAATTTGCTTTTAGTCAAGGAATATAATGAAATTTAACTATAATGCGAGAAATTTAAATAATAAATTAGCGGTTATATTCAAAAAATTAGCAAAATTTAGAAAAAAAAAGAGGAGAGTCGCCAAAATATGAGAGAGCGCAGAGATAAAAAGAGATAGTAAACAGTAACATAGGAGAAATCGACAGAGAACAGCCATTTTATTTTTATTTTTATTGAAGGAAACAATATAAAATTGATTCAAATTTTTGGTGTCAAAGCAGAAAGAATGGGGGGGGGGGGGAGAGCGAGGAAAAAAAATTTAAATTTCGAAGAAACGTTTTGTAGACTTGTTAGTTTCAGAACGGTCTGCTTGACTACAAATTACAAAACTCATTTTGCAGACTCAATTAGCTTCAAACGGTCTGCTTGACTATAAACTACAAAACTCATTTTGCTGACCCAATTAGCTTCAAACGGTCTGCTTGACTACAAATTACAAAACTCATTTTGCAGACCAAATTAACTTCAAACAATCTGCTTGACTATTAACTACAAAGCTCAGTTTGCAGGCCAAATCAGCTTCAAACGGTCTGCTTGACTATAAACTACAAAACTCATTTTGCAGACTCAATTAGCTTCAAACGGTCTGCTTGACTATAAACTACAAAACTCATTTTGCAGACCAAATTAACTTCAAACGATCTGCTTGACTATTAACTACAAAGCTCAGTTTGCAGGCCAAATCAGCTTCAAACGGTCTGCTTGACTATAAACTACAAAAATCTGTTTGCAGACCCAATTAGCTTCAAACGGTCTGCTTGACTATAAACTACAAAGCTCAGTTTGCAGGCCAAATCAGCTTCAAACGGTCTGCTTGACTATAAACTACAAAAATCTGTTTGCAGACCCAATTAGCTTCAAACGGTCTGCTTGACTATAAACTACAAAGCTCAGTTTGCAGGCCAAATCAGCTTCAAACGGTCTGCTTGACTATAAACTACAAAAATCTGTTTGCAGACCCAATTAGCTTCAAACGGTCTGCTTGACTATAAACTACAAAGCTCAGTTTGCAGGCCAAATCAGCTTCAAACGGTCTGCTTGACTATAAACTACAAAAATCATTTTGCAGACCAAAAAAACATTTAAAAAATGCTTTTATAATTAAAAAACGTCGAAAACTTGAATTTTCTGGATGAATTTTAACTCTTTATCATTTAAAAAGTAAATTATTTTTATTTTTGTTTTTATGTCTTTTTATTCATTTAAATTGAATGAATTACAATTTTATATATTACCTGAATAGCCGCATTAATCTGTTCTACAATTTTGTCCACATTTCCATCCAACTGAACAATTTCTCGATTCACTGTGACATTCGCGTCGTCTAACGCTCGAAGGCGTCCTTTTGCACGATAAACTACAATTTCAGACATTCTTTTGATGGCGATGGACAATGGGACAACAGTGTGCTCATCGCATTTTTGGCTGAAAAGAGCAAATTAATTGGGGAAACGTGGAATTTCAGACATTTTCAGAATGTAACTTACTTCACAACGGAATCCTGACATTGCTCACAGAAAACCAAATCGCATGTTTCGCAATACAAAAGCTGATCCGTCGGGTGATTGGAGCACGATGGGATCACATCTTTTCGTTGTCTCTGAATCAGAAGAATGCTTTAATTTTAATTTTTTCATTTCCAGATTCCTCTATTTACCTGCATCACATCCAACAACTGATTGATGAAAAACGCTGCTGGAAAAGCGATGACTCCTCCTGCTGGAATCGGACAGACTTCACGACAGAGTGGACATCGTAAAGCAGGCGGGATGGTCTGGAAAAGGGGTTTACAGATTATCAGAAGAGTGAAAATGATTATTTGCTCTACCTCTGGGCTGAGTTCAGCAAGTTGAGTGACACAGAATAAGCAGACCGAATGGGAGCACGGAAGCAGTTTAGGCTTTCGGGAATTCTGAAAATCGCCAGAATTAGAGACCTATTTCCCCCAAAAATGCAATAGAAAGAGCAAAATGCAAAAAAGCACAAAAGTACACATGGGTGACACAAAAAGAGAGAAAAAGAAAAAGAGGCAACTAGTAGAAGGAAGCAAACATAAAATGTGTGCCACGAGGGGAGGGAGCACCGGCGGAGCAGTCCACTCCCTTCGTTTCATATGTACATGTGTATAACGGAAAATTGATAGTGTTGCATGAAGCAGTTGTTTGACGCTTCCTGACCAATTTTCAGATGGTTTAAGCACTTTTAAAATTTTTTTAAAAATTGGCTTTAAATATAGAAATTCAAATTTGAGATTTTCTTTAAAAAAAACTCACTCCGTCATAAGTGTAAAGGCACGTGGAACACGTCAGAAATGTCTCCGAGAAATCGTCCACATTTATATTGACGGTTTCAACCAAGGAGGTACTCGCTGTCATTGGAAAACAACCTGGAAAATATCAGAAGCGTTGTGGCATTTTTAAATATTTTTTTTATGAAATCTGAAAAAGTGCGGGGGCTTCGAGACATTGTGCAGTTGGAAAAGGGGAAAAAACGATTATTAATAAAAAAATAACAAAAAATTGAGTATTATTGAAGTTAAATACTTTCTAAAGACATTTTTCGACATTTTCTAATAGTTGGTCTGCCAGACTACAAATACTACAATATTTTGCAGCAGACCAATGTTCATTTTTTAAATTTAAAGAAAACCATCCAATATTTGCAGAATTTCGACATTTTCTAATAGTCGGTCTGCCAGACTACAAATAATACAAACTACAGTAGCAAGCCGAAATCCATTTGGCGAATGTGAAGCCCCTTTAAACTCAGAGAACAAAATTGTTTTAAGATTTTAGGTGTTTTGGAAATAGCTAATTTCCTGCATTTATCTAGCTTTTTATATTAAAATTTGAAAGATTTAATTATATTTTTAAATTGGAAAAACAATATTTCTGAAAATTCCCTTCTTTTTATGTATATTATTTCAATCTTTTTTGATTTTTAGTTTAAATATCTGAATTTTCAAATTCTCATTCTTAAATTCAGATAAATGCGTTTCAAGAATACCAATGGCGGCTTGCCATCAGGTTGGTCTGCCAGACTACAAAATACAACGAAACTTTGGAGAAGAAGCAGACCAACCCTCCTGTTGAGATATTGCAGATTTTTTATTTTTTTCTTAGAAATTTGGAATCGATTCAAATTAATTTTCGTCGAACTCTCCACTAATAAATAAATAAATAACAAGAAATTTCCAGAAATCCGGACTAAAATAGCTGAAATCATATTGCTAAACAGAAATCTTTAAATTAAAATTAAATTCAATTCGAAGTTTTATTCTAAAAAACGAAAATTCAGAAAATGAAATCTGTCACTAAATTCTCTCAGCTTCAGTTAAAAATTAGGGTTTCACGCTCAATTTGCACAGAAATTTGCATAGGTATGTATGTGAGAAAGCAATGTGTAGCATTTGTAGTCTGGCAGACCAACTTCTTCAAGTTGAGAAGTAAGGCTTACACGAAAGACGAAACTAAATCGGTCGTCTTTCGTGGAAGCCTTTCGTCTCGTCTTCGTTCGTCTTTCAGCTTGTTTGATTTATTTCCTATATGGTGGATCTTCAAGAATTTTCAGATATACTTGAATACTAAGTTCATTTTCATGTAGTTTGTAGTCCTTTTATTCGCAGACCCATTGTAGCGAAAGCTGTTTATCAGGTTAGGTCTGCTAAGCTACAAACTACAAGAGTTATAATGCAGACCCAAAAAAAAGTATTTACCTATTTTGAAAAGTTTGCGCTAATAGTAAGGCTTCCACGAAAGACGAAACAAATCGGTCATCTTTCGTGGAAGCCTTTCGTCTCGTCTTCGTTCGATGACGAAGACGAGTCGGTCTTATTTCGTCTTTCATGGAAGCGTTATACCAAAGAATTTCATCTATGAAGAGCTTTCAACAAAGATGAGAAGACGAGAAAGGCTGTTTCAAGTTCATGGAAATCAGAGAATAGTGTGGTGGAGATTAAGCTGAGCTACACTATTTTTTCATTCAGAAAATTGTTGGGGAATCTTCAACACCGTGACCCCGTGACCGTGAAAATCACTGACATTGCTCATGCTAAAAACTCGATGCAAAGCGATTGATAATCACTGAAACTACTCGACAAAGTTGTAAAATGGTACTAAAAGTATATTGGAATATAAATTTTAAATGAAATTCGTTTGAAAATATCTTAAAACGCATTTTTCAACGAATTCAGTGAAAAACTACAGTATACCTACAGTATGTCTACAGGAAACAAAGAAACTATCACTAATAGTATTTCTTCAAGAAAACTATCAAAACTTCGAATTATATCACATGGGTGGTCTTGGTCTTTTTAAAATGAGACTACGGAGGGTGGGGGGGGGGGGGGGGAGAGACGGCCGATTTGTTCTCTCTCATCGTCGAGAGACTCTTGATTTCCGTTAGTCTCTAATCGATTACTCTGCTTCTCTAAACCGACGGAAAGCATGTACGCAAAACAGCTGACTAATCGGACAGACGGAGGACAAATCCATGGAAAATGAGATGGAAAACTGGTTTTGAAGGTAGCAGAGTTTGAAGGGGAAAAGGTGCAAATGCGCTATGATTTTTGCAGAATATTTTATAGAAATTTCTCTTTCAGCAGCTCCTATCGTAAATGCTGAAAATCATAGCGCTTTTGCAGCTCTTCCCCCTCAAACTCTCCTTCTTCAAAACCAGTAATTACATATGAAACGGCATATGATAGAAGGTATGTTGGTCTGCTTCTTCTCCAAACTTGCGTTGTAGTTTGTAGTCTGGCAGACCAACAAGATGGGAGGCCGCTATCGATATGCTTGAAACGCATTTATTGAGCACATTTTTTGGAATTTAAGAATGAGAAATTGAAAGTTTAGATATTTAAAATAAAAATCAAAGAATATTGAAGTAATGTACATAAAAAGATGGGAATTTTCAAAAATATCGGTTTTCCAATTAAAAAATATAATTAAATCTTTCAAATTTTAATATAAAAAGTTAGATAAATGCAGAAAAAAACTTAAAATATTATTCTGCACAGCTTTATTGTACCAACTTTAAATGGTACTCTCCGAGAAATATTTGTCACCCTCTAACATTGCGCTGTGGCTGTGTTCCGTCAGACAAACTTAAAGACGAAATAAGAACGTCTCGTCTCGTCTTTGTCATAGAATTCGTCTGACACAATTTTAATTGTACACGTAAGACGAATGCAAGACGAAAGACAACCGATTTGTTTCGTCTTTCAGAGAAGCCTTAAATAAACTTTTTTTGATGAACAAATCACTTAAATTTACTATTTTCTTTTCTATATATTTTTTCAGTACATAGGTCTGCAAGATTACAACTACAAATTGTCATTGGTCTGCTAGACTACAAATACTACAAACCGAAGTTTTGTTAATTAAAACAATGATTTTTTTTTCAAAAATACTTCTAAAGTTTCACAATTTTTCACGATTAGTTAGAGAATTTTTATTCTGAAGTTAAAATTGAAAATTAAATAAAAGAAATATCCTTAAAATTATTTTTAAGAAGACTGAAAGTTAAACAATTAGAAAAAAGTTGAAAAACTCCAAGAATAAAATATTTGGATAAATAATTAAATAAATTTAGAATTTCTTAAGATAAAAAATAATTAAAAATAAAAATTTAAAGTCAAACAAGATAAATTCTTTGAAAAAGTTTTGAAATCTGTTGAAATTCAGAAAAATAATTAGAAAATTTTTAAAAACTTAGGTCAAGCATATATAGTTGAATAAGTGGATATGTGGATATTTTGGGTTGCGGGGGGGGGGGGGGAGGGGGTCCTCGCATAAAGGTTTGCAATGTTTGTCCGCGTCTTTTACTCTCACAACCTCTTTTTCATTGCTTAGATCAATACTCAGAAGGACAGGAACAGACGGACGACGGATGGAAGAAAAAGACGACACTCCTCCCTCCTCCTTTAACGAAAATAGATCGAGCGAGATGAAGAGACGCAGAGAAAGGTGCACAAATGGTTCGAAAAAGAAAAGAAGAAAAGAAGAGACCAAAGATTAATAGCGGGTGAAATCAAAATCGAAATTTGAAATTTCACATAAGATTCGAATTTCAAAATTTTGGATATTTAAATTTGATATTTTCAGACTCCGTGGTTCTTGGACACTAATACAGAAGTATGAAGAATAGTAACGGTGCTGAAAATTTCAGAACAATACGCTGACAATACAAATAAGTAAAAGCACCGATTGGAAAACTAAAAAATGGTGATTCATCAATTTTTCTCGATCTTCTTTTTATGAGAAAATACTAGACATTGGTGATGTTTCCTTTTTTCCAAATACTTTTGTTTCTAGCTGAAATTAAAAATTACAGCTCAAAAATTCATTGCGGGGAAACACCGAAACACGGATGTGGTCTGCTACTACTTTGTAGTATTTGTAGTCTGGCAGACCGACTATTAGAAAATGTCGAAATCCTGCAAATATTGGATAGTTTTTTTAAATTTAAAAACTGAGAATTAGTCTGCTGAAAAATATTGCAGTGTCTGTAGTCTGGCAGACCAATTACTAGAAAATGTCGAAATTCTGCGAATATTTGATGGTTTTTGTTAAATTTAAAAACTGAACATTTAAATGAATAAATAGTTTACATCAAATAAAAAATCAAAAGAACCACTGATTCAATTATTCCTGTCAACGCTGATTTCAGTTACCAAGGATACTAAATTTGATAAACGAAGTTTACCTAAAGCTGAGAATTGGTCTGCTACAACTTTGTAGTATTTGTAGTCTGGCAGACCAACTATTGGAATATGTCGAAATTCTGCGAATATTGGACGGTTTTCTTTAAATTTAAAATAATCTCTCCGAAGAATTTAAGGCAATTCACATGACTGACAGAAAACAAATCGTTTGTTTACAGTTTCATTTAGAAATGCCCATTCATGCGTTAATTGGAACTTTCTATAGTTTTTTTTTTAAAGAAAACAATTATTTTTCATTGTTTTCTGTCAGTTTTCGGTGATTTTTCCTATTTTTATGGTGTTGTCCGTCGAAAACTTTCAAAACATTAAAAAAATTATCAACTATTTTAGACATTCCGAGACAGAAATGTTCATTTTTTGTAGTATTTGTAGTTTCGCAGGCCAACTTTTACTAAACATTTTAAATGAGTAATAATGCATAATATTTCAAGAAATTCGCTAATTGAGAAATTGTCTCAAAAGCTTATTTCGCCATATGTGGTTTGGGCCATCTAACCAATTTTGTAGGCCAAAAATTAGAGTTTCACGCTCAATTTGCACAGAAATATGCATAGGTATGCATGTCAAAAAACAACGTGTAGTATTTGTAGTCTGGCAGACCAACTTCTTCAAGTTAAGAAGTAAGGCTTCCACGAAAGACGAAACAAATCGGTCGTCATTCGTCTTTCAGTTCGTCTTGCATTCGTCATACGCAATAAAAAAATTGTGCGTCAGACGAATCCAAGACGAAGATGAGACGGTCATGATTCAAGTTTCATTGCCCTGGAATTGTAGAGAATAAACTTGGGAGTCATTTGTACTAACTGAGAAGTTTGATTTATTTCCAATATGGTAGATTTTCAAGAATTTTCAGATGTATTTGAATACTAAATTCATTTTGGTGTAGTTTGTAGTCCTTTTATTCGCAGACCCATTGTAGCAATGCGAATGTTTATCAGGTTAGGTCTGCTAAGCTACAAACTACAAAAGTTATAATGGAGACCCAACAAAAATTTATTTACCTATTTTGAAAAGCTTGCGCTAAGGCCTCCACGAAAGACGAAACAAATCGCTCGTCTTCATTCGTCTTGCTTCGTCGTCAATTAAAGTGCATGTGTACCAACACAACTTTCTATCTGTGCGTCAGACGAATCCAAGACGAAGACGAGACGGTCTTATTTCGTCTTTCGTGGAAGCCTTATTGAGAAGTCATGAATCAACTAGACTACATAAGCTGCAAAACTCAAGGAGAAACCAGGATTCAATAAATGAATGGAAAAAATCAAATATTCCATGGAAAACTCAGGTTCAAATAAGACCGAAATGTGCAGAATACTGCAGAATGCTCCAGCTCGGAGGGGGCGGAGCCTGCGAAAAAAGAAACGAAATGGCAGATGTTCCATCTTTCGTCTTGCGGTTTTGAGAATTCGTAAAATGTGAATGATATCAGAAACAGGTGCACAACACCTGTACAATGTTGAATGACAGAAATTCCAAACGAAAAAAAAAAAGAAATGAAAAAGGTTACGCATCTGGCTGGTACTGAACACATCTGCAATTTTGTGCATTCGGAAAGCTCATCCCCCCCTAAGTGCAAAATGAAAGGGAAATTAAAGCAATTTTGATATATTTGGTACCCCGGGCGCCTTCGTGAGACTGCTTCGAAAATCCCCAAATTTGCCATAATTTGGAGGAAAATTTCAACTTTAAATTCAGAAATTTTAAGACAAGACAGATAACTCAAATCAAATACAAAGAGAGAGACAGAGAGGACGAATGTGTATTCTGGCCGCATTCTATAAAGCATTCACAGAATGTGCGCTGAGCAGGATACGGAGGATTCTAAGCGGATCGATCGTGCTCAACAATCGGCTGCTCGAAGTGAGCTCAAACTGCTCGAACTACCATATGCCGCTCACACTTATCTTAGTAGGCGTTTGAAAGTGTTACGCCATCTTCAATCTGGGTGAGTCTATATGCCCAGGACCCCAGGAAGCAGTCTATATCCATTTAATGTATGAGTGCTACTCCTAGACCATTTAAGGTCCCCATCCTTAGAAGCGCCCGAGAACGCGACAAGAAATCTGACAGAAATCTATATTTTAATACTAAATTCATTTTTGTGTAGTTTGTAGTATTTTTATTCACAGACCCATTGTAGCAATGCGAAAGTTTATTATCAGGTTAGGTCTGCTAAGCTACAAACTACAAAAGCTATAATGCAGACCCAAAAACGATTTTTCTTTAAAAGTGTGATTTGTTTGAATTTATGTCCTATATGGTGGATTTTCTAGAAATTTCAGATATATTTGAATACTAAAATCATTTTTGTGTAGTTTGTAGTCCTTTTATTCGCAGACCCATTAACAATGCAAAGGTTTTCATCATGTCAGGTCTGCTCAGCTACAAACTACAAAGTTATAATGCAGACCCAAAAACATTTATTTTATTTTAAAAAGTTTGGGCTAAGGTTTCCACGAAAGGCGAAACAAATCGGTCGTCATTCGTGGAAGATTTTCGTCTCGTCTTCGTTCGTCTAACGTCGTCAATTAAAATTGCGTCAGACGAATTCAAGACGAGACGAGACTCTCATATTTCGTCTTTCGTGGAAGCCTTAAAGCTAACACCAAGTTCAGACTCGTTTATAGAGCATCCCACCTTCCGCAAATCTCGGATTTCAGACGATTCACTACTGATTGGAAAGTTGATGGAACCAGGAATACTATTTGAACGTCTGAAAATCTGTTCTGAATCTGAAAAGTATTTTAACAATACTTCTGATCAATTAGCAGTCAAAAAACCATAATAATTAGAATTACAGGGTGGCTGATAAATAGTGTTACATGTTTGAAACGTTATAAACGTCGAATGATGGAACCACGATGGGGTGAAGCAGCCGTCATTACCTTAAAAATGGAAGTTGCGACCAGAAAATTGAAAAAAATAGTAATAAATATGATGAAATAATTAATAAAAAATAAAATGGATACGGTAGCGACTTGTGTTCATGCACCAGAATCCACGCAAAGTTGCGAAACACTATTTATCAGCCACCCTGTAAATATCAGTGAAATCCTAATCATTAGATTCGTATATACTCCATCCAATTCCATGATAAGAAAGGCTGCAGAAACTTGATCCAATTCTTCGGTTTCCTTCGTTTCTAATAGAAATTCATTGAAATTTGGAGAACGAGAGAAACAGAGAAAGAGAGAAAGAGAGAAAAATGTACAAGAAACACCCGAAAAAATCTATTTTAAGATTTCACTTCCCTTTTGACCTTACACCGTCGTCCCGCCAGGTACAACCTCTGTGAATGCGGTCTATTCAGAATTCGAATCCCGTTTTGTGAAGAAAATATTTAAAAAATTGTGCACATCGAGCCGATGGCGCTTTGTAGTTGAGGCGACGGAATGAGTAAGGCTTCCACGAAAGACGAAAGACGAAGACAAAAAGTCGTCTTTCGTTTCTTCTTCATTCGTCTTGTGCAATAAACGGAAGTCAGACGAATTCAAGACGAAGGCGAGGACGAGACGACCGAAATTTCGCCCAAATTTCCGTCTTCAACAGGTTAAAACCATTTTTAAGCAATAATGTGAATTCTGAAGACAAAGATGAGCAAGTGCTCGAGCTTCTCTCTGTCTCTCTCTATTTCTCTCTCTCTTCTTCGTCCCTATAGTAGAGAGAAGGGAACTTGTCGTTTCCATCTTCTTCTTCTTCTTTTTCTTCTTCTTCTCAGCACTCTCTCATTCTCCAATGCTCTCTTTTATCCTTTTGTGATGATCCGTTCCCCTCTCTCTCTCTCTCTCTGTCTCTCTCTCTCTCCGTACTCCTCTTGTTCCCCGCAATGACCGACCTGTACCCCCTTTTCAACTACATTGCGACACAATCCATCTTTCCTTAATTTCTTTTTTTTTTGGTGCGAATTTTAATTTATTACTTTGTCCCAAATAGCAACAAAACATTGGAAAATATAATGCAATTTTACTAATTAATTTTAAAAAATAAAAAATGAAAATTCCAAAAATCTCAATCAATTTATTATCGTATTTTAGTTATTTTCCAATAAAATTATTATTTTTTTAAAAGAATTTTTGTTAGAAATTCGCTTTTATAGACAAAGACCAATAGATGCTTGGAATCAAACCAAATATGACACATTTTTGTTTATAATTTCTGGCAGAAACTCTCCAAACTAAACATTCTAGTGCACAGAGAGCAGAAATATTTAATTTCATTTCATTTTAGACATTTTAGAATTTTAGAAATATTTAATTTTATTTTAGAAAATTTTTATTGTATTTTAGAAATATTTAATTTTATTTTAGAAGTTTTGAATTTTATTTTAGAAAAATTTATTTTCTATTTTAGAAATTTGTAACTTTATTTTAGAAATATTTAATTTTATTTTAGAAATTTTTAATTTTATCTTAGAAATTTTAAATTTTATTTTAGAAGTTTAATTCTACAAACTCCTTTCCACAATTTTTTTAAATTAATTCAAATTTCTTTTAAATTTCCACAATTTTTAAGCTTCGCTTTAATTCTTTTGAATAATTCTTTTCTTTTTTTAAATTTACAACTAAAAAATAAGAGAAACAACGTTTTCTTTACATTTTTTTTAAACAATAACGATGATTCATTCCATTTTGACATACTTGCTAACCGGACTCACCCTGTACGCTTGCTGCCGGAGAGGTGCCTAGCATTTCAATACCGGAATTGTTGCTTAGCCCTCTTCCAGTGTTTTAAGAAAAATGGAAAATGAAATAGGGCCGTCTCGAATATTTTTTTTGGGTCTGCATTATAACTTTTGTAGTTTGTAGCTGAGCAGACCACAAAAAACTTTCGCATTGCTACAATGGGTCTGCCAACAAAAGGACTACAAACTACACAAAAATGAATTTAGTATTCAAATATATCTGAAAAAAAAACGCAAATTTACAGACACGGACACCAAACCGGTGTCTATATTGCCGCGCAATGCTATTAAAGGGAGCAATCCTATTCTTCAGAAATATTATTTTTGTGCGCTGCTAAGGCTTCCATCTCGTCTTCTTCTTCGTCTTGAATTCGTCTGACGCACTGTGTTTACAACTTTTTTTATTGCGTAAGACGAATGCAAGACGAACTTCTGATTTCTGAATTCTAAGCTTTTAAAATTTGAAATTTTCAGGAAAAATGCCCAACTCCACAGACAGCGCAACCATATTTTCAGCCACAAGTATGACGTCATATGGTGGAATTGTTAACGAAATGTTCGACGGAGGAGGAGGAGGAGCAGCATCAAATGACATTCCAATCAATGAGAAGAGCCCTGCTAGAAAAGGGGCGGCGCCACTTATTGGTAATCTTTTTTTGCTTAATAAATTTGGAATTTTTTTAAATTTATAAATTTCAAACAAAAATTTAAGTAAAATAATTCGAAATTTGCAAAATTTTGACACTTTTCCCCATTAAGCTCAACGATTGTGTCCATAATTGTCCTTCACCCACCTATTTCCGTCACCTGTCATAAGGCGTTTCCGTTTCTTTGTCTCTCTCTCCGTGTTTCTGACTCTTAGTATCTAAGTCTCTCTCTCTCTCTCTCTATCTTTCAGTATGAATAGTCGCAGACATCCACTCCTTGTTTGTGTGTGTGTGCTCGCCGGCTCATTGAGCTCCAAGAGGCTCTCCTCCCTCTGGGTTTCATTGCTCATTTTTTTGGTTTTCTTTTCCCCATAAAATCTATCGTTTTTCATGCGGAAAATTGTCAAAATTTCAAGAAATGTGAATTTTTAAAAACATTTTAATTAAAATTATCCGATTTGTGTAGGCGTTTTGCAAATCTCCCAATAGCTTTATTAATTTATAAATGGAAAATGCCAAAAATGAGAAAACTCAGTTTTAATTGATTTGCTACATTTAAATTTGGCAATTTTTGTTTATTTTTGCGCGAATATAAAATATTTAAATTCAAAAAGTTTAAAAATTGACTTTTTCTGGTCAGCTGCACGTGTTTTAGATAGAAAATGCGGTTTTTAAAAGTAACAGCTCACTTAGCTATTTTATTATTTCAAAATAAGAGCAAACTGGGGAAACTTTATTTGAAAAAATTTATTTATTTATTTTAAAAGTTTTATCAGTTTTCTTTTTTTTAAATCTCTATTTGCCTAAGCTCTCCTCAATTTCTTAAAAAAGCAGAACATTTAAGTATATTAAGAATTTTGTTAAAACTTTCAATTTTTTCCAGAATAATTTGGAAAACATCGAAATCGAGTAGCATTTAAAATGAGGAAAGCTTAGGCTGTTACTTTAAAAAACGCAATTTCTACTAAAATTCTGACAATTTTCTATCTAATACACGCGCAACTGACCAGAAAAAGTCAATTTTTAAACTTTTTGAGTTTAAATATTTTATTTTCGTGTAAAAATAAACAAAAATTGCCAAATTTCAATTTAGCCAATCAATTAAAACTGAGTTTTCTCATTTTTGGCATTTTCCATTTATAAATTGATAAAGCTATTGGGAGATTTGCAAAACGCCTACACAAATCGGATAATTTTATTTTAAATGTCATTTTAAATCATTTTATTTTATTTTAATCATTTTAAATGTTACTCGATTTAGATTTTTTTCCAAATTATTCTGGAAAAATCGAAAGTTTTAACAAAATTCTTAATTTACTTAAATTTTCAGTTATTTTAAGAAAAATTTGCGAATTTTTTGTCTTGAAATACCCAATTTGGGTCTGCTCCGTTCAATGGAATAGATAAGCCATAGCTAACACTATTCAGGTATTTTGGATAGAAAATTTTCAGACTTTTACCAGAGAATGCTCACTTAGTCACTTTATTATTTCAAAATGAAAGCAAACTGGGGAAAATTTATTTAAAAAAAATTATTTATTTATTTTAAAGAGTCTTTGTCCACATCTTTTTCTTTTTTACCTGGAAAAATGAGTCAGCTGAACTTTTATCAGTTTTCTTTCTTTTTATCTCAATTTGCCTAACCTCTCCTCATTTTAAATGCTACTCGATTTCGATTTTTTTCCAAATTATTCTGGAAAAAATTGAAAATTTTAACAAAATTCTTAATTTACTTATTTAAATTTTCTGTTATTTTAAGAAATTTTAAGAAACAATTGCGAATATTTTGTCTTGAAATATTTACCGAAATGACTTGAAATATGGGTCTGCTCAATAAATTCTGTAGTTTGTAGTCTAGCAGACCTAATGCTCGACTGAGTTGTGACGCAACTTGTAATCATCCATTAAATTTCGTTAAAGCGTGCCGGAAACCGCCACCATTCGGGTATTTTTACATGTCATTTCGATAGAGATTCTGAACCTTATTCTACAGGATGGGGCATAAATATAGCGCCGCATTCAAGACGGTGCTTTTTCTCTGAAAATCAACCAAAATGCTTACTAATAATTTTCGAATCTTCCCTCCTTTCGCTTTGAAGTCTCTTCGGGTAAGCAGCTCTTCAGGGCTCCCAAATTCGGATTTTTCTTTCGTGGATCCGTGGTGATGATTTTTGAGGTTTGTAGTTAAGCAGGATCTGCAAGAACATTGAATTTTATTGATTTTTATCGATCGCCATGGAAATTTTAAATATTCGCCTCATTTCTGCTTGATCAAACACTCGTATCAGTTTTATTTATAGCTGTCTGCACCTCTCGATTCTCACCTCAATAGTTTCCAAATGTTTACATTTTAATGATTGACACGAAGCCTGTGCCAACGAGAGTTCACTCAATATTAAGCTTCACAGATTTTTTTCTCTGATTCTCTGCGTTTCTTTGGATTTTTTAATCTCTAATACAAATAATAAACCTATTTTAAATTTAAAATTCAAAATTCAAAATTCTTGAGAACTACGAATAAAATTTAAACATTTTTAAAAGGATTTTTTTAAATTTTCTCTGCGCACTTTTCTCTTCCTTTTATCCTTTTATGTCACGTCTAACCTAGAATTAAAGAATTGAGAATTTAGATTTAATAAAAAATGGCTAGCACATCATCAAATGGTGATATCCCACCATTTGGGCCGAGCACCAGCTCAATGGATATGAGAATTCCAATACCAGATGGCCCATTCATTGATAACCCCAATTTTTCGCTTGAAAATAGTGAGTTTTGAAAAGAAAAGAAAACAAATCAAAAATTTCAGAGATACCAACCTGGGCTTTTATAGTTAATAGCGCTACTAAAATTCCAGAATTTCCAGAATTATACAATACTTAATTACAGATGAAGAATCGCAATCAACGCCGCGTGGAAGCACGGTCGATGGAGCTCCCGGCTCTCCAAGTATGGAATTTTCGTCGACAAGACCTGGAGGGCTCTCAACGATATCTGGAGTTTTTGCTCCGGTGGCGTTGAGCATGTTCAGTATATTACTTTTCATGAGAATGGGTATGCTCTATTTTTATGAAATAATCAATAAAACATTTGAAATTCTGAGAGAAAAATTAGCGAAAATTAATATTATAGCACTTTTATAATCGATAAATTTAATAATTTTAATTATTTTTACTAAAATGAATTTAATTTTTTTAAAAATTCAATTGAAAATATCGAAAAATCAATAATTTCAGGATTTGTGGTTGGCCAATTGGGATTTCTAATGACAATTTTACAATTAGCAATGGCCTATGCGATAGTGATGCTCACCGTTCTCTCACTTTGTGCAATTTCTTCAAATGGAGCTGTGGAAGGAGGCGGAGTCTATTGTGAGCTGGGATTCTGAATAAAATGTTAGAAAATCGAACAATTTCAGATATGATCTCCCGGTCTCTTGGCCCAGAATTTGGCGGAGCCATTGGCGTGCTTTTTTTCGTCGCCAACGTGTTCTCCTGTGCTCTTTATATTTCTGGATTCACCGAAGCGCTCATGAATAATATTGGAAACGGACGTAAGATTTATTTTTCAAAATTTTGCAGAGTAAATTGAGAAAAACCAGTTAAAAATAATACATTTAAAGAAAATTCAAAAACGATTTGTTTCTCCTTTTAAAGATTGAGTCGCTGCTCAGCGGATTTTGTATTAAACCAATCACGGATTAATAGAAATACATAGACAGCTACAGCAAGAAAAGTCAATAATTTCTTATTTTAAACAATTTTTCCTTCAGAATTCCCCGACTCGCCCGGCTGGAGATTTGTCTACTGCGTTTTGGTTTCCTTAGTTCTTCTAATTCTTTCGCTTCTTGGCTCGGCGCTCTTCGCAAAGACAGCTCTTATCACTTTTGTCTTGATCTCAGTTTGCTACGGCACATGGATTGTATCGGTCATCTTTAATGGTCATATGGAAGTGGCCATTCCAAAGGTTTTTTTTTTTCGATTTTCACTAAAATATCTTTAAATGGAATTTCAGGTGAACACCCCGGCATACCGAGTTCTGATCAACGCCAGTGATCCATCGCAGGGCACTGTGGAAGATTTCAATCAGACATTGACGGCTAATTACACAGGATGGAGGTGACTTGAATTCTTCATTGGAAAACAATCTGAAAAAAGGCTGAATTTCTTGCTGAAAAAACTGATAAGTGAAAAGCGAGTTGAGCCCGTGAATTCCGGTTTCTATTTATTTTTTATTTTTGCTTTCGCTGAAATTGTGGTGCAAGACACAAAGCTTCTTAGAATTCAATGGAGATATTGAAAAAAACTTTAAATTTAATTTTTTTAACCAGAAAAATAAATGAATACTTTTTAGTTTCCACACATTGGGAGAGAACATGTTTCCAAACTACACAATGGATTATACGACTGAAAAACCCACCGACTTTGCTTTAATGTTCGCCATTATATTCTCGGGAGTAACCGGCTTAATGGCCGGAGCCAATATGTCCGGAGAGCTGGCTCGTCCTTCTGTATCCATTCCACGTGGAACCGTTCAAGCGGTCTTCATGACTCTCTTCGTTTATATTATGACGGCGTTTCTGATGGCCACCACGTCGAGTCGGTATCTCTTGCAAAATGACTACACGGTGAGTGAGAATTCTGGAAAATTAAGAAAAAAAATAATTAAAATTCTCTTTTTAAAATTTCTATGTTGACTTTGGGTTTTAACACGGCTTTAAAGGGATACGCAACGAGTGTTACCGTAGTTTGCCTCTTCCTTTCGAGACCACCGACCGTCGCACGATTTACGGCTTTTTTTTAACGCTATTTTTTCAAGTTTTTTAAATCTTTTTTTCGCTATATTCGGCTGTTTTTCTAAATATTTCGCTTCGAATAATGGATTCTGACGGAGAAATCGTTGAAGATCTCGTTGCGACAGTTCTGGAAAATCTGGAAAAAAAATGGTAGCTTTGGACAGCGTTTTTCCAGGAAATTTCTCCTGGATAACAACTTTGAACGCGGCGTAATTAAATTTCTATTTTTCCATTTCTATTTTGATTTTGGGTCTTAACACGGCTTTAAAGGCACTCGAAATTTCCTGAGATTATTATACAAAGAAATTTACATTTTTAGTAAATAGAAAAGCTTAAATTAAATATATTAAAATATTCAAATTTTAAGTAAAAATTTTTAATTTCTCAATTTCAGGTTATGATGGACACCAATTTCCACCGAATTTTCATTCTAATCGGCATTTTCTCCACCACACTTTTCTCGTCAATGAGCAATTTGATTGGTGAGCTTGAAAACTGAGCAAACCAACAACTGAATCTCCATTTCCAGGATCTTCGCGAGTCCTGAACCGTCTGTCACACGACAAATTGTTCGGATGTCTGCTGCGTCCAGCAAAAATTGAAATCGGCGACCGAAACCCGGTGGTGTCGGTAGTGATTACGTGGATTTGTGTGGTCCTCGTATTTCTCGTCGGAGCAATGAACAAAATCGCGAAGCTGACGTCGATCTTCTTTTTGCTCAGCTACATGGGAGTGAACGTCGCGACACTGGCGTTGGAGCTGACAAGTGCTCCCAATTTTAGGTAAGCTTTCGAATTTTTCGAAAGGCTTAGTCTGAAACCTAAAAAATCGATAGAATCTAGGTGGGCAGCCCTTCTCACTCCAGATTCCTTATGAATAATACATCTAGAACACACTATTCTCAATTTTGGGAACTCGAAATCCGGAATCCGAAAAACGGAAAAAAACATTTTTTCACGGAATCTGGAATCCGGAAAACGAAATGTAAAAAACAGCGGAATCCGGAATGCGGAATACGGAAAAAAAAATTTTCACGGAATCCGAAATGCGGAATACGGAAAAACATTTTTTCACGGAGTCTGGAATCCGGAAGACGGAATGAAAAAAACGGCGGAGGCCGGAATGCGGAATGTGGAATCCGGAATTCCGCTCTTCTCTGCCGCAAACCATCGAATGCTTTTTTTTGACCCGCTTTTCCGGGTAAACCTATCTTTTTTGAAAGGGCGAGTCATCTTCCGGATTCCAGATTCCGTGAAAAAAATATTTTTCCGTTTTCCGGATTCCGGATTCCGAGCTCCCAAAATCCAATTCCGCCCTACTCTGGTATATAGTGTGCTGGCCATAAAGGTATAATATTATGGCTTTTCGACAATATCTCATTCGATATAAAACGAATCAATCTGATTTTTCCCAAAAAATATTGCAAATACTTGATGAAGAATCTGCGAAAAAATCAGATTGATTCGTTCCATATCGAATGAGATATTGTCGAAAAACCAATAATATAATACCTTTATGGCCAGTACTGTAGAGGAATGTAGCCAAGACTGTCGGCTGTAGATCACCACATCTCAATATTTCAGACCAACATTCAAGGTCTTTTCGTGGCAAACATGTGCTCTTGGAGTGTTGGCAACAGGCACAATGATGCTAGTGGTGGATGCGTCGATGAGTGCTCTCGGTGTCGTCGTTCTCATGACATTGATTATGGTTCTGCATTACCAGGCTCCGAATGTCTCATCTGGTTCTATATCTCAAGCGCTAATTTATCATCAAGTCAGAAAATATCTGCTTCTTTTGGATGTTCGAAAAGAGCATGTCAAGTAAGTCGGCTTTTTGAGGAGCAAAATTTCCACTGAGTAGCGACCCAATATACGTTTTAAGAGACAATGTCTGAGAGATTCGACCATAGCTCAACTGCCCATAGTCACAGTCTAAAAAAGTTGTTTCAATTGATCTGATTTTTTATATAGTGGGTACATGAGATGCCCTAAGTACAAAACCGTATTCAGAATTAAGCTCCGCCCCCTTCGAGTTGAGATACGGTAGGGGTGTTTCGAAAAAATTTTTTTTTCTTTTTTGAGATAACTTCGATTTCTTTTCTGGAATCGATAACCGGTCACTTATGAAGCATTTTTGTAGTAGAGAACATTTTTCTAGCTTTTCTCCTTCCGACCAAAAAATTGAATTTTCGGAAAAAAATTGTTTCATTTCCGCATTGTGGAAAAAAAATATATTACGGGAAGTAAGATCTTATCAGAACTTTATACTTCAGAGTATGGGTTACAAGAATTCATAACTCGTTGGCCGCGGTTTGGGTGCGGCTGCCAGTTATTTCACGATTTTTGTCATTTTTCTACTGTTTTGGTACCATTTTTCCCATTTTTAAAAAAATATATATTACGGGAAGTGAGATCTCATCAGAACTTTATACTTCAGGATATGGCTTACAAGAATTCATAACTCGTTGGCCGCGGTTTGGGTGCGGCCGTCATTGCTTTCACGATTTATTCAAAACATCAAGAAAAATGACAAAAATCGTGAAAACAATGACTGGCCGCACCCAAACCGCGGCCAACGAGTTATGAATTCTTGTAACCCATATCCTGAAGTATAAAGTTCTGATAAGATCTCACTTCCCGTAATATATTTTTTTTCCACAATGCAGAAATGAAACAATTTTTTTCCGAAAATTCAATTTTTTGGTCGGAAGGAGAAAAGCTAGAAAAATGTTCTCTACTACAAAAATGCTTCATAAGTGACCGGTTATCGATTCCAGAAAAGAAATCGAAGTTATCTCAAAAAAGAAAAAAAAACATTTTTTCGAAACACCCCTACCGTATCTCAACTCGAAGGGGGCGGAGCCTAATTCTGAATACGGTTTTGTACTTAGGGCATCACATGTAACCACTATATAAAAAATCAGACCAATTGAAACAACTTTTTTAGACTGTGACTACTGGTGGTCGAATCTCTCAGACATTGTCTCTTAAATGTTTATTGATACTAAATGGCTTCCAGGTACTGGCGTCCACAAATCCTCCTTCTGGTATCCCGCCCGGCGTCCGCCTGCTCCCTATTAGATTTCGTGAATGATCTCAAGAAATCGGGACTCTATGTCGTTGGGCACGTCCGTAAAGGAGACATGGATTCAAGTCAAGTCGTCGACCCTCTTCAGCAAGTGTTCCCATATTGGCTCAGCCTAATCGACTACCTAAAGCTAAAAGCATTTGTGGAGCTGACAATGTCGAATAATATTCGTCACGGAATTCAGCAACTGATGAGGCTCTCCGGGTTGGGAGCCATGAAGCCGAACACCGTCGTCATTGGATTCCACGAATTGCTACCGAGCCAGGTGACACTCCAGGAGTCTCAACTGTTAAAGGATCTCAGATTCTCAAAAATTGACAGAGCAGCTGTAGTCGAATACTTTACAGCGGGGGATTATATGCCGAAAGAATTGGATGGAAATCTAGAACGTTTATCGCCAATTGACTACGTAAATGTGCTCAAAGATGTGCTCCATATGAACAAAAATCTGTGTGTCGCCCGCCACTTTTCGAAATTAGACAAGGAAGCGTTGGCGAGAGGATGGAACGGTCAAAAACGTTACATCGATGTGTGGCCCGTCGACTTGCAGAAACCCCAGGAGACCGGATTGGGATGGGACAATAGGTATGGGAAGCTTCAGAAATCGCATCAATCAATTCCTCGAATTTCAGCTCGCTCTTCCTACTTCAACTGGCGTGCATTCTGTCGATGTCGTCAAGATGGAGATCCTACACGAAACTTCGAGTATTCATTTGTGTAAACTCACTTCAAGATATGCATAGAAGAGAGAAACAGCTGAAAAATATGCTGAAAACTCTGAGAATTGAAGGAGAATCATCTGTGGTTCCATGGGATCATGTTGTGTGCCATTATCAGCCATCTGGCTCAGCGTCCAGCGCTAATATTGCAATGTAAGCTCATTTTTAAAAATTGAAAACATGAGGGAACTGAATTATCGATTTTCCAATTGAATTGTGAATTATTTTAAATTAAAAATTGCTTCAGGCCGTCTGTGGAGCTTCCGCCAGCCTACATAAGTGCATTCAACGATATGGTGAAGAGATACTCCGAAGAGGCGGCGATCACCCTGCTGAACCTTCCAGTGCCACCGGAAAATGCTGATCATCATGCAGATAGGTATTAATTATTAATTATTAATAATTTTTAATGAAAATCAGAGAAAAGTCTTGAAAAAATCGATTAAAAATTTGTTGAAATTCTGAGGCGATTGGAGCCGCAAAAGTTCAAAAGTTTTGGAAAAAATCGATTAAAAATTTGCTGAAATTCTGAAGCGATTGAAGCCGCAAAAGTTCAAAAGTTTTGAAAAAAATCGATAAAAATTGGCTGAAATTTTGAAGCGATTGGAGCCGCAAAAGTTTTGAAAAAATCGAATAAAAATTCGCTGAAATTCTGAGGCGATTGGAGCCGCAAAAATTCAAAAGTTTTGGAAAAAATCGAATAAAAATTGGCTGAAATTCTGAGGCGATTGGGGCCGCAAAAGTTTTGGAAAAATCGAATAAAAATTCGCTGAAATTCTGAGGCGATTGGAGCCGCAAAAATTCAAAAGTTTTGGAAAAAATCGAATAAAAATTGGCTGAAATTCTGAGGCGATTGGGGCCGCAAAAGTTTTGGAAAAATCGAATAAAAATTCGCTGAAATTCTGAGGCGATTGAAGCCGCAAAAGTTCTCAAAAGTTTTGGAAAAAATCGAATAAAAATTTGCTGAAATTCTGAGGCGATTGGAGCCGCAAAAGTTTTGAAAAAAATCGAATAAAAATTTGCTGAAATTCTGAGGCGATTGGAGCCGAAAAAATTCAAAAGTTTTGGAAAAATCGAATAAAAATTGACTGAAATTAATGAATTCAGATACCTGGAAATGGTGAGAAACCTGACCGACGCCCTTCCACCAACTCTACTGGTTCACGGAGTTTCTTCTGTAATCTCGACGTCATTATAGCTAAAATTGTGTTCTTTTTTCCCTTCAAATTTATCGATTTTCTGTGAATTTTGGTGCTATTGTGCTATGTTGTAAGCCTTACTTAATTTCCTTTAATTCCCCCCGAAATGCCGTTTTTTATTGTGATTTTCTGGTTTTCTTTATTAATTTATTTTCGAATTTGTTAAAATATGTATGAATTTATTCGAATTTCTGCAATTCGCTGAGTAGCAACTTTGCCAAAAAAATTGCGTTAGAATCGCAGAAATTTTAAATTATTTTTGTAGAACTACAATACTCCATATCTTACTGTAGATTTACCTAGTTTTGAAGTGATACGGTGTCTGAGTCGATACTCAGTGAAACCTCTAAAGATGAATTCGTGCCACTCAAGACAGGATTGCTCCTGTTTTTTGGAATTCGTATCGCTTGGCACACTAGCTCTTTAAATTTGACTGAGTAGCGGCTTTGAGTATTTCGCAAGTCGCTACTCAGTCAAATTGAAAGAGCTTGGTACGAATTCCAAAAAACAGAGTCTTGAGTGGCTCGAGCAGCACAAACTCAGCTTTAGAGGTTTAACTGAGTATCAACTCTGACACCGTATCACTTCAAAACTAGGTCAATCTACAGTAAGATCTGGAGTACTGTAGTAATGCGAAAATGAGTTAAGACTACTGTACTGTAGGTAATAAAATTGCAAAATTTTGGACTAATTCTGTGAGAAACTTTGGAAACTGAAACGTTAGCTGTGATACGGAGAAAAGTGAGTAGCGACTCAAGTGCTTCAAATTTGATTTTCAGAATCCATCAGACTATCGTAATCGGTGATTTTCAGATTGAGAAACCCCAAGAAGAATCATTGAAAACCTAATGGCCTTGACTGATATCATCATTGAATCACGTGATTCTTCATCTCACTTCAATCGACCAATTTTATTGATTTTCCAGCGAAAATGCATTTTTCTATAATTTTCAGCGTGTTTCTGATGAATCTAGGTGAGCCCCGATCCTTATTTTACAAAATGAGCAATTGCATCATTCAGTTAGCTCACGCACGTTAACCGATTTGGTCTGCCACATCAACCCATCCCGGTGCGCCGTCTTTAAGTCACACACCCTGCAAGTAGCTGAAAAGACGGAGACGGCTCATCCGAGAAGGCCTTCTGAATTCGGAGCTCCATCGTTAGAAGAGTTCCGAAGATGGAATAATTATGAAGAAACTGGTCAGGGCACCGGTTTCCTGAACTCCCAAGCCGGATTCAATCAAGTGCCCTATGGTCCAGGTTAGTACGACACGCCGATGTTTCTGTGAAGAGCAGAGAATAAAGATTTAGAATTAGGTCAAGCGGAACAGCGGAGCATCGTACTCTATAACTAAGGTGTACGATGCTCCGATGTTGCAGTATGTAAAAGGTTGAAAAACCTGAAATTTGAGGAAAATGAAACGGAGCATTGTACAGATCCTTCAAGTAAGGATGATGTACGATGCTCCGCTGTTCCGTTAGAAATAAAATTGAAAACTATGGTAAAACATCCAGAAGAACATTTTTTTGAAATGTTGAAGGAAAAATAGTACATTTCTGGAAAACAACAGTTTAAATGCATCGGAAATAACGGATCATCGTACTCTAGAACTAAGGTGTACGATGCTCCGATATTCCAGTAGGGGTTGAAAAAACCTGAAATTCGAAGAAAATCAGAAATTGCGACAAATCTAGTGATGAGATACGGTAACAGAAAAATATTAAGCGGATCATCGTACAGATCCTTCAAGTAAGGAATTTGTACGATGCTCCGCTGTTCCGTTAGAAATAAAATTGAAAACATAATTTTTTTTGAAATTTTAAAGGAAAAAATAGATTTTTGGAATCACCAAAGGAATAAAACTTTTTAAATGCACCGGAAATATCGGAATATCGGAGCGTCGTACTATGCACATTTTAGAATGTTACAATGCTCCGCTGTTCCGAAAATACTAAAAATATGCTCTTTTTTCAGGGCTCGGCGACATCGGTATCACTACTGGAGTAGGTGTGCAACACCCATTTGGTGGTCTTGCAATGGAACGAAATTTTGGAATCTCAATGGGCGGAAATGGAAGAATCGGTGGAATACCTGTGGGATGGGGAAATGGCGGAACCAGAAGTTTCGGATCGGCTCCATGGGCGAATCCATGATAATCACAACGAATTAATTTGAAATTGATAAAGTAAATTTAATTTAATCAAACGTCAAAAATTCGAAAATACGGCTTTGTCTTCGTCTTGAATTCGTCTGAATTGCGTAATAAGAATGCAAGACGAACTGAAAGACGAACGAAGACGAGGACTCGCCAATCTACATTCACTTTTAAAAAAAATTTAATTAAAAAATGATTTTTTTTCTTGTCGCAGAAGTAATTTTACCATTGAAAAATGGAAATTTGTGGCGATACGGAGCTAGAGTCGCAACTCAGTTAATAGAAATTTTTTTAGTTAAAAATCGATAAAATATTGAAAATTTCAAACAAAATCGTTGAACAGGTTTCCAACAAAAAAGGAATTCTTCTGAATTCGCTTTCACTTACTTCATTAGCATATGAATACCTGAAACTCGCCCATTACCCCAAATTTCACTTTCAGGATCGCTATCCGAAATATCAGAGAAATCGGCGGTTTATTTGAAAACCTAATGTTGCATAACGAAAGAATCAAATAAAATTTTGTAGAAATTCTGAAATTAAAAAAAAAAAGAATTGGAAGAATAGTTTAAAAAGTAAACTTTTGTTTTTAATTTTCAAAAATGCAAACAGTTATTAAATATAAATATTAAAAATCAAGAAATTTGAAAAATATCTAAGAAAAAAAACTAATTTTTTGGGAAATAACTTTATTAACGTTGACAAAAAAACACAAAAGTCCGTGGACAAGTTTGCTTTATTTATTAAAAATATTTAAATTTAATTAAATTTTTTAAAAAATTTTATATTATTTAGAGAATACTTTATAGCTTTAAATGCAATATTTATTTTGAAAAAATTAATTTATATAAATTAAAATTAAATAAAAAACCCTATGAAAAAGTGACACAAAAGTTCGTGGACAAATAATTTAAAATAGCTTTTAAAAATTAATTTTTTTGTTATTTTTCTGGATTAACGAAAATAATCTATTAAACATATTTTGAGAAAGAATTTGAAAAACCTTAAAAAATTTTAATCGATTTATTCGGTTTTTTTTTTCTAAACAAAGGAATATTTGTCCACGGATTTTTGTGTCACTTTTTCACAAGTTTTTTTTAAATTTTAATTTATTTTGAAAATTAATTTTGGTTTAAATTTTAAAGTATTCTCTAAATGATTAAGATTAAAAATGTTAATTAAGTTTAAATATTTTAATTAAAAAAACAAATTTTGCCAAAGTTTAATACGATTTTAATTGATTGGACCACGATGGATCAGCGCATTTTTACACCTGAAATTTCAGAATTTCAGTTAATTTTTTTTCAGTTTAACGGCAAAAAAATTAATATTTAAGCTATTTTTAAATGTTTGTCCACGGACTTATGTGTCACTTTTTAGATGTTTTTTTTTAAATTTAAATTGTTTAAATTATTTTTGTCTTAAATTTTAAAGTATTCTCTAAATAATATGAAATTTTTTAGAAATTCTAATTAAGTTTAAATATTTATAATAAATAAAACAAACTTGTCCACGGACTTTTGCGCCAAAGTTTATAAAGTTATTTCCCAAAAAAAAATAGTTTTTTCTCAGATTTCTTGATTTTTATAATTTATATTTAATAACTTTTTGCATTTTTGAAAATTAAAACCAAAATTTCACTTTTTAAACGTTGTTTCAATTCTTTTTTTTTTAACTGTTTTTTTCTTAATTTAAATTTTTTATTTGTAACCGCGCACACTTTTCAACTAGTCGAGTACCATTAGAATGTTTCGAAACGGAAATGCCGAAACCCATTTCCAAATGATTCGTATCGTCGTGTGCGGGACGACGCCTCACATCATTTCTCCTCCGCCATCACCAACAGCAGTCGCAGAAGACTATCCATCCATCTATTTGGGTATTCTTCGCCTTCCTCGTTCTCATCGTTTCGTTGCCCTTCGCTGATCTTCGCGTCGTCGTCTTGTCTCCCGCCGCCGACCTCCTCCGTTCTGCCCGGTCCGGAATGGGGGCCGTGACCTATATTTAAAGTCTCCCCACCTCTTTTCTCTCTTTTTCTGTCAGTTTATCCACCGTACTATCCGCCGGAATTGATTTTTAACCCACAAAAAAAGTGGTTTTCCTTCATTTCCAATGTGGAAATTGAGAATCGGTGCTTCACTTTCTTCAAAATCAATTTTTTCCTTAGATCAATCTTGCAAAATTTAGTCTCCAGAATCCCTTGTAATATCGATTGCAGATCAATTTTCATTGAATTCTAGTGAATCTTGCTAAGATCTGAAACACATTTCATTTTTTTTAAATTCAAGCTTCTATTCTTATTCTATTCTTCATTTTAATTGATCCCTTAATCTCGTTTTATCTCTCAATTTAAGAGAGATTCAGAATTATTTGAATTATTTTTACTAATTTTTAAAATTGTAGTGTTTTTCGTCATTTTGATACACGGATATAGAATAAACTGAGGAAAGAATGCAAGAAAATAAATCAGTTATCATCTGATGCAAAATGTAGTTCACTCAAGTTTGTGTATTCTTTTAATAATCTCTGTTATTCAAAGCGATGCAAAGGTTCAGTTGCTTCTCAGCAATTTGCAATTTATTGTGAAAAGGAAAGCGAAAGTGATATAACTTTATAAGCGGTCAACGTACATAATATATCCGATCAAAAACGTAC
This sequence comes from Caenorhabditis inopinata, assembly GCA_003052745.1. Classification (NCBI taxonomy): domain Eukaryota; kingdom Metazoa; phylum Nematoda; class Chromadorea; order Rhabditida; family Rhabditidae; genus Caenorhabditis; species Caenorhabditis inopinata. The sequence goes on along the minus strand of AP018152.1, from coordinate 735,223 downwards.
AAGCGTGCTGAAAGAATATACATAAAATAAACATTTCAGTAAGTAGACGTACCAGTCAAACCATTGGATAAGAATCTCATATCCTTTACCGTTCACGTCTTCTAGTGGTATGTAGCCTAAGGTATGGTTGACCGTAGTGTAAGAAATTCCATGTGGAAATATAGTGGCTACCCAATCGCCATTTTTGCATTTAATCCCAAAAAAATCCTGAGCGTTTTCATACTGACCAACTGTATAGTTGTTTCGGGATAAGGCAACCTAAAATACTCTGAATTAAGATTTCAAAATTAGTGAAACACTTCTCACAAATTCTGGAAATATTTCATTTCTGTCATTTGGCTTCGGAAAAGTGTTTTCATTAAAAAACAAGCAAAATGTATCGTTTTTCCGTGCACATGAATAGTTAAATGAGCAACCGGGTCCGCTCGTTCCAGTTATATTTTCTGCTGAAAATGAAAACGTGTTATTCAGTTTTTTGTAGGATTAGAATTACATGATACCTAAGTGTTGAAAAAGACAACTGAAACGGAGAGTGATTCATAAGTTATTTTTATAAACTACGAAACTACTTACATTCAGAATAAGCAAAAGTCTTGAAATCCTTGCATTGACATGAGCTAATTCCGCATTCTGCCTCTGAATAATTGATGAAAAAGAAAAGTAAAAAGAGAGACAATAAAGGATTCATTGTTCACAGGGTTACCAGTGTTGGAAATTAAATAAAACCGCGGTTTATATAGAAGCCTCTGCGTTGGATATGATAATTTGTTAGGGCTAATTATTTTGCATTCAGTGCTTTCAAAAATTAAACATCGAAAACCGAAAAAAATAGATATTGACAGAGAGAGAGAGAGAGAAAGAGAAAAATTAAAAATTTTTAGAATTAAAATTGAGATTTAGATTTGCGTTGCCACTCAGCTTTCGTCATTTTTAAATTCGGTGAATAATAGATAAAATTATTATTATCATGAATAAACGTAGGATGCAAGAATACAAGAAAGAAAAATTCCAGAGAGAGAGAGAAAAATAATAATAAAAAATGTTTGGAATTATAATTGAGATTTGAATTTTTGAAATTCGCTTAATAAGAGATAAATAAGATTATTATTATCAGAATAAACTTAAGAAAGAATACAAAATAAAATAATTCCGCTTTTAAATAGTCCTAAATAGAAACAACTAATATTGATTTTGAGAAAATAAAAAAAAATGATTTTGAGAAAACCCAGTTGCCCACGAAAGTTACAGGGTTTTTTAGGTTTTTAAATACAAGAAAAATAGAATTAAAATAATTAACTTGGAATCAAAAAAAAAAGAATTTAATCGATGAGAAAAAAAGTTAAAAAACAAAAAAAACAAAAAGCGAGATGTCCTAAAAAATTTTCTCAAAAACTTGCGCCTCGCGCGCTAAAGAGTGCGCGCCCCGTTCGGCGGAGTGTCGTTGCGAAGTTATTGATTCTTGTAAAAAGTGTGTAGATTTCTAGTCTTTTAGATTCATTTTTTTAAATTTTCTTTAAAAAAAATAAAATAAAAACTGATCTACTGTTTCCGATTTTTTAAAGCCTAGGCCTCCTCGGCCTGCAACAAGCAACGCCTTCAGTTCTTTGAATCACTGTCACTCATTATTATTATCTTTGCCGCCGTCAATTCACCATCTCTGATGAGTGGATCTCATCGGATCTTTATTCTAGTTTCTACTTTCCATGTGTTTTTTAATATTAATGACGTGCCCCCTCCCCCCCCCCCCTACGCCATCTCTTTAACGATGACAGATTCTGAAGTGTTTTATGTGGATATCTGAAGAGGTGGCGGCCATCAGACAGTGTATAAAAAGTTGTGGTGACACCTCATTTATTTAATGATTTCTATGTTCCTTCTATTCTACAAAAGTCTGGATTTACTTGAAAATTAAATTTGGTAGCTGCTAAGCACCGCATTTTGTGTCATTGTCGGATTACTGTACCTTTGTAGTTGTGCGCATCTGCCCCCTATAGAGCAGTTGCACCAAAAGCTTGAAATTTGCGGATATATAATAGATGTTCAGCTCAAATTTATAAAGCTTCCATTTAGGCCGTATTGTCTTTTTCTTCGTCTTGAATTCGTCTTGCGTAAGACGAATGCAAGACGAGTTTTTGTCTTCGTCTTTCGTGGAAGTCTTACAAATCGATTTTCAAAAAAAAAAGAGTTTTGTGGAAAATAGAGCTGTAAATTGATCTGAGTGCTAATGCTTTATATAAATCGCAAGTTGTGCTCTATGCCAGAGCTCTCTGAGCTTGAGAAAAACTTACATTTTGCTCATCAGATTCAGACTAGACGCGTCAAAGTAGAAGCTGTAGCAGCGCCCATTTTATGCGATTTTTTCTTCAGATTGAAGCAAATTGCGCTGATAACTGGAGCCTCTTAAGGACCTACAGTAACCCAAAAAGTATCCTTAAAAATCTGAATTAAATTTTCTGTTTTCCCATTTTTTTTACTAGGAAAGGTTGTAAACTCAATGAATCGATAGATTAGAACACGCTGAGAAAGAGCATTGAGCACAGATTTTCCAATATTCAAAGAAAAAAAAAAGATGGCCCCAGCAGGAATCGAACCCCCGACCTTCCGCCTACTGTCCAAGCCTCTTATCCACTTCGCCACCTTGCTAAATTTCGACTTAATAATAATTGGCAATGATATCGCGAGACTCAAGATGGTTAACCACAGGAGAGGGTGGGGGGTCAGTGCTGGAATTTCAGACCGAAATAACTCGCTTCGCAGAAGCGTTAAACGAATTCTGAAAATCGATTCTTTCTCAGCGTGTTCTACTCTATCGATTCACACAGAGTTTACAGCGTTCTCTAGTTAGTGCTGATCTCTGAATAGCTTCCCCCCCCCCAATCAAACAAGTCGGAACTTAAAGTGATTTCATCTGAAAATTGTTACAGAACGCGCGGTGTTCCACTACAGAACAAGTTCTATGAAGAATACCCAAATGAAACGTGAGGGGGAGGGGGGGGGGGGGTGGCAGGCTTAGGCTGTACGCATCGCTTCTAATAAATACTGGATAAGAATTGGGGGGGGGAAGGGGGGGGGGGGAGAGATATCTTTCTCAATTCTCAAGTGATAATAATCTTGTTTCCACTCCTCTGCTTATTCATCTCAATGAGTTGCCATTCACGGCTTCTTCCGTCACCCCCCCCCCCTCTTCTTCTTATCATCGATCTCATTTTATTTCATTTTATTTCTCATTGATATCCATTTTTATTTGATTCCATTGCTTCTGGAAAGAATCCTTTCAAAAAATGCTAAAAATCCGCATTTTTCTATTTGAAAATAGCTCTAAAAATACTGTATTTTGTTGGAAATTTTCGCTGAAAATCCCCTGAGCTACAGATTCTCTGAAAAAGAGCAGTTTTCAGCGTCCATTTTTTTAATAGTGGATTCCATTGCTTCTGGAAAAAATCCCTTCAAAAAATGCTAAAAATCCGCATTTTTCTATTTGAAAATAGCTCTAAAAATACTGTATTTCGCTGAAAATCCCCTGAGCTGCAGATTCTCTGAAAATAAGCAATTTTCAGCGTCAAAAATAGTGAGAACACTGATTTTGAATATCTGAAAATGAAATTCATTGATCTAGAAAAGGTTTACAGCCATCCGATTCTGATTTTTGGTCAAAAGAGATGGGAGCTAAAAAAACTAAAAAAAACTCGTTTTTTTCATTTTTTTTGTGTAAAAATTAGATTTTCTGATGGCTTCTGATGGCTTCTGATGCCTTCAGAAGTCAGATGCCTTCTTTCAGCTTTTTTTTGCAAAATTTCCAGATTATTTTCTAGAATATTTACAGGTAATGGTCCTCACTGCTCTTCTTCTTCTGCTTTCGATTGGCACTGTCGTCGCGCAGAATCCGTTGACCAAAGCATGGAATGAGGCAGTTCCTGGAGTACAGCCGTTCTGGGAGAAGTATCAGACGGGTCCTCATGGAGTTGTCATTAGAGGATGGCAATTCTCCAGATGCGCCAGTGAGCAGGTATTCGATTGAGAGGGCTCCTTTCCTCCTCCTTCCGGAATACGGAAAACGGAAAACGGAAACAATTTTTTCACGGAATCTGGAAAACGGAATGAAAAAAAACGGCGGAATCCGGAATTCCGCCCTTCTCTGCTTTCCTGGGGGCATTTGTGTTGAGCTGCAGACATAGGGAAATTCTCGAAAAATTTCTCGAAAAATCAACGAGAAAAATTTCGAAAATTCTCAAAAAAAATTTCGTTTAAAAATAATAATAAACTAGTCCGAACAACATTCCGAAATAACGCAAAGCGCGTTGTTTATCGTATTTACATTCAAATCATTTTTCGCGTTTTCTCGAGAAATTTTTCCGAAAAATCAACGAAAAATTCCCTTAAAAAATTTCGAAAATTCTCGAAAAAAAAAATTTCGATAAAAAATAATAATAAACGAGTCCGAACGACACTCCGAAATAACGCAAAGCGCGTTGTTTATCGTATTTCCATTCAAATCATTTTTCGAGAAATTTTTCCGAAAATTTTCCGAAAAATCAACGAAAAAAATTTCGAAAGAAATTAATAATAAACGAGTCCGAACGACACTCCGAAATAACGCAAAGCGCGTTGTTTATCGTATTTCCATTCAAATCATTTTTCGAGAAATTTTTCCGAAAAATTTCGAAAAATCAACGAAAAAAATTTCGAAAGAAATTAATAATAAACTAGCTCGAACGACACTCCGAAATAACGCAAAGCGCGTTGTTTATCGTATTTCCATTCAAATCATTTTTCGAGAAATTTTTCCGAAAATTTTCCGAAAAATCAACGAAAAAAATTTCGAAAGAAATTAATAATAAACGAGTCCGAACGACACTCCGAAATAACGCAAAGCGCGTTGTTTATCGTATTTCCATTCAAATCATTTTTCGAGAAATTTTTCCGAAAAATTTCGAAAAATCAACGAAAAAAATTTCGAAAGAAATTAATAATAAACGAGTCCGAACGACACTCCGAAATAACGCAAAGCGCGTTGTTTATCGTATTTCCATTCAAATCATTTTTCGAGAATTTTTTCCGAAAAATTTCGAAAAATCAACGAAAAAAATTTCTCGAGAAATTCTCGAAAAATTTCGAAAATTCTCGAAAAAAAAATTTCGATAAAAAATAATAATAAACTAGTCCGAACGACACTCCGAAATAACGCAAAGCGCGTTGTTTATCGTATTTCCATTCAAATCATTTTTCGAGAAATTTTTCCGAAAAATTTCGAAAAATCAACGAAAAAAATTTCTCGAGAAATTCTCGAAAAATTTCGAAAATTCTCGAAAAAAAAATTTCGATAAAAAATAATAATTAACTAGTCCGAACGACACTCCGAAATAACGCAAAGCGCGTTGTTTATCGTATTTCCATTCAAATCATTTTTCGAGAAATTTTTCCGAAAATTTTCCGAAAAATCAACGAAAAAAATTTCGAAAAAAATTAATAATAAACTAGCTCGAACGACACTCCGAAATAACGCAATGAGCGTTTTTTATCACATTTAAATTCAAATCATTTTTCGCGATTTTTTGAGAAATTTTCCGAAAAATTATCGAAAAAAATTTCGATAAAAAATATTAATAAACTAGTCCGAACGACACTCCGAAATAACGCAAAGCCTCTTGCTCAGTTTTTTCCCGCTTAAAGGCGGAGTTTGGATTCTTGAATTTAAAGTCGTTTCGAGAAAAATCTGGAAAATTCGTAGGCCTATTTTTCAGTGGACAAACTACGTGGTGAACGTGTCGAACATTGTCATCTGGCCAGACTACCCACGCTTCCCCGGTCCAATATTCTTTAATGTAACCATGGATGTAAGTGAAGATCTGCCACTGGACAAAATTGAAATGGATCTGGAAGTTCGGCACGCTGTCACTAACAAACAGGGATCAAAAGGATGGCAGGTGATTCCATGTCAAGGATGGAATATTATTGATGGATGCGATGGTGTTGGTTCATGGTATGTCAGCTGAACATCGGATCATCGTACTAGCATTCATTTTATTATAATCAGTACGATACTCCAAAGTTCCGATTATGGTTTCAGAAGAATTTCGGAAAAAACCGAACACTGCATCGTTGTTAATACAGTAATCCCATTAGAATTGGATTTTTATTAAATTTAGAAAAAAAAATCGAATTTTATTATAATCAGTACGATACTCCAAAGTTCCGATTATGGTTTCAGAAGAATTTCGGAAAAACGGAACACTGCATCGTTGTTAATACAGTAATCCCATTAAAATTGGATTTTTATTAAATTTAGAAAAAAAAATCTCATTTTATTATAATCAGTACGATACTCCAAAGTTCCGATTATAGTTTCAGAAGAATTTCGAAAAAACGGAACACTGCATCGTTGTTAATACAGTAATCCCATTAGAATTGGATTTTGGTATTATAACTGTATTTCCCCCCCCCCCCAAACCTCTGTATTACCCCCCACTGAAATGAACTGGAATCACCCCCCCCCCCCGATGAAGGGGCATCCACATTGCAGAGACGTGGTTTCCGATCGAAACCCGGGGAAATGTAATAATTTTTCTTTTCAACATTTCATTCTGGAATCGTGGGGGGTGATTCTGAAATCGTGGGGGGTGATTCTGAAATCGTGGGGGGTGATTCTGGAAGCGTGGGGGGTGATTCCGGTTATGGGGGGCCGATAGAGGTGTGGGGGGCGATTCTGTAAAATTACCTTGGATTTTTATTAAATTTAGAAAAAAAAATCTCTTTTTATAATCAGTACGACACTCCAAAGTTCCGATTATGGTTTCATAAGAATTTCAAAGAAAAACGGAACACTGCGTCGTTGTTAATACAGTAATTCCATTAGAATTGGATTTTTATTAAATTTAGAAATAAAAATCTAATTTTATAAGCAGTACGATACTCCGAAGTTCCGATTATGGTTTATTAAGGATATCTCATTTTATACAAAGAGGAACATCGGAGCATTGTATTAACTCTGGATTTCTCTTCTTTTTTTTCTGAAACAAACGCAATTTCAGCCGCTACTGTGACATGCTCGACAAGTGTAACGAAGCTGTTTCGGGAGCCCATAAATACGTAAAGGATCGCAAGGCCTTGGACTTTCTGAAACAAAACAAACTTTGCCCACCTCCAAAGGGACATTGGACAATGACATTCTCCAAGGTTTTCAGCTCCGAGGATCTTCCCAAATCCTTCTTCGGACCACTTCAATCGGTACGTTTCGAGCTATAGTCAAATCAATCGATAATCCCGAATATCTAGATGTGTTAACCTGTGTGTCGTTTTGAAAGCATTTCGAGACATTTTTCAGAAATTTTTCCGAAAAATTGAAAAAAAAATTTCGATAAAAAATAAAAATAAACTAGTTCGAACGACACTCCGAAATAACGCAAAGTGCGTTGTTTAGCGTATTTCCATTAAAATCATTTTTCGCGATTTTTCGAGAAATTGTTCCGAAAAATTTCCGAAAAAATTCTGAAAAAATTTCCAAAAAATCAACGAGAAAAATTTTCGAAAAATTTCGAAAATTCTCGAAAAAAAATTTTCGATAAAAAATAATAACAAACTAGTTCGAACGACACTCCGAAATAACGCAAAGCGCGTTGTTTAGCGTATTTCCACTCAAAGCATTTTTCGCGATTTCTCGAGAAATTTCCGAAAATTTTCCGAAAAATTTCTCGAAAAGTTTCGAAAATTCTCGAAAATTTCTCGAAAAATTTTCGAGTTAAACTCGAGAAATTCTCGAAAATTCTCGAAAAAAAATTTTCGATAAAAAATAATAACAAACTAGTTCGAACGACACTCCGAAATAACGCAAAGCGCGTTGTTTAGCGCATTTCCATACAAATAATTTTTCGCGATTTCTCGAGAAATTTTTCGAGAATTTTTCGAGAAATTTCTGAAAAATCAAGGAGAAAAATTTTTCGAAAAATTCTCGAAAATTCTCGAAAAAAAATTTTCGATAAAAAATAATAATAAACTAGTTCGAACGACACTCCGAAATAACGCAAAGCGCGTTGTTTAGCGTATTTCCGGTCAAATCATTTTTTCGAGAAATTGTTCCGAAAAATTTCCGAAAAAATTCTGAAAAAATTTCCAAAAAATCAACGAGAAAAATTTTCGAAAAATTTCGAAAATTCTCGAAAATTTCTTTTATTTTCGAAATTTATTTTCGAAAATTTTCGAAAATTTCGAAAGCATTTCGAGGAATTTTTCCGAAAATTTTCCGAAAATTTCTCGAAAAATTTCGAAAATTCTCGAAAATTTCTTTTATTTTCGAAATTTATTTTCGAAAATTTTCGAAAATTTCGAAAGCATTTCGAGGAATTTTTCCGAAAATTTTCCGAAAATTTCTCGAAAAATTTCGAAAATTCTCGAAAAAAAACGCATTTTTCGCGAAACTTCTGAATTTGAAGAACGAATACTGGCTGACATTCTCGTTCACCGACGGAAAAGACAAAAAGTTGGGATGTGCCCGTTTGTGGGTCGACGTGTGCAAGTACCATCTGCAGGACAAATCGCAGAAATGCCTCCGTGATCCGAATGCGTTCAAAAATTTTATCAACGAAATCTCATCACAAGCCGAACAAATTCGCTCGAGAAATGGGAAATAATTAATTATTGACGCCTACTTCTCCAATTTCTTTCGTCTTTTTTTGTCTGAAATTCCGATCTATGTTGTGTGGGTATATTCAACTGTTGTCTCTGTAGTTTAATTAATTTATTGATTTTTTCAAAATTCCCTCCTCAATCCACTCATTTCCTTTAATTGCAACATGTTTTTAAGTCGTGCTTTCGTGTTGTAATTCTGGTTTCAATGAATTTTTTTTGCATTTTGCCCTAAAAATTTTTTTTTAGAACTTTTCCATGCGATTTTCGATTTAAAAAATCTTAAGTTTGACCTAGACAACTTAAAATAAATCTACAATCTGAATAGCTCGATAAAAAGAACGTTTCATTAAACAATTTTAAATTTAAACTTCCCGCGTAATATGTCCGACGAAAATGCGCACCTGCACAAGCGCTGCGTACGCGTCGCGTGTCGAGATTTATTTGAAAAACATGTTAACGTTTTTTTTGTTAATTTTCTTTCTCTCTTTTTTTATTTTTTGGCGATATCTCTTCATCGTTCTAATTTAATATGTTGTACCGCGCAAATCCTTTTTCCGTTGCTCAATCCAGTTAGATTAACCTTCTCCGGAGGTTTGCCGCTTATTCTAATTCTAATTCAAGAAATTCTCGTGTCGTTTGCTTCCAGAAGTAACTTCTGCCTGTTATTTAATTTCAATTCCTCCGTGCACCTTTTCCTGACTCTAACAACTGGGGCAATTTTCCACGTTTTTTGATAAAAATTTCGTATACTTTCTATTTTCTCCATTTATTATTTCTTTCGCTCAAATAAATTGATTCTTTAGAACAAACCGTTTTATATTACTAGCACCACATATAACATACTTAACTAAATAAATAACTTACGCGCCGCTTTCGTTGTTCCCTCGAATGCAACTTATTTCTTTCTTGTATTCTTGTACCCTAAGTTTATTCTCATAATAATCATTTTATTTATCTATTATTCACCGAATTTCAAAAAGACGAAAGCTGAGTGGAAACTCAAATCTAAATCTCAATTATAATTCTAAACATTTATTATTATTTTTCTCTTTCTCTCTCTCTCTCAATATCTATCAATATCAATATGAGAAAATTATTTTAGGAGAGATCTCGCTATTTTTTTGATTTTTGAGTTTTTAGCTTTTGTTCTCATCGATTAAAATTTTTTTTGATTCCAAATTTATTTTTTAAATTCTATTTTTTTCTTGTTTTTAAAAACCCAATACCCTGTAACTTTCGTGGGCAACTGGGTAATTAATATTTTCTCAAAATCAATATTAGTTGTTTCTATTTAAGAGCGAAATTCTTTTTTCTTGTATGCTTTCCTAATTGTAAGTTTATTTTGATAATAATAATCTTATTTATCTCTTATTAAGCGAATTTCAAAATGACGAAAGCTGAGTGGCAATTCAAATCTAAATCTCTATTATAATTCTAAAAATTTTTAATTTTTTTTCTCTCTCTCTCTGGAATTCTTTTTTCTTGTATTCTTGTATCCTAAGTTTATTCATGATAATAATAATCTTATTTATCTATTATTAAGCGAATTTAAAAATGACGAAAGCTGAGTGGCAATTCAAATCTAAATCTCAATTATAATTCTAAAAATTTTTAATTTTTCTCTTTCTCTCTCTCTCTCTCTCAATATCTATTTGTGCGGTTTTTGATGTTTAATTTTTGAAAGCACTGAATACAGAATAATTAGCCCTAACTAATTATCATATCCAACGCAGAGGCTTCTATATAAACCGCGGTTCCATTTAATTTCCAACACTGGTAACCCTGTGAACAATGAATCCTTTATTGTCTCTCTTTTTACTTTTCTTTTTAATCAATTATTCAGAGGCAGAATGCGGAATTAGCTCATGTCAATGCAAGGATATCAAGAGTCTTACTAATCCCTATTGTAAGTAGTTTCGTAGTTTATAAAAATAACTTATGAATCACTCTCCGTTTCAGTTGTCTTTTTCAACACTTAGGTATCATGTAATTCTAATCCTACAAAAAACTGAATAACACGTTTTCATTTTCAGCAGAAAATATAACTGGAACGAGCGGACCCGGTTGCTCATTAAACTATTCATGTGCACGGAAAAACGATACCTTCGCATTGATTTTTATTGAAAACATATTTCCGCAGACAAATGACATAGAAGAAGGAAGTCAAGTATTTGTGAGAGGTGTTTCACTAATGTTTAAATATTAATTCAGGCGAATTTAGTTTACCTTCTCCCGGGACAACTCTACTGTTGGTCAAAATGAAAACGTTCAAGATATTTTTGGGATTAAATGCAAAAATGGTGATTGGGTAGCCACTATATTTCCATCTGGAATTTCTTACACTACGGTCAACCATACCATAGGCTACATACCAGCAGAAGACGTGAACGGTAAAGGATATGAGATTCTTATCCAATGGTTTTGGTGGTACGTCTACTTACTAATATCCTTTATATATATATATATATATATTCTTTCAGTACGGATGATACAAGTATATTCTATGCCTAATAAAGTTATTTCACTTTCGTTTGTCCTTTTCACAATAAATTGCAAATTACTGACTAGGGAAGGTTGTTAACTCACCATGGAGCGTAGCAAGAGTCATTCCCAACTTGTCCAAAACAATACTATGAGGGAGTTAGGAATGGTGAAGAATGGTCCATATAACCAGTTTTTTCCCAGGAGTACTGTAGGAAAGGTTGAAAGTAAAGAGCGGAGACTTGATGATAGAGTAGGGAGATCATCCAGATTTCATTGTTTCTTTGGGCTATCAAGAAGTCTGGATGAAAGTTGAGCACACAGTGAACCTTTTGAGGAGGTTCTGAAATTTGAATGATTTCAATCCAATGGGCATCCAAAGGTTGAATGAGGGAAGTCGTATGTGGTGGAATATTCCTTACAGTCACATCGAATCCCGGTGGAACACAATTGTGACTGTTGTGTGGGCCGGGGCTCTATACTTCTGAAAAGTCCAATCGCCGTCTACGAAGTGGGATTTGGCGTGTCTCTCAGGAGGTCTCTGGCTTTTTTCAAGCGTAAAGCTTTGTTTCGGTCAGTCAGCAACGGGTTCATCATCAGTTTGTTTCTGACAATTATTCTTATAGATTTGACACTCATTCCAAGCTCTGTGGACATTTTTCTCATGCTTCTTTCCGGATTTCTTCTGATTCTCTCTCTGACGACCTTGACCGCATCTGGAGTTGTCACAGACACCGGCGGCGACCACTTCTACGTTTGTCGTTCAATGTTTCCAGCTCCCTGAAGCGAATGCTTCTGACTCTACCGTAACCGAAGCAGAGGCCGAGTGAGGAGGACTGAGGCAGTGTTGGTTGCTGTTTTGAGCAATTATTGTGTGCCTGTTTACTCTATTATGGCCTGCTAAGTCAAAATTAGAGATTTTACAAGAAGGATACGAAAGCTGAGTGGCAACTCAAATCTAAATCTCAATTATAAATCTGAAAATTTTTAACTTTTCTCTCTCTCTCTCTCTCTCTCTCTCTCAATATCTATTTTTGCGGTTTTTGATGTTTAATTTTTGAAAGCTTGGTTTTAAAAAATCGGTCTTTATTGTTAGAAAATTTGAAAACAGATCAATCTAAAAGACTAGAAATCAAACTAGAATCAAATGAAAGCCTTCACATTTTTACAAGAATCACAAGAACTTCTCAACGACACTCCATCGAACGGGGCGCGCACTCTGTAGCGCGCGCGGCGCGAGTTTTTGAGAAAAATTTTTTAGGAGAGATCTCGCTATTTATTTGATTTTTGAGTTTTTAGCTTTTGTTCTCATCGATTAAATTCTTTTTTTTTTTGATTCTAAATTAATTTTTTAAATTCTATTTTTCTTGTATTTAAAAACCTAAAAAACCCTGTAACTTACATGGGCAACTGGGTAATTAATATTTTCTCAAAATAAATATTAGTTGTTTCTATTTTAGAGCAAAATTATTTTTTCTTGTATTCTTTTCTAAGTTTACTCTCATAATAATCATTTTATTTATCTATTATTAAGCGAATTTAAAAATGACGAATTCTATAAATTTTTAATTTTTCTCTCTCTCTCTCTCTCTCTCTCTCAATATCTATTTTTGCGGTTTTTGATGTTTAATTTTGGAAAGCACTGAATGCAAAATAATTAGCCCTAACAAATTATCATATCCAACGCAGAGGCTTCTATATAAACCGCGGTGGTTCCATTTAATTTCCAACACTGGTAACCCTGTGAACAATGAATCCTTTATTGCCTCTCTTTTTACTTTTCTTTTTCATCAATTATTCAGAAGCGGAATGCGGAATTCGCACATATTCATGTCAATGCAAGGATTTCAAGAGTCTTCCTTCTTTCGATCGTTAGTAGTTTTATAAAATAATTCACTCTCTATTTTAGTTTTCTTTTTCAACAACTAGGTCACGTGTTGAGCTCCGTATCACTTCGAAATGTATGAAATGCAACTATTGTGTATTTCTTACTTGGATACTGGATTCTTGGACGCCCCCGGTAGTCGGCTGGAGATGTTCTCAGCGCCGTGCACACGTCTCTTTCCATTTGTTTCGGTCCTGTGCGGCTTGAGATCAGTTGCCGTCGGGAGTATTAAATTTCTTCAGTTGCGGGACGGCCCAATGTTCTTTTGACGTCCCTTGGATACCAGAAGGTGATTCGGTTTGTCCATCTATCGTCTTGTCTTCGTACACGACGTGGCCTGCCCATCGGTACTTCGCGGTGGTATCCCACAGCTTCTCGGATACCGGTTTTTTGCCTTGATTCTGCTCTCGTTGTTCTCTTCGATTAGTTCCCAATTAGTTTTTGTGAGTATCATAGAAGTAGTCTTGTCATCCGCCAATGTCTCAGAAAATCGCAGCAGAGCACAGGGAGGACTGTCGAATCGAACTCTTCTTGCTGGATATGAGATGAGTAGCTTCTTCTTCGGCTCATTTCTGCTTGTTCATGGATGCCAGGAGTCTTCCCAGGAAGTGGGATTCCTCTGACAGTGTTGTCCAACCATGGAGGATCTTTCCGATCGTGACCGTCGACGGTGTTCGTTGTATTCCTCATGGATTGGCCAGCAGGCGATGAGAGCCGCGTTGAGGCTCTGCGGGGGAACAAAGCAATTCTGTCTTTAATGAAAATAGGTCGAACTACAGTAGGGCGGAATTGCATTTTGGGAACTCGGAATCCGGAAAACGGAAAAAAATTTTTTCACGGAATCTGGAATCCGGAGGACGGAATGAAAAAAACGGCGAAATCCGGAATTCCGCCCTTCCCTGCTTTCCTGGGAGCATTTGTGTTGAGCTGTAGACATCATCTGGGGTCCTAACAGCTTCTATCCAGATCAGTGCAATCTGGAATCACGGAATCTGGAATACGGAAGACGGAATCTGGAATCCGGAAGACGGAATGAAAAAACGGCGGAATCCGGAATTCCGCCCTTCTCTGATAAAAACGCCATATCGCGGAATCCGGAATGCGGAAAACGGAAAAAAATATTTTTTCATGAAAGGCGGAATCTGGAAGACGGAATCTGGAATCCGGAAGTCGGAAAACGGAAAAAATGTTTTCACGGAATCTGGAATCCGGAAAACGGAATGAAAAAACGGCGGAATTCGGAATGCGGAATGCGGAATTCCGCCCTTCTCTGGATTACAGTGTGTTATTTTCGAAGTCATACGGAACTCAGTAATCCTTGCCGAAGAAACGGCGGACAGAATTCTCCAAAGACAAGAACAGCTAAACAACGCGTTAGGGGGGAATGCGAAGTATCGTTTGCAAGCATTTTTACACTGATTATCGCTCGGCGGAAGGGGTTAGTAGAATCGGTGGGGGTTCTCTTAATCTCCTCGCTTTCTCCGCCGTTTCTACTCGCTTTCTCCGCCGTTTCTACTCGCTTTCTCCGCCGTTTCTACTCGTCTTCTCCGCCGTTTCTACTCGCTTTCTCCGCCGTTTCTACTCGCTTTCTCCGCCGTTTCTACTCGTCTTCTCCGCCGTTTCTACTCGCTTTCTACCGCAAGGTTTCAAGATTTTCAGAGAAGTTATACGCAAAAAATAACTGACTATGAGTCTTGAATTCATTTTCAGCAAAAGTGGCTGGAACGAGCGGACCCAATTGCTCATTTAACTATTCATGTGCACGGAAAAACGATGTCTTTCACTTGATTCTAGATGAAAAGAGTTTTCCGAAGCCAGATGACAGAGACGAAAGATATCCAAAATTTGTGAGAGGTTTTCCACTAAATTTTTAAATATTAATTCAGAAAAATTTAGATTGTCGAATTCTGGGACAACTCTACTGTTCGTCAGAATGACAATGTTCAGGATATTTTTGGGATTAAATGCAAAAATGGCGATTGGGTAGCCACTTTATTTCCATCTGGAATTATCTACAATGTAGTCAACTTTCGTAGAGGCGACATACCGCCAGAAGACGTGAACGGTAAAGGATATGAGAGTCTTATCAACACGTTTGCTTGGTACGTCTCTTTTCTGAAATTCTCATTTTATTCATATTCTTTCAGCTCGCCTCTATTAGATTAACTTATTATTATTTCACTTTCCCTTTTCTTTTCACAATAAATCGCAATGAGAATCGCAGAAAAAATTCATTTTTCCATATCCCGTCACTTCCCGGGTTGCGCGAATCTCCGTACTTTGCACACTATGACCTTCGCACTTGGTAATGCATGAAGCTGCGCGGAACCCGGGAAGCGTCAGACGAAGAGAAATATGATATGTCGGCAAAGTCGCTACTCAGTCAATTGAGAGGAATCAATATTTTATTATCACTTTTCCAAATAAATCACACAAAGTAAGTAGCAGAGCTCTAAACATGAGCCAGATCAAATATCACCGGACTGTCATCGACATCGTCGTCATAATCTCCGCCCCCTAATACAGCACCGCTCTCCACTTCAAGATTGCCACGTGTCATCTCCGACGTGTCATCGATTTCGGATGCCTCCCGAGTATTAGTCGGTCGATTGTTCTCCAAAGAGTTCGCACGGATTGCTATGGCAACAAGAATGCAGCAGCCGCGAATCCCTTAAAGCAGCAAATGAGATCAGTACGACACTCCGATGTTCCGCTTACACGTATTAATGAAAATGGTGAGTATTGGCGGCCAATCGATTCCCCATTGATGATCAGTTGCATACATTAGCATATAGGCGTTCAACATTGCAGTCTCCATTGTGGCAAGGCAGATATAGAAGGATAATCTGAAAATTGCTGAGCTAGATTACAGAATCACCCCCCGCGGAATCCGGAATCCGGAATCCGGAATCTGGAATCCGGAATGCGGGAAACGGAAAAACATTTTTTCTCGGAATCTGGAATCCGGAAGACTGAATGAAAAAAAACGGCGGACTCCGGAATTCCGCCCTTCTCTGATAAAAACGCCATATCGCGGAATCCGGAATGCGGAAAATGGAAAAAAGAAATTTTTTCACGGAATCCGGAATCCGGAAGACGGAATTCCGCCCTTCCCTGGCTAGAGCACAGCTCACGACTACTGTAGCTGAGCTTAAAAGAGCAGTTGCTCTTCAAATCTGAAGGGATAGATGCTCACTTGGTTCCATCGATTTGTGCATACCGCTGAGCATTTCTCATATCACAAAGTGCCCAAACATGACCAAACACAAAAATCAATAATAAAATGCTCCGATATTGATTGGCAATTTGAGTACTTGGAATGTATATCGGAGAAGTGTTCATCAGAAACATTATAGCCAAAACGATTCCGAGAAAAACCTCAAATAGAAAGAGTGAGGTCAAGCCGGTTTTGTAAGACATTCGACGGAAAATCAAGTCGTTCAGAACGGTGTGTGCCAGCGAGTGTAAGCGCGGCTTGTTCGCGTTCACTGATCCATGAGACATCCATTCTGGAGACGGCTGAAAAATCAGAATTTCAGAATATTGACGTCCCTAAATTCTACAGGGTGCGGCATAATTATTAGGCTGGATTCAAAGCGGTGTAACTTTTTTGAAATTTTGCGAAACGCTTAGAAATTTTCAAATTTATATAATATAATATATTTCAAATTCGAGAAATTCAGTAGAAATCAATAATTCTCAAATCGACGTTTTTTTTTTTTTTTTTACGAAATTTCAAATATTGCAAGTTTGGCGCCATGCCGCAGGCTGCTGGCGCATTTTTCGCGCAAAAATATTTTTGCGTTTTGTTCATTATTTCATCATTATTCGTTTTGCCAAATTTCAGAAAGATCGGTTGATTTTCAGCGCAATGGTGAAGCCTAGTGTTCCTACAGTACCGGCCATAAAGATATAAATTGTTCATACCTTTATGGCCAGATCGCAAAAAATATGCAAAAATGAAAAAAAAATGTATCAGAGCTCACGCAAAGTTGCGGATGCGCAACAAACTTCAGACTACAGTATGATTTATGATTTTTCCAAAAAAAAAAAACAGACATTTCCAGCGATGAAAATTCCATAGATTTCAGACAATTAGGTCACCTTGAATGTGTCCCTCCAGGGAATTCCATGCTTGATTACCATTTGCCATACGGTAAGCACCGCGCCAACTAACAGAATGATGAGTGGCGCGAACATAATCAGATACCCCACAGTTCTTCGGATTACTGTAGGGAACGGTAGGAATTGAACACCGGCGTCCACGTGCTTCACAACATCCATTCCGCCCCAAAGGAAATCGAAGACAGCAACGAGTTTCGACTGAAATACGGAAATTTTCAGCCTTCAGAATCACCCCCCACACGATTTCAGAATCGCCCCCCACACGATTTCAGAATTGCCCCCCACACGATTGCAGAGTCACCCCCCCCCCGATTTCAGAATCGCCCCCCACACGATTTCAGAATCGCCCCCCACACGATTTCAGAATCGCCCCCCACACGATTTCAGAATTGCCCCCACACGATTCCAGAACCGCCCCCCACACGATTCCAGAACCGCCCCCCACACGATTCCAGAATTGCCCCTCACACGATTCCAGAACTGCCCCCCACACGATTCCAGAATTGCCCCCCACACGATTTCAGAATCGCCCCCCACACGATTTCAGAATTGCCCCCCACACGATTGCAGAGTCACCCCCCCCCCACGATTTCAGAATCGCCCCCCACACGATTTCAGAATTGCCCCCCACACGATTTCAGAATTGCCCCCCACACGATTTCAGAACCGCCCCCCACACGATTTCAGAATTGCCCCCCCACACGATTCCAGAATTGCCCCCACACGATTCCAGAACCGCCCCCCACGATTCCAGAACCGCCCCCCACACGATTCTAGAATCACCCCCCACACGATTTCAGAATCACCCCCCACACGATTTCAGAATCGCCCCCCACACGATTTCAGAATCGCCCCCCACACGATTTCAGAATTGCCCCCACACGATTCCAGAACCGCCCCCCACACGATTCCAGAACCGCCCCCCACACGATTCCAGAATTGCCCCTCACACGATTCCAGAACTGCCCCCCACACGATTCCAGAATTGCCCCCCACACGATTTCAGAATCGCCCCCCACACGATTTCAGAATTGCCCCCCACACGATTGCAGAGTCACCCCCCCCCCCACGATTTCAGAATCGCCCCCCACACGATTTCAGAATTGCCCCCCACACGATTTCAGAATTGCCCCCCACACGATTTCAGAACCGCCCCCCACACGATTTCAGAATTGCCCCCCCACACGATTCCAGAATTGCCCCCACACGATTCCAGAACCGCCCCCCACACGATTTCAGAATTGCCCCCCACACGATTTCAGAATTGCCCCCACACGATTCCAGAATCACCTCCCACACGATTCTAGAATCACCCCCCACACGATTCCAAAATCACCCCCCACACGATTCCAGAATTGCCCTCCACACGACTTTAGAATTGCCCCCCACACGATTCCAGAATTGCCCCCACACGATTTCAGGACCATCCCCCCACACGATTTCAGAATTGCCCCACACGATTCCAGAACCGCCCCCCACGATTCCAGAACCGCCCCCCACACGATTCTAGAATCACCCCCCACACGATTTCAGAATCACCCCCCCCCCCACACGATTCCAGAATTGTCCCCCACACGATTTCAGAATCGCCCCCCACACGATTCCAGAACCGCCCCCCACACGATTCCAGAACCGCCCCCCCACACGATTCTAGAATCACCCCCCCCCACACGATTCCAAAATCACCCCCCACGATTCCAGAACCGCCCCCCACACGATTCCAAAATCACCCCCCACGATTCCAGAACCGCCCCCCACACGATTCCAGAACCGCCCCCCACGATTCCAGAATCACCACACCCACGATTTCAGAATCACCCCCCCCCCCACACGATTCCAGAATTGTCCCCCACACGATTCCAGAATTGTCCCCCACACGATTCCAGAATTGCCCCCCACACGATTTCAGAATCGCCCCCCCCCCTCCCCACACGATTCCAGAATCGCCCCCCACACGATTCCAGAATTGCCCCCCACACGATTCCAGAATTGCCCCCACACGATTCCGGAATCGCCCCCCACACGATTTCAGAATTGTCCCCCACACACGATTTCAGAATCACCCCCCACGATTTCAACACCACCTACACATAGAAGCGCTGGAACGACGGTGAACAGCAAAAAAGTGAAAATCGGGCTGGTCGGCCTCGAGAAATACTGCCATAGAGTCGGTCGACTCGCCGTGATGAGAACATCCTGCTCCAGCTTCTGCCAGCCTAAATTGGTTACTGTAGATCAATTTATTTTTGAAAAAAAAATCGGATGGCTACCATAGACAAAGAAAATCAAAATGTAGACGGTGATCTGGACAATTGCAGTTTGCGAGGTGTAACGGAAGAATGCAGCGATCTTGGTGCCGAGCTGCAAGTTTCTCAAAAAGTGGATCAAACTACAGTATGCCATGGAGTTTCTAGATCGGTGCGATACGGAAAAACTGAGCAGCAAGCAGAGTAGGGCGGAATTGGATTTTGGGAACTCGGAATCCGGAATCCGGAAAACGGAAAAAAAATTTTCACGGAATCCGGAAAACGGAAAACGGAAAAAAATTTTTTTCACGGAATCCGGAATCCGGAAAACGGAAAAAAATTATTCTCACGGAATCTGGAATCCGGAAAACGGAATGTAAAAGGCGGAATGCGGAATTTCAACCATTAATGAGGGAATCAAAGGATGTACATTTTTTCTGAAATTTTATGAAATTTTAAGCAATTTTCTGTCATTAAATGCAACTTTCTGAATTTTTTTGAAAATTTCTGAAAATTTCCGAAAATTTCTACAATTTTCTGAATTTTTGTGGATTTTTTCGCCACCATGGTAGGGCGGAATTGGATTTTGGGAACTCGGAATCCGGAAAACGGAAAACGGAAAATTTTTTTTTTACGGAATCCGGAATACGGAAAACGGGAAAAAAATTTTTTCACGGAATCCGGAATACGGAAAACGGAAAAAAAATTTTTTCACGGAATCCGAAAAACGGAAAAAAAAATTTTTCACGGAATCCGAAAAACGGAAAAAAAATTTTTTTCACGGAATCCGGAATCCGGAAAACGGAAAACGGAAAAAAAAAATTTTTCACGGAATCCGGAAAACGGAAAAAGGAAAAAAAATTTTTCACGGAACTCGGAATCCGGAAAACGGAAAACGGAAAAAAAAATTTTTCACGGAATCCGGAATCCGGAATCCGGAAAACGAAAAAAAAATTTTTCACGGAATATGGAATCCGGAATTCCGCCCTTCTCTGGTAGCAACCCCAAGTTTTCAGAGTTTTCTTCATACCGGCATGTATAGAAATACAGAAGGCATCAGGAAAGCGAGACACATCATTCCGATGCACTGTTTCGACGAATTCTGAACAATTGGGAAGTCGTCGATGAAGGATTGATAGATGAAAATGACGTAGACGAGCTGAAATTTCAGCGGAAATTTCAGCGGCTCTGTAGGCTCCGAGCTCCACCTACCATAGGACCCAATGAGCCATAGAGATACTGTGCCGAGAAGTACAACGCAGACCAGACCGGTCCAAAGTGCGACGTGGCAAAGCAGACCGGAAGAAGATCGAATGAGATGGTCTCATCGGTCGATGCGTAGATCTTGTAGTTGGGCTGTAAGTCTGCCACGTGCCCCTCACATCCAAGACGAATTAGAGTTTGCAAGGTGGGTACGATCTGGAATTCTTAATGATAAAAAGCTGAAAAGCTGAAAAAAGAGCTACAGCACATACCATCATAAATGGCACCAAAAGAAGTGCATTTAGACCTGAAACACCGCTTCTCAACCGGCTGGTTGCCAGAAGTACGAATCCAGTGAACGCCGTGGAGTAGTCCACGATGAGAATGGAGGTGCGGAATGAGCCCTGCAAATCACTAAACTCAATAAGGATCAATGCTCTTTGAGCATCTATAAGCACTACCAATTAAAGTTTAACTGAATAACGACTCAGACTCTGTATCGAATTTTCTGCAATTTTCTAACATTTTTTGCAATTTTCTGAAATTTTCTGCACTTTTTTGCAATTTTCTGGAATTTTCTGGAATTTTCTGAATTTTTTTTGAAAATTTCTGCAATTTTCTAAGATTTTTCGCAATTTCCTGCAATTTTCTGAAACATTATGATGAATCTATATAAGATTCTGAAGTTATTTTATGATTTTTGAATTCAAAAAATCTATAGGAAGCTCTCACCTTGAGAATTGATTTAGTAGCGACTCAGATTCTGTATCAATAGATATTAGGGAATTCTGATGAATCTATAACTTTTTTGAAAATGTATGCAATTTTTTGCAATTTTATGCAATTTTCTAAAATTTTTAGCAATTTTCTTAACTTTTTTGCAAGTTTTAGCAATTTTTTGAAATTTTGTACTTTTTTGCACTTTTTTGAAATTTTTTTCAATTTTTTGCAATTTTCTAGAATTTACTGCAATTTTCAGAAATTTTTTGCAATTTTCTAAATTTTTGCAATTTTTTGCAATTTTTTGCAATTTTCTGCAATTTTCTGCAATTTTCTAAAACTTTCTAAGATTTTTTGCAATTTTCTACAATTTTCTAAAATTTTGTACTTTTCTGCACTTTTTTGAAATGTTTTGCAACTTTCTGAAAATTAATGCAATTTTTTGCAATTTTTAAAAATTTTTTGCAAAATTCTGAACTTTTCTGCAATTTTCTATCTGTATTTCTCCTTTTAGCATTAACTACAATTCGAATAATCCTACTGTAGTTTGACCCACTCTCTTAAAAAATTGTTTACTTGGCTCAAGAGACAACGTTGCTCCGCATACTGTATTTTTCAGTTCGATACGTAGTCAAAGTCAATACGCAGCTAAAACCCAAAAATTGGAAGTTTTCAGATTCCGTTTTCAGTGTGCACCAACCCTCAAATCAGCCCAAAAATCGAAGGGATCCTTCGCAATTTCAGCGTTGTCCAGTTCCACCTGAATATTGGCAGTAGTGAAATGAAATCCGAAACCAGTTAATCCAATGATTACGGTAATGTAGAGTGTCATGGGAATCAGTAAGAAAACTTTCAGAAGGATTTCTCCGAGACGATCGTAATATTTTGAGATTAAAATATAAATGATTGACCATGTTAGGCAATGAGCAGTGAGAAGTGGAAGAGCCGGAAATTCCCATTTGAATGTTTCATCCGAAGGACCCAGGTACCACATATTCGGCTCCCATTTGGCGGGCATTGATGTGAAATGTTGATTTCGGCGTATTACATATCTGAAATTGATAGATTTTATGATCTGGAATTTTCTTGAATTTTCTGCAATTTTTCTGAATTTTTTTGAAGTTTTTTCAAATTTTCGACATTTAATTCAATTTCCTGAAACTTTCTTGAATGTTCTGAATTTTTTTTGAATTTTCCGCAATTTTTTGACATTTTCTGAATTAAAAAAAAATTTTGTTTGACTTTTCAGAAATTTTCAGAATTTTTTCGAATTTTTCTGGAATTTAATGCAAATTTCTGCAATTTTCTGAAGTTCTC
This sequence comes from Caenorhabditis inopinata, assembly GCA_003052745.1. Classification (NCBI taxonomy): domain Eukaryota; kingdom Metazoa; phylum Nematoda; class Chromadorea; order Rhabditida; family Rhabditidae; genus Caenorhabditis; species Caenorhabditis inopinata. The sequence goes on along the minus strand of AP018152.1, from coordinate 712,624 downwards.
TGAAAGTCTCTGCAATTTCTGAAAATTTCTGAAATTTTTTGCAATTTTTTGCAATTCTCGGAAATTTTATGAAAATTATGCAATTTTCTGCAATTTTTTGCAATTTTCAAAATGTTTTAAAATTTTCTGCAGTTCTCTGCAATTTTTTGAAATTCGTTGCAATTTTCTGCAAATGTTTGAAATTTTTTGACATTTTCTAAATTAAAAAAAAATTTTTTTGACTATCAGAAATTTTCTGAATTTTTTCGAATTTTTCTGGAATTTAATGCAAATTTCTGCAATTTTCTGAAGTTCTCTGAAAGTTTCTGCAATTTCTGAAAATTTCGGAAATATTTTGCAATTTTTTGCAATTCTCTGAAATTTTATGAAAATTATGCAATTTTCTGCAATTTTTTGAAATTCGTCGCAATTTTCTGCAAATGTTTGCAGTTTTTTGAAATTTTCTGAATTTTTTTGAATTTTTCTAAATTTTCGAAATTTAATGCTATTTTCTGCAGTTTTCTGCAATTTTTTGTAATTTTCTGCAATTTTTTGAAGTTTATTGCCATTTTTTTCAATTTTGTGAAATTTTCTGAAATTAAATGCAATTTTTTGAAATTTTAAAAAATTTTCTGCAATTAAATGCAATTTTCTGAAAGCACAAACCTATTGAACTCCTGAGCTGGCCAGAAATTCTCCGGATAGTGATGCTTCCCTTCGGTTACCGTAACATTTGGATCCGTGAATTCGTGGCAGTACTATGAAAGAAATTTTCGTTAAACTACGGTATACTACAGTATTCCGAAATTCGAAACAATGTACCGTACCTGTGAGTTATAAGTATGACAGCATGAGACCGCCCATGAGAGATGAGTGCGAATTGAGAAAAGAATATACAAGACGTACTGAGATGCTCGCAGACCTTCGGAGTACAGCTTTTCAGCCACATGCCACGTGAGAGCCCATCCGAGCCCTAAAATGTTTGTTTAGCACAACTGGAACATCGGAGTTTCGTACAGACCTGCGAAAATTGGCGCCAATTTTCGAAATGTTGAAACGGCAGCGGATTTTGATAAATGTCCGACTGTCATCATTAGAGTAAGAGCCGGAATAGCAAATATTGGAAAGTAGAATATCCATCTGAAAATTGAAGAAAATTTCTGCAATTTTCTGAAATTTTCTGAAATTTTCAGAATTTTTCTGCAATTTTATGCAATTTTCTGAATTTTTTGTTATTTAATGCAATTTTCCGCAATTTTGTGCAATTTTGTGCAATTTTCTGAAATTTTCTGAAATTTTCTGTAATTTTCCAAATTTTCTGAAATTTTCTAAATTTTTCCGAATTTTCCTAAAATTTAATGCATTTTTCTGAGATTTTCTGAAATTATTTGCAATTTCCTGAAATTTTCTGAAATTTTTTGCAATTTTCTGAAATTTCTGCAATTTAATGCAATTTTCTGAATTTTTCTGAGAATTTCTGAAATTTTCTGCATTTTTCTGCAATTTTCTGAAATTTAATGCATATTTCTGCAATTTTGTGCAATTTCGTGCAATTTTCTGAAATTTTCTAAAATTTTCTGTAATTTTCCAAATTTTCTGAAATTTTCTGAATTTTTCCGAATTTTCCTAAAATTTTATGCAAATTTCTGAAGTTTTCTGAAAATTTTTAAATTTTTACGAAAATTTCTGAAAATTTCTGCAATTTTATGCAATTTTCTGAAATTTTCTGCAATTTTTCTGAAATTCATGGGGGGATACAGAGTTAGGAGCCGCTATTCCAGTTCTGACAGTTTTCCAGAAGACCCCTCAGAGCTAACCCGGCGAATTTCAAAGCTGTAAAGCTATTCAAAATGCTGAAAACTCTCGGATTACGGTATCATCATAACCTCAAAGCCAAACTACTCAAAACCTGCAAAAACTACATTGATTTATAGCTCTCCGAGTCAAACTACAGTGTTCTATGGACTACTGTAGTTTGTAGTTTGTAGCTTGAAGGGATACGGAAATAACTGACAATCGTGATCCTTTAAAAACTTTAAAATTAAAAAAAAAAAGCAAAAAATTTCAATGAGGCGGAACCGAACCCACAACCCATTACCTCGCATCCCCCCTCTTTACCTCTCGGCCACGCCTGCTTGTTTTTCAACAAGTGGTTAATGCATATAGGAAGGAGAGGGAAAGAGAGGGAAGAAAGGGGGAAGGGGGAGAGGAAAGAGCGCGGAGCTCCGGATTTTCAGATGGAAATATCTCGATTTCCAGAATTTTCCACAGATCGCCACTATGTGTACTGAATTCAGCGTAGTCGAAAGTGCCTATGGTCGAATTTTTAAAGAAAAATTAGAAGGATTTCTATTCGAGGTTCCATTCTGAATTTCCCTATGAAATAATTAATTTTAAGCAATTTTTAAGAACTCTAAAATATGACTGAAACGCTTAAAGTGTTTCACAAGGATTTCAGAGATTTTGACTGGAATTCCAGACCTACCGTATGTCACAGATTGCCAATTGCGTTGCCAACGGCGCCGACGCCAAAATAATAGTGGAGTACCCATAGAGTTGGTCAATATGTTGCATTTTTATGGCTTTTTTCAGTAGATTTTCAGCGAATTTTAGTCATTTCAAAAAGCAACGATGCAAGATTATTCTGAAAAAAAAAAGATTTTTCGATTTTCAGATAATAATTTAAAGTGGAGAGACTGGAATTCTTTTTTTCTGAAAAAAAATGCGGCTAAGGCGCGCCAGACGCTTTGAAATCGGTGGGGGGGTCTTTCTTTATCCATTGGCTATCGAGAGCACTTAAAATGGGAGAGTGCAGACAGTTAGAGAAAGAAAGAGATAGAGCACAGAAGACATTTCAATTATAGCTTAGCAACCAGGCAAAACTAACCCCGCCCCCTTTATTTCAGATGTTTTAAGCAGCGCTTTGAGCAAGGGACATTTTCAGAGATTCCAGAATTCGCTTTCAGAGATTTCAGAATGGACTTTCAGAAATTCCAGAACTGGAGACAGCGTCGAAACGACTTCAGAAGCAAAGAATTTCACGAAACAAATTCAGAAGTCTTCAAGAACTGTTTCAGAAATTTTCTGAAATTTTGTGCAATTTTCTGCAATTTTATGCAATTTATGCAATTTTCGGCAATTTCTGAAATTTTCTGAACATTTCTGAAATTTTATGCAATTTTCTGACATTTTCTGACATTTTATGCAATTTTATCCAATTTTCTGATATTTCTTGTAAATTTCAGAAAATTTCTGCAATTTTGTGCAATTTTCTGAATATTTCTGAAACTTTATGCAATTTTCTGAAAGTTTCTGAAATTTTCTGAAATTTTCTGAGATTTCGTGCAATTTTCTGAAAATTTTGAAATTTTCTGCAATTTTATGCAATTTTATGCAATTTTCTGAATTTTTTTGAGAATTTCTGAAATTTCATGCAATTTTCTGAATTTTCCTGAAAATTTCTGAAATTTTCTGAAAATCTCTAAAATTTCAATATTCACTCCAGAACGGGCTTTCAGAGATTCTTCAGAAGCGCAGGATTTCACAAAACAAATTCAGAAGCCGTCAAGCACTGTTTCAGAATCTGTTTTTCAACATTTTCAGCGCAATGTCACCACAAAAAAAATGTAAAAAACTACTTTAATACGCGTAATGGGTGCGCCAGATGCAAAGAATTCATTATTAATACAAAGAAATTGCTCAATGAAAAGGTGGCGGGAAGAGAAAAAAACCGCCTTAAAGGCGCGCCAGATTCGAATTTCTGAAGTTTCCTGAAATTGTATGGAATTTCCTGCAATTTTTTGCAATTTTCTGAAATTTTCTGCAATTTTCTGAGATTTTCTGAATTTTTATGCAATTTTCTGCAATTTTCTGAAATTTTTGCAATTTTCTGCAATTTTTTGCAATTTTCTGAGATTTTCTGAATTTTTATGCAATTTTCTGCAATTTTCTGGAAGTTTTGCAATTTTCTGCAATTTTTTGCAATTTTCTGAGATTTTCTGAATTTTTATGCAATTTTCTGCAATTTTCTGAAATTTTTGCAATTTTCTGCAATTTTTTGCAATTTTCTGAGATTTTCTGAATTTTTATGCAATTTTCTGCAATTTTCTGAAAGTTTTGCAATTTTCTGCAATTTTCTGAATTTTTCTGAAAATTTCTGAAAATTTCTGAAAGTTTTGCAATTTTCTGCAATTTTCTGAAATTTTCTGAATTTTTCTGAAAATATCTGAAATTTTCTGAAAATTTCTGAAATTTATGCAATTTTTTGCAATTTTCTGTGATTTTCTGCAATTTTATACAATTTTATGCAATTTTCTGAATTTATTAGAACTTTTTAAAAATTTCTGAGATTTTCTGATATTTTCTGCAATTTTCTGAAGTTTTGCTTATTTTAAATCTAAATTTTCCAAAAATTGTAAAAAGTGATAATCTACAAATTAGTTGTTTCCTCAAAAAAAGCATCAAAAATCGCTGGAAAGGTGCGCCAGGCTGTTTCGGTTTTAACTAATAGCAATTTGTTATTTGAGCGCGATAATTCGGATATTCAAGATGAAAACGCGGCGACGACACGCCAGTCATGTGCTGTTGAAATTTGGCTGAAAATTGGCTGAAAATCTAATCTCGAGGAACAATGCAAAAATGGATCAAAAATTTATGAAAGTAAGTATAAAACGAGGAAAACGAAAGGCGATTCCTTCTTCATGAGAGCAAATAATATACGGGGAGTAAATGTGGGTGAGTGACACAAAGAGAGACAGGAGACATAGACGAACAGACACACAGACAGATAGACACTGTAAACATACAAAGGGAGAGACGGTTAGAGAGTGTTGATGATATTAAAGGGAGGAAGGCACTGAAGAGGGGACAGGGACAGGGGGGGGGGGGTGAAATTGTGACTAATCATGGAACTGGAATGGTTTTATTGATTTTATGAACAAATATTGGACGTGCTGAGGGCGCCTGCAAATTGTTTATCGTTGAATGATGGTTTATTCAAGTAAAGGTATCAATTTACAGCATTTTCACATCGGTTTTTAGGTTTTTTTCAATTTTCAAATGATAAAATTTGAATTACTGCAATTCCAGGATTTCTGAAATTTTCTGGAATTTTCCGCAATTTTCTGAAAATTTCTGAATTTTTTTGAAACTTTCTACAGCTTTATGCAATTTTTTTGAAAATTTCTGAAAATTTCTAAAATTTTCTGGGATTTTCTGAGATTTTCTGCAATTTTCTGAAAATTTATGTAACTCTCCGCAATTTTTAGAATTTATTGAAATTTTCTAAAATTTTCTGAATTTTACTGCAATTTAAATAAAAATTTCTGAAGAAAAAATTTTTGAAAATTGTTTTAATTATTAAATATGAATATCCCCCTTTCTAGCATTTCTGAAAATTTGTATGATTTTTGATTGCCTTTTAATGGTTTCTGACATTTCTTGCAATTTTCTGCAATTTTCTGAAATTTTCTGCAATTTTCGGCATTTTTCTGCAATTTTCTGCAAGTTTCTAAATTTTCTGAAATTTTCTTCAATTTTTTGAAAATTTCTTAGATTTTTTGAAAATTTCTGCAATTTTCGGTAAATTCTCTCACAAATCTAGACCAAACTGTGTAGTTTTTTATTTCAGATTTCCTGAAATTTTCTATTTTTCTTTATTTTCTATTGCAGAAATTTTGAAAAAATAGAAGGAAATTTCAGAAAATTGCATCTGCAAATTTATGCAATTTTATGCAATTTTCTGATTTTTCTGAAATTTTCTGAAATTTATGCAATTTTATGCAAGTTTCTGCAATTTTTTGCAGTTGCAGAAATGATGAACTCGGGTTCCTTTGACGCGATGAGCTGCATTGGTGACGTGGCAGATTCCCGATCCTTGATGACCATTCAGGATGATGACTTCTTTTTGTCCGTTTACTTCTGTATTGTATTGCGAATAAATAAAAATAAAAATAATTTTCTGTAATTTTCTGCAATTTTCTGAACTTTTCTTCAATTTTTTGAAAATTTCTGCAATTTTTGGCAATTTTCTGCAATTTTCTGCAATTTTCGGCATTTTTCTGCAATTTTCTGCAAGTTTCTAAATTTTCTGAAATTTTCTTCAATTTTTTGAAAATTTCTTAGATTTTTTGAAAATTTCTGCAATTTTCGGTAAATTCTCTCACAAATCTAGACCGATAAAATTGTAAATTGTATTGTAATTTAAAAAATTGTAATTAATTGCAATAATTTGCAGAAAATTTCAGAAATTTTCAAAAAATTGCAGAAAACTGCAGAAAATTGCATTAAATTGTAAAAAATTGCAGAAAAATGCATTAAAATTATTTTACTATTTACCTCTGATTTTTACAAATTTACTTTTGTTTAATCCTTGTAATTTACCTTTTATCTCTCTTAATAAATGGTTTAATTACCCAAGTTTGAGGTACTGCGTTCGTTCGTTCAACAACACATTTCTATCGACACCGAGGACAGCCGAATTGAAGGATGATTCAACACTTTGTCAGATGTTTTGTATTCCATTCAACGTCCGCTTTAATTCTCTCGTTATATTGTTATTATTCTGTGCTATATATATTCATGGGAAAAATCATCAATTCTTCCATTGCCTCGCAAAATGTGAATTATTAAACTTATTGCCGTCTTCTTCTTATTACAAATCTGCTCAGCAAACTAAACATTTTGCTAGAATTCTAGAAAGTATCTTTCACCATAATCGTGATTCAATTAAGATTTCCCAGTCTTAATTTTCCTACACAGGAAGTGCTCACCTGTGTAGGAAAATTAAGACTAGGAAACAATGCATGCAATTCTGAAGAAGCAGAAATCGTTGAAAAGGAGGTTCGGGTAAGTATAGGGTATAATACAATAACTCCCCCCCCCCCCCAACCCCGTTTGATATAAAAATGACCCCCCGGTGGAAGACTGTGGAATAACCCCCCACGCCTTCCCTTAATGTCAGTTTTTCCACCAATTTTTACAATTTTCATAATTATTTTCGATTTTCATTTTCATTTTTTTAAATTTCATTTCGTCTGAATCTCATAGAAATATTGGAAGAGGGGGATCATTCCGGGATCTTCCGGTGGGGGGGGGGGGATTAGTACTGTTTGTTGGGGGTTGATTATTGTACATTACCTAGGATCCAAATGTTCCCCCCCTCATTTCAACTGGCGGGGGATTAATATTAGATAACGACTTCGTATAAAAGCGAATAATCGATGGTGGGGGGCGGTTGTAGGGTGGGGGGCGATTTTTGGAAATGACCAAGTATAGTTTTGATGTTTGTGGTTGCTTGCTTCTTTCACCGCTTATAGCTGTTCATCGAAATAGTTGGAATAAAAAGTGATTTTCCAAGAAAGAAACAATTAAACATTTTCAGAACATTAATTGAAGCGTTGGAGACAGGAAATCATCGGTGCGATTAAGACATTTTCAGGAGAATGTCCATATAACCCATGGTGGCCTCTCTTTGTACAAGGACAATCACTTTGCTGTTATTGGACATTTTAAAAGCGAAAAGCAAGAAGGAAACAAACGAAATTGTTGAATCATTCTTCCATTCTAACAAATTTCGTCATCCCATTTCATTCGATGTTTAACGTTCAACGATAAATTATTTGTATTTTTATTTATTCGCAATACAATACTGAAGTAAACGGACAAAAAGAGGTCATCATCCTGAATGGTCATCAAGGATCGGGAATCTGCCACGTCACCAATGCAGCTCAAAGCAACCCGAGTTCATCATTTCTGCAATTGCAAAAAATTGCAGAAAATTGCAGAAAATTTCAGAAATTTTCAGAACATTTCATAAAATTTCAGAAAATATCAGAAATTTTCAGAAATTTTCAGAAAATTGCAGAAAATTACAGAAAATTGAAGAAAATTTCAGAAAATTGCAAAAAATTGCAAAAAATTTCAGAAAATTTCAGAAAATATCAGAAATTTTCAGAAAATTTTAAAAAATTGCAGAAAATTGCAATGAATTAATTGCAAATGAATTGCAATGAATAGGTTCCTTCGAATTCCAACAGAGCACTATTTTGAGCGGAGACGAAACCTCAGACTTGGATAATTAAACATTCATTTAAAGAATGTGTAATTTCGTGAATTTGGGCTGTTTCAAATAGCGGGAAAGTCTAAAGAAATGTAAAATTACTGTAGAAAACCGAACAACGTGTAATAATATAAAAATAGGAAAAGCTTTAAAATCAGAGAAGGGCGGAATTCCGGATTCCGAGTTCTGCTGTTTTTTTTTCATTCCGTTTTCCGTTTTCCGGATTCCGAGTTCCCAAAATCCAATTCCGCCCTACTCTGGTATGTATATATATATATATATATGTATATAATTATTGATTTCAGATAACATTTCAGAAAATTTCAGAAATTTTCATAAAAATTCAGAAAATTGCAGAAAATTGCAGAAAATTACAGAAAACATCAGAAAATTGCAAAAAAGTGCAGAAAATCGCAGAAAATTGCAGAAAATTGCAGTAAATTGCAGAAAATTACAGAAAATATCAGAAAATTGCAAAAAAGTGCAGAAAAGGATCATTATCCTTTTTGCTTACTCATCGATTTTTGTACACAGTTTTTTTCACCGATTTTCAACACATTGTTTGTTTTTTCTCCAAATTTTCAGAATTTCCAGATGAAAACCTCAATATTCCTCATTTTTCCCGTATTTCCTTTGGTTTTCGGAGATTTTACTCCGCATTTTGGCAAATTTCTCCATGACAGCTACAGAATCTCAATAACTTTCTCACGCAGTTGAGGGGAATTTCAGAAATTTTCAGAAAAATTCAAAAAAATTCAGAAAATTACAGAAAATTTCAGACATTTTCAAAAATCTTCAAAAAATGGATTCGGTGACGACAGTGGCGGTTGTGTCTTCCGAGTCGTAGTCCTCAGTTACTACGGCATTGGTGGTTCCGTTCCTGTGAGGAATGTAAGGTCCTCTATTCTCTGTGTTCTGTGTGTTGTGAGCGTTGTTGAAGATATTCCGTGGTTGATGCAAACTACCAACGTGCTTGAACCTTACATCATTTTCACATCGTTTTTAATGTTTTTTTAATTTTTAAAATTATTAAATATGAATAACCGCGATTCCGGGATTTCTGCAATTTTCTGCAATTTTTTGAAATTTTCTGCAATTTTCTGCAATTTTTTGAAATTTTCTGAAATTTTCTGTAATTTTCTGCAATTTTGTGCAATTTTATGCAATTTTCTGATATTTCCTGAAATTTTCAGAAAATTTTTTGATTGACTTTTAAGGCTTTCACAAGCAGTGCTCGATCTATATCTATTCTGTGAACAGTTACTAAGTCGCCAATGATCATGGACGACCTGCTGAAAATTTCTGAAATTTTCTGTAATATTCTGTAATTTTATGTAATTTTCTGCAATTTTCTGAAATTTTTTGAAATGTTCTGAAAATTTTTGCAATTTTCTGAAATTTTCTGAATTTTTTTTGAAAATTTCTGATATTTTCTGCAATTTTATGAAGTTTTTTTGAAAATTTCTGATATTTTCTGCAATTTTATGAAGTTTTCTGAAGTTTTTTGTAGTTTTCTGAAATTTTCTGAATTTTTCTGAAAATTTCTGAAATTTTCTAAAGATTTCTGAAAATCTCTGCAATTTTCTGCAATTTTCTGAAGTTTTCTGCAATTTTCTGCAATTTTCTGAATTTTTCTGAAATTTTATGCAATTTTATGCAATTTTTTGCAATTTTCTGCATTTTTCTGAAATTTTCTGCATTTCTTTAAATTATATGCAATTTTCTGAAATTTACTGAAAATTTCTGCATTTTTCTGAAATTTACTGGAATTTTTTGCAATTTTCAGCAATTTTTGGAAATTTTCTGAATTTTTTGAAAATTTCTGAAATATTCTGCAATTTTCTGAAATTTTCTACGATTTTTTGCAAAATTCCAGGTTTTTCGCGAATTTCGATGAAATTGATAAATATTCAACCAAAAATTGATAAATATTATATATAATTTATCAAAAAAACACAATGAAATTAATTAACAAATCTCCGTGTTTTTGGTGATTTTGGTGAATGATAAAGAATGAAATTCCTTTGTAACGGATGAGTTGTATCCATCAATTGGTCATGATTCAGCCCGTCTCTTTTCACAAATCCAGTGCCTCCCCGAATTGGGGAAACTGGACGTCCACAAGCACGGAATCCAATTTTTTCGTCGGCAGTTGAGAATATGCTGAAGACATGAGATCCTTCATATCGAGAACTACTGTTGATGTCTTGCAGAAATTCAGAATCACAATGGAGGCCGTTTCGTCTGTAAATCGAATGTTTTCTCGGTGCTACTAATCACTGCGTACCGAAAAATTCTCGAGAAATTTCCGAAAAATCAACGAGAAACATTTTTCGAGAAATTATCGAAAAATTTCGAAAATTCTCGAAAAAAAGCATTTAGATAAAAAATAATAATAAACTAGTTCGAACGACACTTCGAAATAACGCAACACGCGTTGTTTATCGTATTTCCATTCAAATCATTTTTCGCGATTTTTCGATAAACTTTTCGAGAAATTCTCGAGAAATCAACGAGAAAAATTTCTCGAGAAATTTACGAAAAAAAATTTTGATAAAAAAAATTAAAAACTAGTTCGAACGACATTCCGAAATAACGCAAAGCGCGTTGTTTATCGTATTTCCATTCAAATCATTTTTCGCGATTTCTCGAGCAATTTTTCAAAGAATTCTCGAAAAATTCTCGAAAAATTTCTAAAATTCTCGAAAAATTTTCGAGAAATCAACGAGAAAAAATTCTCGAGAGTTTTTCGGAAACTTTTCGAAAAACGCATTTTTCGAGAAATCATTTTTCGAAACGACACACTGCTGCGTAGCGACTCTGGCTCTGTATCACGCTAAACTAGATTTCTCTTAAAAATTCAAAAAATTACTTATTACAAGTCCCAACTGGCACAGGAACAATGCACAAAACACTCCCATAGTTGGCTCCGGCAACAGACAAGAAGGTGTCCACGAGCTCCGTTAGCGGGGCTCCTGAAAAATGGAAAATCAACTTAAATTTCTTTAAAAATCGATGAAAAATACCCAAAATCTCTCTTGTATCCACACATTGTCCCCCTAGAATAGCTTTTCTAGCCAATGGGGATCCCATTGAGTACCCAATGACATCCACTTGCTGTCCGGTGTACTGTCGGACTGCAATTATCATGGCTCTGGAAATGGCTCCATTTATTTGGATTCTTAATTTGATTCTTATCAAAATTTCAAGCTGAAATTTGAATATTTTCTGAATTCCGACTACTGTAACAACTGTAATCACATAGAGCTCTAATACAGATGAAAACTGGAATTTCGCGGAGAATTAAATGAATTTTAAACGGAATTGGATTTTGGGAACTCGGAATCCGGAATCCGGAATACGGAAAAAAAATATTTTTTCACGGAATCTGGAATCCGGAATGCGGAATGCGGAAAACGGAATTTTAACAATTAATGAGGGAATAATTATGTATTTTTTTTTCTGAAATTTTCTGAAATGTTCTGAATTTTTTCGAAAATTTCTGAAATTCATTGCAATTTTCTGAAATTTTCTGCAATTTTCTGAATTTTTTTTGAAAAATACTGAAATTTTATGCAATTTTTTAAAATTTTCTGCATTTTTTTGATTTCTGAAAAATTTCTGAAATGTTCTGTGATTTTCTGCAATTCTCTGAAATTTTCTGAAATCTTCTGAATTTTTTTCGAAAATTTCTGGAATTTTTGCAATTTTCTGAAGTTTTTTGAAAAATACTGAAATTTTATGCAATTTTCTAAAATTTTCTGCATTTTTTTGATTTCTGAAAAATTTCTGAAATTTTCTGAAATTTTCTGAATTTTTTTCGAAAATTTCTGAAATTCATTGCAATTTTCTGAAGTTTTTTGAAAAATACTGAAATTTTATGCAATTTTCTAACATTTTCTGCATTTTTTTGATTTCTGAAAAATTTCTGAAATTTTCTGAAATTTTCAGCAATTTTTTAAAATTGGCTGATTTTTTTGAAATTTACTAAAATTTTATGCAATTTTATGCCATTTTCTGAAATTTTTGCAATTTTCTGCAATTTTCTAGAATTTTTTGAATTTTTTGAAAATTTCTGAAATTTAATGCAATTCTCTGAAATTTTCTGAAATTTTATGCAATTTTCTAAAATTGGCTGATTTTTTTGAAATTTACTAAAATTTTATGCAATTTTCGGCAATTTTCTGAAATTTTTGAAAATTTCTGTAATTTTATGCAATTTTCTGAAATTTTTTGCAATTTTCTGCAATTTTCGGAAATTTTTTTGAAATTCCATTAAAAAAACGAACCTTATCTGTTTGACATAATTACATTTCATTTCGACCAACCCAACTGGCGTCTGACCTCCGTCGCCCCACGTCGTACCATAGATCTCTGAATTTTTGTAGCCCTTGGATTTCAGATAGGCTACTGTACCCTGGAAAATCAAAAAAATTTAGAGAAATCCATTTTTCCCCCAACTTACGCCGAATCTCGATGCTTTATTAGTGATTCCATGTACAATAATGACAGGGTTGAGCGGAACTTCGGCGGAATTCTCTTTTCCGCCAAAACTTGCGTCCATCCCTAAATCTGTTCTCTCCAGTTGTCCAGTTATTGAGATTCCGTAGCTGTCGTGAAGAAATTTCCGGAAATGCGGAGTAAAATCTCCGAAAACCAGAGAAAATACGGGAAAAATGAGGAATATTGAGATTTTCATCTGGAAATTCTGAAAATTTGGAGAAAAAACAAACAATGTGCTAAAAATCGGTGTAAAAAACTGTGTAAAAAAATTCGATGAGTAAGCGAAATGGATAATGATTATTTTCTGCACTTTTTTGCAATTTTCTGATATTTTCTGTAATTTTCTGCAATTTTCTGCGATTTTCTTCACTTTTTTGCAATTTTCTGATATTTTCTGTAACTTTCTGCAATTCACTGCAATTTTCTGTAATTTTCTGTAATTTTCTGCAATCTTTTGAAAATTTTCTGAAATTTTCTGCAATTTTATGCAGATTTCTGAATATATTTGAACTTTTTGAAAATTTCTGAAAATTTCTGTAATTTTCTGATTTTTTTTGACTTTTTTCTTAAATTTTCTGAATTTTTTTGAAATTTGCTGATTTTTTTGAATCTCCGAAAACCAAAGAAGATACGGGAAAAATGAGGAATATTGAGATTTTCATCTGGAAATTCTGAAATTTTGAAGAAAAAATGCTGAAAATCGGTGAAAAAACTGTGTACAAAAATCGATGAGTAAGCAAAAAGGATAATGATCATTTTTTGCACTTTTTTGCAATTTTCTGATATTTTCTGATATTTTCTGATATTTTCTGTAATTTTCTGAAATGTTTTGCAAGTTTTTGAAACTTTTTTGAAATTTTCTGAAATTTTCTAAAATGTTCTGAAATGTTCTGAATTTTTTTGAAATTTTCTGAAATTTTCTGAAATTTTCTGTAATTTTCTAAAATTTTCTGAATTTTTTGAAAATTTCTGAAAATCCCCTCAACTGCGTAAAACAGTTATTGAGATTCCGTAGCTGTCGTGAAGAAATTTCCGAAAATGCGGAGTAAAATCTCCGAAAACCAAATAAAATATGGGAAAAATGAGGGATATTGAGATTTTCATCTGGAAATTCTGAAATTTTGGAGAAAAAACAGGCAATGTGCTGAAAATCGGTGAAAAAAACTGTGTACAAAAATCGATGAGTAAGCGAAAAGGATAATGATCCTCTCCCCCCTCCCGCCCTTTCCAAGTCCTCCTTAAGCATTGGAAGGTGTAAAGACAGGAAAAGCCAGTTTAGATATGCCCCCCCCCCGATCAATGGCAACGACGCCCTTGCGTCAAAGTGGTTTTTGAATGTGATGGCTGGCGTGCCTATCGATGCGTTTTTTTTAATGTTTGTGGAGCGTATTAAAGCGGAACAATTTGATGAGAAAGTTTGCATTCGATTTGATCAAAAATTGTGTATTTTAGGCACTCAATTCGGCACCAATTGGTATGAAATGTCTGAGCAAAACTACACAAATCTTGACCGATTCTCTCACAAATGTAGACCAAACTGTGCAGTTTTCCATTTCAGATTTCAGCAAAAATCAATTATTTTTTAGACATTTGGCAGGTAGTCAATTTTTTGCAATTTTCTGCAATTTTCTGCAATTTTCTGAAATTTAATGCATTTTTCTGAAATTTTCTGACATTTTTTGCAATTTTCTGAAATTTTGATGAGCAAGTTTGCATTTCATTTGATTGAAAATTGTGTATTTCAGGTACTCAATTCGGCACCAATTGGTATGAAATGTCTCAGCAAAACTCCACAAATCTTGGCCAAAGTTTCCAGAAATCTAGGACAAACTTTGAAGGTTCACAAATCTTGGTCAATTTTCTCACAAATCTTGACCAATTCTCTCACAAATCTAGACCAAACTGTGCAGTTTTCCATTATTTTTTAGACATTTGGCAGGTAGTCAATTTGCTGAAATTTTTTGAAATTTTCTGAAATTTTGATGAGAAAGCTTAGCCAATTCTCTCACAAATCTTTTCCAATTCTCTCACAAATCCTGGCCAATTCTCTCACAAATCTAGACCAAACTGTGCAATTTTCCATTATTTTTTAGGCAATTGGCAGGTAGTCAATTTGCTGAAATTTTTTGATATTTTCTGAAATTTTCTGAAGTTTTTTGAAGTTTTCTGCAATTTTCTAAAAATGTCTAAAGTTTTTGCAATTTTCTGCAATTTTCTGAAGTTTTTTGAAGTTTTCTGCAATTTTCTAAAAATGTCTAAAGTTTTTTGCACTTTTCTGCAATTTTCTGAAGTTTTTTGAAGTTTTCTGCAATTTTCTGATACGTTTTGAATTTCCCTGCAATTTTCTAACATTTTCTAAAATTTACTGCAATTTTTTGAAATTTTCTGCACTTTTCTGCAACTTTTTGAACTTTTCTGCACTTTTCTGCAATTTTCTGCAATTTTCTAAAATTTTCTGTGATTTACTGTAATTTTCTGAAATTTTCTGTGATTTACTGCAATTTTATGCAATTTTCTGAATTTATTTGAACTTTTTGAAAATTTCTGAAAATTTCGGAAGTTTTCTGCAATTTTTTGAAGTTTTTTAAAGTTTTCTGCAATTTTCTGCAATTTTCTAAAATTTTCTGTGATTTACTGTAATTTTATGCAATTTTCTGAATTTATTTGAACTTTTTGAAAATTTCTGAAAATTTCGGAAGTTTTCTGCAATTTTTTGAAGTTTTTTAAAGTTTTCTGCAATTTTCTGCAATTTTCTAAAATTTTCTGTGATTTACTGCAATTTCCTGAAATTTTCTGCAATTTTCTGAAATTTTCTGCAATATACTGCATCTTTCTGAAATTTTCTAAAATTTTCTGTGATTTACTGCAATTTTCTGAAATTTTCAGCACTTTTCTGCAAAATCTGAAATCTGAAATTGCTTTTAATTAAAAAAAAACCAATGCATTTCAATAATTCATTTTTCATATAAATATCTTATTTTTAATTAAATTAAAAAAAAAGCGATACATAATCTGAAAGCATAAATTGAAAATGAAAAAAAAAAGAGAAGTGGCAGGAATTCATTTCGTAAAAATTGTTGTTTGAAAGATTTCTGGATTCCAGTATAATTAAAGAAATGCATATTAATTTCTGCAATTTTCTGAAATTTTCTGAAGTTTTTTGAAGTTTTCTGCAATTTACTGCAATTTTCTGCAATTTTCTGTGATTTACTGCAATTTTCTAAAATTTACTGCAATTTTCTGAAGTTTTTTTAAGTTTTCTGCAATTTACTGCAATTTTCTGCAATTTTCTGAAAATTTTTGAATTTTCCTGCAATTTTCTGAAATTTACTGCGATTTGCTGAAGTTTTCTGAAATTTTTTGCAATTTTCTGAAATTTTCTGGGATTTACTGTAATTTTCTAACCTTTTCTCTAATCTACTGCAATTTTTTGAAATTTTCTGAAATTTTTTGCAATTTTCTAGAATGTTCTCTGATTTACTGCAATTTTCTGAAATTTTCTGCAAAATCTGAAATCTGAAATTGCTTTCGGTCTCTTCATTTAAAAAAAACCAATGCATTTCGATAATTCATTTTTTATATAAATATCTTATTTTAATTAAATTCAAAAAAAAGCGATACATAATCTGAAAGCATAAATTAAAAATGAAAATGAAAAAAAAGAGAAGTGGCAGGAATTCATTTCGTAAAAATTGTTGTTTGAAAGATTTCTGGATTTGAGTATAATTTAAAAAATGCATATTAATTACGAATAAATTAAAATAAAATGAAAATAAAAAGAAAAATAAATAAAAATAAATGAAAACTATTTTATCGATTGGTATACCCTTGGACAACAGTGTTTCCTCCACCTCCAATTACAGCATTTGTCGTGGTTGCCACGCTGTTCGTATTCGTGTTTCTCATCAAACTTGTATCCGTTGAATACGTTTTACATTGAGGACACATCCACGTCACAGCGCCACAGGTATTCGTCGCTTTGCATCTGGAGCAGTGGTGGGTTTGGAGCCCGGGATTCTCTAGCAGCACACCCAGGCGGTCCATCATTGCAGCTTTGGCTCGGGTGGAGAGGCAGTCGTCTGGAAATCAGAGGAAAATTCGTATACCATCCGTTGGGTTTTACGGGCAAAATACGGACGGCGTGCGGGCCGAATTTCGTCTTCGTCTTCGTCTTGAATTCGTCTGACTTTCGTTTATTGAGTAAGACGAATGCAAGACGACTTTTTGTCTTCGTCATTCATGGAAGCAAAACACGGACTACGTGCGGGGCCGAATTTCGTCTTCGTCCTCGTCTTGAATTCGTCTGACTTGCGTTTATTGAGTAAGACGAATGCAAGACGACTTTTTGTCTTCGCCTTTCATGGAAGCAAAACACGGGCTACGTGCGTGCCGAGTTTCGTCTTCGTCTTCGTCTTGAATTCGTCTGACTTGCGTTCATTGAGTAAGACGAATGCAAGACGAATGCAAGACGACTTTTTGTCTTCGTCTTCCATGGAAGCAAAACACGGGCTACGTGCGGGCCGAATTTCGTCTTCGTCTTCGTCTTGAATTCGTCTGACGCAGAGATGAAATACGATTTTCAGACAATTTTCAGACAGTTAGGCAATTTTCAAGCAATTTTGGACAATCGCCTCGTCTTCTCCTTCGTCTTTAATTCGTCTGACGCATCGTTTTGAAAACTTTTTTATTTGGGTAGAGACAAATGCAAGACGAACTGAAAGACGAACAAAGACGAGAGGAATGACGACTTTTTGTCTTTGAAAATTTTGAAAATGAAATTCTTCAAAAAACCAAGGCTTCCACGGAAGACGAAATATTATCGTCTCGTCTCGTCTTTGTCTTCGTCTTGAATTCGTCTGACTTGCGTGAGTCTTGCGTTTATTGCGTAAGACGAATGCAAGACGAGAGGAAAGACGAACAAAGACGATTTTTTGTCTTCGTCTTTCATGGAAGCAAAACACGGACTACGTGCGGGCCGAATTCTCAACTATTTACTCGTTTTTCAGATTTTGCTCTCTTGCTCCATCTCTGTTCCATTTGAGCTAAATTTTGTCTTTGTTTTCGTCTTGAATTCGTCTGAATTGCGTTTAATGAGTAAGACGAATGCAAGACGGAATGAAAAACCAATGAAGACGACTTGTTGTCTTCGTCTTTCATGGAATCTTGAGTAAAGTACAAAAATTGCAGCAATTTTAAGTGCTTATGGTAGCTTCGTCTTCATCTTCGTCTTGAATTTGTCTGACTTGCGTTTCTTGCGTAAGACGAATGAAGACGAGTCAAAAGACGAGGAGACGAATGACGAGAGGAAAGACGACTTTTTGTCTTCGTCTCGAGAATTGGGAATTCAGTTCTCTGTAAGGGATACAGAGAAAACTAAGTAGCGACTCATATGTAAATCGAAGGATTTCTGTGAATATTGATATTTGAAGAATGGAATTCACTCATTTGACTGAGTAGCGACTTCCGCAAAAACGCAAAAAAAAAAGCTCACAAGTGGTTTGCTGTGTCATTTGAATGAGATTCTCGGGTCTCAGAACCATCTGAAGGCATTGCGGAAGCATCTCATGTAGAAAGCATCGATCTAGAAGAGATAATCTGACGAAAACTGATAATTGAGTGTGCGGAGATAAAAGAAGATTCGCGCATTTCCTGAGCAGTGCTGGTGATTCCATTTTGCAAGCTGACATCAGGATTGGGCCGATATTGGTCTCTGAAATTTTGCAGATTAATAAGACAGAGAATATCTGTGAGCACTTTTCGATTACGCGACAATGGCCGTGGCCTAAAAAAACCTCGGCTACACTCCCCCCCCCCCAAACATGTTCACTTCTTTAAGGTTCTTTGAGCTTCTAAAATTCAAGATTTTCTCCTCTCGTCTTCGTTCGTCTTTTAGCTCGTCTTGCTTTCGTCTTACGCCATAAACGCAAGCCAGACGAATACAAGACGAAGAAAAAGACGAGACGAGACAATCATATTTCATCTTTCGTGGAATCCTCAGGTTTTTGCTGTTTTTCAATGGTTTTTTTTTATAATGCTTCCACGAAAGACGAAGTCAAAAAGTCGTCTTTCCCCTCGTCTTCGTTTGTCTTTCAGTTCGTCTTGCATTCGTCTTACGCAATAAACGCAAGTCAGACGAATTTAAGACGAAGACGAGACAAGACGGTCATATTTCATCTTACGTGGAAGCCTTGGGTTTTTTTGTCGTTTTTTAATGGTTTTTTATAATGCTTCCGCAAAAAACAAATACAAAAATTCGTCTTTCCTCTCGTCTTCGTTCGTCTTTCATTCATCTTACGCAATAAACGCAAGTCAGACGAATTCAAGACGAAGACAAGACGAAGAAAAAGACGAGACGAGACAATCATATTTCGTCTTTCGTGGAATCCTCGGGTTTTTGTCGTTTTTTAATGGTTTTTCACAATGTTTCCACAAAAGACGAAGACAAAAATTCGTCTTTCCTCTTGTCTTCGTTCGTTTTTCAGTTCGTCTTGCATTCGTCTTACGCAACAAACGCAAGTCAGACAAATTCAAGACGAAGACAAATTCGAGACAAGACTGTCATATTTCATCTTACGTGGAAACCTAGGGTTTTTGTCGTTTTTTAATGGTTTT
Source organism: Caenorhabditis inopinata (assembly GCA_003052745.1). Taxonomy (NCBI): domain Eukaryota; kingdom Metazoa; phylum Nematoda; class Chromadorea; order Rhabditida; family Rhabditidae; genus Caenorhabditis; species Caenorhabditis inopinata. The sequence goes on along the minus strand of AP018152.1, from coordinate 693,471 downwards.
TTATAATGCTTCCGCAAAAAACAAATACAAAAATTCGTCTTTCCTCTCGTCTTCGTTCGTCTTTCATTCATCTTACGCAATAAACGCAAGTCAGACGAATTCAAGACGAAGACAAGACGAAGAAAAAGACGAGACGAGACAATCATATTTCATCTTTCGTGGAATCCTCGGGTTTCTGCTGTTTTTCAATGGTTTTTTTATAATGTTTCCACGAAAGACGAAGACAAAAAGTCGTCATTCCTCTCGTCTTTGTTCGTCTTTTAGTTCGTCTTACATTCGTCTTACGCAATAAACGCATGTCAGACGAAGACGAAGACGAGACTAGACGATCATATTTCACCTTCCGTGAAAGCCTTGGGTTTTTGTCGTTTTTCAATGGTTTTTCATAATCCTTCCACGAAAGACAAAGACAAAAATTCGTCTTTCAGCTCGTCTTGCATTCGTCTTACTCTATAAACGCAAGTCAGACGAGTTCAAGACGAAAACAAGACGAAGAAAAAGACGAGACGAAACGATCCTATTTCATTTTACTTCCGTGGAAGCCTAGAGTATTTCATTTTCAAAATGTTCCTTTTTGTCGGGCCAAAAAAAGAATAAAACGAAAATTAAAGGCCGTGGCCTAGAAAAATCTCGGCCAACGTCATTGGACAAGCAATTTAAGCAAAATTTCAGAATTTTCAGAAGTTTCAGATAGCTATTTTTCTTCCAATTTTAGATATGAAAAGTGTAAAAGAACAAACCATTAATCCGAAGTTGTGGCGGATGAATCGCCATTAAAAACGCCTTCAATTCTTCATGAGTACACGGACAAAACATTTCCTCAATTCCGCTGGAAGTGCTGCACAATTTCTCTTCGAAAACGTTGCTCCACGCCGCCATATAATACGGATTCACATAGTATAATCGACCAGTTTTGGCGCGGACCGCGGCGAAGTTCACATCCGATTGTCGTTGATACGGCTCGAGATCTAACGGTGGCTCCAATATCTCTTCTGGAGCCGCCGCACCGTGAAGACGTTCGAGAAGGAGCACTTTCACTCTGTCGGATAGCGCGTAATAACGCGATCCGTTCAGATCCACTTTGCTATTTGGACGCATTTCGCGAAGGCATAGGACTAGAAGTCTGTTGAGTTTATAACGATCGGCGATCCATACTTTCTCCAGGAATGGCAAATTATGACTGATCAGAAAACATTCACAACGGTGGAGCAGACCTTCCATCTGAAAATTTGGATATTTTCGAGTTACAGCAAAATCTAAAATCAAAAATCAAAAATCTGCAGATTTCTGAAATTCAGGCAGATTGCTACGCTTTTGGCTAGCGGCGTTGGCGAAATTTCGTCTTCATCTTCGTCTTGAATTTGTCTGACGCAGAGATAGGCTAGACGAATGCAAGACGACTTTTTGTCTTCGTCTTTCATGGAAGCTTTAGTAAAGTACATCAAAATAACAATAGCTTTTGAAAGAATGGAGATACCGAGAATTTTTCGAAAAATTTCCGAAAATTCCTCGAAAAATTTCGAAAATTCTCGAAGAAAAAAAATTTCGATAAAAAATAATAATAAAGTAGTTCGAACGACACTCCGAAATAACGCAAAGCGCGTTGTTTATCGTATTTCCATTCAAATCATTTTTCGCGATTTCTCGAGAAATGTTTCGAAACATTCTCGAGAAATCAATGAAAAAAATGTCTTCCATCTGAAAATTTGGATATTTTCGATTTACAGCGAAATCAAAAATCAAAAATCGCTGCGCATTTCTGAAATTCAGAAGGATTTTTAAATTCAGGCAGATTGCTACGAAAGACGAACAAAGACGAGAGGAATGACGACTTTTTGTCTTTGAAAATCTTGAAAATGAAATTCTTCAAAAAACCAAGGCTTCCACGGAAGACGATATATTATCGTCTCGTCTCGTCTCTGTCTTCGTCTTGAATTCGTCTGACTTGCGTGAGTCTTGCGTTTATTGCGTAAGACGAATGCAAGACGAGAGGAAAGACGAACAAAGACGACTTTTTGTCTTCGTCTTTCATGGAAGCAAAACACGGACTACGTGCGGGCCGAATTCTCAGCTATTTACTCGTTTTTCAGATTTTGCTCTCTTGCTCCATCTCTGTTCCATTTGGGCTAAATTTTGTCTTCGTTTTCGTCTTGAATTCGTCTGAATTGCGTTTAATGAGTAAGACGAATGCAAGACGAAGTGAAAGACGAATGAAGACGACTTTTTGTCTTCGTCTTTCATGGAAGCTTTAGTAAAGTACTGTATATCGAAATAACAATAGATTTTGAAAGAATGGAGATACCGAGAATTTTTCGAAAAAATTCTCGAAAAAATTTTCGAAAAATTTCCGAAAATTTTCGAAAAATAATTTCGATAAAAAATAATAATAAACTAGTTCGAACGACACTCCGAAATAACGCAAAGCGCGTTGTTTATCGTATTTCCATTCAAATCATTTTTCGCGATTTCTCGAGAAATTTTTGAAACATTCTCGTGAAATTCTCGAGAAATCAATGAAAAAAAATGTCTTCCATCTGAAAATTTGGATATTTTTGGTTTACAGCAAAATCAAAAATCAAAAATCTGCGGATTTCTGAAATTCAGGCAGATTGCTACGCTTTTGGCTAGCGGCGTGCGGGAAATTTCGTCTTCGTCTTCGTCTTGAATTCGTCTCACTAGACGAATGCAAGACGACTTTTTGTCTTCGTCTTTCATGGAAGCTTTAGTAAAGTACTGTATATCGAAATAACAATAGCTTTTGAAAGAATGGAGATACGAGAATTTTTCGAAAAATTTCTTGAAAAATTTCCGAAAATTTTCCGAAACATTTTTCGATAAATTCTCAAAATAAAATTTCGATAAAAAAAATAATAAACTAGTTCGAACGACACTCCGAAATAACGCAAAGCGCGTTGTTTATCGTATTTCCATTCAAATCATTTTTCGCGATTTCTCGAGAATTTTTCGGAAATTTTTCAAAAAAACGCATTTTCGCGATTTTTCGAGAAACCAACGAGAAAAATTTCTCGAGAATTTTTCGGAAATTTTTCGAAAAACGCATTTTTCGAGAAATCACTTTTCGAAACGACACACTGGTTATAAAGTTTTCAAATCTCCTGGATCCAACTACAGTACTATAAGGCTTACTGTAGTTGGACCTCATTTTCAAAAATCTTGAGATCAAAGATCAAAAACACACAAAAAACAGACTCACCTGATAGTCATAAGCTAACGGAAGAAGAACATGAACTGATTGATCGTCCACTGCTTTATATGTCGGATGTATGCACTCTAACATCTCCAAAACGTGCTCATACTGTACATTGGCCAATATAAGCTCACGGTCCGGACATTCTACGCACCACGCTCTGAAAAAAATGATCAATGAATACCAATTTTAATGGGGCTCTCTATTTGCTCTATGGGATAGACAAGACCAGACAAGACTATACAAGACCAGAGAAGACTAGGCAAGACTAGAGAATACCAAAAAAGACCAGACCAGACTAAACAAGACAAAAAAAAGAAAAAAAGCAGACAAGACTAGACAAAACTAGACAAGACCAGAAAAGACCAAAAAAGACCAGGCAAGGCTATACAAGACCAGACAAGACTAAACAAGACCAAAAAAGATTAAAAAAAGCAGACAAGATTAGACAAAACTAGACAAGACTAGAAAAGACTAAACAAGACCAAAAAAGATTTTTTTAAAAAGCAGACAAGACTAGAAAAGACTAGACAAGACCAAAAAAGACCAGACAAGACTAAACAAGACCAAAAAAGAAGAGAAAAGCGGATAGGACTAGACAAAACCAGACAAGACCAGACAAGACTAGAAAAGACCAAAAAAGACCAGACAAGACTAAACAAGACCAAAAAAGAGAAAAAAAGCAGACAAGACTAGACAAAACCAGACAAGACCAAACAAGACTAGACAAGACCAGCCATTGTGGTATGACAAGACTAGACAAGACCAGACAAGACTAGACAAAACTAGACAAGACCAGACAAGACCAAAAAAGAACAGACAAGACTAGACAAAACCAGACAAGACTAGACAAGACCAGCCATTGCGATATGACAAGACTAGACAAAACTAGACAAGACTAGACAAGACCAGCTATTGCGGTAGACAAGACAAGACAAGACTAGGCAAGGCTAGACAAGGCCAGACAAGACCAGACAAGACTAGACAAGACCAGCCATTGTGATATGACAAAACTAGACAAAACCAGGCAAGACCAAACAAGACCAAACAAGACCACATTTAACTCTAATTTTTCTTGGTTTTCCAAGCCCCACCTCAGCACTGGACTCCACACGGATATGTAATGCTCATCGACATAGAGCCTCCGGTTCTCCACTAACAACGGCCGAGTTCGCTGTCCATCTGGCCGAGTAAAATCGACGGACACTTCTATATGTGCCGACGGTTGATATGCGTTCGGCTGCAGTCCACTCGACGAGGACGGCTGACACGGAACGGCCTCATAAGATCCCAGAGGACTACGAGACCGTTCACGTGCTGTCGTTGGGGCTGATTGGTGATGCAAGGTGATGCTAATCTAATTGACTATCTGAAAGAATCAAATTACAATACTCCGTGGTTTACTGTAGTTTGACCTAGTTTCTCTTAAAATTGATATATATAATATCAATTTTCATAGAGTAGAGACAAATTTGGAGCAAAAGACAACATTGCTCTCTAATCTGAGATTAGATTCGGAGCATATGGAGCAAGAAGCAACTAGCAGTGTGTCGTTTCAAAAAATGATTTCTCGAAACATGGGAAATTCGAAAAATTTTCGAAAAAATTCCGAAAAATTCTCGGGAAATTTTTCTCGTTGATTTCTCGAGAATTTCTCGAGAATTTTAGAAATTTTTCGAGAAAATTTCGAGAATTTCTCGAGAATTTTAGAAATTTTTCGAGAAAATTTCGAGAATTTTCGAAATTTCTCGGAAAATTTCTCGAGAAGTCGCGAAAAATGATTTGAATGGAAATTCGATAAACAATGCGCTTTGCGTTATTTCGGAGTGTCGTTCGAACTTTTTTTATCGAAATTTTTTACCGAAATTTTTTTTCGAGAATTTCTCGAAACATTTTTCGGAAACTTTTCTCGTTGATTTTTTAAAAAATTCTCGAGAAATCAACGAGAAAAATTTCTCGAGATTTTTTCGGAGATTTCTCGAGAAATCGCGAAAAATGATTTGAATGGAAATACGCTAAAACAACAACGCGCTTTGAGTTATTTCGGAGTGTCGTTCGAAGTTTTTTTTTTCGAGAATTTTTGACTTTTCTCGAAAAATTATCGAGAAAATCAACGAGAAACATTTCCCGAGAATTTTCCGGAAAAATTTCTCGAAATGTTTTCGAAACGAAACACTGCTCCCTTGATAATTCAAAATTAGCTGAAAACTTGGATTTCCAGCAAAGGAGACTGAGTAGCGACTCGGCTTCACATTCCTGGTTAATTATAGCGAAATTCTGAAATTTTGGTGCAAAAAAAGTTGGAAAAATAGCCGCGAAAATGCATAGTAAATGAGGGGAGAAGAGCCGTGTGCCGTGGCGGGTGGAAAGTGTGAGAAACCAATCGGAAAAGCAGTGAGGAGGACCGAAAATGGAAGTGGTGGAGGGAGATGGGGGGGGGGTCCCTTTTTCACTTTCTGCCCCCCCCCCCCCGCGGCTTCTACTTTTTTTTTGGGGGGGGGGGGGAAAAGAGAGATAGAAATACTGGAAAAGAAACTATCAAAAATGCAATGGACACATAGAGAGAGAGAGATTTAGAGAAACAGAGAAGTGCCACTGCGAGAGAATATCGAATTTCAGATTTTTTCTTTTCGTATATACATTGGATTTCGCGCCTTTATACCCTCACCAGAGCCCCCCCCCCCTTTTCGGGATTCATATGGGATTAGTTTTCTGAAAGACTCTCAAGAGCTCTCGAGACTCTCAAGATCTCTCGAGACTCTCGAGAATAGGAGCTACCAGTTTTTTAATGCTTAGAATCGCTCCTGGGCATCTTTGGCCGAAGATTGGTCATGTTTGGTTGTTGACTAAAAATTGATAACGTTGCGGCTCCTGATACAGCAGAGTTTTTCGAAAAATCAACGAGAAAAATTTCTCGAAATTTCGAAAAGTCTCGAAAAAAAACATTTTTGATAAAAAATAATAATAAAGTAGTTCGAACGACACTCCGAAATAACGCAAAGCGCGTTGTTTATCGTATTTCCATTCAAATCATTTTTCGCGATTTCTCGAGAAATTTTTCGAGAAATTCTCGAAAAATTTCGAAAATTCTCGAAAAATTCTCGAGAAATCAACGAGAAAAATTTCTCGAGAATTTTTCGGAAATTTTTCGAGAAATCATTTTTCGAGACGACACACTGATGGTGAGTTACTGAGATTTAAAGGTATTTTTGACACCGAGGCACCGGGCGATTTCAATAGAGCGCACTTGCATTTCCCGAGGATTTGGAGGATATGAAAGAAGACTCTCAAGAGCTCTCGAGACTCTCGAGAATAGGAGCTACCAGTTTTTTAATGCTTAGAATCGCTCCGAAATTGGGCATCTTTGGCCGAAGATTGGTCATGTTTGGTTTTTGACTAAAAAATGATAACGTTGCGGCTCCTGATAGAGCAGAGTTTTTCGAAAAATTTCTCGAAAAATTTCCGAAAAATCAACGAGAAAAATTTCTCGAAATTTCGAGAAGTTCTCGAAAAATTTCGAAAAGTCTCGAAAAAAAACATTTTTGATAAAAAACAATAATAAAGTAGTTCGAACGACACTCCGAAATAACGCAAAGCGCGTTGTTTATCGTATTTCCATTCAAATCATTTTTCGCGATTTCTCGAGAAATTTTTCGAGAAATTTTTCGAAAATTTTCCGAAAAAATTTTCGAGAAATCAACGAGAAAAATTTCTCGAGAATTTTTCGGAAATTTTTCGAAAAACGCATTTTTCGAGAAATCAATTTTCGAAACGACACACTGATGGTGAGTCACTGAGATTTTAAGGTATTTTTGACACCGAGGTACCGGGCGATTTCAATAGAGCGCACTTGCATTTCCCGAGGATACGAAAGAAGACTCTCGAGACTCTCGAGACAATAGGAGCTACCAGTTTTTTAATGCTTAGAAGCGTTTCAAATTGGGCATCTTTGGCCGAAGATTGGTCATGTTTGGTTTTGCGTAAAAATTGATAAAGTTGCGGCTCCTGATAGAGCACAGCCATACCAGAGAAGGGCGGAATTCCGGATTCCGCAGTTTTTTTCATTCCGTTTTCCGGATTCCGGATTCCGTGAAAAAAAATTGTTTCCGTTTTCCGGATTCCGGATTCCGAGTTCCCAAAATCCAATTCCGCCCAACTATGGTCCATACACTCAAATACGAGGAGAGGAAGGGACATGGAAGGGCCGCCCGTGTTTTCCGTCAATACCCATTACCCAGTTGTTGTTGTTGCACTCCTTTCCAGACCCCTTTAACGGAAAAAAAATGAGTGCTCTTTTCTTATTTCCTTCACTCCGCCCCGTCTTCCTTTTGGAAAAATGGGGATTAGCACTGAAAGGCGTGGGGGGGGGGGTGGCAAGGGAAGGGAAGGATGGGGGGTCTGGATTATTGGGGGGGGGGGGAAGGGGTGAAATACGACTTTCAGACAATCGTCTCGTCTTCTTCTTCGTCTTCAATTCGTCTGAATTCGTCTGACTTTCAATTTGAATTCGTCTGACTTTCAGAAAATTTTCAGACAGCTTTAAATTAATGACAATTTCAGACAATTAGGCAATTTTCAACTGATTTTGGACAATCGTCTCGTCTTTGTCTTCGTCTTGAATTCGTCTGAATTCGTCTGACTTTCAATTAGAATTCGTCTGACTTTCAGAAAATTTTCAGACAGCTTTAAATTAATGACAATTTCAGACAATTAGGCAATTTTCAACCGATTTTGGACAATCGTCTCGTCTTTGTCTTCGTCTTTGTCTTCGTCTTGAATTCGTCTGAATTCGTCTGACTTTCAATTTGAATTCGTCTGACTTTCAGAAAATTTTCAGACAACTTTAAATTAATGACAATTTCAGACAATTAGGCAATTTTCAAGCGGTTTTGGGCAATCGTCTCGTCTTTGTCTTCGTCTTGAATTCGTCTGAATTCGTCTGACTTTCAATTAGAATTCGTCTGACTTTCAGAAAATTTTCAGACAGCTTTAAATTAATGACAATTTCAGACAATTAGGCAATTTTCAACCGATTTTGGACAATCGTCTCGTCTTTGTCTTCGTCTTTGTCTTCGTCTTGAATTCGTCTGAATTCGTCTGACTTTCAATTTGAATTCGTCTGACTTTCAGAAAATTTTCAGACAACTTTAAATTAATGACAATTTCAGACAATTAGGCAATTTTCAACTGATTTTGGACAATCGTCTCGTCTTTGTCTTCGTCTTGAATTCGTCTGAATTCGTCTGACTTTCAATTAGAATTCGTCTGACTTTCAGAAAATTTTCAGACAGCTTTAAATTAATGACAATTTCAGACAATTAGGCAATTTTCAACCGATTTTGGACAATCGTCTCGTCTTTGTCTTCGTCTTTGTCTTCGTCTTGAATTCGTCTGAATTCGTCTGACTTTCAATTTGAATTCGTCTGACTTTCAGAAAATTTTCAGACAACTTTAAATTAATGACAATTTCAGACAATTAGGCAATTTTCAAGCGGTTTTGGGCAATCGTCTCGTCTTTGTCTTCGTCTTGAATTCGTCTGAATTCGTCTGACTTTCAATTTGAATTCGTCTGACTTTCAGAAAATTTTCAGACAACTTTAAATTAATGACAATTTCAGACAATTAGGCAATTTTCAACCGATTTTGGACAATCGTCTCGTCTTTTTCTTCGTCTTGAGTTCGTCTGAATTCGTCTCACTTTCAATTTGAATTCGTCTGACTTTCAGAAAATTTTCAGACAACTTTAAATTAATGACAATTTCAGACAATTTGAAGTAGTCTAACGCAGTCAGTATGTTGACAACATTTTTATTGCGTAAGACGAATGCAAGACGAACTGAAAGACGTACGAAGACGAGAGGAATGACGACTTTTTGTCTTTGAAAATCTTGAAAATGAAATTCTTTAAAAAACCAAGGCTTCCACGGAAGACGGAATATTATCGTCTCGTCTCGTCTTTGTCTTCGTCTTAAATTCGTCTGACTTGGGTAAGACGAATGCAAGACGATTTCTTGTCTTGGTCTTTCGTAGAAGCCTTAACGTCAAGAATTCGAGAATTCGAGAATCTTTAAAAATTTCAGATAATAAAATCCTGTAATGAAAAACGGTGAATGGCAAGGAAAATGAGTGAAAATTCAAAATTTTCAGAGAAATTTCGATGAACTGAGATTGCTCTCGAGATTCAAGTCTTGACGCCGCCGCATGGCCTAAGGCTTCCAGGAAATCCTTTCGTCTCGTCTTGCGTTCGTCTTTCGTCGTCAATTAAAGTACATCTCTGCGTCAGACAAATCCAAGACGAAGACGAGATAGTCTCGTTTCGTCTTTCGTCTCCACTTCGTTCGTCTTCAATGGAATTCAATGGAGCGCATTTGCTTTTGCAAAATTGCAAAGAAAACTTAAGAAAAACATGATTTTCGCTTAGATTTTGCGTAAGCTTAGTGCAAACGCGCTCTGTTAAACAACCTTTCCAAATTCCAGCTTTCTTACATTGAAAAGTAAGATAACTCGACAATTTGAATTTGTTCTGAAATTTAAAGAAAAATCAGATGTTCTATAGAGCGCATATGCCGCTTATGCATCGATAAAATCATTTATTATGGAGATTAGGGCTATTGCAATAGAGCGCACTTGCTTTGTTTTTCAAGAACAGGTGGTGAGATCACGTCTTCACATAAGGCTTTTTGACACCGAGGAACGGGGCTATTTCAATGGAGCGCACTTGCATTTCCCGAGGATTTGGAGGATATGGTGAGCCCACGTCTTCACTAAGGATCAGCTGATATTTGGCTCCACGAGGACATGCTAAGTGATTCCAAATAATCCATTTGCACAAAAAGTGCTCCGCAGAGCAGTGCGTGCTCACAGGAGTCGAAGGCATATAGATTGCACAAAACTTCAGGCAGAAAGAAGGGGAATAAACGCAGAAAAAGAAGCACTAATTAATTTTTAATTTTCATTCGGTAGTAGGTAAAAGACTGGAAAAGAACTAGAAGACTTCGCGGGGGAATTTCTTCCTTTTCTCAGTCCAACGTCTCCTAGAAAAGAAGAAGAAAGTAGAGCAGAAGCCGTGGGGTGGGAGGGGGGGGGGGAGAAGAAGAAGAGAGAGAGAGAGAAAAGATTTGCGGAGCAGAGAGGAGGAGGTCTCCTCTTCCTTTACTTTTCCTTCTTTTTCTTCTTCTCCAAAATAGCACGTCTTCTAGGGAGTCTCCTTGTAGTCGTCGTTGTCCGCAAAAAAAAAAAAGACACGGAGTTGTCTCTCCTGCGAGCACATACTCTTACTCCTCCAACTTCAGCTCTCCCCCCCCCCCTTCTCTCTCTCTCCCTCTCATTTTTCCGTAACAACACAAATGCTCTGTGTGGAGCAGTTTGAGCTTTGAATTGGGGAGAGGGGGGGGGGGGGGGGGTAATAGAAGAAGGAAAAGGATGTCCCAGGGGCTGGGAGGGGAGTACGCCCACTCACACAGTCTTTGAAAACATCGGCCCGGCCCGGATGAGCCTTATTTACAGGCTCACAATTTCCAGTTGCATTCTTGAAATCTTCGTCTCGTCTTCGTCACAACTTTTTTATCGCGTAAGACGAATGGACGAATGCAAGACGAACTGAAAGACGACTTTTTGTTTTCGTCTTTCATGGAAGCCTTATTATTTATTGTTTTAATAAGTTTCTGCAAAGCGATGCTTGTGTGTTTGCGTACTTCCAATACACGAAGTACATCTGGCTATAGTGCTTCCTTCTGAGAACTTCTGAGAATCCACGAGACTTCACTTTTTTCAGATTATTCGTGTAGATTTACAAAATGAAGGATTTTCCGCAAAATCATTCAAATTTTTAGACGACGTTGGAGTTTGGAAAGTGCCAGAAGACCAACATTTTCCAGTTTTCAAGTAGGCGTGGCAATTTTCTCCGAGAGAAAACGATTCACTGTTAAATTTTGCGGAGCTTTGTCATCTGACATACTCATAACCATTCGGCGATCCCTTGGTACTGTACCTCTTATCATGGCGATAAACCCGACGAACCAGCTTGCTCCACAAGTTTATTTATTAGAAAATAAACATTTCAGAGCGGGCCGGGACGAGCCGAGCGTTCCAAAACAAATAGTCACAGAAAAAAAAGAATGAAAAAGTAACAAAGAAATTAAAAACAAAGAAGTAACAACAAACTGCTCATATCTTGAACGTCATTAACGGGTCTTTTCCTTTCTTTTGGAATTTATGTTTCAGCTTTTGACGATGCCTCTGTCCCATATTGTAGCGCTTTCTTGAAGCTCCTGACGGCATAGAGAAGTCAGCTCCACGTAACGCCTGTGGTACCATGTATGATGTTACATCTGAAATGGCAGGGGAATTCAATTTCAGCATTACTGGATGACAGTCCGTTTGCATTATCATCTTCTCCCTTTCATTTTTGGCGAAGAACGACTGGAGGTTGGCTGATCGCATTACCTATAAAATTACTTTTTATATATGAAAAATCAAACATAAATCGAACCTCTTGCCGAATCTCCTTAATACGTGCAGCCTTGACAGCTCCCTTGGTGCATTTGCTGAGTGCTTCACGAGTTCTCAATAGGAAAGTATCCAACTCTTTGATTCGGAACTCATACGGCTGGAGCATTTTCCGCCCCAACTGCTCATTAATTTCTTCTTGGATTTTGTCCAGGAATGGCCGTTCTATTGGTGTACAGAAGGAGAGAGCCGTACCTTTGTTAAAGCCTCGGGCGGTTCTGAAAGTTTTCACTTATTTATCATTCATTATTCGTATTTTCAGTACCTTCCAACTCTGTGAATATATGCATCCGTCGTTGTCGGGAAATCAAAATTGACAACATTGGCAACATGATGAAAATCGATTCCTCTCGACACTCCACTCTCTTTGTCTACCTTAGCCCGCTTTTTCCTGGTGTCTTTCTCCTTTTCGGCTTCAGCGTTTTCAGCACTTCCTAACTGCTCCTTCAACTTTGTTCCATCTGCATCAGTGACGTCACTGGCAATGAGAATCTGATGGGATCCTTCATTGAACTGGTTGATAACGTGACATCTTGAGTTTGCCGGCATTGCACTGTTCAAAATGGCCGTTTTAACTCCGAAAACCCGCAAAATCAAATGCAGCTTGTAGCATCGATCGATGGAATTTACAAAAAGGATGCACCTGCCAACGAGGAGTTTCAGCTTGAACATTGCCACAAGAATAGCAAAACGATGTTCGTCTGATTCACACGTCAACTGATATTGAGTCAATTGATCGCCGATTTCGTCGCTTTCCGTCAGCTTTACAGTGACTACTGGTCCAGTCATCAGCACTTTTTTGAGAGTAGTCATATCTTCTTTAAGTGTGGCAGATGTCATAACACATTGATAGATCTGAGGAAGTTTGGAGCGTATTTCTCTGAAAAGTAAATATTTTCTTTTTTTAAGAGATTAAACATTTCTAAACTAATTTTGATTAAAATTAGATTTTTTCTAAGCTAAAAATGAATTTCCCGACTTTTTAAGTTATCTAAAACAAGTTTTTATTATTCTAACCCATTTTAAGTCATCCCCTTTACGAACATCATTTCCTGCTCGTATCCGTAAGAAAGAAGCAAATCAGCCTCATCGAGCACCAAATAATTAACTTGTGAACAGTAATCAGGCCTCAATTTGATCATTTTTAGCAGTTTTCCGGGAGTTGTCAGAACTACGTGTGATCGATCTTCCAACCATACTGACGTCTCCTCTTCTCCGACATCGCACAAGTTCATTGCCTGAAAAATGATTGTTTTTAAATGAGTTTTCTTTAACTTTAACTGAAAATGCTTAATTTGTTCTTTAATCACCTGTAAAAACGGAAGACACTTTGACAGACTGACGAACTGCTTGAAGATCTGCGTGCACAACTCCTTAGTAGGTCCAATAACAACTGATGATGGTCCGACAACCGGATCTAATGTCTGCAGAATGAGTTTCTGAACGAGTGGGATTAAAAACGCTCCAGTTTTTCCCGATCCCGTTCGTCCTCTACCCATTACATTCTTGTTTTCCAAAACTAACTGGATCACTGATTCTTGCACTGAAGTGGGCTTCTTCCAGCCGAGTTCTCCGATGCACTGAAAACAGTTTTACTGCAATTTTCAGGAACCAAAGATAGCATAGACACTTCTTTCACATCTAAATATTATTTAGTGTTTTACCTTTAGTATCCTTTCATCAAGCCCAAAATCTGCGAATGTCTTGTCTTCCGACTCAAAATCCATCTCTTCGACTTTCGGCCCAACAAGGCTTTCCATGAGCTTTTGACGTTTTCTGGAATTTATAAGAATGATTCAGAAGCATCTTTGTATCTTCTTCTATCAGAAAAGCGGAAAAAAAAAATTTTTTTTTTCTGAAATACAAAGGATAAATTTTAAAATCCAGCGATCATGACTTTAAATTTATTATATGGCAAGCTCTTTCGAGAAGATAACATACTCTGCTTGATTCTTCTTCACTTTGTGTTTCCTCTTCTTCCCCTTCACTTGATCTTTTCCACCCAAATCCACGGACACTTCCACTTTCTTTATATTTCCCGGTTTTGATTGAGTTTTAGCCGATTTCTCTTGTTTCGCACAATCCTCTTCGGCAAATTTCACCGATTTTTTCTTCTTTTTCGTTACATCTGTAGTGGACATTTTTTTATTACCTGAAAATAATAATTATTCTATATTGAATAATTAGAATAATTAGAAAGAATATCAGTTCAAAACTTTTTTTCTTCATAATTCAAAATTCAAAACTGCGAAGAAATATAGGGAAGGAATAAGCGAAAAACAATAGAAAAACTTCAGAATATTAAGTCTCAAGACTAAAAGGAAACGGAAGTTCCCATTATTATTTATATTTGAAATTTTATAGAAGGAACTTTGGTTGTTTTTTAAATACTGAGCCTACTCAAAAAAATATTCTAATTATTAAGTAATTTTATATGTTGTATATTTTCATACATTATTCTAGTTTATAATAAAAAACGAATTATTGGAATTTTCTTAAAATTAAGTACTTTATAGAATTAAGGAAAAAGAATAAAATATGCGCCAAGACTTACAAACGCGTCAGTAAAGATTGCTTGCGCATTCTCGCGATGAAGAGAGGTACCAACGCTCCATTGATAAATCATGGAAAGCGCGAGAATCTTGAAATTTAAAATAATCAGCTGATACGTTAATGCTCATAATATTTTATAAAATTCTAGTTTTTGGCGGCCAATATCATGGGCGATACATATAATCCAAAGGATCGACTCAAAAGTCAGTTGAGACGGAAATCCAGCAGTCGAATTAATCTGATTGCTCCTTCAGTGGCTCCTGTGGACTTTAGAAATCTTGAAAATGTTGGCTCTGAAAGCTGTCCTACCCCAAGTATTAATCCCTTTAAAGTAAATTGCTTTTTTATGTTTGACAATAATTAAAGATATATTTTCTAGATTGCCTCACCTCAAAAAAAGCGGAGCCGGTGTCAAGTCACTTTTCAAGAAGATCTGGAGAATGCGCAGGATTCGTTTGGTGCTCACATTTTAAAGTAAGTATTTTTACAGTTTCAGAACATTTCAATTGAACCGCCAGTCTCAAATTTTCAGAACCACAGAACCGCCCAAAACTCCAACTCGAACATCGCCAAGAAAGCGGAAAAGTGCACAGATTGAGCGGTACAAAAGTTTCGATCCGGTATGCACTCGTTTCAGTCAAAAATTGAAAAAACAAGCAAAAATTACAGAATCTTCTCCAAGAATTCCATGCCGTTGACTTCTCCCAACTACTTGCCACGTCATCCACCTCTTTCTCTTCTTCATTCAACACGTCTTCACAAACTACACTAAAGCAAGTACAAGAAGAGTCCGATGATGTGCCATTAGATCTCCGTCTTGGTGGAAAGCTACGTGTCATTTCGAAAGTGCCATTTCCGTGGATGAGCACGCGGAAATCCACTGGTATCGTGGCTGTTCGAATTCCAGCAAACGATCGATACGAGGGACTCAAATATTTCAATAAAATCTTTCTCAATGGACAAGAGGTACGGTTTATGAATGTGTCAAGTGCGTTCTATTGATAATGAATGGTAAATTCGGCCATTGGATTTCTTACAAAGTGGATTACTCATTTTCGTTTCAGGAAACAAACATTCCGCCGCCGCAATCTGTGCTGTCTCTACTGGAATCCGCATGTCTTTACCACCAGTTTCCTGTTATTCCTGGATTGACGCTGTACCCAAGAATCACGTCGGAGATTAGGTTAGAAGATCGCGTTTTCATCATTTTATTGTGATAGAAACGTGAAAATTACCTTATTTTCGTCAATTTTTCACATAAAAATCTATTATGAACTCATTTTCAGTGTATTTAAAAAATATATATTATCTATCCGCGAGTACGTGATTTTTCGTTTAAAAAAGCTGTTTGAGTCTCGTTAGGGGATAACGCGCCTATTTAAAAATTGTAAGAAAGCGCACACATTGCGTTTGTGATTTCTTTTCGAAAATTGAAGCGAATATTGGTGTTAATTAAAAAAAACATGATTTTCTAAGCAAAATATAGAAAAAATTCCAAAATTCGCTTTAATTTTCGAAAAGAAATCACAAACGCAGTGTGTGCGCTTTCTTACAATTTTTAAATTGGCGCGTTAAAACGCGCTATCCTCTAACGAGACCCACACAGCGCCTTTAAACGAAAAATCACGTACTCGCGGATAAATAATATATTTCAAGCATGTTTTTTCCCCTTTTTTTCAGAAATATGACAAGAATCCCATTGGCTCCAGTGTCCACTTCTACAATGTTTAACCAATGGGTGGAGTGCTACGAGCAGCTGTTCATGTCCTACAAGAAAGGAGAGCGTGACAGCTTCTACGTGGCGTCCGCTGTCTTCAACGTTCTCTTCACCAAAACAGCCGTATCAGATGAGAATGGTGACGTGCCAGCTGGTGGAGAAGAATCCCAGTCGGGCTTCAGAAGTTTTTCAGGGCAAACAATGGTGGCCCTGGTGTCGCATACAACATCGGCTACCAGGGAGCATTTGAGAAATCAAGGTTTATAGTGAATTTTGCTAAATTTTCATTTTTCTAACAATCAATCTTTCAGGCGTAGACTACGAAGTGATCGGTGCCGCTCAGAAACAATCGATAATGAAACGATCATGTAGTTTTAATCTGCTCTCTTCACCATCCGCATCAACTTTAGACGGCCTATGGCCTTCTGAATCTAAAGAAAATTCGTCATCTGGTCTTCTTCCAATTAATGAGAACTCCATTGAAAAAGTGGAGAATCCGGAAAAATCGATAGGGGAATCTGAAAATGTCGGGGACGACAGTAGCGATGAAAACGATAGTCCGACAAAGGCGAATCAACAGTGGTTAAAAGATATTGGAGTGTCACCCAGACACATTAAAGGAAACGTTAGGAGGTTAGTGACTTTACCTCATGGAAGAGAGTGAGTGGGCGAACTGCGGAGCTAGTAAAGCCCTTCAAGATATTCTGCTGTCAGTGCTCCATCATGCCCATTGTCCATTTTTTTTTCAGAAAATTATCCTACCACACGACGGACCGTGAAGCCGGCGGAATATCATGTCTACTAATCAAGGGATCAGCGGTACAATCACTCTACAATACTCTCATGTCGTCGGATATTGTGCACGAGAAAACAGGTCCCTACACGAAAATCCCGCCTACACTAATCGCCACGTCACCATTTTTGTATGGGCAGACACTGAGTTTAAATGTATTTAGCTGAAAAAAATCGAAGAGAAATTAGCAAATTTATAGAAAACATCACAAATCATCTCGAAAGCCGGAACGAAAGGAGCAGAATACGTGCTCGAGATAGACGGTGGTGCTGTGCTTCCACACTGTGCAAAAATGGTACTGTAGTAAATATTCAATAGAACGTGCTTGCATCAAATTGTCCATTTTAAGATAGCGAAATTCGTTCGCTCCGCCCGTTTGTGCCCTGACGAAGACAAGGCAGTGACTTTGCAAGTGTCCGAGAAGCACTCAAATCACGGGATGTCGGATTGGACAAAGAGAACTACTAATTGGAACAGTCTAACAATTACGGAGCAATGTGTAAAATGGAATAAGAATTGAGATATTTTCCTTAAATTTGTGTAAGCAATCCTAAAATTTGTAAATTCCAATTTTTGTTCAAAATTCAAAATTCAGATTTTCAGAAAGAAAATCAGGTGAAACCGAAATATTCTCTTGCGATTTAAAATCAGAAAGTTTCTTTTTTCCGAATTCAAAATTCATATTGTAAAAAAGTAAATTTGGATTACATTGAGTAAAAATAGATTACTTTAAAGTTCCGTTTCTGATTAAGAAATTTAGGAATCTAAATCGGGTTTTCCGACTTATTTTAGAGATTTTGCTCAAAATTGATTATTTCGGTGGCCTGTTAGTAAACCCGTATTTAATTATAAAAGCTTTAAATCTTAATAAAATGTATTATTTAATAAACCGCAAACTTCCAAATCACGCCAAAAATGGATTGATTTGAGAAGAGTGCAGTCTTACCTATTTACATAATACATATTATCTATCCGCGAGTACGTGATTTTTCGTTTAAAGGCGCTGTTTGGGTCTCGTTAGGAATAGCGCGTTTTAACGCGCCAATTTAAAAATTGTAAGAAAGCGCACACACTGCGTTTGTGATTTCTTTTCGAAAATTGAAGCGAATATTGGTGTTAATTAAAAAAAACATGATTTTCGAAGTAAAATATAGAAAAAATTCCAATATTCGCTTCAATTTTCAAAAAGAAATCACAAACGCAGTGTGTGCGCTTTCTTACAATTTTTAAATTGGCGCGTTAAAACGCGCTATCATCTAACGAGACCCACACAGCGCCTTTAAACGAAAAATCACGTACTCGCGGATAGATAATACTTATTCGATCCGTTGTTTGCTTGTGTGGTCGCGGATCACAGTGAGAGAACAAGATTTTAAGTTAAGTTTACTCGGATCACTGAAAAAAATAATGTATGCCAAGAGATTCTGAATAGGCGGTTTACTTCCTGTGTACTCCGGACCCTATTTGTGCGGAGTGGAGATTTCCGGAATACCGGAACAGTAGGAATTTACATATTCGGAATATTCCGTGAAAAATTTGGAAATTTCCGTTTTTTTTTCCCCGAAAAATTGGTTTCTTTTGCGTGTTTTTAATGTCTTTGTTCAACTTTGATTTGATTAAAAACATTTCAGCCAAAGTCGGTATTTTGACGAAGAGCTTGAGGAATAATATTAATTTCAGCTTTATTATCAATGCTTTCGTATTTCTAAACGTTGTTCGCAAATTCAAAATTGCTAAATTATTTTATAATAAAGAAGGTTGTATAAAAGCTTAGAAAATTGTGTATTTGCTTTTTTAAAATAATTTTTCGTTAATTTATGATTAAAAAGCGGTTTTAGATTAACTAAAAAAAATTAAAAATTTTCACGAATTGAAATTTTCATTCTGTCAGCTGCGTGAGTGATTGCACTGAAATCGTTTGATAATCTGCAGAACGCTTTTTCCATATCTGCACTTGACTCGATTGTCTGTAACCAAAAAAATAATGAATGTTATGCAAACCATTCTCTAATATTTCATATATTTTAAAATACTACAACTTTGGAAAATTTTTGTTGATTTTAAGCCAAAGAATTTTTAGAAATCCTAAAAATAGGCGTGACTTACCTCAATAGACTTGGTGAATGGATCATAAACGACGGAGAATGGACGATCCATAGAGCTCGCGTACTTTCGCAACTTTGACAGTGCATCATGAATGCTGTCTGCTACAAAGTACAACGGCTGATAATCGTCATCTTCATATTTCTGAACTGCTGTTATCATCGGATCGAAGTCCTTGTGTTCCGGTACGTCGGAGCACGCGTGCTGGAATACAATTTTTTTTAACTATAAACTCCAACATTTTCAGTGTCAGATAAATCAAGAATCAGAATATTCAGAAGCTTACCATAAGTTCACCATAGGCTGACAGTAATCCAGCTCCGATTGCTTTCAGTTTTCCATCCTCTTTACACAATCCAAATTCCACAATAAACCTGCAAATATTGCAAAAAATTGGAATTCAGGTGCTCGTAAGACTACAAACTACACAGTCGACTCTGAGATTCAGCACGCCACTTAAGAATAATTTCAGGAAACTACATGAGCGTTTCTTGGACTAAAAGCTAAAATTAAGGCGCCAAATTAAATTTCGACTGTTAACGGTGCATGGCCTACCAGTAGACAGTGGCCAATTTCTCAATATGTTCATCAGATGCTCCTAAACTCATTAGCCCAATGTCTTGCGACATTTGTGCTAAAAGAGGGTCTGAAAACATTGGCACGTGGCCAAGTAATTCATGGATTAAGTCAGGCTCCGGCGAGTGATGTGGAGATTTGTGATGACGTATGTAGGTAGTCGTCTGGAAGACACGGAATGCCAAAGATGCCAAAAAGTCACGGGCTGACAGCAGTCCTGAGCACGGGCGAAGCTCAAATCCTGTTTTTTCTGCAAAACTTGTTTAATTGTGATAGTTTTTCATTTTTTGACGCTCTACTTGTCTTACTATAATTTGGTTTTCTTAGAAGTAAGGCTTCCACGAAAGACGCATTAAAACCGTCTCCTTCGTTTTCGTTTCGTCTTGAATTCGTCTGACTTGCGTGAAACGAATGCAAAACGAACTGAAAGACGACTTTTTGTTTTCGTCTTTTGTGGAGGCCTTGCTCAGGAGATTATATTTAACCTTAAAAGTGGGTCAGAGCCTATTTTTTAAGCTTTAATACAACGCGTTTAATTCCCAAACATCCATCTTTATTTTGAGTCATAACTTGAAAACTGTTGAAGATTCAGAATAATATTAGGTTGAGGAATAAGTTCGTTTTTTAAAGTTTTTATATTATTTTTTGTTTCACAACAATTTTCTTGTTGTTTGGCAAAGTGTATATATTCATCTGATAGCACTTTTTCTACTCTACAAAACAGTGTTTTTAGTTTGTTCTGAAATTTTAATTTTTTATCATTTTTCAGGCTTAGAAATGAACTATCCAGGAGGCAAAAATCAGCATTTTCGACATCTGCTCTTCTTCGCTTTTCATCGAAAGCAAAAAGCAGCCGAAGCCGAGTTTAGATCTTTATTCGTTTTTATTCGAATTTTTAGATCAATCCTGCGTCGATTCTCTTTTTTTCAAATGTTAACGTCTACAAAAATGAGCACTTTGGCTCTAGTGTGACGCTTACTCTGTAAAAACTTGTTCACATCGCGAATCTGTGGGATCTTGTCGGCAGTCAACACTTTCTCCTCTTGCAGAATTTTCAGATTCTGTCTGTATACCGAACATGTGTGAGACTCGTGTAGACTGCATAGCTTCTCGTAGACAGCCTTCCACGTGGCATTCTCCTCTTCCGTGTATTCAACGTAGCCGATCTCGTCGCCGCTGAAATAATGGAAAAATGGAGGAATTGGTAATCCGCCTATCCGCCTAAAATCAGCGTTTAATTGAGTATTTATTTTCAATTTGCAGTTCAGATTGTTTTGAATTCAAATAGTTTTAAAAATTAGAAATTAGCTTAAAAGCACAAAAATTCTGCAAAAGCTAGCGGAGCTTTTTTGATGATTTCTAGTATTAATTCCAATTTTTATACCAAAAAACCCACAACTTGAACTGCAACGCGTGATCGTTGAGAAATTTTCTTCTAGCAATGTAAGCCTCGTCGCCATATCCAGGATGACGTGGATCCGTTGTCGGCTCATATTTCGTAATACACCTTGAGCACTCATCCAGCTCACTTATGTGACGGGGGAACCAAATGATGGAATTCTGTTTTTCAACTACCAATTTCTTAGAAAACACTGAAAAATCAATGAGTGCCGAGTGGTTTTCAGTGAGCAACTCGGCAAAATGCAATAGCTGATTTTTAGTCGATTTACAGTCTAACAACACGTCGTACGATAATGCTGATGACGTCGCATTTCGGATTGATACGCGTGATTCCACGTGGCAAATGTCTATGTTGGCTTTCGACGCATTCTTCAGAATATCAAAAAAGAATGAGCACAAGGAATCAGTTGATGTTAATATTGTTGAAAATTCGATTGGAGTGACATCACTCGCTGAGAATATCACTTCAACGCCTTCATCGTTGAGCTGTCGTAGAATCTGAAACCGATATTATGCAATTTTAATGAAAAAAAAAATAACATTTTTGCCTTCTGCTTTTACTTCAAACTCACTGAAAATTCATATTCGTTAATTTCGGAAATCTGAAGTTTTACGAAACTTTATGAATTCTGTAAAACGGATACGCAAATTTTAATACAAGGCACAAGTGCACTGCTTTAACTGTAAATTCAGGAAAATTACTGGAAAAAGGGAAATATAAAGATGCAAGAAACACTGGAGGACATGTTGTCATTCTTATTTTCTTCTTTGCTCCGTGAAGGAGCACAAGACAATGGACTCGACAAATGAAAAACATCGCCGCATGTTCGCTCTATCGCAATTTCCAATTCCGGGAACAAATCGCACAAAAGATAGCCATTTTTCCCCGATTAATTTTCTATTTTTAACAATTTTCGAATATTTATATAATTATTTTAAACGCATAGATTATCGACTCTCAACTTTTTCAGCTTTCTACCGCTCTAGCTGGAATCTATAGGATCTATAGTTATACAGGTTTGTGCATAACGACAATAAATCAAAAATGCATTTTTTTGAATTAAAATGCTTTTCGTGCTTTTCATGAATAACCCCATCAGAAATGAAACAAATACGCTTTTTTGCAGAGAGCTTGTTCTATAATAAAAACTAAAACTAGTTTTCCTTAAAATTTAAAATCGAATAATGTGATCTCATTTTCAGTTGCATTTCGCCTGATTCCAGAATAACTACGCCACGCCCTAGTTGTAACTTTTCCATGCGAATAACTGCACCTTTTGTCCAGTCATCTGATCGTTTAGCTGTTT
The DNA here is from genome assembly GCA_003052745.1 of Caenorhabditis inopinata. Classification (NCBI taxonomy): domain Eukaryota; kingdom Metazoa; phylum Nematoda; class Chromadorea; order Rhabditida; family Rhabditidae; genus Caenorhabditis; species Caenorhabditis inopinata. The sequence continues at coordinate 671,305 of AP018152.1, read as the reverse complement.
TCTGCGTTGAGTCGTATTTTCACGCCGTACTCCTTTGTGATGCTGGGTCTCGCAACTCGCCTGATGCACCAAACTGTACCTACGTGGATTTTTGGATTCCTTTTCCGCAGACGCCACCGATACACGTGGCACGGTTGGTTTCTCTTCCTTAAAAAAATATTCCGATTTTTTAAAGTTTTATAAAATTTGCAAAACGATTATTATATCTTTTACCATTATAGTGTTATTTGTTAGTGACATGTTAATGGAGACGTTCCGGACAATGCCGATCGCCGGGAATAATTTCGATAATTGAGATGACGACGACACTTCTGAATTAGGTGTTAGTAACGAAAAAAGCTTAATGATGAACGAGGAAATTCGGGCTATAACTTCTGAAATGCACTATTAATTATTTAATTTTTCCCGGAAATTTGCAAAAATTTTGCTCGCGTTAAAAATATAAAATTTAGGCTTCGTTTGTCTTTCAGCTCGTCTTTGTCATTCGTCTTACGCAATAAAAAAGTTGTCAACACAACTGCGTCAGACGAATTCAAGACGAAGACGAAGACGAGATGAGACTGTCTTATTTCGTCTTTCACGGTGCCATCTATCGCACAGGCAGCTAGAAACATGGATAGTTCATTGTTCTACCTTCTTCAAGCTTTGTCAAGGTATGAATCTTAGAACAGAGGTTCGATCCGCTATGCCGCCAATTCAGAGACCAATGCAAATGCGCTCTGTTGGATTGGCTTTTAATTTGGCATTTAATTTTAGAATTTTTCAATCTGTTTGCATTATCTGAGTGGCGCAGAATTGGACCTATCAACATTTAGTTATGCAACAGAGCGCATGTGCATCGGCGGCCATTTTTCTTTGGAAAACTTTCCCGATACGCCACGTTTTTTTTTCTTCAACACGACTTCTTTAATTTCTTTAATAATCAATCAATCATCGCAAAGAAAAATCACGTGTAGTTTGTAGCCTTTGTAGTCTTTGTAGTCCCTGGTTGCAATATGGTAATAACAAAATTAGGTTGTATGTTTGCGTACTTTAAAAAAGGATTCTCATCCCCAAAGTTTGATACAAACAGCGTGGCCTAAGGCTTGAGACTTGTTCCTTTCATCTCGTCTTGAGTTCGTCTTACGTCGTCAATTAAAATACGTGTGCACCAAAGTAGGGCGGAATTGGATTTTTTGGATCTCGGAATCTGGAATCCGGAAAACAGAAAAAAAAATTTTTCACGGAATCTGGAATCCGGAAAACGGAATGAAAAAAACGGCGGAATCCGGAATTCCGCATTTCTCTGATGTGCACCAACCCAATGTCTATCTCTGTGTAAGACGAATTCTAGACGATGACGAAGACGAGATGAGACCGTCTTATTTCGTCTTTCGTGAAAGCCTTACTCGCGAACTTTTGAACTTACAGTAACCCATACCAAAAGTATATTCAAAATTAATATTATCCATTCGCGAGGACGTGCGCTTTCGTTTAAAGGCGCAACAAATTATCTGTTGGGTCTCGTTAGGGGATAGCGCGTTAAATAGCGACAGTTAATTCGTTGCGCCTTTAAACGAAGGCTCGAGTCCTCGCCGACGGATAATACGTAAATCCTTAAAAGATTGGAAAAATATCCTCTATAACTGAAAAATCTTGGTATTTTCTTTTAATTTGCTTCCACAAAAGACGAAATATGACTGTCTCGTCTCGCCTTCGTCTTCGTCTTGAATTCGTCTGACTTGGGTGAGACGAATGCAAGACGTTCTTGCCTTGGTCTTTCGTGGAATCCTTATTGGGAATACAAAATTTTCCAATAAAGCGCTGCAAATTTTGACCAAATTGTTAGTAGTGTTATCACAATAACTGAACATAAAACCAGTGGAATGAATTAGAATTCGAATTCTTAAAAATCAGAATTCACTAGGAAACGCCTGCAGAATTCGTATATATATATCAACCTCATCACATTATTCTTTTTTTTTGATGCAGCATAAATAAATTCAGATGACGTGAGAGAAATGCGGTTCTTCTACCAATATTCTACACAAAGAACATTCCTTCTCAACTTTTTTTTTCTCGCCGATTTTCTTAAAATTTTACAGAGCACCCTGTGGCTGGAAGAAGAACCGGAATGAGAGGAGAAATTCTGACGAGAATTAATAAATAAAAATGATCAATTTCGGCGAGCTTTAGTCTTGGAGATCGAACTGAAAGAGATCGGGAATCGCGAAGGATTTTGAGCAATTCTTAACTAAATATTTAAATTAATTCCTTTAAATATTTAAAGAAATTTGCAGTGCTTAACGACTAATTAAGCCATTGGATTTTGCAGGTTTTTGTGAAATTTGTGAAATAATTCAAGAAGAATTTTAAGAGATGCTCAAGGCACTGCCTGGACTACAGACTACGAAAACGGGAGTGTTCTTCTTCAAAGAAAAGCTAAATAGATATGTAGAATATGAATTCAGATAGGGTGGCTACGCCTCTTCCCATTTTTCTTTTTGTAAATATTTCCTTTTCCCATTCATCTGAATCTGTTTCCCTTCGTGACCGACCCACCGATAATTGTTGCTGTTTTGAGCTGAGTGAGCAATCTCTTAAAGTGGTCGCTTTACCTTTCCTTCCGACTCTAATCATCCATTTTCTATGTAAAAGAGAATATAATATGGATATGACGAAGAAAACGAATGCGATTGTGGCGCTATCTTAGTTTAGGGGGGGGGAGGGGGGCAATGATTTTTCGATTTTTTTGGAGGTTTTAGTGGACGCAATTCGATTTGAAAATTCCGGGGTTTGCTCCCTTTCCCATCTTTTATCTATGCATTCCCAACGGTGGGTGACAACACAGGCAGATTGAAAAGTCTGAAATATGCTTCATCGATGCCGCATATTCGAAGCATTGCCTCAAGCATCGTGATTATGCTTGGAAAATGCGCGAAACTTCATAAAGCATCGGTGGATCACTGTCTTCTGGGTTTTATAAAGCATCGACTGAGCATATTTTCAATAACAACTGAAGGCGGTAGGTCATCGGTGCATGAAAGATTATTCGTTTTATTTTTTGCATCTTTTCTCATTTTCTTCACATTCATACGTTTTCCCTTTGTATTTCCGCTGATTCCGAGACAAATTCGTTATTTCTTCAGCATTCAGCATCTGGATGCATGATGGCCCGTAGTACAAATGCAGGGTGTGTATTGTCACGCAACATTTGTCTATTTTTGTTTGAAATTTTTTTTTCAATTTTTTCGCACTTTATTCAAAGAAACATACCGAAAAACAATGAATTTTCTTCACCGATAGGTGAATTCACCGAATTTTAAAGGAAAATAGACGTGCATCCTTAAGATAAAATTACTGATCAGATCGCCAATACATCGCCACTTTTTTTTTTCGCTTATTCCGTATTGTTTTTCAAAAAAATTGCTCTATTTTCAGCTCAATACGCGGTTCTTTGAGCATCGAAAATTCTAATGAAGCCGTTTCACTAAATGCGCCAAGATCCAGAAACACGAGTTGAGTTCGTCGCTTCCAGAGACCCGGACTTTTACGCTACCGGCATAAAGAAACTTGTTTCTCGTTGGCTAGCAAAAATGTATTGATTCTAATGGTTTTTATTTCGATTAATAAATTTGATTTTAAAAAAGTTATGGTCATTTAAAGTTGAAGGTTCAAAAACGCAATAACTTTATGTTCAACCTAATAGTTGAATGCCATTATGAAGTTGGATTATCACAAAATTATGCTTGATACAGTAATCCAAAGTTTTCGAAAGTTTCACAGAATAGAAGAATGAGGCTTAAAATTGCAGTGTATGAAGTCTGGCACCAGCATAGATTTTTGGCTACCTGAGAGTTTTAGCTAGCCTTTTTTGTTTCAAACGAGGTTCTGGTATGAAAGAAAAAAGCACAAGAATAAATGTTAATTGTGGAATTATGAAAAAATTATAGATAAAGTACTTAAAGACTGCAAAAAATTCTGAATTTCAAAAAATGATTTCGGAAATAAAATATTTCTTCTTTTATATGTTTTTTGTTCGTCGTTTTCACTTTTGTTTGGAAGCCGGAACGTCAAAAATGATATCCAAGTAACTTCCTATGCTTGAGATCAATTCTGATAATTTGCTTCCGCCTCCAGGTGTTTAGATGGTTAAAATATCGTTCGGTTCATCGTCTCGCATCATTGAAACAAATTCAACTTCATTCGTATAGCTATCGAATGCAAAGAACTAATTTGTTTCCTCAATTGTTTCACCGAGTACTGCGTACCGAGTGCGTACATTCGCCTCTTCTACACCAATGGATAATAAACAACAAAAGAGCACAGTTATAGAAATCAGGTTGCACACTCTTCTTGAGTTTCAAATTTACGAGATTTTTTTTTGAAATTTACAGAATAAAAATCGAATCTTGAAAATTTCGGCTTTACGACCTTGAAGAAATAGACCTTCAAGTCGACACGTATTTGCTCAACATTTTTTAAGTTCATGAGATTCTTGTTGTATTCGTTATTTTTCACACATTACGCTTTTTTTGTTAATTAGTTTAAGAGACAATGTCTGAGGGGGTCGACCACCAGTAGTCACAGTCTAAAAAAGTTGTTTCAATTGGTCTGATTTTTTATATAATGGGTACATGTGATTCCCTAAGTACAAAACCGTATTCAGAATTAGGCTCCGCCCCCTTCGAGTTGAGATACGGTAGGGGTGTTTCGAAAAAAATTTTTTTTTTCTTTTTTGAGATAACTTGGATTTCTTTTCTGGAATCGATAACCGGTCACTTTTGAAGCATTTTTGTAGTGGAGAACATTTTTCTAGCTCTTCTCCTTCCGACCAAAAACGTGATCTTTCGAAAAAAAAATGGTTTCATTTCCGTATTGTGGAAAAAAAATATATTACCGGAAGTGACTTCTCATCTAAACTTTATACTTCAGAGTATGGGTTACAAGAATTCATAACTGCTTGGCCGCGGTTCAGCTGCCTCCAGTCATTTTTTTTCACGATTTATTCAAAGCATCAAGAAAAATGACTTTACTCCAATTTATGATTTTGTGTATTCGAATACTGGATCTAGATCATTAAGAGCATCATGGAAAATGTCATCCCATCCACTTCCATGAAAAACGCCTCATCTTTCATGAATCTGATCCAGACAGCATCGACGTGCTCTTCCTCAGACTCCAGTTGGACAGATGTTCATTATGTTGGCGTAAACAAGAAGTACTAAAAACGAAACACGTCAATGTCGTCGTTTTTCGACTTTTTTGGATTGTTTCTGAAAAAAGCAAAAAAAAAATAGCGGCGTGGAACCGAACCACGACCCCCAGATTCCAATCTCTCACTCTTCCCCCATCGGCTACCGCTGCATTGTCATTCAACGGTTTGGAATGCATAGATAAAAGAAAGGGAAGGAAGGAGACGAGGAAATTGCGCGGAGCTCCGGAAAATGACAAATATCGTTTAAAAAATGACTGAAGGCAGCTGAACCGCGGCCAACCAGTCATGAATTCTTGTAACCCATACTCTGAAGTATAAAGTTCTGATGAGAAGTCACGTGGCGTAATATATTTTTTTTGCACAATACGGAAATGAAACCATTTTTTTCCGAAAATTCAATTTTTTGGTCGGAAGGAGAAGAGCTAGAAAAATGTTCTCCACTACAAAAATGCTTCATAAGTGACCGGTTATCGATTCCAGAAAAGAAATCGAAGTTATCTCAAAAAAGAAAAAAACATTTCTTTCGACACACCCCTACCGTATCTCAACTCGAAGGGGCGGAGCCTAATTCTGAATACGGTTTTGTACTTAGGGAATCACATGTACCCATTATATAAAAAATCAGACCAATTGAAACAACTTTTTTAGACTGTGACTACTGGTGGTCGACCCCCTCAGACATTGTCTCTTAAAAAGTTTTTGTTTGAAACAAAAAAGGCTTGACTTTAAAGTTCTCGGGTAGCCAAAAATCTAATGGTGAAAATGGCCGGTTCGATATCCCCTCATACCAAAAGTGTTTTGCATTTTGCTTTTTTTTTGATGTCTGTCAATAAAATTGTTGTAAAAATTGCTAATATTACTCGAGTATGTTTAATAACATTTTCAGAAATAAAAATAATTCGAAAAATCATTGAACCCCCCCCCCCCCAACTAAGATAGCGCCGTGATTGTTTCAGTGAACCCTGCTGCGCTAATTTGATAATTTTAAGAAAAATAAAAAGTTTTTATATTTTTTTATCGAGTTCCTTGTTACGTCTTTTGGTAGTTTGTGAAAGTTAGCAGCGCCCAACCCTTTTAATTCAGCTAACATGTGCTCGATTCGAGCTCCAATATTTAAATTTACCTTTTTTTCATGTTTAAAGTTCAAAAAACGACAAAAAATAAAAGTGAACATATCATTATGTGGAAAAAAAAAAACTCATTTTTCGAAAAATTTTGAATTCCTCGATTACTCAGTTTTATTTTATTTTCGCTCCAGAACCCATAATTTTCTTTTTTAAAGGTATTTCTATATTACATATGATAAATAATTAAGAATTACAAAAAATCGAAATTTCGAGGTTTTTGGGGGTGAACATAAGATTATGTGGAGCACTGTATGACACCACATATTCCTTACCGTTAATATTTCAAAAACCAATTTGTTTGGCGCCACCCCAGTAGGTCGCGGCGAGACTCACCTGCGAATCACTGACCGTTGCCGACAACACCAGAGGCAAAAGATTAAATTTAAATTGAGGTTTTTTTTTTGCGAAGTCGACACGATTTTCGACTTGACAGTCGCAATGACTTTGTCGGCCCAAAGCCGAGTCGACTTGACAGATCGATCGAAAAAGTCGACCGCGATCGAGTCGACTCCATTTGCAATGCAAATGTGCTCTATTGCACATCTTTTTGGAGGGAACTCAAATTCGGTTTTTTTTTCGCATTTAATAATTTTCAGCGCTTTTTTACCATTTTAATCACATTTTTTCCAATTTTTCATCCAATTTCGATTTGATTCAAATTCTAATCCATTAAAGAAAATTAAAAAGAAAGAATTCATGAATTTTTTTTATTGAAAAAAGTAGACTTGTACGATTTGAGAAAGAACCATTATTGATAACTTCTTAGCAGCGAAAAATTATGAAAACAAAGAGAAATTGAAAACAAAAAACAACAAATTGATCGAGGGACATTTTTAACGAATCGAAACGGAGTGTTCGTTGAGCTCATCGCTCTGAAGTCGATGATTTCTTGAAAAATTCCAAACAGGCGAATGAGTTCCGTCTGACATCTGAATTTATTGAAATTCCATTAAATCGTTTACAATAGAATAATGTTGTAGCAAAGATATTCCGCGAAATTTTCTAATAAAAAAAAACATTTTAAAATAAAGCGAAATGTGAGAAAATTTGTAAAATAGTGTTGAAAAGTTGGCGAATTTTGGAATAAATTGCGAAAGAATGAGAAAAATGGGATTAACGTGCGTAATTAGATTTTAAATTTTTAAAAATTATTATTTATACGAAAATATCTTTTTAAAACACTTTTAAACTATTTTTCATTATATATTTTTTGAATTATTGTCGAAAATTCTTTAAAAAACGTATAGAAAACGATAACAAAGCGCTGAAAATTATTAATTGCGAAAAAGAACTCAGTTTGAGTTCCCTCGAAAATGATGTTCAATAGAGCGCATTTGCAACGCAAGTCGAGTCGAAGTCGGCCGAAGTTGACCGATTTTTGTCGACTTCGCGCACTATTGTCTAATAATAATTACAATTATCTTTAATATTTTAATCTTCCTCCATGCCTTCGGTCTCGTTTTCGTCATTCATTTGCAAAATGGCTTCTTCTCGCTTTTCTCTATATCTTATTACTAAATGGCAAATTCTATATGTGTGCCTTTAAATTACTCATTTGAATATAATTGAATACCATTATGAAGTTGGATTATCACAAAATTAAGCTTGATACAGTAATCCAAAATTTTCGAAAGTTTCACAGAACAGAAGAATAAGGCTCAAAATTGCAGTGTATGAAGTCTAGCACCAGCATGTTGCGAGAATTTCAAAATTCTTGGACTCATTTCTAATTTCTTTTATTTAAATCAAATTCATCAACCGAATCTACATAGAATCTATTGTCAAGAAGGAGTGAGAGAACCTCGCGCTCCATCGCTGCAAAACAAATGCGCCTAGCATGCTAAAGAAGGCGGGGTCTCGATAGAGCGAACTGACACCAGACACCTCCGTTTTTTGTTTTTGCCGCTGATTTTATTTTTATTGATTTTCACGGAAAGTGAATTTTATCTGACAATATTTTATTAAACATTTCAAGAAATTCAACAAATTAAGCTTTATAATAAAAATTATCATAAAACTTTCTCCAATTCCTTTCTTGCTTGACTATCTAAAAATTGTTCATTTGGAGCAGATCGAATGAAATGGATCCGAATAATCTGCAAAATGGCATAAATGGAACGGGAAATCCGAATTTTCAATCAGTCCCGTCGAACGTGGGCGGTTTCGGACACCAAATGGGTCAGGCAACTGCCAATGCAAATTATAATCCAATGTTACTACAACATCAGTATCTCAGTAATTTCGGATTTGGAATGAATTATGCTAATAATCAGGTAAATATATTAAGAATTAAGAAATGAACAAACAAGCTCCAAAATTTTGGTCCCAGTTTTAAATCAGAATTTGGCATTCAGATAACATCAGTTTTGTGGTATTTCAAATATGATACGTCCAAAGTGCGTCAAGTTGGGAAATTTCCTTTTTGTATTTCTTTTGAAAAACTGATAATCATTATTATTTCTTAAAATTATTTTAGCAAAAAAAAACCTAGCAACGTTTTAAAAAATCTTTAAATGGATCATCTTCTTTTTCAGTTGTTCGATTTCCAAGCTCAACAGCAACAACAATACCTAATGCAGCACCAACAGCAGTTACATCATTCGCAACAACAACATCAGAATTTGGCTCAACAACAGACGCATCACGGAATGAACACAATGTTTGCACCGCATCAGATGCTTCAATTTATGCAACAACAACAGCAGCAGCAACCAATTCAACAGGTTCAAAAACAACAACATGTGCAACAGGTACAATAAATCTAGAAACAAAAAAAGACTTTATTGTCAAGAATCTTCAAAAAAATTAAAATTGCACGAATTAAAAAAAAACCCTAATCGAACTGCGTAGCAATCTTATTACATGTTTCTTTGTGCATATATTTTTCTGCATTTATTGGTTAAAAAAGGGAAAATTAATGTAGAATGTGAGGGTTTCGTTTTTCTTCCTCCGTTCATTTTACCTCCTTTGCCGTTATTTCTCTCTAAACTAACATCTCTGTCAATCCAAAGTCGATTAAAAAATTTAAAATTGTCTTAACCCCCAGTTGGATAATTTTCTATGTTCAGCGATTCTCGGCTAGATTTTTGAAAATTCTCTAGTTGAAGAAATATTATTTTAACTTCGATTTTTGTATAGCTTTATCCGTTGGGTTACACGTAACCACTGGAGCTTACTTTTGCAAGGGATCGCGACATATAAGTCAAGTTTTGTCGTTTTCTGTTGATTCTCTTAGACAAATAAGAACAAATGAGGATGCACGGGTAAGAAGGGTTAAAGAGATTCAAAAAATTGTCAAACTATACCACGCGTAAATGCCCGGAAATTTTCGAGTTAAGCACTGGAAAGCAAGATTTTGCTTCAAACTCAACGCTCGTTAATTTTGAGAGTTGCTTGTATTTTCCTATTTTCAGCCTATTGCGCAGCCGATTCCACAACATGTTGCGCCATCAACATCCAACCAGTTCCAACAACCACAATCCGTTCCGACAGCGTCTTCATCTTCAATCTTCGATTCTGCTATGATATCATCTCATCACAAGCAACTGTTCGATGAGCAAAATAGGCAGATTGAAAAAATGAAAAAAGAGCAGGAAGAAAGAAAACGAAAGGAAATGGAAGAACAGAAACGAAGAAATGAAGAAGCGAAAAAGGTGAGGCTCGCAGAAGAAAAACGTATTCACGAGGAGCAACAAAGAATCAGAGAACAAAAAGAAAGAGAACGATTAGAGGAAATCAGAAAGGTAAGGTTGCCAATTTTTTTTAATCGTTTAATCAATTTAGTTAATAAATAATAATAAAAAATATTATTTACTAAACTGAGTAACTGAAATAGTCTTAGCTGCACACGAGTTGCTAATATTTTGCTTTATCAGTTTTCCGAATAATTTGTTCTGTTATAAGCCTAATACTTTAACGACAAATTTTTATTTTTTTTAGCAAGAAGAAGCCGCCCGCTTAGAAGAGGAACGTCGTATTGCCGAGGAAAAAGAGCAGCAACGAATTGCAGAAATCCGAGCCTACGCGGCAGAACAGTACAAAATGGATCTAGAGGCACAGAAACAGCGAAGTGGGATGGAAACTAGATTCTCTCAAGTCTCACAGCCATTAACACTCGTTGGAACTCATTTTTTGCCTAACTGTGAGTTGAAAACATCAAAATGAACGCAGCTACTAACATTTGCAATCTGTAGCGTATAAAGCGTAAAAACTTACTTCAAAATTGAATTTAAAATATGTTTTTCAGTTCTCGACATGATCCCGTTTCCATACGAAAGCATGACTGACTCGACACTTCCTCGCGTGTTTGATATAGAGCGGGAGGGTGGAATTCTGGAGAATTGTGAACCTCAGATGGTAGCCACTATCAGTAATCTGCTGAATTCTACGAATATCGATGACATGTAAGTTCTAATATGCCAAAAGTAAAAAGTGTGCTATTGGGAATATTTTGAAAAAGTTATTTGCGCCTAACAATAAGAACTTGTTGCAACGGAATGCCTATTCGGTATAAGTATGGAATCACCCCCTTTCCATGTGCCTCCATAATTATTCTTCTTACCATTGATCTATAACTAGTTAATCAGTGAAAAACTTGACTATTTTAGCATTTTTTTTCATTCGGTTTTTATAATTTTATATTTAATTACTTCACCAAATCTTTGACTTTTGTAAACGTTTTGGTAAAGTAGCGGTCTTTCGCGCAATTTTTGAAAGAGATGAAATGGAAACATGCGATCTTCTGTGATATGAAGCTGAACTTATTAGTTACAATCAAGATCCCGGTCAGATCTTTTCAATTGGAGAACTGTTTCTAAAAAAGTGTTTAAATTACGATTTTTTTTATTGGAATTTGACTCGAAAAATTACAGAGTGAGAGATTCTATCTCATCTGCAAAAAAGTTACAGCGAAAAAAGAGGCTGTAATAGCTGTAACTGTGTATCTTAAATCGCCTATTTCCAGTATAACACGCATGGATAAGCACCGCCCAGATGATCGAGAGACGAACGACCTTTTTCTCGATCAGCTTCCACCAATTATTCAAGCTGTTGTCAACTACAATCCCAGTGCTCTTGATGTGGATTCTCATAACGATTTGGAGTTGTTAGAAAACGAAGATGTAATGATGACAGAGGATATCACTAGAAGCACACCTACCACTACGTCTGCCGCTTTCATTCATCACCCACCTGTATCACTGGCGCCAATGACATCTTCACATTCTACGATATTACTTCCCAGTTCTACCACGTTAGCTCCATCAATGTCGACAGAGGGAGATGCGCCAGCGCCTATTTCTATTGAGAAGAGACGGCAGATGATGTCCGTTGGTAAGAAAGCATTAAGACATTTTAGACTTCTAAGGTTCATATTGCAAAACATACAAATGTTTTATCGTTTGTAACGTCATTTTTTGCAACAATTTTTAGGGAAACTCTCCGTGTTTTAATAGTTTTTGATTCTAGAATTATTTCTAGTTTCTATTAGTTGCCTCAAACCTCGCGGTTCATAATGTTAGCAGCACCAAAATAAAAACGGACAGAGAAGACTCGCAGTGAAACGAAACACAAAAAACCGCAGCAGCAACTAATGTTGAATAGAGAAACAGGAAAATAATGGTTTATTCCTAAATTGCTATATATTCTCGACGTAGTATCCTATTTTTTCTAAATGTTTTCTTCAGGAAAAGCTCCTAAAGCTGGTGGTCAAAATCAACGAAAAAAACGTGATATGGTCGAAAATCTTTACGATTCGCTGACGGACAATTTTGTGCCAACCGATACCGGAAGACGTGGTAGACGCCGTGGACGTGGATCCGAAGACGATGAAGATGAACTGCTGCAGAGAGATCTGAAGTTGATTGAGGAAATGGAAAAAGGAGTTAAATTACCGGATAGTGTTACTGGTTTTAAAACCACCGACGATGATGTTCAGCATTTCTTCGAAAACAAAAAGAAGCGGAGGAAGGAAGATAAACCGAAGTAAGCATGGGTGGAAAAAGGGAAACAATTAAGAAGAATAATTTGATATTCCGTCTGAACAGTTTTTTTCACCGATTTAACCATCTTTTCATTTCAGGAGAGATCGATCCCCCACTCCTGAAGACGTGATCGAATCGCGTGATGCGGAGTGGCAAGAACGTCTTCGTCTAAAAATGGAACGGGAGAAATCTCGAAAAACTGATGATGAAAGTCAGAATGCGTGGAGTTTACAGGCGCTGTCGGAAAATGAGACATTTATGAGGTTCTGCCAGACTGTGGATGGAGTACTGGAACAGGGGGAGGGCGTAGATGCCGATCTGAGCATGCCGAAAAAGAAAAGGAAGTATTCAGATCAAAATATGGCTAGAGGTAAGAAATCAAAAATATAAAAAGAAACTCGTGAATTTAATATAATTTCTCGTTCTCCAGACAATGTCGAACAAATGGATGATTCTGAAGAAGAGGAGGAGCTTGATGAAATCGATCCGGATTTGCGCATCGATCTCTCCATTCTTGAAGGGCTCCGACGTGGATCTTCTCGCCTCCGAGAGAATAATGCACTGCAAGCTCTTGGTCCCGATAAACTTATGAAACTAGTAGCAATGCTGGATCGTAATATTCGTGACGCCATCTCAGCTGACAACCAGCGTCTTCTAGTCCCGTGCGATGATGACGCCGATGCTGGCGATGTGTTCGAAAAGGAGATCTGCGAAGAAAGAGTGAAACGGGCGACAGACGCTGCTGTAATTGCATTGAATATCATGTCTAGTCACAAAATGCACAAGCAGGTTATTATAGAAGACGTCATAGACAGATGCATCGGTCTAATGCGTCTTCTATTGGTTCATTTGATCTATCCAGCATCTGATAGTGTTTATAAGTCGGTGAACTCCAAGAAGAAAGATCGTGCTCCAGAAGAAGCACGCCGTCGCAAGAAAATCGGAATTTGCACACGCGACAAATTCAGCGAATACGTGTACGAGCGAGTCACAGAAATCGTTGGATTACTAGCCATTATTGTGAAGAGCGATTCGATGCCAGATACTTCTGTACATAATATCGCATCAGTCACTCTGACTCCGTTCTTCGTCGCCAACGTGGGATCGCTTCAAAACTCGGTAGGTAACTGAAGTTCATTAAACTAAAGTTATTTAAATCAGCTCTAAAAAGGTTCATTTCTAAACTTAAGCTAACTGCTTGATTTTTCTTGATTTTTTTTTTAATTTTCAGGCAATGCTTCTTGCTTCCAACGTGTTTTCTCGTGCCGATGATTCACTTCGCTTTTCGATGATCTCTGACTTTCTCTGCTCCCTTCACAGAGCTCCTCAATTCAGTCAGAAGAACACGAATAATGGATACACTTTACCGGACGGTTCATGGATTTCTACGACCACTGCATTATTGATTCAATTGGTTCAGGCCACCATTAAAATTCCGAAATACAAAAAGCATGGAACAGAAGAAGACATTGCGAAGCGCATTAAAAAAGATGAACAGACAGTGAAAGAAGCTTTTCTGCAGGTTTAGATTTTATTTTTGCGTTTCCCTTTATACCATTTTCTGGCAAACGTATAAAAAGTCTAGGAATACATTCCGTAATATAGCCCAAATAGAATGCGGATTTAAAGTTTTACCCCGTATTTTACCCTTAACTCGTTTCTTTTTTTTTACTTGAGCTTCTGGAAGTTGTGTCTATAAGCCTATTCCTCTAAATAAATATTCAAATTAATAATTTCAGGCATCCAAAGTAACCAATGCTTTTCTCAATGGATTCCTTGCGAAATGCGCCCAGAAAGGAAACAAAATGGATGGTGAAGAAGACTACCGTATTCTGTTTTCCAATTTTCTTCAAGAACTTCTCGCCGCTTTGTATTCTCCAGAATGGCCCGCCGCTGAAATGATTCTCACTGCTTTGGGATCTCTTCTAGTCAAAAATTTTAGATCGAAATCCACTGATATGACTATTCGTCAGGCTTCGTTAGATTATTTGGGTAATATTACTGCAAAACTGCGTAAAGATCAAAAGGAGGCGATAGCCGGGGAACGTCGGTTGGATTCTGTTGTGAAAAAGGCAATGGTGCTGCTGTCAGACAAGGGATTCGACGACTACGAATCTGTAGATATTTCTAATGTATAGATTTTTTAACGTTACTGTTATTTGATCTGTTTTTCATTTTCAGCTATCCCAAAATGAAAAGCTGAAAGTTCTGGAGAGCTCCCTGATAGACTACTTGGTCATCACCAACTCATCAGATATTATAGTCTATGCATGTAATTTTTATGTCGGAGAATGGTACAAAGAAGTAGTAGAAGATTTGGAAAATGCACGACAAAAGTTGAAAACCACCATAGAGAAATCGGAATCTGAGAAGGATGTTAAAAAAGCCGAGAGAAAATACGAAAAAATGCAAAATCGCGGTGCCGAAATGAAGAAGTTTCTTTCGAAAATTTTGGATAAAAAAGAGATTAAACTTCGACTAGACAAGTCGAATAAAGTGAAAATGATGGATTCTGATGCGAATTGGGCAGTGAAGTTTCTGGCACAGTCTAGAGAATTTACCCACTCTTTTGACACCTATTTGAAACATGTAATAAGAGGTAATCTGAGGAAATTTAACCAAAAATGCTTTTTCAGATCGTTTTTGGCGCTGGAAGTGAGACAATCGTTGCTCTTCGCTCCAAGGCCCTCAAGTGCCTCAGCTCCATCATTGAAGCCGATTCAAGTGTTTTAATTTTGGTATGAAATCTGAAAGATTTATAAGTTTTTCGTAAAATTAACAGTAATGTCTTTTCGAATTCCGAAATTTGAAAGTGTGGTTTTTAGGAAGATGTCCAACAAGCAGTACATACTAGAATGGTCGACTCACATGCTCAAGTTCGTGAATCTGCTGTTGAGCTCATTGGACGTTTTGTGTTATACGATGAGGATTACGTCAGAAAATATTATACACAGATTGCCGAGAGAATTCTGGATACAGGAGTGGCTGTTAGAAAAAGAGTTATTCGAATTATGAGAGAGATATGCGAGAAGTTTCCGACTTTTGAAATGATTCCAGGTAATGGATTCTAGAATTATTCTTGATAATTGATCATGGTTAACTTGTTTGATTTTCCAGACATGCTCGCTCGCATGATCCGTCGAGTGACCGATGAGGAAGGAGTCAAAAAGTTGGTTTTTGAGACCTTCACTACACTTTGGTTCCAACCCGTAGATACACGTGTCAATATGATAGCTGTGCCGACCAAAGTGACGACGATGTGTAGTGTGGCGCAGCACTGTATTAAGGTAACTCTGAAAAAAGCAGATGTTTTCAGCTGTCTTGCTCGGCTTTCAGGACTCTATGAGCGACTACTTGGAAATGTTGATACTCCATATAGTTAAAAATGGAACTGAAGCATCTGGAATGTCGGTGGCCGTCAAGCAGATCGTTGACTCCCTCGTCGATCATATTCTAAGTTTGGAACAGCGTAAATCTACACAGAAAAGCACAGAAGAAGAGCTGTTTCGGATGAAAGAGCAAGAAGAAAAGTACATGGCCTATTTGTCTACGTTGGCAGTTTTCTCAAAAATTCGACCCAATTTATTGACAAGTCATGTGGAAGTACTGCTACCGTATCTGACGTTTAGTGGAGCGAAGACGAATTCAGAGAATCAGGTATATCAAAGTATCGAAGAATTTGTTTAATACTTGTTCTTATTCCCAGGTGACCAAAGAAATGATTGGAATGCTGGAACGTGTGATTCCACTGATCCCATTCCCATCCAACGACGTGCTGGATTCAATCGATGAGAATCTCTCCAAAGTGATAATGTACAACGGAATGGCTCTTGTCGTATCTGCAGTTGCCTGTGTCGCCTCGATCTACAAAAAATTCAATAGAGGAGCCACCAAGACCATGGAAGTTTTCACCACTTATTTGAGTATGCGGGTTTTTTTTAGTATTCATTTGGCAATTGTTGTATTTTCAGGAAATTTGGAACTTATAAAACGGAGATTCGACACAAACCCGAAGTTTGATTTAGATCAAAAAATGTTCCCTATCCTCTCCCGCTCCATTTTCACATTGGGAGTCCTTTCTAGATATTTCCCATTTGAGAAATTCGTCAAGGACAAAGTAGATGATCAGCAAGTGGAGGCCATCAAAGAAAAAGTTTTTATCATATTGGACTTCTTTTCTCGCTACAACAAAGGAGGAATTCGACAGAAGGCGTTGACTGCTCTGGGCCACTTCTGCGCCCAACACTCCACCTACCTTACCAAGAAGCAATTGACAAATACTTATCTAGAAATTCTTCATGCCGCCAATTCCCCTCACTCCCTTCTACAGAGAATACTTGTACTCCAGAATCTTGAAATGTTCTTACAGTGTGAAGAGCAAAAACTGGCTGCGAGTCATGACAAATGGGATGAGAATAAGGAGGCACAGAATCTTAAAGAAATGGAGTTGAGCGGTAGCGGGTTGGGTAGTTCCGTCATTCAGAAGTACTGGAAAGCAGTCCTCGAATCATACGTTGATTCTGATGTACAA
Organism: Caenorhabditis inopinata; assembly: GCA_003052745.1. NCBI lineage: Eukaryota > Metazoa > Nematoda > Chromadorea > Rhabditida > Rhabditidae > Caenorhabditis > Caenorhabditis inopinata. Next base: position 654,469 of record AP018152.1, on the reverse strand, counting down.
TTGAGAAGAGCTGCTGTTCAGGTGAGATAAAAGATTTGAAACAATTTGTGTACAGAAATGTTTACTTTTTTTTTTTTTTGAACACGTTAGTTCCGTTTTAGGTTGTCTGGCTAACCCTCAACCAGGGTCTTGTGACACCCGGGGCTTCAATTCCAACGTTGATTGCAATGACAACGGATCCAGTTGAAGTAATAAGAAATCGGATTGATATCCTTCTTAAGGAAATCGACTCGAAATATTCTGGAATGGTACAGAGCAAGGCTATGTTGGGAGTGAGATTGGCCTACAAACTACACTGGAAGTTGAGAGCCCAAATGCAGGAGAAACTCGTCAGAGGATTTCGATTCTGCGATTTCCATTGTAAGCTATTCATGATGTTTCTTACCATTTGTAAAATAAGCAGCTAAAACTATTGAATACGTTTTTTAGTAAAATGTTAAAATCAGAATCTGTAATCTACCAATGTTTTCCTATCTTCCAGTGAACACCCATCCAAACGCTTTGCCTGAAAAGACCCATGATGGAATGGCAGTGCTTTCTGGTCTCTACCAAAGTCTTCGTACAAACCGCCAACAGAGACGTTCATTTCTTCAATCAATGGTAAAATTGTTCAGCGAAGAGTTCCTGCACGACAAGCCCAAACTCATGGAGTACATTTTCATCGCTGATAACTTGGCTATGTTCCCATATCAGGTAAAATTGAATTTTCGATTAAAAAAAGATTTATTCTATGCTTCTATATTGCAGATGATCGATGAGCCACTCTATGTTATCCGCCAAATCGATCAAAACGTTGCGCAAACCGGGCAGTCCTTACTAATTCAATATAAAATGCAATTAAGAATGCAAGATACTGAAGATGAAGACATCGTATTCGTTGATCAAAATTTAATGAGTCGATTGTCGCAATTAGGACAAATTGAAACATTTCATCAATTATTCCTTGATTCACAAGTTCCATCAATATTACTGTATGTTCGGACTTTTTTGATGCAATTATACGGATTCACGGAGGCGTAAGTTGTCAAAAAAACGTTTTAAGACTGTCATCAAACTTATTTTTATTCATAAATTTCAGAAAGGTAGCTGAATATCTACCATCGGAAGCAGCAAAAGTGTACGAAAAGGCGGTAACACGACGAAATATTCACATGTTCAAACCGATTACTGCCTTGGAGGCACTTAATTTTCCATTTGAGTGGAATTCGTTTCAGCATATTGGTTTCTTGGCTGAAAAAATGTGCTCTGTAAGTCTTAGCCTAGTAACATTTATTTTAAAAACTTCCAGATAAAAAAACGCAGAAGACAGAAAACAAACTTTTTCATACATTTTTGAAGCGCTGAAATTGGATATTTGTCGGCGCCGTTTTTGATTCACATTTGGCGTTGCTCTCCTTTAACGAAAATTTTTCCTATTACATTTTTGTAGCACAACAAAATATAATTAAAAATTTTTCTTCAGTTCCGCAAAATGCTGCTCTCTTTGGATCAAGTAGAAGATGTTGAAGTGACCGGTGCCAGTGTAACTGCTGCCAATCAAGAAGATGAATACGATGAGGAAGAGGACGGTGGCGGTGGCGAAGATTCGCGTGATCCTCCCAACCCGGAGGCTCGTTGAAAACTGCCGTTTTAGTTTTTCATTGACTTCGATATCATTTCACTTTCAAATGTTGTATTTATGGGTTTTTACTAATGTTATGCCTTTTCTCCACTTCTTTCTTTTTTAGTCTTCTTTATTTTACTGATCTCTCTTGTTTCATTTTCTTCACTATAAACAATTTTCCGTACGGATTGTTGAGAATTTCTTAATATTTGTAGAAGTCTGAAAAGTCTGAAAGCATCGAATTTATAGATCTCTCCCCCTCCACTACATATAGAATGCTGTTTACCTGTATTTCTGTAAATCACGAAATTGTGTTTTTTATATAAATATTTTTATCGCGTTCTATTAATTAATTAAATTTTCGAATAATGAGTCCTAGAAGCTCACTTAATTATTTCTTTTCAAGTGAAAATCGCATGAAAATACTTAGTGAGCAGCTGCATCTATCTAGTTAGTTGAAAGTTTTGGAATTTTTGTCTCAAGCAATTCGTTTCCAGCTAAATATTTGCAATATAAAGTAAAATTTAAACAAAATTGACGAGAAAGTGTGCATTAATCGGTAAACCAGCAAACGAATTTGATATAACGAAATGCTACTTTTGAATTATTTCGTTCAACGTGAAAGAATAACTAAAATTCGACAACATTTTTCAGTTTTATTAATGAAAATGAAGGCTAGAAACTAGAAACTTTTTGAGAATATTCTTCTGATTCCACACTGTACTCACTTTTTTGCCGAAAATTGTTTTTCCATCTTTGAAATGAACAGTATTTTCGGGAAAAAGTTGAAAATGCGTACTACTGTCTCTGTTCCTTTAACCCGTTCAGACCTTGTATTTATTAATTCTAATTTTTAAATGTTTTTTGAGTTTGTTCCACAAAAATACAAATTGTAGAATAACAACAAAAAATTGTCGGGTTATCGCCTTAAAAATCCCCAGGAACCACTGAGGAACATTCATAGTTCTTAATTAATTAATAAATGTTCACCGCGTTTTAAAAGCTCACAGATTACCGTAGTACTTCTCTTCCACTCTATTCAGGGTGAATTAGCACTTGACTGACTTCAATAATCCAATGATTCGGGACAAGTCGCATGTGTCACCCCCTAGGACGGAGATGATAGGAAAAATGAATGAAGCACCGAAATAACCCACAGTAAGAATCAAGAATGCGTGCAAACTTTTTGCAAATTTTTTAAAACTAGTGGCTTTATTTGCTTGATGATCAACTTCTAAATATTGCCGAAAAACCTTTACCGAATTTGATAACGGCAATTCTTCATCTACCATTGAATTTCAAGTCTGCAACATGCTACCCGGCACTGTTTCGATGCGCCTTTTTCTCAAAAAAGATAGTGATTGTAAATTTGCATTCCGTTTTTCTTTTCGGTAGTAGTGCAAGCATTTGTTAATGTTATATCTATTTCGAAGGGGGGGGGGTATGTGAAATCGGAACAAAATGATAATAGAACTCGTAGGAAATCGAAACATGATGAAAATAAAACTGTTAAAAAAGAAAACTGTATTGAATTGGAACTGTTAGGGAATTATGGGGTTATTCATGATGCATTTTTATGCAAAAAATGCCACTTTAATCTTATTCACGATTGCATTTTAATTCAAAAAAATGCATCGTAGTTCAGTGCTATTTTCATTCAAAATGCAAGGTGGTGTCGGATATCGTCACCGAGAAAGTCTATGCGCCTTTAATCTTTAAAAATAGATAATTTTACTATTTTTTCACCATTGCCATAGTAATTTTACGCTTTTTCGCCTCCTCATCGTTCATTTTTGGCTGTAAAATATTATTTTTATCAAATTCATTCATATTTTTTCCGAAAATGTGAATTTTTCGCACAATAGGAGTTCTTCTGGAAAAAAATTGAGGGCCTCGTAAATCGACACATTAAAGGCGCATAGACTTTCTCGGTGACGATATCCGACACCACCTTGCATTTTGAATGAAAATAGCATTGAACTACGATGCATTTTTTTGAATTAAAATGCAATCGTGAATAAGATTAAAGTGGCATTTTTTGCATAAAAATGCATCATGAATAACCCCATTAGAACTGTTTTAAAGTAAAACCGCATGGAAGCGGAACGGTATGGAATTGGAACTCTGTTCGATGGAGCGCGTTTGCTATACACGAGTAATTTTCTCAGCGTTAAATCAACTAAAAAATACTCTGGGTAAAGCAAGCGCGCTCCATTGAACAGAGTTCCAATTCCATACAGTTTTCTTTTTTAACTTTTTTATTTTCATCATGTTCCGATTTCCTACGAGTTCTATTCTCAATATGTTCCGATTTCACATACCCCCTTTCGAACATCTACAATATGGTGTTTTTTTTTTTCAGTTTTTAGCAATTTTCGAGCAACCATAGTCTTTAGACACTCTAGGGTCTCGCTACGAACGGCAAAAGAAAGAACAAAAAAAAACAGATAAATTTTGCCGTCACTACGATTTCCTGGCAATGTTCATTTCGAACGGAGCATTTCGAAATTTATAAAATTGGCATCTCGTTATTGCTCTGCCCGGTTTGTAAATACAGAGTTTCAGAAAAAAAGAGCTTCAGTTATTGATTTTCACTCACAATTTCATTGTTATCACTCATTATCACCTCCCTCAGCTCCTTATCTTCAATTCTCTTCCATTTTTTTCGTGAAAATCGAAGCAAATATGCTCTACTTCTCTGCTCCTTCCGAGACAAATAGGATGACAAAATTACTGAAAGTGAACAGTGATTTTCTTCTATGTTTGCACTGCCGTTTTTTCTTGAGAATTTCACGGGTTTTTTTTTCAAGAAACGAAACTATAAATTTTGCTTTAAAATTCTATCATTTTTGAAAATTGCCTGTTAAATGTGGCGTGATCTAGAAATTCCTATCATTTCAAGCGAAAATCTGATATGTCGCTTAAGTCTTTGAACTTTCCACTAGTGTTGAAAGATCTATTAAGAACGCCTCGATTGAAAAGACGTGCCCCGTTTAATCTATAATTTTTGAGAAATTTCGAAACTTCGATTGGCTTGGGTGACCACGGCTGGCATATAACCTTCTTCGAAATGAAGATAAATGTTTGAAAAAAGCAATGAAGATCTCAGCTAATTCCGTGAAGCCACGTTCCAGTGATGTGTATTAACTGTTTCAATTTTCAGATAAGTTCGGAAAATTAGTTTCGATGGCGAAAACGTCCAGGTCTGGGGATACTTAGATCTGATTCCAATTCGTTCAATACATTAACATTTACCATTATCCAGATTTTCAGCTTATATTCTTTTTTGACAATTATATTCAATTTGAAAAAAATTACGGACCGGCCCGCGTGCTCCCGTTGTTCGCTATGTTTTACTTAGTTCTTCAATTTTTCGCTTTCATCACATTTTCCTCACCAACATTATATTTTTAGGCATCTGTAAATCAGTATGAAGACGGGAGGTCTGAGTGATTTCGCCGATTTCGGCGAAGAAGACGCTAATTGTACCCAAGGGATTCAATGGATTAAGAATGTAAGCCTTTAACATCAGCATGGTTTGGAGAAATTAAACTGCCAGTCATCATAAAACAGAAAGAAGCACGGTCTCTATCTATAACCTCCTTATTCAAGTGTTTTTCCACAACATTTTCGTTTTTCAGGTCTTCACGGATTGCGTGGACACGGACCTTAAATTGATCGGCTTTATAATTGGTCTGATTTCACTAGCACTATGGCTGATTCCTTTATTCCCTCAACTGTGGCAAAATTACAAAACTAAGAGATGCGAAGGCCTCTCTTTTGCTTTCCTCTTTTTCTGGCTTGTTGGTGATATGTGTAATATGCTGGGAGCAATTCTGACGAATCAACAACCAATTCAGAAGATTATTGGTGTCTATTATATCTTTCAAGATCTCATACTTTGGACGCAATATGGTTATTATATGAAAATATACAGGTATGTCTGAAGCGGCTGAAGACTGAAGCGCGGAATCTGTTACAGCTCCTTTCTAAAAACGGTAGAATCGACTTTCTAATTCCAATTCAATTAGATATTGAATGAAGTGCGATGAGCATTATTATAAAATTAATGAAATTCGAAAAAGCCATGGCATTCAGTCCATAGTTAGTGAAATGAAACATTTTTTCACTGACCTTTTTTCAAATATTTTATGAATAGACTAGTAATCACGTGTTTTATAAATGTGTACTCCTGCGCTGAGAGTTCTTTAAATTGAGCGTGTTACGACTGAAAAACTGAGAAACATCTATTTTCAACAGAAAGGGAGGGAATGTATTAATTTGCCAATTTCGGGTATTTTTCTCAATAACCATCCTTCCGAACAGTTATCGGGCCTAACATTCTTGTTCACGAGGGCACTAATTAATTAATAAATTAATAAATGCTCTTGCTTCAGACCATTCGGTCAATTACGAGCTTACAATTAGAAGCGGGAGGATAGAGAAATTTTCCATTCGCTACTCTTTAACCAGTAGAAATTTCAAAGTTATTTGTCTTTCAGACCCCCCGCTACTACTACACCAGTCACTCGCTCCAACACAATTGTTGTTCCAGTTCTTGCCTTGGCTTCTGTTGGATCATTTTGCCTATTTGAATCAACGTTGCCTCCTGTCGATGCCCAGCGCTTCAAGCGTTCTCTACTCGAATCTCTCAACCATCAGAAAGGTCTTCCATTCGAAGGAATTGTTACAATGTGGCCTATTTTTACATCCTACACTGACATGCTTGGTTACGTCATTGGATCGATCGCTGCTCTCTGTTATTTTGGTGGTCGGATTCCGCAAATCATCAAAAATTATCAGCTGCGATCGTGTGAAGGCCTCTCGTTGACCATGTTCTATATTATTTTCGCTGCAAACTTCACCTATGGTATTTCTGTTCTTATGGCCACGACCAGTTTTCTTTATTTATTGAGGTAATTTGAAAAAGTTGGCAGAGTTTTTGCAAAATTTATAGTATGCTACATATTAGTTAACATCTCATGCTCCCACGTCATTGTAGTTTGCTTTTTAAGCAGTGCAAGACGGCATTTCTATCATTTCTAAGACCGTAAGAAAAAGCGGAACTGAAAATTGAAAATTGAAAAAAAATAAGAAAGTTTTTAAAATTCCAACGAAATTACAGGCATCTTCCCTGGCTGGCTGGAAGTTTGGGATGCTGCTGTTTTGACGCTGTCATCATATCTCAATACTATCTCTACCGAGACACTCGAATATCGGAAGACGCCGAACGAGCGGGACTTCTGAGTACTGAGGAGAATTCTGATTAGAAATTTAACTTGGCTTTATTTTGTTTAATATTTATTTTTTGAAATTTTCACATTTTTTGTCCTTTGAAAAGAAAAACAGTATTTTTCAAAACATCTAACATCTTGTTGCCCTGTAACTAGTTCATTTCGTGTAAAATCTGTCAAAAATTTATCATTTTTCGTTTGCAATTTGTGACCCATTTTCCTGTAATATGAGTGATATTATGAAATATTGCATTTTTTCATTTAAATTTTAAATATATTTCCCACAAAGTGAAGTTCTTCTTAATTTATTGTATTTTTTCAATATTTGTTTATCAGTTTTTTATCGCTGTAATTCATATTTTCGGCTTTTTTCTTTTCAGAATTTCCAGAATTATATTCTTCAAATTTCAGTATTAATATCAGGCTGCTCCACGGGTTTCCACGATGACCAACATGCAGCATTATATGGATGATATACATGATTGTAAGGCGAAACGTTGATTCACTAACACACTTCAGACGCTCCTAGACTTTCCAGAATTTCTTAAATTTACGCATATTGTTATAGACAAATTTGGATAATGGCACGTGCATTCAGCTTGTCGTCTGTGCTTTTGCCAAATTTCAGATGCATCCATCCATTTAAAACTAAAACTTGAAAATCTTGTATTTTCAGTACTAGAAGGTCTAAACGGTGAAATGCGCAGGCGTCTGGCACGAATAGCCAAGTGGGATGATCAGATCGCGGAAAAGACAGTAGAAATAGAAAAATACGAGACAGCTATGTTCGACACCTCCCGATCGCAATTTGAACGTTCTGAATGTGCCAAGAAGCTAGCTGAAATGCGTTGCGAGATCAAGGAACTAGCTGAGAGAAAGACGTCGTTGTCCGAAAGGAATCATCAGACTGTACAAGCGGTCTACATGAAACTGAATGAGTTGGCATATCATTGCAAGTGTGAAGTCGAAATTGATAATCCTGGCTGCACGGAGCAGAGGGAGAAAAGTAAGAAACAATAAACATGGCGATTCTAACCATTATGTTTACTTTATTCTTTTTTGCAGTATTCTACGAATCACTCGACGTCAATACTACTCTTGGAATTGATCATCAGACCCTACTACAGAATCTTCCTGTGTCCGCCACTACCACATGTAATCGAATAGTCAGAGAATACTCTGTGATGACTGATGATGATAGAGCATCTACTAGAAGTTGTACGCCGTTTAACAGTAAAGAAAGGTCTGTTTTTCTTTTCTCATCTTCATTTCTTGATTATCTGTGCCATATGAAGTCTGTTGTTGCGCTCGCCGTAGCGCATTAGATTTGTATTGTTGTTTCGAACTCTTACCGTATTTCAGAATCATGAAAAAACGTCCAGGGCGTCCTCGAAACACCATCAAACTGGTAAATTTCAACAAGTTTCCTCAAAACTCAAACGGCTCCAGTGCCAGATCGAGTGTCGAACCCGACGGTTCGATAAATAAAAGGAAAAAGATATCGAAATATATTCGCAAAAAGCAAGATCGCTATCGTGGGAGAGAGGAGAAAATTACTAAAGTTGATGCTAAGGTAGATGGCTACGAGGCATCCGATTCATTTCCCCTGAAATCTCAGACAAATAATGTTGTATTGTAGAAAGATGTCGACACTGGAGACTACGAATCGTATGCACTCCGTCAGTGGAACAACGATGAAGATGAGGTGTCATTAGCACAATCAAAAGTGGGAGGAGCCGGGATTTCTGCCGCCTCGTGTGGCGACTTGTGCGAAGAGGACGAAAAAGAACTTCTCGATTGTCTTCTGTCGGATTTTGACGGGTTGCCTTCTCCTCCGAAAGAGATTATGGAGGCTTTGGATGTGACTGAGTCCGGACTCTATTCTATGGACATGTATCCACCGGATCACGAAAAATCAGAGAACAATTTAGAGAATCAAATCGAATGTCGTCGTTCTGGTGTGGGAGCCTCGAGCAGCCAAAGTTTTACACACAAAAGAACTAACAATGTATGGATTTTTTCGTGAAATTTTATAAAAGGGTGTAGTTTTTGGTGGCTCTTCTTAACCATATGTAAATAGTCCAGTCCCCCCAAGTTTCCATGTTTGCTGAAAATTTCTATAGGAGGAAGCAACTCGGCCCCACACATCGTTCAGCGATTCGTCCTTCACAATTCATAGCGAAAAACAACGCAACACGCGAGCCACGCGGCTGTTCGGTTCAATAGCCGACACCAGTTTCAGTGGAAGACCCAGAAAGTACTGTGTGTATTTTTTAGATGGAATCTGCAGAGAATTATAAAATCCACTGTTTTCCATTCAAAAATAGAGTATTTTTTGGTATATATATATATATATAGTATATTTCCCCGAAAATTGGACCTAAATTCCAAATCTAACGTTAAGTGGTTTTTTTTAATCCATTTTTCTTTTTTCTAGACTAACTGATCGCGTTACTGAAATTATCATTGCTGGTCGTGAAAGAAGCAGAAGAAATCGTGAAAAAGAGGATTGGTGCATCTGTAATGGAGCGGTAAGTTGGGCAAGTTATACCAGGCCTGAAAACTAACGAGTAAAATGGCAGCAGAATTGTCTTTAATTTAATTTTACAAGTTATTTGATCTTTTGTATATCCTATACTGTAGACTAAAAAATTGCCAATTTTTTCTGATTGACTGAGGAACCAGCTTTTTCTGCATATCGTTTTTAGGTCTGAATGAATACACCGACACATAAATTGAAAATTTTTTTGATTAAAAATATAATTTTAGAATGCCAATTCGGAAATGATGGTCCAGTGCGAGAATAAAAGTGTGAGTTTGAACACTTAATGTTTCGGTAAAGTACGAATAGACGTATGAAATTTGTAGCCTAGCAATAATCAAGGAAGGCTCGATTACTGTAATACACGTTAAAAAAATTGAGCCAACGATTGTGCAATTAGGTCTTAAGGTTGAATACAATATTCTCGACATGATAATTGCGACAAAGTTACTTTAAACTATAATTATCTGTTCTAAGACTCGAGTCTTTTATTCTTTATTATGTGCAAAAATCCATGCGCCTTTAATCAGCAATTCCCGTTTGTTAATGCGTCACAAACGCGTATGCTAACCCTTGTCTCCATAGTTAGCATCATTCTTGCCAGCAGTTTAATGCTATTTTTATCAGTTTTCACCGTTTCATCAGCCTTACATAAATAGGCTCAAATGGGAGCTAGGATCGATAAGCGATATTATAGTATAGTTCTAGGTTGAGCAATGGGGTACTTGTCAAAACAGTGAACCAGCTTGTGCTATAAAAAGCTAAATTTGGATATTTGTTTGTTCAAAATTTTAATTTTTCATTAAAATTATATTAAGTTGAGCGAATAGCCTTCGTAAATTTTTAAATTTTTTCGAAACGAAATATATTTAAAGTAAACGAGATTCAACGTGTGATATATTCTCCATTAGTATTTATGACTTCTTGCCAACGCGTTGGAAGTGGAGCGATTCCATTCGCGTAGAACTAAGACTGGTAGGCGAAGGACTCGTCCAACCCCTTCTCGACTTCCTTTATATCATGGAACTTCTGCTCGCCAAGGTGAACGAAAAAGATTATATTCAGTTGGGGCCAAGTGTAGTGAATACGGTGGGTGACACAAGACCCAGACTCCGAGCGTCTAGAGCTTTTAGCGGGTCTTCAAAGCAGTGTGTGTCATGTAGCATCAGCAAGATACAAGCTTTAGGGCGATGTAGTCGATGATCCTGAACAACTTTTTCCATTTGAGTACAGTATAGGTCCGCGTTGACAGTGGTGCCTTCTGGAAGAAGCTCTCAAAAGATTATGGTTAAAGATATGGTTGCGAAGCGCTCGAGTGGCCATGACTCCGGATGCACATAATGGACCATACTTGTCAAAATCATGATTTGTAGCTAACGATCGATTTTCTTTGCATAATTTATTAATCTCAGTTGCCTAATGGTTTTTCGACTTTTTTGGGTTATTCTCGTTTCTGTCCGTTTATCCTTTATTTCCGAACCCAAAGTTATGTTTTTCAGTGCCGCATCGAATGGTTCCATTTCGACTGTGTCGGTTTGAAATCTTCTCCGAAAGACGAGTGGTACTGTCCGAATTGTCGTCATCAGTCTGCCTATTCACGCAATTCTCGATATCATTGATTGTTTTCTTCTTTTTTCGGCATTTTTTCTTTTCTAATTTCATGTTTAAATACGTTACAGTTCTATAAATTCAATGGGAAACGGTTTGTGCTGCTGTATATTTCGCTTGTATTCTTAGCAGCTCCCAAACCTCCCCCCCCCCGTTAATATCGTCGTTTTCTGTTTCATTATTCCAGTTGTGTATCATTTTCTTTTTTCACTTCATATCATTTCCGCTTTCACAGAATTAATCCTGTTTTTCTGTTGTGTCTTATCCGAGTTTTCTGTTTTTGAATATCCGTTGTTACAGTTTTTTTCTGGAATTCTCCACACTTTTTCAGCAGAAAATGATAATTGACCGACATTGTTAAATAACTATCTTTGCCGTCCTCGTTCGTTTCTGGTTTTTAACAAGAATAAACATTTCGCTTCAAAAAAAAAGGTTATCCATTAAATTTGTAAAGGTTTCTCGTTGTCCTTATTCAATCTACCTACAAAATATATAGAATCAACTCAAAAATCCATTAAATTTTTCGTGACCGTCCTTTTTTTGATAACGCCATTTGTCGATGGTTTTCTAAAACCAGAAAAGCAGCTCATTTTTCGGTTATTAGACTACCTCTATAATTAAACTCGACGACTTTTTTAACCTTGCGTTCTACTCGATTTCATTTGCGTTCAAGTCAATTTTCGCCAAGGTCTGAATTTTATTTTTTTCAAAAAACGTTATCTGCTTAATATGTAAGTATATCTGGAAAATTGCTTCTGTTGAACCTTATTAGATGTGCATTTTAAGGCTTAGTATTAGTTACCGCTAATTATTTTATGTATACAAAAATGATAATGCGGGAATTGCTAAAAATCGTAACTTCTCACTTCTCACTTTGGAACGTTTCTACTGTCCTTTTTTAGCTTGTATCTGTGCCTCATATCCTGCGTAAAGAAGTACAATTGAACCGTTTTTAAGTAAAAGTTCCATATTGATTGGTAGCCATGAAAACTTCAAAAATATCGTTAATTTTTGTCATTTTTATAAATGAAAAAAAAAATTCTGAATAAATATTAATCCATTAATAATCAAGTCTAGCAAGATCATCATTTTTTATATCGATCAGTTGTTCAATAACTAAGATGTTTCGCTCTATGGTAGTGGAATTTGAACAAAAATAAATTTTTGTCAAAAATTGTTTACTTTCAAATATGCTCAAATGTTTTAATATTTTAGTTTTTAAACTTATACAAATGAAAATTGAAAAACCGTTTATAAATTGAAAAAATATCATCTTGAAAATAGCTTTAATTGCACCCGAAATGTCGGAGAATTTCAATCCAGTGAAGCTCTCATGAATTACGTAATTATTTAGAGTTATGAAATAAGAACACTTCAAACATGGTGCATAATTTGAAAGCACCAAAACGAAAAACTTAGGTAGTAGCCGATATTTGAGTTAATTACGTTTCCATGAATAATTTTGGGATTTTTCTTGGGAAATCAGGCAACAAAATTTTTTATTTTTTTTCCCGAAATATTCTATCGAAAAATCGTTTTTTTTTCATGCTGTAAATCCATTCATTTTTCCCCAACTCGACCGCATAATTGGCGCATCAGCTAAATCCCAATTTTCTAAGAACAGCGTAGGACTGACATTAAGATTCCGACTCCTGACCAACCAATCATTCTTTGTTGTTCACGTGACCTAGAAAATGAGTCAGCTGATAGCGTTGAACTGAAAAAGGACATCTTATTCGCTAGAGCTGTCTGTGTCTCTTCTGCCGTTATTCATCAATCAATGTATTTCGCCTACTACTCCTTTCTCTGCGCTTCTTCCTCTTCTAGTCACTCTCTGTATTTCAATACTGGCGTTTCGTGAGTGAGAGTGTTGTGTGCTAGCTCTAGGAAAAAGGAGAAGATGCGAAATAGTAGGAGATCTATGCTAGAGACCGCTAGACACTGCACTATGCTATGAACTGGCGTGTTAGAGAGTAGAGAGAGAGAACGCTTGGATGAGAGTCGCAGTGTCTCGTTTTCCTCCTCCTCTGTGCGTGTGTGACACTGACGGGCATAGAAAAGGCCTCCTTTCCATTGACCTGTGGAGAATACTAATAAGAAAGGAGAACACCAAAAACACCCATCACCATCTACCCATTTTTGGAAATGCACGGTGTTCCTATCCTGAACGGTCATGTGGGTGTTTAATCTACCTTGATAGCACTCTTGGAAAGCGAGGGAAATTCCATCATTTTCAGTATTTCATTTGGATTACGGTCATTTTCCAATCATTTATTTTATCGGTATTTTGAGATCAATTCTTCGTTATGAAGCTTTTTATTAGATTTTCTGAGTTTTCTTCATTTGCCGATCTTCATAAAATGATTCTTAAATTCCTCATTTCCATTTTTTTTTTGTTTTTTTTTTTTAATATCCTATCAATGTTCTTGATATCAATCATCCTTGGCTCATGTTTTTCTGCTATTTCAGATTTTCAGACAATTGTCTGAAATATGTGCTTTTAGACTCTATTCCTCTTTGCTCATATGGCTGTTTCTTACTCAAAGTAGCTTGAGCATACATTCTTGAAACTGCATATTTGAATTCTAGAGTTAGAGTTAGTTAACCACTTGGTGATTTAACATGTAGATCGCCGATACTTTTCTAGTGTTTTCAAATACTAAATTTGTGTAAATTGAAGTGGGCTTGTCTTGTGTCGCCTAAAGAACGCAAAAACGTATATCAAAGAACAAATTTCTTGGTTTTGATACTATTAGAATTTATTACTTGTGAACCTTTTCAATTTTTTGTTTCTGCGCAGCAGAATCGCCAGAATATTACTGTTACAATTATTTTACCATTTCCTTTATCTACTTTCTGCTTATTTTATTATTTTTCAGATAGTAGCGCTTCAAAATATATAAATAATGGACCAGTTGGGTTTAGATAGTGATCAGCTAGAGAAGCTTCGACAATATACGGTAAGAATGCCCCCTCTCCACGTTTAAAATGGAAAAAGGGCAGTTAATTGTAATATTTTTGACAATGTGAATGCTAAACACTGCATTCCACTGCCAATAAAACGGAAGCCTTAAGGAATTTGTGCTGCAAAATACAAACTGCGTATAAAATTTTTTACACAGGTTTCGCCAAATGTTATATTACGTTATCTATTCTGCAAAAATGGAATTTAAAAAAATCATTTCCGTTTTCGGGCGCTGCGAATAATAGATAATAACAAGTGTTGTTAAAAAGTAGCACCAATAGGAATTTTTCTAGGCTCACTTACTTACAAACTTAAAAAAAATGAGCATCTTTATTCTCTAAATTTTAGAGATACTCTGAGAATGTTGGCTAAAGAAAATGCTACGCTTTTGGCAAGTGCTCTGCATGCCACCTGCTTGACATCTAAAAGGAAGCACAGTGCCGATGACAATCGGCAAATTGTTTAAAAATTCTGCAAGCAGACATGGCAGGCGCTTGTTACTTGTTCTTACAAAACTTAGATAAAAAGCATAGAAATGCAGAAATAAATATATCTCTAATTATCTATACCGCGGCTACAGGTCGCAGGTCATACGAATAGCGAAGGTGGCCACGCTACAAAATTGCGCAATTTTTTGATCCATATTCGTCTCGTTTAATTTGGCCGCGCTGTACAAATCATTTCAAAGTTTAAAAAAGAAATTTCTAGGTTTCATGATTTGTAGAGAGCTACTATCAATTTAATTTTTTTTAACAGGAATTCACTGATCAACACGATTATGACGTGGCAGTCGGCACTCTTGCCTCTCTGAACTGGAATTTGGAGCAGGCGATTGAGGCTCATCTAATGCAGGAGGATATCAATGATGATGATGAAGACCCAGAAATACTGGAAACCATACCACCATCTCATCAGAGACTTTCGGGTGGTGGTGGTTCTGCCAATGCCACGTCATCAAGTGTTAGAATAAAGCCGGAATTTATTAATATCGAGTAAGTATTCTGTAAAATTTTTTTAACTGAAATCATTTTTTCCGTCCTATTTTATGTTACACTCCTAGACCGAGGACAAATAAGCAAAATTACCAATTCGGGCCAGCCTTAGCCCTTGGGGTCAAGTTGAAAGCGTTAATGAATCGAGGGGAATAGCTGCTACGCGCGTCACAAAGGCTTTTGGACCAAGTTTAACTCGTATTGATTAACAAAACCTAACGGATAAAGCACGCGCTCGCTCGCGCTTCAGTTCCCAATTTTTTCTTTTGAACGGTCCTATACTTGCGGATTATGTATCCTATTATCAATTTTATTTCCTCTTTGCTCTCCCATTCTTTATTACATAATTGCACCTGCTAATACTGGTTCCAATTTGTTCATTATGGGTTACAAGCTTGTGTTTTACGATACATTTTCTATCGATTGCTTTACTTATTTAGTTACATAATCGATCCGTCATTCGTGCGGATAGGAGAAGCGCTAACGATGCCTTGCGGTCCTGGGCTATGGTTGTTTTAACATCATCACTTACTTACAAGAATATTTTCTGCTAAAACATTTTATTTTCGCGCTGCTTTCAGCTTGTACATAATTTGTATTTTTGTTAATTCTCTTTTTAGCTCTGCACTTGCTCTACATCCACTATTCGCAATGAAATGATAACTGCGAAAAGATTGTTATCATTTTTTATTTTCTGTGTCCTCCTGTTTTCTCTAGTCTAAAATCATTCCAGAGCTGAAATAATGCCAGCGACTCGAGGACGTCGTCGTGGACGTGTTGCCAATGCAGACGAGACGACGGTCGATAACCAGGTGAAAAGACTGCGGGTGTGTGAGAAATTTGACTAGTTTTTGTCTTCCCGGGGCGTCAAATACGATCGTTTCGCTTGTTTCAAAGTTATGAAAAGTTTGAATTTGGCGACCCGATTTGTTATTCAATTTACAGTAGAGTAGTGACTTTTAACACGATCTTGAACTATGAATTTTTATGCTCTCACACTCCTGAAGACTTTCACATTTTCAAATTCTATACAGATTGACGATCAACATGCCAGCAATGGTGTAGCAACTATGGATGAAAAAGGAGCAGAGCTACCCAGGAAAGGAAGTATGTAAAATTAGTCATATTTGTCAATGATCCGACCGAGCTTGTTTCAGAGCAGTTTTTATTTTGAGAAACACAAATTCAAAATCCACAAAAATAAATATAGTTGTTTTAGTCTTGGTCGTTGTTATAATGGGCTTTTAAGAACCATAAAGAACAGCTCCAGGTTAATTATTGCCCTACGCGTACTATAATCTGTTTCAGAACGTAGCCAAGCGTCGGAGCCAACTGCTTCTCATACATCCTCTTCATCTGCTTCTTCATCAGCAACGTCATCTCGTCGTCACACTCGCGCCAATCCAGCTCCATCCCAAGAGCCGGCACACCCCGAGCCAGCACGTCAAAACGGCGCTTCTGCAGCTTCGACGTCTCGTCAACAGACGACTGCGCGTACTGCAATAAATTCGCGTAACAACTTGAACAGCATTTTTGTGGATTCAGATGAGGATGATGATGTCATGAACATTGGATACGACGACGAGGACGATGATGATGAAAATAATCATCTTCGTGGAAATAACGAGGTTTGTAGTGGGTAGTGAAAATGTTAATTTTAAAGCAGCTGTGAAACTTTTTCTAAAGAATTTTGAATGTTCAAAGTTTAATTTTTTTCTCAATCTATCATGGCTATAACCAAAAATTTCTGAATTCAGTTTTGCGTCCCCTGGCGGCGTAACATCACTAAATTGCTCGTAATGTCTGGTGCATTGTGTTCATTTTTGCGTAAACATTCCAACAATTCTCCACGTTTACTGTAGCGCTAAAATAGGCAGTTTCCTTAATTTTAAAAAGTATTTTGAAAAAAAGAAATTAAAGGAATATATGTTTCAATTTGTTAAAGAGTTCTGTGAGAGTCTTATGCCGTGGCATGATAATGACGTTCAGGTAGGCAATTTGCGAAATTTTCTCAAATTTTTCGAAAATTAAATTCTAGAATTAATTCTTCTGTTTAGGCTCCACGCATAAATGGGCTATCAACTAATGGGCGTGCGCCAATGATTCCCGATGGTTTCACATCGATTCCCGACGCTCTCCGCAATTTCGTCTCCGTTTTCGCCGATCGTTTCTGCTCGACACCTACCACACAGGTGAGAAACGTAACACAACTTGTTGAAAGTGAATAAAATGGTATAATGTGAAGCTTCTCATGCAAGCGGTCCCTTACCGTTTTTCCTTTTTATATTAATTATAAAAATCGTGATTTTTCAGGCTTTCATGCCACCCTTCTACACTGATTCGTTGCAAAACGCCGCCACAGAAGCTTTCGAAAATCCGAACACTGAGCTCCGCCGTCCACTAGTTATATATATTAACCATGACCGTGCTATTGCTTCGAACATTTTTGCATCTCAAGTTATGTGCTCGGAGGCCGTCTCATCCCTCATTCGTCATCAATATATTCTATTCCCATGGGATATTTCCAGCGAGTCAGTAAATTTTTGTTTTTTTCTGTTTCTTAATCTAAACAGCTCCAATTTTACTGAATTTTATTTCTTAGGGCCAACTTGATGCGCTTCCTCGACGACCTCCAGACAGCGAATATGGGAGATGTGCGCAATTTGATTCAACGTCTCTACTCGAATACGGTGGAGACGTTCCCAATGATGGTCATTGTGGTCCGTGAAAGAAACACGTATCGTGTCGTTGACTGCTGTAGAGGAACTGACACCGCTGATCAGGTTTTGGAGACGTTGCTGAGCGGAGTTGAGGAATACTCGAATATACGTAGGACTGAGGACAATGAAAGAAGAGAGCGTGTTGAGAGAGAAGCTATCAGAAATCAGCAGGAAGCTGAATATCAGGTAATGAATTCTATATTCAAGTGTTACTAATTTTTAAAAAAATTATGTTTTCAGGCATCTCTTGCCGCTGATCAAGCTCGCATTGATGCTAAGAGGCGGGAAATTGAAGAGCAAAGGCTGGCTGAAGAAAAAAAGCGAAAGGAAGAGGAGGAAGAGGCGCTTCGTCGCCAATTGATAGCATCTAAGCTTCCGGATGAGCCACCAGCCAGCACACCGGCTTCTGAAATTGTCAACATCAAATTCAGACTTCCATCAGGCGCACTGGTAAGAAAAAATCATAGATGCTTAATAATAAGATTAAAAAAAAACAATCCGTCGTTTTTGTGCTCTTAACAGCTCTGAAGCGGCAGCAGTTAAAACATTTCTTGAATTTTGCTTCTGTTGACTGACTATACATACTTACATACGTACATCCGTTCTTAGCTTATATTGCTTAATCGCGGATCACAGCATACCTCTCCTTCAGGCTTTTTGCGCTGGTTTAGTCTTGATATTCATTTCTTCATCAGCTATTGTCATTTCCGCGCATGATATTTGTAAAAGTGGTCTCTAACCTTTGATAGACGTCTGATATCTTCTCGATGAAGACCATTTCGACAATGTTCTGTGATTGATATCAACAAATTGAGATTACTTCAACACTATAAAGAGTATATGAATTATATATGAATTAGTCGGAGTTGTATGCAAGGAGAAACTAGAGGGGTTAGAGCGCTCAAAAAACATTTTTCCGATAATCCTTTTTCAAAGTTTCAATAAATAGAAGTAGAGTGACGAGTTCTACGTGTTTTTGTTTTTTTTGTTAAGGAATTGTTAAAACTAAGCGACGTACTCCAGCAAATCTGAGCTAAAAAAAAAAGACGAATGTGTTAAATTTAGCGGTTCTAGTATTGCTCTAACCGAAAAGGGTCTCTAGTTTCAGATATATATATTTTTCAGATCTTTAGTACTCGTTGTTTATATTAAAAATGAGCTGTCTTAATTAACTTTCATTCCAGAATTAAATTTTACAGGACTTGCGACGTTTCCTCCGTGTCGAGACCATTCAGACCATGATTGACTACTTGTCGTCGAAAGGATTCTCCCCTGACAAATTCAAGTATTTTAATTCGGATTTCCCGAAGAAAGAAGTCACTCGACACTTTGACCTCCGTCTTAGCTTTACTGACTCTAAATGGCCGGTTAGAGAGCAGATTTTTGTGGAGGAAATGTAAAATAGAACTCAATATCTGTTTCCCCATTGTCTATAAATATGAGCTACATGCATGTTTTCTCTCTCACTGTTTCTTTTTTGTTTCTTCAATATGTTGAACCTTTTTTAAAATTCTATTTGAATCCAGTTACTCGTGTTTTTCTCAAAAATTTTATTTAAGTACCGAAAAGGTCAAAAACTTTCTTAGTCCCATTTACCATTTATTCGAATTCTCATTCAATTTCTGATCCTTGTTCCTACTGTCACCTGATGATAGACCACGCCTGCTATGTTCGTATTTTTTGTCACTTTTGGCTTTGCGCCCACCTGTCTGTCAATCTAAACTCTTTTCCAAAAAGTGTTTTTTTTCTCAATTCATTTCTTCGCCTCTTTATGTTAAGACGAATAAACACACGTGTCAAGTTGTATTTTTCTGTTTCTTTTTACCCGTTTATTAGAGTTGTGATTGAACTACGTCTATGTAGGTATCTGGAAGTGTTTAAGCAGCAAACTCATGATGAGAGTATGATAAGAAATGCTAAGCGATTCAATTAATAAGTTTTTTTTGGGATAACTTTGCTGAAAACCGATATTTTGTGGTGAAAATAATACTGTAGTTGCGGAACACCCTCACGGCAACTTGCAGAAAATGAAATTGCATCATTGGAAAAGTTTTTAATTTTTTTCGTTTTTTTTTTTCATTTTTGAGTGTTTTTATTTAATTGCAGTTTTTGATTCAGAAATTTTGTAAATCAGAGATTTCTAGTAATGGTTAGACCTATTGGAAGAAAATCCCTTACTGTAGACCTACGAGAAGCCGTCATTGTCGGCTGGAAACGAGGCTCACCAGTTCAATCGATCTCAAAGACAGATTCGTCGCGTTTTGAAAAGATACCGAGAAGATGTGAGTGCTATTTAATTTTTAAAAACTACATATTATTTTACGTTTAGTGACAAGTTGTTGATCGTAAATCGCCGGGAAGACCCCGCCTCGCCTCCAGGCACGTTGTTCGAAACATCCTGCGCGCGGCTCGAGAGGATCCTAGAAGGACTTTTACGCAGATTCAGATGATTGTTACTTCTCCAATGGAGCCCGTGCCTTCAAGGAGAATTAGAAGACGATTAGAAGACGTCTCCAAGAAAATGGACGACGCAGACGCCGTCCTGTGAAAAAGCCGCGGGTATTGTTACAATCTACTAAAATTGCGCTTCAAAAAAAATTTGTTGAATTTTATATTTAATAGGTAAATCCAAACTCTTTTCAAAAAATTGTTTTTTTTTCTTTATGTTAAGACGAATAAACACACGTGCCAAGTTGTATATCATCGCCTCCATCTCATCCTAATGTGATCTTTGCTATAACAAAAAACAAAATAATAGATGTCTAAGGGAGATGTACACTGCGGCCACATTTCCATCGGCTCTTCAGTTTCTCTGCGTGTCAATTCTACGTTGCCTGGGCGACGCCTGGGCTCGGCTTCGACTCCGGCACCTATAATAACCGGCGGAAAATCGTGTCTCGGCTAAGGAGAAACGCACTAATAGTGTTGCAATCTACAAGAATTGCGCTTTTTTAAACATTTTTTCTCAAATGTTATCCTTAATAGGTCCTACCTTTGTTTTTTTTTTCAGAATACCACAATGAGCCGTCCCAACGTATTTTTCGACATCACAATTGCTGGAAAGGCAGCTGGACGTATTGTAATGGAGGTATGTGCAGTCATTGAATGACAATGGGTTAGCAATGTGAAAACGGAAAACATTTTTAGACTTTCTAGCGCTTCTTTACTAAAAATCAATACCAGCTAAACAACTACAAAGCATAATCGATTTTTAGCGTTTATAAAGTTACTTTCTACGCCATTAATGTGAAATATCGGCGCGAGCCTTTCCGATAATGCGGGCTTCAATAGGATCAACTCGGGTAACAAAACAATCCGATTAACTTAGTTTCAGATTCTGAAATCAAAAAAAAAAAAAACAAAGAAATCTCCTATTCTTGATGCTTGTTGCTTGTTGTATAGACATATGGACTCATTTTTCTTCGAATATCGTACAGTCAAATCGTTCAAGAAATATGAAGAAATTAAAAAACAAAGACGACACTTCCAAATTTCGCTTTGTGATTTGTTTAGTGCGTTGACTTTTTTATATAAAAATCTTCTTAACACTTCGTCTTGGAATTTTCTATAAATTAGATTCGTTATAGATAAAATTCTGAAACTTTCCGTTTGAAATTATATGATTTTTCTTTCCTTCATTGCCTGCAATTTTGCCTGAAATATCAGGAAATTTGAATGAGCCAGATAGATAAAACAGCGTGGGGTAAGCTGGTAAATGAGTATTTATCCATGCATAACATTAGAGCGCACTATACACATATTTCCTTTGAGTTGCCAATTAATCTGGAAAAAACGTAGTCGGTGGACTACCCAGCGGCCATACAGAAAACTCATTCTCAATTTTCCAGTTGTACACCGACATTGTTCCAAAAACCGCCGAGAACTTCCGTGCCCTGTGCACCGGGGAAAAAGGAATAGGAAAAAATGGAAAACCGCTGCACTTCAAGGGATCCAAATTCCATCGCATCATTCCAAGTTTTATGATTCAAGGAGGCGATTTTACACGTGGCAATGGAACAGGTGGAGAATCGATTTATGGAGAAAAGTTCGAGGATGAGAACTTCAAGGAGAAACACACCGGACCTGGTGTTCTCTCTATGGTACGTTGTGACCGAGAAATTCATCAAAATCTTAAATTCCTCTGGAGTTTAATAGATTCCTTATAAATCAGAGCTTTGCATTTTAAATTTGCCCTTTTATGCTTCGTTAGTACGCTCCTGAAATTATCTGAAAGTTTGAAATGAGAGGAGAATTACTGTACTTTAAGCCAATTAATGATCACTTTCATTACAGCAGATCTTTGAATCTTAAATAAAAAAAGTAAAGAAAACTGACTTTCGTATATGGAGCCTATTATGAAGCATCTGTAAAAGTGTGAGACAAAAATGTTAAGGTTCGGAATTGTAGGTTTTAAGCGTCCATGGTGAGCTGAAATTTTAGAAGAATCAATAAGCAAATCTGTAGAAAAACGGATTGAAAAATCAATTAAGCGCAAACCGTAAAAATTAAGATTTTCCTGAAAATATTGTGACCAAACTAGATATACAATGGAATGCTTTTGAATCTCCAGTCCCTGCACATCAGTGCAGTCCGCAACTACGCCCTATCAAAGAAAAAATCTTCAATTTTCAGGCCAACGCCGGCGCCAATACAAACGGCTCCCAGTTCTTTTTGTGCACCGTGAAAACGGAATGGCTTGACGGAAAACACGTCGTCTTCGGTCGAGTCATCGAGGGAATGGACGTCGTTCGATCGGTCGAAACCAATGGATCGCAGTCTGGAAAACCGCTGATGGATTGCACCATTTTCGATTGCGGACAACTCTCCTAGACGTCCTAGCAAACGTCAGGCGTTTCTCCGTTTAATTTATTTTGTATCATTTTAAACATTGATTTTTTCGCATCTTGTTTCAAATTTGAATTCAGTATTCTTCTTAATTTAAAAAAATTTTCTGATCTGCTAAATGAGTCTTAGCTTTACGCAAGTTAAGCAACAGACGCTAACCTAGATAGCCGACACTATTTGGGAGGAATACAAACGCGCCCTACCGAACTTGCAAAAAAAAAGCGGGGATTTAAATTATGAAAATTATCCAATCGTTTTTCTTTGTTTTTCAATGAGTTTTCTTCTCGAAAACATATTTTAATTTTTTAAAAAATTTATTTCAAAAATAACAACAAAACCCGAAAAAAAAATTTAAAGTAGTCAAAATTAATCGGAGTTTTCATCTGAATCAATTTCAATTTCGTAATTGTCTGGATAAAGTGTAAAATAAGAATTCGGGGAACATTTGCATGGCTTGTTACTCAAAATACAAGAAAACATCCAAAAGTTAATTGAAGCTTCTCTATTATCGCCGTAAAAAAGTTCCGACATTTTTTCGAGCCCGCGAAAATCGGGATTTGAATTTAGAGGCTCCTTATTTTTTCTTCTGAATTTTCGGAATTAAACTGGATTAAAAGAACGAAATTGTATTAATCGTTAATTTTTTTACACGTTTCTTCGAATGTTTAAATATATCAATTTGCGTCATTTATTTTTTTTTTCGTTTCTTCTGATAAAAATATATCGCGCATAGCAAATGCGCTCAAATGATGATTAATGGGAGGAGCCTCTAAATTCAAATCCCGGTGTCCGCGGGCCCGAAAAAATGTCGGAACTTTTTTACGGCGATAATACCTGTGCACAAACAGCGTCCAATTTTTCTTTTTGGGATAAAAATAGAATTGGAAGCGTTGATAGTCTGTCCTCCACTATAATAAGTTTTTCTAAAAATAATTTATTCAATAATAAAGCTGTGAGAAATTGAACCTCGTGCAAATGATAATCACAAAAAACTTTTTAAGGAAAATGAAGTAATCTTCCAATGGATTTACGAAAAATCACTATATTTCCGAAAAAGAGAATCTAAGTTATGTTCTAATCGAGCCGCGAAAAAATCTCGTATCATGATCGTCCATGCATTTGAAAATTTCTGAAAATGCATAATAATACGTATTCTTTCCATATTAACTCGAACTTTCATCGTTTCTTTTTAAATTTGGCTGTTCTGTGACTAAAACGTTTAATTTCCGATCCAAATGATAATTTTCATAATTTAAATCGCCGCTTTTTTTTTGCAAGTTCGGTACTGCGCGTTTACATTTTTTCCAAATAGTGTCGGCTATTTACATCAGAGTAGAAATTAGAAGTTGGCGTTACAAATAATTAAACATTTTCGACCACAATAAGGGCTCGTGTATTCCAACGCCGCACCACTTCTTGCAAGTAGTCCACGCGGTATATCTGTTCGTCGGTGACGCTCCTGACATCACCGATTTAGTACATTGTGCATAGAAAACATATTTCCTCTTCATTTTGTTATAATTAAATCGTATTAATTTTTAAATTTATTTAGGTGACATGTTCTTGATTATTGACTTGCAAGATCACGAAAATAGGAGTCACGACTCTGTTAAATGTGAATTTGAAGCGCATGTATGTTTTTTATTTATGTACTAAATACAATTCATTGTTTCAGGCTACAATCAAAAAGCTCCAGGATGCAATTCTTTCCAATTTTCATATTTCGGTTAATTTTCAACGGATATTCGATCGCAATGCTCGCCGCATCGATTTGTTATCTGACTCATTGGAAAATGCAGAACTTCGAGATCACGATACAGTGATTCTGGTTAGTTATTTTCACATGTAATTCTGATATTTTTAAAAGCGTGAACAAATTATTTCTTATTTTTCCTTCCCAAGTCAATCAAAGTTAAAATGAATTATGAAAGATGATAATGTAAAAAAGATATTGGATTCAATAAATGTAATAAGAAACCCATTCCTTCCTGACATTGTGAGAATGAATTTAAATGAAGTGTTTTGGGGATAAATTTAATAATTTTTGAGATTCAAATTAGTATTAAACCAATATTATATAGTATATTAATGATATAAGTTAAGGGCAGAGTGAACATTAGCCCCCCTCAATGGGAAAAATAACCCCCCATATAGAAAAGTAGCCCCCCCCCCAATCGAAAAAGATAATCCCCCGCCTTTCATGGAATATGAACCCCCGCTTACAATAAGACCTTCACTTTTCGCCGTGAGAGTTCACACTGAAAAGTTTAGATAATTGAGATAATGTATCTCGCGTGAACTCCACCGCCACGCAATTTGCCACGTCGCACAAGTGATGCAACTTTTCCATATATGTTCCCGCGTCCTATGTAAGCAATGTTGTACTGGATGAAATGATTTTCATAAAGAACGAACTGCTATATTAAATAAATGTGTTTAGTATTATTGAAATTGTATGGCACTTTATCGGTCGGAATAATTTTGAACCTGGTATCCTAGGCAGCATTTGGGTGGGGGCTAAAGTTCCTGAGCGGGGGGTTCATCTGCTTCTGGTGGGGTTCTTTTGTTCACAAGCCCCTCCTATGAACTTACACCCCCGAAATCAACGGAGGGGAGTTTATGTTCACTGACTTCAGCCCCCCACATAGGGAAATTGCTCCCCCACGACAAACCGTGAATTTAAATCCCCCACAGAAAAATCTACTACGGTGGGGGACCAAACATTATCTTTGGGGAGCTCAACTCCACCTTGGGGGGGATCAATTACACTTGTGGGGGGTTGAATGTGTGTGGGGGGCTTATGTTCACTATCGCCTAAGTTAACGCTATTTTTGAGGTTCAAAATTATTTTAAAAATATCTTATGTGTGCCATAGAAATTACTGTTTATTATTTATGCAGCTGGAGAATTAACTTTCTGGCTCATTGTGATATTGTTAACAATTTAAAGACAGACAGATAATTAGACAATTATTGTACAGCTAGTGAATTTTAAAACGGGAACAAACTAATATTTTACACCATTTTGACATTTTCATTTTTTAGAAACACGCTCTTTTGGGTACATGGAGTGAATACCTCGCGTATTTCAAACATTTCAATGATACGAAAACGGCAAAACCCGAGCGAACCAAGTTTGCACATCAAGCAATCGCATGTTCAAAAGCGCTGGAAGATTCTGGATTTCTCATCGTTTATACTCCTTTTGGTGCACAGTGGAGAAATACTATCAGTCCAATGATGAGGTTTGTTAGTTAATTCAAATTATTTGAACAAATATTGATAAATTAAGTATTTTTATACTTCAGATTCGTGGACAGAACGCAAGGTGCGTTAAAGCAAAGCGCTACAACATTTTTTTCCCAAAAGTATCCCAACGCTAAAATCGACTTTAAGTCTAAACAAGGCGGTAGTCGAGCTGGAATTGTAGTGATTGTCACTTGCAATGGAGAGGAGACAACATACTATATGAAGACTTATCATCACGCCGGTTCTTCAATGTCACTACAAAATACATCAAAGCTACATCTCCCAGATCTTCGCGAAATGTTCGCATATCGACTTCTTGAACTCATTGGAGTTGGCCCTGTTGTATTCTTTCCATTTTACGATGGATCGACATGTATTCATTACATTGCCACTGAACAAGTTGAAGAATTCAAAGAACTGGGAAAGCTTGAGGATATTGTTCTGCAAAAAAAAGTCGTTGTTGAGGTAATATAATTTCAATCATTCCTTAATTAAAGATACGTATGCAACATTGTTTGAATTTATTTTATACAAAATCCATTTCAGGCTTACCTGCTTTCACTTATCCTTGGAATACGCGACTTGAATGAAGGAAACATTGGCTCAACCAAAGAGAAATCCCTATCTATAATAGATTTTTACGTTCCGGATTCCGACAACTTTTCACAACGCAGAATAGTCGATGATTTTAAGAATAAAAGTAACTTTGGTGGACTAGGAATCGCCAACGAAATTCTAGCAGAAATTGGACATGAAGATAGAATGAAAATTGCCATGGATGCACTGCCTCATTGGAGTCGAATCAATAGCATGACAAGCGATATCATTGGTACTGAAAAAATCGAATTGAGAAAACATGGAATAAAATTCGGGACTGCTACAAATGACGTCGAGAATTATATCCAAGATATCAAATTGAATTATGACTCTTTATGTTCAGCTTTTAAATAGTTTCATTCTTATGGGTTTTACTGGGAAGAAAATATTGTTTGTATTCGTACTCGAAAGTTGTTTATAATCTAATAAAAAGCCACAATTCTGTTTTAGTTCTATTGTTCTAGATTCTTTTATTATACTCACTGTCGCCACAAAACGCCAAACGACTTAATTTAATTAATTTATATATTTTCTTTATTACTTTTATCGTCTTATGATAAATCCTTATATCATTCTGTATAGATAAATTCGCTACTAATGACTTTACTTTTACAAAATCTTCGAGGTTAATGTTTGTCAACGATTTCAGGTTTTTCTACAGAGTACTCATTTATTTAGCATTTTTTATTCAAAATGTTACCACAATATTTTGATCACATCTTTAAAGTATCTCATTTCGACCTTTTGGCCATTTTTAAAAATAGTTGAAAATGACACATTTTCGAAGAGTTAGGACACAAAATCAATGAAAAAAAGCCTTAAATTGGCTGAAAAGTGTAAAAGTTGAAAGTGGGCAAATGGTCATTTCTACGTCCAGCCCAAAAAGTGACGTTTTTTAAAAATGACTGATTTTCGACGAGCTTAGACATTTTTTATAATAGGAGAGCATATTCTTCTGGGAAACATCTTCTGGGTTTCCCAGAAAAATATGCTCTTCTATGTACTGGAATTGTTAAACGAAACTGACTTACAGCATAACTATTGTGCCAGATGAGCCGGTTGATAAAAATGTTGGTGATGACATGATCTGAATTAAAATAAGATTTATTTCTGAAATTTTTGGTGAATTTTGCGACAACTCT
The DNA here is from genome assembly GCA_003052745.1 of Caenorhabditis inopinata. Taxonomy (NCBI): domain Eukaryota; kingdom Metazoa; phylum Nematoda; class Chromadorea; order Rhabditida; family Rhabditidae; genus Caenorhabditis; species Caenorhabditis inopinata. The sequence continues at coordinate 626,973 of AP018152.1, read as the reverse complement.
TTGAAATTAAAAAAATTTATTTCGATTCACAAATTTCGAGGGAATGGACGTCGTTCGATCGGTTGAAACCAATGGATCGCAGTCTGGAAAACCGCTGATGGATTGCACCATTTTCGATTGCGGACAACTCTCCTAGACATTTGCAAACGTCAGACATTTCTCCGTTTAATTTATTTTGTATCATTTTAAACATTGATTTTTTCGCATCTTGTTTCAAATTTAAATTCAGTATTCTTCTTAATTTAAAAAAAATTCTCTAATCTGCTAAATGAATCTTAACTTCAAGCAGGTTAAGCAGGAAAATTAAAAAAAAAAAGAGACTACGACGCTCCGGACTACCAGTTATTTACCGGGATCTTTCGAATTTTCGAAACTTCTAGAATTCTTCGTCACGGCGCCCCTAAAAAGTTACCTAAAAATTCTATTTTCGGCAACTTTACGGTTTAAAATTAAAAATTATAAATTTTCCACTTTTGAAAATAATCTTATATGATTCGGAAATGTTCTTAAATTTTTAAATCTTATTGGAAATTATTGGAAATTCATATTAAATCTGAAAAGATTCCCACTCTTCCACTTCTCTCTCGCATTATCGATTTTATTAGCTACATGTTTTATTTTGTATTTACAGAATACTCTCTAATTAGAAACCCCTGAGAAATGAAGGTAAACGAAGAAGGAACGATGCCAAAAGAAATCCGCAAATGTGAAAAGGCCGGAGATATCAACGAGAACTTTTATTGCGATTTATAGTTGGAAGAAGACTAATTTAAAAGTCGTAATTTTAAATAAAATTCCAAAAAAAAACGAAGAATATGATCGCCATGATCCCTCACGCCCCTCAGATCTTTCCCAGGAATAGATCCCCTGCATTTTCAAAAACTTCGACAATTTATTGTACGTATTTTTCTTTGGTGCATATATATATATACTTTAAATTATTTTCAGCCATCTGTAAGATTCATATTGTCATTCATGCGTACCACACGCCACTACGAGAAACGATTCAAAAAATATCATGAGGTGTAATATTGAGAAGATGTCAGGTGCATTATGAAGCAGAAGCAGAAAAGAAGTTTGTTTTCTTTTTTTTTTTTGAGTAGGATGTCTAATGAAATGCTTCGAATTGCTATACTTGAGAACTAACTTTCAAAATGTTTGAAAAATTTAATCGCTGTTTGGAAAAGACTGCTATTTGTAAATTACTGTCCGATTTCCTAAAAAATTGGGCAGAAACGGCCGCATTGCCGTTTCGACAAGTTTTGTGTGTTTTCGAAAGAAAAAAAAAGAAAAACAAGGCATGTATTCTTAGCGAAAGCTCAGGTATTTATGGGGTTATTTATGAAAAAGCACAATTGCATTTTAATGCGAAAAATGCCACTTTAATGTTATTCACGGTTGCATTTTAATGCAATTGTGCTTTTCATGAATTACCCCATTAGGTATCATTCGAAATGTTTGGTTTCAATGTCTTTCTTGATATTCCCAGAAGCACTTCTTGTCCTACATAAATTAATTTAAAAAAATGCTTGGACATTTTCAAAGGGAAAAATGTTCATAACCCTGCAAGTTTGCAACTGTGGTGTTGAGGATTTGATAGACTTCATAAGATCTGCCTGCATCTTTCTGTGATCTAGTTTCTATTAACTTAGATTTTTTTCAAGCTTGGCGCTTACTCTTGACACGAAAACTACGTTTCCACCTTTTTTCACGCGTGGCGCGATTCAACGATGAGTAAGCCTAAGCCTAAGCATAAGCCAAAGTGTGGCCTCAAAGAAAATTTATGGGATGATCATTACTTTGAGGCGCTGTAGCATTTCAAATATCACAATGAAGCAAAATTTTACGAGTTATAGTCATTTTCTTCTTTGTGCGTATTTTTGTTGTCTGCCACTAAAATTGTTCTAAAAATTGCTAGTGTTATTCGAGTATGTTTAATAACATTTTCAGAAAAAAAAAACCTCCAAAATGACTGAAAACCACTGGACCCCCAACTAAGATAGCGCCAAAAGATATGCGCGTGCAATTTGCTGATCTGGATCGTCACGAATTTCAAATATAGTGTTAAGAGTTCAGACGGGAGCTATATGTCACATGGGACTATCTCTACTCCGGCCAGTCATAGGCTGCTGTTCATGGACCAGCTGATACCAATGAACTTTATTCATTTTCAGCAGTCATTCCTTCATTAATCAGCGTGTTTCGTCTACTACTCTCCATACCTGCGTCTCTACCTCTTCTAGCCACTCTCTGTATTTCATTCCTGACGTTTTGAAAGTATGTGTTGTGGGCTAGCACTGGGCGAAAGAGGAGACGCGAAATAGTACGAGATCCATGAGAGAGAGAGAGCTCGGTAGACACTGCAAGATGCTATGAACTAACGTGCGAGAGAATCGGCAGAGTATGTGTGAATGAGAGTCGCAGCGTCTCCTTTTCCTCTTCTGTGTGCGTGCATAACACTGACTGGCATAGCAAGGGCCGTCCTTTTTCTTCGACCTGCTAAGTAGACCAAAAAAAAGTGAGAGTAGCACCAAAAACACCATCACCATCAAACCTATTTTGGGAAAATACGGTGACCCCGCGTACGTGGCTCATTGAACTACCTCTTGCGCGTTTTCCCTTTGGGAAAGCTACACTTAATGTCATCATTCGCTCTATTTAAGTCGTAATATGGTCATTTTTCTATTGTCTTTTTTTTATTGGTATTCTCAAGTCAATCCTTCTTATATAATATCAATGTTTATATTTTCTTTGTCTAAATGCCTTAAATATTGAAATAGTTATTGTTTTCTCACTCGTTATTAATAAAACGTTAAAATATTTTTAAAAATTAAATTTCTTGGAAATAGGTCAATTTTAGTTCTATTTCCTAGAAATCAATATAAATCATTTTTGCTAGAAATCTTTCGAAATCCTGATTTTATTATTTTCTGTTTGAATCTTCTCCTTTTTACATTGCTTTTTTGACCTGTTAGTCTAGATTTTGAGCTATTGAAGAACTAAATTGCGAAATTTCTTTAACCGTTCTCGTATCTTCATTTGTCTTACTTTGTTTTGTTTTATCTTATTTCTTCCAGATAACGTTACTACGAAGTGCATAAATAATGGATCACATGGGTTTGAATAGTGATCAGCAAGAAAAGCTTCGACAATATACGGTAAGGATGTGCTCGATGTTTAGATTAGGGATGCTGTGTGATTTCTATTTTAAGCGCGGCGAATAGTAAATAAGGTACAGCAGCTAATTGTTTTTTTTTCAGGAATTCACTGATCAACACGACTATGAAGTGGCCGTCGGCACGCTTGCTTCCCTGAATTGGAATTTGGAGCAGGCAATTGAGGCTCATTTAGTTCAAGGTGATATGAACGACGACGATGATGAACCAGAAATATTGGAATCCATTCCACCGTCTCATCAAAGACATCATCATCAGAGATCAAGCAACGGTGCTACCAATTACATGCCCTGGCATTCTGCAATGGACTTGGACCCTGAAATTATTGATATTGAGTGAGTATTCTTATATCTCTTAAATAATGTTAAACGTGGAGTTCACTATCATTCTTATCCGTAAGAAATTGTGGGTATCTAGTGAAACAAACCATTGATTACGCAATGATTTCCTTTTCGCTGCTGACTCACCAACTCGGTTTCCGGAAACGAATTCGAAACTGCAAACATTCGTTACGAAACTAAATTGCATTACTCAACGGCATTTTTTGCCGCCTTTTAACCCGTAGAAAGTTTTGTTTCTGCCAAACTTGATTATAACATATCGATTTTATTCGATAAATTTCCGTTACCAACGGATTGCCTTTATTATTGCGCCACTAAATTCGGCATATTATTAATTAGTTAGCAGAAAAGGTCTCTGTACTCAGACCTTTGTTATCAAATTGTTTGGGAAGCCTCATTCTCAGTTCGATCACTGTATGAGAGGAGACAGTCGCTGTCACTTAGTCGGACGCTTCTTGTGAAGAACCGATGTGAGTATTTCATATTTCACATTTCAGATCTGAAAATACGCCAGACATTCGAGGACGCCGTCGTGGTCGTGCTGCTAATGCAGAAGAGGGGACTATCGATAACCAGGTAAAAAATTGCATGTCTATAAGAAATTTGACTGGTTTTTGTAAATGCGGAGAATCACTTGTGATCGTATCTCATCACTCAAAGTTGTGAAAAGTTTTAATTTCGCGCACAACTTCTAAAGTCCTCCTTTTCTCATGCTAAACTTCTATTTAGATCGTGGATCAACATGTCAGCAAATGTGCAGCAAAGGCGGGTCAAAATGGAGTAGCGACTTCTAGGAAAGGAAGTATGTTAAATTAGTCGTATCTCTCGAAAACCTGACCGGAATTTCATGTTTCGAAGTAGTGGCAATTCCAGTAATGTTTAACAGAAATTACTGATGTTGTCTGAAATTTGTTTTTCAAAAATACCGGAAATTAGGCGAATTTTTCACAATACTGAAATTGAAAAATGGAAAAAGTATTGCATATCGTAGTTGGAAATCTTGGACACTGCTATTTCTAATGAGCAATGACGATCAAGCAATATGTCGGTTATTTTCAAAACACATATTTTCCGCCGTCGTTTGGTAGAAAATGTTTTGATTCTGTGGCCGAGCGACTAATCTTCTCTCTGAGCTCTTACAATGAAATAGCAGCTCCCTAGTAGTTTTGTAGTATTCGACTATTATTTTGACAATGAGAAATGGTTCAGAATGTGACCAAGCTGCGGAATCAACATCTCATGCATGTTCGTCATCTTCTTTATCGGCAGCCTCGTCTCGGCGTCACACCCGCGCAAATCCTGCTCCAGAAAACGGTGCTTCTAAGGCTTCCACGTCACGGCAGCAGCCGTCGCCGTGTATGCCTGTGGATTCTGATGAGGACGATGATGACATCATGAACATTACATACGATGACGACGATGACTATAACCATCAAAATAACGAGGTTTGTAGTCTCAAAAGAACGTGGACCGTTTACTTTGATATTCGGGATGGAGTCATGGCCCCAAAATTTGCAAAACTGTCTTAACTACGATAAAAACAGTCAACATTTTGCTGATATATCAATATGGATGTCCGTATATCAAAATCAGCTTCATATGTACAAAACTGCAACTTTAATAGACATTGTTTTCTAAAGATTCTGGAGCATTTCAGAATGTTCTGGAACAGTGGCGTAGCCGCGAACGCACCGCGTTACACGGACATCTTGATTGCAATATCAGGAAAATGTTGTTAAGACTGTTTTGTAGATTTTGTTCTACAATATCCCAAGTACCCTGCGGCCTCCTAAAGTCCGGTTCAGACAGACATAGCAATTCTCTTAGTAAGAACTAGATATTTGATAAAAACGTTTCCACATTTTGCCAACATGGCCAGTTTTTCTTTATTTTTAAAATAGTTGTAAAGGAATTGAGCGAAATATGCTTCCACTTTTTCGAGAGATCCTTCTGCTGTCTGTTCATGGCTGTTCAGGTAGGAAATCCGCTATACATATTTTCTTCGAGTATTAGAGAAAATAAATGTTAATTCTAGTTGTTTAGGCTCCACGCATCAATGGGCTATCAACTAATGGACGTGCGCAGTTGATTCCCGATGGCTTCACGTCGGTTCCAGATGCCCTCCGCAATTTCGTTTCCGTTTTCGCGGATCGTTTCTGCTCGACGCCTACTACTCAGGTGAGAAATTAATCGCGGCAAAGGTTGAATGCTACTGAACTGCTTCGCGGGTGGTACCTCCTCAGGTGGTCATGAAGCCTCCTTTTATAATTTGGTTTCTCCACTTTTCGAAAATAATAAAAATAATAAATATGTACTGCATGCCGTATAACTTGAATTAGGCTTGCAATACTGTTTCTTTTGTTGAAATAGCTGGGACATAATTAATTTTCTTATATTTGACATTTTTATTTCAAAAAACTGAAAATATAATGGAGTTGCTTCGGAAAACTAAAGATTCAGGGTTTGTAATAATTGTTTTGATTGTCGGCGTTACGCGACGATGACCTTTTGAAATTCGCGAAGAATGTGCGTGAGAAGATCATATTTTTAGTCCCCGCGCCTATCAGGATTTTACTTGCTAGTTTTGCTCCAAATCCAATTTAAATCCGAGAAGTCTGTAGTAGTTTAATTTCTAAATTTTCAGGCTTTCATGCCCCCATTCTACACGGACACCCTACAAAACGCCGTCAAGGAAGCGTTCGAGAATCCTGTCAATGAGCTCCGGCGGCCCTTGGCCATTTTCATTAATCATGATCGTGCTATAGCGTCGAACATTTTTGCTTCTCAAGTTATGTGCTCGGAGGCCGTCTCATCCCTCATTCGTCATCAATATATTCTGTTCCCATGGGACATTTCCAGCGAGTGAGTAAATTTTTGTTTTTTTTTTGCTGTTTCTTAATCTTAACAGCTCCAATTTTATTGAGTTTTATTTCTCAGAGCCAACTTGATGCGCTTCCTCGACGACCTGCAGGCAGCGAATATGGGAGATGTGCGTAATATAATTCAACGTCATTACTCAAATACGATGGAGACGTTTCCAATGATAGTCATTGTGGTCCGTGAACGAAACACGTATCGTCTTGTTGACTGTTGCAGAGGGACTGATGGTGTCGATCAAGTTTTGGAGAAATTGTTGAACGGTGTTGAGGAATACTCAAATCTACGAATGACTGAGGAAAATGAAAAAAGAGAGCGTGCTGAGAGAGAAGCTATCAGAAATCAGCAGGAAGCTGAATATCAGGTAATGAATTCTATATTCTAATGTTACTAATTTTTAAAAAATTTATGGTTTCAGGCATCTCTTGCCGCTGATCAAGCTCGCATTGATGCTAAGAGGCGGGAAATTGAAGAGCAAAGGCTGGCTGAAGAAAAAAAGCGAAAGGAAGAGGAGGAAGAGGCGCTTCGTCGCCAATTGATAGCATCTAAGCTTCCTGATGAGCCACCAGCCAGCACACCGGCTTCTGAGGTTATCAATATCAAATTCAGACTTCCGTCTGGTACTATGGTAAGAAAAATGATAAAAGCTGAATAAGAAAATTGATCACCAATCTTGTGCAGTGAGCAGCTTTCATTCTGTGAATACTCTATTACAGACTAAAACTATATTAAGCTGTTAAAATATTTATTTTCTCAGGAATTGCGACGTTTCCTCCGTGTCGAGACCATTCAAACCATGATTGACTACTTGTCGTCGAAAGGATTCTCCCCTGACAAATTCAAGTATTTTAATTCGGATTTCCCAAAGAAAGAAGTCACTCGACATTTTGACCTCCATCTTAGCTTTACTGACTCTAAATGGCCGGTTAGAGAGCAGATTTTTGTGGAGGAAATGTAAAATAGAACTTTTTAAATGTGTTTCCATTTTCTAAATATGAGGCGCACGCATCTCTAACCACATCTGTATATATCTGTACCCTCGTTTTACTTCTGTTCAGTTCAGTACTTTAACCCGACTTGTGTTGTATTATTTGGACCATAACTGTCAATTTTTAGTCAAAATGTTTTGAAGTTTATCAATGCTATCAACCTCTTCTGAAATTTCAATGTGAATATTTAGACCTTTTCAATGAATCCCAAACATTGAAAATGGTTTTTCTCTCACTTCTTATATAAACTATTTTTTCAAACCAATTTTTATGAACCTATCATTCATTTACCAGCAAACAGCTTTTTTTGTTTTTGGGGATCCAGCTTCATGTTTTCTCGAGATAATATAAAACAAAAAATATAAAATTCTATATAGAATCATCATCAACAAAAAAAAACAAACTCCCAATGTTATTTAGTCAAACAAGAGGATCCAGGCGATGGCAATGCAAATACGCTCTACTGGTGAATTGATTAGATTTTATAAGTTCAGAGATCAGCAGGTGGAAATCGTAAAATTTTAAAATTAAAGTTCTGATTACAACCATTTTTTTCACTGCTAAATTTTCTGAAACTGTAAGACCGGATCAGATTATCAACAGACCGCATTTGCATTGCCAATTCCTTGAATCACAGAATGCATATAAGAGTATTTAGACGTCTTCTTTTCCGAAAGCTTCAAAAATCTGAATCATACTGGCATAAGTGCCGGTGGAGAATCCAACCAATGCGAAGATCATTAATGAGATATTACGAATCCAAACAAAATTCGTCAACTCTTGTCTTGAATAACAACACAATAGTTCAATTAAAGGCGGGAAGACAAGAGTGAGAGAGGTGCCAGCAACACTGCCAACCAGCGAAATGAACAATGCCAAATGGGGAATCAGTTGAGCCATCGCGCCTGGAAATAGTTGCTCTAGATTCTATGTTGCCAGACATCGAGGAGAGAAACGAATGCGAAGCCATTCTTTTCGACCCTTTAAAGCTTCATGTATGAGCATAGGAAAGCAAGACGAGTGCAAAAATAATTTAAGCTTTTCCCACTTACAAGTCAGCAAGACACCTCCAAATCGAATTCCATAAATCATTGGTTCTTGCTTGGCCTCGGGAATCTGAATTTTGAGAAGATTAATTGTGCTTTCATACAGAGCAAGAATGTGCAGAAGTCATGTTTCCCACAGCTCTGGTATATGATGCACACCCACCTTTCTCTTTATCCATTTTTCGATTCTTTCCATTGGAACATAAAATTGAAGAGGGTAGGACACCAGAATGCACAATACGAACATCACCTTGATCGCTTGGTAAAATCTAAAAAAAAAAAAAACGAAAAATTTGAATGTGTTAAAAAGTAAAAAATTGCTGATGGCATCGTAAGCCTACAAACTCTACTGAAGCGGATTACTATACTTTGGTGTTTACGTACAATGGAAGTCAGTAAATGTTAAGAATATATTTCAAATAACATTACTGAAAACCTGAAATAGTTACGAAAATTTTTAGTTTTCATAAAATAAGTGAGGTTTGTGAAGTCATAGATCTGCAAATACCATAAGAATCTGAGACTATTTCCAGAAAAATCAAATTAGCAGTGCCCAGTTTTGAATTGACCAAACATCTAATTTTTGACTTCTCTCTTGATTTTCTACTCTTTTGCTTTTTTTATTTAACGAGTTTGCAGCTCATTAGCCTACCTGCGATTGCCAGGCTGGCTAATGAGAAAGCCTGCGAATCGTCTGTGTTAATGCAGAGTTTCAAGTAGTTTCTCGCGATGAGGAACAAAGCGGGCGGAGTTTTTAAAATATCGGACTTTCTTTGAATGGATTTGAACAGATGATTTGAGTGGAATAAAATAAAGAAAAGCTTACGGGGTCTGCGGCAAATTGAGTGTGAGAGTATCCTTAATATCGTAGCCGTATCTCAGGAATCCAAAAAATCCGACGGTCATGTAAACTAATAATACAAGGAAGCAAGAGGTGTTCAGAACTCCATTTGGACTGATAAAATGAATCGGCTCATTCATTTGGTTTTCGATTGGAAGTACAACTGCAACTCCTTCAAATGCAAACATTACGGTTCCAAAAAATAATGGTAATGATTCGATCGACCCAAACGCCGGAAGTTGATCCCATGGGTGCCATTCTGTAATTCTTTCCAAATATATTATTTTTTTCAAAAAATTATTGTACATTCAAATTTCTCTTCGATTTTCTGTTTCGTTCACTAACAGAGAATTGATAACACTTCATGATTTATTTCAAAAATTGGTTTAGTGTTGCTAACTTAGAACTAAATCAACGAAATTAACCAAACGAAAACTAAAATTTAAGACTAAAATGAATAAAAATAACAGAGTAGAATAGAAAATTTTTGAAAACACGCGCCGGGAAACTGTGCAGCGCGGTGGGTGTCGCTTTTCGAAATATAGTCTGATCCTTTAAATTTTATGAAGGCATTGGGTAAAAAAATAGGTATTTTTTCATCGTTTCTCAACCAAAAACATAAAATATTTCATGAACATTTTTATATTTTAATTTTTTTAAATTTTATATTAATATTTTATTCAATTTTAATTCTATATTCACCCATTTTAATAGCATTTTGTCAGCAGTTTACAAAAATATTTGAGAATCATTTCATTTTGCCTATAAAATTCTATGTTCTATTTGGATTACTGTAGCTTTCCGGAGTGTGACCTTCTAAGAATTCTAAAAAAACCAATAAAAAGTGGCAAAAAATTAGAATGACCACCCACTTTCCCACAAAGGCCTTCATCCCTAGTGCAGTACATGACTCTACTTTTCAACGTAAAATATTGAAAAAGTTCAGAAAAAAATGGTTTTACAAAATGAGTTTCCAGAGTTCTAGTATATTTGAATCCAAAATAAAAGAAGTCTCCCAGAAACCCTCAAAAAGAACAGCATACACCAAGAACAGAATTTTATCTGGATGTCTTTTGTAATGGGTTCCGAAATGGAGCAATGCGAGGCTCATTTGAGACATAATCCATCCGCGAGGATGTGATTTTAAAGGCGCTGTTTGGGTCTCGTTAGGGGATAGAGCGTTTTAACGCGCCAATTTAAAAATTGTAAGAAAGCGCACACACTGCGTTTGTGATTTCTTTTCGAAAATTGAAGCGAATATTGGAGTTTTTTCTATATTTTGCTTCGAAACTCATGTTTTTTTAAATTAATTTTTATTGTCAAATTTCTCAAACTGTTTATTAAACTAAAGAAAGTGTGTGCGCTTTCTTACAATTTTTAAATTAGCGCGTTAAAGCGCGCTATCCCCTAACGAGACCCAAACAGCGCCTTTAAACGAAAAATCACGTCCTCGCGTATGGATAATATTTAAAAAGTTCTCTGTGAAAACACGTTTTTGAATATTTGAATAATTTGAAAAAAAAAGATGAAAACCGACCAGAAAACAAGTCTTGCAACACGATGACAACCGCAATAATGTACACAAAATTGGCAACGGCAGCCAATGGAGCCAATGCTTTCAGCTCTCGAATAGTGCAGAGCGCACTTATTGGAATGAGCAGGAGAGCAATCCATCCGGCTTGCGATATGTGAATATTTGATGTTTGATCGAAGAACTGCTTCAGGTTATCGGCCATAAATACGAAATAGACACAACAGAAACCGAATTGTGCCACAAACATATTCAAATTGACCAATTGCTTAAACAGATACCCATGACCGCGTATCCAGGATGGGCCCAATTCTACTGCGGAGCGCATTACGTTTGCATAGTCCATTCTTTGCTCGCGTTTTCTGAAAAACAATGCTTGAAGCTCCAAATTTCAGTTTTTAAAAACTTCTAGGCTCCTTTAATCAAATAGATCTTTTTGAAATTTTTAATATGAACCACAAGCTTTTGAATATTTCTGGAAAATTCTTTATTTTCTAAACTATTTTAGAGCTCCGTAGAGCCGAGATTTTTTTTGTTGAATTGCTTTGAAATATCAGCAGAAGTGGTAAAAAAAATATGATCTGAAAATTCCAGAAAGGATTTTGTGAAACTCACATAAAGGTGATATAATGTTGCCCGAAGACCAATTGACGTGTACAATAAATACAAATGAGGCAAATGAAGAACAATAGAATGAGGCCGAGCCACAACCCGGAATGCTTGAATGCCAATGGCAGAGAGAGCATTCCAGTACCCATCATCACCTGAAATTTTCAATTAAAGATCAAGTTAATTAGGTGTATTATCAAGGATTGACTTTTGCTCAAAACAGTTGATTTCGATGTGCTTTATTTAACTTCTATTATAGTCACTTAGCTTTATTGAAACGTTTTCAAATCAATTTTGCATTCGTGACAGCGTTCTCCGAATAATTACTGTTTCAGCTTCACCAAACCATTTCTAATTTTAGAGGCCCTTCTGAAGCACTTAAAATTCTGATTTCCACGACGAAACACCCTGCAGAATTGATCTATAATACCGCGTTCAAAGTTGATTTCCAGGAGAAACTTCCTGGAAAAACGCTGTCCAAAACTGCCATTTTTTTCCAGATTTTCCGGATGATCGATTTTTGACGAATTTGTATCTTTTTCGTCTTTTCCCATCACGTCTTCAACGATTTCTCCGTCAGAATCCATTATTTGAGGCGAAATATTCAGAAAAAACAGCCGAATATAGCGAAAAAAAGTTTAAAAACTTGAAAAATTGCGTTAAAAAATAGCCGTAAATCGTGCGATGGTCGGTGATCTCGAAGGGAAGAGGCAAACTACGGTAACACTCGTTGCGACAGTTTCCGGAAAATCTGGAAAAAAATGGCAGCTTTGGACAGCGTTTTTCCAGGAAATTTCTCCTGGAAATTAACTTTGAACGCCAAGAGTATCGCATCACAGTCAGTGTGATGTGAGGGATTTAAGGTTCGCAAAAATGTCAGTATCAATTTGAAAAAATTCAATGATAGTTTATTGAAACGAGCATAAATCAGCAATTATTAAAGTTTCTCTGCTCTTCATAACATCATTGAGCCTCTTGCGGATCTACTGATATTCTGGAAATATCGTTTCCCATTCTGCCTTCAAACTTTTCATCAATGCCTCGAAATTACGATGTGGAATGTGGATTTGGAAGCATGGCTAAAGGACTTCCAGACAGAATTCCAGACTGCCCATTCATAACTGCTGGTGAAACCAGGAAGATTGGCTGAGGGTCGGATGGCGATGCGTAGTGAGGCAGAGCAGAATTCTTGATTTTCGCAGAGGTGATTCAGTTTTTTGGACAGTTTTCGAGTGGGCTGGGCTCTTCATCATCGTTCGATAATCCTTCCCGCTGTTGTTCAAAACATTTCGACAGCCTTTCCGATGGTACTTGAGTCCCAAATTCCCAGATAACAGAGAAGGGCGGAATTCCGGATTCCGGATTCCGAATTCCACCGTTTTTTTCATTCCGTCTTCCGGATTCCAGATTCCGTGAAAAAATTTTTTTCCGTTTTCCGGATTCCAGATTCCATGAAAAAATATTGTTTCCGTTTTCCAAATTCCGAGTTCTCAAAATCCAATTCCGCCCTACTCTGCCACATAGTGTACAGAATTAGCTACCATACCTGTAAAAATGAAAACTAGAAAAGATGGGAACAAGGTAATTGAGATATGCTGGAAAAAATGGAATGAAAATAGAATTACAAAAAATGCACAAAAATTACAAAAATAAAAAAAAATTTGAGAAAAAATAGAAAAAAGAATGAACGCTTTCTTCTGAAAATTGTTTTTTTTCTTTTTGTGAAAAAAATTCAAATAATTATGAAAAGGTGCTACTCAGCTAAACTGGAATCAACGAATTGTGGTTCTAACTGGATCTCCGTTCTAGAAATCAAATTTCCGCTGATTTTTAGAGCTGAAATTCTACAGAGAACTGACATACCTTAATCATATGAATCAATGCCTGATCAGCACTAATTGATCTGGAATCTCGGATTCTTGATACAAACATTTCATCAATTGTTGGCTGATTTGTGCCGCGTAATGGTAATAATTCATTACCACGCGACGTGTCGAATGACGACGACGACATTCTCCTGTAAATATATTTATAATTCTTAAATATTTGAGAAAATAGCAAAAGGAAATCTAGAGGAAAAGACTGCTTTAGGCTCTTCGGAGCAACATCAATTTGAGCTGCTAAAATTGCGCAACACCTCTGGATCGCTCCTCAAATGTTTTAAGCCTTCGTTACTATGTACATACTAAAGTCCCTTTTCAGATTTTCCCAATTCTAGAATACTGCTCAATGCTGAGCTCTCTAGAATTCCTTTTTCTTCCTATGAGAATCGTCTAGAGTTACTCAATTATGTATTCCATCAGATATCGCCGTCTAAAAAACCATCCCTTAGAATCTTATCGCTGTCAGAATTTAGAATTTATCTCTTTTCCCCACACGCGTCCATTCTGAAATTTTGAATAAATTCCGTTTGATATTCACTCAATATTCTTATTTAACTGTCCAGCCTTAATATCACTCAATATTGAATTTAATTCTGAATAAATCAAATAAAGTAAAACGAAAGTTCTAAGAGCTCCTTATTTTTATAAAAAAACGCAACGACTGCGCGTTTTCACATTTTTTTTTACTAATTTCAGCGAATTTTTTTGGTTTTTTTTCTTATTTAACTATCAAACCCTACGATCACTCAATATTGAATTTAATTCTGAATAAATCAAATCAACTCAAACAAAAATTGAAAGGGCTTCTTATTTTTATAAGAAACGCAACAATTACGGAATTTCAACGCGCATTTTTACATTGTTTTACTAATTTCAGCGAAATTTTTTTGGTTTTTTTCTTATTTAACTATCTAACCCTGCAATCATTCAATATTGAATTTAATTTCGAATAAATCAAATTAAATCAAACAAAAATTGAAAGGCCTTCTTATTTTTATAAGAAGCGTAACGATTAAGGAATTTCAACGCGCATTTTCACATTGTTTTATTTTACTAAATTCAGCGAAATTTTTGTTGGTTTTTTGTTTTGTAAATTCTGAACACAAGCGTCTGAGACTGAAAGAAACAATGCTTGGAAGCTGCTTATTCCGCTTTCGCAACGCAAATTTTAAATATATTTAAAATATTTGAAAAACATTATAATTATCATTGTAATATTAAAATTAATAGCAGGAAAAGGAGAATAAAGAAAAGTAGAGTTAACGAAAGGATGGAGTAAATTTTGAAGCAAAAACCGGGGCGGCGATAAGAAAATGTTGAGTGATAACGAATTTAAGTTGCATGTCTTTAAATTTGTGTATACACCAAAGAGCAATAATCGCTTATCAGGCACTAATTACAAGGAAAACTTGAAGAAGTTTTCCAATGAAAAATTTCAATGAAATTCCTTTTTTTCCGTTTTAAAGATTTGACAATTTTCATATATTTTTTAAAAAATATTTCTAGCTTTCAGATGGCCAGTCTGAACTTAAATCTGGAAAAATTCTCTTCAATATTTCAGTTTTTCAAAGTACAAACCTTTCTTTGTTATTTTTTTGGTAAAGAGTCCTTTGTTTTGTGTCCCATCTCGAATACGTGCCCCCGAATTTCCATTGCGGCACATCTGATGAACTGAATCTGGAAATAAGCATAGATATCGTTGAAAATGAAAACCACATTCATCTGAAATATATATTTAAAAATTAAAAAATAAAGAAAATTTCTCAGAAAATATGTTACTCAAATCTAGCTTTACTATACATGTATTATATATATATAAGATTCAGAAACAATTTCAGACAATAAAAATGAAATAAATGATGAGAAAGATAGCTGTGACAGTCGGGAAAGCAACACGAGAAAGGACGTCAATTCCGTTATTATCTTTAAAGGAGGCGCAGCCATCGTTATAAGCAACTTCGACTGTCTCTTTGGCGGCTCCAATTGGATGGTCCTCTTGACCACCGAGTGTTTTATAGCGAATTGAACGACGTCCTCCGCAACAGATCACGAGGAAATATTCGACGAATGAAAAGAATGTCAATATCAAGCAGAAGCCAAACCATGCACCCTGCGCTTGAGTGTACGAGTCTTCTCGCATGAAAATCTGAAAATCAATCATTTTTTTATTCTTCTTTTATTCATGTGATCTACAGTGTTCCACATAAAAATACGCCATATTTCAAATTGCTGTTCATAGAGTAACACTTAATATTGAATTTGCTCATTGACTATTGCTCAGTGACTACCTCTAAAGTTAGTGAAATTTTAAGAGAATTGAGTCGATATGTATTGAATGCAGCATGCAGCACATTGAGCTAAAAGAACCTCGACCGCCAATCAAAACCTGCGGATAGAAAAACGCGAAGAATCATTCGTCGAGCTTCGAATTCCACTTTCACACGATCCTTGATAAAAAGTCGATTGAATTCGCGGGTATCCGCAGAGCAAAGACACCGCCAAAAGCAACCAATAACGAATTGGAGTCGAGAGATGATTACTATAGATTCATTGCAAGAAACTTTTTGATTTCAGATTAAATACAGCGATTGTGAAGAAATTCAATTGCAAAGACCCGGATGAATATTACTGGTTACTGGTATGATTAGAGAGAAGAAAAAATCGGTATTCTCACAGTAACTTCTATGGTGGAGGAGTAATGGTTTGCTCAAAAAACACTGGATGAATCTGAATACAGATACGCGATAAGACGAGGCCTGTTGAATTTATTACAAAAAAAACATTTGGAGTTAGTATTTTTCCTTTCTTTCAAATTCAATGATCTGGCGTATCATTATGTGGATTTGTTCTTCTTAATGGTTCGATAGAATCGATTTTTTTTTCAATTTTTTGGCTACTAAATTCAAATTAATGCTAACTTACCTGTTTTCTTACAATGTTTGAGTTTTTGAAATTTTAGAGGGTGGCGTATCTTTACGTGGAGTACCCCCACCGGTTAGGTCTTAAAATGGTAATACTTTTATGAATTATCATGGTTTTCAGAATCTCATTAAATAAATATTGCATTTTTGAAATAAGAAGGAAAACTTACATAATATGCAGCCAGAATGAAGAAAGGAACCGAAGCGGAGATGGTCCTGGGAACGGACCAGCTTCCGTGAATCCAAAAGTGAAGCCAAGAAACAATTAGGAGAAAGAGGCTCGGAAGAAACCAGGACATCAAACCGGACAGCGTGCTGGCCGAGAAATACACATTTGCGTCAATGCATGAGTAGACTCCGACTGTATAGTTGCCAACACAGTCCCCTGCGGAGGCTTCTTCAAATGTCAGATCGCCTTTCAGCAGTTCTTGCGAAACTTCGATTGGGTTCACCAATGGAGGTGAATTTGCCCAGAGGTACACAATGTCGTCTATATCGTAATTGTCTGGAAATTTCAGATTTCATTTTTTTTCCCGGTCAAAATGATGATAATGGAACACATCGAAATGTTCAATTTGCAGTAATCTTTCATTGATACATTTCCTTTTAAGTAAAATTTAATTTAAAAATTTAAAGACTCACAGCTTCCAAGTTTAATAGTGAATTGTCTAGAATTGGTAAATGGGAACAGTGTGCCATAAGTATACGGTAATTCCAGAAGGATTCTCACGGAAGATCGAACATATCCACTCGGCTCGACGACAATATTTTTTGAGTTCTTATCGTTTCTGCTTAATTCTCTGCCAGATATGAAATAAGTGTCTGGCTCCCATATTTTCTGATTTCCAGGGAGACGGATTTCATCAATTAGTTCACGAAAGTCCACGTCATACTTCAGGCGGTTGTCTTGCCATTGTTGACGAAGGTATAGGTCTATTTCCTGTGGAAAAAACATGAAAATATTGTATTTGAGACTTCGAGTACGGAGAGCATTTTCTGAGCAGAATGCGCAGCAGTTTTTGACAGTTTGCTCATTCATGGGGCGGCTACGCTATTCTTTCATTTTTTTAATATCTGAAAGCTATTTTCAGATATATAAAATTTCTAAAACTCAATTTTTAATATTTTCGATGAAACTAGCAGAAATTTGAGTATTTTGAAAGTGGCTTAAAAACTAGGGCTCTGGAACTTTTTTTCCTGGCAATTAGCCGAAATTTCAGCTTTTCTACGTGATATAAAATGAAATTAAATACACATTCTGAATGTTTCCGTCAATTTTGAAAGCAGACGACTATACAGAACATGCAGGATATCCGTTATCTTTGATCGGATCTGGTTCTCCAGTACTAGGGTGGCGAGCCGATGCGGAAGTTAGAGAGCAAGAGAGCAAAGTGTGGGAGCTAAATCAACAATTTATGTAACATCCTATGGTAACTTTGAATGGTTCCGCCTCAAACCGCTGCAGAGCTAATTTAATAGCTTTCAAGCAATTGAAAATGTTGAAAACATCTGTTTGTATTGGCTTATCGATAGAGCGCATTTGCATTGCAAGTTCTTTAGCGAAATTTGAAAGATTAGGCAGGTTTCTCTTTTTTTCCTGATTTTTAAGCAGTTTATTAAGGAAAACTAAATAAAATTTTGAATAAAAAACGATTTTTAAGCTCAGATTCGATACCACATTCGCACATTTTACATTTTTGTTTTAGAGTTAAGCTCGCATTATTTCGTTCATTAAGCGGGTTTAAAATGCAATTCCAATTTGAAAGTAACAGAATTATCGTTTTTTGTCTAAATAATCATCATTTCTTTCGTTTTAAATATAAAATTCTTGATAAAACTGAGTTTTTTGATTGAAATTTTTTATTTCAATTGTTTTTTCTGATAGAAAATTAAATAATTAAAATTTTTTTCACAAAATAAATATTCTTCAAAACATTCTACTTCAAATCGCGGGCCATATCGAGTACTGTCTAATTCACTGAGTTCCTAGCTGAACTCCGAGCATTGGAATAGCAGCTGAAGACGAAATGAGCCGCTTCTCGCTTACTTCTCTTATTCTTTTGGGTTTTTCAAAAGAATATGCCCTCCTATGTACTGGAATTGTCTAATAAAACTGACTTACAGCATAACTAGTGTGCCAGATGAGCCGGTTGATGAAAATGTTGGTGATGACAAGAATCGCGGAGTTCTCGGCGTGATCTGAATTAAAATGAGATTTATTTTTGGAATTTTTGGTGAATTTTGCGACAACTCTTTACAAATTAGTGCTGGTGCGCTATGAACCGTTCTTAAACAACGCGAGCAAACGACGGATCTTTGGATTCACAAACCTCTAACAGGCGGTCTGGCATTCGCATCATATTCAGATAGTATCCTTGCGACAATTTGCCCTTCGGTTCCAAGGCGTCGTGAGTGAAGTGCTTTTTGGGAACTTAAAATTGATTCAATTGACAAAAAAAAATCGTGTAATACAGTTAGGATTTTCAAAAAACAACATATTTTATCCCGAAAAATATTTAAAACCACTGAAAATACTTTTTAGCCAGAAATTTGAGATTTAAGCCATTCTCAATTGGTGATTTTTGTTTATTTTTAAATAAAAATAAAATGCCACTAAATATTAATCTTGAATTAAGCAATGTGTCGCCGCAATATCCAATTTAACGTTAAAATTCCGCAAGAAAAACCAACAAGAAATTTAAAAAAAAATCGTTCTGGGATGACCGTGGCCTAGAAAACCCCTGGCCTAAACCTCAAAGATTTCCTATTAGAGTTTAAATAAAAGTTTTTAATATATATTTTTTAAATGTTTTTTTTAATTGAAGAATTATTTTAATCAGACAATAAATTAAATATTTTAATTTTCAAATTTTCAAGTAAAATAGAAAGACTAACCTTCCAAGTTGAAGCAGTGCCACTATCAATACCAGAATCGCCGTAATCCTCGTCATGATTTACTTACCTGAAGCAAAAGTTCGAATGTCAGAGAAAAATAGAAATAACTCAAAGGGATTAGTGTAGGTTTATTATAATTGCAGACTACTTTAAAATGCATTTTCAGTCTGAAACTTCGAATTCAACTATTTACTTGAAATCTCTGAGATTGCGCTAAACGACGGACGACGGAATTCAATTTTCAGTCCGAAACATTCGGGTGAGATTTAAAATTTAAAAATAAAAAAAAAACAAATAGAAACACGTATAGACGAAAAACAGGAAATGTGTAGAGCGGAAAAGTGTTGGATAATATTTGTGTTAAAGAGGTGAGCAGAGGAAAGAAATAGATCTTCTTTCATTCTTTTGGCCCCCGTCAGGTGGTCTTCTCCCTCTATAACAAACGTAAAATGGCACCAGAATTTCGGCAAAGAACGCATGGCAAAATATTACACTGAATAGTGTTAAAGGAGCAACGAGAAATGGCGGGATCATAAAACTGAGAAGCATTCTTTACAGAAAGAGAGAGAGAGAGAGAGATCCCTTCTTAAAACTGAAAGACATATGTTAGAATTCGTAGAAATATTCTCAAATGACAAGATCTTCATTTTTTTTTTCAGAAAATGCTGAAAAACTTCAAATTTTTCGATGCTCGGAAGTTGGTAAACTTTGTCTATTGTTCAGAAATCAATGTTCAAAGCTTCCAAGTCACTTTTTTTCTTCTTAAAATCTGAAATCTGCAGAATTACAGGCAAAACCAATGTTCCGGCAATTTCGAAATGCGGATATCGCTTTGTTAGCGTGCGCACAAAACTTTAAATTTGGGATTGAACAGCGATTTGAAAATCAAATCCGAGTTACCGGTGGCAAGACGCTCTACCGTCCTACACACTTCCCAATAGTGTGTCGCGTCGATTTTGGAATTGACCGATTGAATCGAATTAGATCGACGATTTTTGAATCGATTCGATTCGATATGATTCGATCAAACACGGCAAAAACCCAATTCGGATCGAATCGATTCAAATCGATTTGCCCTAAATTACTTCAATTTCCGGTCGATTCTTGCTTTGCATTAACCTTCGCCGTATTCTTTCCTCCAAATGAATTCTATTCCTTGTAAAGCTCGACGGGCTAACTTACCGCGACGAGTAATTGAAAAAGAAAGCCGATGAAATTTCATTGATTGAATAATATGCGAAAAAAACTGTATTTTAATACTTTTAAATAAAATTATTATATTACAGCCTCAAAAGAAAACGACAAAACGACGGATGACGTTGACAACCGTGATGCAAGTGTGGCGGCGACGACGATGAAGGTAAGAGCAGATGAGCGTGACGGAAATAAGAAAATTAGCGATATGATTTGCGAAATTTGAAAAATCGGCGAAAAGTATCGAAAAAGAATCCGGAAAACAACTCGGGAAATTCGGGAAAAAAATGAAACGATTGAGGTTTCTTTTTGCATTAAATTTTAGAGCAGAGAGCCGTGTTCTTTGTCTGTAATTTATATTTATTTTTCTGTGGATTTTTATCCTCCGATGAATGTTATTCGTTGTAAATCTCATGTTTTATTCGTTTATCTTTACACAGAAAGCCGAAATCCAGTATACACGTAGGCAATTTTTCAATGAAACTCCAGAAATTAAAAAATTTAATGAATATCCAGATAAAAATTCAAAAAATCGTGCATTTCTGTTTACGTTTGTTTCTGTAATGGACGTTTTCAATTGTCGTAGTTTCATCTAATGTTGTTAGCTCAAGATTTCCCTGTTTTTTATTCTCCAAAAATTCCACATAGCTTTCGTATCCTTTTTGAAACTCCGCTTTCTCCATCATAATTCTCCGTTTTTCTAATTCCTTTTCAGTCTCTTTTAGCGACTTTTCGAATTGTTGCTCTTGCTTGTTTCTCCGAATTTCTTCTTCTCTTCTTTTTTTCTCTGCTGCTTCTCGTTCCATCTTTTTTCTATCATACTGCTTTTCGGTTTTTTTAACTTCTTTTTCTGCTGGTAATTTGGAACAATTAGACAAGAATTTCAGGTTTTTCAGCTGCCACGTTTCATTATTAATCTCGAACTTCTTCTCAAGCACGGACCATTTCAACTCGCGGTTTCTCAACATTCGTTTCAATTCGGATTCTCGCGGCTTTGACACCGGCGGTTTTCCCATTGAAAGGTGAGAGATTCGCAAATATCCTTCTGCATGCGGATTTGTGTATTTGTCCTGATTGTCCAGGTCCTAAAGAAAATTAATTTGAGATTTTTTAAAGACAAACCAATCAAAAACCTCGGCATCTCTATAGACAAACTCGAGAATGATGACATCATTAGGGTAAATTAGCTGATAGGCTTTTTGTCTCAAATCTCTCTCCATCTCTTCATTCTCTCTTTTCAGAAAAGTTAAATTAGCTGCATAATCGAATATATAGATGAATGATTCCTTGTCGACGATGACCAATTGAACAAATTCCGTCGGATTTTTGATTCGAATCACTATCGACGAGTTCTCCGTATTTTCAATCAGTCGATCGGGCGACATCTCCAATAGAAACTCTGCAATTTTCAATGGATTTGTCCGCCAACTTTGGCAATAAAGTTAGTCCATATTGTAATAAATTTAACAAAAATATAAGCATTATTCAATTCAGAGCAAAACTTTGCCGTTTTCGGCTTCTTAAAAGTGCTTCCACGCTTACTGAAAATCGAAATAGGCTTCAAGCACCGACTCGGAACATTACAAAGTTTTTAGGTAAGGCTTACCTGAAGGATCCGATTTCGATTCAGGGTTTGTCTCGTGTTTTGATTTCCCCTTTTCGTCTGTCGCAGAAAAGATTTTCAGATCCTTTGATTTTAGTTCCTTTTGTTCATTCTTATCCTCTCCTTTTGCCTTATTCTCCAACCGTTTTTCTTTACTTTTCTCTCTTTCCTCTAATATTTTTTCCCATTTTGCTTTCATTTCCTTATATTCTTTAGTTGGCTTTTCAACAGATAACTCCCATTTTTTATATCCGCAATTATAGCCTCCTCCAGTAATCAGTCTCGAAAGTGTCGGTTTTCGTCTTTTTCGAGTCTTCATATAGGAAAAGAACGGAAGATCTCCTTTCCCCGGCTCACAGTGCTCGATTATTAGACATCCTTGTGGTGTTTTGCATTCTTGAGAGTATCCGACTTCTGGGCTAAGTACCGCTTCCTGCAACCAATCGATTGGTCTGTCACTATTGGAAGGTTCGTTAGGTCAGTGTGAAATAATGAAGCGAGCACCTAGGCTACTTATCCCGAAAAGTATTTCCTGTGTAGAGGTAATACTGTATGTAGCGCATTTCACAGAATATTATTTTTTGACCAAAATATTGGAAAAAATTACAGATCGAGAATTTCGAGATGAGCAATTTTCTTTTTTGTGCGTATTTTTGTTGTCTGCCAATAAAATTGTTCTAAAATTGGTATTATCGCCATAAAAAAGTTCCGACATTTTTTCGAGCCCGCGAAAATCGGGATTTGAATTTAGAGGCTCCTTATTTTTTCTTCTGAATTTTCAGAATTAAACTGGATTAAAAGAACGAAATTGTATTAATCGTGAATTTTTTTACACGTTTCTTCGAATGTTTAAATATATCAATTTGCGTCATTTATTTTTTTTTTCGTTTCTTCTGATAAAAATAAATCGCGCATAGCAAATGCGCTGATGAAATGGGCGGAGCCTCTAAATTCAAATCCCGATTTTCGCGGGCTCGAAAAAATGTCGGAACTTTTTTACGGCGATAATAGTGTTATTCGAGTATATCTAATAACATTTTCAGAAAAAAAAATCAAGAAAAAAGCTTAAAAAATGACTAAAAACGAGTGGACCCAACAAAGATAGCGCCGAATTTCATTTTAGACGTTTTAAAATTAAAATTAAAATTAAATTTTAGACTGCGGCAAGGCTTGGAAAAATTCTCTCCCAAATCGCTGGAAAACATGGAATGTCGCATAACGTTTTGGACATCCCGTACTACTGCCCAGCGCCTGTCTCCACTCCAAACGCCGTCATACAAGCTGAAGATGAATGCTCCTTGCAAAAGAAAACACGGGGCGTCATCTAGAATCATCTTCATGCTAAAATTATGACGTTTCAAATGGGTAACACTATTTATTAGGCACTCTGTACATACATCTTTGCAGCGAGAGACGACGGTTTTCCGGACTGAATTCTACACTGGACAGGAAATTCTTAATGGAACACGGACAACAGTGCATTCTATATCAAATGGTATTAATTTTGGCGCTATCTTAGTTGGGGGGGTCCAAAGATTTTTCGAATTTTTTTTCTACAAAAAAGCAAAGAAAGTGCCATGGAGTCGGAACCGAACCCACACATTCCAGACTCCCATTCCTCGCTGTTCCCCCCTCGGAATTGCGTTGAGATAATCTGGTTTCAAAAGTTAATAACTTAATTTTCCGATTTCCGAATGGAAAAAAACACTCACTTTACGGTCACGGAGCACAATGTTAAAATGCAGAACTCGACCTTTCTTCATCTTCTCATATATATGAGTTTGAGCTTTATATTCTCGCATTGGAGAGCTAATTTTAAAAATGTAGCTTCTGACAATGACTAGAACAAGTAGTTCTACACCCGATAAACATTCAACTTCCACTCGGAGACCCCCTTTAGCTGGAATTACAAAATTTTTCGGTGTCACTTTGAGCAATATCTCTTCGGTTATGGTTGTGGGTAATGAATTATCACAATTTGCATCATCTTCTTTGAAGCTCTCCAAAAGTTCTGTATAATCTGAAATTTAAGAAGAATTAGCTGTAGAATTAAGAATTGAGAAAAATGAAGACAAAATAGTAATACCGATTGATTTTTCGCCTTCCTCTATCATTTTCGCTTTTATTTTCTTGTTTTCCTTTATGGAAACTTTCATTTTTCAGTGAAAGTTTCTAAACAGTCTTAGAAATAATGTAGTTTTTCTACTTGGTCGTATGTTTTATGAAATGAAAGCGGGCGGACGGTCACGGAAGTGATATTATTTATAATTTTGTTGGATAAAAAAAAAGAAAACTAATTTTGAATTGAGAAATCTTGTAGGCTTCCAGCCGAACTGAATTTTGAAATAAGATTCTCTTTGAAATTCGAGAGTTTTCAGTTTTCAGCTCCAATCTTCGTCGGCTTAATCCAATCTATTACGAAGATTAATTAAGACTATCTAAGACTAACAATGGAACCATGTTTAGCCTTCATCTCAGAATTTTTTCTAAATTTGCTCATTTATAGTTTCGAATACGGATTTTCTCGTAGTGTATTTGGTTTTTTGCGCAAATTTCTAAAAGTCGAGAAAGTTCCATCTGAAAATCCCAAAAAGAAGGCTAAACATGATTCCCTTGTAAGATATTTTTTATTCTAGGCGCTGAGAACATATCCAGCCGACTACCGGGCGTCCAAGAATCCAAGAAAGGAAGTAATTAAGACTATCAAGACGCTGAAATAAGCCGAAGAAGAGCTACTCAACTCATATCCAGCAAGAAGATAAGAGCCGAACTGTGCTCCCTGCTCTCTGCTACGGATCTATGGTTCTCACAAGAACTCAACGAGCCCTCGAAAGATCATTATTTGGAACTAATCGAAGAGAACAACGGAAACAGAATCTAAGAAGCACCAATCTACTGCTAAAATCCGGCATCCGAGAAGCTGCGGAATACACAACCACCGCGAAGAACCGATGGGCAGGCCACGTTGCATAAGACGATAGATAAGCAAATCGAATCTTCCTGGTAATCAAGGGACTTTAAAAGAGAATTGGGCCGTCCCGCAACTGAAGAAATTGAATACTCCCGACGGCAAACGATCCCAAGCCGCACAGGACCCAAACAAATGGAAAGAATTGTGTGCCAAGCCGACTACCGGGCGTCCAAGTATCCAAGTAAGTAATACGAAGAGAAGTTCCGTGCAATTTAACTGCAAAAGAATTGGAGGAATTTTGACAAATTTCGTTTTGCCTAACAAGGGAACCTCCAATAGAAATCCTCTTAACTTTTTCTAAAAATTCGACCACAGATACTTTTGACTACGGAGAATTCAGTACACATGGTCGCTATCTGCGCAAATTTCTGGAAATCGAGATATTTCCATTTCCTGAAAATCCGGATTCTGGCACTACTCTTACGTAAATAGCCGACACTATTTGGGAGAAATGCAAACGCGCCCTATTGGACATATCATTTTACAGTTAATTTTTCGTGTGGAGAAAGAAGCGTTCTCTAATCGTTTTTCTTTGTTTTTCAATGAGTTTTCTTCTCGAAAACATATTTTAATTAAAAAAAAAATTTATTTCAAAAATAAAAACAACCCAAAAAAAATTAAAGGTAGTCAAAATTAATCGGAATTTTCATCTAAATCAATTTCAATTTCGTAATTGCCTAGATAAAGTGTAAAATAAGAATTCGGGGAGCATTTCCATTGCTTGTTACTCAAAGTACACGAAAAATAGGCTGCTTGTTTGCATAAAACGCAGCGCTTCCGTTCCGTCGTAAGGCTTTCAAATTCTAATGGGTGGGCATCTGGAGGAAGTGGCGGATCTTCCTAAAATTTTAGTGCACCCAAAAGTTAATTGAAGGTTCTCTACCTGACCTGTGCACTAATAGAACAGCGTCCAATTTTTCTTTTTGGGATAAAAATAGAATTGGAAGCGTTGATAGTTCCCTTAGCCTTTCTCCCTGGCTGAAAGTATCCACTTAAAACCAAGGACTTTTGTGAATAGAGAAGAGAGTTCCTTTTCTCCGCATTGATTTTGTGATTTCCAGATTTTGAGAATGTCTACCGATCCGATGGAGTTGTTTTTTGAACTGCACGATCATGAAGATGACTTGCATGATAAATTCCAACTTAAATTTGACAGCCAGGTAGGCGTTTTCATAAACTTAGCAGTTATAAATTTTTTTTCAGGAAACTCTGGATGAATTAAGAGAGAAAATCGCTTCGAAGTGGAAAATCCGAAGTATTGACCAAAAACTTTTCATTAAAAATGGACAAACACTTTATGGACGAGGTTTGAACAGCCTCGCGTTTTTTGGATTAAAAGACGGTGACACAGTGATCGTGGTAAGTTTTCAAATTTTTATTTGTTTAGCACCACTAATGTGAGTCAAAATTGTATTAAAATAAACTTTGATGCGAATAATTTTAGTAGCACGCTTATTTGCTTAACTGGGTCGAGATTAACAATTCAAAGACAGACAGATAATTAGACAATTATTATACAGCTAGTGAATTTTAAAACCGGAACAAACTAATATTTTACAGCATTTTGAAATTTTCATTTTTTAGAAACACGCTCTTTTGGGTACATGGGGTGAATACCTCGCGTATTGCAAACTTTTCAATGATACGAAAACGGCAAAACCCGAGCGAACCAAGTTTGCACATCAAGCTATCGCATGTTCAAAAGCGCTGGAAGATTCTGGATTTCTCATCGTTTATACCCCTTTTGGTGCACAGTGGAGAAATACTATCAGTCCAATGATGAGGTTTGTTAGTTAATTCAAATTATTTTAACAAATATTGATGAAATAAGTATTTTCATACTTCAGATTCGTGGACAGAACGCAAGGTGCGTTAAAGCAAAGCGCTACAACATTTTTTTCCCAAAAGTATCCCTACGCTAAAATCGACTTTAAGTCTAAACAAGGCGGTAGTCGAGCTGGAATTGTAGTGATTGTCACTTGCAATGGAGAGGAGACAACATACTATATGAAGACTTATCATCACGCCGGTTCTTCAATGTCCCTACAAAATACATCAAAGGTACATCTCCCGGATCTTCGCGAAATGTTCGCATATCGACTTCTTGAACTCATTGGAGTTGGCCCTGTTGTATTCTTTCCATTCTACGATGGATCGACATGTATTCATTACATTGCCACTGAAAAAGTTGAAGAATTCAAAAAACTGGGAAAGCTTGAGGATATTGTTCTGCAAAAAAAAGTCGTTGTTGAGGTAATACAATTTCAATCATTCTTTAATTAAAGATACGTATGCCACATTGTTTGAATTTATTTTATACAAAATCCATTTCAGGCTTACCTGCTTTCACTTCTCCTTGGAATACGCGACTTGAATGAAGGAAACATTGGCTCAACCAAAGGGAAATCCCTATCTATAATAGATTTTTACGTTCCGGATTCCGACAACTTTTCACAACGCAGAATAGTCGATGATTTTAAGAATAAAAGCAACTTTGGTGGACTAGGAATTGCCAACGAAATTCTATCAGAAATTGGACATGAAGATAGAATGAAAATTGCCATGGATGCACTGCCGCATTGGAGTCGAATCAATAGCATGACAAGCGATATCATTGGTAGTGAGAAAAGCGAATTGAGAAAACATGGAATAAAATTCGGGACTGCTACAAATGACGTCGAGAATTATATCCAAGATATCAAATTGAATTATGACTCGTTATGTTCAGCTTTTAAATAGTTTCATTCTTATGGGTTTTACTGGGAAGAAAATATTGTCGTGGAAGTCTCCACAACCAAGAAAATCTTCCAAGAGAGAGAGAGAGAGAACTCAAGTAAAGAAACTCATGCGTCAATTATCCTCACGGGAATCAACTAGAATGTCCCCCATTCTAATCAATGGCCACGCCGCCACCGACCAACCGATCAACATGGCTACAACACCGCTCGTTAAGGCGACCCCAGCCGTCGCCACGCCAACAATGCCAACATTGCCCCTCGGGAACAACGGAGCCGCGGCCGACGGCAACCATCCCGGTCAGTGCGAGCACGTAGGATATTGAATTCCCCCAAATACTTCTCTTAATAAAGGACGTATGAGTAAAAGGTTCCCACCACACAACTCGGCGGGTTCGCCACCCGACCCCGTCGAGACGAATATTGTTTGTATTCGTAATTGAAAGTTGTTTATAATCTAATAAAAAGCCACAATTCTGTTGTAGTACTTTGTTCTAAATTCTTTTATTATACTCACTGTGCCCACAAAACGCCAAACGACTTAATTTAATTAATTTATATTTTTTCTTTATTACTTTTATCGTCTTTTGATAAATCCTTATATCATTCGGTATAGATCAATTCGCTACTAATGACTTTACTTTTACAAAATTGTCGAGGTTAATGTTTGTCAACGGTTTCAGGTTTTTCTACAGAGTACTCATTTATTTAGCATTTTTTTATTTAAAATGTTAGCGCAATATTTCGATCACATTTTTAAAGTATCTCATTTCGACCTTTTGGCCTTTTTTAAAAATTGTTGAGAATAACACATTTTCGAAGAGTTAGGACACAAAATTAATGAAAAAAACGCCTTAAAATGGCTGAAAAGTGTAAAAGTTGAAAGTGGGCAAATGGTCATTTCTACGTCCAGCCCAAAAAGTGACGTTTTTTAAAAATGACTGATTTTCGATGAGCTTAGACATTTATTATAATAGGAGAGCATAGATTTTGCCTTTCTTTAAAGTTTAATTGGATTTTCTTCTCTTTGGAGATCCGGATTTTCAGATCGAAACATCACGATTTCCAGAAATTCGCGCTGTACCGAATTCTCCGTAGTTCGTACCTGTGGTCGAATTTTTGGAAAAAGTTAAGAGGATTTCTATTCGAGGTTCCCTGGTAAGTAGTAACTTCGTCTACGTATCACATGTGGGAATCCACTTTGCTCTTTTGCTCCAAATTCGTAGTTTCTTTCAAAAAACTTCTATAATTTCCAGATAAGGGCGGAATTCCGGATTCCGCCGTTTTTTTAATTCCGTCTTCCGGATTCCAGATTTCGTGAAAAAAAATATTTTTTCCGTCTTCCGGATTCCAGATTATCGTTTTTACTTTGCGAACTAAGAGGAATCTTTAATTTCAGCAATTTTCTGAGAAAAGAAATTTAAAAAAATTAAAGAAAATTTCCATAATTTCTAATCTGCTAAAGTATCTCCATTCCAAAAAAGACACTTTTAGAATTCATTGCGTTCAAGAAGACGTGATCGAGATCGCGGGAAACCTGCCTACCATTTATTCTTTGGTGTCTTCTTCTTCTTCTCTCAAATGACTACAACAGATTGAACAACACGGAATTTATTTATTCGGACGGGGGGGGGGGGAGGCAGAGGACTCCAGCACTCTCCTGGCCGGCCAGTTATCACCCGCTTTGTCCATTGTGACAGCATTGATAACAGGCAAAAATGATTGAGAGACAATTGGCAAATGACGCTGATCATCGAGGGGGTGTAGATTTACGTCAGATCTTATGCATATGTACTTTGTTTCTATAAGTTTCTGTAGCTACATATCTCAGGGCATTCGCACGGACTTGCAATTTACGAGTATGTGTAGATTTACGAAATTGTGTGGATTTACGAAAATGTGTAAATTTACAAAATTGTGTAGATTTACGAAATAATGTAGATTTACGAAATAATGTAGATTTACGAAATAATGTAGATTTACGAAATAATGTAGATTTACGAGATTGTGTAGATTTACGAAATAATGTAGATTTACGAAGTTTTGTATATTTACAAAATTGTGTAGATTTACGAAATTGTGTAGATTTACGAAATTGTGTGGATTTACGAAAATGTGTAGATTTACGAAATTGTGTAGATTCACGAAATCGTGTAGATTTACGAAATTGTGTAGATTTACGAAATAATGTAGAAAAAAATTTTTTCCGTTTTCCGTTTTCCAGATTCCGTGAAAAAATTTTTCGTCCGTTCTCCGTTTTCCAAATTCCGAGTTCCCAAAATCCAATTCTGCAGTACTCTGCAGAAAAGGGCGGAATTCCGGATTCCGCCGTTTTTTTCATTCCGTCTTCCGGATTCCAGATTCTGTGAAAAAAATTTTTGTCCGTTTTCCGTTTTCCGGATTCCGAGTTCCCAAAATCCAATTCTGCCCTACTCTGCAGAAAAGGGCGGAATTCCGGATTCCGCCGCTTTTTTAGGATTCAGTGGCACGCCAAATCTTTCTAATGCGATTTGGGACGTTAAAAAGAAAACGGTGGAAAAATAAAATGTATTTATTGAAAAAATAAGTTACTATTGCACCAATTTGTACTCGATAAAGGAAAATATAAGGTACTGTAAGGGATAGGGAGCGCCTGAAAACTAAGAAAGCCATGATGGAGAAAGGACGACTTCAGCGGCAATCAACTTGGATTCCACCAACGGAGAGAGCGCGTATGGCGACAATACAACGGCAAACAGTGCCTGTGGCGACAAAATGATGGGGGACAAGACGAATGGCGAGAGAATCAACGGAGATCCGACCATAGGAGTCAGAATCAGCGGATTCAACGCGAATGGCGAAAGGATGAGTGGAGTGAACACCTGTGGCGACAAAATCAACGGAGATAAGACCAGCGGGGACAGAATGATTGGATTGAAGATTCCCGGCACCAGAATCAATGGATGGAGCACCAAAGGAGATAGGATGATTGGCGAGAATATCAATGGATTCACAATAAGCGGAGAGAGCACACGAGGGGAGAGCACCAGTGGGACAAACACCCATGGGGATAAGATGATGGGGCCGAGAACAGCCGGGGACAAGGTGATTGGAGACAGAACTAATGGCGACAAGACGACGAATGTATTGGAGAGCGGCGCGGAGGCAAACGTCAGTGGTGTTAGGATGAACGGCGAATTGACGATGTCAGCACGACGAGCAACTTTGAACTTTTCTGCCTCGGCAAGAGCTCGGATGCTGGAATAGGATTACAGTTTTTTTAGTTTTTGATTTCACAGTGAATCTTACTCAGTCTCGATATATTTCATTGGATCATCTCGGAGTCTCTTGAATTTCTTCAACGCCTTCGTATGATTATATGGACTTTTCTTTCCATAGAGTTTCTCCAATTGGTGAGTGGTCAAAAACGCGAATCCGTCATCATTCAGCTTCTTCTTTTGATCTTCATTGTAGGATTTGTCCAGGTATTCGAATACTTCGATTTTAGATTTTTCTTCGCTTCCAAGAATTTTTGTGGCATTTTCCTAAATTTTTCAGTTAATTTTGCTATAAATCCATTGAACCCAACTTGCTTCAATGTTTCGCTTCCAAAACATGGAAATATGAATTCTGAGCAGCTTTGTCTATCGCATCTTCTCACTAAAGGGAGCTCAGGCCAAACTACAGTAGGCCAGGAAAAAAAAATTTTTCCCGGAATCTGGAATCCGGAATTCCGCCCTTCTCTGATAGCATTGCTATAACTTTGAAAGAAACAGAGGTTCACACCAGATTTGGGCGGAATTGGATTTTGGGAACTCGGAAAAAAATTTTTTTCACGGAATCCGGAATCCGGAAAATTTTTTTTTTTTACGGAATCCGGAATCCGGAATACGGAAGGTAAAAAACGGCGGAATCCGGAATGCGGAATGCGGAATCCAGAATTTTAACCATTAATTTTTGCGGGAGATCAAAAAAGTATACTTTTCACAACAATTGAGAATAAAGTATTAAAACTCGTAGTTGGGCGGAATTGGATTTTGGGAACTCGGAATCCGGAAAACGGAAAAAAATTTTTTTCGCGGAAAACGGAATGAAAAAAACGGCGGTATCCGGAATTCCGCCCTTCTCTGGTTCACACCTAAGTGACAAGAAGCGATGTTGCTCAGAATGTTTGATCATCTGTTACAAATAAAAATTTTGCTGCGTAGCGACTCAAATGAGAAATTTGGCTATTTGCTGGGATTTGCTGGGACGTGCTGGGACATGGGGACATCTTTTCCTTTACTTTACTTACTTACTAGAAAAGGTTGTAAGCTCACCATGGAGTTTCCTATATGAATTTATAGATTAGAACACGCTGAGAAAGAATCCGTTTTCAGAATCTTCCAGAAATTTCAGACTCGCTTCGTTGAACTAACAAAAAAGCGAAAATCGGCTAACAAAAAAAAAATGGAAAAACAAAAATAGCTAAGCCTAGCAGGAACCGAACCCGACACCTCTCACCTATTGTCCTGCGTCTTACCCGCTCGGCCAACTAGTCGCAAGGCAACTCAGTAAAAGTTGGCTATGAAGTAGCGGAGGAACTAAAGAGAGAGAGAGAGAGAGAGAGATCGTGGGGATTAGTCAGTGCTGGAATTTCAGATCGAGATAACTCGCTTCGCTGAAGCGTTCTGAAAATTCTGAAAACAGATTCTTTCTCAGCGTGTTCTAATCTATCGATTCACATAAAAAAAAACTCCATAGTGAGCTTACAACCTTTCTTAGTAAGTAAGTTGGAGCACGATTTCCCCAAGACCGTCAGGAATTGCTATAACTGATCTATAAAACAAAGCTTCAGACTCACTTTAGTAAAGTAAAGTGGAACTCCATCATCACCCCTCAACTCTTTGTCCTTTTTCCTTCTGAATTCTTGCTCAGTCTTGGCCACTTGATCACTGACACCTGGAAATGTCTCATTTTGTACATATCTGAAGTGATATGGAAACGACGACGACGACGTGCATATTCAGGATTTTGAGATGGATTTCGAGATAGAGATAAAAGGACCGAACAACCGAAAACCGGTCTCACCTGCGGCTTCCACAATGAAATCCATCCACGCATTCTGTCCATTGTTATCCAGTTTCTTCAATAAATGTGGAAGAGACGTGAGCTTCTCGACGCCTTCTCCCTCGTCGTGCAGCGAGAAGAGCGATGGGGAGAGCAAATTGAACTGGAATTAGAGGAATTTCAGCTACAGCTTCTCGCTTCTTTAAACCAACCAAACTATCGTCCTCTTGTTCCGGAACGATGGACATCAATCGTGGCGAGACCATTTTCAGAGTCTTCTGATCGAAATCTGTAACATTTTGTCCACCGAGCATCATAGCGGTCTTCACGGCTTCTCTCATAAACTTCAATGGAACACGGATCTCATCGGTCTGCTTCTTCCGCATCAGTTTTGCCACGTCATTGTTCTCATCCTCCATTTCCGCCTGGAAATTGAATCTCTCCGTATCTCTTTGAAATCTAGTGTTTCTGAGTAGCAACCCAAATCGATAATCGATTTGGTCTAAGTTCTAAGGTACCTGCTTAAGAGCCACTGGCTTTCTTGGGTCAATGAACTCTGCTGGCGTGTTATCAATCATCTGCTTCAGTCTCTTTTTCATGATCTCTCGGTTCTTCTTCTCTCTTTTAGCCTCTTCTCCCAATTTTTTGATCCTTCCAACGGCCTCCACCCATGTCTCGGCCTTCTCGGTTTTATTCTTCATGGCTCGCACTGTATTCGTCATGGATTTTGCCAATCTGGTCATGACATTCACGTCATCACTCGACTTGAGAGAATAATTTTCTCTTTGCACGACATGGTACCCTCCAGTGGATCTCTTGGAACGCGCTGTGCCGAAAGACCCAATCCATTCCAGATCCTCTTTTTGTGGAGGCTTCTCAGTGGTTTCAGCCGCCAACACTTGGGATTTTCTCGTCTTCTTATAAGGTTTTTGCGGCTTTTCATACGTCTTTCTCTTTGGAATCGTCTTCTCGGCATCCAGCAGCTTCACAATGCACCGCGCATGGTCTGGAACATTGCTGGCCTCCGCCGAACACTTTTTCACAATATTTTGATGCTCGGCAGGCATGCTGGAAATCTTCTTCGCCGCAACGGCAGCCATTAAGCCGGAGAACGCCTGGGACATCCATTTTTCGATGAGCTCCTCGGATGACGTCTCGTTTAGGTCGACCTAGAAGGAAATTTGGAAAAATTTTAAATTTCAACATTTTCAGATTCCGATTGTTTCAGCAGCTACTCAGTAAACTCCGTATCACAAGCAGTGTGTCGTTTCGAAAGCATTTCGAGAAATTTTTTCGAAAAATTCTCGAGAAATGTTTCTCGTTGATTTCTCGAAACATTTCGATAAAAAATAATAATAAACTAGTTCGAACGACACTCCGAAATAACGCAAAGCGCGTTGTTTATCGTATTTCCATTCAAATCATTTTTCAAAATTCTTCGAGGATTTTTCGAGAAATTTCCGAAAAATTTCGAAAATTTTCGAAAACTTTTCGAAAAATTCTCGAGAAATTTTTCGTAAAAATTTTTTCGAAAAATTCTCGAGAAATGTTTCTCGTTGATTTCTCGAAAAATTTTTCGAGAATTTTTCGAAAAATTTCTCGAAAAATTTCGATAAAAAATAATAATAAACTAGTTCGAACGACACTCTGAAATAACGCAAAGCGCATTGTTTATCGTATTTCCATTCAAATCATTTTTCGTGATTTCTCGAAAAATTCTTCGAGGATTTTTCGAGAAATTTCCGAAAAATTTCGAAAAATTTCGAAAACTTTCCGAAAAATTCTCGAGAAATTTTTCGCTTCAAGTTCATTTCTGCTCTCTGAGCATACTTCAAGTTGAAGGAAAATTGTGAACTGTAGTTTAACTAATCCGCCAAAAACCGATTCTTCTCAAATTAAAATGAGAAAAGGAAAGGATACGGAGAATTCTGAGTAGCGACTCACTATTCTGTTCAAAGCGCTGTAACTAGGTAGCTAGCTTGAATTTTCATTTTTTCTTTTCAAAAACTCACTCTCAAGTGATTCCCCTCCTTCACAGCTCCGTTCCGCCTGATGTCATGTGGTTGCACATTGGCATGGGCTATCACTAGAAATCCATTAAAAAAATCAATTCATTTTCAGATCAAATTCAATTACCTGCAATAGAAGAAAAAGAAAACAATAATAAATAAAAATCTCTCATTTCAACTCGAAATTCTTCGAAACAATGCGGATTTTACGAATTCCAAAGGGGGGGGGGAGGGTGATGATAACAATGATAATGATAATAGCCAAAATGAGGCAAGATGCTATGAATAAAAGGAAGGTGAGATGGATGGATAAAGGTGGATATGAAAGGGGGCGGGGTGTGTAGTGTACC
The DNA here is from genome assembly GCA_003052745.1 of Caenorhabditis inopinata. NCBI lineage: Eukaryota > Metazoa > Nematoda > Chromadorea > Rhabditida > Rhabditidae > Caenorhabditis > Caenorhabditis inopinata. Next base: position 591,974 of record AP018152.1, on the reverse strand, counting down.
CAATGCAAAATTCCACTTCTTTTTTTGACAAATCGCCATGCAGGTTGGGGCAATTTTGCCGCAGAATAAGGCAGAAATGTTGGATACGCCCACCTTTTTCTGAAGGATTGTTTTAGGTTTTCGGGTTTTTTTTCTACGGAGATTTTGTGTATTCTGGGGGGAGGGATACTGTACAGTGATCTAGTTTATGTATAGAGAATGATTTTTTTCAGCAGCTTTAGATTTTCAGCAAACAATTGCATTTTAAAATTACAGAAACAGAGACATAGATTCTATTCGAGCAAGTGAAAATCAAAGATTTTGAGGAAAGTTCCATCACTTCTAGTTAGAAACTTTTACCTCTTGAGCATCTTGCTTTGAAACTTTGAATTTCAAAGCGAGGTGGTCTCTCTATTCCTCTAACAAGGATTAAGGATTAAGGATTTGGATTAAATAAAAATAAAAATTTTAAAAAAATCAGAAAAATTTTTGCGTTATGCGGAACCGAACCCTCATTCGATATGCTCGCATCCCCCTCTTTACCACTGCGTCACCGCTGCTTGTTTTGCCAACAGTAAGGAGTGCATATATAAAGAGAGGGGACAAAGGCGTAGAATTTTGTATTTTCTATTGAATGAAGGAAAGGGGCTCAAATACTGGAATTATATATCTGGAATTCAGCAAAATTTAACACAAAATATCGATTCGCACCGCCTGGATTCAGCTGAATCGCGATCACATCTGAAAATCTTGTATGGAGAGCTTAAACACTTTTATTTTCCATGTTCAATCCTGTGTACACGTCTTACTGTAGTTTTACCAATTTTCCGGCTAAAGAGCAGGGACACGGATGATATATGAGATAAAGTTTCTGAGAATTGAATCCCATTACGTTTCCAGTGATAGGATGGACCGCTTTGGATTCTCTGAAGCTCTGAAGCTCATAGAACTTTATGCGAGCCAGTCGACGAAGAGCGCACGCTTTTGACAAGGTCCACAGCTTCTTAGAACTGAAATTGCATCCGATGGGTGCGTATACTAAAAAAAACTGAGTGGCGACTCAAGACCCAAAAGCTAACATCGTGGATATCATGAAATTACAGGGTGCGGCATAAATAATAGGATGGGTTTCAAGCGCTATAACTTTTGCAAAAAAAGTGGAATCGATGTGAAATTTGGAGCAAAAGTTTGCTCAAACCATATAAAAACAAATAAAATTAACAATTTTCAATTCTTCCGCCTTCCGCCTTGACCACAGCTCTCAATCTCTTCGATTAGGAGTTGATGCGGCATAAATAATAGGATGGGTTTCAAGCGCCATAACTTTTGCAAAAAAAGTGGAATCGACTTGAAATTTGGACGAAATTTTACTCAAACAATATAAAAACAAATAAAATTAAAAATTTTTGAATCTTCCTCCTTCCGCCTTGACCACAGCTCTCAATCTTTTCGAGTATGAGCCCACCAGGTAATTGACGTCAAGATCGTCGCAGGCCTTTAGAAGCTCAATTTTCAGGACGCTTCGGCCATCTTATCTCGTCTTCTTCTTCGTCTTGAATTTGTCTGAAAAGTAAGACGTGAGTAAGACGAATGCAAGACCATTGTATTCAAATTCTGGAGAAGTGATTAGCTCAGGGAAATTGTCCTTCCTTTTGCGCGATGAGCTGGTAAGGCTTCCAAATTTCGGCCGTCTTGTCTCGTCTTGTTCTTCGTCTTGAATTTGTCTGAAGAGTAAGACGTGAGTAAGACGAATGCAAGACCATTGGATTCAAATTCTGCCGAAGTGATGAGCTCAGGGAAATTGTCCCGCTTTGGCGCAATGAGCTGGTAAGGCTTCCAAATTTCGGCCGTCTTGTCTCGTCTTCTTCTTCGTCTTGAATTTGTCTGAAAAGTAAGACGTGAGTAAGACGAATGCAAGACCATTGTATTCAAATTCTGCAGAAGTGATGAGCTCAGGGAAATTGTCCTTGCTTTGGCGAAATGAGCTGGTAAGGCTTCCAAATTTCGGCCGTCTTGTCTCGTCTTCTTCTTCGTCTTGAATTTGTCTGAAGACGACTTTTTGTCTTTGTCTTTCATGGAAGCCTCCAACTGGAGCTGAGTTCATTTTCCATTAGTTTCCATTCACTTCCTCCATTTCACTTTGTGCCCTATTCCGTTGAGATAAAGTATATAGCATATACCTCAGATTATTCGTGATAGTTTAATCTTTTAACAGAGCGTATGTATATCAGTTTCATTCTGACTGACAACAATTGGAAACTGGGTAATCGAGTGGAACGGATAATTGGATAACGAAAAACATGATACATTCATATGAAATTGAGATAGATTCTTTGGACGATAGACGATAAGAATTATCAGAATTTCCTTCCGCTGTGATTGCTTTTTGGGTGGATTTTCGATATTTTTTGACAGTCTCGAATAGCCCATTCAGTCCGCGTGCCGTATCGACATCTTTAAAGAAATTCCCGTTGTTCAAAGCGGGTTCGGGAGGGGGGTGGGCAGAGTTGGGCGGAATTCCGGATTCCGGATTCCGCATTCCGGATTCCGCCGTTTTTTTCATTCCGTTTTCCGGATTCCGGATTCCGTGAAAAAATATTTTTTCCGTATTCCGGATTCCGGATTCCGTGAAAGAATATTTTTTCCGTATTCCGGATTCCGGATTCCGTGAAAAATTTTTTTTTCGTATTCCGGATTCCGGATTCCGCGATATGGCTTTTTTATTCCGTTTTAATTTTTTATTCTCAATTGTTGTGAAATGTATACTTTTTTGAACCCCCGCAAAAATTTTTGCGAACAGAGCGCACTTACATCATTTTTTATTATAAATATTCCCTTATTAATGGTTAAAATTCCGGATTCCGCGTTCCGCATTCCGGATTCCGCCGTTTTTTTCATTCCGTTTTCCGGATTCCGGATTCCGTGAAAAAATATTTTTTCCGTATTCCGAATTCCGGATTCCGTGAAAGAATATTTTTTCCGTATTCCGGATTCCGGATTCCGTGAAAAAATATTTTTTCCGTATTCCGGATTCCGGATTCCGAGTTCCCAAAATCCTATTCCGTCCAACTCTGGGGGTGGGGTGGGGGGTGGTCAGACTACAGTATTCCACGAATTGCAGAAATGAAACACCAATCTCTTTTTGCAAAAAAAATAAGCAAAAGAACACTGATTCCTTGATTTTTAGGTATTTTGGATCCACCATCGCCCGGGATCTACGCTGGCAAGTTACGGATTGACTAAGTAACTTACGTAAGTGATTTTCAGCTGAAAATGAGAAAATCTGGAAATATTCATAATTATTTTGACATTTTTCAATAATTTTGGTAAAAAACAACAAAACGCCAAAAAAGAACAAAAAGAAAAAACGATAGAATTCTACTAAAATTCACTAATTTTTACTATTTTTCGTGCACAACGCTGATTTTGATCAAAATGAGTAATCGGCTAACAAAAAAAAACGAAAAAAGCGAAAAAATAAAAATAATTTGCACTAGCAGGAACTGAACCCGACACCTCTCACCTATTGTCCTGCGTCTTACCCACTCGGCCAACTAGTCGCAAGGAAACTCACTAAAAATTGACTATGAAATCATGGAGGAACTAAAGAAAGAGAGAGAGAGAGAGAAAGAGATCGTGGAGTTTTCTACTGGAATTTCAGATCGAAATAACTCGCTTCGCAGAAGCGTTCAGCGAGTTCTGAAAGCGGATTCTTTCTCAGCGTGTTCTAATTTATCGATTCACGTAGGAAACTCCATGGTGAGTTCACAACCTTTCCTTGTAGGCTTATCAAATAGCAAGCTCACCCGATTACAGCGATTTTTAAAGAATTTGGATCAATATACAGTAATCCTTACAGTACGCTATCTGGATCGAACAACACTGTTTCATGTCATACAGTAGTTTCAGCTAATTTGTTAAAATTCCACACATTTCCAGCTAGACAGCCTCCTCCAGCCAGCTGCAGCTCAATCTAGACACTTAGAAAAAAAAATATACAAATCACTGTGCCTAATCACAAAATTCCAGGTGAGCAAACTACCATATTCCTGTCCATTGCTTTACTATTTTCCAACTAAGTGAGTAAGTGGGAAGCATTAGACGTGGACTGCAGCACACTTCAGATATACTGGATCCCTTATTAGCATAATACAGGGTGGCATCCAAATACCGTTACACGCTTGAAACGTTATAAATTTCTTCAAACAAGTTCAATTTTCACCAGAATTGGACAGAAGTTTATTGAAATGATACAAATACAAGTTTTAACGATAGTTTTCAAATCGCTCTCAATCTCTTCGGGTAAGCGTCCACCACGGCACGCAGGTAGTTGGCATCCATTTCGTCCCAGGCTTTCACAAGTGCGACCTTCAGAGCGCTCAAATTAGCGTAGTTTCTGGTGGAAACCTTCTGGGTCAAATATCCCCAAACGGCGTAGTCCATAGGATTCAGGTCGGGTGACGACGCTGGCCATTCTGACGAGGAGATGAACTCAGGAAAATTGTTTTTGCACCACTGCTGAGTGGCCTTGGCGCGATGAGCCGGTGCGCCGTTTTGTTGGAAGCACCAGGGTCGGTTTACGTAATGCGATTTGGACCACGGAAGAACTGCAGCCTCTAAAATGTGTTTTCTGTAGTAAGTTTGGTTCACCTTGGCTCCCGAATCAACAAAAATCAGCAGGGTTTTGCCATCGGAGCAAATTCCACCAAAAACCATGACTGAAGACGGATGAGATGTCTTATTGAGATTTTTTCCGTTCTTACAGGCAGTTTGAAAGTCTTTTGCAATAACCCGATGGTTTTGGCCATTCTTATTAGCTTCAACGGTGAAAAATTTTTCGTCTGCGAACAGTGTGCCTGAGCGCGTGCCTTGAAGAAGCTTTCGTGCTTTTTGCATTCGGAGAGCTTTGATTATCTCGTTCAGGAATGCGCTATTTTGCATACGATACGGAGTCATCTTCAGCTTCTCTTTGACAATGATTTCCATAGAATATCGGCACTTTTTGAAGTCTTTAGCAAACTTCCTCATGCTTCGCTCCGGATTTCTTCGAATTCTTTCTTGAACGGCTTTCACAGCTTTTGGCGTCGTCACAGTGACAGGATGACCCGATCTTGGATGGTAATTAGGTGTACGAAGACGGTGGAAGCGAGTAACAGTCCGATGAACAAGCATTCGGTTGACGTTCAACCGCTTAGCGATCTCCGAATTCGACACACCCCGCTGCATCAGTTTAATAATAGAACCACGATGGGGTGAAGCAGCCGTCATCACCTTAAAAATGGAAGTTGCAACCAGAAAATTGAACAACATAGTAATAAATATGTAATAATTAATAAAAAATAAAATTGATACAGTAGCGACTTGTGCTCATGCGCCAGAATCCACGCAAAGTTGCGTAACAGTACATGGCTGCCACCCTGTATATAGAAAAATAGTTAGGCCACCTAATGCGGTTAGCTATTTAACTCCTTATAAACATTTTCAGACAAGTTTCATGTTAAGACACAACCTTCGAATAGAGCTCTGACATTCGAGTTTCGAAAATTTTGACTTTTAAATAGGGTCACTGGCATCGAGTTTATCTATTACAAGTCTCTAGATTCCTCAAGACAAGAGTAGAGAGCTTCGAGATCTTAAGGTTTCTAGTGACCCTGATGGATTACTGTATGTGTTGCGACACTTGCCATAATCCACTTTTAAGCCGTTTTATTTCCCAATCGGCACGCGGCACGCGACACGGAATCCTGTCTTTCACATGCCAAAAATAAATGGAAAAATGAACTAGGACGCTCTTAAAATGTGTTTCAGCGCAATCCTTAGTGCTTAGCTCCGACTCTGCCTCCGCTCAGATTCACAATTTTTCACATTTTTCATCAACTAAAAAGATGTCAGCCCGTATCATTCTAGACATGAGGAGAATCCATTGTATCGTCGCTGAATGGGGGGGGGGGGATCCAGTTTATTCTGCGAATGGTCAAGAGGAGAATAGAAGAAGAACAAGTGGACTTCTTTAGTGACAACCACATATAGGTCTTATCTTTCGAAATCTCTCTCTCTCTCTTCTCTTATTCACCTTTTGATATTCACGTACCTTCCTCTCACCATCGTTTTTCTTTTGAGGTCGTCTGAATCCTCACGTACAAAAAGTTGCTGCTATTGCATGGGGGGGGGGGAGAGAGACAGAGATATCTACACACATTCATAGATTGAAGACACAGGTTTCAGAATCCAGATATTCCAGAATATCAAGAATCCACGAAAAGTTGCGTAACACTATTTATCACCCACCTTTTTTTTTTTGGAATTTCCGCTAAACAATTGTATAGATTTAGGAAATTTTGTAAATTTACGAAATTGTGTAGATGTGTAGATTTACAAAATTGTGTAGAAAATTTCGTAAATCTACAAAATTCTACAAAAAATCTACAAAATTTCGTAAATCTACAAAATTTCGTAAATCTGCAAAATTCTACAAAAAATCTACAAAATTTCGTAAATCTACAAAATTCTACAAAAAATCTACAAAATTTCGTAAATCTACAAAATTCTACAAAAAATCTACAAAATTTCGTAAATCTACAAAATTCTACAAAAAATCTACAAAATTTCGTAAATCTACAAAATTTCGTAAATCTACAAAATTTCGTAAATCTACAAAATTCTACAAAAAATCTACAAAATTTCGTAAATCTACAAAATTCTACAAAAACTCTACAAAATTTCGTAAATCTACAAAATTCTACAAAAAATCTACAAAATTTCGTAAATCTACAAAATTTCGTAAATCTACAAAATTCTACAAAAAATCTACAAAATTCTACAAAAAATCTACAAAATTTCGTAAATCTACAAAATTCTACAAAAAATCTACAAAATTTCGTAAATCTACACAATTTCGTAAATCTACACAATTTCGTAAATCTACACAATTTTGTAAATCCACACAATTTCGTCTGAATCCTCACGTACAAAAAGTTGCTGTTGTTGCATGGGGGAGGGAGAGAGATATACGTAGGGGGGGGGGTCCCCCTGAGCCATTTTCAATTGAAATCTTCTACAGTTTTACAGTTCTGAATGCGCCAGAATCCACGAAAAGTTGCGTAACACTATTTATCACCCACCTTTTTTTTTGGAATTTTTTGCTAAAAAATTGTGTAGATTTACGAAATTTTGTAAATTTACGAAATTGTGTAGAAAATTTCGTAAATCTACAAAATTCTACAAAAAATCTACAAAAATTGAACTCTAACTCTTCTACAGTTTTACAGTTCTACAGTTTACAGTTCTACAATTCTGAATGCGCCAGAATCCACGCAAAGTTGCGTAACACTATTTATCACCCACCTTTTTTTTTGGAATTTTTTGCTAAAAAATTGTGTAGATTTACGAAATTTTGTAAATTTACGAAATTGTGTAGAAAATTTCGTAAATCTACAAAATTCTACAAAAAAATCTACTAAAATTGAACTCTAACTCTTCTACAGTTTTACAGTTCTACAGTTTACAGTTCTACAATTCTGAATGCGCCAGAATCCACGCAAAGTTGCGTAACACTATTTTTCACCCAACTTTTTTTAAAAATTTGAATTTTAAGATTGTCTGAAATTATCAGAAACTCTCTGAAATTTTCTGAAATGCTAGAAAATGCTTAGAAATGCTTAGAAATTGGCTGAAATTCTTCAAAATTACTTGAATTTCCAGCCATCAATTTGGATTGCGTTTCACTGACTTCCAATTGTGCGAAAAATCTCTTCTCGTCTTCTTTTTTGTTTAAGATGAATGAAAGACGAACTGAAAGACGAGCGAAGACGACTTTTGGCCTTCGTCTTTTGTGGAAGCCTTACACGATGTCCCATCAGATTGCGTATCTGCATTCCTTGGAAACACGCTTAAAGCTATCTGGATCAAACTACAATAACCCAAAACTTGACATAAATAAACTATTTTTCTCCACATCTACCGTATCTGAGTGAGAATCTTCTATGAGCTCAGCAAATTGAAAAAAAATCTGAAAATTTCAGAAGCACCGTAACAGTCTTTAAACAAAAGTAAAGAGGCAAGGTACTGTCCATAAAGGTATAATATTATGGGTTTTCGACCAGAACTACTTGAAAACTTGATCAATCTTTCTGAAACTTTCAGGGAAGCTGTAGTGCTGGCTGATAAGGTAGCACCACAATTTTGATGAAATTTGGGAAAAGGCGTCGTCATGCACACCACATTTACCCTGGCTGCGAAGGGTATCGTCTACACCAGAAAAGGGCGGAATTCCGGATTCCGCATTCCGCATTCCGGATTCCTCCGTTTTTTTTCATTCCGTCTTCCAGATTCCAGATTCCGTGAAAAAATATTTTCTTTCCGTTTCCCGTTTTCCGGATTCCGAGTTTCCAAAATCCAATTCCGCCCTACTCTGTAGAGAAGGGCGGAATTCCGGATTCCATCGTTTTTTCTTTCATTCCGTCTTCTAGATTCCAGATTCCGTGAAAAAATATTTTCTTTCCGTTTTCCGTTTTCCGTATTCCGAGTTCCCAAAATCCAATTCCGCCGTAGGGCTGGTCTACTTCACATTTTCTCTGGCTGCGAAGGGCAGTCTACACCAGAGAAGGGCGGAATTCCGGATTCCGCCGTTTTTTTTCTATTCTGTTTTCCGGATTCCAGATTTCGTGAAAAAAATATTTTTTCCGTCTTCCGGATTCCAGATTATCGTTTTTACTTTGCGAACTAAGAGGAATCTTTAATTTCAGCAATTTTCTGAGAAAAGAAATTTTAAAAAATTAAAGAAAATTTCCATAATTTCTAATCTGCTAAAGTATCTCCATTCCAAAAAAGACACTTTTAGAATTCATTGCGTTCAAGAAGACGTGATCGAGATCGCGGGAAACCTGCCTACCATTTATTCTTTGGTGTCTTCTTCTTCTCTCAAATGACTACAACAGATTGAACAACACGGAATTTATTTATTCGGACGGGGGGGGGGGGGGGAGGCAGAGGACTCCAGCACTTTCCTGGCCGGCCAGTTATCACCCGCTTTGTCCATTGTGACAGCATTGATAACAGGCAAAAATGATTGAGAGACAATTGGCAAATGACGCTGATCATCGCGGGGGTGTAGATTTACGTCAGATCTTATGCATATGTACTTTGTTTCTATAGGTTTCTGTAGCTACATATCTCAGGGCATTCGCACGGACTTGCAATTTACGAGTATGTGTAGATTTACGAAATTGTGTGGATTTACGAAAATATGTAGATTTACGAAATTGTGTAGATTTACGAAATTGTGTAGATTCACGAAATTGTGTAGATTTACGAAATTGTGTAGATTTACGAAATTGTGTAGATTTACGAAATTGTCTATATTTACTGAATTGTGTAGATTTACGAAATTGTGTAGATTTACGAAATTGTGTAGAATTACGAAATTGTGTAGAATTACGAAATTGTGTAGATTTAGGAAATTGTTTAGATTTACGAAATTGTGTAGATTTACGAAGTTGTGTAGGTTTACGAAATTGTGTAGTTTTACCGAGTTGTGTAGATTTACGAGATTGTGTAGGTTTACGAAATTGTGTAGATTTACGAAAATTTGTAGATTTACGAAACTGTGTAGATTCACGAAAATTTGTAGATTTACGAAATTTTGTAAATTTACGAAATTGTGTAGATGTGTAGATTTACGAAATTGTGTAGATGTGTAGATTTACGAAATTGTGTAGATGTGTAGATTTACGAAATTGTGTAGAAATTTTTGTCAATCTACAAAGTTCTACAAAAAATCTACAAAATTTCGTAAATCTTCACATCTACACAATTTCGTAAATTTACACAATTTCTTGACTTACGAAATTGTGTAGATTTATGAAATCGCATAGACTTAAATATGAAAATGTGTAGACTTACGAAATGGCAAAAACGGAAAAACGGAGGTACCTCTAGTGACGGGGACCCCTCTCGCAGATTGATTTAAGCTGCTTCAACATTATCAAATCACTTGTGAAGATCGATGAAGGCACTGCACTGCAGAGAAGGGCGGAATACCGGATTCCGCATTCCGTCTTCCGGATTCCAGATTCCGTGAAAAATTTTTTTTTTCCATTTTCCGTTTTCCGTTTTCCGGATTCCGAGTTCCCAAATTTAGAAGAGAAATTGAGAAAAATTAAAGAAAAAATTTTAATTAGAAAACGAAGTTGTGTAAATTTACGAAATTATGAAGATTTACGAAGTTTTGTATATTTACGAGATTGTGTAGATTTACGAATTTGTGTAGATTTACGAGATTGTGTAGATTTACAAAATTGTGTAGATTTACGAAATTGTGTAGATTTACGAAATTCCATTAAATAATTTTCAATCTGTATAAAAAAAAGACACCTTTAGAATTCATTGGGTTCAAGAAGATGTGAACGAGATAGCGAAACCTGTCTACCATTTATTCTTTGGTGTCTTCCCCCCGAAAGACTGCAACAGATTGAACAACACGGAATTTATTTATTCGGATGGGGGGGGGGGAGGGAAGCAGAGGACTCCAGCACTCTCCCGGCCAGTTATCACCCGTTTCGTCACTAGTCCAGCATTGATAAAAGGCAAAAATGATTGAGAGACAATTTGCAAACGGCGCTGACGAAACAGATAATCACAAACTTTCACAAGATTCGGCGGAGATGGACGCGGATCGAGGGGGTGGACGAGGGGTGGATGTGGACGAGAAGTACCAATAACTGGAAGAGGAATTTGCACATGTTGGCTTTGCAACAGATTACTAGACCCAATTTGTTAGTTTTTAGATGGTATGTGTTGAATAAAAGCGTTTTTCGAAAGTTATGATTTTTTGAAAAATTAACGTCAAAATTTGAATTTTTTACAATTTTTTTTCTTGAAAATTCGATTTTTTCACCAAAAATTTTATTTTTTTAATATTTCTTCATGAAATTTGGCCGCAATTCGTCAAACCTTCTTAGAAACAGCTAGTGAAAATTTTGGCTCCATATCGGTGCTCGAAAAATAGTTATGCTCGAAAACCACAGAGTGGACAACAGAGAAGGGCGGAATTGGATTTTGGGAACTCGGAATCCGGAAAACGGAAAACGGAACAAATTTTTTTTTACGGAATCTGGAATTCGGAAGACGGAATGAAAGAAAAAACGGTGGAATCCGGAATTCCGCCCTTCTCTACAGAGTAGGGCGGAATTGGATTTTGGGAACTCGGAATCCGGAAAGCGGAAAACGGAACAAAAAAATTTTTTCACGGAATCCGGAATTCCGCCCTTCTCTGGTGAATATCCTTTTGCACGGTACTGTATACAGGGTGCGGCATAATTATTGTTCCGCAAGTTTGCGTGAGCTCTGATACATGCACAGCGCGAAGATTCAAATAATTGTTTTCTTTTGTTTTTGTATTTTTAAATTCATTTTTTGATTCCTGAACTTTGATCTTTCGATTCCGAGCCGATTTGCGATGCGGTTTCTCACCACCCTAGGCTTCACCATCGCGCTGAAAATCAACTGATCATTCTGAAATTTGGCGAAACGAATAATGATGAAATAATGAATAAAATTTTGAAATATTTTTGCGCGCAAAATGCAAAATGCGTAAACATTTTATGAAGTTTCAAAAAAGTTACACCACTTTGAATCCATCCTAATAATTATGCCGCACCCTTCACTTTTTTCTGTGGATCTCCGAGAGCTGCAAATGTGCATTGGGAGAATTCGATTATTTCAGCGTGGTGACGGAGCTATAATAAAAGTCGTGAATTAGGTATTTCTGAAATATTCTGAAATATTCTGAAATCACAAGTGTATCTGATCTTTTTAAAATCAGATCAGCGACTTCAAATCCTCTTCAAGAATAAAATTATTTATTTCATTGGGGCTTCAAAACCGGATATTACAACATTTAAAGTTCACCATTTTCAGCCAAAAAAAAAAATGAAAATCAAAACAGAAAAGTTGAGAAAAATGAGAAAAATCACCAAAAAAACAATGCTAAACTAGAAATAATTCTTGAAGTACATATATCATTTCTATTAGATCAAAATGGCTTTTGAATGCTTTCACACGTGGTAAAACAGGAGATATTCACCGAAAAATTCAGAAAATGCAAATGCTGAAAGTGATTTTAGAAACTTCAATATAACTATTATCGCCGTAAAAAAGTTCCGACATTTTTTCGAGTTTAGAGGCTCCGCCCATTCATTATCATTTCAGCGCATTTGCAATGCGCGATATATTTGTTGAATTTTTATTTTTTCTTCTGAATTTTCTTCGCAAATTCATATATTTAAACATTCGAAGAAACGTGTAAAAAAATTCACGATTAATACAATTTCGTTCTTTTAATCCAGTTTGAAAATTCAGAAGAAAAAAAAATCAAAATTCAACAAATATATCGCGCATAGCAAATGCGCTCTGATGCAGTGTGTCGTTTCGAAAGCATTTCGAGAAATTTTTCGAGAAATTTTTTCGAAAAATTTCTCGAAAAATTTTCGAAAAATCAACGAGAAACATTTTTCGAGGATTTTTCGAGAAATTTCCGAAAAATTTTTCGAGAAATTCTCTAAAAATCCTCGAAAAATTTCGAAACGTGTTGGAAACGAAAGAAGAAGAATAAGAAACGTGAAACGTGTTGGAAACGTGTTGGAACGACACTCCGAAATAACGCAAAGCGCGGTGTTTATCGTATTTTCATTCAAATCATTTTTCGTGATTTCTCGAAAAATCTTCGAGAATTTTTCGAAAAATTTCCGAAAAACGTATTTTTCGAGAAATAATTTTTCGAAACGACACACTGCTCTGATGATGAAATGGGCGGAGCCCCTAAATTCAAATCCCGATTTTCGCGGGCTCGAAAAATAGTAACTTGCACTGAAATGCTATTTTCAGCTTTATGCTTCAGCGATTTCCCTCAGGTCTTTAAGTTGATTGAACTCGTCTATCGGGCTTTTTCGAGTCTCCAATGGACTGAATAGTAAACTTCGTCTTCGTCTTGAATTCGTCCGACTTTCATAAGTCTTGCGTTTATTGCATAAGACGAACGAAAAGACGAGGAGACGAATTCAGAGTTTGACAAGAATAGCAAAAAAGCCAAAATGTAAATTATCAAGAAATTCATGAGCCCGTTTTTTGGAGCATCTAGGGCTACAGTATGAATGCGTTTCAAACGAGTTCAAATTTAGTTCAAAACCACTTTCAGCATATTAACGTAACTACTGGAAATTTGTTTTTTCATTTTCAGTGAATATCCACAAACAGAGACTGATGGAGTGGCATGGCACAACGATGTCTATTCGGATCTGAAAAAAAGATTTTTAAAATGATTTTCTTAAATATGACGTCATAAGCTTTAATACACTTCGTATAGGGTGTCTGCCACCATTCTTTAATTTCCAGATGGTTTATCTGGAATTCAAAAATACCTTAATACCAGAGAAGGGCGGAATTCCGGATTCCGTGAAAAACATTTTTTTTCCGTTTTCCGGGTTCCGTGAAAAATTTTTTTTGTTTTCCGAATTCCAGATTCCGTGACAAAAATTTTCTCCGTTTTCCGGATTCCGGATTCCGAGTTCCCAAAATCCAATTCCGCCGTACTCTGCTTAATACCTTTATGGCCAGTTTTTAAATTAAAAAAAATTATTTTTCCGTTTTCCGGATTCCAGATTCCGTGAAAATTTTCTTTCCGTTTTCCGGATTCCAGATTCCGTAACAAAAATTTTTTTTCCGTTTTCCGGATTCCGGATTCCGTGAAAAACATTTTTTTTTCCGTTTTCCGGATTCCAGATTCCGTGAAAATTTTCTTTCCGTTTTCCGTATTCCGGACTCCGTGAAAAAATATTTTTCCCGTTTTCCGGATTCCAGATTCCGTGAAAACCATTTTTTTCCGTTTTCCGGATTCCAGATTCCATGACAAAAAATTTTCTCCGTTTTCCGGATTCCGGATTCCGAGTTCCCAAAATCCAATTCCGCCGTACTCTGCTTAATACCTTTATGGCCAGTTTTTAAATTAAAAAAAATTATTTTTCCGTTTTCCGGATTCCAGATTCCGTGAAAATTTTCTTTCCGTTTTCCGGATTCCAGATTCCGTAACAAAAATTTTTTTCCGTTTTCCGGATTCCGGATTCCGTGAAAAACATTTTTTTTTTCCGTTTTCCGGATTCCAGATTCCGTGAAAATTTTCTTTCCGTTTTCCGTATTCCGGACTCCGTGAAAAAATATTTTTCCCGTTTTCCGGATTCCAGATTCCGTGAAAACCATTTTTTTCCGTTTTCCGGATTCCAGATTCCGTGAAAAACATTTTTTTCCGTTTTCCGGATTCCGAATTCCGAGTTCCCAAAATCCAATTCCGCCGTACTCTGCTTAATACCTTTATGGTCAGTTTTTAAATTTTTTTTATTTTTAAAATTTTTTTCCGTTTTCCGGATTTTAGATTCCGTGAAAAACATTCTAAAAAACATAAAAACATTTAAAAAATATCTGAAAATTTCCAGCCAATTTCACCTACTTTAACGATATTTCCGCAGGATTTCCACCGGAAGCTGTGGAGACTCCGCCGCCTGGAACCTGTTGAGGAAACACATTTTGATAGAGCATCATAATTGACGGATTCATCTGGAGAGTCTTGCTTAAACACTGCTGAAACATGGCCTGCTGAAGGGCAGATGAATGGTAGAAGTTCGAGAGCATCATTGGGGAAATCTCTCCAGGGGAACGTTCTCTGAAATTCGAAATGCTTAAGGTTGGAATGCTGGAAAAATAGTTTAAAATTTGAATTTAAAAAATTTCCAGCAGCTTTCAGAATCGCTCACATTTCATCAGGTGATCTGCCTGTAGGATCCCGAAACCCTTTTGCAAACGGATTTTTCTCGATTTTCAGCTTTGTTATCTGAAATTTTCAAGAAGAAACCCTAAACTACTACAGTGCTACAATACCAACTGATTCTGATAGGCAGTTACAGCCATGAATTGGGTCTCCGGAAACGTGTATGTACAGTGTTGCTCATCAGCCATTACTATTTTATTGGGCTCCAGTGGGTTGGATTTTTGACGCTGTACAATGTGAATACGTGGCTGATATTTGTGCATTGAGTTCAGGATTAGCTGAAAATTCGCTTTTTTATCACAGTTTTCTGGAAAAATAATTTTTTTTACAATTTTTTTTCTCTTTCTCTAATTTTTTCTCGATTTTCAGAAATTTTGACATTTTTTAAACTATTTTTTTAAACTTTTAAGCCACGATCCATTTAAACTTAAAGAAAACGCAAAGTCAAATAAGCGAAAAAAGTTTTCTTTTTTTTTTCGAAAAATTTCGAAAATTCTCGAAAAAAAAAATTCCATAAAAAATAACAATAAACAAATTCGAACGACACTCCGAAATAACGCAAAGTGCGCTGTTTATCGTATTTCCATTCAAATCATTTTTCGCGATTTCTCGAGAAATTTTTCGAAAAATTTGAAAATTCTCGAAAAAAAATTTTTCGATAAAAAAAAATAATAAACTAGTTCGAACGACACTCCGAAATAACGCAAAACGCGTTGTTTATCGTATTTCCATTCAAATCATATTTCGCGATTTCTCGAGAAATTTTTCAAAAAATTCTCGAAAAATTTCGAAAATTCTTGAAAAATTCTCGAAAAATTTCGAAAATTCTTGAAAAATTCTTGAAAAATTCTTGAAAAATTTCGAAAATTCTAGAGAAATTCTTGAAAAATTTTAAAAATTCTCGAGAAATCAACGAGAAAATTTTTTCGAGAAATTTCGAAAATTCTCGAGAAATTCTCGAAAATTTTCGAAAATTCTCGAAAAAAAAAGTTTTCGATTAAAAAAAATAATAAACTAGTTCGAACAACACTCCGAAATAACGCAAAACGCGTTGTTTATCGTATTTCCATTCAAATTATTATTCGCTATTTCTCGAGAAAGTTTTCGAGAAATTCTTGAAAATTTTCGGAAATTCTTGAAAAATTCTTGAAAAATTTTGAAAATTCTCGAAAAATTCTGGAAAAATTTTTAAAATTCTTGAAAAATTCTTGAAAAATTTTAAAAATTCTCGAGAAATCAACGAGAAAAATTTTTCGAGAAATTTCGAAAATTCTCGAAAAATTCTTGAAAATTTTCGAAAATTCTAGAGAAATTCTTGAAAAATTTTAAAAATTCTCGAGAAATCAACGAGAAAATTTTTTCGAGAAATTCTCGAAAATTTTCGAACATTCTCGAAAAATTCTTGAAAAATTTCGAAAATTCTAGAGAAATTCTTGAAAAATTTTAAAAATTCTCGAAAATTCTCGAAAAATTTTTCTCGTTGATTTCTCGAGAATCATTTTTTGTATACTGTAGCTCTTACAGTAACCAAGAAACCAAACTGCTCAGCAAAGGATTCTGATCCAACGATAGCTGAAGAGCAGGAAGCTCAAAAACCTCAAAAGATTCTAAATAACTCACGTGACCTGTCTTATCGACCTCATTATTTGTCAATTTTGTCTTTTCAAATGAGATGACGTGCTTCAGAAGTTGATCGCCGGTGAAAGGCGAATCCGGATGGAGGTAGTAACGGTTTTTTGGCACAGGCTCCGCTTTTCCGGCTGTCAGCCACGCGGATTTATTGTAAATGTAGCGATATCTGTAAATGATGCACATCTGACATCTGAAAATGCACAAATTGGTGGAAATTACCTTTTCGAGTCAACTGGAACGACATCCAGAAATATATAATACAATGCATCTGATAATACATTTGTGAAGGACACTTTGACGGTTGGGAACATCCTCCTGGAAAACAAGATTCTTGCAAATATGTATGTGAGTCGCTACTCAGAATATTCCGTATCACCAATCACAGAGAAGGGCGGAATTTCGAATTCCGCCGTTTTTTTTTCATTCCGTTTTCCGTTTTCCGGATTCCGTGAAAAAATATTTCTTCCGTATTCCGGATTCCGGATTCTGTGAAAAATTTTTTTTCCGTTTCCCGGATTCCGGATTCCGGGAAAAAATATTTCTTCCGTATTCCGGATTCCAGATTCCGTGAAAAAATATTTTTCCGTTTTCCGCATTCCGGATTCCGTGAAAAACATTTTTTTTCCGTTTTCCGCATTCCGGATTCCGTGAAAAAAAATTTTTTTTCCGTTTTCCGCATTCCGCATTCCGGATTCCGCCGTTTTTTACATTCCGTTTTCCGGATTCCAGATTCCGTGAAAAAATATTTTCTTCCGTTTTCCGGATTCCAGATTCCGTGAAAAATTTTTTTTCCGTTTTCCGGATTCCAGATTCCGTGAAAAATTTTTTTTCCGTTTTCCGTTTTCCGAATTCCGTGAAAAAATATTTGTTCCGTATTCCGGATTCCAGATTCCGTGAAAATTTTTTTTTCCGTTTTCCGGATTCCAGATTCCGTGAAAAAAATTTTTTTTTCCGTTTTCCGGATTCCAGATTCCGTGAAAAAAAAATGTTTTTTCTGTTTTCCGGATTCCAGATTCTGTGAAAAAAATGTTTTTTCCGTTTTCCGTTTTCCGAATTCCGTGAAAAAAATTTTTCCCGTTTTCCGGATTCCAGATTCCGTGAAAATTTTTTTTTTCCGTTTTCCGTTTTCCGAATTCCGTGAAAAACATTTTTTTACGTTTTCCGTTTTACGGATTCCGGATTCCGCGTTCCCAAAATCCAATTCCGCCCTACTCTGGTAAATAACTCGATGCAATACCCTGCAATAACGGATACGGATTGGAGGTAACTAAGTGAGTCGCCACTCAGCAGAATACTCCTTCGCGTCAATTTTGAACCCTGCGTATCTTTTTTTAGCGATTTTCAGTTATCTGGATCAAGCTACCGTACTGAATTATTTCTTGAAGCCATAGAAATAGTTGCTCCGAATTTAAGAATTCTTAAAACTCTTTTAGAAGCTCAACCTTTTTCTAGAATTGTGAAATTTAAAATATTTCATTAACTGCGCTCTGAAAATTGGTTTTCCAGTTCAATGCTACAGAGCTGATGCTCTTCTTTACAGGGTGCGGCATAATTAATAGGATGAGAGTTTTTGTGGATCCAGGAGTCCAAAAAGTACCAAATTTATTACAGATTTTTGAATTTTTAACGCATTTTGGAGGCTGGTGTACTTCCCTCGGCCAAAAATCACTTTGGTGTAAATTCTTGGATCTTCCAACAGGACTCAGCTCCCTCCAGCTCATGCAGGAAAATTTCCCCGAGTTCATCACTTCTACAGAATCTGAATCCAATGGACTATGCCGTTGGAGAACACTACTCCAATTCCAGCGTCCTGAAGATTGCGCTTCTGAAGGCCTATCTCGTGGACTCCTACTCGAAGAGATGTGGTCAAGGCGGAAGGCGGAAGAATTGAAAATTGTTAATTTTATTTGATTTTATATAGTTTCAGCAAACTTTTGTTTTAAATTTCATATCGATTCCACTTTTTTTGCAAAAGTTATGACGCTGGAAACCCATCCTATTATTTATGCCGCATCAACTCCTAATCGAAGAGATTGAAAGCTGTCGTGAAGGCGGAAGGCGGAAGGCGGAAGAATTGAAAATTGTTAATTTTATTTCTTTTTATATTATTTGAGTAAACTTTTGTCCAAATTTCATATCGATTCCACATTTTTTGCAAAAGTTACAACGTTTACAATCCATCCTATTATTTATGCCGCATCAACTCCTAATCGAAGAGATTGAGGAGAGCTGTCGTGAAGGCGGAAGGCGGAAGATTTGAAAATTGTTAATTTTATTTGATTTTATATTATTTGAGCAAACTTTTGCTCCAAATTTCATATCGATTCCACTTTTTTTACAAAAGTTATGGCGCTTGAAACCCATCCTATTATTTATGCCGCACCCTGGAATTTCAGTATACCCCCAATAGTCGCCACTCAGTTTTTTTTAGCCACAAAATTGTCTTTCTATTCTCTAAGCAGGATCATGCACATTTCAATTTGAAAATTGGAGTTCTGTATAGCAGAGTAGGGCGGAATTAGATTTTGGGAACTCGGAATCCGGAAAACGGAAAACGGAAAATAAATTTTTTTCAAGAAATCTGAAATCCGGAAGACGGAATGAAAAAAAACGGCGGAATCCGGAATCCGGAATAGTTGTTATGTGTTGAATAAAAGCGTTTTTCGAAAGTTATGATTTTTTGAAAAATTAAGGTCAAATTTTGATTTTTTTTTTTCGAAAATTCGATTTTTTCATCTAAAAATTTTATTTTTTAAATATTTTTTAAATGAAATTTGGCCACAATTTGTCAAACCTTCTTAGAAACAGCCGGAAAAAATTATGGCTCCATATCGGTTCTGGAAAAATAGTTATGCTCGAAAACCACAGAGTGGACAACAGAGTAGGGCGGAATTGGATTTTGGGAACTCGGAATCCGGAAAACGGAAAAAAAATGTTTTTCACGGAATCTGGAATCTGGGATCCGGAAGACGGAATGAAAAAAAAAACCGCGGAATCCGGAATGCGGAATGCGGAATTCCGCCCTTCTCTGCAGAGTAGGGCGGAATTGGATTTTGGAAACTCGGAATCCGGAAAACGGAAAACGGAAAAATTTTTTTTCACGGAATCTGGAATCCGGAAGACGGAATGAAAAAAATGGCGGAATCCGGAATTCCGCCCTTCTCTGCAGAGTAGGGCGGAATTGGATTTTGGGAACTCGGAATCCGGAAAACGGAAAACGGAAAATGGAAAAAAAAACATTTTTCACGGAGTTTGGAATCTGGAATCCGGAAAACGGAATGAAAAAAATGGCGGAATCCGGAATTCCGCCGATTTTCAGCTTTCAGAGCTTACTGTATTACTGTAGTTAGTCTGAAATGCCTGCCAAGCTAGAAAGCTGTTCAGCGTGGAATTCTGCTTCTAATAAAAGAATAATGGAGGCTTTCAGAAGCCTCTCAAGTCTTCCAGACGTTTTTTTCTTAGGGAATCCATGGAATCATCAGTAAAATCCAATAAATTCACAAAATTAATCTTCTATTTATCAGAATTATGGAAAATTTGATCCTATTAATCAGAGATAGTAGGCTACAGTAACCCGCAATGGTATTGGTTCGCACCGCCCGTTTTTCTCTCTCTCGCTCTTCCATTTTGACATTGATTTGAAGAGGAAGAGGTGGCGCCGGGGGGGGGGGGGGAGAAGGAGAATGATGTCAATTGAGGAATATGTAATTGGTTTTCTGTTCTGACATCTCTCCCTCTCCCCCCCCCCACTCCGGTCATGTCTTCTGCGCCGTCTTCTGAATACACATAAAACAGCACATTCATCAATTCAGAAGGCGTGCCGTGTGTTCTGAAGAAAAAGGAGAAGAAGTCGTGATTGAATTTCTTCTCTCCTCTTTTTGATGGGCCACTTGGGGGGGGGGGGGGGAGAACGAGAGATAGATAGAGAGAGAGAGGAATAGAGAAACAAAGAAAAGAGAGAGGGTTACGGTAGAATTATAGCATAACTGACTAGTTTTTGGTGACAGTTACAGCCATTTTTGCTTGCTTTATTTTTTTTGATTTTTTTTGTAAAAAAAAAATGAAAAATTGGCTTTTTTTTGCATTTTTGCTAAAAAAAATAGAAAAAATCAATAATTGGAGAAAAAAAATAAATAATTTGAGAAAAGCTAGAAATCATATTTTTCAGTGAATTCTCGCCCATTTTCAGCTTTTATCTCTACATTTTTTGCTGAAAATGACTTCGAAGTTCAGCAGTTTCATTTAAAATGGAAGAGAAATTTTCGAATTCCGCGATAGTTAGTCCAGCAATTTTATTTTACAAAATTAATGATTTTTGGGTTGTTTCTCTACCATTTTCAGCTTTATTGATTGCTGAAAGAATTAAAGCAATGCGCGCCAAACGTCCTTTTCTAACGCTTTCAGAAAGGAAATTTTCAGTATTTTTCTCCGTTATTAAGTCATTTTTGCAGAGTATATTAGTTGAAAAAATGTTAAAAATCTGTTAATTAAAAAAAAAATTAAAAGAATTAATGAAGAATTTTTGAAATTTCTGATAGTTATTACAGCAATTTTACTTCACAAAAAGCGTGGAATTTTTCTTAATTTTGCAGCTTCCGAAAATGAAAAATAAATAAATAATTGATTTTCGGGGAAAATTACAAGGAAATATTATTTTAAATTTCCGAAAAAAGCATTCAGAAGCCGTTGAAACCGGTGCTGGGACATTCTGCGAATTTCAAAATTTTTTTTTCGATTTTTTAAGAACAAAAGCTCTCCGAGCTTTCCGAAAATCAAAATTGGTTATTTGACATTTTACAGACATTACAAAGAAATCTGAAAATAAAATTCTGTAAATTTATCATTTTTCTAATCAATCCTAAAAATCAATAATTTTTGCGGGTTTTTGTTAGAAAAAAATTTGAAAATTTGCATTAAAAATGAGAATTTGAGGAATTGGGATTTAAAAGAGAAAATTGGTTAAAACTTTAACATTTTTTTTCAAATTTTAATTTTTAATTATTAAAAAATTAAAAATGTTTTTAATGTTTTTATTTTTTTTTCATTTTTAATGCTAATTTTCAGATTTTTTTAAACAAAAATCCGCAAAAATTATTGATTTTTAGTATTGATTAGTTTTGTTTTAAAAAAATTTAAAAATTAGCATTATAAATGAGAATTTGAGGAAAAATAATAAAATTTTGCTCCTTGCCGCCATGCATTATATGAACAGTTTTGGACGAGATTCTTTAGATTCCTTTTTTAATATTTTTTAAATGTTTTAAATGCTTTAAATGTTTTTTTTTATTTTTTGATTTTTAATGCTAATTTTCAAATTTTTTAAAACTAAAATCCGCAAGAATTATTGATTTTCAGTATTGATTAGTTTTGTTTTAAAAAAATCTGAAAATTAGCATAAAAATGAGAATTTGAGGAAAAACAATCAAAAAATAAATAAAATTTTGCTCCTTGCCGCCGTGCTTTAAATGAACAGTTTTGGACGACTTTTGGACGGCTTTTGGAAGACTTTTGGGCGACTTTTGGACGACTTTTGGGCGACATTTGGACGACTTTTGGACAGCTTTTGGACAACTTTTGGACGACTTTTGGGCGACTTTTGGACAGCTTTTGGAGGACTTTTGGACGGCTTTTGGACGACTTTTGGGCGACATTTGGACGACTTTTGGACAGCTTTTGGACAACTTTTGGACGACTTTTGGGCGACTTTTGGACAGCTTTTGGAGGACTTTTGGACGGCTTTTGAACGACTTTTGGACGACTTTTGGACGACTTTTGGACGACTTTTGGACGACTTTTGGACGACTTTTGGACGACTTTTGGACGACTTTTGGACGACTTTTGGACGACTTTTGGACGACTTTTGGACGACTTTTGGACGACTTTTGGACGACTTTTGGACGACTTTTGGACAACTTTTGGAGGACTTTTGGAGGACTTTTGGAGGACTTTTGGACGATTCCTCGCAACTTTTCCACTCTCCCACTGTACCCCTAACTCCCGCAGTGTTGCCAGTTGCCTCTTTTAAATAGTTTTCATCTGAAAATTGGGTGTCTAGTTGAAAAAGCTCATCAGTCTAAGTGACAACAAGTGCGTGCGTGCGCGCGCCCCGCTTAAACGAGCTCGTTCTCGTCTTCTGTTGTTAATGAGATGCAAGTAATCAGGATAATGAGTTGTTGGCGGCGGCGGCGGCGGCTAAAGTTGAGAGCTCCTTGTTTTTTTTTGGTAAAGTTCCGCGAAATCGAATTTCAAAATACTGTATTGAGAGTGCTCAGCAGAATCCGGAAAACGGAAAACGGAAAAAAAATATTTTCTCACGGAATCTGGAATCCGGAATACGGAATGCGGAAAACGGAATTTCAATCATTAATAAGGGAATAT
This sequence comes from Caenorhabditis inopinata, assembly GCA_003052745.1. Lineage (NCBI taxonomy): Eukaryota > Metazoa > Nematoda > Chromadorea > Rhabditida > Rhabditidae > Caenorhabditis > Caenorhabditis inopinata. The sequence goes on along the minus strand of AP018152.1, from coordinate 569,170 downwards.
TTATAATAAAAAATGATGTAAATGCGCTCTGTTCACAAAATTTTTTTGCGGGACTTCAAAAAGTATACTTTTCACAACAATTGAGAAAAAAGAATTAAAACGGAATAAAAACGCCATATAGCGGAATCCGGAATGAGGAAAACGGAAAAAAAATTTTTTCACGGAATCTGGAATGCGGAATACGGAAAAAATATTTTTTGACGGAATCCGGAATTCCGCCCTTCTCTGATGCTCAGAGTGCTCAGAGCTAGAAAAAAAATGGAAACTCTTATATTAGAAGTGGGAGCAATTGGGGGGAGGGGAGCACACTTACCTTCCACTCTTCGTGATAATCATCTCAGTTCCTAAATCATAAAATTTGGCCCATAATTCTGATCCTTCCAGTTTGCACTCGATTGGCAAATTTCCTTCCTGAAAGTGTGAATTTTGACTAAAATTTGTGAAAAAACGCTTAAAAATGACTGTAAAAATTCGATTCTGAGCTTGCGATTTTCATAGAAATTAATTCAAATTTTATTAGATCTAGGGTTACTGTAGTTTGATCCAGATTTCTTGAAAATCAAACTCTATACGAATATGGCTGAGTAGCGACTCATTGCTTCGAATTTTCAATTTTGCTACTTTCAACGGGAAGCTATTACAGAACTACAGTACTCCAACTCCGAAAAAAACTGAGTAGCGACTCAGTTTTTTCGAAAAAATTAAGGATTTGAAATTTCAAAATTAAGGCTTCCACGAAAGACGAAATAAGACGGTCTTGTCTCGTCTTCATGACGACGTAAGACGAACGCAAGACGAGACGGAAGACGACCGACTTGTTTCGTCTTTCTCAGCTACAGTAATTCATCTACAAAAAAAAACTGAGTAGCGACTCAAGAACCGAAAAAAAAGGATTTGAAGTTTCAAAATTAAGGCTTCCACGAAAGACGAAATAAGACGGTCTTGTCTCGTCTTCATGACGACGTAAGACGAACGCAAGACGAGACGGAAGACGACCGACTTGTTTCGTCTTTCTCAGCTACAGTAATTCATCTACAAAAAAAAACTGAGTAGCGACTCAAGAACCGAAAAAAAAGGATTTGAAGTTTCAAAATTAAGGCTTCCACGAAAGACGAAATAAGACGGTCTTGTCTCGTCTTCATGACGACGTAAGACGAACGCAAGACGAGACGGAAGACGACCGACTTGTTTCGTCTTTCTCAGCTACAGTAATTCATCTACAAAAAAAAACTGAGTAGCGACTCAAGAACCGAAAAAAAAGGATTTGAAGTTTCAAAATTAAGGCTTCCACGAAAGACGAAATAAGACGGTCTTGTCTCGTCTTAATGACGATGTAAGACGAAGCAAGACGAGACGGAAGTCGACCGACTTGTTTCGTCTTTCTCAGCTACAGTAATTCATCTACAAAAAAAAAACTGAGTAGCGACTCAGTTTTATCGAAAAAATTAAGGATTTGAAGTTTCGAAATTAAGACTTCCACGAAAGACGAAATAAGACGGTCTTGTCTCGTCTTCAAGACGAACGCAAGACGAACGCAAGACGAGACGGAAGACGACCGACTTGTTTCGTCTTTCTCAGCTACAGTAATTCATCTACAAAAAAAAACTGAGTAGCGACTCAGTTTTTTCGAAAAAATTAAGGATTTGAAGTTTCGAAATTAAGGCTTCCACGAAAGACGAAATAAGACGGTCTTGTCTCGTCTGCATGACGACGTAAGACGAACGCAAGACGAGACGGAAGACGACCGACTTGTTTCGTCCTTCTCAGCTACAGTAATCCATTTACAAAAAAAAGGGTAGCGACTCATGGAGCGAAAAAAAAAGATTTGAAATGCTGAAATTAAGGTTTCCACGAAAGACGAAATAAGACGGTCTTGTCTCGTCTTCAAGACGAACGCAAGACGAACTGAAAGACGAACTGAAAGACCAACCTTCATTTTAGCTCCAATTTGCGGTCGGGCTCTTCCTTTTTCAGTGGTTTTTATTGAAATGGATTCTTCTGTCTCGACCTCCACGTCATCGACATCGACGTCTTCTTCATCATCGTCACCTTCATCCAGAATATTGGCTATTGAAAATCGGGGCTTCTGAAAAGCTTAAAAAATTTCCAGAAACAGAAATTTCAGAATAAACTTACTTTAACTGATTCCGTATCTTTTTCATCTTTAATTAAGCTTCGTTTTGACATTTTTTGGGAATTTTCCAGCTCAAGAATTTCAGCACGACGCCTTCAGAATACGAAATTGAAATTCTGTGGAAAACTGAGAAAACGAGGAAAATGCTTTAGAAGTCAAAAGTGTGAATTCCGAATTCACAAGCGGGCCTCGGGACGTTCTCCGGTTGTCGTCGAAAAGTGGGCGGAGCCTTCCAATTGGGTGTCTAAAATGGGGCGGGGCTTTGCGTCCAAAATCGCGGGGAATCGGGGTGAACAGATTGCCCGCAATTTTGGACGATTCTGGCGTTTAATGCCTTTTTTTTTGATTTTTGACTCATTAATTTTGGTTATTTTGGATTTCTAAATTATTGAGGCATCGCGCCGCAGGCGCGCCAGCAAAATTAATGATTCAAAATTTAAGATAAATTCAGAATTTCTATGACAGATTTTCAGATAGTTTCAGACTATTTCTGAGTGGAAATTTCAGTGAAAATTTCAGAGTTTTCAGTCATTTTCGACGCTGATTTCTGACTCAATTCTAATATCTTTGACTACTGTAGTCTACTGTAGTAGTCCGGTTTCTTTGACTGCTCTAGCTCACACTCTTTCCCACCCCCCCCCTACCTGCTATCGCGCTAAAGGCACCCCAGCAGCAATCACACTTTTCGTACATTGGGATGATACGGTGATAGTCTGAGAAGATATTGTGTCTCCTCTCAGATCGTAAACCATCATCTGGTGAGAACCATAAAAAGAGCCATAAAAGATGGTTTGCGGGGAGAAGAATGTGTGATCATAATTAGTCAATCCGTCCTTCTTTTATTCTTGGGTTACTGTACTTCTTGTCTTCTCTTTCTTCGTCGTTTTACAGTCATTTAGTGCTGTAAAAGGTGTAAACAAATAGAAAATCTTGAGCACTCACACCTACAATTTGGTGGCCGAAAAATGATGCGTTTTTCGAAAATTTTCCAAAAAAATCTCGAGAAATTTTTCTCGTTGATTTCTCGGAAATTTCTCGAGAATTTTACGAGAATTGTCGAATTTTTTCGAAATTTTTCGAGAATTTCTCCAGAATTTCTCGAAAAATTTCTCGAGAAATCGCGAAAAATGATTTTAATGGAAATACGATAAACAACGCGCTTTGCGTTATTTCGGAGTGCCGTTCGAACTAGTTTATTATTATTTTTTATCGAAAATTTTTTTTCGAGAATTTTCGAAATTTCTCAAAACAATTTTCGGAAAATTCTCGAGAAATCAACGAGAAACATTTCTCGAAAAATCAACGAGAAACATTTATCAAGAATTTTCCCGAAATTTTTCGAGAATTTCTCAAAAAAAATTATCGAAAAATTTTCGAGAAATCAACGAGATACATTTCTCGAGAAGTTTTCGGAAATTTTTCGAGAATTTCTCAAAAAAAATTATCGAAAAATTTTCGAGAAATCAACGAGAAACATTTCTAAAGAATTTTTCGGAAATTTTTCGAGAATTTCTCAAAAAAAATTATCGAAAAATTCTCGAGAAATCAATGAGAAACATTTATCAAGAAATTTCCGGAAATTTTTCGAGAATTTCTCAAAAAAAATTATCGAAAAATTCTCGAGAAATCAACGAGAAACATTTCTAAAGAATTTTTCGGAAATTTTTCGAGAATTTCTCAAAAAAATTCTCGAAAAATTCTCGAGAAATCAATGAGAAACATTTCTAAAGAATTTTTCGGAAATTTTTCGAGAATTTCTCAAAAAAATTCTCGAAAAATTCTCGAGAAATCAATGAGAAACATTTATCAAGAAATTTCCGGAAATTTTTCGAGAATTTCTCAAAAAAATTCTCGAAAAATTCTCGAGAAATCAATGAGAAACATTTATCAAGAAATTTCCGGAAATTTTTCGAGAATTTCTCAAAAAAATTCTCGAAAAATTCTCGAGAAATCAATGAGAAACATTTATCAAGAAATTTCCGGAAATTTTTCGAGAATTTCTCAAAAAAAATTATCGAAAAATTCTCGAGAAATCAACGAGAAACATTTCTAAAGAATTTTCCGGAAATTTTTCGAGAATTTCTCAAAAAAATTCTCGAAAAATTCTCGAGAAATCAATGAGAAACATTTATCAAGAAATTTCCGGAAATTTTTCGAGAATTTCTCAAAAAAAATTATCGAAAAATTCTCGAGAAATCAACGAGAAACATTTCTAAAGAATTTTTCGGAAATTTTTCGAGAATTTCTCAAAAAAATTCTCGAAAAATTCTCGAGAAATCAATGAGAAACATTTATCAAGAAATTTCCGGAAATTTTTCGAGAATTTCTCAAAAAAATTCTCGAAAAATTCTCGAGAAATCAATGAGAAACATTTATCAAGAAATTTCCGGAAATTTTTCGAGAATTTCTCAAAAAAATTCTCGAAAAATTCTCGAGAAATCAATGAGAAACATTTATCAAGAAATTTCCGGAAATTTTTCGAGAATTTCTCAAAAAAAATTATCGAAAAATTCTCGAGAAATCAACGAGAAACATTTCTAAAGAATTTTCCGGAAATTTTTCGAGAATTTCTCAAAAAAATTCTCGAAAAATTCTCGAGAAATCAATGAGAAACATTTATCAAGAAATTTCCGGAAATTTTTCGAGAATTTCTACGCTTCAGCGAAGCGAGTTCTTTCGATCTGAAATTCCAGCACCCGAATCTTGAAAACCCGTCAGATTTGGACACATTTTTTGGCGGAATGCGCCACAATTCCACTTTTGCAAAAAACCAGAAGAAACTTTTCCAGAACTCATACAAAAAATCTTTGAAAAATGTAAATTATTCCCCAAATTTCTGAAAAATAGTTTTAACCTAGCTAGGGGAGCAAGCAGTGCTGGAATTTCAGAGTGAAAAAACTCGCTTCGTTCTGCAAATTCTGAAAACGGGTTCTTTCTTTCCGGAAAACGGAAAACGAAAAAAAAACGTATTGACGGAATCCGGAATCCGGAATTCCGCCATTCTCTGACGACTACCCCCATCCACCGTACTCTCCGGGAAGGGCTCCAATTGATTCACTTCCCGGATGGAGCCAAGACCGAGCTGCAGCGTCGTCTATGGTAGCCTGAGGGACTACCGAAACGATTTTTTTTTCTGAAAGAGGCACCCTATAATTCTTTGAATCCTTTTAGAGCATTTCTTGAAAATGTTCAGCTTTTCCTACTGAAAGTATCTGAAATTTCAACAATTTTGAAATTTGAAATACAACCGCTCTGGCATACTGTAGATTTTCTCCATCTCGTTTCTTTGAATTTCACTTCAAAATCAACATGATCGTAAACACGAAAAGGCGGCAGGGTTGTGGTAAAACACGGTTCGCTTACTGTCCTCCCCTCCCCCCCCCCCCTCTACGTATTGTTATGATAATATGGTTGTAACCAGCCAGGGGGCAAAGACGGGGCACTTAGGTGTCCATTTTCTGAAAAGACACATATTTATATTGCCTCCGCACTTTGTTACTCTCTTTCTGAATGGGGGGACACAGTGCCGGCCATAAAGGTATTAATATTATGGTTTTTCGACAATATCTCATTCGATATGAAACGAATCAATCTGATTTTTTCACAGATTTTTCATAAAGTATTTTCGATGCTTTGTGAAAAAAATCAGATTGATTCGTTTTATATCGAATGAGATATTGTCGAAAAACCATAGTACAGTACTGGCCATAAAGAATGCGCGCGGATGTTTTTTTGAGATAACTACGCTGAAAACAGATTTTTTGTTGTGAAAATTCTACTGTATCTGCGAAACACCCTCACGCAAACTTGCAGAAAATGAAATTGCATCATTGCAAAAGTTTTTAATTTTTTACGGTTTTTGATTCAGCCCAAAAAAAAGCCCGCGGACATTCTTTATGGCCAGTACTGGCCAGTAGTGTTCCTGAATCCCAGTGCTTCTGAATTCTAGAGCTTCTGAATTCCAGTGCTCCGGAATTCCAATGCTTCTGAATTCTAGTTGTGCTCCTGAATTCCAGTTCTCCTGGATTCCAATGCTTTTGAATTCCAGTGCTTCCGAATTGCAATGCTTCTGAATTCCAGTTCTCCTGGATTCCAGCTCTCCTGAATTCCAGTGCTCCTGAATTCCAGTTCTCCTGGATTCCAGCTCTCCTGAATTCCAGTGCTCCTGAATTCTAGTGCTTTCGATTTCCAGTGCTCCTGAATCCCAATGGCACTTTCCGCAAAATTCTTTATATTTCTCAACTTCAAAATCCATTACTGGCCATAAAGGTATGAATATGTATATCTGAGCTTTAAGTTAAAAAAAAAGAGATAAAAAAGAGAACATAAAAAAGAGCTCAAAGTACGGTAGCTCGCAGAGTTGCAATACTGGCCATAAAGGTATTAATATCATACCTTTATGGCCGGTAATGAGCATCCGCAAGAAAAATTGCGTTGGGATGGAGGATTTTTAGACAATGTAATCAGAAAGAGCTGAAAATGCATCTGGAAGAAAGAAGGGTTTGGGAAAAAGCAAAAATTGCAAATCTTCAAGGGAAATTACAGTGCCGGCCATAAAGGTATTAATATCATACCTTTATGGCCGGTACTGTATGCAGAATGAGCACCGGCAAGAAGAAGAGCATTGCGTTAAGCAATGTAATCAGAAGCAGGTAACTTATATATCTGAAAGAGCTGAAAATCTGAAAATGCACTTTGAGCCAGAAAGACTGTGGGCAGCCACATGGGAACCATAATAAATACCTTTATGGCCGGTACTGTAGCTTGACCCAGACACCTTTAAATAGCTGTAACTTTTGAAGAAACCCATATGCGAGCTTCCTTTCTTTTGTGCTGAAATCCTGGATTTTCTGAATGTCTGTCTGCATTTAGAGATGTCCAGATGTCCCTTTTTGGCCGGCGCTGTATGTAGAATTATGAATTCGGAGGCAAATCGACAAAAGGATTCTCGAGTTTCTCTGGAAAACAGAGGAATTTCTTTGAGTTTTCCAGGTATTTCTGAACGTTCTGAAACGAGGATGCAGTTTATAAAATTTGAGTCGCTACTCAGTTAGAACATTGATCTATATAGTTACTGTAGATACAACTACTGTAACTAAGTTTTTAAAGGAGTGACATGTAGATTTAAAAGTGTGATACGTAGAGAAAGTCAGCCACTACTCAGCCAAAGTAGTTGATGTGATACGGAGAGAAAATATTTTAATTCAAGTTAGCGTCGCTACTCAGTCAATTTTTAAGAAGCCTTACCGCATTTCCGATGCTCTTTCATCATGACAGATAGTGATCTTTCGCAGAATGGACATAGATGTATCAATTTGAACACTTTGTCTACATTCCGATTACATCTTTGAGAGGAGCACATAACCCAAATCTGGTGGCATTTAGGAAGAGAGAAAAGAGCACAAATGCGACGAATAGTGATTAATGGGTTTTCACAAGAAATAAAGAAGAGAGAGAGAGAGAGAAAATGTTACGATTTTATATAAAAATAAACATTTTAAAGGGAGCTAAGAGCAATTCAGAATGAGCAACTTACTGAAGCATTTTGAGTCATAGAATCTTGTGATTTTTCCAGTTCCACAGCACTAAATCGATCAAAAAGTACTAGGAATTGGAGTTGAAAATGACCAATGCCTTCTTCTTCTTATTGGCCCTTGAGTCGCTACTCAGCCTTCTCCGTATCGCATTAAACTAGTGGCTCTTTATTCTCTTTATTCCCTTAAACGCTATAACGATTTTAAGTGAAGTTCCAGAGTTCCAGTGCTTCTGAATTCCAGTGCTCCTGAGATCCAGTGCTACTGAATTCCATTGATTTTCTGAATTCCAGTTCTTCTGAATTCTACTGGTTTTCTGAATTCCAGCTCTCCAGAATTCCATTGGTTTTCTGAATTCCAGAGCTTCTGAATTCCAATGCTCCTGAATTCCAGTGCTCCAGAATTCTATTGGTTTTCTGAATTCCAGCTCTCCAGAATTCCATTGGTTTTCTGAATTCCAGCTCTCCAGAATTCCATTGGTTTTCTGAATTCCAGAGCTCCTGAATTCCATTGGTTTTTTGAATTCCATTAGTTTTATGAATTCCAGCTTTCCTGAATTTTAGTGCTCCAGAATTCGATTGGTTTTCTGAATTCCAATGCTCCTGAATTCCATTGATTTTCTGAATTCCAGAGCTCCTGAATTCCATTGATTTTCTGAATTCCAGCTCTCCAGAATTCCATTGGTTTTCTGAATTCCAGCTCTCCAGAATTCCATTGGTTTTCTGAATTCCAGCTCTCCTGAATTCCACTGGTTTTCTGAATTCGAGTGCTTCTGAATTCTACTGGTTTTCTGAATTCCAGCTCTCCAGAATTCGATTGGTTTTCTGAATTCCAGCTCTCCTGAATTCCATTGATTTTCTGAATTCCAGAGCTCCTGAATTCCATTGATTTTCTGAATTCCAGCTCTCCAGAATTCGATTGGTTTTCTGAATTCCAGCTCTCCTGAATTCCATTGATTTTCTGAATTCCAGCTCTCCAGAATTCCATTGGTTTTCTGAATTCCAGAGCTTCTGAATTCCAATGCTCCTGAATTCCAGTGCTCCAGAATTCCAGCTCTCCCGAATTCCATTGGTTTTCTGAACTTTAGTGCTCCTGAATTCCATTGGTTTTCTGAATTCCAGCTCTCCAGAATTCCAGTGCTCCCAAATTCCAGTGCTCCTGAATTCTTTATATTTCTAAACTTCAAAATTCATTTTAAGAGATGTAGACGTAAAACTGGAATTCTGGAGACGTAAAACCTTAAGTTGCTCCTCGGTCTGGGCTCGTACCACACAAAACTGTGCACACTGAGCCCAGCATATTTCAACATAAAAAAGAGCTCAAAGTACGGTAGCTCGCAGAGTTACAATACTGGCCATAAAGGTATTAATATTATTGTCGGTACTGCATGTAGAATGAGCACCGGCAAGAAGAAGAGCATTGCGTTGGGATGATGATTTTTAGGAAATGTAATCAGAATCAGGTAACTTATATGTCTGAAAAAGCTGAAAATCTGAAAAAGCACCTGGAGCAAGAAAGACGTGTGACTGTGGGTCGAATGGTAATCATAATGTAATACCTTTATGGCCGGCACTGTATATAGTAGTTTGCCTCAGAGAAGGGCGGAATTCCGGATTCCGCCGTTTTTTTCATTCCGTATTCCGGATTCCAGATTTTGTGAAAAAATATTTTTTCCGTTTTCCGGATTCCGAGTTCCGAAAATCCAATTCCGCCCTTCTCTGGTTTGCCCCAGAGACCTTTGAATAGCTGTAACTTTTGAAGAAACCCATATTCAAGCTTATTGTTTTTTGTGCTGAAATTCTGGATTTTCTGAATGTCTGTCTGCATTTAGAGATGTCCAGATGTCCACATTTTTCAATGATTTGTCTTGTCTCCCTTTGTCTGTCTGTGCATCTGTTTGCCGATATTTTTGTTCTCCAATTTCTTGAATAAATTAATGAATTTCGTATTTCGTATAGTAATAAAAAAAAAACGAAAAATGGCATTATATAATAATTCTTCAACACCGCCTCAACGTCTTCAGAAAATGTCTTCAGAATCCGTCGTCAGCCGGGTGGGTGGCACAAAGGAGAAGATTAGCGCACAACGTCGTCGTCGCCGCCCGTCCGTCACTGAACATTTCGGTGTGGGGGTAATCCTTCCTTCTCCTCCTCTTCTAACGCCTTCTGGTGGTGTAGATGCGGCGACAAGGGAAACAGAAGAAAGGCGAGGAGGGGGGGAGGGGGGGGGGGGTCGTGTCGTCTTCTTCTGTTATCACTTCTTGACATCTCTATAAAGGCGCATCGGCACAAGAATTGAAGAGGGAATGCGCGAGGAGGGGGGGAGGGGTGGGCTCAGAATTTGCACATTTTAAGAGGGGCAGTTGAGCAGAATTCAATGAAATCGAGAGAACGAAGACAAATGAGTGATGAAATCCAATGATATAACAAAGAGCGATTCGGAATTTATTGAAAACGCGGGGGACATGAAGCGAGGGTCGATCGCGGTGATCTTGAATTCTGGAATTTCATTGCTCGGTTTAAGCCAAATTCTTTCAGCCAGGAGCGTAGTTTCAGCATTCCTTTGGGTCTTCTGAAGTTTCAGATGGCGCCGCAATGATCTTAAATTCTGAAATTTCATTGATCTTTCATTCTGCTCGGTTTGAGTCAAATTTTCTATGTTTAATCAGCGTTTTTTCATATATAAAAGCCAGGAGCGTATTTTCAGCATTCTCAGGTCTTCTGAAGTTTCAGATGGCGCCGCAATGATCTTAAATTCTGGAATTTCATTGATGCTTCATTCTGCTCGGTTTAAGACAAATTCTTTTAATATTTTCTATATTTAATTAGCGTTTTTTCAGACTTAAAAACCAGGAGCGTATTTTCAGCATTCCTTTGGGTCTTCTGAAGTTTCAGATGGCGCCGCAATGATCTTAAATTCTGAAATTTCATTGATATTTCATTCTGCTCGGAATAAGCCAAATTCTTTTAATATTTTCTATATTTAATCAGCGTTTTTTCAGACTTAAAAGCCAGGAGCGTATTTTCAGCATTCCTTGGGTCTTCTGATGCTTCAGATGGCGGCCATTAAGTATTGGAAAACTTTGAAAATCCCTTGGTTTTCTGAAAAAAATGAATTCTTCTTTCCTCTATTTGAAAATACGTTTTCAGACGATTCTGAAGAGAGAAAAATCTGAAAATAAATGAGCTGCAATTTCAGGATTATTACAGCCAATTTCAAATTTTCAGGCTTTTCCTTTTTCAGATAAAAATGAAGAGCCCACGGAGCTCTTGATGAGCCAAATTCATACCGCGAAGACGAGCCTCTGTCAAGCTCCACGAGTGGAATCTGATCCACATATCAAACGGGCGAAGAATTGCGAAGAATTGACGGAATGGATGGATTCACTCAAAATTTCAGATTGGCTCCGCTGGCTCTGGATTCGGCTCCGACTAAGGACTAAAACTAAGACGAACTAAAGACTAAGACACTAAGGAAGGAAGTCTCAGTGTATTGAGGAAATCGACTGACTGCTTCATGGACTTCATCGTCCATTCCAGTGCTCCAGAATTCCAGTGCTTCTGAATTTCAGTGCTTCTGAATTCCAGTGCTTCTGAATTCCAGTGCTCCTGAATTCCAGTGCTTCTGAATTCCAGCGCTTCTGAATTTAAATGCTTCTGAATTCCAATGGTCCTGAATTCCAGTGCTCCCAAATTCCAGTGCTCTTGATTTCCAGTGCTCCTGAATTCCAGTTCTCCCGAATTCCAGTTCTCCTGAATTCCAGTGCTTCTAATTTTCAATGCTTCTGAATTCCAGAGCTCCTGATTTCCAGTGCTCTTGATTTCCAGTGCTCCTGAATTCCAGTGCTTCTAATTTTCAATGCTTCTGAATTCCAGAGCTCCTGAATTCCAGTGCTCTTGATTTCCAGTGCTCCTGAATTCCAGTGCTCTTGATTTCCAGTGCTCCTGAATTCCAGTGCTTCTAATTTTCAATGCTTCTGAATTCCAATGCTTCTGAATCCCAATGGCACTTTCCGCTAAATTCTTTATATTTCACAACCTCAACATCCATTACTGGCCATAAAGGTATAATAGGGAAACTGTAGAAACTGCGAGCTCTTCAAAATGCTGAAATGAGCTAAGAGATCCAGATTCTTGAAGCCGAATTTCAGCCAAAAACTTGAGCTTTTTTTTGCTGTATTTTTCGAGGATCTCCTTGCTATTTACAGCTCAATAAAGAAGAAGAAGAAGAAGACGAAGGTTTTACACATTGTCGCTCGCTGTCTCAAACAAAAGAGTTTGTGTCTTTTGGTTGTCAACTTCCAGTCTCAAGAGACCATTTTCAGTCAACGCGCGGCATACTTGGAAAAGTCGCAAATGTGCGAGAAAACGAGCAAACGATGAGATGACATGTCACACTTCACCAGCTTTCTTCGTGTACGACTTCTCCCGAAATGACAAGAACACTGGTGGGGGGGGGGGCGGGAGGAATCTGTAGAAACACTTCGGTCTCTTAGTCTCAAGAGTCGAACCTCGAAGCCAAGGCTTTAAATTTGGCTTAACAGTTCATAATAGAGTAAACTACAGTACTGGCCAAAAAGGTATTCACAAACCATTGGATTTTGGGAACTCGAAATCCGGAAAACGGAAAACGGAATGAAAAAAACGGCGGAATCCGGAATTCCGCCCTTCTCTGCATAGTTGGGCGGAATTAGATTTTGGGAAGTCGGAATCCGGAAAACGGAAAAACATTTTTTTCACGGAATCTGGAATCTGGAAAACGGAATGAAAAAACGGCGGAATCCGGAATACGGAATGCGGAATGCGGAATGCGAAATCCGGAATTCCGCCCTTTTCTGCATAGTAGGACGGAATTGGATTTTGGGAACTAGGAATCCGGAAAACGGAAAACGGAACAAATTTTTTTTCACAGAATCTGGAATGCGGAAGACGGAATAAAAAAAACAGCAGAATCCGGAATTCCGCCCTTCTCTGCGTAGTAGGGCGGATTTGGATTTTGGGAAGTCGGAAAACGGAAAAAAATTTTTTCACAGAATCTGAAACCCGGAAGACGAAATAAAGAAAACGGCGGAATCCGGAATGCGGAATTCAGCCCTTCTCTGCATAGTAGGGCGAAATTGGATTTTGGGAACTAGGAATCCGGAAAACGGAAAACGCAAAAAAAATTTTTCACGGAATCTGGAATCCGGAAGACGGAATGAAAAAAACGGCGGAATCGGAATTCCGCCTTTTTCATCATCCCGGAATCGGAATTCCGGAATTCCGCCCTTTTCTGTCACAAACGGTTTTTTGAGATTAACTTTGCAGAAATTTGAGGGATCGATCTGAAAATTTTACTGCATGTGTCGTACACAGTGACGACAAATTGCGTACAAGGAAATTGCATAATTTCCAGATAAAAAAAATTTTTTTTTCATTCCGTCTTCCGGATTCCAGATTCCGTGAAAAAATTTTTTTTCTGTTTTCCGGATTCCGAGTTCCTAAAATTCAATTCCGCACTCCGCATTCCAAATTCCGCCGTTTTTTTTCATTCCGTCTTCCGGATTCCAGATTCCGTGAAAAATTTTTTTTTCTGTTTTCCGGATTCCGAGTTCCTAAAATTCAATTCCGCACTCCGCATTCCAAATTCCGCCGTTTTTTTTCATTCCGTCTTCCGGATTCCAGATTCCGTGAAAAAATTTTTTTTCTGTTTTCCGGATTCCGAGTTCCTAAAATTCAATTCCGCACTCCGCATTCCAAATTCCGCCGTTTTTTTTCATTCCGTCTTCCGGATTCCAAATTCCATGAAAATTTTCTTTTCGTTTTCCGTTTTCCGAATTCCGAGTTTCCAAAATCCAATCCCGCATTCCGCATTCCGAATTCCGCCGTTTTTTTCCATTCCGCTTTCCGGATTCCAGGTTCCGAGAAATATTTTTTTTCCTTTTCTGACTCCAACAGCATTTGGGCTCTTCTCACCATCTTTGGACTCCAAACTCCAATTTGACTGATAAAACGAGCACAACTCCCAACATGCACCGTCTCAGCCTCTTCGATTCAATCGCTCTCCCCGTTCTCACTTACGGAAGTTTGGACATTCAAAACAGCACTATCAGAAGAATTCCGTGTGATTCGTATGATCTGTCATAAAAAACATCTTAAATATGTCGTAAAATAACCAGAAAAACCACAAAATTGGTTTTTTTAAAATGTATTTCTTATCGGTTTTCAGTGCATTAATAGAATGGAATTTAATCGAAGCGCGAACGAAAATGCGAATTTAAACTCCTCGGGAAATTTCAATTTTTGGCAATTTTCAGATTCATTTTCAGTGTTTCAACTTGAATTGTTAGAATCCTTAAAAATAGTCTTAAATTCAAAGCTAAAGCTTAATTTCACAAAGTTTCAGCGTTCCTCTAACTTGAGAATTTCAGCTTTTTATTATGGATAAAATAAAAGATTCTGCAAATAAATTGAAGTATTCAGTTGCTCTCCGAGCTTGTCTGAAATTTCTTCAGTTTCCTCCGATATAGAGCTGAAAATTGGCTCTGAAAATCAGTCGAGAAATTCGTCTTTTTTTTCTGAAATTTAGCAGCAGAAAATCCAAATTTCAATCTGTTTTCTAGCTTCAAAAAAGCTTTAAAAATCAAAAAATTAAAAGCTGAAAACAAAATTTCACAAATTTTCAGCGTCCTACATATTCCAGAATGTCAGCGTTCCTCTAACTTAAGAATTTCAGATTCATTTTCAGCGTTTTAACTTGAATCGTTAAAATATTTAAAAATAGTCTTAAATTCAAAGCTGAAAGCAAGATTTCACAAATTTTCAGCGTTCCTCTAACTTGAGAATTTCAACTTGTTTTATTATGGATAGAATAAAAGATTCTGCAAATAAATTTGAGTATTCAGTTGCTCTCCGAACTTGTCTGAAATTCCTCCAATTTCCTCCGATAAAGAGCTGAAAATTGACTCTGAAAATTAGCCGAAAGATTCGTCTTTTTTTTCTGAAATTGAGCAGCAGAAAATCCAAATTTTGCTCTGTTTTCTAGCTTCAAAAAAGCTTTAAAAATCAAAAAATTAACAGCTGAAAACAAAATTTCACAAATTTTCAGCGTCCTACATATTCCAGAATGTCAGCGTTCCTCTAACTTAAGAATTTCAGATTCATTTTCAGCGTTTTAACTTGAATCGTTAAAATATTTAAAAATAGTCTTAAATTCAAAGCTGAAAGCAAAATTTCACAAATTTTCAGCGTTCCTCTAACTTGAAAATTTCAGCTTTTTATAATGAATAGAATTAAAGATTCTGCAAATAAATCTAAGTATTCAGTTGCTCTCCAACCTCGTCTGAAATTCCTCCAATTTCCTCTGATTTAGAGCTGAAAATTGGCTCTGAAAATTAGCCGAAAGATTCGTCTTTTTTTCTGAAATTCAGCAGCAGAAAATCCAAAATGTTGCTCTGTTTTCTAGCTACAAAAAAGTTTTAAAATTCTGAAAATTCAAAATTTTTTTTCGTAAATTTTCAGCGTCCCACTAAGTTGAGAATTTCAGCTTTTTATTATGGATAAAATAAAAGATTCTGCAAATAAATCTAAGTATTCAGTTGCTCTCCGAGCTCATCTGAAATTCCTCCAATTTCCTCTGATATAGAGCTGAAAAATGGCTCTGAAAATCAGTCGAGAAATTCGTTTTTTTTTCTGAAATTCAGCAGCAGAAAATCCAAATTTTGCTCTGTTTTCTAGCTACAAAAAAGTTTTAAAAATCAGAGAAATTCTCTGATTATCTGAAAATCAAAAAGCCTGCTCTCCTGCTCTCAAGACTACTAAAAACCACTTGGAAAGATCTGATCTAAAAATAGTGTGCAGATCTACATCAAAACCAGATTCGCTACTAACAAGTCTGCGTCTCTGCGTCTCTCTATCTCTCTCTTTGCCTTTCTCCATTGTTAATATTTGACATTTTCGGAAACAGTAAACTCTTTTCTTTACCTCTTTTAACTGCTCTAACTCTTCAATAGAGCGCAGCGAATTCGTCGTTTAGTTATTACTATTTTTTGTGCTCATGCTCAGCGGAAAGTACAGTGTCGGCCATAAAGGTATTAATCGTCACTGTCGCTGAGCATGGCCTTTCTTGCTCCAAGCGCATTTTCAGCTCTTTCTAATTACATTGCCCAAAAATCCCCATCCCAACGCAATGCTCTTCTTCTTGCTGGGGCTCATTCTACATGCAGCACTGGCCATAAAGGTATTAATATTATGGTTTTTCCAGAATATCTCATTCGATATAAAACGAATCAATCTGATTTTTCCCAAAAAATATTGAAAATACTTGATAAAGAATCTATGAAAAAATCAGATTGATTCGTTCTATATCGAATGAGATATTCTAGAAAAACTATAATATTCATACCTTTATGACCGGTACTGGAAAAAATGCGAATTTTAAATTAAAACTTCCAATAAAACTGCAAAATTCCTGTGTTAAAAGGCTTTTTTCTTTTGATTTTCAGCATAGAAATGGAATTTTCAGCCTAATATTAACATTTCGAAATTAAATTCTGTGTGCAGCCATGCCCGAGGTGAGAAAAAAGGTGATCAGTGCTTTAACTCACCATGGAGTTTCCTATGTGAATCGATAGATAATAAAGCGCTGAAAAGGAATCCGTTTTCAGAATTTGCCAAACGCTTCAGCGAAGCGAGTTATTTCGATCTGAAATTCCAGAAAATTCCTGACCACTGCGAGCTTGCTCCCCTTGGTTAAAACTATTTTGCAGAAATTTGGGAAATAATTCATTTTGGCTCTACTGTCGGCTTATATAGCCTCTCTATTTTCGAAATAATTCGAAACTTTTCGAAAATACGACTTGGCACGGTGCCAAGAGCCATCATAACAAGTGTCTCAATACTTTTCAGCCACCCTGTATAACTTCCCATTTTTGGAATATTTCATTTTCAAAATCAATTGAAATTTTGAGCAAATCCAGAAATGTGCTCAAAATCTGATAATATCTGATTTTTGGATTCTTAAAAAAAAATCAAAGCGATTTCTAAACCGTTTTGTCAAAATGAAATAAAAAAATGAAATTTAAAGAGAAAACTGTAATTTCCAGCACATTTAGTATCAGTTGTTCTGGAAATTTTGATTTGAGCAAAAGTGGAATTAAGGAATTATGGGGGTAACCTTTCCAGATTTCAATTTTAGAGCAGTAGAAGCTCTTCTGAAAGGACTGGGGGCGGGGCGATCCGCTGGAAGGCGATTTAAAGAAATTTTTGGAATATTTCATTTCCAAAATCAATATCCACGTTGAAATTTTGAGCAAAACAAGAAATGTGCTCAAAATCTGATAAAATCTGTCTGATTTTTGGATTTCAATGAAAATTAAAGCGATTTTGAAACCGTTTTGCAAAAATGAAATTAAAAAATTTTTTTTCCTAATTTCCAGCACTTTTTTTATCATTTGTTCTGGAAATTTTGATTTGAGAAAAAGTGGAATTCAGGAATTAAAGGGTAAACTTCCCAGATTTCAATTTGAGCACATTCCGCCAAAAAATGCTCCAAATCTGAAGGTTTTCAAGGTTCAATATACTTGAAATTCGCGAAATTCTAGATGCGGTACTTTGATTTTGCTGAAAAAATATTGAAAATAGCCAAGCGCAAATGAGCGTTTGCTGAAATAGCTTCTCATGTTCTTTGACTGCAACTTGGATTTTCAGCTATCGTGGGAAAGTGGTAGCCAGGAGATCTCATCTGTGGAGCCTAGATTTCAAGGGAAATTGATCCCGATTGATCTGTCTACAGTCTAAATCTTAAAAGGATACTCTAGTTTCTTGTCAAGAGCAGTAGAAGACATTCTGAAAGAACTGGGGGGGGGGGCGATCCGCTGGAAAACGATTTTAAGAAATTTTTGGAATATTTCATTTCCAAAATCAATATCCACGTGGAAATTTTGAAAAAATCCAGAAATGTGCTCAAAATCTGATTATATCTGATTTTTGGATTAAAATGTTGGATTTCAATGAAAATTAAAGCGATTTCTAAACCGTTTTGCAAAAATGAAATAAAAAAATGAAATTCAAAGAGAAAACTGTGATCTCCTTGCTAATTTCTGCCACTGGTACACATATTTTGTAGTCTATGTGCTCTCTTTCGCGATTTCTGAGCACACAGTCCCCGATTATTTGAGCAAAAAGAGCAGCGGGTAAGGGGCAAAGAGAAAATAGAGTCTTTTCCGAAATTTTCCTCCAAAAGATGATGGATATTTACAAGAACTGAGCATCTTTTTCAATTTTTTGCTGAAACTCCTTTTTTCAGACTTTTTTCTTTAATTTTATGTATGCCAAAGGGAAATTGAAAGAAAAGCTTAAAAATTGCGGAAATTTTGACGGAATTTGTTGGTTTGAAAACTATTTTTCAGACAAATAATATTCAGAAGTTTTTAGAAAATGTCTAAACAGCTAAAAATTCAAAGAGATGCTCAGCTCCTTTACCAATTTCAGCGATTCCTCGAATTTCAGATTTCTTGTAGAGAATTTTATAGAAAAGACTCTTCTCTCCTCTCCCCCCCTTTCCCGCCGCTCATTCTGTTTAAATAATCGGAGAATGTGTGCTCAGAACTGAGAAGAAAGAGAGCGCATACACCAAAAACTGTGTGTACCAGTGAGTGGTGGCAGAAATCAGGAAGGAGCCCACAGTTTTCTCTTTAAATTTCATTTTATCTCAATTCGAAACTATTTTAAAATCGCTTTGAGTTTTTTCAGATATTTTCATTGAAATCCAAAAATTTATAACGGATTTCATCAGATTTGGAGCATTTTTTGGCGGAATGTGCTCAAATTGAAATCTGGAAAGTTTACCCCTTAATTCCTGAATTCCACTTTTGCTCAAATCAAAATTTCCAGAAAAACTGATACAAAAAGTGCTGGAAATTACAGTTTTCTCTTTAAATTTCATTTTTGCAAAACGGTTTCAAAATCGCTTTAATTTTCATTGAAATCCAACATTTTAATCCAAAATTTCAGATTTTATCAGATTTTGAGCACATTTCTTGTTTTGCTCAAAATTTCAAAGTGGATATTGATTTTGGAAATGAAATATTCCAAACATTTCTTAAAATCGCCTTCCAGCGGTTCGCCCCGCCCCCAGTCCTTTCAGAAGAGCTTCCACTGCTCTTGACAAGAAACTAGAGCATCCTTTTAAGATTTAGACTGTAGACGGATCAATCTGGATCAATTTCCCTTGAAATCTAGGCTCCACAGATGAGCTCTCCTGGCTACCACTTTCCCACAGTAGCTGAAAATCCAAGTTGTAGTCAAAGAACATGAGAAGCAATTTCAAGAAGCGCTCATTTGCGCTTGACTAGTTTAATCATTTTTTCAGCAAAATCAAAGTACCGCATCTAGAATTTCGCGAATTTAAAGTATATTGAACATTGAAAGCCTTCAGAGCATTTTTTGGAGCATTTTTTGGCGGAATCTGCTCAAATTGAAATCTGAAAAGTTTACCCCTTAATTCCTGAATTCCACTTTTGCTCAAATCAAAATTTCCAGAAAAACTGATACTAAATGTGCTGGAAATTTCAGATTTTTCTTTAAATTTCATTTTTTTATTTCATTTTTGCAAAACGGTCGTTTTAATTTTCATTGAAATCCAAAATTTTAATCCAAAATTTCAGATTTTGTCAGATTTTGAGCACTTTTCTTGTTTTGCTCAAAATTTCAACGTGGATATTGATTTTGGAAATGAAATATTCCAAAAATTTCTTAAAATCGCCTTCCAGCGGATCGCCCCCCCCCCCCCACTGCTCTTGACAAGAAACTAGAGCATCCTTTTAAGATTTAGACTGTAGACGGATCAATCTGGATCAATTTCCCTTGAAATCTAGGCTCCATAGATGAGACACTTTCCCACAATAGCTGAAAATCCAAGTTGTAGTCAAAGAACTTGAGAAGCTATTTCAGCAAAAAACCTTCAGATTTGGAGCATTTTTTGGCGGAATGTGCTCAAATTGAAATCTGGAAAGTTTACCCCTTAATTCCACTTTTGCTCAGACTAAAATTTCCAGAAAAACTGATACAAAAAGTGCTGGAAATTACAGTTGTTTCTTTTAATTTCATTTTTTTATTTCATTTTTGCAAAACGGTTTCAAAGTCGCTTTCATTTTCATTGAAATCCAAAAATCAGACAGATTTTATCAGATTTTGAGCACATTCTTGCTCAATTTCAGTCTTTTCAGAATCTCTAAAATCAAAGAATCTAAGAATCTAAAATCTATTTTATCCCGATTCGAAACTATTTCAAAATCGCTTTTTTTTTTCATTGCAAAATCTTGAATTTTGCAATGAAAAAAAAGTGTTTTGTTGAATGCTCGATTTCCTGTTTCAAATTTTGTTTTCCAACAATTTGATTCATCGATATTCGCAAGTAAATATTCTTGGAAAAGGAGAAGAAAAAAACTTTTAAAACATGAGTCCCGTGTCCCAACTTTTCACCATTCCCCATATTCCAACGAGCCTCACAGGTGCCTTTTTATTCCAATATAAAGCTTGGAGATTCTACAAAAAATTGTTTCATATTGATGAGATTCCACTGAAAAAAATTATATAAAAAAAAGTAAAATTCAAAATGAAAATTTCTCGAATATTCGGTCTGAAATAACAGGAATTTAAAGATTCTCCATGGAAGCTTCCATGCCATTTTTGATCTGAAATTCCAGAATTTCATCAAAATTCATTTGTCTTTTGTTTAATATGGAGAGCTTTGATTCTTCTGGCAGAAAGCCTTCTAGTTTTGGCTCCAGAAGTCTCAAGGGCTCACAGATTCCAGCGGAATCTAACGGCTGTCCTTCGGCTGAAATTCGCCTCTTCTTCATCTGAAATACAGATTTAATCAGCGTCTGACTGAAAATGTATAAAAGTTTGAGCAGATTTTGGTCAAATTTTGGCAGAATGTCATCCGGATTGTGGCGAGCCTTCCATCCTTCCACCTTCCATCCGGAGTCAAATGAGTTTATCATTGCAAAAGAATTGTGTGTCTTCTGAAATTTTAAGATGAGCAGATACTGAAAAAAGACAATTTTTCTGAAATTCGAAGAGTTTTTTAACAGTTCCGGCTGTATACTGACGATTACGGGTAGGCCAATGGAATTCCTTAACTTTTAAGCTGAAAATCTCTGCATTCCAAAATATTTTGACATTTTGTGCAACGGGCGATTACTGCATTTTGTTTTCTGCCCATTTATCCTTTATTTTACAGAATTTTTATGCTACACCGTTGATGAATTCACTGAAACAGTCCTCCAAATAAACATAGGTTCACCTACAGTTTTTGAATTATCTCTTCTTAAGCTGTGTTTAAAAAAGGTTTTGCCATTGAAAAGAAACAAATTTTAAATACATTTTGATATAAGGAAATTTCAGAAAAAAATCTTGAAAAAAACCCAATATTTATCTGAAAATCATATTAATAATATTCCAAATAAACATAGGTTCACCTACATTTTTTGAATTTTCCCTTCTTAAGTTTTGTTTAAAAAGGTTTTGCTATGGAAAAGAAACGAATTTTGAATACATTTTGATAAAAAATTAAGGAACTTCAGAGAAAAATATTGAAAAAATACCGATATTTATTTGAAAATCATGTTAAAAATATTCCAAATAAACATAGGTTCACCTGCATTTTTTGAATTATCTCTTTCTAATTTTCTTTAAAAAGGTTTTGCCATTGAAAAGAAACAAATTTTAAATACATTTTGATAAAAAACTAAGGAAATTCAGAAAAAAAGCTTGAAAAAACACCGATATTTATTTGAAAATCATGTTAATAATATTCCAAATAAACATAGGTTCACCTACATTTTTTGAATTTTCCCTTCTTAAGTTTTGTTAAAAAGGTTTTGCCATTGAAAATAAAAACATTTCAAATACATTTTAATAAAAAATAAAAGAACTTCAGAGAAAAATCTTTAAAAAATACCGATATTTATTTGAAAAAACACTTTGAAAAAATTCCAAATAAACATAGGTTCACCTGCAATTTTTGAATTATCTCTTCTTAAGTTTTGTTTAAAAAGGTTTTGCCATTGAAAATAAAAACATTTCAAATACATTTTAATAAAAAATAAAAGAACTTCAGAAAAAAATCTTGAAAAAATACCGATATTTATTTGAAAAAACACTTTGAAAAAATTCCAAATAAACATAGGTTCACCTACAATTTTTGAATTATGTCTTCTTAATTTTTGTTTAAAAAGATTTTGCCATTGAAAAGAAACACATTCTGAATACATTTTAATAAAAAATAAAGGAACTTCAAAAAAAATTTTGAAAAAAACCCAATATTTATCTGAAAATCATGTTAAAAATATTCCAAATAAACATAGGTTCACCTACATTTTTTGAATTTTCTCTTCTTAAGCTGTGTTTAAAAAAGTTTTGCCATTGAAAAGAAACAAATTTCAAATACATTTTGATAAAAAATAAAAAGACTTCAGAGAAACAACTTGGAAAAATACCGATATTTATTTAAAAATAACACTTTGCAAGAATTCCAAAAAAAAGATAGGCTCACCTGGAAAAAAAGAAAAAAAAGGATTCTTCTGTCTTCCAATGTGAAGTGACCACGTCTCAAAGAAACTCTATACCCGGCTCCGTTCATTTGCTCCAAGACAAAGAAAAGTTTGACTCGTGCCACAGAGCTGATCTCTGTCCAAACCATGCATCCTCCATCTTTGAAGTCCCGGCGGAAGAGCTAAGTGGCTGTTTGCTCAAATCATGAAAATACGAACGGTACCCGTCTGGTCAGTCGCAATTGAACTTCTTTTCTTTAGAATAGATTTCCGGAGAAATGCATCAAAATATGTTTAAAATTCAACTTTTTTTTCAATAGCAAAACCTTTTTTAAACTTAAATTAAAACTAGAAATTTCAAAAAAATGCGGTGAACCTATGTTTATTTGGAATATTTTTAACATGATTTTCACTTAAATACCGGCATTTTTTCAAATTTTTTTTGCAGTTCACTTATATGTATCAAAATAAATTCAAAATTCAATTTTATTCAGTAGAAAAACTTTTTTAAAACTTAAATTAAAACTAGAAATTTCAAAAAAATGCGGTGAACCTATGTTTATTTGGAAAATTCTTAACATGATTTTCACTTAAATACCGGCATTTTTTCAAATTTTTTTTGCAGTTCACTTATATGTATTAAAATCAATTTAAAATTCAATTTTATTCAATAACAATTTTTTTTTAAACTTAAATTAAACAAGAAATTTCAAAAAAAGGCGGTGAACCTATGTTTATTTGGAACATTTTTATTATGATTTTTACTTAAATATTGGTATTTTTACAACATTTTATCGCAGTTCGTTTATGTGTATCACAATATGTTCAAAATTCAGCATTTTTCAATAGCAAAACTTTTTTCAACTTAAATTAAACAAGACATTTGAAAAAATGTAGGTGAACCTATGTTTATTTGGAAAATTTTTAATATGATTTTCACTTAAATATCCGTATTTTTTCAAATTTTTCTTGCAGTTCATCTAAATGTATTGAAATAAATTTAAAATTCAACATTTTTCAATAGCAAAACTTTTTTTAAAACTTAATTTAAAACAAGAAAATTCAAAAGTGCTTGTGAACCTATGTTTATTTGGAATACTTTTAATATGATTTTTACTTAAATATTGGTTTTTTAAAGATTTTTTCTCGCAATTCTACTTATGTGTATCAGAATTTGTTCAAAATTTAGCATTTTTCAATAGCAAAACTTTTTTTTAACTTAAATTAAACAAAAAATTTCAAAAAAATGCGGTGAACCTATGTTTATTTGGAATATGTCTAACATGATTTTCAAATAAATATCGGTATTTTTTCAAATTTTTTTTGCAGTTTACCTATGTGTATCAGAATATGTTCAAAATTCAATTTTTTTCAATAACAAAACCCTTTTAAAACTTAACTTTTAAAAAAATTATTCAAAAAATGCTTGTGAACCTATGTTTATTTGGAGGACACTGGTAGTTAGTAAAGCTGAATTTAGGGGTCTAAGCAAGAAGCGCAGAAGCTGAATTTAAAAATTTTTTACTTGTTTCTATTCATTTTTGTTGTTTTTCTACTTTTCAGCAAATTCAAAAAGAAAAAAATGGAAAAATAACGAAAAAAAGACGATTTTATGAGTTTTATGGCATCTTCATAAAATTTTTTAGTATTTTTCTTCCGAAAAATATTAAAATTTAACACTAAATTCTTGAAAAAAAAGAAAACGAATTTTTCATTTCAAATAATTAAAAAACCGCGGGATTCTTCGCATTTTCCACGAAACAAAAAACGAAACAGGTTTCGTCTTCGTTCGTCTTTCGGTTCGTCTTGCGTTCGTCTTACGCAATGAGAAAGCGTCAGATGAATTCAAGACGAAGACGAAGACGAGACGAGACCATCTTATTTCGTCTTTCGTGGAAGCTCAAGCCTAGTTTTGCAGTATATCCACTTCTAACTGAAACTTTTGTGAAATCTCTGAAATTTCAGAGCTAAACTCGTAACACTTTAACTATCGTGAAATAAGGTGCAAAGTCCGCAAGCACCAAGGCACAGTAATACTCAATACACCCGATTTCACGACATTGCCTTCAAAGTCTATTGAAAATTTCAGAATTTTTTTTTCAGATTAAAGAATTATATTTTAAATATACATTTTTCTTCGTAAAATACTGTAAAATAGCGTGAAAAATGGCGGGAAATTTGAATTTTCAGAAAGATTCGTCTTGTTCTTTTGATAAATCTCAAATTTCGTCCAATCTTTCTGATTTTTCAATTTTTCAATAACAAAACCTTTTTTTAACTTAAATTAAGCAAGAAATTTCAAAAAAATGCTGGTGAACCTATCTTTTTTTGGAATAATTTTCACTTAAGTACCGGTATGAGACGGTCTTATTTCGTCTTTCGTGGAAGCCTTAAATTCTTTAATTTTCAGTTTTTCAAGCCTTGATTTTCAGTTTTATAACAACCAAGTATATCCACCAGAAAAAGCCCTTCTAACTGAAACTTTTGTGAAATTTCTGAAATTTCAGAGCTAAACTCGTAGCATCTTAGCTATCGTGAAATGAGGCGCAAAGTCCGCAAGCACCAAGGCACAGTAATACTCAATACACCCGATTTCACGACATTGCCTTCAAAGTCTATTGAAAATTTCAGAATTTTTTTTTTCAGATTAAAAAATTATATTTTAAATATACATTTTTCTTCGTAAAATACTGCAAAATAGCTCAAAAAATGGCGGGAAATTTGAATTTTCAGAAAAATTCGTCTTGTTATTTTGATTGATCTCAAAATTCGTTCAATTTCTCTGAGAACTTTGATTTTCTCATATGATTTGCCCTAAAAGTCAGAAAATCAAATCAAAATGGCTGGGAGCATTTTAGAAAATCAGAGTTCTTGCACTTTCAGAAGTTGTCTGGAATTCTGGAGTTCTGGAATTCTGGAATTCTTCTAGAAGTTCAATAATCAACTTTGGCTGAAATTATTCTGAAAGAATTTCTTTGCAGGCTTGTTGCTCAGAGCAATTTAGAGCTCTTAGGAGGTGACGTCAATTTTTTTCAAAGTTCACCACAATTTTTCATTAATTTCAGCCAAAAATATCAGAAAAAATTTTTCAGCAGCTCACTGCTCTTTTTTTTTCAGAAAATTAAATAATTTTTTGATTTTTGTGTTTTTCAGAAAAATCAAAATAACAAGAATCAAACATCAAGTCTAATACGTATTGCAGAATTTTTGCCTCATTTTCATTGTTCAAAAATCGCAAATTCGAAAAAGTTTTTAGAGTTTCAAAGAAATTTCAGCATCCCTTTTGACCGGGGGGGGGGGGAGAGGTCGGAGATGAAGAAGTTGTCTATCAGAAGCAAAAAAAAATCATTTTTGCCTGAAATTCTAATTAAAGTTTTCTTCTGAATCTGAAGTAAAATACTTTTTTTTCATTATTCAACGGGAAATCACTTTTCTGCAAATTTGAAGTTTGAAAAATGCAAAAATATAATTTTTTTTATTTTTTCTGCAAATTTTAAGTTTGAAAAATGCAAAAATATAATTTTTTATTTTTTCTGCAAATTTGAAGTTTAAAAAATGCAAAAAATAATTTTTTTTTAATTTTTCTGCAAATTTGAAGTTGAAAAAATGCAAAAATAGTAATTTTTAATTTTTCTGCAAATTTGAACTTTAAAAAATGCAAAAATAGAAATTTTCAATTTTTCTGCAAATTGAAGTTTAAAAAATGCAAAAATAGTAATTTTCAATTTTTCTGCAAATTGAAGTTAAAAAAAAATACAAAAATAGAAATTTTTAATTTTTCTGCAAATTTGAAGTTGAAAAAAATACAAAAATAGTATTTTTTTTAATGAATTTTAAAAGACTCAAAAATATAATTTTTTCGAATTTTTCTGCAAATTTGAAGTATAAAAAATGCAAAAATAGAAAATTTTAAGTTTTCCGCAAATGTAAACTTTAAAAAATGCAAAAAATAATAATTTTCAATTTTTCTGCAAATTTGATGTTTAAAAAATGCAAAAATAGTAATTTTTAATTTTTCTGCAAATTTGAAGTTTAAAAAATGCAAAATATAATTTTTTTTAAATTTTCTGCAAAAAAATTGTTTTTTTAAAGAGATATTCAAGATAAAAACCTCTAATTGAAGTTAAATAGGAAAATATGCAGATAAATAGAAAAAATGCCGAAAAATGTAGAGCTTAGCAACGTAAAAATTGTCTTAAAAGAGCACTTAGCAACCGTAAACTAAAGGGAAATATGAGGAGATGGGGGGGGGGGGGGGAGCCGCTTTTCCATAGACATTTTTGAATTTTTTTTGTTTCTTTACGCTTAAAAAAGAAAATTGTTTTGCTCAGTTGCCTAGTCGATTCGTTCCCAGCTCAAATTGAGTAAGGGCGGATCACAGTGCACCAGTCCTTTCGTGCTTTTGCCATGGTGATCCAAGACATACTGGCCAATATTCAATGGCTACCTGATATTCTTTGACTACTTTTGCCTTCGATTATCAATGGCTACCTAGTTTCAATGACTACCTATTTTCAATGACTACCTAGTTTCAATGCCTACCTGATATTCTTTGACTACTTTTGCTTCGAGTTTCAATGACTACCTAGTTTCAATGACTACCTAGTTTCAATGCCTACCTATTTTCAATGACTACCTATTTTCAATGTCTACCTAGTTTCAATGCCTACCTAGTATCAATGACTACCTGATATTCTTTGACTACTTTTGCCTTCGATTATCAATAGCTACCTAGTTTCAATGCCTACCTATTTTCAATGACTACTTAGTTTCAATGACTACCTAGTTTCAATGACTACCTAGTTTCAATGCCTACCTAGTATCAATGACTACCTGATATTCTTTGACTACTTATGCCTTCGATTATCAATGGCTACCTAGTTTCAATGACTACCTATTTTCAATGTCTACCTAGTTTCAATGCCTACCTAGTATCAATGACTACCTGATATTCTTTGACTACTTATGCCTTCGATTATCAATGGCTACCTAGTTTCAATGGCTACCTATTTTCAATGACTACCTAGTTTCAATGACTACCTGATATTCTTTGACTACTTTTGCCTTCGAGTTTCAATGACTACCTAGTTTCAATGGCTACAGAAAAAACTGGATAGCTATTGAAACTAGATAGCCATTGAAAATAGGTAGCCATTGATAATCGAAGGCAAAAGTAGTCAAAGAATATCAGGTAGTCATTGATACTAAGTAGTCATTGAAAATAGGTAGTCATTGAAACCAGGTAGCCATTGATAATCGAAGGCAAAAGTAGTCAAAGAATATCAGGTAGTCATTGAATATTGGCCAGACATACTAGGGTTGCTTGGAATTGATATTTCTTTTGGCATAGAGCCCGGCATCTTAGGTTTCTTCCCTTTGTGAATTGTATTGGGTGGAGGAATAAGTTCGTAGAGTTTAAGATTCCGAATTTTTCGGCAAATCCTATCGAATGAAGATGATTAAGGATTTTCTTTTGATCACAGTTCATTTTTTCGGCCAATTCACGACTTGTTTGGCTTGGCGACCATCTTCCTTCAATAGTGCCTTCAGATCAGAGAAGGGCGGAATTCCGGATTCCGCCGTTTTTTTCATTCCGTTTTCCGGATTCTAGATTCCGTGAAAAAATTTTTCCGTTTTCCGGATTCCGAGTTCCCAAAATCCAATTCCGCCCTACTCTGCTTCAGATGCTCTTCGTCTAGTTCCCGAACTTATTCCTCAGCCCCATAGTTAGTCTTTAATTTTTGAAAGGCATCTGATGTACTCTTTAACGTCTTCGATCTTTTGTTTTGTTAGAGTTAATCTGGCGTCCTATTTTTCCATTTTTTTTCTTGACGACAAGTTCTTGAACAAATTTACTGGAAGTTCTTCGATCTTTGATTTTTGCCGTTGATTCGAACTCTTGTTGGACTGTTTCTATGCCTTGCTTCTGTAGAATTCTTCCAAATTGAAGCGAGTTGAACACTATCAAAGCTCCAGTCGTCAACTCGGATCCAGAAAAAGAACGCTGATTTTGCAGTGCGCGAATTTGAGGCTGAAAATAGCCGAGCGCCGAGTTAGCTCTTCAAACCAAAAAAGGACCTGAATGTCTAGAAATTTAGATACTGAAAGCGCAGCGAAAGCTGTTTTTTTCAAAATATACAGTACTGGCCATAAAGGTATTAATTATTTCTAAATTCTTTGAACATTTGCAATTTTTGCTTTTGCCCAAACCCTTTTTTCCTCCAGATGCATTTTCAGCTTTTACTGATTACATTGTCTAAAAGTCCCCCATCCCAACGCAATGCTCTTTTTCTTCTTGCCGGTGCTCATGCAGTACCGGCCAAAAAGGTATAATATTAATACCTTTATGGCCGGTACTGTAACTTATTTAAAATGTATGTAAATATGTAAATATCAGAATTTCAGATGAAGAAAAATGCTGAAAACGAACAGCTACTCCACGCCTACGAACACGATGAACAAAGCAGCAAGTAAGCCATTTTTAAAATAGATTGACGGGAAGATGATATCCGGCTGAGAGGCACCGTAGCTTGTTCCTTAAAAATCTCAGATTTTCAGTCAAATTGAACATTTTCAGATACTTTATAAAACCGGATTGTCGATATATAATCGACGACGATATCGATTCGAAAATTGATGGAATACAGAAGGCAGCGCGGAAGTGGCCTACGATTTTTGCAGCGTTATTAGTTGTAAGCCAAATTTGTTTATTTTCTGAAACTTTTATAAAGCTCTGTCTGAAAATACCATATGTATATTCATTGTGAATCACTCTGTCTTGGTGATTGCGGATTTACATCTCATTTTCCGACTATACAACTAGATACTTAAAGCTATGAATCCGGGATGCGGAATGCGGGATGCGGAATGCGGAATTCCGCCCTTCTCTGCAGGATAGGGCGGAATTGGATATTGGGAGCTCGGAATTCGGAAAACGGAAAACAGAAAAAAATTTTTTCACGGAATCTGGAATCCGGAAGACGGAATGAAAAAAACGGCGGAATCCGGAATGCGGAAAGTGGAATTCCGCCCTTCTCTGCAGAGTAGGGCGGAATAGGATTTTGGGAACTCGGAATCCGGAAAACGGAAAACGGAAAAAAAATTTTTTCACGGAACGCGGAATGCGGAATCCGGAATTCCGCCCTTCTCTGACTCTATCTATGGGAGTACCGTATTCCTTATAATTGGAATAATCAAGTGTGATATATATTATTGCCGTAAAAAAGTTTCGAAATTTTTTCGAGCCCGCGAAAATCGGGATTTGAATTTAGAGGCTCCGCCCATTTCATCATCAGAGCGCATTTGCTATGCGCGATATATTTTTTGAATTTTCATTTTTTCTTCTGAATTTTCAGAATTAAACTGGATTAAAAGAACGAAATTGTATTAATCGTAAATTTTTTTACACGTTTCTTCGAATGTTTAAATATATCATTTTGCGCCATTTATTTTTTTTTCGTTTTTTCTGATAAAAATATATCGCGCATAGCAAATGCGCTCTGATGATGAAATGGGCGGAGCCTCTAAATTCAAATCCCGATTTTCGCGGGCTCGAAAAAATGTCGGAACTTTTTTACGGCGATAATAGGATCGTTGGACACAGAGAGAAAGTGCATTTTGCTACTATGTAGGGGGAACTTCCGTAGAAGACATTCTGGAAATTGGAATTTCAGATTTTCACACAAATCAAAGAGCCTCAAAGCGCCTTACTTATCATTCATTTTATTGCTTTTAAAGTGTCAACTAAACGTATTCCTCAAAATCATACGACACATTTGAGCACTAACCACAGAATCGTCTTATCAAGCTTTTCATATTCCACCAGAAATGTGTCAAGACACCTGAAATAATGCGGGAAATGCACAATATTCTCAGGGGATTTTCAGAGAAAAAGATTTTGTTCTGAAAATCTGAAATTTTAGAGCTAAACTTGGTCAGTGTCGTGAAATGAGATGTAAAGTCCGCAATCACAGTAATCTTCAAAATATTCTGACGCAGCATCTGAATACGGATTCTGTAAATTTGTAAACTTTATTTTTATATTTATTAGGGTGTCGGCTGGCTGACAAACGAGATCGCATTGGCGTGGGTACACGAGCGGGTGCCATACGACTATCATCCACTACCGGACCTCTTTTTCTCGCATTTTCCAGAGGTTCGGTTTATCATTTTCAGGGACTTTGGCTGAAAATAAGTTTCAAATTTTCAGATCCGTGGAGCGATTCGAATAGCTGAATACATTATGATTATTCTATTGATCAGTGCGCTTTTAGTGATGTTCACACATCAGCACAAATGGATTGTTATTCGACGAGCATTTTTCTGTATTGCCATGTCTTACTTCTTCCGAGCGCTTTGCGTCATCATTTTTCAGGTAATCAATTCAAGATTTTGAATATTTTAAGTTTCAGTATTTCCCGAAAAGTCGTAAAATTCAGTGTATTGCGGTGATTACTGTACTTTACTAATTGCGGATATTACACCTCATTTTACGAAATTTCGAACTAGAAATTCGAGTTTTTCAAGTTAAAACTAAAAACTGAAAATTGAAGAAAAAGTATTCCGAATTTTCCAGCTTTCTAAACTTTGACACGAAAATCCGTGGAAAAGTTTGTTTTATTTGTTAAAAATATTTATATTGAATTAAAAGTTTCAAAAATTATAATATTTTTTAGAAAATACTTTTAAATTTTTAAATTTTTATATAAAAATTTCACAAAATATTTTAAATTTTTAAATATTTTGTCCACGGACTTTTGTGTCACTTTTTTTAAATGTTTTCTTTAAATTTTAATATATATTTTCAAAAATGAATTAATATTGAATTTTAAATTTTAAAATATTCTCTAAATAATGCAAAATTATCTAAAAATTAATATTCAAATTTAAATATTTTTTATATATCAAAAAACTTGTCCACGGACTTTTGTGTCACTTTTAAACTTTTTGTCACTTTTTTTTTTAATTTAAATTTATATAAATTTAAAAATAAATGAATATTGAATTCAAAATTTTAAAATATTCTCTAAATAATTGAAAAAATTTTGAAAATTAATATTTGAAATTAAATATTTTTTAATAAATAAAACAAACTTGTCCACGGACTTTGTGTCATTTTTTAGAGGTTTTTTTTTTTTATTTTGATTTATATCAATTTGAATATAAATAAATATTGAATTTTAAATTTAAAATTTCAAAGTATTCTCTAAATAATAAAAAAAACAATTAAAAAAAATATTATATATATATACATATATATATATATATATATATTTTTAATAAATAAAACAAATTTGTCCACGGACTTTTGTGCCACTTTTTTAAAGTGTTTTTTTTTAAATTTCAATTTGTATAAATTAAAAAAAAATAAATATTGAATTTAAAATTTTAAAGTATTCTCTAAACAATAAAAAAATATCTAAAAAGTTAATATTTGTAATAAATAAAATAAATTTGTCCACGGACTTTTGTGTCACTTTTTTAAAGTTTTTTTTTTAATTTTAATTTATGTAAATTAAAAAATAAATAAATACTGAATTTAAAATATTCAAATATTCTCAAAATAATAAAAAAATTTTGAAAATTAACATTTAAATTTAAATATTTTTTAATAAATAAAACAAACTTGTCTACGGACTGTTGTGTCACTTTTTTTGAGTTTTTTTTTAGTTTATATAAATGTAAAAATAAATAAATACTGAATTTAAAATTTCAAAATATTCTCTAAATAATACAAAATTAGTTAAAAATTAATATTAAAATTTAAATATTTTTAATAAATAAAAAATTTTTCCACGGACTTTTGTGTCAGAAATTTACCATACTTTGATGGCTAAAAGCTTAGCACTTTATTTAGCTAAAATTCAAGATAAAATGCTAAAAATGAGTGATAATTCGAATATTTACCATAAATTTCAGCTTTAAAATTTGCATTTCAGGTTCCGGTGCCGTCCGTCAACACTTACTGTGCCCCAGTGTCAAACTCTTCGTTTGAGCTAGTCGCCGGGAGAGTTGCCAAAATGTTCTGGAGCGCCGGAATTGAGCAGCTACGACCACGGGAGCTTTGTGGAGATCTAATTGTTTCGGGGCACACCCTCACTATTTTCACCGCTTTTCTGGTTTTTAAGACATATGCTCCAGCACGAATTCAGGTAGTTTGCATTTTTGAACCTTTTGAGCAGAGAAGGGCGGAATTCCGCATTCCGCATTCCGGATTCCGCCGTTTTTTTTATTCCGTCTTCCGGATTCCAGATTCCGTGAAAAAATTTTTTTTCCGTTTTCCGTTTTCCGAATTCCGTGAAAAAAATGTTTTTTTCCGTTTTCCGGATTCCGGATTCCGAATTCCGCCCTACTCTGCTTTTGAGTCACGTTGAACTCAGCAAACCCTCAGAATTCACATAGTTTGGTAGATAGAATCTGGAATTTTCAGCCTCTGTCCCACATCTATCTCATCCTTGCCTTCACTGCTCTCTTCTCCATTTTATTGGCTCGCAAACACTATATGATCGATGTTGTTTTGGGATATACCGTATCCACCCGGATATTTATGGAATATCATGCATTGGCAGCTTCGTATCATGACACAACGTTCAGTACGAATCCACTGGCTTGGTGAGTTTCATGTTAGACAGCGAGATCCGCTGAGAAAGTTGCGTTAAGACAGATGAGAATAAGAAAAGCTAAAATCCAAATTTCTTCACATTTTCTTGCAATTTTTGCTCCGAATTTATTCTTCCTATAGGCAGAGAAGGGCGGAATTCCGAATTCCGGATTCCGCATTCCGGATTCTGCCGATTTTTTTCATTCCGTTTTCCCTTTTTCGGATTCCGTGAAAAAAAATTTTTTCCGCTTTCCGTTTTTCGGATTCCGTGAAAAAACATTTTTTCCGTTTTCCGGATTCCGTGAAAAAAATTTTATTCCGTTTTCCGCTTTCCGGATTCCGAGTTCCCAAAATCCAATTCCGCCCAACTTTGAGTTTTAATACTTTATTCTCAATTGTTGTGAAAAGTACACTTTTTTGAACTCCCGCAAAAAGTTTTTTGCGAACAGAGCGCATTTACATCATTTGATTCCCTCATTAATGGTTAAAATTCCGTTTTCCGCATTCCGCATTCCGGATTCCACCGGTTTTTACATTCCGTTTTCCGGATTCCGGATTCCGAGTTCTCCCTATTCTGCCTACATAACTCGCCACCATAACTCCTGAAAATGGAAAAAAAATTTTCACGGAATCCGGAAAACGGAAGACGGAATGAAAAAAACTGCGGAATCCGGAAAACGGAAAACGGAAAAAAAATTTTTCACGGAATCCGGAAAACGGAATGAAAAAAAACGGCGGAATCCGGAATGCGGAATGCGGAAAACGGAATTTCAACCATTAATAAGGAAATCAAATGATGTAAATGCGCTCTGTTCGCAAAAATTTTTTGCGGGAGTTCAAAAAAATATACTTTTCACAAAGGTCACCATAACTCAACTGAGGCTGAGCCTAGCCTGTAGGAATTCTGGAATTTTGAAGGAGTGAGCTTCAGAAAATCTGAAATTATAGCTGCACTACACTTGTTCGATATATCTCAAAAATTTCAGCGCAAATTCCAGATTTACCATGTCTTAGGCTCTCTGTATCAAGAATTGTCCTTCAATAGAGTGGGTACAGTACCCGAACGCAAAATTCTGAATATTCCGACTATTTTCGTAATTTTGAAACAAATATTTAGAAATAGCAAAGCTTACGGCAGTGTGTCGTTTCGAAAGCATTTCGAGAAATTTTTTCGAAAAATTTCCGAAAATTTTTTCGAGAAATTCTCGAAAAATTTCGAAAAATTCTCGAAAATTTTCCGAAAAATTCTCGAGAAATTTTTTCGAGAAATTCTCGAAAAATTTTTCGAAAAACGTATTTTTCGAGAAATAATTTTTCGAAACGACACACTGGCTTACGGTATATATTAAAGGCGCATAACCAACTTTAGTTTTGTGTCTCGAGAAGACTCTCCACGCTTTTAAAGTTTCGCGAAAATCGAAGAATGAAGATTTCAGGTCCTGGTGGTCCTTTATGATTCCATTTTTTGAGTCGGATGCTCCATCCAATATGCACAATCATCTATTAATCTACAACCGTCCAACTGGTACTTCCAAAAACGTGTCCGCCACCAAAAAAACCCGACGATCTGCCGAATAGAAATGAATTGTCTAAAATCAGCCAAAATAATGTTTTTTCTTAATTGAAAAAACAAAGAAATTTATATATGTGTACAATTGACTCTGACTCTGAATTTGTTCCTCTTGGCCATTGATTTTTTTTTTGATTAAATTTCAACATTTTTTGTTTCTTTCTTACAGTACACCTCGAAAAAAGTGAAAAGGGAGATCTAGAATTACTGGTAATCGTTCGAATTATATAAAAATCAAAAATAATTTTGAGATTGACAAGGGAACCTCGAATTCGAAAATTCGACCACAACCGGTACTTTCGACTACGGAGAATTCAGTACACCTTGTGGCTATCTGCGCAAACTTCTGGAAATCAAGATATTTTCAAAATCAGAAAATCAAAACAAAAAAATTTTTGCGTGGAGCGGAATCGAACCCACAACCCCCAGAGTCCCATCCCTCCCTCTTCGCCACTCGACCACCGCTGCTTGTTTGTTTCGGCGTGGCGAATGCATATAGGAAAGATGGGGAATGAAGGGGCGAATCGTGGTTTTCGAGCCACGGGTAAGCCAGAGAACCAGAGAAGGGCGGATTTCCGGATTCCGCATTCCGCCGTTTTTTTCATTCCGTCTTCCGGATTCCAGATTCCGTGAAAAAACATTTTTTCCGTTTTCCGTTTTCCGGATTCCGAGTTCCCAAAACCCAATTCCGCCCTACTCTGCAGAGAAAGGCGGAATTCCGGTTTCCAGATTCCGCCGTTTTTTTCATTCCGTCTTCCGAATTCCAGATTCCGTGAAAAAAAATTTTTCCGTTTTCCGTTTTCCGTTTTCCGGATTCCGAGTTCCCAAAACCCAATTCCGCCCTACTCTGCAGAGAAGGGCGGAATTCCGGTTTCCGGATTCCGCCGTTTTTTTCATTCCGTCTCCCGGATTCCAGATTCCGTGAAAAAAATTTTTTCCGTTTTCCGAAAAAAAATTAGAAAAACCTCCAAAAATGACTAAAAACCATTGGACAATCACCCCCCCCCCCCACAGGATTCCACCGATCCTTCTCAATTCAGAATTACTCTGTTCCGGTACATCCGTAATTATTATTTATTATAATTATTATTTATTAAGAGGCTGTTTTGGCACTTTTTCAATAAATTAGTATTATCATTATGAAAAGTTTTGAAATTTTGACTTTTTTTTTTGGAAAAATTTTGCAAATCAATTTATAAATTTGAAAAAAAAATAAGATTTTCCGATTATTCGTTTATAATATTTGTAAAATTCTTAGAAAGTCGAGTAATATAATATGAGGTGAGCACATGACTTTGGAAAGTTCTGGAAGTTCTGGGGAACACGAAAGGACAGAGGGGTTTGGCTATAAAACGAATAAAAGGTGTCACTCGTAATAATTATTTGTTGGACATTGGATTTGTTGGAGTGCTGCTGCTCCATTCTGAAAATAAATCTGGCATTGCAAAAACTGAAAAATGGAGTAAAGGACACAGACTACCAGTGTGTCGTTTCGAAAGCATTTCAGAAAAATTATCGAGAAATGTTTCTCGTTGATTTCTCGAAAAAATTTTCGAGAATTTTTCGAAAATTCTTGAAAAATTTCATAAATTCTCGAAAAATTTCGAAAATTCTCGAAAAAAAGAACATTTCGATAAAAAATAATAATAAACTAGTTCGAACGACACTCCGAAATAACGCAAAGCGCGGTGTTTATCGTATTTCCATTCAAATCATTTTTCGTGATTTCTCGAGAAATTTTTTGAGAAATTCTCGGAAAATTTCGAAAATTTTCGAAAAACGCATTTTTCGAGAAATAATTTTTCGAAACGACACACTGCTGACAACCTTCAGGATGCTCCAAAGTCGACTCCGATTTCAACATCGAATGGCACCTCCTCCAAACTTCCGAGCACTCGACAGGCTCTCGGCGGCCTTCTCTTCGGGCTCAGCATTCTCTTGAATCGCTTGTAGTCTTTAAAGCTTTGCATTTTCTTTGCATTGCTCAGCAGTTGTTGAATGATGCACTCTTTTTTGGTGGCTCTTTTCATTTTCCTCTCCTCCGTTGTTTTCGTGGAATTTTTCTTTAAAGGAGCATCAAAAACTATTTCGAATGCTTCAATGTGCTCATCTATTTCACTAAAACTGAAATTTTGCTTGCACGCACGGCTTGGTCTCTTCGATCCTTTAAAAGGAAGACGCCTTCTTCTTTTCATAGGCACTTCTACCATTTTTTCTGTTTTTCCAGTCTTTTCATTTGCATTTTGCTCCAGATACTCCTCTTTGACATGCTTCACATCGCTTAAATGAGCAATCAGTAATGGCATTTTTGCGTCGTCTTCCGCGTTGCATGAATAAGTCGGCTGTACTGCCAAAACAGGCGGTTTTGAAGATGTTGGTTTGCCAATTTTAGCTCTGAAAATGTATTTTTTTTTAGAGTTTTTAGAGTTGCAAGAGCAGCTCAGTGTGCGAACCTAAAATTTAAGTAATCAAATCGTTTATTTCAGCAATAAAGAAAATGAAGTTACAATGAAAGGAGCTCTACTGGAGCTGGAGCTGGAGCATTTATAAACAGAGTTCTGAAAAGTAGGCGGAGCTATGCAGCAGTGTGTCGTTTCGAAAAATGATTTCTCGAAAAATGCGTTTTTCGAAAAATTTTCGAAAAATTCTCGAGAAATTTTTCTCGTTGATTTCTCGAAAATTTTTCGAGAATTTTCGAAATTTTTCGAGAAATCGCGAAAAATGATTTGAATGGAAATACGATAAACAACGCGATTTCGGTTATTTCGGAGTGTCGTTCGAACTAGTTTATTATTATTTTCATCGAAATTTGTTTTTCGAGAATTTTCGCAATTTTTCGAGAATTTCCCCATAAATTTTTTGGAAATTTCTCGAGAATTTCTCGAAAATTTTCTCGAGT
This sequence comes from Caenorhabditis inopinata, assembly GCA_003052745.1. Taxonomy (NCBI): domain Eukaryota; kingdom Metazoa; phylum Nematoda; class Chromadorea; order Rhabditida; family Rhabditidae; genus Caenorhabditis; species Caenorhabditis inopinata. The sequence goes on along the minus strand of AP018152.1, from coordinate 531,897 downwards.
TTCGAAAAATGATTTCTCGAAAAATGCGTTTTTCGAAAAATTCTCGAGAAATTTTTCTCGTTGATTTTTCGGAAATTTTTCGAGAAATTTGTTGGAAATTTTTCGAAAAATTCTCGAAAAATTTCTCGAGAAATCAACGAGAAATCAACGAGAAATATTTATCGAGAATTTTTCAGAAAAATGTCTCGAAATGCTTTCGAAACGACACACTGCTACGCAGTGTAACTAAGCCATCCTTCGTTCTTGGATTGATTCAGATTCATAATTTTTTCACTTATTATCCATCCGCGAAGACGTGAGCCTTCGTTTAAAGGCGCAACGAATTAACTGTTAGGGTCTCGTTAAGGGATAGCGCGTTAAATTGTAAGAAAGCGCACACATTGAGTTTGTGATTTTTTTTCGAAAATTGAAGCGAATATTGGAATTTTTTCTATATTTTGCTTCGAAAATCATGTTTTTTTAATTATAATAATTTTTATTTTGTCAATTTTCTTAAACTGTTTATTAAACTGATTTTTTTCAATCAATTATTGGAATTTTTTCTATATTTTGCTGCAAGTGAAAAGATACTAATTTGAAGAATATAAACTTCTAATATTGATTTTGAAAAAATTATTTAAATTCCGGGAAATGATATTTTATTCAGTTTAATAAACATTTTAAGAAATTTTGCAAAATAAAAATTATTATAATAAAAAAAACATGATTTTCGAAGCAAAATATAGAAAAAATTCCAATATTCGCTTCAATTTTCGAAAAAAAAAATCACAAGTGCAGTGTGTGCGCTTTCTCACAATTTAACGCGCTACTCCTAACGAGACCCAAACAGTTAATTTGTTGCGCCTTTAAACGAAGGCTCACGTCCTCGCGGATGGATAATATGGGGTTGCATTTTCCGTCAGTGTCATAGAAAGTTTCGAGATTTCTGTGTCTTGTGTTTCTTCCACAGATCCTTCTGATCCTTCTGATCGTCTCGTCTTGGATCGTCTTTCAGTTCGTCTTGCGTTCGTCTTGCATCGTCAATTAAGATTTCTGGAGAAGTGAATAAGGTTCCACGAAAGACGAAGACACAAAGTCGCCTTCGTCTTGCATTCGTCTTACGCAATACGAAAGTTATCAACACAATATCTATCTCTGCCTCACTATCCGTATTCGTTCGTCTTTCAGTTCGTCTTGCGCTCGTCTTGCATCGTCAATCAAGAATTCTGGCGAAGTGAATAAGGCTTCCACGAAAGACGAAGACACAAAGTCGCCTTCGTCTTGCATTCGTCTTACGCAATAAGAAAGTTGTCAACACAACATCTATCTCGGCGTCACTATCAGACAAATTCTAGACGACGAGACGAGACGGTCTTATTTCGTCTTTCGTGGAAGCCCTTGCTATTTGTTCGTCTTCCAGCGCTCTCGAGACATGTGGGCATCCGGATTTCGGTTCTTCAAGATCGTAGTTCTCTTCGGCAAACTCTTCGAGCCAAAACTTGATGGTAATGTAGAAAACACAAGCTTCTCTGGAACTCTTACAGAAAAACACCTCTGAGAGCTCGGCGAGCAGCAAATTCTGGCTCATTTTAAAAGCTATCTTTAAGGCTGTCAGGTGGCATAAAAAGCACTAAAAAAATAAAAAAACAGAGTCAAAAAAATCAAATTAACATTGAGCAATGAGGAAACCCGAAACTCACTTTGTAGCAACTTTGTGACAGTTTTGCTCCTGGTATTTTCTCTTCCTGAGCCGCTTTTTTCTTTTCGAGGAGCTGCACTCTTTCAGACACTGTTTCCCACTTGTTTTTATAGACCTGCGACAATTTTCCAATCAATATTCTATATTTCAGACTTACATTTCAATATCTGAGCCATCTGAAAGAGACCAACATTCATCAGAAGCCAACTCTGATTCATCACTGTCGTAGTTGCATCTGGAGCACCCTGATGGATATACGTATCGAGGCCCATCGTCATAGATAACAATGGTCTTTTTTGCGACGCTAAAACTAAGAAATTATTTGAAAAAAATAGGGAAAAAAAGGAGAAATTTTGTAAATTTACGAAATTGTGTAGATTTACGAAATTGCGTAGATGTGTAGATTTACGAAATTGCGTAGATGTGTAGATTTACGAAATTTCGTAGATGTGTAGATTTACGAAATTGCGTAGATGTGTAGATTTACGAAATTGCGTAGATGTGTAGATTTACGAAATTTCGTAGATGTGTAGATTTACGAAATTTCGTAGATGTGTAGATTTACGAAATTGCGTAGATGTGTAGATTTACGAAATTGCGTAGATGTGTAGATTTACGAAATTGCGTAGATGTGTAGATTTACGAAATTGTGTAGATTTAGGAAATTTTGTAGATTTACGAAATTTTGTAGATTTACGAAATTTTGTAGATTTACGAAATTTTGTAGATTTACGACATTTTGTAGATTTACGAAATTTTGTAGATTTACGAAATTTTGTAGATTTACGAAATTGTGTAGATGTGTAGATTTACGAAATTGTGTGGATTTACGAAATTTTGTAGAATTTTGTAGTTTTACGAAATTGTGTAGATTTACGAAATTTTGTAGATTTTTGTAGAATTTTGTAGATTTACGAAATTGCGTAGATGTGTAGATTTACAAAATTGCGTAGATGTGTAGATTTACGAAATTGTGTAGATTTACGAAATTTTGTAGATTTTTTGTAGAATTTTGTAGATTTACGAAATTGCGTAGATTTGTAGATTTACGAAATTGCGTAGATTTGTAGATTTACGAAATTGCGTAGATGTGTAGATTTACGAAATTTTGCAGATTTTTTGTAGAATTTTGTAGATTTACGAAATTGTGTAGATTTACGAAATTTTGTAGATTTACGAAATTTTGTAGATTTTTTGTAGAATTTTGTAGATTTACAAAATTGTGTAGATTTACGAAAATTTGTAGATTTTTTGTAGAATTTTGTAGATGTGTAGATTTACGAAATTGTGTAGATTTACGAAATTTTGTAGATTTTTTGTAGAATTTTGTAGATTTACGAAATTTTTTACACTATTTTTTGCGACGCTAAAACTAAGAAATTATTTGAAAAAAATAGGGGAAAAAAGGAGAAATTTTGTAAATTTACGAAATTGTGTAGATTTACGAAATTGCGTAGATGTGTAGATTTACGAAATTGTGTAGATTTAGGAAATTTTGTAGATTTACGAAATTTTGTAGATTTACGAAATTTTGTAGATTTACGACATTTTGTAGATTTACGAAATTTTGTAGATTTACGAAATTTTGTAGATTTACGAAATTGTGTAGATGTGTAGATTTACGAAATTGTGTGGATTTACGAAATTTTGTAGATTTACGAAATTTTGTAGATTTACGAAATTGTGTAGATGTGTAGATTTACGAAATTGTGTGGATTTACGAAATTTTGTAGAATTTTGTAGATTTACGAAATTTTGTAGATTTACGAAATTTTGCAGATTTACGAAATTTTGTAGATTTTTTGTAGAATTTTGAAGATTTACGAAATTTTGTAGATTTTTTGTAGAATTTTGTAGATTTACGAAAATTTGTAGATTTTTTGTAGAATTTTGTAGATTTACGAAATTTTTTACACTCTTTTTTGCGACGCTAAAACTAAGAAATTATTTGAAAAAAATAGGGGAAAAAAAGAAGAAATATTGTAAATTTACGAAATTGTGCAGATTTACGAAATTGCGTAGATGTGTAGATTTACGAAATTTGGTGCATTTACGAAATTTTGTAGATTTACGAAATTTTCTACACAATTTCTATAACTAACCGAGTTGGAGGATCCCATTGAACTTCGCCGTTGACAACTTTCCAGATTCGATTTGCATCTTTATTCGGAGTGAACTCTGACTGTGGTGAGCATTCGGTTCTAGCCAGCTCGATGAGTTTCTCGTTTCTGGGATTCGCTGGGTGGCTCAACCGAAGATGTATTTCGATTTCCTGGCTTGTCGCCTTTACCACCGAGCACCCATTGATTAAGCATTTGTAGGTTTTGGCATTTCTCGCATGTCTTGTCTTGAAATGGTTTTGCATCCATTCTGTCTAGAAAAACGAATACATTGCACATCAGTGTGTCGTTTCGAAAAATTTCCGAAAAATTCTCGAGAAACGTTTCTCGTTGATTTCTTGAGAATTTTCGACATTTATCGAGAATTTCTCGAAACATTTTTCGAGAAATCGCGAAAAATGATTTGAATGGAAATACGATAAGCAACACAATTTGCGTTATTTCGGAGTGTCGTACTAAAAGTTTTTCGGAATTTTTTTGAAAAATTCTCGAGAAATCAACGAGAAACATTTCTCGAAAAATTTCTCGAGAAATCGCAAAAAATGATTTGAATGGAAATACGATAAACAACGCGCTTTGCGTCATTTCGGAGTGTCGTTCGAACAAGTTTATTATTATTTTTATCGAAATCTATTTTTCGAGAATTTTTGATAAAATGTTTTTTTTCGATAAAATCATTTTTCGGAAATTTCTCGAGAATTTCTCGAAAAATTTCTCGAGAAATCGCGAAAAATGATTTGAATGGAAATACGATAAACAACGCGTTTTGCGTTGTTTCGGAGTGTCGTTCTAACTAGTTTATCATTTTTTTTAATCGAAATATTTTTTCGAGAATTTTCGAAATTTTTCTAGAATTTCTCGAAAAATTTTTCGGAAATTTCTCGAGTTTACCTTCTTCTTCAAATCGCCACGAGTGGTGCGCATTTCACAGGTTTCCCAAGCGCAAACCACTTCTTCTTCATTATCATCGTTGCGGGCTACTGTGGGAATATGATCTTCTAAGACATGATCTAATAGATCTTCGATAGTGTTGAACACTGATGCAGATTTGGTGCAACTTTGCCATTTACAAGTTCTTTCCTGAATTTGATGAATGAATGGAGAATTTCAACCTCTAGCTCAAACATCTTTTTTTTTTGGATTTTTGAGAGTTTTGCATAGTGATCTAGAGGCCAATATTCAATGACTCCCTAGTTTCAATGACTCCCTATTTTCAATGACTCCCTAGTTTCAATGACTCCCTAGTTTCAATGACTCCCTAGTTTCAATGACTCCCTAGTTTCAATGACTCCCTAGTTTCAATGACTCCCTAGTTTCAATGACTCCCTAGTTTCAATGACTCCCTATTTTCAATGACTCCCTATTTTCAATGGCTACCTAGTTTCCATGACTCCCTAGTTTCAATGACTCCCTAGTTTCCATGACTCCCTAGTTTCAATGACTTCCTTGTTTCAATGACTCCCTAGTTTCAATGACTTCCTTGTTTCAATGACTCCCTATTTTCAATGACTCCCTATTTTCAATGACTCCCTAGTTTCCATGACTCCCTAGTTTGTAGTCATTTATTTAGTAAATACGATTTCCACCCAAAAATGATCTAAAAGTCGAAAATCATTCAGAAAATGAGAAAAATTTAATTTAATTTTCAAAATTTTCAAAAAAATTCAAAAGATTCAAAAAATTCAAAAAGTAGTCATTGATCAAGTAGCCAAAGATTAGGTAGCCAAATATTGGCATATTGGCCTGATCTAGATGCTATTTTAATAAATCAAAAAATGACAGATCGATTCAGAATGCAATCGGAGAACGATCACATAGCTCAATGAGCCAGATTCCCCATTTCCAGTCGTTTATAGTCGCGGGTGGAGCCACGAGCTCCAAGCAAAAGTGCGCATTTTTCAGAAAAAAAAATCTATACTGAATTAGATAGCGAAACACAAATCTGTCTTCCTCGTCTTGGGAAACTTTCAATATACCCCCCCCCTCACTACCCGGATAACCCCCCACCGCCGTTGAAATTTGGGAAAGTTCGAAGAAGGGGGGCCTAATTGGAATGATATCAGTAGGGGGTTTAATTCGAATAAAATATATCCCCCCACCGTTGATTTGGGGGTGTATATTGAAATACCTGGAAATTATTCAATTAGCCCCGCCCCCCCCCGACAGATTTCATTCCGATCCCCCACTGTATGGTAGCTAGAATAGCCCCCCACCTAGGAGGTCATCTTAATATAGTGGGAGGGGGTCATATTTAAATGGTGGGGGGGTTCTATTTGAATGGGAGATATGACATTGGCGCTGATAAGCTTATTTTCAGGTGGGGGGGGGGGACGTTATCCGGTATTTATAATTGGGGGGGGGGTTTATTGAAATATACCTCTCGTCTTGAATACGGCTTCAGAATTCAGAAATTGTGTTTAAAAAAAGAGCTGAAAATGAAGTTTTTCAGAAGATTTTTAAGCGAAATTTTCAATTTATTGAGCTCTAATTTCTAGTGACGACGATAGAGTCTTATATTGGGAAATTCGCTGGCAAATAAGCATTAGAAAAGAGCTCTATAAGGATACGGACCACATTGCTCCTAACGTCATCATAAATTCTTCAGAATTGTCTACAAGAAAATGTGGATTACTGTCAGAATCTTTAAAACAAGAAAAACCAATTCTAGAAGATATAAAAGGGGCTGAAAACGCGTTTTGTGCTCCGTTTTGGCACATAAATCCTAATTGATCAGACTCGCGCTTTATCATGTAGCGATTAGCGTTGAAAGGAACACTTACATTGGATTTCTCCTCCCTTCGATCCGATACAATTCTGATGGATGCCATTGCAAGTTGAAAGACAGTTGGGTTCTCTATAAGTAACTTAGAGTAACTTAGTGTGATACAGTACTGGCCATAAAGAATGCGTGCGGGTGTTTTTTTTTGGGATAACATAACTTTGTTGAAAACAGATATTTTGTTGTGAAATCTGTACTATACTACTGTAGCTGCGGAACACCCTCACGACAATTTGCAGAAAATGAAATTGCATCATTACAAACCAGAAGTTCGCTTAACTTGAAGCAGCGTCGCGAGCATCCCAATAACAGTCATTAAGGCACTTTTGGAGTCCGTTCCACGCGTTGCCAAACTGTTATCGATGCATTAAACATTTTAAAACCGTATTTTGATTAGATATTTTAAAGTATTTTGTTTCCTAACATTGTTTTAAAAAGTTTCAAAAAAGTGCATTTTTCACGATTTTCTCAAATTTTGGATTTTTCCAAAACAAATAATATTTACGAGCTGCAACTCACTGAATAGGTTACTCAGGCTAGTTTTAACACTACCAAAAAAATTTGGACCGATCGGAGCAGTTTCAGCAAAGTTATCCCAAAAAAACGCCAGCGCGCATTCTTTATGGCCAGTACTACTACTGTAGGAAGAAAGGAAGAGAGTGAAAGAACATGCATCCGATATCACTGGATCAAGCTCTCAAATGACTGATCTCGGTGGGTTTTATGACATTGATTTGGAAGAATATTTGAATATTTATATGTTCAAGGTTACTACGATTGATCCGATTTCTGTTTTTTTTTTTGGAAGTTTCTAGGGAGAATCTGACGATCTAGATAAAAAATTTTTAAATTTCATATCATAAAGCACTCAGAATTCAGCTTTTTTAAAGGTTTTCCAGAAAGGTTGAACATGGAAAGAGTGCGCGGATGAGAGAGACGCAAGAGTACAACGTTCCTCGAACCAGCTGCCGGCTGCTGCCACCCCAAACAAAGCACTGCCAGCTGAGTGTGCGGAAAACGAGTGGACAGCTGATGAACTAGAAATGAACAAAAAGTGAGTGGACTCAGACGCTTGTAAGGAAAATCGATTACTCCTGAACTACGAGTCGGATATAATTTGATATAATCGCTGCTCAACTCAACTCACCCCCCCCCCTATATAAAATTCTTTAATAAACACTGATTTCGGAAGAATGAAGTGGCAAGTCTTTTTTTTTTCCTATTAATCGAGAGTTTTTTAAATTAAAAAATTGTCTAGCGGTGCACAAAACTATAAATTGAGGAAGTGTACTCTACTCCGAGAAGTATCCAATCAAATTGCTCCAGCTTCAACTACTTTTTATTAACTTTTGAAGAGGTGCTTGAAAAAACTTTTTTGCCGATAAATTTATTTTGGTAATTCACAAATTACACAAAAAATTCGAACCCGAACCCGAACCAGGCCGCCTGCAAAGCTACCTGACACGAGTTGACAGCTATTTAACACATTTTCAAAATTCATTTTTGAAAAAAAATTATGCTGTATTAGATTAAATAAGGCTTCAGAATTCAGCAGAATTTGTTTTTTGTGCAAAAAAAGAGCTGAAAATGCAGTTTTTCAGAAAGATTTTCAGCCGCAATTTTCAATTAGTTTTTTGAGTCTTGAAGACAATTTTGCAGAATATGAGTTTCAGAGTGCAAATAGTGAAGCAAACTCAGCTAGCATAGCTTGCAAGTTAAAGCAATAAAATGATTTCTTTTTTGAAAAATTCATTTTTTGAATCGTGTTTTTGTTTAATTCAAAAATTAGAAGCTGACTGAGCTCTAGCATAGCTTGCAAGTTAAAACAATAAAATTTTCTCTGAAAAATTCATTTTTTAATCGTTTTTTTTTGCTTTTCTCGTAAGCACTCTCAAAATTCATAAATTACACAAAAAATTACCAAAAACCGTAAAACAGCGGAGTCAGAATTACCCGAACCAGGCCGCCAATAAAGCTACCTGACACGAGTTGAAAGCTATTTATTATCCATACGCGAGCCTTCGTTTAAAGGCGCAACGATTTAACTGTTTGGGTCTCGTTAGGGGATAGTGCGTGAAATTGTAAGAAAGCTGCACTTGTGATTTTTTTTTTCGAAAATTGAAGCGAATATTGGAATTTTTCTATATTTTGCTTCGAAAATCATGTTTTTTTAATTATAATAATTTTTATTTTGTCAAATTTCTTAAAATGTTTATTAAACTGAATAAAGTATTATTTACCGGAATTTATATGATTTTTTTCATCAAATATTGGAATTTTTTTTATATTTTGCTGCAAGTGAAAAGATACTAATTTGAAGAATATAAACTTCTAATATTGAAAAAAAAATCATTTAAATTCCGGTAAATAATACTTTATTCAGTTTAATAAACAATTTAAGAAATTTGACAAAATAAAAATTATTATAATTAAAAAAACATGATTTTCGAAGCAAAATATAGAAAAATTCCAATATTCGCTTCAATTTTCAAAAAAAAAATCACAAACGCAGTGTGTGCGCTTTCTTACAGTTTAACGCGCTATCCCCTAACAAGACCCAAACAGTTAATTCATTGCGCCTTTAAACAAAGGCTCACGTCCTCACGGATGGATAATAACACATTTTAAAAATTCACTCTGAAAAAAATCTATGCTTTCTCGTCTTAAATAAGGCTTCAGAATTCAGCAGAATTTGTGCAAAAAAAATAAGCTAAAAATGTAGTTTTTCAGAAGATTTTTAGGCGAAATTTTCAATTTCTTGAGCTCTAATTTCTAGTGACGATGATAGAGTCTTGAAGACAAAAAAAAGAGAAAAAGAGCTAAAAAATGCAGTTTTTCAGAAGATTTTTAGCCGCAATTTTCAATTAGTGTCTTGAGTCTTGAAGGCAATTATGCAAAATGTGAGTTTCAGAGTGCAAATAGTGAAGCAAACTCAGCTAGCATAGCTTGCAAGTTGAAGCAATAAAATGTTTTCTGGAAAATTCATTTTTTGAATCGTGTTTTTGTTTAATTCAAAAATTGCCCAAAAAATGTATTTTTATCCAGAAAAAAAATTACCAAAAACTTGTGCATTTGTGCAAGAAAAAGACTGAGCTCTAGAATAGTTTGCAAGATAAAACAATGAAATTTCTTATGAAAAATGCATTTTTTGAATCGCGTTTTTGTTTCTCTCGCATGCATTTTTGTTATTCACAGATTACCTAAAAAAAAATGCATATTTATCCAGAAAAAAATTACCAAAAACCGTAAAACAGCAGAGTTAGAATTACCCGAACCAGGCCGCCAACAAGGCTACCTGACACGAGTTGGAAGCGACTTAACACATTTTCAAAATTCATTTTGATTGAAATCTATGCTGAATTAGATTAAATAAGGCTTCAGAATTCAGCAGAATTTGTTTTTTGTGCAAAAAAAAGAGCTGAAAATGCAGTTTTTCAGAAAGATTTTCAGCCGCAATTTTCAATTAGTGCTCTAATTTCTAGTGACGACGATGTAGTCTTGAAGACAATTTTGCAGAATATGAGTTTCAGAGTGCAAATAGTGAAGCAAACTGAGCTAGCATAGCTTGCAAGATAAAACAATTAAAAATAAATTTCTTCTGAAAAATTCATTTTTTGAATCGCGTTTTTGTTTAATTCACAAGTTACCCAAAAAAAAATGTATTTCTATCCAGAAAAAAATTACCCAAAAACGTGTGCATTTGTGCAAGAAAAAGACTGAGCTCTAGAATAGTTTGCAAGATAAAACAATGCAATTTCTTATGAAAAATTCATTTTTTGAATCACTTTTTTGTTTCTCTCGCATGCACTCTCGTAATTCACAAATTACCCTTAAAACAATCACCAAAAACCGTAAAACAGCAGAGTTAGAATTACCCGAACCAGGCCGCCAACAAGGCTACCTGACACGAGTTGGAAGCTATTTAACACATTCTAAAAATTCTTTTTGAAAAAAATTTATGCTTGATTGTCTTAAATAAGGCTTCAGAATTCAGCAGAATTTGTGCAAAAAAAAGAGCTGAAATGCAGTTTTTCAGAAAGATTTTCAGCCGCAATTTTCAATTAGTGCTCTAATTTCTAGTGACGACGATGTAGTCTTGAAGACAATTTTGCAGAATATGAGTTTCAGAGTGCAAATAGTGAAGCAAGTTGAGCTAGCATAGCTTGCAAGATAAAACAATTAAAAAATTTCTTCTGAAAAATTCATTTTTCGCATGAATTCAGAAAGCATTCGCGCAGAACATTCGCGTGATAGCTGCTGCAAAAAGTTTTAAGAGCTGCTTCTTTCATATGCAATATCAACTGCTCAAACAAGATTATCTTGCCTATAATTCTAGGTTTGATCCTTTTACGATCAGTTTTAAACTTTTTTAAAAAGGAATTATTGGCAATTAGCTTCGATATGATATTCAAAGAAATCACCACATTTGAAAGCTGTGATTATAGAGATATTGCTCAAGAAATCAAATTCTGAATGAATCAGCGTTAAACTTTGGGAAATTTCAGCGAAAAGTGGTCGATTCTAATAGAATTTTGCTCACCGATGAATTAAAATGAAAGCGGAAGAGAAAGGAATTATTTTATTTGGATTATTTCGATTTGGTAAACTGATAAACTGATACACAGAAAAAAAAACAAATGAAAAATCAATTGAATAAATAAGAAAAAGAAAATAGAGAAAGGCACATATAGCATAAAAATGCCCGTCAACTGGTATTGGTCACCCATCGATGAATGCGTACTAGGACGGCCATGAGCAGAGAGAGCACAGGAATTGGAGAGACGCAGGCCTTCAAAGGTGGTCAGTAATGAAAGAACATTCATCTAACGGAGAGTTAGAGAATGAAGAAGGGCAGCAGATAGAAGCATACCTGGTCAATGGATGCATGCGATGGGTTACATCGTTTTCAACTCTAATATGATAAAAATGATAAAAAAGGGGATGGTGCTACCCCATTTCTCTGGAATTTCCAAACTTATTGCGGTGAAAAGGAAAGAGAATCTTTAAAACTTCCTCCTGCCTGACAGACTGCCTGACTGATAAGAAACCATTGAACCTTTTGTGTCACTAAACAGAGTATTAAATCAAATAATGCGCATCTAATGCTAAACGTCTTCTGTGAGCTACAGTGCGGTCAATATCTATAGGACCCCCCTCTAATTATGGTCTATCCGGAGAACGGAAAAAGATATCAAAATTCTGTGAGCGCCATTCGATTTCAAACACAAAAAACCCCCGGGGCCAAAATTTCATGAAGATACCTTTTTCCAGGATTCTGTAACAACAAAAAGGTGCATCTGCAAGTGGTCAATATCTATAGGACCCCCCTCATTTTCTGCTGTTTGCAGATAGGAGGTCCTCCGGAACTTTGATCTTTTTTTCCTGTTTTTGTTTAATTTGTTTAATTTTCAGTTTTCTACAGTAATTTTACACTTCTAGAAACCTTCCCGCTTTTTGAAAAAGCCCAAATACACTAAATGTACCTGAGACGAGTTGGAAGCTATTTAACACATCATTTTAAGAATTCATTTTGAAAAAAGCTATGCTGAATTAGATAGCGAAACACAACTCTACCTTGCTCGTCTTAAATAAAGCTTCAGAATTCAGAATTTGTGCAAAAAAAGAAGCTGACTGAGCTCTAGCATAGCTTGCATGATAAAACAATAAAATTTCTTATGAAATTTTCATTTTTTAAATCGCTTTTTAGTTTATCTTGCATGCACTCTCGTAATTCACAAATTACCCAAAAAAAAAGTATATTTATCCAGAAAAAAAATTACCAAAAACCGTAAAACAGCAGAGTTGGAATTACCCAAACCAGGCCGCCAACAAAGCTACCTGACACGAGTTGAAAGCCATTTAACACATTTTTTAAATTCATTTTGATTGAAATCTATGCTGAATTAGATTAAATAAGGCTTCAGAATTCAGCAGAATTTGCGCAAAAAAAAAGAGAAAAAGAGCTAAAAAAAATGCAGTTTTTCAGAAGATTTTTAGCCGCAATTTTCAATTAGTGTCTTGAGTCTTGAAGGCAATTATGCAAAATGTAAGTTTCAGAGTGCAAGTTGAAGCAATAAAATGTTTTCTGGAAAATTCATTTTTTGAATCGTGTTTTTGTTTAATTCACAAATTACCCAAAAAAAAATGTATTTTTATCCAGAAAAAAAATTACCAAAAACTTGTGCATTTGTGCAAGAAAAAGAAGCTGACAGAGCTCTAGCATAGCTTGCAAGATACAACACTAAAATTTCTTATGAAAATTTCATTTTTTGAATCGCTTTTTTGTTTCTCTCGTGTTGTCGATGTTCACCAGACATCACCAACCTGACAGCCATATAATTCAGGGTCTACTTGATTTTCGCCGAAAAATCTCCCAGAATTTATGTCTGATTTATCAACCAAAAAATTAATCTCAAAATCCTCATACTTTTATCATTTTTCTCCATCAAATTCGATCTAATTTTTAAATTGGATTTGAAAATGCTTCCCGCCAAAACGTCTGTTCAAAAATACGCCACGCCCATTCACCGTAATCGAGGGCGCAGCGAGACACTATCGTAAATCACAAATTACACAAAAAATTACCAAAAACCGTAAAACAGCAGAGTTAGAATTACTCAAACCAGGCCGCCAACAAAGCTACCTGACACCAGTTGAAAGCCATTTAACACATTTTCAAAATTCATTTTGATTGAAATCTATGCTGAATTAAATAGCGAAACACAAATCTGCATGTCTCGTCTTAAATAAGGCTTCAGAATTCAGAATTTGTGAAAAAAAAGAAGCTGACTGAGCTCTAGCCTAGCTTGCAACATTAAACAATAAAATTTCTTGTGAAAAATTCATTTTTGATTGGTTTTTTTTTTGCTTCTCTCGGAAGTTTTTTTTAACCTTTTATGTCACTAAACAGAGTATTAAATCAAATAATGCCCATCTCATGCTACACGTCTTCTGCGGATATCTGGCTGTGTAGTTTACCGAGCTAGATGCACTTGACGTCTTCGTAGTCTTCGTAGTCGCGTCAACGTTGAGGCGAATGGGTTGTTGAAAAAGTTATTGCGGTTTTCAACCTTAAATTTTTTTGCGGCGTTCAAAGTTGATTTCCAGGAGAAATTTCCTGGAAAAACGCTGCCATTTTTTTCCAGATTTTCCGGAAACTGTCGCAACGAGTGTTACCGTAGTTTGCCTCTTCCCTTCGAGACCACCGACCGTCGCACGATTTACGCAATTTTTTCAAATTTTTAAACGTTTTTTTTTCTGTTTTTTTCTGAATATTTTTTCTGAATATTTTTTCTTGAGCCCAATAAAGCTGAATTAAGCAATTTAAAACAGAAATAATTATTGCTCACCTTCTAGAAAATTTTGGATTATCCGGATGATCGATTTTTGACGAATTTGTATTGTTTTCGTCCTTTCCCATCATGTCTTCAACGATTTCTCCGTCGGGAAATCCATTATTTGAGGCGAAATATTCAGAAAAAAAACAGCCGAATATAGAGAAAAAAATGCGTTAAAAAAGAACCGTAAATCGTCCAACGGTCGGTGGTCTCGAAGGGAAGAGGCAAACTACGGTAATACTCGTTGCGTCCGGAAAATCTGGAAAAAAATGGCAGCTTTGGACAGCGTTTTTCCAGGAAATTTCTCCTGGAAATCAATTTTGAACGCGGCATTAAATGACTATAATTTTCTTTAAATCAAATTTATTAATCGAAATAAAAATCATTAGAATCAATAAATTTTCGCCAGGAGAAAAAGGAGAAACTTTTTTTTCGAAAATTCGATTTTTCACCTAAAAATTTTATTTTTTTATATTTCTTCATCAAATTTGGCCACAATCCGTCAAACCTTCTTAGAAACAGCTGGTAAAAATTTTGGCTCCATATCGGTGCTCGAAAAATAGTTATGCTCGAAAACCACAGAGTGGACAACAGAGTAGGGCGGAATTGGATTTGGGGAACTCGGAATCCGGAAAACGGAAAACGGAAAACGTATTTTGTCACGGAATCTGGAATCCGGAATGCGGAATGCGGAAAACAGAATTTTAACCATTAATGAGAGAATCAAATGATGTAAATGCGCTCTGTTCGCAAAACTTTATATTCCCGCCCAGATACCGGATGAAGTTGATCATTTCTACCAGAGTAGGGCGGAATTGGATTTTGGAGAACTCGGAATCCGGAAAACGGAATACGGAATGAAAAAAACGGCGGAACCCAGAATGCGGAATGCGGAATCCGGAATTCCGCCCTTCTCTGCTACTTACAATTAGGGAAGGAGTTAAGCTATGCATAACGGACTTTTTCAATGCGGAATGGTAGTGGAATTTCCATTATACATTGGATTAGGTTTTCTAAGGATTCTTGATAGCTGTTTAGCAGTTTTTAGCCTCCCTCCCTCCCTCGCCACGCGTTTCATACAACGCCTTTGATTTCCGTGTTAAGCAGCGGAACTGGTGCACTTTTCGTGGTCTTTCTTCTCTGCTTTTCAGCATTGTGTTAGAGATTTGAAATGTTGGGTAATTGGCGTGTTGTGATATTACTTCATGTTAACGATCTTTTAGCCTTTTGATCACTAATCGGTTGCGTGATCTAATACACTTTCAGAAGGGAACTGGTTCCACGAAAGACAAAGACAAAAAGTCGTCTTGCATTCGTCTTACGCAATAAAAAAGTTGTCAGCACAATTCTGCGTCAGACGAAGACGAGACGAAGACGAGACGAGATTCGCCAAAATGGAAGCCTTATTGAATATCAAACAGTTTTTTTTAATTAATATTTATTTTTTTTTTACATTTCTTGTATATTTATATAAAATCGATGGAACTAGAATAATCGATAATCAGAGAGAAAGATTTAAATCAGAGGGAACGCTGTGGGGACGCCGCATGTTTTCAATTGCATTCGCTTGTTTGTTTTCAGGTCTGATGTGGAACGGATAGAACGCTTTTTTATCATTTTTTATTTTTCTTTGATTCCATGTGCATCTTGCGGAGCTCCTTTGTCGTTCTCAAATTCTCAGTCTCAGTGGCAGCCAGCGTGCGTCGAGCTTTTCTGTAAAATTTGGTTTTTTTTGCAGTACCGGCCATAAAGGTATGAATTTATTTATACATGGCAACCAGAGAAGAGCGGAATTCCGGACTCCGTGAAAAAATTTTTTTCCGTTTTCCGCATTCCGGATTCCGCGGTATGGCATTTTTATTCCGTTTTGATACTTTATTCTCAATTGTTGTGAAAAGTATACTTTTTTGAACTCCCGCAAAAATTTTCGCGAACAGAGCGCATTTACATCATATCATTCTCTAATTAATGGTTAAAATTCCGCTTTCCGCGTTCCGCATTCCGGATTCCGCCATTTTTTTGCATTCCGTTTTCCGGATTCCAGATTCCGTGAAAAAAAAATTTTTCCGTTTTCCGGATTCCAGATTCCGTGAAAAAAATATTTTTCCGTTTTTCGGATTCCAGATTCCGCCGTTTTTTTCATTCCGTTTTCCGGATTCCAGATTCCATGAAAAAAAATATTTTTTCCGTTTTCCGGATTCCAGATTCAGTGAAAAAAATATTTTTTCCGTTTTCCGGATTCCAGATTCCGCCGTTTTTTTCATTCCGTTTTCCGGATTCCAGTTTCCTTGAAAAAAATATTTTTTTTGTTTTCCAAAATCCAGATTCCTTAAAAAAAATTTTGTTCCGTTTTCCGTTTGCCGGATTACAGATTCCGTGAAAAAAATATTTTTTCCGTTTTCCGCATTCCGGATTCCGCGATATGGCGTTTTTATTCCGTTTTAATTTTTTATTTTCAATTGTTGTGAAAAGTATACTTTTTTGAACTCCCGCAAAAATTTTCGCGAACAGAGCGCATTTACATCATATCATTCCCTAATTAATGGTTAAAATTCCGCTTTCCGCGTTCCGCATTCCGGATTCCGCCGTTTTTTACATTCCGTATTCCGGATTGCAGATTCCGTGAAAAAATAATATTTCCGTATTCCGGATTCCAGATCCCATGAAAGAATTTTTCTTTCCGTTTTCCGGATTCCAAATTCCGTGAAAAAAATATTTTTTCCTTTTCCGGATTCCAGATTCCGTGAAAAAATATTTTTTTTTCCGTTTTCCGTTTTCCGGATTTCGGGTTCCCAAAATCCAATTCCGCCCTACTCTGCTCTCTATTCTGGAGAAGTGAATAAGTCTTCCAGTCGTCTTGCATTCGTCTTACGCAATAATAAGTGTCTATATCTGCGTCAGACGAATTCAAGACGAAGACAAAGATGAGACGGGGTGAGACTGCGATTAATCCAACGTGTTCCATATTTAAAAAGAAAAAAAACATATGGTCTTTCAAAAAAAAAAATAAAATTAATTTCCAAATGAGTTGAATCGCGTCATCCTGTCTTCAGATTTATTTCTGATAAGCTTTGTTCATTAAGGTTAGTATTATTATTTCTTCAATATATTATTCCGATGATGTGAGTTCGCTTCAATGAACAGAATATGTAATCCTATTGATAACATTGATAACATCGCTATTTTCCTTGAAATGAATAAAAAAAATCACGAAATAAGATTTCTCACGAACTGCTGCGAGAAGGCTATCTATAATTTTATTCTGAATCTGAAAATTCTGAATTCTTGCTTCCTGATAGGGAATTTAGTGCTTTAAGTGACGCTAGGTGATTGAAATTGAGAGCCGGTTGGGGGGGATCAATGTTTCTGAAAATGTTAATAGACATACTTAATAGACAGCAATTTTATTGGCAGACAACCAAAAATTCGGTCAAAAATGAGCAAAAGCAAAAAGTCTTGCGGTGGATCAGAACCGAACCATCGCTTCTAAGATTCCCATCCCCGCTCTTAACCACTCGGCCACGGCTGCTCAAGAAATTCGAGAGTTTTGAATGCATAGAAGAAAGAAGGGAGCGAGGAAAGGGCGCGATTTTTTGGATTTTGAGACTCCGGGTTTTCAGATTGAAAATGCTGAAAAACCATTGACACCCCCCCCCTCCCCAAGGTAGCTAGCGATAGAGCCTAAACCTCTCTTGGCAACTCGCTCTTACCATTTTTACTATTTGTGCTCACGGAGCAAGGGAAAATAGGCTTCAAAAGGTTCGTTCGCAAGCAGTGTGTCGTTTCGAAAGCATTTCGAGAATTTTTCGAAAAATTTCTCGAGAAGTTTCCAAAAAATCAACGAAAAAAATTTATCGAGAATTTCTCGAGAAATTTCCGAAAAATGTTTCGAGAAATTCTCGAAAAAAAATTTTCGATAAAAAATAATAATAAACTATTATCGCCGTAAAAAAGTTCCGACATTTTTTCGAGCCCGCGAAAATCGGGATTTGAATTTAGAGGCTCCGCCCATTTCATCATCAGAGCGCATTTGCTATGCACGATATATTTTTTGAATTTTTATCTTTTCTTCTGAATTTTCAGAATTAAACTGGATTAAAAAAACGAAATTGTATTAATCGTGAATTTTTTTACACGTTTCTTCGAATGTTTAAATATATCAATTTGCGTCATTTATTTTTTTTTTCGTTTCTTCTGATAAAAATATATCGCGCATGACAAATGCGCTCTGATGATGAAATGGGCGGAGCCTCTAAATTCAAATCCCGATTTTCGCGGGCTCGAAAAAATGTCGGAACTTTTTTACGGCAATAATAGTTCGAACGACACTCCGAAATCACGCAAAGCGCGTTGTTTATCGTATTTCCATTCAAATCATTTTTCGCGATTTCTCGAGAATTTTTTGAGAAATTCTCGGAAAATTTCGAAAATTCTCGAAAAATTTCGAAAATTCTCCAAAAATTCTCGAGAAACCAACGAGAAAAATTTCTCGAGAATTTTTCGGAAATTTTTCGAAAAACGCATTTTTCGAGAAATCATTTTTCGAAACGACGCACTGTTCGCAAGTAACAAATTCAGAGAAACTAAATTAGTTCAGTGTATTCTTAGCGATTCTGGAGACTTATTCGGGATTCATTAATTTTTTTATTAATTTTTATTAAAAAATCACTTTTTATCGAATTCAAACCCTGCAAACCGCTGGAAAAATGAGCATCGGACATTAATCTTATTGTTATTAGGTTGAGCGAAAAGTCTTTTTAATTTTTTGAATTCTTTTCGGAGAAAATCGAACAGAAAAACAACTCTGAGAGCCCAGCGATCAGAAAGCAATTTCCAGCTCATTTTAAGCGATATCTGTAAGTTTGTCAGGTGTATTAAGCACGCATAATAAGAATAAAAAAAATAAAAATAACAGAGTCAGAAAAAATTACGAAGACTTTTCGCTTAACCTAATACTAACCTAATGCTCTTGCGTCATAGTATGTGCTCATATTTCAGCTGCTAAACCCTTTCAATTAGAATGAAAATATGTGCCGTTTTTATGGGGAAAAGTGCAAAACTGTAATTGTTTTAAAGCTTCTATAAAGCAGCGGCGCACGGTTTGTATTATTCTTTGAAAATTATTTTTCAAATTTTAACGATATATTTTTTTCGTTGATTTCTCGCGAATTTTTCGAGAATTTTCGAGAATTTCTCGAAAAATTTCTCGAGAAATCGCGAAAAATGATTTGAATGGAAATACGATAAACAACGCGCTTTGCGTTATTTTGGAGTGTCGTTCGAACTACTTTATTATTATTTTTCATCGAAATGTTTTTTTTCGAGAATTTTCGAAATTTTTCGAGAATTTCTCGGAAAATTCTTCGGAAATTTCTCGAGAATTTTTCGAGAAATTTTTTTCGTTGATTTTTCGGAAATTTTTCGAGAAATTTTTCTCGTTGATTTTTCGAAAATTTTTCGAGAAATTTTTCGGGAATTTTTCTGAAAAATTTCTCGAAATGCTTTCTAAACGACATACTGGTTTTACACCGGATTTTAATTATAAAATCGCTTTGCTCTTCGTGGATTTTCAAATTTAGTTTCGCAATTTCCAGTTCGCTATAACTGGAATCAGCATATAATTTTACAGAACTACGTTTTCATAATGACCAGTGTGTCGTTTCGAAAGCATTTCGAGAAATTTTTCCGAAAAATTCTCGAAAAAATTTCGAAAAATTCTCGAGAAAAATATAGAGAGAATTTATCGAGAAATTTTCGAAAAATTGCAAAAATTCTCGAGAACTCAACGAGAAAAATTTCTCGAGAATTTCTCGAGAATTTTTCGGAAATTTTTCGAAAAATATCGAAAATTCTCGAAAAAAAAAAAGCTAATTAGAACGACACTCCGAAATAACGCGAAGCGTGTTGTTTATCGTATTTCCATTCAAATCATTTTTCGCGATTTCTCGAGAAATTTTTCGAAAAATTCTCGAAAAAAAAACATTTCGATAAAAACTAATAATAAAGTAGTTCGAACGGCACTCCGAAATAACTCAAAGCGCGTTGTTTATCGTATTTCCATTCAAAAAATTTTTCGAAATTATTCGAGAAATTTTTCGAAAGTTCTCGAAAAATTCTCGAGAAATCAACGAAAAAAATTTCTCAAGAATTTTTCGGAAATTTATAATGACGCAATTGACATTACATCATCTGAAGAGCACAAACCATATTTTAATTGATTTCGCAAAAAAGGCGTGTCGCTGGTTTGCTCAGTAAGGGGGGGGGGGGGTGGGGAAGTGCAAGTTGCACCAAAAAATTCGCGTTTTATTCTATTCCGTCTCTTGCCAGCCAGCCGCACTCGTTTCCATAGTTACCACCATGGAGCTTCTAGCTTCAACGAATTCATGCTTCGCTGGCTCTACCTCTATTTTTTTATTTCCCTCTTCTTTCTGCTATTATAATATTTTTTCTTTAACTCATCCAACAGACTTTCAGATTTTATATTTTTTAAGTCGATTTTGATTTAAAAAAAATAATATAAAATATTTATTTTCAGAATGGAAATAGTAAAAACGATCATTCCACAAAATAATTCATTTTTTCAACCACCAATACCATCGGCAACGGATTGGCTTGCGAGTAAGTTTACATAATTCTCTCCCTCTCTGAAAATCCAGCTCACCAGTTTTCAGATATGTCAGTGATGCAAGTCTCCTGCTTATCGATCGCTAGTGTGTTTGTCGCCATCACGTTTGCCCTCTCATTTTTTCACCTTTACTTTGTCCTCAAATTTGTTTCAAACGAAAGGATACGCACCGACATGTACTCATTGATATTCATGTTTCCGGTCAGTAGTCTAAAGCAGTGTGTCGTTTCGAAAGCATTTCGAGAAATTTTTCCGAAAAATTCTCGAGAAATGTTTCTCGTTGATTTCTCGAGAATTTTTTGAGAATTTTTCGAAAATTCTCGAAAAAAAAAACATTTCGATAAAAAATAATAATAAAGTAGTTCGAACGACACTCCAAAATAACGCAAAGCGCGTTGTTTATCGTATTTCCATTCAAATCATTTTTCGCGATTTCTCGAGAAATTTTTTGAGAAATTCTCGGAAAATTTCGAAAATTCTCGAAAAAAAAAAAACATTTCGATAAAAAATAATAATAAAGTAGTTCGAACGACACTCCGAAATAACGCAAAGCGCGTTGGTCATCGTATTTCCATTCAAATCATTTTTCGCGATTTCTCGAGAAACTTTTTGAGAAATTCTCGAAAAATTTCGAAAATTCTCGAAAAAAAAACATTTCGATAAAAAATAATAATAAAGTAGTTCGAACGACACTCCGAAACAACGCAAAGCGCGTTGTTTATCGTATTTCCGTTCAATCATTTTTCGCGATTTCTCGAGAAATTTTTTGAGAAATTCTCGGAAAATTTCGAAAATTCTCGAAAAAAAAACATTTTGATAAAAAATAATAATTAACTAGTTCGAACGACACTCCGAAATAACGCAAAGCGCGTTGTTTATCGTATTTCCGTTCAAATCATTTTTCATGATTTCTCGAGAAATGTTTCGAGAAATTCTCGAAAAATTTCGAAAATTCTCGAAAAAAAAAACATTTCGATAAAAAATAATAATAAAGTAGTTCGAACGACACTCCGAAATAACGCAAAGCGCGTTGTTTATCGTATTTTCATTCAAATCATTTTTATCGATTTCTCGAGAAATGTTTCGAGAAATTCTCGAAAAAAATCATTTTTCGAAACGACACACTGGTCTAAAGTCATTTTTTTTCACAAATTTCCGCTACAACAGTGCCATTTCAGATTACCACTTTTGCCAGTTTAGTTGGAATGTTTATCCCAAGAGCCGCTATATTTCTTTATGCGGTTTCTCTAGTGTGAGTTCACGGGCTGAAATCGTTTCAGAAAAATCAAAATTGCAGTTAAAAAATTATTTAGTTATACAGCTTCGAGATCTGCGAATCAAAAAATCATTGAATGAGCTATTCACTCTGAAAATTACTCTTTTTCCGGTACCGGCCATAAAGGTATGAAGATCATACCTTTATGGCCGGTACTTGTATGTAGAATGAGCATCGGCAAGAAGAAGAGCATTGCGTTGGGAAAACATTTTTTTCACGGAATCTGGAATCCGGAAGACGGAATTCAGAATGCGGAATCCGGAATTCCGCCCTTCTCTGGTTGCCATGTCGCTGCCCACAGTCTTTCTTGCTCCAGGTGCATTTTCAACTCTTTTAGATATATAAATGACTTGCTTCTGATTACATTGCCTAAAAATCACAATCCCAACGCAATGCTCTTCTTCTTGCTCTGGTGCTCATTCTACATACAGCACCGGCCATAAAGGTATGAACATTATACCTTTATGGCCGGGACTATGTGTAGAATGAGCACCGAGCATCATGCAGGATGTGCGGATTTTTATGCAATGTAATCAGAAAGAGCTGAAAATGCACTTGGAGCAAGAAAGACTGTGGGCAGCAGCAAAAATTGCAAAAAGAATTTCAAAGAATTTGGTGTGGCATTGAGCATGCAAAGAGCTAGTTACAATGCCGGCCATAAAGGTATAATATTTTGGTTTTTCGACTTTTGAGAACTCGGAATCCGGAAAACGGAAAACGAAAAAAAATTTTCACGGAATCTGGGATCCGGAAAACGGAAAAAATATTTTTTTTTTCACGGAATCTGCAATCCAGAAACGGAATGTAAAAAACGGCGGAATCCGGAATGCGGAATCTGGAAAACGGAATTTTAACCATTAATAAGGAAATCAAATGATGTAAATGCGCTCTGTTCGCAAAAATTTTTGCGGGAGTTCAAATAGTATACTTTTCACAACAATTGAGAATAAAGTATTAAAACTCATAGTTGGGCGGAATTGGATTTTGGGAATTCGGAATCCGGAAAACGGAAAAAAATTTTTTCACGATATCTGGAATCCGAATTACGGAATGTAAAAAACTGAGTAATCCGGAATACGGAATTCCGCCCTTCTCTGCAATGTAATACTTTTATGGCCGGTACTGTAGTATTGGAAATGCGCGGGTCTTTACCTTGAGTTTACTTTCAAACAGCAATTTGGAGAATAGGGGGGGGGGGAGATTCTGGAATCGTGGGGGGTGATTCTAGTTGCCAGAATCGTGGGGATGAATTAAGAAATATGGGTCATATCAAGAGCCCCCCCCCCCCTCCCCTCATCAAAAGATTGGGGGGGGGGGGCAATTTGGATATTTATACCTCTGATTCTGGAAGGAAAATTAGCTAATTTCCAGTTATTTCATGTTTTCTCTCTTCATTATGATAACTCTTCTATTCAATATATTTGGCGGCCGTCAAGAATTGAGTGCCTATTTATTGCAACGAAATATTCGAGTCAACTTTGCGGTTCCACCTCTATGCTTCTTGAAGTTCTTGCCGACCGCGGAGAGTACAGAGTGAGAATTGAATTGCGGATCTGAAAACGTTAACATTCTTATAGTCTAAATCTGCGAAGGATCGAGTGGCTTGTGTTTCAGACTCCAATAATCCGAACAATTCTAGAGCTAGTCTCTGTCGTCGTGTCAATGGAGCAAGAAGGGATGAGAGAAAGTGGGTAAGTCTGAAAAGAAGTCAGAGAGAAAAAGACAGCGTGATATGATGCTTCATTCCAGTTGGTTCGTTTTCTCCCAAGTCATCGCGTTGCTCTCAATGAGCATTGCATTCTACGGTTGCTATGTTATTGTGCCACTTGGAAGAGAAATACATGCTCCGTATCGGTTTGATTTTCTATTCCGAACGTGTGACTTTGCTCAGTGCGTTTATACAATTCAAAAATTTATTTTCGAGTTTGCCGCCGCTGTTGGTCTCATCACTTCGGATCGTTTTCTACCGGCCGAAGCGAAAGCTTTGTGTAAGTTTCGTGCTTTTGTTGGGATTGTGGGGGTGGGGGGTGATTCTGGAATCGTGGGGGTGATTCACGAATCGTAAGGAGGTGATTCTAGAATTGTGGGGGTGATTCTAGAATTGTGGGGGGTGATTCTGGAATTGTGGGGGGGGGGGGTGATTCTGGAATCGTGGGGGGTGATTCTGGAATCGTGCGAGGTGATTCTGGAATCGTGTGGGGTGATTTTGGAATCGTGGGGGGGGGGTGATTCTGGAATTGTGGGGGGGGGGGGTGAGTCCTCCAGCAGTACAAGTTTGAGTTGAGTTCGCGCACTTGAGTTCTTTTGAGTTCGCGCACTTGCGAGTCGAGCGTATTATAGCTGTATTTCCCCCCCTCCCCACAAACCTCGTTATTACCTCCAACTGGAATGAACCGGAATCGCCCCCTTTTTGATTTTATTCATCCAAAAATCACGTCTTTTCTGGAATCGTGGGGGGTGATTCTGAAATCGTGGGGGGGTGGTGATTCTGATATCGTGGAGGGGGTGATTCTGAAATCGTGGGGGGTGAATCTGGAATCGTGGGGGGGGGTGATTCTGGAATCGAGGGGGGGGGTGATTTTGGAATCGTGGGGGGTGATTCTGAAATCGTGGGGGGCGATTCTGAAATCATGGAGGGTGATTCTGGAATCGTGGGGGGTGATTCTGGAATCGTGGGGGATGATGATTCTGGAACCGTGGGGGTTGATTCTGGAACCGTGGGGGTTGATTCTAGAATCGTGGGGGGGTGATTCTGGAATCGTGGGGGATGATTCTGGAATCGTGGGGGGTGATTCTGGAATTGTGGGGGGTGATTCTAGAATCGTGGGGGTGATTCTGAAATCGTGGGGAGGGGTGATTCTGGAATCGTGAGGGGTGATTCTGAAATCGTGGGGGGTGATTCTAGAATAGTGGGGGGGATAATTCTGGAATCGTGGGGGGGGTGATTCTGGAATTTTGATTTTGCGATTAAATTTCAAAATGTGCTCCGTTCCTCATTTTCAGAGCAAATGTTCTAAAAAAAATCAAATTTCAGGGTGGGCTTCATTCATGTGCACATGGGAAATGATGCTTCTGTCAGCACTCTGCTCCTACTGTCTCCATCCGGCGAAATGCAAATTTTTCGATTTGTATCCTGGAAACGATGTGATTGACACATCTGACCGATCATCTGACACGGCCAACCACCACCACCATGTTCCGTCGTTCTCTGTTCGTAGTCAGCATTATTACGAGCCACGGATAGCTGGAGTGATGCAAGAGACCCCACCGAGAAGTGCTCGGAGTGGTGTCTCAATAAGGGAATTCGCCTTTTCTAACGAAACCCATAACGACAAGTTAGACGACTCATCACAAGTATCTCATTTCGGTGATAATTTGGTGTCAGTATCGAAAATTCAATAATTTCATTTTCCTTCGGATAAATTTGCATTTTGCATTGAAGTTTCCTTCCACAGAAGGGCGGAATTCCGAATTCCGGATTCCGCCGTTTCTTTCATTCCGTATTCCGGATTTCAGATTCCGTGAAAAAATATTTTTTTTCCGTATTCTGGATTCCGAATTCCGTGAAAAAAATTGTGTTCCGTTTTCCGTTTTCCGGATTTCGTGAAAAACTATTTTTTCCGTGTTCCGCATTCCAGAGTCCGTGAAAAAATATTTATTCCGTATTCCGGATTCCAGATTCCGTGAAATTTTTTTTTTCCGTTTTCCGTCTTCCAATTCCGCCCTACTCTGGTTCCTTCAGCCTACCAACCGTATTGTATTCATGGAGCAATTATAGCTTTATTTGAAATAAAATTCCCATTTAAAAATTGTTTCTTATGGTGGGTCTCCACTGCCTCGCACTGCGTCATGGTTACGGTTGCCAAGCGAGCCTGAAAGCTGAGGTCCTCGTTAATTTCAGCCAATGAAACTGAACTGACTTGAGCTGGAATTCCGTTGTGTTTTCCTGTGTGCTTTCTCGTCTTCCTCTTCAATCACGGGCATTTCTTCGACAAACCACTTCACATTGGCTGACGGCGATACCTAAAACTCGTTCCAAAAATTGATTTATTATTGAACTTTGATCTCACCGCTGATTTTTCTTCATGTCCGCCGAATGACGTCTGAGGCGGTGGTGACGTTTTGCGGGCTTCTGGGATTTCTATGTGAACCGCCTGCTGCTTGGCGATTCGAATTCTATTTTGTACAAGGGTTGGCACATCGATTATTGCATCATCCCGTTTATTAGAGTCATTTGAGAGCTTGCGATGATTTAGATCAAGTGCAGCGACACCTGTATAATAATTTGGTAATTTTACAGAATCGCCCCCCCCACACCTCTATCGCCCCCCCCCCCCATAACCGGAATCACCCCCCCCCCCACAGTTATGTTTTCGATTACTTTTGGATGTGGGGGGTGATTGTGTGTGGGGGACTATTCTGTGAGATATAAATATCCGAATCGCCCCCCACCTCTTGATGTGGGGGACGATTCCGGAAAAGAGGTAATCTTTCACAATGACCCCCACATTATATATTTGTTCTCCCCCCACTGGAATGAACCGGAATCACCCCCCCCCACGATTCCAGAAACGCCCCCCACAATTTCAGAATCATCCCCCACGATTCCAGAATCACCCTCCCCACCGAGGTTTGTGGGGGGAAATGCAGTCTTGAAAATCTTGGCCTTGTTGGCTTGGATTTGTCGCAATTTGTCGGCATTTTGTCGACAAACAATGTGCCAACAATTGTCGACAAGTTTAAAATCGATGTCAACTTATTACGTCTGTAATTTTTCTGAAACTTTTCGACATTTATATTTTGACATTGCACTTTAACTGGAATGTTAAAATTTCCAGCATGTTTAGCTAACTCAGCTATTTAATGATTTTTTGACTTTTTTGGATTTTTTTTTGTTTCTGAAAATGTTATTAGACAAAAATGTTATTTTATTTTCAGAAAATAAAAAAAATGACTAAAAAAGGAGAAAAGGGGAGCCCCGGATTTTCAGATCGAATCGTGGTTTTCACGACACAAATAAGCGCCACGCGTGAAAAAAACCTCCAACTAAAATCCCCAAAAAAGTCGAAAAATCACTTCCTTTTTGCTGTTTTTCTGTGTCAAAAAAAAATTTCGATAAAAAAAAATAATAAAGTAGTTCGAACGACACTCCGAAGTAACGCAAAGCGCGTTGCTTATCGTATTTCCGTTCAAATCATTTTTCGCGATTTCTCGAGAAATTTTTTGAGAAATTCTCGATAAATTCCGAAAATTCTCGAAAAAATCAACGAGAAAAATTTCTCGAGAATTTTTCTGAAATTTTTCGAAAAACGCATTTTTCGAGAAATTGATTATTCGTTATAAAAGTGTTACTCACAAACACTGGCTCTCCGCGGTTCGGAATCCGATTTTTTATTGAACTTCCCGATTACATTTGAAATTTTCCTGCGCGGCTGTTGCCACATATAACGTGGCAGCATTGAAGAATTACTGTTGTCTCTCGTTGCTTCACTATAAACCGAAGAATCGCCATCGTCGATTGACTTGGAGCGGCGTCTGACATACGAAATAATTCCGTTATCCAGGTCAACTTCGTTCCTTAAAACAAAATGATTGCGCTGAAATTCAAGCTGAAATTGAAATTTGTACATGTTAATGCAACTTCCTTGCATATGAGTGTGCGGTTTCCGGTTTGAAGTCGGTGTATCCATTGTTTGTGGCGTTTCCTCTTCCCAGAACGGATCTTTTTGGATTATTGGAAACCTTCCATACGCTTGATCAACCACTGCATATCCCACCTGGTGTAAAGGTATTTATAGTTTAACAAAATTAGATATTGAAACAAGAAATTCTATATTTCTATATTTCCGCCCAGATATCGGATGAAATTGATTATTTCTACCAGAATCCGGAATCCGGAAAACGGAAAACAAATGTTTTTCACGGAATCTGGAATCCGGAAGACGGAATGAAAGGAACGGCGGAATTCGGAATCCGGAATCCGGAAAACAGAGTAGGGCGGAATTGGATTTTGGGAACTCGGAATCCGGAAAACGGAAAACAAATGTTTTTCACGGAATCTGGAATCCGGAAGACGGAATGAGAAAACGGCGGAATCCGGAATGCGGAATGCGGAAAACGGAAAAAATATTTTTTCACGGAATCCGGAATCCGGAAAACGGAAAACAAATGTTTCTCACGGAATCTGGAATCCGGAAGACGGAGTGAAAAAAAACGGCGGAATCCGGAATCCGGAATTCCGCCCTTCTCTGCAAAGTAGGGCGGAATTGGATTGTGGGAACTCGGAATCCGGAAAACGGAAAACAAATGTTTCTCACGGAATCTGGAATCCGGAAGACGGAGTGAAAAAAACGGCGGAATCCGGATTCCGGAATTCCGCCCTTCTCTGCAGAGTAGGACGGAATTGGATTTTGGGAACTTGGAATCCGGAAAACGGAAAACAAATGTTTTTCACGGAATCTGGAATCCGGAAGACGGAATGAGAAAACGGCGGAATCCGGAATGCGGAATGCGGAAAACGGAAAAAATATTTTTTCACGGAATCCGGAATCCGGAAAACGGAAAACAAATGTTTCTCACGGAATCTGGAATCCGGAAGACGGAGTGAAAAAAAACGGCGGAATCCGGAATCCGGAATTCCGCCCTTCTCTGCAAAGTAGGGCGGAATTGGATTGTGGGAACTCGGAATCCGGAAAACGGAATCCGGAAAACGGAAAACAAATGTTTCTCACGGAATCTGGAATCCGGAAGACGGAGTGAAAAAAAACGGCGGAATCCGGAATCCGGAATTCCGCCCTTCTCTGCAGAGTAGGGCGAAATTGAATTTTGAGAACTCGGAATCCGGAAAACGGAAAACAAATGTTTTTCACGAAATCTGGAATCCGGAAGACGGAATGAGAAAACAGCGGAATCCGGAATTCCGCCCTTCTTTGATTTCTACCCTACATGAAAGGTTTGATCATGTATACGGAAGGCAACAGAAAAATATAATAACTAAACTATTTTTGAAATTATTAAATGCGTTTACTATAATAATTGTTATGTACAGGTTGCGGCATAAATAATAGGATGAGATTATTTATTTATTTTTATTACATTTTTTTGTTAATTTTTTTCAAGTTTTTCCTCAATTTTTTCTAATTTTCTATCAATGGTGCCCTGAATAATGCGCTTCTGAAGGCTTGGGACGATTTTGATGTCAATTACCTGGTGGTTTCCTACCCGAAGAGATTGAGAGCTGTGGTCAAGGCGGAAGGCGGAAGAATTGAAAATTGTTAATTTTATTTCTTTTTATATTATTTGAGCAAACTTTTGTCCAAATTTCATATTGATTCCACATTTTTTGCAAAAGTTATAACGTTTACAACCCATCCTATTATTTATGCCGCATCAACTCCTAATCAAAGAGATTGAGAGCTGTGGTGAAGGCGAAAGGAGGAATATTTTGAAAAAATTGTTAATTTTATTTATTTTTATATTATTTGAGTAAACTTTGGTTCCAAATTTCATATCGATTCCACTTTTTTTGCAAAAGTTATAACGTTTACAACCCATCCTATTATTTATGCCGCATCAACTCCTAATGGAACAGATTGAAAGCTGTGATGAAGGCGAAAGGAGGAAGATTTTTAAAAAATTGTTAATTTAATTTGTTTTTATATTATTTGAGCAAACTTTTGTCCAAATTTCATATTGATTCCACATTTTTTGCAAAAGTTATGGCGTTTGCAACCCATCCTATTATTTATGCCGCACCCTATACATCGAAATATAAAGATTGAAAAGATTGAGCTCGATCAAAACAGCCATAATTTTCAAATTCGATATGCTCGCTCACCTGTAGATTTCTCTCAATTATCCAATTTGTTTCAAAATCTTCATCATCCTCACCAAGCGGATTCAGCATAACTTCCGAAACTTTAAGCCATCCAATTATGAAAACAATTTGAAGGGAAGTCATAATAGGAAAATAAATGTCTATCTTCCATTTGGCTCCCGGGATATTATTAACATTTTCCAAAAACTGCCGTCCGAACAACGCCAACAAGAAATAGGTGCGCACCGCAAGATTGACAACTTGAGTATAGACAAGAGGAATCGGCACCATATCAAAAATCACTAAATTCAGAATTTTCGTACGGAAGTCACGCATTTTCTGGAAAAAAAAGAATCCAAATTCTGATCTGAAACTGATTATCAGAATTTTACATCAATTAAATCCACATAAAGATAATAATCAGCAATAAGACCTTCGTCCTTGGCTACTGTAACTAATGAGAACAGCCACTGTATTGGCTGCCAATATTTGCTCTGCGGGCTCACGATTGCATCAAATTCAGCCAACTCGTCTTCTGTTAATAGACCAGCGCTTATTAAGTGTCGCATTGTTGGAAAGCGCCGTCGAATTGCCGGAGATACGTCACGAAATACCATTGCCTGGGCTACTATCATATAACGAATACAGTTTCGACGAATTAGACGGGCCCGCTCTGAAGTTCCACGGATGTACTGAGCAATTGTTAGAGCAGAGCTAGAAATAATCGGAGTACTTATACGGTTTCAGAAGACAGCAGATAAAAATATCATTTTCGAAATTTAAAGCTTGAAAGTGGGTGACCAACATTGCAGTCTGCCCGCCAGAGTAGGACGGAATTGGATTTTGGGAGCTCGGAATCCGGAAAACGAAAACGGAAAAAAAAAATTTTCACGGAATCTGGAATCCGGAATACGGAAAAAATATTTTTTCACAAAATCTGGAATCCGGAAAACGGAATGTAAAAAGCGGCGGAATCTGGAATGCGGAATGCGGAAAACGGAATTTTAACCATTAATGAGGGAATCAAATGATGTAAACGCGCTCTGTAAACAAAATTCCGTTTCCCGCATTCCGCTAGGCGGAATTGGGTTTTGAGAACGCGGAATCCGGAAAACGGAAAACGGAAAAAATATTTTTTCACGAATCTGGAATCCGGAAAACGGAATGTGAAAAACGGCGGAATCCGGAAAACGGAAAACGGAAAAAATATTTTTTCACGGAATTCGGAATACGGAAAACGGAAAATTTTTTTTCACGGAATCTGGAATCCGGAAAACGGAAAAAATATTTTTGCACGGAATCTGGAATCCGGAATACGGAAAAAGTATTTTTTCACGGAATCTGGAATCCGGAATACGGAAAAATATTATTTCACGGAATCTGGAATCCGGAAAACAGAATGTAAAAAACGGCGGAATCCGGAATGCGGAATGCGGAAAACGGAATTTTAGCCATTAGTGAGGGAATCAAATGATGTAAATGCGCTCTGTTCGCAAAAATGTTTGCGGGAGTTCAAAAAAGTATACTTTTCACAACAATTTAGAATAAAGAATGAAAACGGAATAAAAACGCCATATCGCGGAATCCGGAATGCGGAAAACGGAAAAAATATTTTTTCACGGATTCTGGAATCCGGAAGACGGAATGAAAAAAACGGCGGAATCCGGAATTCCGCCCTTCTCTGTTGCCCGCTTCATGATTTTCTTTAAAATCAATATTCTGCTTCAAAAAAATAACAAAAATTGAAGATCTGAAGATCTCAAGTTCCCATGAGAAGCCGTGTAATGCATGGGATAAATAAAGTACCCGGCTACTTACAAAATGCGGCATAAATAATAGGATGGGTTTCAAAAACCATGATTTTTTACAAAAAAAGTGGAATCGACATGAAATTTGGAGCAAAAGTTTACTCAAATAATAAAAAAACAAAAAAAAATGAACACAGCTCTCAACCTCCTCGGGTAGGAGTCCACCAGGTAGTTGACGTCAAGGATCGTCGCAGGCCTTCAGAAGCGCAATCTTCAGGACTCCCAAACTGGAGTAGTTTTTTGTGAAAAACTTCTGAATCACTCTGAATTTTTAAGGTACGTCATCTTTCTCATGCTCCTTGCTGCAATTCTGCTCTTTTACAATCTCAGAATTGGACAATCCCATTCTCCTGCAATCCAGGATCAGGAGTCTCTACGGAGATGCAGCCACCATTGACTAGAATCAAAAAAAATTAAAGAAAAACTTAAAGAACAAAAACCAAAAAAAATTTAATAAAAATTACGCGGTGTATCGGCTCTAGGCCTCGCGCAAAACTTCATCCTATTATTTATGCCGCACCATGTGCTCATATACAGGATGCGCCATAAATATAGCGTCGCATTCACGACGGTGTAAAAACTTTAAATCGAATGATTTTTTTCTGAAAATCAATCAAAATGTTTATTAAACAACAACAAAAATTATAGAATTAACAGTTTTCGAATTTTCCTCCTTTCGCTTTCATGACTGCTCGAAGTCTCTTCGGATGACGGCACCTGAGGTATGAGGCGTCTAAATTGTGCCATGCAGCTGTGAAGGCGGTCTTCAGGGCTCCCAAATTTCGATAATTTTTTGTGGACACTTGTTGGGTCAAATATCCCCAAACAGCGAAATCCATCGGGTTCAAGTCCGGGGGCTGGAAGCTGGCCATTGATCCTTAGTGATAAAATCGGGGAAATTGGCTTCGCATCACTGCTGAGCGAGTTTTGCGGTTTTTGTCTTGCTGGGAAGACCAATCGGCATCCACGAAATAGGATTTGGACCACGGCAACACCTCCGCCTCCAGAATCTTCTCGATATAGTATTCCCTGTTGGAGCCAAAATCAACGTTAAGAAGAGACTTCGAGCTGTCATTAAAGCGAAGGGAGGAAGATTCAAAAACTGTTAATTCTATAATTTGTGTTGTTGTTTAATAAACATTTTGGTTGATTTTCAAAAAAAAATCTTTCAATTTGAAGTTTTTACACCGTCTTGAATGCGGCGCTATATTTATGGCGCACCTTTTAGTTTGATTTAAGTCACTTGAATGTAAACGAAGAGCACATTGCTTAAAGTGATTTCATCATTTTTCTGAATTTTTATATAAAACCATATATTTAAAGAATTTGTTGCTCCGGCGCTCTGAAACCGTCGGAAATATTTAAAGTGAAAAAACAAACGTATCAATCCATCCGACATTGTCGAAAACTTTGGTCCATCGATTATAAACAATAGAAACATAGAAACCCAACATGAAGGTAACCGGTATGAATACGGAAAATGTGTCAAAAAATGTGCACAATTGCTCAAACACTCTGAAAATAACAAATCTGAAAAATTGGAGCTGACAAGGGAACCATGTTTAGGTATCATCTCAGAATTTTTTTTTTTAATTTGCTCATTTATAGTTTCGAGTACGGGCTTTCTCGTGGTGTATTCGGTTTTCTGCACAAATTTCTAGAAGTCGAGAAAATTCCATCTGAAAATATTCTGTTTTTTGCTCTCCTCCTTCTTTTGCACTTTCCTTCCTTTCCTCTATACAATCTCCACAGTTGAAAAATCGAGCAAAAGTGGCCGAGTCACAGGCAAAGCGCCACATGCGAAGAGCAGGCGAAGAGCATGCGAGCGACCGCTAACATGCGAAAAGAATGCGAAGGGAATGCGAAGAAGCGCTACATGCGAAAAGTAGGCGAAAAAAATGTGATCGAAATCAGTCTAAAAACACGGAATTCGAAGAGTATGCGTGAAACATATATGTAGCCGCTCGAAAAGCGCAGCGGGTGAAAAAAATTTCGAAGGACCGCCAACATGCGAAAAGCAGGCAAAGAGCATGCGAACGGAACTAAGAACATGCGAATAGGACTATGGTATTCAGATGTGGAGATGAATTCAAAACAACGTTCTACGTTTTCTGGGTAGGTTTCAGTTTGATTTTTAGTTTTTTTCATGAAATAGTGAGCATAAGCGCCAACAGGCGTAGGCTAGCCTACCGGCAGGCCGCTGACATGCGAATGGCATTCGAAGTCAATAACTCACAGCTAGTATTAGAATCACTTAGATTTATAAGATAAACTGAATTTATCAGTTTCTATCGAATACAGCTTATCGAGTTTCTAAATGTCGAAGTCTCACTTGTCAATCTAAGCATTTCAAGTAAGGAACACGAATTGACAATCTATTCTGGGAGAATGAAGAAGTGAAAAAAGGTGCTGATGCTCATGAGATAATTTCTATTTCTTCTGGCGTGAATACAAATTCACATGTTCTTCAACAGTTTGTGTTAAAGCTTGAAGTTATCGATGCTCCAGAAGCCTGACAGGTCAAGAGGTCAAGCGGTCAAGATGTGGACTCTGCCACGTCACCACTGCCACGGTCTGGTATCGCGAGAACGTCGTCTGAAGACTTTGCAAGTATTGGTTTCGACCGTCAGACAATGAATCATTCTTTCAAATATCATGATGAAGCGAAATTTTACGAGATAGGGCTGGAATCGCAAAAAAAAATATCCAGTCATCTAGTCGTTTTCTTTTTTGTGCGTATTTTTGTTGTCTGTCAATAAAATTTTTCTAAAAATTGCTAGTGTTATTCGAGTATGTCTAATTACATTTTCAGAAAAAAAAAATCCAAAAAAAAGTCTTCTAAAAATGACTAAAAACCATTGACCCCTCCCCCCAACTAATATAGCGCCTGGTATTGCTCTGAAAATTAGAGAATCAATTTTTTCTTTTTTTACTATAATTTTCCCGAATTATTCAATAATTTCATTAACAACAACTTCATTTCCATTTCGTTGTAAAAACCTTTATTTAAACTTCCCGCGTAATATGTCCGACGGACGCAAGTGCGCACCTGTACAAGCGCCGCGTGCGCGTCGCATGTCGAGAAATTTTCAAAAAACATTTTTTTTTGAATTAGGCCGCTGCAGTGCTCGCGTTATCTTTTTAGCGGCACACAGCGCGTTCCTTTTAATTTTCTCTCCTTTTTCACTTGTTGGCGATATTTCTGCCATATTATGCGATTCATATGATACACGTTCAGGTAAGCCTAATGGCTAAAAATAGATTGATATCTAAACAACTCAGGTCTTTTTCGTCACTTGGGTGAAGCTTCTGATGAAGTCACCACTTTCTTGGGAAGCGCTTGTTTAGCCAGATCAAGCGACTCAGGTGAGAAATGCTTTTTTCCGTTTGTTAACTGGTTAGCTTTCAGATTTTCGTCGTTTCCTCGCTTCTCATGATGAGATGTTCCGTTCCAGTGCAGAACAACTATGGAGAAACGAATCGACACACATAAACAAACACTATGTTTGCAATGGTTGTGGAAACGAAATGGGAAGATCCGAAAAGTGGTAAGTTGGTCAATAGTGGTTTTTATCTCAATCATTTATCCAGCTGTGGTCCAATCATAATTTACTTGCGAACTGGAATTCTTGAGCAACTGAAGAATATTGCTAATCATCACATGGATGAAATCCTAGGCATCAGAAGAAAATTACTTGAAATCAGGAGAGGAGATAAGCCACAACCTAACTGGTTCTTATTTGAGAAAGCTTTGGGAATCAGAGAGCACAGACACTCTTCATCTATCTCTTGTGGCTAGTCTTGATGGAGTTGCTCTAAATGGAAACACCAGGTGAATTATCGATAAACCATTTGATCAACCAGAATAATTACAGTCAAAAAATTTGGCCTATATCCCTTCTCTTTGTTGATTTTCTCTCAAAAAACCAACGCGTTCACAGAAGCGGCCATCTCAAGGTTTCTTTTTTTTGAACATATGCTTAAAAGTTTCTTCTATATTTCAGAGTGATTCTCTATTCTTCCGTTCGAAGAGAATTCGAGCTTCGATCTGCTCACGATCCGTCCCCATCTGTGACTCGCTTCTTTAAAGAGACTCCTTCCCTGAGCGTTCACCGCATAACATGGAAGGATACAATTGTTCAGCTAGATCAAGATCACGATTCAGATGATTTAACGAGTATGAACTATTTGGGACTTTGGATTTATCAGGACACTTTGCTTTCGATTTTTAGCAGCCTGTGTCAAAGAATCAACCGTCAAAGTCTACGCCCAAAGCGTGAAACCACTTGAAGAGGCCCCAAAGCAAAATGAGGAGCCAGATTTACCGGTCAGAAGGATGACTAGAAAGCAGAAAGGTCAAATTCGTTAAAAAAAACCCCCTGTTTCTTTTTTTTTTCCTAATTTGTTCGTTTGTTACACTAACCCATGATTCAAATTAATGATTTCTCCCTTTTTCTGTTGTTCCCTCTACTTTTCTCACTTTTCAATTGTAAATGTTGCATTTCTTCAATAGATAAACCTATAATTCTTTTAAAACTTAATTTGCTATTGTTTTTATGAGAAATTAGAATGGGTAAGGAGGGGTCGAAATGCAGGGGGAATGCCGCGGGAAGTCTACCGACAGACCGCCAGCATGCGAAGAGCAGACCGCCAGCACGCCTGCGGTTTGTTCCCCGCTCGCATGCCAGCGGCCTGCTCTTCGCATTTGGCGCTTTGCCTGTGGTGGATAGTGGGGATGAATGGGAATCACTAGTTTGGGGTTCGATTCCGTCACTGTTGATTTTCTTTTTTCTTTTTTTTTTTTGATGTTGGAAGAATTTTAAACCCTATTTCTCTCAATTAGAAAAGTATTTTACTATTTATATTCATTATTACAAAAAAGAAGACCGAAAACAGGAAATCAACAGCATGTATACTGAACAAGTACAAAGTGTTGGAAACAAAAATGTTCCTCACAACAAATGCATGCAATTTTCAGATGGAATTTTCTCGACTTCTAGAAATTTGTGCAGAAAACCGAATGCACCACGAGAAAGCCCGTATTCGAAACTATAAATGAGCAAATTTAGAAAATAACTGTATTTATAATAACTGTATTTCCCCCCACAAACCTCGGTAGTACCCCCCACTGGAATGAACCGGAATCGCCCCCCCCCTTTTTTTATTTTATTCATCCAAAAATCACGTGTAATCAATCCTCTTTTCAACATTTTCAATTCATTTTTAATTCATTTCATTTCAACTTTTCAATCATTCAACAGAATTCTTGAAGAACTTAAGTCCAAGAGAAAGAGATTTTGAATAAAGGATGAAAGACACTGTTGTTTAGGTGAGATCATGAGGGGTCCTAAAAGGATAGGACGGGGGGGGGGGTGATTCTGGAATCGTGGGGGGTGATTCTGGAATCGTGGGGGGCGATTCTGGAATGGTGGGGGGCGATTCTGGAATGGTGGGGGGGCGATTCTGGAATGGTGGGGGGCGATTCTGGAATGGTGGGGGGCGATTCTGGAATCGTGGGGGGCGATTCTGGAATGGTGGGGGGCGATTCTGGAATGGTGGGGGGCGATTCTGGTTCATTCCAGTGGGGGAGAACAAAGATATAATGGGGGGGGGGTGATTGTGAAAGATTACCTCTTTTCCGGAATCGCCCCCCACATTAAGAGGTGGGGGGGCGATTCGGATATTTACACATCACAGAATAGTCCCCCACACACAATCACCCCCCACATCCAAAATTAATCGAAAACATAACTGTGGGGGGGCGATTCCGGTTATGGGGGGGCGATTCTGTAAAATTACCAAGCCCGTATTCGAAACTATAAATGAGCAAATTTAGAAAAAATTCTGAGATGATGGCTGGCTAAACATGGTTCCCTTGTGAGCTCAAACATACTCTCGTTGTGCTTTATTCAGTAAAACTCTATAAACTACGGACAACACTGCGTACATGACCAACCAAATGAGCAACTCTGACCATATGGACTTCCACACCGATCCCTTCCATCTCAATAAAACTTTGATTTGTGTAAACAGACCTGACGTGGCAACATCCAGAGAATAAGCAACTGTCATAGTCAAAAGAGTATTATCAACAACAATGAACACGGGAATATGATTTGTATCATTTGGTGACGGAGAGATTAATGCTGCCAACCGGCGCATACACACCTTCAAATTTGCATATTCGAATTGTTTATGGTGAGGGGGGGGGTTAAGTCTCTAGCATCTCACCAATAATTTCCATAGTTTTGGTTAATTCACTTCCATTTTTATTCCCCATTTTTCAAGTGAATTCCCTTTTGATCTCCCCTATTTTGATTCAAAACAAGTTCCAAAGCGAACAACGAAAAACAGTTCATTTGCCTTTATTTTTTTCCTCATTCTACAAAACTCTCCAGTGTGAGCCGAACTTATTTTCTGAAATTTATGAATTTTTTTCTGTTTTTTTTCCGTGTTTTATATGTACAGTACTGGCCATAAAGAATGCGCGCACGGGCGTTTTTTTGGGATAATTTTGCTGAAACTGTCTGGAAAACTTTGAAAAAAAATGAATTCTGAGTTCTTTATGATATGAAATTTAAATAATTTTATCTGAATCCTCAGATTCTCTTCCTTTCTTCCTACAGTATTACTGGCCATAAAGAATGCGCGCGCGGGAGTTTTTTTTTTGGATAACTTCGCTGAAACTGTCTGGAAAACCTTAAGAAAAATGAATTCTGAGTGCTTTATAATATGAAATTTAAATATTTTTATCTGGATCGTCAGATTCTCTTCTCTCACTCTTTTCCTTTCTTCCTACAGTAGTACTGGCCATAAAGAATGCGCGCGCGGGAGTTTTTTTTTGGATAACTTCGCTGAAACTGTCTGGAAAACTTTGAAAAAATGAATTCTGAGTGCTTTATAATATGAAATTTAAATATTTTTATCTGGATCGTCAGATTCTCTTCTCTCACTCTTTTCCTTTCTTCCTACAGTATTACTGGCCATAAAGAATGCGCGCGCGGGAGTTTTTTTTTTGGATAACTTCGCTGAAACTGTCTAGAAAACCTTAAGAAAAATGAATTCTGAGTGCTTTATAATATGAAATTTAAATATTTTTATCTGGATCGTCAGATTCTCTTCTCTCACTCTTTTCCTTTCTTCCTACAGTAGTACTGGCCATAAAGAATGCGCGCGCGGGCGTTTTTTTTTGGGATAACTTCGCTGAAACTGTCTGGAAAACTTTGAAAAAATGAATTCTGAGTTCTTTATGATATAAAATTTAAATATTTTTATCTGGATCGTCAGATTCTCTTCTTTCACTCTCTTCCTTTCTTCCTACAGTAGTACTGGCCATAAAGAATGCGCGCGGGCGTTTTTTTTGGGATAGCTTCGCTGAAACTGTCTGGAAAAACTTTAAAAAAATGAATTCTGAGTGCTTTATATTAGGAAATTTAAATAATTTTATCTGAATCGTCAGATTCTCTTCCTTCACTCTCTTCCTTTCTTCCTACAGTAGTAGTGGCCATAAAGAATGCGCGCGACCTTTTTTTTGGGATAATTTTGCTGAAACAGTCTAGAAAACCTTAAGAAAAAGGAATTCTGAGTGCTTTATAATACGAAATTTAAATATTTTTATCTGAATCGTCAGATACTCCCTTTCACTCTCTTCCTTTCTTCCTACAGTAGTACTGGCCATAAAGAATGCGCGCGGGCTTTTTTTTGGGATAATTTTGCTGAAACAGTCTAGAAAACCTTAAGAAAAAGGAATTCTGAGTGCTTTATAATACGAAATTTAAATATTTTTATCTGAATCGTCAGATACTCCCTTTCACTCTCTTCCTTTCTTCCTACAGTAGTACTGGCCATAAAGAATGCGCGCGGGCTTTTTTTTGGGATAATTTTGCTGAAACTGTCTAGAAAACCTTTCTAGAAAATGAATTCTGAATGCTTTATGATATGAAATTTAAATATTTTTATTTGGATCGTCAGATTCTCTTCCTTTCTTCCTACAGTAGTACTGGCCATAAAGAATGCGCCTGAGCGTTTTTTTTTTAGGATAACTTTGCTGAAACTGTTCCGATCGGTCTGAATTTCTGTGGAAGTGTTAAAACTGATCTGAGTAACATATTTAGTAATTTGTAGCTTGTAAATATTGATAGTTTTGGAAAAAATGCAAAAATTGAGAAAATCGCGAAAAAAATTGAAAAAAATTAAAAACTTTTGCAATGATGCAATTTCATTTTCTGCAAGTTGCCGTGAGGGTGTTTAGCAACTACAATAGAATTTTCGCAACAAAATATCTGTTTTTAGCGAAGTTATCCCAAAAAAACACCCGCGCGCATTCTTTATGGCCAGTGCTGTAGGAGATGTGAGTAAAATGAAGACTGAATGCTATAAAAAAAAGGGTACGTTCGAAACAAATTTCGATCGTCTTTTGTGGAATCCTATCGTCTCGTCTTGCGTTCGTCTTTCAGTTCGTCTTGCGTGTGTACCAATACAACATCTATCTCAGAGCCAGACGACTTCTAGACAAAGACCAAGACGAGACGAGGCGGTCGTCTTTCGTCTCGTCTTACATTCGTCTTTCAATTCGTCTTGCATATGTACCAGCACAATGTCTACCTCTGCGTCAGACGAATTCAAGACAAAGACCAAGACGAGATGAGACGGTCTTATATCATCTTTCGTGGAATTCTTTCGTCTCGTCTTTCAGTTCGTCTTGCATGTGTACCGATACAATATCTCTCTCTGCGTCAGAAAAAATCAAGACAAAGACCAAGACGAGATGAGGCGGTCGTCTTTCGTCTCCTCTTGCGTTCGTCTTTCAAGTCGCCTTGCATGCGTACCAACACAATGTCTATCTCTGTCTGCGTCAGACGAATTCTAGGCTATGACGAAAACGAGTCGAGACGGTCTTATTTCGTCTTTCGGGGACTCTTTTCGTCTCGTCTTGCGTTTGTCTTGCATGTGTACCGATACAATATCTCTCTCTGCGTCAGAAGAATTGAAAACCAAGACGAGATGAAGCGGTCGTCTTTCGTCTCGTCTTGCGTTCGTCTTTCAGTTCGTCTTGCATGTGTACCAGCACAATTTCTATATCAGAGTCAGACGACCTCAAGACAAAGACCAATACGAGATGCATGATCGTCTTTCGTCTCGTCTTGCGTTCGTCTTTCAGTTCTATTTTCTGTTCATTTCATGATCCCTGCCTGCGCGGAATTATGTAACGCTATCCTAAAAATTTCTCCATTTTGGGTTATCACAAAAACCAGTTTACTATGTATTGCATGGAGGCAGATCATTTTTATCGTTGCTGTGTTTTCCCATTATATCTCCCGCGTTGTTTCTTCCGATCTTTAATTGATAGTGTGATAAAGCATTAAATTAGTCACTGATCAAGTGAACTTGAAAAACAGAAACTTGAAAATTCAAAAATCACTGTTTTTTTTTTAATTGGAATTTTTGTTTTTTTTTTTAATCAAACTTTTTACGATTCTTTTTATGTATTCTCATTTCAATTTTAAGATTTTAAGGTTTTAATCAGAAAAGGGCGGAATTCCGGATTGCGCCGTTTTTTTTAGTCCGTCTTCCGGATTCCAGATTCCGTGAAAAAATATTTTTTTTCTGTTTTCCGCATTCCGGATTCCGCGATATGGCGTTTTTATTCCGTTTTAATTCTTTATTCTCAATTGTTGTGAAAAGTATACTTTTTTGAACTCCCGCAAAAATGTTTGCGAACAGAGCGCGTTTACATCATTTGATTCCCTCATTAATGGTTAAAATTCCGTTTTCCGCATTCCGCATTCCGGATTCCGCCGTTTGTTACATTCCGTATTCCGGATTCCAGATTCCGTGAAAAAATATTTTTTTCCGTTTTCCGGGTTCCAGATTCCGTGAAAAAATATTATTTCCGTATTCCAGATTCCAGATTCCGTGAAAAAAATATTTTTCCGTATTCCGGATTCCACATTCCGTGAAAAATTTTGTTCCGTTTTCCGTTTTCCGCATTCTGGAGTCCATGAAAAAATATTTTTTTCCGTATTCCGAATTCCACATTCCGTGAAAAAATATGTTTCCGTATTCCGGATTCCAGATTCCGTGAAAAAATATTTTTCCGTTTTCCGGATTCCAGATTCCGTGAAAAAATATTTTTTCCGTTTTCCGGATTTCAGATTCCGTGAAAAAATATTTTTTCCGTTTTCCGGATTCCAGATTCCGTGAAAAAATATTTTTTCCGTTTTCTGGATTCCAGATACCGTGAAAAAAAAATTTTCCGTTTTCCGGATTCCAGATTCCTTGAAAAAAATTTTTTCCGTTTTCCGAATTCCGCATTCTGGAGTCCATGAAAAAATATTTTTTTCCGCATACCGCAATCCGGATTCCGCCGTTTTTTTACATTCCGTTTTCCGCCTTCCGGATTCCGTGAAAAAATATTTTT
This sequence comes from Caenorhabditis inopinata, assembly GCA_003052745.1. Lineage (NCBI taxonomy): Eukaryota > Metazoa > Nematoda > Chromadorea > Rhabditida > Rhabditidae > Caenorhabditis > Caenorhabditis inopinata. The sequence continues at coordinate 490,038 of AP018152.1, read as the reverse complement.
TTCCGTTTTCCGTTTTCCGGATTCCGAGTTCTCAAAACCCAATTCCGCCTGGCGGCTTTTCACAAAATCTGGAATCCGGAAAACGGAATGTAAAAAACGGCGGAATGCGGAATGCGGAATGCGGAAAACGGAATTTTAACCATTAATGAGGGAATCAATTGATGTAAATGCGCTCTGTTAGCAAAACTTTTTGCGGGAGTTCAAAAAAGTATTCCGCAGTTTTAATGATTCATTTAGAATGACTGTAACCTATTCGCTCGATGTTGCTTCCTCTTCATTTTTCTGCTTGTACAAGTTACTTTTCCGGTGGAAGGTAAGTGTCTATCATCTTGAAAAACCCCTAAATGAAGCTCTCTTTCCACATTTTAGGGTTCGATCTGGAAGTCTGTATGGGCGGAGCTTGTTGTTTGGCTCTGTCTCTATGCAGGGCTTAGTTCTTGTTACCGCTGCTTATTAACAATGTCGCAAAGAGCGTGAGTGTGAAAAATCTGAAATTCTGAAAGAACAAATCTGAAAATTACAGTACTTTTGAAGACCTCTGCATATTTTTCGATACGTATTCCAATTTTATTCCAATCACATTTATGCTTGGATTTTATGTTTCTGCAGTTTTTACACGTTGGTGGCAAATTTTCGATAACATTGGATGGATTGACACGTGGGTTTTCCATCAGTTTCAGAAATTCAGAATGCGTCCTCTTCTAGATACAAACCAATTTCAGACCATGTCTCTGGATAACTCAATACATTAAAGGAGATACCGAACGAGCAAAGTGTGTGAGAAGAAATTGCATCCGTTATTCTATTTTAACACAGGCAATGGCAAGTACACGCCTTTTTTGGTGAATCCCAGAGTTGGGCGGAATTCCGGATTCCGGATTCCGCCGTTTTTTTCATTCCGTTTTCCGGATTCCGGATTCCGTGAAAGAATATTTTTCCGTATTCCGGATTCCGGATTCCGTGAAAGAATATTTTTTTCGTATTCCGGATTCCGGATTCCGTGAAAAAAATATTTTTTCCGTATTCCGGATTCTGGATTCCGAACTCCCAAAATCCTATTCCGCCCAACTCTGGTGAATCCCGCTGGTGAATCAAAAAGGTAATTTTCAGGTTTACCGAGATGTGGCTGCAAGCGTTCGGAGGCGTTTTCCCACTTTTTACCACTTGGTGACAGCCGGATTGATGACTCAAAAGGAATTGACGGAATTTGAATCAATTCCGAGTCCTCACGCGAAATATTGGCAGCCGATGCATTGGCTATTCTCAATGATCAGTTTGGCTAGAGATGAGGGAATGATCTCAAGTGACATTATCTATGTGGATCTGATGGAGGTGACAGTAGCCAATTGAAAATCAAAAAGATAAATACCAGAGAAGGGCGGAATTCCGGATTCCGCATTCCGTGAAAAAATATTTTTTCCGTTTTCCGCATTCCGAGTTCCCAAAATCCAATTCTGCCCAACTATGAGTTTTAATACTTTATTCTCAATTGTTGCGAAAAGTATACTTTTTTGAACTCCCGCAAAAAATTTTGCGAACTTAGCGCATTTACATCATAAATATTCCCTCATTAATGGTTAAAATTCCGTTTTCCGCATTTCGCATTCCGGATTCCGCCGTTTATTACATTCCGTATTCCGGATTCCAGATTCCGTGAAAAAATATTTTTCTCCGTTTTCCTGATTCCAGATTCCGTGAAAAAATATTTTTCCGTTTTCCGCATTCCGGATTTCGTGAAAAAATATTTTTCTCCGTTTTCCTGATTCCAGATTCCGTGAAAAAATATTTTTCCGTTTTGCGCATTCTGAATTCCGTGAAAAAATATTTTTTTCCGTTTTCCGGATTCCAAATTCCGTGAAAAATATTTTTTTCCGTTTTCCGGATTCCAGATTCCATGAAAAAATATTTTTTCCGTATTCCGGATTCCAGATTCCGTGAAAAAATATTTTTTCCGTTTTCCGCATTCCGGATTCCGCGATATGGCGTTTTTATTCCGTTTCGATTCTTTTTTCTCAATTGTTGTGAAAAGTACACTTTCTTGAACTCCCGCAAAAATTTTTGCGAACAGAGCGCATTTGCATCATAAATATTCCCTCAACTATTCTGAAACTTCCCGGATCGATCTGATATTTTAAGACAAAATTTAAAACGGTAAAAGAAATTTGTTCAACAACAAGTCAAATTAGTCAAATTTTCCAAAAATTGAAAAAAATTGAAAAAAAAAATGTTTTTTTTTCTGGAAATGATGCAATTTCTTTGTACGCAATTTGTCGTCACCGTGTACAACATGTACATTAAAATTTTCAGAACGATCCCTCGAATTTCAGCAAAGTTGCTCTCAAAAAACCATTTGCAAATACCTTTAGTACTGTGGCTGAAAAGGGTGGCTGAAAAGTAATGATACACTTGTTATGATGGCTCTTGGCACCGTGCCAAGTCGTATTTTCGAAAAGTTTCGAATTATTTCGAAAATAGAGAGTGCCTTTTTCGCCGGTACTGTGTTCAAATAATGTTCAAATATGACGAGAAACCGACATTGTCTTTCTGAAATACCGTCTTGCTCCAAATCGCTCTATTTCATTTTCACGCTGAAAAACAATCGATGATTCTGAAATTTGGCAAAACGAATAATGATGCAATAATGAACAATATTTTGAATTTTGCATTTTGTGCGCAAAATGCGAAATGCGTCAGCAGCCTGCGCCATGGCGCCAAACTTGTGTTGCAATACTTAAAAGCCACCGTGTAGAGCCCGAGAAATACATTTAAATGAACTTAACTTAACTGAATTTTAAGAAATGTTCCCAAATGTCTTCAAATTACAGTATTCTTCTATGCTTCAAAAGTTCAAAAACTAGAATTTCAGCTAAATTTCAGAAAATGCGGCAGTTCCGTGTAAGCATTCTCAATTTGACTCTATATGACTGGGTTCCAGTTCCGTTAGTCTACACTCAAGTTGTGCATCTCGCCGTTCGGTCCTATTTCATCATAGCTCTATTTGGAAGACAGTACCTGAACCCGGAGAGGAAACGCGTTCCGGACTATAAGTACACCATTGATCTTTACGTGCCTATCATGTCAGTTCTCCAATTGATATTTTTCATCGGATGGATGAAAGTTGCCGAGGTTCTTCTGAATCCTTTAGGCGAGGACGACGATGATTTCGAGTGCAATTGGATACTCGACAGAAACTTGCAGGTAGATCTCGCCGACGGCCTTCAAAAACGATTCCAAACTTCTTGAGCTCAGGTCGGATTAATGGTTGTTGATACTGCCTACAATCGTTATCCGTCACTCGAGAAAGATCAATTCTGGGAGGACGCCATTCCGGAACCTCTTTATACTGCTGAAAGTGCGATGCGTCCTCTGAATCCTCAAGTCGGATCATGTGCGGAAATGTGAGAATTGAGGATGTTAGAGCAGTTGTTAGAGTAGAGCAATAAACAAAATATTCTGAAATTTCTCTTCAATTACACTTTCCGCCTGTATTGTTTTTTCAGGTCTACCGAAGAGGAACCATTTATGGTTCGTCCCCGTAGACGTACTTTATCAAGAATGTCTCACTGGGACGGCTTCAAGGAAGATACAGATGTGGTTCCAGTTATTGGTTTAAAGCATGCGCGTGACGGAAGTAACTACGCATCTGGAGAATCCCTCGCTTTTTCTAATAGCTTTGCGAGCGGGGGTAGAAAACTAAGTGAAATGTTCCGGCGAATGAAAGCTGGCAGCAGAATAGGGGATCGATATAAGAAGCGACACTCGTTGGCTCAAGATTTTGAAAATGGATTGGAGATGTGAGCTTCTAGTGTTCATCTGAAAAGAAGAAGAAACTGATATTCCAGAAAGAGCAGCATGGATACTGGTGGGAACGCATTCAGAAACTCACTGAATGAAGCGTCAGGAACTCCAAAGTCTAGAAGACTCTGGAATTCGCTGCCTCAAACTCAGCTGGAGGAAATGCTAAAGGTTGACGTTTTGCATCTAAAAACTTTTATACTTTGCAACAATTCAGAGCAGAAATCTCAATGGACAAGTGAAATACGGCTTTGACGGGATGAATGATAGAGAGCTCCCGATTTCAACTCCTGTCACTGATCACATCGATCACCCAAACCAGGTGCCTAGCACTTCGACGTGGTTCAACGATAGTTTACCCGTAATAAAGGAGGAAGAAGAGGCAAAACGGAAATCTCATACTGACTCAGGTACTAAATAGCAGAGAAGGGCGGAATTCCGGATTCCGCCGTTTTTTTCATTCCGTTTTCCGGATTCCGGATTCCGTGAAAAAAATTTTTTTCAAAATTTTTTTTTCAGAAAATTCCAGAAAATTCCAGAAATTTCACGAAAATTCCAGGAAATTCCAGAAAATTCCAAAAAATTTCAGAAAATTCCAGAAAATTCCAAAAAATTCCAAAAAACTTCAGAAAAATTAAAAAATTTCAGAAAATTTCACGAAAATTCCAGAAAATTTCAGAAAATTCACGAAAATTCCAGAAAATTCCAGAAAATTCCAAAAAATTTCACGAAAATTCCAGAAAATTCCAGAAAATTCTAGAAATTTCACAAAATTTCAAAAAATTCCAAAAAATTTCAGAAAATGTCAGAAAATTCCAGAAAATTCTAGAAAATTCCAGAAAATTCCAGAAAATTCCCAATCTCAAAAACCTAATGATCTGAACGAAAAATTCACATTTTTCACATATAGAAGAAGCGCCAAACTACTGATGTTGTGGGAGAGGGGGAAGGGGGGCGATTCTGAATTTTACAGTTTGTGTGTGTGTGTGTGTGTGTGTTTTTCCGTCTTCCGGATTCCGGATTCCGTTTAAAAAAAAATTTTCCGTTTTCCGGATTCCGGATTCCGAGTTCCCAAAATCCAATTTCACCCAACTATGAATTTTAATACTTTATTCTCAATTGTTGTGAAAAGTATACTTTTTTGATCTCCCGCAAAAATTAATGGTTAAAATTCCGGATTCCAGATTCCGTGAAAAAAGGTTTTTTTCCGTTTTGCGGATTCCGAATTCCGTGAAAAAAAATTTTTCCGTTTTCCGGATTCCGGATCCCGTGAAAAAAAATTTTTTTCCGTTTTCCGGATTCCGGATTCCGAGTTCCCAAAATTCAATTCCGCCCTACTCTGCTAAATAGGCTGCATCTACCGTAAAAACTTTATTAGACTTGCCCCTTTAATAGTATTGCCCCTTTCGCAATGCTCATGACGATAAAAGTAATTTTTTTTTCAATTTTCATTCAATTTTAAAGTTTTTTTGCACAAGATTCTGACACTCTACGACTCTACGATATGCCCAAGTACTTAATTGTATTGCATCTCTACTTGTCTTAAGAAATAGGGGGGGGGGGGGCGGAACAATAGTAAGCTCCAGACTTTTTGGGCTTGAGGCGTGAGGCTTGAGGCTAGTGAATCGATAGATTAGAATTATAACACGCTGAGAAAGAATCCGTTTTCAGAATTTACTGAACGATTCAGCGAAGCGAAATATATCGATCTGAAATTCCAGCGCATTGAGGTTCTCTATGGTTAACCACAGTGGTCAACGGGGATTTTGATTAAAATGAGCAATCGGCTAAAAAAAAACGAAAAAAGCGAAAAAATAAAATATTTTACACTAGCAGGAATTGAACCCGGCACCTTCCACCTACCGTCCTGTGTCTTACCCTCTCGGCCAACTAGTCGCAAGGCAACTCACTAAAAATTGGCTATGAAGTCGCGGAGGAACTAAAGAGAGAGAGAGAGAGATCGTGGAGTTTTCTACTGGAATTTCAGATCGATATAACTCGCTTCGCTGAAGCGTTTAGCAAATTCTGAAAACGGATTCTTTCTCAGCGTGTTTTAATCCATCGATTCACATAGGAAACTCCATGGTGACATTAGCCATTCACTTTACAAATTCAGGCTCCCAATCTTCAGAACTAGACCTCCTGGGGGTACTTGTACATACATAGGTACATAGGAGGGGGGGGGGGGAGAGAAGAGCCAGTTGTATCAACCAAATTTCAGATTCCCTCAGATCAAGTAAACACGGGAACGCTCCAATTTGGATAACGGAAATGCGAAAATCCTCGTCTTCAGGAAATGACTTTGGCAAATGTGGAAAACGGGAAAGAAGGAACAGCGAGTAAAATCATCCTACACACCCTTCCACCCCCCCCCCATTTATTTTTGGTGCTCATTTCCCTTACCACGTTTGTTCAGCTAAACTTTAAGCTGGTTTTTCTTTGTTTCCAGCACAGCAACATTTTCAGTTAAAAAGCACCTCGATTCAAGTTCTAAAAATAAAATATAAAATAATAAAAGAATGAAAGAATGTAATAAAAAATATATATAATGTCGGTTTATGCTTTATGGTTGGAAAAGGTCTCATGATATTGCGAAATATATTCAATTTTAATATACAGGGTGCGCCAAAATTACAGCGCCGCAACTTTGCGTAAGCTCTGGCGCATGCGGAACGCTTTTTGTAGCGCACAATATTATTTTTTTAATTGATAATTGTGTTTTTAACTATTCCTGAAAATTTCAGCCAATTATATTATCTTTGAAGGTAACGGTGGCTGCTTCTCCATTCCGATCTGCAATTGTAGAGTATGCGAAGAAAGGAGATTCTTAAAAAGCTAGGAGTCGGCAAATCAGTGGTGAATCGTACTCTCGTTCGTTTCAGGGAGCTGGGAACGTTGAACAACAAACATAGAAGTGGTCGGCCCCGGTGTCTGTGACAACTCCAGATGCCGTCAAGGTCGTCAGAGAGAGAATGATCAATGGCCCGCTTCCAGCCCCCGGACTTGAACCCGATGGATTTCGCTGTTTGGGGATATTTGACCCAACAAGTGTCCACAAAAAATTATCGAAATTTGGGAGCCCTGAAGACCGCCTTGACAGCTGCATGGCACAATTTAGACGCCTCATACCTCTGTACCGTCATCGACTCCTACCCGAAGAGACTTCGAGCAGTCATCAAAGCGAAAGGAGGAAAATTCGAAAATTGTTAATGCTATCTTTTTTGTTATGTTTTAATAAACATTTTGGTTGATTTTCAGAAAAAAAAATCGTTCGATTTGATGTTTTTACACCGTCTTGAATGCGGCGCTATATTTATGGCGCACCCTGTACATAACAACAGAAGTTACCCCTTACAATTCTGAATATTTTAGAAGTGAGATATTCAGTTTAAAATTAACAAGGATTCCAATTTGAAGAAGATTTTGAAGAAACCTGCTGAAAGAATAGATTTGTCCCGAACTTGAGCGATTTCTTCAGTCGACATTTCAATTTCTAGGAGGAAGAGGCACAACTTTCTAAAAAAAAATAAAATAAATTTAAAAAAAAATGGAAGAAATTAGCAGTTTGGACAGATGATCTACATCTAAGGCTTCCGTCGTCTTTTATCTCGTTTTTCGTCTTCTCGTCTTTCAGTTCGTCTTACATTCGTCTTACGCAATAGAAAAATTGTGCATGTGTACCAACACAATGTTTATCTCTGAGTGAGACGAATTCAAGACGAAGGCGAAGACGAGACGGCCTTTACTTAGCTACGTGTTGTTCAAAAGAAGTGCCGTGAATCAGTTGACCAATGCGGTTATTCAGAGTTTCAGAATTTCAGAAAACTTGGTTGAAAATTAAGGAAAGAAGTGAAATTACTATTCTACTCAAGGCTTCCACGAAAGACGAAATAAGACCATCTCGTCTTCGTCTTGAATTCGTCTGACGCAGAGATAGACATTGTGTTGGTACAAATTTATTTTAATTGACGACGTAAGACGAATTCAAGACGAAGGCGAAGACGAGCCTTATCCACATCAGTCTTACTTAGCTACGGGTTTGTTCAAAGGAAGTGCCGTGAATCAGTTGACCAATGCGATTATTCAGAATTTCAGAATTTCAGAAAACTTGGTTGAAAATTAAGGAAAGAATTAAAATTACTACATCTACTCAAGGCTTCCACGAAAGACGAAAAAAGACCGTCTCGTCTTCGTCTTGAATTCGTCTTGAATTCGTCTGACGCAGAGCAGTGTGTCGTTTGGAAAGCACTTCGAGAAATTTTTCGAGAAATTCTTTCGAAAAATTCTCGAAAATTTTCCGAAAAATTCTTCGATAATTTTTCGAGAAATTTCTGAAAAATTTTTTGAGAAATTCTCGAAAAAAAAAAACATTTTGATAAAAAATAATAATAAACTAGTTCGAACGACACTCCGAAAGAACGCAAAGCGCGGTGTTTATCGTATTTCCATTCAAATCATTTTTCGCGGTTTCTCGAGAAATTTTTGAAAATTTTCGAGAAATCACGAAAAATGTTTCAAGAAATTCTCAAAAAGTTTCGAAAATGTTCGAAAATTTTTCGAAAAACGCATTTTTCGAAACGACACACTGACGCAGAGATAGACATTGTGTTGGTACAAATTTATTTTAACTGACGACGTAAGACGAATGCAAGACGAAGACGAACCGCGTCGTTTTCCATCATACCTTCTTTGAGGTGATTTGCACATTGTCGTGGAGCGAGTTTTACAGAATCAATTCATTGACACTTCATAATTCTCTACCTCCACAGCTAACACTCTACTCATAGTCAGGGTGGTAACCTCTAGCCGTCTCCTTTTTACGTGAGCGCCATTTCTCTTTACTACTAAGCGAGTGTGCGTGCAGCGCGTGTTCCCTGGCGCGGTGGTAGTGTTGGCCACACGGCCCCCAGGCGACCCTCATAAAAACTCGGTTCGATAGAGAGAGATGGCGAATCGGCCAGGCATTGAAGCCATTTCGGAGGCGCAGATGCGTGAAGGGAAACACACGTCACGCGAAACACGTTCGCGTCGCGTCGATGAGCGAGCGCACACGTCCACATCGTCGCCTGAATGGGTGGTATTAGGTCCTCATGTTCATTTCCGTTACATTTTGCCTTCGATGCTTATGTTTGGTAGCTTTAGCTGAAGTTGGAATTCTGATGTATTTTGTCTCAAATTTCAAGAGCTTATTCACTTTTCGGTGGCCATTAATGGAGTTTTTTTTTTTTCATTTTGAATTTTATTAATTTTATTAATTTGTTTAATATTGCTTTTTTCTTTAATTTTTCTCATTTCAAAAACGGTCGAAATATGCCGAAAAAATATATTATTTTTTGCCAATTCTTCGCCATTATTTGAAGCCATTATTTCCATATTTCGATGAATTTTGTGTAGGCGCGATGTTTGCGCATTTTCTCAAATTTCTATTCTTAAAAATCAATCGATAAAGTTTCCGTTTATGACCTTCGGCCTCAAACACTGCGGCCACTAAAACCTACGGCAGGTGGGTGCACTCCAGAGTTGGGCGGAATAGGATTTTGGGAACTCGGAATCCGGAATCCGGAATACGGAAAAAATATTTTTTCACGGAATCCGGAATCCGGAATACGGAAAAAATATTCTTTCACGGAATCCGGAATCCGGAATACGGAAAAAATATTTTTTCACGGAATCCGGAATCCGGAAAACGGAATGAAAAAACGGCGGAATCCGGAATGCGGAATGCGGAATCCGGAAGTTTAACCATTAATAAGGGAATATTTATAATGAAAAATGATGTAAGTGCGCTCTGTTCGCAAAAATTTTTGCGGGAGTTCAAAAAAGTATACATTTCACAACAATTGAGAATAAAGAATTAAAACGGAATAAAAAAGCCATATCGCGGAATCCGGAATCCGGAATACGGAAAAAATATTTTTTCACGGAATCCGGAATCCGGAAAACGGAAAAAATATTTTTTCACGGAATCCGGAATCCGGAAAACGGAATGAAAAAAACGGCGGAATCCGGAATCCGGAATTCCGCCCAACTCTGGTGCACTCAGGATGCAAAGCGATCCCTCCTTCCCTACGTGGAAGGATCAGAAAGATCGCTATGAAAATAAAAAACAGGGCAACAAGGGAAGAGTAGAATTGAACTTTTGAAATAAGAAAAAATCCATTTTAAAAAATGCTTAAACAAAAAATCTGAAATGACGCATTTTTCGACCGTTTCTGAATAAGCCCAACATCACTTCATCTGATTCCTTTTGCCATCTTCAGATGAAAAGAGTTCTCTCGGACGTTGCTGGTGAAAGCGAACCCGATGAAATATCTGCATTGAAGATTGCGAAAATTGAGCCAAAAGCAGAAATAAAAGAGGAATTGATCGAGTATGACGGCTTTGTACAATTGGGGTCTGAATCTATCCCATCACCCATATCATCCTCTTCGTCTCCAGTTGAGAATTCAACTCCTTTAAGATTGCCGAAATACATGGAGGTATGTCTTCAGAGATATTTCGCACTGATCTGTAAATAAAGCCGTTAGCAATGGTTGATTGCCTCTTATTGCCTAGCACGCCAGGTAAAGTGGTTTAAGAGGAGCATCTAATATGCCGGTAACTCTTAGGCTTAGGCTTAGGCTTAGGCTTAGGCTTAGGCTTAGGCTTAGGCTTAGGCTTAGGCTTAGGCTTAGGCTTAGCTGATTTCTAAACATTTGGAAGCTTAACCTCCGTCAACAATTGCTTGAAAGTTGAAAAATTAAGAAATTTTAATTAAACTATTTTTTCAGAATCTTCAAATTTTTCAGTAAAATCTAGCATCTTCAGATTTCAAAATTTTGGAAAATAAAATTCTTAGGCTTAGGCTTAGGCTTAGGCTTATTCTTGGGCTTAGGCTTAGGCTTAGACTTAGGCTTAGGCTTAGCTGATTTCTAGAAATTTGAGAGCTTAACTTCCGTCAACAATTGCTTTAAAATTGAGAAATTCAGAAATTTAATTAAACCATTTTTTTCAGAATCTCCAAATTTTTCAGTAAAATCTAGCATCTTCAGATTTCAAAATTTTGGAAAATAAAAGGCTTAGGCTTAGGCTTAGGCTTAGGCTTAGGATTAGGCTTAGGCTTAGGCTTAGACTTAGGCTTAGACTTAGGCTTAGGCTTAGCTGATTTCTAAACATTTGGAAGCTTAACATCCGTCTAAAATTGCTTGAAAATTGAGAAATTCAGAAATTTAATTAAACCATTTTTTTTTCAGAATCTTCAAAATTTTCAGTAGCATTTATCATCTTCAGATTTCAAATTTCTGAACAATAAAAGGCTTAGGCTAACGCTTAGGCTTAGGCTTAGGCTTAGGCTTAGGCTTAGCTGATTTCTAAACATTTGGAAGCTTAACCTCCGTCAACAATTGCTTGGAAATTGAGAAATTAAGAAATTTAATTAAACCATTTTATTCAGTAGCATCTAGCATCTTCAGATTTCAAATTTCTGAAAAATAAAAGCCATTTCTAAATATTTTCAGTTGAAATGCGGAGCTCTGGTCGGACGGCTCCACACCGAACGATTCATTTGCCCCGGGATACGCGAGAAGTGTATAGATGTTCCAGGTGAGATTGATTGGAAGATATCTCTTGAAAACTTTCATTTTCAGATCGCCCCGGCGAATTGATGACACCTGTGGAATTCACAGTTATAGCTGAAAAGAGCAAACAGAAAGATTGGAAGGGAGCTATTAAGCACAATGGAAGAATGCTGAGGTACAGTACTGGCCATAAAGAATGCGCGCGGGCGTTTTTTTTGGGATAACTTTGGTGAAAACAGATATTTTGAAGTTTTTTGTTTTATGAGAAGCTTTACATACAGTTTTCTTGAAGAAAGGACTAAAAAATTGTATTCCACGTTTTTTGCAGCTGGAAATTAGAATTGCAATTATTTGCTAGAATTCGCTGATAAAGTTTTATGAGACTTGTTGCTTTCCGATGCTGCCGGCAGTAAAACGGAACATTATTAAACATCTATTTCCTAACTGCTTTAGTTTTACGAATTTTTGGAATAGAAGTACAGTCCCGGCCATAAAGGTATAAAGAAAGCGCGCGGGGGGGTGTTTTTTTTGGATAACTTCCAAAATATTCATAATTACGAACTGCAACTTACTGAATACGTTATTTAGGCCAGGTATAACACTGTCAAAACAATTTAGACCAATCGGAGCAGTGCCAGCGAAGATATTTCGAAAAATCGCCCGCGCGCATTCTTTATGGCCAGTACTGTATATTATTTTTGATCTGTAAGACGCTGATGGTCTTATTATTAGCTCCCCCACGAATGAGCTCTGCGGGTTTTAGCAACTTGGGCGTAGCTTTCCATGAATTACAGCAATGCGTTCCAGCAAAAATCAATAGATTTCCAGTATTAAGCTACAGTACTGGCCATAAAGAATGTCCGCAATCTTTTTTTTGGGATAACTACGCTGAAAACAGATATTTTGTGGTGAAAATTCTACTGTAGCTGTGGAACACCATCACGGCAACTTGCAGAAAATGAAATTGCATCATTGCAAAAGTTTTCAATTTTTTTCAATTTTTTTCGTGATTTTCTCTAATTTTAATTTTTTTCCAAAACTATCAATATTTACAAGCTACAAATTACTGAATATGTTACTCAGGCTAGTTTTAACACTTCCACAGAAATTCAGACCGATCGGAACAGTTTCAGCGAAGTTATCCCAAAAAAAAAGCGCGCGCGCATTCTTTATGGCCAGTACTACTGTAGGAAGAAAAGAAGAGAGTGAAAGAAGAGAATCTGACGATTCAGATAAAAATATTTAAATTTTATATCATAAAGAACTCAGAATTCATTTTTCTTAAGGTTTTCTAGACTGTTTCAGCGAAGTTATCCCAAAAAAAAGCCCGCAGACATTCTTTATGGCCAGTACTGTATTATGAATTTCCAGAACACTGATGGAATACAAACAGCTGGATTTTTACAACCATCATGAAATGTGCTCATTTAAATGTCATTCCCGTAATTATATCACCAAAAATGGAGGAACTGCTCCAAAAAATGCTCCAAGAGTTGCTACAAATCCGCATCGTCGGCACTCCTCTGCCTCTACAGCATCTCAAGCCATCAATCAGCTCTTTCAAGGAGAACTAATTCGAAATCCAAACTTTCTGGCGGCTTTCGCCGCGCATTGCAGCGCCGAAAACCAGAAAAGACAAGAGGAAGCCGATCGAAAACTGTACCAGAAGCAGCAGGCAATTAAGTGTCTGATGGACGTGGATCCGGTCAGATTTTGGAGCCAAGCAGTTCACTCAAATCTCTCCCACATAGTATTGAATCGAATAAACTCGGATCTTGGCGTACTTGCGCAAAATCTGGCATCTGGAAGAGACATCTTCACTAGTGCTGAAAAAATGGCCAAAGTGGTTCAGGCTTTGGGAATCTCTGATAGCATGTCTCGTGAAATGTGTGGAGAGTTTGTTTTACCCACTCCATCCATCAGTGAGTAAACTCGAGAACCTGTTTCTGCGCAATCAATTGTCAAATTCTAAGCTTTCAGATGCCCTCCCACGGCAATTTCCATCTAGTGCCCTTCAAAATAGAAGCCAAAATTTAGTAGCTCAAGAAATCGAACCAAGTCTTCCCATTCAAAATTCCCTCTCTTTTCGCAACAATAATAATAACAACAATAATGAAATATTGAGCTCAACTGAAAAGCTTGAGCTCATGATCAAAAATGCGTTTTGATCTAAACTATGAGCTCATTTTCCCGCGTTTTTTTTTCCTCTTTTTTTCTTCCCCATTATCACATTTTGCATGCATCTCTAGATGATTCTATTCATGTTCCACTTTGCTCCATTTGACTCCGACTTATCCTCGTCGCTTTATTATTCCGCACATTCACTCACAAACCGCTTTTACATAACATCTCTGAGAATCCGATATATCTGAATGTTTGACATTCTTGCCTGTGCCTTTCTTATCTTATTTGTTATTTATGTTAAGGCTTCCATGAAAGACGAAATAAGACCGTCTTTTCTCGTCTTCCTCATCGTCTAGAATTCGTCTACACATGCATTTTAAGACGAGATCTGTCTCGTCTTTCGTGTAAGCCTTAAGCCTCATGTCACTGTCCCCTTTCAGAATAATTGTCGGTGAGCCAATCTCATTTTGTGCACCTTAAGAGGGTTCATTTGACAACTCTTTGGCTGAAAACTGGTATGTATACTGAATTTTGCATTATTGATTTATTGATGATCTGCAAAGGGCTCTTTTTGCTCCTGGTTAGTGGCTCCCTACACTTATTCCATTCCCTTCACAGTTCTCCCTCCCCTTACATCTCTTTAATTGTCATGGTTTTTAAATATTGGTTTTCTGTTCTCCTCGGTATTTTTTTTCTCTAATTTTGAAATGTATCACTTGGTATAATTGATTTGATGAATAAAATCATTTTTATGAGGAGCTTTACACACAGTTTTCCAGAGGAAATGACTGAAAAATTGTATTCCACGTTTTTTGCAGCTGGAAATTAGAATTCGCTGCTAAAGTTTTATGAGATTTGTTGCTTTCCGCCGCTGGCGGCAGTAAAACGGAAGATTTTTAAACATTTATTTTCCTTAGTTTTACGAATTTTTGGAATAGAAGTATAGTCCCGGCCATAAAGGTATTATATTATGGTTTTTCGGCAATATCTCATTCGATATAAAACTAATAAATCTGATTTTTTTGCAGTTTTTTTATCAAGTATTTTCAATATTTTGTGAAAAAAAATCAGAATGATTCGTATATCGAATGAGATATTGCCGAAAAACCATAATATCCTTCTTTTATGGCCGGTACTGTAGTAGAGATGCAATACAATTAAAGGGGAAGTACTCGGGCATATCGTAGAGTCGTAGAGTGTCAAACAATCTTTGAATACAAAAGAAAATTTAAAAAAAAAACAGAAATCGAGAAAAATTATACCTTTATGGCCGGGGTACTATAAGCGTTTTTCTTTAATTTTAATTTATTCTAGCTTAATTTCTCTTAAATTTCTTCTATACTATTGATCTCTCGAGGTAAAAATCCACTGTAAAATGTCAATTTTACGGCGAAATACAATGGATCTTTACCAGAGTAGAGCGCAATTGGATTTTGGGAACTCGGAATCCGGAAAACGGAAAACGGAAAAAAAATTTTGGAATCCGGAAGACGGAATAAAGAAAACCGCGGAATCTGGAATGCGGAATGCGGAATCCGGAATTCCTCCCTTCTCTGATCTTTACCACAAAAAAGACGAAACAATTTGTGGTAAAGTTCATTGTTGTTTCCGTTGAAGCCAGTTTCCAGAAAAACGATTAAAATAGCAAAAAAAAATTTAAAATCGATTTATTTTTATATTGAATCTGACAAACCTTGAAAGTCAAGTAATCGCTTGCTGAAATTTTCAGTTTGCAGTTTGAACAATGTGCTATAAACTTGTTGAAAAAACGGCGGAATCCGGAATGCGGAATGCGGAATCTGGAATTCCGCCTTTCTCTGCAGAAATGCAGAAAAGGGCGGAATTGGATTTTGGGAACTCGGAATCCGGAAAACGGAAAAAAATGTTTTTCATGGAATCTGGAATCCGGAAGACGGAATGAAAAAACAGCGGAATTCGGAATGCGGAATCCGGAATCCGGAATTCCGCCTTTCTCTGCAGAAATGCAGAAAAGGGCGGAATTGGATTTTGGGAACTCGGAATCCGGAAAACGGAAAACGGAAAACAATTTTTCACGGAATCTGGAATTCGGAATGCGGAATCCGGAATTCCGCCCTTCTCTGCTATGCCCCCCCCCCTATTTAGAAATACACTTGTTATAGAGCTTTTGTTAAGTTTTTTGAAGCCGTTTTCCAATAGCCCTTTATTTCCCTGTAAACTCCGCCTCTCTCATCGAAAATACTCGTCGCGCGCCAAGGAACAGGCAACGATAAGCGCTGCGCCTACACGTCGTCGCACACTGTCTCTCGACGCATCCGTATCTCCTAGGACACCTGTAGCGTGGCGTCTATAAAAGAGGGACGGGTGCCTTACGCAGTTCGTATTCGATTTTCAGTCCAGTGTCCGAAGAAGACAAGGGAGGTAGCCGCCGAGTGTCCCATATAAACCGCATTTTTATCTATCCACTCATTCCGAGACGATGATGTTCCTGCCTCGTTCTCAACGCTTTTCTCGCTTTTCTGCTTTGGAAGCTCTCTTTAAAACAATCTGTTTTTTTCTAGGAATTAACTACTTACAATGATGGAAACATCGGAGCACAAAGAGCTCCGTCGTGTGGCCTTCTTCGCCATTGTCGTTTCAACTGTAGCCGTTATCGCTGCTATTGTGATTCTTCCAATGCTATACTCTTATGTAGCTGGATTTCAGAGTCACTTAATCATTGAGGCTGACTTCTGTAAGGTTGGTGATTCGGAATTCGGTAACCTACACTCTATTATTTTCAATTCAGACGCGCTCTCGCGACATGTGGGCTCAAATTCATGACATTGACGGGCCACATCTATTCCACCGTCAGAAGCGTCAGTATTCTTCGCCAAACCCACCAGCTGTCGGTGGATATGGAGCGCCTGTCACAAACTCCGATCCAGCTCCAACCTGCTGCTCTTGCCAACAAGGGCCAACCGGACCACCAGGACCACCTGGAGATGATGGAAATGCAGGAAAAGACGGCTCTAATGGAAATGACGCAGCTGATGGAAAAGAGGGAACTCTATTGGAAAGTGCCATTGTGAATGAGCCATGCATCATCTGTCCTCCAGGTCCTCCTGGACCACAAGGCATGGCTGGAGCCAAGGGACCACAAGGGCCGAAGGGAGCCAACGGAGAGAATGGGCCCGATGGAAAAGCTGGTGCTAATGGAATGCAAGGGCCGACGGGAATGATGGGACCACCAGGACGTCAAGGTGTCAGCGGACCCCGAGGAGCTCCAGGACGCATCAACCAAGTCAACGGACCACCAGGTCCAGCTGGACACAAAGGAATCCGTGGTCCTCCAGGGCCACGGGGAGAGGCTGGACTTGACGGTGGCAATTCTGAAGGACCAAAAGGACCACAAGGAGACGCTGGAAAGCCAGGACCAGTTGGAGAACAAGGACCACAGGGACCAGAGGTTTGTCTTTAACGTTTTTTTCTTATTGAACCAGGATTATTTAATTATTACAAATTCTAGGGACCACAAGGACCATCTGGAGAGCCAGGAGGTTGCGAGCACTGCCCCATTCCAAGAACTCCTCCAGGATATTAAACCTTTCATCTTTTTAAGTTGTTTTTCAAACAATCCGCCCATCTATGGGTGTTACAATAAAGATTTTCAATTCCCTATACTTTATGATAACGAAAAGACGAAATAAGACAGGCTCGTCTTCATCTAGAATTCGTCTGAGGCAGAGATAGACATCGAGTTGGTACACATGCAAGACGAACTCAAAGACGAACGAAGACGGGGCGAAAGACGACCGATTTGTTTCGTCTTTCGTGGAAGCCTTAATCCCGAAAAGTTTCGCTTTTAGAGAGAGATTACGCGAATAAAGATGAGAATGAAAGAACAGTGACAGCTGAAGCCTGATCAAAGAAGTTGGAGACACCTTGTTCAGGAGTTGCGCACTTTGGCCACACTGTGAGCATTCGTAACTTGGAT
This sequence comes from Caenorhabditis inopinata, assembly GCA_003052745.1. NCBI lineage: Eukaryota > Metazoa > Nematoda > Chromadorea > Rhabditida > Rhabditidae > Caenorhabditis > Caenorhabditis inopinata. The sequence continues at coordinate 472,608 of AP018152.1, read as the reverse complement.
GTAGGGTGGAGCTTGCTACTTAAATATTGCGTCATTTTCAGATTTAATAAACAGAAGAATGTCTTAAAGGTGTTTATTCTCCGCATCTTGTAACATTTCCCGAAAGCTTCTAACAGTCGCTGAACAGTTGGCTCTTTCAGAACATTTTAAAAATTCTGAAAAGCCCTACAGTCCTCCAAATAAACATAGGTTCGCCTACATTTTTTGAATTATCTCGTCTTAAGTAGCGTTTTAAAAAGTTTTTCTATTGAAAAAGAGTCACATTTTGAATATATTTTGACACAAGTAAGTAAACTTCAGGGGGAAAAAGTATTTATTTTAAAAACACGTTGAAAAAATACAAAAAAAAGATAGGTTCACCCTTTATTTTTCTTTTTTTTTTAATATTTTTTTAGTAATAAGCAGTTGCTGGCCACGTTTTCGATTATTTTATAGCTATGAGCACTGGAGCAAAAAGTCAGCGGCGCTAATTATGCTCTCAGAATGCCGAACCGGCAAATTAAAGCAGTCATTGGCAGATCCTCCAACGTCATCAACACTTAACTTTAAGATCCGCTTCATTATGGCAGGAAGAAGCCCCCTGGACGATCATCTCAATTGTCAGTCAGAGATAAGCGAAATATCGTCCGAAAAGCGTCGAATGCCGTCCCTTCCTGTGCCAAGATCAAGAGTGATTTCGGCTTAAACGTTTCTATTGAATCAGTGAGACTTATTCTGAAGAAGAGCGAGTTCATTAAACGCAGGAAGTTGAATCATGCCCTCTCTGAATCTCTTCGGGTATTCAGATTGTCCGGCAGATTGTCCTATTCCGTCAGCCAAGTCGTTTTAAGATCCTCCAAATTTTTGTGGGAACGAGCTTGAATCTTCGCTTGAAGAATTCCTCAATATTACCTTTTGATTGAGATCAGGGAACAAGACAGGGAACAGGCCATCCATTCTAGTAGATGAAACTCGGAAAATCCGTTTCGCACCAATGCTGAGTTTGTTTAGCAGCGTGAGCCGCTGCTCTTTCCTACTGGAAAGTCCAATTTCGCGATCCAAAGTGAGATTGCCTCAAAATCTCGTTGAGATAGTTATCCTTGTTCACTTTAACGCCTAGATCCACAAAAACCAAAGATTTCTTTCCATTGTATGCGATTCCTCCAAAAACCAGGATTTGCTGTGGATGGGCAGCACGGTGAATAAGCCGACTTTAGCTGTTGGCTTCCCGAGGATCTCGAGCAAGTAAACGATGATTTTTGGAATTGAATTCAGCACCCAAAGCTTCCAAAGCATTCTCATCGCTGAGCACTGTCTCCAAGTGCGCACCTTGTAGAATGCCGGTTCCAGTTTTCCAGTTTCCTTTCTTTGAGGATTGTGCCTAATCCTTTCCCGAATCGCTTTGACTTTTCTCAAGTCATAGCGCCCGATTCTCGATCGATCAGTATTATCCCCAGTTATCCCATTACGTTTGTTGGCCCACCAGACAGTAACTTTACCAATTCCGAGTTCTCATCAGATTTCACAAGCTGTCTTGCCTTGCCTGTGCATAGCGATATTTGAATTTCTGTGCACCGAACTACGCCAACAGTCAAGGTCAGCGTTCAGCGATGAGAATGCTTTGGAAGCTTTGGATGCGGAATTCAATTCTCAAAATTATCGTTTACTTGCTCGAGATCCTCGGGAAGCCAACAGCAAAGATCGGCTTATTCACCGTGCTGCCCATTCACAGCAAATCGTGGTTTTTGGAAGAATCGCATCCAAAGGAAAGGACAGAAATCTTTGGTTTTCATGGATCTAAGCGTTAAAATGAACAAGGATAACTATCTCAACGAGATTTTGAGGCAATCTCACTTTGGATCGCAAAATTGCACTTTCCAATAGGAAAGAGCAGCGGCTAACACTGCTAAACGAGCTCAGAATTGGTGCGAAACGAATTTTCCGAGTTTCAACCTTCTAGAATGGATGGCATGCCTTGTGCCCTGATCTCAATCAAAAAGTAATATTCCGGAACACTTCAAGCGAAGGTTCAAGCTCGCTCTCACAAAAATTTGGAGGATCTCAGAACGACTTGGCTGGCTCGGCGGAATCCGGAATTCCGCCCTTCTCTGATAGAAATATGAAACTTTGCGAATTGGGTTACAGTACATTTGGCGATGCGAGAATTTCACTAAAAAGTTTTCAGAAAATTTTAATTCCCACTAACTCCTTTTTACACTTCTCGTGTAACTCTGTCTTCCATAATTCTCCAACATTATTCAACTGTGTAGAAACACGTTTTAATGCTCTCAAAAAAAAAAACAGTGAAAGCGGTGCCCGATTGGCAAATAATCTTGAAATGGGACTGAAATTCTTTTAAGTAATCCATCCCCTCAATTCTGCAGTATCAAAAAAAATAGTGTTACGTTCTGGTTCTCATTCTCGAATCGAATTGGGCCGTTTTCCTCCCTGTCTGTATATATGTCTGCCTCTTTCTTCCATGACTGTCAATAGATAATCGTTTTCGCTTCGCTTCGTCGAATCGAATCGAACTGTCACTCTCTTCTTTGCCTCTTCTGATGAATCCAGTCTGGTTCCTCTTCTTTTTTTTTCGAAATATCAATGGGCAGAAAGATAGAGGAGAAGTGGTGGGTGATAAAATCTGATGCTATTAATTCCCCTTAATTCGTCTTATCTCTTTATCTCTCATTCACCTGTTTTCTCTAGAATCACAGGCTGCTGCTACCGCGAATATTCAAGTTTTTTCTTCCCTCTCACAGCTTTTACTTCACGATCAGAACAGCGAATATGCTTTAATTGTACTCATTTTCAGCTGCAATGAATTGAAATTTTTGAAAGTTAATCTGATGTTTTTTTTTTTTGGAAACACGCCATCACATTTCATGATTTTTGAGCTCGATGGGTTTTTTTTTAACTGACCAAAGTATCTTCCTCTTTCTTCTTTCTATCCGATTTTTTTTTGAAATTCAACTCAATGCAAGTACAGCAGAACAAAGATGATGACCTCCAAGATCTCTGGCAACAAGTTAAGTCCGTTAAGAAGGGCAGTCCTGTTTGTTTGAAAGCGAGGTGTAGAGAAGAGAATTCAGAAGAGAGGAAGGAAGAAGAAGTTCGAGGACACTGCCAACAAAAGATCTGAAGATTGATTTATGTTTCACACTTTCTTTATTCTAATTCTCTTACATTCAACTTTCCTTTTTACTTTTTTTACTCGAGACTATTCAATTATATTTTCAGTATGAGACCTCAGAAATGCCCAATCAACATATCCATTTTGCTGGCGTCTTTCTCAGTTTTGCACCTAATCTCTGCCCAACTCGATTGTGACATCTTGGATCCGGCTTGCCGTGCAAAATACAGAAATGGTGTCAGGAATACGGATATTCGTAGGAAGCTCAATAGTAAATGCAATTATCAAGACATTTGGCTAGTTCCCGGGAGAGCCGACGCCAGTTGTAGTATGTTTTATTGGACGGCTTGAAGAATTTAAGAGTTTCGCTGGTAATGCGGCTCGATCTCATGCTCATTGGCGCCTAGCTTGTCCTATTTTGCTTCTAAATTATTAATTTATATTTAGTAGCGGTAGTACCTGAACTATTTCGCATGGTTGTACGGAATCCAAATTCCTCTCTCCGGAGCTGAAACTTTTATTTCCGAGCATCTCTGCGAAATACGTCAAACAGAGAAATTAAGGTGAAGCGGTCCAGGCGGTATTTCTAATGTACTCCTTCCTGTTCAACTGATTATTGGCGGAAGTGCTGTAGCAGTTCCAAAGTGTAAAAACGATAATTCGATGATTGTCGTTTTGTTAATAGGAATTAAGTTGATTTTCAAAGTAATTTCGCTGTTTTGTAAGAAGTTAACGCGCTTTAATTATCTACGTTTTTTTGGAAAATAACGAAAAAAGAAACGGATATTTCTCACCTAGATGTGAATCAAGTCAAAAAATTTACACAAGAATCATGTCGGCAAGATTTCCATTATCTTTGTCAAAATTTGGTATAAATAAGTTTAGTATGAGAGGCAATTTTAAATTTTGTGGCGCTTTTTTGCTTTTTTCAAGCTTTTTTCAGTTGTTTGCTTAAAAAAAACATTTTTAATGCAGCAAAACTGTGTGATTCATTGGTGCTAGAACGCTGGAAATCCAGCTCTTCGTTGTATTTTTAAAGACGCTTTGACATTTTTTCAGATTTTCCAGACGGCGGAAAAACCATCGCGCTTTACCCCTTTCTAGAATTCCTCAAAAATTTCTGCTTAAACTGGAGAAATTGCGAGCTCCTATAAATTCTTGAATGAAATTTTGCGTTATTTCGAAAAATTCATAAAATTTGGATTTAACTAAAATACAGCATTTGAAAAATCAATATGAGCAAACGATTCTGTGAAGATCGAAATTCCAGCAATTTTTCACAATTAAATGATTTTTTCGGTGCGCACTTTATAATTTTTAAGCAAAGAATGCTTTTTCATAAAATGAGAAAAGTGCTTACATAGTCGATCCGTTAGTCGCTTTTGTGAGCGCGGATCACAGCTAGCCATGCCTTACGATCTTGGTGCAACATCGGATTGTGAATGGCAAAAAGCACCGCCTGGAAAAATATTTGTAGATTTTCAAAAAGAAAACGTCCAGAGATAAACTCACTTGTTCTTCTCTGTCAATTCCGTCAATCTTTTATTACCTAAAATTCAAAAAGTTCTAATTTTAAAGAAAATTCTGAAGTATGTGAGCGAGCTTTCAGTGAAAATGAGCAAAATAAGATCTCAAATTTCAGCTCTTTCATGTGAAAATCATCCAATTTATGACGGTTTAGTGAAGATTTTTTCAGCTAGACCAGGAGCTAAGAAAGTGCTGGACATCAACCCCAGTCAGGTTCATATAAAGCCCGATGTGGTTCGTTTCCCGGGATGTTTCACACTAGAAATCAAGAATGTAATAGTAAAAGATCTACCGGAAGCGCTAGACAACAGCTTCTTCGCCAAAGCCGAATACCAGTGGTGGAATGTAAAGGATTTCTCCAATATGAAATGCCAAAATGCCAGTAATAATGGGTGCGGAGGGTACGGCAACAACTGCTATTTCTGTGACGTTTGTGAATCTCTCAGCAGCTTGGAGCAGCAGAGAGTGGATCCATCGAATAGCTTAGCAGGGCAGTTGAGAGGCATCAACTGCCCACGGCGATCTGGATTCTATACATTTAGAAAGGTAATAATTCAAAAAATGAACATGTTTCAATGTCAATTTTCTGATATTCTATTACCTTTATCTTCAATTTTCCATTTTTAGGAATTTTGTTTCAATGATTGGTCAGCTTTCGATGCAGACGGGGATTGTGAAATGGATTTTCTGGAAGGAGATCGAGGAGATTACAAAAGTGCGCTTGGTAGCCTCCAACAAGTCGGATATGTTAGTTTTATGGCTGAAATTCACTTTTGAAAAATGCCTTTATTGCAGGGATCTGTCATCGCCAAAATTCGATTGGCCTTCAACGCAACAGGTTCAATTTTAAGGAAACGTCAGCTGAAGGAAGTTCAGATTGAGGAAACAGTAGCCAGGGAACTCGAAGAACGTCGTCGCACTTGGGACGTAAACAATGGGCAATTCGATAAATTCAGTCAGTGGTATATCGAGTATCGGAAGAACTTGTGGCATAAGTGAGCCGTTTCATTTTGATACATTTTTTGAAGCAAGGAAAAAATTATTTCAGAGACGATTATCTTCCTTGGCTTCTCTACGAAAACGAAATTTCTTGCTTAAAACTGACATTTGATGTTTGTGAGCGTCCACCTCGACGAATCAACTATGGCGGCCGAAATCGATACACTTGTGAGAACTAATATTTCTTATTTCCCTCACCAACCATCGGTAGTAGTTCGTTTTGACTTGATTTTTGTGTGTAAATACCTAATTCTTGTCACTTTCTGTTTTCGATCTCAAACTACTTATTTTCGTTTTAATGCAAGACAACTGTTTTTAATTCATTCATTGAAATTAGCTTTTGATCCTCGCATAATAGCATTAGCTTTCTTTGCAGCTTCTTTTCTTTTCGACAGATTTTCCTCCCGTTCTTTCATTTCTCGTTGCTTCAAACTTAGAAGATGTCGCATCGCATCGGCACTCCGTTTTTGAGCAACTCTTAAATCATTTTCAGTAATTTGTCGACGACGTGAAGATTTTTTCTGAAATTAAAGGTTTTGAAAAAAGCTATCCGTATACCTGTTCATTTCATCAAGATTAAGAGGCAACAAACATGTACGATACATCACAAGGAAGAAAAAAAAAACATATTTTATGCGGTGACTACAATAGAAAAATAATTTTGAACACGCATGTCTGTCTCTCTCTTTCTTTTTCTTTTTTGTTCAACTAATTTCTCACTTTTTGAACAAAAAAAACAATTGCGTGGTGACCTGGCCCTTGCGGAATTGCGGAATTGCGGAATAATGAGCAGAGAAGCTCATTATGACCGATTGGATTATTAATATTATCACTGGTGACGAAAAATGGGTGTGTCAATGATACTAGAAAAAGACACTCGATTCGGTGGGATAAACAGTGGCTTCCATTTGAGATCACGAGACTTGGACCCAACTAATTATCATCTTTTTCGTTTCCTGCAGAATCGCCGTGACGGGGCAGAAGTTCCATGATAGTAAAGTTGCGAGAAATGGTTGGACGGCTTTTTCGCCTCCCATTTTCCCGAGTTCTAAGGAATGGCTCAACTTTCATCGCGTTGGCAAGAAGTCATATACTTCTTACTAATCCGTCTGCACCGGACTTTTTTTTTTGAATAACTCAAAGGAACGCAGGCCTCCTACTTTGATATGCGGAATGAGTCATGGCCACTCGAGCGCTTCACAACCGTATATTAAGGGGATCGCTGGGTACTTAGAATATATATCCAGAACGTTCCAGAAAGTTTTAGAACACTCTAGAAAACATACAAATTAACCTAATTGGAATAATTAATTAAAGACACGCACGCGGTACGTGCCTCCAATCATGCCTAATCTAGAATCGGCCATTGTCTTTAAGCTCGTGGCTTCTAATTAGAATAATTTCAGTTGGCTCCCTCAACGTGCAAGGTGTAAAATGCCTTTAAGTAAAAAATCTCGCCTCCGAATGGCAGCTTAAACCGCCTGGTGATTTATTACTATTCAAAATTTTCTGAATTTTTAGCGTTAATATCATAATCTCATTCTGAATATTGGAAGTGCGACCGCGACGTCAGCTATCTAGTCCATTTTTGTCAGAAGTTCCGATAGTTTAGAAGATGAGCAGGCAACACTTATTATTTGGGATTCGAGCATTTATATTTTTTTACTTACCTCGGATAGGGGTAATGATTTTCCTGGTCCTTCAGGTTTTTCTTCCAATTCATCTAGTATTGCATCTACTTGCTCATGCAGCTCACACCTAAAAAGAGGTAAGTCTTAATTTTCAAAATTAGGATAAAAATTTTACCTGATATCTTCGATAACTTTTCTTTTCCTTTCATTGACGTCTTCTCTGATAGCTTTTGCGTTTTGTGCACTTTGTTGACGGACCTGAGTATTTGTTTTTCAATGAGTGCATCTAGCCAAAAATTCGAAACCTGCCGTAAACGAGCAATTCGACGACGCTGTATTTCTTTCTTAATTAATTCTGCTTTTTGCTCTTCCCGTATTTTAGCCATAACTGCTCTAAAGTAATTCTTGGATGAATCAGTCTACTAGTTAACGTTAGTTCGATTTAAAACGTAAAATTAAATTCGAGTTTCGCGCTTTGCGTAGCCACGCATTGTGTTTGCAGAGTGCGTCAGCGGATGCCTTAAGGCGCATCTTTTATTTTTGAGCCGACGCATCAAGGTAACAAGGGAAGGGAAAACTAAAAAACAGGAAACGTGGATTGGCTCCTATAATTCTAACGATGAGAAAGCACCCACAAACCATGACGAAAAAAAAAATAATAAAACGTTAAAATATGAATTTGGCGACCAATAAAAACTTAAAATGAGAGCCTACTTGCTTAGTTTAGTCGACCGGTAAGTTTGAATGGAAACACCTCTCTGTGAATTTCAACCATCTCGTATTGCACATTATAATTAGCCAATAACAGTGAAGTTCGATATTCACAGCTGGTTGTTGCACTGTTACCCCATTAAGCTGTCTAGCTCTATTCATATTACAATTATTTACCCGGAACAAGACAATTTTAAATATATTTTTTCATTTACAGCTCCAGCGCGGTAGGTTTAATGGGAAAATGTTGTATTAAGCTCGTTGAAGTATTTGAAAAAAAAAACAAAAGGTGGAAATTTAGACCGTTAGTACTCTTTTACAGAAAAGATAGCAGCTCACCTAAAAAGGAAAACAGGTAGAAAATATTTTTTCATTGAAAAAAAACCAAATGTTATACTAATGCTCCATGAATCGATCTATTTTCGACTGGTGCTCGTGTTTATGATTGAATGATTCAATGTACTCAGCAGAAGACAGGTCATTTGATTCCTTTTCGTATTTTTCGTGTACCGGAACGTTCAAAATTTCTGGTAGCATCCATGGTTTCAGCCAACCAACTAATGAAGATTGCCCTGGTTCGTAGACGACTGAATTGTGATAGAAAAGGAGTCCATCGAGTTCGAAACTACAATAATGAAACTTTCAAATACAACTTTTCACATCTTTTTTGTTGTTTCTCACCTAATATTAGAATTTATGAGATCTGTCATCAAATCCTTCGAGCACGAACAGCTAGGCAACAGAACAAATGTATTTCTGAAGCCTGGAGTAGACTTGGCCAGTTCTGGCGATTCATCAAATTTGGATTTCAACATAAACTGACGGAAATCATATGGGTTTTTAGCATACTCATAGGAATTCCATGATAGAATGTCGAGTGTGTAATATATGTGATTTGAATAGATACAATCTAAAATTGTCCAGGAATTATCTGAAAAATAAAATTATTTCAATGTTTCAAAATACTTTAAATAATATAGATCAGAGATCAGTGGTGAATATACAGTTCCGTGCAAAATTATACGAACCGGGGTGATTTTTACCGAAACTCGACTTCGGGGCAATCCGATCGACCCCAAAGTTTCAGAGATTGAGAAAAACGCTTGAAAAATGAGTTTGAATGATGAATTACGGTAAGCAGTAACAGTTGCGAACATATTTTTGAATTTTTCGAAAATCGGCAAAATCCGATTTTTTGGTTTTTTCCATTTTTTTAAAGTATTATCGTTCTTTTATGCATGAATGTTGTTATTTAAAATGGATAGACCACGTGGTTTACCTAATTTATCAGAATCTCAGCGAATGGCTATCATCCGTGATCGTTAGATGGGTCTGGACATGCCCACCCTCTCGAAGCAGTTCAAGAATTCTAAATCGGTTATCTGGGCAACTAAAAAAATTGTATCGAAAAATTCGAGAAACTCGAGGAAGAATGGACCAAAATCCCACTTCAGACCCTGATGAAATTGATGGACTCGATGCCAAGAAGATGAGAGGCGGTTATCAAAGCCAAAGGCATGACGACCAAGTATTAAGTTAATTTAATCATTTCGTATCATTTCCCCCGATTTTTAACTTGTCATTTTTGTTTTTTCTTCCCATGAATATCAAAAATCAAAATATCCATTTTTTCAATTTTTTTTTCAAAAAAACTTTTTTTTTTGAGTAAATTCGTTCTTTTGTTATTCAAACTTATTTTGAAAGCGTTTTCCTCAATTCCTGAAACTTTGGGCTCGATCGGATCATCCGAAGTCGAGTTTCGGTAAAAATCATTCCGGTTCGTATAATTTTGCACGGTACTGTACATATTTTTAATACTTAAATAGTTTAAAAATAAGCACATTCCCATCGGAATACAGTGTGAGGAGGTCATAGAACAGACCAAAATCCTTGTTCTTCTCTATTTCTCACATTATTTTTCTAATTGGATTTCGGTTTGTGCAACCTAATCTCTCCCAGACCTGGCAGCTTTCATCTCCGCCTTCATCAGGAATACTCACTTTTCGCTCGACTATGCCCTCCTGGAAGATGAGATTGGAATTGAGAAACTTTTCGACCAGCCTTATTATAAGCTGCAGTGTAACCCTGAAATTAAAACAACTCAAATTTCAGTTTCAGTAGTCATAAACCAACCCTCGAAGCAACAACAAGGGTTCGTTTTCCAATTGGAGCCAAGACCATCGTCCAATCAGTGGATAATGTCTCAGGAATATCAACAAGCCACTCACTGAGCATCAACTGATCAGCATACCTGAAAGAACTTTGTTTAGTAATAAACCGTAAAAAATACTTTTCTTTCTTACTTTCCATATTTCCTCCTGTATTCGCTGGAAGTTCCGCTTTCAGGCGTATTTTCTTCATCATCTTCTTCCGAGGTAACGTCATCAAATGCCAAATTTCGCAATTTCATAATTTTCTCCAGTCTGCCGTTTCTATGCCTTTCTAGAGTTTCTTCACGCCGTTTTGCTTGTTGTTCAGCAGATTTTTTCAGATTTTTATACTGTGAATATCGAGGATGTTCGCCTGCAAAAAAAAATCTGAATTAAAAAGATGTTTAAACTACAACTTACCCAGAGCTGCTGGATCAACTTGAAATCCGCTTACCAGCTGATTTGTCAGTGCATTCAAGTCGTCTTCCATGGCGTTCTACAAGATTATTATATTCTTTTCATATGTGTAAATCGGCCGCGGTTAAAAGTAAATAACAATGTTTCGTGCAGTTTTCGCATTATTTTCGAAACAACACGAACCGGGCGGAAGTGGCACATTTCAAAAAACAGACACGGCAGAGCAGAAGGTGGGGAGAGGGGCGATTGGGGAAATATGTTCATTTTCTTTTTTTTACGAGAGATTTGCTACGTTAAATCTCTTTTTTTGACTCAATATTTCTAGCAATACATGCAAGACAAAGTAAAATTCAAGTAGTTTTAGTCGATAAATAGGTGGAAACTTAGTTAAATAATCCTGTTGATATGAAGACTTTTACGAATATAATTTTGCAGAACGGTTTACTTTTTATATATTTTTCTGTAAATTATTTTTTTTGCTTATAAAATGGATAATTATTTGTATGTCGTGGTTTGAAAAAGAGTGTAGAAGTGGAAGCTTCTTTATCCGTTTTTATTCCTTATGTAGTTTATTAGTTTTCCTCATAGTTAGAATCCAAAACACTTTAAGAAAACGGAGAATTTAAGTATTTTGTTCCTTTTCAGTTATTATTTGTGGAAATTATTGAAAATGGCGGTTTTTTTTATTCACACAGAAAAGAACAACTAACATTGCATTTACGATAGCTAAAAAATTCCCACGCCCATATAATAAAGCATAAACTCTAGAACTACTCCGAACAAATACCATGAGGATAAACGAAACTATTTTTTAGCCCAGCATTCAATTTTTTACAAAATGGGAAAAAAAATTAGCTTTTTGTCGAATTACGATATACTCCACGCGATGCGAAACGTGGAGTATCGTTACACTACGACAAGGCTATTCTTTGGAAGTCTCGCACGGCGCCGTGGCTTGGAGAGCCTGGAATTCTCGAGATAGTTCCCCTCGTATTTTAAAAGCTTTTCTCAAGTTTCTGACACGACAACAACAAGGAGCTCTGGTAGAATAGACTTCCGAAATTACCTGAATATTTCGAAAATTTTCGGAATTATCACCAGAGGGCATTTATTCCATTCCTTGACTTTTCGAAAGATTTTTTGGCAATATTCCAACTGGTGCTTAATTCCGAAAAATGTTTTCAAAGATCCCTCTTTTTACTTAGCAGACTCACTTAAATAGGAATTAGATAGGTATAGGGAAACTGTCCAGCTTCTTCTATATCCCATACTATAATACCAGCGGAAAGTTCGCGGCTACACCGCGACTTCCACTGGCTTCCACTGGCTTTCGTTTAGAAATATTTGTAGTCGTTCTGTTTTTCTCTTATTAGTAAAAAAATTTAATAGCAGAACGTCGAAAACCAAATAAAATTTACATCCCGTCTCGTATCCCTAGTACCCTGCGACCTCCTAAATATATGAAGGTGAAGCGCTCGGGTGGTCATGACTCCATCCCGAATATTAAAGTAAAAGACCCACGATCTTTTGAGTTATTCAAAGAAACGTCTTGGACAGAGTTACAGACAGACAGAACTATTCGCTTAATAATAAGTAGATATCTGCCACTTTCCAGACAATCCGTTCGTCATCTCTTCAGGCCAACATCTGCTCATGAGCTCATGCGAATTTCACGACAATGCTCCAAACACATCAACCTGACTACGGCGATCCTCAAAAATACAACCTTATCTAGTTTTTTCCAGAATTTGAATTTTTTCGGAAAATAATTGAGTTACCTTTATGAAAGTACGTGTTTTCCGGCTACAGAAATGCACCATAGGTGAAAAAAGATAGCGGGGGAAACGTTTTGGAAAACAATGTCAATGGAAAAAATACCTAACAATAATTATAGCTTTCAATAAAAATATAACCCATTTTTGGAATTCTTTTTGAGTTTTTCTTTTTAATATTTTTTCTTTTTCTCCTTTTTTTTCACTCAAATTATTATTTTTAGTAATAATGACGCAAAATCCGCCTTTGAAAAAGGCCAAATCGATGCAAAATTAGACAAAGGTCTCTCACGCCGACGAATCGCTTAGAATATTTATTTATTTTTAATAAAGTTATTTGATTAAAACAATTGATGATTAAAGCAAGATTGTTAGGCGTAAACTAATCATTATAGGCTGAGCAAGCAAGAGCGTTAGAGCGCATTTACAATAACAAAAACAAAATTTTGGTTATTCTGAAGAAGGGAATATTTGAAGTGCTCAAGCGAGCACAATCCGGGGCAGGGGTAGGTGGAAATTGGGAGGGGGGGGGGAGCGAATTGAATGATTCTTTCCCCGGTGTCGTCTGGGCTGTCGACTGTCATTGATACTGGTGAGCGTTCTTTTTTCCGTTCTTGCGGCAACTGGAGGTGCCATTTTTGTTTTTTTTCTGAAATTTCTGAATGCGTTTTCTTGGCTCCTAGCTTTGATGGGGGGGGGGGAGGGAGGAATGTACGCGCCGTATAATTAGTCTACTTTCGCCTCTAATCTGTCCCTGCCGAGTCGGATGTCGTCCATTCGATCCTTGATTTTGGTGACGCAATTATCGATTTCAACAGTCATTTGTGTCGATCTTGGAGGAATTTTCCAATCCTCATTGATTGGAATCTTGATGAGGGGCGTATCACCAATGTGGTGTCTCGTAGGGCAGAATGTAGTGCAGAAAAGTCAAAGTTTTGGTCATATGCCAGATCATAGAGAGTATTCGTGAGACGGTGTACTTCTTGGTCAGAACGACTTCCTCATTCTGAAGAAATCATTGAATTTGGAAAAATATTTTATTTTCTGATCTCTTTCGCCATATGGATTTTAAACTTTGAAAAAAACACATAAAGCTTATATAAATCGGGGTAAAGATGCTGAAAATATCTAGAAATAATGTGAATTTTTAAAGAATGCTGAATAAGGAAAATTAATTAAACAATGCAACATGAATAACTCTACTAAATGAACATTAATTTCAGAATCTACATTGTATCCGCAGAATATCTGGGAACTGCTACTTTGATCACGCCAGGATACATAAAGGTTTTGGTCTGAAAACCATAGATTCCCAGTTGGCCATTCTCTTACAACAGTAATTTTCAGTGAAAAGAAGTAATGCACCGATGGCTGTTAGTTTATTCCTTGTTCGGTTTTCTCTATGCTGAAAAAAAATTGGGTTCAGCCTGTGTGATCGTAACGATATATTACAGTAGTACATATAAAAAGACGTGGAGGGACTATACATATTCATAAAAATATTTTTTTTCCAAATGAAAATCACGATCACGGAAGTTATCTGAATTTTGTTTATGACAATGGTAACACACTAATTCTGTATTTAGTTTTGTTTTTGGGTTCATTTAGTATATCAGCAAACAATTACACTTCCGCGGTAGTCCTGTAGTTTAAAGTTCCTGAGTCTTAATTTTTCAGAAAGTTCACTTATTAGTTCATCGAATCACACGGTCATACACGGAAACTGTATGAGCCAATTGAATGGTTATCTGTTTCTGCTATTTTTCTAGTTCCGCCGTCTAAATCAGTACTATTTGACCAACCTAGGTGAACATATTTCTTTGACATTATATTAAGATCCTCTTTTTCGTTTATTAATCTTCTTTAAGAACACTGTAAATATACATATTCCAAAAGTTATAAGTATAGATGTAACCAGTAGAATGGATACCGTATTTGTAGTTTTTGATGTCCCTTCCTTTTGAAAATACCAACTATACGCAGACCTCCAAATAAACATAAGCTCACCCACATTTTTAAAATTTTCGAATTTTAAGTTGAGTTTAAATAAGGGTTTTCCATTGAATAAAATTGAATAAAAGTTGTTTAAAATCATGAAAACACGAGATACAAGACAGAGACATTCTCAAAATAAAAGCATTAAAAAAAATCAGCCAATAACTCCATTCATACTGGGTGGGACTCAATAAAAGCACACATTTTTTTGGCTGCCTTAATGTCCTCACGCTAAGACTGCCATTTAAATGTCATAGGAAGACGTCCAGTCCGTCGAACAAGTAGGATCATTCTCAACGATCAACGACATACACTCAGTACAACGCTTGCTCGAGGTTGGCTGCGAGTACCAAATCCCGCTCACACTTGACTTCATTGACTTCTTTGACAGTGTGGAACTGAGGAAAGCCTTTGAGCACAAGGAGTAGAAACAGTCTATATGAATTTGCTCAAAGAGTGCTACAGAAATTGCACAGACAAGTTGAGTTACCCGTCAAAAGAGGCGTTCGCAGAGTGATCCTATTTCACCAAACCTCGTCTCGCGAGACGGATACAAGAGTGGATTCCTCGAGACCAAAAACGAATCTGTAGAACGACACGTTCCCCCGTGAGATGGTGATCTGACGAAACCGACTGACTATTTCATGGACCACCATCGCCCAAGATCGCAAGACCATTCGCAAGCTGGGATTCGCGCCACAGAGGCGATTAACGGATTGACTAAGTAACTAACTAGGGAAGGTTGTTAACTCACCATAGAATTTCTAAATTCTGAAAACGGATTCTTTCTCAGCGTGTTCTAATATATCGATTCACATAGAAAACTCCATGGTGAGTTAACAACCTTCACTATTATGTACATAAGTAAGTACGTTTATACGTGTTTTTCAAATAAATACCGGTATTTTTTTCAAACTTCTTTCTTATGAAGCTCATGTTTATTCAAATGTATTCAAAAAGCGAATTTTTCAATAGTAACTAAAAACGAAATAATTCAAAAAATGTGAGTGAACCTATGTTTATTTGGAGGACTTTATTACATATTTATATGATTATAGTTTACATTACATGCTCTTTACATAGCATAAGTGTTTCAGCAGAAGACACCGTTTGGCGTGATGAGTACAAAACGAGTATCGAGTATTCTATGCAGAAAGAAAAAATTTGATGGAAAGTCCATCCTGAAGTCTCAATTGAATAGATGCCTCACAACTTTGGATGTTACATTCCTCTCAATTGGGAATATGATTGGAGCAGGAATATACGTATTAACAGGCTCAGTTGTTAAGAATCAAGCGGGACCTGGTATTATACTTTCTTTCTTATTTTCTGGAGTTGCTGCACTATTATCGGCTTTCAGTTATGCAGAACTCGGAGCAAGGTATTTTGAGGAGCCTTGAATGGCACAATTTCGAACTTATAGGTTTCCTCGTGCCGGGAGTGCTTACACTTACACTTATGTAACATTGGGTGAGCTGTGGGCGTTTGTCATTGGCTGGACAGTACCACTTACGCAAATGATTGCGACTGCTGCAGTAGCCCGATCGTGGTCTGCATACTTTGACACTTTGGTGTACAAAAGTGTTTCAAATTGGACACTTTCGACATTTGGGCCGCTGAGCGATGCGAGTGGGCCTTTGACGGTACAATTCAAACTTTAGGTTTTCAGGGAACTGGTTTCTTTGCCCGTTATCCAGATATTCTTGCTTTTATCCTTTTGTTCCTTGTGGCTATTGCAGTTGCGATGGGATCAAGGTGCACGGCCAATATCAATGGCAGTTTTGTGATTTTAAATTTGTTGGTGCGTTGTAAACGAAATATCTAGAGAGTTGCATTAACGTCCTGCTATATTCAGGTTCTGACCTTCGTAATAGTTTGCGGTCTTTGGTATGCAGACTTTTCTCTATGGTCTGGCACATACCCCGATGGACGCTCCAAATTTTTGCCATATGGAATAGAGGGAGCCTTAAGTGGGGCTCCTACTTGCTTTTTCGCATTTATCGGATTCGAAGCCATAGCAACAGCTGGAGAGGAAGCGAAAAATCCTCATCGCACAATTCCATTGGCCGCGTTTATATCGTTGGCTATTGTCTGCGTGATTTACGTTCTTATGGGAGCTTCTTTAACATTGATGGTACCATATGATAAGGTAGAACCCGATGCTGCGTTTGCGGCAGCTTTTGAACTGAAAGGAGCCACTGCGGCAAAGGTTATAATGAGCGTTGGTGCATTAGCTGGGATGCTGAACAATCTTATGATCGGAGCATATTCTCTGCCCAGATCTGTTTATGCTATAGCTGACGATGGGTTGATCTTCGGGTGGTTTGGTATTATCAACTCAAAAACTAAAACACCTCTGAATGCTACTATTGTATTCACCATACTCAATGCAATTGTGGCATTGATATTTGATTTACAAGCTCTCGTTGACTTTTTATCTATTGGAGTTCTTCTGGCATACTCATTGGTTTCCGTTTGTGTTATTATCCTTAGACATCAAGCACACTTGATCGATGGGCATGACACTGATTATGATGATGGTAAATTGTTTTTCTTTAATTTTTTCAAAAATAATGACTACAATGCGGTCAATATCTATAGGACCCAAGATATCAAAAATCTGTAAGCGCCATTCGACTTTAAACACAAAAAAACCTCCGGGGCCAAAATTTCATGAAGATATGTACCACTTTCCAGGATCCTGTAACAACAAAAATGTGCATCTGCAAGCGGTCAATATCTATAAGACCCCTTCCCTCCTTTTCTGCTGTCCTCCGGAACTTTGATCTTCATGAAATTTTGGCTTCAGGGTTTTTTTGTGTTTAAAATCGAATGGCGCTTACAGATTTTTGATATCTTTTTCCGTTCCCCGGACATCTGGATAGATTTGAGGAGGGGGTTCTATAGATATTGACCGCACTGTAACAGGTCTAGTAGAGCTTCGGAAGAGCTTTCAGCTAGGCGATTATTGCAGGTGGCACTTTGAAGCCTTGGGTTCCATTCCGTTCATTCTGGAATAACCGCTCCGATGGAATCTCAATTCGTTGTGCAGTTGTCGGATTGCTCTTCGGTTATGTATGCATAGCACTTCCGTTCAGAACATTAATATTCACCAATATCGGTGGAATTATCTTATTGATATTTAGTGTGGTGATTGCTATTGCCTCTTTCGTTTTCATTTTAGGACATGAACAGAATAAATGCACAACGGCATATAAAGTGAGTTCTCTAAGAAATGATAGTGATGGGAAAAGCAATTTCCTCTATTCCAGGTCCCATTTGTCCCATTAATCCCATGTTTGGGTCTCCTTATTAATATTTTCATGATGATTTATCTCACCTATATGACGTGGATACGGTTGTTTGTTTGGTTAGCAATTGGAGTAGTGGTCTACCTGTGCTACGGTATGCGTCACAGCAAAGAAAATAAGAAGTTGGATTCAGTTGCTCCGCCTAACATTGAAATGTTGAAAAACGAGGGCAGTAAGGTTAATTAAATGTTGAATATGACTTGCATTTTGTATTATATATAGAATAACAATTTTTTGTACTAAAGCGAAACTTTATTTTTGATACAATGAGGATATGACAGATAGAAAATTGGAAAACGGAAACAAATTTTTTTCACGGAATCCGGAAAACGGAATGTGAAAAACGGCGGAATCCGGAATGCGGAATGCGGAAAACGGAATTTTAACCATTAATGAGGGAATCAAATGATGTAAATGCGCTCTGTTCGCAAAAATTTTTGCGGAAGTTCAAAAAAGTATACTTTTCACAACAATTGATAATAAAGAATTAAAACGAAATAAAAACGCCGTATCGCGGAATCCGGAATGCGGAATGCGGAAAACGGAATTTTAACCATTAATGAGGGAATCAAATGATGTAAATGCGCTCTGTTCGCAAAAATTTTTGCGGAAGTTCAAAAAAGTATACTTTTCACAACAATTGATAATAAAGAATTAAAACGAAATAAAAACGCCGTATCGCGGAATCCGGAATGCGGAATGCGGAAAACGGAATTTTAACCATTAATGAGGGAATCAAATGATGTAAATGCGCTCTGTTCGCAAAAATTTTTGCGGAAGTTCAAAAAAGTATACTTTTCACAACAATTGATAATAAAGAATTAAAACGAAATAAAAACGCCGTATCGCGGAATCCGGAATGCGGAAAACGGAGAAAAATATTTTTTCACGGAAACTGGAATCCCGAAAACGGAAAAATATTTTTTTCACGGAATTTGAAATCCGGAAGACGGAATGAAAAAAACGACGGAATCAGGAATTCCGCCCATCTCTGCTGTTTATATCGTTGTTAAGACAGTTTTCTTAACTTTGTGCGTATAGTTCTACAGTATCCCAAGTACCCAGTGACCTCCTAAAGATATGGTTGCGAAGCGCTCGAATGGCCATAACTCCACCCCGCATATCAAAGTAGGAGCCACAGGTTCTTTTCAGTTACTCAAAAAAGCGTCTTGGACAAACTGATAGAACCCATTCGCTTAATAATAAGTAGGTATTCACAATTTTATCATAAAACAGACGATTCTTATGGGGTTATTCATGAAAAGCACGAAAAGCATTTTAATGCAAAAAAATGCATTTTTTTGCATTAAAATGCAATCTTGAATAACATTAAAGTGGCATTTTTTGCATTAAGATGCAAATGTGCTTTTCATGAATAACCCCATTACAATTTGCGACATTTTCTAAGGAGTAATTATGAATAAATTAATAAATTCCGCGCGGACTTTTTACATTTTCATTAGCGATTTTTTTTTATACTTTCAGTTCGGGTAAAATATTCATTATCTGGTAAAACATACAGCTTTTATCCAAAGTGTCAAATTCCTCCTTCTTGGCTTCAACATAGGCTAACTCCATGAGAAGAAACTCATTGAGCGTGACAACTTTATTTTTGTTCTGCACAATAGCAGCTAATTCACAACTTTCAAATAATCTTGTTTTATACAGAACACATTGAAATTCTATTCAAAGGGGAAAGGCGCTGGAGCTAAATAAGCGAGCCCGACGAGGAGAACATGGAGAAATAGCTTGGCGTACAGTTCAAAACTGTAGCGCACAAATTCAGCTTTCATCTTCATATTTTCGAAGATTCAACAAAGATGTTACAACATATGTTGTCCAAACTACACAGTGAAAAAGAAGGAAAGATGAGAGAGAAGAGGATGCCGATCACGGAAGTTATCTGAATGCAATGAAAACACATGTATTCTGTATTCAGTTTCATTTTCTGGTTTTTATAATATATCAGCAAACATTTACACTTCTGCGATAGTCATGTAGTCTAAAGATTCAAAATGTTCACTTCTTCTTCACTTAGTTCATCGAATTATTGGTCATCCTCACAGACGGAAACAGTATGAAACCAAGTAAATAGTTATCTGTTTTTGTTGATTTTCTAGTTCCGTCATCTAAATCAGTACTGTTTGATCAACCTAGGTGAACATATTTCTTTGACAGCCTTGTACCCCTAAGCTATGAAACCATTATATTAAGATCTCTTTTTCGCTTATTGAGCTTCTTTAAGAACACTGTAAATATACATATTCCAAAAGTTATAAGTACATATAGATGTAACCCGTAGAATGGATGCCTCATCTGTAGTCTTTGATGTCCATTCACTTCAACTTTATTTTGAAAATATCAACTTTACATACTTTATAAATACTTTATACGGATTATAAATACATACTTTATATGCAGATCTCCAAATAAACATAAGTTCACCCACAATTTTTTTTTGAATTTTCACATTTTAGGTTTAAGGTTTTTCCATTGAATAAATGTTGTTAAAATACACGAACGGCACGTTTGATTTCTTCAGAATAAATTACCGGAGATTGTGAATCTAGTAAATCTAGCTTAGGATAGGGGTGATTATTCCTCACCTTTCTGGCAAACTCAAGGCGCTATTTTGAGTGTACGACGGTCAGAAACGGTGCCTTTTTCATCTTCCTGTGTTCAATGAACATTTTCTTCTTCAGCACAAGTCTCATTTTCGGACAATATTTCGCTTATCTCTGTTTGACAATTGAGATGATCGTCCGGGGTGTTCTTTGCGCTACTTTGACATTCGGAGAGTAGAATCGTCGATGATTCCTTGTTCATAATCTGTAAGGGGTTTTTCTGACTTCCGACCTATTGCTATAACACATTAAAAAACGTTGTTAGCAACTGTTTATTACGAAAAATATTCTTTCAAAACAAGAAAAAATAGAGGTGAACCTATCTTTTTTTTGAAGTGTTTTTTACGTGTTTTTTAAATAAATACAGGTATTTTTTCAAACTTTTTTTATATATTTCAAAATTTATATAAAATGCAACTTTTTTCAATAGTGAGACTCCTTTTAAACATAACTTAAAACGAGATAATTCAAAAAATGTGAGTAAACCTATGTTTGTTTGGAGGACTTTATGACTTATTTATATGATAATACATACTTTATACTAAACTACTTATACTTTACATTACATGCTCTTTACATAGCATACGTGTTTCTGCAGAAGACACCGTTTGGCGTGATGGGTACAAAACGAGTATCGAGTATTCTATGCAGAAAGAAAAAATTTGATGGAAAGTCCATACTGAAATCTCAATTGAAAAGATGCCTCACTACTTGGGATGTTATGTTCATTTCAATTGGGCATATGATTGGAGCAGGAATATACGTATTAACAGGCTCAGTTGTTAAGAATCAAGCGGGACCTGGTATTATACTTTCTTTCTTATTTTCTGGAGTTGCTGCACTATTATCGGCTTTCAGTTATGCAGAGCTCGGAGCAAGGTATTTTGAGGAGCATTGAATGACTCAATTTCGAACTTATAGGTTTCCCCGCGCCGGGAGTGCATACACTTACAGTTATGTAGCAATGGGCGAGCTGTTGGCGTTTGTCGTTGGGTGGACTGTACCACTTGAGTATATGATTGCAAATGCCGCAGTAGCCCGATCGTGGTCTGCATACTTTGACACTTTGGTGTACAAAAGTGTTTCAAATTGGACACTTTCGACATTTGGCCAGCTGAGCGATGCGAGTGTGCCTTTGGCGGTGAATATTAAATTTTATGTTTTCAGGGAACTGGTTTCTTTGCCCGTTATCCAGATATTCTTGCTTTTATCCTTTTGTTCCTTGTGGCAATAGCAGTTGCGATGGGATCAAGGTTCACGGCCAATGTCAATGGCAGTTTTGTGGTTTTGAATTTGTTGGTGCGTTGTAAATGAAATATCCAATAAGGCATAAAGAATTGCATTAACATTCTGCCATATTCAGGTTCTGACCTTCGTAATAGTTTGCAGTCTTTGGTATGCAGACTTTTCTCTATGGTCAGGCACATACCCAGATGGACGCTCCAAATTTTTGCCATATGGAATAGAAGGAGCCATCAATGGAGCTTCTACATGCTTTTTCGCATTTATCGGATTCGAAGCATTGGCAACAGCTGGAGAGGAAGCGAAAAATCCTCATCGTACGATTCCATTGGCCACGTATACATCGTTGGCTATTGTCAGCGTGATTTACGTTCTTATGGGAGCTTCTTTAACATTGATGGTACCATATGATAAGGTAGAACCCGATGCTGCGTTTGCGGCAGCTTTTGAGCTGAAAGGAGCTACTGCGGCAAAGGTTATAATGAGCGTTGGAGCATTAGTTGGGATGCTGAACAATCTTATGACTGGAGCATTTGCTCTGCCCAGATCTGTTTATGCTATAGCTGACGATGGGTTGATCTTCGGGTGGTTCGGTATTATCAACTCAAAAACTAAAACACCTCTGAATGCTACTATTGTATTCACCATACTCAACGCAATTCTCGCATTGATATTTGACTTACAAGCTCTCGTTGACTTTTTATCAATTGGAACTCTTCTGGCTTACTCAATGGTTTCCGTTTGTGTTATTATCCTTAGACATGAAGCACACTTGATCGATGGGCATGACACTGATTATGATGATGGTAAATTTTCGGCGCTATGGTAGTGGGGGGGGGGTCAATGGTTTTTGTTGTCGATTGTGTGGTTGTTCCACAAAAATCGACAACTTTGCAGCCTTATAAATCCGAGCCTATCGATTTTCCCTGCAAATTCCCCCGGATTTAACGCCCGAAATTATCTTTAGTAAATAAATACGTTTATCTCTCATTCGGCGCTCCAATTCAACTCAACCTCGCTAAAGGTCGTTTGAATTTATCTGTGAGTAAAATGTGCAGGACCGCGACGCGACACGCGCCTCGCTCTACGGTCGCGGAGACAACGACGCGCCTTTTCGAAATGTTTTGGGACTCTCTACACTCACGACTTTTTTTTTGAACGCTTACCGACGAGGATGGAATTTTTTCCTTTTAATTTAAATTAATTTAACCTTTTTTTATATAAATTTTTTGTTCTACTAATCTCGCGCCTTTTTTTGTAAAAGGGGGGTTTGACGGAGTCGCGGAAAGGTTTCCGCGATTTCGTCTACTGAGATTTTTGTCCATCAGCGGCCCCGAATTTCCCCCCTTCTTTTTTCTATGACCCTTTAATAAACGGCTCTTTATTTTGCACCGCTTATCACATAGAAAGGGACCAAGTGCCGGATGCTCTTTGGGGTCCGACCGGCCTGCTCTCGGCGGAGCTACTAGGCGGGGTCGAAATGGTGCATCGACCGGAGCGCGGAGCGCAAATTAGAGGTTTAAAAAAATTGTTCTTCTCAAAAACCCTCCCGCTGCCCTAATTTAGCATCCCGCTGCAGTTCCCTCGCAAAAAAAATATTTTTTTTTCTCTTAATTTTTCGCCGTCCGTCATTTTCCGTTATTTTTTCTTCCGACCGAACTCGAGCCGAAAATCGTCATTTTTGGAGCTTTTTTCTTGATTTTTTCCTCTGAAAATGTTTGTTGCTATTGTGCAATTTTTGAAAATTTTTTTTGGATTTTTCTCCAGCTTATTAGTTTATAATAACTTAGTTAATCATATATATGAATAGGGCCGCAGCTGATGCACTTCTCGACTTGAAGTAAGCCTAAGCCTAAGCCTAAGCCAAAGTGTGGCCTCAAAGAGGCTTGAGGCGCTGTGGCATTTCAAATATCATAATGAAGCGAAATTTTACGAATTATGGGCCGGAATCGCCAAGAAATATCCAATCACCTAGTCATTTTCTTTTTTGTGCGTATTTTTGTTGTCTGCCAATAAAATTGTTCTAAAAATTTCTAGTGTTATTCGAGTATATCTAATAGCATTTTCAAAAAAAAATCAAGAAAAAAGCCTAAAAAATGGTTAAAAACCATTGACCCCCCCCCAACTACCATAGCGCCAAATTGTTTTTCTGATAGCTCTAGTAGAGAGAGCTTCAGAAGAGCTTTCAGCTAGACGATTATTGCAGGTGGCACCTTGAAGCCTTGGGTTCCATTCCGTTCATTCTGGAATAACCGCTCCGATGGAATCTCAATTCGTTGTGCAGTTGTCGGATTGCTCTTCGGTTATGTATGCATTGCACTTCCGTTCAGAACATTAATATTCACCAATATCGGTGGAATTATCTTATTGATATTTGGTGTGGTGATTGCTATTGCCTCCTTCGTTTTCATTTTGGGACATGAGCAGAATAAATGCACAACGGCATATAAAGTGAGTTCTCTAAGAAATGATAATGATGGGAAAAGCAATCTGCTCTATTACAGGTCCCATTTGTCCCATTTATCCCATGTTTTGGTCTACTTATTAATACTTTTATGATGGTTTATCTCAACTATATGACGTGGATACGGTTGTTTGTTTGGTTAGCGATTGGAATAGCGATCTACCTGTGCTACGGTATGCGTCACAGCAAAGAAAATAAGAAGTTGGATTCAGTTGCTCCGCCTAACATTGAAATGTTGAAAAACGTGGACAATAAGATTAATTAAAAATTAAATATGTATATAACTTACATTTTGTATTAAAAAAAAACTTTATTTTTGATACAATGAGATTATGAAAGGATATGACAGATAGAAAATTAAAATTTTTGTGAAATTGCTGTACCTGTATTTGAAAAAAGAATTTAATCGTTGCCGTCTCCATTTGTACTTTTAAAGTTTTTTTTTATTCTTCAAGTTTCCTTATGCCTTCTTAATCGGAACAGCAAGTTGGAAGGCACCTGGCGCAACTGGATGAAGACCTGTGGAGCTTGGAGGGAAAGCAGCTTGAGATGGAGACTCATTCAATGTCGGTGCAGCTTGTGCCAACACTGAAGCAATGGCTGCTGCGTCAGCGCCTTGTGGAATATTAGTATTCGACCTCTCCGGATCATTCATTGCATTTGGTGGTGGTGCACCGACAGGATCTGTTTGGTCAAATGGGAATTCGGCGTCGAATTTCATGTATTCTGTAAAGAAGCCTCTTTTTTATATGGCAGGTATATAGTTTCAGACAGTTTTGGCAAAACCTGGTATTTTTCTTGCTCGCCTATTGCTCTAAAATTTTTTTTGGCAGCCTAGCAGCGGAAGATCCTTCCCCTAACATTCAAAATAAGCCCCAAGAAGCAGAAATCACGGCGAGTCCACTTACCTGTTAAATCAAGTCCTCCTGACTTGTCAGCATCAAAATTGAAAAAGAACTTTGAGAAGTTCTCTCTAGGCTTCACAAGGAATCTCTCAGCCAGAACTCTTTCCAGCTCTTCTCGGCTCAAGGCCATATCGAAGTCTTCATCAAAATCTTCGAAAACCTTTGCGAAGTAGGCAGTTCTAGATTTTTCACTTCTGCTTGATGTTTCGTGATAATACTCTTCATACTCTGCCAAGCTCACTCTTCCGTCATCTGAAAAATGAAAGAATGAAAACATTTTAAATTTTCCGTAAAATGGTGGAAAACGCGAAATTTGTTGGTCTAGAAATTCAAATTATGAAACCGCAAATGTTCCAGCAATCCGATTATTCGAAGAGCAAAGACATTCTAAATGAATACTTCAAGCTTAATCTATCTTAAACTCAATATTCCAATTTCTAGCATGAGAAGAATACATTTAAGAAACTTATTTATACTGCTCGCTAGTCAAATTGCCTTATTTAAGGCTTCCACGAAAGACGAAGATAAAAAGTCGTCTTGCATTCGTCTTACGCAATAAGAATGTTGTCAACACACTGCGTTAGACGAATTCAAGACGAAGATGAGACAAGCTCTAACTCTAACGATAGTAGAGTAGATTTTTTGGTTTTTTAACTGAATACTAGCAAATTTCAAAAAATTATTTTTTTCATTTTTTCATACAGAGATTGACCGAAAAAAAGAAATTTAAATTTCCGCTCTTAGGAATTTGCTGATGCAATTCGACAAATGGCTTGTGATTCAAGAACTCTTCCTTTCCTAGATTTTTTGATAATTTTTTGTGTTTTGTAGAAATGAAAAAAAAAAGACTTCGAAAGAATTAAATCTTATTTTTTTACGGAATCTGGAATCCGGAATCCGGAATGCGGAATGCGGAAAACGGAATTTTAACCATTAATGAGGGAATCAAATAATCTAAATTCGCTCTGTTTGCAAAAAGTTTTGCGGGAGTTCAAAAAAGTATACTTTTCACAACAATTGAGAATAAAGTATTAAAACTCATAGTTGGGCGGAATTGGATTTTGGGAACTCGGAATCCGGAAAACGGAAAAAAAATTATTTTCACGGAATCCGAAAAACGGAATGAAAAAACGGCGGAATCCGGAATTCCGCCCTTCTCTGGTGTTCACGTGTAACTTTCCTTTGCATGAAAATTATTGTTTAAAAGTTATCGCAGAGCTTAGTAGCTTAGTGATACAATTTTGAAAATTTTGGAATCCATAAAATAGCAGAGACGGCGAAGTTCTGATAATTTGACAGCTTCTGGTCTGGTGTCTATTTGTTATGTGAATCGCAGTTCTGGTAAAACATACGGTTTCTATCCAACGTGTCGAATTCCTCCTTCTTGGCTTCAACATAGGCTAACTCCATGTGCAAAAACTCATTGAACGTGACAACTTTATCTTTGTTCTGATCGACGCGTAGAAATCTTTGCTCTGCACAATAACATCTAATTCCCCAGTTTTCAAATATACAGCAGCTTACCATGACTCTCTTCTTTTGTACGGAACACATTGAAATCCTCTTCCAATGGCAAAGGCGCTGCAGCTGAATAAGTGAGCCCCACGAGGAGAACATGGAGATATAGGTAAGCCATTTTAACGAGATGAGAATGTATTTATCTTTCCTTAAATCATTTCGCCTTTTAAAGAGAACACTCCATGTTGTAGAGGGCGGGTAACTAGAACGAGTGTATTGACCTGTGTCCGTGTATGTCTTCAACCAACTGGTTCTAGCTTCAATGGAGAGTGTAATGAAATGGTGCTTTTCTTCTAGTTTTTGTACCTGTTTTTCTATTTGAAACTATAACTTTGAAATATAATTATCAATTTTGTCGTTTACACTTATTTACTTTTATAAAACATTTCAGTTTGCTGAAAATTTCACTAGGAACGACACCTTTAATGTATGTATAATATTAATAATCATTCGATACAGTATCCAATTTCATTTATAAAAATCAAAAAGAGTAATGTACAGAGCATTTGGGAAAAAAAAGAAAGAAAGTGCATCCCTTGATACTGTATCATTAACTAGAAGGAAAGATTTCACCAAGCATAGAATCTGTTGGTCAATACCGTAGGCTGCAAGACTGAGAAGAGAAGCAGCTTATACTGTTTCGAAAGCTTTTTTAAAGTCAGTATACACTATAAATTATAGATTTAGGAGCGGAGGAACACAATAGTTTAGATTGATAGAGGATTAGCTTGTCTGGAATTCAAATTAAGCCTTACTAGGGAAGGTTGTGAACTCACCATGGAGTTTCCTATGTGAATCGATAGATTAGAACACGCTGAGAAAGAATCCGTTTTCAGAATGTGCTGAACGCTTCAGCGAAGCGAGTTATTTCGATCTGAAATTCTAGCACTGATCACTGTGGTTAACCATAGAAAACCTCAGAGCTGGAATTTCAGATCGAAGTAACTTTCTTCGCTGAACCGTTGAGCGAATTCTGAAGACGGATTCTTTCTCAGCGTGTTCTAATCTATCGATTCACATAGGAAACTCCATGGTGAGCTTACAACCTTCCCTAGTTAGAGGTGAAGTTCATAGGGAAAGGATGTTAAGCTTTCTTTTGACTATTTTCTCCATTGCTTTTCCAATTGATAAGGTTAGAGAAATAGAGCGATACATAATATATTTGGGTTTGCTCCGAATCCCTTTTTGTGTAGAGGTGGAGCAATATTTGTATTCCACGCAGAAGTTTTTGAGCTGTACTAAAAGACTTCGTGAAAATGATAAGAGAGAGGTAGAAAAATAGACGTAAAAACTGATTTTAGGAATATTGAAAGAACTATATATGGCGAAGTGTGGCGTTTTCTTTAAGACGAGAGTTTATGAAACTGAACTGAAAAACGTTCTTTGTGTTCTGTTTTTTAATTGTGTTCCAGTGAATTTGTTTTTTCTTATTTCCTTGAGACTAGCACATTCCGGCTAGTTTTTGGTTCAATTTTTGTTAATATAATTACCATATTATCAAATTTCTGAAATTCGAAAATTCTGAGCTTTTCCAGATTCAACTAGCTTAAAAATGAAAAATAAAATGCATTCTTATGTTTCCACCGCGTATAACATTTTGACTTAATTTGTAGTCAGGCATAATACGTCCCCGACTGCAAAAATATATTATGGCAAATAACCCTTTTTGATGATGTAATTAATTTCTCCCTCACTTTCGCTGAAAACATTGAGTGTAATAAATGGTTTGACGTTTGATCGGCAGATATAAAAGATCCGAGCGTCAAGATTCTTTGCATTCCTGTAAAGATAAGAGGAGGACACAAGCTTCCTCATAATGCAGATTTATTAGAAAGAAAATTCTAAGAAGGAAAGTGAAAAAGACCAACACTTAGGTATGTATTTAGCAAGTGTGGATCTAACTATCAAAGAAAGTCATGCTCACTATTTTTGAGGGAATCGCTCCAGAATGCTCTGAAATATTATCGAACACGTCTAATGCGTGATGGAAAATGAGAAATTGCTTTTTTTTTATTTGTTGTTTGAGAGAAATCCTTTAAAGCAGCTTCGAATATTTCGAATATCTTCGAGGAGCATCCAGTATTTCTATAAAAACATTTGAAGGCTTCGGCAGACTTTCGGCACAACTTTACTGGAATATAAGTTGGTGTGAGGCTTTTCTGCAGCCGAAGGTACGCTTTGCAACAGGACGATCTGTCTCACCAATGTAGAAGAACTTAGATTTGCTAGAGAGGAAAATAATATGTTTCACAAAATAACTTAAAAATGGAAAAAACGAAACAGAATTTTTAAAAATTTAAAAATTATTTTTTCTGCAATTTTCCGTGACTGTGTTCCGCAACTACAGTAGAATTTTCACAACAAAATATTTGTTTTCAGCGAAGTTATCCCAAAAAACTCCCGCGCGCATTCTTTTTTGCCAGTACTGTATATTCTATTCATTGTGAATGATTTGCTTTTATCAGTTTATACTTTTCTTGCATAATACAATTCATTAAAGTATAATATATTTATAGAAAATCGACTGGAATGGGAATCGATCAACGGATGCGCGGCTGCAAGTAATAATCAATTATTTAGCTTGGCCATTGGAACAATAAACGTTATTAAAATTTTAAAATATTAGGTTAAGCGATTAGTTTTCGTAATTTTTTGAGTTTTATTCGAAACAAAATTTATGTATTTAAAGAAAACGAGATTCGACTGGAAGGCGAAGAAGTCGTCCAACAAATTCTCGACATCCTTTCTATCATGGAACTTCGGGCCGCCAGGGCTATTCTGTAGGGAACGAAAAAGATGATAACCAGTTGGGGCCAAGATTCGAGCGTCTGGAAGAAGATTACGCCTTTAATGTCCCACCAAAGAGAAAGCGTCACTTTTTTCTCGTGGGGTCTGTTTTGTCGATTTCCTAGGCCAGAACCCATTGTGTTTTTCTAGTATGATGGTTATATAACACCCATTTTTTGTGATTAGAGATAATATTTATAATCCCATCGATCGTTCGTTTCATAGTGAGGTGAAAAAGCGTCAGGTCACATCGCAATTGCTTTTGTGAATCCGTCAAAAAGTGAGGAACGAGTTGACCAAACTTTGGCACTCTTCCAGATTCATGAATATTATCAATGATAGTTCTTTTAGAATGCTTGAGAGTCACCGCAAGTAAAGCTTCCAGGAAAGACGAAAAAAGTCGGTCGTCTTTCGTGGAATCCTTTCGTCTCGTCTTCATATGAATATGTCCATTACCGTTCTTCTTTCTGGAGCTCATTTGAATGAAGGTATTATTAAGATGTAGTAAATATGAACAATATGAAAACCTTTTTTTAAGAAAAAAGTGCAAATTTAAGCAAAATGTTGGATCGGATAAGCAGGGAAACATTTGAAAATTCCTTGTTAAGGAGAACAGTGTCATTTGAGAAATTTCCAGTTAAGCATTTTTCACTTAAAAACTAAATGTGGTTTCAACGCGGTTACTTTTTGAATCCATTCATTAATAAAATTATTGTTTTTTCTTACTTATTATATTTGAAGATTTCAGGCAATGGTCTGTTATTTGTAGATTTATTTTTCAATTCATAATATGTAAGGATACAAGCATTTGAGTAATAATGTACATTGTTACATGGCTTCTGAATTAACTATATTCAGATAAATCCTCGACGCGAAAAGATGCATTAACACTTTTTTCATCAATTGTCAAGCGTGTCTTCTCTTGATTTTTGCTGGAATCCGTAGAATGTGAGTTTTTAATATTTTGATCTGGCAACGTGGCAGGTGGTCTAGTCTCTTGAAATCGTGAGCTACCGCTCCCCTTGCACATTCCTTGTCTTTGACATGCTTCTTTCGGATTGTCATTTTTCAAAAATTCCAGGTTCACTCTGTTGATGACATCGCAATGACTTTTAGAATCTTTAGTAGAATTTAAGCATTCTTCTCGAATATTCTGAATATAAAAAGCATTTTGAAACTTGAAAAGCTATACTACCTGTTCAAAATCGTCTTCTGTAGCTTGCCGTTCTTTTAGACGGAAAATGGCCACTTGACAGAATTCGCAAAGAAAATCCAGTGAAAAGAGTTGTAAATCCGGTACTTTTTGATCCAACACATCGGTGTCATTTTTTCTGGTAAATGTGTATTTGATCACTTTGTAGTCTGGCCGCACGTTCTGAAACACCGGGAAGAACTTTATTGAACTGAAAATCAGAAAAAAATGTTTAATATATTTCTTAAATTCAAGAGTTAAACTCCGAGAATGAGATGTCACCCAGATTGATGGCTCTCGCAAGGCATGGTTTATAATTCGATAATTTTAGAACGAAATTGAAAGAAAATAATAATAGTGGTGCAATTGCTCTATTTTAATTTTTTCTTTTATTTTCTGTAGTAAATAATTTGTCATGAACTATTAATTTACGAATCAATTTCACAGTGACGTTCTTAAGAATCTAATTCTTCATCGAAACATAATTAGGTCAATCATAAATTGTAAAAAATCGGCCAGAGAAGATTAAACGAATAAAAGTTGGGAAAAAAGCACTAGCGCTTCCCGATAATGTTTCGAAAAACGCGAATAAAAGTGTCAACCACTCCCAACTTTTAAAGGTCAGTCATTTCAACCGTCGGTATTCTCATTCATTTCAGAATTGCCTTCTTTTTCTTCTTCACCACCACTTCACACGCAGCATCCGAATAATGGGGGAACAATTTCTGAACCATGCGATTCTCGTATTTAACACTTCACTGCGAGAACCACCTACAGCATATTTAAGCAGCGGTGTCATGATTTTCTAGCATTCTATTCTTTCTCCGAATCTTTCCTCTTACCTGTAAACTTTTAGGTTCCGGAGAAACTGGAATACTGCACGCAGTTGAAACCAAAACCAGTAGCTCGAGGAGCATGTTTACAAGATACTGCTTCTCAATGCCTCAATGACTATTTATTTATTACTCACACTTCACAAAATTCGGGCGGAGTCTGAAAGCACTAAAAAAAACGGAATCGGAGTACGATTGGAAGATGCGGAGGAGGCGAGAAGAACGGATGGCAGAGGGAACGAATGATATTGAAAATTTGGTGGCGAGAACTGATCCAATAGCATTGTGAAGTCGTCGCGGTTGAGAAAAAATGAAAAGAACGTCGTAAACATGGTGACACCTTCTGAATGTAGGTAGAGGGAATAAGAAAACGGAGTAAATTTTCCGAAGTTAACAAATTGTTTTCATAGCCACTTGACGTTGGAATGAAAACAGAATTAACATAAATAATAAGCAAAAAAATTCTCATAATTTACTTTGAATGAAGTCTGATTTAAGTACCTGATAGTCCAATATTGGCTTTAATTTTTTGAATTGAAATTAAGGTATTTCAGTCATTATAGTTACCTGAAACTCTGTTAGAATGATCAAACAGCAGTAGTATGTTTGGAACAACAGCTTTAGAGAAAACAATCAATTTTGAAAACCAAAAGAAGTAAGAAGAATGAAAAATTTCGAATAGAATGAAGTGAAGTAGTGTGAAATCAATTGGGCAGTAGTGGCAGGTTATGTGGAACGATCTATTGTCCTCACAAACAACTTTCTTTTTTGTGGTTTTCGGTATCATATTTTTTGTTTCCGACGTTGATACAACTTCTTTGCGGATTCTGGCTTGTTAAATACAGTTTGGACAAAGACTTCGTAACAATCCATTTACAGTTTCCAGATATTTTAAAACTTGAGGTCAATATTTAAATATGTCGATACCAATGGGTATAAAATACAGAGTTTCAAAATTACGATTTCTTTTGGCGTAAACTGATTTCATCAATCATTATCTGTGCATGACGCTGCTCTCCTTTCGGGATTCTAACGCATTTAAGGAGAGGTGCGGCTTCAAACAGTTTCAGACGATGTTCAAAGTCATCTGGAATCGACCGAATCTGAAAGTTGGCTGTATTAGAGCGACGCGGTACATTTCTATTTTTTTGGGAAGACTTCCTTTTCTAGCTAAAAACTGAATGACGCAAATAGACATTAATACCGAAATAATCTAATAAAACAAATAGGTCAACCAACCAGACCCATCTGGAACCGGTCACTGGCTGTCCGTGGCATTTACTAGGGTAAATTGGATTTTCAATTCTTTTTCCAGTTTAAAACTAAACCTCTTTCCTTCGTATTTCCTTTTCCACAACGTCCTGCTCTTCCTGAGGAATAATCACAGCTTTCAGCTCATCGAGCTGAGAATAACTCAGAGAAGTCGCGCGAGCCACCGCGGATTTTATACTTGCGCTTGCCATTTATGAGATCTGATTCAGGAAATTACGATTAATAGAGAACGAGGATTGTCGAATATGGTTGCGAGGAATTAACACGATTTGTTTATAGTACACCTGGGCACGGCTCAAATAATTTATAAATCGGGAGTGTTTACGGTAAAACGAAGAAGCGAGCGGGGTTTTTACATTTAACAATAAATTAGACAGGCTTGTAATCGAGCTTTGTTTCAAGTCTCTTTGCATCACCAACTTTGCGTACCGCCTTCATGAAGTCCTCGTCAATGACAAACTCACGTTCAGCACGGATTGCAAACATTCCTGAAATTAAAAATATGAAATTTGCGGTAATGAAAAAATAAATCTAATAGACCTTTAGATGTACAAG
Source organism: Caenorhabditis inopinata (assembly GCA_003052745.1). Classification (NCBI taxonomy): domain Eukaryota; kingdom Metazoa; phylum Nematoda; class Chromadorea; order Rhabditida; family Rhabditidae; genus Caenorhabditis; species Caenorhabditis inopinata. Next base: position 439,594 of record AP018152.1, on the reverse strand, counting down.
AAAATTTACGAACATTATTTATATTTTTATATTATTTATATTAGTAACGTTTACGGGAATATTACACAAAAACTTAAAAAAAACAAAGCAGCAATGGGTGGACTACGATATCAAAAGAAATTAATTAGATAATTTGAAATAACACACTAAACGAATAATCTTTCTATTTATAGGGAAATTTGTGCGCGTGCAGTTATTAAAAATTATTGAAGGTTTCCTATCAATTCCCACAGTTGAAAATCGGATTTAAGCACATTAAGCAAGTTCGAAAAACTGACTACAATATGTCAACTAATAAATGTTTTTCTCACTAACTCCACATTACTCATACATAAAGACTTCAATCCACAAGAGCCTGCATTACTGTAATAAGATTCAGCAATGATTGGCATCCCTCTTTACTTACATTTCCTCTAAGTTGTCTTGAAATAATCTCACAAACATTAAAAAAAATAATTTCAATATTTTTCTTATTTTTGGCAGCAAAACAGTGGAAGTTTTAAAAGTCATAAATAGGCCCATTAAGGAAAATTCTACGTACCGGCTTCAGTGCACACATTTCTCAAATCAGCAGCGGAGAAGCCATCTGACAATTTGACAACTGCTTCGAAATCAATTTCTCCATGCTTGGTAATTTTGTTTGAATGAATTTTTAAAATTTCCAATCTAGACTGCTCATTCGGTAATCCGATTTCGATTTTCCTGTCAAGCCGACCAGGCCGCAGAAGTGCGGGATCCAAGGTGTCAGGTCGATTAGTGGCCATAATAACTTTTACTTTTCCGAGAGAGTCGAAACCATCGAGTTGATTGAGAAGTTCCATCAGTGTTCTCTGGATTTCACGATCTGCTGATGTTCCTTCTGAAAAACGTCTGCCACCGATCGCATCAATTTCATCCATGAAAACGATGCATGGCTGATGGTCTCGAGCGTAGTTGAACATTTCTCTGATCATTCTTGCTGATTCTCCAATGTATTTATCGACAATAGCAGATGACACTACTTTTAAGAAATTACAATCAAGCTGGGAAGCCACAGCACGAGCCAGAAGAGTTTTACCAGTTCCAGGTGGGCCAAAAAGCAGGCAACCCTTTGGTGGAGTTATACCAACACGGCGGAAAAGCTCTGGGTTAATGAGAGGAAGCTCGACAACTTCACGAAGTTCACGAATCTGCTCGGCAAGTCCTCCAACGTCTGAATAACTGATGTTTCCAGGATCTTCGTGAGACATTTTATAGACTAGTGGGTCTACTTCACGTGGCAATTGACGCCTGAAAACTTTTTAGGTCAATGCTACCCTCTATTGGAAATTTGACTCACATAATAGTAAGAGTTGTCATATCTAAGGAAACTCTTGTTCCTTGCTTGAGTTCCTCCTTGTTGATGCTGCGACGACACCCAACGACGTAACGCGGGCCGTTTGTTGCTTTGACAATGAATTTTTCTTCGCTGAGCTGTTTGAGCACTTCACCAACAATTTGCCCCACTGATTGTAACGATTTTATGTCGTTTTCAGATTTATCAAATTGTTTTGTCATTTCACTTTCTTTCTTACGAAGATCTTTTAGTTTTTGTTCAATATCTCTGCATTCTGCTAGCTTCCGTCTGTAGTTGTTGAGTGCTTTAGTGCGCTCATCTTCAACAACAGCAGGTCCGATTGCCTCAACCATTCCCTGAAAATGATAGAAAGTATGACTACGAGAAATGAGTTATTAAAAACATTTTTAAAGTTAAAGGAATTGGTAATTTGCAGTTTTATAAAATGGGAAATAGAAGGATGTAAATTTAGCCTTCATTCTGAGAAACAACAAAACGCATATTTGGAAAAAAAAAAGCCTTTTTTATTATTGAAATGCGGTGAATATAAGCATGAAAACAAAAAATTGTCATCATGTTTATTGGAGCGCACTTGCAATTATCTGCATTTCCGCGTCACATTGTTAATAAGCCCACTGCAATTTAACTGACGGTGTATTATTTGATTTTAGCAAATTATTTCATTCGTATAAATTTAAATGTTAGTTTTTTTTATTATTTAATCTAGTATTTTATTCTTTATTTTCAGTATTTTTTAAAAAATATGGAACAGTTCTCAACTCCTGACAAAAATGTGAGTCGGAAAATATTTACTTCACCATAATTCATTCTTCGGTTTTTAGAGGTCATCAGCAGATGTTTCCGAATATATAGATATGGAATATTCCAATCAAGAAGAGAGCTACTCGGAGCAAGCGTACACCGTATCTATTTTTTTTTCCAATTCAAACATTATTTATGTTAAGTTTTTTTTCAGCCAAACAACGTACAATATTGTGAAGACACTAGTCAACCTCGAAATAATGGAATGATGACTGTTCTTGAATCTTCCTCAACTAATCAAAATCTTTTGTTGCTACAGGATGCTATTCCACCTGCAAAATACGCTTCAATGGGATTAATGACAGAAGAGTTTTGGCGAGAAAAAAAGCAGAAAATGATGGAAATACGTGAGGAAGATATGCTCAACAAAACTAAAAATATGAGTGTTCCAATGGCTAGAGTTAAAAAAATAATGCGAATTGATGATGATGTTCGAAATTTTGTAAGTTCATCATTAAGCTCATTAGGATTAATACTAACTAATGCTTTGCAGATGATTGCCTCGGACGCTCCAATATTTATGGCACAGGCTGCTGAGTTTTTTATAGAAGAAATGACAGCGATGGGATGGCAATATGTGTCAGAAGCACGGCGCAGAATACTTCAAAAAGCTGACATTGCAAGCGCCGTTCAAAAAAGCGATCAATTTGATTTTTTAATCGATTTTTTGCCAGCAAAAAACTCGCAAACTTCTCTAAATTCTAATTCTACTGGTTTTTCGGTAGGAACTTCATCATACGTTTTTAATGATGAAATAACAGAACCTAAAAGAACATTCCCAGAAGGTTGGTTCTCTCACAAGCTCAAAAAGCTTGTAAAAATTTATTTTCAGACATTCACGAACGGCCTGGTTACCGATGCGCCACGGCACCGATTTCACGTGGAACCACGGAGTATCATCTTACGCCAAAAACGTCAGCCTGTCCTTCGGCATTATCTACCTCCTCGTCTTTATCAATAAACCGATCTCATCAAAATGGAACTATATCAAAATAGCGTAAATTTGCATTTCTTTCAAGCTGTATTCAAAAAGAGAAAACTTTAATATTGTGTACATTTTTAAATGCAATCAGAATTTTAATAACATTGTCCTTATTTTCAAACTTCCTTACTGTATTTTCTTAAAAACATTTTGTGTGTTAAATAAACACTACTATACTTTATGCTTTTATTTTGAAAACTTAATATATCATAAAACATATTGGGTAATATAATTTTTTTCCCTTTCCTTATTCACGTAGTTTTGCTTGATTATAGTCGATTATCGAAGTGATTCGAGTAGATTATTGTCAACGACAAACACTTTTGTTTCTAATTGCTTTTGCACCTGGGATCTATTTCAGCTCTCTTGTATGGCTAGTAACGCCTGCATACTTAGAGTGAGTTTTATTTGAAAAAACTTTAATGTTCTAAAAATAGTTTATTTCAAATCATAAAGTATTTTTCGAAAAATTAATTGAATTATTTACAAAACCAGTATCAAAGGTGTGCTAGAATTTAAATTTTAAAAAAAACTAATTAAAATTCCCTCTGAAAGATGTGTTCAATAGAGCACGATTGCATATTCGGTGTTGATCATGGCCTATAATAAAAATCAGTATTGATAGGGTCACTATTTTTTTTCAATCTTTACGACTTATAATCGATTGAAACGACTTGAGATTTTCCTGAATTTTTTCAACTATGCCGCTGAATCATGTCGACTCGTTGCTTTAGTGCTCAATTTTTCTGAATTTCCTTTTCCTTTTCCAAACCTTTAATATAAGGAAAATAGGAAAAAGAGACTCTCTATATTAAAAACGCGCACAATTAATTTTATTCTAGGCAGAATGTGGGTATCCAGTGAAGAATTGAATTCTATTAAAAAAGCAAATAAAATACGGAAGGTAGAAGCCAATCAAGACTTTGCAAGTTATGACATTGTCGCCTCATTCGTTCACAACCGGCCAAAGGAAATTGAAACCGTATGTTTATTAAAGAAAACAGTAGAGGAAATTATTTTTTTTGTAGGTAACTTTTGAGAGACACGGGAAAGCTGGAAGAAAAAGGGCACCCGTCTTCACTGTTAAAGGAGATATCAGCGATAATGTTGTTGAAGTCGGAACTGAAGTAAATTGTCTTGAAGAAGGATTCGATTTCGCTGTTGCTATTATTAATGCTGTAACTTTTTGAATGGCTTCCCAAAAACTATTTTTCTGCCTTGCAGGAATCCGGAGAAGCCACATATCGTCCTGCCAAGCTGTACTCGTTCGAGAGCAAGTACACAGAAGACGTAGAGAAACTTCTTGGTGATAAAAAAGATGCCAGTGTGGAAGATTTCAAAGAAGACTTCTCAATAGCCGCTGAAAAATGGGCTGAAAAGCGTCGTCAGCTAACCTCAAATTTTGGTTCATCTAAAAAAATTAAGATGGATGAAGCAGGACAGAGAAGAACTATCAACCAGGAAACTCTGGATGAAATGAGAAAAACAGCCTTTGCTTCCAAATCAAATATTAAAACAGAAAATCAAGAGGACATCAATTTGGAAGGCATTACCATGATCAATAAAGCGACTTCATCGATTCTTCCGCCTGCTGTGCAAACAGAACTTTCAAAAGATATTTATCCACTCTCATTATTCATTGAAGATGAAGAAGTTGATGCAATCGAATCCATTGCCTCGGAATTTATGGAAAAAAAGAAAAAGGATAAAATCGCTGCTGGTATTCCAGAATGTGTACTTATCATTATGCATCATGAAACTATCAAACAACGCGCTGCAGCTTATCTTTTGCTGGCAACTATGGTTGAGCTTCTGTCAAAAATGGGAAGACAAAGACAGATTTTGAAAAAAGACTTAAACGAACTCAAAATGCCAGATGTGCTCCGGCAAAAAGTATTTGCTCAATTCTTCAATGAGAGCACAACTGAAAAAGGATATACCGGTCGTACTGCAGAGAGAATTCGCCTAAATGTCACGGAGTACGACAGATTCCTTGCCTATACTCTTGCTCTTGCCCTTACTCTTGCCATGGAGCATAAAGTACCGCTGACGCCATTTCAGCAGGCTTTCAGCTGCCAACCGAACAAGCTGGAAAAGGTCTATCACTCCAAATATACGCAATCAATAACTCTGATTTTCGTTTTCAGATATTTCAAGCTCTCGGAGCAGATTTGATTCGCCTGGACCTGGAGTCTGCTCAAAGTCTTCGTTCTCTCCGTGCCGCTATTCTGTTAAAACCGCCGTCAATGGAACCAAAAATGAATAGAAAAATTCGGCGCTAGATTTGTTCAGTTCTTGTTATTGTTTTTGTTATTGCCTTTTCAATGGCCCATCTGTTTTCAACATTTTTTTTGAAACTCCTGCCTTAAATAAATTTTTAAAAATTAAGTTGCTGTTCATTTTCTTTTCATTAGGAAGTTTGGTTGTTTTCCTCTCCTCATTCTTTTCATTTTCACGTCGGAAATTGAATTTCTTGAATCGTTTGTGGTCTTTGTTTTGTAACCAGAAAACGTACACCGCAGCCTTCCGAATGCGGTTGCGACGGAATGGGTCATACAAAAAACACCGAAATAGCTTATCGTTCAGATTTATCACTGCAATACAAACGCAGCTATATTAGGTTGAGCGAAAAGTCTTCGTGATATTTTGATTTTTTTTCGAAACAATTCATTCAAAGAAAATGAGATTCAAAATGTGATATATTCATCATTAGTACTCATGACTTCTTGCCAACGCGATGGAAGTTGAGCGATTCCATTCGTGTAGAACTCGGAAGGCTGGGAGAGGAAGAAGTCGTCCCACCACTTCTCGACATCCTTTTTATCATGCAAATTCTGCCCGCCAAGGTGAATCTGCTGGGAACGAAAAATAAGATTTAAAAAGTTGGGGCCACGTCTTGTTAATACGGTGGTTGTGAATCCGTCAAAAAGTGAGAAACGAGTTGATCAAACATTGGCTCTCTTCCTGATTCATAAAAACGATCAATGATAGTTCTTTGAGGATGCTTGAGAGTCGCCGCAAGTTCGCGTGATGTTGCTCTTGATTCTTTTTCCAGTGCTCTCGAGATATCCGAGTCAATATCCACACGTGGACGACCGGATCTCGGTTCTTCAAGATCGATGACGAAAAAAAATTACGTAGACTTTACGCTCAACCTGATAAATTGTCCTTCGTTTTTTTTTCTAGACGGGAAAATTCTATACATATTATTCTCGTAGACGACATTCTTCTAAGAAGATGCTTCGGCACTGTTTTATTACATATATCGTTCTATAAAGTTAAAGCTTACAATAAGGATGAAAGCTAAACGACAGAAATATTCCCAAAAAAGCAATTTCTGGAGGTATTCTGTTATAGTGCATTTAAATTTACAAAATGCATTATTGCATAACAAAACGTACAGAGAATGCAATTTTATGCACACATTCGATGCCTGCATATATGACCAACTACTTTTTTCAGTGAGATGCTTGATGATACAACAACAGAAGCAGCACCACTAGAAAAAGAAAATGACGAACAAGAATTCATTGGTTGAAAAAAAGTTTCATACAATCATCGTAATTACCAAATTACAGAATTCCTCGAAAAGTACTCTGACAATGCACCATCTATCTTTTTTGAGCGGGATCCATCGAAAGAGTCCACGACAGTGCGAACGATGAATTTCATTTTAAAAAGTATAGTAAGCCAACTAGCTCATCCGATAAACATCGAAGCAGAAGCTACTACAAAATGGCTTATCTATAAGCAGGCTGGTCCCCATCGTCATCAGAAGTTTTTCGGACACTTTCGCCAAATGAATCGCTTTGTCGCAAAGTACAACGATATGACTCTTATCAAAAAATTGAATCCCGTATTGAGAAAGGCTGAAAATTGCTCTGATAAAAGTTATAAACTCGAGTATACGGCGATTCGATATATTGCTTGTGCATACGTGAAGCGGGTATACCAATTAGAGAAAATCCGAGAAGCGTGTATAAAATGTGCTAATGCGGCTATTGGGCTTCTGGAGCTGGATCATTGGATCAATCTATCGCTTGTTGTGATTGCTCTCTGCTCAGATATTCATTCCGATGTTGTGTCACAAGTAATCGAAATGGAAAATGTCTATAAAACAGCTGCAAACGTTTTCCGAACAGTTGACTCTAATTTCCCATTAACACTAAACAATTTGGAAGTGGTGCGGAATCTGAAAGAAAAATCGGGAATGTTTGATGACAGAAAAATAAGCAAGTCACATTTATCTGCAATCAGTCGACTTTTAAAATATAGTCCAGAGAAAATGGAGGAGGCACTGGCGGAAAATATTCTACGGATGAAAACGTTAGTTAAATATGCTAAATATGCTGTCAGTTAATATTTCTTATTCTAGAACTGATGAACTAGTCGGTCTGCTTTCCGATGATATTAATATCGTTTCTCCGCCGAAGTTCGCGAAAGAAATTATGCCGAGAACTCAGTTGGACATGTCAGATATGGGAATTTCTGTTTCCAGAGAAAATGCTAGTTTTCTCAATACAACAGGTATTTGAATCGTTGCTTTGCCTACAAAAATTATATCCAAAGAGCTCAATTTCAGATCCGTCCTGCTTCACAGTCCCGGATATCAATACTGATGAAAGTGAAGTTTTGTTTTCTAGAAATTCATGCGCTCCAAAAAATTTGAAGAAAAAACGAAAGGGATTGAAAAGAAAGTCAGAATTACATAAAGCACATGTGGAACAGAAGAAGAGCAGTTTTTTATCATCAACGTTGGATTTGATTAGCACTTCTTCCTGCAATGGGAGTAAAAAAAGAAAAAAGCAAAAAATGTGAAGTTTTTTTTGCTTAATCACTTTTGTTCTATGCTCTAATTAGTCTTAAATTTATTGTTTTTTTCCATCGTTGTTGATCCTAATTAAAATATGAAAATAATATTGTTCAATTACTACTGTGCCTTGTTTAATAACCCAAGTGGTGTTCTCGAAACCTCTAAAATGATATATTTGAAATTGTAATTTGTTTTACTCGAAACATTCTAAGCATTTTAAAATCTTAATTCTCTGGTAAACCTATAATATAGCGCATATCATACTCTAAATATTTCACAACAAAAAATGATAAGAATACAAGAGAAGCGATAAGAAATGAGAGAATAAAGATGCCAAGGAAAGTGGGGTGATCCCCGCGAACACAAGGTCTACAAAACGCTCAATTGTATACGGAGGAGTGTTATACGTACCTTTGACCAGGACTTCTTTTCTGCTCTCCATTTTTTTATATTCTATATTTTCTTTATAAACAACGAAATCACATCGGTAGGAGAGCTATAGGAAGCGTTATACCTCTGCGAGTGCTTCCATAGCCTTGTACGAAACTGCCTGCTTTTCTGCTGATAAACTTTGGCCGTGGAAAAGTTTTACATTTAAACTTAATAAGAAATTTAAACATTCTTAAAATTTAAACAATATATTATTTAGAAAATACTTTAAAATTTTAAATTAAATTTAATTTATAAAAAAATTAATATTAAAAAACCTCTAAAAAAAAGTGACACAAAAATTCGTGAACATTTAAAATTATCTTAATAATTAATTTAAGTCTTTCCCGAAGTATGTCTAATAGATTGTTTTCGTTAATCCAAAAAAATGACAAAAAAATTAATTATTAAACTATTTTTAAGTGCTTGTCCGTGGACTTTTGTGTCACTTTATTTTAGAGTTTTTTTTTTAATTTTTAATTTATATAATTACAAAAAAATGAATATTGAATTTATAACTTTAAAGTATTCTCTAAATAATAAAAAAATTTAAAAAATTTTAATGTAATCCAAATATATTTAAACCTGTTCAAGGACTTTTGTGTTAAAGTTTATTATCTAATCATTGAAATTCGGTGTTGATAAAAAAGTTAATTTTTACCGTGTTAGTATGTAGTTACCCAGCCCATTTTTATATAAGCTTTGTCACCCTTTTCTATTATCTCACTATCCCTTCTGCTCAATTCAGAAAACGGTTGTAGTCCTTAGGTGCGCGAGGTCTCTCCATGACGGAAAAAAACAGGAAAAGCTAAACAAATTTTATAACAAATTGAAAAAAAATGTTTCCACTAATTTTTTGCTTAAGCTTTTAGAATTTCGTGATATTCTCAAGCCGCGAGGCCATGGTAGTGCTATGTACAGTTTTTTTTGAAATAAAGCCGGGCTTCGCCTATCCGGACAGCCTTGGATATAAGGAAGCAGTGGGAAATCTGTCCCAAATGGGAAAACAGTTTTGGCGTAACAACTACTGTCATGATAAGTGAAAATTTTCAAAATAAAAAGAACTACTCAGCAAGTTTCGCTTTTGATGCTCGACGCCACTTCTTCGTTTGAAGATTGAGCAGCGGTAGAGCCGGCAAACTCCTGGAAAGAATAAACTAATGAAAACTGAAACGTATTTTGCAAAATTGTAAATCAGTAATATTTGTTTATCTTCGTTGCACGATATAAGTAAATTCTCGGATTTTCTCAATAAAACAGAGTGACTTTCGATTTACAATCAATTATAGATGTTCCACTTCTATACTATCCTCCAAGCTTTTTGTTAGCGGAATATGGTGAAGTGCAAGATGACTAAGATACGGCACACTTTCAACATTAGTGACAATTCGTAAAACGAAATGGAATCAGCGTGGACTGTTTGCCACGAGTCTAGTCTGCACACTGAAGACCGTGTATGGACCACAATTTTCCTTCGTAAATAATTTGTTGCTCACGACGGCGTGTGACGAGAGAAATAGAAATACAGATTATGGTTGATAGACGATCCGCTTTTAACACACCTCGGGTTCTTAATGAACCGCATTTCTCGACCATTTATTCTGCGCGCGGCACAGACTGGAAAAAATCCGCGTGCGAATCGCTATAAAAGCTATACAGTTTTCTATTAAAAATCAATACGAATCCTAGAAAACGAAATAAACCTTTATTCTTCCTTGGATTCTCACATTTTTTGATATAATTTGCAGCAATATTCACCCCATTTAGAATCAATTTTCTTTCTCATTTTTTTACCTGGCGTATCATAATGTGGATGGTTTCTTCGCTTTTTGATAAAATTGATTTTTCGTTTTTCTTCCAATTTTTCCTTTGTCAACCTGAATATAATGGCAATTTTACTTATTTCCTCATATATTCGAAATGCTTATCATCTCTCATTGCCGAGTTGTTCGAAATCCTAGGAGGAGCTGCATCTTTATATGTAGTGCTCACTATTGAGGTCTTATTGAAACAGAAATAGTTTGTTCAAGTGAAGAGACCCAGTTAATGTTGACCAGGGCAACCTGCTTCCCTTCTATGTTATTATTTGGTTCTCCGCTGAACTTTTTCCTTATTTTTCTCTTCAACAACTTTTCTGTGAACAAATCCTTCGAAATTTTAAATTTCAGGCCTCCAAATGGGTTACGCACCAGAATCATTCCACTATTACATTGAGACTGCTCTCGTTGCTCTTCTGATCTATATTGTCATGCGCAATAGGACCAAAAGACATCAAGAGAAGTTGTCAAAAAAGTTGACAGAAAGACAAAAAGACGAGTTAATAGCCGAATGGAATCCGGAGCCGTTGGTACCTGAAACGCCTCAAGATCATCCGGTGTTAAATCCAAAATATGCTGATGGGTGAGTCACGGTAATTATTTTTGAATGGAAAAAAAAAAACATTATTTTCAGTAAAATGACAAAAGAAGTGTCTATCGATGGAGAGAAGTACCTGAACATGGCGTCTACTAATTTTCTTAGTTTTATCGGTGTGAAACGCATCGAGGAGCGTGCCAAACAGACTATCTTTAAATATGGAGTTGGATCGTGTGGGCCACGTGGTTTCTACGGAACTGTAGATGTTCATCTGGATCTAGAAAAAGAGTTAGCGAAGTAAGCGCATTACAACTTCAAAAATTCAAATCTAGTTTCCCTTCTTTCAGGTTTATGGGATGTGAAGAGGCCGTTCTATACAGTTACGGATTCGCCACAGTCTCATCGGCAATTCCTGCCTACGCTAAGAAGGGTGACATCATTTTCGTGGACGAAGGTGTTAACTTTGCTATTCAAAAGGGTCTCCAAGCATCTAGAAGTCGTGTAGAATATTTCAAGCATAACGACATGGAAGATTTGGAGAGGCTACTACTAGAGCAAGAACGGAGGGATGCCAGCGATCCAAAAAAAGCAAAATCAATTCGTCGTTTCATTGTTGTCGAGGGCCTCTATGTGAATCACGCTGATTTATGTCCACTTCCAAAAATAATTGAATTCAAATGGCGGTTCAAGGTGCGTGTATTCATAGATGAAAGCTGGTCATTTGGAGTGATTGGAAAAACAGGAAGAGGTAAGATAAAATTGTAGTTAAAGTCAACAAGAGCCCGTAGATTGATAGGATTAACTAAATATGTACAATCGAAAATTCTAATAATTGAACAAATGGTCAAAATGCTTAAAAATTGAAAATTATAACCGTTGCAATCACGAATATACTCGTTGATCCTATAAATGACATTGAAGAAGATGAGACAGTGCTACTGATCGATTGATTTTTTTCCGAAATTATCGATGATTTCTTCGTTGCTTTTGATAATTTGATTGATTTGATTGATAATGATGATGATGTGCGTTCTTTTAAAGGCGTACCAACTATCAACTCCAAAGCTGGTCCCTTATAATTCAATCTATCTGAGTAGGTCATAATCAAGTCCAGAGCAGCTCCGTTAGTCCAGCCGAATCCCGCCTGAAACATAAACATAGTTAAAACAATGAAAAGCTCGCATTGTATTTTTCTACCTGAACTTCATATTCTCCTCCTGTAGCTAATTTTCCCAGTGGATCTTGAGCGTTGTATTTCTCCCACATTGCATTTGATACATTGAACACTTTCATATTTGTTTCAAGCCATTTTTCTGCTAGTAAAAATGCTTTTTGCTGCAGAATGGGATTGTTCGACTTGCGGAGTCCCTCAATTACCATGTAATTCGATGGACTCCAACCATTTGGATAGTCCCACTGCTGATTGGTGTCGTTGCGCATACTAGCCGGAATTCCACCTGGCATTGAAAATGCTCCAGTGCTCTCCATTTGATTGTATACATCTACTGCTATCTGCGAATTCAGTGGATCATAGCACTGCGTGAATAAAGGTACTGCATTCGACGAGTAGAAATGAGTGTTGTGAGTTCGCGTGCGAAGATTAAAATCATACCAGCCTTTGCGAACCGGTACATAGAACAATTTTGTGAAAGCTTGGCGAAAATTTGTGAACCGTGATGACCACTCCATGTGCCTCACTGGATTTCCAGTCAGCTGATAGAAGAACTGCATAATATTCATATTGTAACAAAGGATAGCGTTGAGATCCACTGGAACTATGTTAGTTGTCTCAATGGTAGACAAATTCTGATTGTCTCTGAGCCATCTGCTCGAAAAATCCCATCCGCTTTCCGCAGCGCTTCCGATATCCTTGAAGAATTGCCGCTTTCTTCCAGTTCCCATCAAATGTCTAGCACTCAGTACATCTTCTCTGAAACTTTCCGGGCGTGGAGTATCAGATTCTGCGTTATACTGGAACATGCGCAAAGTTTCATTAAATTCCTGACTTTCTAATGTTACGCTGACAGATCTTCTCTCACTCCAGAATGCATATTCTTTTTCTATAACTGGAATCATATCAACAACTAGTTGAGTATCTTGAGTAGCCAAATAATAATCATAAACCATTGGTGCAAAAAATGGTGGCTGGGATCTTCGCAAATAGTACACTCTTCCACCGTTCGGCACAAATCCATAGGTTTCAATAATATGTGCAAAATTAAGAATCATCATTCGAGCCGTTGAGTATAATTCGGATGCAATCAATCCTTTGATTATCCAGTACGCATCCCAGTAGTAAAATTCGCGGAATCGACCTCCCGGAATTATGAATTGGTATGGGATGTATATTAAAGAAAATCTAGTTGGATTTTCCTTCACTTCCCGCTTCATTTGACGACATAGCTGAATCCAGATAAAATGTAGACGTTGAGCAAATGCAAAATAAGTGTCATCTTTTATACGAGTCAACTTCTCTGTGATTGGCTTCCAGTCGGGCAGCTCGCAACTGTAAACGATAAGTCATCTATAATCAGTATTTTTCTTGGAAAGCACGTGCAAGAGATGTTTGAGATTCTGTAATTTTGCACAATCCTAAAAACGTGTTGAAATTTTGAACATCTCACTGCCAACGAGAAACTAAAAAATATTGATAACTACGTTTTCAATATTTTTCAATATTTACGTTTTCAGAGAGGGTATTTTCTCGAAAAAAAAAAGTTTTTCGGTTTTTTTTAATATTTTAAATTGCTTTAATTCATGATTTTTCTTTTTATATAAGAAAAATTCTTCATTTGTTGAAATTTAGTGCTCATCCCTAACTAATTACTCGACAATATCGATAAATTTAGTAGCAAGCTTAAGATCAACCTTGCTCGGTGAAGCTCGTTCATAATTTTAAAAAATTACTAATAGTAAATTTTAAAAAAATGAGAAACATGAATAAAATGTCCTTTTATATCAGTTCTTACCTGGCTTTGGAAAATGGTCCGACAGGTCGTTTTTTGTTACGAGGATCCCATTACGACTAATAAAAAAAATAAAAATATTCCTTTACCGTATCACTTTCAGTTTTTCATTTTTTTTTTCGTAGACGGTTGTTTTATTTAACGAGGTAATTCAAAAAAAAGTGTGAACCTATGTTTATTCGGAGGACTATAGTTTTTTTTCCTTTTGATGTAGCTAAATGGGTCCGTGACATGGGGAGATTTTCCGGATGTTTTTACGGTGTAATTCTCATTGAATCAGCTTTTACCTGGCGTTGGAAAATTGCGGATGAAAAAGTTCTTCCTTGGACCGAATCATTAAAAATTTCATCACGTTTTAGGATGTGCGAAAGTGGCCTAAAACCAAATCTCGACGCATACCTCAAGCACGTTTCCTTGTTAATGAAACGTCGTTTTTTTTTGTCTTTGAACCATTTAACCCTTGTTGTTTATCTGTCAAAGAAAGCGCAATATAATAGTTTCGTTTTCAAATTTCGAATGGTGACCCGATTTGTGAAAATCGCCCAGCAAAACTCACACATCAAGTTCATTTCCTTCTTTGTCAAAAAATTCTTCAACAAAATCTGCAACCTCTTGCTTTGAAATGTTTTCTATCGGCACTGGAAACCGTTGCTCAAACTGCTCCATAATCGACGCTCCAGTCTGATTTGCTTTCATCGGCTGGTCTACGAAAGTTTTGGAATCTGGATATAACTTTACTGCCATCACTGTCTGAAGAAGTCGACCACTACAGTACACCATCCATCGCCCAGGGGCAGTTTGGTTGTCACAAGGCTGTACACTTCCATTAAAATAGTCGGCACCAACGAGTCGTGCGATTTCTGGACCGGTCTAGAATACTGGTCTAGAGATGAGTTTCGAAAATGGAAAAATGACAGTTCTAGACTAAGTATTAATTCCGTTATAGTCGCAATGATGAAAACACTTACCAGTCCGGTTAGCTCAGTGTGAACTCGATTATCGTGTTTGGGAGTTCCAAAATCTAAATTTTCGTTTATAATATTCCGCCCACTTGAATCGTTTCGTGGTGTTCCAGTTACCAGTAAACACATGGTTACTAATATATAGATGTTCCCACTCATCTGAAAACAGATTTTCAGACCTTGTTTTTAACTAAGATTTGCTTATTATTTCTTAAATGAAGTTGGATTGAGGAATATTATGGTTTCCCTAATTCATCAATTAAAAAAACAAAATATTTTGTTCATTACAGTTCTATACTGAAAGCCTTATGGATAGTGTTAGGTCTTCAGAAGGAATAGCTCATACGCCCGTCGCAAAGTCTATGGAAACAAACTTAACTAGCGTTTACACAGTAAATTTGTAATGTAAGAAATATTAAAGTTTAATTATATTAATTTTTAGTGAATACGGGGAGCTATAAGTATATAAGAGCTATAAGTATATACGAGTTATAAGTGAGCATATGGGATGATAAGGCGAGAGCTGGTATTTTTTAGTCAAAATCATATGCAGTGTGCCTAGAACCAGGAAAACGCTAGAAAAGATGTTGCAGCGCTGTAGAACGCTCTCATTAAATATAAATAGAGTCTAAAAGATATGCATGCTTCAATGGAAAACACGAAATCCAATTGTAGATTGAAAATTTTGCATGCATGATCATATCACATATTTCTGTTAAAATGATTGCAAAAAATGGCAATTCGGAGGAGAGGAGGGGGTGGGCGGGCGGTGGAAATAAACTGGAACCCGATTGTTTCATGAAATAGGAGGTCGACTGCTAGAAATATGAATGTTTACACTTTATTTTGTTTAGTTGAACTTGTTTCTTGTGTCACTTTCTTATCTAGTAAATTGCCCTACTTTTTAATGAAATTTTTGAAAAATAGGCCTGGTTCTTTCAGCTTCACACAGTGCCTGAAAAAACGAGTGTGTGAACTTGGTTTTTTTTTTAAATAAAACTGATTTATTAACAGAACGGGAGGACGTAAAATCCAAATAAGCTTTTAAAAGATTAATAATTAAAGCAATGATTAAAACAGACAGAATCAAGATAAATACCGTTTAAATAAATCCTCTGAATAGAATACATGCGCGTTGATCTGTTCAAAAATTGTGTCGGCGTTACTATTTAGAATCACCAGAATTTACATTTTTTTCGAAAAAGAGGAGAGATGTCGTTATAGAACAATCCCTTTGATGATGACACATCGGCAACCTCAACAAGTAGGCGGATTAGTGATGATTCAAAATTGAGCGATGGTTACTCGTGATTTATCTAAAATTTGTGTGCTTCCATTCGTGCTGATCATTGAATATTGAAAAATATGAACCCGGTAAACCTTGCCTTTCAGGTGTTACCGAGCACTTCAATGTTCCGATAGAAGACGTGGATATGGTGATGGCTTCACTAGAAAATGCTATCGCTTCAACCGGAGGATTCTGCGTTGGAAGGTCATATGTTGTTAGCCACCAACGTCTCTCAGGACTTGGCTACTGTTTCTCTGCATCTCTACCACCTCTCCTAGCCACGGCGGCTTCTGAAGCTATCGCTATTATTGACGAGGAGCCGACAAGAGTTCAAAAAGTTACGCAGATGTCCATAGAGGGGCAAAATCTGCTACAGGACGCACTGAAAGAGTCAAAATTCATATTGCAAGGATGTCCAGAAAGTCCGATGAAACACATTTATTACAATGGTGAAGACGAAGAAAGGCACTTGGATACACTTGTAGAAACCGTGTTCTCACAAAACCATCTTCTATTGACCAGAGCCAGATATCTTGATAAGGCTGAGACCTTCAAAATTCGACCGAGGTAATCTATCAGAACCAGTGTGTCGTTTCGAAAGCATTTCGAGTATTTTTTCCTAAAAATTTCCGAAAAATCAACGAGAAAAATTTATCGAGAAATTTCCGAAGAAAGCGTTGTTTATCGTATTTCCTTTCAAATCATTTTTCGCGATTTCTCGAGAAAATTTTCGAGAAATCCACGAGAAAAAGTTCTCGAAAATTTTTCGAAAAACGCATTTTTCGAAACGACACACTGATCAGAACTCTCAAGAAGTGAATTATAACGATCCTTATTTCAGCATACGCGTCATGTTCCAGTATGACTTAACAGATGCCGAAATCCAGAGAGCCGTGAACGCCATTGCTGCTGCTGCTCGGCAAATTTAATATTGCTTATCCGATTTAAATCAACATTTATTAACTTGTGATATATTAACTTGACTTCACTGTTTACACTTTTCTTATGCCAACTGATCTAAAATAATTCTAGAGCAATCACAGACGATAAATTTGTCTCATTTTTCTAGTCCTGCTCTTCATTCACATAGCCATAGTTATAGGTCCCAAGATTGAGCAACACTCGTTTGAAATGTCGAGCATGTCGAAGGCACTCCGGATGTCTGTGAAGATGGACCATGTGCTGAATGCCTGCTACCGGAGTAGGGCGGAATTGGACTTTCGGAACTCGGAATCCGGAAAACGGAAAAAAAATTTTTTCACCGAATCCGGAATCCGGAAAACGGAAAAAAATTTTTTCCCCGAATCCGGAATCCGGAAAACGGAAAAAAATATTTTTCACGGAATGTAAAAAACGGCGGAATCCGGAATTTTAACCATTAATTTTTGCGGGAGATCAAAAAAGTATACTTTTCACAACAATTGAGAATAAAGTATTAAAACTCATAGTTGGGCGGAATTGGATTATGGGAACTCGGAATCCGGAAAACGGAAAACGCAATGAAAAAAACGGCGGAATCCGGAATTCCGCCCTTCTCTGCTGAACACACTTGAACATACTGAACACACTATTGCAATCAGTCCGCTACTCAACGTTCCGAATTAGAAAAAAAAAAAACTAATTTTCGTCGAATTCGGCGATAAAATCGATCAGAAATGCTACCTGGAAGAATTCAAGACGAAGACGAAGACGAGACAGCCGAAATTTCGTCCAAATGGAAGCCATGGTTTAGAATTCAAGCATTCAGGGCGGCGTTATACACGAGAGTGCTGTGAACCAAAGTTTCGTTCACAATTCATGCCCCGTTATCCCCGCCTGCATGGGCGTAAATGACAGCAATCTTCGGCAATGGTGGGTGGATGTCTGACAGCAGAGAAGGGCGGAATTCCGGGTTTCGCCGTTTTTTTCATTCCGTCTTTCGGATTCCAGAAAACATTTTTTTCCGTTTTTCGTTTTCCGAGTTCCCGAAATCCAATTCCGTCCTACTCTGCAGAGAAGGGCGGAATTCCGGATTCCGAATTCCGCGGTTTGTTTCATTCAGTCTTCCTTTAAAAAATCTTTCATTAAGGAATTCTGGATTCTGCCGTTTATTTCACTCCGTTTTCCGTTTTTCGGATTCCGAGTTCCCAAAATCTAATTCCGCCCTACTCTGCAGAGAAGGGCGGAATTCCGGATTCCGAGTTCCCAAAATCTAATTCCGCCCTACTCTGCAGAGAAGGGCGGAACTCCGGATTCCGAGTTCCCAAAATCCAATTCCACCCTATTCTGCAGAGAAGGGAGGAATTCCGGATTCCGGATTCCGCCGTTTTTTTCATTCCGTCTTTCGGATTCCAGAAAACATTTTTTTCCGGATTCCGAGTTCCCAAAATCCAATTCCACCCTACTCTGCAGAGAAGGGCGGAACTCCGGATTCCGCAGTTTTTTCATTCCGTCTTCCGGGAAAAACATTTTTTTTCCGTTTTCCGGATTCCGCCGTTTCTTTCATTCCGTCTTCCGGATTCCAGATTCCGTGAAAAACATTTGTTTTCCGTTTTCCGGATTCAGAGTTCCCAAAATCCAATTCCGCCCTACTCTGTCTGATAGGTCGTTTTTTGACTCGAGGAACGAATCCTTCAGTTTTTCATCGTTCAGTAGACTGTTTTTTATTCCCAAATAATAATAGTAACATTACTATTCAGGAAATTACAGTCTCTGGTATACTCAATTGAATTGAACCGCTTCTCTAAATGTTTTCTGCCTATTCCCAACATCACTACATTTATCTGTTTTTATGCTGCTGGCTGTGACCGGTTGACGCATTCGGACTGCCTCTTCTTCCTTCTACTATATGTCCCATCTCTTCCCACCCAAAAACTGCGCGCATCAATTGTTTCGAGGTCAATTCTCGATTTTTGGCTTTGTCTTCCTGTTCCTCTGAATCGGATTCTTCCACTTATTATCACCTTTCATACTTTTGTAGTTAATACTGGTTTTCTGTGTATCCTTGAGTTTTCGTCTTCCTGCCGGGGAAATCGACTCCGCAAGAAAAAAGAGTAAATCTCAAAAAAAAATAATTTTTTTTACATTTTCTGAGTTTAAGCATCAAATCGGTTAAGTTTTCTGTTTCTGTGCACTATTTTTCCTTCCTTAAAAGACCCCAACATTGCTCAAGTTTTGGCAGTGAATTGTGCTTCGCATTTTTTTTCATTTTATTTTTTTCTATGTAGAAATAACTTAAATTTTGGGAAAGTATTTACATACCTTCTGCAAAATGAAAGATTCCATTATATACCGCATCTTTTGGAGCAGTGTGGTGCGTCTAGAAATCGTTTTCGAGATTCTGAATCTTCTTGACAACTCCTACCCAATTTCTATGAATCACATATAAGGTTTACGAAATCTGGACGGTTGCTGACGCCTTCATTACTTCCAATTTCTTGTTTACAACTTCTTGTTTCAGGCGAACCGTTGCGGGAATGACAGACAATCCCGCAGTGATAAATACAACAGCTTTGAGAGGCAGTCCACAATCGAACCGATCGAGCAAAGCTGTGATAGATGCCAAGTACACACTGACCTATATGTAATCACCAATAACTGCAACCCAACCCACGTTTTGGTCTTTCGTTTTCTCATCTTCGTTCTCTCTTGGGTTCAATTCTATTGGCTATTGCATGTACCATATAACAGAACTTCTTGCTAAAGAGGGCCGTGTGAAATTGATGGTTTCACTTTAAAATTTCAGATCAGATTCATCGGAAAGAGGAAGTGAATCACCCAGAAGTCTGCGGGACTACCATAGAGGAGGTACGTTTTTTAGCGTAAGGCTTCCACGAAAGACGAAATAAGACCGTCTCGCCTTGTCTTCGTCAACGTCTAGAATTCGTCTGACATAGAGTGGACATTGTGTTGGTACACATCAGAGTAGGGCGGAATCGGATTTTGGGAACTTGGAATCCGGAAAACGGAATGAAAAAAAAACGGTGGAATTGGATTTTGGGAACTCGGAATCCGGAATTCCGCCCTTCTCTGCAGAGTAGGGCGGAATTAGATTTTGGGAACTCGGAATCCGGAAAACGGAAAAAAATTTTCACGGAATCTGGAATCCGGAAGACGGAGTGAAAAAAAACGGCGGAATTGGAGTTTGGAAACTGGGAATCCGGAAAACGGAAAAAAATTTTTCACGGAATCCGGAATTCCGCCCTTCTCTGGTACATATGCATTTTAATTGACAACGTAAGACAAACGCAAGACAAACTGAAAAGTCGTCTTCGTTCGTCTTTCAGTTTGTCTTGAATTCGCCTTACGCAATAAACAAGTTGCCAACACACTGCGTCAGACGAATTCAAGACGAAGACGAATTCGTCCAAATGGAAGCCTTACATGGAAAATCAATTACCACCCTTTTTTTCAGGGTCTGGAATCCTGACGGGTGGCGGTGCAATTGTTCTGACGAGTAATCAACCGGTACCTTTTCTAACTTCCTTAATGACTTAAAAAACAAGAATGTTAGCAATTAGAAATTAAGTTCGAACTGCGGGAATAGAAAGAAAAATGAGAAATAGAAAGTAAAAAAGGAAGGCGTAGAGATTTAGAGTGTTTTGAAAATAAAAGTTACCAAATTCTGATAGCAGCAGTCTGATAGAGAGAGAAAACAGAAATCAACACGCCCAACACTCCCTTCATTTCATTCAACGTCTACTGTTAAATTTTTGTTGTAGCGTAAATTAATTTGCGTCGCTTCAATTCGTCCGTCACGTCGTCGTTTTTGGTTTCGTTTCGCCCATCTTCCGTCAGTTTTGCGCATCATATTCCCGGCTCTTCCTTTTTGTTTACTTTTCATGTATTATAGTTAAGGGTGTCCATGAGTATGGAGATTTTTCGGGTGTCCTCACGGCGTAAGTCTCGTAGGGTCATCTTTAGTATTCTTCTTTCTAACAAGGGAAACACGAATAGAAATCCTCTTAACTTTTTCTGAAATTCGGCTGCGGCTATCTGCGCAAATTTCTGGAAATCCAGATAGAAAAAATTCCAATATTCGCTTCAATTTTAGGTTCGGCGGAATCCGGAAGTTCGGTTCCCCTCCAAGTCAAACTTTTTTTGCTTTTCTGATTTTGCCTTTCTTTAAAGTTTAATTGGATTTTCTTCTCTTTGGAGCTCCGGATTTTCAGCTCGAAATATCTCGATTTCCAGAAATTCGCGCAGATAGCCACCATGTGTACTGAATTCTCCGCAGTATTACTTTAAGCTATATGATGTCCATATTAGACCGATTCTGGAATAGATTACTTAAATTGCAGACTTTTTAGTTCATTTTCCATCAATCTTGTCTAGAAATTAGAACAACTTCTTAGGATCTATTCTATCTCAATCAGTGTGTCGTTTCGAAAGCATTTCGAGAAATGTTTCTCGTTGATTTCTCGAGAATTTTTCGAAAAATTTCCGAAAAATCAACGAGAAAAATGTTTCGAGAAATTTTCAAAAATTCTCCGAAATAACGCAAAGCGCGTTGTTTATCGTATTCCCATTCAAATCATTTTTCGCGATTTCTCGAAAAATTCTCGAGAAATCAAGGAGAAAATTTTCTCGAGAATTTTTCGAAAAACGCATTTTTCGAGAAATCATTTTTCGAAACGACACACTGATCTCAATCAATATTTAATATTAAAGACCTTCCGAATCGCAACGTTACCCAAATTGGTTCATAAGAAATTGTGACCTCAGGAGGGAACTCAAAAGCGAGTTGTCTCAATAATTCCAATAAATACACTCTCTGTGAAGCTGTAGCAGTTGTTGGCAGGCCGCTCATTTTTTGTGCGTTCCTTCTTCCTCTTTCCCCGGCTCTTGCCAGTGGCTCCTCCGCACTTATCACTCGAATTTTCAAACATTTCCACCATCTCTCACTTCACCACTCTTCTTCTCAGCTCTCTGAGCCGTTACTTGTATTTGCTGAGTACTTGGTAGTTGAACACAATATAGGTTACCGCTTTCTTCGTTGAAACTTCATTTCGGCTTTTGGCTCAAAACTGCGATGGCGAACAAGAGCAATTGGATAGTTGTAAGTGATTTGATTGATATAGGCGTCATTGAATAGGATTTTTGAGGTAAAATTATAAAAAAAATGTATCAGAAAATAAAATGATAATCATAGAAGCCATCTGAATATTCAGGATATGAAAAAATACAAACAAAAATTGGACAGCCGTCTTGGAATAGTCCTTCTGCTATGTCTAATCACAATTTGTGTCATTTTGGGTAAGTCATTTTTGTCCTTTTAGGTTTTGGTGGTTTTTTAAGAAAATTATTTTATAAAGTGGAAATTGGAGTAGAAACTCTTAAAAATCCTAGCCGATGCTGTTGGTTTTGAAATGAGCAAAAGATTTTTGTTTGAGACACAGAAAAAAAAGCAAAAAGGAAATGATTTTTCGACTTTTTTGGAGGTTTTAGTATTTTTTTCACGCTTGGCGCTTACTCGTGGCGCGAAAACCACGATTCGATCTGAAAATCCGTGCTCCTTCGTGGTAGATTTTTTTGCTTTTCTGATTTTGCATTTTTTTAAAGTTTAATTGGATCATGGCAAGAAAAGATGGCGCTGTGGTATTTTAAATATCATGATGAAGCGAAATTTCCAAAAAATATCCGGTTACCTAGTCATTTGCTTGTTTTCTCCCTTTTTGGTCATTTTTTTGTTGTCTGAAAATAAAATTGCTGTAAAAATTGCTAACGTTACTCAATTATGTCGAATAACATTTTCAGAAACAAAAAAATCCAAAAAAGTCGAAAAACCATTGACCTCCCCCCCCCAACTAAGACATCTATTGCAGAGTAGGGCGGAATTGGATTTTGGGAACTCGGAATCCGGAATTCCGCCCTTCTCTGATTTATTGACTGTTCCTGAGTTTAGTTGAGTTTTAAAGGCTTCCACGAAAGACGAAGACAAAAAAGTCGTCTTTCCTCTCGTCATTCGTCTTCTCGTCTTTCGCGTCGTCTTTCAGATCGACTTGCATTCGTCTTATGCAATAAACGCAAGACTTACGCAAGTCAGACGTATTCTTGAATAGTCAGAGTATTCAAGACGAAGACGAGACGAGGCGACCAAATTTCGCCAAAATGGAACCCTTAGAATTAAAGGTTAAAAGTAGACAAACAATATTAAAAAAAAACATGTGTAAAACGAGAAAATGCTGAAAAATACTGCACGAAAAAGCTTGCTGCTGACATATGACGAGATTCTCAATTTTCACGGCGGCAACTTGCCAAAAATTATCTGACAGTGAGCGCTGAGCTCATCTGAAAATCTATAAATCAACTTTAACGAAATGCAGTTGATTAAAGAACGGGATAAAACTGAATAAATTATATTTTAGGAATCTACGGCACAATGCATTCGTCAGTTCACGATGAGCTCACCACCTACGTCAACCGAACCCATCAAATCGCCAGCGAGTTGAAAAACGCAATGGACGAAAACTATCCGAAAGAGAATCACACAAATATCGATAAACATGGAAGGTCTTGGATGACTGTTGAGGAGTTGGAAGATTATGCATATCTCATTGATAAGGTAGAACCAAAATTAAAAAAAAATGCATCATTAGTAGAAATTGCATTTTTGCATTTGAGAATGTATTGTTATTCTCTAATATTAACAGAAAAAAAACGTTCTGAAATACAAAAATATAGTTTTAGATATGAAGATATCAGGCAAAATTGTCTGGAACGTTTCGGCTTCAACCAGTGCGTCGTTTCGAAAGAATTTCGAGAAATTTTTCCGAAAAATTCTCGAGAAATGTTCCTCGTTGATTTCTCGAAAATTTTTTCGGAAATTTATCGAGAAATCGCGAAAAATGATTTGAATGAAACAACGCGCTTTGCGTTATTTCGGAGTGTCGTTCGAACTAGAATTTTTTTAACTAAAGAACGAGAATTTTTTCGGAAAATTCTCGAAAAATTTCTTGAGAAATGTTTCTTGTTGATTTCTCGAAAAAATTTTCGGAAATTTCTCGAGAAATCGCGAAAAATGATTTGAATGGAATTACCATAAACAACGCGCTTTGCGTTATTTCGGTGTGTCGTTCGAACTAGAATTTTTTTAACTAAAGAACGAGAATTTTTCGAAAAATTTCTCGAAAAATTTCCGAAAAATCAACGAGAAAAATTTCTCGAAAAAAAAATTTCGATAAAAAATAATAATAAAGTAGTTCGAACGACACTCCGAAATAACGCAAAGCGCGTTGTTTATCTTATTTCCATTCAAATCATTTTTCGCGATTTCTCGAGAAATTTCTGAAATTTTTCGAAAAAAAAATTCAGAAATTTCCGAAATGAAATGAAACGTAATGAAGAAATTTTGAAAATTCTCGAAAAATTCTCGAGAAATCAACGAGAAAAATTTCTCGAGAATTTTTCGGAAATTTTTCGAAAAACGCATTTTTCGAGAAATCATTTTTTGAAACGACACACTGGCTTCCACTAACTTTTCTTAAAGTTAGGCCCTAACCACATGAAACTAGAAGAGTAAAAGAGCACTTTCAGACCAACTCAACCGTATGGAATTTGTTCTTCTGGAATCTGATTCTTTCGATTATCTTATTCCCAATTGTTCTCGCAATTCATATGGGATGGATCGCTGGAAACGGAGCAAAACTGGCTTACAGAGTGAGTATTTCCAGGCGTCAGAGAAGGGCGGAATTCCAGATTCCGCCGTTTTTTTCATTCCGTGAAAAACATTTTTTTCCGTTTTCCGTTTTCCGGATTCCGAGTTCCCAAAATCCAATTCCGCCCTACTCTGCCAGGCATGTTTCCTTGAAAAATTTATGTACCTTTGAACTGCAGATTGTTCTCCTAATCGGTCTCCTCTTCTGCATTGCCCAATTCCTGTATCTCGTGCATCCAATTTTCTGGGGAGCCGTCCGCTTCCCCGGCATGCTGGATCGTCTTTTCACCGAAGCCTATCCACGTGATGAATACCAGATCGACAGCATCCAACGACGATTTGCGTGCGAATTCAAACCGCACGAAACACTTGTTAAGTTAGACCTACAACAGCCTTGTATCCCAAAAATGAAGAACTCCCTTTTGCCGACCTACTCGACACTACTGCTCATTTTCCTCGATTTATTCCCATTTTTATTTGGAGCTTACGTCTACTTGTGGAGTGCATATATCAAGAATTCGCGAGTAGTCAGAACTGCTAGACAACGGGTCGAATTGAATAACTCGAGAAGGTTTGCCGAAAACCGAGTTGTTGCCTCGAAAATCGAAAATTTAACACTTTTTCAGAGTTCCATTCCCTACTCAAAATATCTACACCCCGCCGGACCGCAACATGAAGTTGGTAGAAGTTTAAGCACCGTCTCGCACATTTCAGTTTACAATTTTTTTTACATTTTCTCTTTTTCGATTACTTGCTTGTTAAATACGTTCATTTTTTTTGAGACTTGCAATTCGGGCTGGAAGGATGACTCACGTGATGGCGCATCATATTCTCCAAAATATTGAGTTGAGGAATAAGTTCATAGAGTTTTTCGCGAAGAAGAGCAGATGTCGAAAATGCTGATTTTTGCCTCCTTTTCTGTTTTTTTTTTCTGATTTCTGAGCCTGAAAAATGATGAAAAATTAAAATTTCAGAACAAAACGGTTTTGTAGAGCGGAAAAAGCGCTAAAAACAAAGATAAATATATACACTTCGCCAAACAACAAGAAAATTGTTGAGAAACAAGAGATAATATAAAAACTTTAAAAAAAACGAACTTATTCCTCAACCCAATATTATAAATATCTCGGAGAGTTTTATGAAATTATTCTAGCTGTTTAGTGAAAATACTGCCATTTTTGATCAGTAATTTTAAATCAGAAACCAGTTATGTGCCAGGCTCGCGGAGCCTCCTTCGGCTTGGATCGCAAGTGTGCATTTCCTATTTTATTTTTTTTTTCAGTTCAGTTTCTTTTTTTTTTCTTTATTTTACGCGGTCCTCATTTATCGATTCACTACTCTACTACAAAAATGAAATTTCAATTTTATATTTCAGAACTGATGAAAGTACAAGACAGAAGGCGGTTTCAGAACGGTATTAAGCTGATTTCTATAATTATTCTCTACATAGTTTCGATTTGTTTTCTAATAAAGTGATCTTGTTGTAACAAATCATCAAGGCACCCAATTTTAAATATTGAAAAATGTCGGTTTTACAGTAAATCGATCAACTGAGTAGAAGAGGAAAGTAATTTAAAGAGATGCATGTATCTCGAAATTCAAGCATCGAAATCGTTGACATCGCTGAATTCTTTACAGATTTTGTGCCTCGGCGAAGATCCGAGCACAATGTTGTAAGAAAAACACGTTTACGTGATAACAAAATTTATTAAGTGCAGAGGAAAGATGGCGCTGATTGGCCGCATTAAAACCACTATTATCGCCGTAAAAAAGTTCCGACATTTTTTCGAGCCCGCGAAAATCGGGATTTGAATTTAGAGGCTCCTTATTTTTTCTTCTGAATTTTCAAAATTAAACTGGATTAAAAGAACGAAATTGTATTAATCGTGAATTTTTTTACACGTTTCTTCGAATGTTTAAATATATCAATTTGCGTCATTTATTTTTTTTCGTTTCTTCTGATAAAAATATATCGCGCATAGTAAATACTTACTTAGTTACTTAGTCGATCCGTCATTCGCTTGTGTGAGCGCGGATCACAGCTAACCATGCCTTGCGGTCTTGGGCGATGGTTGTCCATGAAGTGGTTAGTCGATTTCCTCGGTATATTGAGATTTCTTTTCGTAAAGAGTCGGACCATCTCATGGGGGGTCGTCCGACAGGTCGTTTTTGATCTCGAGGAATCCATTCTTGTATCAGTTTCGTCCATCTTCCGTCAGTTCTTCGCATAATGTGCCCGGCCCATCCTAATTTTTTCTTTTTGATGTGTTTGAGTGGGTCCGTGACTTGGGAGATTTTTCGGATGTCTTCACGGTGTAAGTCTCGTTGGCGTTGTTCCGTGAGGGTCATTCCAATTAATCTTCTTTCTAGTGATGCATGCGTCACACGGATCCGTTCAGCGAGGTTCTGTGTGAAGGTCCAGGTTTCTGATCCATATGTGAGCGCGGGAAGAACGATGGTGTCGAAAAGTTGAGCTCGGATTCGGGGACAGGTGAGAGCGTCGGTGGTGTTTTTGATGTTGTTGAACGCTGCCCAGGCTGCCCGTCTTCTTCTGTGGAGTTCAGGTTCTAGCTCATTTCGTGAGTTGAGTAGCCTGCCAAGGTAGACATACTCATCCACGTCTTCGATTGTTGTGATGGTTGTATTATTACTGATGATCACCGGATGTGTGGTGGCGTATGTGTTTCTCAACACTTTGGTTTTGTTAGTATTGATTTGAAGGCCTACTTTTTTGCACCTTTCTGTGAACTCTTGGATCATCTGGCTGGCAGTTCGTGGGTCGTTTGCGACGAGAATGATGTCGTCTGCGAATCTCAAATGGGTGAGATTTCTGCCATTGATCCTTATTCCTGGCACGTGAGCGTAGTCGTCGTCTTGTCCTTTGAGGTGATTCCAAGACAATTTTCCGAGAACGAGCTCTAGACAAGCTGAGAAGAGGTTTGGTGATATTGGATCACCTTGGCGTACACCTCTTGTGATGGGTACCTCAACTTGTCTATGGAATGGTGTAAAGGTGGTTGTGCAGTTTGTATAGCACTCTTTGAGCAGGTTAATATAGACTGCATCTACTCCTTGTGCTCGAAGGCTTTCCCATATCGCTTTTGGTTCCACACTGTCAAATGCCTTGTGGAAGTCAATGAAAACAAGTGTGAGCGGAATTTGGTACTCGCGGCCAACCTCGAGCAAGCGTTGTACTGAGTGTATGTGGTCGATCGTTGAGAATGATCGACGGAATCCTGCTTGCTCG
Organism: Caenorhabditis inopinata; assembly: GCA_003052745.1. Lineage (NCBI taxonomy): Eukaryota > Metazoa > Nematoda > Chromadorea > Rhabditida > Rhabditidae > Caenorhabditis > Caenorhabditis inopinata. The sequence goes on along the minus strand of AP018152.1, from coordinate 411,780 downwards.
ACAGGCTGAGCTTCTTCTAGTGTTTTTCGTACTCTATTTAATAGACATTTTGAGAATGTCTTATAGAGTACTGATAGGAGGCAGATAGGCCTATAATTCTCCAAATTTTCTCTGTCTCCTTTTTTGAAGATCAGAGTAGTGTTAGAGGATTTCCATTTCAATGGAACTTTTCCGCTTTCTAAATACTTCGAGAATCGTCGTGCGATCAGGCTAATGACATTGTCATGACAGCTCTTGAGAAAATCTGCCGTGATTTTGTCATCACCTGCTGCCTTCCCGTTTGGGAATGAATTGAGGGCAGTTCGCACTTCTTCTGGGAGGAACGGTGGTGCTGGTGGTGGTGTTTCCGTTCTGATGGGGGTGTTGGTTGGTGTGGGAGAAGGGAAGTTGCTGCTGAATAGTTTCGAGTAGAACTTCTGAATCTCCTGTTCCATCTTTGTCCTGGAAGTGATTCTTTCGCCGCTCGATGGAGACTTAAGGCAAGGTATTTGAGATTTATACTCTGTTATGTCTCTCGCTACCTTCTTAAGACTCCTTCGTTGATTAGCGGCATTCAGTAGGCGGCTTCTGGCGAATTCTTCATGGTCTTTCTCGACAGCTTCTCGGCATTCTTGAGACAGTGACTTGAAGTTTGGGTCTGATCTGTCTGTGAAACGCCGTTTGGTTAGAAGCTGACGAGTTGCTTCCGAGATTCTTCTGTGTGCGTGGTTGGATGGCCTTGTTATTGCTTTGTCCTGTAGATCCTTGAGTACGTCGATTAGATTTTGATAATCTTGATCAATGTCCGTATTGGGATCTATTGCGACTGTGGCACTGAGCGTGTGCGCAGTGTTCGGGTCCAACTCTCTCTTTGGAAGCTTTCTTCGCTTGACCTGCTCGTATCTTGCGATGTTGGTGTTGAAGTGCAGGTGGCTGCGAAGTAGACGGTGGTCACTACCATTTGTGAATGATGGAAGCACCGACACATCCGTCACAAATTTTCCATTTCCCAGTATATGGTCGATTTCATGTTTGTGCTTCTGGTCGGGGCTGATGTGTGTCCATCGTCTATGCATTGGCTTTTTGAATTGCGAGTTCATGTGCCATAGACGATTTGATTCACAAAAGGTAGCTAATAATTCGCCACTTTCGTTTCTTGGTTCCATTGAATTCGTGCCAATGTATCGTTCCGTGTCTTTTCTTGTACCCAATCTAGCGTTAAAGTCGCCTATGATGAGCTTGTACCTGCTACGGCAGGTAAGATAGGCGTCTTGAAGGCTGTCATAGAAATCAGCTAGTTCCTCTGGATCGGTATCAGCGACAGGTGCGTACACCTGGAAGATGGTACAGCTGAGTTTTCTTCCTACTTGTAGAGTAAGGTAGCCGATCCTATGGTTGAGGAACTTGACTTCTATGATTTTTGGGAGGAGGGTGCTCTTAACGATAAAGCCGATCCCTCCTGACACGGAACTACTGTTCCGAGATCCTAAGAAAACTCCGGTCCCGTCTCGATGCGTTTTGTGCTCTTCTACTTCTCGTTTTGTTTCCGATAGTCCGATGACATCGTACTTTATTCTTTTTGTTTCTTCGAGAAGCTCTGCTAGTCTGTTGTCGGATGCGACAGACCTGCAGTTGAAGGTGCACACTCTTAAATCGATTCTTCTTGTTTTGGGCCGTGTTTTCTTCTTTTCCTTTTCCGAGTGGTAGACGACCGGTACTCCGAGATTTGATCGCCTCTCCCGACTTACTTCTGAATCTACCGTATCAGAAGCAGAGGCCGAGTGCGGAGGACTGAGGCAGTTTGGTTTGCTGTTTGTAGCAATTTTTGTGTGCCTGTTTACTCTATTATGACCTGCTAAGCCAGTGCTAGAGCTACCGGGACAAAGAGTATTGGGCGCTACCTTCGACCCGATATGACACTTTTCTACCCATTGGCCAACTGAGACTCTGCCGGGGTGCCGAGCTCCTCCGGATATGTAGAAGAGAATCAGTTGTTGATCTTCTACGCCACGTAGAGGCTGAGTAAAATGTAGAAGTACCCCGCCGGACCGCAACATGAAGTTGGTGGAAGTTTAAGCACCGTCTCGCACATTTCAGTTTACAATTTTTTTTACATTTCCTCTTTTTCGATTACTTGCTTGTTAAATACGTTCATTTTTTTTGAGACTTGCAATTCGGGCTGGAAGGATGACTTACGTGATGGCGCATCATATTCTCCAAAATATTGAGTTGAGGAATAAGTTCGTAAAGTTTTTCGCGAAGAAGAGCAGATGTCGAAAATGCTGATTTTTGCCTCCTTTTCTATTTTTTTTCTGATTTCTGAGCCTGAAAAATGATGAAAAATTGAAATTTCAGAACAAACACGGTTTTGTAGAGCGGAAAAAGCGCTAAAAAACAAAGATAAATATATACACTTCGCCAAACAACAAGAAAATTGTTGAGAAACAAAAGATAATATAAAAACTTTAAAAAAAAAACGAACTTATTCCTCAACCCAATATTATAAATATCTCGGAGAGTTTTATGAAATTATTCTAGCTGTTTAGTGAAAATACTGCCATTTTTTATCAGTAATTTTAAATCAGAAACCAGTTATGTGCCAGGCTCGCGGAGCCTCCTTCGGCTTGGATCGCAAGTGTGCATTTCCTATTTTATTTTTTTTTCAGTTCAGTTTCTTTTATTTCTTTATTTTACGCGGTCCTCATTTATCGATTCACTACTCTACTACAAAAATGAAATTTCAATTTTATATTTCAGAACTGATGAAAGTACAAGACAGAAGGCGGTTTCAGAACGGTATTAAGCTGATTTCTATAATTATTCTCTACATAGTTTCAATTTGTTTTCTAATAAAGTGATCTTGTTGTAACAAATCATCAAGGCACTCAATTTTAAATATTCAAAAATGTCGGTTTTATAGTAAATCGATCAACTGAGTAGAAGAGGAAAGTAATTTAAAGAGATGCACGTATCTCGAAATTAAAGCATCGAAATCGTTGACATCGCTGAATTCTTTACAGATTTTGTGCCTCGGCGAAGATCCGAGCACAATGTTGTAAGAAAAACACGTTTACGTGATAACAAAATTTATTAAGTGCAGAGGAAAGATGGCGCTGATTGGCCGCATTAAAACCTCTATTATCGCCGTAAAAAAATTCCGACATTTTTTCGAGCCCGCGAAAATCGGGATTTGAATTTAGAGGCTCCTTATTTTTTCTTCTGAATTTTCAAAATTAAACTGGATTAAAAGAACGAAATTGTATTAATCGTGAATTTTTTTACACGTTTCTTCGAATGTTTAAATATATCAATTTGCGTCATTTATTTTTTTTCGTGCGCTGATGAAATGAGCGGAGCCTCTAAATTCAAATCCCGATTTTCGCGGGCTCGAAAAAATGTCGGAACTTTTTTTCGGCGATAATACTATCACGTTAATTACAGTCATTTAAGGAAAAATAACAAAAGAGAAATTAGGAGGAACAAAAAGTATAAGCTAATTATATATTATCGCCGTAAAAAAGTTCCGACATTTTTTCGAGTCGGGATTTGAATTTAGAGGCTCCGCCCATTCATCATCATTTGAGCGCATTTGCTATGCGCGATATGTTTGTTGAATTTTTATTTTTTCTTCTTTTTCTTCGCAAATTGATATATTTAAGAAATCGTATTAATCGTGAATTTCTTACACGTTTCTTCAAATGTTTAAATATATCAATTTGCGAAGAAAAAGAAGAAGAAAAAATAAAAATTCAACAAACATATCGCGCATAGCAAATGCGCTCAAATGATGTTGAATGGGCGGAGCCTCTAAATTCAAATCCCGATTTCCGCGGGCTCGAAAAAATGTCGGAACTTTTTTAATGCGATAATACTATCACGTTAATTACAGTCATTTAAGGAAAAATAACAAAAGAGAAATTAGGAGGAACAAAAAGTATAAGCTAATTATATAAAAGAGGAGAAAACGCGCAGGGACGGAGTGACTGATTGCACTCGCCCATTTTAGGCCCAAAAAGTATGAGAATCAATAATTAATTAAGAAGAACAACAATTATAAATTAATTAAATAAAATGGGAGAAAAACGGGCAGGGGCGGAGTGGTTGATTGCACTCCTCCATTTTAGGCCCAAAAAAGTGAGAATGTAAAATTAACTAGGAGGCGGCTCCCAGAGGCCCTCTGATTGATTTCGTGTCGAGACCCGTCGTGAGTACTGTAGCGGAATGGGCGGCAATTCAAACACAATAGGCGTAGCGGGGCGTTTCTGTAAGAGATAAATATTAAAGGGTGACTGTAAGGAACCCGAGAATTAATTGTGAATATGATTGAACATGAGTATTCACAACAACAGATTTCGTAGGAATAGTGCATGCTTTCATTTGAAATGAAAATCAAATAGCTGAAAAATATAGCTCGAATTTATAAAATTTCAGTGCTCCGGGCTGAAACAGAACAGCGTTTTAAAGTTATCTGGAAAATAATGAATTCTTGAGACTTTGAAATTGTCAAAAATGGACAAACGATAATTCAGACGCTTAAGGTTTGTTCAATCATTCAGTGCACCTCTCAATTCGAAGATGAAAGATGAAAATATTAGAATACTGCAAATATTCATTTTCATTTATTTTTATTTTTTTTAAATTATAAAATAAATAGGTGCGTAACGCAAAAGAGCACAGCAACTGCAAGGTCAAGTTATGTTCTAATTGAACCGCGAAAAATTCTCGTATCATGATCGTCCATGCATTTGAATAATATTGAAAATGCATAATAATACGTATTCTTTCCATATTAATTTTAATTTTTATAGTTTCTTTTTAAATCTGGCTTTTCTGTGACGAAAAAGCTTCATTTTCGATCCAAATGATAATTGTCATAACCGTTTTTTTTTGTGCAAGTTCCGTAGGGCACGTTTGCATTTCTCCCAAATAGTGTCGGCAATTTACGTTAGCGTGCAAACTCGTTGGGCTAGAGAAGAACAATAAAATTGTCAATATCGTTTTCTTCCATTAACTTTAGTGAAAACAGACTTCCTTTCTCCTGTTCTGACTCTTTCCTCACGTTGATTTCTTTGCCAATCCCAATCTTTCTTATCCCAATAAAATGTAAAAACTCGTTTTTTATATAATTATTTTACAAATTTATTATTTATCAAAAATTATGTTTTATTTCCTTTTCTAATTTACTGTTTTAGTCACAGCTCATCAAACACATGATGCTTCGCTTGTTTAGCAAATGCCCATTTTCTACAACTGTCAATCATTTAAAAATGGTAAGCCATATTTATTTAAAAAGCTTTTGCTAGATTAATATCCAATTTGACTGAATTAATAATTAAATATAATTTCAGGTTTCGGACACGAGGTTGATCTATACAGTCGACTTGTTAAGAGAAAACGCCAGTGGATACTTGAAGGAAAACGACACTGCTCAGGCTTGTGAAAAGTCTTTCCAGGTAATATTTTTCAAATTTTATTTTTCGATATGATTTAGTAAATTTAAAGTTTATAGCACTTTTTACTTAGGCTTCTAATCTTTATTTAAAAAATTTAGGCTTGTAAACTTGCGCTCATGAATTACGTCAAGAAGCTCGAGACGACTTCTGACATCAAAATTGTGCCCGAACATCTCGACAACCCGTGGAATTACAAAATCTTCTCCAAGCTTTGTCATCTTATCATGAAGAAAGTTGATCCTGGTGTGGCGGAAAAGATACAACTTGCTTGGAGCACAGCATTCGTGTAATATATATATATATATATAGTTACTGATTTATTATAATTTTACTTTTTTTTTTTAGATTTCATGTAAAAGGCTGTACGCAGAATGATTTATCGGTGGAAGAAGTGCAATTTTCGATGCCGTTCGTTTTAAGGTAAAATGAAAAGTTATTTTTTGGGTTAATATTATTTTTAGATTTCTGGATATCGTCGAAAAAGAATTGATCGTTGATCGAGAAATGGCGATGTACGTGAAGGAAAGATTATTTACCCTGGATCTCGATGAACTTTCTACTGAAATCAAAGCGGTTATTATTAAAACAACATAATAGTTTATAATTTATATATGTTGATATACTTCTACAAAACATCAATATGCGAAAGGATATGGTAAATTTTATTTATTTTTATTTACTTTATTTCAACTAAATTTTAGCGCAAAAAATTGAATGATATTTACCAGAAGAAATACGCAGAAAACTTGGCCGATGTCTTGTCTAAAAATAAGAATGGAGTCAAACGATTTGTTCTTGGTAGATAACTTTTTATTTCGTTTGTATGAATAAATATATCATTAATTGGAATTTTTTGTCTAATCGAGTCAACAAAATTTACAATCGGCAAAAAGCAAAATCGTCGACTACTTCAACTGAATCATTGTACAAAGTTAACATACAGTGTCGTGCAAAATTATACGAACCGGGGTGATTTTTACCGAAACTCGACTTCGGATGATCCGATCGAGCCCAAAGTTTCAGGAATTGAGGAAAAAGCTTTAAAAATAAGTTTGAATAACAAAAGAACGAATTTACTCAAAAAAAAAAAGTTTTTTTGAAAAAAAATTAACAAATTGAAAAAATGGATATTTTGATTTTTGATGTTCATGGGAAGAAAAAACAAAAATGACAAGTTAAAAAACGGGGAAATGATACGAAATGATTGAATTAACTTAATACTTGGTCGTCATGCCTTTGGCTTTGATAACCGCCTCTCATCTTCTTGGCATCGAGTCGATCAAGTTCATCAGGGTCTGAAGTGGGATTTTGGTCCATTTTTCCTTGAGTTTCTCTAATTTTTCGGTACAATTTTTTGCTTTTCTGGATTTCAAACGTCTGCCAAGGACCTCCCAGAGATGCTCAATGGAATTCAGATCAATGGGATTCGAATTGGCTTGGCCAGGTTGACTTGACGCTGTGCGAACCAATCCTTGAAAAAGAGGGAAGAGTGTTTCGGATCGTTGTCTTGTTGGAACAACCAACCACGATCTATCTGAGACCTTCCATATGGCAACATTTCGTTTTCCAAAATGACCTTGTACATGTACCCTGTACTTGTACTTCGTACTTGTCCTTATACTGGGCGTGGAAGCAGCCTCAAACCATGACGTTACCACCACCGTTCTTAACAGTCGGAACCTGGTACTTGGGATCGTACCGTTTGTTAACTGGACGTCGTACATGAGTGATTCCTTCTAGCCAATCATCAAATACTTCGATTCGTCGCTTTACAGTACCTTATTCCACTGCTGAGGTGTCCAGTGCAGATGATCCTTCTCCCACTTCAATCGAGCCAGACGGTTCTTCTCGTAAATCATTTGCTTTTTCACTGGGCGCCTTCCGAAGAGTCCAGAATCACGCACACGTCTTTTGACAGTGTCGTTGGACACCTATAAGCCATATCGATTGAAATTTTTTGAGAAATGTCCAAAAAAACTAACCTCGACTCCATATTGGGCCTTCAGTTCCGAGTTGATGTCCGTACTTCTCAGCCGCGGATTTTTCTTGCACATCCTGACAATGATTCTGTCGGTTCCTGGTGATGTTTTCAAAGGTCTTCCAGTACCTTTCAATCGGTTTCGAGTGTTTAAAGTTGCCCATATTACCGATTTAGAAGTCTTGAACTGTTTCGCGAGGGTGGGCATATCCAGACCCATCTGACGACCACGGATGATAGCCATTTGCTGCGATTCTGATAAATTAAGTGAGCCACGTGGTCTACCCATTCTAAATAACAATAAAATAACGATAATAATTGAAAAAATTTAAAAAAATTAAAAAAAACCAAAAAATCGGATTTTACCGATTATCGAAAAGTTCAAAAATAAGTCCGCAATTGTTACTGCTTACCGTAATTTATTATTCAAACTCATTTTTTAAGCGTTTTTCTCAATCCCTGAAAGTTTGGGGTCGATCGGATCATCCGAAGTCGAGTTTCGGTAAAAATCACCCCGGTTCGTATAATTTTGCACGGCACTGTATATAAGAAATTGGGCGCTGGGATAACTGGGGTCGTGAATAAAAGAGAAATGCACTCCGAATAACTATTAAGCTCCGTTTTCTGAAGAAAAGTAGTTTTACCCACGAGATGTGATAATTATTAGGTACAAATATGATAGTAAAATTAATGCTCCCCATTTCTTTCTTTCTTTCGCCCTGGAACAAAGCTATCGTCGCCCTGGAGTTCCAGTTCTCTCAAAAAATTATGCAATTTTTGATTCTCTCTAACGCTTGTTAAAAGTCGATAAATACAGTGAAAATTAGTGTAAGCTTTCATCTGAAATTACAAATTACTCGAATTTATAAAATTTCAGTGTCCTGGGCTGAAACAGAACAGCGTTTTAGTAATGAAGTATCCTTAAAGTTATCTGGAAAATAATGAATTCTCGAGACTTTGAAATTGTCAAAAAAAATGGATAAACGGTGATTCAGACGCTTAAGGTTTGTTCAATCATTCAGTGCACCTCTCAATTCGAAGATGAAAGATGAAAACATTAGAATACTGCAAATATTCATTTTCATTTATTTTTATTTTTTAAAAATTCTAAAATAAATATTCGTTCATTCGTCACTTCATATTTTCATTTTGATCTACCTTCCTTGTCGGAATTCTTTTTTTCGAGAATAAACTTTTCTCTGTTTCCTTCCCCCAGGTGATGTAAGTTCCAGTTTCTTTATGCCTTTTTCCGTCACAGACATTTCCTGGTACTTTGTTCTCAGCGCTTCAGTACTGTTACAAAATATATTTTTTTTCATTTCTTTAAGAACCGCTACTGCTGATGCCTGTCAACATACTGCCGAGTTTCACCTCTTTTAAGACTACGCCAAATTTGGTTTTTAGCGAAATTTGGGTATTTTCCAACAAAAATCGATTGCTTCCATCTTCCATCTTCGAACTGTCAACGATTTTGAATCTTTGTTTATCGATTTTTTGCACATTTTCAAAGATTCATGTTTAATTTCAGATGAAATCCTGCACTAATCCTACCAAAATATGTAAAGAATTCGCCGACCAGTTCATAGAACAAAAATCGTTCGCCACACCATCCGACTCTTTTCCGCAATTGGGCATACTATCCGAAAACTGTCATTATCTGTATGGCCCACAAACATACGTTGAATTATGTCCAGTTACCACGACACCTTACATCCCACATTCTTCAAACTACACCATGCTACAATCTACAGGGACTCTAGAACCTTATTTTCGAAAAGACGCGGAGGCTATAAACTGTTCTCGAATGTTCACAAAGTACACAATGGATGATTACGGTCAAAACAACTGTCACGGGTACAATAGAAGTGTCAACGATTTCGAGTCTTGTGAGAACGTAGAGGTGTGCTGAAATACTACTCCATAGTTGGAAGGTCTTAATGGGGTTATTCATCAAAAGCACATTTGCATTTTAATGCAAAAAATGCCACTTTAATGTTATTCACGATTGCATTTTAATGCAATTGTGCTTTTTCATGAATAACCCCATAAAGGATGATCAGAAAAATTCGGTGTAGTCCTCTTGGAAAATTTAATATTTTTTAAAATTAAAAATGTTCACTGTATTTATCGACTTTTAACGTTTTTAGAGAGAATCAATAATTGCATAATTTTTTGAGAGACCTGGAATTTTAGCGCGACGATAGCTCTCTTCCAGGGCGAAAGAAGGAAAGATATTTGTACCTAAAGAATCCCATATCTCGGGGGTAAAACTACTTTTCTTCAGAAAACGGAGCAAAATAGCTATCCGGAGTATCAATATGAGCAGTTTGGCAATGAGAACAATTATCCGATGGTCTGTTTAAAGACAATGGCTGACGAAATGGAGCAGAAAAGTGGGCAATCAACAGCTGCAATAATGAAACCAAAATCTGCCGAAGTGGAACTTGAAATGAACCGAAGAATAATGAAAGATAATGATAAAAGTTGGTTTTTTTTACCTAGAAAGTTTCATATGTTCATAAATGAAATAGCGCTGCAGAATCGCTCTCCAAACTTCACACCTTTTGATGATGTTCTTAAATGAAACATTGCTTATTAGCCCATCGTAGGTTAGAATCGCTTCCTGGGACTTGTGCAACTTTTCTTAAAACAAAAATGGAGCATAAAATTATAAAGCTCGTTATAGCTTTCAAAAATCAAATCTTCCATTGTTCTTTCTTGATTTCCAATGAAACAAATCAATGAAAAATACATAAAAAATGTGAATAATTATAATTAAAACCAAATAATCATTGATATTTAGAAGTTTCATCTCCACAAAGCAAAGCGTACACCCCGAGCAGTCCATCAAAATACACGAAGGAGCAAGCAGAAGAAATGCTTGATGCTCCAACAATTGTAAAATTGAAAAACTTCGATGTCGGCAAAATCTGTGAGGACATGAAAGCGTTTCTGGCGAACAACGCGAACAGAGGCCAAAAAGGTGCCAAAAATTACACACAGGAGAATATAGCGACGCATATCCTCGGAAAGTCACAGGGGACGTTTTCGGGGCTAATTCGAAATATTCCGAATTGGGACACTTTGCAATCGGGCAGGCATGTGTATCAGAGAATGTACAATTGGCTCAATATGTCGAATGAGGATAGACGTCAGATTTGGAAGTTGGATTTGGCATCAAACAAAAAGCAAATAAAGGCCAAATAGTGAGCAAATGAATATACAGCGTTCCACAAAAGTATAACCTCACCCCATTTTTTCAGATTTTTTTTTGAGTTTTTCGAATATTTTTTTATTTTTTCTCTCTCAAATTACTATTTTTAAAAATAATGCCGATAGGCCCGCCTCTTACTGCTTATGAAAAAGGACAAATTCGTGTTTCAAAGTCGAGGCGGAGCTCGATTTGAAAGTCTTCTAGAACTGTGCGAAGAGAAATGCGAAAAGCCCCCCCCCCCATCTCACCAAAAATCACTGGGAAAAACGATTGGCGTTTTCCAATAAATATGAAAAACTTACTGATTTTTGTAACAGGAAAACCCATACTTCCATGAATTCGGCTCAATCATTACTCGAAAAAATTCACATTTTGCAAAAAAAAAAACCGGATTGAGGTTATACTTTTGTGGAGCGCTGTACTGGGAATCTGGTATTCTCTAGCATTTAGTTATTATCTATCCGCGAGTACGTGATTTTTCGTTTAAAGGCGCTGTTTGGGTCTCGTTAGGGGATAGCGCGTTTTAACGCGTTAATTTAAAAATTGTAAGAAAGCGCACACACTGCGTTTGTGATTTCTTTTCGAAAATTGAAGCGAATATTGGAATTTTTTCTATATTTTGCTTCGAAAATCATGTATTTTAATTAATTTTTATTGTCAAATTTCTTAAACTGAATAAATCACAAACGCAGTGTGTGCGCTTTCTTACAATTTCTAAATTAGCGCGTTAAAACGGGCTATCCCCTAACGTGACCCAAACAGCGTCTTTAAACGAAAAATCAATTACTCGCGGATAGATAATATCTTGCTTGAAATTCTTTGAGCCGGGTTACTTTTCTGTTCGAAATTCTTGAAATACACCGCTTTGCTTGAAGTGTTTCATTGCGGCCGGTTCGCACTGTGGTTACTTCATATACGAAGAAATAAAGGTTAAATTCGCATTGAAATACATAATTACAGCTCTGGCCGCGTCGTGCTCTCCGGCTATCAAAAGACGTTTCTCACCGACTTCTTCAACCGCAATTCAAGACCAAGTCGCGATGACAAACATGCAATTGCGGTACAACTCGGACTCTCTGACAGCACTGTCCATAATTGGTTCGCAAATAACAAGAGACGGTTGAATATTGGAAAGATTTCAAAAGAGAAAACTAAGAGATTTGAAATTTAGTTGTTATAGCGGATTTCATAGAGCTCAACCCATTCGGTGACATTTTCAATTGCACGTTTTGTGACAAACTTGTTTAATTATCTACCCATGGCTCGATTGTCATGACACTTTCATTCAATTTATTTTTTTCAGTAAAAAGGATTTATGGAATCTTTTATAGCACTTTATCATTTATATTAAATAGCTTTAATATGTAGATTCCACAAACGCTTTTTACTTCAGAAAATTACAATGAAAATCTCTGAAAATATCGATAAATTAAATTGTTTTTTTTGAATTAAATGAAGAAATTCAGAATGCAAAATATAATTTCAATAACAGCAATTACTGTTACAAAGAGTAGGTTCCGTGGGTTTCTGTTGGAGAGAGTCACTTTCTTACTCTTGTTACGGAGCCGCTTGGCTAAAATATGTTGCTCTTGAACCAATTGAACGTGTAAATAAAGTTCATTTTCTGCTATTGACGAGAACAGTCATTTTTGTAAATAAAAAAGAAAAGATAAAGGAAGAGAACACCATTCTGTCGCATCCATTGAGTCTCTGAAAATAAGAAGAATTGCTCATTTTCTAATGATCGTGATCTAGAAAACTGTGACTCTCGCCAGAGTGAAACAACTAGACTTTGAGAATCTGAAATAGCTAGAATTCTAGTCTCGAGGTTTTCCACAGTCGAGTCGAGCCCTCTAACATGATGATCAGAGATTTAAAACTAACATTAACCTATTGATCCGTAAGTGGTTTTTGCAAATCTTGGTTTCCTCATTTTTTAGATTTAGATTTTTGGTTATCCCGGCTCTCAGGAAGTTGAGGTGATAGCTTTGGAACGGTAGGTGCAGACGTTACGGATACTTTCCAAAATTTGCTTTTGGATTTTTTCATATTCTTCCCTTCATTTTTCGACTGTTTTCGTCTTTTTATACAACAAACGATGAAGAAAATAATTAATCCGAGAAGGAGAAGGCATCCCAGTCCAATAGATCCCCATCTGGAAATAATAGATAATGAACAAAGATAGAAATCCTCTAGAATACATACAATATATACGATGACCAGCCTGTCTTTTTGCTGGCGCTCTTTTCCAAAATTTCCTTGAATTCCTTCAATGTATTTGACATTTCATTCAGCGAATTTCGATATTTTGAAAGGCTTAAATCAAGCCTTGAAATATTTCGTAAAGCTTCCATACAAGCATCATGGTCACTGTACGATGAATTCGTAGACCTGCGCAGCCGTTCAAACGCAACCAATTGTGTGGAGATATCGAAATCTATTTCATCGATATTGGCCAAATCAGTGAAAATGGGTCCCAAGTCAACGAGATGCAGCTCCTTATTACTTCTCGCTTTCTGAAAATGGAAACTCAATGATTTTAATATTGCGATTCTGCTCACCAGAAAATCGTTGTAACTCTTCTTCCACTTGTTCACACTCAAACAGAATTTCACAAAGCTTGAAAGCATTATTTCCCAATCAATCAATAGAAGTTGCAACTCAGGAGGACTTTTCAACTTCACTTCATCCTTAACAAACTTGTGTAACTTTGCACTAAATGCCAAAAGAATATCCAAGGAGCCGGATGTTATCAGTTTCTCAGCGGCCATCAGTGCATGAACACTTTCGCCGAATACTTTCGCCAATGATTGCAGATTTTTCAGATTGACTAGTTCTACCGATTTCTTGATATTTTTTGATTTGCTAATGTTTTCAATTATTTTCGTATCTATTTTGGTTGAAATGAATTGTATGTCCTGCAGCGTTGCAAATATTATAGGAGAATCAACATTTACACTTGGATTTTTGATTTTGCGAAATTTCAATGCGAATTTCGAAGCCTTTCCGACCTTATCCAAGTATGGAACTGTGTTCTTTAAGCAATTCAAATATTCGGTATGATTCTTAAAGTTTTCGGTCATCGTTTTGAGCTTTTCCATTAAAAGCAAATCAAAAATATGAGTGATGTTTCCAAAAGTCACGCTGCTTTGAACGATCAGTATATTAGTTTTCAAGTCACTCAAAATATTTTTCGCCATTAAGTCTTCTTCAAATCCAGCTTGGCTACCTTCCACCAATTCAATCAATGAAAGCAGGGCGATCAGTTTGCGTTCCAGAATTATACCTTCACATATAACAGAACTCAATTTATCAAAATGATTGTCCTTGCTCATCGGTACGTCACACTTCTGAAAGTCATATTAAAATCTACGTGGTAACTCCTTGCTTGACGATTCTGTAACCCTTGTCAGAACAGCCGTTTCCAACCTACCTGTATTGATTGTATTGTCTCGTTAACAGCATTCAATGCTCCTTTAGCTCCATTCAAGAGCTGATATACAGACATTAAGCCGTGAATTGCCATGAAATTTGATAACGTCCCGAATTCTCTCCATGTTGTGTACAACTGTTCAATTGGTTTCTCGAGAAATGCCAAATCAGCATTGTGAAAAGAGACTGATGAGTTGATTAGTTTTGCCACGAATTCATCAGAAAAATCAGCATCCAGATTTTTCAGACTTTTGAATCCATCGTCGAATCCAGCAGTATATGCTCGATTCGTCGAATTGGAATAATGAATGACTTGAGATGCAACAATTGAGTAAATCAGTGCAAGCTCTGCTTCTGGTGGCGACGAGGTTACACCTTCCAGCGCTGTAAAATCCTCGTGGATGGAATTGAGAATATCTGTTTGGTTCATATTATTCATGGTGTTTTGTGTCATAATTAATAATCGAACAGTGTTGCGAAATGAACGGAAATTCTCTGCGATAGCCAACAATTCCTGAACCTCCGTTTTGTTAATAAGTCGAATGTTGCTTATCACTGAACGGAATGCGATGGAAGGTGCAGTGAAGCTTTTTTCTGCCATAAGCGGGACAATAACTTCATCCACCTAAAAATAAAACAAATTAAGAACAGGAAATGAATAAAAATAACAAATAACATCGATCTCATCCAATATTTTCCATGACTCGATAATCGGCTGCCAATGGCCATAATCTTTGATGACAGCCAGGTGTTTAGACATTTCCATTCCACTCCACTCGCTTTTGATTTCATAAAAAAGCATTAGCGATTGCTCAATTTCAGTTGAGTTATTATTCAATTTCAAATTTTCCAGCTCCATTAAGAATTTCTCAACCTTTCCTTTATCGAACGTGCTCAGCTTATGAGATCCTCCAAGATTTAAAAGTTCTGAAACGACCGGTTCCATTGGGATTACTCCATTTGCCAATCCATTGTGAAGAGATATCGCTGACAAAACGCGAGCTATTGTCGGTAATTTTTCAATTACCTTCGATTCTTCTGAAAAAAAAAATTAAAATCGAAAAAAAAAATGAAAACAATTACTCAGCAAATTTTTAAAATATTAGAATTTCTTTGAAAGTTTTCTGAAAATTGTTTATGTAGATTTTTTTTTACTCAGGAAGTTTCAATGGTGAATGGCTGTGTTTAATTCAAGAAAACTATTATCACGTCATCGCGAATGGATAATACTTTTCCGAAAAAATTATATTCGACTACTTCGTGTTCTGAAAAACCTCTGGACGCAGAGTCCGTTGGCATGCTTGCCCAATACTTACTTTTAGTTTCAATACGGCAATGTATATAATAATTGAAAAGCATCATGTACAGTACAATGCTACTTTTCAACATCCTTATCGAAACTAATTTATTTGATCTTAGAATTCAACAACTTATTGATTTGAAGATAAGTATCAATAATAATTTTAAAGCAAAAACAAAATTGGAATAAATTGCGATGAGTTCAGATTTACGTGCTGATTGAGCACATCTTCGACAAAAACTAGAGTGTCCACAGTTCTAATTCGAGATCCGTTAGCAGAACTACTACAATAGCTTGAAGCACAGCACATGGATTCACCAGCCACGCTGTCTGAATTACTGTTTATAGAATCCGCTAACACATTTTCCCGAAATCAATATCCGTTTTATTATTTCTGTTTCTCTTTGCCATGCCCCGCTAAAAATAGAACAGAAGGAACCGGGATTTTCCCCGCCGAATGTTCAGACTTCGTTGTAACATAAAAACATTATATTGGACGCGTGAAGAAGCCAGAGCTGAAGTGGTATCCGACTACCTTTACGCCCAATTCGACATTTTCTTTTTTTTTCGAATTTTTTCTGTTTTTATGGGCGCACTATAAAGGTAAAATTAAAAAAAAAACTTTCCCGAAAATTGCAGAAGATAGGAAGGTATCAAAATTGCGTGAATGAAAATTGTTGCGTCGCAACCATTATAGCGAGACGTGACCTTTCTGAAAAGCTAATCTCAGAGCTTTAATTGTCTTTCATTTCGTGCAACAATAAGATATATAAAAATGAGACAAATAGAGAGTAAAGAAACAATATCAAGTTGCGAGGGAACTCTATCATTCGGTATACGAGTCAAGAAGAAAGAATCAAAAAAGCCGAAGAAAGCAGATGAACAAGAAAAAAAGGAAGAGCAGAAGAGAAAAGCGCCGAAACGATTGAATAGACTGAAGATAGTCAAGGCGAAAATGTCGACTATTGCAACGGAATCATTGTACAAGGTATAATCAAACAAGGTCAATTCTGATCTAGCTTTAGAGTCTGTAATACAAACCCTAAAACGGAAACGTAAATCGTTTAAAAGCGCTGTTTGGGTTTCGTTAGGGGATAGTGCGTTTTAACGCGCCAATTTAAAAATTGTAAGAAAGCGCACACACTTTATTCAGTTTAATAAACAGTTTAAGAAATTTGACAATAAAAATTAATTTAAAAAACATGATTTTCGAAGCAAAATATAGAAAAAATTCCAATATTCGCTTCAATTTTCAAAAAGAAATCACAAACGCAGTGTGTGCGCTTTCTTACAATTTTTAAATTGGCGCTTTAAAACGCGGTATCCCATAACGAGACCCAAACAGCGCCTTTAAACGAAAAATCAAGTACTCGCGGATAGATAATATATTTGAACGGTTTTCATTTCAATGTTTTAGGACCGGCAGTTTCAGAACAGGGGGGAGTCAATGGTTTTTCCACTTTTTTGGATTTTTTAGTTTATGAAAATGTTATTAGACATAATCGAGAAATACTAGCCTTTTTTACAACAATTTTATTGGCAGACAACAAAAATGACCAGGTGACTGGATATTTCTTGGCGATTCCGGCCCATAACTCGTAAAATTTCGCTCAATCATGATTTTTGAAATGCGACAGCGCCACGCATTAACTAAGATACCGAAGCCGTAACTTTCAACAATAAATAAGGTGTCATCGTGATTGATGACACCCTCGCTCTATCGATACTTTTGAACTTTAATAATGCAAAGAATCGCTCAAATGTGCCTTCCATTTTCTCTTCATTTCTCTCTCATATTCCTTTTACAGACCATGGAAAATAGTAAAGAATGGGTGAACACGGACAACGACGAATTACCGACACCGAAAAAAAGTGAAAAATCTAAAATGTCGGCAGGTAAAAAGAGAAAAGAAAAGAAAGGCTGCCGAGAGGAAGACGAAAATACGAAAGAATTGGAAAAGGAAAAAGAAGGGAAACAAAGCAAAAAGAGCAATATGCAATTTGCACAGTTGTTCTTTAAAACGATTTCGGAATCCCATAAGTCCACAAAAAAGGCGAACTTTGATAAGGTAATTCATATACAGTAACTGAGTGGGCAATGCATAGAAATCTTGAACTCCCAATGAAAAGAACGTTTTTGGTAAATGACCACGCAGGATGCTCCTGAGTTTTAATAGTTTTTGACAAATTGGGGGCTCCAGAAAATATAAAGGTCCTGCCCTTTCCGTAATGTCATTTTTGGTTACGACGGTTAGACACTGGTCAGTTCACACAACGAATATTTTTATTGCAGAATCTGGAAGTGATGCCCTATTTTATGCCGAAAATAAACTCTGCTGAAGGTACTAGAAGAAGGGCATCGTCTCGACGTCGCCCACTGGACCGTTCAATCTTCAAAGAGAACGGAGAGCCTGTTTGGGTGGTTCCTGATAGAACAGAGGATGTGATGACTGCGGACGGTGTGATGACGAAATATCCGGAATTGATGGAAGCGCTGGAAGATGAAGGGCTAAAAATGGAAGATGGAAAACAATGGGCAGGGATGATGGAGGAGTTTATGGGCGGACAATTGGATTCAGGGATCCTGGATGCCGGGTGAGCAAATCAGAGCGGGAAGCTTCTATGAACTTTGAATATTCCCTTGACTAGAATCACATTCGAACAGTGTCACTATAAGCATTTGCTGGTTGTTGTCCCAGTATCCTAGTCCTCTTGGTATTCCGGGTTACCCGTCTCTATTGCAGTTTCACCGTCGACCAGCTTGATCCATTCGACACGTTTGAGTCACTAAAGAAGCGATCCGATAAATATTTTCGAATTGACTCAGTTGTCTACTACACAATGTCCAACCTTTTGAATTTGAGTAAAGGTGAGTAACACACACACAAAAAAAACGCATTCGAGTCTCATGCACGCCTGAAACCAATGCTTTCAGAAGCTATCGAAAGATTCTCCAAACAGGACAAGAATACGAATGCGGGTATGCTTTGGAGAGATATGGAAGGAAGTGAAAATGACAGAATGATGATGACGGCTATTGTGACGTCAATCATTTTTAATATGGAGAGCATTCGCCGCGTTAGTTATGATGTGAGTATATTATTAATGAATTTACATAAAATAGTACGCGAGCGCTACTCGACTTTAGTATTTTAAAGTAAGATAGCCTCGAGTGTTCAACAATTTCCCCTCGTAGACAATCATGAAACCAGAAAAATCACTCTATAAAGGCTTACTCCGGATCACTAGTTAGAAAAAAAAACGATAACAAACAATAACAAACAAGCTGAATGATTCCTAATCACTACATTCTTAGAAAAAACGTAAAACTGTTACCCGTACTCTAACTCTAACTCTAATTCCAAAAAAAAACTTCTCTAAAAACCAATAAACTCAAGAAGACTAGCCTTAAAATCTTAAAATTGGCAATCGTCAGATTTTTGGTGAAAACCACACGAAATATCTCAAAACTTTCGCTTCCCTTGGAATTTGCGAAATAGACAATTTTTAAAAATTAAAATTTCAGAATTTTCCGATAGTTTTAGAAATTATTTCCGTTGATCGGTATTCTTGTTGTTTGGAAATATAAGCAGTTCATTTGTGGACTAAGATGCCATTTGCTGCATTTTTTATTATGTAATAATGTATTTTAAGTTTCACAATAGAAATTTTAAAGCAAAATGTAACGAAAAAGATGTTCATCCGAATTAATTGCGATTTTTGTTCGCGGCACGACTCTTTACTTTATATTCACAATGTTAGCCAAAAGAAAATATGTAAATTAAAAAAAAAATACGCCACTTATCATTAAAAAAAGTGGTCATCCCACCGCCAGAGAAGTATCCGGTTGTGTGCCTATCTTCATCACTGTCTTTAGGTGTCCACCAATTCTTTTGCTTTTCAGAGACGAGGTCCCATTCGATCCATTCAAAAATGGCGTAAAAAGTATAAAAGGCGACTCAAGTAAATTGTTATTTTTTCTCTGAAGTAAAGTGTTTTCTCCGATATTGGATTCGAGAAAGAAAGGAAGAACTTCTAACTGAATGTAATCTAAATTTAACAGTTTCTCTAAACTTATTTTTAATAAAACATGGAATCGATTAAATCGAATTTGTGTCGCTTCCAATTACGCTATTTTGCATAGATCTGCCAAAATGTTGTAGTTTTTGCAGAAATAACCAGTTTTATTAATCGATACATTCTTCAATTCATATGACGTATAGTGCACTATTCAAGACGGTGTAATAACTTCAAATTGAAAGCTTTTTTTTTTCTGAAAATCAACCAAAATGTTTATTAAATAACAACAAAAATTATATCGTTAACATTTTGGAATCTTCCTCCTGAAGTCTCATCGGGTAAGAGTCGATTACGGCACGGAGGTAGTAGGCTCCAACATGTAACTTATGCTTGACAAAAAGCACATTCTTCTAAAAATCACATTCAAAATACTTTTTATGGCCAAAGTATCAAAAAAAATGGAAACAACCATTTATTGGTATTTAATAATCATTCTATCAGCGCTCGCATTAGAGATATATACATTTTAAAAAAATTGTTACGCAATTAGAAGTTATTCAATCCTTTCTTGAATTCAATTTCCGAAAAATTAGTTTACAGTTTACAGTTTACTTCTCTTCTAAATTCTTCCAAATGCGTAATCTCGCCTTGTATTTATTGTGAAACTTTTGTATGGATAGAATCGGACATCGTCTCTGAAAAAGTGAAGGGAGTTGATATATTTATATAGATAGATATTTGATAATGAAGACATTACCAAACGGCTGATATTTTAATTATCGGGTTGAGTCAAAATGATTGTACCACATACAAAAAACTTCCGAAAAAAAAAATCAGTCAACATAACTATCGACAACAATGTATAGCCAACAGATAGGTACATACATAGCTGTTCGATTCCGCTTCGGTAGGAGTCCTGCGGGTTACTATCAAAAAAATACTGCAACTGCAGCTCGGTCTTGAGATCGTTGAGATTGAAATTCCTTACCATCCAGAAGTGAGTCAGAAATCGGAACAAGAGATAATCAGTGGAGTGGAGCAATGTGCAGAGAGGACGGTGGATGGGGTAGAGTCGTCCAGCATATCTCCTAAATTTTTTGACGATTCACCTTCGCGACATGTTGTTTTTTGTGACAAAAGAGAAGCCGCAACATCTACCGACAAAACATGGGCTGCTTCAAGGAGAATCCAAGATCGTGGAAAACCCGATGTCTCCTGATGGTGGTCCTCTTTCACCAGTTCCAGTAGCCGCAACACAGCCCTTCATATACCCCCCCCCACATAGATTGTTCTAGAAGATTCTCAAAGTTTCTAGTGAAAGAAAAACAAGTAGTACAATAATTTTGACTCAAACTAATAAATGGTGCATACCACAGAAAAACAAGATAACTTGAAGAAGTATGACTAGCGGGAAAGTATCCAGAAACTGTCTAAAAAGGGTGAGACAAGGTTTTTGTCACCTCTATCTTCAATAGTCTCCCAAGAAGGGCGGAATTATTGAGATATATTGGCACATTTCAATCATACTCACATCGTAAGTAACACAGAAGGTAGTATCCATATTGAAGAGTATTGAAGTCACCACAGCTGTATTTGCCGTGCTCTCTTGCCTTTTCAATTCCGCTTCCGGTTGTATCCAAGGATGACCTGAGCCCATTGCCTTGTCCTGCTGGGAGAATTTTTCGATAGCCTCTGAAAATGTTGATTTCTGGCGTGCATAAGACTCGAATCCATTTCCTTGTGTTACTCACCTTTACTCAAATTCAGCATGTTGGACATTGTGTAGTAGACAACTGAGTCTATTCGAAAATATTTATCGGTTCGGCTCTGAAGTGATTCAAACGTGTCGAATGGATCAAGCCGGTCAATGGAGAAACTGCAATAGAGACGGATAAACTAATCGAGGTGAAGGCTCCATTTCCTCGGAACTAGGATACTGGGATAACATCCAGCAAATGCTTAAAGTCAAAATTCTCAGTAGCTTCCCGCCCTGATTTGCTCACCCGGCATCCAGTATCCCTGAATCCAATTTTCCGACCATAAAATCTTCCATCATCCCTGCCCATTGTTTTCCATCTTCCATTTGTAGCCCTTCCTCTTCCTGCGCTTCCATCAATTCCGGATATTTCGTCATCACACCGTCCGTGGTCATCACATCCTCAGTTCTAATAGGAACCACCCAAACAGGCTCTCCGTTCTCTTTGAAGATTGAACGGTCCAGTGGGCGATGTCGGTACGATGCCCTTTTTCTAGACACTTCAGCAGAGTTTCTTTTCGGGATAAAAGAGGGCATCACTTCCAGATTCTGTAATAAAAACATTCGTTGTGTGAACTGACCAGTATCTAACCGTCGTAACCAAAAATGACATTACGGAAAAGGCAGGGACTTTTATCGTTTCTGGAGCTCCCAATTTGTCAAAAACTGTTAAAACTCAGGAGTATCCTGCGGTGTCATATACCAAAAACGTTCTTTTCATTGGAAGTTCCAGATTTCTATGCATTCCGAATCCCACCCACCTACTGTAGATGAATTACCTTATCAATTTTCGTCATTTTTATTGACTTTTGCGATTCCGACCTCTTTTTGAAGAATAACTGTGCTAATTGCATATTGAACGTTTTGTCTTGTTTCTCTTCTTTCTCTTTCTCCTTCTTCTTCTCTTTCTCCTTCTCCCTCTCCTTCTCTTTCTCTTTCTTCTTCTCTTTCTCCCTTTCCTTCTCCTTCTCCTTTTCCTTCTCTTTCTCTTTCTCTCGCTCCCTCTCCTTTTCCTTCTCTTTCTCCTTCTCTCTCTCCTTTTCTCTCTCCCTCTCCTTCTCCCTGTCCTTCTCCTTCTCCTTCTCCTTCTCCTTCTCCTTTTCCTTCTCCTTCTCCTTTTCCTTGTCTTTCTCTTTCTCCTTCTCTTTTTCTTTCTCTTTTTCTTCCTTCTCTTTTCTTTCTTTTTCAATGGTCGCCTTTCTTTTTGACCTTTGCGAATCCGAAATCCTTTTGAAGAATAACTGTGCTAATTGCATATTTAACTTTTTGCCATGTTTCTCTTCTTTCTCCTTCTCTTTCTCTTTCTCTTTCTCTTCTTTCTCCTTCTCCTTCTCCTTCTCTTTCTCTTTCTCGTCTTTTTCAATAATTGTCTTTCTTGTTGACCTTTGCGAATCCGTAATCTTTTTGAAGATCAACTGTGTTAATGGCATATTGAACTTTTTACCATGTTTCTCTTCCTTATCTTTCTCTTTCTCCTTTTCCTTATCTTTCTCTTTCTCCTTCTCTCTCTCCTTTTCCTTATCTTTCTCTTTCTCCTTCTCTCTCTCCTTTTCCTTATCTTTCTCTTTCTCCTTCTCCTTGTCTTTCTCCTTGTCTTTCTCCTTGTCTTTCTCCTTCTCCTTCTCCTTTTCTTTCTCCTTGTCCTTCTCTTTTTCTTTATCTTCCCCTTTCTCCTTGTCTTTCTCTTCTTTCTCTTTCTCCTTGTCTTTCTCCTTTTCCTTCTCCTTCTCCTTGTCTTTCTCTTCTTTCTCTTTATCCTTGTCTTTCTCCTTTTCCTTCTCTTTATCCTTGTCTTTCTCCTTTTCCTTCTCTTTCTCTTCTTTCTCCTTCTCCTTTTCTCTCTCCTTTTCTCTCTCCTTTTCTCTCTCTTTCTCTCTCTCTTTCTCTCTCTCCTTCTCTCTCTCTTTCTCTCTCTCTTTCTCTCTCTCCTTCTCTCTCTCTTTCTCTCTCTCTTTCTCTCTCTCCTTCTCTCTCTCCTTCTCTCTCTCTTTCTCTCTCTCCTTCTCTTTTTCCAACTCTTTCGTCTTGTCGTCTTCCTCTCTGCTAACTTTCTTTTCTTTTCCCTTTTTACCCATTGACGGTTTTGATGTATCTTTTTTTCTTATTTTTTGTGGTGTTGTGGTCTGTGTTTGTCGTTCATCTTTGTCCGTGTCCACATCTTCTTTACTATTTTCATTGCCCTGTAAAAGGAAAATAAGAGCTATTGGAAACGAGAGAGAGAGAGAGAGTCTAATTTTTTCTCGATTTTCAGAAATTTCCCCATTTTGTTTTTATCTTTCTTAAAGCTTCTCATGATCAAAATCAAAAGTGTGCCGTGGAGCTGAATCGAACTTTCCAGATTCCCATCCTTCCCTCTTCCCCAGAAGAGGGAAGGATGGGACCGAATTTATCAATTCGTGGTTTTCGTGCCACGCGTGAAAAAAAAACAATTTTAACAATAACAACAAACAATTTAACCAAAAAAAAATACTAAAATCTTCAAAAGTTTCAAGTTGAAAAACCATTGGCCCCCCCCCCCTAGCTAAGATAGCGCCGTCTACGTACTACATGCGAGCAAAGAAATGCGATTGAGGGTTCCTTGGAGATGTAGAATTACCTTGTTCGCTTCAATAGAAGTTGTCGACGTTTTCGACTTTCTTCTGATTGACCGTTTCGATGTTTTCTTCTTCAAATCTTCCTTTTTATCCTTTTCTACTACCTTTTTCTGTTTTTTTACATCTTTCTTCCTGTTTCGTTGGGCCAATGATTTAACAGTATCATCGCGAATTGTAGAAAATTCTTTATGTTCCGTTCGTTTCATTTTAATATTTTCAATTTTCCAAAATAGTGGATAATTAATGCAAAGAAAATGACGTGGACTCACAGATTAGGCTTTCGGAATGCTGAGGTCACGTCTCGTTATAAGGGTTGAAATCACGTTTATTTTGGAACAAAATTCATAATTTATCGGAAGTTAGGCAACGTTAAATAATTTTTTTTTCAGAAAATATCGCTAATCTATGTTTTCCAATTTTAAGAAATAACTGTAATTTTGTTACAGAAAGATGTCATGGTTCAAGCTCCTGGAACAGAATATGAGCTTTCTTCAAAATTAAGAGACTCGTGAGCAGCCGCATCTGAAATAATACTCTAACTCGGCTTGGTCCAAGCATTTCAAACATAGCCACAAGGGTGCTCCTCTGGCACACAGGAGAAGAGATGTTGAGGAAATTGTTGACTTTTTTGTGGCCCCTTATTCAAATCTTCCGTGGTGGTAGTCAAGTGTCTTTAAACATCTTCGAAGGCCAGGAACACCGTACAAGTTCTCCGCTGTTGTAGACGCATAACTGAATAAGCTAACTGAAATTGGATGGCTGTAAGCAGACAGTTTGGTGAGTTCTTCGTGATGATCCTAACCATGGCTGCGCACTATTCTTGTATCAAACACTTTGTGTGGTTCTATGTAGTTATAGTCAGCTCGGTCCTCAAGCATGAACGGCGGGATGCGGCTTCTAGTAGTCCTGGCGAGACCCATCAAGCATGAGAGAGACATGTGTTTTAGAGAGAGCGAAGAGAGCATCCTCCCTTGATGATTTTCGGATCTTTCCGGATCCGTTCTCTATGTATTCAACTTAATACACCATGACAAGAGAGTATTTGCGGCTCGGCAGCAATAGCAGTTTTAAGTTTTAAGTTAGTTTCACGTTTTAAGTTGAAATTATTCAGTGAGCCTGAATAATTTCAACTTAAAACGTGACCAAAAACTGCATTTCAAATTGCATCCAACTCATCATTTAAATAACGCCGAGTTTCGGTTTCAATTTTATCAAATTTCAGACAATAATCTGTAATGGCGTTCTATTCATTGAATCAAGATGATTCAAATGACAATATCAAAGTAAGCATGGACATCTATGGCTCGATTTCCATGATACTTTCATTTATTTTATTTTTTTTAGTAAAAAGGATTTAAGGAATCTTTTATAGCACTTTATCGTTTGTATTAGCTTTAATAGATTCCATAAATGCTTTTTACTTCAGAAAATTGCAATGAAAATCTCTGAAAATGTTGATAAATTAAAATGATTTTTTTAAAATTAAATGAAGAAATTAAAACAGCAATTACTGTTACAAAGAGCAAATCCCGTGGGTTTCTGTTGGAGTGAGACCCTAGTCACTTTCTTGTGGCTCTTTTTTTGGAGCCGCTTGGCTAAAATATGTTGCTCTTGAACCAATTGAACGTGTAAATAAAGTTCATTTCCTGTTATTTACGAGAACAGTCATTTTAGTAAAGAAAAAAGAAAAGACAAGCGATGAACTAACAATCGTAAGAAGGAAGAGAGCACCATTCTGTCGCTTCCATTGAGTCTCTGAAAATAAGAAGAATCGCTCATTTTCTAATGGTCGTGATCTAGAAAACTGTGACTCTGGCCAGAGTGGAACAACTAGACTGAATTTTCAAGAATTCCAAAGTCGAAGTTACTATACAAGACAACAACGACTTCAGACTTCTGCACCAATTTGCTTTGTGATTCTGAAATAGCTAGAATTCTCGTCTCGAGATTGTCGACAGTCGAGTCGAGCCCTCTAATATGATGACCAGAGATTGAAAACTAACATTAACATACTTATCCGAATGTGGCTTCACCACTTCTTGGCTTTTTGACGGTGGAGTCACTTTAGTAATATCAGGAAGTTGAGGTGTTCGCTTTGGAACGGGAGGTGCAGGCGTTATGGCTACCTTCGGTGATTCCGCTTTTTTCGATTTTTTTATAGACTTCCTTTTCTTCCACTGTTTTCGTCTTTTTATACAATATACGAGGAGGAAAATAAAGATTCCGAGAAAGACCAGGCATCCGCATATAAGCAAGGCCAAACTGGAAATATTAAATAATGAACAAAGCTGGAGATCCTCTAGAATACATACAATACATACGGTAACCAGGCTGTGCTTCTGTTTTTGCCCAAAATTTCCGTGAATTCCTTCAATGTTCTTGGCATTTTCTTCAGCGATTTGCGATATTTTGAAAGGCTTAAATCAAGCCTTGAAATATTTCGTAACGCTTCCATGCAAGCAACATGTTCATTATTCGGTGTATTCGTATACCAGCGCAACCGTTCAAACGCAACCAATTGTTTGGAGACGTCGAAATCTATTTCATCGACATTGGCTAAATCAGTGAAAATGGGTCCCAAGTCAACGAGTTGCAGCTCCTCATCACTTCTGGCTTTCTGAAATTGGAAACTCAATAATTTTAATATTGCGGTTCGGCTTACCAGAAAATCGTCGTAACTCCTCTTCCACTTGTTCAAACTCAAACAGAATTTTACAAAACTTGAAAGCATTATTTCCCAATCAATCAATAGAAGTTGCAACTCAGGAGGACCATCCAACTTCGCTTCCTTCTTAACAAACGTGTGTAACTTTGCACTAAACGTCAAAAGGAGATCCAAGGAGCCGGATGTTATCAGTTTCTCAGCGGCCATCAGTGCATGAACACTTTCCCCGAATACTTTCGCCAATGATTGCAGATTTTCGAGATGATCTAGTTCTACCGATTCATTGTTTGAATTGCTATTAATTTTTTCAATTATTTTCGTATCTATTTTGGTTGAAATGAATTGTATGTCCCGCAGCGTTGCAAATATTTTCGGAGAATCAACATTTACACTTGGATATTTGATTTCGCGAATTTTCAATGCCAATTCCGAAGCCTTTCCGACCTTATCCAAGTATGGAACTGAGTTCTCTAAGCAATCCAAGTATTCGTTATGATTCTGAAAGTTGTCGATCATCGTTTTGAGCCTTTCCATTAAAAGTAAATCAAAAATATAATTGATTTCCTCAAAAGTGACGCTGCTTTGAACGATCAGTAGATTAGTTTTCAAGTCACTCAAAGTATTTTTCGTCATCAGGTCTTCTTTAGATGCAACTTTGCTACCTTCCACCAATTCAATCAATGAAAGCAGGGCGGTCATTTTGCGTTCCAGAATTACACCCTCACTTATAACAGAACTCAATTCATCAAAATCATTGATTTTGCTCATCGGTGCATTACACTTCTGAAAGTTAAAATGTACGTCATAACTTCTTGCGTGAGGATTCTGAGGATTCAGAAGAACAGCCGTTTCCAACCTACCTGTATTAATTGTATTGTCTCGTTAACAGCATTCAATGCTCCTTTAGCTCCATTCATGAGCTGATATACAGACATTAAGCCGTGAATTTCCATGAAATTTGGCAACGTCCCGAAGTGTTTCCATGTTGTGTGCAACTCTTCAATTGGTTTCTCGAGAAATGTCAAATTAAAATTGTGAAAAGAGACTGATGAGTTCATTAGTTTTGCCACGAATTCATCAGAAAAATCAGCATCCAGATTTTTCAGACTTTTGAATCCATCGTCGAATCCTGCAGTGTATGCTCGATTCGTCGAATTGGAATAATGAATGACTTGAGATGCAACAATTGAGTAAATCAGTGCAAGCTCTGCTTCTGGTGGCGACGAGGTTACACCTTCCAGCGCTGCAAAATCCTCGTATACGAGCTCGAGTTCTTGTTTGTTGAAGTAGTTCTTAGTGTTTTGTATCAGAATTAACAACCGAACACTCCTGTGAAGTTCACGGAAATTCTCTGCGATAGCCAACACTTCCTGAACCTCTGTTTTGTTGATAGCTCGAATAGCGTCGATCGTCAAATGGAATGGGATGGTAGGTCCACCGGTGTAGCTTTCTGCCAAGAGCGGGCCAATGTCGTGATCCACCTAAAAATAAAACAAATTGAGAACAGGAAATGAATAAAAATAGCAAATAACATTGATTTCATCCAATTTTTTCCATGAATCGATAATCCGGTTCCAATGGGTATAATCTCTGACGGCAGAAAGATAAGGTATTTCAATGATACTCCACTCCTCTTTGATTTCATAAAAGAGCATTAGCGATTGCTCAATTTCAGTAGATTTCTCATTCAATATCAACTTTTCCAGCTCCATTATGAATTTCTCAACCTTTCCTTTATCGAACGTGCTCAGCTTATGAGAACCTCCAAGATTCAAAAGTTCTGAAACGACCGGTTCCGTTGGGATTTCTCCATTCGCCAATCCATTGTGAAGAGCTATCGCTGACAAAACGCGAGCTATCGTCGGTAATTTTTCAATTACCGTCAATTCTTCTTAAAAAAAAGAATTAAAATCGAAAAAAAAGAAAAAAATTTTAATCAATTACTCTGCAAATTTTCAAATTATTTGAATTTTTCTGAATATTTTCATTCGATGAGTTTCAGAAAGTTTCAATGGAGAATGGATGTGCTTAATTAAAAAAAACTACTTTTCCGAAAGAATTATATTCGACTACTTTATGTTCTGAAAAACCTCTGGACGCACAGTCCGTTGGCATGCTCGCCCAATACAGTGCTCCACATAATCTTACGTTCACCCCAAAAATTTCAAAATTTCCATTTTCTGTAATTCCTAATTATTTATCAAATATAATATGGAAATTCCTTTAAAAAAGACAACTATGGGTACTGGAGCGAAAATAAAATAGAACTGAGCAATCGAGAATTTCGACATTTTTCCACATAATGATACGTTCACTTTAATTTTTTGTCGTTTTTTGAACTTTAAACTTGGTTCTAATCTGTTTAATTATTGTTTTTCTGCTTTTAAAAGAAGGTAAACGCCTAAGTGAATATACTTAAATATACTCTATGTTCTGAAAAACCTCTGGACGCAGAGTCCGTTGGCATGCTCGCCCAATACTCACTTTCTTTTTGAACACTGCAATGTATATAATAATTGAAAAGCATCATGTACAGTACAATGCTACTTTTCAACATCCTTATCGAAACTAAAATAGTTGAATTTAGAATTCCAAAACTTATTGATTAGAAGATAAGAATCAATAATAATTTTAAAGCAAAAACAAAATTGGAATAAATTGCGAACAGCTTAGATTTACGTGCTGATTGAGCATTTCTTCGTCAAAAACTACAGTGCTCCACATAATCTTACGTTCACCCCCAAAAATCTCAAAATTTCGATTTTATGTTATTCCTAATTATTTATCTTATATAACATAGAAATACCTTTAAAAAAGAAAATTATGGGTCCTGGAGCGAAAATAAAATAAAACTGAGTAATCGAGAAATTTAAAATTTTTCGAAAATGGGTGTTTTTTCCACATAATGATACGTTCATTTTTATTTTTTGTCGTTTTTTGAACTTTAAACTTGGTTCTAATCTGATTATTTATCGTTTTTCTGCTTTTAGAAGATATGCCGTGGCATCTTTCAAATCAAACTCATTGCTTTTCCACTAGAGGCCATTGTCTTGAAATCCTTCTACTCAACGTTGTATTTCCGAGAAGAGTATAGGAGATTGAGATATTTGGGGACTTGACTGATACGGACTAATCTCAAAGATGAACCGAATAGGTGATTCTCGAAAACCACAGAAGTTCCCATTTAGAACTTTTTATTTTGAACTTTGAACACGAATCGAGTCTCGGGTTGATTGAATTTATTGTAACACTGCTCCACGCTCCCACGTATTCTTAGAGGAAGCATTGTCATGAGCCAATCATGAGCTGGAGCAAATCGCAACAATTCCTAAATTGCAAATTATGCTTGACGAAAGGCACATTCTTCCAAAAATCACATTCAAAATCCGTAATGTACTGAACAAATGGGAAACAACACAACTTATTGATATTTATTAAAATAATGATTCTATCAGCGCTTGAATTAGAGATATGTACATTTAAAAAACATTGTTACGCAATTAGAAGTTATTCAATCCTTTCTTCTCGAATTCAATTCCCGAAAAATTAGTTTACAGGCTCTTCTTAATTTTTGCGAATGCGTAATCTCGCCTTGTATTTATTGTGAAACTTTTGTATGGATAGAATCGGACATCGTCTCTGAAAATGTGAAGGGAGTTGATATAGTACCGGTCATAAAGGTATTATATTATGTTTCGAATGGGAACAATTATATAATACCTTTATGGCCGGTACTGTACATGGACAGATATTTGAAAATGAAGGCATTAACAAACGGCTGAAATTTTATTTTTCTGGTTTAGTCAAAATGATTGTACCACGTACATAAAGAATTTCTAATATAATTCAATCATACTCACATCGTAAGTAACACAGAAGGTAGTATCCATATTGAAGAGTATTGAAGTCACCACAGCCGTATTTGCTGTGCTCTCTGGTCTTTTCGTTTCCGTTTCCGCTTGTACCCAAGGATGAGCTGAGCTCATTATCGAGCCCTGCTGAGAGAATTTTTCGATAGCCTCTGAAAGTGTTGATTTCTGGCGTGCGTGACACTCGAATCCATTGTGTTAGTCACCTTTACTCAAATTCAGCATGTTGGACATTGTGTAGTAGACAACTGAGTCTATTCGAAAATATTTATCGGATCGCTTCTTAAGTGACTCAAACGTATCGAATGGATTAAGCTGGTCGACGGTGAAACTGCAATAAAGACGGGTAACCCGGAATACCAAGAGGACTAGGATACTGGGACAACATCCAGCAAATGCTTAAAGTGACACTCTGATTTGCTCACCCGGCATCCAGGATCCCTGAATCCAATTGTCCTCCCATAAACTCCTCCATCATCCCTGCCCATTGTTTTCCATCTTCCATTTTTAGCCCTTCCTCTTCCAGCGCTTCCATCAATTCCGGATACTTCGTCATCACACCGTCCGCAGTCATCACATCCTCCGTTCTATCAGGAACCACCCAAACCGGCTCTCCGTTCTCTTTGAAGATTGTACGGTCTAGAGGGCGATGTCTGGACGACGCCCTTTTTCGATTCACTTCAGCAGAGTTTATTTTCGGGATAACATTGGGCATCACTTCCAGATTCTGCAATAAAAATTGATTCGTTGACCTTCGAAAATGCTTAAAGACATTTGAACACCGGAATTGCATTGAGCGGCTCCAAAAAAGTCACCACTAAAAAGGCAAGGACTTTATCTCGTTTCTGGAGCCATCCGGAATTCCGCCCTTCTCTGCAGAGTAGGGCGGAATTGGATTTTGGGAACTCGGAATCCGGAAAACGGAAAAATTTTTTTCACGGAATCTAGAATCCGGAAGGCGGAATTCGGAATTCCGCCCTTCTCTGATTCCGATGCCCAATCACTTATTGTAGATGAGTTACCTTATCAATATTCGTCTTTCTAGTTGATCTTTGCGATTCCGAAATCTTTTTGAAGAACAACTGTGCTAATTGCATATTGAACTTTTTGCCTTGTTTCTCTTCTTTCTCCTTCTCCTTCTCCTTCTCCTTCTCCTTCTCCTTTTCCAGCTCTTTCGTTTTGTCGTCTTCCTCTCGGCTGTCTTTCTTTTCTTTTTTCTTTTTACGTGCCGACACTTTTAATGTTTCTTTGCGCTTCCCTTTCGACTTCTCCACACTTATTTTTTGTGGTGTTGGTGTTGTGGTCGGTGTTGGGAATTCATCATTGTCCGTGTCCGCGTATTCTTTACTATTTTCGACGGTCTGTAAACGGAATATGAGAGAGAGAGAGGGAGAGTCCACGCGAGCAAAGAAATGCGATTGAGGGCTCCTTGGAGATGTTGAATTACCTTATTTCCTTCAATAGAAGTTGACGATGTTTTCGACTTTTTTTTGACAGACCGTTTTGGCGGTTTCTTCTTCTGCTCTTCCTTTTTATCCTTTTCTACTACCTTTTTCCGTTTTCTTACATCTTTCTTCTTGTTTCGTTGGTCCAATGAATGAGTATCCTCGCGATTTGTAGAAAATTCTTTAGTTTCCGTTCGTTTCATTTTAATATTTTCAATTTTTCAAAATAGTGGATAATTAATGCAAAGAAAATGACGTGGACTCGCAGATTAGGCTTTCGGAATGCTGAGGTCACGTCTCGTTATAAGGGCTGAAACCTCTTTTAATTTGGAACAAAAATTTATAATTTATCGGAAGTTAGGCAACGTTAAATAATTTTTTTTTCAAAAAATATCGCTAATCTATGTTTTTCAATTTTAAGAAATCACTGTAATTTTGTTATGGCCGGAAAATTGAATTCAGAGATGCTGAATGCCGGGTGAGCAAATCAGGGCGGGAAGCTTCTGTGAACTTTGAATATTCCCTTGACTAGATTCACATTCGATCTGGAATACATTGCTCAAATGAATTTAACTTTTATTTCTACGTGTTTTCAGCCTTAAAACACAGTTTGAACCGACTGAAACGAAGCACTTCGAAGCATCGAACAGAAAATTAGCCGACTGAAAATATTATACCATCAGTGGGCCTCCCCCCCCCCCACGATCGTGGATTCTCCTGGAAACAGTCGGCAGATGTTGCCGCTTCTCTTTTGTCACAAAAAATCAAGGTGAATCGTCGGAAAATTCAGGAGATAGGCTGGACGACTCTACCCAATCCACCGTACTCTCTGGGCATGGCTCCACTCTACTGATTATCACTTGTTCCGATCTCTTACTCCCTTCTTGATGGAAAGGAACTTCAATATCAACGATTTCAAGACCGAGCTGCAGTTGCGGTCTTTGTAACCCGCGGAACTCCTACCAGAGAAGGGCGGAATTCCGGATTCCGCCGTTTTTTTCATTCCGTCTTCCGGATTCCAGATTCCGTGAAACAAATTTTTTTTTCCGTTTTCCGTTTTCCGGATTCCGATTTCCCAAAATCCAATTCCACTCTACTCTGCAGAGAAGGGCGGAATCAGGAATTCCGCCGTTTTTTTTTCATTCCGTCTTCCGGATTCCAGATTCCGTGAAACAAATTTTTTTTTCCGTTTTCCGTTTTCCGGATTCCGATTTCCCAAAATCCAATTCCGCTCTACTCTGCAGAGAAGGGTGGAATTCCTGATTCCGCCGTTTTTTTCATCCCGTCTTCCAGATTCTAGTTTCCGTAAAAAAATCTTATTCCAATTTCCGATCTCCGGATTCCGAGTTCCCAAAATCCAATTCCGCTCTACTCTGCAGAGAAGGGCGGAATTCCGGATTCCGCCGTTTTTTTCATCCCGTCTTCCAGATTCTAGATTCCGTAAAAAAATCTTATTCCAATTTCCGATCTCCGGATTCCGAGTTCCCAAAATCCACTTCCGCCCTACTCTGCAGAGAAGGGTGGAATTCCGGATTCCGCCGTTTTTTTCATCCCGTCTTCCAGATTCTAGTTTCCGTAAAAAAATATTTTTTCCGTTTTCCGTTTTCCGGATTCCGATTTCCCAAAATCCAATTGCGCCCTACTCTGACTCCTACCGAACCGGAATCAAACAGCTATTTACCTATCCGTTCACTTCATTGGCAAGGATTTCTATCATTTGATGGCTCCGTTTTATTCTATTTTTTAAACCATTCAATTTTTGTTTAGCAGTCCAGAACATGTGCAATATGATTTGAGCAAATTGTAGTCAAAGCATCGGTGTCCTAATTAAAAAAAAAGCTTTTGGCTGTAACTTTGGAGTTTCATGCCTATTCCTATGGCGAATCTAGATCAATCTAACTAGACGCGTCTTTCCTTTCTTCCAACGTTTCTCATTCCATTCTCCATTCTCTTTGAATTATTATTACTATCGCCCTTTTCCGATTATCCATTATACAAAACAGAACTCCTCCTTTCGGTCTACTATTTCTCTTTCTTTCTTTCTCTTTTGTGTCGTTTTGCGAGACGATTCGAATAAAAATCGGAAGTGGAGAGAGCGTCAGTTTCATGCGCCGATCATTGTGAATAGTGGAAAAGAAGGATTGTATAGTACTTACAACGTCCTTTTTTGAGTTTTTTTTTCAACAGTTTTTTATTGTTACAGTAGAGGAGCTACTTGCGATTATTGGTGCACTTCCGTTACAATTTCTATCCTTACTTTTGCGGTGCAATCATCACGGTCCACCTCTAGGCGACCCCTTCGCTCAGCAGCCTAAAACTATGCAAATAACGAACTAGCCGATTACACGTTCATTTTTTCTCTTTCTCTAACTCTCTTCCAATTCAATGCTCTCGAGGTTAAATCACTAGCGTGCGCACTGACTCCTCCTCCATTGATTTGATCTGATTCTCTTGATTTTCATCATTTTTCGTTTCATTAGAGCTGAGACTATTTACACGGATAACGGATATTGGTTCAGTGGGTTATTAAAACCTTCTGTTTTCTGAAAAAAGCAGTAGGTCAGGTTGGAATTTCTCGTTTAATTACTTACTTTCTTAGTCGACTTAGTTCATCACTAACATTGTTTGATGCATTGCTTTTGTGTTTGCTCTGTGTTTAACTCTTTAGCAAAAAAAAATTTGTCAGAAGTTCGGATAATCTATAATAATTTGAATTTCGGCGCTATCTTAGTTGGGGGGGGGGGTCCAATGATACACAAACTACAAACTCTAACACTATAAACTACAAACTACAAACTCTAACACTATTAACTACAAACTACAAACTCTAACACTATA
Organism: Caenorhabditis inopinata; assembly: GCA_003052745.1. NCBI lineage: Eukaryota > Metazoa > Nematoda > Chromadorea > Rhabditida > Rhabditidae > Caenorhabditis > Caenorhabditis inopinata. Next base: position 377,237 of record AP018152.1, on the reverse strand, counting down.
AACTACAAACTACAAACTCTAACACTATTAACTACAAACTACAAGCTTTGACACTATAAACTACAAACTACAAACTTTGACACTATTAACTACAAACTACAAACTTTGACACTATTAACTATAATACAAACTACAAAATTTGACACTATAAACTACAAACTACAAACTTTGAAACTATAAACTACAAACTACAAACTACAAAATTTGACACTATTAACTACAAACTACAAACTTTGACACTATAAACTACAAACTATCAAACTTTGACACTATTAACTACAAACTACAAACTTTGACACTATAAACTACAAACTACAAACTTTGACACTATAAACTACAAACTACAAACTTTGACACTATTAACTATAATACAAACTACAAAATTTGACACTATAAACTACAAACTACAAACTTTGACACTATAAACTACAAACTACAAACTTTGACACTATAAACTACATCTTTAATAGAAATTGTTTTCCAAAGCTTCTAAAACATTTCAGAATGTTCCAGACAGTTCTAGAACACTCTAGAATATTCCAGAATTTTCGCATGTTACCTGATAATATAATACAATTTAACCACCTAATTATATTAATTAATTAAAGGCGCGCACCCCAATTATGCTTCTTCTAGATTCGGTCATTGTTTTTTGGCTTCTAATTAGAACATTTTTCGGTGGGCTCCCTCAAGGTGCAAATCACTTTATGTAAAAAACTCGCTGAGGAATGGTAGCGTAAACCGTCTGATAGTTATCAACTGAAGTAATTATGAAAGAGAACAGAAAAGATTCAATTCGGCCGGAAACGGAAGTTTCCTTTTTCCATGTTTTGGAACGAAAAGCTTAGAATATAGGAAAATAAACTGAAACTGTAGAATTTCTGTGAAACTTTACTGAAACTTTATTCCTGTGGCGGCCGCGTCGAATTATCGATCAGCACTTTTAGACCGAAATTCTGACCTTTCCAATGAACGGAAAATTATTGAAATTATACTTCTGATCCGGGCATAACCAGGCTGATCACTGATCGATTCCTAAAATATGCTCCTTATCAATTGGATTCCAGATTCCAGATTCCAGCTCAATGCGAATCGTCAGCCCGCCCTTTGACCTGTGATTCTGCCCGAATCTAAAAATATATTTTGCCTATTCACCACTATTCATTTTAACAACCTTCCTATTCTGCTTCTTCCCCCCCCCCCCTCCCCCTCCCACTCCCGTCTCTCTTCATTCCACAGCACTGAGTAAGGGGAAGTGAGTCAGAGCTCACATTTTGCGTTTCTCTTCTCAAGGTTGCCATAGTCACGCTGCATTTTTATAAGATTAAAAACTTTCAGACTTGAGCAAAATATATTCTGAAATTTTCACATATTCTCTGAAAATATTTGTATAAACTATTTGTTCGTCAAACTCAAAAAATTCTAGCACAAATCTTCCACAAATCTAGGCCAACTTTACCACCAATCTTGCACAAGGGAGACTTTTGCACTTTTTCTGAAAGTTTTCCTGAAATAAATGTTAAAATCAATAATAAATAAATAAATAATAATTTTGATATGTTTTTTTTCAATTTTTAAGCTTGGCAAACTCTGCAAAACTCCAAAATTCTAGCACAAATTTTTTACAATTCTAGGCCAATTTTACCACCAAAGGGAGACTTTTGGAGTTTTCCTGAAATAAATGTTAAAATCAATAATAAATAAAAAAAATTGATTTTAATATGTTTTTTTTTCAATTTTTAAGCTTGGCAAACTCTGCAAAACTTCTATCACAAATCTTCCACAATTCTAGGCCAAGTTTACCACAAATCTAGCACAAGGGAGACTTTTGGAGTTTTTCTGAAAATTTTTCTGAAATAAATGTTAAAATCAATAATAAATAAAAAAAAAGATATTTTTTAATGTTTTTTTTTCAATTTTCCAGCTTGGCAAACTCTGCAAAACTCCAAAATTCTAGCACAAATCTTCCACAAATCTATGCCAAGTTTACCACCAAAGGGAGACTTTTGGAGTTTTCCTGAAAGTTTTCTTGAGCTAATTGTTTAAATCAATAATAAATTAAAAAAAAATTAATTTTAATACGTTTTTTTTTCAATTTTCAAGCTCAGCAAAACTCCAAAGTTCTAGCACAAATTTTTTACAATTCTAGGCCAATTTTACCACCAAAGGGAGACTTTTGGAGTTTTCCTGAAATAAATGTTAAAATCAATAATAAATGAAAAAATTAATTTTAATATGTTTTTTTTTTTCAATTTTTAAGCTTGGCAAACTCTGCAAAACTCCAAAATTCTAGCACAAATCTTCCACAATTCTAGGCCAAGTTTACCACCAAAGAAAGACTTTTGGAGTTTTCTTGAAATAAATGTTAAAATCAATAATAAATTAAAAAAAATATATTTTTAAAGGTTTTTTTTCAATTTTCCAGTTTGGCAAACTCTGCAAAACTCCTAAATTCTAGCACTAATCTTTTACAATTCTAGGGCAGTTTTACCACCAAAGGGAGACTTTTGGAGTTTTCCTGAAATAAATGTTAAAATCAAAAATAAATTAAAAAAAATTAATTTTAATATGTTTTTTTTTCAATTTTTAAGCTTGGCAAACTCTGCAAAACTTCTATCACAAATCTTCCACAATTCTAGGCCAAGTTTACCACCAAAGAAAGACTTTTGGAGTTTTCTGGAAATAAATGTTAAATTCAATAATAAATTAAAAAAAAAATATTTTTTAAATGTTTTTTTTTGAATTTTCGTCATATTTTCTGCCACTTCTCTCCCTATCAAAACGCCAACCTACAACTTTTCCATTTCCTTTTATAAACGGATCAGCTGTCTGGTCCTTGCCGTTTTCGGGTCTAGCTCCTCTCCTGTTCGCTTACTATTCCCTTCACTTCCTGTTGCCGCCCCGGTTACCTGTCCCCCTCCCGCGCGCGCGCTATTCCGCAACCTTCCCGCACTGTCTTCGTTGTGATTCTCTGTGTCTTCATATTCCGAATGCTCTCCCGCCAATTGTTTTGCCCGGTGTCGCCCTTTCTTTGCCCACATTAGGCAGATCTGCCACTAGCTGCGTCTCTCTGTCTCTAGCATATAACAGACTGGCCGACGGTGAGGACGTCTTTCTACCTCGTAATGTTTCTCCTGCCTAATCGCAGCAGACTGTCACTAGTACATTTCTAGTTTCTAGTTTCTCCACATTTCGCAAACTTTACTCCCCTAACGTCTTCTGGCAGAAGACGTGACTTCATAAGCCTAAGAAGTTATGAATGCGTGAAAACTTCTGATTTTAGTTCACTGCGCTATCACATGCTCAAGTAGGAGTTTATGTGAATCTCTGTGTTTTCACCGTGGTTGTTTTCAGAATCTTCCCCGGCTGCATTATCAATTTGACCGTAAAATAATCATACGTGTGGGCGGTTCCCCGTGATACCCTCCAAGTTCAGTATTTCTTCTTGATTAAGCTATGTGTGTTTATCTAGAAATAGTAATATATATATAAAAATTCAAGCTCACATTCACTCCATATATATGGAGACCAGTTTGTCGTTTCGAAAAATGATTTCTCGAAAAATGCGTTTTTCGAAAAATTTCCGAAAAATTCTCGAGAAATTTTTCTCGTTCATTTCTCGAGAATTTCTCGAGAAATCGCGAAAAATGATTTGAATGGAAATACGTTAAACAACGCGCTTTGAGTTATTTCGGAGTGTCGTTCGAACTAATTATTTTTTATCGCAATTTTTTTTCGAGAATTTTTCGGAAATTTTCGAAAATTTCTCGAAAAATTTTTCTCGTTGATTTATCGGAAATTGTTCGAGAAAATTTTCGAAAATTTTCGGAAAGTTCTCGAGAATTTCTCAAACATTTCTCGAGAAATCGCGAAAAATGATTTGAATGGAAATACGTTAAACAACGCGCCTTGCGTTATTTCGGAGTGTCGTTCGAACTCGTTTATTATTATTTTTTTATCGCAATTTTTTTTCGAGAATTTTTCGGAAATTTTCGAAAATTTCTCGAAAAATTTTTCTCGTTGATTTTTCGGAAATTGTTCGAGAAAATGTTCGAAAATTTTCGGAAAGTTCTCAAGAATTTCTCAAACATTTCTCGAGAAATCGCGAAAAATGATTTGAATGGAAATACGTTAAACAACGCGCTTTGCGTTATTTCGGAGTGTCGTTCGAACTAATTTATTATTATTTTTTATCGCAATTTTTTTTTCGAGAATTTCCCGAAAAATTTCTCGAGAAATCGCGAAAAATGATTTGAATGGAAATACGATAAACAACGCGCTTTGCGTTATTTCGGAGTGTCGTTCGAACTAGTTTATTTTTTTTTATCGAAAAATTTTTTTCGAGAATTTCCGAAATGTTTTGAGAATTTCTCGAGAAATCAACGAGAAACATTTCTGGAGAATTTTTCGAGAAATGTTTTGAGACTTTTTCGGAAAAATTTCTCGAAATGCTTTCGAAACGAAACGATGGAGACCACACATAACGGCATCTACGTTACAGAGATTATTCTGAAACTTTTTTCATGCGAATTCAATAAACCGTATTGATATCTACAATTTGTGAGCTTAATCGAGCCCGTGTGAGCCCGCATTCGGGCCACAGATAGCCCTGAAAAAGTATGTTTATGCCTACTGCGTCATCTACCCACTAGACAACTTGCATTGTAATTCCGCGTTGTTTTCTTCCTTTTATTTCATTTTAAATTTCAAAGACAAACCAGTTTTCCTTTGATTCACAGTCAACTCCACGTCTTAGTTTACCTTTTTCCATTTTGTCTTTTCATAGAAAGTGAGAAAGTTTTTTTTTATGAGGTTTTGGTCCTCGCAAAAACTGTTGTGAAAAGTATACTTTTTTGAACTCCCGCAAAGATTTTTGCGAACAGAGCGCATTTACATCACTTGATTCTCACATTAATGGTTAAAATTCCGTTTTCCGCATACCGCATTCCGGATTCCGCCGTTTTTTACATTCCGTATTCCGGATTCCAGATTCCGTGAAAAAAACATTTTTTCCGTATTCCAGATTCCAGATTCCGTGAAAAATTATTTTTCCGTTTTCCGGATTCCGGATTCTGAGTTCCCAAAATCCAATTCCGCCCAACTATGAGTTTTAATACTTTATTCTCAATTGTTGTGAAAAGTATACTTTTTTGAACTCCCGCAAAAATTTTTGCGAACAGAGCGCATTTACATCATTTGATTCCCACATTAATGGTTAAAATTCCGTTTTCCGCATTCCGCATTCCGGATTCCGCCGTTTTTTACATTCCGTATTCCGGATTCCAGATTCCGTGAAAAAAGATTTTTTTCCGTTTTCCGTTTTGCGGATTCCGAGTTCCTAAAATCCAATTCCGCCTTTGTTGATTTCTGCCTGCAATTTTACTTGGATACTTGACTACTTGGACGCCCGGTAGTAGGCTGGGGATGTTCTCAGCGCCGGGCACACGTCTCTTTCCATTTTTTTCGGTCCTGTGCTGCTTGGGATCAGTTACCGTCGGGAGTATTGAACTTCTTCAGTTGCGGGACGGCCCAATGTTCTTTTGACGTCCCTTGGATGCCAGAAAGTGGTTCGGTTTGTCCATCTATCGTCTTGTCTTCGTACGACATGGCCTGCCCATCGGTTCTTCGCGGTGTCTCGGATGCTTATTATCAGCCCGGGTCTCAGATCCGTATCAGAGCGCAGGGAGAACTGTCGAATCGAACAGTTCGGCTCTTAACTTCTTGCTGGATATGAGTTGAGTAGCTTCTTTGATACTGCACATGACTTGACGTTTTTGTGTCGATGCGAACACGTCAGACAGCTAGGCGAGGACTGATAGTCTTGGCTGAGTTGGCGAGGTGTTTCTCCAAGGATGACCAGGTCTCCTTCGTTGGTCCTTCTGGTTGCTTCCACGTTGGCTTTTGTTTCTTGCAAGGGCAGCACGCCGTAGTGGTTCTTCTTGCTGCCCTCCCCCCCCCCCCCCTCAAGTGGGGTAGTCAAATGGACCGCTCCGGATCCTCTTTTCCGTACGTGTGAGAGCTGAGCGTTGGGCATCATCCTCGTGTTGCTAGCCCCTGGTTTGGCCGGCAGGTGAGGAGAGCTTGGGTAATTAGCAGAGTAGGGCAGAATTGGAATTTGGGAACTCGGAATCCGGAATCCGGAATGCGGAAAACGGAATTTTAACCAGTATTGAGGGAATATTTAAGATGTAAATGCGCTCTGTTCGCAAAAATATTTGCGGGAGTTCAAAAAAGTATACTTTTCACAACAATTGAGAATAAAGTATTAAAACGGAATAAAAACGCCATATCGCGGAATCCGGAATGCGGAAAACGGAAAAAAATATTTTTTCACGGAATCTGGAATCCGGAAGAGGGAATGAAAGAAAAAAAAGCGGCGGAGTCCGGAATTCCGTCCTTCTCTGGTAATTAGCCTGCTTAATTTTAACTTCATTATTCCTCGTGCCGCCCGCAGCATTTCTAAGAATTTCAGACCAAAATTTCAGAAATTTTCCTGGCCAGATACAATCTGAGTTTGTTACAGTTGGTTACAGAGACAGCAAAGACGTACACTGTTACACTGTTATCCCGTCGTTTTTCGTTTTTTTTTTTTTTTGAATCGACAGTGCAACAGAAATATGCATGAATCAGCACGTTTCTGTTGCACCGTACAAACAATGCATCTTCGTCTACTTGTCGCTTTTCGTCTCGTTTCCCACCTCCACAATCTTCCATCAGTTTTCCGTCCGTATGCTTTGTCATCTTCCATCGTCGTTTCTCGCGTACTATATGTTGTACGTTCAGTTTTATCACGTTTTGCAATACACTTATTTTGAGTAACGCGCGTTTGAATAAAATGTAAATAGTGGTGCACACTTCCAGGGTTCTGCTGTACAACTTGCTCCACGGCTCACGACGAAAACAATTGTTCGGCGTGATAATTTCCATTAGTTTTTCAGCTTTATTTTCGTTAAGAAATTTAGATTCAAATTTAGATTTAAAAGAAAAAAAAATAAAATAAATTCTACAGGAATTGTCTCATACTTTTTCTCGAATATTTCTGATTTTTACTTTAAAATTCTGAATTTCGAAATTTCAATTCATCTCTTAATAATAATAAATATAGATAGTAAAAGACTTTTCTAATTGAGAGAAATAGGGTTTAAAATTTATCCAACATCAAAGAAAAAACAGTGACGGAATCGAACCCCAAACTTGTGATTCCCATTCATCCACACTATCCACTCGGCCACTTTTGCTCGCTTTTTCCACAGTGGAGAATGTATAGAGGAAAGGGGGGAAAGTGGAGAAGAATGAGGAGAGCAAAAAAAAAAAACAGCATAATTTCAGATGGAATTTTCTAGACTTCTAGAAATTTGTGCAGAAAACCGAATACACCTCGAGAAAGCCCGTATTCGAAACTATAAATGAGCAAATTTAGAAAAAATTCTGAGATGATGGCTTCCCTTGTTAAGTAAAATATAAAATAAAATGAAAAATGAAAATTCCTTTTATTGCTTTTAATGAGTTATTCCGCCACAACGCACCTGTACTTTCCTCTATTATTTTTTTCATTATTCGGGTTGCTCAGTGAGCTCGTTGAGCTGACAGATGACGTGAAAAGGAGAAGTTTATGAAATATTCAATTACATATATGAAAGGAAGGAAAAACGTCTTCTATTTCTTCTTTTTCTTCGCTCTTCTTTGACGACAAATGGTTTAATGGTTTTTCGGCTTTTTTGGAGGTTTTTCTATTTTTTTTTGTACAATTGTTTGTTGTTACTGTTAAAATATTTGTGAGTTCCTTCTTTCTTCTATGCATTTTCCACGATAAACTAGTCAAGCAGCGGTGGCCGAATGGTGAAGAGGGAGGGATGCGGATCCCGGGGTCGTGGTTCGGTTCCGCTCCAACGAAAATTTTTTTTTGCTTTTCTGATTTTGCTTTTTTTTTAAAGTTTAATTGGATCATGACAAATAAGGATAAGTTACATTTGGATAAGCGTGGTGCTTTTCAGAAACAAAAATGATCCAAAAAAAGCCGAAAAACCATTGGACCCCCCCTCCCCCCCAACTAAGATTGCGCCTATAAGGTTTACAAACAGTTTTATCTGGGAAGACAAGGATTTCTGCATCCTCTCTTGTAGTCTAATTGTGTTGTAATACTTTGGCGATTTGTATAAAACCGAAAACGAAAACGCGTTTCCAATCGCCTCCCGCTTTTTTCCCCTCGTTATTCCGTTGCAAATCGAAAACATAAAACCCATAAAACGATTGTTTCGTTTTCTCCGTTTTTTTTTCCAAAAATTTGCATTCAATTCTTCCAAACCTTTCACAGGTCTCCACATCCATTGTCGGAATGCCTACGTGCATTCAACCTTCCTCATCGTCGATCGGTGGATTCGGGAAGGTCGACGACAACGTCCGCATTCTTCTGATGGCGTCGGTTCGTAATGAGTTCGGAGACAATGCGATTTTCTCCCGCCTTGGAGTCACCTCGCTCGGACAGCACTACGTGTTGCTCACCAAGAAGAAGGTGTTCGGAGGGTATTCGGTGAGTTGACTTTTCAAGTGTTCCGAAACGTTTTGAGAGAGTTTTAGACTCACATGATTACTGCGAATATGCGAAACCATCCGTTCATCTCAATCCCATTCAAAGTGTCCACTTGCACCCAATCCATCGAAGAGTCTCGCGATTTAATTGAACGGCTCACTTCGTCTCTTGGGTATCCCGGAATGTTTAGCTTCGATGATCCTCCATTTGGATGCCGATTTCCAGTCGGAAAGGAATGGTGTCAATTAGACGAAGTGCCGGCGGATGTGCACGACAATCAGGATAAATATCTGGAGAAAGGAGATGAGGTGTACTGCGAAGTGAATGTCTCTGGTGTCAAATTTTATCATAGTGGAATTTATGCCGGGAATGGAATGTGCTACCATTTTGTCTGTAATGCACGTAAGTGGTTTTCGCTGCTGAAAATCGTTCAGTTGTATAACTGGTTTTTCCAGAGGAATCCGAATCGTTTGCCAATGCACTTCAAGTGTTTAATGGAGTTTCAGCAAGTGTTGTGTGTGACACGTGGTTCGAATATGTTTATGCGTTACTGGACATCTCCGACGAGGCGCCCCGGATATTCAGAGCTTCCCATCCGCTGATTTGTAGATCCGGAGATCAGGTAAGATTCCAGGCGCTATCTTAGTTGGGCGGGGGTCCAATGGTTTTTAATCATCTTTGGATTATTTTTGTTTCTGAAAATGTTTGTAGTTTCTAGTGTCAAAGTTTGTAGTTTGTAGTTTCTAGTGTCAAAGTTTGTAGTTTGTAGTTTCTAGTGTCAAAGTTTGTAGTTTCTAGTTTATGGTGTCAAAGTTTGTAGTTTGTAGTTTCTAGTGTCAAAGTTTGTAGTTTGTAGTTTCTAGTGTCAAAGTTTTTAGTTTGTAGTTTCTAGTGTCAAAGTTTGTAGTTTGTAGTTTCTAGTGTCATAGTTTGTAGTTTGTAGTTTATAGTGTCAAAGTTTGTAGTTTCTAGTTTATGGTGTCAAAGTTTGTAGTTTGTAGTTTATAGTGTCAAAGTTTGTAGTTTGTAGTTAATAGTGTCAAAGTTTGTAGTTTATAGTGTCAGAGTTTGTAGTTTATAGTTAATAGCGTTAAAGTTTGTAGTTTGTAGTTTGTAGTGTCAAATTTTGTAGTTTGTAGTTAATAGTATTAAAGTTTGTAGTTTGTAGTTTATAGTTTATAGTGTCAAAGTTTGTAGTTTGTAGTTTGTAGTGTTAAAGGTTGTAGTTTGTAGTTTATAGTGTCAAAGTTTGTAGTTTCTAGTTTATAGTGTTAAAGTTTGTAGTTTGTAGTTTGTAGTTTATAGTGTCAAAATGTGTAGTTTCTAGTTTATAGTGTCAAAGTTTGTAGTTTCTAGTTTCTAGTGCCAAAGTTTGTAGTTTGTAGTTTATAGTGTCAAAGTTTGTAGTTTATAGTGTCAAAGTTTGTAGTTTATAGTGTCAAAGTTTGTAGTTTGTAGTTTATAGTGTCAAAGTTTGTAGTTTATAGTGTCAAAGTTTGTAGTTAATAGTGTCAAAGTTTGTAGTTTGTAGTTTATAGTGTCAAATTTTCATCCATGTTCGTTGCTTTCAGATAGTAAAGTATGCGGAACACCTCCAACGCGTGCTTGAAACCTATGATATCCGTCGCTGTAACTGCCAGCATTTCTCATCAGAATGCTCAACGGGTGTGCCGTTCTCCTACGACATGTCGTCCAACTTCAAGTATCTCGCGTGTACCGTCCTCAAACCAACATCGACCGTCGTGAACGTCATGACCAGGTCAAACCGCCGTCGATCTAGTTTTGCGAGCAATAGCACGTCTTCTTGACTGGCTAGCACAGCTTTATTGTACAACCTCTGCAAACCGCAGTGCTCCACATAATCTTACGTTCACCCCCAAAAATCTCAAAATTTCGATTTTCTGTATGGAAATACCTAAAAAAAAAAAGAAAATTATGGGTCAATGAGATGAAACTGAGCAATCAAGAAATTCGAAATTTTTCGAAAAATGGGTGTTTTTTTTTCCACATAATGATACGTTCACTTTTATTTTTTGTCGTTTTTCGAACTTTAAATTTTGTTTTTCTGCTTTTAGAAGATATGTCAAAAAGTGAACCTCTAAGTGATTCTGAGAAAGAACTAATTGACGGAGAAAATCAGAATTTATGCGGACATTCCATCCCTCAAAAAAATGTCAAGCAAGTGAACGTATGATTTTGTGGAAAAATTTTTTAAAACCATTTTTCATAAAATTTTAATTTTCTCATGATGTGTGAATTTTAAGTCAATTTAAGATTATATCATGAAACACCTACTAAAATCCCATATTTCTTCAATAGGAAGCATTTTGGTTGAAAAACCGGTTTTCGAGTTTTCGAAAATTTTTGAGGGGGGTGAACGTAAGATTATGTGGAACACTATATGTACTTCTTGTTCCGAATCATTGTTACCCATTGCACTATTTTCCTCACCTCACCTCACCTGTCTTCCATTTGACACACAATTTGGTAATCGGGTTAGCTCATCCATATACATACATAGTCAGTGCTCCTCCATCACTTCAGGATACTGAAACAGTTGATTTTCTTAAATTATTTCCTCTCTGGGTCTCTTCTGTCTAATCTCCATTACCAGGGCAAAAATACAAAGAAAGGCGAAACGTCTTCCTCGCAAGTTCGACTTTTTTTAACACTTTGTTCCTTTCCTGTATGTTTTCCTTTCCTTTATATAGGGCATTTCTATTTACATGTGAATAAAAATTGAAACATTTCATTTTCTTTTGGTATATATTTGTTTTGCTTTTATTATAAAACGTTATTATAAAACAAAATTATAATAAAACTTAAGTTTGCAGGGTGGCTGATAAGTAGTGTTACGCATCTTTGCGTGGATTCTGGCGCATGAACACCAGAGAAGGGCGGAATTCCGGATTCCGCCGTTATTTTCATTCCGTCTTCCGGATTCCAGATTCCGTGAAAAAATATTTTTTTCGGTTTTCCGGATTCCAGATTCCGTGAAAAACTTTTTTTTCCGCATTCCGGATTCCGCGATACGGCGTTTTTATTCCGTTTTAATTCTTTTTAACGCATCTTTGCGTGGATTCTGGCGCATGAACACCAGAGAAGGGCGGAATTCCGGATTCCGCCGTTTTTTACATTCCGTTTTCCGGATTCCAGATTCCGCGAAAAAAAATATTCTTTTCCGTTTTCCGGATTCCAGATTCCGTAAAAAGTTTTTTTTCCGTTTTCCGGATTCCGAGTTCCCAAAATCTAATTCCGCTCTACTCTGATGAACACAAGTCGCTACCGTATCAATTTTATTTTTTATTGATTATTACTTATTTATTACTGTTTTTCGAGTTTCTGATCGTGTAACACTATTTATCAGCCACCCTGTGTCATTTGGTAGGGGTCCTCTTAAAAATGAGCGAACGTTTTTTCACGAAAGTTTCACAAATAAATATTGAAAAATGAAGGGATCTGGCCATAAAGAATGCGCTCGGGCTTTTTTTTGGGATAACTTCGCTGAAACTGCTCCGATCGTTCTAAATTTTTGTGTTAAAGTGTTAAAACTGGCCTGAGTAACGTATTCAGTAAGTTGCAGCTCGTAAATATTATTATTTCTTGGAAGGTAGCATATTTCTGCATGGTGATCGTCTCCTATTCTTCCTGTTTTCGTATACAGAATGAACACGAAGACATATTTTGCTGCGAAAATTCTACTGTAGTTGCGGAACAGCCTCTCGGCCACTCACAGAAAATGAAATTGCATCATTGCAAAAGTTTTCAATTTTTCGATTTTTTTCGCGATTTTCTCAAATTTTGAATTTTTTCCAAAACTATCTATATTTACAAGCTACAAATTACTGAATATGTTACTCAGCCCAGCTTTAACACTTCCAAAAAAATTTAGACCAATCGGAACAGTTTCAGCGATGTTATCCCAAAAAAAAAAAACGACCGCGCGCATTCTTTATGGCCAGTTCTGTATAAGCTCTTCTCTGTGGAGGTGCTATCTCAGTTTTTTCTGCGTATGTGCAGGCTTTCCCTCGTCGATTGAAGGTCTTTTCACATTTTTATCAGATTCATGAATTTTTGAATTAAATTATTAAATAGTTCTTCGCTCTCATTTCGTATTACTCGGGGGGGGGGGTGGTGTAAGGAGAGTGCGATTCACGATCAAACCGACTCCTCCTGACACGTCGCGCGGGGGTTCCGTTTACTTAAGAAATTGCCGATTCCGTCCGATTTGTTTAATTTACTTTAACTATTCGTTTTTGTTTTCGGAAATTCCGATGGTGTTTCGTTTATTTTATCCTTCTTTTTTTTCTTCGAGCTATTAGGCTTCTTAACTCGGTTCTCCTTGTTTTTGGCTCGTCGACACACTGAATTTAATGTCTAAAAAAGAGGAGAAAATAGTGCTTGAAATGAATAAAAAGATAAATGGGCCACTTAGGCCAGTGTCAAGGGCAATCCCCAAATCTATTTGAAAGGAAGAGTGTGACATTTTTAAGAATTTTTTACGTTCTCTGGCATTGAGTCATTTCAATTTATATAATTTATTCGATCAGTAAAGCAGTAGTTCCTGGCTACGCTGGCAAGCTCATCGGGTGCCAAAACTTGGGAATTTAACAATTTGACAGTAGTCTATGATACTAAATTCCCAAATTATAATGGGGTTATTCATGAAAGGCACAATTGCATTTTTAATGCAAAAAAATGCATTTTTTTGAATTAAAATGCAATAGTTTTTTTTATGAATAACCCCATAAGATGGCTAAACTTCTTCTCAACTTCGTGGAAACCGTGAAATTGCCGGAGAGACAGATTTCCGGCAGTGTGTCGTTTCGAAAGCATTTCGAGAAATTTTTTCGAAAAATTCTCGAGAAATGTTTCTCGTTGATTTCTTGAGAAAATTTTCGAGAAATTCTCGAAAAATTTCGAAAATTCTTAAAATTGATTTTTCGAAAAAATCAATTTTTCATCTTTTGCAAAAATTAATTTTTATTTTGAATAACGTTGAGCGCCGGGCTTTTACCGGCTCAGATTGACTAGTGTGCAGGCTCTTCATTCATTTTCAGTATTAAAAAGTGCTGAACTACACATTTCTGTCGGCGAATGTTTAAGTAATTTAAGAGTGCACGTCGAAGCATTGTTATTATTTATTCATTCAAGCACATGCGCACATTTCAAAATAATACTTTCTGAATGGGTTTGGAAGAAGGGAATTGAAGAGTGTGGGTGAGTCGTGAGCAATCGTACATAGTACATACTGTTTTTCGGAAGGAACTTTTTCGGAAAATGAGATAATAATAATAATCGTAGAAATACATATGTTTTTGAGACTATTAGTGACGGAAAGCAGCAACTGAAGAAAACGGGTGAGACGAAGACAGAGAAATAGAAAAACAAGAAACATGCTGAAACTTGGAAGGCATCACACTGCTTGGTTGAGAAGGTGACGTTGAGCCAAAAGTCTGGTGCAACCGGCGGTTTGTCTGAAAATTAGACAAAATGAGAGGTTATGGAAGACAAGTTTCTTTCAGAAATTTCACAATTCTGAAAATTTTCGTCGAAACAGGTCAGGTCAGGTCACGTCAGGAAGTACATTTTCAGCGTCTTTACTATAGTTGTACGACACCGTCTGGCGCTTATTGTCATTTAGAACAATTTTTAAAAATCATGAGATCAATCTCTTTGTGGAAAAAAATGGGTGAGAACGTTTTTCTGAAAATTTGCCTTACCTATAATTTGGAAGAACACGGAATGGCTGTCCGTGACCTGGAACTATCCAATCGGCCATGCAAACAATGAGATTTGCATTTTGTCTCTTGATGGCGCTGTCCCAGACACCCTCTTCTATCATGACGTCTCTCTGAAATGCGAATTTCAAGTTCAACACGGGCCGTCGGGTGAAGAACGTTACCTTCTCATTAAGCAAGTGCTCGCTGGGAATCAAGTCTCCAGCAATAGCCATGGTTCCATAGCCAGCCACATTGTGCACAAGGACCGATAAGTCGTGTTGAGTGTGGCCAGGCGTCTTCCAGACCTCCACGTTTCCAGACAATTTTCGGTATGGTCTCTCCTTAAGCTCAGTTGGTGTAACGTGGCGTCCAATGTATTCCATCGAGTGATATAGGATTGGTTTTTGGGCGAAGAAATTCATGTTTCCCATGTGACCCGGTGAGGCGTGTGTGATGACGACACTGTCGATTTGGTCAAGAGTCACTGACTCTTTGGCGAGACCTGAATAGATGAAAAATTAACGTTTTTTTTTAATTTTTTGTGAAAAATCTAGTCAATTTTTTAGTCAAAAAAGATTTTAAAAATTTCATTTCACAATTCAGGAACTTGAAATCTAGGCGAAATATTGGCAGAGTTACAGCAATTTTGTCAATTTTTGATAAAAACGCTTTGGAATTTACGCAAATTGTTAATTGTGATCGATTCTGTCAGTCTTATAAATTAGAAACCTTTAATTGATACATCGCGTTATCAGGTCGCCTACTAAATTTTAGGCACTGGGGCCTCTTCTTTTTCAGTTATTTTTCTACGTGATGTACCGTTAAATAAAAGTGGTAAAAGTAACAGAAGGATCCGATGACTGCTCTCTGGCTTCTGGCGACAAGAATCTCTGTCCATTACTCGCCATCGTTGATTTCCGAGGCTGTTGAGTCGTCTGGTTTGTAGTCTTCTGGCCGTTTTTCTGATCGATTTTTGCCAGTTTTTTGAGCGCCTTCTCACAAAGACTCTCCAACTCATCTTCTCTGATTTGGCGGTATATGTTAATGAGCAGAAGCAGCAGCCACCCTTGGGCAATGGATAGCCCAGTGGACACTCCAACAATCACAAGGCATGCCATGTCAATTACAGCTCGATGGTCATAATACTCCGCATTGAAACTGCGTGCAATCGCGTTTCCAATCAAAGGGGAGTTTGAGGAAGCAAAAAATGCCAAGATTAAAGTAATACTGGCACAAATTAGTACAGTGGTTGCTTTCAGTACAATCTTTGGAACCAACCAAGAAGATCTTTGCCTTGAAAGGCCGTACCAGCAAGCAAGGATGCAGAGGATATGGACGGCATACAGCACACCTATAGAGGAGACTGCTGCCGTTGCGAAAAAGTTGAATCCGTAGCGTTGAAGAAACTGAACTGACTTCAAGAAAGTGCAAGTCAAAAATAAAAAATCGAAAATGCCGATGAAGAGACCAACGGTCCGCGTTCTCACTGGCGTGCACCAAGCTGTCATTGGCTCCATCTCAAGTTCGCTTATCTCGAGCTTCATCTGAATTCCTCCTGATTCAAAATCCGCCTTTGCTTATTAAATAAGGAAACACGAGCAGTTAAGGGCGAGATGAAGGAAACAATTTTTGCGGGAAAAAAGGAGGAAAACGTAGTTGTGAATGGAGGATATATAAGAATATAGGAATAGTGAATAAAGTAGCCGAAATCCAATTTGCCGCTGGGGGGGGGGGGACTCGGCCACATTCAATGGAAAGAAGAAAATAAAGAAGGAAAGGGAATTTTAAAGGACGTCATCTATGTGCAAGAGTTCAGTCTGTGTTGTAAATATAAACATAATAAGTCTAGAACGATGGGAAGAGAGGGGAGCTCATTGAAGCTTTGATCCGATGATAGTCGTGAAGAAAAACAATTTTAAAATCGGATTCTTGAAGGTGCCGGGCTTTCAAAATCATGCATTTCAACGTTTTTTTTTTAAATTTCATATTGAAATATTCATTTTAAAACCTTTTCACTGCCCACGTGAGCCCATTTCGGCTCGGATTGCAATTAGTAATTTCCACTAATAGTTTAAAAAAAACTGGCTTACATCTCGTGCTGTAATTATTTGACTCTTAAATAAAAAGGTTTTAAGATCGTTTAATTGAAAAAATATATAAAACTGGAAGACGCAAAGTGAAATTAAAGTAAAGTCATTGGATTGAATGGAATTGCGAAGAGACGGGGGGAGCCCATAGACCAAATCTTCCAAATAAAATAGAAGAAGCCCCAGCAGTAATAGAATTGAATTACCCAGGAAAAAAAAACATTCGGAAGAAGGCACTGAATTGAGCAGTGCTTTTTTTCAACTGATCCTTCTTTTGGGTCTTTAATAGAATGGATTCAAAAAAAAGCTGGGACACATCTTGCTGCCATTTCAAATTTAATTAACATTTTTTGCCCACATTAATTTACTAGAGGAAGCTTAAGCATCATGGTAAGCTATAAAAAACTTACTGTGCAGCAATCTCTCAGTGTCACTGCTGGCTCCAGTATCGATGAGCACAATGTATCCATTATCATTGACGAGGGTGATGGCCCCAACTGCTTCGGCTTGACCGTCCTGGAAATAAGTTGTATTTTTCCAGTTTGAAAATGGGATAGACACTCTGGAATTAAGTCCAGCAGCACACGATTTTCTTTTTTTCTATTCATGATTATTTGAACCAAATTCACAAACATACTGATCTATGAAAACACGAAATGAAATGATCACTTACTCTCAATGGCCTAACAGATCCAGCTTGAAGCACAGTCACATTCACGAAGCTTTTTGGTTCCTCTGTGGAGGTCCAAAACTTTGCCCATGAGCTCACTTTCTGAGTTGTCGGCTCCGTGGTGCTAGTATTTGCTATTGGCTCAGTCGTTGTGGTTGTTGGCTCAGTGCTGGTTGTAGTTTGCTGCTCCGTTGTTGTTACTGTAGTAGCGGTGGTGGTTGTCGTGGTCGGTGGCTCAGGGGTTGTCGTGGTGGTGGTGGTGGTGGTGGTTGTCTCCTGAGTGGTAGATGATGTTTTCTGAAGAGCCTTTTCAGCCGAAATCCTGTTGTATGTTGGCCAAGCGGTGCGATCCTTGATATACCACGGCGCCTTTCGGGATGTTGACGTTGGTATCGGTTGAGATGGAGCCGCGGTAGGAGTTACGGTGCTCCATGTGAGAGGGAGTCTTTGAGTTGGGCGGGCTGAAAATATTAAAGGTTATTTTCGGATAATAACACATTTTCTAGATGCTCTTTTTGTATTGAATCATGCCTTTAGAAAAAAAACTGATTTTATAGGGTCATGCAACAAAAAATTTTTTTAAAAAACCAACCAAAAAATTGAAAAATAAAGCAACTAAACCTGGTCTTCCATTAGGCACAATTCCACGTCTAGTGTCTTTACAGCAAATTGACCGTCCAAGTTTCACAGACTGATCACACAAATAGCCAACAGGACAGTCTCCAAGAGATGCCGGACGACAGTAGGCAAAATCATTGGCCAAAATAAGCGGTTCGGCAAAGAATGGACAGACTGGAAAAGAAATAGAAGTTGTTTGAGGAAAGAAAAAAAACAAATTAGAAAGATATTATAGAAACTGAAACTGAAAAATGACAAACTAAAGTGCCAAAAGGGTTATTACTCTGTATTCTTCAATTTTCGGTTTGCCCCCAGCCCCCCCCCCCAAAGGAGCTTCGAGCACGGCGTGCCCTCACTTGAGAAATTGAAATTCGATATCGTTCTCTCACTCTCACTCTCAAAATTTTGATTGTTTGTGGTCATTCATAACGTATCGCGCATCGAGGAAAAGGAGACAGAAAAGGGAAAAGAAATCCAATACATCAGATCACGATCGAGCAACTTCTATGCATACGGGCCGATGAATCTTTGTTTTCTCGCTATTTATTTCTGAATCTAGACGAGTCGATAGAAAGGGGAAGTTGACTAGAAAACTGGAAATTTACAGTTCTAACAAACTTGTTGGAGCCCTTGTCCTGATAATTGATATCGCGGTTTTTTTGGAATTGGAATTGCAGAAATTTCAAATATTCTTGTACTTGAAAAGAAATAAAATTAGTTAACAAGATTTAAGCTAGACACTGTAAGCCAGGCATGATCTCAAATCGTGGGCACATCGTCTTCTGCGCAAGTCTAATTTAGAGATGCTCAACGAGAATTTGATGAATAGTTAACGTTTGTGTTCCGAACAATACTTATGTCTGGATGAAGTCAGCTAAGATCTTTGCTTTCACGTTTCTTTAAGATCTCAAAATGCAAAAGTGCAAAACGCTTTTCCTTTTTGTCCATACATTTTCCCACAAAATGAAATATGGTCAAGAAAGACAGTCCACGCACGATATGCAATCAGTCATCAATTCGGGTGATGGTTTTTATCGCTAGTGCAAATAAAGGGCATCACTCCTACCCCCCCCCCCCTCCCACCTCCGTGATCTTCAATCATTTTTTTTCCTATTAAGTAGGTAGAAGCTGTTAGGTCTTAGAATTTCCTGAAAAGAGCAAAGGTCACTCTTACCGTCTCGATTGTTTGATCTAGGTTCTGGAGTTGTAGGCTCTTTAGTGGCGATCTCCGTCGTCGCCTCGGTCGTCTTGTCGGCGCCCCATCCGAAGAGTCTGGAAGTAGAGCTACACATTAGTTGAGGTTGGTCCCTCCCCGTTCCTGAGGTAGCAATAATATTTATCATCTAAACTTGTTAAATTGATGGATGAACTCTCTTTGAGAAAAAGCGTATGTTGGTATCTATTATCACTTCTGAAAGAGCCCAAGGCTTTTGAAAAGTACAGGTAATTCGTGAAATCTTCTATAAAACAATGCTCATCCACGTCAATTTTCAAATTCGCAGTTTTATCTTCAAACAGAAGTTTCAGAAGTTGCGGAAAATGTCTAACGAGGAACTAAATTCATGACGGTATGATTATATTTTAAAAGATTTTCCTAAGGGAAGCTAGAAACGAAATATTTCGTATTAGAAGAGTTGCTCACCTCAGAATACTCCCTGCTAGATCATTCTGTCCATTGATACTCTCTTTATTGTTCATAATCCACTGTCTTAGTTGTTCAGTTGTAGCTCCATGTGCGCCGCTGACGAGTAGTACCGTAGCTATGATGAATAACTTCATGATTTTCGTTTAATGGGTTATGGCAATATATTGATAGAATATTATGAGTATATAGTTAACGAAGGATCGAGGAGGAGACTGTGCACACCTCGTATCGTCGATTATATGAGCGGAACGTTTGGAGTCTACTTCTGAGAGAAGGGTGGGGTCGAAAGCGAACTGACCGGGGTTAAAGGGGCTCCGCGCGGAAAAAGAAGCGCTTCGGTGCGAAATGGGCGGGGCTTATCGTTTTGGCGGTCAGTCTTTGTGTGTGTGTGCACAAGCTTGTCGTCCAGCCCTGTGATCCTAACTAGGACGTTTGCTTCTCACACGTTTGTATTCTCTTTATCGTTAGACGATGGGGAAGAGAGAGAGAGGGGGGAGAGAGAGAAAGAGAGAGAGAGAGAGAGAGAGAGAGAGAGAAAAAGAATATTGAAAAGAACGAGAAAGACGTAGCATTTTATTAGACTGGAAATGTGGGTGATTACAAAAGTTCAAAACTTACTTTTTGGTAGAGTGTAATCACAATCATCATTCTTCAGATAATTAGTTTTCAATTTTTTTAAATTCAATTAAAAAACGAATTTTTGTCGTTTTTATATATTTTATAAGCATCTAGCAAGAATCGGATGAACGCAACGTACTTTTTAAAGAAGACAAGGCTGTATTAAATCAGACAGATCTATTCAATTTGAGCTTTGAGGTTGATCGCGTGAATTTGTTAGAAAGTTACTGCAAGCGCGGAAGGGGTCCGCGTACAGCAGGTTACAGGTTACTTGACACAATAAAAATTGATAAACGGAGAAAGCATTTTTTCGAGTCATAAAAAGGGCGGCGGAAAATTGGCCAATGGTGCTCGGAAACTAAGAAAGAGCGCCTTTTTGGTAATATTACTGTATTCCTCCCCCCATTTTTATCTTATTCATCCAAAAATCACGTCGAAACGATCTGATATGCAACCATTTTCGATGGAGGGTCATCCACGTGGTTTCCGATTGAAACCCGGGGAAATTTAATAATTTCCAAACATTTTTAGTTTGATTTCGAAAACTGAATAAAGGATGAATGACACTGTTGTTTTAGATGGGATCACGAGGGGTCTTAGAAGGATAGGGGGGGGGTGATTCCGGAATCGTGGGGGGTGACTCCAGTTCCCAGACTGAAAGATAACCTTTTTCCGGAGTCACCCCCAACACCAAGAGGTTGACGGGGCTATTTGGATATTTATACCTCACAGAATAGTCCCCCATATCCAAAAATAGTCGAAAACATAACTGTGGTGGGGTGATTCCGGTTATGGGGGACCGATAGAGAGAGGTGTGGGGGGGGGGAGGCGATTCTGGAAAATAACAGAAATTTCGATGAAATTCTCGTCTATTCCATCGTTGTAAACATGAGAAAACTGTGAAAGAACTGACTTTTTTTCAATTTTCACGTGATTTTCAATTTTATTTTTCAAATGTCACATTATGTTAAAATATCCTTAAACGGTAGTCACAAGCGACTTGCGCATAAAGCTTGAGCGCCGCATTTTTAAGGTAAAATAACTGAGGGCGCCGTAGGAACTCGGTGAACTTGGGTGTGAGGGGGGGGGGGGAATAGTCATGGCGTCTTGACACCGAGCTTTAAGTAAAATATTTATTTAATTTAAAAAAAAATTAATTTAATTAAAATATTTAAATACTACTTTTACAATTTTTAAAAATTTTATAGAATCATAACTCTATTACTAATAATTTAACTATAATAAAGTTTAAAAAAATAATTTTTTGTCAGTAGTTTATGTAATTTCAATTAGGATTCTCTTGATGAACAAATCTTCCCACTTTTCCGAAATCTTTATAACGCTATATTCAAACATGTTCGCAATTGAAATATGTATTTTCGAACATGTCACGAAATCACTTCAAAGTATGCAGTTTTTGCCGACCGTTTTTTTTTGTTGCTCTGACCATTCTGGCTACTCGGATATCTAGGTGAGAAGAGTCTCCTCGTCCATCCCGCTCTCTTTTTCCCATCATCGGCCGAGAATACGGAATTTGTTTATTTACAAAACAACTTTCGGCTCTATTTTGCTACTGCACGCGAGAACTCCCCTCCTACCTCTCCTGTTAGAGGATCCTTTTGTTGCGGTTGCACCGAAAGATTCCCTCGATTCGCGCCGCCGCCGCCTCCGCCGCTGAACTTTTTTATTGCAGAAGTTCTTGGAGCATCATTCGAGAGCCGCTGTGCACGATGTGGCGTCATTGCTGCTGAAAGGAAAGTAGACAACCGGATAGATGAAAATAAAAATACATACATAGGTTCAGTTTTTTAGAAAGTATTCCATCTAAAAATCTAAAAATATCATTATGGGTCATGTTGGCAACCAATATAGTTTCTGTGAATCTATGTCGGCGTCATATTCGGAATTCCTACACTCTTTATGATGGGAGGATCTCCCAAAACTGTGTTCGTATTGCTGATCTTCGTTTGTTGCCAAAAAATTGCATTGAAAATTTCTGAATACCGTACTTGTCATACGGTACCGGCCATAAAAGTATTATATTATGGTTCCCATTCGAAACACAATCACAGTCTTTCTTGCTCCAGGTGCATTTTCAGCTCTTTCAGACATATAAGTTACCGGCTTCTGATTACATTGCCTAAAAATCACCATCCCGCAATGCTCTTCTTGCCGGTGCTCATTCTACATGCAGTACCGTCCATAAAGGTATTATGGTTTTTCCACAATATCTCATTCGGTATAGAACGAATCAATCTGATTCTTCCACAAAATATTGAAAATACTGATACGTTGTGTCTTGATGAAGAAACTGTGCAAAAATCAGATTGATTCGTTCTATATCGAATGAGATATTGTCGAAAAACTATAATATAACACCTTTATGGCCGGTACTGTATATGGTTTTGTGGGTAGGTAAACCTTGCATGAAGTGTATACGTATACCCCTTTTTCTCTGAGATCTTGTTGTCGATTCCGATGCACACACGCACAAAGATACGCACACAAACACACACACACACACACACATTCACAACCAAAATAAATGGCAATGTGGCAAATAGAAACAATCGGGAGCATTCGTAGAGTGGAGAGAGAGAGATCGTTCGAAACAAGGCCCAGAACATGACACACGAGCGGCGAGCACAATGAATGCGTGGCCTTTATTTTTGTCGGATTGGTGCAGATTTTTGAGGACGGGACACATAGTCTGGCAGCATTGCTTGTGTATCTTAGCATTACAGGAATTGTCGCGCAGCGAACCAGAAAAGAGGATGAAATTGTGGTACAGGAGTTTAACGGAAGTTCAATTTTGCTCAGTTCGGTTCAAGAAAGAGTTCAAGAAGATACTCATCTTTTATTTTCAAGGGCACGCCAAATAAATCACTGTTTAGTAAGGCTCTTTGTTTTTAGAAATTCGTATTCTACAGATTTCCAGAAGATTAGAGTATACGGTACGGTTCCGCAGATTTTGAAATGAAAAACAAAAATGGTCTGAAACTGATCAAATTTCAATGTGTTTAATGGGCTTAGCTGTTCAATTTTAGGTGCCAGCTTAGTTGGGGGAGGGGGGTCCAATGGTTTTTTGTCATTTTTGGAATATTTTTGTTTCTGAAAATGTTATTAGACATACCAGGCGCTATGCTCAGGATTTTCAGATCGAATCGTGGTTTTCGTGCTTTGTGACTTCTTTTGAGCAGTTATGTTCTGTTTGAAAAAAGCTATGTTCCCCGCCTGTTTCAAGACTTTAAAATGCAATGAAAGATTCAAAGAAATATATAAAATTGATACAAAACACATAGCTTTCCCACCTTTTCCGATTGGTCTTTTTCCTTATCAATCGGATTGATCTTTTGATAACGATTTGCGGTGATTGGCGCGACTTCTTAAACACCTCCCTGCGCTCATTTCTCACTATTTGTGCACATTGCAGTGGTCATTGTTTTACGTGTAATCCATGTTTATTTTGCACCCTCCGTTCATGTCTTGCAGGAACTCAGTTTTGTGCACAGGACACACTGACACACTTCTTTACCAACGAAAGAGCTGAAAATAAGATTTCATTCCTTTTTTCTGAAACTGTTCTGCTCACAAACTCGCACAATCATTTTTTCTGTGCCCTATGAATCGAAAACGGCTCAAATGGCTTCAAAAAATTGAAGATTCATGTTTGAATGTAGTAAAGAATTAATAAGATGATTGGGATGGGATGATCTCTTCCCTACTGCTTCTTGGCTTTCTGAAGTAAGTTTTTTAGTGAAGTAGCTTTTCGATTTTTGCAATTGATAACCTTTTTTCTCATCTCTGCTAAGACTGCTATTACTCAATGAAGAGATCACTACTGAAACATGGGAATTTCAGTACGACGTGAAATTAGAGAGTTACAACAATCATGGTAGAGACTGCAGAGGAAAGCTTTCATTTGTGCAGTGAAATGCGTCAGCTCACTGGAGCAAGGTGTACTTGGTTCCAACTATAGAGTATATGGATTTCTAAAAAAAAATCGTAACCGAAACAATTATTGATTCTGTTCAATTTTCCCGGCTGTTCTTTATCTTTATCCTTCTTATCGCAAAGATTACCGGAGCATCGTTGTCGTGCGAATGCCCTGGGGCTTAGATGATGTCTAGGTAAACAGGCAGGTAGCGGCGGGTCATCTCATTGTGTCAGTTGTGTATTGACTTTTGAGAAAATCCTACTGTTGTTGCTAAAGGAGGAGAGAATAGAACGGTTTGCAATCCAATTCACAACACAAAAACCGAAATTTGTCGTCTACGAATAGCCTTTGAACTGTGTGTCCGACCGAATAATGAAAATATGTGAAAATGTTCTAGGTGTGGTACTTGAATATTTGTGTGTGTGTGTGTGCGTGTATTTGTGTTTTTGGCGGATGACGGTGAACCCCCATCAGCCATATTGAAAGATTCCATTCAGAAATAGAAACACATTTTTTTTGAATGAAAATCAATTGCGAACGCTTGCGGGGAGCAGAAAAGGTGAGAGGTCTTGTCGGGTTATTGCCCGGTTTGTAGACCAAAGACATCAAAATCCTCAAAGCCAAAGTCATTTTTGACCTGCCGATCTCCTTGATCTACATGTTGCAATTTGCGCCAAGGGCGCGAGGCTGACGTGTTTTTGGACTCAGGGCGGCGCGAAAAAACACAAAGGAGGAAATTTTGTTTTTCATAGGTTAGTTAAGTTTAATCCTTGGTTTTTTAGGATTTTTGAGTTGCCTTGTGTTGATTAATTTTATTTTCTCCGTTTATTGACTGCCTTGTTTTATATAAATTCTTAATAATTTACGACTTGGGGGCCGAATCAAATCTTGCGAGTTATTGGAGCAAGTAGGACATAGGACCGACTTTATCGATTCTTACCAGAACACCTGGGGGAGTCGATAATTTCGCAGTGAAGCGAGAAGCGACAATCACGATTTTTACGGTATAATACCGGAAAATCAATAAATTGGAAATCGGCTGAGAAAAAAGAAAACAACAAGTACTTTAAGAGGAACACCCCTAGAGTACTAAGTTTTCGTTCTTTTTTCTCTCGGGAAACAACACATTTTGAAGACCTCGATTTTCATTCTGTTTCTCAAGCTCAAGCTCATTAATTTATCGTTGTCGAGTTGTAATTAAAACTAAAGTGGTTTAATTGCAGTTTCGAAATCATGTCTGCCACAAGAGAAGACGCCACCATGGAAGATATCACCCATCAGGTGGAACAAGAGGCCAAGGTGAGGAAAGAAAAAGATGAAAGCGCGTTGAAGGCTATGATAGGACATGTACGTTTCATTTCGAAAGTTGGTTCAAAACAAGTAGAAATCATGACAGACCGGTTTAAACTTCGAATGATGGAACGTGAAATTGAACATAGCGCATTAGCTGAAAGTTTTCTGAGACTGCGTGCCAGAAACAACGAATTAATGACAATAATTGATGATTTTCAGAAGAGAGAGGCGAGCCCAATGCAGCAACCTGTCGCAAATGTCCCAGTGGCGCAGCCGAGGAATCTGGCTGCAAAGCAAATGGAAAAAATGCTGGAAGCACACGGAATTAAGTCGGTTAGTGAATTGGAAGAAATGTTAGCCTATTTTTATGAAATGCTGAGTGACGCAGAAGAAATAAAGGATTGTTTTCAGACCGCAAAGGCGGATGCAGTAAGCCTGCGCCAACGACTTGGTGACGAACAATGCAAAAGCAAAGAGCTAAAATTAAAATTAGATATCGCCGAAAACGAGATATCTAAATTGCGAAAGAAGCTTGAAGATTTTGATGGAAACGTCAATTCCAACAGTTATACTCGGAGAGGTAACATATTGAATGAAACAATGCAAATGGCAAATAGAAACTTCCAGATTTCGGGCGAAACATCGATGCTCGCAGCGCCTGTTCCTCTTCGCCGTCGACACAAAATTGGTGAGATTTTTAATTATAAAAATGATCCAAAAGAAACAATAAGAGGGCATTATGAAGATGCACAGGGATATGACGATTTAGAATATGAGTTATACGAAGATCGAGAAAAATATGGGAGAAATCCACACCAGGGAGATGTAAAAGAGCAATCATTGGGTGGTAGAGAATATTGGTCAGATAACTCGGAAATTAACATTTGGAATAGGATGTTCTTAGAGCAAAATTTGCCTGAGCCAGTTAAATTTTCTGCTGAAAATTCGTCGATTAGTATTGCTGCATTCGAAAAAAGTTTCCGAATGAAGTATGGAAGGTTAACAGAGGAACAACAAATAATTCTACTCGAAACTAAGTTTCTTGTTGGGAAAGCACTCAGAGTGTACAAAGGTCTTACCGATGCTGAAAAGTCCAGTTTAAGCGAGGTCATGAGAGCGATGTCAAATCGTTTGAGAATTTCGGTTGAGGATGAAACGCGCAGAGCCAAAAACAAATGGGATTCTATTAGGATTTTAGAAAACCAATCGATGGAAGATTTCTGTTTGCATCTAGACGAAATTGCCAGAATTGCATTCAGAAGAGTCAATCAAGTAGAATTGTCTTCAATAAAAACGGCAAAAGTCTTGAAAGCAGCAGCTTCAAGAAATGAATCGCTGAGATGTTTAATGGACAACAAACTAGCGGATACTCCAGAAATCGACCAATATGATGTCTGCAGAACAATTGCAATTCGATACGAATCAGCATTGAAGGAAAGTCAAGAAGAAAAAATGCAAAGCTTGAAAAACAATCATGCTGATAGAAAATCAATTCGACAACAACATATGCTTCACCAACATCCGAATGCACAGAGATATTGGAGACCCACGGAAAACGATGCCACAGATGACGAAATAAAAAAGAACTGGAGTTCAAACACGCGAAAAGACATGAATAGTCCAGCTTTTCCTCAATGTACAGAATGTCGACAAATGGGATGCCATGAGCCGAATTGTTCAAAGGCTCCAAGATATCAAACTCGATCGAATGTCAAAATCCAATGCTTTCATTGCCAAGAATGGGGACATTATTCAAATAAATGCCCCAAAAGAGAACAACAAATCAACGCTGCGCCACCAGGACCGATACAGAAATTCACAATTAATGAATCGCAACAAAATAGCTCAGTACAATCTATTGAAGAAAGCTGCCTGCTAACTAAAGAAGATGATTCGGAGAAGACGGAATTTCTTCAAACAAATTTAGAGAAGGGTTGTATTGGGAAAATGGAAGTTGAGGTGGTCTTAGATAGTGGTTCCTGCATTTCGTTAATTTCGTATGGCACATGGACAAAGATTTGCAAGAAAAATGGGCATGAATGGGAAAAGGGTGTGAAAGTGGAGGATGCTAAAAACAAGACGGTGTTTGTAGCGAATAATGATCCGATGCATCTTACTCAATGTGTTACAGTTCCGATATCTTTGAGAAATACCACCAGAGATATTTTGTTTTATCTTGCTGATATCGATAGAGAATCAATAATTTTGGGCATTGGAGGTTTCGAAGAAATGGGAATTCAGATGAAATTCGTCGAAAAACCCAGAGATATCAAATTGTTGAACTCTGTTATGTTACTTCCGAGTGCCAGAAAAATAGTAGAAGTCTGGGTTGAGGGTGTGGTTAGAGATGATGCTAACTGTTGTCTGGTAACACCACTAGTTGACAACTTATCTGCGTCTTTGTGTCGTGTTGGAAAAGATGGAAAGGCTAGGCTCCAGCTTTGCAACTATGGAGAAGAAACTGTTGTCTTGAGAAAAAACCAGAAAATTGGTGTTGGGGAGCTCGAGAATTTCGAAATAGTCAAAGGAAAAGCAGAGGGAGCAGAAAATGATCAGCAGGTGCTGAACAACTGTGCATCAATGGAGGACATTAATGAAACAGGAAAACGGGCATGCACAGTGATGAATAATCAGGAAGTCAGCTTGAGATTCAAAACTGTGTGCGAGCATTTAAAACGAGAAAACGAGAAAGATCAAAAGGAAGTGTGGAAAGTCATTGAGGACTTTCAAGAAACTTTTGCTTTATATGATAGTGAGCTCGGAAGGACAAATGTTTTAGAATGTGAAATCAAGTTGACTGAGGGAGCTGAACCAATTAGGCAAAAACCTAGACCAATTCCTCTAGCAGTTCGTCCAGAAATTCGAGATATGTTAAAGAAAATGGTAGCTCAAGATGTGATCAGAGAGAGTAAATCTCCATGGTCAAGTCCAGTTGTCTTGGTAAAAAAGAAAGACGGGTCAGTCAGAATGTGCATTGATTATCGGAAAGTGAATAAAGTAGTAAAGAATAATGCGCATCCCTTACCACATATTGAGGCTACTCTACAATCGCTGAGTGGTAAAAAGATATTCACCACACTCGATTTGTTAGCTGGGTATTGGCAAATTCCATTGCAAGAAGATAGCAAACAAATCACTGCATTTGCTATTGGAAGCGAACTGTACGAATGGCAAGTTCTTCCATTTGGATTGGTCACATCACCTGCATTGTTTCAAGCTACCATGGAAGCTGTGATAAGGGAATGCTTAGGGAAATGTGCATTCGTTTACGTGGATGATCTATTGATTGCCAGTGAGACAATCGAACAGCATGCAATTGATCTCAGAACCATTTTAACAAGAATCCGGAATAGTGGGATGAAGCTGAGAGCAAGCAAATGTAGAATTGCAAAGCAAGAAGTGAGCTATTTAGGGCACAAAATCACACCAGAAGGAGTGAAAACAGAGGAAGCCAAGGTGGAAAAAATGAAAAAATTCGCACGTCCGGCAAATCAGAAGGATCTTCATTCATTCTTGGGATTGGTCAGTTATTATCGGAAATTCATCATGAATTTTGCTAAGATTGCTTCGGTGCTGTATCCTCTCACTTCTCCTAAAGTGCCATGGAAATGGGAAGAAGAACAAGAAATGGCTTTTCAAAACCTTCTCAAGGCCATCTGCGAAGCACCGGTGTTGATGCAACCAGATATTAATGCAGCTATCAATGGAAAAAGACCTTTTATGATTTACACAGATGCTAGCAAGCAAGGTGTTGGTGCAGTTCTTGCTCAAGAAGGAGAGGATGGAGAGCAACACCCTATTGCGTTTGCTTCGAAATCTCTGAGCGCCGCAGAAAAACGATATCATATAACGGATTTAGAAGCTTTGGCAATGGTATTTGCACTGAGGAGATTCAAGACAATTGTTTATGGTACGCCGATAGTTGTGTTCACAGATCACAAACCATTGATCTCGTTATTGAAAGGAACTCCACTCGCTGATAGATTGCTCAGATGGTCAATCGAAGTTCTAGAATTTAATTTGAAAATTGTATTCTTGGCGGGAAAGGCAAATTCCGTGGCTGATGCTCTGAGCAGAGGAGGCTGCCCACCACTGGAAGAAGACGAATGTGTCACTACAGAGTTGATGAACATTGTCAACGAAATTTCAGAGGATGGTATTGAAGATGATGTTCTGAACACACAGTTATGGTGGAAATGGTTACAAGAAGAGGACGAAGGTTGGTGTGCTATGATTCAACGGTTGAAAGCCGGAGAGAAATTCGGCAAGGTCAAAATATTGGGAGTAAAAGAAGAGGTTCCTATGGAAAATTACGCATTAATTGGGGAATCTCTAAGAAATACTGAACAAGACACATGTCGATTCGTGGTTCCACAAAGAGCGAGAGAAACTCTTGTGAAAGAAGCACATGGAGGAATGGTTGCAGGACATTTTGGGATTGAAAAAATATTCAGGCAGTTGAGTAAGAGGTTCTTCTGGCCAAAGATGAGAGTTTCAATTGAAAAAGTTGTCAGGGGATGTCCAAATTGCGTTTGCGCGAATAGCCGTCCGAAATTGATTGCTCCATTGACTCCTTACAGACCATCCTTTCCATTAGAAATCGTTGCTTGTGACTTGGTAGATGTAGGATTATCAATCCAGGGTAATAGATACATGTTGACTATCATCGACTTGTTCACGAAGTATGCTATTGCTGTACCGATACCGGATAAAAAAGGTGAAACGGTTCTAAAGGCCTTCACTGAAAGATGGGCTATTGGGGAAGGAAGAATTCCTTCCACATTGCTTACAGATCAAGGAAAGGAATTTGACAATGAATTATTCGCTCGGTTTACCAAATTGCTAAACATCGATCATGTTATGACGAAAGGGTACAACAGTAGAGCTAATGGGGCCGTGGAAAGATTTAATCAAACTATTGAAAACATCATCAGAAAAAAGGCCACTGTTCCAATGGAATGGGATGATCAAGTTGCTTTCGCTGTGTTTGCGTACAACTCAATATCTCATAGAACCACTGGAGAGTCCCCAATGTATCTCATGTATGGGAGAGACCCAAAGGGCCCACTACAAAAAGAGGGGGATGGAGGCATCTGCTATGCTGATATGGATGAGTATAAACATTTGTTAACTCATGAATTAGAAAAAGTGCATTGTTTTGTTCGGGAGCATGCAGCTCGGGAACATGACGAATACAAAAAATTCTTCGATGAGAAACATAAGACCTTGACTCGAAAGTATCCAGAACCGGGAAGCCGAGTGCTAGTAGAAATTCCGTCAGAGAAGTTAGGAGCAAAGTGTCCAAAGTTGGTGAACAAATGGAGAGGACCATACAGAGTGCTAGAATGTACTACAAATTCTGCTACTGTTACTCCAATCATGGGAAAAACCAAGGAAGTGTTGACTATACCTTTTGAGAACCTTAGGATTGTTCCAAAAGAAATGGACGACACGTTTATTAATACCAAGAAGAAAAGAATCGGGCAGAAGGGTGTAGAAATGAGGGTTAATTGCGATGAAATCAGAAAATATGATCTTGAATATAAAAATAATCAGGATTTAATTTTCAGCTGTGTATTATCGTGCCGATGCACTGGACATCCATGCATGTTCTTCCCGGACCAAAAGACCAAGCCAGGACTGAAAACACCGTCACCGACCCACTTCAATAGAATGCGAACGTTGCTAAAATTGAATCCCAACATGGACGCAGCAGAACTTCGCCTCGTCGCTCAAAGTGATTTGCCCATAAGGGAAGACGTGCCGTCGGAAGAGACATTGCTCCTAATGGCACATTGTCCCACTTTGTTTTTGGTATGTAAGGACATACCAGGATGGTATGAGGCCTTCAAGCAATTGGCAGCTCACATAGCCGAACGGGCAATTGGAAAAGAGCTGTTGAATCCGTGTTCTGCGCTTGTGGTGTTGGCACCAGGAACGGATATCTCCATCGTCCCACTCACCAATCAAAAAATTCTAAGCCTGGATCGTCCGACAAAAGCTGAGCACAGATTGTCACATGAACTGAGGCAGAATCATTATCACCTGGTTATCATTGTGCTTTCTGTGGATGTCAGTGAAGAGGTACGAACTCTTTGGAAAAGTCTTATTTCGATCATCCATAAGGAGACGGAAATAATGGTGGTTATGGGGCCAAAGAAGAATGAAGATCACTCACAAAATGATAATTTTGTGACATGGATGATGACAATGGAGAGAGATGAAGGAAATCTTCGGTTGCTCTCACCCATGGACCGTTCATTAAAGTTTGGCAACCGGCAGCTCATCAATCTTCGGGATGTCGTCAGCACTCAAGATTATTGGCGTGAGGTTTACACCATGGTAAAGGACAGGGGATGGATGTGGCCAAAGTTTGGAGTGATGGAAGACGGGAAGAGCAGCAGCAGCGGACAGCGTCGGGAAAGCAGTCGAGACTGCCGAGGAGCCGAAGAATGCCAAGTGCCTCCTAAGAGACGAAACAAAATTCCTTAAGTTTCCTCTTCCAATATTTTCCAACCCTTTTTTTTCTATATGCTATCATTATGTTTTATTTGTATATTTGAATCCCCCCACTAGGTTTTAATTTTTTTAGTATCCTCTTAATGTTGTAGTCTTTTTTGTAGTTTTTGTAAAGATTTTCAAATAATTAAGTTGTTTTGTAAATTATTAGGCCCCCCTCCCTTTGATGTCATATGTGCCTGAAGCCCCACTGTTGAGTCTCACGATCTTGGAAGGCTGGGCTCGAAAAAGAGGAGGATGTCGGGTTATTGCCCGGTTTGTAGACCAAAGACATCAAAATCCTCAAAGCCAAAGTCATTTTTGACCTGCCGATCTCCTTGATCTACATGTTGCAATTTGCGCCAAGGGCGCGAGGCTGACGTGTTTTTGGACTCAGGGCGGCGCGAAAAAACACAAAGGAGGAAATTTTGTTTTTCATAGGTTAGTTAAGTTTAATCCTTGGTTTTTTAGGATTTTTGAGTTGCCTTGTGTTGATTAATTTTATTTTCTCCGTTTATTGACTGCCTTGTTTTATATAAATTCTTAATAATTTACGACTGTCTAACGGCAAATCGATCGGAAGTAAGCTTGATTAGACCTGAGCAAATTAAGATACTCACTACCCAAATATTCAAATTATAAGCAAAAACTTGCTCTATTATCTTCAAATAAAATGAATACTCTCAAATTCAAGAATTCCACCAAAGACAAAAACAAAAAATCATCTTGTCTAGCATTCGTCTTACGCAATGAAAAAATTGTGCATGTGCACCAACACAATTCTGCGTCTATCCCTGCGTCAGACGAATCCAAGACGAAGACGAGACGAGACGGTTTTATTTTGTCTTTCGTGGAAGCCTTAGAATTCACTACGAATTGAGATGTTTGTTTGAAAATTCTACACTTATAATTAAATTTTTCTAGTTAGCAACTTACTTTTTTTGGCTATATTTCAATGATGACAAGTCACTTTCGCCGCCCAAACCGTGCATTCTCTACCTTTGAAGAGCGGCGGTAAAACCGAAGTGGCTGTTAGAGCAAATCATGAAAATACGAGCGGTATCCGTCTGGTATTCGCAATTGAACTTTTCTCTTCATCAGAAAAATTACCTAGGATTCTAAATCTTGTTTAGGATAGTGACAGTAATCCTCACCATTCTTCAGTCGATTCGCGCATTCCTTCTAACAAAACTCAAGCATTTTTTTTACGGCGGTCACAAACGATGCCACTTTCATCTTCCTGTGTTTAATCAATTTTCTTTTCTTCAGGAGAAATCTCACTGGTTCAATGGAAACGTTTAAGTCCAAATCACTCTTGATTTTGGCACAGGAAGTGACGGCATTCAACGCTTTTCGGACATTTCGCTTATCTCTGTCTGATATTTGAGATGGTCGTGTCCAGGGAGCTTCTTCCTGCCATAATGAAGCGGATCCTTGTTAACGACGTTGGGAAATCTGTTTATTACAAAAAAAAAATGTTTTTAATTGGAAAAAAATAAGAAAAAATAGAGGTGACCCTATATTTTTTTGAATAAAATATTATTATTTAATTTTACCGAAGTAGCTTATTTATTATTTGAATTATATGTTAAATATATAATTCTTTTATTTCCAATAACGATTCGATCCATGTTTTGGATCAACTGAAATAAAAACATACCCCGATGCAGTCACTGGTTCCTTGCCCCTGCGGATAAAGCGTTGCGACCTCCAACACTGATGAGTTGAAAGCCTGTCATCAGTAATTACTGACCATTTATCAAATCGCGAATCTTGTTTTCCTCAAGTATTTGGACTCCACGTCGTGTCGCCTGTCTTCAAAAGCACCTTTCGCATTCTTTTCTTTTGCACTGCTTCATTCATAGGGAAAAGAAGACGTCCTTCTGCTCGTTTCCTACTTCTGACGAAGGCCCCCTCTTCGAATATTATATCAAGTGGCTCCTGAGGCTCTGCACAACATATTGCTCTGGGAAAAAAGGTTTTCCGAAAAAGCTCATAACTTCTGAGGCCACGCCCACATTTAGTTGGGGTCTAGTCCCCCGGAGCGGCTATTCGGTCCCATTCAATTGCTCCTCTCCCCAGGCGTCAACAGACGGAAACCCGTCCGCATTTTGGGTCAGCGCCAACATTTCCATTTTATCGTCTTGTTTTCCGACGATTGCCCACGTTTTGTCTAATTGACGGCTGCCGGTAGTAAGTGAAATCGTGTTGTGAGAAGCCATATTTAGTAGTCAATGACCTCACGTTCGGCCTATTTAGATATTCTTAGACAGAGAGTTTTTAAGATGGTTAACGGAAAATAGATATGGAATCATAAGGATAGTTGAAGATAAACATTGAAATAGTTTAAAGGTAAACGGACGAGTTTTCCCATATTTTTAACTTTTAAGCCATAGACTAAAAATTGAAATGGGAAAGTATTTAATAAGGCAAAAACTCATGCAACCGAAATTATCAGTAACCATCATTTTCAGATATTGGACACAGTGTAATTCTCTGTAATTTCTACAATATTCACAGAAAATTCCGGTAGTCAGATTTTTAATTGCAAAGAAGAGGCCGAATTTCCATTTTTTATAATTTATTCCATTAACTGATCTAATTGTAAGAATAAATTGCCGCCTCATGGTTAGCCGCAATATATATTTAAGCTTTGACACAAAAGTCTGTGGACATGTCTGTTTTATTTAATAAACGTTTTAGAGGTTTATCTAAATTTTAATTTATATAAATTTTTAAAATTAATTTTAAAAGATAAATATTTAATTTAACATTTTAAAGTATTCTCTAAATAATATAAACATTTTAATTAAGTTTAAATAATTTTAATAAATAAAACAAACTTGTTCACGGACTTTTTTGCCAAATATATATATCAGTACTATTTAATATCACTATTTCGTCCATTTTTAATGAAAACATTATTCACCACCTTCCTAAGCTAGTAATGACTTCCGGAATATGTCTACCTCCCACTTCACAATGACCAATGAAGGCAGTTTTCGGTTTTTTATTCTTCGTTTTTCCTTCAATTTTTCCTGTTCTCCATCTACCTCCTTACCTTTTCAACACTTTTTTCAACTCCCTTTAAAAAGAAGCAATTACCTGTGAGAAAAAGAAAGAAAAAGGAACACAGCTCCTTGCCCTGTCAACAAGGAAAAGGAAGACATTGCTAAAGAGAGAAGAGGAATAGGAAAAAGAAGACGAAGCATAAGGTCAATTAGAGTTAGGCAAAAGGCCTCTTGTCGGGGCTCTTGGCCCAATGCTTACCAACAACTTGCTCATATGAATATAGAATCGGCACTCCTAGATAAAGCTTGGCTTAAATTTGGATTGGGAAAATTGATGAAAATGTTGTGCTCTCCGTTCAACCTCTGCAGAAAGTTGATCAAAGTGTCTGCATAGATCCTCCAAAAGGCGACCAACTGGAATCAATATTACACCAACTTCTGATAAGAAGCCATCTCTGAAACTATGAAACTCGAAACTGTAACTATCGAAATTTGTTTTACCTTCGTCATTTTTCTTCTTTGCATTTTAGGTCACCTTTTTACAAACGGGTTTGAAACTCGGTTTTGCAGAAATCCACGGACCCAAATGCTAAGAGCATCATGATTCGGTGTAGTATCGACTCCAGTTTGTTTCATGTTTTTCTATTTTTGGCAGGTGCGACGATTTTGATTTTCCAAAGTATATGTTTACTTACAGTGAATGTGCGATCAAGTTGGAGCTCATTTCCAGGTGGAAATTGTATAGAACCATGTATCGCCGAAATGCAGCTGGTAATGATTGAAATTTTTTTGTGTGCTTCACGCTTTTTAGCAATTCTAGTCTACACTTAAAAAATTAATCACAGTTTTCCTTTTCAATGTTTCACTCTAAAACTTACACTCGCACTTTGCCACGTGTCGTGTCGCCTATTCCAGTCACTCGAAGCAACTCCACTGCTGCAGAGTGACCAATTGGGCCAGCTGAGTCTCAGCTCCCTCGCTTCCACGTCATCTAACAAGGAATTAACGGAACGAAGCTTTCATGATATTTGCCAGTGAGTTTTTTCTTCATGCCCCGAATTTGCTATCAATCTATGTAAATAATGTACGGTATCTGGAAAGCCGAAAAACTTCCTCCGTGAAAATACGCAACAGCTGACACTGCTAGAGTAGACGAGCAGATTTTGTTGACTTTTAACTGAAAACTCGCAATTTTCAAGATTGACAATGCGGAACTGCTTCAATTTTCGATTTTACTTGTGTGATGAATTAGAGTGACAGAAACATATTGCGCAATACCATGCGTTTTTATCGAAAATTGAGAATCCAGATAAACTTTGACCAGAATATAATTGTAATGCTGTTCTTTTCTTATAAATTTTGTTTAGATTCACAGTAGAAAAGGAGTATGCGCCTGAATCTGATCTGAAGAAAGGTATTTTTTTGAAAAATTTCGTAACACTGAGCTTTGGTGCTTTTATGCTCTCAGGTCTACTTATTATGAAAAAGAATTTTGTTTTCCCTTTTTTTAAAGGATTTTTTGCTCATTTCTCCGTTACCAAAAGTACCTTCTTGACACGCATGTTGCAGTGCCTACACACGTGTCGATTTGTGTCTTCACTCATGCGAGAAGGTATCGCAACACTCGGCGAGCATTCGGAAAACCTACGCAGGCATACGATTCATTTGTGTTGAGCATCGAGACGGTGAGTAGAGAACTGAAAGTTGCTCATATTTGTATAAGGAAGGCAAAGTTCACGGGAAAATTTAGTCATTGTACGGGTAAAGCGGGCCTTTTGAATAATTGATAAAGATAAGCCTAAAAGGATAAAAGTGGTGAGAAATATATGCCTAATAATGTGAGAAAATTTGAAATGAATAATTAAAGTTCTTATAGCAACATTGGAGAGGTCTATGGAAAATTATAAATAAGTTAATGAAACTTTGGAAAATCGAAGAGTTATTTCAAATTCGATCGGGATTGATTTTTCCGACAGTTTTTCTTTTTTTTCTTCGAAATTGCTCCTTTGAAATGCAAAATGTCAAAAGTTCCCAAAATATCTTTAAAAAATACGCAATTGCTCGTAAATTGTGACGTTATTAAAAATTTTTTTAAAATTTATTTTAATAACATCTTAAATCTCATACTTGAATAGTAAAGCGAACAAATTGCTTAAAAAATGGCTTCCGTACACGATTTCAGTTTTTAAAAATAATTTTCCGACGAAAATTTTAACTTTAACTCCGATGAGAATAATAGGGCATCAAGAGGATTTTTTTCCTATTTCAATTTAAATTATTTTACATTTTTTGCAGTGATTTTCTCATTTTGCCTTTACAGCTTATGAAAACGAGTTGCTAACCTGTAAAAATATAAACTTCTTCTCCTTCTATCCTCGCTTATATACATGAATTAGATTAGTAATTTTTAAATCTAATGTTCTATGATAATATGAATACTTTACGAAATTTCCGTAGAAATCATTTCAATAATTTCCGAAATTGGAAAAACTTGAATATTCCGAATTCCAAAAAGTTCAAAAAAGTCCATACACTGTACCCCGGCCACTGTCCTTTTAATTGTGACTGATTTCTTTAGCATTTTCCCATTCTTCTTTCACCTCTATCACTTTCGACGTAGCGTTTAACTTCATTATAAACCTGAGGAAAGCAAATAAAAATATTGGACGCATAGGAGCGCGATACCTTATTACCTAGTTACTTAGACAATCCGTTCTTCGCTCACATCGTTTTTAGATCACAGTGCGCCAGGACTTCCGGTATTTTGGGATAATCTTCCTATGAAACTAGACCGGAATGATACTGTATTCTCTACAATATTTAAGTGTACTTTGCTAGTTCCATCATTCGAGTAATTATTCATCTCATCATCAAAATGTCGCAAATCTTCGCTTCCATTTTCTTTCCGTCCCCATGGGATTCCGTGATATCTTGACATTTTGATTTACTAACATCCTCAACACCACCACAACCAACAAGACTACCAAAAAGCTTCGGTCGTCAGGTTTTTGCTTTATTTGCTAGTAAGAGCACGGCAGAGGAATCCAAAATAGCAGCGACAAATGTCAAGGCTAATAAATCGGGGTTGCGGACGTGTCTGTGAAGATTGAAGAGTGAACAAAACACGACGGCGACTCGTCAATTTGGTAAATGGCTTCCCCGTAAGACTCCTGGTTTTCTTATATGAGAGAGGACTCTGAAAGTGGTATTATAAAAGAAAATGAATATTTAAAAAAACCGAATTAAACGAAAAGAAGTCAAACTACCGTAGTCATCATAGTTTATTTTCAGAATTCTTCCATTCATTGCCCTGCTTGGCGGAGTGAGTTTCTTCTATTTCTTTCCCACGACTCATTTTTCATATGCTTCTCTTCCGAGGCTTCGTCATTCTTCATTACTCTCTGGAATTTTATAGGCACGAAAAGATCGCCCTTCAACAATGCCGCCCTCAAATCAATGCATCCCTAGATGCGAGCAACCGCTTTTCAGTGACAGTTCTACGAAAAGAGCACCACAACTTGAGAACTCATTTTGAGACACTTTGCAAGTAAGGGTATCAGATATCCTAATAACTTACGAATAAGGAATCATATTAATCAAAAATGAGAAAGAGAAAACGGAAAATTGAAGAAGCCTTTTCTACTTTTTCTCGTAACCAAATAGGTGACTTCCAGAAAACTCGGCTCCATGATCGAGTGTGTGGAGCCTGTGACGAGGGCAGGTTGTGGTGATCAGGCAGCCAAGATGATGCTAAAATTTATTACTGTTGGATTTGCAAGGTGGGCTACTGAATATTAAATTGGTCGCACTCTTAATGGCTTTAAATAGCAGCTTTTTTGAAAAATGTTTGTTATAATATTTTAAGAATCACGGTATGCGTTAATCCTTAGCAAAAAAGTGTAAAAAAGCAAGTGTCATTAAACTGCAAAAAGGATAAACGACATTTGTCTTTATAATTCGCTCTTTTACATATTTATACTTTTATAAACGAAAATCTTGTTACCATATTCGGCGTGCCCTGTATTAACGGCGATTAACACCTTCAAGTGTTTCTTTCAGTTTCGAGCAACTTTATTCCCAACTTGGCATCTCTGATCAACTTCCCGCTGCCTGCAAATCGCTACTTTCATTTCAAAAGCGCACAGTTCTTCCCGATCGTCGTCATTATGTGCTGCCACAGGCAGCTTCTGAATACGGAGTGTTTACCTCCAGCTTTTCGAGTTCGCCTATTTTTATGCCAACCTTATTCCTTTCTATGTTCACTTATCTAAAACTTTTGCTTTGAAACACATTCTCATTATTCGCTTCTTTCCTTCAAAACGGGTGTCTCAACAAAACACATTTAACTATTAAGATAATTCAACTATAAATAAACTATGAACAGTTAAAGAAAAATGTAGCAATGAAAGAGATCTAGCAACTATAGTGATTGTAATTTTTGTGAGCCTTTTTGGAAGTCTGGAACAGCATTGCGCCGAGTTGACGTCCAGGACCAACTTCGTAAAATCGGGGGAATGCTTCGTTCTGAAACGGAACTTTGTTGTATTCGATTTATTAAAGTTATTGTTTTAATACTTGATGCTTTCTAAACAAAGTCTGCTGAATTTGCTCCCATCTGACAGGTGAGACGACCTGTTTAGCAACGGCTCCACGAATGTCTCCTTTCCTTGATGAAATCACTTTACCCGTGTAATTCGAATAGACGTTGCACACCGGTTGATGCATTACTACGTTTTGGAACGCTTTAGCCACCTGAAGCAAAAGGAATTGCATTAATTTAATTGAGAAATTATGTTTTAAAATTATACTTTCTCGACGGCCGTCTCCATTTGTCTTGTGTGGAAAGCGGCGGAAACTGCAAGCCTTTTCAGGACTTGGATGTTGTACTTGTCTTGATTGTCTTCTAGAAATTTTAGGCAAGATTCAGAGCCACCGACGACACGAACTCCACAATACAGGTAGTTTGCCACTTCGCAAATGTCGATCTCTCGGTTTTCCCTGTAAACCGTAAACTTCAGAAATAGAACCATATATTTTTCAAAACTGACAGAGCAGCTTTTCGTGCGTCAGCCATAGCTTTATCCAGTTTCGATGAAGCTTTCACTCTAACAGTAATCATTCCACTTTTAACAAGTTTGGCACATTCAGACATGGCTTCTGCTCGTGTTTTAACAATTTTAATAGCGTCGCCGAATGTCAAAACTTTCCCAGCAACTAGTGCAGAGTATTCTCCAACCGAAAACCCAGCAGAGTCTGTTAGATTCTCTTCTATCGACGGATCCGATGTTTTCAGGGCTTCAAAAGCAGCAATAGAGGATGTCACGACGGCTGGTTGGCAGTAGCGCGTTTGTTCTAATCTGTAAAGAAAAAATTGAAACAATTATAGATATTATAGAAAATTCTCCTGTGATTCACATTTGTTTGGGTCCTTCCAGACAAATTTTGAGTATATCGTAACCGAGAACTTCAGAGGCCTCGTCAAAAACTTTTTTTGCAGCAGGAACTTCGATTATTTTTTGTCCCATTCCAACAAACTGCGCTCCTTGCCCAGGAAACAATAGCACAACGTGCTCTTCAATTGGCAAATGACTGAAATCAATGACTCCTGATCTGCCTTTCTTCCTTGTGCCGTATCTGGAAGGTTTTTACGTTAACTTGGGGTGGTCTGGTCTTCTGACACCTTATTTTGTTTCGTTCCTTCAGAATCTCGCTGGAACTCTTTTTAAGGTGCTCACGAAGATGTTTTTCAGGATACGGTAGTTGCGTTGTCGGGTTCAAAATTACATTGTGGACCTCTGAGAAAGTAACTCCTTCGTCAAGAATACCTGGTGTCTTCCTTCGAATGTGACGCGCAGAGCCGAGAACAACTCTCAAAGGGGTTAACATTCTGAAAAGTTGACTGAAATAACCGGAAATCACGGGCAATTAGGTTTAAAATAAATTAGGAAGCTTCGGACCAAAAGATGAAAGGGATTGAAAATATAATTTTTTAATTTATTACTATTTGCAAACTACATACATCTAACAAATCTAAAAGGCACATTATGGCAGTTCAAATTTTAAAAAATCAAGGAATATACACAAACTGCGTTAAAAACCGAACAATGGCAAAATATCGGAGTATAAAAAATGGAAATATCTTGCAAGATAGGCATAGTAAACATTTCTCTACCAATGTGAGGGTCTCCCTAGTCGGTAAAACTGGGAATAGAGAAGTCCGGTGGCAGAAATGGCATCATCGATTCCGACGGTTTTTGAAGGAAGGCGGCACACCAGAACTGGAGTGAATACGAAAAGCACATCATCACGCATCCACGAGGCAATTGGACTGAAATGTACACTTTGTAAATTGTTCAGATTAATCAATTTGAAATCTTACTTATGAGCTTCAAATTGATAATTCTTCTCAATCTTCTTGTCTAGCACAAAATTAGCAGGGGTTCGTATTTCAAGAAGTTCCGAATCAATCGTGTTTGCTCCAATATTACAAGACAGCCTTCCGGCAATTCTAGCTCCGGCAGCAAGACCAGCTGCAAGATTGGACCAATCTGTGCCAGATGACACTATAATATGGTAAGTGAGGCAATGGAAGTGAATTCTAGAAAGGCGATATCCAGTTTTAGTAGCTATTTGACCGGTGGGATCTCGTCCGTATGTTTTAAGAAGCCAGTGGAGCATTTCAACAACTTTATGCACGTGTACTGTTCCAGCCTGAACTGGATACTCTTCCATGTGCGGTCCATTCGCGATATGAGATAAGAAAGTGAGCTCCTGTTCGTTTATTCCTAGGGAATCTACGTAGGGAAGGATTTTATTAATGACATCTGTAGAGAATACTTCATCTGCTAAACTACCCAACTCCAGATGTATCGGCACTTTAGGGTTAACTTGAAGAAGATTTCTTTTGATAAGACGCATCTTTTCTTGACGCATTTCTTTGCTTTGGAACTCGAGCAGGTGAACTCCAGTGATAATAACAAGATCCGGGCGGAATTGAGCAATTGCCTTAAAGAACATTTCCATTACTACCATTGAACCACTAAAATGATCATGACTGGTGATGAATCGACTGCTACTTGGTGCCACCCAATCGCCAAGAATCTCTCCCTGCTTGTATTCAAGAATAACGTGAAGTTCGTCCTTCAGAATCCGTGTTGAATTTGTTCTTTTAACACTTGGATGAAGAAGAGCTTGACTACGTGGTCCTATGGGCCCAACTAAATAAACTTCTGTACTTGGGAAGTTAGCTGCGATTCGATCCGCCATTAAAGCGGCATTTCCACCAATGTGATGGTGTGATCGAGTAGACGATTCAGATGCTCCGACTAATAGATTGAATTGATCTTCGGAAGACATGTACCTAGAAAAACATAAAGGTGAGCTGCTTAGATTTTAAATCAGATATAGTGACAATTAGCACCTTTCAGCCGCGGCTCCTCTCTGGAAGAAATGTGCAAACGTTTGATGTAAGTCGGTCAAATTTTCTAGAGTTTCTTGATCTTTCCCTTCTGTGCATGTAGTGTTCAGCGCCTCAACTACACGAACTCCACTAACGATGAGATCCACGTTGCAATTGAACCCTATCACCGCTTTCTTGAACATCGCTCCGGGCTTTACGATCGTTCGTTCCCATGATAAAAACACGGCCGTCTCTACCGAATATGAAGATAGACGATGATGTTCATTGTAATGGCGAAAAATAAAGAAATGAAAAGTTTGTCTTCGTAAAAGGAAAATTACCTGTACCAATACGGAATTATGAAAAATAATACTGACAGGTGCAATAATCGATGTTTGTAAGAGAATATGGAAGGTACGAATGTTTCTGAAAACATTCGGGGTTGTGGGAGATCTGAATTATTTAAATTTGCATGAGTATTACTAAGAAAAGAATGGGAAGTTGAGTTTTGCGATTCTACGTCCGGTTTTTCGTATTTAATTCAATTCTTTATATTTTCAAGGAAAACATTTAAAGGAAATTTTAACCCTTTTAATACTTTTATTTTTCTTAACACAACACACTTCATTCTAACAACAATAGAACAAATAATTTGAAAAACATATTGCAAATCACTTTAAACAAAAATACGGCATACGGGTATTGTGACAGAGAAGAAGAGAAAACATCAACGGTTCTAAAAAGCGAATAGACATAGAAAAAGAAGGACAAATTAAAATAGACAGAAGGTTGGGAGAAACAGAGATACCAGTACAGTGGCGTTTTAAATTAAAATTAAGAAGAAAGGATAGAAAATAATGCGAGATTCAATTGGAAGCATGTGGTAATTGGGTAGGGTGTACAGGCTGTTAAAACCATTTTTTTTATTTTTTTTTGTTCTGGGGTTTCTAATAACGACGATCTCTGTGAAGGCGGCGATCTCTGTCATATCCACGATCATAACCGCGATCACGATGGTCCCGCTCACGGCGGTCTCTGGAATCTCTGAAATCCCTATGGGAGCGTTCATCTCGACTGGAACGATGTGGAGAGCGGCTTCTACGACGACGATCTCGGTCTCCTCTCCCACTATCTCTTCCAGACTCTCTGCCAGTTTCCCTTCCCGACTCCTTTTCGGAATCAATCGATGTGCCATCTGAGCGTTCTCTGTAGATATAACATATTACCTCACGGCATTAAATCTTAAATTTGAAACTCTCAAGTGTTTCGATTATAGCAGGGGCCGGATATCACCCTTACTTTCCATTAAAATTCCGTGAATAAAATATAACATTAAAGTTATCGATAGATAGTGATGACAACTTCTTTGAACAGCTTTGTCTCCCCATTTTCATACTTTTTGGTTGAAAATAAAAAGACACTAAATCGGAAACTCGCGGTTCCACCTTTCAGTGACCAAGCAACCTCGCCTCCAGGCTATTAACATTCAGGGACCGACTCCAGCCGAACATTTTTCAACCTTTGTTCAATAATTTTTTAACTCACTTTCTTCTTTCTTCTCGTCTTGCTTCTTCAGCTTGTTCCAACTCTTTCATCTTTTCCTGAAAAAAAAATGCTTAACATTTTCTTAATTATTCGTATTTCTTTATGAGCTTCTTGTGAAATATACCTGCTCTTTGAGCCATGAGAACAGTAAAAAGCAGTGAAAATAACAGAAACCTGAACTAGTATTTTTACGGGAAATACCTGGATTTCATGTAATTCAGCATGTTTTGTGTGTGGAATTTTGTGGATTTCAGCTTTATGAGACAGGGACCGCCCGTTTTCTAATAGATAAGCATTTAGATAGAGCGGGCATATTAATTTTTAAAACTCACCTTTAACTGCTGAATCATTGTCCGAATTTTTTGAAATCCTGTGTGCATTTTTCCAGTGAGATGCTCTTCGACACGTTGTTGAGCGTCATTCACTATAAGCATACTACCGCACACTTCACACACCTGAACATACACATTTTAGAATCATATTTGTGGGTTCCACATTTTTATTAAATTACCTCCATAGGTT
This sequence comes from Caenorhabditis inopinata, assembly GCA_003052745.1. Classification (NCBI taxonomy): domain Eukaryota; kingdom Metazoa; phylum Nematoda; class Chromadorea; order Rhabditida; family Rhabditidae; genus Caenorhabditis; species Caenorhabditis inopinata. The sequence continues at coordinate 333,141 of AP018152.1, read as the reverse complement.
TAATTGCCATTTCTTCTAATTGCGGTGGCACCGCTTGTACAGACCGCTCATTCATCTGACTCAATTTTTCCTCGAATACACGTTTGTTCACTTCAATTTGTTCACTCTTGGCTACTAATTCTTGACACTTCGTTACATTCCCTTCATTTCCAGCTTGTTCAGCTGCTTCTATCAAAATTTTAAGTTCTTCATCAATTAAATTTATTTCTTTCAGTAGCTGGCGCTTTTCTTCTTCCATTTTTCGCTGAACTAGTAGTTTTAACTTTTTTAAACTTCTACTAACATACCTTTCCATTATCATCCATACCCAATAGTTTATCCTTATTTTTTCTAATTCTTCTCAGGTTATCCTCATCCAACTGAATTAAGAATCTTAAAAGTCGTCTTTCAAAGCCAATTTGTCCATATTCAGGTGCTTCGGGATACATACGACGCAGATTATCATCATGAACTAGCTGGCATGCACCCAGATCAGCTTTTGTGTTTGTAAACATATCATGTGGGCAGAAACCAACCAAGTAGTAGGGACAAATGTTAGGATCCTGATATTGAATATGAAAATGAAATTAAAATAATAAGATCTTACGTCAAATGTAACTTTAGTGTCTTTTCCAAGTTCTACGTTTCGCTTGGGACCCATTAACTCGTCGAGCATTGCCGCCATTACATCACGAGCCGACATTGCTGTAAAACAATTTATTCAATGGTTAATTCATGTAATAAAATTATTTTTTCGAAAATTGTCAATAAGAGAATACACAAAAACAACTTTAAAACTTATTTAAAATCTTTTTTGTTGTAATTTCTTGCTGTCGCGAATAGCAAAAACAAATTACATTAATTACACGAATAGGCTAATAAGAAATGCGGTGTTTACGCAACGGAGCGGATGGACGATTCTTCAGAATTTCTTTTAAATTTTCTGTCCAGCTCCTGACCTTCCACGCCCGCTTTCTCATTTTCTTTTTGCGGATGCATCATTTTTTTTTAAATTGTGAATCGATTGTTTTAGATTTTTCAGCGGTGCCGAGCATAGGCAGACCTCCTAGAAAATAGGACCACCCAAGACAGGCCCGGCAATCAGATTATTCAGGATTTTCTAATTTACAATATATATTTATTAAAAAAAACAAGAAGGGAATTGAATAAGTAATAAAACGAGAAGAAAACGTTTTAAGCCGGTCGATTTACGATAAACATAATGCGTGCGCGACAAAGCGGATTGTCGTTGTGAATCCAATTCGAATTCAATTCGTAAAACAGTATTTTTCTAATTATTAATTATAGCGCACGGTTGTGGTCCCTGCAGACGTTGATTAATTAATTCATTTTTTTATAGGTAATTTTCTAATTAATGTACTATTCTGTAAATTTATTTTTGCTTAATTATCTCGATTAAAAAAATAAGTAAATAACTAATCGTGTTATATTTATTTTTTGCAGTTTCATCATGGCTATGGCAAATCGTCAAAATCGTGGCGCTAAGCTGCCACCAGAAGTTAATCGTATTCTGTACATCAAAAACTTGCCATACAAAATTACAACAGAAGAAATGTACGAAATATTTGGAAAATTCGGAGCAGTTCGGCAAATTCGAGTGTAAGTTGATACTTATAATAAGTTATTTTCAAAATTGCAATATAAAAATATTGGAATGTTTTTAAAATCGAATTATTTCCTCTATTTCCTCTCCTAAATGAATAAATTCAAGTATTTTCTAGAGGAAACACTGCAGAAACCCGTGGAACTGCTTTTGTCGTGTACGAAGATATATTTGACGCCAAAACCGCCTGCGAACATCTCTCCGGCTACAACGTTTCAAATCGATATCTCGTGGTACTCTATTATCAGGCAACAAAAGCCTGGAAGCGGATGGACACCGAAAAGGCTCGTGCTAAGCTGGAGGATATCAAAGAGCGATACGGCATTGGTGGAGACATTGACAAGGAGAAGGAGAAGATGGGCTTGTACACACCAAGAAGAAATTGAGCTAAAAAAGAAAATCCCTCGTTTCTTCATGATAATGATATTTTCCAAATCAATTGTGCTTTCCAATAAAAAAAATACCTATATTTTCACCCGTTCGGTCACACACGTGCCATCAATTCATATATTTTCAGCTATTAAAGTAATTTCAGATCTAATTTTGATGAGAGCGCACTTGAAAAGTCAAAACTAGTCCATTTGGGGTCTTTAACCGATTAAAGTGCCTCTCCCTTCACAGTTTTCACCTCCATCCACTTTTGAACCGAAACCATTCTCCTCTCAACAATTAGCCATTCATCTCCTTTTTTTGTTCGGGAGAAGTCAATGTGTCAGTGTCGTTCTCTTCTCCCCTCTCAGCAATTCTGAATATTCGATTTCAGAAGATTGATTGATTTGCATTGTTGCCGTGGGACAACAAAACAACCAAAACATTAGTTGGAGTTTGATGACAATTTGTCAAGTGCAATTGGAAAATATAAAAGAAAGTTTTCTTTTGCTGGATATTAAAAGTGTTACGTATTAAAATAGAGTGCTTGAGAAATGAATTATATTCATTTCAATCGCAACATTGCGGAAAACGAGGAAGGATGCACTTTTTTAAATGATCAGTTCGGCAGAGGACATGCTTATTGCTTCGGAAAAAAAGGCATCAAGTTTCTTGCAAGCTGATTATGTAGAAGCAGACGGAACCCGAATAGATCAACCATCAAATCGACTGTGGTCGGTTTTGCCAAAACAACTGGAATGATGCCACGTGGCATTTAATTGGGATGAAGCTTCCCTCATTACACCATCCAACTGTTTTATGATCAAACAATCCATTGCAAAGTTTTGAGTTTTGAGAATATCTACATATTTTCGTACTTTTGTCTGATAGGTAGAAATGTATGATTTAATTTAAATAGTGTTCGTGAAATCATCCAATTTCGTTCTAAAATTCTAAAATTCTGGCCATAAAGGTATTATATTATGGGTTTTCGGCCAGAACTAACTGAAACGTCGATCAATCTTCCTGAAACTTTCAGGGAGGTTGCAGTGCTAGCTGACACGGTAGCACAACAATTATGACGCAATTTGGAAAAAGACTCCACCAATGCACACCACATTTCGTAAGCATTAATACCTTTATGGCCAGTACTGCAGATCCTGGCTGAAATAAATTTTGAAAATTTTGATTGTCACCGTGGCATATTTTAAACATTTAAGTGAGAAAGTTTCGAACGAAAAAAACCGCGGCGTCGGTCCTAACATTGTTCCTCCGCCGTAGCTAAGAGGATTGAAATTTCGTGCGTCAAGTGCTTGCGTGCAGATGACTACCGGAATTCAACATGAATAAAAACGATAAATAGCGTGAAATGCTGGAAAATTCTAAAACTGCTCAAGTTGATTAAGCAATTAAAGCCTTCCCTTTAAAAGTGTCGTTCCTTCGAATCCAGGGTTTACATCGCTTAGAATTTCAGAAAATATCGCTGCTTTCTTAGTTCCAATACTATTAATACCAATTAATATAAATTATTTTTATTAGTTTAATTAGTATGTTCCGGAATGTTCCAGACATTTCTGGAGCAACTTCCTCGAGTGGCCACGGCTCCATCCCGCATATCAAAGTTCTTTTGAGTTATTAAAAAAAGTCTGTCCTCACTTAACATCAGCGCACAATTTCGCAAAAATTATAGAAAATCCTTAGAAATTCGCTTGAAATTCAAAGTTAATAAACTCAGTAATTTCAATCAGTCAATCATGTGCGACAGAAGTGCTTCGAACTTGTCACGGACGTCTGGAAATTGTCTGGAATTCTTTAGAATCCTCGTAAATGCTGTTAAATTTTTTAAAATAGTCAGAAATTGTCTAAAATTGTCTGAAATTGTCCGAAACTCTTTAAAATGCTCCAATATACTTAGAAATGCCCAGAAATGCTTCAAAATTATCAGAATTTCTCTGAAATTGTCTGAAACTGTTTAAAATGCTCCAACATGCTTAGAAATTCCCAGAAATGCTCCGAAATTATCAGAATTTCTCTGAAATTGTCTAAAATTCTTTAGAGTCCTCGATTGTGATTCTGTGAAATTCATTTCAAAGTATTCGGGTACTCATTTCCCCAAAAATAGTAGTTAACCGAAATGTGTTCTAGAAATCTCAGATATAGCTTTGTTGTCTAATTTTCTGAAAATACTCCACCTTCACAGGTAAAATAAGCGGGGAATGAAATATGGGTCGTATATGGTTCTATACGTATATCCAATTAAAAAAATATAAAATAAAAATAAAATATTAAAAAAAGTAAAAATAAATAAATAAATAAAGTATAATTAAAAAAATATATATATATAAAAAAAGAAAAAGGCTGGAATTTGTATTCGTTCTCTGAGCATTATAGCTTCAAAATCAATTTCACAAAAGTTGTCACGTGGCTGCTTTACTTGATGAACACTGACTCCATTAGTCTTCATCCAGTATAGTGTATCAAAGACCCCCCCCCCTTCGTTTTCGCATAATTAAGCAATGTATTTACAATTAAAGGTCGACGGTAGTCATCTCAAATGTTAAAGTTCATGCAAAGGTATCTAACGAAAAAGGAGGGGGGGGGGGCACACCTCATCCACCTTCATTTCTCTCAATCCCTCTTTAGCTGCTTCACTAATTCTCCCTACTCATTTTCCCATATGAACAGAGAATAGGGGGTACGCTCATTACTACTTTCGTTAATGGTCACCTCCTCAATTCGCTTTGTCGTCATCCATGTTTTCTCGCTCTCTTTCTTCCTATATTCTATGGTAATTCCAGTCACCACTTCCCCACCTTTCCTAACGGCTTGTCTATCAAAGCGGGGGCCACGCCCCTTTTTCGATTTGCCATTGAATAAGAATCTCCATATAAATGTGAAGTGTGCCGATCGTTGGCATATATGACTATTCAATTCATGCACTCCTTCATTTTCCATTTAGCCCTTCTTTAGTCAAGATGTTCTTGCATTTATATTAGAAGCTTTCAGTGAATATATTTACGCTAATGCGCACAATCAGAATGCGAATGATTGCGACTCGCTTTTCCTGCAGTATTTCCGTATTTAGGCCTTTAAAGCAGCTCGAAAGCAGTTTCTTTTTGGCAGAATAACTCGCTCTGAACCAGCTACTTAATGACTTTTCTCGGATATCTTTGCTCAATGAATGTAAATTTACATCTTTGGCAGGTATGTTATGGGGTTATTCATGAAAAGCACAATTGCATTTTAATGGAAAAAAATTCAGTTTTTTTTTTGCGTTAAAATGCTTTTCGTGCTTTTCATGAATAACCCCATTAGCGAAAGCGAAGGAATCTGAATTCCACGCTTTTCTATACTGAACCATATCACGCTTTATGATGTATTTAACTTTTTGTTACGATAAACAGAACATTCTCTTAAATTAGGAAAATCCCCCCCCCACAACAAGCTTTATTCAAATTCAGTATTTTACTTGATCAAACTAGCCAAACTCGCAAACTTAATGGAAAACATCGCATTAATTTTTATGAAATATACAGGGTGGCTGAAAATTACGTGCGCGAAAAAAAACGCTTTCATTAATTTTTTTTTTCATATTATCTCCAAACAAATGTCCGACTTCCTTGAATTGTTTCACGATCTTTTGAACGGTTCTCAGGAGGACTCGGAGCCGAGTTGCAATTGCCGAGTTCTTCATCCCCGACGCCGACAGCCGAGAAATGGCTTCCCGATGCTCGCAAGTTTTTGTCATCACCTAAAAAACACAATTTCGGATAAAAACAATAAAAAGCAATCAGAAACAAATAAATACACGCGAAAAAAAATGTATACAATCTATTTAAATACTAATAAAATGCACGCGCACGTAATTTTCAGCCACCCTGTAGATAATAAAATACATATTTTCCGTCGTATCAATGTCACAAGGCACCATTTCCAAGCCAATCGAATGACAGTTTTCTATAATCCTCTGTCTAAAATACTTCATTCCAAGAAGCCATCCACCTTGAGCCAATCCATATAACAAAAATTTGTACAGTACTGGCCATAAAGAATGCGCGCGGGAGTTTTTTTGGGATAACTACGCTGAAAACAGGTATTTTATTGTGAAAATTCTACTGTAGCTGCGGAACACCCTCACGGCAACTTTGCAAAAGTTTTTAATTTTTTACAGTTTGTGATTCAGCTCAAAAAAAAAGCCGGCGGACATTCTTTATGGCCAGTACTGTACTTTAAACATACGCGGAAAATCTCTTTGGCTATAAATTCTGCAATTATCCTTATCCACGTGACTTCTGCACTTTATACGAAGAATAAAGTTGAAACTGAAACCTCCCAACCAACCTTATGTTTAATTCTCAACTTTTTTATTGCAGAGTAATAAAAATCGAACTAGCCTCTCCTCCTCGTTTCGCACATAATTTGTCTCCTTCGCTCACTCACTCACTCACTCAATCTGAAGTCATTACTTTGAAAAGCGCGCTCTCGTTTCTCCCAAAAGTCGTCGTCGTCGTCGTCGTTGTCGTCGTCGTAACCGTTCATTTTCATATTACATTTCATTTTTAAAGAAGCGATGAGTTCTGAATCTCACGGTGATCCGAAGCTCGAGGCACAGGAAGCGGATGCAATGCGGAAACTCGCATTTTTTGGAATCGCCATATCCACTGTTGCTACATTGACGGCAATTATGGCTGTTCCAATGCTCTATAACTACATGCAGCATGTACAATCTGCTTTACAATCTGAAGTGCGTACTTGTTATTCTACCTCCTTACCTACAATAATCTTGTTTTAGGTGGATTTCTGTCGTCATAGGACTAATGGGTTGTGGGATGAGTATAACAAGGTGAGAATATTCATGCAATGAGAACCGAAGCTGAATTTCCATTTAAGTTCGAATCAGTAGCCGGTGTGAGGGGTCGTATCAAACGTTCCGCTTATCAAAAATCAAATGGAGTTACTGGACGTTTGTCGCAACGCCGTCGAGCGGTGGTTCGTGGAGCTGCTAGTTACAATGACGGCTACAATGAAGATGTTGCGTTTGGAGGGGGTGGCGATGGCCAAGCTTGCTGTTCATGTGGTGTCGGACCACCAGGCCCACCAGGACCCCCAGGAATAAATGGAAATCAAGGGACTGATGGGGCTCCTGGAAACCCAGGAACCCCCGGAGAAGATGCCATTGGAGAGGAATCGCCAACGGCAGCAGACTTCTGCTTTGATTGCCCCGCTGGTCCACCAGGTCCTCCAGGTCTTCCAGGATCGAAAGGCCCAAGTGGAGAACCAGGGGTTCCTGGTAATCCAGGAGAAAATGCACTTCCTGGTCCTCCAGGTCCTCCAGGACCACAGGGACCACCAGGAGCCGATGGTTTGCCAGGTCAGAGCTCACTTAACTAAATTATAATATGAAATTATTTTCAAATTTCTAAATTTATAGGTAACGCAGGACCACCAGGACCCCCAGGTCAAGTTATCGAAGTGCCAGGAACACCTGGGCCACCTGGTCCACAGGGACCACCTGGACCAATCGGACCACCAGGACAGCCAGGCCCCCCCGGAATTTCACAGCCAGGACCCCAAGGACCACCAGGAGACCCGGGAATTGACGGTGCCTCAGGAAATCCCGGTGCTCCCGGAGAAACAGGACCACCAGGCCAACCAGGAGCAGGAGGCGGATGTGATCACTGCCCGCCACCAAGAACAGCGCCAGGATATTAAAATCTTGTATACATCAAACCAAATTATTTTATTTCACGTCTTTCATAGTCTTAACTTGTTGCATCCAACTGGTAGATCTTATGAGTTTATTCAGCAAAACAAGCGATTATTCACAAAAATTTAAAGATTTGCAGATCTGCTCTCCGACCCTATATTGATTTCCAGACTTCGTGACATCTTTAATAAATTTATCCAATTGTCTGCGAACAACGGTGTTACATATCACTTCGCCAAACGCGTTATGAAGTACTTTCGAGAAGAACGCGTCGCATATTTTAACGCCCACTTTCTCATTGATAACCTGGAAGGTTTATCATAAATTCCTGTAATTATAGCGATTTCTTACCAATTCTCCGTCAGCCAATGAAATGTTATCAATCATAATATCATCGCATAATCTGCATCGATAACGCTTGAAAATCTCCGAGCTTGTATGTCCGGAGATAGTGGGAAGCTGCAACGAAAACTGTGATCGCCACAAATTCAGCAGAGAAGGGCGGAATTCCGCATTCCGCAAAAATAATATTTTTTCCGTTTTCCGCATTCCGTATTCCGCGATATGGCGTTTTTATTCCGTTTTAATTCTTTATTCTCAATTGTTGTGAAAAGTATACTTTTTTGAACTCCCGCAAAAATGTTTGCGAACAGAGCGCATTTACATCATAAATATTCCCTCATTAATGGTTAAAATTCCGTTTTCCGCTTTCCGCATTCCGGATCCCGCCGTTTTTTACATTTCGTATTCCGGATTCCAGATTCCGTGAAAAAATATTTTTTCCGTTTTCCGGATTCCAGATTCCGTGAAAAAATATGTTTTCCGTATTCCGAATTCCAGATTCCGTGAAAAAATATTTTTCCGTTTTCCGCATTCCGGATTCCGCGATATGGCGTTTTTATTCCGTTTTAATTCTTTATTCTCAATTGTTGTGAAAAGTATACTTTTTTGAACTCCCGCAAAAATGTTTGCGAACAGAGCGCATTTACATCATAAATATTCCCTCATTAATGGTTAAAATTCCGTTTTTCGCATTCCGCATTCCGGATCCCACCGTTTTTTACATTCCGTATTCCGGATTCCAGATTCCGTGAAAAAATATTTTTCCCGTTTTCCGGATTCCAGATTCCGTGAAAAAATATTTTTTCCGTTTTCCGGATTCCAGATTCCGTGAAAAAATATTTTTTCCGTTTTCCGGATTCCAGATTCCGTGAAAAATATGTTTTCCGTATTCCGGATTCCAGATTCCGTGAAAAATATGTTTTCCGTATTCCGGATTCCAGATTCCGTGAAAAATATGTTTTCCGTATTCTGGATTCCAGATTCCGTGAAAACATTTGTTTCCGTTTTCCATTTTCCGGATTCCGAGTTCCCAAAATCCAATTTCGCCCAACTCTGCAATTCAGAGCTTTAACTTACGGTATCTATAGATGGCGTAGTACTCCGTGCACAACCAAGAGAAATGAAGATGGAAATAGTTAGTAGAACTTTCAGCATTGTTACCTTTGCTCAAACAGACTGTCTGATGAAAATTGCTCGCTTTAAATGATTATCAGTAGGTTATCACTTCATTTATGGGCTCCACCTAATCACTATAATCATGTGTTTTTGCTGTTTTTAAAAATATGAAAAAAAAAATGTTTTTCAATATGAACTGAACTGATAAAAGAAACGTCACATATGGTTTACGTCATTACACTTTTCGGGAGCATTTCCATTCCAAACATTTTTCAAAAATCATCAAGAAGCGGATTCCTATCGACTCTCACACTCTTATTTTCAAATAATGAGCAAGGCTGGAAGTAACGGCTCGAAGCATAAATCTGCAGAGAACACAGACGATGATAGAGTAATCAAGAAGTCAGATTTTCAGGAATTTTAATTTAATTTCAGACACTTGCGGAAGATGATCAAAACGATAAAAACTCTGGTTCTATGGATCACCGTTTCGAGCGTGTGACAGTTAATTTAGAAAAAAAGGCGGGAAAGAAGTTTGGCCTCGGAATTGTTTCAGTTCATCAGCGTATTTTGGTGTGTAAAGTGGAGAATGGTCAGGCTTCATCTAGGAATGGATTAGGATGGATAGTTGAATAATTGCAGATTCCCTCGTCTTCGGTGTTCTCAGATGCGGCGATCAAATCGTAGAGATTAACAAAAAAGAGGTCATTCACAAATTAGATTGCAAAAACCGTTTGATGGGGGCCCTCAAAGAAACGGGACACGTCGACATCGCTGTCATTCGTCCTAAAACCGCTGATGCTCTCACTATGATAGAGGTTTCCTGATTCCAATATTAAGTAAGACCTGCAATCCTGGCCGACACGGCCGACACGGGTGGGCGTTTCAATTCCTTCAATTTGAAAATTAATGTTTGGAAAAGGTGGCAAATTGAAAATCTCGCCGAGTTTTGTTAGATGATGATACCAGTGTGTCGTTTCGAAAAATGATTTTTCAAAAAATTTCCGAAAAAATTTCGAGAAATTTTTCTCGTTGATTTCTCGAGAATTTCTCGAAAAATTTTTCGGAAATTTCTCGAGAAATAGCGAAAAAAGATTTGAATGGAAATACGATAAACAACGGACTTTACGTTATTTCGGAGTGTCGTTCGAACTATTATCGCCGTAAAAAAGTTCCGACATTTTTTCGAGCCCGCGAAAATCGGGATTTGAATTTAGAGGCTCCGCCCTTTTTATCATCAGAGCGCATTTGCTATGCGCGATATATTTTTTGAATTTTTATTTTTTCTTCTGAAATTTCAGAATTAAACTGGATTAAAAGAACGAAATTGTATTAATCGTGAATTTTTTTACACGTTTCTTCGAATGTTCAAATATATCAATTAGCGTCATTTATTTTTTTTTTCGTTTCTTCAGATAAAAATATATCGCGCATAGCAAATGCGCTCTGATGATGAAATGGGCGGAGCCTCTAAATTCAAATCCCGATTTTCGCGGGCTCGAAAAATTTCGGAACTTTTTTACGGCGATAATACTTTATTATTATTTTTTTCGAGAATTTCTCGAAAAATTCTTCGGAAATTTCTCGAAATGCTTTCGAAACGACACACTGGATGAAACTGTGCGCATTTTCCTGATTTCAATTTGTTCAATAAACAAATTTTTAGAATTTTTAAAATAAAATAGACAAAGATCTACATTTCGCTGAATTTTAAGACATTAGTTTCCCAAAACCTCTGATGTGAAGCTTCAAAATTGAAGAAGCTTGGCAACGGCTTCTGCTGCGCTGCCAGTTTGTTTTTCTGATTTTCGATTTTTTCGAACAGAAATTTTCAATTGGAAAAAACGAATTATGCGCCCGCCCGTACCGATTGCAGGTCTACAAATATGAGTCTCAATACCAATTCACTAATTATTATTGGGAATTTCTGAAAGCTTGCAAGTAAGTATTGTCAGGCACCTTGAATTCAATTTTTTCAGTCCTAAAAAAAGCGGTCTCGATACTCCTCCAGAGTACGTCATCTTCAATCCCTTTTCGCAATATTTTCCAGACTGACTCAGTTTTCAAAAATTAGAAAAGCTCTCTTTGTTTTGATCATTTGCGTATGTGGTTTTTACATTAATTTTTGGTGATTGGAATTTGTGTTTAAGTATTTTTGGACTGGACGAGACATGCATGCCGATTAGAGAAGGGCGGAATTCCGTTTTCCGGATTCCAGATTTCGTGAAAAAATTTTTTTTTCCGTTTTCCGTTTTCCGGATTCCGAGTTTCCAAAATCCAATTCCGCCCAACTATGAGTTTTAATACTTTATTCTCAATTGTTGTGAAAAGTATACTTTTTTGAACTCCCGCAAAAATTTTGGCGAACAGAGCGCATTTACATCATTTGATTCCCTCATTAATAGTTAAAATTCCATTTTTCGCCTTCCGCATTCTGAATTCCGCCGTTTTTTACATTCCGTATTCCGGATTCCAGATTCCGTGAAAAAATATTTTTTCCGTTTTCCGGATTCCAGATTCCGTGAAAAATTTTTTTTTCCGTTTTCCGGATTCCGGATTCCGTGAAAAAAATTTTTTTTTCCGTTTTCCGGATTCCGGATTCCGAGTTCCCAAAATCCAATTCCGCCCTACTTTGATTCCCTCATTAATAGTTAAAATTCCGTTTTCCGCATTCCGCATTCCGGATTCCGCCGTTTTTTACGTTCCGTATTCCGGATTCCAGATTCCGTGAAAAATTTTTTTTCCGTTTTTCAGATTCGTTTTCCGGATTGCAGATTCCGAGTTTTCAAAATCCTATTCCGCCCTACTCTGATACCGATTGCCTATTATTTTGAAATGCAAAAATAGAACGTGAACATAAATGTCGAAAAAAAAAGTTTTCGAAAACCATTGTTTCCTAGAAAGAGAATTTCCTAGAATTCCAGCTTGTTTTCAATGTTTCCGTTAAAAATAGTTTCAAGGTGGCTGAAAGTACTTACTTGCACAGATTTTTAGAGCGTTTTAATCCCCCGTTCCTCTTTTTCAGGCAGAAATTCAATTGTCCCAACAGCAAAGCAACACTGCTCAACACAAAGGCAGCTGAAGTCAATTATTTCTGCACATACAGCTAAGGAAAATGAAATATCTTAGACTATGTTTCAAACGATAGAAAAAATAAATTCATGAATCGAAGAACCCGTTTTCTAATGCAGAGTCCAAACTATTTAGTTCTCTAAATTTTTTTTTTTTTTGAAATTTCATTGACTGATGTTGCTTGTGAATTCTTTATTTTAAATTTCCATCTATAACCCGCGATCGTCCTTATGGCAAGATCAATCCATTTCAAAAAATCTGAAAAATTCCAAGTGAGTTTCCAATATTTCCAATAAACTGTTCTCAGCGTTATCTTAGCAGAGAAGGGCGGAATTCCGGATTCCGCCGTTTCTTTTCATTCCGTCTTCTGGATTCCAGGTTCTGTGAAAAAACTTTTTCCGTCTTCCGGATTCCGGATTCCGCCGTTTTTTTAATTCCGTCTTCCGGATTCCAGATTCCGTGAAAACATTTTTTTCCGTTTTCCGCATTCCGGATTCCGCGATATGGCGTTTTTTTAATTCTTTATTTTCAATTGTTGTGAAAAGTATACTTTTTTGAACCCCCGCAAACATTTTTGCAAAAAGAGCGCATTTACATCATTTTTTCCCTCATTAATGGTTAAAATTCCGTTTTCCGCATTCCGGATTCCGCCGTTTTTTACATTTCGTTTTCCGGATTCCAGATTCCGTGAAAACATTTTTTTCCGTTTTCCGCATTCCGGATTCCGCGATATGGCGTTTTTTTAATTCTTTATTTTCAATTGTTGTGAAAAGTATACTTTTTTGAACCCCCGCAAACATTTTTGCAAAAAGAGCGCATTTACATCATTTTTTCCCTCATTAATGGTTAAAATTCCGTTTTCCGCATTCCGGATTCCGCCGTTTTTTACATTTCGTTTTCCGGATTCCAGATTCCGTGAAAACATTTTTTTCCGTTTTCCGCATTCCGGATTCCGCGATATGGCGTTTTTTTAATTCTTTATTTTCAATTGTTGTGAAAAGTATACTTTTTTGAACCCCCGCAAACATTTTTGCAAAAAGAGCGCATTTACATCATTTTTTCCCTCATTAATGGTTAAAATTCCGTTTTCCGCATTCCGGATTCCGCCGTTTTTTACATTTCGTTTTCCGGATTCCAGATTCCGTGAAAAAATATTTTTTCCGTTTTCCGGATTCCGGATTCCGCGATATGGCGTTTTTTTAATTCTTTATTTTCAATTGTTGTGAAAAGTATGCTTTTTTGAACTCCCGCAAAAATTTTTGCGAACAAAGCCCATTTACATCATTTTTTCCCTCATTAATGGTTAAAATTCCGTTTTCCGCATTCCGGATTCCGTGAAAATTTTCTTTTCCGTTTTCCGGATTCCGGATTCCGAGTTCCTAAAATCCAATTCCGCCCTACTCTGTATCTTAGTGGGGGGGGGGGGAGTCTAATGGTTTAAAGTCATTTTTGAAGATTTTTCTAATTTTTTTTTGTACAATTTTTTTTCACGCGTGGCGCTTATCCATGGCACGAAAACCACGATTCGATCTGAAAATCCTGAGCAATTTTGCCCGTAAGTGTATGGAGCTGTCATAAAATAAAGTTGCAGCACAAAACTATCCTTGTTTCTTCACAATTCACTCCAGATTTCTCCAAAATTCTCCAGAAATCTGCTCGACTTTCCATCATGCGTATCACTGTACCGAAAGCGTCTTCGTTAGAGAAGGGCGGAATTCCGAATTCCGGATTCCGCATTCCGGATTCCGCCGTTTTTTTTCGTTTTCCGTTTTCCGGATTCCGAGCCCCCAAAATCCAATTCCGCCCAACTATGAGTTTTAATACTTTATTCTCAATTGTTGTGAAAATTATACTTTTTTGAACTCCAGCAAATTTTGCGAACAGAGCGCATTTACATCATTTGATTCCCTCATTAATGGTTAAAATTCCGTTTTCCGCATTCCGCATTCCGGATTCCGCCGTTTTTTACATTCCGTATTCCGGATTTCTGTGAAAACATTTTTTTTCTGTTTTCCGGATTCCAGATTCCGTGAAAAATTTTATTTACGTTTTCCGGATTCGGATTTCGGATTTAAACTTATTCTTTATAATTTGGTTAATTTGTAGAGTAATTAGGTTATTGTATTCGATATTGGGTGAGCGTCAAAAAAATTAATTTAATCAAGAATGTGCTACAAACATATGGCCTTTTCTACATAATTTAGTTTGAAAGACGCCAAAAGACGGAGAAAGCGCAGAAGAAGGAGAAGCTAATTTCAATAGAATTTCCAACGAAATAGCTCAAGTTGGTCTTTACATATTTGAGGAAATGAAATTTGAAACTCTTGAAAACACATTTCGTCATTTCCTGCTTTCAATACTTTTTCCTCTCTCTTGGAGCTATATATACAGTGCTCCACATAATCTTATGTTCACCCCCAAAAATCTCAAAATTTCGATTTTCTGTAATTCCTAATTATTTATCATATATGATATGGAAATACTCTTAAAAAAGAAAATTATGGGTCCTAGAGCAAAAATCAAATAAAACTGAGGAATCAAGAAATTCGAAATTTTTCGAAAAATGGGTGTTTTTTTTTCCACATAATGATATGTTCACTTTTAGTTTTTGTCGTTTTTTGACTATTAAACTTGGTTTTAATCTGTTTACTTATTGTTTTTTTGCTTTCAGAAGACATGCCGAAAGGTAAACCTCTAAGTGAATATGAAAAAGGACTAATTGACGTCAAATTGGCTGAAGGACTCTCGCACCGTTAAATCTCTAAAGAAATGAAACGTTCCCTAGATTTAATCAATCGATATGCTGCAAATCCACTTGGTTATGGTATAAAGAAGTCTTCTGGCCGTCCACCTCTTCTTTCTGGACGAGACAAGCGAAGAATTATTCGCAGAGCATCAAATTCTAATGTCACTTGCTCAAAGATCAAGTGCGAACTTGGACTTTCCGTATCCGCGGAGACTGTTCGCCGCGTTTTTTGATGAGAAAATTCATCAGACGCCAAAGAATGAGGAATGCTCCAAATCTGACCACCAAACATCGAGAAAAACCGGATTGAATTTGCTAAGAATAACCAAAGAACTGACTGGAAACAGGTAAGGATTACTGTACCTTTCTTAAACTGGTATTTTGTTTTCAGATTATCTTCAGTGATGAAAAGAAATTCAACTGCGATGGACCGGATGGCTACCGTGATTACTGGCATGATTTGAGAAAAGAAAAACTGCGGTTCTCACGTCGAAACCTCGAAGGTGGAGGAGTGATGGTCTAAGAAGCAATCAGTGCCCAAGGCAAAGTCAAACTTTGCTTTGTACCCAAGAAGATGGATGGTTGCCAATATCGATACGTGATAAGAAGAGGTCTCGTACCATTAATCCGTCGGAATCGCTCCAAAAAGTTCACTTATCAGCAAGATGGAGCTCCATGCCATCGTGCTCGACGCACAATCAAGTGGATATGTGACCGTGGAATCCCGATTCTCGATTGGCCGGTCTGTTCCCCTCACATAAACATCATCTAAAATGTCTGGGGATACATTGTACGGAAAATCTACGATGGAATCAAAATTTATGCGGACATTCCATCCCTCAAAAAGACTATCATTGAAGCATGGCAAAAAGTGGACCAACAGCTGCTCGACAATCTTTATTCGTCTATGGATGAGCGAACATTTGAAGTTGCTCGACAGAATGGTCGTCCTATCGATTATTAATGATCATTTCTCTGATATTTTCTCTTTTTTTTTAAGTTTTCAGAAAGTGAACATATGATTTTGTGGAAAACTTTTTAACCTTTTTTCATAAAATTTTGGTTTTTTCCTGATATGTGAATTTTTAGGCTATTTCAAGTTTTTATCATGAAACACCTACTAAAAGCCCATATTTCTTCAATAGGAAGCATTTTGGTTGAGAAGCCAGTTTTCGAGATTTCGGACATTTTTGGGGTGAACATAAGATTATGTGGAGCACTGTATATACATATATAACGCTCATTTCAGCCTCAGGCGGCAATTAATGTGAGCCTCTGGCAAAGAGAATGAGGGAAAGAAAACAAGTGATGAGCAAGTCGGATTAGGAAATGAAGAGACGCAGAAGAGGTTGAAAAAACACTGAACCATCTTCTGCTTCTTCTTTTTGCTATATTCCTTCTTTCCATTTCCATTTCCAGCATTTTGCTTTTTGCTTTTCTCTCGTTTTTGTTCCACCTTTATTTATTTTGAGCACAACTATTAAATTTGGCTGGGCTCCTTTTGAATTGATTTAATGACTCAACCTGTGAACCTGTAATTTATGAACATATTGAATTTTGATGAAATGTAAAACTTTTATAAATCATTTATGGCAACTACCTTGTTTTATATAGAATACACCAGACGATTTACGCTGCAATTCAGCGACTAGTTTTTTACTATTATCTATCCGCGAGTACGTGATTTTTCGTTTAAAGGCGCTGTTTGGGTCTCGTTAGGGGATGGCGCGTTTTAACGCGCCAATTTAAAAATTGTAAGAAAGCGCAAACACTGCGATTGTGATTTTTTTTCGAAAGTTGAAGCGAATATTGGAATTTTTTCTATATTTTGCTTCGAAAATCTTGTTTTTTTTTAAATTAAAACCAATATTCGCTTCAATTTTCAAAAATAAATCACAAACGCAGTGAGTGCGCTTTCTTACAATTTTTAAATTAGCGCGTTAAAACGCGCTATCTCCTAACGAGACCCAAACAGCGCCTTTAAACGAAAAAACACGTACTCGCGGATAGATAATATGCATAAGCAATTGTAGAAAAATCTGGAATTTGCTAGAGTGTTCTAGAACTTTGGGGAACATTCTGGAATGTTCCGGATACCGTGAAAAATTTTTTTTCCGTTTTCCGGATTCCGGATTCCGAGTTCCCGAAATCCAATTCTGCCCTACTCTATAACCTAGTTGGGGGTGCGGGAATACAATGGTTTTTAGTCATTTTTGGAGGGTTTTCTAATTTTTTTTTGGCTCGAATCTGGCCATCGATCCTTACTGATAAAGTCGGGAAAATTGGCTTACTGTACACTGCTGAGTAAGTTTTGCGGCGTGAGCCGATCGCCACCCACGAAGTGGGATTTGAACCCCCACGGCAACACCTTCGCCTTAAGAATCTTCCTGATGACTTTGGCTACCAGTTGCGCCTTCCGACCAGAGAAGAGCGGAATTCCGGATTCCGGATTCCGCCGTTTGTTTCATTCCTTCTTCCGGATTCCAGATTCCGTGAAAAATTTTTTTTCCGTTTTCCGGATTCCGGATTCCGAGTTCCCAAAATCCAATTCTGCCCTACTCTGCTTCCGATAAGAGCAAATTCCATGACAGCGGCCGGATGAGACGTTATATTTAGAATGTTTCCTCTCCTGCTGGCACTTTCATAATCGACACCTAAAAACCGGTTGTTTTGGCCGTTCTTTGGCTGACAGCTGCATGGGACAATTTCTCATCTGTGAACAGCGTCTTTACTACTTCCGTGTCGTCGCCGACTTTTACCCCAAGAGACTTCAGGCAGTCATTAAAGCGAAAGAAGGAAGTTTCGAAAACTATTAATGCTATAATTTTTGTTGTTACTTAATAAACATTTTGGTTTATTTTCAGAAAAAAATCATTCGATTTGAAGTTTTTACACCGTTTTAAATGCGGCGCTATATTTATTCCCCATCCTATACTAACCCTGTTAAAAAATCTCAATGCCAGCAATTTTCTAATGAAAACTTGCGATTTTGTATAGTTTTCGGAACGGTAAAATTCAAAAATTCTAAGAAAAACACAAAATTCCAGTAACTACAAGCCGATTTTATCGCATTCTGCGTAGTAGTAAACTTTGACACAAAAGTCCGTGGACAAGTTTGTTTTATTTTTTTATTTAATATTTAAACTTAATTAAAAGTTTTTCAAAATTTTTTATTACTTAATATTAAAGAATACTTTAAAACTTTAAATTCAATATTTATTTTCTAAAAAAAACTATTTAAAGAATTTATATAAATTAAAATTAAAAAAAAGAAAACATCTAAAAAAGATGACACAAAAGTCCGTGGACAAACATTTTAAAATAGCTTAATAATTAATTTTTCTGCTATTTTCTTTGGATTAACATAAATATTATTAGGCGTATTTTGTAAAAGACTTTTTATATAATTTGAATCGATTTGGTTTGTTTTTTTCCAAAAAAAAATGGCAAAAAAAATTAATTATTTATGGGGTTATTCATGAAAAGCACGAAAAGCATTTTAATGCAAAAAAAATGAATTTTTTTGCATTAAAATGCTTTTCGTGCTTTTCATGAATAACCCCATTAGCTATTTTTAAACGTTTGTCCACGGACTTTTGTGTCACTTTTTAGAGGTTATTTAAAATTTTAATTTATATAAATTTTTTTAGAAAATAAATATTGAATTTGAAATTTTAACAAAAAAAAGTTAAAATTTAAAAATAAGCAACAATCGCATTCTGCGCAGTAGTAAACGTTGACACAAAAGTCCGTGGACAAGTTTGCTTTATTTTTTAATGATATTTAAACTTAATTAAAATTTCTCAAAATTTTTTATTACTTACTATTATAGAATATTTTAAAACTTTAAATTCAATATTTATTTTCTAAAAAAAACTATTTAAAGAATTTATATAAATTAAAATTAAAAAAAAAAAGAAAACATCTAAAAAAGATGACACAAAAGTCCGTGGACAAACATTTTAAAATAGCTTAATAATTAATTTTTCTGCTATTTTCTTTGGATTAACGGAAATATTATTAGGCGTATTTTGTAAAAGACTTTTTATATAATTTGAATCGATTTGGTTTGTTTTTTTCCAAAAAAAACTGGCAAAAAAATTAATTATTTATGGGGTTATTCATGAAAAGCACGAAAAGCATTTTAATGCAAAAAAAATTCATTTTTTTTCAGCTATTTTTAAACGTTTGTCCACGGACTTTTGTGTCACTTTTTAGAGGTTATTTAAAATTTTAATTTATATAATTTTTTTAAGAAAATAAATATTGAATTTGAAATTTTAACAAAAAAATAGTTAAAATTTAAAAATAAGCGACAATCGTAAAAATACTCCGAATGACGGCTAAAGAAAAAAAGCGCTTTGTTTATCTTCCACCAGTTGCGCACTCTCTCCCGCTTCTTCCACCTCTCCGCTTATTTCATTTTTCCCAGTCTCTCCATTTCTGCATCAATAAATACTTTATTGCAAAATTGATCGGCCTGTTCTCTCATTTCAATTGACATTTTAATTTCGGAAAATCTTTAAAAATAAATTAGCATATCCGACCAGGACACTTAATTGGCATTCCAATTGCAAAAACGCCGAAAGCAATAATTAATTTTAAAATTATTTTTACTACTAGGGGTAAAAGCTTCGATTTCCAAAAATTTTGGCATGTTGTTTTATCTTTTTTTTTGTCATGATTCAATTAAACTTTAAAAAAGCAAAATTAGAAAAGCGAAAAAGTTTTCGCGTGGAGCGGAACCGAACCAGGAACTCTAACGCCCTACTCTGTAGAGAAGGGCGGAATTCCGGATTCCGCATTCCGCATGCAGGATTCCGTCTTCCGGATTCCAAATTCCGTGAAATTCTTTTCTCCGTTTTCCGGATTCCGAGTTTCCAAAATCCAATTTCCGGTTTCTTCACTTTTATTATTTTTTAATGCCGTCATCTTCTCTGGCCAGTGTTTTTCAAAAAATTTTTTTGAAACTACAAACCTGTATTTTTCTAGAAAACAAGACAACCAAACATTTATTGTTTCTACTTAAAATGCGCTTTTCGGCGCTTCGACAGAGGGTCTTTCGACTGAAAAACCTCTCAGCTGGCGAGTTGGCCACTCCACTTAGGAGATGTCTCAGCACATTTGACATCACTCTTCTCGGAGTTGGTCACATGATCGGCGCCGGAATATATGTGTTGACTGGATCTGTTGTGCGCAACACCGCTGGCCCATCCATTGTTCTGTCATTTTTGCTGGCGGGTAAGTGAGCAATTAAGAAATGGCGCTAAGGTACTTGGGGGGGGGGGGTGGAGGGAGGTCAATGGTTTTTAGTCATTTTTGGAGCTTTTTTCTTGATTTTTTTTTCTGAAAATGTTTATTAGACATACTAGAATAACACTAGAAATTTTTAAAACAGTTTAATTGGCGGACAACAAAAATACGCACGAAAAAGAAAATGACTAGGTATACTGGATATTTCGGCGATTCCGGCCCATAACTCATAAAATTTCGCTTCATTATGATATTTGAAATGCCACAGCGCTTCAAAGTAATGATCATCCCATACATTTTCTTTGAGGCCACACTTTGGCTTAGGCTTATGCTTAGGCTTAGTCTTAGGCTTATGCTTACTTCAAGTCGAGAAGTGCATCAGCTGCGGTCCTATATCTATGATTAACTAAGTTATTATTAACTAATAAGCGAAGAAAAAAATCCAAAAAAAAATTGCAAAAATTGCTCATCGTTGAAGCGCGCCACGCGTGAAAAAAAGTGGAATCGTAGTTTTCGTGCCAAGAGTAAGCGTCACGGGCAGTGTGGTTCACCGGCTAAAAATTTCGCGATTAAGGGGTGAAAGCTAAAGGCTAATTGAACGGTTAATTAACCGACGGTTAACCGGTGAATTTTATTTTTTAATCGAACAATTAATCGGTTAAATTAACCCACGGTTAACCGGGAAATTCACCTTCGGTTAACCGAGAAAGCACATCATCCAAAATCCAATTTTAGGCCATAAAAGTGAATTCCGGGAAAACCGACAAAAATATTGAAAAAGGAAAAAAAAATCAACAACGACACTCCAATTTTACGCGCGCACGTTGTTTAGCAAAACTTCTCATCGGTTAACCGTTTCACCTGCGGTTAACCGGTTAATTAACCGGTTAAAATTTTTTTACTCGGTTATTATCGCCGTAAAAAAGTTCCGACATTTTTTCGAGCCCGCGAAAATCGGGATTTGAATTTAGAGGCTCCATATTTTTTCTTCTGAATTTTCAGAGTTAAACTGGATTAAAAGAACGAAATTGTATTAATCGTGAATTTTTTTACAAGTTTCTTCGAATGTTTAAATATATCAATTTGCGTCATTTATTATCTTTTTTTCGTTTCTTCTGATAAAAATATATCGCGCATAGCAAATGCGCTGATAAAATGGGCGGAGCCTCTAAATTCAAATCCCGATTTTCGCGGGCTCGAAAAAATGTCGGAACTTTTTTACGGCGATAATAATTACCCCTGAAAAGCGGTGAATTTTTAACGGTTAATTCCCCGATTAATTAACCGAAAACTCATTTAACCGTGGAAATTTTAACGGTGAAGCACACTAGTCACGGGTGAAAAAAACACCTTACCAACTTTTTAACAATAGCAACAAACATTTTCAGAAAAAAAATCAAGAAAAAAGCTCTAAAAATGACTAAAAACCGCGCCTCAGAAGTATCTGGATTTAGAAAGATTTGCCATAATTCAGGATTCGCTTCTCTTCTCTCAGCGCTCTGTTATGCTGAATTCGGAGCGCGCTTCCCAAAAGCTGGAAGTGCTTACACCTACGCCTACGTTGGAGTTGGAGAGCTGTGGGCTTTTGTTATCGGTTGGAACATTATCTTAGAGCACATGCTTGGAGCTGCCGCTGTCGCTCGCTCGTGGTCAGGATATTTGGATTCCTTACTAGGAAATGTGATTTCCAACTCAACTATTGCTCGAACTGGTCATTTACACGAAGTAATCTAATAGTTCGGCAGGAAAACTGCGGAAACGGAGCATTTTTCAGGCATCTTCATTTTTCGGCGACTACCCAGATCTGCTCGCGTTCCTTTTGATTGTCCTTTTTGCTTTTTTTGTAGCTCTTGGATCGAAAGTGTCTACCAACTTCAACTCATTCTTAACTATTCTGAATATTGGCGTCGTCGTGATTGTTGTTTTCTATGGCATCACCTTTGCCGACTTTTCGCTTTGGAGTGGAGTGAACGAAAAAGGCGAATCGAAATTCTTTCCCTATGGTTTATCAGGAATGTTCGCCGGAGCAGCTTCCTGCTTCTTCGCCTATATTGGTTTTGATGGCTTAGCAACTGCAGCAGAAGAAGCCAAGAATCCGACGAGGCAAGATTTCCGTTATTCATGAAGCAGCAATATTCGAAAACATTTCAGATCGATCCCGATCGCAACATTCTCCTCCATGACGATTGTCACCTTGTCTTACGTGCTCATGTCAGCGTCGTTGACTCTGATGATCCCCTACAACTTGGTGCATCCGACTGCAGCATTTTCTGATGCATTCACAATGCGAGGAGCTCAATTTGCGAGCTACGCCGTCTCGTTAGGAGCTCTTTTCGGGATGACCACTAGTTTGGTCGGCGGAATGTTCGCCCTTCCAAGATGTGTTTTTGCTATGGCCGATGATGGGCTTTTGTTTAGTTCTTTGGCGTCGGTCAATCCAAAAACGCAAGTTCCCATTCAAGCTCTACTCATTTTTGGGTTTCTCACTGCAATTATAGCCCTGTTGTTTGATATCACTACATTAGTAAGTCAGAAGCAGTGTGTCGTTTCGAAAGCATTTCGAGCAACTTTTCGAGAAATTTTTTCTCGAAAAGTTTTTTCTCGAGAATTTTCGAGAATTTCTCGAAAAATTTCTCGAGAAATCGCGAAAAATGATTTGAATGGAAATACGATAAACAACGCGCTTTGCGTTATTTCGGAGTGTCGTTCGAACGGCGCAATCTTAGTTGGGGAGGTCCACTCGTTTTTAGTTATTTTTGAAGGTTTTTAGAAAATTTTTTTGTACAATTGTTTGTAGTTACTGCTAAAGTATTTGAGAGTTAAAAAAAAATGTTTTTTTTTAATCTCCAAAAATGACTAAAATCGAGTGGACCCCCCCCCCCCAACTAAGATTGCCCCGTTCGAACTAATTTATTATTAATTTTTATCGAAATTTTTTCTCGAAAAGTTTTTTCTCGAGAATTTTCGAGAATTTCTCGAAAAATTTCTCGAGAAATCGCGAAAAATGATTTGAATGGAAATACGATAAACAACGCGCTTTGCGTTATTTCGGAGTGTCGTTCGAACGGCGCAATCTTAGTTGGGGAGGTCCACTCGTTTTTAGTTATTTTTGAAGGTTTTTAGAAAATTTTTTTGTACAATTGTTTGTAGTTACTGCTAAAGTATTTGAGAGTTAAAAAAAATGTTTTTTTAAATCTCCAAAAATGACTAAAATCGAGTGGACGCCCCCCCCCCCCCCCCAACTAAGATTGCCCCGTTCGAACTAATTTATTATTATTTTTTATCGAAATTTTTTTCTCGAGAATTTCTCGAAAAAAAAATTTCGATAAAAAAATAATAAACTAGTTCGAACGACACTCCGAAATAACGCAAAGCGCGTTGTTTATCGTATTTCCATTCAAATCATTTTTCGCGATTTCTCGAGAAATTTTTCGAGAAATTCTCGAAAAATGCCGAAAATTCTCGAAAATTTCTCGAGAATTTTTGGGAAATTTTTCGAAAAACGCATTTTTCGAGACGACACACTGGTCAAAAGCTTAATTATTATATTACCGCTTACCAATAAATTTAGGTGGAATTTCTATCTATTGGGACCCTCCTGGCATATTCCATAGTCTCCGCCTGCGTCATTGTTCTTCGCTATCAACCAGTCTATAATGTAGAAGAAGGGTTGTTCGACAACGGTGGAAAACTTCGATTTAAAATTCCATTTTGTGCATTCTTGGACAACCTTGAGCCTGGTCAATCGATTTACTATGGAATGAGCGTGATGATCACATCCATGTTCCTGTCTGGACTCGGATTCAGCTCAGGATATTTTCACGGATCATGGCTTTGTCAGGTCTTCTTATTGGTCAATATTATTCTGGTGATTCTATCGTTCCTCTTCATTTGCGCTCATTATCCCAACAATACTCCATTGGATTTCAAAGTGAGTATTTCTCGGCATCTCCTGTGGGTGATCCCAGTGTGTCGTTTCGAAAAATGATTTTTCAAAAAAATGCGTTTTTCGAAAAATTTCCGAAAAATTCTCGAGAAATTGTTTTCGTTGATTTCTCGAGAATTTTTCGAGAATTTTCGAAATTTCTCGATAAATCGCGAAAATTGATTTGAATGTAAATAAGATAAACAACGCGCTTTGCGTTATTTCGAAGTGTTGTTCGAACTCGCTTATTATTATTTTTAATGGAAAAAATTTTTTTTCGAGAATTTCTTAAAAAAATTTTCTCGTTGATTTTTAGGAAATTTCTCGAGAAATCGCGAAAATTGATTTGAATGTAAATACGATAAACAACGCGCTTTGCGTTATTTTGAAGTGTCGTTCGAACTAGTTTATTATTTTTTTTTAACGAAATTTCTTTTTCGAGAATTTTCGAAATTTTTCGGGAATTTTCGAAAAATTTCTCGAGAAATCGCGAAAAATGATTTGAATGGAAATACGATAAACAACGCGCTTTGCGTTATTTCGGAGTGTCGTTCGAACTACTTTATTATTTTTTTAATCGAAATTTTTTTTGAGAATTTTTGAAATTTTTTCGAGAAATTCTCGAAAAATGTTTCTCATTGATTTTTCGGAAATTTTTCTAGAAATTTTTTGAAAAAATTTTGAAAAAATTTCCAAAAATTTCTCGAGAAATCGCGAAAGGTGATTTGAATGGAAATACGATAAACAACGCGCTATGCGTTATTTTGGAGTGTCGTTCGAACTGGTTTATTATTATTTTTTATCGAATTTTGCTGCGGAGCAAGAAGAGGTTTAAAATTTAATATTTCAAAATTGCAGGTTCCCCTGGTGCCTCTGATCCCTGCGCTCTCACTACTTATCAACATTCTCATGATTGTGCATCTATCATGGATTACATGGCTCCGTCTGGTAGTTTGGATGGGTATCGGCCTGGCTATTTACTTTGGATATGGGATTCACCACAGTAAAGAAGAGATGCAAGGCTCGGAGAAATTCTCGAAGAGCTCCACATATGAGTCAGTGGTTTCCGACGTGGGGGCTGGCACCACGCCGTCCTAGAAGGCGGAGTTCAAATATAGTTGCCTGCAAAAGCGCTTTAAATCTTAAAGCATTAATTATATGAATATCTTTTAGAATTGACTTCAGCATTCCTCGAATTTCAGGCAAAAATACTCTTTGACTAAACAATTCTAAAGTTCCAAATATTTAAGGTACTCGTATGATTGTATCACTTATAGATAGACATTTGCCATATATGTAAAAAAAAATATGTTAAAACTGAAAATTTTCTTGAAATGCTGTCAACTGTCATTTTTGTAGCACTTTCTTCTTGATCTTTTTCCGCTTTTTCGGGGTATCGGGGCAGTGAAATCAGAAGTACAGAGTGGCTGATAAATAGTGTTACAAGTTTGAAACGTTATAAGCGTTGAATAATAGAACCACGATAGGGTGAAGTAGCCGTCATTACCTTAAAAAAAGGAAGTTGCCACCAGAAAATTGAAAAAAATAGTAAAAAATATGTAATAATCAATATAAAATGAAATTGATACGGTAGCGACTTGTGTTAATGCGCCAGAATCCACGCAAAGTTGCGTAACCCTATTTATCAGCCACTCTGTAGGAGCAGATTCTGAATATTGAGATAATTTAGAATTTCCTCGTAAATCGATTGAAGCATTCTGGTCTTCTTCTTCATTTTTGGAAAATGCTCAAACGGAATATATTGTGCACAAAAAGGGTTGCCAAGTTCAGAAGCGGTATAAAATTGTGATACTGATTCCGGATTCCGCCGTTTTTTTCATTCCGTTTTCCGGATTCTAAATTCCGTGAAAAAAATTTTCCGTTTTCCGGATTTCAGATTCCGTTAAAAATATTTTTTTCCGTTTTCCGGATTCCGGATTCCGCGATATGGCGGTTTTATTCCGTTTCAATTCTTTATTCTCAATTGTTGTGAAAAGTATACTATTTGAACTCCCGCAGAAATTTTTGCGAACAGAGCGCATTTACATCATTTGATTCCCTCATTAATGGTTAAAATTCCGTTTTCCGCATTCCGCATTCCGGATTCAGCCGTTTTTTACATTCCGTTTTCCGGATTCCAGATTCCGTGAAAAAATATGTTTTCCGTTTTCCGTACTCTGATGTGTTGTAGTCATTGAGGCAAGAGTAGTCATTGTGTGAAAGAGCAGTCAAAAAGTACACGTAGTCAAAGAGTATTCGCCCTAATTTCCCCCAACAGAGCGCGTTTGCAGCAACTAAAGTTTGAACACCGTGATATGTATGTATCCATAGAGAGTTTGGCTATTTTCCAACCGGTTTTTTTTAAATATAAACTGTAAATCTATCCAATATCGACCAACTGATATCCTGGATAACATCAAACTTTCCTTTCTTCGTTTTCCTTTTCTTTTTTATATCAAATTTCCAATCGACCACTGGTTCCTTTTGTTTCACGCAAGTCTGTCATTGCTTCTATAGTTTCTATGCTTTATTGTTAATAAAAAAGTGTTTCACAATTGTGTCCAATGAGAGCAAGAGCATTGCTCTAGAATTAGAAGCTTTAACTGTAAATTGGTGAATATTACCATTGAGTTTCCATTGAAATCAAAAAAAAAACTATGAAAATCATTAAATAGGAAGGAATTACGCAATTTTTTTCACATATGTAACCTTCTTATCACTTCTTATCATTCTTGATCATTCCATTCTCATCTATCTGTCTGTCAGCCGCCATTTTCTCTGGCTTCTAGGAAAAATTGAAACAATAAGGATTAGCAGCTTCTCGGAGGAGTAGTTAGCGAGGAGGAGAATGGAGAGAAAGATCCCGTTTTTCGAGTTTCGGCAACCACCTTTTCCGCGAAGACGTAATCGACATACGAAGGAGGAAAAGCTGACAATTTTTTTGCATTGCGAGATAGACGCAAGACATCATCATGCGCTTGAAATTCATGGAGTTTTCTAATATTTTTCTATTTTTAATAGCTTATTGCTCGATGACGGATGCAGCAGGTAAGACGATGGGGGGAGTTTAAAATTTCCACTTTTAGAGCTTTAATTATGCGAATAAACAATGGATTCATTTTCAAAAAGAGAGAATTCCAAATTACGGAAAATTTGCGGTTTCTCAGTTCATTTAGCTACAGTTAACTCTTGTCAGAGACTGTAGAAAAAAGGGCTCTATCTCAGCTGGGGGCGGGGGGGCGTCCAATGGTTTTTCGACGTTTTTGGATTATTTTTGTTTCTGAAAATGTTATTAGACATACTCAAGTAACACTAGCAATTTTTACAGCATTTTTATTGGCAGACAACAGAAATATGCGCAAAAAATGACTAAAACGTCAGATTCTATAATACAAGATGACCTTCTCAAACTAGTCTGAAAATGCTAGCTGAAAATGGGAAAATTAATTTGAAAGTGGAGGGTGGATCTTAAAAGGAGCCTATCTTCGGTTTTTCAGCAGCTAAACAAGGTTGACTGGATCTTAAAATTGTGTCTGAAATTAAGAATTTTAAGCTTTCTCGACGCCATAAACTATGTACCTAACCAAACAAAAATTAAAAAAAAAGCAAAAAAAAATTTTTACCGTGGAGCGGAACCGAACCCGCACAGCTCAGACTCCCATCCCACACACTTCCCTCTCGGCCACCGGTGCTCAATTACTGTAACATGGAGAATGCATATAGGAAAGATTGGGAATGAAGGAGGCGAGTAAGTAAAGGGCGCGGTGCTCAGGATTTTCAGAAGGAATATCGTGGTTTTCTTGCCACGGGTAAGCGCCACGCGTGAAAAAAAAAACTCACAAATATTTAACAACAAAGAATTGTACAAAGAAAAATTAGAAAAACCTCCAAAAATGACTAACAACCATTGGACCCCCCCCCACCCCCAACTAAGAGTTTAAAAATTGTTAAAGTTGATATTTTTCATGAAGTTCACAAAATTCTCTAAAATATCAAAAAGATGCTCTCTAATTTACTCTGAAAATATTCAGTAATTTGTGTTTTAAGTTCTTTGATAAACCTGATAAGTCGTCTTGTCTGTCTAGCCTGTCTAGCCTGTCTTGTCAATCAGCCGCCATTCCGAAGAGATTTTCATAAAACATTTCTTATTGCCTAATTATTTCTAGTGATACATCGGCGATTTCGCCGAGACACAGATGCGCCGGTTGCGCATGGCCTCCATCGAGAAATTCGTCGAAAGCCGCCGGCGATTCTCCAGTTGATCGGCCCGTTGGCATTCGGAAAAAAGGAAGGCGATGATGCAAAAATGCATGTCCCTCTATTGGGACAAGTTGGAGTGGGAGATGTTAATAAAATGAATGCGATATTCACTCCAGAAGGAATGAAAGGGCAAAAGGCGAACGGTGGAACATTTGATATTGACGATGAGAAATACCCGCAATTGGGGTATATGGATAGGGAAACGACGATGGGAGAAAGATCAGGGAGCACTTCAAAAGTAGGTGGTACTATTCACAGTTTAAAAGATCGGAGGGTAAGTAATACCAATTTATAGGTGTCAGTTGGTGGTCTTGGGAACATCGATTTGAGCGCTATCAATGAACAAGGAACTGGTCTTTTGGACTTTTCAAAAGCATGTGAGTATTTTGGGAATCGAGCAAATTTGATAGAATTATTATAAAATAATACTTAACGATGATCCATTTAAGCAGCTTTCTTAAAATATATAACTCATGTTAGCTTTTTTGTACATTTTTTTTGCCGTTTTTTACATTCCGTTTTCCGGATTCCAGATTCCGTGAAAAAAAAAGTTTCCGTTTTCCGGATGCCGGACTCCGTGAAAAAAGTTTTTTTTTTTCCGTTTTCCGTTTTCCGGATTCCGAGTTCCCAAAATCCAATTCCGCCCAACTATGAGTTTTAATACTTTATTCTCAATTGTTGTGAAAAGTATACTTTTTTGAACTCACGCAAAAATTTTTGCGAACAGAGCGCATTTACATCATTTGATTCCCTCACTAATGGTTAAAATTCCGTTTCCCGCATTCCGCATTCCGGATTCCGCCGTTTTTTACATTCCGTATTCCGGATTCCAGATTTCTTGAAAAAAAATTTTTTCCGTTTTCCGGATTCCGGATTCCGTGAAAAAATTTCT
Source organism: Caenorhabditis inopinata (assembly GCA_003052745.1). Classification (NCBI taxonomy): domain Eukaryota; kingdom Metazoa; phylum Nematoda; class Chromadorea; order Rhabditida; family Rhabditidae; genus Caenorhabditis; species Caenorhabditis inopinata. The sequence continues at coordinate 303,856 of AP018152.1, read as the reverse complement.
TTCTGTTTTCCGGATTCCGGATTCCGAGTTCCCAAAATCCACTTCCGCCCTATTCTGGCAGACACGGCCCGTTGTCGGTTTTCCAGTTTTGGAGTTCAAGAGCGATATAATTTACATCATTTGATTCCCTCATTAATGGTTAAAATTCCGTTTTCCGCATTCCGGATTCCAGATTCCGTGAAAACATATTTTTTCCGAATTCCGGATTCCAGATGCCGTGAAAAAATTTTTTTTCTGGATTCCGAGTTCCCAAAATCCAATTCCGCCCCACTCTGGCAGACACAAACCGTTGTCGGTTTTCCAGTTTTGGAGTCCAAAGCGATATAAGAATTGCACATTTTTTACCGTTTTTTTTTAATAGAATTGTGAATGTAAAGAAATGTTATTTTTCAGGAATCTTACAGTTAACTGTGAAAATTTAAGCATGAACTTTTTCAGTGTTCCCATTCCTCGAACTTCCTGCTCTTAAAAACGAAACTGATCGTGAAAAGGACGAGCATTCCCAAGTAGATCCCACCTATACAGAATACTACTATCCGAAGACAAGATCGTACCTCAATTCTTCTTATGACGTCACAAGAACTCAATCTGGAAGGGGTACCTTGCAGCCAATGGGAGAGCCCGGATTTGGAAAAAACCGAGACGATCTGGAGTTTCCGAAGCTCATCAGTGAAGAAGAACCAACAAAAAAGTATAGCAACCCATTTGACAGCGTTAGGATCCGACCGAAAGTTCATGCTGCTGTCACTAAAAATTTAGACGATAAGAAACCCCTTTTAAAAGGGGACAAGGCGAAGGAAGGATTCATTGCTCAAAGTGGGAAGCAAGTGGACCCCGATGAGGATAGCACTGCACTTGCGACTGCGGAGAATAAGGTTGCACTGGTGACGGCTAGAAAGTCTATTCATGAAGTGGGATTATCAGCTAGAGAAATTTATGCGCTTTGTGCGAAGTTTGCTCCGATGGCTAACCAGGTTTGAGAAAAATAAATTCAATAGAAAAAAACTGAAATTGATGAATAAATCACTTTCAGCATTGTTACAAGAGCAAAGTCGAGGAGCAGTTCATTGAACGATGCAGGGGATACCAGAAAGATTGTGTAGAGTTCATTGCAAAGGTATGTGAGCTTCTGCAGACGCAATCCGAGCTTTTTAGATATTTTTATCAAAATTTTTAAATTTAAATTTTCAATGAAACGTTCATGCTCATTTGAGTTGCCAAGTTTACTTTTGCCCACATTTTAAGAAGGTTCAAAGTTCGAGTTCGAGAAAGTGTGCCGTTTCGAAAGCATTTCGAAAAATTTCAGAAAAATCAACGAGAAAAATTCTCGAGAATTTCTCGAGAAATTTCCGAAAAATTATTCGAGAAATTCTCGAAAAAAAATTTCGTTAAAAAATAATAATAAACTAGTTCGAACGACACTCCGAAACAACGCAATGCGCGTTGTTTATCGTATTTCCATTCAAATCATTTTTTCGCGATTTCTCGAGAAAATTTCCGAAAAATTTCCGAAAAATCAACGAGAAAAATTTTTCGAGAAATTTCCGAAAAATGTTTAGAGAAATTCTCAAAAAATTTCGAGAAATCCTCGAAAAAAAAAATTTCGATATAAAATAATAATAAAGTAGTTCGAACGACACTCCGAAATAACGCAAAGCGCGTTGTTTATTGTATTTCCATTCAAATCATTTTTTCGCGATTTCTCGAGAAATGTTTCGAAAAATTTCTCGAAAAATGTCCGAAAAATCAACGAGAAAAATTTTCCGAAAAAATTTCGAAAATCCTCGAAAAAAAAATTTCGATAAAAAAAATAATAAAATAGTTCGAACGACACTCCGACATAACGCAAAGCGCGTTGTTTATCGTATTTCCATTCAAATCATTTTTCGAGATTTCTCGAGAAATTTTTCGAGAAATTTCCGAAAAATGTTTAGAGAAATTCTCAAAAAATTTCGAAAATTCTCGAAAAAAAAATTTCGATAAAAAATAATAATAAAGTAGTTCGAACGACACTCCGAAACAACGCAAAGCGCGTTGTTTATCGTATTTCCATTAAAATCATTTTTCGCGATTTTTCGAGACATTTTTCGAGAAATTCTCGAGAAATCAACGAGAAAAATTTATCGAGAATTTTTCGGAAAATTTTCGAAAAACGCATTTTTCGAGCGACATACCTCGCCAAGACAAGCTTCTAGCACACTGCCGTCTAGTCCATGATTAATTAATTTTTTAAAGGCTCATCCGCTTGGAGCAGTTGCGAACTCATTCTCCTCCGGCGTCGGTTTGACGTATTATGACTGGAATGTCAACGGAATCCCATATTACCCTATAAACGAAGAAGGGTCTGTTGGAAACGGCCATCACGGAAAAGTGGATTTCGGATCTTGGGGAGGGGGCTACTCAGATAATCTTGGTGTTAGAGATTTCTGGTCACAAACTCAGGAGTACGGTGCCAATTGGTATGAAGGTAGGTTCATTAGTATCCTGGAATTTGGGAGAGCAGCAAACTCATTAGGAACTTGAAATACCTAAATTGTTTAGGATTATACGGTTATAAGACCGGATGGAGCATTCCAATTGTTCAAGGAATTGGAGTTGAGGGAGGACAGGGAGCACAAGTTTCTGTGCCGATTAAGGAAGGAGAGCTAGGCAAGCCGATAACAGTGACAAATGGATATCACGTTGGGCCATTTATGGGTCTAGCTGATCGAGTTGGAGTCGATTGGCTCAACGGGGGAGTTTCTTGGAATAAGGTGAGTTGGACCCACCGACTACTTTGAATATTGCTGACCGGTGAAAGAGGGCTCTGCGTAGGAACCTTTTTTGCTTTTTCCTTAGATTTTTCGCTGGAATTCAATGGTTGCAGCTTGACTGAAAACAGGAATACAGTCATTGGATAGTAAAAGAGCAGTAGCAAAATAGCAAGTGGCAAAAAATAGTCAGAAAAAGAGCAAAAAGAGCAATGTTCATAACAGTGTCATTTCGCTTAGTCTACTCGTTTTGTATGTGGAGTAAAAAAAAATTTCGATAAAAAAAAATAATAAAGTTGTTCGAACGAAACTCCGAAATAACGCAAAGCGCGTTGTTTATCGTATTTCCATTCAAATCATTTTTCGCGATTTCCGAAAAATTTTTCGAGAATTTTTCGAGAAATTTCGAAAATTCTCGAAAAATTCTCGAGAAATCAACGAGAAAAATTTCTCGAGAATTTTTCGGAAAATTCTTCGAAAAATTTCTTGAAAATTTTCCGAAAAATCAACGAGAAAAATGTTTCGAGAAATTATCGAGAAATTTTCGAAAATTCTCGAAAAATTCTCGAGAAATCAACGAGAACAACTTCTCGAGAATTTTTCGGAAAATTCTCGAAAAATGCTCGAGAAATCAACGAGAAAAATTTTTCGAGAAATTCTTGAAATTTTTCGAAAATTCTCGAAAAAATAATTTCGATAAAAAAAATAATAAACTAGTTCGAACGACACTCCGAAATAACGCAAAGCGCTTTGTTTATCGTATTTCCATTCAAATCATTTTTCTCGATTTCTCGAGAAATTTCCTAACAATTTTTCGGAAATTTTTCGAGAATTTTTCGGAAAAATTTTTCTCGTTGATTTTTCGGAAATTTTTCGAGAAATCATTTTTCGAAACGACACACTGCTCTACAACATCGTAGTGCTTGAAGAAGATGAAAAGTGACAACGTGAAAGCGTTATGATTCAAATTATTCTAGAATTCAACTTTCAAAAAGGCATCTGAAATCTGAAACAAATCTGAATCTGAAACTACCGTATTCGCTTTGCGCTTCATTTTCTTTAAACAATTTCCCTAATCCTTCATTGCTCAGGGTTTTGCGGTCCCATTCGTCGGAGTTGGAGTTAACACGGGTACAGCCGTCGGTTTCCCGTCTGTTGGAATGATAATGAACCGAATGGGTCTTGACAGTGTGGAAACATTGAACGCCATGGCAAGAGCAGCAGCTGTACAAACTGCAGAAACGTCTGAAAAACGGCAGTCTACCTCAATTAATGCCGGAAGTCTCTAATTCGAGAACATGGAGGAGGTGGTGTTTTGTGAATCGCCAGACGTCCTTTTTCGATTAAAAAATACAATTGTGCAATATCATTGTTAATTAATAATTTTCTCACTCTGCCTTATATTTTCTGTCCGCAGTCTCATTTATAGTTCAATCTTTCCCATTGATTATTAATAGAAACTGCTGATAGTTCCGTTTGTTAATAATTTTCGCATTTTGTCACTTTGTTCTTCTTTTGCCAGAAAATAATAAAACCTTGGCTTCTTCTACCTATTCACGTCTCATTTCAGTTCTATTTATCAGTGGCAGAACTCCCTACTGTCCTACGACACTCCGCCGAACGGGGCGCTTTAGCTAAAGCGTGGCGGGAATGTTTCGAGAATTTTTGTTTTAGGTTTTATTTTTTATTTTTAAGAGAGATCTCCCGCGAGTTTTGGTTTTGTTTTCAACTGTTTGGCTTGGATAATTTTTGGTTGTTTTTTTTCTTCGCTTTCCTGGAATTTTTGCTTACACCGATTTAATTATTATTTTTTAATTGATTCCAAAGCAAGGCTGGGAAAAAAAGCCGGCGGCGCGGCGGCGAAAAAACGGCGGACGGCGGCTTTCGTCGGCGTTTTTTTTTCGCGGTGTACGGTGAGCAAATAAACTGTGTATTATCGCCGTAAAAAAGTTCCCACATTTTTTCGAGCCCGCGAAAATCGCGATTTGAATTTAGAGGCTCCGCCCTTTCATCATCAGAGCGCATTTGCTATGCGCGATATATTTTTTGAATTTTTATTTTTTCTTCTGAATTTTCAGAATTAAACTGGATTAAAAGAACGAAATTGTATTAATCGTGAATTTTTTTACACGTTTCTTCGAATGTTTAAATATATCAATTTGCGTCATTTATTTTTTTTTCGTTTCTTCTGATAAAAATATATCGCGCATAGCAAATGCGCTCTGATGATGAAATGGGCGGAGCCTCTAAATTCAAATCCCGATTTTCGCGGGCTCGAAAAAATGTCGGAACTTTTTTATGGCGATAATACATATCAACGTAAAATGAAAATGAAAATGCGCACGATATCGTTATTTCGGCGCATCGTCATAAAAATAATTTTTTCGTGTTAAAAAGCTGACTATGCAATGAAAAAAGTCCATGGACTATTTTTTTTTTATATTTTGTATTATCGCCGTAAAAAAGTTTCGACATTTTTTCGAGCCCGCGAAAATCGGGATTTGAATTTAGAGGCTCCGCCCATTTCATCATCAGAGCGCATTTGCTATGCGCGATATATTTTTTGAGTTTTTATTTTTTCTTCTGAATTTTCAGAATTAAACTGGATTAAAAGAACGAAATTGTACTAATCGTGAATTTTTTTACACGTTTCTTCGAATGTTTAAATATATCAATTTGCGCCATTTATTTTTTTTTTCGTTTCTTCTGATAAAAATATATCGCGCATAGCAAATGCGCTCTGATGATGAAATGGGCGGAGCCTCTAAATTCAAATCCCGATTTTCGCGAGCTCAAAAAAATGTCGGAACTTTTTTACGGCGATAATACTTTATTATTATTTTTTATCGAAATTTTTTTTTCGAGAATTTTCGAAATTTTTATTATCGCCGTAAAAAAGTTTCGACATTTTTTCGAGCCCGCGAAAATCGGGATTTGAATTTAGAGGCTCCGCCCATTTCATCATCAGAGCGCATTTGCTATGCGCGATATATTTTTTGAGTTTTTATTTTTTTTTAAATAAATGACGCAAATTGATATATTTAAACATTCGAAGAAACGTGTAAAAAAATTCACGATTAATACAATTTCGTTCTTTTAATCCAGTTTAATTCCGAAAATTCAGAAGAAAAAATAAAAATGCAAAAAATATATCGCGCATAGCAAATGCGCTCTGATGATGAAATGGGCGGAGCCTCTAAATTCAAATCCCGATTTTCGCGGGCTCGAAAAAATGTCGGAACTTTTTTACGGCGATAATAGTACAAGCAGCGGTGGCTCAGGTGGGAAGAGGGGGGGATGGGAATCTGAAGGTGTGGGTTCGGTTCCCCTCCACTATTCGTAATGTTACTCATTTCGATGAATAAAAAATGCAAGCCGTTTTTCGTCGGCTTTTTTCGGCTGCTCGCGAGAACGGCTAAACGCCGGCGATTGCCGGCGAATTCCCAGCCTTGTTCCATTGTTAATTTGGAATAAAGTTCTTCCTTGGTTTGTCTATTTTTGTCTTCTTTATTGTGTACCTAACATGGGCAACTGAGCTGCGAGAGCACTGAGTTTAATGAAATCATGTTAAATTACTCAAATCTGAGAATAAAGTTTATAATATTGAAGTTGAGGATTTAAGAAAGATCTCTTCTAGCGTGGGCCATTGCAATCTGAAGACACTGCAACCACTCCTCGGCGTTTTTCTCATCCTTTGCTTTGAGGATCAGGGACGTGTTGTCAGAGGTGAATATCTCAAAAGCTTTGCGCAAGCTCTTCCGAGCTTTCCTTCCGCGTCCTAATGACCTGACAGATCGAATCGAGCGGAGATCGATTGATGGGAGAAGAGCACGGGAGTCTGTCTGAAAAGCCTGCAGCTTCAGATGCGATTTCACGCTTGAAAAAAAAAAGCTCACCGGAATGTGCTGTTTGCTATAATTCAATGCAGCCGATGACAATGTGAAATACTTCGTGTTCCATCTCTTCAAAAACCTCCATCTTCCCTTCTTCTCCTTCAGTTGGCCTTCCAGAACTTTCTCAGCGCCGCCTTCTTCTACGAAATACTTCACCTTTTCGGGATTCGTACAACTTATGCAATTCCACATGTTATTCGTAGAATCCATTGTGAAGCAAGCGAAGAATCCAGCCTCGTCCAGCTCTTTAATAAGTTTGTCCTGATCCTTCGAATTCGGAAAGGCCGCAGTGATCATCGTATCGAACGCCATATGTTTAGTGATAGAACTTGGCAAACATCTCCAGCAATGCTCCAGAGTTTGGTATTGTTGCGAGTCTTTCCCCACAACTTCGCCAAATTGGGTGATCGCTGAGCACTCCATTTGCAGAAACATAAAATGAAGCCAGAATGCCGGATATTTGGTTTTGAATGCAAAAAGATACTCTTTGGTGAACACACAGCAAGGGGAAGTGCGTGTCTGACATGAGAAGTGAATTACCATTCGGTGTTTCGAACCTGAAATACTGTAGTTACAATCAAGGGAATCCGATTTTTCATTTCTATCGAAGGGAAGTATTGGTGTCCAATACGGGGCCGTCCATAACTCTCCTAAATTTTAATACACATTGTCAATGAGATGGCTACCAGAGAAGGGCGGAATTCCGGATTCCGCCGTTTTTTTTATTCCGTCTTCCGGATTCCAGATTCCGTGAAAAACACTTTTTCCGTTTTCTGGATTCCATACTCCGTGAAAAAATATTTTTTTTCCGTTTTCCGCATTGCGGATTCCACGATATGGCGTTTTTATCAGAGAAGGGCGGAATTCCGGATTCCGCCGTTTTTTTGATTCCGTCTTCCGGATTCCAGATTCCGTGAAAAACACTTTTTCCGTTTTCCGGATTCCAGATTCCGTGAAAAAATATTTTTCCGTTTTCCGCATTCCGGATTCCACGATATGGCGTTTTTATCAGAGAAGGGCGGAATTCCGGATTCCGCCTTTTTTTTTGATTCCGTCTTCCGGATTCCAGATTCCGTGAAAAAATATTTTTTCCGTTTTCCGGATTCCGAGTTCCCAAAATCCAATTCCGCCCTACTCTGATGTGTTATAGTCATTGAGGCTCACTTTTAGATCCTTCAACAGTGCACTGAACCGGAACCGGAAATCTCGATTTCACTTCACCAATGTATCTTCGGATTTTGTTTTTTCTATGCTCAACGAACTTATAGACAACATCGTTTCGGTCATTCTGAAATTTGGATTCATTTAAGAGTGACAACCATTTCTGAACTTACATTAATCCACTTTTCGTCCTCCTCGTTTAAAGCGCACATTTTGGAAGTGGTGATAGGACCTAAATGAGCCGGGAAAGTTGTTTCCGTGCTCCCAGCAGGCCACTGCACTGGTCTGCGGCCTCCACCAACCGGACGAACTCTTCCGTCTTTTCCCATTTGAATTTGAGTCATTGTCTGTGGCGCGAACGATTGCGAGAAGTTTTGGACGCGGGACACGGACTGCGGCTGTGAGAGCAGGATATTGGTGCGAGAGCTCGAAGGCATTGAGATCATTGACAATTCACGAGATTCATTGATATCTGAGTAAGGACTGAAAGGAAGTACATCGCGTATTTGATAGATCTATATGTGTTTAAACAATTTAAGATATTCCAGCGAATGAAATTCGATGAAATTTTCTTAACTTCCGAAAATTTAAATTAATTTTTTAAAAACTAACCCATGAGTTCCTGCGCCTAAAGAATGAGCAATGCTGGCATGGCTTCGTCGGCTCAAGCTTCCACTCGACCTATTATTCTGGTACTGCATTGCCAGGGAATGCGTGTTTCTGTCCAGCTCGCAGAGCTCCACCGTTGGCGATTCGCAAACATCGAAAACAGTTCTTGCGCCACTCGTTATCAAATTTCCCAAAATATTCGAGTTCTTTGAAAGTAATGATTCAGTGGATTGATCCTTGACAATAGAATCTGTTGCAATATTTTCATTATTCAAATTCAAATGCGCCAAAATCCGTTCAATTGTTCTATTAGGTGGTAATGTCTGAAAGAACGCCGTGTGTCTTCTCAAGGATGTTGGGTATAAAGATCCAATCGCTTCTATTTCATTCAGCAAATGTTGCAATAGTTGAGAGTCGTTGATATTTTGACGAATCATTAAAACAAGTTCATCGACCGCTTCAGAAGCGAGTGGAGATGACACACGACCAATGTTGGCAATTATCTGAAAGTGCATGATTTTCTGGATTCGGGGGAAACGTGGATTCACTGACATCCCACCCAGGTAATAATCTGAATAATTTCCCGAATTTGAACACTGCTAATTCTAAAACTGCTCGCTATGCTTGTGCTCAGTGTGTCGTTTCGAAAAATTATTTCTCGAAAAATGCGTTTTTCGAAAAATTTTCGAAAAATTCTCGAAGAATTTTTCTCGTTGATTTTTCGAAAATTTTTCGAAATTTTTCGAAATTTTTCAAGAATTTCTCGAAAAATTTTTCGGAAATTTCTCGAAAAATCCTCGAAGAATTTTTCGAGAAATCACGAAAAATTATTTGAATGGAAATACGATAAACACCGCGCTTTGCGTTATTTCGGAGTGTCGTTTGAACTAGTTTATTATTATTTTTTATCTAAATGTTCTTTTTTTCGAGAATTTTCGAAATTTTTCGAGAATTTTTCGGAAAATTTTTCGGAAATTTCTCGAAAAATCCTCGAAAAATTTTTCGAGAAATCAACGAGAAACATTTCTCGAGAATCTTTCGGAAAATTTTCGAGAATTTTTCGAAGAAATTTCTCGAAAAATTTCTCGAAATGCTTCGATTTTGGAATTGATCGATTGAATCGAATTGGATCGACAATTTTTGAATCGATTCAATCGATTCAACTTGATTCGAATCGCAATTGAATAAAAATCGAATCAACAAAAATAGTGCAAATGCGCTCTACCGAACAATGCCTTTGGCGGCGGCTTAAAATCGTATTTTTAACTGTTTTTTAGTGAAAACGAAAAAAAAACGTGAAAAATCGTAGAAAAGTGTAAAAAACTCATAAATGCTTTAAGAAAACGCAATCTGAAAAAAAGCGAAAAAAATACGATTTCAAACCGCCGCCGAAGGCATTGGTCTTTAGAGCGCATTTGCACTATTTTTGTTGATTCGATTTTATCGAATCGAATCGAACTGAATTGATTCAAAATCAAATCGAATCGATTTGCCCGTTCAACAAATTGAATCAAAATTGATCGATTGTTGAATCGACACGACACACTAGTATTCAGATCTGGGACATGTCGGAAAGGAAAATTCCGGATTGTTGTCATATAATTTATAGCCAGTTTACTGAAACCAGGCTGAAAAAAGAAACAAAAAACTCGCAAAACTTACTTTACAAATAGTGGTGCGATTGTTGATAAACTCATTCGACTGAACGGCCAATTTCAATGTGGGCAAAAATTGAGCCAACGCCTTTGTACGATTCTTTGAGATCAGTGACATATAAATATTGAGAAGTGCCGTCGACATTTGAGGTGACAGGAGATAGACGTCAAAACGAGGCAAATATGGGATAAGGACCTAGAACAGACGTTACGATGGTTCGATAAGGAATCTGGAAACAAGCTCACTTCTGGTTTTGTGTTGGCAACCATTGAGGCCAGTTGTAGGAGGGATAGTTTTTCACTACAATCCACATCTTTGTTTTGGAGCAGCTGTAAATGAAACTACTGTATATTTGGAGCAATCATTCTACATATAGTATCACAAGTTCTGACATTGGACATTGAATTTTCTAACATTTTTAGACATTTTTAAGCATTGACCTGCATCCTTTATAGTATTGCTCTCAAGAAGCAACAATAGTATTGCACGCAAGTCTATTTGAAATTTTACGGTAGATATGGTAATACTCGTAATGGTAATATTTACAGGGTGCGATTTTGCGTGAGCTCTGATACATGCAGATTCAGTTTTCTTTTTCAAATTTGTATTTTTTCATGCATTTCTTGTTTCATGAAATCTCTGATCTCGCCTCAACGATGGTAAATATTTGCTGGAATCACGAAAAACTGTAAACGGAACAATCGGTTCGTGGAATCAAGAAGGAATACGTTTCTTGAATGACTTTTGGAGTTTTAGCAGTAAACTGAAATTTTTAGCGGTTTTATTGAGCTTTTTTAAAATTAAAGCTCCAAAAAAATCCCAAAAATTCGAAGCTTAAGCCTAAGCCTAAGCCTAAGCCGACCAGTTTTAACAGTTGTTGTCTTAAATGATTTTTGTGAAGAAAAATGCATTTTTTGGAATTTTAGCACTAAACTGAAATTTTCAGCGGTTTTATTGAGCTTTTATAAAATTAAAGCTCCAAAAAAATCCCAAAAATTCCAAGCCTAAGCCTAAGCCTAAGCCTAAGCCTAAGCCTAAGCCGACCAGTTTTAACAGTTGTAGTCTTAAATGATTTTTGTGTAGAAAAATGCATTTTTTTGGAGTTTTAGCACTGAACTGAAATTTTCAGCGGTTTTATTGAGCTTTTTCTAGAATTAAAGCTCCAGAAAATTCTAAGCTTTTCTTGCTCTAAATCACATTTCGGTAACCAACATGGAGTGTTCCAACAAGACGGAGCACCAGCTCATCGTGCCAAGGACACTCCGGAGTGGTGCCCACTCAATTTCCAAGAGTTAATCAGTGGACCTCGTTCCCAGATCCTCTGTCCTATTCCTATGGATTATTCAGTATGGGGATATTTGACTCAGAAGGTTTCCACGAAAAACTATCCAAATTTGACTGCTCTGAAAAACGGCCTCGAGAAGACCTGCGACGAAACAGCCTCCATGAAGCCGTCTGGCCGCTGTCATCAAAGCGAAAGGAAGTCGATTTGTGAGAATTTTTGATTTATTTTTAATTTCCCGCGTTTTAAATAAAAAATTTTATGAAGTTTCAAAAAAATTATAACGCTTTGAACCCAGCTCAATAATTATGCCGCACCCTGGGAATAGAGGTCCGCGAAATGGAAATTCATCGATTTTTTTAAATTATATTTTCCTTGAATATTGAACTAATAAACAAACAAGAAATAAAGAATCAGTTTTCAGGTAGTTTTGAAGCTCGGAAAATTACAGTTTTATTTATAAATTTTTTTGCAGTGACTGAAAAACTCACGTCAATCAACTGAGCTAGCTGAGCGTGAAATGGTTCCTTGTTATCCGGATAAATATGTGGGATCACACGGATCAACGAGAAATTTCCTCTCACAACATTTGATATGATCTGTAGTGCATGAGACGATAGAGACTTTTGGTTGTGAATGGCCGCCAGAGAGATGTAACTGGTCGTATTCTTCACCAATTCCGCATTTTCAGAGTTCAAACACTTCAGCGCCACTGGGATTGTTAGAGTCATTACAGACTTATTTCCGTAGTGCTGAAATTTCATATAAGGAAGACAACTGGAGAAACGTACATACCAAAAACAGACTTGATAGCAAATCTGACGCTATTTTACAATGCGGACTGTCTACATCACGGCATTTCTCGTCCAGCGCAGTCATTGGATGCCTGAGAACTTCATCCAAGACGTCCACCAACTCTGCAGCATATGATTCGATAGATCCAGTTTCTCTGATGGCTGCTGTCAGTCGAGCAATCACTATTTCAACGACGCTTTGATCTACTTTGTTTGTTGGATAAGTGGGAGCATTAATTACTTCTTTCAGACATGTGAAAGTGTTGGTCTGAAAAAAAAATGAAAAATGTGTTAAAGAACGACTGTTTATAACTTTAAAAAAGTCAGCAAGTGGAAAATTTCAGACATTCAGATATGTATAGTATGTACAGTACCGGCCATAAAGGTATTACTCCACATAATCTTACGTTCACCCCCAAAAATCTCAAAATTTCGATTTTCTGTAATTCCTAATTATTTATCATATATGATATGGAAATATCTTCAAAAAAAATTTATGGGTCCTGGAGCGAAAATAAAATAAAACTGAGTAATCGAGAAATTCAAAATGTTTCGAAAAATGGGTGTTTTTTCCACATAATGATACGTTCATTTTTATTTTTTTTCCGTTTTTTGAACTTTAATCTTGGTTCTAATCTAATTATTTATCGTTTTTCTGCTTTTAGAAGACATGTCGAAAGATAAACCTCTGATCTTCCGCAAAAAGAAAAATTCCGTCTTATTCCAAAAATTTTAAAATTTTCTAATACAGTTCCGGCCATAAAGGTATTGAGTTATGGTTGCCATTCGAAAAAACACCGTCACTGTCGCTGCCCACAGTCTTTCTTACTTCAGGTGCTTTTTCAGCTTTTTTAGACATATAAGCTACCTGCTTCTGATTACAATGTCTAAAAATCACCATCCCAACGCAATGCTCTTCTTCTTGCAGGTGCTCATTCCACATGCAATACCGACCATAAAGGATTTATATTATATCTTGCTGATTTCAGCTTTTTTAGCTGATTTTAGCAATAATTGATACAAATGACCTTCCCATAAAATATTGAAATCTTACAGATAGAAAAATTCCTAAGAGCACCAAGTTTCATTGAAGAAATATGGGTTTTTGTTGTTTCCGTTCTTTTTCAAATTACTCCACTATGCATTAGTCTCACAAATCCAAATGTTCTTAGCTGATTCTGATAAAAAAAACTATGAAAAAATCAGATTGATTCGTTTTATATCGAATGAGATATTGTCGAAAAACACCATAATATAATACCTTTATGGCCAGCACTGAACATACATAATTTATCAGTATGTCCTGTCAGCATTATAAAAACTCTCCACTATTTGTCTTTCAGTGTTAATGGTCAATGTTTCAATATTCTAAGCTGAAACCGTTACCATATCCGTAATAACATCATAATGGCTGACGTTGAAAAGTTGAGCGGAGACGTTGAGTTGACGCTGATGTAATAGGCGACCCAGTAGATAGTGCATCAATCGCAGGTTCTGTAAACTTCTGCAGAGTTGATTGAAAAGTTGAAAAAGAAATATGAAACATTTCAATAAGTCAGAAGTTTTTTTTTTCAATTTGAATTGAAAAAAAGAGAAAGAGGAAGGAGACAGACAGAGATTCAAAGAGAGAGAGAGAGAGAGAGTGCCTGAACGGAGTGGATGTAAGCAAACAAATGAAAAATTGAGTTGGCTAGAGCAGAAGCGACTGTAGATATCCGGATTCCGCCCTCGCCAGTAGTCTCTCATTGCGAACTAAGCTCCTGACAAACATCGGTTTTAATCGGAGCAAAAAATTGGAAAACAGATGAGTTGAATTGAAATATTCCAAGTCATTTTGTAGTTCATAATCCTATGTTTGTCATCATCCATATTATGATCTCTTCACGATTTAAGAAAATGAAAATGAAGCTATATAACATACAGTGTAGACCTCGAGGATTCGAGAGATTTTCGGTTTTCGAAATCGAGTTTTGATCAAAATATCTTAAGATCCTTAGGATACGCCACCCCTTGAATCTTGAAAAAGTTGAGAATACGTTTTATTTTAATGAACTTTACAGTCATGGGTCTTGGAAAACCTGGAAAACCCAGATTGACAAGAAAATTGATGTGACTAAGTAAGGGATGACCCTTACTGTGGACCTGAACCTTTGACCTCTACCCTGAACTTTAATGAAGCAGTTGTATTACAGAGCAAACCTATCCCGCAAGGCTCTTCGTTGGCTCCTGAGCTCCTAATGAACTCGGGAGCTCCTGAGTTCGGCTCCTGAGGCTCCTGAGCTTCTGAGCTTTTCGTTAGTGAATGAAGGAATCAATGAGAGCCAATAAATAAGTTTAACGAAACATTTCTAGCTTATGAATTATACATATATGAAATTATTTTTCAAATTTATGAATAAACTATAAGCAGGGTGGGAAATAAATATAGTGCCGCATTCCAGACGGTGTAATAACTTCAAATCGAAAGCTTTTTGTCTGAAAATCAACCAAAATGTTTACTAAATTAACAAATTTCGAATCTTCCTCTTTTCGCTTTGATGACTGCCTGAAGTCTCTTTGGGTAAGAGTCGACGACGGCAGGAAGGTAGTCAACGTTGACTTTGAGTCCAACAGGGAAGACTATACCGAGAAGATTCTTGAGGCGGAGGTGTTGATGTGGTCCAAATCGTATATGGCATAACAGTAGGACGGAGCGCAGGCTCTCACCGCTAAACTCACTCAGCAGTGGTGCGAAGCCAATTTCCCCGATTTTATCACTAAGGATCAATGGCCAGCTTCGAGCCAAGAGCTCAATCCAAGGGATTTTCCTTTGAGAGGGGGGGGGGGATATTTGAGCCAACAAGTATCCACGGAAAATTATCCGAATTTGGGAGCCCTGAACATCGCTATGACAATTCAGATGTTGACTACATACCTCCGTGTCGTCGTCAACTCTTACCCGCAGAGACTTCAGACAGTCATCAAAGCGAAATGAGGAAGATTCGAAAACTGTTAATTTGATAAACATTTTGGTTTATTTTCAGAAAAAAAACCTTTCGTTTTTAAATTATTACACCGTTTTACATGCGGCGCTATATTTATTCCCACTCGCCCCAACTGCCCCAACTCGATCTTCTCAAAGGAAAACTTTCAGCAACTGCTATGAGGTTTTCCGCTTTCAATAAATTTTCACCCCGGTTTCCTCTATAAGTGCCTCCCGCGAAAAGAACAATTCCGTCTAATTAAAAAAATTTTAAAACTTTCTAATACAGTACCGGCCATAAAGGTATTATATTATGGTTGCCATTCGAAAAAACACCGTCACTGTCGCTGCCCACAGTCTTTCTTGCTCCAGGTGCATTTTCAGCTTTTTCAGATATAAGTTACCTTCTTCTGATTACATTGCCTAAAAATCACCATTCCGCAATGCTCTTCTTGCCGGTGCTCATTCTACATCATTCTAATAATACCTTTATGGCCGGTACTGTATATATGTTTTTTTACACGAATTCAAAATAACAGCCTTTTAATGATCAATTTTAAGAACAACGGCATAAAAATGCGTCATCAAAGCAAACGCAAATAACATACTTGTTTTGCTGTAAAAAAAAAGAAAGAGGAACTGAAATAGGAAGTGATCATGATTCACGCCTCCCCGTACTTTTTTAATGGAAAACGAGCAAGAATGGGGGGGGGGGAGATCCCGAAATTTCTAACGATCGGATTACTATGAAATAAAAAGTTATCTGGAATAAAAATGTTCAGTCTGGGAAGTAGGAATACAGAAAATGCTTAAAATATATACAAATTTCAGAAAGCAATTACAAAACGTTCAATATTTGCGCACAGAATGAGCCCACAAAGAGTCCAGTGCTTCTGATAACAGGTGCTTCCTTTTAGGAGCTGTAATCAGTAATCAGTCGACGAGTACTGAAGTACTATTATGATTCTCGACATTTTAATTAAATCTACATATTTAAGATGTGAAAAGAACATTGGAAGAACAAAACTTTCGTTAAATCGTAGGATTGTTAGGAGAGCAGTGGTTCCGTTCATTGCACGGAATTGCGGAATATAGAATAACGGAACTGAAGGGTAACTGGTGTATTACAACTGGACATCATGAACATTAAATAAATTCGGTATCAGGCGATAAGAAAAAAACTTCCGATGGAAATAAATGATATCGGGCGGATATCCGGGGGGTTGGCTGGAGGTTAAGTGCAAATACAGTACCGGCCATAAAGGTATAAATTTTGGTTTTTCGACAATATCTCATTCGATATAAAACGAATCAATCTGATTTTTTCACAGTTTCTTCATCAAGCAACAATGAAGGTAACTTATATGTCTGAAAAAGCTGAAAATGCACCTGGAGCAAAAAGACTGTTTTTTCGAATGGCAACCTTAACTTAATATCTTTATGGCCGGTACTGTATTAGAAAATTTTAAAATTTTTGGAATAAGACGGAATTTTTCTTTTTGCGGAAGATCAGAGGTTTATCTTTCGACATGGCTTTTAAAAGCAGAAAAACGATAATTGAACAGATTAGAACCAAATTTAAAGTTCAAAAAACGAAAAAAAAATAAAAATGAACGTATCATTATGTGGAAAAAAAACACCCATTTTTCGAAACATTTTGAATTTCTCGATTACTCAGTTTTATTTTATTTTCGCTCCAAGACCCATAAATTTCTTTTTTAAAGGTATTTCCATATCATATATGATAAATAATTAGGAACTACAGAAAATCGAAATTTTGAGATTTTTGGAGGTGAACGTAAGATTATGTGGAGCACTGTATAATACCATTATGGCCGGTAACGCAGGTAGACTGAACATAAAATATAAATTCGAGATGTGGAGATGCAGATTTTAAAGAAAAGTTCAGAAAATAAATTAATGCAAAAAGTGGAGAAAACAAGGATGGTTGGATGGACGACCTTGCCCAGTCTTTCTTTCCACCGAGAACGAAGATGAGTACCCGCATGTGAATGCGGGTGGTAAAAGGGGAAACGATTGAACGGTACGGCAAACGGAGAGAGAAGAAGGTGGGCAAGAGAATTAGAGAAGCAGAGCCACTCATAGGGATTGGGAACGGCAAAGAGAATTAGGCTCAGAGGAAGGCGAATAGAAGCAAATAAACTGTTTCTTGAATAACATAAACGAGGCAAGCAAGGCCTTTAATGGTATGTAGGAGGGCACGGCGTTGAGTACAGAGAGAAGTGGTGTGAGAGGAGGAGGAGAATATTGTGAAACTGAAAATGAGTAAGCGATGACGTCAATTGCACTTATTCCATCTAAACTGGAGAAAAAATGTGAGAAAATGAGCAGAAAATAAAGAAAACCTAGAAAATAAAATTGCTCATAGTCAAATATATCAGAATTGCTTCGGGAATTTCAGAATTTTTAAAATTCAAATCTTAAAGTTTCCATGATTTTTTGAAGATCATTTCGAGAATTTCTGAAATACCTGTGAGACAACACGGGCAAGTTCAAATTACCGATCGGTATTTGCAAATCTGATTAAGATTCCGATCATAGAACTTTGAAACGAACTCATTAACGTTGTCCGGCCAACAAAAAGGAATTTGTTATTTAAGAATCCGGTGACCTGGACCTATTCCAATAATCTTGCGATATTTGAAGAAAAATCGGCCGAATCACAACTATTGAAAAATCTCATTGAAAAAGCGACTTAGAATAGTTATTCTGAAAATATGACAAGAAATGGAATTTATTTAATCTAAAGTGAGAGATTTGCAGCTAGCTTCAACTATTCGGCTTTCAGCTAGACGACGACAGCTGTCATTTTCGATTTTTATGGCCTCATTCAAATAATATTAATACTAATAAACTGAAAATGATAGAAGTATCCCTATTCTTTCGAAATATTCAGAATCTTTCGGCTTATATCAATGTATTCAGTGCAACATTGACAACCATATTAGAAGGTGGAAATTGTGAAGTAAAAGGGCTATTGAATATTGATAAGACGAGCGAGACGTCTCTCTCTCTCTCTCTCGCGTTTAGTCATTAGTATGCTTGTATGTATGTATGTCTGTCTGCCTTCGAAACGTTATGTACATATTGATGGACACAAAACCATCACAGCACATAACGAACGGGAGGGAGGAAGGTGGTGATGAATCAAGAAGTTGGTGGAGGGAAATGCAGGAGAGGAGATGAATGACTTGAGAATTTCACAATGGCTACCTCAAAACGGAACTTCAAATTTTCATTAAATTTTTGATTTTACAATCAAACAATCAAAATTTTGAAATAAATTAATAAATGATTAAATACATTTTTCTTAAACAGAATATAATAAAGCTGAAAAGAAAACCGTGCTCCACATAATCTTACGTTCATCCTCAAAAATCTCAAAATTTGATATTTTGTAATTAGAAGATAGCCACAGTGTTTCACATAATCTTACGTTCATCTCCGAAAATCTCAAAATTTCGATTTTCTGTAATTTCTGTAATTAGAAGATAGCCACGGTGCTCCACATAATCTTAGGTTCATCTCCAAAAATCTCAAAATTTCGATTTTCTGTAATTTCTGTAATTATAATAGAAGATGGAAACAGCGCTCCACATAATCTTACGTTCATCCCCAAAAATCTCAAAATTTCGATTTTCTGTAATTTCTGTAATTAGAAGATAACCACGGTGCTCCACATAATCTTAGGTTCATCTCCAAAAATCTCAAAATTTCGATTTTCTGTAATTTCTGTAATTAGAAGATGGACACAGTGCTCCACATAATCTTACGTTCATCTCCGAAAATCTCAAAATTTCGATTTTCTGTAATTTCTGTAATTAGAAGATAGCCACAGTGCTCCACATAATCTTACGTTCATCCTCAAAAATCTCAAAATTTCGATTTTCTGTAATTTCTGTAATTAGAAGATAGCCACAGTGCTCCACATAATCTTACGTTCAGCTCCAAAAATCTCAAAATTTCGATTTTCTGTAATTTCTGTAATTAGAAGATAGCCACAGTGCTCCACATAATCTTACGTTCATCCCCAAAAATCTCAAAATTTCGATTTTCTGTAATTTCTGTAATTAGAAGATGGACACAGTGCTCCACATAATCTTACGTTCATCCCCAAAAATCTCAAATTTTAAATTTTCTGTAATTTCTGTAATTATAATAGAAGATGGAAACAGCGCTCCACATAATCTTACGTTCAGCTCCAAAAATCTCAAAATTTCGATTTTCTGTAATTTCTGTAATTAGAAGATAACCACGGTGCTCCACATAATCTTACGTTCATCCCCAAAAATCTCAAATTTTAAATTTTCTGTAATTTCTGTAATTATAATAGAAGATGGAAACAGCGCTCCACATAATCTTACGTTCATCTCCAAAAATCTCAAAATTTCGATTTTCTGTAATTTCTGTAATTAGAAGATGGACACAGTGCTCCACATAATCTTACGTTCATCTCCAAAAATCTCAAAATTTCGGTTTTTTGTAATTTCTGTAATCTCAAATAAAAACGCTGGAAATCTAGCTGAAAAAAAGGGCAAAAATGTTATATTATGGAAAATTTCAGAAGCACAGGAAATCCATTTAACTAAAAACTGAACTGAAAAATCGCATTTCTTTAATTTATCAAAATCCAAAAGGAAATAATAAAAAGTATTGTTGTGCCAGGATCTGTCAGAGCTCTCTTCATTTTGAATATTTTCACTAAAGGGCCGATCAAGGAATATTTTAAGAAATTGAAAAAAAAATTCCAAATGAACGCTAGAAAGCTCCATAAAAAAACTTTGAGAATTATAGGAACTTGATTTGATTAAAATATTGAAATTGAGAAAAGACATGCAGACCACTGAGCCTAATCCCATTTTCTAAAATTTCAGTGCCATATTGAGCATCATACCATAATTACTAGAGCCCTGTCCTATTTAGAAAAGGTCCGCCGAACTTCTCCATCCATCATTTCTATCATAAATCTCCTTCAGCTACAACAAACACAAAGAACAAATATTCATCGTGACGTCCCCCCCCCCACAAAATCAGGTCTAGCCGGTTTCTCACAGATGAACACTAAAAGAAACGAATAAAAAAGAGAGAGATGAGTTAATTTCTTTGGTTTCTTTTTTCTTTTGCAACGGCTTTTGTGGTATGCTTGGAACGTGCAAGGATCCTACTTCTCGCTGATTACGTAATATAATAGAGGATGTCGCACGGGAAAGGAGGGGGGGGGGGAGGGAGATCTTCTTAACTTCACAAGAAAAACATCTGAAAACATCAAATCCTTCTAACTTTTTTTAAAAATACGACCACAGGTACTTTCGACTACGAAGAATTCAGTACACATAGTGGCTATCTGTGCAAACTTCTGGAAATCGAGATCTTTCCATCTGAAAATCCGGAGCTCCGAGCCCTTTCCTCGCGTTTTCAACAGTGGGAATGCATAGAGGAAAGAGAGGGAAGGAAAGGGCGCGGAGCTCCGGATTTTCAGATGGAAATATCTCAATTTTAATATTAACATTTTATTAACATTTTAATAAGAGAAAGGAGGGGGGGGGAATGGAAAAATGGTCATTTTTTATATTCTTAACTTCGCAGAAAAACATCTGAAAACATCAAATTAGAATCGATGTCTTGATGTTGAATTGAAGCCGCGGGAGCGTTTTTCCAGCAGAATTATGAAGCAAGGCTTACTGCTTTCTACTGGAATAATCAGAAATTGGGGGGGGGGAGGTTGGAAAGAACTGCAAAATGGCAGCAATTGCCAGTGAGCTCCTGTAGTTTTGTCTATGTTTTATTATACAATAATGCGAATTTTAGAATTTTAAAAAGCCTAAAAAAACTTTAGAATCTTTATGATTTACATAGAATCTCCAAATAATGAAGAATTCTTGCCTGAACTCTGAAGTCTGGAGGGCGGGGCCGATTTTCCGATGCACAGAACCTCCCGACGTTAAATTAACGCTCCTGTTACTGAAAACTTGAGCATTTGAACATGAATCATTGAACCGATTGGGAAATTGCGATATTTTGCCCTTTCGCACTGATCTAGGATGCTTACAGCTTCGTTAATCTTGGATATACAGTGCGTTTCACATTTATACGGTCGCCCCTGTTTAAGACTGTAACAGCTTGATTAGGAGATTTCACAACAAGACAACTTCAAAATCGAATTTCCCACAAAAAGTTACGTATATGGGCCAATTTTTAGGACCCTATCTGAAAAAAAATTTGGTATAGCGCCTGAAAGCCATGAAAATGGTCTATTTGCAAGCGTTTCATATTTATACGGTCACCCTATCAAAAGTTGTGTATATGAATATATGAAAAATACTTTCAAGCTGTCTTACTGTACCCTACTGTATGTCTTTTTTATTGAAATATTCAAAAATGTATAATATAAAGTATCGTGAAGTGGATTTTTAGAATGGAAATTCTTACTAGGGAAGGTTGTAAAGTCACCATGGAGTTTCCTATGTGAATCGATAGATTAGAACACGCTGAGAAAGAATCCGTTTTCAGAATTTGCTGAACGCTTCAGCGAAGCGAGTTATTTCGATCTGAAATTCCAGCACTAACCACGCGTGGAATCTGCTGTTTACACATAATAGTAAAGTTCAGTTCAGTTCATCAGAACGGTAGGAGACTAACCGTCGCTCATTCCGCCCTCCTTTACTCACAAATGACCTTGTTCTGCGTCTTCTTCATTTTCATCGCAGACCTTCTTTTCTCTTCATTCTTACTTTTCGGTCGGTAACCTATATAAATGGACAGTTCTGAATTGAATTATAACATAGAAAAAAAAAACTGAATTTATAAGAAATTGGGGAGAATCGAAAACGGAAAACAATAAATTACGATTAACAATCTGGAGCTTGGAGTTTTCCATTGTGATCTACTGGCACACTACCACGTGTCATTAGCGTTTTCAGCTCCGCGTCCGTTGAAGAACAACATCTTCTATAAATATTATTGAAATCAGCGCATCATGAGCATTCAGAAAAGTATAAACACGGCTATAGTGCGACGATTTTGAAGATTTTTGAAAATTTTCAGAACCATGGGGAAAAATCTCGAAAACTCTCAAAGCGAACTGCAATGTCTGAAATTGTGTTTTTTGAAATCAGCTCATCATTAGCATTCAGAAAAGTATAAATACGGCTATAGTGCGACGATTTTGAAGATTTTTGAAAATTTTCTGAACCATGGGAAATAACTCGAAACTTCAAACTACAAACTACAAACTACAAACTACAAACTACAAACTACAAACTACAAACTACAAACTACAAACTACAAACTACAAACTACAAACTACAAACTACAAACTACAAACTACAAACTACAAACTACAAACTACAAACATCAAACATCAAACTACAAACATCAAACATCAAACATCAAACATCAAACATCAAACATCAAACATCAAACATCAAACATCAAACATCAAACATCAAACATCAAACTACAAACATCAAACTACAAACTACAAACTACAAACTACAAACTACAAACTACAAACTACAAACTACAAACTACAAACATCAAACATCAAACTACAAACTACAAACATAAAACTACAAACTACAAACTACACACAGGCTTAGGCTTAGGCTTAGGCTTAGGCTTAGGCTTAGGCTTAGGCTTATTATTATTATTGAGTTCTAAATTCTAAATTCGCACTTCGTTAGTTCGCCTTTACGATAGAGGTCAGTGAGCTCAAGCTCAGAATTATGCTCAACCTACATACTTTGCTTTCAATGGTCTCTGATAGCCTTTGAATATAAAATTTGCGACGTGATCCCCCAATATCGTTCGGCAAAATGCGATTCGATACTTCTCCGACAGAATATTGTAGAGAATCGGGTTTGCCGCAGAGTTCGAGTAATAGCAAAATCCAGAAATATAGAAGACTAGCATGGATAGGAATTGCACAGGTGGTGATATTGTGTTCGTTTCAGACCACGCGATGTACACAGAAAGAAGACGTTGAATGTGGAATGGAAGCCAGCAGAGGAAGAATGTAATAACAACAGACACTGAAAAATTCCATTTTCAGATGTTATAAATGTTTAATTCTGATGACAGAAGCACCGAGATAAGTGAGTTTAGAAAAAAATGAAACGCCGAAGTTTTAAATTTTTTGAAAGATACAGTACCGGCCATAAAGGTATTATATTGTGAGCAGTATATAGCAGAGAAGGGCGGAATTCCAGATTTCGCGGTTTTTTTCATTCCGTCTTCCGGATTCCAGATTCCGTGAAAAAATATTTTTTTCGTTTTCCGCATTCCGGATTCCGCGATATGGCGTTTTTATTCCGTTTCAATTCTTTATTCTCAATTGTTATGAAAAGTATACTTTTTTGAACTCCCGCAAAAATTTTTGCGAACAGAGCGCATTTACATCATTTGATTCCCTCATTAATGGTTAAAATTCCGTTTTCCGCATTCCGCATTCCGGATTCCGCCGTTTTTTACATTCCGTTTTCCGGTTTCCAGATTTCGTGAAAAAAAATTTTTTCCGTTTTCCGGATCCTAGATTCCGTGAAAAAATATTTTTTTTCCGTTTTCCGCATTCCGGATTCCGCGATATGGCGTTTTTATTCCGTTTCAATTCTTTATTCTCAATTGTTATGAAAAGTATACTTTTTTGAACTCCCGCATAAAATTTTTGCGAACAGAGCGCATTTACATCATTTGATTCCCTCATTAATGGTTATCCGTATTCCGGAATCCGCCGTTTTTTACATTCCGTTTTCCGGTTTCCAGATTTCGTAAAAAAATATTTTTTCCGTTTTCCGGATTTCAGATTCCGTGAAAAAATATTTTTTTTTCCGTTTCCCGCATTCCGGATTCCACGATATGGCGTTTTTATCAGAGAAGGGCGGAATTCCGCATTCCGTCGTTTTTTTCATTCCGTCTTCCGGAATTTTTTTTCCGTTTTCCGTTTTCCGGATTCCGAGTTCCCGGAATCCAATTCCGCCCTACTCTGGTATATAGACATTGCGGTTTGGAGCAAAAGCAGGAAACCACGCCTGTTTATTTTTAAATTTCTCGATTTCTTGGACTATTTCTCTATGTTTTAATAAAATATTCTCACAAATCAATCCAACATTAAAATGGATATTATGGGGGGGGGGCTTGTATCTGAAACACTCACACAGCATCTTTAAAACAGTTCGGTTGCTCTTATTCCTCCGTTTCTTCGCAATATTGTCTTTTTTCAAAGACGATTGAATTTCGGACGAGTCCAGCTTAATGGCGATGAGTGCGTACATAATAACAATGGCGACAGCAGGGATTATGAAGAATACAGTGAATGCGAATATCACAATTACTTTCTGCTGATCCGGTCGACTCTGATTCATGGCACAAAACTCGGTGCGGATTACGAACTGCCCATCGGTGGATACCTTTAAAACAGAGTTGAAGGTCAGACTTGTAATTTATAGATTTTTTCAAAATAATAATTATTTCCTAAAAAAGGTTGTAAATTGGAGATCTCGGACTACTATTATAAAGTGTTCCACATAATCTTACGTTCACCTCAAAAATTTTTGAAAACTCGAAAACTGGCTTTTCTACAAAATGCTTCCTATTGAAGAAATATGGGCTTTTAGTAGGTGTTTCATGATGAAAACTTAAAATAGGCTTAAAATTTAAAGATCAGAAAAAAACCAAAATTTTACAAAAAAAAGGTTAAAAAATTTTCCACAAAATCATACGTTCACTTTCTCAAAACTTAAAAAAAAGCCGAAAATTATAGACGAATGATTATTAATAATCTTTTTGTTTCCTTTGTAGATTTTCAGATTTTCCATACTATGTATCCCCAGACATTTTTGATGATCTTGGCAACCGTTCCTCTTCTAATTACAGAAATTACAGAAAATTGAAATTTTGAGATTTTTGGGAATGAACGTAAGATTATGTGGAGCACTGTTTTCATCTACTAATTACAGAAATTACAGGAAATTGAAATTTTGAGATTTTTGGAGATGAACGTAAGATTATGTGGAGAACTGTTTTCATCTACTAATTACAGAAATTACAGAAAATCGAAATTTTGAGATATTCGGGGATGAACGTAAGATTATGTGGAGCACTGTAGTTAAAGCTAAACGGGTTTTTATAGCATACACCGAAATCTACCATTTTCTGCTCCCTTTTACAGAATGTTGCAGCCGAAAAGAGCAGCTTCTTTTCTTCTGTTCTATTCATTTTAATTCACTAATACCTGACTTGTCCATGATTGATTCCTGGCGAAATCTGGTAACGGTAATCTGTTAATCCGAACGATGAATGCAATGGGCAGTGCACAGAAAAAAGAGATTGTCCATGCCAGAATAATAAGTACATTTGCTCTCCATAGCGTTGAAAATAATTTTGTGCGAAAAGGATAACTGTAATAACATAAAGCCAGTTGTAGTTGTACCAACACACCAGTGTGTCGTTTCGAAAGCATTTCGAGAAATTTTTCCGAAAAATTCTCGAGAAATGTTTCTCGTTTATTTCTCGAGAATTTTTCGAGAATTTTTCAAAAATTTTCTCGAAAAATTTCCGAAAAATCAACGAGAACTTTCAGAAAAATGTTTCGAGTTCGAACGACACTCCGAAATAACGCAAAGCGCGTTGTTTTTCGTATTTCCATTCAAAATCTGAGAAATGCTCGAAAATTTCTCGAGAATTTTTCGGGAATTTTTCGAAAAACGCATTTTTCGAGAAATCATTTTTCGAAACGACACACTGCAACACACCATCTGCATCCGTCTCACCAAATAGCCAGCCATCTCTCGAATGAAAAACAGCAAATGATCATGATAGATGCGTAGGAGGTGAACTCTATGAGAAATGCTCTCGCCTTGCATATCTCTTCACTGAATCTGTAGGGGTACGCATAATCCAACGATTGGTAGAGCTCCATTGGGAGTCCTGCAAAACTCGATGGAAGATATTTTAAACGTTTTTCAATTCACACTGGCTCACCCAAAATCAACGCTATAATATCAGAAATTGCTAAACTGAATAGATAATAATTCGTTGGATTATGCATAGATTTGTTAGCTGCAATCACAATACATGTGCTAATATTTCCGAATAGTCCCAACAGGAATACGGTAGCATAAATAATAACTGTCGGGATAGCTATGACTACCTGAAAATTTGAAACGAGTAATGTCGGGATACCATGTTGCCCATTTTGCTTGACTATTTTCTATTTTTTAAAAAACTTTGGGACCTTTCTCAACTTTTTGTATTTCAATCGTTGAATATTTCAATATTAAAAGCGTTCAACCACCGTAAAGTAGGCGGGCTCTTATCGTGTCATGCGTGAGCAAGACTGAACGCTTCGTGAGAACGGCCCGCCTGCAGATATGCTAAAATGTATTTCAGAAAAATATTAACTCACTGAAGGACACGGCTCTCCTAATGTTGTCAGAACATACTCGGTTATCGTTGAAATGTTATATTCTACTGTGCACTGGGTCATCTGAAACTTTGAAGTTTTCAAGTTGAATTCGAATACTGAAATAAATTGTGAGCAAAAGTTATATTTAGAAAAAAAATATACCGTGCAGAGAGGTATTGCACGTTCATACAAAAAAGCAGAGTAGGGCGGTATTGGATTTTGGAAACTCGGAATCCGGAATCCGGAAAACGGAAAATAAATTTTTTTCACGGAATCTGGAATCCGGAAAACGAAAAAATTTTTTTTCACGGAATCTGGAATCTGGAATACGGAAAAAAAAAATTTTTTTCACGGAATCTGGAATCCGGAATACGGAATGTAAAAAACGGCGGAATCCGGAATGCGAAATGTGGTAAACGGAATTTTAACCATTAATGAGAGAATCAAATGATGTAAATGCGCTCTGTTCTCAAAAATTTTTGCGGGAATTCAAAAAAATATACTTTTCAAAAGAATTGAGAATAAAGTATTAAAACTCATAGTTGGGCGGAATTGGATTTTGGGAACTCGGAATCCGGAAAACGGAAAAAAAATTATTTTTCACGAAATCCGAAAAACGGAAAAAAAAATTTTCACGGAATCCGGAAAACGGAAAACGGAATACTGAAAAAATATTTTTTCACGGAATCCGGAATCCGGAATACGGAATGTAAAAAACGGCGGAATCCGGAATGCGAAATGTGGTAAACGGAATTTTAACCATTAATGAGAGAATCAAATGATGTAAATGCGCTCTGTTCTCAAAAATTTTTGCGGGAGTTCAAAAAAGTATATTTTTCACAACAAGTGAGAATACAGTAATAAAACTCATAGTTGAGCGGAATTGGATTTTGGGAACTTGGAATCCGGAAAACGGAAAAAAAATTTTTCACGGAACCTGGAATTCGGAAAACGGAATGAAGAAAACGGCGGAATCCGGAATTCCGCCCTTCTCTGCAAAAAAAGGTTTATTCGGAACTTTCTTAGTTTTTAGACAGTGTAGCTCCCAAGAATGAACACTTTTGTTTTCGAGTCAATTGTTGAAACGACAAAGATTAAAACAAAAACAAGTTTATTTTCTGATAGAGTAGACCAAAAGCCACAATTATTTGAGAAGATGCGCGAAATGGGATCCTTTCGATGCCTTCAGACGAGTCGGAATAGATTCTACCGTACTCCGCAGGTAGTACTTGTCAATTTCGTCCTATGCCTTGAGCAACGCTTTCTTCAGAGATTTCAGATTTGGATGGGAATTCGCCATGGCCTATTGTTCCAAGAATCCCCAGACGGAATAATCAAGCGGATTGAGATTCGGCGAAAAAGCTGGCCACAAGTCCTTCCCGAAATGTGATTAGCTCAAATTTGGGTTGAGTCTCTAAGTTCTTCTTGGTCGAAGATCACAGTGATGGAAAAAAATGGTTTAATTAGATTTGAACAACGAAAATAACAATGTAAGGGGGTCGGCACGTCGGAAAATAAACTGCCTGGAGTACGGATCAATGTCAGAAATTTCACCTACTTGAGATTAGCAGCAGAGTAGGGCGGAATTGGATTTTGGGAACTTGGAATCCGGAAAACGGAAAATTTTTTTTCACGGAATCTGGAATCCGGAAGACGGAATGGAAAAAACGGCGGAATCCGGAATCCGGAATTCCGCCCTTCTCTGGTATTTATCAGAGTAGGGCGGAATTGGATTTTGGGAACTCGGAATCTGGAAAACGGAAAACGGAAAAAAAATTTTCACGGAACCTGGAATTCGGAAGACGGCATCCGTAATGCGGAATGCGGAATCCGGAATTCCGCCCTTATCTGATTAGCAGACAGCCTCATCCTTGGCCTCCAAATCCAAAGGCCTCCAAATAATTACTAACCAGGCAAAAGTGTTGACAAAACACGTACACCACCAAACATCCGGTGATCATCAGTAGTAGCTCTGCGATCACTCAAGCGATCGACTAACTATAAGTAGCTAAGTAACCTAAGTAAGTTACTGCTAAAGACATAGCAGTTTCGGCAAACGGCAAACGGCAAACCGGCAAACTTTGGGATACTGGATCCTTTTTAATACATATGAAATGCAGTTTCTGAGTTGTTTTTTAACGACAAAATAAAAAAAAACAGATTTCACATTTTGTACAGTTAAGAATTTGACAAAGCATTATCTAGAGATCGTCTTAAAAATGTATACGGCTTAATCAGTTTTTTTTTGAAATTCCGAAAGAAATAATTTAAAGTCCAGCCAGCTTTGAAAGCGAAAAAAATATTTTCAGAACATCCAAACGAGCATTTATAGCTACCTACAAGTCTTGGTAGTCTGAAACTGGGAAAGATGAGTTCAATTTAATCTGAAAGCTTGCTATTACTTCCTTTTGATATTATTTACTGTTAGCTTTCTACAGTACTGGCCTTAAAGAATGCGCGCGGGCGTTTTTTTGGAATAACGCCCTTCGCTGAAACTGTTCCAATCGGTCTAAATTTTTTTGAAAGTGTTGAAACTGGTCTGAGTAACATATTCAGTGAGCTGTACCTTGTAAACCTCTTTCCGGCAATTTACGATCAACAACTCGTACCCCCCCCCCGCGCTTTGAGATCGATTGAACTGGTGAGCCAAGTCAACAGATATGGATAGTTTTGAAAAAAATTTAAAATTTGAGAAAATCTTGAAAAATGCACTTTTTTGAAGCTTTTTAAAACAATGTTAGGAAACAAAAAACTTCAAAATATCTGTTTTCACCGAAGTTATCCCAAAAAAACGTCCGCGCGCATTCTTTAAGGCCAGTACAACCAAGAAACAAGTTCCACTATAGAAACACGAAGCCGGAAATAAAGTGAAAATTTTCAGAATTTTGGCACAATTTTAGATTCTATTATGGTAGGTGATTGAATTTCAAAAAATGTGATCGAATTCAATATAGATGCCAAAAAATTGCAAAAGTCTGACAAAAGAAGCTGCGGGGTGCATATTTGTCTTTTCCAAAAAACTCACAAAATGGAAAAGCACATGGTGTAATAAAGGAAGATAGTCTACTCTATGTCTGTAAGAGCGCGGAGCACAGCTAACCATGCCTTGCAATGTTGGGCGATGGTGATCTATGAAGTAGTCAGTTGATTTCCTCGATGTATTGAGACAGACGACGCTACATGACAACGCAAGACCACACCACACTTTGAACTTTGAACCCATCAGAAGCTCTAGACGGTCGGGGTCCAGGTCTTGTGTCACTCACCGTCCGTATTCACAAGGTTTCACCTCAACTAATTGCCATCTTCTTCGTTCGCTGCAGAATCACCGTGGCGGGCATAAGGATGAAAAGGATATCGAGAATGACGACTCGGGCTACTTTTTCGCCTCACATTATCCCGAGTTCTATGCGAATGGAATAGAGCAACTTCCATTTTGTTACGTTTCTCACGTATTGCAAAATGATTTAACTTTATTAAATCTACAATCTCGAATTATTATTTATGGAATAATAATATAAATGAAGAGAAGAGATAATACAATAATGAACAAACGGCAAGACGCAAATAAGATAAAATATGGAGGATAATTATCAGGGTAATTCAATCGATAAACAGAAAAGAAAGAAGAATATAAAGAATCACGAATAGCAACGAGTATCCGCTCGTTGCTCTTAAGTCAAACAAAAACTACTTGTCTTCAAAACGTGGAAAAATGACAATCAAAACAAATCTAAAATGCGCGCCCTAGAAATGCGCGTCAACTTCGGTGTACGTGCAGACTTTCGGATCGAACGTATTATCGCCGTAAAAAAGTTCCGACATTTTTTCGAGCCCGTGAAAATCGGGATTTGAATTTAGAGGCTCCGCCCATTTCATCAGCGCATTTGCTATGCGCCATATATTTTTATCAGAAGAAACGAAAAAAAAATAAATGACGCAAATTTATATATTTAAACATTCGAAGAAACGTGTAAAAAAATTCACGATTAATACAATTTCGTTCTTTTAATCCAGTTTAATTCTGAAAATTCAGAAGAAAAAATAAGGAGCCTCTAAATTCAAATCCCGATTTTCGCGGGCTCGAAAAAATGTCGGAACTTTTTTACGGCGATAATAGTTCCAAACAAAATGCGAAAGCTGACGATCTTCGCAAACAAATTTCATCCTTGAATAGATTTTGTTCGAAAAAATTCGAAAGAATTACGAAGACTTTTCGCTCAACTTAATAATAACTTAATAATGCAACCCTTTTGAACTACAACACGTTATTTCACACTCACGTGAATAGTGCTTTGAACAAGCTCTGAACAGCTCTGAACTTTCTCACGAGCCGTCTTCTCATTCCAACCATGGTCGTAACAATTAAGATGTTTCAAAGACTATCAGCGAAATTAATTTTTAAAAAAACTGAAGAGAAATTAAAAAACGGAGTGAAGAGATCCCTCATAGATATTCCGAGGTTTCACTTGATTCGTGACATCGCGGTAGAATGTCTTTTTGGTGCCCATGTAAAATCCGGAATTCCGCCATGAAGGGCGGAATTCCGGATTCCAGATTCCGTGAAAAATTTTTTTTAGTTTTCCGGATTCCGTGAAAAAATCTTTCCGTTTTACATTTTCCGGATTCCGAGTTCCCATAATCCAATTCCGCCCAACTATGAGTTTTAATACTTTATTCTCAATTGTTGTGAAAAGTATACTTTTTTGAACTCCCGCAAAAAGTTTTGCGAACAGA
Organism: Caenorhabditis inopinata; assembly: GCA_003052745.1. Lineage (NCBI taxonomy): Eukaryota > Metazoa > Nematoda > Chromadorea > Rhabditida > Rhabditidae > Caenorhabditis > Caenorhabditis inopinata. Next base: position 272,590 of record AP018152.1, on the reverse strand, counting down.
GCGCATTTACATCATTTGATTCCCTCATTAATGGTTAACATTCCGTTTTCCGCATTCCGATTTCCGGATTCCGCCGTCTTTTACATTCCCTATTCCGGATTCCAGATTCCGTGAAAAAATATTTTTTCCGTATTCCGGATTCCAGATTCCGTGAAAAAAAATTTTTTTCCGTTTTCCGGATTCCGGATTCCGTGAAAAAAAAATTTTTTTTCCGTTTTCCGGATTCCGGATTCCGAGTTCCCGAAATCCAATTCCGCCCTACTCAGCTAATGTCTATAATTTTGAAATTGAATCCCATCTTGAATGCGCGAATTTCGAGAAAAAATAATTTAAGAGTTCCTATTTTTAAATAAAATAAATAAAATAAAATAAAAGAAATTGTGCGTTTCCAGAGAACCATAGATGCAAAAATGAGAAGTAGCATTGTCTGAAACAACATGCAACACTGAAAAAATTAAAATCCCATTTTTTTCCATTTTCATCGTGTTAAGCGACCAGACGGGACCTCTCCCCCTCACTCCATTTTACTACTGACCAATTTCTACTGGTTTCCAAAAAACTTTTCAATTAAACATCGCCGGTTTATGAGTCATATGAAATGTTTCATTATATGTACATCAAGGAAAATGCAGACAAAAACTAAGAGGAAGAAGTCGAAAATAGTTCAAATATTTCAGAATCCCGTATGCATTGTAGACAACGTAATAGAATTGTGGCGCTCTTTTCATGTTGAAAAAGTGCGTAATGCGGTTGTGGCAAGTCAGTTCAAATGTATAGCATCGTCCTGAAAGTTGCAGGATGTACGAGGGAAGTTGGAAAGATTCATTCGGTAATGACAGACAGATCTGCAAATTTCAGATAAATTTTTGAATTTTTTTCGGAACAAAAATTAAAGAAAACGAGACTCACTTCTCGACATCTTTTCTATCATGGAGCTTCTGTCCGCCAAGATGATTCTGCAGGACTTCAATAAGATATACTAAAATAACACTAGAAATTTTTAGAACAATTTTATTGGCAGACAACAAAAATACGCACAAAAAAGAAAATGACCAGGTGACTGGATATTTCTTGGCGATTCCGGCCCCTAACTCGTGAAATTTCGCTCAATCATGATATTTAAAATGCCACAGCGCTTCAAAGTAATGATCATCCCATACATTTTATTTGAGGCCACACTTTGGCTTAGGCTAAGGCTTAGGCTTAGGCTTAGGCTTAGTCTTAGGCTTAGGCTTACTTCAAGTCGAGAAGTGCAGCAGCTGCGGTCCTATATCTATGATTAACTAAGTTATTATTAACTAACAAGCGAAAAAAAAATGCAAACAAAAAAAAATTGCAAAAATTGCTCATCGTTGAAGCGCGCCACGCATGAAAAAAAAGTGGAATCATAGTTTTCGTGCCAAGAGTAAGCGTCACGCATGAAAAAAAACTTACAAATATTTTAACAACAACAACAAACATTTTCAGAAAAAAAAATCAAGAAAAAAGTTCCAAAAATGACTAAATACCATTGACCCCCACCAACTACCCTAGCGCCAAAAATATATAGGAACGATGTGAGCAAAAATTACAAAAACCAACGAAAACAAAAAAAAAACCAAAACTTAGCGGGAGATCTCTCTAAAAAATCCTTTAAAAATTCTCCAAAATTTCCCGCGTCGCTTTAGCTAAAGAGCGCGCTCCCGGTTCGGTGGAGTGTCGTTGCGAAGTTCTTTTGATTCTTGTAACAGTGTGTAGGATGGTAGAGAGTTATGCCACCGGCAACTCATCTGTTTTTGTAAATATCTTGAATATATCCATTTATATGCTCATTTCAATTCTTCTTTAACATTTCGCTTTTTAAATAATTTTTTAATTGAAAACTTTGATTTTAATTTAATCGACTGAAAAATAGAGTTGAACTATAATAATTCCAATAAGTAAAAAACATTTTTTAATGGAAAAAAGTCTGAAAAATTAGGAAAATAAGAACAAACAAACAAAAAAATTTAAAGATAATTTTTTCACAATGCAAAGCTTTAAAAAATGTAGAAAACTTGACTAGTTGCGTTTCACGGACCCATAAAACTTCAAGGAGGAACAAATTAAAATTGTATGTATTATTATTACAGACAGAAATATTTTTCGATTCTTTTTTGGCATGGCTCGCAGCGTACTTCGCAGCAGTAGATGAACTTGCAATTGCATTTCTCTTCCACAATTTGAACTTTCTTTTCATAACCACGGCCGCAGCAAAGCTGAAATTAAACCATGCGTAATTGAGTGCACGAGATAATAGTCTCATACCAAACTGCAGTCATCGATAGCATTTGGAGCAAGTGTACATTGTCTCCCTTTCGTTCCTAGAATTCCTCGAAGCGGATCGGCTTCACAAAAGTCAGGAGATGGTGTCATGTAGACCTGAACAAACAAAGTGTGTGTTGGATAGCGCAAAAGATTATTTTTTCGCCATTTATTCGCCTTAAATATAATTAAAATTTTAATTTTTATTGCTTTTGACGCTGTCTTTTAAAGGTGCATACAGTAACGCGGGGAAATATCCCACCCTCTTTTTTTACGCCTAGAGTCGGTGTTTCATGCCGCTCTTTCTCTTGAAAATTGCGTTATGAGAGTTTAGAGTTTAGAAAAAATTGCAAAGAACTATCGGAGCTGTAAATTACAGTTACATAGTTGATCTTTTATCGTTCACGCTATATGAGCATGGATCATAGCAGAGAAGGGCGGAATTCCGGTTTCCGCCGTTTTTTTCACTCCGTATTCCGGATTCCAGATTCCGTGAAAATTTTTTTTTCCGTTTTCCGTTTTCCGCATTCCGGGTTCCGCTGTTTTTTTTCACTCCGTATTCCGGATTCCAGTTTTCGTGAAAATTTTTTTCCGTTTTCCAATTCCGCCCTACTCTGGATCATAGAACTGCAATATTTCCCGTCTCTCCAAATTTGGCTTCCATGTTGGATTGATACAACTTTTCTCAAAAATTCCGACCACCTTATTCTTCTTCAAGTCTTCAACCATACGGTTTTTTCTAATTTTCCATTCTTGAATCAACGTGGAATTTCAGATATTTGATCGAATCTGCTCCTTTTTTAATACCCGGTCATACTGTGTAACAGTAGTCGTGCTATCGACACGTTCTTGAACCATTTCTATGACAGTTTTCGGGTCTTTCGCGACAAGAATGACGTCGTCTACCAATCAGATGCGTGAAACTGCTCCAAGATCTCTCCAAGACATTGGTCTGAATGCAGTTGCGGTTCTGTAGATTCACCACCATTGTACCTGGTTTAAAACAACCAAACGCCTTATGAAAGCCGATTCAGATAATTGTGAGCGGCATCTGGTGTTCGCGACCCACTTCGAACAGACGCTGGACTGAATGAGTGTGGTCGTTAGTTGAGAACGATCGACGGAATCCGGCATGCTGACCGTATGGTGTATCTCATAGAGTTCTCTGCTTTTTATACAGCGAACATTTTGTGAATGAGTACTGTAAGAAGACAGATTTTCTTCTATAGACGTTCCCTAGTCCTCTTTGTCTGTCTCTCTCTCTCATTTTTTGAAGATGAGAGAAGTCTTCGAGAATTTTCAGTTTGGTGGGACGCTACCACTTTAGAGATACTTTGAGAATCGGTCCGTTATCGATGATATGACATTGCCATGAAAGCTTCCGCTGTTTTTCCGTTGGATCGATTTGAGTGCATAACGGACTTAGGAATTTCCGTTTGGAATGTCACTATGAGTTCAGGGACGCTTCATGGCTGTTAAGCAGTTTTAACTGTAACTATATTGTCACCTTTCCTTGCTCCTTGAAGTGATTTTCTCGCCCGTTAGGGATCGTTACTGAGAAATATTTCCATTTGCCAAAAAACGCAAATTCGGACTTTGCGAGGCCATAGTATGACACATGTTGCCTCGGCTCCATTCTGTCATTAACGTTGGCAATGATTAGTTTGTATCAGCCACGGCAAGTCTGATAGGTATTTTTTAGAATGTTAGGAATACATCGGAGAATAAACAGTCTGAACGTAAAGCTGAAATATGACATAGCTCCAGTACAGTTCCTATGGTATATCCTATTCCCGGATCTAAGATGGAGGAGGAGCAATTCCCGATAAAACGACGTCCTAAGCACTCGGGACCGTTGACTCGTCTTTTATTAATCTTATTACTCGGAGTAATTTTAAGCTGTTGGTTTCAATGCGGTCCCAGCCCATGTTTCCCAACATTAAAATGTCAATACCAGAGTAGGGCGGAATTGGATTTTGGGAACTCGGAATCTGGAATCCGGAAAACGGAAAAAAAAATTTTTCACGGAATCTGGAATCCGGAATACAGTCAACGGAAAAAAACATTTTTCCCGGAATCCGGAGAACGGAAAACGGAATGAAAAAAACGGCGGAATCCGGAATTCCGCCCTTCTCTGGTCAATACCCCTCGCATACACTGTTCAGAGAAAATAGGGAAGCGCGGCGATTCCTTACGTCTTCAATCACCTCCACTGAAATTTACGGCGGCCTGCCTCTTCAGCATGTAAAATTTAGGCGCGAACATAAAATTTACCAAGTCCGCGTTAGTGTGACGCTTGAATTGTGAGTTCTTCATAACAATTCTGGGCTTCTCGATCCCCTCCTCTTTAACAACATTCACTTCTGCGGCGCCATCAAATTTATCCTTTATAGCCATTCCAATGTGTCTGAAAGTTGCTTTCTGTGCTTTTAAATCAAAGTTAGTCTCCCTCCACCCACTGTACCTGAAATTGGGCAATGAATCCCAACAGGTCCTCATCTCGCAAGACCCACTCATTCCATGGCATTTGCACTCTCGTCGCAGAGATTTCTCAAGAACTTGTCTTCCAGCCTGATTGTTATGCAAATTGATTATATGCATTCCGTCAGCTGATAGCTGACTAGAGCCTAGTATGCTTGTGCCATTGTCATTTTTAGTCAGTATAACTCTCCTTTGAGCCGAATCGACAAATTCTTTAGAAACGCCGATTCCGAACTTGACGTTGTCAGAGCATCCTTGGTACATAAAGGAGCCTTTCTGAAAACGTTGAATTTTTATATTTTCCAGGTAAAAATACAACAAAGATCACCGCTGAATTATCATTTTTTGAGTAGTCACATCCGCATCGCTCACTAACACCTCTTGCACAATCTCGAGTCACTCTGAACAATCAAAATGTTTCAGCACTTTTGAGCGGCAACTTTATACTCACTTATAAGCAACAGCAGCTGACGAGATGGCATGCACAAATGCCGATTCTCGAGTGTTTTCATGTAGAAACACATCCGGAATTACTTCGTGAGTCACAGGATCAATAAGAGTGCAATTCCACCTAAAATATAGTTAAACGCGTTATTTAAAACAGCTCTTAAAGAAAATAAATACAGCTAACCTTCTTTTATGAAACTGGAACTGACATTCAGCATTAGCAGCCAGGGCGCCCGTGCGCACACTATCCATCAGATCCACGTTTTTCTTGCAGAACCTGGAAATGATTAAAAAATGAAATTTCAAAACTGTAAGAAATGAAAAAGTACCTCATCTGCCTCCTGGTGAGACCTTTCAGTGATTTGCAGGACGTTCCCGGTTTGTCTCTATCAAACTTATTGGTAGCCAATCCCAGTGATAGCCACGACAGGCTCTCGACAATTGAGACGAATACAACGGAAACTAGGATGATTTGCGTGGATTTCAGCATTTCATAGTACCCTCCGAATAGCTGGAAAACTAGAAAATTAGAAGGAACATGAGACAAATGGCCGCAGAATGGAAGAATCGATGGTGATACCGACGGTGTACTAGTTGTAGTATAGTAATGTGATAAATCAGAGGCGAGTGAAGAGAAGACACACATGTGAGCACCGTTAGGCGTACAAATACATACGGAGGACAGCCTGAACTGCGGCAATGTGGAGTTTTATGGATGTATATATACAATCGAGCACCATGATTAGTGAGCAACAGCAATTTTAGTAAATTTGCGACTGCGAGATACTGTGTAAACCGGCAAATAACTCCAGAATACTGGAAAATTACTTTTCGAGGCGGTGAATTGACATTTAAAAATTTTGTCTCGCCGTTGACAATCGGCAACCGAAAAGGAGGCATTGGGTGTGGCCTTGTGAGCCGGAATTGAGTTCGCAGTTCTTCTTTATGAAAGACAGTCTAAAAGAATCTTAAAGAATGCTAGATTTATATTTTTCTTTAGAAAAAGACAGAAAAGAAAACGAAGAATTGATTCCGTGATTAATTCGGTTTAAAAACTGATTTCTTACTTTCTATTTCTATAAATTTGATTCCTATCTTGAGCCAGAATTTCAATTTTCTATCTGCTTTGGCTCAAAGAGCAACTATGGAAATATATGACAAACTGAAAAAAGGGCTCCTAGTTAATAGCGCTAAGTTTTAAATTTGTGAGTTAAGAAGCTCGAAACGGGGATATAAGGAATTCCGATGTATTCCGATGAACCTAATTCCTTTAAAGTAGCTATATTCAGTGGCATTCATTCAGTGTCATGCGGTTAGAATTCTAGAATTCTAGTCAATTATGAAGAATGAATCACAAAGAAGTGAGCAATAGATTCCAGCCAATCAAATCTACGGCTCATGAACAGTCATCAGAAAATAAATGAAAGAGACAATATATGTTTTTCTAAACTTGGAGCATGCTCCACGGACATTTTTGGAAGCTTTTTTGCGGGTGTTAATTTTTCAAGTAATTGTACTCGGGAAGTACTCGGAAGATAAGGAATCTGTGATTTTTCTATGCAAACTAACCGGAATTTTTGAGAAGCATCTGTATTTTTACAGCCGAAGATATATAAGAAGAAGTCGCACAAAAAAAATTGTAAAATTTTCTAGCAATTAGAGGTGTGCACAATGGAAATGTCTATCTGCAGGATGGGGAACGATGAACTGGGCTTCGCACATTTCAATTGAAAAAAATTGGGTATTATTCTAGGAATTAAATTTTAAAAAACTGTAAAACATTCGTGAGCTGTGATCGTTGTGGCAAAAAAAAAACAACCCCTCTCATCGATCCGCAATGTCATTTGCTGGACGGCCAAAAAAAACAAGTTCAATTTCAGAAATGGTTAACTCTAATGAAACTTTTTTTTTTTTTGAAATATGGAAATAAGAGAAACAAGTGTCCGTCCTTCTCCCCGTGCTTCCGAGGCTGACACTCCTTGCCCTGGAAGAGTCAGAGTCGTCTCAAGAGAAGAAAGAATGGGTCCATCCATCGGAGAAGAAGAGTGTGTTGGGAAGGGTGGGGGGGGGGGCGATATAGCAACACATACGAAAAGCCATAAAACAAGATGATTTAGTAGTGGTCGTCGTGTCGCACACCAGCAGCAGCATTCGGCAGCGGAGGCACACGAAATAAAAGAAGACGACGACGTTGTGGTGACACTGGGCCGATTGTAAAACAGATGTGAGAAAGAAGGGAAGAGTTGAGATGGGCGGGCAGAAGAATGGGACCCATTTTATTGCCCAAAATATTTTTGTTTAATATTTATTCATTAATAAGGATGAAACAATTGGAAATTCAAAATACGACTGCAAAGTACAGTACCGGCCATAAAGGTATTATATTATGGTTTTTCGACAATTAGCAAATGAATTCACTGGAATATTGGAATTTTTGATAGGAAATATTACTTTTTCAGAGCAAACTGAAATTATGAGGTTGCAATAAGAGAGCAAATAAGACTTGAAATTTCTGAAATTCAAGCCAGCGCTACAGAGGTACCAACCAGAGAAGGGCGGAATTCCGCATTCCGCATTCCGCCGTTTTTTTCATTCCGTATTCCGGATTCCAGATTCCGTGAAAAGTTTTTTTTTCCGTTTTCCGTTTTCCGGATTCCGAGTTCCCATAATCCAATTCCGCCCTACTCTGCAGAGAAGGGCGGAATTCCGGATTCCGCCGTTTTTTTTCGTTCCGCCTTTCGCATTTCAGATTCCGTGAAAAAATTTTTTTTCCGTTTTCCGTTTTCCGGATTCCGAGTTTCCATAATCCAATTCCGCCCTAATCTGGTACCTACAGTACCGATCATAAAGTCTTCCTTTATTGCACAGTTTTTCTCGCTCCAGGTGCATTTTCAGCTTTTTCAGACATTTAAGTTACCTGCTTCTGATTACATTGCCTAAAAATCACAATCCCAACGCAATGCTCTTCTTCTTGCCGGTGCTCATTCTACATACAGTACTGGCCATAAAGGTATAATTTTATGGTTTTTCGACAATATCTCATTCGGTATAAAACGAATCAATCTGATTTTTCCCACAAAACATTGAAAATACTCATATATTTTTGGTTGGTAAAGAAACTGTGAAAAAATCAGATTGATTCGTTCTATATCGAATGAGATATTGTCGAAAAACCAAACGTGGCCAGTACTGTAGAAATCTTGAAAAAATATTCTGAAACTGATGATTTCGGGTGAACGCTCAAGATTCACGAAATGCAAATTTTCAGTATTTTCATTGGCGTTTTCCGGAATGCGGAAAACTGGACGTATTTTTCTTGTATGAATTGAATGGAGCAGAATAATATGTAATAACTAACAAGAGAAGCAAAAAACAATTCGAAGAAACATTCTTTTATGTTTCAGAATTATACATGATTCGAAAATTTTCAAATGTTGTCATCAGACAAAAAGTCTAGTGCTTGCGTATCCAGGACGGCAACGATAAGCCTTAAACGTTGCTGAAAATCAAAATTATTGTTTGAAAATATCTGCTTTTCAACTGAATTTGAGACGGAGTACAGTAGTCCAAGTGTTGAATCGCTTCTAGGTCAAATTCAATTTGGTCCCTATGGTACCCTATCCCTTCCCTATGGCGACATTCCGATGGCGACTTTCCGATCCAACAACCGTTCCGATGGCGTCGAAATTCAAGTACAACCCCTGACCGATACATCATAATTAAACTAGGTAATCGAAAATATTTTTTAATTTTTTAATTTTTTAAATTGTTTTTAACAGTTTTAATTGTTTTAAACTTTCTGAATACTTCTAGATCATCTAGGGATAATTTTGACTGAACTGCTTATTTCGGTTCTTTTCGGTTCCGTAAATTGTATTCAGAAGCAGTGTGTCGTTTCGAAAGCATTTCGAGAAATTTTTTGAGAATTTTTCGAAAGATTTCTCGAAAAATTTCCGAAAAATTAACGAGAAAAACTTCTCGAGAAATTTCCGAAGAATTTTTCGAAAAATTCTCGAAAATTCTGGAAAAAAAACAAATCATTAAAAAAAATAATTAAGTAGTTCGAACGACACTCCGAAATAACGCAAAGCGCGTTGTTTATCGTATTTCCATTCAAATCATTTTTCGCGATTTCTCGAGAAATTTTTCGAGAAACTCTCGAGAAATTTCCAAAAAATGTTTCGAGAAATTCTCGAAAAATTTCGAAAATTCTTGAAAAATTCTCGAGAAATCAACGAGAAAATTTTTCGTAAATTTTTCGAAAAAAGCATTTTTCGAGAAATCATTTTCCCAAACGACACACTGTTCAGAAGGACGCTTTTTCTCCAGCCAAACATCGCAATTCAATCTCATTTTTACTCTAGTTAATCTTATCAAGGAGGTACGGCCTTCGAAGAAAAGAAACAAAATTGCAGTGCTTTATCCAGGTTGGGATTGATTTCTCGTGAAGTCGTATATCCCCTGAACTGACCAACGATATATCGTCCACATAAGAAGAATAAGAATTTCACTTTTCGAACCACAAAAAACTGCATAAAGTTATAATATATTCAAGAATTCACACAATGACGAGAAAAGTGTCATGTGCGTATGTCTGGACGGAAAAAAGCACAAATACTGCCATCTCATTCATTCATGCAAACTGGATCACGATCTACAATAAAAGCAAACTATATGTTTTCCTTCATATTCTGTTTCTTCGTAAGATTCACTTTTGTCAGTTTCGGCCCGCTTCCAGATTTTCTATAGTTGCCATTTTTAACTCAGTTTGGTTGGAAGAAAATGATCATTCAGTTAATTATATTATTTATTTGTGGAAATTTAGCTCAATTAGTTTCCAGTCGTCAGTATTACGAAGGTGCAGTTTTTTTTCTTAAATTTTCATAAAAACTTTGCTAAATTCCTTAAATTTTCAGAAGAGTTCGACCGTGCATTCCAACTGGCTGAATCTGAAGTTTTCCCGTTCCTTCCACGTGGAGATTTCTCACCTGAAAATGGAATGATGTTGAATTACAGTATTGCGGCTTTGGCTTCACTCAAAGTTTACCAAAAAACCAGGTTTTTCCAAAAAAAAAAATCGTAGAAAATTAGCAAAATCAAAAATTTTCGATATTTTGGAAAAAAAATCACAGCTGGGATGTCTTTGAGCAATTTTGGTGCAAATTTTGCGTTTTTTATAGTCGGTCAACGGTTTCAGAGTCATGCCTTCAAACATCAATAATATATCCCAAATTTGAGTTCTAAAGTGGAAGTACAAAAGAGCAAATAAGAAATAAAAGGTAATTTTATGTGGAGCTGTGTAATACCTGATACCATCGTTCTACACGGTGGCTTTTAATAACGGAGACAACTTTGAGATATATGTAATAACTCGAGAAGTAGTAGGTGGAAAAAAGGTTCACAAACCTTTTTGATTTTTTTTTTCAATACTCCCCAAGTATAGACGAGGCTGGTTCTGAGTGAGACACTCAGAAGCATCCCAGATGTTTGAAGCCAGCACTCGATTGCTTTGAGAACTCTACTCTGAACAATTTCTCCTAAAAGAAAACTCTCATTTTCCGAATTATGCGTCTCTCCGGACTAAAATTTGTGTTTTGGACATACAGTATCGGCCATAAAGGTATTATAGTAATACCTTTATGGCCGGTACTGTAGTTCTATTTTGTTTTAATGAAATTCTGCAAAAACTATAAGCCCCAGGACGCGGAATAAACAAGTTAAAGATTCATCAGATTCTAAATTGTTAGAAATCACAACTTTCCAGAGACCCTCATCAAAGACTGCCTCGTCGCCTCTGCCCAATGAAGAAGTATAAGTGCTTTTATGGAAAATATCGACATTTCGACGGACGCTGCACAAATATTTTCTCACCACTCTCTGGAAGCGCGTATTCCCCCTTTTCTAGAAGAATTAAAGCCAATTATGATGACAATATCTCTCTTCCAAGGTTCCGAACCAAGCGGAACGAACCGCTACCGTTACCAAGACTAGTGGAAAAGAGGATTGCAAGAATCTCGGCGTCATTTCCTGTTCCCTTAACTCATTATTTTTTGGATTTTGCTGATTTCCTGTACAACGACCTTGCAAAGTTTGCGAAACTTCAAGATGGGTTCGGATGCTGCGGTACGGGAAGAAGCGGAGAATGCTTGATTGTTGCAGAAAAGTAAGATATGCTTAAACCAATATTCTTAAACTATTGGGTTGAAGAATAAGTTCGTAGAGCTTTTTCGCAAATTTTTGAAACTTTTGAACATCGAATGAAGATGATTAAAGATTGTCTTTTGATCACAGTTCATTTTTTCGGCCAATTCACGACTTGTTTGGCGACCATCTTCATACAATAGTGCCTTCAGATGATCTATTTCTAATTCTCCGCTTCGAGGCATGTCTTCAAGATTAAAGTCGCCATTTTGAACTTTGCGAACCATTTTTGTGCAGTAGACACGCCTAAGACACCTTCTTCATTCTTCGGCTGCTTTTTGCTTTCAATGAAAAGCGAAGAAGAGCAGATGTCGAAAATGCTTTTTTTTTTTTTGGCTTTTTTGCCTCCCGGATAGTTCATTTATAAGCCTGAAAAATGATGAAAAATTGAAATTTCAGAACAAACTAAAAACACTGTTTTGTAGAGCAGAAAAAGCGCTATCAGATAAATATATACAATTTGCCAAACAACAAGAAAATTGTTGTGAAACAAAAGATAATTAAAAAAAAAACTTTAAAAAACGAACTTATTCCTCAACCCAATATTTTGCGATATTCTCTTAAATCTTCGAGATAATTAAATTTTGAATCGTTGCAGTCTTCTGGATTGCTATATCCGATCGGCTCCAGCTCTCCTGTACAATTGCTCACTTGGACGTCGTGAGCAAATGAATATTGCCACTGCATTCATTGACGCTGGACCAGTGTATCAAAATATGAAGGATACTGCAAAAGGCAAAATATCGTCTCCATATTCAATAGAATCATCAGCATCCATGTCCTCCATACACTCCTTGCTCATAGATGAGCACAACTGGGTCGTAGATCAACTTCAGAGGGTTTTTCCAGATATGAGTCTAGAATTATTGTTTGAGGAGGCCAGAAAGTTTGTAATCGCTGAAATCCAACACATCACTTTTGCTCATTTTCTTCCTGTATTGTTGGGAGAAGAGACTATGGTAATTGACTCATTTGAAACAATATAGGGAAGTCAGCTTTCAGAATAAATTCGATCTCTACGATGCACATTGTGTTGGTGACTCTTGCCACGAAATCGAAGCCAACACTTTGAATGAGTACGGTAGTGCAGTGGGTCTATTTTACAAGTTCATGACGTCATCCGACAAAATCTTTCATCCTTCTCTCTATTCTTCTTCTGAATTTTCCACGTCATCAACTTCCACTTCATCGAATTATCATCAAACTATGCAACTTTCTGAAGCTCTTCTTAAAGGCAGGGATCATGGCATCGCTACGTATTCACAATGGAGAAAGGAGTGTGGTGAAGGAGAGCTGCACTCATACGAACAACTTATTGGGTTGATAGACGATAGGATTCTGAAAAGTGTCAGGGATCTATATCCCGATGTAAGTCTGGAAAAAGTAGTCAGACAGTTTGTTCTCGTTTTTTTCTTTTTTGATTTTCAGATTCGTGACGTTGACCTGATTCTATTAGGAATCGCAGAGAATCCTGTGTATGGCAGCTTGGTCGGGCCAACTTTTGGTTGTATATTGGCATTACAATTTCAAAAAACAAAGTTTGGAGATTCCTACTGGTACACAAATCATCTTAATAGTGAGCAGATTGAAGAAGTGAAGAAGGCAACGTTAAGCGGGATGATGTGCCGGCATCAGAAGACGTCAATTGTGCAAAAAGATGTTTTTCGGGCAGTTGATAACTATCAGTAATTTTTTTTTGAGATTTTATAAATGCAGAGACGTTTGAACTTAAATACTGGCCTTAAAGAATGCGCGCGGGTGTTTTTTGGGATAACTTCGGTGAAAACAGATATTTTGTTGCGAAAATTCTACTGTAGTTGCGGAACACCCTCACGGCAACTTGCAGAAAATGAAATTGCATCATTGCAAAATTTTTTTTCAATTTTTTTCTTTTTTTTCCATTTTTGATTCAGAAGTCTTGATTCCCTATTTCTTTTCTAGTAATGCCTAGACCTATTGGAAGGAAATCCTTCACTGTAGACCTACGAGAAACCATACTTGTCGGCTGGAAACGAGGTGATTCTACAGTAGTTGACTTGGCTCACCAGTTCAATCGATCTCAATCGATCTTCAGCTTCAAAAAAGTGCATTTTTCACGATATTCTCAAATTTTGGATTTTTTCTAAAACTATCTTTATTTAAAAGCTACAACTCATTAAATATGTTACTCAGGCCAGTGTTAACACTTCCAAAAAAATTTAGACCGTTCGGAACAGTTTCAGCGAAGTTATCCCAAAAAAAAGCCCGCGCGCATTCTTTATGGCCAGTACTATATAAGAAATTCGACGGTTCCCATTTAGAAACATTCCCATCTTTTGTAACTCTTCGGCTTATGCTCTACCTGACTTCACTAAATGGATCGAAGCTCCTGAAAAGCTGAAAAATTCTCAATTTGACGACATTCTTGGAGAGTGCATTATAGAAGTTACTGAAATCAGAACGCGTCAAAAAACGGAAAATGTGCATGAAGGACTTCGTAATTCTGTAGCTCTCAAGTCGTACGGAAGCATGATGTTGGCAAAAGATGAAGCGGTAAATGAGGCTAATGTCTCTTTCATATTACTGGAAGCGACAAAGAAACTGGCAAAGTCGAAAAACCTTGAATTGGATCGTATTCAAGGAATATATATCGGAGAAGACTTTGGGAAGAAAAGTGATGATCGCTGTAATCCAAAAGATTTCCCTTGTGATCCGACAAATCCATACAGGTGAGACGAAAAACAGTACAGGGCAGAGAAGGGTGGAATTCCGGATTCCGCCGTTTTTTCATTCCGTTTTCCGGATTCCAGATTCTGTGAAAAAAATTGTTTTCCGTTTTCCGGATTCCGTGAAAAAAAATGTTTTCCGTTTTCCGTTTTCCTCATTCCGGATTCCGCGATATGGCGTTTTTATTCCGTTTTAATTCTTTTCCCAGTTCCCAAAATCCAGTTCCGTCCAACTATGAGTTTTAATACTTTATTCTCAATTTTTGTGAAAAGTATACTTTTTTGAACTCCCGCAAAAATTTTTGCGAACAGAGCGCATTTACATCAATTGATTCCCTCATTAATGGTTGAAATTTTGTTTTCCGCATTCCGCATTCCGGATTCCGCCGTTTTTTTCATGCCGTATTCCGGATTCCAGATTCCGTGAAAAAAATTTTTTCCGTTTTCCGTTTTCCGGATTCCGAGTTTCCATAATCCAATTCCGCCCTACTCTGGTACCTACAGTACCGATCATAAAGTCTTCCTTTGTTGCACAGTTTTTCTCGCCCCAGGTGCATTTTCAGTATTTTAATTGGCGTTTTCCGTTTCCGCATTGCGCATTCCGCCGTTTTTTTCATTCCGTATTCCGGATTCCAGATTCCGTGTTCCCAAAATCCAATTCCGCCCTACTCTGCAGTACAGGGTGCGGAAACTGTAATCCAACTTTTTTGCACACTTTCTGTGTTGCGCAATTTGTGCAATTTGGCAATCGAAATTTCTAATTTTCCATAGCTTTAAGCTTTTCAAACTTTCAAGGAATCTGAAAATGTATATTTGAAATGTTTTAGCTGTCCGTTGTCTGCATTAGCTGTTAATAAAACAATTGTGGCTCCTTGGTTTGGGAAATCTGATCAAATATCGGAAATATTATTAGAGTGAATCTTCTATCCTTTAAAATTCGATGAATCGATTTCAAGAATTTTTAATCAAATCTTTTCCAGAACCTATACAGGCTGGTGCAACAATTTGGAGTCTCCCTCACTTGCCAACACTTTCCGAGAACTGAAACGCTTGCTTCCGCCAGCTTATGAAGATGGCTTTGATATCCCTCGCTCCAGAACCACCTCTGGATCCTGGCTGCCATCTCCTCGAGAAGTTTCTAACGTGGTGCACCACTCCAATAAAATCGAGCATGCCAAATACTCGCATTTATTAATGGAGTTTGGGCAATTCATCGATCATGATATAACACATTCTCCTGTTGATCAGAATGCCGATGGAACCCCTTTGAACTGCTCTCGATGCGATTCGAGTCGGAGCGTTTCTCCTTCATGTTTTCCAATCGCAGTTCCTTCAGATGACATCCATTTCGAACCGTTGTCATGTCTCTCATTCGTCAGGTCCCTTCCTGCGCAGAAAACCTTGGGGTATCGAAACCAAATGAATCAGGTCAGCGCCTATTTGGATGGTTCCGTCATGTACGGCTCTACAAAATGCGAAGGAGATCGGCTGAGAACGTTTCAAGACGGCAAAATGAAAACTACTCAAATTTCGAGAGCAAAAAGGCATTATGGAATCACATTGAGCCAGTCTGATGAATCAGAGCAAGATGGGTGTGTATCACCCATAGAAGCGCCGTGTTTCATTGCTGGTCAGTAGTCTTATTTGAACGAACAACTTGAAAGAGAAAACAATAAAAACACAAGTTTGCTATATTAGAATCTAAAAATATCTATTATTAATCTATGTATTAGCTGTTAAAAGCCTGGAGAAATTTAGGGATTTTCGGTTGTCTCCTTACTTTACAGGGTGGCTGATAAATAGTGTTACACGTTCGAAACGTTATAAATGTCTTCAAACAAGTTCAATTTTCACCAGAACTAGCGTAGATTTTGGTGGAAACCTTCTGGGCAAATATCCCTAAACGGCGTAGTCCAGAGGATTCAGGTCGGGTGACGACGTGGGCTATCCTGGCGAGGAGATAAACTCAACTGAACTGGCTGAACTGGAAGCGGAACTGTATGGAATTAGAACTCTGTTCAATGGAGCGCGTTTGCTTTACCCAGAGTATTTTTTAGTTGATTTATCGCTGAGAAAAGTACTTTTGTAAAGCAAACGCGCTCCATTGAACAGAGTTCCAATTCCATACAGTTCCGCTTCCATGCGGTTTTACTTTAAAACAGTTCTAATTCCCCATCAGTTCCAATTCAATACATTTTTCTTTTTTACCATTTTTATTTTTATCATGTTCCGATTTCCTACGAGTTCTATTCTCATTTTGTTCCGATTTCACATACCTCCGAAAATTGTCCTTGCACAACTGCTGAGTGGCCTTGGCACGGTGAGCCGGTGCGAGTAACAGTCCGATGAACAAGCAGTATAGGAATAGGAACCAGAAAATTGAAAAACATAGTAATAAATATGTAATAATCAATAAAAAATATAAATTTTACGGTAGCGACTTGTGTTAATGCGCCAGAATCCACGCAACGTTGCGTAACACTATTTATCAGCCACCCTTTAATAACGGGTCAAACTGGATCGGTGTAAACCTTAGATAAAAAATGACTACTAAAAAATGTCGCAAATTGTAGATCTCGGTCTGTATTATAATATAAATTTTATAGTAAAACCATTTAATAAACTGTCATTAGAACAGACGGCGTTAAATAGCCGAGTCAACAGATCGATTTCATCTCCCCCGAAAATTTATGTCTTTTTTTCAAACCTTCATCATTAGATAGCTATCGGAACATAACTTCACCGAATTCTTTGCATTTCACAGAATATTGTTGGTTTTTCCCATATTTAATGTTTTAGAGATTACTAGTCTGATTATCTCCTTCGCAGTTTAGGTGACGACCGTAACTCCCAACAAACCCTTCTCATAGCTGTTCATTCCGTCTTCCATCGTGAACACGAACGTCTTGCAACACTATTCAAAAAAGTGAATTTGCAATGGAACGATGAAAAAATATATCAGGAGACACGAAAAATCATATCTGCACAGTTTTCTCATGTGGTGTATAACGAGTACCTTCCGATAATCATTGGGCAAAAGCTAATCGACGATTATGATTTGAGACCGAAGAAGGAGGGATATTATGCAGGTCTTTTGATTCTTTGTGTTTTCAATATTTCCTTTCTATATTTTAGGTTACGAAAAATGCGATGCTTCAATTCTGCAGCCCTTTGCCACGGCAGCATTTCGTTTTGGCCACTCTACAGTGACTCGGTTCACTCCAATGCAAGAAACCATTCACACTCCTGTCGCCCGTGTAGTTGACTTGGCTTCTGATTTTTTGAATATGTCGAAGATTTATAACAACAAAGCAGTTGAACAAATTCTGGGAGGAATGCACGGCAAACATCAGATGATGACAGATCGCTTCGTAGATGACGCTGTTAGAAACTTTCTATTCTCGGATCGAGGAAAGCGTGGCACTGGATTGGATCTGATTGCCATAAATATTCAGAGAGGCAGAGATCATGGAATCCCTCCTTACAATTATTATAGAAGATTCTGCGGACTCTCCCGTCTTACTTCTTTCTATTCGATTTTTTCTGACATTAATCAAGACGGCCTTACAGCGCTTGGAAAAGTTTATGAGTCTCCAGATGACATTGATCTGTTCACAGGGATTGTGTCAGAGATAGTTATCCCTGGAGGAATAGTGGGACCAACAGCTGCATGTATTATAGCTGAGCAATTCCGAAGACTGAAGAAGTGTGACAGGTTTTACTATGAAAATGGAATGGATCATTTGAAATTCACTGTGGATCAATTAAAGGAGATACGGAAGACAACAATGAGCGCTTTGATTTGTGCTAACACAAAAGTACCGAAAGTTGCAAAGGACGCGTTTACAGTTCCTGATCCTTTTAAGTATCACATGATAACGCAGGGCATGTAACAATCTTTATCATTACAGTAATCCGCTAATCAATTGCGACTCGTACCCGAAATTAGATCTATCTAAATGGAGAGACGCGAAGGATTGCATCTACAAAGGAAACAGGAACATCCCTTTACACTCTACACTGGAGATCAGCGCTTGTACGAGGTGCGCTTGCACTACTGATGGGGTGGGTTAAGATACCTTTTGAATTTGTAAAGTTTTCTGTATATTGTATTAAAATCAGGTAATGTTACAGTACTGGCCATAAAGAATGCGCGCTGGCGTTTTTTTTGGGATAACTTTGCGGAAACTGTTCTGTTCGGTCTAAATTTTTTTGGAAGTGTTAAAACTGGGCTGAGTAACATACTCAGTAAGTTGTAGCTTGTAAATATAGATAGTTTTGGGAAAATTCCAAAATTTGAGAAAATCGTGAAAAATACACTTTTTTGAAACTGAACTGAACTGGTGAGCCATGTCAACTGTAGAATCACATCGTTTCCAGCCGACAATGATGGTTTCTCGTAGGTCTACAGTGATTGATTTTCTTTCAATAGGTCTAACCATTACTAGAAAAAAAAATAGGGAATCAATACTCGCTGATTTACAAGACTTCAGAATCAAAAACTAAAACAAATAAAAACACTCAAAAATTGAAAAAAACAAAAAAAATTGAAAAAAAATTTTAATGATGCAATTTCATTTTCTGCAAGTTGCCGTTAGGGTGTTCCGCAACTACAGTAGAATTTTCGCAACAAAATATCTGTTTTCACCTATTTAAGTTATCCCAAAAAAGCACCCGCATCTTTAAGGCCAGTACTGTATTAATATTCCTTTCGATATTTTCCGTTTTCCAGATAAAATGTGTATTCGTCACTCCCGATTGTTCAGCTCACTCAAAAGAGTCACTGGCCGAGGTATACTTTAAATGTAGGGTCACAATTCATTGTTTCTATTCCAGGACCCAATCTGCTTCATGCAATGTGCGCATCGAATAAGTGATAAATATTAGGAATTTTTGTGGGGAAGCTGAAAATCAAATAATTTTTGAGCCGTTTCTTTCTTTTCCCGATTTTAACGGGCATTTTTTAACGGTTGTCTCACGGCCTATTGATTCTTCTTTTTATTGAAAAAATAAAGATTTTTATTTTTAAATAATGTCGCGTAAAATATTAATTTTAAAAGTGGGATTTATGGTAGAATAACATTCAGTGATCAACAGAAATAAAACCACCATCACAAAAATGGCAGGCTACTCAACTAACGAAATGAGCTAGAGTCAGAACTCCACAGAATAAGACGGCCAGCCTTCAACAACATTAAAAACACATCCGGCGACGGATCGATTATGTAAGAAACCTCTAATAAATATGTAATTCTTATAAGACTAATCTCTGAACAGATAAATTCGGCCCGTCAGAAATTCGATTTATTCATTCTGTTCAACTTTTTCCTTACGTTTTCTTCTCTTCAATGTCTTCTTTATATACCTGTTCAGTGTATTGAAGAGAGATGCATGCAGACCGATATCCATCTCTCTGTTGCCTTTCGTCTTGTTCGTCTGCTTTTTTTCTCTTCAAAACCTGCTTTATGTTGGATATTTCCGCGATTGTTATAAAATATATTACCAAATTAGTTGATAGTTGTCAAAGTGTAGGTAGCTAAAAGGAAACACTTAATTTTCTTTATTTCCTGCATTAATATTAATCTATAGCTTCCGACTATGGCTTGATGAAGAGCCGAAAAATCAGCAAACCGTCACCTTTAAAAAAATTAAAAAATAGCTAGTCTATTAGGGCGCATTTACTCTGCTCCCAATAATTTCATTGCCTTTCGTTTTCTTTAATTTTCAGCAGTTTTCAACCGATTTTAATAGATTTTCCTGTTTTTCAAGCTAATTTTTCCATTTTCTAAGTGGCACCGGTGCATGATGGAATGAATCAGCAAGTGTCTCCACGAAGCACAACTTCCCTGCTCAATTCTCAGTTGCCAAAGGTAAATGATAGGATTTCATAATTTTTCAACGATTTTCTAAAAATTATCAGGTAAATCCGGACGACCGCTTGTCTCCAAATACTCGCGTACTCATCAATAAGCTTGAGGTTCGTCTATAAAATGTGAAACCACACATTATTTAAGGTTTTTTTTCATTAGAAAAGTTGTTAGGAACCGGCTGTTGGGCAATGAAGAACAAACTTCAGTTAGAGATTGTATTGATTTGATACGATTTTTATCAGTTTTGAGTATATTCAAAACAGCTGAAAACTATTTAATTTAAAAAAACAAAGTCAATTGTTTTTTCTTTTTTTCGTTTTTTTTCGCGCCGATTTCGGATCGCTTGAGGTTTTAAATTCAAGCCTGTTTTAAATCTTAAAAAACAGTTCAAATTTGAAGTTATCTGTCAATCTAGACATTTTGCCAGAATTATTCGACAACTAGCAATTAATATCTAAAGCTTCACTGTGTGCGATTTTTTTAAATAAAAATCAATAGAATTGTCTACCAATAATCAAAAATTCCACTTTCCCAGCTTTAAGCATATATCTATTTATACATTTATTTTTAGCAGGCTATTTAACAACGTAATACCGCTGGCCGTAGCCTAGTCTCTCGCTCTTCCAGCAGCTGATGTAAAACATTAGACTCGGTGACCTCTGGACCTCCAGATCTCACGAAACTTCCTAAAAAAATAGTAAAAACTAGTTTATTTTCAGAATAATATGCTAAGGAAAAGTCGGTCAATAATGTCAATGGTTTTTGGAAGAAAAAAAGCAAAGGATCTGGCGGAAAAGGGCCATCCATATATTGAGGTGAGAAATGCCATAAAAAAACTCCTTAAAAATTAAAACAATAATAACTCGAAGTTAGCTTTAGCGCTGTTAAAAAATAAAATAGCGCTTGACGATCTGAAATTATCCTTTTCATGTAAATCTTTATATTTGCAGGCTTCAGTTTCTCACGCTCTCGTTGTCATTTTTTTGGAATACTTCGCGTGGGGTTTACTAACAGTTCCAGTGATAAATGTGAGTTATATCATGCAAAAAATTAATAAAAAAGATGAAATGTTTTGAGGTTTTGGCAGAGACGTTTCCTACCAACAAATTTCTTATGAACGGATTGGTGCTGGGAGTGAAAGTGAGATTTTATTAAAAAATGTTCAAGTTCAAAATTCACAATAATTTTCTAATTATTAGTTAGCAAACTGAGAAATATGTAAAAATAAAAGCAAAGCTGATGCGGCTTTCTTTCTTTCTTCCACAAAAATTTTTCATTTTCTATTTCAAGTTTCTAAACATAGATTATATAGTTGAATTAGGCCTTTCCAGCCTTCTATGAACCTGCAAAATCGTGTTCTATTTCAGGGTCTTCTTTCGTTCCTCTCGGCACCATTAGTTGGTGCCTTGTCAGATGTCTGGGGACGAAAATCTTTCCTTATCCTTACTGTACTGTGCACATGCATGCCGATTCCGTGTTTGAAAATCAGTCCTTGGTGGTACTTTGCACTGTTCAGTCTCAGCGGACTGTTCTCTGTGACCTTTAGTGTTATACTTGCCTATGTGGCCGATATTACTGATAAGTCGGTAAGCTTTATACAACAATCCCAGCATGAATTCTCATTTTCGAATTTAAAATTTCAGGAACGCTCATCAGCCTACGGTCTCGTTTCTGCCACTTTTGCCGCGTCTTTGGTGACCTCTCCAGCTCTTGGAGCTTACATTTCAGAAGAATATGGTGACAGCTTAGTGGTTTTGCTAGCCACTATAATAGCTGTCGCTGATGTCGTATTCATTGTGCTCTTTGTGCCAGAATCCCTTCCATCCCGTAGGAACATTGGCTTCTCCTCACAAATCACTCCAAATGAGGTTTTCAACTGGCAATCTGCTGATCCGTTCGGTTCATTGAAAATAGTGTGGGATGATAAGTTGGTAGGTTCTTTTTTTCCTAGTTCTCCAATATTCCAAATTTAAAGTATAAAATAGCCAACTTTTTATTTTCCTAACCAATACAACGTATTTTCGAAATTATGGGAGTTCTTATCTCATAAAAAGAACATTATCCTTTGTACTTTTGGAAGTCACTATTATATTAAATGTAAAGTTTTCATTTGTTTCAATTTGATGAATTTCTGTGTGACTTATAAACCGGCAAGAAATATATTCCTTCCATCTGATATTTTCCAGATACTTCAACTTGCCACCATCGTCTTCCTCTCCTACCTTCCAGAATCAGGTCAATTCTCGTGTTTTTTCGTGTACTTGAAACTAGTCGTTGGCTTCTCACCAGAAGCCGTCGCCATGTACATTGGGCTCGTCGGCATTTTGTCAGTAGTTGCACAGACTGGCTTCCTGCACTGTCTAACAAATCGATTTGGAACCAAGCACACGATTACGCTGGGGCTTATTTTTCAATTAATTCAGCTCACTTGGTATGGGCTCGGAACGCAGTGAGTATTTCAAACTTTTTTTATTTAACAATTATTGTTCAATTAAAATGCAACGCGCCCACACAAGAGTCGTTTTAGTCTTCGCCACCAATTTTCACGGTTCCCACTTTCATTCTCCCATTAGAAAAAATTAAAAAGAAAGCATTTCTGGCTGAATACCATTAATATTATGTTATTACAATTAATTAAAAGGTAATCCCATTAAATAAACTAATAATTTTGTATGTTGACTCTTGTCAAATTGGGATCGGAGGCGGCCTGCCTTCGTGAGAATCCGCTCCCGCGTAATTTCTCCTTTTTCTCATCTTTTCGCTTAAAAAATCGATAATTGTATAGTTAAAAAAACATTCAATTCAGATATTGGATGATGTGGGCCGCCGGTGTTCTGGCTGCTATGAGCAGTATCACGTATCCTTCAATATCTGCGTTTGTGTCAATTCTCTCTGACAAAGACAAACAGGGAACAGTGCAAGGAGTGATAACAGGGATTCGAGGACTTTGTACCGGATTCGGTCCTGCTCTTTTCGGTACAGTATTCTACTTGTTCGATGTCGATTTAGAGGATGAGAAAAGCACGGGACCGCTGTCCCTAGTGGCACCGAGAAAGATTCCAGAGAAGATTCTGTCTCCTACGAGGAACGAGAGTTCGTGGGTATGTTCTTTAAAATTGTAGTGGAAACAAGAAATTAATGAGT
Organism: Caenorhabditis inopinata; assembly: GCA_003052745.1. NCBI lineage: Eukaryota > Metazoa > Nematoda > Chromadorea > Rhabditida > Rhabditidae > Caenorhabditis > Caenorhabditis inopinata. Next base: position 249,459 of record AP018152.1, on the reverse strand, counting down.
AATGCCAAACCTGTTGGAAACTTATTAAAAACTGAAGCTATTATTTAGAAAATCGTCGTAAATTGTTCGTTAATCAACTAAATATTGCGATAACATGAAAAGAAAAACAAGTTGAATATTTTCAAGTCTCAAAAATTTACAGATCCAACAGCAAGTTGAACGTGCAGCAGCCTTCGACTGGCAATTCATTCCGGGTCCTCCGTTTTTAATTGGTGCAATGATGGTGCTCTTCGCACTACTTATTAACTCAACACTACCTCAAACGCCTTCTGCATCCAAATACTTCCGAAGGTCACCAACGCATTCTAGACAATCATCTGATTCGGCACGTCTTCTGTGCAATTCTGATTCATCGCCGCATTGCTAACAATAATAGGAGCATATCGATTCAAACCGAAACTTGTGATATATTTATTTTACATATACATTTCTCGCTGTGTTTTACCCCCTTTTTTCTCTTTCTCTTTTGTGTTCCCTCCACTTCTGAATGGTTCATTTTCCGGGTAATCTTCATTCTTGATGCTATTTCATCAAAGAACTATCATAATTGTTCACCGTCTTCGTCGCCGTTTCTCATTCAAAATTTATCTTGGGTATTAAAAGTTTCAATATTTCTTAAATGAAAAATATGTAATAATCAATCAGTCTCATTTTCTTTCATTCTATTTGTTTCCCTTTCTCGAATGATTCAATTGATGACACACTGCCAAGCGTGTGAATTTGTTTCTGTTGTTCTTCAAGCTCCACCTACATTTCACATGTCCTTTCACACCATTTCTGATAGCATAGGTTCTGAACATGATAATTACTGACGACATCTTTCTAGTGGCTACAATTATTCTGTTAACCAACAGTGCACTTTTGATAGTCACTAGCAGTACGCACATCTACGACGAGTTATCGAAAGCACCCAAAGACCAGTGCACAGGTGCTTGTTTCTCCATTCAGTGTATACACGCTCGGATTTTAGAAACTTCAGAATCGAAGCAATGGACGCGACAAGCTATTCAAAAAATGTGGGCGGAGCGACAGCGAATGGCCTTCACACCGATCCACCTTATCAAACCTCCTGGCTTTCAGAATATCCAGATAGTCTTCAAAAACGAGTCCGCTTCTCCTACTGGTTCTTTAAAACATCGATACTCGTGGGCCTTGATGATGTGGGCTCTAATAGAAGGTCATGTGAAAGATGGGACGCATGTGTTTGAGGCGTCGTCAGGGAACACTGCGTGCTCTTTGGGGTATATGTGCCAACTGTTGGGATTGGGCTTTACAGCTGTAGTAAGTGAACTTCACATTTCATATCTTAAAAAGGCGATTTCTCATTTTGGGTCCCTGATACCATTGAACTTGCGAAGGTGAGACGAATCGAAGAACAAGGCGGATCTATAGTTAAAGTTCCGATATCAGATAGGTGAGTGCTATCTTTCGAGGATTAATTACCGACGCCTCAGCTCATTACGACACCTTATTTGATAAAAGCGATAATGAAGCAGTGAAACCAAACGCTTCGGAAAGTTGTTTTATGCGGAAATTCCAATTAGATTTACCAAATTATTTCAAAAAATATAAAACTTCAGCTATTCTTTTACAAATTACTACATCAAAAATAGATTGCTCATTCCGGCGCGTTTCTCTATTAATTTTATAGAAAAAAATTGTGTTACAATGCTTCTCCGCCAATTTTTTGGAAGAGCTATTGGAGGATTATTGGAGTGAACCACTTCTTTCAAAACAGCTGGCTATTGATCACAACCTCTTTATATAATATTTGTTTTGTCAGAAAGGAATTTAGGTAAATTCATTAAAATTGATTTGTTAATAATAACCGCTTCTAACCCCCCCCCCAGCTAAATATTTATATATATATTTATTGATTTATTGATATTACAGGTATAGAGAGCTGTATTCAACTAGGTACTAATAGTGATGTAGTGTCTTTCGGCAATAAGCGGGCTAAGTGGGCAAACTAATGAATGTTTGGAATGCGTAACAAGTAGATTATTAAAGCTTAAATAATTTCAGATTAATAATTGCTGGGGAACTAGCTCGTCAGACCGGTGGATTCTTTATGAACCAATTTAAAAATGCTTTTCACGCAGAGGAGTTTCACGAAAGTGAGTATTAACACTAGAGACTGTGCCGCATTTATTGCAAATCTGAATTTCAGGTGGCTCCTACAGCCAGCCCTCAGCAAATCTCATGCACGAACTTCTCCATCAGTTGAATTCGACGCCACCCGACGTATTTATTCACCCGGCTGGAACAGGTGGTACTATCTCCTCAGTAGGCAGATTCGTCAAGAAATATGGACTTGCCACGGAAGTTGTACTTGCAGATACACAGTTTTCTGTATATTACGATTACGTGTTGAATGGAACGTATGTAATACAATAATGTAGATTTTAGTCTTTAATTATTCATCAGATTCTCTAAAAGGAGTGGCGCTCGTCATTGGGTCACCCCTGGAATGGCTGGAATTGGATATGGACCTATGGGTCCTGCTTCGATAGCGGAGACCACTAGTCTGAATCCGGCTGTAATTGATCGTCTCTTGAAGATCCCTGACCTAGCAAGTACCGCTGCAATGAAAGTCGCCAGAGACATTGGAATAGACGGGGGAACGAGCACCGGTGTTAATTTCCTTGCTGCACTACATACTGCGTCCATGCTCAGAAATCGTAGCCATGAAAACCCAATACTGATTGCCACTCTTCTTGCTGACTCCGGAAATTACTACAAATCTACGTATTTCAATAGGAGTTGGATTGCGCAAAACTTCAATGTCCACGGAGGACTAGAAGTTTATGATTGTTGGATTAAAGTGATAGAAGAAGCTTATCAGCTTGGAAGTGATCCATTGGGGATTGGTGAGGAATTATGTCGTGTTTAGATACATATTTCAGATTCTTTGCTTCTGTACGGGACTATTTTTCTTACAACAATACGAAGAATAGAACGGAAGAAACGAGAGTAAAACGACATTGTACAAACATTAAACCGTGAATATAAATGAATAATTTTCGGCTTTTTTCTGTCCTTTATCAGAACTACAAATGAACTGAAACAGACTTGATAAAAATCAATTAGAACATCGAGAGGTGGAAGTGATTTCATTGGAGACAGACTAATTCAATTCCGCACGAATTCGAGAACAGGTAACGGTAGCATATGAGTTCTGATGGACGATTCTTCGCGTATCTCGGTCTGAAATAAATGATGGGCGTTCAGAAGACTCCTTGATATCGTAAATAGCCGCTCAAATATGTGCCAAAGTACTCTGAGAATTTTTGGCAAGCAAATGGCACGAGGCTGACTCATTTCCAACCATAAAATGAATAGAAACTTTCTAAATTCCTGCTGATACGGTGACAAGTGGCTATATTTTCTGTATAAACATCAGCATGCCGCCTAATTGTCATCCGCTTGCAAATGTGAAGCACAGTGAAGGCCCGTCAAATTCGAATTCGACAAGTTGATGTGCAATTTTTATGCTTTCCAGTATGTGCTGCATGCGTGCAAATTTCGAGGAAGTTAAATGAGACATGGTAACAGTTAATCAGTAAATCAAGACATCGGGTACGAGAAACACGAAAGTGCGAAAATCAAATATCCATTTTTTCTTACACAAACGCCTTCCGATCTAAATTTAATCAGAAAAATTATTAGTAAGTAAGTAACTAGAAAACCACTACTTACATTATTCTTATTTTCTGAGATTATGAGCTTTTAAGCACCTGAATTTCTAATATTTCTTCAATGTATTATGAGAACTATTTCTACTCAATAAATGTTAGCGATGATGTGGATTGGCCTACAATGCAAAAATGGGATGAATTCCCAATTTGGTCGACTGTTATTTACATGTTTTTAAATATTCATTACATTCTAGTGTTAATTGCAATTCGACGGTTTGTAAAGGACTCCTCATTCTTTTTTATTTTTTTCGTATCAGGTCAGTTTTATAAAATATAAAATAATAAAAAGCCCATCGTTTCGAAACGCTCAAAATTACATGGATGCGCCAGAAAGCTGAAATTTTTATTTTAAATTTTATTTAAAAATAACTAAATATTTCTCTTTTATTTTTACAGAGGAACATTTTTTTCTTTTCGTATTTAAGCTTTTAAAGTTAGTAATCTGTCTAAATCGCTCTTACATTGGGAATCAGAAACAGAAATTGCCTTGCGATACGGCTGAGGCAGTTTTTGTTGCTGTTTTTAGCAATTTTTGTGTAGCTCTGTTAAAAATATCAAAATTTCAGCATTCGAAAATAAAATGAACTTTCAGGTTGCATTGACCTCTACTATTGCTACACTCTAACCACCTATAATATCTTCAAGTACACAATGAGTGGTCCTATCTATGTGTGGTTATCTCAACTTAACAGTGCTAGTCTATTTTTTGGTCTTTTTAATAATTTATTGGGAAATGGCATGATGGCAATCAACAGATTTTGTGCAACCTTTATCTTTTATGAAAAGTATGTCTGTGCATTGGTTTTTCTAGTGCAGGGCAATGCCATCTGAGGTTTTGCATATTATGATTAAAACTTTGAATTGACGCAAACACGGGAAATTTTAAATACATTACTTCCTTGGTGTTAGCTAACTCGCTACCATTACGTTTTTTTCCTTGTTTTCCAGGGGTTACGGCAGGTTCGGCAGTTGCAGCAGTGGAAGTTGATGACAACTTCCTCGGACGTCCAACTCTTCCTGTAGCTTTTGGAACTTTCTTTCTTAGTTACTCAGTCGATCCGTCATTCGATCACAGCTAACTATGTCTTGCAATCTTGGACGATAGCGGTCCATGAAGTAGTCAGTCGATTTCCTCGATTCATTGAGACTTCCTTTCGTAGAGAGTCGAACCATCTCAATTGGGGTATTCCGATAGGTCGTTTTTGATCACGAGGAATTCATTCTTGAATTAGTTTTGTCCATTTTCCGTCGGTTCTTCGCATAATCTGCTCGGCTCATCCTAATTTTTTTCTTTTTGATTTATTTAATTCGGCCCGTCGTGACTTTGGAGATTTTTGCGTCACCCGCATTCTTTCAGCGAGGCTCTTAATGTCAACATTTTGGTTCTGTTAATATTCATTTGGAGGTCTTCTTTTTTCTGTGAATTCCGGGATCATCCGACTTGCAGTTCGTGGGTCGTTTGCAACGAGAATGGTGTCGTCTGCGAATCTCAAGTGTGTTTCAAGTTTCAGCAAGTTTCAGCAATTAATCTCTGCGTCTTTGGGGTTGAATGTGCAAACTCTCAAATCGATTCTTCTTGTTTTTGACCGGTTGAACTTGTTTTTCCGTGCCTTGGCTACAGGGGCCACAGACGGTATGAAACGCTATCACCGGCATACGTAGCACGGTGCACTTCTTGGTCAGAGAAACTCCTCTCGATTCGACGAAATCATCATCGACAGTGTTGAAGCATGTCCGAATTACATTACAGTAGGTTCACGCCCACATTTATTTTCAACAGCCACGATGAGCAAAATAATAGTGTCTCGCAGTAGCTCGATTAGGGCGTAGCGGAGCTCCCGCTTTCAAGCTCCTGATTCCGTTTTCCCCGCCGCCGTTTATGTTCCGAAACTAAAGTAAATTCTAGATACTGGCACCACAAGCACATTCTATTCTACTTCTCTATCACTGCTATCGCATCATTGGCTTGTGCCACTCCGTATATCCTCCGTCATCGCTCGTACTACGTAATCGATGGGAAATGGGCATATACAAATGTGAACTCCATAGTGGTTCTTCAAAGATCTATAGCGATTTCTATTATCGGCAGTTATGAATTAATTGGGATAATTTTGAGTATCCTGACTGCCTATAGGTTGCGTGTATATGGAATGAAAAGTAAGAAGAATGAAAAGGCAAGTCGACTGTTAAATCAACAGAATTTTTCATACTTCTGCGATTTCCAGAATCTTCTATTCGTTACTTCTTTCCATATGCTGATCGATATACTTGCTATGGTTATTATGATAGCAGAATTTTTAGAATGGCAGTTTCCACTAGCTTTATTTGCCGTCAAAAATGTAAGACCTTAAACGAATCAAAATTAAAGTTATGTTCCAGGTTTTCCCAGTCACCTATACTGTAGTGGTTCTAAATTCTATCACAATAATTCTAACAAATCAGAGGGTCCGAAGAGCCTACATCGGGACAATTAAAGTTTGGAACAAAAGAGTTGACGATCAAAGCAACTCAACGAGGCAACACACATCAGTGGTTCCTACTCCCAGAAACGGCACCGTTGTAGTTGTTTAATAGAAGACAATTAAACTGTTAAATAAACAATCTATTTTATATCCTACAAAAACATAACAACATATTTTCTTAAAAACTCGTTATTAATATAGAGATAAAGAAATTAACTGCTGGTCGCGCTTCTTAGCTTCTTGCCGATTGGATTTAAATATTTTCCTAGAATTTTGTCTCCGAATTTTGATTCTGACTTCACTGGCGCATCTGGATTCTCTAATTCTAATGTCACTTCGTCTGTGCCGTCACGAAGTCTTTGGAGGAGGGATTGCTCGAAGCTGGAAAAAAATTATATCAAAAACGGTATAAGGCTTTTTTTCAAGTTCAAGCGTAAATAGTTAACTGCCTAAAATAGCTTGATAAAATACTACTTTTCATATACTTCCGGGCATACCTGTATTTCAAAGGCACTGGAGCTGTCGAATCTTCCAGGTCCTGCTGTTTCTGTGCAGCCTCATTTAATTCTAGCCCAATCCATTCAGCTTCATTCTCTGGAATAACAAATCCAGCGTATTTTTCCTTGATGTAGGCTTTCTTCTCGTCATCTTCCTCATAGTACGATTCAGTGGCCAATGTTAAAAGAATCTCACGTTTTAGGCTGAATAATGATCTAATTTAATTAAAATGCAAAGGAAGCTCACCGATTGGCAAATTTCGAATCCAAATCGATTTCTTTACTTTCCAGTATGTAATAGTCTAGTCCAAAGTGTTCATCAATTAGTCGCATTGCTCTCTCTGTCACTGTTACCTGAATACCGGAAATGTAATTTTTTATTAGAAAACAACTTTTTCTTTTCTACAAACCTTGATATATTTATTCAAAATTTCCGAATACAACACAGCAGTTTTGAGAGCCGGGAAAAACAGCTTTGGCACCCAATATCTCGGAAGAATCTTTTTTTTGGTGTATGGAGCCGATTCGATCCATCCTTTCACTACTCGTTCACCACCCCACAGACCTTGGTCGCCTTCCGGAGTACGCAATCCAATGATGGGGTTGTCTTCAAGTTCTACTTGAACCTTTTTGAATGAATCATAGGCATATCGGGATGTAGGCGGTCTTAAAATTAAATGTTCTATTGACTTTACTAACACATTGATTACCGATAATGTACTGGAGCTTTATCTGACAAAATGTTTTCCCAGTAGCGTTGCTTGTAGTGTTCTGGTAGCCGGTGAACTACACTATTTGGGTTATTGAAGATTTCCTCATTCCTCCGAATTTTTTCGGCTTTGTCCCAAGTTACGACTGCTCTACGGATGTTAGGCGTTAGATCTTTAATGTTTTTTGTCATACTCGCCATTTCTAAAAAAAAAAACATTAAAAAAAATTTAATGGCTAAAATCAGTTGAAAATAATTTGAGAAGAATTGGATGCTGAAAGGAGTACATGATAAAGCTCCATGAAGCACGCTTGCCTTGCCCGCAATTTGGCGTCGAAGTGCTTGCGGACGATGCATCATAATGTGCTAAAAATGCGCGAAACTGAATTTATTTTTTTTTTGGTTTGCATAATTTAATTTTCTCTGTTTCCATATAGAAGCCAGGGATTAACGAGGTCTGAGAAAAACATTCAAAATTCTATTTTCAAATATCTTGTAATCAAATCTATTTCCACCTTAACAGGTTTAGTTTCACTCACTTTCCCGTTAAAAAATTGGATTGCTTTTAATATAAAGTAATTAGTTGATATGCATTATTTTCAGGTGAAAAAACGTTGGTTCCGCATATTTTTGAGGTTAAAAGCCTTCCTTGTTTCTCTCATTTTCCGACTTCATTCCCCAAATACCGTAATGACCTACAAGCTAGCCTCTCCTCTTCCGTTCAAACAGATGCAATCACACTCATTTTATTCGGAATTCCAATGCTTTTCGCCTGTCTTTTTCTTCTTCCTTTTATGCAAATTCACCTTCTTTAATCCTCTGTATCGCTTGCCTTCATGACATCGGACGACACATTTTCGACTCATTTTTCGTCTTATCTTCCGCTCATCCTCTCATCATAAACTTCCATTGACCTAAATGCATTGTTATTCTAATGCCCCAAAATTGGCTCTTCATTTATTTTTTTAGGTTCTCTGCGGTTTCATGCATTAATTTAAATACATGTAATGGGTCTAGTCTAAAACTCCAAAATTGTCTAATAGTCCCGGCTTATCTAAGCGAAATTCTCATTCTCAACTTTTATGTCTCTATTTTCGCCAAAACAATGGCCGAACCACTTTCAAATAGGCTTAAAACCAGATATTGTCAAATAATAATCTTCTATGAGATCAAAACATATACTATTTTGGCCGTCGCCGGGAATCGTAAAGAAGGCGTGAACGGTCTTCTTTTTCTTGTTGTTTTTGTGGCCTTTCTCAGATGGAACGCTGTCGTTCTAAAAAAATAGAGGAATCTCGTATTTGTTTGCGGCGTCATACAAAAGCATATTTCTTGTCGAAAAGTGATGGAGAAATTCGCTGCCCGGAAGGGGAGAGGGCACTCCTTTATTGATGCTTCATCAATATCTCTGTGTTGCGTTATTGACAATATTTCTGATAAGAAGATGTTGTTTCTGGCAACTTTTATTATTGTCTCCTTGAAAAAATGTTACAAAAAGGTCAACTAAATAGATGAACAATCAAGATAAAACAATCTGTTATTCGTTTTCTTAGACGTTTACTGATTCTTTTTTTAAAGTAACTTTTGAATTGAGAAATTGAAGATGATCTCTCCTATAACCAGTGATAATTGACATTAAGTTGCTGGAGTCAACCATCATTTCAATCGCTGGTCGTCAAGGAATTTTTAAATGCCACATTCATTAAATTCGTATTATTGCCTTCATCATTACGTAGAATAGAAATAATTGCTCGCTGAGTTAATTTAAACCGCTCTCAGGAAATATTTGATTAAAAAAATAATGAAACTAATGAAAAGCTTTCCGCCGGTCGGTGAAATCAACGTGCAATTAGAAAAAATGGTTTAAAGTACCAAAAAAAAATGAACGGGTGATTTTATATGAACATCTTGAGCAAAATGTTTTAATTCGACGCATATTCGGTATAACAAGCGGTAATTCTTATGTAATTTTCGGCGTATTTGTTTAAAAAGAAGTTTAAGTTTTGAAGAAATAATTGTTTTTTTTTTCAAAACAATTTTTTATTCAAAAAAATAGCATTTGCATTTAATTATAGATTTTTCCAAATCTTAGCATCTACTATCAACAACATCGAGAGTTATAAGTTGGAAGTGTTCAACCAAATGAAATTTTTTGAAATATAATTAATTTCATTCCCGCGCAAAACTTCGGATAAAATATTTAGAAGAATTGAGCGCTATCATAAAATATGGTGATGTGAATGAAGATTAACAATTTCTCAAAGCGATTTTTGTATTCAAATATTATTTTCTAGTAAAACTTATTTTATACATTCATAATTCTGGGATTTTTTTTTCAGAGAGAACATACACTACCACTTTCAACCAATCTATCAACGAGAGTCATTGGATTTTCCTAATTTAGTTTCGCGCTCCCGTTAACTCTCATCAATTCGCATGCGTGTGCATGTGTGTGGCGAAGAAATGATTTCGGTTTCATGTTTTCCGTGGACACCGATAACCTAGTTAAGCAAGACAGCCCTTCCAGGTTAGCTCCGCTTTCAATTGATTGTTATTCAGACTCAACTCCTAGTTTGGAATGTAGATGCATGGGGCCTTGGAGTTTTCTAATTTTTAACGCACATTTATAACAAAATTCTTTTACGAATATTTTATTTTATTTAACGTTGCGAAATTCCCTTTTGTCCTATATCCATCCGCGAAGGTCAGACCACTTTCAATTGGCTACTACTACTATGTCGGACGGTGTTTTATTCTTAATATTGTTCTTCTTTTCAATCGTAGGTCTCTCTTCCTTGGTTTAGTGAGTGATAGCAAATGGAACATTTTCCAATTTGACGGAGGTTGAAAAAAACTGGGTCACTAGACTTGAAATGGAAAGTGTGAGGGCTGAAGGAGAAACTCCTACAATCAACGAAAGAGTAACGGTTTCCGTGTATATGAGATAGTGGAAAGTGGGCAATGCGGCATGATACGTTTTTAAATAATTTTATAAATATTTCGAAGAGTTTAGACTATTCTTGGCGACTTGTGCATTTTTTAAAATAAAAATCCAATCTAGATCAGTAAATATTTGCTGCGGATATTTAATTGTTATACTGAAAACAATAGTTATCTGAAAAGAACAATTAGGTGTGATCGGCAGAAAAAATAGAAGACTCGTGATTCGATTAACCAGTTTCTCCCTGACCAGGTGTCCTTAACAGCTGGCAACTAGTGGTATGCTCCAATGCCATCGTTTCTGTCTGATACATCATCACCTTCTCCTTCAATCGTATTTCTCTTCCTCGCCTCTGTTGTCTATCGATTCGATTGAAAAGAAAAGGGGAGTGTCCTCTAATGCCTAATGTCTCTCTGTCTTGGATACTATCTCTTACACTGTCTCGTCACCCTCCTGGAGTCTTTTTCTCATTTTCGTCACTGTTTTCTTTTCTTTCATCGAGTATATACAAATTGTATATTCGTCTTTGCGAAGATTTTTTTAGTTTTAGTTCACTTTCAGTTTTGTACTACCGTATATCACGCTTCTCCGTTGAAGCACAGTAACCAAGCTCCGAGAGCAAACATTGCTGCTGAGCAGTAATTGGCTTGTTTCGTAAACAAACAATCACATAAAGAGTGTATTTCTGACGGTTTTTGGTGTGAAATTTCTTGAAATCTACGAGAAAAAGATGGCTCTGCGAAATCTCATATATTCACGAAGAGAGAAAGAAGATTCCCATTTATTTTTATGCCCTCCATTCCTTTTGCCTTTTCCTCTTTCGTCAACGTACCCATGAATTAGATGAGCCCCCCCCCCACATACACCGCTCTTTCCCGTCTTTTCACATCACAACCTCATTCTCCATTGTTGTTATTCAAGAGAAATTTAGCGTTCTTTTGAAATTTGCTACATTTTTATGTGATTATAAAACTAAGTTACACGGACAGTAACCTTCATCATGGAGTTATTTCCTCATCTGACTGAGCTCACACCTCAAGACTAGCGATTAAAATTTAACTAGGTGACTTTTCCTATTCCTTTCTTCCAATTCCTAAGAAAAACAATGCAGATATGTAGTAAGGAATCGAATCACAACCTTACTGAATTCACTGACCCATTGTCATAGAAATGCTATTCGTTCGTTTTTTTCATTCGTTTTTTTTTTCATTTTTTTTCGTTTTTCATTCGTTAACAAGAAAAAATTCTTTAGTATTAAAGAAATGAAATAAACTAATAACGTAAATAATAATAATCTAATAAAGTCATGGCGACCTGACCGGAGAATATATTAATTCAATATTATCCCCAAAGGAAAATCTACAGACTATCGAAATATACAAACCACTGGGCTGCCGTTGGACAGTCTTGAAATTAATAATAATCAACATTTTAAATTCCTCCTAATTTTGCTGGTAGTCATCAGCCTTGTTTTCTTAATCCTTGTTCATTTTCATTACTTCTTATGAGTTCAGTAATTGAATAGAAGTTATTGTTTACTGCTAAATTAAATTTTATGAAGTTATGTGCATTATTATATAAGTTTACTGGTGATTATTATGATTAGATTCCATTTTATTCATTTTGCATAGCCGCTTCTTCCCTCCAGTTTCCCCATTATCATTGTAAATAGGAAAGCGTCAGTTTCTCTCAAACACGTGTGTGCCAGATGTTGTTCTTCATATTCCAATGTTCCACCAGGTTATATCACAGTGCCATGAATTATGATCTCTGTGCGATTTTCGCAAAGCTTTACCAGGTTCCAAACCCTGAGGCGGTTGAGTTTGCTAGAAAATTACATACTACGGTGTGGGAAAATGCGAGAAAATGGAAAGCAGATGTGGAAAGAGTCTCGCAGAGTCATGCGGAAATTTTCAAAAATTGATTTTTTATTTTCGGAATCAGGAAGAAGTTAGTGTTTTTGTGTCTAATCGCATAAAAAATAAGAGCCACACTTTGATTTACAAACGAATTTGTGATCTGTTTTTCAATGAAAGACGCGAAAATACCACCTGCCCTCATTTTCTCGCTTCTAATGGATAATAATTTCAAGACCCTGACCTCCCTCTCCCCCTTACTGTTGTATCGTGTTGTGTTAATGATGCCGATTTACGTTTTTATGGAAACAAAATCTGGAGACGGCGAGGGCCGTAGATATAATTTTTCCAAATTGAATGATTCTCATCATCATCATTAAAACGAATCAAGCACACAAAAAGAAAGGAATAAGACGTGAAGATTGACAAATGGCCAGTACAACACAATTAGCTATCGCCCCGTCTTCTTTTCCTATTCCTCTCTTCTCGTTGCACGACGGACCAGTGGTGTACACTAGAAGACAGCTACGGAGATACTAGGCCTCGGGAGCCGCCAATAGTCTCTGTGCTATTACACACGGTAGCTTGGCTCGTATGCATCGAAGAAGCAGCTGTCCTCTCTGTTCTTCTCGGATGTCTACTAGAATTTTGCGCCAGTGTTTATCAGGTCCGCAATTCAAACAATTCCGTCTTGTGCCTTGATTAATAGTTTTCTAGACTTTCAGAGAACTTGGAGGCCAGTTTTCTCATATATGCAGAAATGATTTAGCGCCGAGATATACATATTTATTTTCTCGTCGTGTTGTTTCTCTTTTTTGCTTTGCCAACCGACAGCGACGACAGCCAGGCTTCTGCTTCTTCATGTATAATCGGTTTTCTTCTGCTTCCCTCATATTGATGTTGCTTTTCATAGAGAATAGCAAAAAAAGAGAATTTACTTGACTGACTTTCTAAAAGGCGGAATGATTTGCTGGTTGGGAACCACCAGCTCCCAGAGCTCGAAAACTCGTGTTCAATCAATAGTCTTTGTCATATGATTCCTAGAACTGGTAGAAGTCGTGACAGTGCATGTTTCTGTTGAATCTAGATTGTGGAATATCTAGAATCCGTGTATTGTAAAAAACCAAAAGACTGAAGAACATATAAATAGAAGTTTCTGAAAATGAAGTTTTATTTGTGTTTCACAAACACATTGAAGACGTTTATTTATCTCTCTCCTTCTTCATATTCTCCTCATTTCTATCTTGGGAACGTATTCTCTTTTTTATTTGTTCTGCCGTCGAAAGTGATAGTTTTCGTTACTGCTGCTGCTGCAAGCCGGGTGGCGTTGGTAGCAGTACAAAATTTTCATTTCATTCATAGCTACCTTACAGCCCGATCAACCTCCCCCCCCCAACTTTAGTCCATGATAAAATTCAAATATAGGTATATTTTGCTGATTTTCTTCACATTTGAACTGTTTGATATGTAAAGTGATTTGATAACAATATTTCTTCCCCCTTCTTGCGGCCAGAACTTTACACACAATCCCTATAGGCTGCGTATGCGAGCGAGCGCGCACGTCGCAGTATTGATAAACTTGGTTGATAACAACAGTTTTCTCGTCCGGGCCGTCTTCGTATTGTCTTCTATAATCATTATTCGCTATCATCAGTTATTACCAGTCTTCTTGGAATTGTACAGCAGTAAATAACAATGATCAGTATTATAAGTATTTCCCCCAATTATTCTTGTCAAACGGAAATTTTTAGGCCGGCAACGGGTCTGCTTATGCTTGTATTCATTTTTGATACTTTCATTCTATCAGCCTTATAAAATATACGTCTCAGATCTATATAGTAGAATTTTCTCTAAATTAATGTTATCAAAAGCGAAATCCTGCGAACCTAGAAATGTTGTCGGATTGCCGTCTGTCTAAAGCTTCTGGCGAAATAATGTTGATATTCCCCTGTTACTATGTAGTGACGTATATTTGTTAGATTATTATTGTGATTTTGATGAATTCTTGTTTTTTGCTAATATTTTCATAAAAATGTATGCTTCTCGTTTATTTAAGCGTTTTCTTTTTATACCGAACCTTGTCGGTAACTCTATGACTCATTTAGAATTTACCACCAAGCTTACTTTTTTCAATTTTATTTTGCTATTTTCTCAAAAAATGAAACCTGATTTTATTATAGCCTGTATTCAAATACTCTACATTACGCAAACCCTCACTCCAGTAGCACTCGACGAACACCTTTTTCCGTATTATTGTATGATATGAGCGGTGCTGTCTTGCCGGCAATCCACGTAGCACCATCGAAGACAAAAATGGAATCAGTAGTAGTACCAGTAGCAGCAGAGCCGGTTACCACCAAAGACACACCTACCCCTGCTGATAATGACGTGTCACCATCGCCGTCAGAGCCAGATTCCGATGCTATCAAGATGTTTGTTGGGCAGGTAAGTATATATCAGCTGAAAACTCGAAGCCATGCAATATAAGTTTCCATTTTTTTATTAAATTTTCTTTGAAACCTTAAAGAGCTCCATCCAGTTACTAGTAAAGAAAAGGGCACTACGACTACTACTACTATTACACAACTACTACTACTTCTAGGCTAAATTTGATAAAATGAATGAGGAGCAATAGGATTTGTTCCATCCTTCGCGCTTTTCTTTATACCACCGAGCGGTTCATTCAATAAAGGGGTTCTAACTAGAAATTGAGTCGGAAAAAGCCATCAGCATCTCAAACTGAGGAATTTCGATTCTATACATATCCTTTGCCCTCTTTTTTAGTCTGTTCATTACCATATAAATGACTGTTTCTTCTTCGCTTCCCGTCGTCTCCCGTTTAGGTCATTTTTATTTCTATCTCCCCCCCCCCCTCACTGCTGTCAAGGGCACACTGACATATAATGACTGGAGAAGGCTAATCAACAATTTTTTGAATGAAAATGATAAGTAAAGCACTGTTGGAAAGAAGAAAAGATAAGGAAAGAATGTGGGAAACTAAGACGAGTGTGTTTAAGTTAAGAACCTTAAAAAACTGAAAAATCCTCAAGCTTATAATACATAGAAAACAAAAATCTATAAGGGACAAAATTGAATGAAGGTGATTAGAGTAACAATACGCAGTGAGAATTGTATACAAACCAGCACTATGTATTTCCGGTTTTTTCCAAATTAATCTAGCATTCTATTTGATGTTTTTAATGTACTAAAGTTGTATAAAACTCTGCATTATCACTTTCTTCCCAGATTCCCCGCCAGTGGAACGAAGTGGACTGTCGCCGCCTCTTTGAGCAATACGGATCAGTTTTTTCCTGTAACATTCTCCGTGACAAATCCACTCAAGCTAGCAAGGGGTGTTGTTTTGTTACATTCTATCATCGAAAAGACGCGATAGAAGCTCAGGGAGCATTGCATAATATCAAGGTTATCGAAGGAATGCATCACCCAGTGCAAATGAAACCGGCGGATACAGAGAATCGGAATGGTAATAGTAAACAAAAATCGTTTCTAGAAATAATTTCTTTCAACATTGCAGAAAGAAAACTCTTCATCGGGCAACTGAGCAAGAAACATAATGAAGAGAATCTTCGCGAAATATTTGCCAAGTTCGGACAAATCGAAGACTGTAGTGTTCTACGTGATCAGGACGGAAAGAGTCGAGGTGAGTGTGTAATGATACGTCTTTCGCAAGAAAAAAAATTGAATTTATCAACAAAAATAAAATAAATGAATGTGAAGTGTGCCGCACAACACTCCATTGACTGTCTATATCTGCTATTTTCTCTATGTTTTTATTTTCATTTCTCTTTGTGAAGCATGTGAGAAAGTTGGTTGAAAAAACTAAAAGTCAGTTTTGATAAATCAATTTTTGTACGGTTTTCCTGGTATTCAATGTGAAAATTCTATGTAGAGATTCATGTGAAAACCCGAATGTGTCGATTATTTTCCATCCTTAAATATTTGTTAATATCTCTAAATGTCTATTTTTCTCCAACAGGATGTGCATTTATCACGTTCACGAACCGCAGCTGTGCCGTCGTCGCCACCAAAGAAATGCATCACTCACAAACGATGGAGGTTCGCAATTAAAGCTTTTTTGTCTTTCTCTTTTTCTCTTAAATGTTTTCTGTACATGTGGGACCCGCCTCTTTTTGAATTTCCGGAAAAAATAATGGGATACTTCTCCGAATAAAAAAAAAAGACTAATTTAAATGTGGTTTCCGGTTGACAGTTTCCATGTTGAATGTTATTTTTTGAATTAATTTTTTCCATCCTTCGCTTTCAAGTTAATTTCCGTAGTTGTATGTTTTAGACGAATGATGATGATAATTATTTGGTGTCCTTACTTTTTTTTTAAACTCCCACAATTGCAAAACAGACCTCATTTCTCAAAATTATCCGTGCCAAACTTTACTCTCTAGAATCATATTTTCTAGGGATGTTCCGCTCCTCTTGTAGTGAAATTTGCTGACACTCAAAAAGACAAAGATGTAAAGACGAAGTCGCTGATCACTGGAAATGGAGCCGGATCACCGAAGAGTGGAACCAATTTGCTTCAAAATTTGAATCCTGCTCTTTTGCAACAGGTAAATTCAAACCTTCAGTATTTTTTTAACTTTAATTTCTGAATTTTTCAGCTTGGAGGAGGTCAAAACTATCAAGCCGTCGCTTCCCTACTGTCGCTTATTAATGGGCAACAAGGGCAGCAACCACAGCAGCAGAATGTACTCGGAATATTGGGATCAGGTATATATATATATATATTTATATATATAAATAGGGGAACTTTACTTCATAATAATGTTGCAAATAGGCAAATTGACACAGAAAAAGAAAACAAACACGCTAAAATGCCGCCTATTCAGTACTCTCTGCGCTCGGCAAGTTAACTGAAACCACTGATGACGTGGCGAAAACCACTATCTCTCCTGAAAAAACACGCCAGCAGTCTTTATTGGTGTCGCCACCACCCACGACATCGACAGCCTCTTCTATTCAACTTCAACAGCAACAGCAGCAATTGCCCCAACATCAACAACACAGTTTAGGTGGGAATATGGTTGGCACGTAGCCGGGTGATTTTCTACGTGGAATTCTGCGTGTGTCTTAATTTGGAATGATGCCTACTGTGTATTGCTTCCTATTCTCTTCAGTTCGTCTCCCCCGCTTGTGCTCATTTTGCAACGTGGATTTTTTTGCTGCTTGATGTGTCTAAGGGTTTACATAAAAAGGTTAACAAAGCATCAGAAGCTGACTCGTGCTCTGGTGTTTTACTGTCACCTAACACTTTGACTTCTTCTGAACTTAATATGGATTCTCCCACTTAATAATTCTGGTGACCTACTTTATGGCATGAATTATGCATTGAATCATTTGATTGATCCTAGTTTAATTTTTTCCGAATTAATACTTTCTTGTATCTTAAATTTCTAACCCCTTCAGTTTTTTTAGGAAACCCTCTGCTCAGCAACCCAGCTGCCGCTGCCCAAAATCAACTGGACGCTATCACAATGGCACAGATAGCAGCTCACCAAAATCAGATGTTGGCACTTCAAGGCTTCGCTGTGCAGCAAGGTGCTCCTGTTCAACAGCAACAAGGTAACTAACGAAAGCCTCATAAATGTGTTCGCTTATATTTTTCCCATTTCTTAATTTTTCGACTGTTGTGTGATATTTCCGAACTGCTTTTAATCGCTAACTTCAAAAAGCTTTTTATCCCACCCTCCTTCCCCCTAACCTTTACTATCCTATGCCTGCCGTTTTCTCAATTTCAGGTCCATTTCATCAACATCATCAACCACAACCTCACCACCCATATTCTGTATACTCTACTGGATCTCCTGACTCAGCGTCCAACGCTACAGACTCGTCTTCTGATGATCATCCGACGCACTGCTTGACGCCCAACTCTAATCCGAAACCACAATATAGCTACATAAATGGACAACCACTGATACCGCGCCACCCCGCGCATCTTTTGTTGCCACAGCGGTTCCCAGCAGTCTATGGTACATTCCTTAAAATTTTACTTTTATGCTTGGTGTTAAGCTTTCGCATGCCTTTTTTAAACTTTGTTGCACTCTCTTAACCTCGAAAATTGCAAAACCCACGTTTTCATCATACAATTTTTAATGTGATAAATCTCAGGCCTAGCGGGAGGAATCGCAGGTGCCAAGACCACTTCTCCTGTAGCCGCCACTCTTGCAAACCACCAGCCTATAGCTCTGACACCATTTGCCGGTGGGGCTGCCGCTCTTGATCACTTTCAAGCAATGCAGCAACAATATGCATGTAAGTTCGAAAATTAGTTGAATATTGAAAAATAAATAAAAATTATTACTTGCATTGTATAACCCAATTTTCAGTGCTAGCAAACTTTCAAGCTTCTGCTGCTGGAGTCGGTGTTCAGAGCTCCAACTCGTCTGCTCAAATGATTGGAAATGGAGATGTGAAAGGACCGGATGGAGCGAATCTGTTCATCTATCATCTTCCGCAAGATTTTGGTGACACTGATCTCATTAACACATTTGCGCCATTCGGAGTGATTCTGTCGGCTAAAGTGTTTATTGATAAGGTTACCAACTTATCAAAGTGCTTCGGTAAGTTCAAAAACAAATACAATAGGTTACAGTGTTCGTAAGTGAAATAACGTTTCCAGGATTTGTGTCATTTGAGAGTCCTCAATCAGCTACCAACGCAATATCGGCGATGAATGGTTTCCAAATTGGCTCAAAACGACTGAAAGTGCAGCTGAAAGTGGATCGTGGAAATCCATACAATCGGTAGATTTGGAGTAGCTGAATAAAGGTCAATTATAGATTATAATGTCTTCTTTACTGTTTCGTCTTTGTCGTACCTTTAATATTTCATTCATATTTTTGATTTTCTGTGTCCCTTAAAATGTGTCCCAACAGCAATGCGCACGTTCTTGTCCACCACCTCATTTTGCCTATTTCAAACGATTCCACACGTCTCCTATTTTCAGAAATTTTCATAATTTCTTGCCGTTCGCTATTTTTCTATTGGAAAAGCATGCTTCAATGTGTTTTTTGTTTCCTTGTCTTAGCTTTTTGTGTCAACTTTGCTCAAAAATCCATCTGTAGCTCTAATTTGTTTTTAATATTCTTTTTTTTGTCGTCCAACAATAATGTAAAAGTCCGAATAAAAGTGTATTGTGTGCATGAAAAAGTTCTCTAATTTTCGTCCAAATTTTTTGTTCTCATTTTAATTTCTATATTTACCTGATTTCAGATATGTTACAATGCAATCGAATGAAATTACGGGATTCTCTTGCCTTCACGCATCTTCCAAATTGCTAAAAATTTGCCATTTTTCTAATAATTTAAAACTATAAAATCTTTATGAATTTTTTTTCTTTATTTATCATCTACTTCTTTCTGAAATTCTAGTCAAAACAACTATTTACTACATTTTATTGCATTATTTGTACATTTTAATAGAGAAAAATATAAGATTCTTATTAATTAAATATAATTTCTATTTTTAATTTGTTTTATGTATATATCCTTGTGGGTGCGTTGCTTATAGTGATACATCGGAGAATACATTGCGACGAGCAATGCTACAAAATTGTTTTATCAATTTTTATAATATACCCGGCAAGCTGCATAACACTTCGACGAAAGACGAAATAAGACCGTCTCGTCTCGTCTTCATCATGGTCTAGAATTCGTCTGACGCGGAGATAGACATTGTGTTGGTGCACATGTAAATTAATTGACGACGTAAGACGAACGCAAGACGAACGAAGACGAGACGAAAGGATTCCACGAAAAACGACCGATTTGTTTCGTCTTTCGCGGAAGCCTTAAAGCTGCACAAAATCTGAAAATTTCATGACGATTCGTTCAGTATTCCTGAGATATCAGGAGAAACCAAATTAATAACCCTTGGTACTGTACACGTATGTATTCATAAGAATATAGTAAGTTTATCCAGAAGAAAATAAAAATAACAATAGCAGAAAAGAAAGCATAAAACAAGAAAGGCGCCTTATTATCCCTTTTGATGAAACTTTCCACAAAACCTCCAGTATTTATCACACGCTGCTCGGTATTGTCCCTGCGCTGTCAGGAATGGGTTATTACAGTAGTTCATGGCGAAACCTTGATAACTTCTGCACAGCTGACCAACTGCACCGCCCGGCCAACGTTTGCGAGATGATTTTCGTGTTGGGACCACCGGCTTATCAGGAAGAGGTAGTTGGCACTTCTCAGAGTATACTGGACAGAAGACTATGGCCTGAAAGATCTAATTGAAAGCGAGAAACCGGGCTTGCAAGTTAACTGGGACTTTGTACTTTCAATGTTCTTGAAAACACATCCTGTTTTTTTTTCAATAACAGAACAGTTTCTATTAAGTTGAGCGAAAAGTCTTTATAATTTTTTTCGTCATTGCTCAGTTTTTTCTTTCTCATTCAGTTTGTTTATTTTATTTCTTTTGAGAACTTTCGCCACTGTCAACGCGAACCTATACAGCACTCAAATGGAAAAAAAGACCCACCAGAAGCTCCATATGCTCGGAGTCCAGGTCCTAGGATACTCACCGTATTCGCCAGACTAGACTCAAACTGATTATCATCTTTTTTTTAGGATCACCTTAGCCGACATAAGTTCCATGATAAAAGGACTTTTCGTGTCCCAGTCCCCCGAGTTCTACGCGAATGGAATCACTCAACTCAACTCAACCTCCATCGCGTTGGCCAGAAGTTGTAAATAAAATACTAATGGCGAAAATATCACACATTGAATTTCGTTTTCTTTCAATAAATTTTGTTTCGAAAAAATTCAAATAATTACAAAGAATTTTCGCTGAACCTAACAATTTCTACGCTTTCTAGTTATAGGAATCTATTAAAAATTCTATGAACTCACTTTCTGTCCGAATCTGAACGGATCCGGGCATACATAGAGATATCTGTTCTTGAATTCCTTACAGAATCTGGTAAAATTCGTCTTTTTGCGTAGTTGTTCAGTAGATGCTGCGGCTTCTGGTGAAATTGCTGCGGTTCGGGGTCTGAATACTCTTCAAGGTTTATATTGCCGCAAATTCAAAAATATCAAAAGTTGGATCTTATTCCTCAATAAGGATCTGGTGAAAATTGCAAAGTTTCTGGGGTTGCGTGTGCTACATTCCTTCATTATTTTTCTGTGAATTGAAAAACTGCGGATTATTCTTTTGATCCAGGTTGAATCGTGTCACGGTGCAAAACTTGGCTTAAATTCAAAATTTTTGTTCAAAAATGATTAAAAATCGTAGATTTCGGTACGTTATCTAATAAAAATCTAGTTATATATCTAATGAAAAGATCGAAACTAGTCCAGGAATGGTGACTGACTCGTTTTTTTCTGCCCAGCTATTATCTATCCGCGAGTACGTGATTTTTCGTTTATAGGCGCTGTTTGAGTCTCGTAGCGCGTTTTATAGTGTTTATAGCGCGTTTTAACGCGCCAATTTAACACTGCGTTTGTGATTTATTTTCGAAAATTGAAGCGAATATTGGAATTTTTTCTATATTTTCCTTCGAAAATCATGTTTTTTAAAATTAATTTTTATTGTCAAGTTTCTTAAACTGTTTATTAAACTGAATAAATCACAAACGCAGTGTGTGCGCTTTCTTAAAATTTTTAAATTGGCGCGTTAAAACGCGCTATCCCCCAACGAGACCCAAACAGCGGCTTTAAACGAAAAATCACGTACTCGTGGATGGATAGTATGTAAAAATTGACACAAACGCCCGTGGAAAAGCTTGTTTTATTTATTAAAAATATTTAAACTTAATTAAAATTTTTAAAATTTCTATATTATTTAGAGAATACTTTAAAATTTTGAATGCAATATTTATTTATTTTTAAATTATTATCGCCGTAAAAATGTTCCGACATTTTTTCGAGTCGGGATTTGAATTTAGAGGCTCCGCCCATTCATCATCATTTGAGCGCATTTGCTATGCGCGATATATTTGTTGAATTTTTATTTTTCGTGAATATTTTTACACGTTTCTTCGAATATTTAAATATATCAATTTGCGTCATTTATTTTTTTTTCGTTTCTTCTGATAAAAATATATCGCGCATAGCAAATGCGCTCTGATGAAGAAATGGGCGGAGCCTCTAAATTGAAATCCCGATTTTCGCGGGCTCGAAAAATGTCGGAACTTTTTTACGGCGATAATAATTTAAACAATTTTTGTAAATTGAAATATAAAAAAACATCTAAAAAAGTGACACAAAATTATTTAAAAATTTGAAAATGTTTAATATTATTTACTTGGAAATTTATTGGTCGATCAAAAAGCCTAGTTCACAAGTTTTCATCGTCATCAACATCTCATGGAACTGCAAAATGGCCCGACCGGCTAAAGAAACTCGGCGCTCAAGATTATCGTCGCATACACCGGCATTTTCCAAACTCGACTGAATATAGAGATTTTCGTGGATTTCCATGCATTTCTATTCGTTTCCGTGCATTTCTGTGCATTTCCGTGCGTTTCTGTGCATTTTCGTGCATTACAGTGCATTTTCGTGCATTTCTGTGCATTTTCGTGCATTACAGTGCATTTTCGTGCATTACAGTGCATTTCCGTGCATTTCTGTGCATTTCCGTGCATTTCCATGCATTTCTGTGCATTTCTGTGCATTTTCGTGCATTTCTGTGCATTTTCGTGCATTACAGTGCATTTCTGTGCATTTCCGTGCATTTCTGTTCTTTTCCATGGATTTCCGTGAATTTCCGTGCATTTCCATGGATTTCCGTGAATTTCCGTGCATTTCCATGGATTTCCGTGCATTTTTGTGCATTTCGTGCATTTCCATGGATTTCCGCGCATTTCCATAGAAGAACAATTTGACCAAATCGATGCAAACTCTTTAAGGAGTCTTTCCCAAAGTATGCTTAATAGATTATGTTCGTTAATCCAAAAAAAAATGGAAAAAAAATTAATTATTATGCTATTTTTAAAAGTTTATCCACGGACTTTTGTGTCACTTTTTTAGAGGTTTTTTTCAATTTTAATTTATATAAATTTCTTTAATTAATTTGAAAAATACATATTGCATTAAAAATTTTAAGGTATTCTCTAAATAATATAAAAATTTTAATTAAGTTTAAATATTTTTAATAACTAAAACAAACTTGTCCACAGACTTTTTAGTCGTTTTTTCTCAGTTCTTAGTTTCTAATATCTCTATTAAAAACTGAGATTCGCACGTTAAAAGGATGAGTGATAATTGCAGAAATAGTTAAATAGCATTTATAAAAACTCACAGGGTAGCTTCTTCTCTTACATCGCTTGCTTTATCTGGTTCGCCATCTGGAATCGAGAAGCAAATATTCTCGAAGGCGTTACAAAAGTCTTTGTCCTTTTGTTCCCGTCGTTTTGTGTTGGCTCCGGTACACACTCGGATGTATTCATCTCGTAGCTCCCCACAGGCGACCTGTAATATAATACAGTGTTGAGTCAGCCATCCCAACTCACGGTATCCTGATTCTTTTCAGCGTTTCCGGATTCTCTTCCAATTATTTGTTCTATCAAAACCAGCAAGAGCAGTAGTAATTTCATTATGCTGTATGACGCTCTATTTGAGAAGTAGTTTAACTGCATAAATGAAAATTCGGGAGCCGCCGCTTCAAAATAAGAGCCACTATTCGATGCTTCTTTTTCACAGAAAATAAATTATTTGTAGCTGGATTTATCAGTTTTTCATTAGTTACGGATTGAAAAAAAAGAATAATACATTTATAATATCAATTGATCATTCTAACGAAAGTTTTAAATGATCTGTTAATTTCAGATAATGAAAAAGCAACAAGCGAATAGAAAAATTGATGTCCGTGCTTGATCTGATCCTACTTCAAAGCGAGAGACATCTCAAAAAAAAAAGTGAGGAGTCGGTTTAGTATAAAGTAGAGAAAGATCAGCAACATTCAACATTTTAAAAGAAAAATACTTTAAATTACGAAAAAGAAATGAAAGCGTTTTCAGAAAATATAACCTAATATCTTCAGTAAAGCTTGCGAAACTTGGTGAATACTTCCTTTATTTTATACCTTACTTATTTACAAGGTGGCTTTTAAATATTGCAACGCATTGAAATGATCGTATCTCAAAAAATTAAAAAAAAGAAAAAACAAAAATCGATGTAACTCAACAAAATATTTATTCGTAGGTATTATCCATTATCCATCCGGGAGTACGTGATTTTTCGTTTAAAGGCGCTGTTTGGGTCTCGTTAGGGAATAGCACGTTTTAACGCGCTAATTTAAAAATTGTAAGAAAGCGCACACACTGCGTTTTTGATTTATTCAGTTTAATAAACATTTTAAGAAACTTAACAATAAAAATTAATTTAAAAAACATGATTTTCGAAGCAAAATATAGAAAAAATTCTAATATTCACTTCAATTTTAGAAAATAAATCAAAAAATAATTAGAGCGATGAACACTAGGCTGAATCGCGCTGAAAAGCAACCGATCATTCTGAAACTTGAAATAAATATTGCATAAAAAATATTTGAAATTATGAAACATTTTTTGAATTATTTATGAACGCAAATTGCGTCAGCAGCCTGCGCGATGGCGCCAAACTTGCGTTCGAATACTTAAAAGTCACCCTGTAGTTACTTATTCATGCAATAATTCTATTTAGCATTACTGCAGTCAAACAAAGAGAGAGGTTTCTACAAAATTTCAGCGAAACTAATATTATGACTTTAATAATAATAAAACAGTTTAACTGGAAAACATCTAAAATGTATATATATATTTATAAATTACGCAATACGTAGATGCATTGTCGATAACAGAAGCAAGAAAGAGAGATGAAAATGGAAAGTTTTTTGATGGAAATAAGAAAAAGACCGGATCCTACCTGATTCTTTCTCTATCCCTCTTTCTCTATATACATATATTTCACTGATGAATTTTCTGATTATTTTGCAGCCAAAACATCCGATTATTTTTAATTGAAACCGATTTGTCACAAAAACAGTAATTACAGAGAAACTGTCTATATAGATGTTAAAATTTGGTCTTCTTTTCTTTCCTTTTTTATAAAAAAATTAAGGAATATAAGCATTTCTGAATA
This sequence comes from Caenorhabditis inopinata, assembly GCA_003052745.1. Taxonomy (NCBI): domain Eukaryota; kingdom Metazoa; phylum Nematoda; class Chromadorea; order Rhabditida; family Rhabditidae; genus Caenorhabditis; species Caenorhabditis inopinata. The sequence continues at coordinate 224,190 of AP018152.1, read as the reverse complement.
TATTAAGCGATATTTGTGATCCAGGCCGCCTATTGCACATCTCCATTACCCGGCCATCACTTTAGTTTGAAGTTTCGAGCAGTAGCAGCCAGAGTAGGGCGGAATTTGATTTTGGGAACTCGGAGTCCGGAAAACGGAAAATGGAAAAATATTTTTTTCACGGAATCTGGAATCCGGAAAACGGAATGTAAAAAACGGCGGAATCCGGAATGCGGAAAAAAAAGAATTATAACCATTAATGAGGGAATATTTATGATGTAAATGCGCTCTGTTCGCAGAAATTTTTGCGGGAGTTCAAAAAAGTATACTTTTCACAACAATTGAGAATAAAGAATTACAACGGAATAAAAACGCCATATCACGGAATCTGGAATCCGGAAGACGGAAAAAATATTTTTTCACGGAATCTGGAATCCGGAACACGGAATGAAAAAAACGGCGGAATCCGGAATTCCGCCCTTCTCTGGTAGCAGCCCAACGCACCAGTTTGTCAAAGGACCCATGGCTAACACTTTTCGAAATGGAATGTACATATGGTCTGTAGAATCTGATAGTCGAAGTTCATTAACAAAATCTGACTTAAAATGAGAAGAACTCTTCTTAAACTGAAACTTGCTGTAAACGAAAATCTTGGAGCATTTCTAGCAACTTTTCGGCTTACACCATCTTCAGGTATAGTTCAATTTTCGATAAAACAAAAAAGGCCTAAAAATAATAATAAATAACGGAGACGAGGAACATAGAGAGATGTACATAAGTCACGAGGAAAAAAACCAATAAGGAAATAATGACCAATAAACCCGATGTTGGCGCCAATGTTTAAAAAATGTATTTAAAAAAAAAACAAAAAATATCGATTGAAATAGGACCATATCAATCAATAACGGAGACCAATTTTTTTTCATTCGCCTGTTGCCTTTTCATTATTAAAAACAAAAAGTTTAATTTGTCTAGTTGTTTCTTATTTTGATTCAGGTGGAAAATCGTCAAATGCACATTAAAAAATCATTTTAAAAAAACCGCACCTCTTCACAGATGAGAAGTTGTTCGCGTTGGAAGTTAAAACGAATGACCAAAACATTCGGATCATCGCCACAGACTTTCAGTCGACCTGTCAAAATGGGAAATTCTTCAATACCACTTCTCATTCGGCCTCCGTGATGGTTTTTGGCGGAATCTGTAGGTATCTACACGAGTGTCCAAGTTGTGTTGCGTCAAAACTTGGGGAACATATCGCCATACTTTTTGAACTTTTTGAATCATAGCGTGCAAGGCCCCGATCAATAACCTCAAGGGTCCTTGCTAGCAGTGTGCGTTGTCGACGAAATTTTGTCGACAAATTCCCTCTCTGACAAATTTGTCGACAAAATTTTGTCGATTTTTGTCGACAAATTTGCCGATAAATTTGTCGATAAATTTGTCGACAAATTTTGTCATCTGTAACGCGTTGTTGACGGGTTGTTTGAAAAGGATCGCTCTCCACTTCGGAGTGTAACGTATCCAAATCCAACTCCATTGGTCTACAGGTATGGGCATCATCATCCAATGAAAAATCGTCATTTTCGAATCGATGGAACCAACGTCTAATGGTAATTTCAGAGGGTGCATCCTAGTCATAAACGATTAATGTTGGGTGTTTTCAGACCAGACAGATGCAGTATACATAGTGGAGGCAAAAGCGAGAGCCATTTCTCCGTGATGCGATCACTGGAAATGATACGAATTGTGTTGTCGATAGGGGTACATTCAACCTCCCATGAGACAGAAAGACAGTTGTCTCCATCAAATTTCCACAGAAAAACCTGTCAGGACTTATGAATTGGACTTCTGGACTTCTAAAAGAGAGCGTCATACAGCAAAATGAGATTACTACTGCTCTTGCTACTTTTGATAGATGAAGCTCCACAATAAGTGAGAGGATTTCATAAAAAATCAAAACCGGTTGTAATAAAAACCATTGAACCTTAATTTGTTTTTTGCTCATGGCGTACATCTCTCTATGTTCCTGGTCTTTGTGATTTATTATTATTTTTTAGGCAACTTTGGTTTTCCCGAAAATAGTAATTTTCATTTTTATAGATAATTGATTATCCTTGAAAATTGGTGTAAGGCGAAATTTGATAGTACAGCTTTGAAACTGAAATAATAAAGTGACAGGGCTGACAACAATCACCAGAGTAGGGCGGAATCGGATTTTGGGAACTCGGAATTCGGAATCCGGAAAACGGAAAAGAAATATTTTTTCACGGAATCTGGAATCCGGAAAACAAAAAAAAAATTTTTTTCACGGAATCTGGAATCTGGAATACGGAAAAAATATTTTTCACGGAATCTGGAATCCGGAAAAGGGAAAAAATTTTTTCACGGAATCTGGAATCCGGAATACGGAAAAGAAATATTTTTTCATGGAATCTGGAATCCGGAATACGGAATGTAAAAAACGGCGAAATCCGGAATGCGGAATGCGGAAAACGGAATTTTAACCATTAATGTGGGAATCAAATGATGTAAATGCGCTCTGTTCGCAAAAATTTTGGCGGGAGTTCAAAAAAGTATACTTTTCACAACAATTGAGAATAAAGTATTTTAATAGTTTTAAAAAACTCATAGTTGGGCGGAATTGGATTTTGGGAACTCGGAATCCGGAATCCGGAAAACAAAAAAAAATTGTTTTTCACGGAATCTGGAATCTGGAATACGGAAAAAATATTTTTCACGGAATCCGGAAAACGGAAAACGGAATGAAAAAAACGGCGGAATCCGGAATTCAGCTCTTCTCTGGTGCATAACCTCGGTTGAGGTTTCCTGGGACTTCTTTTAAGATGATAAAGTCTACCGTTTTCTATTTTTCCGAGAATTAAAATTAATGTTAATGGAAGTAATGAGTCTTATCGTGGTTAGCCCTGTTCCGTTCGGATCACGAAAATGATCACTAGAATATTTTTTTTTAATAAATTGAAACGTTGCAACCTCTACTAACACATTTACAAAATCTGAAAAGATCAGAATTTCTTCCATTATATCTCACCGAACAGGACTATACATAACACGAGTGATCTTATAAAAGCTACTAGCTATATTTATTGATTTTTAATTAAATTTTTATGTATTCGACGTAGAAGCAATTTTTTAACCAACGAATTATAGAAAAACAATTTTTTAAATTTCGTTTCGGTTTTACCCGTTTTTTTTTTAATTTTTAATTTTTAAAAATTCAGATATTATTATTATTCACGATTTTCAGCATTTTCACACTATTTCAAAAAAATATAGTGAACATTCTTATGTATGAGACGGAGATATGATTATTCATCTTTCATTTCCATGTGCCACTTTTCTTGCCAACCAATTTTCCAATACAACATTCCTCTAACTGATATGAAAATACTGAAAATCATTTTAAAAACGGTTTTAAGAATTTTGTCCAATTTACACGCAAAAACATTGCTGCAAAACATGGCGTTTTAGTGATTCCATCGATTCTGCGGTTTTGTGAGAATGCTAATGGTATTTTGAAAATTAAATTAATTTCAGGGAAGGTTTCAGAAAGTGTTGCTGTCTTAAAATTATCGGTATAATACAATAATTCCCCCCCGCTTGATATAAGAGTGACCCCCCGGTGGAAGACTGTGGAATGACCCCCCACCCCTTCCCATAACGTCAGTTTTCCACCAATTTTTACAATTTTTACAATTGTAAAAATTTGTTTCATAATTTAAAAAATTTTTTCTTAATTTTTACGTGGCATCATGAACTAGTTTCATTTTCATATTTTCATTTCATTTCGTCTGAATCTCATGGAAATATTGAAAGGGGGGGGGGAATATTGGAAGGGGGGATCATTCCTGGGTCTTCCGGTGGGGGGGGATTAGTACTGTTTGTTGGGGGTTGATTATTGTAGATTACCTAGGATCCAAATATTACCCCCCATTTCAACTGGTGGGGGATTAATATTGGATATTGACTTCGTATAGAAGCCCCCCAACATTAATTATCCCCCACATCAATTTTGATAATGAATAACGTTGGTTGGGGGGCTATTATCGATGGTGGGGGGCGGTTGTAGGGTGGGGGGCGATTCTTGGAAATTACCAAATTATCTTATTGAGTATGTATCTGGAAGTATTCAGAAGTTTTATTCGCTGTTAATAACAAATATTACAAAGAAAGCCTGTAAACTTGTTTCGTTGTTGGTTATTACTAGTAAGTCGTTGAATTGGTGGCTAATAAAAGGGAAAAAAGAAAAAGTACAAAACACGAAGAATGGAATGAGTAAATAATACGTCTCAACCGAGTGGAACGATCAGAAGTTTTGGAATTTTCTTTTGTGGGGGCGGGGGGGGGGGAGGCGTTAAGGGGACTGCGTAACTGGAGGTGGTTGACATCGCTTATCCTTGATTTCCCTCGACCTTGCGCGAGAAGAAGCGCTGAATTTTGACGAAGTTCTGAAATTTTCAAAGTTGTTTGAATAATCCGCCTTACTGCATGCAATACAAATACAATTACTGAAAGTGTAAGCTCTTCAAATTTTCTCAAATAATCTCAATTGGTGCGTCATTTCTCTTGTACTAAATGGAATAAGAGAATTTCTGCTTTTTTAAGTTTTCAACGACACTCCACCGAACGGGGAACGCGCTCTTTAGCTAAAGCGAGGCGGGAGTTTTTGAGATATTTTTATAGGAGATCTCTCGCTTGTTTTGCTAGGAGAATATTGTTTTTTTGTTTTCGTTTTTTTTGTTCTTATCGATTAATGTCTTTTAAAATTTAATTCCAAATTTATTACATCTTTGTTTAGTGTATTTTTCTTGTTTTTAGGAGCCCAATACACCGTAACTTACGTGGGAAACTATTTTACAAAAATATTTTACAATATTTTACACCAAAAAAAAACCAAAACATTACGATAAGATACATTGCTGACTATTTTCCCGAAAAATTAAAATAATTGAAAAACGTTCAGAATTTATATTATCGCCGTAAAAAAGTTCTGACAATTTTTCGAGCCCGCGAAAATCGGGATTTGAATTTAGAGGCTCCGCCCATTTCATCATCAGAGCGCATTTGCTATGCGTGATATAATTTTATCAGAAGAAACGAAAAAAAAATAAATGACGCAAATTGATATATTTAAACATTCGAAGAAACGTGTAAAAAAAATTCACGATTAATACAATTTCGTTCTTTTAATCCAGTTTAATTCTGAAAATTCAGAAGAAAAAATAAAAATCAAAGAAATATATCGCGCATAGCAAATGCGCTAAAATTGAATGGGCGGAGCCTCTAAATTCAAATCCCGACTCGAAAACATGTCGGAACTTTTTTACGGCGATAATACAGTTGTTTTCATTTTTGCAGTTTTAACATTATAATATAATTTCTTAGATTTCATGCCATATAGCTAAATATGTAAGGAATATTGGAGCAGTGTTTCCTCCATACCTGTGGAGTAGTAGTGAATCTGTGCGACAGTCCCTTCGGAATCACAATCAGGTCTCCTTTCTCGACTTGTACACGAATCCACGAGTCGTCTTCGACTTCCACGTCATAGTAGCACGTGCCCTCGACGACGAGACTGATCACGTCTTCGTTTTGCATTTGTGGCTCATAAAATTGCTCCATCTTGTCTTCGAAGTCGAGCATGGTCTCACTGACGGTGAAGACGTCAGTGAATGTTACGTTTTTCTCGGTCTTCACCGCAGAAAGACGCTTCTTCATTGAGGCGGTGTCATCGAGATCCACCTGAAAGTCAAACAATTCTGGTAATGATGAAATTGGTTAGCCCACCCAAATTTGAATTTCAGAAGCGTACAACTAAAATTTTTTTTTGAAAGATGGACACGTTTTTTCTAGAAATGTTCTCTTCTTCGGTCTGCTCATTAATTTCATATTACAGTAGCCTGATTAGAAAAAAACAAAATTTTAAGTATTTATTTATCTCCGATTTTTGAACCAACGAATTATTTTATATTTCGAAGCCATTCCTTAGAACTTTACGTTCAGCTACAAGCATTCCACTCTGTTTTTGTACCTCAAATTGAACTAGAACTAGAAACGCCATTTCGCCCTACTTTAGTAGTGGTTTCAATCATTTTTTCCTATCTCCTCCCCTCTCTCAATCACTTTTCGATAATTGTTTGTATCAGACATGTGGAAAGAAAATTGAAAAATATTTTTCTCTTTTTTCTCTTTCTCCTTTTCTTTTCTCTAAACCGGATTTCGAACATTAAGCTATGTTAGCTGTTACATAAAAAAGATAGAGCGACAGACACTAGTCGCAAACACTGCGTGGGAGAGTGGGGCGTAGAAGATGAAGCAACATAAAAGCATTGCAGCCTTGAAACCATTTTGGGCCACAACGGGCCCGGGCCCAAAAATAATGCTGTTTCACAAAACAAGCCGTTGTGGCCTTGATTTACGGTGTTTAGCGTGAATCTGTGAAACCAAGCTAAGGTATTTTTTAAGCTGGCGTTCTAAAATACACCGAGATCTACAATACCTCGATATATCTCACAAAAAATATGATTTTTTATGCTCCTTGAATCCAAGCGATTTTTAAATGTCAGCTATTACTTAAAGCAAAAAAAGATGGACCGAAAACCATCGTGTCCGGATCATCGTGACAGAACCCTAGAAAGCAGAGAAAGGCGGAATTCCGGATTCCTTCGTTTTTTTCTTTCCGTTTTCCGGATTCCAGATTCCGTGAAAAAAATTTTTTCCGTTTTCCGGATTCCGCCCTACTCTGCTAGAAAGTCCTCAATGCCAAGCATACGGTAACTTGGCGTATTGGAAAATTGCTGTACATAGAATGAAAGCAAAACCATTAAGATATTTTCATAACTACGCTGAGCTGGAAGATCTGACCTAAGCATCCCTTACCTTATAATACTGTACTCCTGCAAGTTGTCCCAGTTGTGTGGAGGTGATCTTTTTTGGCGGGAACACGTGATGTGGAAGACGACGGTCTCCACATGGGAATGGTTCCATGTGCCAGATTTGCATGTTTTTAGTAATGTTTGACGAAAACTGAATGAAAACTTGTGAATTGAATAGTTTATATACAGAATAGATGCGATCTTTGATGAATAGAAATGGAAAGTTAAAGGTTGTACATTGAAAATTGAATAGTGAAACAGGAAGCACGAAAATAAGATGTTAATTGAAAGTTGCCAAATAAATGGAATTTCGGCGGGGGAACTGCGCAAAAATGAACGTGAAGGTGACAATAATATAAAAATGGAAATCGAGAAAAAGTGTTCAATTTTTAGTAGAGAGCTGAATCAGCGGATTACTGGAAAAAGGATCAACAGGGCGACGATCCAAATGTGCGTTTTTTTTAAGTGTAATTGTGTATTCAACTATAGTACATGTTTGTTTGCTTTAGCACGTCAGTGAAGACGTAGGACAGGAAATGGTTTAGAAAAAAGCAAAAACGAATCTCAAAAAAACAGCGATTACGCAACTTCTTATCTCGAAGTCTCACAGCTCCTAAAAGGTATTTACCAGTAGAAAAAGCTGTGATGTTCTGAGACCCTTTGTGTGCAATTTTCATCCCTTTTGAAATTTGTCTCATACAATTCCGAGAAATGTCTTTTCTTCCTTCTGGACCACCACGCCTTTCAAGTTATATGGAATCGATTATTAATTGCATTGGAAGGAAACCAATATTGCCGCTAATCCGGGAACAACAAACCATTGTGAAAGAAAAATATCTCAAATACTGGAATTTAAAGTGAAATCTACAGTCTTTTAAAATCCTAACCAACACAAACGATCATAATCTTGAAAATGGCAAGTTTGGGCGGAGTCTTCGATATGTGCTTCCCTCCTTGTTCTCCTTTTTCATCTTCATACAGAAAACAAATAGCAAACATCGAAAAAAAAGCGATCAAAGAAAGGAAGGGAGAGGGAGAGAAAAGACAACTGGAACGATCAGGAATACAGATAACAGCGAATCTATGGAAAAAAGCGGGCGTTATAAGTAAAAGGTTTAAAATTACGAATGACCGGATATGTATATAGCTTGGAATTGGCAGATCTACACATCGAATCGCATGATTTGCAACAACGGGTAATTCAGTGAAGTGGCGGATGAAAATTTGAGAAAGAACTTCTAAGGAACTAGAGAAGGTTGTGGAAACTCACCATGGAGTTTCCTATGTGAATCGATAGATTAGAACACGCTGAGAAAGAATCCGTCTTCAGAATTTGCTTAACGCTTCAGCGAAGCGAGTTATTTCGATCTAAAATTCCAGTAGAAAATCCCATCTCTCTCCTTAGTTCCTCCGCGACATCACAGCCAATTTTTTGTGAGTTGGGACGTGGCAAGTTGGCGGGGCGGGTAAGAGGAAAGTGTGGGGTTCGGTTTCTGCTGGGGTAAACTATTATTTATTTATTTTTTGCTTTTTTCAAATCTCAAAATGGTCAGTGCTGGAATTTCAGATCGAAATATCTCGCTCGCCGAAGCGTTCAGAAAATTCTGAAACGTTCACAATGACCCCCACATTATATCTTTGTTCTCCGCCACTGGAATGAACCGGAATCACCCCCCCCCACGATTTCAGAATCACCCCCAACGATTCCAGAATCACCCCCCACGATTCCAGAATCACCCCCCACGACTCCAGATATCACGTTCATTTCAGAACTAATTTTTGAAAATGAAAATGATTACATTTCCCCGGGATTCAATCGGAAACCACGTCTCTGCAACTTGGATGACCCTTCATCGAAACTGGTTGCAAATGAGGTCGTTTCGACGTGATTTTTGGATGAATAAAATAAAAAGAGGGGGGGGGCGGCGATTCAGGTTCATTCCAGTGGGGGGTGATACCGAGGTAAGTAGGGGGGGGGGGGAAATACAGTTATAATACCCCGGATTTTTTCTTAGCGTGTTCTAATCTATCGATTCACATAGGAAACTCCATGGTGAGCTTACAACCTTCCCTAGTCAGTAGAGCAAATGCACATTTTCAGTATCGACTCTAAAAATATTTAGGAGCCGTTCGGAATCAGGCCAACGTTGGCTTAATACTTTCAAAGATAGAGATCGTGAAAAGAATACCTAGATCAACATTTATTGATATTTTTCGGCGTGAGAACGTGAAGGGGAAAAGGCTTATCGCAAGGGTTGTTTAGCTAATTGTAAGATTGTGCAAATGAGTTTGTGGAAGTTAGTCTCTGGCCTGACTCATATAGCTAAATGAAGTGAGCGACACTGAAATTTTTCAGTATTTCAGCGCAAAATGTGTTCTATAGTAGTCTTCGGAGAGAGTGTAAAGAAAAGTTGTGAACAACTACAATGTTCCTGAATTTGATTGATTTCTGAAAAAAATTTTTTTCAGAACATTTCTACGTTTTCTTTCCAGCAGACTTCAGAAAACATTATGCCTGCCGCTTTTAGGCTCGTTTACTTTGGTGCGCTTGAAAAAAAAACTGGAAAAATAACTATTTTTACCGTTAAAAGTATTCTGGTTGACACTTTAGAGGTGTGAATTTTACTGGGTTAATCGGACAAATATTTTGATGGCAATAAAAATGGAACGCTTTACAAGTACAATCCGTTCAATAATGATAAGGGGTAATTTCCAAGAATTGCCCCCCACCCTACAACCGCCCACCCATCATCGATAATAGCCCCCCCCCCAACCAGCGTTATTCATTATCAAAATTGATGTGGGGGATAATTACTGTAGGGGGGCTTCTATATGAAGCCGTTATCCAATATTAATCCCCCGCCAGTTGAAATGGGGGGGGGGGAACATTTGGATCCTAGGTAATCTACAATAATCAACCCCCAACAAACAGTACTAACCCCCCCCCCCTCTCTTCTTCCAATATTTCCATGAGATTCAAAATAATTATGAAAATTGTAAAAATTGATGGAAAAACTGACGTTAGGGGAAGGCGTGGGGGGTTATTCCACAGTCTTCCACCGGGGGTCACTCTTATATTAAACGGGGTTGGGGGGGGGGAGTTATTGTATTATACCTGATAAGGTGTTTCAGGGAAAAGTAAAAAAGGTATCAAACATCCGTAAATCCACTTGGATTCGAAATAAAAAATAACCCAAGGAGCCAATGTTTCACGACTCTAGCACTTCGCGTAATGGTGTACCATACAAAAGAATAATTTACAGCTGTCAGCTCACTTCATGTCATTGCTCGTCTCGTCAAAAACTGTCACTCTGCGATTCGCTGACGAATTCAGCAGAAACATGGAATCTTTATGGTCCAGATTTCAACAGAAGCTACTGGAGAGATATCCACAAGGATCCTTTCCTCGTTTCAATACGAAACGTTGGTTGCAGGTCATAGATGGCGTTGGGGGGCTTTTCCAACGCTAAATCGGCGAAAAAATGCAATTCGAAGACAAAAAAGTTATGATGATTTGGCTCGTAGGATTATTTTTTATACGGAATTTCTTTCACAGATTTTCGACACCTTTTTTTTTAAACTTTTTTTCTGAAATACCTAAATCTAGGGGGTTCTATACTTTCATGGATACAAGTATGAAAAGCGTCTGTTTACTGTGAAGCGGACAAAATTTTGTGCAAAAATAATAATGTCTGATAATTTTATTCGGCGTTCAATTGAGACATCAGTGGTTCTTTCTTAGTATTTTCGGGATCTTTTGTATGTATGTATATACAAGCTTTACGGACCACATTATTTAGTCCGAATGCGTCGTTTTTGGTCTTGAGGATTCCATTCCCGACTTCTTCTGTGGAGTTGTGGTTCAAGTTTATTTCGGGAGTTATGTAAGTAGCCTGCCAAGGTAGTCTACTCATCCACGACTTCGGTTGTTGTGATGGTGGTGCTATTTCTGATGTTCACCGGATGTTTGGTGGCTTCGTTAGTATTTATTTGGAGACCTACCTGTCAACCACCTTTCTGTGAATTCCTGGATCATTCGGCTGACAAGGGAACTGTTTTTAGATAACGTTTGAGAATTCTATGAAAATTGGTACACAGACACTTTCGAGCATGCTGAAAACCGTGGCAAACTTTTTTTTGCCTAAAACTCTCCAGAAGCTGAATATTCGCATCTGAAGTTTCATCGCATTTGAAGCATAAAATTCTCAAACGTTATCTAAAAACAGTTCCCTTGTGAGACGATTGCCCGAGGGCGAGCTCTAGACAAGCTGAGGAGAGGTTTCGTGTCATAGGATTACCTTGGCGTACACCTCTTGATTCAGTTTTTCTATGGAAAGGTGTGAAGATGGTTGTACATTTTGTGTAGCACTCTTTGAGCAGGTTTGTACAGACTGTTTCTAGTCATGTGGCTCTCGGTTCCACACTTTCAAATGCTTCATGGAAGTCAATGAAGGCAAGTGTACCTCGTCAACCTCGTGCAAGTTTATGTGGTGGATCGTTGAGAATGATCGACGGAATCCTGCTTGCTCGACTTGTTGGGATTCTTCTAGTGCGTTTTGTATTCTATTCGGCTGCTAGTAGTTGGCCGCTTTCGCTTCTTGATTCCATTGCGCGCGTGTCAATGCATTGTTCCGTGTGTTTTCTTGCACCCAATCTAGCGTTGAATTCGCTTATAATGAGCTTGTACCTTCCACGGCAGGTTAGATAGGCGTCTTGTAGACTGTCGTAGAAATCAGCATCAGCGACAGGAAGATATTACAACAGAATTGTCTTCCTACTTGTGTGGCGAGGTAACCGCACAACTAGGATGGTTGAGGAATATGGTTTCTATGACTTTTTGGAGGAGGGAGCTCTTAACGATAAAGCCCACCTCTCCTGACATCGGAATCGGAACTTTAAACAATTCTAGATGCGTTCATGTGATATTTATAAAGATTTTAGTTGGAATAATGATATTAAGATAAATAGGAAAAAAAAAGCGGGGAAACGAATCTTTATATGTCTAATAAATACGCAAGCCATCACCAAATCCAGATTTGACATTGTTCTTCTTCGCCATTAACTAAAATTGCAAGATTTTCCGGGAAGATAAGTCATTGGCGGCTTTTCTTTTGCATGAGAATCTTCACTGGAATCAGAAATAAGGATCTAGAAAGAAAGTAAATGAAAATTCCCGCGAAATTAGAGACAAATATAGTGGTGAATCTTTTCACGGTCATCCTAACACACCACCTCTTGACACAGTAATTACATTTAAAAAAAGAGGAAGGGGGGGGGGAGTGAGGGAATAGAAAAAGTAAAATTTTTTTAGTTATTTATCCGGGCTTTATGTGAAAAAAAATAGATCAACTGCCCACTTAGTCTAGACCAAAAATCGGTGTAGTTACTGTAAGTGAAAAAAATCCACTGTTCGCCGCAGGTAGTCATCATCGATGTCATCCCATGCTTTGAGAAAGGCTTGCTTCAGAGAGTCGATAGTTGGGTGAGAGCGATTCATGATCTTGCTCTTCAATTACCCCCAAAACAGAAAAGATCCGGCAACGGCGCTGGGCACATGCTCTTCCCCAGTATCCTGGAAATTGAGCATCGAGTACCAATTTTGTGGATTTGGACTGATCTGTGAGAATTTGCTCACGACAGATGCAATAACTCTGAAGATCCAGGTCCGGTTTGGCAAACATTTGACCTCTTTTGCGACTGATTCCAAGGAATTCCGCCATCTTGTTCCTGCTCACAGCGTCATTTGGTGATTCCTCTTATTCTGCGAGTGTTCATGTTCTTCTGAGTTTTTTGATACTCCTGGACGTGCCCTTTCGTCTTGAATTGCTTCACAACTTTCTGGTCGCCGAAAAACGAAAAATGATAGCACTCTGGGCTCTTCTTATATACACCCCGACTTTCGAAAGTTTTCGAAAATCGGACTTGGCACTGTGCCAGAAGCATGTAACGTAACGACGATATTCATAAAAGGTCATTTTAAACTTGTTTATCTGAGTTTCCAACAGAAATTTATTTCACTATGATGTTTTACACATTTAATCAGTTGTCAAATGTTCCATACTTTTAATAAGAAGCGAAACGAACGGGTTAAATTAAGCCGTATGGGGATACCGACACCTACTTATTATTAAGCGAATAATTATGTCCGTATGTGACTCTGTACAAGACGTTTCTTTGAATAACTCAAAAGATCGTGGATCTTTTACTTTGATATTCGGGATGGAGTCATGACCATGTATTTAGGAGGTTGCAGGGTAGTTGGGATACGGGACGGGATGTAAATTTTATTTGGTTTTTGACGTTCTGCTAATAAATTGTTTTACTAACAAGAGGAAAAACAGAACGACTACAATTATTTCTAGACGAAAGCCAGTGGATGTTTCGGCGTAGCCTCGAGCTTTCCGCTGGTACCATAGTAAACACAGTAAAATAATTCATAAGTTATTATGCATAATTATTCGGAATAAGGTGGGAAAAAGTGAAACTCTTCAAGTGTTTTTGTGTGAAAACAAGAATCTGTGGAAATAATGACTAGACAACTTGTTTTCTGGTCATCGGATAAGATCTGCGAATGCAATGCTGTAAAGCAATCTATGAAAAATTGCAAGCTTAAAATTATTTGTAATTTTTGGTCAGCATTTTTTTCTGCTTTCCTTAAATTCTAACTCGTCAGGTTTGCCTATTTTTGCCAGCTGAACATAGGAAAAGGACGTTTGTGCTATATTTGAAATAACAGTACCGAAAGTAAACGCTGAAATTGTGTAAGAATTGTGAGTAGAGTAGGCAGTTTTATGTAAGGCTTCCGCGAAAGACGAAATAAGACCGTCTCGTCTCGTCTTCGTCATCGTCTAGCATTCGTCTGACTCAGAGATAGACATTGTGTTGGTACGCTTGCATTTTAATTGACGACGTAAGACGAATGCAAGACGAACTAAAAGACGTCGTTTAGTCCTATAATGAGTCTCATATGCAAGTTTGATCTGGTAAAAATGAGGAATTGGAAGAAATGGTGGCAACTTTAAATGAAAATATGCGAAACATAATAAACAAAAATTCCAGATTTTAAAATTTAAGAAATTGTATTTGATACAACACAAGTAAAGCTTGTTTCGCTTTTTCGAATTGTTTTCCGATTAAACCATAAATTGTGCTAAAACATACTTATAGTGTGCGCGAATCCGCGCATCTGAGCGGATTACGGGACGGCGCATACCTTGTTAAAATTTAAAACTATTAACGGCCTCGGCGAGTTCTTTAAAGGTATGTTACAATGACAACGACCTACAATATCAAACAGTATTGAAACGGAATCGATTAAGCGGGGTAGACGAGAATGATCGGAGTCTGTGCGCCCGAGTACTTCTAGCTTGAAGTCAACTTGCTCTATTGAAGCGTTCAAAATTCAACAATTTGTGATTTCTTCGTGAGAAGCTATGTAGTTTCGCTTTAAAAAACCTTGAAACACACCAACATGCCGTCCGGTGCTGGCCTCATTGCAAGGACAGAAAAATGGAGTTTGATGAAACATAAGAATAAAAAAACGAATATTTTTATTCCCAGATAGAATTTTATTTATATTGAATTACTTTTTTACAAATTTTCAGTATTGCGCATTCCCCAAAAAGCCAAATAAAAGCAAATAAATGTTGTACTTGTACTATAGTATGACATGGATCAGCCAGATCACTAGAGAGTGTTCTACATACCATTTCGACTTCAATTTCTAGTTTGGAATATATTTGGAACAATAGGAGAATTTTCGGCATTTCTGTATGCGTCGTCAACAATCTCAGAACAAATAATCAAGCAAGTCCCTTGGGTATCATCTATATGAAAATATTAGAAATGAGAAAATCGCAGCCGAAACAGCCGATTTTTTAATGCTTATGCAGATAGGAATCACTTGCCAATTTCTTTTTTCAACAAAAACCCACAGCAGTTTCCTCGCCCATGAAACAGGAGGGGCAAAAAAAAAAGAAGGGGGTGACAATTCGGAATTGTACAGTCGGGTAAAACATTTGTTGATAACGGAGGATTTAGATAAATGAGAAAAAGGAGAATCAGCTTTTTCGACGATATTGCCATAGGCATGGAGAAGAAACAGGAAGTTGGAATTATCTTCTATAGCATGTGTAAATGCTGTTATTACGTAAATGCGTGATAAGACGATTTCGGATTTCCATCACTTTTCCGTGTGTCTGTTTGTCAAATGTACAGTACTAGCCTTAAAGAATGCGCGCTGGCGTATTTTTTTTGGATAACTTCGCGGAAACTGTTCTGATCGGTCTAAATTTTTTTGGAAGTGTTAAAACTGGCCTGAGTAACATATTCACTAAGTTTTAGCTTGTAAATATAGATAGTTTTGGAAAAAAATCCACAACTCTCGAGCAGCGCGCAGAATTCTTCGATCAACGTTCCTGTAGGCGATGTATGATCATCAACTCGCCTCTAAACGTGAAATAACAGATTTTAAAAGTTAAAAGCACTCACTTCTTCTTGATATCTTTTCAAAACGCGACGAATCTGACTTTGAGATCGGTTGAACTGGTGAGCCAAGTCAACTGTAGAATCACATCCCTCCAGTAGGGCTGGAAACGATGTGATTCTACAGTTGACTTGACTCACCAGTTCAACCGATCTCAAAGTCAGATTCGTCGCGTTTTGAAAATATATCAATGATGGTTTCTCGTAAGTCTACAGTGAGGGATTTCCTTCCAATAGGTTTAACCATTTCTAGAAAAAAAAAATAAGGAATCATACTCGCTGATTCTGAATCAAAAACTGAAAATAAATGAAAACACTCAAAAATGGAAAAAACGAAAAAAAATTGAAAAAAATTAAAAACTTTTGCAATGATGCAATTTCATTTTCTGCAATTTGCCGTGAGGCTGTTCCGCAACACCTAGTAATTTTCTTTTTTGTGCGTATTTTTGTTGTCTGCCAACACAATTGTTCTAAAAATTTCTAGTGTTATTCGAGTATATCTAATAACATTTTCAGAAAAAAAATCAAGAATAAAGCTCCAAAAATGACTAAAAACCATTGACCCCCCCCCCCCCCCCCCAACTACCTTAGCACCATATTAAATAAAGGTTTATTTACCCAAGTTTGAGGTTGCAATCTGTTATAGCCTTAGTTTTTTGTGCGGTAATTCGTTAAACGCATGTTTTATTATTTTTTATTAGTCCGCGAACCCCGTGAGTTTTAACCTCTCGTTGTCGTTTACGCCGGGGTAACGCTTCTGCCACGTGTACCATTGT
This sequence comes from Caenorhabditis inopinata, assembly GCA_003052745.1. Lineage (NCBI taxonomy): Eukaryota > Metazoa > Nematoda > Chromadorea > Rhabditida > Rhabditidae > Caenorhabditis > Caenorhabditis inopinata. The sequence goes on along the minus strand of AP018152.1, from coordinate 208,058 downwards.
TTTTCATTGTGAAAGTTTTAGTCTCCATAGAATTAACTTTTTGATTGTGTTTATTTTATTGGTTCTATGTCTATTTCTTAATAAATTGTGTTGGAAGATGGTTGTGCGATGGAAGAGACATAGCCATAGTGTTTAGCGTGATTTATAATTTATCTTCGTAGAGTCATAATTATTAAAAAAGTTTTGTTGAAAAGGTTATTAAATAGCTGCTGTGACGAAGGTCCGGTTGATTCTGAGTGCAAAGAGCGCAAACTGTGGACGATCTTAATGCAAAACTTACTTAAAATGACCAAAACTGAATGAAAATCTCTCAGAAAACATTTATTTTCTTCATTTTTTCAATCGCGATTTTTTTAATCGGAAATTTCTTTAAAAATTCATATAATATGCCCAAATAAAAAACATAATACTGTTTGATTGAAATTCTACTTTTGTTTTTTGATTACGTCAGAATTCGGAACAAAAAAAGTGGTATTTTTTCTTTTTTTTTCCAAAATAAAGCGAGTATCATAATAATTTGATAATTCACGTAACCTGCTCTCTATGTATTTTCAGAATACAGAAGCGCAAACTTACGGAATGACAAAACAATTTTTATTATGCCTTATCTGCTATTCAGAATACACATTTCACGAAATTCTGAAAATGAATATCCAACTTCAAATGCTGATAATGCTAATATGGTTATTCTGCATTAGTGGCTCCGTAAATGCATCATCAGACTTATTTCCAAGAGAGGAATTTCTCACAGTTGTTAACGATTTGAGGGGGGAGTTTGCAAAATACGAATACATATTTCCTATTTACGAATTGGTGAGTCTTTAAATAAACTGAAATTTGATCTTGAAATCAAAATAAAAAAAGAGAAATTCGTTCGTTTAGTATGCTCAAAACGTGTTTGCCACCAAGTTTTCTTTCGTTACTTCTATTTTGTAGTACATTATAATTGTCAATTCAATTAAATGGCGCAAAGCTCTATTTAGCTCCTCCCATTTGCGCCCTTTCCCTCACACATCTAGTGGCTCACAATCAAGAATCGGTAACAGCTTTATATCTTTTTGAAACCGACTAGATCAATTTTCACAGATGAGACTGGAAGCTGGACACACAAAGCCTCCAACTGAAAGAAATTATCATCAGCGTTTCAAACAAGTGTACCGGAAACGCGTTTCCCGAGCTCATGCTATAAATGCTTGATGGGATTGAGATTGGTGCTCTAGATGTGTACAAATACTAACTCTAACTCACTTTAATATTGTTGGACGTGTGTTTCGAGTAGTTATCTAGTTGACACAAGTAACGAATCCTTGGTAGGCACGAGCAAACGGAGCATCACGCTTTGCAAGATGCAGTAGCATACCATCCCGCTTCAATTTTGATATTAGGGGTCGAATCTGGTCCTTACTATTCTTTTAAATTCCATGCAAACCGAACAACTTGAACTTGCTCTCATCACTTCACAAAACCCAAAACGTTCCCACCATCATTATTCAAGCGCTGCCGGATCATTCTAACGCTTGACATAGTTAATTTACGGCGGAAACCTGATCGAGTTCTTCGGCAGTACGATGTTTCTACCCGCTAGATTGTTCTCCAGCTCTCCAGCGCTTCCAGAATGTTCTAACTGTGGAACGATCAATGTTGCTGAGTTGTCTGAGAAATTTAAAAAAAAAAGTTGGCCTGACTGCTCTTCTCTAAAAAAGCTGAATAACTGAAGAACGAAAAGGGGATGCAGTGCTTTTAGTGAAAGAAAAAAAATAATATTTCAGACTGTTTGAATAGAAATGCCTTTTTTTAGATGTGGTCTGATAATTTGACAGAACTAGCAAATGCTGCCAACGGCAGTAACAATTTAACTATCTACGGTCAACGCACGATAAAGTTTAAAGATTCTATGAATATATGGATGAATCGTGTAAGGAAAATTCTTCAATCACGTAACGATTCGCAAATTTTCAAAATGCTGTCAACAGACAAGGATCTTGAAATACTTACACCAGGTCAAAAGGAAATTGGATGTGTCTTACATGATAAATCTTTGATGTTTTGCGTGATAGGTCCAGAGTGAGTCGTATAATGTGTCCAAAAATTCTCTGAGATCTGAAAAAAGCAAATGATGCCGCGGTTGCGTCATTTTTACTTTGAATTTCTGACAGTTTTCCTTTTCCAAAAGGTAATCAAGTTTTGCATCATATCGGTGCTGTGTCCATAATTCTGGATACCCATAACAGGCATCTGAGAGAACGTTGGAATTCGGAGAACAGTTGGTTAGAAATCCAAAGAAAACAAATCTGAAATTGTGCATTCGTAAACAAAAATAAATGATTCAGTTCCGATCTGACTTCGTGGACAAGCTTAGGAAAAGGAACGGCAGCGAACAGTTGTGGTAATGGTTACGAGTACAATTTTGGTCTGTGCTCCAGAATCGTTGAAGCAACAACAGAAGCAACAACAAAAGCAACAACAACAGAAACAATAGCAAAACCAACCGCAAAACCAACAATAACTACAATTGGAAGCACAATGAAAATTAGTATTGCACCGATTACGATAAACCAAGTGAGGAGTCCGCCACCGCTCGCCATTCAAAGATCCGCCCACTCAAAAAACGAGAGAAATTCGCAGAACGGAGGAATCTCAGTGAAAGACGACAATCAATCGGAAGTTCCTTGGCTCTTCTTGATTTCATTGTTTATCGTTCAGTGCATCTTCTTCAAATGCGCCGTTTTTAACAGTGTTTAATTCATTTTAATGAATCGTTCTCGTTTTGCGCTGGTCTTGTGAATTTTTCTTTCTCTCTTTCTCTTCTTCCGGATGTTTCTTCGCTCGCTGTTTAATTATTCGTAATCCTATTTTGCAACTTATCGAGTCAGAACTGAGTGATACTCCTCCAGCACTTTAATATCTACTGGTCGCAAATTGCATAATATTAGAAGACGGAGAACGGGCACCCCTCCGAAAATCTTTATGTTCATTGAACATTGTTCAAATGTGTGCCTACAATAAGAACAAGGAGAATCGCCTTCACGAAATCGTCCGTCGAATTTTCTTCGTTTTGAAACACGCAGATATTCTGGAAAATCCTCGAACGTGTACACTGAAAACATCAAAAACGATTAGCATTGCGCAAACCGACTTTGCTCCACAGATACGCGGCAAAACTAAGGGGATATAAGCGAATGCTCGTGGTGTCGTTTAGAGACTCGCACGTTAAGAATATCGGATATTCGCTTTCTGGAAAAAGATTGGATATATAATATAAGTTTTGTGAAATTGGCGAAAGTTGCTCGATTCGGAAATGTATAATAATTCACGTAACCTGCTCTCTATTTTCCGAATACAGAACGCGTTAAAAGCGCAAACTTAGGGAATGACAAAACAATTTTATTATGTTTTATTTTCTATTCAGAATACTCATTTTGCGAAATTCTGTAAATGAATATTCAACTTCAAATGCTGATAATGCTAATCTGGTTATTCTGCGTTAGTGACTCCGTAAATACATCATCACCCGACATTTCAATTGAGCAAATTCTCAACGATGCTAACGAATTGAGGCGGGAGTTTGCAAAGAATAATAGTATATCTGCAATGTACGAATTGGTGAGTGTTCAAATAAACTGAAATTTTATCTTGAAATCAAAATGAAAAGATCGAAATTCGTTTAGTAAGCTAGGTGCGCCAAACCATTTTGTGGATTTGGAGCCGTGGGAAAACTTTAAAAACAAAAAATTCGAATTCGATTCGAACAGACACACTGGAAATTTCATTAAAAATTCATATAATATGCTCAAATAAAAAACATAACGTTGTTTAATTGAACTTCTACTTTTCGTTTTTTATGTCAGAATTCGGAACAAAAAATAAGTGCTATTTTTTCTTTTTTTTCTAGAATAAATCGAGCAAAATTGATCGCAAAGAAATCGATTGAAAAATTAGAAAAGTGGAAATATTTGGCTTAGAAATGTCAAAATATCTCTGGAAATAGCTAGAATCAGACTTATATTATAGACGTCAACATTTTATGCGATAAAAGAAGGAAGACTCTGTAAAAAATGATTAAATTTCTGTATTGAATCGTTGAAAGAATGTTCTGAATGAAAAAGAAAAAAAAAAGGAAATTTTCAAAATTCTCTTGTGATAGTTGCTTTTCAGAGTTGGACAGATATGGAGCGGTCATTGAGAGACACTTCCGGCTACCTTCTTGTTTCTGCATTTCGTGTGCTTTTGCTCGCACTGTCGTCGTCAGTCTTTATCGCCTTATCTTCCCGGTGATCTACATGAGTGGCCTTAACAAGTTTAGGTTGTAATCTGTGAAATAAAAAGTTAAAATCTTGTAAAAATATAAATTTGTAAACATTTAATACATTCATTTAAAATAGAAATGCTGTAATGCAAATGCGCTCTGGTGCTCTGACTCTGAGTTGTTTCAAATATACGAATCTATTTTTTCCTAAAATCTATATTTCCTATCGCTATCATTGATCGAAAAATCTATATTTCTCAATCAGTTCATGTTCATTTTATCATTTCCCATCGCTATCATTGATCGACAGAACCAGGCTGCTAATGATTTACTAAAAATTGAAGAAAGCTGTAAAAGGACGCACCGGCAGTTTTTTAATCAGCAATCTCTAATGTCAGGCGAATAAATCAAGTAAAAATGATAAAATCATTATTATCGTATTATTTCATTCCTTGTATCTCTATTCACCGCCTAATCACATCCAATCAGTTCATCTTCATTTTATCACTTCCTATCCCTATCATTGTGTTTGACCGACTTTTCTCTACTTCCATTCTATATTTCTATTTTTGAGTAAACTTGACAATTTCATATCCTCTACTCCTGAAACCATGTTTAAGACAGTGAAGAAACTGAAACTTTTCATTCTCTGCGTTTTAATATTTCTATTTAAAAGTGTATTTGGACAGTCCCAAATAAGTGACAACTTTCCGCAGGGGGACATCATTGAACTTCCAGTTGGCAGGTGTGAGTCTTTTTTGGTTGAAATTTGAAAATTAGAAATTATAGAAGATTAGAACTGGAAAAACTGAAATTTCATTATCTGAAGCAGAAAATGTTGCTCTAATGAGCGCGTATTGCTGTTTTAATGTGATTAATGACTGAACGTATCGGCGCTTCTCACCTGTTTTTACCTGAAATCTCGCAGTCTATTAAATATCTTGAATATCAATTCTTGAAATCCGAAATAGCAAGAATATTTGAGGAACAAAATGCACAATTAAACTTCTTGGAACTGTGTATTCTCATGTCTAGAATGCAGTAATTTTCTGATATACGCAAGCAGAATTAGGGGCAAGTTGCTGTGTAAGATGATTGCTGTAAATTACTACATGAATCGGTAGGTAAAAACGCTTTCTTGTCTCTGAAAATCGGCAATATATTATTTTTGACTGCAACTTTCATAAAATGAATCATAAATCATAAAATAAAAAGTTTTACTTTCTTTACTTTAAAGTGACTGCTTCATTTTATGTATTTTTCTTTGTCAACTTTCACGATTGAAAATCCTGAAGCAAAGAATCCGAAAAATTACTGAATTAACCCGGAATATCTTTGAATTTTTAGATTCCCGGAACCAGAATGCAAATACAGCGTGCACCATGGTTCCGATACATTTGGCCGATTAGTCACTCAAAAAGTCAATATTGGGGATGAGATATACCACTCATGGAACTGCAATTACAATGGTTATCACAAAACTTACCTGTTTTGTGTAACCGTAAATAATTGCACCATTTCGGATAGTGGGGAGGTAGCGACTGAAACAAAGAAGGTTTGTATGTCGGTCTGCAGAATTTCCTTTTTTTCCATAGTGCCTTTAACAGTGGTCAATTTTGTTTGTTTTGTGATACAATAGAATTCGATTTTCTCGAAACATGTTAAAAAAATAATTAGCTTATTTTTCTAATTTGAAACATGACTGTTCCCTTGCTTTTAGATTCAAATAATTGATGAAAACGGGTGCTCAGTGTTTCCTAATATACTGCCTGATATTTCATATCAAAACGATTTGTCTGCTGGAATTAAGGTTCACGCATTCTCTTTGGACGTTGAGACGGTATAATGCTTAACTGTACGGAACATTGCCTGCATGCATTTTTCAGACGGCTGTTCATTTCACCTGCAATATCAAAATGCTCTTCAAAGATCATGGCCTGTGTCAGCGGCCGCAATGCAGGAAGCAACAGAGATTTTCCAGACTTCTTTGACAGATTTTCAAACAATCATTGAAAATATATCAATAAATTAAAATATGCCGGGGAATTAATTTTTTTTTGTTAGGGGACGGAACTTGGTCCGTCCATATTTATTAATATTTAAATGCTCTCTAAACGTGCCGGAATATATCTTTAAATGTATCTTCAATTACTTCTGAACCACATAAAGTATTAAACTATATCTCAACATTAGTGATCCCTTTTATGTTATTATGACACATTTTTCATTTTAATGTTCTGCTCTTTGAGCCCACTCACAATATTCGTCATTGTCGACGTCGCGTTTCAAATAAACTTAACATCAAAATATTGTAAATTATCGAATTAACATTAAAAAAACGGACCAATGTTTAATTCGAATAAAAAATTCCTTTAGACATACCTTTGTTCTGTCTTTTTCGTTTTGGTTTTTCCATTAAACAGCAGATTAGAATATTATAAAACCAAATATTTGATAATTATTAAAACACGAAAAAAGTTTTATAAAATGCTGAATTTCGAATGAAAAAAATAAAATAAAACGCGCCACACTTCTGTCTTTGTCAATATTCACCAGTAAGCAAAGGGCAACTTTCTATTTCTGTTAACGTTTATGCACCAAACGAATAACGACTTATTTTCTATCCGCGAGTACGTGATTTTTGGTTTAAAGGCGCTGTCTGGGTCTCGTTAGGGGATAGCGCGTTTTAACGCGCTAATTTAAAAATTGTAAGAAAGCGTACACGCTGCGTTTGTGATTTCTTTTCGAAAATTGAAGCGAATATTGGAATTTTTTCTATATTTTGCTTCGAAAATCATGTTTTTTTTTAATTAATACCAATATTCGCTTCAATTTTCGAAAAGAAATCACAAACGCCGTGTGTGCGCTTCCTTACAATTTTTAAATTGGCGCGTTAAAACGCGCTATCCCCTAACGAGACCCGAACAGCGCCTTTAAACGAAAAATCACGTACTCGCGGATAGATAATACCACCTCGCCAGCGTGCATTTAGCAAGTTTCCACCCGTTTTTTTTGAATGGAAATGAGGCAGAAATTTTGTCGTGCGCAGCAACTTGCTCTTTTGCACAGAAACTTACCAAAAGCGTAGCAACCTGACATTTGCTTGCCAAAAATTCTTTGAGATATATTTTATCACTCATGAAGTCCATTTAGAAATTTTTAAAATCTGCTCTATTAAAAACCGCTGGCTCAAATCACAGTTTCCTATGTTCCAGCGCATGGTTAGCGGAACCTCTTACGCTCCCCGAATTCAATTCTTAATTTTCATTACCTTCCTTTTCTCGTAGATCTGTGATATTATGGACAATGTACCTCGGGCCTCTTTTTAAATACTTAAGAACTTCATGAAATGCCAGATTTAATAGTTACAGAAGAATAAAAACTATCACCAATTCCCATAATAATCACATAATTAAAGTAATAACGTTATTGCAATAGTTTAAATTCTGCAAGATGCGGCACAGCTTTGTTGGCAAGCTGGTTGGCATTGCGAGATTGGTTGTTGCTGCTGTATGCACTGTGTGTTGCAGCTTTGCTCGCATTGCGGTCGGCATTGAGGCGATTGGCGGGACACTGGCACATTGATGGTCAGCTGAACTTGCTCTTGGTTTTGTTGTTGAACTGGAACAGCTGGAGTACAAGCTGGTTGACACTGTGCATCGCATTGTGGGGCGCATTGGCTGACGGGGGTCCGCTGGGCTTGGCATCCTTGGTTGCATTGCGTTTGGCAAGTGTTGCATTGCGAGATAGTTCCGCCGACCTGAACATATTAATTCTTTACTGGCTCTCTATTTGCCTCTGTGTCAGATACTCATATTTCCAAAAAAACAATTCTAGAAGTTCCCCGATGCCTACGTGCTGGTCCACCTTACCGCAATGCTAGAATCCCTGTATGGTTGGTAGGTAGCTGGGGCAGCAGTCGATTGGTAACTTTGAGAAGTTCCCTGATAGGATGGGATGGCTCCAGGCTGTTGATAATTGTTGTTGTTTGAGACGTAAGTCTGTTGGTAGTTGACCTGGTTGTAAGCGCTGGACGAAGTAGAAGCGCATTGCGGCTGACAAGATTGATCACATGATGATTGGCATTGTTGTACTGGTTGTTGCTGCTGTTGGCAAGTGTTGAGGCAAGAATTTTGGCAAGTGTTGCATTGGCTGGATATGGAAAATGTAATAGGTTTACAGTCACTTATTACGCAGTCTTAGAAAAACAAAACTTCGTAAGTTACAAATGGAAAAGTTCTTGCTCACCTTGCTTGTTGTTGCTGTTGCTGTTGCTGGGGAGCCGCAGTGTTGTAAGTGGAAGTTCCAGTGTACGCTGGAATCTGTCCTGGCTGAGCGTAGGTCTGTTGTTCGATCAACTGCTGATTGTATTGATCGTCAGACTGGCAAGTCGTCTGACATTGCTGCTGGCACTGTTGCTGCTGTGGTTGTGGACAGGAAGCCTGACAATCGTTCTGGCATTGCTTCTGAGCTGGCTGCTGGAGCTGAACTGGTTGTGCACAAGCCGACTGACACGTGTTGGTGCAGGACTCTTGGCATTTGGTGGTTGGCTGAAATTTGAAAATTCCTGATAGCTGAACAGGATCTTACAATTTTTGACTGACCTGTTGCTGAGAAACGCAACTCTGTTCACAAGAGCTCTGACATGTTGGAGCACATTGCTGTTGCTGGTACTGTCTAGCGCATCCGCATGTGGACGGCTGTTGAGTCTGAGCACACGAGCAAGTCTGTTGAGCACTATTGGGCTGCGCTGATTGACAGTTGCAAGATGGTGCAGCCGGAATGGCACAGCCGCAAGAAGACTGGCGTCGGGCACGGAGGAACTGAAACGTTCCGGAATAGGGTAAATGAGTACAAAAGAAGGAAAGAGCGGGCACTTGGTCGACTTTAAGAGCTCTTTGATTTTTTGATCTTTACCCGTAATGTTTGTAACAAGCAAGTGGTCAAACATCAGAATGTTGCTGTCAGATGATTTTTCGATCGGTTAATCTAAATCGATCCAGATCGATCTGGATCGATTTCTTATTATGAAAATGTTTTAAATTTAAAGCAATCTGTATGTTTTAGCGTTTAATCATATTCACATCTTATATTTCTAGTTTCCAACCAGTTGTTAGTTCTCTATGGCAGAGCTCAGAGCACTCGAATTGACAGAAAAAAAAACAAATTGATAATTTATGGGAGTAAGAAACTGCTAATATGAAAAGATCCAGAAATTGGAAATTAACCCACCACATTATCAGCAGCATTTGCTGAAACTGCCAAGAACGCCACAAGAAAAACTAACTTGGTGTTCATTTCAGTTGTGTTAGGTTGAATAAGTGAATACTGTCTGACTACAAGCTCTTCACGTATTTATATATCCCTATCTTCCCCGTTGTAATCAGTTAAGCATCCCCCCCTTTAAACAATTCCGGTTTTGTTGTTCGAGCGTTGGTTGCCGGCTGCTGCTCGAGTTTTTGCGTGTAGGTATGCGTGTGTGAGTGAGTGTGTGTGTGCTTCAATACGTGAGAGCTCATGAGTTGGGGGAATGGAGAATGCCAGTATTTTGTTGGTAAAAATGTAGAATCTGGCTTATGGTTTTAGCTTATGGTAGCTGTAGCTGTAGTATTGGGTATTCAACAGAGTAGGGCGGAATTGGATTTTAGGAACTCGGAATCCGGAAAACCGGAAAACGTTTTTTTACACGGAATCTGGAATCCGGAAGACGGACTGAAAAAAACGGCGGAATGCGGAATTCCGCCATTCTCTGGTATTCAAGATGAATCTTAACATACTTTCATCTTGAATAACCAATACTACAGCTACAGTCGACGCACAATGTGCTTATAATAATTTGCTTAAATTATTCATATTTGGATGTGTAGACACTTATGGGATGGACACCATGTAGTTTGAAATCGGACGAATTTATTAATAAAATTTCAAAAATGATACAAGATTGGCTTGAGCCGACGCGCCTGTCATCTCGAATTTTAACTTATTCATTGGATTTTTTTTTCGTTTTCGAAAGAACCTTAAAGGTATTAAGCTGACTTATGGTACCATAATAGGCTTGAAGTCGCCTATTATGGTACTAAAAGGGCTTCCTTCATTCCACATCCAAATTTTTCAAGTTTGGAAAAGTCAACTCATTTGCAAGACGTCACAGTTGGTCATTTCCTTCTGAAAACATCATTTTCGTACATTTTATTAAACATTGAAACCATTATAGTACTTGAAGATATTCGTTGACGTTCGGTTCAGATAACTTTTCACTACGGAACAGCGAAAAGTGGGTTCAAGAGTTTTCGAAACGAAATATCAGAGAAACATTGGCAACAATTGAACCGGCTTCGATAGTAATGATATAAGCTACATTTTCTTTTTTCATTTTCTCAAATTTTGGATTTTTTCTAAAACTATTTATATTTACCAGCTACAACTCACTAATTATGTTACTCAGGCCAGTTTTAACATTGCCAAAAAAATTTAGACCGATCGGAGCAGTGCCAGCGAAGTTATCCCAAAAAAATACCCGCGGACATTCTTTATGGCCAGTACTGTATCATCCCATCTCCCATCCCAGATTGTCATTTAAAAAAAATCTTCTGAATCCTTATGAATCACTATGAGCACAATGAAACCTGATTTTTATTCTGAAATACTACGAAAATCTGAAATGTATCTTTCTGCTTTCTCTCCTTCTCTCTCTCTCTCTTTTCAGATTTCAGAGCACCAATCTTAAAATATATCATAACCTGAATTTCACGCGTATCAAGTCAGGCCGCACGCATTAATCCAGATGGCAAACATGTTCAGTTGTCTTCACAATTCTGGAAAATACTTTGAATGACTCAGTGCTGGCTTTTGCTTTTTGTTACCAATGGCGCGTTCTAGAGAAACGATGTACTCTGGAGAACATGTAATATGCTCTCTTTCCTTCTCTCCCCCCCCCCTCTCTCTCTCAAGGATCAAGGGTGTGAGCAATTTGCTCCTTTCAGTCAGAAAGAGCACACAGAATGACCGGTCTCTGTGAATGGGGGGTAGAGAGCGGAAGTATGCTCTCTCACCGCTTGTTAGACAAATAATCAACATGATAGAGAAACTAATGGGGATTGCTAATTATGTATGGGCCATCTTGTTTTATTGATGAATGTTGGTGTTGATTTCAATAGTTTGTAGCTTGTAGTTTGTAGTTTGTAGCCACCTTAGAAGCGATACAGTCAGATGTTGGAAAATTTGGATATCTCAGATACAGTATTTATTATATGCATTGAAATTTGTTACAAATTATAAGTTATTTGCAATTTTATTCAGAATGTGTTGATTTCCGTAGATTGTAGCTTGTAGTTTGTGGTTTGTAGTTTATAGTCACTTTATAAGTGATAAAATCAGATTTTGATTAATCAAAGTTGTAGAAAGGAATATAAGGAAAAGAAAGACAGGATTAAACTAGTCATGAAGAATCACAATAAACATTAAACCTAGAACTGATCGGGCAAGAAGCAATACTATTGAAAGATACATAGCTGGAGACATGGAGTCAAATCGAATTAAAGATTGTTTTCAGAATTTCCAGGTTTGCTAATCTGTATCTTCATTCAGATGAAGGTAATTTTAGAATCTGTTGGGTTCAAGAAGACGTAAACGAGATTGGAAAACCTGTTCATCATTTATTCTGAAGCGGACTCCGACACTCTCCAGGCCGGCTATCGTCCGCTTTTAACAGGCAAAAATGATTGAGACAATGGTCAAATAGCACTGACGAAACAGACAATCACAAACTTTTACAAGATTTGGTGGAGATGGAATACGAATACGGATCGAGGCGGGATATACAGCAGAGTAGGGCGGAATTGGATTTTGGGAACTCGGAATCCGGAAAACGGAAAACAGAAAAAAACATTTTTCACGGAATCTGGAATCCGGAAGACGGAATGAAAAAAAAACGGCGGAATCCGGAATTCCGCCCTTCTCTGATATACAGTAACGGCCATAAAGGAAGGATATGTTTTTTTTTGTAGTTTTTCGACAATATCTCATTCGATATAGAACAAGTCAAACTGATTTTTTTACAGTTTCTTTATCAAGCAACAATGTATCAGCTAAGAGCATTTAGATTTGTGAGACTAATGCATAATGGAGTAATTTGAAAAAGAACGGAAACAACAAAAACCCATATTTCTTCAATGAAACTTCGTGCTCTTGGAAATTGTTCTATCTGCGAGATTTCCATATTTTGTGATGTAACCATTTGCATCAATTACTGTCTGGCATCTACAGGGCATGGAATCGATCAAAGTGTCGATAGTTGATTGGGGAATCTTCTTCTACTCCCTCCTTGAGAAGTTTGAACTTCTCGTCAATGTTTGAAGTAGTTTTTCCGGTCATTCTCCTCTCCAATTCCTCCCATAGGTGGTCAATGATGTTCAGGTCCAGGCTTTGACTCGGTCAATCCAAAAGGGTGACACGGCGGCGGTTGAACCAGTTGCACACGTGATGAGAACGATGCTCGGGATCATTATCCTGCTGAAACAGAAAGGTACGGCCTACGCTAGACTGTGTCCAGGGTCTCATGGTGTTCTCCAAAATATCCTCGTAATAATCCCCTAATGATCATCATAACAGAAACTGTAAAAAATCAGATTGATTCGTTCTATTATATCGACAATATATCGACTGAGATATAGTCGAAAAACCACAATAGCCGGTACTGTATCATAGAGAAGAAATCGTTAGAATCGGGATGAATGAGTATGAGAAGGATCGGTCTACAAGTGGAAGAGGCAAGAGATACCAACGAGGGTAAGATCGAAAAGTATGAGGCATAGTCATTGAAACTATAAAGAAGAATCAGTTGAGCTCTCCGTCTACGATGACTTGTGGTGGTAAGCTCGAGAATGGATAAGCGTTCAGCGTTCAGGGAACAATAAGAGTTTTGTGAGAAAATAATCGGAAAGCCCTTTCTAGTTTTATAGTAATATTAAATATAAAAGTCAATAGGTCTTAAAGTAGTAAGTCTGAGAATTCCTTCAAAGCCTTAAGTGAAGATTGAAAGAATCTGGAATGGGTTTTATTAAATTAAACAAGGTATAAAAAGCGTGAGTTGAACCCGAGAAAGGCTTGAAGGTTTCTGTGCAAGATTTCTGTTAAAGATTTTTGTGAATTTCCGTGCATTTCCGTGAATTTCTGTGCATTTCCGTGCATTTCTGTGCATTTCAGTGCATTTCGTGAATTTCTGCGAATTCTCGTGCATTTCCGTGCATTACAGTGCATTTCTGTGCATTTCTGTGAGTTTCCGTAGAATAGAGTGCATTACAGTGCTTTTCCGTGCATTACAGTGCATATCCGTGAATTTCTGTGTATTTCAGTGCATTACAGCGCATTTTCGTGAATTTCCGTGAATTTCTGTGCATTTCTGTGAGTTTTCGTGGATTAAAGTGCATTTCCGTGCATATCTGTGAATTTCTGTGCATTTCCGTGCATTTCTGTGAATTTCCGAGAATTTCTGTGTATTTCTGCGCATTTCTATGAATTTCCGTGCATTTCTGTGAGTTTCCGTGCATTACAGTCTACAGACACTACAGAATCTTCAGATTTTTTATAAGGAATCTTCGATTTTTGTACTAATGTTTCTCAAATTCATTTAAAGTTCAGTGAAAGCACCAAAAATGTTTTATTGTCGAATTTTCATCCATTTTTGAGATTCACAGAACACTTGACATTGATTATTTTATCTCCGTGAGCATTTACGTGAATTTCCGTGAATTTCTGTGCATTTCCGTGCATTTTTGCGAATTTCCGTGCATTTCCGTGCATTTCTGTGAGTTTCCGTGGATTAAAGTGCATTTCCGTGCATATCTGTGAATTTCTGTGCATTTCCGTGCATTTTTGCGAAGTTCCGTGCATTTCCGTGCATTTCTGTGAGTTTCCGTCCGTGGATTACAGTGTATTGTGCATTTCCGTGAGTTTCCGTGGATTACAATGCATTTCTGTGAATTTCTGTGCATTTCCGTGCATTTTTGCGAATTTCCGTACATATCCGTGCATTCCTGTGAGTTTCCGTCCGTGGATTACAGTGTATTGTGCATTTCCGTGAGTTTCCGTGGATTACAATGCATTTCTGTGCATTTCCGTGCATTTCCGTAAATTTCTGTCCATTTCTGTCCATTTCTGTGCATTTCCGTTCATTGCCGTGCATTTCTGCGAACTTTTCTGCGAAACACTTGACATTGATTATTTGATCTCCTCCTCCTGGTATGGATCTCTGTCTTCCACCAACCAGAAAACTATCCCCGACGCATTCCAGTACTCTCTGAAAACCGGTGGTGCCTTTTTCTCCACCGTCTCCCGCAGCTCTCCGTTATAGGTCATTTTCAATGAATGCTACTATTTGCTTGGAGGTGTTTGGAAGCAAACAAGAGCCACCGGAAAAGAAAAAACGGTTTTGATGAGGAGAATAAGTGAAAATGGCGGAGGTGTATTGGGCAGACACCAGCCGGAAGCATTATTAAAGGACACTTTCATATTTTTCCAATATTCTCTACTATTTTTCATCGTTTCCTCTTGAATAGTGTGATATGGAGGATAACAAGGAGCAAGAGTTCATAGAGGAATGGGTGCAAGATTCTCAGAATGGCTCGAAAGTTCCTCTAGAGCACCTGGTATGGTATTTTCTTTTCATGTTGAGCTACAAAGAGCTTGAAGACGTATATTTCCTATAATAGTCTGTTTAATCTTTTGAAACAGATTTAAAAACTGTAAACTGAGGAGCCAATTTTGTTAATATTTGGTACATTTCGTCGATTGGCAGCTTTTAAATATATTATATTTGCTCGCATTTGAGATACAGTACCGGTCATAAAGGTATTATATTATGGTTTTTCGCCAATATCTCAGTCGATATAAAACGAATCAATCTGAGTTTTTTGCAGTTTCTTCATCAAGGAATAATGTATCAGTATTTTTAATATTTTGTGGGAAAAATCAAAATGATTGGTTCTATATCGAATGAGATATTGTCGAGAAACCATAATATAATACTTTTATGGCCGGCACTGTAAACGAGTTCTGAACATCATGTTCTGAGGGTTCTGGGCTATGAGAGTATAGGGGATGGGTTAAAATAGATAAAAAATTTAAAATTCAATTTTATAAATTGCTTAAAAAAGAGAATATTCAGGAAAATTTCGGCGCTAATGCGGCCAAAAACGGCGTTAATGCCGTTTCGCGGCTCTCTTTTGTAGGTCATTTTTAAATCTGATTCTCAAATATTTTGTTCACTTTTTATCTATTCTAACTTATCCATTATTCTTTCTGATCCCAGCAGCCTCAAAACGCCGAACTCTAAAAAAGTGACAAAAAAGTCCGTGACAAAAATTAGAAAAATAGTTTTATAATTAATTTTATTTTAGTTATTTTCAAATATTTGTACACAGACTTTTGTGTCACTTTTAGATGTTTTTCTTCAATTTTTGTTTATATAAATTTTTTATAATAAATTAACTATTTTTGAACGATAAATATTGAATTTGAAATTAAAGTATTCTCTAAATAATAAATAAATTTATATAAATTTATATAAATTTAAAAACAACTCTAAAAAGTGACACAAAAGTCCGTGGACAAAAATTAAAAAGTAGTTTAATAATTTATTTTATTTTATTTTATTTTAGCTATTTTTAAATATTTGTCCACGGACTTTTGTGTCACTTTTTTGGAGGTTTTTTTTTTCAATTTTAATTTATATAAATTTTTAAAATTAACTTAAAAAAAAAAATAAATATTGTATTTAAAATTTTAAAGTATTCTCTAAATAATATGAAGATTTTAGCAATTTTAATTAAGTTTAAATATTTTTAATAAATAAAACCCAATTTGTCCATGGACTTTTGTGTCAAAGTTTAGAAATTCTAAGATTCGACTTTGCACTTTTATTCAGTATATTTCATATTCTAGGAAAACGGAAAAATGAGTTTCTGATCATTTTTTTTATTCAAAGATTCATCTCTCTTGAATTACTTTTATGAATTTTTATCTAGATTTAGTCTTTATTTTCAGCCGATTTCGTTAGTAAGATTATAAAAGATTTGTGTAATGAAATTAAGTTACTTGAATTACTGCACTTCACTTTTTTTTCTGACTGATAGCAAAAAAAATAGTTTCAGGTATCCCTCTACGGCTATGCTTTATTGGGACTGGAAGATGGCGAGGAAACTGTTCGCTTTAGGAGAATTGTATCTGATGAGAATTCAGAAAATTCAGGACAGCCAAGTTCAGAAGAAATTATAAATGAAGAGCGCCACTATTCAAGTAATAAGGAAGACAAAGGAGATAAGGAAGATGACTATGAGGAGCCCCAGCGGAGAGTCAGAGTAAGCTAATTCTTATTCATGTAGGAGCTCAACAAGCTCCTTTAAAATTGTGAATATTTCTGAAGACGTTCTGATTTATTAACTCTATTCTTGCGCGGAATACACACCGTCATATTGCGGTATTTGCTTCAAAAAGCTTTCTTAAAATTTAACTCCAAAACCAGTAAAAGCAGTTTTCAGCTTTTTACGGAACTGAAAAATAACCTACTTTAAACAGCTTCTTTGCCTGGTCCACATTTGCCATAACTTTTTGTAATATTGCAGATTTTCTTATTCTTAATGTCGGTTTTGAGAAAAATTATATTCAAACTGAACCGAGGGAAAAATATTAAAATCTGTTGTCTTTCAAGAGTTTCCTCATCTATCTATCATCCATCTAACAGTAATGAGCGGGGAGCGGGTGGGGGAGGGGGTAGGCCAGACAGTGCCTAATTCTCAAAGAAAATTCAGTCGCCGTTTGTGTTGTTGACGCGATTAAACACAAAGCAAATAGGTGTGCTAAACATTCAAGGAGATGCTCCGAGCCATTCTTTTGTCCATTGTTCCTCTCCTCCTTTAACGTAACGCGTGTGCTCTCTAACACCTTCCTAATTGTTTTCTGGTTGTTCGCTTCTTTAGTCGGACACGATTCCTGTTTCCAACTCATTTTTGAGTTCGTTTCCGAATTTCGACCCCCCCCCCCCGCCGCCGCAAATGTTGTGAATGAGCAGTTCGTACAGTCGACTCTTTACTATCTGAAAATGAGTGGTGAAGCGACTACTTCATGCGGTGTGGGCTCTGAAACGAAGGACTCGCCCGATTATCGGAGAGCTCTGACGACAACTACTGCGACAACGAATTCCACATTAACGAAACCAACTGCTAAATATGAGAAGGTATGGTTCTGCTTCAATTTCAAAGTCCCATTTTCATTTATGAATTTTGAGGTTCTGAGCATTTTCTCTAGAATCAAATTTTCTATTTATTCTTCTTTTTTAAAACCAGTCACGGGCCCGCACCTCACTTTCTTTACGATAGCTATCAACTGGCAAAGATCTGAAATAAGATCAAAAAGAACCTTCTATACACTCGTTACTTACTTACTTAGTTACCTAGGTCGATCCGTCAATCGCTTGTGTGGGCCTTCCCTTGTCTTGCGATCTTGGGCGATTGTGGTCCATAAAGTAGTCAGTCGATTTCCCCGATACATTGAGTCTTCCATCTCATGCGGGATCGTCCGACACATCGTTATTGATCTCGAGGAGTCCATTCTTCTATCAGTTTTGTCCATCTTCCGTCGGTTTTAGTATTTAAGTGGGTCCGTGGCGTGGGACATTCTTCTGATGTCATCGCCGTGTAAGCCTTGTTGGCGTTGTTCCGTGACAGTCATTCCTATTAATCTTCTCTCTAGTGATGCATGCGTCACACGGATTCTTTGATTCTTTCAGCGAGGCTCTGTCTGAGGGTCCACGTTTCAGATCCGTATGTGAGAGCGCGGGAAGAACGATGGTGTCGAGAAAAGTTGAGCTCGAATTCTGGGGCCGCCGGGTGAGAGCGTCAGTGTTGTTTTTGATGTTGTTCTGTGCTTTGTTCTATGGTAAAACCATGCAAATTTTCATGAAAATTTTCCAAAATTTTACATACAACTCGACTTAGACTAACTAGGCTACCAGATTAGCTTATTCACAACTTACCCAGCTGAAGGAAATGTTGCCGCTCACTCTGCCTCTATTCTGCGCTGGGTAGACACATGGAAATCGGGGTGGACGGGGGCCGTCTATCGATGTTTTTGAACATGTCAAAATGCGTCGGGAAAGTCTCGCTGTCGCCCTGTGTCGCCTCTCACTCAGTTTGCACTCAATTTAGATCATCATTTTCCGTTCGACTTATCCTTGTTAATTTTTATTAAAGATCTTTATGGAATTCGCCATTTCCTGAAATTTTGGTGAGTTTTTTGCCCCTCAAAAAATAGTATCTTTGACTCTCATTTAGTTGTTATCAAGCTGTTCGCATAAAAGAGAACTAGATTTTGGCCCCGACGGGAAATTTAATAAATTTAATACATTTCTTAAAACCAGCTCAATTTCCCCAGGGTTTCGTCTCTTGGTGTTCTTGATGGGCATTGACAGCGAACAATTACGAGCCAAGTTGGCCACGACGATTCTAAATCACCTGTTTCACCTTTTTCCCAATAAAATACATTGAAACTTTACATTATGCGAAGTTGATCAAGTGTGTAACAATGTTGAAATTTGAGAAAATCATCAGGCGTGTGGAGGGCTAATCGAAAATCGGTGCATACTTTGATCAAGTATTGGCAAAAAGTTGTACACGCGTTGATGATTTTCACTAACAAAAAAAGCGGACATTCAGAATTCTAGAAACTAATTTTTAATAGTTTTCAGTCCGAAATGGATCGAACGATGGATCGTCGAGACCGTGACGACAATCAATCAAATTACTATATTGCGGAAGGGTATGCAGTTTTTTTTTTATTTCGGCAATGTTTTGTGCAGTTTTTCAATTCTGGGAATCATTTCCAGAATTTCAGCTCAAATTTTTCTTTTAATAAAACCCGAATTGCTTTGTTGACACCAGGGTAGGGCGGAATTGGATTTTGGGAACTCGGAATCTGGAATCCGGAATACGGAATGTAAAAAACGGCGGAATCCGGATTGCGGAAAACGGAATTTTAACCATTAATGAGGGAATCAAATGATGTAAATGCTCTCTGTTCGCATAAATTTTTGAAAGTATACTTTTCACAACAATTGAGAATAAAGTATAAAAATTCATAGTTGGGCGGAATTGGATTTTGGAAACTCGGATTCGGGAAAACGGAAAACGGAAAACGGAACATTTTTTTTCACAGAATCTTGAATCCGAAAAACGGAATGAAAAAAACGGCGGAATCCGGAATTCCGCCCTTCTCTGGTTGACACCACAAGCCTATCACCCTCATGTTAAAGAAGGGTTAGCGAATAAAAAACAAATATTAAAAGAAATATTTCATCAGTTGTCAGTTTATGGCTATCCCTACAAGAGACCATCATAAATCGGAGGACAGTGACAGTACCGGCTATAATTCTATAAATATTTCCTTTTCACATTACTAGCATGGACTTGTTGTATGCCTTCTTTTGGTACCATTGGAGATTCTAGACTCCAGTTTCCTAGGCACCAGCAACTTTCTTACGACTTTATGCGAATTTTCGATAACGCAAAGTTCACTGTTGTTCTCTTCTGTTTCCTAGATTTTGCAGAACTTTATTGTCTGGCTTGATTTCTCACTTGTCATTCTCCTTCGATTTCATTTAACATCCCGCAAAAGCCGCATTCTTATTTCTTAGAATTGCCAGCCAATTTGCGCACATTTGCTTATTCTCTACTCCATCATTCATTTCGCCTCTTTATTCCACCTTCTTCTGCCGAAATTCCTCGCGAAAGGTGTCAATGTCTTGTTTGTTTGCTCAACAGTCCTAGCTCTCCTGTTGATGAGAGCCAATGTGGCGGATTTTGTCGGAGAGAAAAAATGGAAGGGCGGGGGGGAGGCGTAAGCGGGAAATGGGAACTGAACCCATTGCACATTTTGCCATTTATCAAGAGATGCGAATGAGCACTATTGTTTTTCTTTAATCAGCGATGGGAGGGGGGGTGGGGGTGGAGTCATGGAAAGTAATAGAGCAAATAGAGCAAATAGAGTATAATAGAACAAGGAGGAAGCCAAGTTTGCTTGAAATTTGCTTGAAAAGGATGAGCATGAGCACACAGTATATGTGTATATACAAAAATATACATACATATTCATATAAGAAAAACAAATAAAGAGGTGCTCCCGGTGCGAACATTTTTAATCCCCCACTGATGGTTTTGTGTGTGTGTGTGAATGTTCATAGTTATGTGATTCCTTTATTCGAGACAGGAAAGACGGAGAAGCTTTCTTTCATACCGTATCAAATGACACCTACAGCAGTAGTATCTGTGACCGAAGGAAGAAAAAAAAATACAATGTTGACATGTTTGTTTGACAAATATTCTGTATTGACTGATATGTCAAGTGGTATCGACTCAAAGGTCAAACTTTTATAACATGTGTTCAAAGGAGACTCTTCATTGTGGCTGAAAATTCAGAAACCTGAATTCCTTCATTTCCCAAGGTGAAATAAGACTGGATTTTTTGAAATCAATCTTATGCTGTTTGCTGGAAATATCTCTTTATAAGATTATAAGAAATTTCAAAGACAAAACGAACATCTACGATTCGATTCTGGAATGGAATGATCAAATGATCAAAGCCCGACGTGTCATTTCGCCCATATTGCAAATGACGCGTTTCCACCTCCCCCCCCTCCCCCAATTTGCTTCCTTCCATACAGGCGGAGCGTCAAGAACCTGTCTGTTCCAGCTTCTGAGCATTTTCCGTCCGCATTACTCTCTCGAAGACCAATACTCTTTTCTGCCCTCCGCACACTGAGTAGAAAGTGACCAGCGGACTGTGGCGCGAGCGGCGCTCGGAGGATACTTTTCGTTTTCGCATAAGCACACGGTGTGCTCTCCCCCCGTCTGTTTTCAAGTGCTCTTTCAAGATACATAGGGAAAGAGAGAGAGAGAGAGAGAGAGTGGGTCATTCAATTCCACCAATATCTCCTTTTTAAGTTCTAAGTTATTCTTCTTATCGAGCAACTTCTCACATATTATCGATTACCTATTCGTATTCCTATGTAAAACTATTGTATTTCTTCAAAACGCCGCAAAAATGCTCTTATAATCAACATGACGGTCACAATGAACACTCTAGACCATCGGCCTATATGCCGGATGGAAACTATGGAAGGAAAAGAAGACGATCACTTGCCGACGTCGTCTAATGAAGATATTAAGGGAAAAGGATACTATTATACCAGTGGTACTACTACTGTACCTAGTGAAGAGACCAGTGTCGAGGAGAAAATACGGCAGAAAACGTTTGATCCGTCGTCCCCTCCACCAAAAACTCCGGGCATTATTCCGAATAAGGAATCTGATCAGAACTTTTCGTATGTTGCATTTAATATTCTCTAGTATTACTTGTGATCCGCGTTGTAAAAATTCTCAATTTTGAAGCCAATTTTCCTACCTACCCCAGTGCCCCCTCCCCCCCCCCACCCGCAAGATCGCTGAAAATAAGAGAGTCTCTGATGTCCTTATTGAACTTGCAAACTAGCTGAAACAAAGCCAATGATAAGTGTTTGTACGAGTCCTTTATTTGAGAAAATACGAGAAAAAAAAACTGATCGAAATCTAACATAATTTTCTGTATATTTCAGAACAATGGCTGAAAATAAGGGATGGGACATATTCAGACTGTTGCCACCGAAGCCAGACAGGATTGGTCATGGTTAGTTGTGTTTTTGCAAGAGTTTAGGGGAATAGGCTGAAAATGAAATCAAAACAAAAATAATGTTCGTTAACCGTTTTTCAGCAAATTTCAGTTGAGTTCAAGCCGAACTTTCCAAATTCTATGCACTGAAATGATCTTGTCTAGTTGCCACTGAAACATTTTCAAGAGTTACGATGTACGGTACTGGCCACAAAGGTATAATACCTTTATGGCCAGTACTCTAGCTTTCAGCGGAAAATCGTCGTAATAGCATTTCGAAATAAATCACATAGAAAGCTTATTGAAAATTGTTAAAAACACTATTAAAATTCTTAAAATTACGATATTTTTAACTTTTTATTTTGCTCCTATGAGCCTATAAAAGCCATGTCCAAAGCGCATAGACCAACACCAACTGGCATCGCAGAGATCAAAGCTCGAAATAAGCTTCGGCGTTGTTCAATTCTATTTCATCATAGATTTGTGGTCAATTTTCTTGTCACCCAAAATGCAATACACTTGTACTGAAGGTGACCACTCGCCGTGTTTTTTTCTAGTAGCTACCATCTCAAACAAAAGTGTCAAATAGACTTCAAACTGTGTTTCTTTGCGTCTTGCTCTAACTCATCTCTCTCTCTCGTTTCTCTTTTTTCTGCACTGTTTTGGAAAGATTTGTGTACATTGAAGAGGCTCGCGCATCGCCGCCATCCGTACAGTGGTCACTTAATTGAGCTGTCTCACGAAAATGGACAAATGAGAAGAAAGTGAAATAGAGGACTATTTTCGGAATGTCTAGAGGGGTTATGCAGTGAAAAAAATGCTAGTGAACTTAGTTGGGCTGCAAAGATACCTACAGTACCGGCCATAAAGGTATTGTATTATGGTTCCAATTCGAAACACCGTTACTGTCGCTGCTCACAGTCTTTCTTGCTCCAGGTGCATTTTCAGCTCTTTCTGATTACATTGTCTAAAAATCACCATCCCAACGCAATGCTCTTCTTCTTGCCGGTGCTCATTCTACATACAGTATCGGCCATAAAGGTATATATATTATGGTTTTTCGACAATATGTCATTCGGTACAAAACGAGTCAATCTGATTTTGGCAGCAATTAATGCCAATGGTTTCTCCACAAAATATTGAAATCCCGCAGAATCTCGCAATTTCTAAGAGCACAAAGTTTCATTGAAGAAATGTGGGTTTTTTGTTGTTTTCGTTCTTTTTCAAATTACTCCACTATGCATTAGTCTCACAAATCCAAATGTTCTAAGTTGATACATTGTTGCTTGATGAAGAAACTGTGAAAAAATCAAATCGATTCGTTTTATATCGAATGAGATATTGTCGAAAAACCAAACCAATAATACCTTTATGGCCGGTACTGTACATAGGTCGTCTCATTTAGAAATATAGAACGGCTACTACTTCAGACGGGAATAATGCCTTCCAATTTCGAAAATTTTAGGATTCTGGCACGATGCGAGTCTCCAGGTCCTTAAATTGGTCACATTTCTTGTTCTCTTCTTGCTTACTCTGTGCTCCGCCGTGGTTGCCAAATCCACGTTTATCCTGATGACTTCGGCAATCGGATGGGGCGGACAAACAATAACGATCTGTAATCAGGTCATATCAGAAGCCACACAGAATACCGTAAAACTGAAAAACGCGCATGTCGTGAAATGGGTATGGGCAACTCTACTCGCTCTCTCGGCTCCGGAAGCATTGTGTTTTGTCAGGTAACAGTTATTATTCTCTTCTGAAAAAGAAGGTGCAAAATTTCATTTCCAGATCAATGCACCGAACAATATTTCGAAATGTGAAACGGCCCACTTTCATCCAATTTGTGTTTGTTCTCATCGTTGAAACACTGCACAGCATTGGCGTCGGCATTCTTGTCTTCAGAATATTTCCAGATTTGGATGCGATTACAGCAGTTCAACTGACGAACGCAATGTGTTTTATGCCTGCCATTCTATCCCTTATCAGTAGGAAACCCAGCAAACTTTCCCTGGTTCTCGTGATTATTGATATTGCTGCCATTGCGGCGCAATCCAGTGGATTCTGGGCGTATCCGGTAGGTATTCAACATTGATTGAATATCTGAAATATGAATTTTCAGATGTTCATGCCAAATCTGCAAAAACATTCAATCGCAATTCCAGTCTCTCTCTCACTGATTTCACTGGCTTGGTGGCAAAATTTTGTTCACAGAGATTCAGTGTTTCCTCCTGTCAGATCACTGGCTGTGTGAGTTTGCTTGTAATTGAAGGTTGCTGAAGTTAAATTGCTTCAGATTCGCTCAACGTCTTTCCGAACGCCGCTCAAAAACGTATGCTTTTGTATCCCTTTGGAAAATTTGTGTCTACGTTGTCTGCTGTTTTCTTTTCGTTTCAAGTCGAATGAAAATCGAAGACATGCTCCAGAAAGATCCGTTCGGCGAGAAGTTGCTTTCAGTAGCCGGCCACGACATGAACCAAACTCAAATCGAGAAGTTCCAAACCAGAATCAACCAGATGATCGAGCAGGCCAACCGAGAGGCCGGCTACTATTCGGCATCTCAAAGCAAGCCGAAGCCACCGAAAAAACAACCGAAAGCAGATGAAGCGGAGCAAGTGGACGCAGGAGAGTATATGATGAAAAGATTCAAAAGATTTATTGGCGATGGCAGCGACAATGAAGCAGTGGAACCGGATGAAGAAGAGTTTTCCAGTTATAATGTAAGCCACATTAACTCTGATGCACGGTTTTTAGAGTCCAGGCGATCCTCAGAAATTGCATTTAATAAATCATATTTTCATTCTATTAAATATGAAAACGACAGAGTGGCTGATAAATAGTGTTACGCAACTTTGCGTGTATTATTTTGGCGCATGAACACAAGTCGCTACCGTATCAATTTTATTTTTTATTGATTATTACATATTTATTACTATGTTTTTCAATTTTCTGGTGCAACCTCCATTTTTAAGGTAATGGCGGCTGCTTCACCCCATCGTGGTTCTATTATTCAACTGATGCAGCAGGGTGTATTGGGAGATCGCTAAGCGGTTGAATGTCAACCGAATGCTTGTTCATCGGACTGTTACTCGCTTCCACCGTCCAAGATCGGATCTTCCTGTCACTGTGGCGACACCGAAAGCTGTGAGAGCCGTTCGAGAAAGAATCCGAAGAAATCCGGTGCGAAGCATGAGGAAGCTTCAAAGAGAAGCCGAAGAAAGAATCCGTATCGTCACCCGACCTGAATCCTACGCCGTTTTGGGGATATTTAATCCAGAAAGTTTCCACCAAAAACTACACTAGTTTGAGCGCTCTGAACTTGTGAAAGCCTGAGACGAAATGGATGCCAACCACTTGCGTACCTTGGTGGACGCTTACCCAAAGAGGTTGAGAGCGGTGGTGAAGGGCAAAGGATTGCGATTTGAAAACTATTGTTAAAACTTGTTTTTGTATAATTTCAATCAACTTTTGTTCAATTCTGGTGAAAATTGAACTTGTTTGCAGACATTTATAATGTTTCAAACGTGTAACACTATTTATCAGCCACCCTGTATTTCTAGTTCCCAACCAGTTGTTAGTTCTCAATGGCAGAGCTCAGAGCTCTCGCTGACAGAAAAAAGAGCAAATTGATAATTTATGGGAGTAAGAAGCTGCTAACATGACAAGATCCAGAAATTGGAAATTAACTCTGGTGAAAATTGAACTTGTTTGAAGACATTTATAACGTTTCATACGAGTAACACTAGTTATCAGCCACCTTGTACTTGACTAAATGCATCTAGCCCAAACATCATCTTCGTAAATAGCATGAAGCCTTGCTGAGATCTCAAGTTTCCAACTTGTTGTTGTCACTTAAATTAAAAGAATTAAATGAAATTTCAGATCTACTCCAACTACGTCGAACGCAATCAGTTGACTATGGCCTACGATGCATTGTGGCTTATGATTTTCCAGTTTGGCGCGGTGTTCATCTGCTATCACAGCTCAAAGTTCGCTTGCAAAGTCATGATGCAACGAATGGGATTTGCACTGCCCATGGCGCTCAGCGTTCCTGTCACCGTACTTCTACTGTCCACCAATTGCAAGATGAGGCAAAAGAACCCTTGTCACTTGACGAATGTGCTAACAGTGGTAGGTCCAAATATTCATTGCACCGCGAATCTTTTGACGAGTTCCAGGAGCTCTACTGGCAGTGCAACGACGTTTCTTCAACATTTGCCGATTTTATTTTGACACCTCAAACGTGGATTTGGCTATGCTGGCTGGTTTCCCAATTCTGGATCACAATTCATTTGTGGAATCCGAAACATGAGAGATTGGCAAAGAGTGAGAAGTAAGTTATTTGGTTGTAATTAAGTTCAACTCTTAAGCTCTTCAGGCTCTTCATTCTGCCCTACTACATCGGCGCTTTTGTCGATCAATCGCTTGCATTTAATCGCCGACGAGATGACAAAGCAAAGATTAAAGCCGAAGATCTGGAATTCGAAGCAGAGGACTCGTCACTCACCTACGAGACTATCCCAGGTCTTCAGAGCAAGACTCCACCGAGTGTGTGCTCCGCAAGCAGCTCAAAAATAGAAAATGGGCTAATCAGGGATAGTGCTAGCTCAGCAGATGCTATCACAAAGATCTATGCATGCGCTACCATGTGGCATGAAACTGGAGTAGAGATGACGTGTATGCTCAAGTCTCTTTTCAGGTAACAAGGTCGTTTTCATAAAAAACCGATTTATTTTAGAAGAAAATTATTGAGAAAATGAGTAGATCTCATACCTTTCTCAAACTATACCAGAGTAGGGCGGAATTGGATTTTGGGAACTCGGAATCCGGAAAACGGGAAAATTTTTTTTCACGGAATCTGGAATCCGGAAGACGAAATGAAAAAACGGCGGAGTCCGGAATCCGGAATTCCGCCCTTCCCTGCAGAGTAGGGCGGAATTGGATTTTGGGAACTCGGAATCCGAAAAACGGAAAACGGAAAAAAAAATTTTTCACGGAATCTGGAATCCGGAAGACGGAATGAAAAAAACGGCGGAATCCGGATTTCCGCCCTTCTCTGTAGAGTAGGGCGGAATTGAATTTTGGGAACTCGGAATCCAGAAAAGGAAAAAAAAATTTTTACGGAATCTGGAATCCGGAAGACGGAATGAAAAAAAAACGGCAGAATCCGGAACTTCGCCCTTCTCTGAACTGTACCAAATAGTGACAGTGCGGTACAAACACGGTGTCTGTCTGTACCGTGTTTGTACCGCACTGTCACTATTTAATTGTGTTTCTTCATTTCCAGAATGGACGAAGACCAGTGCGCCCGACGAAACGCTCAAAAGTATCTTAAAGTCATCGACCCCGACTACTACGAATTCGAAGCTCACATCTTCTTTGACGACGCCTACGATATCAATGAGTACGGTGAACCGGAGATCAACAAGTTCGTGAAACAATTCGTCAATGTTATCGATCAAGCCGCTTCGGCCGTTCACCAAACCCAAATGCGATTGAAACCGCCGAAGAAGGCGAAAACCCCGTATGGTGGAAAACTGACGTACATAATGCCCGGAAAGAATAAGCTGTTTATACATTTGAAAGACAACCAGAAGATTCGACACAGGAAACGGTGGAGTCAAGTGATGTACCTATACCACCTACTTGGATACAGACTAATGATGAAAGTGGATGACCCTTCGCGAAAGGAGATTATTTCGGAGAACACATTTATCCTAACTTTGGACGGAGATGTTGACTTCACACCGCAATCGGTATATCTTCTGGTAGATTTGATGAAGAAGAACAGACGATTGGGAGCCGCTTGTGGCCGTATTCACCCAAGAGGAGACGGTGCAATGGTTTGGTATCAGAAATTCGAGTACGCAATTGGGCATTGGCTGCAAAAAGCTACAGAGCATATGATCGGATGCGTCATGTGCTCACCCGGGTGTTTCTCGTTGTTCCGCGCATATGCATTGATGGACGACAACGTGGCCAGAAAATATGCGCTCAAGTCTGAAGAGCCGAAACATTTCATTCAGTACGACCAAGGAGAGGATCGCTGGCTCTGCACACTTCTTTTACAACGCGGATACCGAGTAGAGTACTGCGCGGCTTCCGATGCTCAGACGTTTGCTCCCGAAGGCTTCAATGAATTCTTTAATCAGCGTCGTCGATGGATTCCATCTACCATTTTCAATATCATGGATCTTCTGAAAGACTACAGAAATGTTGTGAGAGTGAATGAATCGATTTCCATCTGGTACATCATCTATCAACTCGTGATGCTCATTTCCTCTATTCTTGGCCCTGGAACTATCTTTGTAATGATAATTGGAGCTATCAGCATCTCTTTTACCATCGACACCATGATTTCCCTGGTTATTGTATCCATTCCCGTGATCATTTTCATTGTCGTCTGCCTGACAGCAAAACCAGAACACCAGCTGATTTGTGCGCAAACCATCGGAGCCATTTTCGCAATGCTCATGACGGCTGTCATCGTGGGAACATCACTTCAGCTACAGAAAGACGGTCTCCTCAGCCCTCACTCCATGTTCACAGTGGCCGTTGCCACATCTTTCCTCACCGCCGCTATTCTTCACCCGCTGGAGTTCACCTGCATCATTCCTGGAACAATCTATTTCTTGGCCATTCCATGTATGTACATGTTGCTTCCTATTTATAGCGTCTGCAATATGCACACTGTATCATGGGGAACTCGAGAAGATCCAAGACCAACTGAGAAGAACACGTTGACAAAGAAGACAGCTGGCACTTTGGAGTCCGCCGATTCAATGCATAATAGTTCCAATTGGTGCTCTAGAATGTTGTGTTGTGGGAGAGGAAGAGTCGATCCCATGGCGCTCGTCATCAATGAGAAATTGAATGACGTCATCAAAAAAATTGATCGTCTTGAACGAAAACACCATCCGTCACTAGCGCGACGCGCATCAATTCTTTCCAGCACAGGTGGCACCATTCAAATTGACAAGTGCTCCGAAGCCGACGAAGATGAACAGGCAGAAATTGAGGATGCATTGGAGATGTCGAATCAAAGCCACGCTGCCAAAAAGAATCAGAAGTGGAAGCAGGCGCAAAGTGAAGCGTGGTTGGCAGATAAGGCACTGAAACGCGCCGAAAGAGAATATCTGGAGCCGGAAGAAGAATCCTTCTGGAATGATGTCATAGAAAGATACCTCTCGCCAATTGTTATGGATGGAAAGGATATGGATCGTCTCAGAGCTGGCCTAATCGCTATTCGAAACTCCCACACCGTATACTTCTTGATGATCAATATTGTCTTCATCATCTCTGTCTTGGTCTTGCAGATACACAAAGACTGCTTGAATATTGAATGGCCTCTAGGTCCGAAATTCAATCACACAGTCCGTCCGTGTTACGCCAGTCATGATGACAGTCAAAAGGAGGAGGTTTGGGCTATGACACGACTTCAGTTGGAACCTATTGGACTCGTCTTCCTCGTTTTCTTCGTCAGTATTTTAGTTATTCAGGTATGCCGAAATAGTAGAAAAATAAAATTGAAATTTCTGTAAAATTCAGTTCCTTGCAATGCTGTGCCATCGTTTCGGAACTCTTGCTCACATTATCGCTTCCACGGAGCTCTTCTGCTTCAGGAAAACTATGGATAGGCTCAGCGAGGATGAGCTGGTAGCGCAGAATGCCGTGGAAATCGCGAGAGAGCTGCAAGCGATACGTGGCATCGATGAGAATGCGCATAACATTGATATAGTGAGTTTCGCCGAATATCTAAAACTACAAAATAGTCACGTTCTAGCCATCGGAAGACCGTGGTATCTCTCGTCGCCGTGTGGTACAGAATTTGGAATCATCGAGACGATCAATGATGAAACGAAAAACGGAGACACTAGATGCTGCTTTCAAGAAGAGGTGAATTTGAAGAAAATCCGATGAAAATGTTTAAAAAACAATTTTTAAGATTCTTTGCCTTGTCCAGTGAGCAAGCCCCCGATCCACCCGGATTTTCTGCCAGAGACAATTCGAAGCGATTGACATTGCGAAAAGGAACGATAAGAGTTCTGGAGAACCGGCGGGATTCATATTTTGGAACATTAGACAACAAAAAAGTAAGTCACTATCTGAAAACTCTTGGAATTAGAAACAAATCTCCGCAGGACGACGAAGTAGATGCTACGTCGATGCGCGGCCCAGCGCAACGTCGATTAGAGCGTTTGTTCACCGCACAACAAGATCAGCAAAGTCCGAATTCCGATGGAAACCGGCGAAAATCGAGTAGCCGGCCGTGGGAACAGTCCAGCGGTTCAGGAGTTGGCGCCACGCCACCTGGTGACGTGCAGCTGAGGAGATTCTAATTTCAAGATGTCTGTGACCTTTACATTCCATGCTTTCTGTTTTTGTCTTTCAGAGAATAGGCGTAATTTATTGATATGTATTTTTCTAACATTTTGATTTGTTTCTTTTTGAATTTTGCTACAACTTCGTGACGTGTTTTAGCATTTACTTACTAAATTGAAAGCTTATTTTATTAATAAATATTGAGGAAAAAATGACATTTTTATTTTGAAAGGTTCGGTGTTAAATCTGAAGGCTTTTGGAAAAAGACGAAAATCACGTCACCTTTTCAACATTTAATGAAAAAACGTTTATGAATATGATATCAGATAGGATATTAGTTGCGATTAGACTAGAAAATGCTGATAAATGTAATGCAGAAAAAATACTGTGAATAGGTACTTCATCAGGTATCAGGCATTGTGAGGCACCACGTTCTTTTTTGGCTCGTGACCATAGAGGAAGGTGGCGATTATGACGATGGTGGCTCCGATTGCGAAGGTTCTGAAAATAAATCAGTTTTGACATTTCGGAGTCGGATTCGGAGAGTTAAAAGCCTGTTAAAAGAATCTCAACGACCGAAAAAAGGTAAAACTCGAATCAACTTCAAATTTTATTAGAAATGTAAAACTTGTTCAATTCCTTTACTTCCTAGTGCAAATTGGATTGTTATTTTTCTGTAAGGATCTCGTACTCATCTCTATCAGCTAACTTGGCAATATCAGGGAAACAAGCTTCTTATGATCTTATTCGCTGTTTTATACAGGGAGCAGCAAAGGTAGTGTAACCGAAAAAAAAACGGTATACAAGTTATCTCGCCTTGCTGGTGCAGAGCGATAATTGAAGATCGGGGCATAGAATGACCCGTCATTACTGTAATAACAGAGATAGAAACATGAAATTTTGCAAATAGATAAATGAATGTTATAGTACTTTTGCCGAATTTTGTATATTCATAAATTATATATGTATATGCAAAAGATCACTAGTATAAAAAGCCAGAGTGATCAGGCATTCCTAGGAAGAAGACTGGTCAAATACATATAACAATCACTAAGCAACTTCATACACATCTTCAATGAGAATGCATCACACGGCTATTAAACGTGAAGGACCCACTACGATTCATAGAGAAAATCGTAATTTAGATGGGTCCGTATTCTGCGCATCGTATGCCCTGAAATGACAATAGATGGGCCACCTTCATGCAGAAAAGGAAAACCAAGTCATGACGGTTCGAATGTTTCTGGGAGAACGATTGAATTGAAGAACTAACTGTTGAGCGGTGGCTCCAAGTTTCGCAGAAGTTAAATTTTTTTTTAAATAAATTATTTCTCGAGAACTTGGAGCAATAGGAATCCAATTAATTAAATCACCACTATTCGCACATTTCACCTTCAAGATAACACACCATATCT
Organism: Caenorhabditis inopinata; assembly: GCA_003052745.1. Classification (NCBI taxonomy): domain Eukaryota; kingdom Metazoa; phylum Nematoda; class Chromadorea; order Rhabditida; family Rhabditidae; genus Caenorhabditis; species Caenorhabditis inopinata. The sequence continues at coordinate 176,384 of AP018152.1, read as the reverse complement.
TCACCCGCTGTTATTGGTTTCCCCAACTGTGGGGAGTATCGACAAGAGTGAAAAAAGAACATAGTAAATTTGACTGAAATTTATACATTTTTTAAACATTTTTCAGCTTCTGGTTGACTTGAAACGTTAAAAATCAGATCTCTTTTTCAGGATGTCCGAAAGCGTCAGAATACCTATTTAAAAAATCTCTACACATATTAAAGTCGTCCGCTTGTATACAGCTTCGAAATGTTTTCGAAACCTCAATTTAATGCATTTCTTTCTTATTATTAGTAGCAGGAAAACGTACGTTGTGATAGTGAGATCGCCCAAAACGAGCCACGATGTGAAAGAGGACAGAATAATCGAGAGAGAGACGGCGAATCCTTTCAGAATGTTATCAGCGTATTTGACGACTAATGCGATGACCAGTCCTCCGTAAGCCTGAAAAAATGGGCTATGGTTTTGGTATTCTCATCTCACCTATGGAATGATTACAAATTGATACCCTCGAAGTCAGCTAGGTATAGGTAGCAATCAATTTAAGAATACCCACCTAGCAGTTTCTAGTAAAATTTCAATTTATTTATTATTTAATAAGCTTAAACATATTTTTCAGAAAAATAATTTTGAAAAAAATAAAATTAAGGGATTCTCCAGAAAATGATTTATAATGTCAAATGTATCACATGGCATTCCGTAAAATGTTTGTATCTGGTCACAGAGATGTTTAAATATTAAGAAAAAACTCCAATGTCGATATAGCATTAGTCTGAATCAGTAGAGTGTTTTCACTTCGGAAAAAATTCATTGATGACATTTAAAGCAAGTTATTGTCATAATAAAACTGAAATATTCCTTTTGGTTTATCAGCTACATATAATTATTTAAAGATCTAAGAATTTGAGGACAAATGTGAAAACGGTGCAAAATGAGTCAAAAAATTATCCAATTTAACTCTTATCGATAGAGAATATTTATTTGAGAAATTAAATATTAAACAAATACCGGTTTATTGCGCTTTCCCCCGAAAACATGACTTGTAAATGAGATAATAAGCAATAGAACCAGGTGATCAATAGATCAATAGCTAGTTGCAAACCCTCGAGAGTCGATAGCAGCTTAACATCTTCTTGGCATCGATTGGATCAGGTTGGCCAAAACAGACCGTAGGATCAGAGCTCACACACTCTCCAATTGAAAGAATTTTCGGTATCCGTTTCCAGCACGGATGCTAGAAGCGCGTCTCTAAAGCTCTTTCCACAAGTGCTCGATTGGATTCGGGTCGGGGCTCTGGCTTGGCTACTCCATTATAGTCACACGGTTGCTGGTTGTTTGGCATTTTTTGAAGCGCAGGAGAGCTCAAAATGAACAGCCGATTAAGCGAAAACCCTCAAGGGTTCGTGTTGCGAGCATTTTAACAAATTTGGGGGAGTATAATCGTCGTGAAGAAACCCGCCAAAGTCCTCGGTCAGATTTCCCCCCGTGGATCACCTGCGACAAGAATGAGACTAATCCGACGTAGCCTCAATTATAAGATTCTTTGGCCTGATCCAGTCGATGCCAAGAAGATGTTAAGCTGCTATCGATTCTTGCGGGTTTGCAACTAGGTATTGATCATTTGGATCATGCTTATATTTCTTACCTCATTTACAAGCTGTTTTCCGGGTGAAATTCGTTAAAAATCGAAAAATTGTATTTTTTAAATATGAATTCGTATCGATAAGAGCAAAGCTGGGTTATTTTTCTGGCTCATTTGGTAACGTTTGCACAGTTGACATCGAGTTCTTCACTTTTCCCAAAAAAAATTATAGCTGATAGAACAAAAAGGGGATATATGAGTGACCGCTACTGTAAATTTAAAAAAATGCTCAGAATTGTTGTTTCTCGTTAAGAATTTCGAATTTTAGCCGAAAACGGCTTGGTGGGTAATCTTATCTCGATTGACACTGTATTTTTTGCCCAGCTGATGTTTATTTTAGAATTTCACAGGGATCATTCCATGTTGATTTTCATTTTCTCTCTAAAACTATAACAGTAGTTCAAGGACCACAAATTCAATATCGATCACTTGAATCTAGAACAAAAATTTATATTCATGTAACGACAAATATACACCTGCAATTACATAATTTTTGAACATGTAAGGTGACACCCGCTGTTTAATAGAATGCACTTGAATTGGCGGCGCTCGAACCCTAGTGAATGACCTGCAATAACTTCTCACCTGCAATAACACAACAATCCAGATGATACCGTTGTATCCTCTCAAAAATCCATCGGCTTTGATCGCATCCCAATCGTAGAACCAACAGACAAACAACGCTCCAAACACGGAGAAAAATGCCAGTTGAATGTTACGGATCCATAGAGACACTTTCGACGTTTTCAAGATTTTCTCAAAGTATACTCCTGCAAATCCAGAAGAAAAACAAGCAGCGAGCACTGCTAAGAGGCCTGAAACAATAATCAGTTCATCACTAAATAAGGATTCGTCATCTACTTACCCAAAACATTATCAGAAGCATCATGTTCTACAACTGCTTTCGCTGGAGCATCTCCACTTGGATACTGTACCAAGGCAACTCCAGCAGTCAGAAGGATCAGAGCAAGCCAGTTGTAGAGGTGAAGTGATTTTCCAAGCATTGTCACCGAGAAGATGGCAGTGGTGAGGATTTTCAGCTGATAGGTGACTTGATATGTGGCAGCATCTAATTTTTTCAAAGCGAAGAAAAGCAGGTTGTTCTGAATGACGTACATGATGGCTGGCACGGCAACCTAGAAAAGATCATAAGCTTGAAGGCCATTCAGGGTTTAGTTTTACTTTTAAAGAGTCAGATCTGGTCTCTGGCGTAGCGAATATCTCTTTGTCCATCTCACTAAGCATTCCAGACACCCGGTATCCATTATTACGGTAGATCACAAAAATACACGTGATTAATTTGATGATTTCTGCACAGACAACAGCAGTGGATGATAAATATCGCGGTCCATCGGATTTCTACAATAAAATTGATAGCTCTTTTATTTTATATAAGAAAAAATTGTCTCAATTTACCTGCGTTTGGCTGTATCTGAGTGTCAGGACGAGTGCGGTGGTCTGCACAATGAGCACGACTAAAGAGATGAGTTTCAGATTCGAGCTTGTCGTATTTGCCCGATTCATGGTTTAACCTGGCAATTTTTTTTTAGTATGAATGGAAAATTGACAATAAGATGAAAAAGAGTCTAGCTCAAACTGAAAATAATGAGAAAAAAAATGAAAGAAAGAATTTTCATTTTGTTCTGATTAATCAAAGGAAGCATTTAAAAGTTTGAAAATAAGTTTTACACAAAATAAAAAAAAGGAAGTGAAAATTAAACGGGGCTTTTATCGCTTCGATAATCTCAACCTGGATTAAAATCAAGAAGTGGTCACATTAACGACTCTTCAGTATTCCACTAACCATAACTTCCAAAAAAACTGCAAAACGGTTAGCATTTGGCGTGGTTTGCATTATATTTGCCACGTTTGAAGAGGCACACAACACTTCGCCGCCTGCGTCTCATATGAAAATTTGCACATAAATATATAAATGAAAATACTCATATGATTTTTTTTCTTCACTTTTTTAGAAAGTGAAAAAAAACGATTTTTTTGAAATTGTGAACTTCAGGAAAAAGCACAGAAAAGACATGAGGCAAATAATGGAATCGAAAGAAGCGAGTAACATATAACCTTGACCGAAATCGTGACTGCGAAGAAAAACAGTGTATTTAAAAAAAAAAACAAGAAAACGTAATATAGGGACAAAATCAAGAAACCAATGGAAAAAAAGGAAAATGATCAACGAGAACAAATAATAAATCGTAATTAAAATTGTATAAATTGAAGGATAACAACACATATCAAAAACGTGGTGAGAAAAGCCAGTTTATCGGTTAGAAACCCATTTGCGGCGCTGCTGAAATTTCTCGGTATTGGGGAGACGTGTTCCGGCGGTTCTTGACTTTAGAAGTTCCTCACGGAAGTTTACTTCTGGCTCCAGAATGTTCTGCACACCTGATTTAAGAGTCACCACATTGAACTTCGCTTTGCTGGAATCAGCAGAATGGCTATTTTAAGAGATCTCATAGGAATTTGGGTAAGAATCCAAAAAAATGAGAACAAGAAATGCAGAACTACATTAAATATACTTTTAAATACCTTTTTTTCATTTTTACTTCAAAAACACCATCGGCAATTTTTTTAGCCTCCTTCTTCTTGCTTCTCTTCTTCAAGTTCTTTGCAGCAATCTTTGCAGACTTCGCCGCTTTTTTCTCCAGAAGCTTCTCTATCACACTTTTTGGCTCTTCGACAACTTCTGGAGTTTTTGACGTAGCTTCGATTGGCTCATTGTCATCACCATCAGAATCGTTTGGATATGTTTCCACGTTTTTAAAAGGAATTTCTGGAATTTTCGACGAAATTTCCATTGGCTCATCGTCATCAGATTCGCAATCAGATTTGTCCTCTATGTCTGCTTTATTTGAGGGACTACCTCTATTCTTCTGCGGTGTTTCTACCGATTCGTCATCATCAGCAATGCCTTTAAAACTTGCAGTGGAATCGGAAGCATATTTATCATCAAGTTCATCATTTATATGCATAATTTTAATGGGTTCTTCATTATCTGAAACCACTACTTCCTCAGAGCCATCATCAAAATTCTGCGACTTTTTTTCCGGGGTTTTCATTGCTTTTTCTATTATTTCTGTAGTTTTATGTGGCTTTTGCGGTGTTTTCGGCGACCTACTCCTTATTTTCGGGAAATCTGTGTGGATATCAGGAGTTTCCAGACTTTTCAATGCTTTAGTCAATTTAATTGGAGTTTTAGCACTATTTTTCAATGTCTCCATTATTTTTTTTGAATTTTTCGTTGGCACCAGCGTTTCCGAGGACGATTCAGCTGGTAACTCTACTTTTTTGATCGAGCTTCGAGTTCTTTTTGGTGTGACTGTAGGAACATCCAATTTTTGTTTTGGTGTTGATTCTGCCGTGCTCTGCAAAATATAAATTATTAATAATATGGTATAAGCGAAATGCTCACCGGCGATGGCCTCGATATACGTTTTCCACTGCGCAGGGAAACTGAAAATTCATATTTTAATTCAATTTGAATTTATTAGTTTATCGATGTATTAAAAATACCATTTTTGATTCTCTTGAGTAAAAGCAAATTTATGTAGATCCTTAAAATGACAAATTAAAGCACATTTTCTTATTCTTGTCAATAGCAAAAAGTTGCTGTTTCAGATGTATGAAAAGGACATCATACAAATAACTTAAAGTTAACTTACCCATTATTTAAGAAAATGCACGATAAGAGCAATGAATATCGGTGTAAAAAATAGTTGAACTGAATCAAATATTAGACATTTCGCAAAGCACCGAACCTAACGCGCAATTGCGGATTTAAATTTTAAAGGGGAGTGGTAGGAATATTTGAATTAAAACATAATTAGAGGAAAAAATACCGAAACAGCGAACATTTATGTAAACAGCATCATTGGGTTTGCCTTTTGGATAATTGGAAAAATTGCTGAAGCTGCTGGGACACTTCAACAGCTTATTAATTAGCTGGAAATGAGCAGAAAAGCGAAGAAGAATAAGAAGGAATCAGATGAAGAAATCCAAGTCAGTTTTCTCTTTCACTTTGACTCTAAAGAATCTTAAATCTTTCCAAGTTGGAAATAGTCTAAAAATTGCACCATAATCTTGAAAAGGCCTGGGTTTCAATAATTTCAGTTAAAGTTATTTGTCATTGACTTTTCTGTAAGTTTTCATCGGAAAAGTTGCTCACTTACTTAGTTACTTAGTCGATCCGTTATTCGCCAGTGTGGCCGCGGATCACAGCTAACCATGCCTTGCGATCTTGGCCGAGAGTGATCCATGTAGTAATCTGTTGAGTTCTTCGATGTATTGAAACTTATTTTCGTAGTGAATCGGACCATCCGATAGGAAGTCGTCTGTTAGGTCGGTTTTACATCTCGAGGAAGCCATTTTTCAGTGTTGTCGAGAGTATATGTATAATACAAGGCAAGGAAATGCAACCACTCATCCAACAGAATAGCAACTCGTCAGCTCCTAGCCAGACCGCGCTTTACAGACAGATCGGACAAATATTATAAGTCATTGTATAAAAAATTATTATTTTACTCAGGAAATTTTGTTCACGGTTTGACACTATACTCTTGCGTGAAGCTCCCCTATTCCTTTTAGCACAGGTGCATCGGGGTTGCGGCACAGCTTAGGGTGGTACATTCGCCTAACCCTAACAGGAGAATCCAGCATTTTCGGTCCTCTCCTCCAATTACAGAGAGCAAACAGGTTTTTCCAACATCGGAATGCTGAAGCTTATTCCACGTTACGACTTCGTCTCTCAAAACAATAAGAAACAGATGCACGGCTGGATGCATTTTTCATGTTGTAATACGGAGCAGGTTCGTGTTAAAATCACGAGAATAGAGACACAGATATCTGGAGAATTTTACATCAAGATGCCTGCGACCAGTTCTCAGTGAATTTTTGTTCCGAGTTGATTAATTCGGCAAACTTCAAATTTTTTCCGCTTTTTTAAGGATCTCGATGAAGTTTTCCAACGGAAACGTAGTGAAATTTTCAGAAGAGATTGCAAAATGCTTGTCGAAACGAATCGGTTACATCAAAAAATCAAGAAGTTGAAAGATGATTTAGCAAGGGAAAAAGAATTGAGAAAAAAAGCCGAACGAGAGCTAAAGGCGCTCAGTTGTTCGGTGACATCAGTACCGGTAGTAGTGAAAAATGAAGAGAAGAATGACGACATCCCAAATGTAGCCGCAGAATCCATGAAAGGATTGAGAGTAAATGTAAGTTATTCGGATATAGTAACTCTGACAAAATTGTTTCAGCAAAAAAAATATTTAAAAATGTCTTAAAAACGTCTTCACAAAACTGTCTTAACAACGATATAAACAGTCAACATTTTGCTGATATAGCAATCTGTATGTCCGTGTATCACATGTAACAAATCAGATTCCAGAAATTTCTAGAACATTCCAGATTTTTCTACAATTGTTTATATTGTTTAAATAACCTTGCATGTTACCTAATTAACCGAATTAGAATGATTAATTGAAGACACGGACGCGGTGGATGTTTTATTTAATACAAATATTTAAACTTAATTAAAATTTTTACCGTCTTAAAATAAATTTTAAAATTCGGACATTATCGGTTTTTTTAAATTTTAATTTATATAAATTTCTTAAATTAATTTTGAAAAAAATTTAAATTAAAATTTTAAGGTATTCTCTAAATAATAAAGTTTTTAAAAAGATTTTAATAAAGTTTAAATAATTTTAATAAATAAAACAAACTTGTCCACGGACTTTTGTGTCAAAGTTTAACAGCGTTTGCATTTGCGTTTGGCACCTTTAAGGCAGACAATGTTGCATCTTTTTCTCCTTGTATATTTTCAGAGAGGAAGCAACCACTGTTCAGTTGACACTCAAACAGAGCACATCGCTTCATCGGCATTTTCAGCAACGCAAATTCCAGGAAATATAACATCAGTTCAAATGAGAAACAAGGAATCTCAAACAGTGGGAGTATCGAAAACTCAAAACGCTCAAACTGAGACATCGCATAGATTACTCGGTTTAGAATTCGTATGTTATCCTTAATAAGAAACACTTTAAAAGTGCCAATCCATCTTGTTTTCAGACAGAACCCTCAAATATCGGCTTGGTGATAAATGCGTTATCAGGGAATTACAATAAAAAAATACAAAAACCACAAAATGCTGAAAGCAATACGAGAAGATCACTGTGTAAAATTTATTTGAAAAAATAAAAGTTGAGAAAAAATTATATAATTTATAATTTTTTCATTGAAAAAACTTGATTCCGTCTGTAGTAAGATGGTTCACAAAAATTCTATTTTCACATATTGTTTCAATTTTGTTTCAGATGTACCTGAAGGCCATAAAGAAAGATCACAATCATTGGATGTGGATCTTCATATCAGTATTTTACTTTAAATTAATAAATTCATAACTTTTTTCTTGTAGGTCCTATCCTACCCGGCGAAGAATATTCTGAAGTCACCATATCTGTTAGAGTTGCAATGAAAATAAAGCTCGCTTTCAATGAAGGTATGTATTGCTTTCAGGGAAAGTGGGGAAAATTTTTATGATTTGTTTTTGTACGGCCGGCTTCCAGGTCAAACAGGGTCCCAGTCCACGCGGGCCACTGCATAACTTATTTATATTTGCATAGAGTGCGAAAAAAGCTCCTAGATTGTAGATCTCTGCCCGTTGTCCGTTTTCATAACTCCACAGAATTCTCCGAGAATTTGAGATAATTTTCAAACATTAATTTTAATTTTAATGAAAGTTATGCGTCAGTCACTACGAGGACCTCTTGAAACAGATTACTTCTTAATTTTCAGCCAGACAAGAAGATCCTAAATCACCCATCATTGCCGAGTACTCCAGTATTATGAAGAACCATAATTTTGCATTTGTACATGATATACTTGATCGGAATCTCCCCGACGACAAGATATGGAGCAGTTTTGAAGCATTTTTTTTCGATTTCCAGGTTAGTGATTTTTCAGACAATATTGAACAGAGAGATTTCGTTTATAAACTTTGCTACAGAATTTGCTACAATGCAAATTCACTCGAAAATTTCAGTTATATCAGATTGGACGTCTTCATTAACTAATATATTCGCTACTCATCAAGCATAACTTCAGTGATACACATATTTTTCAGGCTCACCATTTGGCTGAATCGGAAGCTTCAATAAATGGAAAAATTCGAGACTACTCGATGCCCAACGTTCTCTATTCTCTGGGATCCACATCTGATAAGCTGAAATTCTTTTCATACATTGAGCTTATTCGATTTTATGTATTCATTGAAGATTATCACCAAATCTTGGCTATCTTGGAGAGAATCTTAATGGAGCCAGAAGACCTTCAGATAGATGTTAAAGCTCAGTGCTGTTACATCATTGGGTTCGCCTTTTTGATAATTGGAAAATTTGCTGAAGCTGCTGGGACACTTCAAAAGCTTATTAATTGGCTGGAAATGAGCAGAATTGCGAAGAAGAATGAGAAGGAATCAGATGAGGAATTCCAAGTTAGTTTTCTCTTTCACTCTGACTCTAAAAAATCTTAAATCTTTTCAAGTTGGGAATCGTCCGAAAATTGCACCAGAAACTTGAAAAGGCCTGAGTTTCCATCGTTCTATATCGAATGAGATATGGTCAAAAACCCATAAGTCAAAAAACCAAAAATCTCAAAACCCTTAAGAAATTTCTACTTTTTCAAAAATCTGAGTTTTACTTTAAAAAATACATTTATTTTCCAACAAATCGACACAACTCGCATATAAAATTCGAAAGAAAGCGAACTGTAAATAATTTTAGACAGTATTATTTCAGCGGAAAGTGCATCATGAGAGCTCCATTTAGGCCTATTCGAATTACTGGTATAATTTGCTCACGATTTTCAATTTAATTTGTTTGTAAGGCAGACTGAAAGCAAAAATTGTCTGACCGTAATTCTAAAATCTCAAGTTTCAGCTATTCGAACTAAAAATCAATGCTCAAATTTGTATAGCATACTGTATATCAAGCAGTTCGAAATTGAAAAAATCAATTTCACCCAACCTTTCTTCTATTATCAAACGGCACTATTCGGTTCAAATGGGAGAATGGAAATATGGAAAAATCGATACTTTTTGGAATTTTTTTGCAACATGGTGAAAGAAATATTTGTTGAATTTGCAACTCTTTTCTGATTTTTTCAGTTCCCCATTCATTCGGAATGTCAACTCGCCATCCAGTGATTCGTGGAAATTGCACAACTTAAAATCAATCGAATTTTGTCTTCAAACAATCACAAAATGGAAAGCACTGAGAAATTTGAAAGGGATGCTGAAAATATGTGGTTTTTGCCCATATCGAAATGTTCCGGTCTCAATTTTACCAGTGGTAAGCTGAGAAATGGCCAGCAGGACATATCTCTGGAACTTTGACTAATGTTCAACAAAGGAATCATTTTTGAAAAAATGGTTAACATACCTTTGAAAATTGGCTTAGACATTTTACTACTGTGTGCGGCATAATTATTGACCTGGATTCAAACCGGTATAACTTTTTTGAAACTTCATAAGACGTTTAGATATATTTTATTTTTTTTAATTTTTACATTTCAAACGCGGGAAATTCATTATAAATCAGCAATTATCAGCAAATCGACCTCCTTTCGCTTTGATGGCAGCGGACCGTCGCCTTGGGTAAGCGTCAACGACTGCACGGAGGTAGTTGTCGTCAATTTCGTCCCAGGCGTTCTCGAGAGCGGTTTTCATAGCAGTCAAATTTGGATAGTTTTATGTGGAATCCTTCTGGGTCAAATATCACCATACTAAATAATCCATAGGATTAGGACATAGGATCTGGGGACGAGGCTGGTCATTCTTGTCCACTGATAAACTTTGGTCAATGTGTCCTTGGCGCGATGAGCTGATGCTCGGTCTTGTTGGAAAAATTTTGATGGATTTCCGAAATGTGATTTGGACCAGGGAAGCACTTCGTCTTCCAAGATACGCTTGATGTAGTATTCCTTGTTGATTTTGGCTCCAAGATCCACGAAAATCAGCGGAGTTTTTCTATTTTAGGTGACTCACTCAAGTACCATCACTGAGGCGGGATTAGAGGTTTTGTTTAGAATTTTTTCTTTCTGACAGGCCTCTGAATATTCTTGGCAAGGATTCGATGATTATGACCGTTCTTGTTGGCTTCGACGGGGAAGATGTTTTCATCCGCAAGCAGTGTTCTCAAGTGTGTGCCGGAGCGCGTGCAGCGAAGGATGTGTCGAGCTTTCTGGAGTCTTAGCTGCTTGTTGCGCTTTGTTAGAAAGGCTTCCTTGGTGATTTTGTATGATTTAAGACCTATTCTAAATTCAGTAGCCCTCTTTCTCATGCTCCGCCCGGATTTCGCCTGATTCTCTCTTTGACGGCATGGACGATCGGATAAGTTGTCACGAACACTCAACGGCCAGTTCTCGGACGATCCTTGTTGGTATGAAGACTGGAGAAGCAATGCACAGCTTGCAAAGCACATTGAGTCGTTTTGCGATCTCCGGAATACCGTAGCCTTGCGGGAGCAGTTCGATGATAGTAGTACGATCAGAAGCGTTACCTTCAAACGTAACACTATGGTTTGAAACTTAGGCAGGAAACAAAAAATGCATGAAAAAATACAAAAATGAAAAAAAAAATTTAATGAAAAAAAAACCGCGCTGTGCATATATCAGAGCTTACGAAAAGTTGCGGGTCAAAAATTATGGCGCACCCTGAAATAGCAAATACCCGTCTGAATTTTCCACGTTGTTAACTATCGTTTCATCGCTCTCGTGAAGCCGAACGGATCTTTTTTCAACAGTTTTCTTGGAAAATATAAGAACGGATGCGATTCCTCTGTTATCTCGCTTTGTTTCCCACTTTCTCGCAGAACGTTTCTAAATCTGAATCTCAAGATGTTGAACAAATTGATTGTAAATCTACTTTTTTACAGACGACACATGAAGATATACAGTTTTTCTGTGAAAACCACGTTGGCCTCACTCGTCTGTTCACTTGTAAAATATCAGGAATCTCAAAAATAGTTCACAACTTTCCAAACATCCATCACAAAGGAACGCTGGTTTTTCTCATTATGAAGTACCATGAAGCTCTTCAGAAATCCGCAAAAACAGATGCGCAGATCCTGGAATTCGGAAAGAAGTTTGTACTCATTTCGAGGGAAGCTCAAATTAAAACTGAGATCACTGATGACGACGCAATGAGCTATATTCGAGAGGTGGCCAAAATATCAATGGAAGCGGCCAATAGATTCGTTAATGTGAATTTGATGTAACCAAATATTTGGAATGAATATTCAACACTTTCTCAACCGTTCATTGCAAAAAAAAAAACCGCATCGTAGCTCCACGCAGGGCTAGAATCTTTGTTTTAGAATTTAGTATGACACGTTTTTCAGAAATTACCCAAAAATCCTCCGAGTTCCTCAAAATGTCATTATTTTTAAAAGAAAAATACTCCGTTGAAAACTTCCATCCGTCCTAGCCGGATTGCAATCTGGGGTCTGGAGCCTTGTCTTCTGCCAAGACTCTGACTCGTTATCAACGTATTTGGACACTGTGGTCGTCCCATTACTGTCACGACTCCTGAAGCTGTCAAAAAGTTCGAGGATTCGCAGAAAGCAGCAAGAGGCATGGGAAAGCTGTCTGATGAGATGGATAGCAGAGTTGGGCGGAATAGGATTTTGGGAACTCGGAATCCGGAATCCGGAATACGGAAAAAATATTTTTTCACGGAATCCGGAATCCGGAATACGGAAAAAATATTCTTTCACGGAATCCGGAATCCGGAATACGGAAAAAATATTCTTTCACGGAATCCGGAATCCGGAATACGGAAAAAAATATTTTTTCACGGAATCCGGAATCCGGAAAACGAAATGAAAAAAACGGCGGAATCCGGAATTTTAACCATTAATAAGGGTATATTTATAATAAAAAATGATGTAAGTGCGCTCTGTTCGCAAAAATTTTTGCGGGAGTTCAAAAAAGTATACATTTCACAACAATTGAGAATAAAGAATTAAAACGGAATAAAAAGCCATATCGCGGAATCCGGAATCCGGAATACGGAAAAAATATTTTTTCACGGAATCCGGAATCCGGAAAACGGAATGAAAAAAACGGTGGAATCCGGAATTCCGCCCAACTCTGATGGATAGGAGTGAAAGGTCTATGAGAAAAATCTTAAAAAACAAGCTGAAGATGATCCCTTACCGTATCCAAAAGGCTGTTTTCTTGACTGAGAATAACAAGGCTCTCCGCATGCAAAACGCACGTCACCTTCTGAAACAATCGGATCACAGCCACAGAGTTTTAGCCGGCTTGTCAGAATGGGAAATTCCTCAATACCACTTCTCGTGAGACCTCCGTGATGGTTTTTGGCGGAATCTGTGCCAACGGCAAAACTTCACTAATTTTCAGGAGTATTTCAGAGGATACTTGACCCAGATGGTTTCCACGACAAACTACGATTCCACTTTCATCTGAAGCCCATCCTATTATTTATGCCGCAGCCTGTGATATGCAACGCGATGCATACTAAACATTCTCTTTCATTAGTAAACCGCTCTCACCACCAAACAGTTTAAGAATCTCTGAAACTGTGAGAATACACCGTTATTGCCTTCAATTATGAAGAAAATCGTTGTCCCGCTTTACCTAATGTGTAACAAAACATGGGAGGAGTCTTTTGATGTTCTCGATCTTGCTGACAAGGTCAGACAGAGGGTATCAGAAGTGAACGTGTTTTTTTACTGCAAAGAAGATGAAAAGGCGAGGAGAATCTTGCTAACAGTCAATGAAAAGCAGTACCTACACCACTTTTCCACTTTTCGTATGTTTTTATGTTCACTTATTTCCCATTGTTTTACATATAATTAACACTAGTGTTTCCTTGTTTCTTTCCCGTTCTTGCCTCATTTCTTATTGTATTAAAAAAATGTGAATTTCTAGAAACTTTGAGCTTTGAGGATTTACAGAAAAATAAATTAAAGTTTTGAAAATTTTAGAATATATTGAAAATACTTTAAAAATACTGTTTTAACAAAACTGTTTTTTTTAATTACAAAGCCAAAAATTAATTCTTTTTTCAAATATATTGAATCAATGCTTTCATCTAGTGAAAATCCGAAGAAATTTTCCAAATTCATAAGTGTTTTATATATACAGTACTGGCCATAAAGAATGCGCGCGGACGTTTTTTTGAAATAACTTTGCTGCAACTGCTTCGATCGGTCTAAATTTTTTTGGAAGTGTTAAAACAGGCCTGAGTAACGTATTCAGCTATTCCGCAACTACAGTAGAATTTTCTCAACAAAATATATGTTTTCAGCGAATTTATCCCCAAAAAAAAAACACCCGCACGCATTCTTTATGGCCAGTACTGTATATTCTTTTACCAATGAGATCTTCTTAGAAAAGAATTAATTCATGTTATTTCTTTGAAATTTGGGAGATTCTAACTCTGAAATTTACGGAAACAACCTTTTTTTTTTAATTATTATAGCTGTTTTCCAGCTGAATATTTCAAGTTTAAGCTTTTATAAAAATTTACAAACACTTTTTGCTGTTTATTACCAACTTGAGGTGACTACTACTAATTATTACACTTGAACAGTATTTTCCAGGTCTCTTTTAATTTTATCTTGACGAATCCTTTCCCAAGAACAGACGCTAAAGCATTGTAAAAACGAAACAAGACGTCCAACAAGTTTTTCTTTTTTGCTTGTCAGACAACTTCAAGAAAGATGAGACGAGAAACAAGGAGAGAGACTAAGAGAGAGAGAGAGAGAAAAGGAGAGAGAGGCAAGAAGAGAGAGACTAGGGGAAAGAAAGACAATGACAGAGGGACTGGAAGAGAGAGAGAGAGAGAGAGAGAGAGAGAGAGAGAGGCAAGGAGAAAGAAACACAAGGAGAGAGGGGATAGTAGAGAGAAAGAGAGACAAGGGGAGAGAGAGACAATGATAGAGAAAGAGAGAGAGAGAGAAAGGGGGGGGGAGAGGTGTATTCTAAATAACGATGAAATAGAGTTGAATGATGCATTAATTAGATGAGAGGACATCGACAATCGATCCATTGATTTTTTGTTAGGATCATGGCACATTTGTCCCCCCGAACTAGGTTAGCATGTAATCGAAGCCAAAAGACAATCTAAAGCCGAGCGTTCGAATAAATGTTGCAAACAAAATGAAATTGCTTTTCTTTAATTACTTTTGTTTTAATTTATCTGGAATTTCAGATAAATTGACTAAGTATTATTTACCTCTGAATTTCGTTCATTTTTGCTTCATTTCCTACTGTTAAAGGTCCTCCTGCAATGAAAGGCGTGAAGGTCAATGAGATAATATCGTAATTTTTCTAAATGTTTCTGAAGTGTCTATACACGTTTCCGGTGTATGTCAATTCGCTAAGGCCGTTTCGCAACAGCGAAAAAAAATGAGGAGACGATTAAAACATTTGATTATTCTCAAATGTGTTTATTAAAAGATGGAAGATCGTCAACAGGGAAAGCTGATGGGTTCGGAAAGCTGTGGAAAGCTTCCGCGCTGTTCTTCATTCAAAAAAGACTGGCTATGAGCTGAAAAAATCCACGCTATTCTGATCTGGGGTGCCTTTAACGCTTCCAATTTTCTTTTTTTACGCAATTTTTCAGTTTGCTGAACATGATCGATTCAATTTATGTATTGCTTTTGGCGAGCCGCTAACAATACAATGTTGTGAATGTGGAATATTCGTACTTCTTCTGTGAGGAACGGTGGTAGTGGTTCCGTTTTGATGGGGATATTGGGTGATGTTGGAGAAGAGAAGCTGCTGCTGAATAGTTTCTAGTAGAACTTCTGGATCTCCTGCTCCATCTTTGTTCTAGAAGGAATTCTTTTTCCGCTTATTGGAGACTTTTGGAGACATGGTATTTGAGTTTGGATTCTGTAACATCTCTCGCTACCTTCTTAAGACTCTTTCGTTGATTAACGGCAATAAGTAGGGGATTCTGGCAAATTTTCCGAGGTCTTCTTCGACAGCTTCTCGGCATTCTTGAGAAGCTGTCGAAAAACTTTCGATAATTTTGGGAAAGTAGGTAAGCTATATAAGAGAAATCAATAGCCATAAGTCATCTGCTTCGCTAGCTATGAGAGCTTCCCCCTCCCCCCACCGATCCCTGATTGCCAAGCTGTATGCTGATGAAGTGCGCGTGTGTGACATTGTTCAACGTCTTCAATTTCCAAATTGTAGCTTATTTCTGACAGCTTCCCGGTATTTGTGAAACTGTAACTTGAATTTAGGCTCCGATATATCTATGAAGCGCTAGAAGTTTGCCAGTTGCCTCCGAAATTCTAAATTTTTCTTGTATATTCTTGAGTTTATCTGTGAGATTTTGACAATCTCGAACGACGTCAGTTTTTTTTCTATTTGGAAGCTTTCTTCGCTTGTTCTTGATCAATTTCCTGTTCAAAGCACTCTATAAACCTGCCAGATTCTTCCCGCTCATGGAACATATTGGCGCTTTAATCAAATCAATTGCAAAGCCACGGATAAACTTAAAATGATTCTGAATCATCCGACGTAACTTTCGAAATTTTCGATAAATTTTAAAAGTGAACATTTGAAAATGAACAAAAAAAAATTTTTTTGAGAAGATTTCATTTTTATTTTTCAACAAATTTTCAATAATATTGTATGTTTTTTCCAGATGAAAAACTCGAATAAACGTTAGAAATTCTTCATTAAGAACATGAACACAACGATTTATTCAATTATTTCTTTGTTGGAATGACGAATTCCTAAAGCGGTCAATCCAGAAATGACCACTTCAATATAAAAAAAACCGAGCGAGTAAAATAGCAGAAAAAAAAACAAGATTTTATTGACTGAAAGTGGGTAAAAAGCGTCTGAAGTTTTTTTTTCTAAAGATGAAAAGTTGAAGTCCACTCAAACCCGAACAGGACAACAGGAATGTTCAATTAAAATTTCTCAGAAGTTGGTATAAAAGTTCAGCCAGCAACCAGGCACTGTAGTATGCTTTACTATAGGTACCAATGTTTGAAACTTTCAAAATGTTTCCGACAAGGGTTGAAATCATTTTCATTCTTCCTTTACAGAACTCGAGCTACCTATAAATTGTTACTTACTTACTTAGTTACTTAGTCGATCCGTCAATCGCTTGTGTGAGCGCGGATCACAGCTAGCCATGCCTTGCGTATAAATTGTGCCAAATTTAATTAGAACGTTTTGCTTTAGATAGTCTTTTAGCTTTAGATTATATGTAAGTCAACAAAGGTCTGGCGAAAATCTTTAATTTTCTGTGAAATTTGACAAAAAATTCTCTATTATCGGTCAATAGTCGATGCAACTAATCACGTGCTCCTTCAACTCTCTCCTTGTCTCTCTCTCTCTCTTTCCTTTCACATAACGGTTTTGGGGTGGATAAAAAGTCAGATCCATAGCAACCGTTCACTCGATGATCTAGAACGGTCAGGGCGGCCACGAAAGTTTCATTTGTATGCACGTCGGCTTGTCGTAGAGAATTATCCTCTCCAAACAGCGCATTAGATATCAAGGGCTCTTGGGTATCGGCCAACCGAGCGAAAAAACTCTAATTTTTTTGCTTGAAGATCTGTTTTTCCTTTCGAATTCTAACAGAGTTCTTTAGTTGCGACACGGCTCCTCTAAACTCAGACTTGGACAATCTATGTACTTCTTTCAAAGCGAATAGTTCTCGCTGCGCTGTTGTTTTCAAAGGTTTCTGCAACATTCCAGAATGTTCGAGAGAGTTCTAGAACACTCCAGAACATACTAATTAACCAACTTAGAATAATTAATTAAAGACACGGACGCGGTGCGTGCCTCCAATTATGCATAACCTAGATTCGGTGTAGATCTTTGTTGTTGGGACTTATTGAATGAAATACGGGGGCCTCCCCTTGTTTCTGTTGTTGACCTGCTCCATTTGTATTGGTCTTACAGATGCTGGAAACTATAAACGGGTAGACCAAAAGCTACAATTATTTGAGAAGATGTTCGAAATTTGATCATTTTCCTCGATGCACGCCTTCAGACGAGTCGCAAAGGATTCGACCGTACGCGGCGGGTAGTCCTGGTCAATTTCGTCCCATGCCTTCAGCAACACTTTCATCAGATACTTCAGATTTGGATGGGAGTGAGCCACCTTCTGCTCCAAGAATCTTCCAAAGTAATATTCCAGCGGATTGAGATCCGGCGACGAAGCTGGCCACAAGTCCTTTCCCCAATATCCCGGAAAATGAGCGTCGAGTACCTTTTTTGGGGATTTGGAGCTGTGGAAAAGAGCCCAGTTCGTTTGGAGGATGAAGGGTTGCTGGCCAAAGTGACTAGTTGTCCACGGAAGTAAAACACCCTTCTAAACGGTTTTTCGTTATACTTAACTGTTAATTTTGACGTTCTTATTGATGAAGATCAGTGGAACCTTGCCGTCGGATGTGAATCCAGCCCACATCATCCCCGATGCCGGACTACGTTTCGGAGATCTCTACTCTTCTCTTCGTAGTAGTTTTTGCTTGTTCGGAAGGGGTCTAATGGTAAAGATCTTCTCATCAGTCCGAATGAAAGGCGGCGGGAATTAAGGGCTGCTATCAACTTTTTGGATTTTTGAAGTCGATTTTTCTTGAACCGGTTGGAAAGAAGATACTGCCCACCATAGAGGCGGTAACTGGTAAGATCAAGGTCCTTCTTCACGATTTTTTGAACGGTTCGGCGACCAAGCGATTCACACAGATTTTTCGTGCTGAACGCATCGATTCTCTTTTTGCTGATGCCACGGATCCTCGGAGTGCTGGTTTTTGGAAGCTCCTTGATATTCCCTCTCGTTTTTATATACTTCACAACCTTGTAGACGGTTGACTTCGGAATCTGGAGGCGTTGAACAATGTCTCAGGAGCCATTTTGTAAATGGGTAAATTTAGACATTTTTCTCAAAAATTTGTTCATAAAGTGTGCGTATTTTCGTTATTTTTCATGAACGACCTTTCGTGTTACTAAACTCCGCGGTAATTATTTCTTCCCAAATCCACATTTCAATAACTTAAGCATTTATTATATTATCTTTGCTCTCATAATCCTTTTTTTTAATCCTTTCTATGTAGCTTCCTTCTAACCCATCTCAGCTGAGGATCAATTTTTTATGATCAGCGGCTGCTTGATTTGTCTGTCAATCGCTCAGCATTTTGTTCTTAAAACCGCATCAGTTCACCGTGTGATCGCAATATCTTGTGAAATGATAAAACATTCGTTACTCATCTTCTATTCTTGGCGGATCTCTCTCTCCCTTTTCTCGTGTTTTGTACTTGATCGCTAATCTTTTTTTTTCTTCATTAATAGTGCAATTTATTTTTGCCCAAGAAAAAAAGTCGTCTTTCCTCTCGTCGTTCATCTCCTCGTCTTTCGACTTGTCTTCGTTCGTCTTTCAGTTCGTCTTGCATTTGTCTTACGCAATAAACGAAAGTATAAACGCAAGACTTACGCAAATCAGACGAACTCAAGAAGAAGACGAAGACGAGACGAGACGGCCGAAATTACGCACAAATGGAAGCCTTACTGTTGTTCAAGGAATTTTAAATTTTAAATTTCTATTTTTCTTCTATTTTCCATGTTTATTTTTTCTAAAAATGGCTGTTTTCTTCTGTTAGACGAATTCAAGACAAAGACGAAGACGAGACGAAGACGAAGACGAGACGAGACGGTCGAAATTTCGCAAAAAAAAATTCAACATTTCTCATTAAGATTCTCATTTAAAACTTTATATATTATACATATAGCGATCTTCTTTTTTTTTCCAGTAACCTTTATTTATTCAATTTCACAAAAGACTGGTTCCATTTTTCTGACACAAAAGTAACAGAGATTCCACACCCTCCCCTAATTCATTTTCGTGTTGTTCTAGTAATAGAAACTTGCTTCTCGTGTTCGCTTTTCTCTCAATTCTCCTATATCATTTTCTTTTCACTTTTTTCGTCCTTCTTTCCTTTTTTTGATTTCATTTAAACGTTCGCTTCTGCTTCTCAATCTTAATTTACATATCATTTTCCACTTTCATTCAATCTTCCATTACGGCTTGGCGATTCTGTGGAAGCCATTTGTAGAGAAACTGAAACCTGATAACATGAAATTTAAAAAATTCTCAAGCAATGTGCAGATAAAATGGAAATTTTACGTTAAAAAGTTGTAAGTCTGCAACCGAAATCGAAAAATGTCTGGAATGGATATTTAGAATCTCGTTGAAAAATCGTTTTCTTCCACACTTTCAGTATTCCTTTTACAGTATTCCTCGCCTTTCCCCCAAAAAATATAATTCTTTCTTCATTCTTCCGCATTATTCCGCAAATCTACCGCTTTCCGCTTTCTGTATTGATTATGCATTCCATGAACAATCCTTTCTATTGAGGCAGCTTTACAGGGTGCGCCAAAAGTATGGTAGCACATTCAAAGTGATGTCGGTTTCGTAAATTTACCCGTATCAGCAAGAAAATTCAACAATTCTTTATTGAAACCGTTCTAAAAGTGAGATTATCAAAGTTAATCGATGCGGTTGCCTTTGTTCTTCACAACATCCATGAGTCTCTTCGGAAACGCCTCTACTGGGGCACGGAGGTATTCTGGGGATAACTCGGCCCAATCTGCTTCCAAACTTCTTTTCAACGACTCCAAATTGGGATGTGGACGTATGTACTTGAACCTTCGACTGAAGAACACCCCACACTGAATAGTCAAGCGGATTCATGTCTGGCGATGAGTCGAGGGAAGTTGGCTGTGTAGCATGCTTGATTTTTGCATTTTGAACAGGCGCCGAATCCTGTTTAAAAGTCCAAACTTGGTTTGGTTTACAAAATGGGATTTTTTCTACGGAATCCACGGAATGCTTCTTCAAATTCTCCTCCAAATAGTACTCTTTGTTACCCCGTTCATCCCAGGATCAACGGATATGAGAGGCAGAGCTCGATGATGTTATGAGTAGAATTAGGTATCCACCTTAAACAGTTTCTCGTCGGTGGACAGCATCTTCAGATGTTCAATTTTGTGCGTGTCAGCAAATAGAGATTTGCACTACTGGTGTTCTTTTCCGACAGAATTGCAGCCTTTCGAACACAATATGGGTTCAATCCGAGCTCACTCACTTTGATTTTTCTGACTGAGGTATTGCTCATTCGAAGCTCCAGACTCATTCTTCTCATGCTTCGCTCCGGATTCCGATGGCCTTGATTCTCTCCGAAGTTCCTTTCGCTTTTTGAACGGTTCTTGAGTGTATTCTAAGCGGTTGTTCGTGAGGTTCCAAGTGCTTTTCCAATGTTACGTCCCATTCCCCCGTGTGCCAGCGCTCACTAGCTTGCGCGAAACTCGTGCTACGTGATATCATACTTTTGGCGCACTCTGAAAAAACTCGTTTCAAGATTTTCGGATCTTTCGATATATTTACAGCGTCTCGCTCACTCAATAACTCTATTAATTGCAGTTCTATTATTGCCGGAAATCGAAATACAGAAGCTAGTCAAGGTTGAGCAGAGCATCATATTAAACAAGTCAACGAGGTATTATTTCCGCGACTTTCGTCTAACTTATTTTAAATGTCTTTCTGAACTTTAACTTTAATTTTCAGACATGAAAAAAACATCTGAAAATGCGCACAACGCGTCGGATAACACGTGGTTCGTACGGATAATTCACTGCTTTTTTAACAAGTGCTCTGCTTTGATTTGGTATTCAAAAAAATGAATGAAGGTTGAAGATTAATCGACGATTTTCAGCTATTGCCCATGGACGTGCATTATTTTAACTTGTGCCTTGACTTCCATTTTATCTCTGAAAATTCCGTTGACCAGAATGCAAAACGATATCAGTGATTTTACGCCATTCGGTGCCCGATCAAGAGCTGAGCTAGAGGTAAACAAAAATCCGACCATTACGACATTTAATTCACCAAAAATCATATGGAGCGCTTTAGCAGATCCTGCGCTCGTGCTCAAAGCCAGGAGCAATTTTCCAAAAAGACTAGGCAAAACAGAAGGCAGATATTGAAAGAAGAAATGCAGCGTACCCGGGCCGATGCATAAAATTCCTCATAATTAGAATTACTCTTTAAAAAGTGCAAATTGACGGTTCTCGGCGAGTTCCGTAAATTTATGCTTTGATTCCAAATGACACAGCTTTGAAATAGCTTTGAAATCTTCCTTTAATTTTGATTAATAATTTTGAAAGATTAAAACGGTTATGCGACGGCCCGCGTGAGCCCGGTTCAGCGGAATACGCATTCACCGTTGTTCAGAAGTATCGTCAATTCTTCAATAACCACGGAGAGCCGAAAGCAATATACGCTTTTATCACTTCTAAAATTGATGACAACATGCTAGGAATCCCTCAAATGAATGATACAGTTCAAGTTTTGGATAAGATTTCAAGAGAGTTCTATCTGAAAACTTCTGATGGACCTAAAAACTTTGAAGAGTACTGTGGCGGATTCTGTCTTCTGAATGAACCAATTAGGCATTTTTATGTAAGTTTTCGATTGTTGTTTTCTAATAACTGTCACATCGTTGTTTTCAGAGCGGAATGCTGATTTCCGCACAGCACGGTGCCAATTTCAGCCATCTGGATTTGGGATATCCAATCACTACTGTACTCGGCACCAAACTATACATGGATCCGAATTTTTTCGGTGTCAGAGTAGTAACGGAAAATGGTAAAATCGAAAGTATTGCTGATGGAAATTCGAATTTATTTGGTGATAATATGGTAAAATCGAGTGGATATTTCCAGTTAATAATCGTATTCTTCATTTCCAGAAGCAAGCGCCGAACAACATTCGAGAAGTGTCTCTGGTAGTTTTGCAGCTCCGTTCCGAACTTGGCGACGAGGTCACTGCAGACGAGTTCAGAGCTTATGAACACGAAATTTTGAACTATATTCATGAGTGAGTTAACTAGGCTGTAATAAACGCACAACAATACAAAAAGTTTCCAAGTTTAATTCGCCTTCGAAGTTTTAGCTATTTGCCTCGCTTCTTTATGAACTAGTCTGAAAATAAAAGTTGAATTCTTTTCAATAGTCTAAGATGAGTCTACGCCGAAACTCAGAAAGGTATTCACAATTCAGTGTACATATCTTGCTCTATTTCTAGAATATTGTTTCCTTCTGAAAAATGATCCTTCTCAAATGCCGTTAAACCTGTAATAAATTCTCATCTCGCAGCATCAAGAAAGTTGCAAATTATTGTGGTTTTGTGCAATTTCAGATCAAAATATGATTGCTCAACCGTGCGTTTTCAGCGAATTCCACTCGGAGCACATCAACGTCTACATTCTCACAGACTCGTATATCACTGAAGAAATTGTGAGAGCTGGACTTACTCTTCTCCCATTCCTAATTATTGGATTCATCATTATGGCAGTTTTTTCTTCTATTACTTTCGCCGTCAGTGCTTATTACTTGGAGCAGCTGAGCATTTATAAGGTTAATTTTTTTTCTAAATAATCCATAAAATCATAAAGAAATAAATCAAAATGGGATTAAAACTTTTGAAATATGTTTCCAACCGCGAGAAGTCGAAGCGTGCCTCTATCCAAAAGTCTTGATGGCCGGCCGGACATACAGACAAACATACAGCCCCTGAGCCATCTATTTCATATTTTTAATAATCGGTCAACAGTTTTTAAAGACTTTTTAGGAATGTAGAATTCAATAAAATAACAAAAAATTCAGGTTAAATTCAAAAAATTCATGAGAAAAACAAAAATATTTAAATTAAAATTATGCCGTATAATTATGTGCAGTGTGTCGTTTCGAAAAATGATTTCTCGAAAAATTTCTCGAGAAATCGCGAAAAATGATTTGAATGGAAATACGATAAACAACGCGCTTTGCGTTATTTCGTAGTGTCGTTCGAACTAGTTTATTATTATTTTTTATCGAAATGTTTTTTTTTCGAGAATTTTCGAAAATTTTCGGAAAATTTCTCGAAAAATTCTCGAGAAATCAACGAGAAACATTTCTCGAAATGCTTTCGAAACGACACACTGATTATGTGTATTAAAAAAAGCAAAAAAAAATCGATTTCCTCGTGGGGGGAGGATGGAAGGTGTGCCATATGATAGTGTCTTTAAGTGCAGGACTGTATTTTCATTCACCGCAGGAATTACTCCAAAGAAATAAGTTGCAGGTGATCCTAGCCGTTATGGCTTGTGTGTGTCCTTTCATGGCATGCGGAGCAAGTCTTGGAGCAATGTTTTTGATTGGCTTTCGATTTGGATCCATTCTCTGTGTTACCCCATTCTTGGTGCTGGCCATCGGCGTGGATGACTCTTATCTGATGACCAACGCTTGGCAAAGGATTACATGCCAAAGAAGAAAACATGGGAGGTATTAACACACGCACAGAACGACATGCCGTATTATTTAAGTTGATAAAATTTCAGAATTGAAAGTGTAAATGTGGAATTGAGACATCGTATAACTGAGATGTTTGTTGAAACTGGTCCATCGATCACTATCACTACTATAACTAATGTTTTGGCATTTGGAGTGGGAGCAACAACACCAGCTGCTGAAATCCAATTATTTAGTATTGGAAACGCTGCTGCCGTAATGACAGATTTCGTGTTCACCGTGAGAATCAACTTGAGAAAACATTCTGAACATCTGAAAATTCCAGATCACATTTTACGGGGCGCTTTTGGCAGTTGTGGGACGTTACGAAATTTCCAAGGAGTTCAATGACAAAGTAGTCTCGCTTCAAAGAGCGGAGAATCCTTCTAAAACGAGATCCACTGACTCAATGAGCTCGTCGCAGTCTGAAGACTTTAAATTCCGACGCGCCATTCCGATGGTCTGCAAATTTTTGACCAATACCTGGGTTTGCTCAGCGGTTTTGGGTCTTTTGGCTGTCTATTTGTATATTTCTATTGTCGGAGCTATCAATATAAAATCGGAATTAAGCCCAAATAAGCTGTTTTTAGAGGAAAGCAATATTGTTAAGGTAAAGAATCAAATCAACGCTTCCAAAATAAATTCCTAAAACTTCAGATCTTCAAACAACGGAAAACACACATCATCCCGTATTACTCAGCTTGCTGGATTCTCGTCGAGAACCCTGGAGATATCAATGACCCGATTCAACGATCCAAATTGGAGCAGCTGATAGAATCCTTCGAGTCTCTGCCATCGGCGAATGGAAAGTATTCAACGAAGTTCTGGCTTCGAGACTACGAAGACTTCTTAAAACAATCAGAAGACATGGACTTGCCAATGGAGGAAGAGGATGAGGGGTTGGCGATTGAGTTCAGTGTTAATGGGACTCAAGTTGTCACTCCATCTCAAGCATTTGGACAGGGAAACGAGTTGAAACAGTTTTTGGAATGGCCAGAATTCTTGTTTTGGAAAGGGTTCATTCAGGTATGGTGTTGAACATGTCACCTAATATTCCTCACTGGCTCTAATAAAAGCATCTTGTAGATCAACGAATCGACATACCAAGTGTCTAAATTCCTGGTCGCCACTGCATACCACGGCTCAGATTTAGTCGACTGGTCAAACCGTGCAAAGCTTCTTAACGAATGGCGAGCTGTGGCCGATCAAGAGAGATTCCGCGACTTTAATGTGAGCGTGTACGAAGAAGACGCCAAATTCTTAGACCTCATCGAAACAATGTCTCCCGTCGCCATTCAGTCAGCACTGTGGACGTTTGCTTCCATGTTCGTCGTCGCCGCACTTTTTATCTCACATCCACCTACATTATTTGTTGCCACGTTCTCAATTATGTCAACGTCATTGGGAGTCTTCGGAATCATGTCATGGTGGGGAGCTGATCTGGATCCAATCATGATGTCTGCAACAGTCATGTCCATTGGATTTTCAGTTGACATTCCATCGCACGTCAGCTATCATTTTTATCAAACAGCCAAGGAGACATCGGATATCGGGAGACGCCTTCAGATGACAATTGAAGCCGTTGGTTTCCCGATTTTCGAAGCATCACTTTCCACGTCACTCTGTGTGATTTCCCTGTTTTTTGTAGATCTGAATATGGCTCAGGTGAGGTGTTGTTTAAACATGAAAATGCTGAAATAAATGAAAAAAAGAAGGACGTGGGCCATATTTTACTTATGGTGGGAATCAGAGAAGGGCGGAATTCCGGATTCCGCCGTTTTTTTTATTCCGTCTTCCGGATTCCAGATTCCGTGAAAAAAATTTTTTTCCGTTTTCCGTTTTGCGGATTTCGAGTTCCCAAAATCCAAGTCCGCCCTACTCTGCAGAGAAGGGCGGAATTCCGGATTCCGGATTCCGCCGTTTTTTTCATTCCGGTTTCCGGATTCCAGATTCCGTGAAAAAATTTTTTTCCGTTTTCCGTTTTCCGGATTCCGAGTTCCCAACATCCAATTCCTCTCTACTCTGCAGAGAAGGGCGGAATTCCGGATTCCGGATTCCGCCGTTTCTTTCATTCCGTCTTCCGGATTCCAGATTCCGTGAAAAATGTTTTTTTCCGTTTTCCGTTTTCCGGATTCCGAGTTCCCAAAATCCAATTCCGCCTTACTCTGATGGGAATACAGCCTTAATCGGTTACGATTTCTCATCGATCGATATCTTATATCTTCCAGTTCAATCCTACCAAATTGCAGATATTTGCCAAATGCATGCTTCTGGTCGTGTTAATCGGAATGATTCATGGAATGCTTGTTATGCCTGTCATTTTTGTACTTTTAGATACAGTACCCAAAAAATGGCCTCCAAGGAAACTGCATTCCGAGTCGGCGATTACTGTGGTTACTGTAGTTAATTAACGGTTTATTTTTCAAAGATGTTGGCTATGTATGTTATAGAATACTATGGATATACATAATTGGTTTACGAATCTAGTTGTGATTTTTGCGGGTTACTCAGCTTAATAATTTTGTTTTTTTTTTAATTAAAACAATAAAAGTGATTTGACAACATTTCGACCTCGACCTGCACAAGAATCTTGTTGAATTGACAATCTTACACTAAAAGCACATTTTCAGACATCGCATGGGTTCTGAATCAGATTTTCCGATTTTTGTTGGACATTTGGTTCACAAGCAATGTTTATTTCTAATTGTTTTACACCCTCGGGCTTTGGTGTCTCAAGTGCTCTTAGAAGGCTCAAAATAAAAAGAAATGCGTATTTAAAAGATTGGAATATTTCTTATTTCAGTGATGTTTGGTCAAATCCACGGTTTAATTAATTTTTTTTGAGAATTTTCATCAGATTTGAGATTTTTAAAACTTTAATGTGATTTGCCCATTGCTACTTCTGCGCTTGAAAGAATCATGAAATAGGCCGGAAAGGTGTTTGGCAGTTATTGAGCGAAGACGTTGGATTCCTTCTTTATCGTCAATCAGTTTATGTCCTACACTTGAAATGCTCGGATTTTTAAAAATTCTAAACGATTTTCGTCTGAAATCTTTTCTAGTCGACTTTTTCAGACAAATAAAAAATTCTGGTAAACGAATTGCGATATTCGAATGGTTTCGATCGAAAGGGAACACTTTACACTTGTTGAGAAAGGAAAATACTGTTTAACTTTGTTTTAAAAATATCTTATACTCTCATTTTTTTTAGCAAACACGGTTGAGTATGAGTTTTGTTATCTTGAAAAAACCGATTTTCTGTATACTTATGACCAGCACTGTACGTACATTCACCGTTGCTGTGAGTAATTTTTAATTTCAACACATTGGTACTCGGACTCCACTTTTCTATTTTCGCAATTTTATTTAAAGCGAATCAAAAACCTCCAAATAATAATGGCAAGGATGCTTCGCAGAACGATGTGATGAAGTGGGCGGCGAGAAGAGCAAACTAGCAATATATATTGCACCCAATTTGTCTTTCTTTCGCTCATTTCCTTTCTTTTTTTTCATTTAATTTCCAGCGTCTCACACATCGTCTGTCAAAGACCAGCTAGTGCAATTTTTAATCGAAAAAATAATGAAATTCAAAAGAGAATATACGTGTATATCCATTTCGTGTCATCTCATCGTGCTGCTCCTCTATTTCAAACGAGTTCACATTCTCATGGTGTTTTCGGGTTTTTTTGGCGAAAATCGTTGACGCGATGCTTAAAGGATTTGAGAAAATGGGCGGTAGCTTTTTTGGAAGAAAATTTGAGGAAATGGAAAATCGCGGAGAGCATTTCTAGAAAAGCATTTCAGAAATAAAATTTAAAACATCTGTAAGAAAGTATTCAGTTTATAATCATTAATTTTTATTCATTAAGCTTTGCTAAAATACAGTAATCTTACAGTGATCCTTTTCCACGTTTAGTACTTTTTAGTACTATCCGTATCCGTAACATCGTTGTACTTTTTTAAATTTATGATTACGACGACTCAAGCTCAAGTATGAGTTCAAAAATAGACTCAAAAGTTATTCTATGAGAACCTAAACTGACAAAAACGAATTCAGAGTCGCAAAAATACCGTACTCAGTGAGCTTTGGTGCTATTCGCTTGTAATAAGACTTAATAAGGCGATACGGTCTGAAAGACGAAATAAGACCGTCTCGTCTCGTTTTCGTCATCGTCTAGAATTCGTCTGACGCAGAGATAGACATTGTATTAGTACACACGCGACGACGTAAGACGAACGAAGACGAACTGAAAAACGAACGAAGACGAGACGAAAGGAAGCCTTTGCTAGTTCGCAGTTTTAGTTGCTTAGTAACAAAAATAATCGCACCTTTGCATATTAAATGCCCTTTTTTTCTGTTTCACTCAAAAAATTCAATTTTCAGTCTACTTTCAGCCATTAAAATATTTTCCAGCTAGTTATAAAGCATCCATTTTTCAGGATTTCGCAGGTTTTTTTTCTCTGACTCCGCATAAAAACTCATCTTTGTATATCGTTCCCGGTTAAAGACATCAATATAATTGGTTTTTTTATAACCATTTTTTATTTATTTTTTACTTTTATATGTTTCCGAAGCTAAAAACGTCGTAAATTTTGAATGGCTTTCTAAGACCATTAAAAAATTATTATTTATTTTTTTTGAGGTTTTTTTCCATTTTTTTTTTGAGTGAATTTCGAATTTAAGCTTATTTTTTTAAATGCTCCTAATAAGTTCTATATAGATGAATTAATTTTTCAAATAAAGGGTCTCCAAAACAACTTTTGAAAATATCTGAAACTTTACCAATTTTTATATTTTCTTTTATTGAAAACCTCTATTGTCTAGTAGGTAGTCAAAAAATCTCCAAAGAAACATAAAAAGAAGAAGAAAACTCATCGGGAATTAGCTCAATTTCATGTTTAGTTCCTCAAACTCGAACTTTGAGAAAAAAGAAAAAAACGAGAATTTTGTCAACTTGCTCAAGCGAAATTTTTTATTCTGGAAGTCTTAAAAAGCTTTAAAAACTAAGATTTTCACGATAACTTGTGGAAAATTGAGAATTGAGAAACAAATTTGTTTTTTTGAAGTTTCTAATTTATTATTATTTATTATTATTCAACGTCTTTAAATATAAAAAAATTGAAGGCATGAAAAAAAAATGTATTTTGATTTTTATATATTTTTATATATGGGGGGTCCACTGGTTTTTCGATTTTTTTGGATTATTTCTGTTTCTGAAAATGTTATTAGACATACTCGAGTAACACTAGCAATTTTACAGCAATTTTATTGGCAGACAACAGAAATACCCCCCCCCCCAAAAATTACTAAAAGAGGAAAAAACAAGTAAATGGCTAGGTGTCCGGATATTTCTTAGCAATTTTGGCCCATAAATCGTAAAATTTCGCTTCATCATGATATTTAAAATTCCATAGCGCTACCTTATTCGAATTTATTTTAACTTTTTTGTCATGATAAAATTAAACTTAAAAAAACAAGCAAAATCAGAAAAGCGCTATTAGGCGGAACCGAACCGGGTAAGTTTTCAAGAGAATATCTCACATTCCGTATTCCGTATTCCGAACTCTGGGAAAAATAGTAATCCGTAAACAATACTTTAGCACATCATTCCGCATTCTGTATTTCGAATTATTTAATCAGATTATTTAATAAGCGCAAGTCTGATTAGTACTCAACCTTGGAATCCTTTATTTTCAATATAACTAAATGAGATTTTCTCGCAAGACTTAGTACTTTCTAATGGGATTATTCACGAAACGGCAAAAATTCAAATAAACTATTATCGCCTTTAAAAAGTTCCGACATTTTTTCGAGCCCGCGGAAATCGGGATTTGAATTTAGAGGCTCCGCCCATTCATCATCATTTGAGCGCATTTGCTATGCGCGTATATATATGTTTGTTGAATTTTTATTTTTTCTTCTTCTTTTTCTTCGCAAATTGATATATTTAAGAAATTGTATTAATCGTGAATTTTTTACACGTTTCTTCGAATGTTTAAATATATAAATTTGCGAAGAAAAAGAAGAAGAAAAAATAAAAATTCAACAAACATATCGCGCATAGCAAATGCGCTCAAATGATGATGAATGGGCGGAGCCTCTAAATTCAAATCCCGACTCGAAAAAATGTCGGAACTTTTTTACTGCGATAA
This sequence comes from Caenorhabditis inopinata, assembly GCA_003052745.1. NCBI lineage: Eukaryota > Metazoa > Nematoda > Chromadorea > Rhabditida > Rhabditidae > Caenorhabditis > Caenorhabditis inopinata. The sequence continues at coordinate 146,215 of AP018152.1, read as the reverse complement.
TAAGTTCTTTGAGAAAAAAATACTGAAAAAAAATTGAAAAGGAGAAAATATTATGATTGAAAAAAGTATAATATTTAAACATTTTGTTTGACAGGCTTTCCAATTTTTTTGAAATTTTTGCACAGTACTTGATTTTTTTCTTTTTTCCTCTAGAAGCTTTGAGAAGTTCCTTGAACTATCCATGTTGGGGGTATATACGAATCAATGGCAACATCAAGCAACACGCTAGCATGCCCCACTGCTACTTTTTTATGAGCACGGTTCTGGCTTCAACTAGACAAGCCGCGGATCGAATCAGTCCTTGCACAGGTAAGCTTGGGCACTCTTCAAGTAACATCAATCGGCTCAAGCAGCCGGTATTGGTAACCCATGTTTTTCAAAGTGATGCAAAACATTTGACTCAACAGAATAAGATGCTCAGCGTTAGCTTGAGCTTTCCTATTTTCGCGTCGATTGAATCAATGAATCAAAAACGCTTCCAAAAATAACCTCTTTAAAAATTTTTATATTTCAGAAGGAGGCTATTATTTGTTTTTTGCTGAAAATTTCCAAGCATCCCAATTTCTTTGTGTCATTTGTTTATTATCGCATAAACCAGATGTGCATCAAAACGTGTCAATTTGTTACTCTACATCTTTCACACTGTTTCATTTTCGCATCACAACAGAAATCTGATAAAGTTGGTGAAGCAGAGGGAAATAGAGGGTCAGCTGTTAACATTGGTCTCAATTAATCGGCTCTTTCTTTTGATAATACGTGTCTCCTTTTTTTTTGTTTTTTCTTTACTTTTTTTTTTTTTTGAGAAAATCAAAAATCGCAAACCTTGTGTGTCTTGAATTTCTTGAAAACTCTCGGGTAAAATTTCTTCTGAGTTGGTTGTAAACTTGTGCTAGACTAGTGGAGTTGCTATACGCCTGCATTATGATTTTTTCGGGACACAAAAATGCATTTTTCGCTGCTTGGTGCTGCAAAACTTTTAATGCTTTAATGCTTTAATTTTAGCACTTTCCAAATTTAAAAAATCGGAGAAAACGGAAATTTTCAGTGTACTCTGTACTATAGTTTTCTTTAAAAGCGTATGAATCAGAAGTGAAGCTCTGCATTCAACTTTTTTACAAAATTGAAGTCATAGCTCGAAAGGCGATGCTAATTAACGATTACCCTTTGTTTCACAAGGAACACATTTATTAGGTCGAGTCAAAATTATTGCACCAGTTTTTGGACTGCCGTCAGTCGAGTAGAGGTCGTGTAAGCAAGCTAGGGCACTCTCAAAGTATCAGGATTCTCGTGGAATCAGTCGATTTGGGTACCCCATGTTTTGTCGGCCTCCCAACAGCTTCTCTTTTGTCAAGAAAAAAGACGACGACATGGCTTTCCTATTTGATTACAGGGGATGAGAAGTGGTCACTTTATTCAAACTTTCCCAATGGACGACAGTGGCTGAAACCTGGGGATTCTGGAGCTCTAGAGTTTCAACGCCAAACAGAGAGTTACATTCTAAAAAGGTATTTTTTCTTTGATGGAAAGGAATTTTGTTACCTTTTTTCGATAGTACTCTCCGAATAGGAATCGAACAGCTACCCATCCATTGGCAATACATTGTCGATAATGCTGGTGCATATTATGTTGACTGATATTAGAAATAAATAAATAAATTTTGATTCGAAAGATTTTTTGAAAGTGCTACAATTATTTTGACTCAACCCTATAATTAATACTACAAACAATAACGGACTGGGTAGGAATGAACATTGACCCCCCACCACATGGAATAGAACCCCCCGGATGTGGAATTAGTACCCCCCACAGTGGAGATTTGTCCCCCCACATGAGTATAGGAGTTTCCCCCCCAGCAAGAAAAGCGATGTATGTAAAAAAAACTCACGCGATTCACGCGATTCACGTGGATATTGCTAAGTCACGTGTTCCACGTGTCTTCAATGACACGTGGCGAAGCATGCGCGGTGCTTTTTCATTGTTAATTTTATTAGTTTTGAATAATTTTTGCCGGTTTTTTTCCAATTTTATCTATGGTCGTTGTAATTATGTAAATTTATCAAATGACCGAAATTGTTAGTCTGAAGAGTGTTACCGATTTGACGACCAACTTTCCCGATGAAAAGTCTCTGGTAGCAGCGCTCATGGAGCAAGGTTTCTTTGAGAAATCCACGAAATGCGATAAATGCGGAGAAGAGATGACACTGAGAACCAGACAGTCTAGTTTAGAGGTAAGCTATCAATAAACTAAACTTGTTTGTTCTTTGAAACTGTGAGTTTTAGAAGGTGTGAATATAAACCCCCCACCTTGTGAACATTAACCCCCCCCGCCTATTCTCTCAAAAGTGAGGGATGGTTATAGAAGTTGTGAATATAAACCCCACCTTGTGAATATTAGCCCCCCACCTATTCTCTCAAAAGTGAGGGATGGTTATAGAAGTTGTGAATATAAACCCCCCACCTTGTGAACATTAGCCCCCCTCTATGAGCCAAAAAATAAGTTGGAAAGTGGGGGGTCAATGTTCCTCTCGTGGGGGACTACAGTTCACGAGGTCCGGGGTGGGAGTAAAACCCTCCAAAGACAGTTGTGGGGGTTAAAAACTGTGAAATGTAACCCCCCAACACGAAATTAAAGCCCCCCAAAATTAGTTGTGTAGATTAGGCCCCCAAAAAAAACAAAAACGATTTTGTGCTGTGGTGGGGGGCTTTATTGTGCAATTGGGGGGATATATTACCCATGTGGGGGGTCATATATGGGTGGGGGGCTAATGTTCACTATCACCAACGGACTGCGTGCAAAGCAAACGAAATGCCTTTTTTTTGCCGATAATTTCAATTTTGAAGAATGCTATGAGCTAGCCATAAAATCTCGTAACTCCTAGATAGAAATCAACACAAAATAAAAGAAAAATGACAATAAATAAATCACTCCTCCTCTCAAATTGAACGACACTATCACTCGGACCTTGTGCAAAATTGTTTCGGCAATGGAATTCATGCTGCGATTCCTTTTTTTTCTTAAATTATGATTGTTACAAGTGTCCTGTGATTTTTTTGCAGAAAAAACATTTTTTTTGGAAGACCTTGTTTAAGACATTCGGACTGTCATAGTCTAGCCGATTTGAATCATTCTTTCTTCAAAGCAACTACATATAAAACAATAACTAATAAATACTAACTTTCTTCAAAATCATGCAAAATCAAAATGAATCAATACATAAGATTAGGAAGCAAAATTTCACCGCTCTTTCGGAAAGCGATCCCTTTTCAGTGTCTTCTTTGAATTTCGAACGCACTAACTGGACTATGTTAAATCAGGCCAGAATGGGGAAGAGATGGCTGAAACCTAAATCAAAGCTGCGGTTATGAATAGTTCATTAGATCACAAACTACACTTGACAAAAACATACGACAGAGATCACAATCTCTCAAAAGCCAAATCTAAAAAAATTATTTACGAATTTCTCCATAAACATGAAAAATTCAAATCACTTATTCACTCTTTCAGCTTTTCAAACCGGTACTGCGCAATTTTATTTATACCGTGCTCCACATAATTATACAATCAACACAAAAACGATCGGGCCTTTGTTATGACGATACTTTCAATTATGTTTTTCGTGAAAATAGATAACTTCCCTTTTCCTCATACATGACCAATTTCGGTGGGAGTTCAATATTCGGATACAGGCATTGACGAGGCACAATAAAGCCGCTTGGGCCAGCAGTGAATAAATTGAAAAGAAAACATGAATCTAAATAGACTACCGGCTTTATGTTTTTCAAGAAAATTACCAAAATGAAAATAAATTTGCCTATTTCGCTTCTTTGTAGTGCCCTGGTTCAGTGTGTCGTTTCGAAAGCATTTCGAGAAATGTTTCCGAAAAATTCTCGAGAATTTTCTCGTGAAGTTTTTTATCGAACAGCTTATTTTTCGAGAATTTTTCGGGAATTCGAGAAAAAAATGCAATTTTTAAAAGAACATTTCGATAGAAAATAATAATAAACTATTATCGCCGTAAAAAAGTTCCGACATTTTTTCGAGTCGGGATATGAATTTAGAGGCTCCGCCCATTTATCATCATTTGAGCGCATTTGCTATGCGCGATATATTTTTTGAATTTTTATTTTTTCTTCTGAATTTTCAGAATTAAACTGGATTAAAAGAACGAAATTGTATTAATCGTGAATTTTTTACACGTTTCTTCGAATGTTTAAATATATCAATTTGCGTCATTTATTTTTTTTTTCGTTTCTTCTGATAAAAATATATCGCGCATAGCAAATGCGCTCTGATGATGAAATGGGCGGAGCCTCTAAATTCAAATCCCGATCTTCGCGGGCTAGAAAAAATGTCGGAACTTTTTTACGGCGATAATAGTTTGAACGACACTCCGAAATAACGCAAAGCGCGTTGTTTATCGTATTTCCATTCAAATCGTTTTTCGCGATTTCTCGAGAACTTTTCGAGAAATTCTCGAGAACTTTCCGAAAAATTTCGAAAAATGCGTTTTTCGAGAAATCATTTTTTGAAACGACACACTGCTTTCGTTGTAGAAAAGCTACGAACCTCCCGAACCTTGAATACAATAAAGTTATGATTATTTCAAATCTGAAGTCATACAAATTTTTTTTAATTCTTATAAAATTCCGTTCGTGTAGAGCACAGGATTTATTTTGGAAAAAACCAACCGAAATGATCAAAATTTTCAAAAATATTTCATCGATTATCATTCAAAGTAGGCCACACTGAATTCCTAAACGCTGATCTGTATATTTATGCTTCATAATTTATGATTCAAATGCAATATAGAAACCTTGAAATCTCGAAGTTAGTAAACAAGTTTCACGACATCACTTAAAAATTACTAACAGCATCAAAGACCGCTGAAATATTGGTAATACAACATTTTAAATCTCAGCTCAATGAGCACAAAAATGAAAAATTAATGCGACAACTTTAGACATCCTTCATCAACAATTTAAAGCCCAGTTTATTCATTTTTGAATGTTGATAACAAGTAATGGTTTTGATGCTTTTGTTAGTAAATAAAACTGATTTTCAAATTTGACTGATAGACGCTGAAACTCGGTTCTTCACTAGGCGCGTTGTCCCTTCACCTCAGAGAAGGGCGGAATTCCGCCTTCCGGATTCCGCCGTTTTTTTTCCGGATTCCAGATTCCATGAAAAAAAATTTCCGTTTTTCGGATTTCAGATTCCGTGAAAAATATTTTTTTTCCGTTTTCCGCATTCCGGATTCCGCGATATGGCGGTTTTATCAGAGAAGGGCGAAATTCCGGATTCCGTCGTTTTTTTCATTCCGTCTTCCAGATTCCAGATTCCGTGAAAAAAATGTTTTTCCGTTTTCCGGATTCCGAGTTCCCAAAATTCAATTCCGCCCTACTCTGCTTCACCTCGGACAATGATCGCCTCCTTCGTATTCTTCAGATTCTATGCACCATGCACGCCTTATGTGCTCCCTTGCTACTCTTCCCGATCCCTATATTCATTAAAAAATGAATGAAACTAAATTTGAATGTTTTCTATATTCCAACTAATCGATATTGAGCAATGTATGTAAATCAATACGAGTTAAGCTTTGTCCAAAACCCTTTGGGCCCAAAGCTGCTCATTTTACTTATTTTTTTTGTCTATTGGCACGTTTAGTTTCTTTTTTTTTTTTTGGATGAAAAAACTTTATTTTTTTGTTTTTTTTTCTTGAATTTTCTTGAATTAAATTGGACAGCAAATGGAAATTTTATTTATCTCTTTTTTTGGAACTCATAAAAAATTCGATATAGGAGAAGGAGATATATTGAAAATTATATCCATTGTTATTTTTCATAGTTTTCTTTCTGAAGCCGCTCCCCATTTCCCCAGTGTGAATTTATTTACACTGAACATATTATAAAATAAAATAAAATAAAATATTCCTTATTATCCAATATGTTTGTAGTACATTTATTTATTCTCATGGTCTGGAAATGCTCACTCTTTTCTAGAACTCATTAAACGCTCCAGCGATGGAAAGCTCCGAAAAGCATCTACCAGACAGGCATCTCACAGCCTTGGAATATATAGCAACCTCCGTCGAACACTCCAGTATTTTATATTTCCCTCTGTTTTCAAAATTTTTCAAAACATGCATAGTATTCTAATCCACCACAGCCGCCATCTCGTCTGAAAATGAAAAAAGGCACATTTTTCAATGCGATTTTCAGTTTTTTGTTCTGTTTTGATCTGATCCGTGTAATGAGACAGCCAATCGTCGTTTGTATACACGTTTAATCTGATTATTCGATTTCCGATACCAATTTTATAGGGGAAGGAGCAACGAAATTTAATAATGGGTAGGCTGCATGATTCCATCATAAAATCACCAATTTTTCGAAATTTTATTCTATTTTTGTAGCACTTTCGGACCAGAGCCAACCCCTCTCGCCTCTCATCTTGCGCCTTTCAAACAAAAAACAAATATTTGCTGGAATTCTATAGATTCCTTTAACCGAGAAGAAAAAAAAATAGAGAGGAAAGTAAAGCTCCGGAATAGAAAACTCATAGTATGTGGGTTCTTTAAATTTTTATTTTATTTTTAATGTTTGTTGTTTATTTTCATTTCGTTTCAGTTTTCCAAATTCAGAAGTGAAACTGGACTCTCAAAAAGTAAACAATATCTCTTGGAAATTAACCGAAAAAAAACTAATAAAAAAACGAAACATTTCAGAGATGTTTCAGAGACAACTATATGTCTTAAACTAGTTTTGCTTTTTAATTTATATTAAATCGTTTGATTCAAGTTTGATTTTGTACTTGCCAGTGAGCAGTGTGTTGTTTCGAAAGCATTTCGAGAAATTTTTCCGAAAAATTTCTCGAAAAATTTCCGAAAAATCAACGAGAATAATTTCTCGAAAAAAAAATTTCGATAAAAAAAATAATAAAGTAGTTCGAACGACACTCCGAAATAACGCAAAGCGCGTTGTTTATCGTGTTTCCATTCAAATCATTTTACGCGATTTCTCGAAAAATTTGAAAATTCTCGAAAAATTCTCGAGAAATCAACGAGAAAACTTTTTCGAGAATTTTTCAGAAATTTTTCGAAAAACGCGTTTTTCGATAAATCATTTTTCGAAACGACACACTGGAAGTGAGCTTCACTATGTGAAAAACTCGTGAAAATTCGGTTTCGATAGCACGCAAAGACGGCGGCACCAATTTTTCAATGAGGTGCGTAAAATGAAATGTATCCGCAATTTCGCGTAGCGGTGTACTTGAAATTAGATTGCAAATTACACAAATTACCAAAAATTTATAAACAATTATTTCCATCGTATTTAAAAGTGTGGCAACAACACATTTCGTAAGACCTCAAGTCTTTTTTGTAAGCGCCCATGCTGGTGTCTTGGATAATTGAATTAAGCCTTTATGTTAGGCATTCCTCTCTGGAAAAGAAGGAATAAGCGCACAAAACTTCGAAATGAGTACTATTTGGAAAATGGATACTGGAATACAATCGTATTATACAGTGCTCCACATAATCTTATGTTCACCCCCAAAAATCTCAAAATTTCGATTTTCTGTAATTCCTAATTATTTATCATATATGATATGGAAATACTTTTAAAAAAGAAAATTATGGGTCCTAGAGCAAAAATCAAATAAAACTGAGGAATCAAGAAATTCGAAATTTTTCGAAAAGTGGGTGTTTTTTTTTCCACATAATGATATGTTCACTTTTAGTTTTTGTCGTTTTTTGACTATTAAACTTGGTTTTAATCTGTTTACTTATTGTTTTTTTGCTTTCAGAAGACATGCCGAAAGGTAAACCTCTAAGTGAATATGAAAAAGGACTAATTGACGTCAAATTGGCTGAAGGACTCTCGCACCGTTAAATCTCTAAAGAAATGAAACGTTCCCTAGATTTAATCAATCGATATGCTGCAAATCCACTTGGTTATGGTATAAAGAAGTCTTCTGGCCGTCCACCTCTTCTTTCTGGACGAGACAAGCGAAGAATTATTCGCAGAGCATCAAATTCTAATGTCACTTGCTCAAAGATCAAGTGCGAACTTGGACTTTCCGTATCCGCGGAGACTGTTCGCCGCGTTTTTTGATGAGAAAATTCATCAGACGCCAAAGAATGAGGAATGCTCCAAATCTGACCACCAAACATCGAGAAAAACCGGATTGAATTTGCTAAGAATAACCAAAGAACTGACTGGAAACAGGTAAGGATTACTGTACCTTTCTTAAACTGGTATTTTGTTTTCAGATTATTTTCAGTGATGAAAAGAAATTCAACTGCGATGGACCGGATGGCTACCGTGATTACTGGCATGATTTGAGAAAAGAAAAACTGCGGTTCTCACGTCGAAACTTCGAAGGTGGAGGAGTGATGGTCTAAGAAGCAATCAGTGCCCAAGGCAAAGTCAAACTTTGCTTTGTACCCAAGAAGATGGATGGTTGCCAATATCGATACGTGATAAGAAGAGGTCTCGTACCATTAATCCGTCAGAATCGCTCCAAAAAGTTCACTTATCAGCAAGATGGAGCTCCATGCCATCGTGCTCAACGCACAATCAAGTGGATATGTGACCGTGGGATCCCGATTCTCGATTGGCCGGTCTGTTCCCCTCACATAAACATCATCTAAAATGTCTGGGGATACATTGTACGGAAAATCTACGATGGAATCAAAATTTATGCGGACATTCCATCCCTCAAAAAGGCTATCATTGAAGCATGGCAAAAAGTGGACCAACAGCTGCTCGACAATCTTTATTCGTCTATGGATGAGCGAACATTTGAAGTTGCTCGACAGAATGGTCGTCCTATCGATTATTAATGATCATTTGTCTGATATTTTCTCTTTTTTTTTAAGTTTTCAGAAAGTGAACATATGATTTTGTGGAAAACTTTTTAACCTTTTTTCATAAAATTTTGGTTTTTTCCTGATATGTGAATTTTTAGGCTATTTCAAGTTTTTATCATGAAACACCTACTAAAAGCCCATATTTCTTCAATAGGAAGCATTTTGGTTGAGAAGCCAGTTTTCGAGATTTCGGACATTTTTGGGGTGAACATAAGATTATGTGGAGCACTGTACAAAAAATTGGCGCTATCTCAGATGGTTCTCAGGGGGGTCAATGATTTTTAGTCATTTTTGGAGGATTTTTTTTGAATTTTTTTCTGAAAATGTTATTAGACATACTCGAATAACACTAGCAATTTTTATAACAATTGCGTTGGCAGACAACAAAAATACGTACAAAAATGAAAATGACTAGGTGACTGGATATTTCTTGGCGATTCTGGCCCATATCTCGTGAAATTTCGCTTCATCATGATATTTGAAAGAATGATTCACTGTCTGATGGTCGAAACCCAATGCTTGTTTGCTATGATTAACTAATAAGCAAAAAAAACCCAAAAAAAATTGCAAAAATTGCTCATCGTTTAATCGTAGTTTTGTTTTTTTCCACGCGTGAAAAAAAAACAACTTACAAATATTTTAACAATAACAACAAACATTTTCAGAAAAAAAATTTGCAAAAACCTCCAAAAATGACTAAAACCATTGATGCTCCCCCCCCCCAACTAAAATAGCGCCAAAAAAATGTATTGGTTTTTTTTTATTGTTTATTCAAGTTATCGAGTTCCCAATCTGTTATCAGTCGTATGAATAACTGCTCCGTGTACTCCTCGTAGAAAAGTATTGCTTCTTTTTTAAATTTTGAATTGGCGCCATTCTCCACCAGAGAAAGGCGGAATTCTGGATTCCGCCGTTTTTTTCATTCCGTTTTCCGGATTCCGGATTCCGTGAAAAAAGATTGTTTCCGTTTTCCGGATTCCGGATTCCGTGAAAAATTTTTTTTCCGTTTTTCGGATTCCGGATTCCGTGAAAAAAATTTTTTTCCGTTTTCCTGATTCCGGATTCCGAGTTCTCAAAATCTAATTCCGCCCTACTCTGTTCTGCACTAATCCGTTTTAAAGAAAAGCTACATTATATTATTAGAATTAGGTAGTAACTATTAGGTTGAGCGAAAAGTCTTCGTTATTTTTTTTGTTTCGTCATTGCTCAGTGTTTATTTAATTTTTTCTAATTCTGTTTTATTTTTTATTTTTTTAGTTCTTATTATGCAAGCTTAACACACCTGAAAAACTTAAAGGTAGCGTTCAAAATGAGCGAGAATTTGCTGATCGCCGGGCTCTCAGAGCTATTTTTCTGCAGCGAATCTTGTCTTAACTGCCAAATTGCCAAAAATTGCCGAAAAGAACTACGATTTGGAAAATAAACCGAGAATGTAATTAGATTCTATATTGAAGGTAATTAGATTCTATATACCTCAGCAAGCTCAATATTATTATAATTTACCGTAAAAACTGAATTAAACTTGCACGCAATACTATTGTGTAACCCCCCCCCTCCATTTTATTAAGTACTAATAGAAGGGCAAATCTAGTTAGACTTTTGGAGAAGTCAAGGTAGACGGAAGTCTCATCACAGTCAGAAATTAACTATACTGATGTTGTAACATTTGCTAGAGAAAGAAATGGAGAAAAGATGGAAAAACTTTCTGAATGAATCTTTCCACGGATTTCAGAAAAACGGTCGTTGGTCTTTGCGAAGTGAATCCATGTCTTAAAAAACATTATTCAAGCCTCCCGTTGCTCGCCTTACCTTAAATTAAGGGGTTTCTCGAGCTTGTTGTTCGATCATTAATCTAGTAACTCGCAATTTTTCTCGTCTCATATCTCGAATCTAGTCATCGAAATCAATGTCTGCATCTTTATCTTCAACATGCCTACCAGCACTTTACAACTTTCGTCCATCCTTTAGCCCACCCATTAATATACAGTACTGGCCATAAAGAATGCGCATGGGCGTTTTTTTTGGGATAACTTCAACTGCTCCGATCGGTCTAAATTCTTTTGGCAGTGTTAAAACTGGTCTAAGTAACGTATTTAGTAAGTTGGAGTTCGTAAATATAGATAGTTTAAAAAAAAATTCAAAATTTGAGAAAATTGTGAAAAATTCACTTTTTCGAAACTTTTAAAAACAATTTGGGAAATAAAAACTTCAAAATATCTAATCACAATACGGTTTCAAAATGTTTAATACTTCGTTGGGTACCCTTTTGCATCGATAACAGCTTGGCAACGGACTCCAAAAATGCCTTAATGACTGTGGTTGGGATGCTCGCCCACGCTGCTTCAAATTAAGCGAACTTCTGGTTTGCAATGCTTGCAATAATGGAATTTCATTTTCTGCAAGTTGCCGTGAGGGTGTTCCGCAACTACAGTAGAATTTTCACAACAAAATACCTGTTTTCACCGAAGTTATCCCAAAAAAAAAAGCACTCGCGTGCATTCTTTATGGCCAGTACTGTAGTTATGTATGTAATTTGTTTTAACTGACTTCTAGATACATCGAATTTTTCAGCGGTCTTTTTATTGTTTGTTAAAATCCAATGTGAAGTTTAATTTTTTGCGATTGTGTTCTGAACTTTCCTTGTTATCGGGCATATCGTAGAGTTTCGGATTCTGGAGAAATCAAATTTGGAAAACGAATGAAAATGGAGAAAAATAACAAAAGGACTAGAGCATTGTTAATGGTTAAAAAACAAAAATAAAAAACAAAAATAAATTTTGTCGGCATGGTGATTGCGTATCGCAAACGGTAAATACAACTAGAGGTGCAATGCAATTAAAGGAGGCAATGCTATTGTTCAAAAGCTTCGTTTTAGGGTAATATTATTAGAGAAGCAATGTGTGTTGAATGCAGAGTAGGGCGGAATTGGATTTTGGAAACTCGAAATCCGGAATCCGGAAAACGGAAAAAATTTTTTTCACGGAATCCGGAATCCGGAAAACGGAAAAAAAATTTTTTTCACGGAATCTGGAATCCGGAAAACGGAAAAAACATTTTTTCACGGAATCTGGAATTCGGAATACGGAAAAAATATTTTTTTCACGGAATCTGGAATTCGGAATACAGAATGTAATAAACGGCGGAATCCGGAATGCGGAATGCGGAAAACAGAATGCGGAAAACGGAATTCCGCTCTTCTCTGGTTGAATGCCTCCTACTAAGCTCAGCAACTACTCTTCTCAAATTCAATATGTTTACTAGATACATTTCGCTTGCAATAAATTGAAAAAAACCATATTAATTTCTTCAGATTCCCGTTAGACGTCTTAAAAAGAGCCACCTACAGTAATCGCAAAAATTTGCTCGGCTATCCAAAGTTTTTTCCGGGTTAATCCATAAAGTACATTTCTGCAACTTCATAAAATGAAATTGAATTTGATGAAAATGCTGACTGTTTGAGGCGAGCGAGCCTGAATTCGGTCCGGAATGGGACCACAGATAATTATGTAGAAAACGAGGGATATAGTGATATTTTCCTGGAAAGCGGTCAAACAGCATGCGTCAGATGTTTTCCGAACTTAAACCAATTTGCAAAATTGTTCTGCCAGGCCACCTGGGAATTCCAGAATCACAATTTCCTTAAAATTAGCTGAACTGCTTTTTGTTAACCTTTTGATATTTTGTTATATTTCAACTTTTAATTAATCATCTACTTCTTACTAAGCGAATAGTTTTGTCCGTGCGTCTTTCTATCTGCCCAGGACCCTTTTTTGGAATAACCCAAAAGAACGTGGACTTTAATAGAAATTGTGTTCCAAAGTTTCTAAGAATGTTCCTCCAAAAAGTTCTAGAAAATTACAGAGCTAGTTACGCGGTTCGTGCATATATGCAAATATGCAAATATATCTAAATGTGCCTAATCTAGATTCGCTCATTGTCTAATTAAGCTCATAAAGGCTTCTAAGGTGCAATTTTTCCGTTCGTTATTCTTTAATATCGATGTTCTCATTTAACCTTCTTATTTCGACAACTTAGTTTTATGCTGACATTTTCAGAAGCTACAGTATTCACTCTAATTCAGTAATTTCACCCAGCGATTGAATGGAATGGGCGATGAAAATGGTAAGTGGATGTTTTCTTAGTTTTCGGGGCCCGAACGCCTCTGCGATATTCTTTTTCAATTTCCATATTTTCCTTTGTTCCAGTTATTAGCTTGGAAAGCAAGTCAATACGATATATCAGATTCAATATATCAGACTTGAAGCTGCCATCGTGATGAGAAGCATTGACTGAGATGAGCAGTTTAGATAAAAATGTCTATATTTAAGCAACTTAATACGAGCCCACAATGTCCCACAACTTTCCTCAAAATCTATATTTTAGCTTGATCAAATTATAAGCCCCGGAATTTGAGGGGGGGGGAAGCTTATGGTATTATCTTGAAAAATAGTCAACTTGATTTATTAGATTATATCAAAACGCCTTATAATATGGTGGTCCTAGACCTGTGGCATTGATCCGAAGTCTTTTCTTTTTTGCGGCGTCTAGAATGATTCATTACGCCAAAACCATTACGCCAAAATCTACAAGCTGTCAACGTTGATGAAGTACAACGAATAAAACTGAAAAATGTTACAAAAAATTCGGAAAATCCCGAAATTTCTCCTTGAATTGCACATTGCACATTGCAGATGTTCGAACTTTCCGTTTTCTTATTTTCAACATTTTTCCATTTTTTTTCTCCATTTCACTTTTTTTTATCCTTTTTTATTTAAAAAGAAAACGAAAAATCTTTTTATCCTTTCAAATGGTGTCCCAGGGGATACCTACCTCAAAAACTTCTTTTGCTCGCCTTTTTCAGTTTTCCGTCCGAAGATTGGACAGAAAAGGCGTGCCCTAAGGGTATACAGCTAAAAAGTTTTGGGCTCAGATAAGGCAATACTTCTCCTTTTGGTAACTACCACCAGCATGTTTTCGTGCTATTTTTGGTTTTTGAGTTTCTGCATTTACAGCGCGCGGATTAAATAATACGATGAGATTTTGCGGCAGGTCTTGCACCGGTACACCGCGCCCGGCGCACACAGTGATTTCTATTTATTTTTACCACATTTTTTCGTTTATGTTTTTCAAGTGTTTCCTTAATTTTTTCCTAATTTCCGTCCATGGTGGCTTCATCTCCTTATAGACTCCCGATGCTGGATTGCAAGAGAATGGGATTGTCCAATTCTGATATTGCAAAAAAGCTAAAAATGCATCATTCTCTGGTCTATCGGACTGTGACTCGTTGTAAACGTCTTGGGACACTACATAGAAGACAAGCCTAGATGTGGTCGGACTACTACTGTCACGACTCCTGAAGCTGTCAAAAAGGTACGTTTGAGGATTCTCTGAAATGCAGCAAGGAGCATGAGAAAGATGGATAATGAGACGGATATGAGTGAAAAGTCTATATGAATAATCATCAAAATCAAGCTGAAGATGACACCTTATCGTATTCAAAAGACTGTTTTCTTGGCTCTCCGCATGCAAAAAGTACATCGCCTGACTGGCACTCGCACCGGCACGCGCCTCCGCACCGTCTTTGCAGATAAAAAGTTGTTCACAGTAGAGGCTAACAAAAATGGCCAAAACCATCGGATCTTTGCTGCAGATTTTCAGTCGGCCTGTCAGAATGGGGAATTCCGCAATACCACTTCTCATCCGGCCTCCGTGAAGGTTTTTGGCGGAATCTGTGCAAACAGCAAAACTCCGCTCATTTTTGTGGATCCAGGAGTCAACGTGAACCAAATTTAATACAGAGAACGCGTTTTGGAGGCTGGTGTACTTCCCTGGGCCAGAAATCACTTATGTGTAAATTCTTGGATCTTCCAACAGGAATCAGCTCCAGCACATCGCGCCAAAGCAACACTACAGTGGTGCAAGGACAATTTGCCCGAGTTCATCACTTCTGCAGAATGGTCTGCTTCTTCGCCGGCTTTGAATTCAATGAACTATGCGGTTTGCGGATACTTAATCCAGATGGTTTCCTACTGACTACTGAAGATTGCGCTTCTGAAGGCCTGGGACGATCTTGACGTCAACTACCTGCGTGCCGTTATCGTCTCCTACCCGAAGAGTTCATCACTTCTGCAGAATGGTCTGCTTTTTCGCCAGATTTGAATTCAATGGACAATGCTGTTTGCGGATACTTGACCCAGATGGTTTCCTACTGACTACTGAAGATTGCGCTTCTGAAGGCCTGGGACGATCTTGACGTCAACTACCTGCGTGCCGTGGTCGACTCCTACTCGAAGAGATTGAGAGATGTAGTGAAGGCGAAAGGAGGAATATTCGAAAAATATTAATTTTGTGTTTTTTTAATATTGTTTGAGTAAACTTTTGCTCCAAGTTTCATGTCGATTCCACTTTTTTTGTAAAAGTTATAGCGTTTGAAACCCATCCTATTATTTATTCCGCACCTTGTATTTCCTGATTTTTGTTGCTTAATTCTACAGTTTCCTTCCCATTACTATAAATCTTACTCGGATAATAGCCAGAAGATATTCTACAGTTTCTGGTAAAGCTAACATGAAAACTGTGAATCTATCTGTAGATATAACCATACTTACTTGGATTCTTGGACGCCCGGTAGTCGGCTGGAGGATGTTCTCAGCGCCGGTCGTGTGCGTCTTGGGAACAGTTGTTATCGGGAGTAGTACATTTCTTCAGTGAGGGCATCGGACCATCTTGTTGCGGGGGACGGCCCAATGTTCTTTTAACGCCCCTTAGATACCAGGAAGGTGATTCGGTTTGTCCATCAATCGTCTTGTCTTCGTACGACATGGCCTGCCCATCGGTACTTCGCGGTGGATGTGTATTCCACAGCGTCTCGGATGCCGGATTTTTGCCGTAGATCGGTGCTTCTTAGATTCTGCTTCCGTTGTTCTCTTCGATTAGTTCCCAGTAATGATCTTTCTAGGGCTCGTTGAGTTCTTGTGAGAATCATAGAAGTAGTCTTCCGTTTCTCTCGATGTAAAACGAAATTTTGCCAAAGTAGCGCCTTTGCTCTGATGGTGGATCGCTCTATGTATGCTGCAACAATTTTTCAGATTTTCTGAAGAATTTTCTTAAATGGCATTATTCAAAGCTACAGCGCTCCACAGAAGTATAACCTCACCCTGGTTTTATTCATAATGTGAATTTTGTCCAGAGTAATGATTGAGCCAGATTTATGGAATTGCGTGTTTTCCGGTTTAAAAGAAGTATCAGAGGTAAAAATAGATAGCGTGGGAAACTTTTTGTGAATCAACGTTTTATGTGAAAAAGGATTTTTGACGTTCCACAAAAGTACACTCCATAGAAAATGCTAAAACCTGACAAAAATGAAACAAAATCAGTGGGACATCCATTGTTCATTGCCACGTAAAAAATGCGAGTATCCATTGATAAGTACAAGGTGTGAAGGCCGTCTGGTCGTCAGCACTCCAGGCATCGACATTCGCCGTTTTCAACTCAGGAGCATTGTACGTCTTGTTTCCGTCGTAGATCTTTCTCACAAAGTATCCCTAAACGTTCTCGATGATGTTTACATCCGGTGAGCATGCCTCCTATTCAAGAACTCTGATTTTTCGGGCTCGTAGCTATGGTTCTCTTGGTTCTGTGAATCGGAGCTCCATCTTATTGCTAGATCAAGTTCCTGGAACGGTTTTGACACCAAATAACGCCAGAAGATAACGATAGTCTGAGCAGTTCATATTTTTGGAAGCTTTGGAGCATAATTTAACACTGCCGAAAGAAGAAATGAAGAACCAAACCATGACGTCTCCTCATTTGTAGTTTCGGCGAGAAAATCGCAAATTTTCCTTTCAAATGTTGTGAAAACGTCACTAAACACCATCTGAAAGATTTTCAGTGTGGAATACAGCTTATCCATAAAGGTAATTTTTCGTACCTGCTTCCAGTCAGTTTTTTAAAGTTTTTTGGAGAACGCCAACCGTCTTGTTTTGGTACCATAATTAGTGAGGTCCTTCGAATAATCACTGGTGCCTAATTCTGCCCAAGTCTTGAGCGATTGAAAGAGGCAGTAAAAGACGGACCTTTTGGCATGGAATTGTTACAAAAAATAATAATTTGAGTGAAAAAAAAAATAAATATTGCAAAAACTCAAAAAAAAAACAAGAAAAATGGAGTGAAGTTATAGAAGTTGTAGTTGTAGACTTTTGTAGAACCACGAAGCCCAGATTTT
This sequence comes from Caenorhabditis inopinata, assembly GCA_003052745.1. Classification (NCBI taxonomy): domain Eukaryota; kingdom Metazoa; phylum Nematoda; class Chromadorea; order Rhabditida; family Rhabditidae; genus Caenorhabditis; species Caenorhabditis inopinata. Next base: position 129,124 of record AP018152.1, on the reverse strand, counting down.
AAGAAAAAATGGAAAAAAAAATAAGCTCTTTTCAAAAATGTTGATTATTGCTCATCGTTAATTATTTGCCTCAATGGTACTGCCTTTTCAGAAATTCTCTAGAAAATCGTAGTGGGGCTATACCTTGGTCGCGTGCTTTGTGCTATTTCGGCTAAAAATGTTTAGTTTTAAGGTAAGCTAACAAAAATGTCAAAAGCTACGTTATAATTTGGGTTTAACCTTTTCCGACTAAATAATATTTTTATACGAGTGCGGTTTTATCAAAATAGCTATTCATAAAACCGTGATCGCTTGAAAATGCGATAATTCGAAAATTTGGCAGAAAATCGGCTTTATAGTCAGATTTATTGTTTCCCCTATTTTTTTCTTTAAAAAATCATACCAGATTCTAAATTATTCATAAATCAGATTACATCTTCCAGATACATCTCCCACCACTGAAATATTGATGTTCGAAATTTAATTCAATTTTAATAAAAGAAAAACGCTTTCCGTCGTTTTTAGGTTAAATTAAATTGATATTCCAAGATCATATTTGTCTGAAATTGAGGAACTATCAATTTATACTTAACATTTGTTATGAATCCGACTAGTTTCCTTCTGTTCAATTTGAATTTGTAGTAGAACTTGCGCGTCCCCTGTCTCCTTCGAAATTTCACTTTATTTCTTCCATTTCTCTATGCTGCAATGAAATATATTGGCAGACGTCACTACCTTTTTTAAATTAGTAGAAATTCGATTCCGATATACTATACCCCCCCCCCTCCTAATCTTCACTATTTTTCAGGCTCATTTTATGCATTTTCCAATTCAAAACGATACTCAATTTTTTAATTTTGTCTGAATTTTAAGCCGGTATAACAACAGAGCAAAACTAGAGCATCAAGTCTTTCTCATTTACTATAACTTTCCCGCATTATTCAATAATTTCATCAACGACAACTCCATTTCCTTTCCGTTGTAAAAACCGTTATTTAAATTCCCGCGTAATATGTCCGACGCAAGTGCGCACCTGCACAAACGCCGCGTACGCGTCGTGTGTCAAAACATATTCGAAAGTCATGACGAAATGTCAGTCAGTCTGGTTTTTTTGAGTTAGGCCGCTGATGTGCTTGCGTTACCTTTTTAGCGGCACACAGCGATTTCCTCTTAACATTCTCGCCCTTTTTACTTGTTGGAGATATTTCTTCGTCGTTCTAATATATTTTGTCACGTGTATATCATTGTTAAGCATGAAATAACTTGGAAAATTTCGAATAAAAAACGAGAAAGTCTTTGAAAAATAAATCAACATAGAAAACAGCAAGCATGCTCTATCTCTAGAAAAGAGCTCATCTCGCTTTTTCAAGTGCATCTCTCTGTTAAGTGTCGATTCTACTATTTGCTAGTTCTCCTCGTCATTTATCGGCGGAAATAAGCAGATTGTTCGGTTTTATCACGTATTTATTAACACTGCCTACTTTTGAATTTAGGAAAACATGACGGTCTTTATTGAGATTTAAAAATTAGGTACAGTAGTTGCCTATTAAATAGTTTGAATAGTAGGAGAGAATCAGCAGGAGAATAGAGCAAAAACAGCCAATTGTAGACATGTGGTTCGATCTACCGTAGCCTGGAGCATTAAAAAAAACAAAATTTGCTTTCAAAGTTTAGATTTCTTGATAGTTTTGATCTTTTTTATCATCCCGATATCTTTGAGATTTTCCACGTGGCTTTTAATCAGAAAACTTGCTTTGCCTGATCATCAAAAACACCTAGAAGAGTGTTTTCCTTGTTTCTACATGGCTTGGCATTCATACGCAGTCTGGAAGCAGGTTAGCACTGAAACCACGAAGCCCCAGATATTTAGATGTCATGTTTTCTGCGTTCCTTCAATTTTAAAATTCCTTTAATTCAACTGACTTGAATCAATTTTATCTACAGACGAAAGAATGGAGGATTCTACCCTAGGATGTGCTGAAAATACGAACACTTTTTCTCAGGATAGCATCACGATTCTGTCTGATTAAAACTTCAGAAGCTTCGTAAAAATTAGCTTCAAGACGGAGCATCGCGGTGCGGAAGAGTTGTCATGTTTCATTTTTCAATAGATAATGTTCAGCTGTTGCATCCTATCACAAAATTATTTCGGAAACTCCGCTCAATTCCAAACGCTATGTGTATATTGTAAATCATTCAATTCAATGAAATTACATTTTTCCCTATCGGATATCTGTCATTCTTTCGACCACATGAGGAAACGTTTTCATTTTATTTCCTTGTTATGTGCATTTTTTCACTAAAATGTTTTGATTTTGAAATTTCTTTAAAACGTTTTTTCTATTGAAACATTAAAGCTAATTATGTATTCTCATGGTGTATTCATTGTGATACGCCGGCGCCTCTATGCCGTTCAGACCGATTACCTCGGCTCCAAATAGAGATATGAAACAATTCCAATGTTTATGTTTTTATTTATTTTAAACAAATAATTGATAATTTAGGAGCTTTTTGATATCTCTATTAAAATTATGTTAAAATAAACCGAGTGAAATTGACCGTTTATACCAAATATCAGAGTAAATTCGGCATTCTGTCACTTTCAACCAGTTTCTCTCATTACGTAATAGAGAAATCGTGAATTGATTAACTACGCTTTCGGTTTTATCCTTTTTTTATATTATATTAAAAATGAGGCTATATTTATAACGTTGTTGTTTTCTATTTAGAAATTGCGGACTTGCTGCGATGGATCGATGCGTTATCTTGCTGAAAAGTGTGGGTACGGCGGCGGTTATGGAAGAATGGAACGATAGTGTTCTGGAGGGTCTGCAGATACGAGGCAGACGTCTCACGAGTAGTAATGAACTGGAGATCTAACTTCTTACCGTCACAGAATGCTCCCCAAACCATCAAACTTCCACCGCCGAAATTGCGCTTCGAGAAGTACTTCGGATCCTTCCGAAGATCTCTCCAGTAGCCTCTGTTGCCGTCCGGTCCGTCCAAATTCCACTTCTTTTACTCCGTATTCCAGCCACATTAGAATTAATTTTAGATATAGAATTAGAAATCCGTTAGTTGTTTTTCTAGTACAGTTAACAAGCGTTAACAACGGGCTTTGGCAAAAAAAGAGAGATTCAATAGAATACGGTAGTCGAAATGAGAAAAAAAATAGTGAATAACGGTATAACGGAATTCGAAAGCGGATCTTACGAGACTCTGTTCTCCTTTGTCGATTCTGCTCATTTAATTAAGAGATTACACATTGAAAAGTCAAGAAAAGACGAAGACAGGAGAACAAATTGTTTTCTTGGGATGAATCTGAATTATCGTTTGCATTTCCGAGCTGTGTAATCCTTTGATTTCCTTATTCATCTAAAAGTATATCCGGTGTTTAAAACCTTGTTTTTTAGACTCTGTGAACTTTGCAAACCCGCACAAGTCAAGTCAAGCAACCTTAATTACAATCGGTTCCCTCTTAGTTTGATTGGTCCTTTGAGTTCAGAAAACAACGCTGCTTGCTTGATTCAAGTTGAAAAGTCAAAATGTCCAATAAAATCTCTGAAAGTCCCTTCTACTCCAAAAACCGAGTTCTATCATCCTTTTTTTCCTCTCTTAAACCAGATAATGCACTTATGTCTTCCCCCTTGTTTGTCTATTCTGTGAAATTCAATTAGACCTCCGTCTTTTAAAGCCAACTCCTGGACTAGTAAGTAGAAAGTAATACAAGCCGCTGTTAGCCGATGAACTCTAAAAGCATGACGCCTTCTTCAAGGACTTGGTAATTTTCCCACCATTGTTCCACGAGTCTATGGAATTATGTGCACAGATCTGGGATTTTCCCGAATTCCGAGATTTTCAATGAATGAAAAAAGTATACATACAGATAGAAATATCGAGTCTCAGAGTGAGCGCAAAATAGAAATCCGATACTCTCTGAATGATCAGAAAACTTTTTTTTCCTGTTTCGCTTTTCTTGCTTTTTCGAACTTTTTCAAGCTAGTTGAATTGTGGACATCCACTTGAAAAGACTAGTATTTTTCTAAAAATGAGCACAATTGTTCCGTCCAAAGAAATAGTTCAAAACATTTTTCTCTGGAATTTGAAAGAGCATTTAATAAAAAAAATGCTTTTGAAATTAGACTAGAAACGCATGGATTCAACAAAAACTAGATATTTTAAATCGAATATTCAACCCAAATATAACCAAATAGTCTTCTTTCCATAACTTTCCTCAAATTCAACATTTCCAATGGTCACATTTCCAAAATCCAGATTTCAATGGCTTTAATAACATTGAATTTGAAATAAAAGATATTTTGATAGAGATCTGATTATTTTAAAATAAAAATTAATTTAAAATGTTGTTCTGAAACTGACTAAAAATTAATTAAATCAGAATTTATGTCAAAATTCCAGCCATTAAATCAAGAAAATTGCGACCTTAAAAAATGAACATATCCGAAATAAATACGACCAACGGAATGGATGCACTTTTTGTTCGGAGTATCGTTGGATGGAATCATTGAAACAAAAGTCCGAGAATTCGGAATCTCAAATTTCAGAAGAAAACTCCCACTTTAGGTTTTTGCCTTTATTTTTCAGCTAATCTTCTGACATTTTTCTCGCCTATTGCCTTCTTTTTTTATGCTTCTCCTTCATTTTTTTTTCATTTTCCAAGAAAAAAAAAACCTTTTTCTTTATGAAGAATATATAATACTTTTTGCTATCACGCGCAATATAAAAGCTCGGAAAAGAAACAAGGAATGCTCAAAAGAATGTGTTTTACAACGGAGAAAATGATATAATCAGCTAATATTGGTTGCGCAGTTAAAAATTCTATTAAATCTCATTATTAAAATTAATTTCCAATTTTTTAAATATAGATTGATATTGCAAGTTTCACGACGTCGCTATCTTAGTTGGGGGGAGGGTCAATAATTTTTAGTCATTTGTGGAGGATTTTTTTGGATGTTTGAGCTTAATACTTACTTGCTGAGGTTTCTTAATCGATCTGTCATTCGTCTGTGTGGGCGCGGATCGCAGCTAACCATTCCTTGCGATCTTGGGCGATGGTTATCATGAAGAAGTCAGTCGGTTTCCTCGGTATATTGAGACTTCTTTTCGTAGTGAGTAGGATAATCTCTTGGGGGGAAGGTGTCGTCCTACAGGTCGTTTTTGGTCTCGAGTAATCCACTCTAGTATCAGTTTTATCCATCTTCCGTCAATTCTTCGCATTATGTGCCCGGTTCATCCTATTTTTCCTTTTACATATATTTAATTGGGTCCGTGACTTGGAACATTTTTCGGATGTCTTCGCGGTTTAAGTCTCGTTGACGTTGTTCCGTGAGGGCCATTCCAATTAATCTTCTTTCTAGTGATGCATGCGTCACACGGAGTCTTTCAGCGAGGCTCTGTGTAAGGGTTAACGTTTCAGATCTGTATGTGAGCGAGGGAAGAACGATAGTGTCGAAAACTTTGAACTCAAATTCGGCGGCCAGGTGAGAACGTCGATTTTGTTTTGTATGCTGTTGAACGCTGCCCATTCTTCCCGTCTTCATCAGTGAAATTCTGGTTCTAGCTCATTTCGTGGGTTGAACCTGCAATGGTTATGATGGTGGTGTTGTTACTACTGATGATCACCGGATGTTTGGTGGCGTACGTGTTTCTCAACACGTTTGTTTTGTAAGTATTGATTTGGAGGCCTACTTTCTTGAACCTTTATGTGAATTCCTGGATCATCCGGCTGGCTGTTCGTGAGTCGTTTGCGACGAGAATGATGTCGTCTGGGAATCTCAAGTGGTCACTCTATGAGCAGGTTTATACATATAGACTGTTTCTACACCTTGTGCTTGAAGGCTTTCACACTGTCAAATGCCTTGTGGAACTCAATAAAGACAAGTGAAACCTCGAGTAAGCGTTGTACTGAGTGTATGTGACCGATCGTTGAAAATGATGCTTGCTCGACTGGCTGGGCATCTTCTAGTGTCTTTCGTATTCTATTTAATATGTAGACATTTTGAAAATGTATTGTGGAGTACTGATAGAAGGCGGATAGGCCTATAATTCTCCAAATTTTCTCCGTCTCTTTTTTTTGAGGTTCTTTTGAGGAAGTCTGCCGTGATTTTGTCCTTTCCTGCAACCTTCCCGTTTCGGAATGAATTGAGGGAAGTTCGTACTTCTTCGCAATTTTATGGTTTTGTATCAGATTCTCTAAAGTGACCGGGTCGACAATATAAGTTCGGAACACATCGGTTATCAGAGAAGGGCGAAATTCCGGATTCCGCATTCCGCATTCCGGATTCCGCCATTTTTTCATTCCGTCTTCCGGATTCCAGATTCCGTGAAAAAAAATGTTTCCGTTTTCCGGTTTCCAGATTCCGTGAAAAATATTTCTTTTCCGTTTTCCGTTTTCCGTTTTCAGGATTCCGAGTTCCCAAAATCCGATTCCGCCCTACTCTGTCGGTTATGTGCTTCTTGTCCGGTGCTCACTTGTTTCAGGTGCTCGCTTGCTCTCTTGTTTTAGTTATAGATGAACATTATGAATTTTCATTTTTACTCAGCTTCTTTCACAGACTCATTTTCTCTGTTTCAACGCCGCGAAAGAGGTAATTTAAAGAAGTGTGCTGCGACAACACAGCGAAAAATGCGAATCTGACACCTAAAATTGGCGTAAACATTTGTTCAAATAATGGTTTTTGTCTACACGCAATCCCGATACAGCTCGGTTCAAATCTGCTCATCATTTCCTTTTATTATATGCAAAACTGGGTGGAACGTGCGAAAATTGAATAAGCAGATGGCATCGACTGGCAGCGGAATCAGCGTGGCGTTTTTCATTGGTAAACTGGAATTGTCTTCTGGTGGCGCTTCTTCTATGAAAAAATTAATACATGAAAGTATGAAAAATGAAAAAAAAAAGGAATATACAAAAAATAGATTATGTTCAAAACACAAAATCCGAAGTCTTCGCTTCACGTGGACTATTGAATAGAGAAATAATTCGATTTTGATGGTAGTTTTAACAAAATAAAAAAGTTGACTTTCAATTCATCAAAAATTTGCATTCCTACTTTTATGAACTCGCAAACAGCACTACGCATTTTGATCTAATACTTCACGTTTTCTATGTGTGATTTGTCGCTATTCTCCGATAAAGGTCGACCAAATTATTTTCATAAACGTATGTTTATAATACTAGCGGATTATCTCCTAACCTCCATTATCCATCCTGGCTATTCCACTTTCCAATAAATATGTTTCATTTTTCACTTCCTAGTTTCTTTTCTGTTCCTCTTCTCAAAAATCTTGAAGTGCTCATAGAATTTGGCGCTATCTTAGTTGGAGGGGACCAATGGTTTTTCGACTTTCTTTGGATTATTTTTGTTTCTGAATATGTTATTAGACATACTCGAGTAACAATAGCAATTTTTACAACAATTTTAATGGTAGACAGCTAAAATACGCACAAAAAATGACAAGAAAAGTAGAAATCAAGCAAATGAGTAGGTGACCGGATATTTCTTGTCGATTTCGGCACATAAATCGTAAAATTTCACTTGATCATGATATTTAAACTGTCATAGCGCTACCCTTATTCAAATGTAATTTATCCTTTTTTGATATGATACAATTAAACTATAAAAAAAAGCAAAATCAGAAAAGAAAAAAAGTGCCATTGAAGCAAAAACGATGTAAGATGAAGGTTGCGAGTAAAGGGCGCGGTGCTCAGGATTTTTAGATCGAATCGTGGTTTTCGTGCCACTGGTAAGCGCCACGCGTGAAAAAATACAAATATTTTAAAAACCATTGGACCCCCCGCCCAACTAAGATAACGCCTAGAATTTTAAGAGATATTAAATTAGTAATCTCGAACAAAACTGGTCTATTACAACATCACAACTTTGGATAATTTCCATAATCTTAAAAATTGTTTAATTATTTCAAAATATTTTGACTAAATTCTACAGATATTTATTTTTAGTCAAAAACATTTTTTGTACGGCAGTTTTGTACGACAAATTGATAGTTCACTCATGAGAGCTCACTTCAAAAGCATCAAGCTTGCAGTGGAAAGAAATTTTTTCAACCGTGATGTTTCAGAACTGTGCGTTTCCCGATCAGCTGGTTCTCACCTCTTTTCCCGTGAATGCGGGGATTTCATTCTCTGTAATGATTTCCGGTGTTCCGCACACTCGAGATTCCTGTTAATCACACGGTGCCGGACTTCTGAAAGCGGCGATTTTAAATGGAAATTTTTGCGACATTTGTAAATTGTCGCACAAAAAATTAGTGGAAATATTGCTCCATTTATGAATCGGAAAAATGTTTTTTTTTAACATTTTTTAATTTATATTCATATTTTTAGAATGAAAAACGCCTTGTTATGACGGAATATTCATACATTTAGCAATTAATATTAAATGGCTTCTGATCTTATTTTCTTTTCTTCGCCATTCATAGTTTTTGATTCGGAAGGAATCTTAACCGTGTGATATATGATAATGAAGCACTTTCTCATATAAGTTAACAAAATGGCTACCTCTTCCAGTCTTAAACACTTAAAATTCGTTAAAATACCGAAAGGATAACTTCAAGACGAGCTAATAATATATTTACGGATTAAGCATTTGTTGCGGCTTTCTGCAGCTCCAGAATAACAAAAATACCGCATTTGTTTTCTATTTTTTTTTTGAAAATAGGAATAGACAAATTTATTTTGAAATCCAATATTTCCTCTTCTATTTCCCACGAATCGCTGGAATTTCTAAATGATTAATAATTTGAGGCTTTTTGTCTATTTTTCAACATTGAATTGTCGATATTGAGGTCTTTGAGAAAGTGTTCTTAAATCCTCAAGACCAACGATAATGTTTACTATATTCACGCATTTTCAGGTGTTATGTGCGGAGATGAGGGTGGAACACTGTTCGATCCACAAGACCCAGCTGTCAGAGGACTCATAGATGCACTAGAAGAGTTTCAGACGTTTTACACAATTTTCCATAGATATGCGTGCCTATTTATCTGTATTATTGGAGTGCTGAGCAATGTTATACATATAGCGGTGAGTGGGGAATCTTATCCTCCCAATTGTATGTGTGATCGAGTCGAGCCAAACCTGGAAACCCACGGTTATGCTCAAAACTCTTTGAAAATATAATTTTTACTCATTGGGCAAAGTAGATGTTTTCATGTCTAAGAAAAATTTGTTGGAAGAAAGGATGAAAGTGTCACTTTACAATACCTTTACAATACGAGAGATAAAACAGGGTCGAGCCTTGAATGGGAGGGGGGGGGGATCGCCGATGAGCGGAATTCGGCTCACGAGTTCTGCAAATGGTAGGCTGATATTTTTTTTTAGACAAATACACTGATTAGGTACATTCGCGTATAAGGCATATCCATCTCTTACAATACGAAAAATGTTTAAAAAAGACTTGTAGGCTTTTTAGTTATATCAGTTTGCAGGGTGGTCTAGAACGGCAGCCTGAAATCGCCGGCTGATAGCAATTGAAAATTGTAAAAAATGAAATGGCATAAATAAAGTTAACTTAACTCAACAAATAGTTGACCATCAAATAATCTAAATTATGCATGTGACCCGGGTCGAATCGATCGAATCGCTGGTTCCATAGTGATAGTTCAATCTTTAATCTTTGTACCAATCTAAAATTTTCAGTTATATAGTTCTGAGTCACAATTTAAATTCTGAAGAAAGTTATGAACCAAGGTGTAGAATGGCCCGGATCACTGGTGTCAGCAAAAGAAAAACAATGAAAAAACACTTTCTGTGAAAAGAAATCATAGCCTCCCCCCCCCCTTGTTTTTTAAATTCTCTTTTTCCCAATTTCAGGTCTTATCCCGCCCTCGCATGCGTCGATGCGCTGTTAATAGCGTGCTCACCGCTGTCGCATTTTGTGATGTCATCATAATGAGCTCGTACAGTGTATATCTGATTAGATTCCGACTTTATGAGGTCTGTTCTATCATGTCCAGACGAACTCCGATTGAGCAGGTCTTGGTTTTCAGAGCGATCATGGCTACAGTTACATTTGGCTAGTGTTCTTAAAATTTCATGTGTGGTCCTCCATGAGTTTGCACGCAATAACATTGTACATGGGCGGCGTGCTGGCATTCATCAGATGGCAGGCTTTGGGAAACATTCATAGCAAATGGCTGCAACCACGAAATTCATGGTAAGTGAGAGCACGAGGCATCTAATATACAGTACTTATAACCAGAAATCAAAAAATTCCACATTTCTATTTATGTAAGCAGTTTTCCATTTAAAACAAAAGTGGTTCTAACAAAACTCCAGTGTCTGAAAGTCTGTTATAGATTCAACGCCGCTCTCGTGATATTCTAAAAAAAATAAAAATTACATTACTAGGATAAATTTGAAAATTGTTTCTTGATTGTGCTTCAACTACGGTATTTTGATATCTCTTTAACTATTTTCTCTCCAGAAGCTGTACGCCTGAGTTGCTGAAGTCACCATTTTTAATAGAATAAAACAATATAATGACTTGAATTGAGTGTGATGCAAAAATAGGCTTTCCCGGTTCGCATTTTCCGTATTTAAACAGTATCCCGGCTGCTTGTCAAACAGAGAATTCATAAATTTTAGCAGTGATGGCCAGAAAGGTATCAAAATCTGCGCCGAACCAAGCTGGAGCGAATCAAAACGCAAATAAATTTTGTTGGCAATTTCAAAATCTGAAAAATAAAATTTTGTAAAATTCAGGCAAGTATTCGGTGTGGTCAGTGTCGCCATGTCCATTATTTGCGTGCCAACGTTAGTACTTCACAAAATTTATCAAATCACTGATTCAGGTTGGTTTATACATTTTACTCAATTTTCAGATTGTTTTATTCCAGAAAAACTTGCATTTTTTCAGTAGTTGAAACTTCTACCGTCTCTGAAGTTCTAAGATTGTCAGGCCAGAGTTTACCGAAAGAGGTGCTATACAGTATGAATTTTTCAACGTATTCGTGCGCATTCTTCAAATTTAACTTGTGGATGCTGGCAATCGTTTTGAAGGTAAATTAATGAATTGAGGATATTTCGATGGGAAAACATAGAAATACCATTTGTTTTCAAAGAACAACCACAGCAGAAATGCTCGACATTTTCCAGGCGATCCCGTGCGCCCTTCTCCTCTGGTTCACTGTTGCACTTGTCTTAAAACTGCGGCAAACTGATGAAAAACGAAATTACTTATATTCGAAAAGCTTCCGGAAGCATGTGAAGAAGACTACAGTGCCCGATCGTACCACCTACATGCTAATCATAATGCTCGTGGTGTTTTTGGTAACGGAATTGCCACAAGGGTTTCTGGCACTGTTGAATGGGCTCTACACAGGAGATGTCAACATTTATATTTATAAAAATTTATCGGAACTTTTGGATTTTTTGTCGCTGATTAATTGCAGGTTCGGAACTTTTTTAAAATTAAATGCTTAAAATATGGCTAATTTAATATCTGAAGAACTGATCTATTAAATATCTGAGTTATTTACCGTATTTTACATAGATTTTTGAAGTTTTGACATAATTTAACCAAACTTTGAAGTTTTTAATTCAGTTTTTAGTCAAAATGTGACCAATTCTTTCGAAAATTGTCGTTTGAATGGGTAAAATTATAATCTAATTTGAAATTTTTCAATAGAGCGCATTTACTGGCCTCGGGCCTGATATGCAAACACAAATATTGATATAGAAAATCACATATTTCGGAAATAGATTTGGCATCGCCGCTTTCTTAGATTCGGCCTGAACCGCCTCTCGAAAAAATGAGGGTCGGTTCCACCAATCTCCGAAAAAGTAATCGAGAGTTTCGAGAAATATTTCAGATAGAAGTTTAATGATTTTCTCCAAATTTAAGTGTCGACTTTTTGCTCTACTGCGTCATGAGCTCACGATATCGTCAGACGTTCGGACACATGCTCATCCGCGTTGAATCATGGCTTCGAAACCACGTGGAACGAAGGCGATTGGCGAGGGAAATAAAGAAGTTGCCGCCACCTGCTAGGGTCTAATTTCTGCCAATTTTTGTTTTTTATACGGGTTTATGTAACAGATTTTATACGGGAATATCCAGAATTCGATAAATTAAATAATTTTTAATTTTTTTACGGGAGTTCATAAAATTCAGATGGTTGGAGCCATATGTCTTGTTAGTTTTATCACACTACAGTATAGTCACAAATGAAAATGAAAGATGAGACAACGTCATAGCAATCGCACGGCAAGCTGATAAATGACGTGGAAAAATTTAAGAAAACTACATAGACGGCGCGCTGAAGACGTGTAGTTTTTTAGGTTTCTATCAGCTATGCTCTTATCAAATTGTGCAATAAATGGGTAAAAAGAAATAAAAGCAAGAGGAAAGCGAGCAAATTGAAAATAAAAGTTCGCGAGAATTTGTAAATTTAGCACTGCAAAACAGGTTGCTTTTCTTATCTCCACACTTTATTTGATATTGATATTGCGGTAAAGCACATTCGCAATTGTTAAAAAAGTAATAACTAATGATTATGACTAAAAACTGTGCGACACGTTGCAAAGCTTTAGGTGGAGTTCTGCAAAATCGATTAAACTCGAAAAGTAAACGTAATTTTTGCAATATTTCTGATTGTTCGTGGCCCATTCCTTCATGTTCTTCTCTTTTCTTTATTAAGTGAGCGAGTGCCAACTGAAAAAGAAATAGGGTATTTCGGGAGATTTGATCACTTGTTTTCTTGAGAGCTCTTTTCTCTCGGCTTTAAATTTTTGTTGCGTCGGCGCTGCAAATCTTTTGTGGTACAGAGCCGCTCTTATCACTCACGAATTAGCGCGCCGACATTTGGCTAAGGCATCGTAAATTTTAAGCACCAGAAACCTGAAAAAATAAAGCAATCTTAAAATAGTTTTATTTATAATTTTTATTTGTTTTGTCTAACTCTACAATCGATTCCTTTAGAGGTTTAAAAATTCAGATTAAATTAGATAAACTAATTTTCCGTCTTTTTCCGTTTTTCTGTTCTCGCGAAAAGAACTTTACACAATCTCTTCTAAAGATACGCAGAAAATAAAAGATTTTACAACACTCCGATGTTCCGCCTTGAAAAACTATTCAGCAATCAGTTTTTCAGATACTTCCCAGTATTTCATTGAATTTTCAATGGAAAACAATTTAATCCCCGGTTAAAATCCGATAAATTCAATCAGAAATATGAATGCAGAGCAGCTGTCCAATTTCTTTCTAGAAGTGGCCGCTTCTGCAGCTGGAATTCCCAATAAAATACCCGATAAAAGGGAAGAGAACTATCTCAAGAAAAAATTCCTGAATAAGGTGAGTTTTTCAGAGTTACTAAAATGATAAATACAAAACGTAAAACTTGAATAAAAATTAATTAAATTGCAGGTCGCCCCGAACTCCCTGTTCGCTGCCAACTACATTTCGTCGAACTACACAGATGTTGACCTTATTCAATCTATTATTGGACAAATTTTGGCACTTTATTACAAAGAAGGAGTCCTCCGGCTGTATGCTCTTCAATTTGTACCAGGATTCGTGTCCCTCTACCTGTTGGCGCTTTCAAAAAAACAACATAAAAGTATTGCTCTGTTCGAAACGTTTCTTATTGCGATATATAATGAAGAAATTGTAAATGATGCAGATACCAACGAGAAGAAGGTAGAATTTTACATTTCCAGGCTTAAAAATCGAAAAAATATCTGCGTTTAATGCCTAAACAAAACTTTCTAACCTCAAATTAAAAAATTGGGCCCATTTTTCATTAAATTATTAAATTTTTACTTTGTAATAACTCAAATTTAGTAAAAATTGATATGTAAAAAAATTATTTATTCTGGTTGTTTGGTATTGTGTGAATTATATAAAATTAGTTCAAATTATCAATAAAAAGCCTTTTTTAAGTCTTTTAAACATATATTTTCCAGACAGAAGAGATCAGAATCCCCTCAATCCGCCATCATAGCGTCTACCATGACCCAGCCAAAATACAAGTGCAAACTGACGTCCCCATTGCCCGAAGCGCTAGCATAACACCGGTTTTGGTTAGTTACTTTTAAAGATTTAATGTTCAATCCATAGAACATAAAAATACAAGACAAGACAGCAATTTACTTCTAGAATAAGTCTTTTCCAAAATTATTTTATTTCTCTCAGAACACCCTTCGCTTTGGTCCATTTCCATCTGTGTCCAAAATGAACGGAGAAAACAAGTTCATGGTCATCAACAGAATACTGTTTTCTGTGAATGAGTCGTTGTTCGAGGTAGCATCCGAAGTCGCAGCCAGATATATGTGTCTAGGGACACTATCAGGTAAAACTAATATCGCAGAAGAAAATAATTTTAATAATCTGACATTTTCTTCACTTTGGATATTTACTTTTCACCCACATCTCTCATGTCTTTTTAGTCTGCCTTTCCGGTTTCACGTTTCCCGAAACAGCGTTCCGCAACCGAGTGCTAGAAGCCGATTCACATGAAATCATTGAAGACTTCTCAAAAAAACCGCGTCAACAAGTTACTGGAGAGTTTCTAAATCATGTGCTTCGTGGATGCTATCTGGCACTTTTCAATGGAGCCGCTGACCTAGCTCTGCGCGCAATCGACTCGATTCATTTAAGAGCATTGTATGAAATGCTACCGGATACGTTATTGGTGCGAATTTTAATCCTATTCCTAATTTAAATAATCTGTGTGTGATTGCTTAAAATTAGAATTCTTAAAATTCTAAAATTTTCCTTTAAAAACCTTAAAATTCAGATTGAACGACGCATAAATCCATATATGTAGAAACATAAGTTATTTTTTCCAGGTCGTCAATTCGCTTCGTAACTCACTTTTGGACAACATGTGGTCTAAGGAAAAACGCGGCGAACTCATGTGGACAAAACCGCAGCAAAAGGTTCAGAATTGCCAAAACGTTTTTTATAATAAATCATCTCATAGCCATTAAGTTGCTCTCGTAGCTATAAAATGGCTGAAAGCTCTAACGACTTTCAAGATGGTAATTCAGCTTTGCGTTCCACTGATTTTTGGATCTTTTTAAAGTGAATAGATATAGAAACCAGATTATCTGTTTGAAAGCACTTTCAAAATTACCCCTATACTGAAATTTTGACTAAATTTTAGACTCATTGTGTAAAATAATTGAAAATGTTTGCTAAAAATTTCAAGTTTTAATTTCAGGACAACGCAAAACGTCGTGACATGGTAACCAACGCCTCTCTAAAAATGAAACGAATGCCGGAAGATATACCAGTTATGGAGCACCAAAAAGAGCAATCCTCTTCGCGGTTCAATGATCTTGTCGAAGAGGGAATTGATCATTTGTATGATTTGAAGAAAAAAGTAGAAAAAGTGAAGGGGGGACTTCACCAAAAGATACATCGACGACGGAAGAGCGTGGATCACGAAGACACCGAATTACAGACAATAAAGGAAGAAAAACCAATAGATGGTGCCACATTTTCGGAAAACGACAAATCGTTACCATCTACCGTAATTCCCACGCCACTTGTTCTGAATGGGGATGATGTGGAACGACGTCTTCGGGATATGGTGATAGAACACGATTATGAAAAGGAGTTGGAAAAAAAGGTAATTATTAAAATTTGTAAACATTCTAAATGTTTCTATAAACCGCGTTTCAGAACACTATTTCAAAATATGAGAAAATTTCCATTTTTTCAATGAATAATTTTTCCCAGATTAAAATTTGTCATATTTGTCAGATTAAAAAAAAAGAGCTGAATTGTTCAGATTGAAACAAGCTATGGCGGTACGTGTTGTGCCAGTCCTCAACTATAGATTGATGTATTTTTTCTAATTGTAGATTATTTTTTTGGATATACTTGCCAATTATGATCAAAATGTTAAATATAATGTTTAGTTAAAAAAAAAAATTATGAAAATCCCAGGTCAATGGCGACACTGCTACGACGTCACCAAAAGAGAAAGGAGCGTTCACAATGGCAGGCCTTCGACATATGGATAGTGGTGGTAGCACTTATCGATCTATTGATAATTGAATATTTTCTGAAAAATGTTTGCATGGAATTTAATAATTTATTTGCTCTGAAACCGTTTCAGAATTATTGGCGCTGTAAAATTACCAAACTTTTTTTAAAAAATGCATGTTTCTCAAAAACTTTGTAATACGTTTTTTTTCAGACGAATTCTCAACGATTCGATAGCTCAAACAGGCCTGTGCATGATAATTGTTTTTTCCTTGACTGAAATTGTGTATTTTCAGCTAACTTTTCAGCCTTTTTTTGTGATATGTAACGAAAACTTGGTGTGTATGTTAGCGCATGTGTATGTGTCAATCGCAATTTTGCATCTTTTAATTTCTAATTTATTTAATAGTTAGTTAGCTTCTCTCTTCGATTGTGTTAGGGTTTCATTAATTATTTTTATTAAAATGTAAATTCCAATAAATTATCTGTAATTTTAGGCTGTAAAACATTCCAAAGTACAGTGCGCGTTGATAATCGAGAGAAATCAAACAAATGTTAAATCAGCGTAAATGCTCAGGATTTTCAGACGGTCCAATGAGTGTTCCTGACAAACTAGATGCAATTAGCATGGAAATGGTTGCAACGACAGCAATCCAGTAAGAATAACCCAGGTAAACGTTAGCCAGCAATTCGTATGACGTGGATTGGAGATAGACTGAAAAATAATCTCTTCTGGGTAGTCAGAAATGTGCTTTGTGATAGGGTGAAAAAAGATTCCACATTGCCACAAAAAATTGGAAAACGCTCGGTATTGTAAAAAATAAATAAAATATCGGAAGCGGAATTCCACATGGAAAAGCTAAGATATAGGCAATATCGAATTAAAGATTTAGAACTACGGTGCTTGCGAATCAGTAGTGACGCGAGTTGTTTTTCAACACGTTTTTTAATACTTTTTAGAGTGCGCTTAGTCCTTATTGCTAAAGTGGCGTGGCATCTGACTCTAAAAGGTTCGCATGGAGAGTTATTCCATTTTTTTCAGTTTTAATTACCGTGTTTCCAGTTTTTTTAGTAGCTAACTTCATTTTTACGGGTATCGTGCCATCATTTTTAAGCGTATTTTAGATGAATCACTTAATGTATAAATTGAAATTTTCAGTAGAAAAATTTAAGTTCGTCTGATGCTACGCTGACACACGAAAACACCAGAACAAGTTGAGCAGTTCAAAATGGCGCATTTCCATTTGAAGTTCATGAACCGTCGTGCAATTTTTTCTAATTTATTCAATGTTATCTTGTTTAGAATTTCATTTTCTGAAATTTCTTATTTTTATTCTGAAACTTCGAGTTAATTCTTTTTCTTTCCGACGGCACATACTCCAGCAGAAATTTGAAAAAAAATTAGATGAAATCAGATGAAATTAGATGAATAGAAAAAATTTAGATTGGTGGGCTCTGAACCATAGAGAAAAATGAAAGAATACATACTTACCAACTTTATAATGCATTCTGACTCCGTAGACGACAATTGCAATGAACAAGGCGACAAATGCCAATGCAGTTACGCTGAAGGCGGGCATCCCGAGTCTTGCGCGTGGCGAGAACAATCCAACGAAGCAGCCCAATGAAATGAGCTCCAGTACAATGGCGACAATCATAAAAGCCAATGTGGTCTTCTCAAACGGAAGTTGATATCTTCCATGCGATTTACAATCATATTGGTTCACTTCGCGGTTCCCCTCACCGCAATATCTGGAAATCAATCCGAGGTCTGGGGCTCCGGTGCCTGAAAAATGGCTCCAGATGAATGAGTCTTCAAACAGTTCGATCTTATCTTTGTAGCTGCGCCATCCAGGAGTGAAAACTGCGATAAGGGTGAGTAGGAAGCCGATAACGAGAAAGAATCCGAAACCGCAGTGAGATTTGCGAATCGCCATCGCTGTTTTGAGGAGGCTGATTTGTGAAGAAGAAGAAAAGGAAGAGAGTTCGAATTAGAATACTGAAAATAAGATGAAAAACAAATTTAAGAGGAGCGGCCATCGTCTCATAGTCTGCGCATGGCCAATCAAAAGTATTTGAAATAATTCCGTAGACATGCACAGAAATGCCTGGCGGGGGCAAACAAAAACATAATTGAATTTAAATATTTGACACAGAAATGGAAAATTTGGAAGACTTCTTTTGAATATTTTAAAAAATTCGCTTTATAGATTTATAGAATTCATCAAAGTTGAAAAATTCCCTAAACTATTGCTTTTAACTTGATTATCTTGGTTTACAAAAACTATAAAATTGACAAAACCTTTAAGATACAAAAGGGAACCGAAGAAACCGAATTAAACAAATAAAGATCACCAGACATTTCAATGAATACTCGTCGTTGGACAGTTACTATAGACTCATTCCGAATTCGTAAAGCTCATGGAGCACCTTCATTGTTCTCTCTTAGAGACGCCCATGGCAACACGAGCCGTTTCTGAATGTTTCGTTTTGTTTCCGCGAAATTTTGACTCTTCTACAATTGGACAAGTTTCAAAATTAACGGGAAAATTGCTGCACCAAAAGGTAAGCTGCCATGCAAGAATGTTCGCTTGAGATCCGGCCCGAACTAGCCAACCAAGGGCATACAGTACTGGCCAAAATGGTTTTTTGAGAGTAACTTTGCTGAAATTTAAGGATCAATCTGAAAATTTTACTGTAAATGTCATACACGGTCACGAAAAATTGTGTACAAGGAAATTTTTTTTTTCAATTTTTCATATTTTTATATTTTTGGATATTATAGTTCCTAAAAATGTTAATTTTCGGTCCTATGTATTTAAAACTGTTTTCAGACATGGTCAGACGCCTCGGAAGGAAAAAAATCTTTCAGGATATCCGTAAAGCCATCGTCATCGGCTTCAGAAGTGGATGTTCCTAGGACCTCTTGGCGCAGCAGTTCAACTGTAGTAAACGTGCCATCGAGAAAATTTTAAAGCAGTTTCGGGATGAGGTAATATTGAAAAATAGTATAGTTTTTGAGAAAAATGTTTAGAGAGTCTTGGTGGAGCAAAAATCGCCTGGAAGACCTCGTATCTCGTCGAAGAACATGAATCGGAACATCGTCCGAGCTTCGAGAGAGGATCCTCAGCGGAGTTCTACGGACATACAGATGATCGTGAAGAGTCCAAATGAAGTCGCACTATCCCTGAGAACCGTCAGAAGACGCCTCCAGCGTATTAAAACTATTTTAATTATGTTTTATTATATTTTTTTTTCATTTACCGGTATTTCCAATGTAGATCTCAAAAGGAAAAGTTCCATTTTTCGGTCTTTTCCCATTTTCATAAATTTTTCAATTTTTTTTCAAATTTTTGAAAACTTGACTATTCCTGTTGTTGAATCAATTTCTTTTACCGTTTTAAACTTTGCCTTAAAATATCAAATCAATCCGGGATGTTTCAGAAAAGTTATGCTCGAAAAACTATTTGCGAATACCTTTTTGGCTAGTACTGTATTTCTTTAAATTGACAATAAACAAATATCTGATTCATTGAATTTTTAAACATTCAATATCATTCAAAAAATTCAGTTTTTAAACAGAAACACTACAAATTCGACCTGCCGGCAATTCGGTGGCTCCTAATCCACTTTCCTTGGATAAAACCATTTTCTGACTGCTCCGCATTCAGTCCGGTTCCTAAACTCTATAGAAAATCGAGAAGAGCTCGCGTCTGAAAATTGTACGAATGACTGCAAACGAAGAGAAAATGCCAATATTTATTAAATAGCTATGTACAGATAATTCTCGATGGTTTAGTTATTGGCTGGCGGATTCGTCAACATATTCAATTATTTCCTCATATGACACGTCATCAGAACTTCCGCCAGCTTTTCGTTTCGACGGATTCATTCTTTTACCTGAAAATGGAAGCTTTCATGTGGTTATCCTTATATTTGGAAAATATTTCGTGTTTCTACAATACTTCTCTCAAACTGAGGCTTTAATTAAGATAATAAAATAAAATAATGAAGAAAGAAAGAATTAGAAACCGAAACTTACCATTTTCATCCTCATATATTATTTCTTCTATCACGACATCTTTTGGCGTTGGCTTCGGTCTTCTGGTTGGTCTTTCAGCAGGCTTCGACGTTAGTGGTGTAGATGTGGCAACAGGGGTTACCGTAGTTGAAGTGACGGTGCTAGAGCTCGTAACAGTCGCGTTAGTAGCGGTGGTTGTAGTGGTATTCTGAAGCTCCACAATATTTGATATTTCACATTTTGCACACCTTCAATATTTCCTTGAATTGCTTTATTCCTTTCGTGGCGGTGGCTACCATAGTGGGTACCGTAGAAGACGGAATTTCTAGGCCTATTATGTCCTGCGCAATGACGTCATTGGCGATTCCATTTTTAATTTCAGCCACCTCCACTGTTTTCTCTTTCTGCCTTAACTTTTGTATGGCTACTGTACCTACTGTAGTTGCTGGGATCTGTGTTGTGTTCGGTGATGATGCAAATTGCGTAGTGGTGATGAGTGGAGTGTCATGGGTGGTTTTGGTGTCTTCGGAGGTGATGGATGGAGGTCTCTGGAATACTCAATGTAATGCAGACTATTGTAAGTATTTCCGTCACTTTAAACGAAAGTCACGCCCACCTCAAAAGAAGGACAACTCAAAAACCAAGCAATCAATTTTCCTCGTTATAACATAAAACAATCGAAATCAGATACTGTAGGTTATTGTAGGTTACTGTCGTTATTTTGATTATTTCGACGGCACAAAAATATGTGTTAATAATAAACTTTATTTCACCTTGGCCCCAAATCGACAAAAAATACACAGAAAAGCGCCAAATATGAAAAGAAAATAGGCATTTTCAAAAAATAAAAGAAAAATAAATAATGTCTCATAGAGTCAAAAAGAATACATTTTCCTGCCGTTGCCGTGACACGTGGTGTCTGATAAGATGTCTGAAATCGACAATCTCCGCCGGCAATAAATCTCCGGAATGATCCACGTCGATTTGCTCGAAGAACGTTTTGATCATATTTCGTTGAATACCATATTTTTGTTCGATGAGCAATGCGATTTCGTCAAAAGTGACGGCGTCGTTTCCGTCCAAATCGAACTCCTGAGATTTCAGAAGGGGAGTTTTGAGGTGTGTACGGGATTCATCAAGGATATATAAGAATCAGAAAACTTATAGTTGAAAATATTCGATTTTAAGAGATCGCCACGACGACAAAAACTGCTCAAGAGTTCCGGAAATATTTTTTTTTTTCAAAGACAGTGAATGAAACATTTTCTTCGAAGAATCTCTTAAGCAATTCTTGACTTTGAGCCTTCTTAATATTTTCCAGCGTTATCAAAGTTTCAACAAACCTTGAAATGATCTGTTGCAAATTTGATGGAGCTCAACCGGACTAATCGGTTGAAGTCTGCCAGTTCGACTTTATCTAGTTTTCCGCTTTTGTTCTGAAACGCGAAATACACTTCTAGTAATGCACACGTCATCATTATACCTGATCAGCAATATTAAACAAGGCCAACGTCTCCTCGGAATCCATGTCATCCTCTTTTTTTGTAGAACTAATTGCCTCTGCAATGGAGATAAGTCCATCACTATTGGCGTCGATTATCTAAAAATCGATTACTGTATTTTGACAGGATTTAGGCGTACGTAAATGCCAAAATACTAAAAAAAAAAGCAAAAAAAATGTTAATTTCTACGAGTTGGTAAGTACATACATGTTATGGGTTCAACAGACACTTTGCCGTCGTTTCAGTTTTGCATATCTTGAAATCAACTATTTAATTCAATTATAGTCGTGCAGTAAAGATATTATATAGTGATCCACACAATCTTACGTTCACCCCCAAAAATCTCAAAATTTCGATTTTCTGTAATTCTTAATTATTTATCATATATGATATGGAAATACCTTTAAAAAAGAAAATTATGGGTCCGGGAGCGAAAATAAAATAAAAAGTAATCGAGAAATTCAAGATGTTTCGAAAAATGGGTGTTTTTTTCACATAATGATACGTTCACTTTTATATTTTTTTTTGTTTTTTGAACTTTAAACTTGGTTCTAATCTAATTATTTATCGTTTTTCTGCTTTTAGAAGACATGTCGAAAGGTAAACCTCTAAGTGAATATTCTTCCGAAAAAAGAAAAATTCCGTCTTATTCCAAAAATTTAAAAATTTTCTAATACAGTTCCGGCCATAAAGGTTGTATATTATGGTTCCCATTCGAAACACAGTCACGGTCGCTGCTCACAGTCTTCCTTGCTCCTGGTGCATTTTCAACATATAGGTTCTAGACATATAAGTTACTTGCTTCTGTTTTCATTGCCTAAAAATCACCATCCCGCAATGCTCTTGCCGTTGCTCATTCTATATCGAATGAGACATTGCCGAAAAACCATAATATGTATTATACCTTTATGGCCGGTACTGTATGTTGACTGATGTCATTCACCGAAATCGAAAAACAATAATTTCAGCAGCAGCATCTCAGCCGTACCTTCATTTTCTCCATGGCGTCTCTCACAGATCTTGCTCTGATCACTGACCGGAATCCGGCGAATTCCACAATGTCCAACTGTCCATCCTCGTTTTCGTCAGCCTGACCAAAGAATGGTGCCAGCGTAGATTCATCGAATCCGTAATGCTCAAAAGCAACCCTCTTGGCTTCGTCTAGAGTTAAAGTGCCACTGTTATCTGCGTCCACTACTCTCATTGCTTTCCTAGAATTTTGCAATAATCTACAGTAACTCAGCAATTGACATACTTGCTGTTCTCAATGGCTCTGGCACGGACAATTCTCTCAAAATCGGCAAATTCTGGGGCATTCAATTCTCCATCCATATTCTCATCGACACTTCCCACCATCGATGCCACATCGCCAGCTCCAATACCTTCTTGTTCGAATGCGATTGCTTGTGCCTCATCCACTGATATATGACCATCACCATTTATGTCAGCGTTCTGTAAGTTTTAAATTAACAAAAAGAAAGTTCTAGATGGAAAAAACCTTCATAATCTGCCTCGCCAGTCGAATTGTCATTCCTCTGACCCGTCTCCTCAGCTTACTGAACAACGTGGAGTTCATATTCTCATTCAAATCAGCTTTCACCAATTTCCAGAGCCTCGTAACGTCATGATATCCTGAAATTCTAAAGTTGAATAGAATCGAGAATAAACGGGGAATACCGATTCCATATTCCTTAAGCAAATATGCCTGAGCTTCGCGTAAAGAAAGGAGACCATCTCGATCGATGTCTACGTTCTGGAGATATCGGAGAGCTGCATTTTCAGCTTTTTCTAGAACGAGCATTCGGATGGCATCAAATTCACGAGCGTCCAGCACGTTATCGTGGTTTATATCAACCTGAAATAATGAATATTCAGAAGAATTCCACAAACTGCACTTTGATGATTTTTATGAAGTTATGCTCACAGTACTACTTTTAGGCATTACGCCGCGTTCAAAGTTGATTTCAGGAGAAATTTCCTTTAAAAAAACGCTGTTCAAAGCTGACATTTTTTTCCAGATTTTCCGCAAATTGTCGCAACGAGTGTTACCGTAGTTTGCCTCTTCCTTTAAACTTTTTTTCGCTATGTTCGGCTGTTTTTTCTGAATATTTCTCCTCAAATGATGGATTCTGACAGAGAAATCGTTGAAGATCTCAAAAACATTCGTGAGTAAATTGTAACACTTGTTGCGACAGTTTCTGGAAAATCTGGAAAAAATGGCAGCTTTGGACAGCGTTTTTCTAGGAAATTTCTCGAGGAAATCAACTTTGAACGCGGCATTAGGCAATACAGTTACGAAACATAATTAATAAGGAGATCATACCTTCAGCTTTCAGCTGATACATATAAGAGTAGGGCGGAATTGGATTTTGGAAACTCGGAATCCGGAAAACGGGAAAACGGAAAAAAAAATTTTTCACGCAATTTAGAATCTGGAAGACGGAATGAAAAAAACGGCGGAATCCGGAATTCCGCCCTTCTCTGATACATATGTATAACATTATATTTGTCTCGAACACAGTGACTATGAAATTTGCAAACTGCATTTGACGTCGTGCCAATAATTTTCGTTTAGAAAAGCATTTTCCCATATAACCGTTATAATCCTAACCTGCTTAAACATATCCTCGACGACTGAAGCAGACAATCCATGATGAACAAAAGCGGCATATCTAATTTCATCGATATCCAGAACACCGTCTTCATTGACGTCGACGCTGGCATCTACACGCGGAGATATGTCACGTGGCGGTGGTACTGTTCTTTCTTCTGCTACTACTGATTCTTTTTCTTCTGCTTCTTGTGATACAGGAATCGGTGATACGGAGTCTTCCGCTACTAGAAAGTTTTAAATTTAAAAATATATATAATGAAAATAAAACAAAATTTTCCACTCACAGGGTACAATCGGCAAACCGTTGGCGAAATTTATGATGGATACCAGTAGGATTAACACCGTTATCCGCATTTCTGAAAAAAGGAGCATTTCCCTTTAAAATCACATGATGTGCCATCAGCGCAAAAGTGACAATTTTGTAAAACTAAAAGAAAGAAATAAAGAATAATTATTGAAAACTCTGAAATTCTATAAAACCATAAACTATGATGTAAAATTGTTCATTGTAATTACAGTGAATAGGACATTCTCAAGTCTAATAAGTGAAGTGGCACCCCCTACTATTCAAATGGAATATTGAATTTCACCGGATATCAGAAATTGCTCTCCTTCTTTTGTTCTTCTGGAGAAGGAGAAGAAGATGATGATAGAAGAGTGACGTCTTCTGGGAAAAATCGCAAGGGTGAAGGCAAATTCTAAATGATCAGTGAGCTCACATTAGCTGATCAGGAAGAGATGTAAGCGAGCAATGATTTTTGGAACAACGGGACTCCCAGGCAAACAGAAATAGGTTTTGTATATGCAGTTCCGTGCAAAATTATACGAACCGAGGTGATTTTTACCGATACTCGACTTCGGATGATCCGATCGACCCCAAAGTTTCAGGGATTGAAAAAAACGCTTATGAATGAGTTTGAATAATAAATTACTGTAAGCAGTAACAGTTGCGAACTTATTTTTGATTTTTTCGAAAATCGGTAAAATCCGATTTTTTGGTTTTTTTTTCATTTTTTTAAAGTATTATTGTTGTTTTATTCATACATATTGTTATTTAAAATGAATAGACCACGTGACTCACATAATTTATCAGAATCTCAGCTAATTGCTATCATCCGTGGTCGTCACATGGGACTGGACATGCCCACCCTCGCGAAGCAGTTCAAGACTTCTAAATCGGTTATCTGGGCAACTTTGAACACTCGAAACCGATCCAAAAGTACTGAAAAATCTTCGAAAACATCACCAGGAACCGACAGATTCATTGACAGGATGTGCAAGAAAAATCCGCGGCTGACAAGTACGGACATCAACTCGGAAGTGAAGGTCCAATATGGAGTCGAAGTTCCAAAAAAGGACATTTCTCAAAAAATTTCAATCGATATGGCTTATAGGTGTCCAACGACACTGTCAAAAGACGTGTGCGTGATTCTGGACTCTTCGGAAGGCGCCCAGTGAAAAAGCAAATGATTTCCGAGAAGAACCGTCTGGCTCGATTGAAGTGGGAGAAGGATCATCTGCCCTGGACACCTCAGCAGTGGAATAAGGTACTGTAGAGCGACGAATCGAAGTGTTTGATGATTGGCTAGAAGAAATCACTCATGTACGACGTCCAGTTAACAAACGGTACGATCCCAAGTACCAGGTTCCGACTGTTTAGAACGGTGGTGGTATCTTCATGGCATGGGGCTGCTTCCACGCCAAGTATAAGGACAAGTACGAAGTACAAGTACAGGGTACATGTACAAGGTCATTTTGGAGAACGAAATGTTGCCATATGGAAGGTCTCAGATAGGTCGTGGTTGGTTGTTCCAACAAGACAACGATCCGAAACACTCTTCCCTCTTTTTCAAGGATTGGTTCGCACAGCGTCAAGTCAACCTGGCCAAGCCAATCCGAATCCCATTGATCTGAATTCCATTGAGCATCTCTGGGAGGTCCTTGGCAGACGTTTGAAATCCAGAAAAGCAAAAAATTGTACCGAAAAATTCGAGAAACTCAAGGAAGATCGACTCGATGTCAAGAAGATGTGAGGCCGTTATCAAAGCCAAAGGCATGGCGACCAAGTATTAAGTTAATTTAATCATTTCGTATCATTTCCTCCGATTTTTAACTTGTCATTTTTGTTTTTTCTTACCATGAATATCAAAAATCAAAAATCAAAATATCCATTTTTTCAATTTTTTAATTTTTTTTCAAAAAAACTTTTTTTTTGAGTAAATTCGTTCTTTTGTTATTCAAACTTATTTTTAAAGCGTTTTCCTCAATTCCTGAAACTTTGGGCTCGATCGGATCATCCGAAGTCGAGTTTCGGTAAAAATCACCCCGGTTCGTATAATTTTGCACGGTACTGTATGTATATCTCAAAGATCCGCAAACATTACAGACTCCGGAACACGGAATATGAAAGAAGACGAAAATATGGAATACGGAATTAAATATCTTCATGAAATACGGAACCAATTTATTGCGGAATGCCGATTTTTGGACCATAACTTCTCTCAAAGCTATCGAATCACTCTGAAATTTTACTCACAGCTTTAACAGGGAAAATTAACCCATCAATCTAATGATTTCAAAAAAGAACAAAAATAAAAAAATAATAATAAACCGCATTCCTGAAAAACAACGTCATCAGTTACAGCTTTTAGTTACAACTCCTCGTCAATTCGAGCACTTCCTTTCAGCTCCTCCCAATGGTGCACAATTGAATTCAATTCGGAGATGACGAGTCAATAGAATCCACGTGGCATGATCTTATTGTATTCTCCTGGATTCCAGCATGTTGGAAACGATTCATGTGTCCAATAATACACTTTAACGGGCCCAAAACGTCATCAGAAATACATCGCTTATCATCACATTTCCGCAGCCTATCTGATTCCGATTGGACGTCGAACCCCATTGAAACCATCCGCTCCAAACTTGTTAAACTAGCTCTCATCGCTCCAAACATGTGTCTTCCATTCTCGACCCTTATACCACTATTATATCCACACTTCCATTTTTATTCATTGGACTAATAATCCGCTGTTTTTTCACAGAACGCCTTCCAAATTGCCAATTTCTGTTGAGACGTATTTTAATATATTACTTGAATTTGAAGAATTTCGATGGCGTTTGGAGTGATGTCAAATGTGGTCGACACACATGCCTGGACATCAGTGGATGCCCTCCTAGGATCTTCTCTTGAAGTCCTATTGATAATACAATCCATAGGCGATTTTAACTGAACCAGTTGCCCAGGCAAACAGTTTCAAACAAATTCAATGTTAAAAAAAAAGCTTCGAGAGAATTATCCGACGAATTCTTTGAAAAATTTGACAATGATGCAATTTTAAGCTCACAATATTCGTAGCGGGGAATTTCAGCATAACTGGATCACTTAGCGAGAAGTTATGGTCAAAACACGTACGCATCATATCATTATTGCCAGTACTGCATATGCACTAAGTATTAAAGATTAAAAATTAAAGATTATTGAAGTGAATTGTATATTTATCGTATATTCTGGAATATTTGTATACGAATGAACAAATCATGAGAAATCTCTTTCCTTTTGGCTTTTTATGATCATGTTCATACGATAAACAGATAATAGAGCGAAAGAAATTTCTGCATTCCGAAAAATCAATTATCTAAAAAAAACACACAATTTTTTAATAGAATATTACTTTTAAAGAGGACTTTTTACCGGTGATCTTTAATGTAAGACTTCAATCCGAGGGGGGGGGGAGAGTGAAAACACCACGCCTTCCGGTTCATCCAAAGTGTGCAACTCTTGCAGTTATACGAGCGTTGCCTGATTATTTTATTATATTCTACTATGTTGTACTAAGGTATTCCATCAAAATCACATGATAATCTGATTAAAGAAGTCAACTGAAAAAAAAGATAAAATCTGATGCAATTCAGCCCGAAGCACTGGACTACTAAAAGTGCTCTTTTTTATAGTATGGAGAGCAATATGAGCGCAAAGGTGGGGGGGGGGAGGGCAGAACATTTTTTTCTCCCCATCTTCTTATTTACTCCAGATTTCCGTCAAATATATAGTTTTTTAAATAATATTATTTTTCTGAAAACTACAAAGAAAAATTCTGAAATGTTTCCAAATCTGCGTTTTAGTAGTTGGATTTGTATTCTATTATACAATTTATGCAAAAATAATTCTTTGGGTCAACGAAAAAATTCTGAAAAACGAAAAAAAAACGGAATGTTAGAATTATCTGAGTATTTTAGTACTTAACTTTTTTTAAACATTCGACCACGAGTACTTTCGACTACGGAGAATTCAGTACACATAGTGATTAAACTTCTGGAAATCGAGATATTTCCATCTGAAAATTCGGAGCTCTGCGCCCTTTCCTCGCTCCTTTCCTTTCCTTTCTTTCCTCTATGCATTCCCCACTAATAACAGTCCTAGTAAAGAATATAGAAAACAAGAACGAACTACGAAAATGTAGTTTTTCAGAAATGTTCAAATTCTAATAACTCATTTACTCAGTCTCAAAATTTGGCGCACCCTTTCTTTTTATATCTTACTGCACGCTATTGTATTTTAAAATCTCCTAAACGAGGGAGCTCTGAAATTCATCATGAGTTCCAGTCAGAAGTGGCCAAGGAAAAATGGTTGTTAAACCATAAAAAATGAGTAACCTTCTTAAAATAAAATAGTAAAAGAAAAGGTTAGGAATAAAACATAATATTAAAAGTTAATAAGAAACAAGAACCAGCAAACTTAAAGAAGATAATCATGTTCTTGAGTAGGATCTACGCCTGCCTACTCAATATGTATCTTCTCCAGAAGACCGGTCTTCTGAATCTTCATGTCACTTTACGCGAAAGTTATCTGCACGGCTTCAGAGGAGTCTACAGAAGTAAAAATCTCAAAAAATATTCGAAACAAGAAATAAACTTGATGGATGCTGGGTAAAAGAGAAATTCAGTGCGTATAGAATATTCGAAATCTAGTAATTATGTAGCTAGAAGACGTTGGATGTCGTGCTTATCCAATTGAGAGGCAAGCTTCTTTCTCCCTCTCATTGTCTCTCTCTCTGTCTTTGTCTCTCCTCTCTCTCAATCTCTCTTCGGGAAGAAAAAAAAGCGAAAGTGAAATAAAGACAAGGCCGACCCAATTACGGTTTGAACGGACTGGCTGATGGACAATGGATATCAGTGTTAAAGGAAAGGGTGCGGGGGGGGGGCAACAATGAAGGATATGAATAGAATGACAATATCGCGATAACCCATTCTTCCTATTCTACCCCTTTCTCATCTGAATTCATTGGACGTCTCGCTTTCCTAATTTTTGTGATTTCCTCCCGAAAACGAAAATCACTAACTGGTTATCTTCTTATCAATCATAGACAAATCCCATCGAATTTCCCCAGCGAGATTTATCTATTTTTCCTATTATTTCCTGCTTAAATCCGCAGAGTCCCATTTCTTATCAGATTTGCACTTTTCCGAAATAATGAACTTTGTTTTAGTATCTTTTCAGTATTCCTGAATTCATCTTCTGGAGCATTTCGCATTCCAATTTCCGCTATGTCTCAGTGGTGTGCGGAGCGTAGTTTTCGGAAAGAATTGCAATTACTTAACACTAGAACAGCACATTATATCAGACGATTTACGCTTCTATTCGGCAACACCTTGCACCTTTAGTCAACTGAAAATTATTCTAATTAGACGAGCTTAATTAGACAATTACCGAATCTAGATGTGGCATAATTGGATGCGTGTTTTTTATTAATTATTCTAATTTGGATAATTCGTATGTTCTGGAGTGTTCTAGAACTTTCCGAAACATTCTGGAATGTTTTAGAAACTTTGGAAAACTATGTCTATTAAAGTTGTAGTTTTGCACATGTTAATCCGGTTTTTTGACATGTGATACCCGGGTCTATGTCTAGTTAAGACAGTTTTGTTAACTTTGGGTTATACAGTATCCCAATTACCATGCGACATCCTAAGGATATTGTTGCGAAGCGCTCGAGTAGCCATGGCTCCAACCCACATATCAATGTAGGAGGCTCACGGTTTTTCGAGTTTTCCTTATTCTGAATTTTCCTGAGTATTCCTATCGAAACTCCGAAGTAGTGGGAATCTTCCGAATTCCGAATTCCGTTTTCCGGATTCCGGATTCCACATCATGCTATATGTATCTTTATAACTCATTACTTACATTATTCAGTGCTCGGTTCTGAGCAGACTTGTTATTAAAACTGAAAAATGGTTTAAATCCAGAAAATACTTTAAAGAAAAGGCCGTAAATCTATGAATTTATGTCTCGATGATAACTATGTGTTTTGAAGTGCTGTGGGGGCTGTGCCGGGCGGGGGCATTACTCTCTTTTAAATGCAAATAATTTTTGGAAAAAAGTCGCAAAAGATAGATCTCAAAAGCTCCATGAACTGCTTATAATGAGCATAAAGCCTCATATTTCCCAAATAAGAAATTTTCTGAATTTGCTACATTTCACCTTGTGAATAAATTGATAAATTTTCATGAATTTAATATCACATATATTTCTTAGAACCCTGGAAGATACTGGAAACCGGAAAACGGAAAAAAAAATTTTTCACGGAATCTGGAATCCGGAAAACGGAAAAAAATTTTTCACGGAATCTGGAATGCGGAAAACGGAAAAATTTTTTTCACGGAATCTGGAATCCGGAAAACGGCAAAAAAAATTTTTCACGGAATCTGGAATTCGGAATAGGGAATGTAAAAAACGGAATTTTAACCATTAATGAGGGAATCAAATTATGTAAATGCGCTCTGTTCGCAAAAATTTTTGCGGGAGTTCAAAAAAGTATACTTTTCACAACAATTGAGAATAAAGTATTAAAACTCATAGATTTGCGGAATTGGATTTTGGGAACTCGGAATCCGGAAAACGGGAAACGGAAAAAAATTGTTCACGGAATCTGGAATCCGGAAAACGAAATGAAAAGAAAAACGGCGGAATCCGGAATTCCGCCCTTCTCTGATATATACTATTACATTCCAATGAAAATTTGAATTAAAAGAATTATATGTATAAATATGCCTAAAAATACTTCAAATTCGGAAAAATTGAAAACATCAATATTGAAAAAAAAATTTAAAAAATACATCAATTAAATATGCGATTAAAGCTGTGAATTTTCTAAACACTTTCTTAACTCCAACCAATTCTGACTTACATAAACTGCTTCGTCAAGGGCCCCGTCACTTTTAACATGTACAACCTACAATTTAAGACATTTCTATTCAATATCGTTTCGATTTCTCTCGTTTTGTTTCTCTTCTGATGACGAAGCGGTTGAGGATTCGAAATGTTAAAGGTGTGAAAACGGGCGAGGGGCTTATGACGGAATTCTTAGATTCTAGATAGATGTGGTGGATAGATATATCGAAATATTTCTAGTAAAACATATGAAATATTGCAGGAGGAGTGGCAGGCTCACGGCCTACACCGACCACTTTTAGAAGTCTGCTAGAATTGAATATAACGGCGGGGGAGCGTAAAAAAAGGTGGATTTGGATGTTTCATTTTTTAAAGCTACATTTTTAATAGTTATATTTAAAAAAAATGGTTAGATTTGTTTGATTTCAGAAATTAAAGGAATCTGAAAAAAATATTTTTAATGAATAGGCAAATGAGTTCGTAGAGTATGGGTCGTTTTTATCATAGTTAAAACTGATAAAAACGACAACTTTTCTGGCATTGAATGAAAATAATTAGCCTTATGCTTAGGTGGCTGGTCAAAACTCTGAAGAAATTAAAAAAATCAGGAGTAATCGAAACCACATATTTTCACAAAAGATATGCAATTTTGATTACGCGATCGAGTCGTTGAAGCAAATTATATATGAAATTCATCCCAAGAAAATATTTAAATACCTTACACGTTTCCGCGTCTCGCTTTCTGAAACTGAGAATACCGAGAACTTCAAAGATCACATTCCCACAGCTTTGACGTGCTTTGTTCTTTTTAAGAATTTCTAGAAATTCTGAGAAAGAAAAGATGAAAAACGAAAAATTGGCATAGCATATGAAATTCAGCGACATCAAAAATGCTATATTAGTAAGCAACTGAAATTATGAAAAGTTTGTCTTCTCGATTTTTCGCACTATTTTTGTTTGCAAATTTTCAAACATGCCCCAAGCCTTAATTGTTCGGTGTCCTTTCTTTAAGCATGTCGCTGCCTCGTTTTTTAGGCTCCACACCTCTTCCTCTTGTATAGCAAACAGAAAATGGGGAGAATGAGCCGGAGAAGGATAAGAAGAAAATGAAGACTATTGGCAAACATGATTACGCTGGGGAAGATTACACAGTCCTTCTTTTTTGCCTGTTAAAGAAGAATCGACAGAGAAAACCGTGTTTGACTAGGGTAACATCTAAAACTTAATGCGGTTTCTCACATGAGCTAGCACGAAACGGTCGCTACGGTTTTCAACTTCCATTTTCCTTCATTTTTTTTTAACATTTCGTGATTTTGAAGTATTTGGCTATTAAATATTCATTCTTTATTTACAATTTTTGCTCAATTATATGGAAAAATCGCTGCAACCTTCCGTTTTGTGGTCTACAGGATGGGGAATAAATATAGCGCCGCATTCAAGACGGTGTAATATCTTCAAATTGAAATTTTTTTCTGAAAATCAACCAAAATATTATTAAACAACAGCAAAAATTATAGTATTAACAGTTTTTATATATTAATAATTGTCGCATTAATAGTCGACGACGGCATAGAGGTAGTCATCGTCTAATGGGGTTATTCATGAAAAGCACGAAAAACATTTTAATGCAAAAAAATGCGTTTTTTTTGCATTAAAATGCAATCGTGAATAAGATTAAAGTGGCATTTTTTGCATTAAAATTCAATTGTGCTTTTCATGAATAACCCCATAAATGGTCTCATGCAGCTGTCAGAGCGATCTTCAGGGCTCCCGAATTCGGGTAATTTTTCGTGGATGCTCTAATTTTTTGTGCTCTAATTTTTTGTTGTTATTTAATAAACATTTTGGTTGATTTTCAGAAAAAAAAGTCTTTCGATTTGAAGTTATTACACCGTCTTGAATGCGGCGCTATATTTATTCCCCATCCTGTATTCACTTGAAAAGAGAGGGAATCGGAAATAAACTAAAACATTTTTTTTAAGTTGCTGGAATTCTGTAAAAATCCGCAGTTGGCTTATTTTCAGACCTTCTTGAATGAATTTTTCACTAAAGTGAACTTCAAAAATATCAAGGAATACGACAATTATTTTCTAATTGATTTGCTAGGCAGAACTCGGTTTTGCCGACATTTCATTTTATTTTTCGAACAATTCTGAAGCATAGAAGTTTGGAGATTCACTGAGATTGATTGAAAATTGTTAAGCCTTACGTCAAGCAGGGTAATTCATGAATTTCGAAAGGAGAAATTCTTTGGAGCACATGTTTCTCTAAAGTCTCTGGAAATAACGGGAAAAAAATTGCTGAAAAAAATTGAAAGAAGTACAAATAATTAACCCTTTAAACATCTGAGTCTTCTGCAAAATTTTAAGATCAAGTGATGATTTTCAGAAATTTAAGGCGCAGCTTTCCAGCATTGGTAAAATAGCAGTCATAAGAAATGTAAAAGTTATTAGCCAGCACTTATAATTTCTTACGTTGGCTGGTATGTTCTTGAACATAAAAATGCCAGCAAACAAAATTGCATGTTTTTGTAAATTCTTGAAAATATGTTATCTGTGCATACTTTTGCACGAAGCTAAAAATTATTGGGGAACTGCACGCTCGATGGCCGAGATTCATGTCTTGCGTCTTGATGTTTTGAGAGCTAAGTTTTGGCTCGTGACCCATCTAGATTTGTTTTTTGGCAGCTTGAAGCACAAGATGCATAATATTTGTACTCATGGCAGGGACTGTGGAAAAACGTATAATAGACAACAACAAAATGTTATTGTAGAGCAGTGTGTCGTTTCGAAAAATGATTTCTCGAAAAATTTTTCGGAATTTCCTCGAGAATTTCTCGAAAAATTTCTCGAAAAATTTATCGAGAAATCGCGAAAAATTATTTGAACGGAAATACGATAAACAACGCGCTTTGTGTTATTTCGGAATGTCGTTCGAAAATAGAATTTTTTGGAAAAATTTCTCGTAAAATTTCTCGAAATGCTTTCGAAACGACACACTGTTGTAGAGGTGAAATTTCTTTAAACACTTTCGTTGATTTGCGGCATTTAGTATGTAGGACGGTACTGGCAAACTCTTCGTCAAAAAAAATGGAAAAAAATAATAATCTTTCAATTCATTCAGTTTACAATTATAGTACAAAAATATAGTACAAAACGCGTAACTCAATGATGTCTTTACTAAGGCTTCCACGAAATCTTCGTTCGTCTTTCAGTTCGTTTTGCGTTAGTCTTACGTCGTCAATTAAAATACATATGTATGTACGTCTATCTCTGCGACAGACGAATTCTAGATGATGACGAAGACTAGACGAGAAGGTCTTCTTTCGTCTTTCGAGGAAGCCTTAGTCTTTACACAATAAAGTTAAACACTCTTGGCAGGACGACAGAAAATAGTTGTCAACTGTAAAATGTAGTTTTAAAGATGAATATTTTACTCCAAAACTTTTAATTTATTTCAGCTTCAACTAGATCATTCATACAACTTCAATTTAGTACGTATTCTGCTGAAAAAATCGGCTTATTGTCCTTTTATTGTTCTCCAGATTTTTTAAATTTTCTCTCAGCCAATGTATTAATGCAATGCTCCACATAATCTTACGTTCACGCCAAAAATGTTCGAAATCTCGAAAACTGGCTTTTCAACCAAAATGCTTCCTATTTTTGTGGAAAAAAACACCAATTTTTTGAAATATTTTGAATTTTTCTCAGTTTTATTATATTTTTACTCTAAGACCCATAATTTTCTTTTTTTAACGTATTTCCATATCATATATGATAAATAATCAGGAATTACAGAAAATCGAAATTTTGAAATTTTGGGGATGAATGTAAGTTTATGTGGAGCACTGTAGTTTATCATTTCCCGTGTCTTGATATTCTTTAGACCTTCAATATGAAAATTTGTATTTATTCGAACGCGGTTTGCCATAATCTCCTATACTTTTCACTCATTTTTCTTTAAAGACAACCATCCTCCATTTATAATCCTTTAATTACCTGGTCTATCTTCCTGTTTTCCCTGCCTCCTTTAAGACTTTTTGCGTTGCCTTTTTATAATGTACACACATACGCACATCTTTCTTCTTTCAATCTCCGTTCATTTCTTCTTGTTCTTCGTCATCTTTTCTCTTTTTCCTTTGATTCATCACAATATATACGATAACAGATATCTCTCTCTTTCCCTCCCTTTTCAGTTCATCGCCTTAGTGGGCTAAAATAGAGTGACGCAGGGAATTAGAGAGCGGATATAGTGTCCTTCCTGAATTCCATTTCCTTCCGAAACCATTCTTCCAGAAATTCCTCCTTTTCTCAAATGTTCTTCATATTTCGAGACATTCTTCCGAATTTATGATTTCTCTTTCAATTCTATCCCACAAAATTTCTACAAATACATTTGTATACATCTATTTGGTATATCTTATGATCTTACTACAGTACTGGCCTTAAAGAATGCGCGCGGGTGTTTTTTTGGGATAACTTCGGTGAAAACAGTTATTTTGTTGCGAAAATTTTACTGTAGTTGCAGAACACCCTCACGGCAACTTGCAGAAAATGAAATTGCAAAAGTTTTTAATATTTTCCATTTTTGAGTGTTTTTATTTATTTTCTTTGACGCACTTTTGGTGTCCATGCCACGCCGTTGCCAAGCTGTTATCGATGCTGAAGGGTACCCAACGAAGTATTAAACATTTTGAAACCGTATTTTGATTAGATATTTTGAAGTTTTTTCCTAACATAGTTTTTAAAAGTTTCAAAAAAGTGAATTTTTCACGATTTTCTCAAATTTTAAATTTTTTTTTCCAAAAATATCAATATTTACAAGCTACAAATTACTGAATATGTTACTTAGGCCAGTTTTAACACTTCAAAACAAATTTAGACCGATCGGAACAGTTTCAGCGAAGTTATCCAAAAAAAAGCCCGCGCGCATTCCTTAAGGCCAGTACTGTATCTTTTATCGCTAGCTAAAAGATTCATTTTACTTGATTCGGTTTTTTAAATAAATTGTTAAGAAAAGCCACACGAAGAAGTGGTCTACCACAAAAAGGAAATCCTATGCGTAAAGATT
Organism: Caenorhabditis inopinata; assembly: GCA_003052745.1. Classification (NCBI taxonomy): domain Eukaryota; kingdom Metazoa; phylum Nematoda; class Chromadorea; order Rhabditida; family Rhabditidae; genus Caenorhabditis; species Caenorhabditis inopinata. The sequence continues at coordinate 92,790 of AP018152.1, read as the reverse complement.
TCACTCAAAATTTGGTTGGGCGGAAACAAATTCAAAAATTTTGATGCTACTGCACTCTTTGAAAGAAACATTTCCACAGAGTCAACTAAAATGTGATTTCTTTCTGACCGGTACTGTTCATGCCAAGTGGTAGACCTTTCCACAGATTATCCAAGAATATTTTTTGTTGGTTACCAGTTATGTTGCATTAGTCTAGAAAAACTGATATTGACAGAAATTGGCCGACGCTGTACAGATTTTAAATTTTAAAATTTCAGTAGTAAGTGATTATCAAACGAAATTGGTTTTTAATATTGAATGTATAATAGATTGTTTCTTTTTGAAATACGGGCCTAGAAACGATGTGCAAGGAACGGAACTCTAAATTCGAAAGATTAGGAATTTTTCTTCATAGGTAACCGGAAAGAATATAATTTGGTTCTTATTTTCATCATCCGAACATTTTATTTATTTTTCATTAACATTTTTATTTGAATGAACACATTTTCAGAAAAAGCACACAAGAATATGGCCAACCATGGACCAAGTTATGGATTAAGTCGCGAATTGCAGAAGAAAGTGAGTTAAAGATACTGAGGAAGGCAGCTAAAATGTTCTGGTTTCATATCTCAAATTTTTTTTGAATTTTCCTGACTAAAATGTTGTGCATATCTTTTCTGAATTTCAGAAAACTTCTTAAATTATGTTTAAAAATCTTGGGATACCGTAAAAAATCAAGATTTTAAAATGAGACGTTGGGAATTTCATTTGCTAAAAATATATTATGCGACATCTTTTTTTAATTTTCAGTATTAAGAACACATTTTCTTCCAACAATGCTAGAACTAGGGAGTGATTGTTGGAGTATACTCTTAAAATAATCTATCTGTTGCTATAGCGGAAATACAGGGTGGCTTTTAAATATTGCAATGCAAGTTTGGCGCCATGTTGCGGACTGTTGGCGCAGTTTGCGCACACAAATAATTCAAATCATTATTTCATCATTATTCGTTTTACCAAGTTTCAGAATGATGGGTTGTTTTTCAGTGCGATGGTGAAGCCTAGTGTTCATCGCTCTACCATTATTGAGCTTTACAAGGGTGGTGAGAAGCCGCATAAGTTCTGCTCGGAATGGCAAGATCAACGGTTCACAGAAAAATCAAACGTTTTGAGGACACTGGTACACTCAAGGTCAGAGCCAGAAGAAGAAGGCCAGTCACTGTTACAACTCCTCTGGCTGTAAAAGTCGTCAGCGAATCCGGAATCCGTAGAAATGCTTACCGTTCCATCAGAAAATTGGCTGAGAAATTCGGAATGTCTCGCTTCTCTATGACAAACATTGTCAAAAAGAAGCTGAGAGAAAAGTCATATTGTGTCACTCGAGCCGCCATTCTTTCTGAAGTCAACAAGTAGAAGCCCCTCCAGAAAGTCAAAAAGCTCCTGGCTGGCACGCGCGCTGGCGAACCTTTGGTAACGGTGTTCTCTGACGAAATATTATTCACTTTGGAGGCGGAGTTCAAAACCATCCATCGAACATTCCACCTAGCAAGCATGATGGTGTTTGGTGCAATTTGCTCAAACGGGAAGTGTCCGCTGGTTTTCGTCAATAAAGGTGTCAAAATCAATAAAGAATATTACGAGGAAGACATTTTGAAGAAGCATTTGCTTCCGTGGGCCCAAAATCATTTTTCCGGACAACATTGGAACTTCAAACAAGATGGAGCAGCAGCCCATACTGCGACGTTCACTCAAGACTGGTGCGAGCGCCACAGTCGGACGTCTTCGGGATCGGACGCCTACCCAAGACGTCTTCGAGCATTCATTGCGGCAAAAGGTGGCAGAATGGAATAGTTTCATTTGTTATCTGTTCTTATATCTATGAATAAATATTTTGTTGAGTTACATCGATTTTTGTTTTTTTACTTTTTGTGATACGATCATTTCAATGCGTTGCAATATTTAAAAGCCACCCTGTAAAGTCTTATCAAAATTTCAGAAGAATATAGAGTTATTCTCCCATTTTTACATATTTCGTCTCTCCTCTCTTCAGAAATAATCCAATTAAAAAAAAGAACATTGAATACTTTGCCAAAAGTTCAGAACGACGCGCGTTTCGTCTTGGAAGAAGCGATCGAAGTGCTGACGTGGATTGAGAATGTGACAGGAGAGAGGTTTCCATTTGATGTGACTGGATGCGAGTCCTCCACAGATGTCAGCAATCTGCTTAAAGATGGCGTGATGCTATGTAAACTCATCGAAAAGCTGGATCCAAACTGTCGAGTTCTGTACAACAAAAAACCTAAAATGGCGTTTCCGATGGTGGGTTCATCTAGATTTAAAAACTAACCATTTTTCCCTTTTCACAAATACTTCTTTTTAAAATGAGAATGACACAGTTACAAAATATCTGAAATTCAACTTTTGATACGCTGTAAACCAGAATAGTTTTGAAAGGAAGAGTCGTAATGGCTCATCAATAGAAAAAAAATTCGATTTTTTGTCTGAATGCTCACAGAACGAGATGCTATTATTATATCCTCGATGAAACTAAGCATTTAGTGCTTCGCTTAAAGTGCTTGAATCAAATTAGTGCGGAATTTCAGATGGAAAACATTTCCAATTTTCTGGCAGCCGCCAAAAGTTTCGGAGTGATGGAAATTAGCTGCTTCCAGACAGTGGACTTGTATGAAAATAAGCAATGCTATAAGGTGAGTGCTAAAGTCAATTTTAATTATAGAATAATTATTTTCATGCTAAAAAAATAAAATTGTGTTGCAATTCAAGCTCCGCATTTTTTGCTCATACGTAATTGATTGAACTTCATTCTGAAATTCGTTTAAAGTTTCTTTGGCAACATCAAAGTTATTATGTCGGCTTGCATGAATTTAAACTTTAATTTTAATCTTTCGGTTGAAACGAAAGCAGAATGCATCTCAAAAACCAAGCAACCTTTAAGAAGAACATACAGCACTGGTCATAAAGGTATTATAAAGGTCGATCAATCTTCCTGAAAAATTCAAATGTTCTTATTATCCATTCGCGAGTAATTCGTTTAAAGGCGCTGTTTGGGTCTCGTTAGGGGATAGCGCGTTTTAACGCGGTAATTAAAAAATTGTATGAAAGCGCACACACTGCGTTTGTGATTTATTCAGTTTAATAAACAGTTTAAGAAATTTGACAATAAAAATTAAATAAAAAAACATGATTTTCGAAGCAAAATATAAATAGAAAAATTCCAATATTCGCTTCAATTTTCGAAAAGAAATCACAGACGTAGTGTGTGCGCTTTCTTACAATTTTTAAATTGGCGCGTTAAAACGCGGTATCCCCTAACGAGACCCAAACATCGCCTTTAAACTAAAAATCACGTACTCGCGGATGGATTATAGCTGATACATTGTTATTTGATGAAGAAACAGTTTAAAAAATCAGATTGATTCGTTCTATATCGAATGAGATATCGTCGAAAAACCATTAAATGTAACCTTTATGGCCAGTTCTATATATCTTTTAACCTCATCAAAATTTTATATTATTGTTAAAGATAGGATTTTTCATCATCTGAATCTATGGAAAGAGAATATTACAGACTGTTTTTTGCTGTTTTACACCCAGAAAGCGCGGTAAAACTATAACACCTAATGCGCGCTAGTTCAATGCCTATTGAATGGCATTGAACTAGCGCGCATTAGGTGTTATTGTTTTACCACGTATTCTTTTATATTCCTCTAAAATATCGTCGTTACAGGTTATCGAATGCCTCCGCCTCCTGGCAGCCGTCGCCCAAATGCGCTCAGCCCATCTGGATCACCCTGCTTGGGTGGTGAAACTGGCTCAATCATCGCCTAGACAATTTCCTGAAGCAGTCATGAGAAGGGGAGAAATGGTCATTCCATTGCAGTACGGAACAAATAAATGCGCATCACAAAAAGGAATGTCCCCTTATGGATTGCCCCGCCAAATTAAGCCGGATCCGCACGGATAAATGTATGGTTTCTGTAAATTTGTTTTAGTAACTTCTGCTTTTATTTTCAGTGTATCTATGTGTACGTCTGTGATTTTTAACTTTCTTTATCATAATTTTACGCACGAAAATTACAATTTAAATAAATATATTTTCTTCAAATTTAACAATGGAGTTTAGAGAGTTTACTGTTCGGGGACTAGCATGAGGTTTTGCGTAAGATATTAGGAAAGAGTTGTGTGTATACAAACTTGACTACAGGTAAGTGAGTTTTGAGAACTGAGTAACTAGAGAGTGAAACACCGACAAAAATTTTAAATGTCTCCTCTTCTTCATGAGCAAAACGCGCTGGAAGTATAACAGTGCTTATTAGCAGGGACTATAAATAACTTGTGGTGGAATTGTGCACAGGCACATAGTCGCATTCCATCTAAACTAGCGGACAGCGATGGTGATGTTGACGTTGGGAGGGATGCCATTCCGTCGCCAAGACGTACACGACCACGCACATGAAGGATTCCGTCACGCTGAAATTGTTAAAATTAATAATGCTTTAAATGGTTCGTTGATTTTACTACAGTCAGGGTTTTCAAAAACAATTTTGTTTATTTTCATTAAATTTCAAAATTGATTAGGGTTTTTTTTCCGGGAAATGAAAACGACACATTTTAAAAATTCCTTTTTCATCGGTCCTTAACAGAATTTCCAGTATCATACCTTGAAATTCACAAATGCATTACTGCTATCTGGAAAACTATGGCGGATACATATATGCTTTTAAAATGAAATATTTTATTAAAGTCTTGAAAGTTCCAAAAAGCCTTTTTCAAGTCTTGGACCCGCTTGTTGCAATTATTGTATTTTCATTATTAAAGCTGAAACTATCTCACCGAAATATTGAAAACCATCCTTTTCAATCCTTCAAAATTGACATTCCTTGCATCTATTCTGACTTGCTCATTTCCGCGTAAAATCACATTCTCCCCGCTGACTTTCAGTGTTTGATCAACAGCCGATCGAATCTTATCAGTAATAATTTTTTCAGCAGCCAGCTTTTTTATTTTCTTATCAATGATTACTGTAGGATTACGAGCCGAGAACAACGTTCGTCCGTCTTTCAGAGAGACGACCTGCAAAGAAAATTGATTTTTTTTTGATTTAAAATTTCACGAATAGGAAAGAAATACCCGTGAACTTCTTAAAAGATTCTGAAACGAAAAGAAAAAAATTCAATGAAAATTTAAAATTGTCCAATTCAATTTCTTGTTGAAAACCTTGCTTTACAGAACTACTTTCAGCTATAGTCTTGACAGTGCCTGAGTCCCAACGTTTCATATAATGAAATTTAAAACAATTAAAAAGTTATGCTCGCAGTGGTCATGAAGGCGGGGCCACGTCGGCATCAAATAGAGAAAATCTTAAATTTTTTTCTGAAATCAAAAATGTTAAATTGGAGTTGTTTCATATTTTAAGAGTACAAAAGAAGCTGTTAAACAGGATGACTCAAATGTTCCATTTCTTATGTTCAGCTTTGCAAGTATGCAACAAAAGAAACGTGTTTTACCTGGAAGTTATTAACCTTCTCCAGTTTGCACAGTTTCTCACTCATCACCAGTAAACTGTCATTTTTCCTTGATGTCACCAGCATTCTGGGGGCACTGATTGTAATATCCTTATCTGGGAACCCAACTATTTTGCTGGTTACTACTTTTCCAAGTTGCAGCGTATTCCCGCTCATTTCTATTGTCTGAAAATTTATGAGGAAAAAAAACAATTCTGCAGAAGAAAAGACTGTCTTACTTTTTCCATTTGATCAGTTTTCTCATTAAAACTGTGATAGAATCTCAGAAATGGAATACCATTCGTGTTCATTCGAAGGGACCAAATGATCCATACATTTAGCTTAAAGCGTTCTTCAATTAAAGGTCTTTTCAAGAATCTGAAAAATTAAAATGTCTTAACACCCACCAAGAATGTGACGAGCGTAACCAGAATGAGTAGTCCTAGGCACACCAAGGCCGCCACAAGCCTTTTGGCACGGAGTCCTGTGACCTGCGAAATAAGACATTTTTAAGTTTAATTTTTAAAAGACGTTTCTGTTGATTTCGGAAAATTGAATATTTGAATGTCTGCTCATTTAGTAACCACAGTATGCTTCAGTGAAAGGTGGAATATGAACTCCGCATTTCGAAAAATGTTTCATTCGGTATATATAATTCAGTATGCTGCATTCCGTATTCAAACAAAAAACATTGAATGTTGGGCAGAGTTCGGCTTCTCACGTTTCTTTTGTTTCACTTCTCATTTTCTCTATTCTTTTTAATGTTTTCTTACCTCACAATTGTCAGTAATTTCTCATTTCTAATTGATTGAACACGCTTTTTTTTTCAAGAAACTTACTTCTTCACCAACCACATTTCCAAAATTCTGATCAGAAGTCTGATCGTTGTCATCTGAATCCATTGCAGAACAAATAATCAATATCCGGAACGTAACAACACACAATGAGATTATGACTCTTGGAGAGAGTGAAACAGGAATACTGAGCGGTGTTGCTAAAAGTGTAAAAATTAGAAAACAGTGTTGGAAAAGTGAGAGAAGCAGACATTTTGACGGACGCCGTGGATCTCAAATCTCTGTGCTGTGATTGTTTTTGCTAACTTGAGCACTTTTTATTTCAAAAATAAGAAGTTGGTTTTATATTTTCTTTTCTTACCTTACACGGTGACTGATAAATAGTGTTACGCAACTTTGCGTGGATTCTGGCGCATGAAAACTAGTCGCTACCGTATTAATTTAATCTTAATCGTAATCTTTAATCAATTTTAGCTTACATTGTACAAGTGGAAGGAAGGTCATGACCTTGTACTTTGTGTTTTCTTTTCCCACCTAATCTCTGTCTTCTTTTTTGGCTTGAATCATATAAGTTGGAAAAACACTTGCAGAAGGTACCTCGTACCCCGCGCTGGACCTTCTGAATAACTATTTTCAAGTTGTTTTTGCTTATTTATTAACACTTTTGCTTAAGTATACCCATTAAAAAATGTCGATCAGTCGATCACCCTCTGTTGAGCATTCACCGCAGAAAAGGACCGGTAGGACGGTATTCAACAGCAAACCGCTCGGACTGTTCACGCGTACGGAGATAAATCTTAATTCTTTCTTCACATCGCTGACACTTCTTTGTTGCTTTTGAAACTTTTTTCTTTGAGAGCTGAGCAGTTTAGTTTCTTGGCATCTCTTCATTTTCCTAGATCTGCCATAGCGCACGTTCAATAAAAGGAGAGGAGTCTGGTCTCTGCATTGAACCGGTGCTCCAGCAGATCTAAGCGAAGTTCACCTGTGCAGCGAGAAGTTTTTTCTCTCTCAGTGCTTTTCACTCTTAGTGGAAATTTTCATTCTCAGTGGAATGAAGAGCACTTGCTCAAGCCTGATTTATTGAGACCGAAATTCGTGATACTGCATTTTTTGGTAGCTTAGCAGCTTTAATCAAATTACTCATTGAAAACCATGTTTTTTTCTTTGAAATTCTGGTTGAAATACAATTTTCTTTTTCAGCATACTTGCAATTCGGGCAGACGCGGTACAAAGTAGGATTTCCCGGTTCTCATCCAGTTTGTGACATTTTCAGAAATTCATGAAAACTCCTGGTTTTGAGCTCATGTTTGCCGTTCAGTTTTCAAACAACGCTCACTAATAAAATTTCGGAATATGAAGTCGTATAAAAGAGGAAGAATAGGTCACGCTCCAAAAACAATGAGAAAAAATGTAAAATTTTCGGCAAACTAAAAAAGTGAGCAAATTATTTTTACTTTTTTGGCAATGCCGCACTGTTTTTAGGGATTGGCGTGTTCTTTCATTTTTGTGCGTGCTTTAGAAAAGTGCCTTTTACCGCAGATGGGTGTCACGGTGTTAGCGTACTCTCAAAATCGTTTGTTTCTCCGGCGAACCCTCAATCACGTGTCAATTAGGTTTTTTGAACTCATTGGATCCTCGCCCCTCCTTAGAAACGAGCAGATGCTGCTCAAATTGCAAATTTCTCGTCTTCAAATAATGCACTTGGAAAGTCCGGAGGGAGACTAGACATCGGTCATTTGACAAGAGCACAAGTTTCTCGTGGATCTTCCCTTTTTCCTCACTACCTGCTGACACCTCAGCTGATGCTTCTGCACTTTAAAAGTGAGAACATTGTCTACCTCGCATTGTCTATCTTAATATTTTTAGACGAGACAATTTTCAAATGATCTTAAAATTTTTATGACTTTTTATTAGATACCAAAAAGTGGAAATTCACGTAAGCGCTTTTGATAAGGTCAGATCAGTGTGATCTTCAAGTGCAATGAGTTCAAATTGGAGGTTAATATATTTATATATTTTTTGGTTTCCGTTCTTTTTTTTTTAACTTTTTATATTTGCGATAGTCCAATTTTTTCTGCAGCTTTTCCGAGTACACTAAAACTGAGTGGTAGGCAAAGACTTTCAGAATTTCCCAGCTAAATTGTAGATCTAGGGACGACACGAATTAATTGTACAAAGTGGGCGCCACACCAGAGCTCTTTAAACGGCCGTGCCGTACACCAGAGAAGGGCGGAATTCCGGATTCCGGATTCCGCCGTTTTTTTCATTCCGTTTTCCATATTCTAGTTTCCGTGAAAAATGTTTTTCCCGTTTTCCGGATTCCGGATTCCATGAAAAAAAAAATTTTCTTCCGTTTTCCGCATTCCGGATTCCGCGATATGGCGTTTTTATTCCGTTTTAATTCTTTATTCTCAATTGTTATGAAAAGTTTGAACTCCCGCAAAAATGTTTGCGAACAGAGCGCATTTATATCATTTTATTCCCTCATTAATGGTTAAAATTTCGTTTTCCGCATTCCGTGAAAAAATATTTTTTTCCGTATTCCGGATTCCAGATTCCGTGAAAAATTTTTTTTCCGTTTTCCGGATTCCAGATTCCGTAAAAAAATGTTTTTCCGTTTTCCGGATTCCGAGTTCCCAAAATCCAATTCCGCCCTACTCTGCGGTACACCGAGCCGATGACATTGTCAAGAAAAGCTGTTTCGTCTGAAATATTTTCCATTTATATGCATTTAACGAAAAATAAGGAAACCACGAAACGATGCATTAAAACCGTTATTTTCACACTTCATTGCATATCTATTCAGCGTTTTCCAATTTCCATTTCCCATGTAAACAATTGCTTCTTTTATATAAGAGTATAAAAAGGATTTCCTATTATTATTATTATTCATTCTTTTTCATTATTTTCCATTTTCTTTCACTATCGTTCATTTTTCTTCTTTCTGAAATGCCATAGCGCTACCCTTTTTCAAAATTGTTTCAACGTTTTTTGTCATGATCCAATTAAACTTAAAAAAAAAGCAAAGAAAGTGTCATGGAGGAGGAACCGAACCCACACACTCGAGACTCCTATCCCTCTTTGCTCAGTATTTTCAGATCGAATCGTGGTTAAGCTCCACGCGTGAAAAAAAAACTTACAAACTGTTACGTTTCTCACATATTTCAATATGTGATTTAACTTAATTAAATATACAATCTCGAATTATTATTTATAGAATAATGATATAAATTAACGGAAGAGATAATACAATAATGGGGTTATTCATGAAAAGCACAATTGCATTTTAATGCAAAAAAAAGGCAATTTTTTGCATTAAAATGATTTTCGTGCTTTTCATGAATAACCCCATAAGGAAAAACGGCAAGACGAAAGTGCTGAGATAATATAGAGAATAACCACTAGGGTAATTAAATCGCTAAACAGAAAAGAAAGACTATAAAGAATCAAGAATAGCAACGAGTATCCGCTCGTTGCTCTTAAGTCTCACAAAACTATTATCGCCTTAAAAAAGTTCCGACATTTTTTCGAGCCCGCGGAAACCGGGATTTGAATTTAGAGGCTCCTCCCATTCATCATCATTTGAGCGCATTTGCTATGCGCGATATGTTTGTTGAATTTTTATTTTTTTTTCTTCTTTTTCTTCGCAAATTGATATATTTAAGAAATTGTATTAATCGTGAATTTTTTACACGTTTCTTCGAATGTTTAAATATATCAATTTGCGAAGAAAAAGAAGAAGAAAAAAAAAATAAAAATTCAACAAACATATCGCGCATAGCAAATGCGCTCAAATGATGATAAATGGGCGGAGCCTCTAAATTCAAATCCCGACTCGAAAAAATGTCGGAACTTTTTTACGGCGATAATACGTGTCCTCAAAACGGGGAAAATATATGACAAATCGAACTTATCGAACGTAGTTCCAAAACAAAAATGCGAAAGCTGACGATCTTCGCAACATTAACAGTAATAACAAACAATTTTACAAAAAAAATTAGAAAAACCTCCAAAAATGACTAAAAACCGTTGGACCCCCCCCCCCCAACTAAGATAGCGCCCATTATTTTTCCTTGTTTCACCCTCTTACGTTCCCAGCCGTTTTCTTCATTCGCATTCATTACTTTCATCTGTTATTTTTTTGTTTGACTTCCGTTTTGATTACGAGAAAACCTGTTAATATAACATTTTATATTTCTTTGTTCTGTCTTTTTCAGTTGGATAACCATGTTTTGATAATTGTTCTTGATCTGATTATCGTTGTTTTTCTTTTCTTTAATTTCTGTGTGTGAATTCACTCTTGCAGTTTTCTTGAAATATTCAGACGGGCATTTTCAGACTCACTGTTCTCATTTTGCATATTTACATACAACGAAATCTCTTAGCATGCTGGAAATGATGTTCTGAAAGTGTTTTTAGACGATTAAAAAGGTTTTGACGAACATATTATTTTGATTTTGAAGCTTATTGCACCATTTAGTTGTTCTTAGTAACATAAATTTGCAGGATTAGTTAAAAGATCGTAAATACCATCAAACCCTATATTAGATTTTCCTTGAATACATTGTAACTTATAACGAATTCCTATAGAAATTGCATATATCGAGTAAATCGCTGAAAAATTAATGTACAGCCTGTTTCTATCAATTTCTCCTCGTTTTTCCAAATTGGTTCAATACAGCGCATTTTCTGACGGATTCAGGACGAATGCTGTGGTGTATCATCATCAAATGTTTCCATTTATTATTAATTTTCATGAAAATGCTAGCGAAAATATAAAAAATGAATTCAGAAAATAAAAATTTTTTAAATATCAGGTTGAGTTGTCGTAATTTTTTGATTTTTTTTCGGTACAAAATTTATTTTAAGAAAACGAGATTCAATGTGTGACAGCAATAGTATTTATGACTGGAAGTTGAGCAATTCCATTCCCATAGAACTCAGAAGACTGGGAGGTGAAAGAGTCGTCCAACCACTTATCGACATCCTTTCTAACATGGATCTTCGCTAAGGTGATTCTGCAGCATCACTTTTTTTCTCGTGAAGTTCTCCTTTCTGGTTTTTGGCGGTTTCCTCGGTCGGGACCCATTGTACCCGTTGACCCTTGAGAGTCGCCGCAAGTTCGCATGACGTTGGTTCTTCTTCCAGCGCTCTCGAGATATCCGCGTCAAAATCCACACGTGAACGACCGCATCTCAGTTTATCTTCAAGATCATAGTTCTCTTCGGCAAATTTTTCTAGGCAAAACTTGATGGTAGTTCTCGCCTAACACGGCGCACAAGTTACGACAAGCTTCGTTGCATTTGCGACCTTGAAGAAACTCGTGCATAAAAACACCTCTGAGAGCATGGTGATCAGCAAGCTATCACTGTAAAAATACTTTATTTTTAAAAATCTTTAAAGATTTTTCAGATATTTTAAAAGACGTAAAATAAGAATGAAGAATCAGAAGGTGTTTCAAATTAAAATTTCAGTCGAATTTTCCGCCTTTGAAAACAAGCAATCGCGTTTTTTCAATGTTTTTTTTAGAATATTCACATTAGTTTTTATTGATTAAAGCATAATTACAATGACAGATATTCAACCAAAATAAATTTCAGCATTTTGGCATATTCCCTATTTTTTATATGAAAAATTGATGTGGAAAAACAGTGCCAAAAATTGAAAAAAACAGATTGCGATACTCCGAAAACGATAGAAATTATTATTATTTGCTAACTATTAAAATTTAAATAATAAATCCGCGTTATTATCGCCGTAAAAAAGTTCCGACATTTTTTCGGGTCGGGATTTGAATTTAGAGGCTCCGCCCATTCATCATCGTTGCAGCGCATTTGCTATGCGCGATATATGGGCGGAGCCTCTAAATTCAAATCCCGATTTCCGCGGGCTCGAAAAAATGTCGGAACTTTTTTAAGGCGATAATAGGAGATTTAGAAAAATTAATTTAACTTTAAAATTCTCCGAAAAAATTTTAACAGCCTCAGAATAACCAACTTTTTCATTATAAAAATTTGATTTTGAAAATATAAAGATTCCTCATAGATATTTTATTTTATTTACATTCACCTCCCCTCCGACATATTTCCGTTTTCCCATAGCCAGAGTCGTTCACAAATTTCCCCCGTTCTCCGTCTTTTGTGCATTCTTTTTGTTCAACAATACGCAAACAACGACTTGTCCCTTTTGTTATTTGAGTTTACCTTTTTTCAAAACCGAAAACTGCCGTTTTTCAAGTTATTTGCATTTGAACTGGAATATTTTAATATTATTTTTCTGGTGTTATTTTTATTATTTCGAAATCTATTTTTCAAAACGGCGAAGTTTTGACTTGTCATCTAGATTCCATCTTTTTCATCTGGCCATTGAGATTCAGAGAACTCAACACTCAAAAACGAGACACTTTTTCAATATTTTGCAAATTTTTGCAAATTCAGAGTATTTTAAAAGATATACAAAAAACTAGCTAACTAGAATCAGAAACCATGAGGTAGCCGGGCCGATAGATTCTGTTTCTCTGCTTTACCGAACCTATTTTTAAACCTTGACACCTGATATATATAATGAAAATATAACTTCTCTAAACTAGCGTGCCATTTGTTACAGAACTCGGAATAGTTTGCCCCTAGTAACGGGGGGCATCCACACGCATCTAGTGAAAATCTGGAGAGAGCTAATGGGCATTATTTGGGTAGCACATTGTCAGTTTACCGAGCTGTTCAGAGCAGCTTCTAGGCAACTTATCTCGGCTAATATCGCTAATCTATTTTATTAGATTGAGCGAAAAGTCTTCGCAATTTTTTAAATGTATTTCGAGACTAAATTTATTTAAACGAGATTCAATGTGTGATATATTCACCATTAGTATTTATGACTTCTTGCCCGCCCGGAGGAAGTCTATTCGCGTAGAACTGGGAAGACTGGGAGGTGAAAGAGTCGTTCAACAACTTCTCGACATTCTTTCTATCATGGAACTTTTGCCCGCCAAGGTGATTCTGCAAGGTTCGTTCCCTGAACAATCCCTGAAAAAATAAAATTTTCAACCGATTGAAAAGATGATAATCAGTTGGTGCCAAGTCTGGATAATACTGTAGGTGACACAATTAAATTAACACTGAGCATTGACGAAACAAAACAAATTTTAAAAGACTTTTCGCTCAACCTAATAACTTCTCTGAAATTAACGCTGTTGGTCCAGTTCGTAGTTATAAGCCCGTTTTTCAGCGAGAAATATGCGAAAGTTTGCCGTTTTTCGATTCAATATGCAAATTGTTAACTGTCTCTTTTGTTCTCAACTTTTAACCCAATACTATTCTCGTTCGAAAAGAAAAAAACGGTTAGACCCTGTGAATGTGAAAGAGTGAATTCATTGTACTAAAGGCATCAGAAGACATTTCATTGAAAAAGATCTGGTAATGTCGATCAATTTTATAAAAATGAATTAAATTAAATTAAAATGAACAAATTAAATTGATTGAGTAATCTGATTGATTATTCTTGTTGTTTTCCAAGAATGATCACTTATTATGTGCTGCAGGGTCGAATAAATCAGGTAGCTACAGTGTCGGCCATAAAGGTATGATATTATGGTTTCCAATTCAAACTCCGTCACTGTCGTTGCCCACCAGAGAAGGGCGGAATTCCGGATTCCGCATTCCGCATTACGGATTTCGCCGTTTTTTTTTCATTCCGTCTTCGGGATTCCAGATTCTGTGAAAAAATGTTTTTTTCCGTTTTCCGGATTCCGGATTCCGTGAAAAAAAAAATTTCCCGTTTTCCGTATTCCGGATTCCGTGAAAAAATATTTTTTTTCCGTTTTCCGTATTCCGGATTCCGCGATATGGCTTTTTTATTCCGTTTTCATTCTTTATTCTCAATTGTTGTGAAAAGTATACTTTTTTGAACTCCCGCAAAAATTTTTGCGAACAGAGCGCATTTACATCATAAATATTCCCTCATTAATGGTTAAAATTCCGTTTTCCGCATTCCGAATTCCAGATTCCGTGAAAAAAATGTTTTCCGTTTTCCGGATTCCGAGTTCCCGAAATCCAATTCCGCCCTACTCTGCTGCCCACAGTCTTTCTTGCTCCACATGCGTTTTCAGCTCTTTCAGACATATAAGCTATCCAATGTTCTTAATTAATACATTGTTTCTTGATGAAGAAACTGTTAAAAAAATCTGATTGATTCGTTTTATAAAACCATAATATAATACCAGTATTACCATTATAGCCGGTACTGTAACTATGCTATACGTCACAAAACACTTTTCTTTATAAAAAGATCCCGAGATTTCGAAAATCTGAAATCCGATATCCGTTCGCCAAATTAGTCTTCAGACAACAATTTTCGGCTTCTTTGGAATTTCAGTTTTGTTCTACTTCAAAATCTCTCGGGAAAAAAAGTACAAATTTTCCGCTTTCCCCTTATTATTTAAATCTTCTAAAAAGTAGACCTTATTTATCAAATAGTTTTTTAAAAATTAAACAGATTTCCGATCAGAAACGGTTATGCAAAAAGTTTGAACTCAATGTTTGTATTTTATAATGAAATGTTGTTTTCCTTTCGAAGATTACTGCCGGTGACTTCTGAACCATAATATTTAAGTGCTTCGAGATTGCTAAGCACACTCCACTTCGTTCTGCTTTTAAAGCGGCGTGCTCTCCACAAACTACACGCTTCCCCATAGAAATCGACCAGTAAACCTTCCTTCCACTCCTTCTTTAAATCCACACTTCTCTGTTCTCTACGTCTCCACATCTTTCATCTGCCTCTATCGATGTCTCTAACCACACATTGCGGGTCTCTTGTATCTCTACTTCTCATCTTTTTCACGTTCGATTTGTTGGAAAAAAGATGTACTAGACAATGTCAGCTGTCTTATTTTTGGCTGAACTTTTGAATCAAATCGTAGGGTTTAATGAGTTCTCAAACAGCAGAAAACGCACTTTTCCCTTTGAGTTTTGCGAAAAATCCGTTTGTTTCGCACATTTTATAGCTTTATAATTTCAGCAGATATTTCCATAAACGCAAAATTTGCAGATGTTTCAAATCGATTAGAATCGATTTATAGATTAAATAGTTGCGATTAAAATTAAGAAAAAATTCCAATTTTGTGCGTTTATTGAAATAAAAATATTTGAAAATGGTTATCTATATGGCCGCCAATGTCTGGCTGTGAATACAATGACTAATACTGCTTAAATCATTTGATTTTTTGGGTATTCTCAGGCTGCTAGGCCTTTGTTGTGTACCAGATGCAGTCTTTTCCTAGTAAAGTCGCAGTATGACTTTTTGGCAGCCAGAATGCTCTCGCAATCTGAAAAAAATGTCTGCCATAGCTCTTAACTCCGTTCAAAAGTCTGGTTTCTCCATTTGAGCCGTTGATTCTGGTACTCCTTCAACGCGCTTGTGTGTTATTCTTGAATCAGAAAAAAATCTAAACTCAAAATAAGAAAGAACTTGTTCATTGGTACTATTTCGAGATTAAAAACTTTCGAAAATTCAAAAGTTTTCATTCTAAAAATTCTTTCGAAAACTCGCGTGCGTTTCAGCCTCGTCTTCCGATACTCTTCGGGATTCCAGATTCTGTGAAAAAATGTTTTTTTCCGTTTTCCGTATTCCGGATTCCGTGAAAAAATATTTTTTTCCGTTTTCCGTATTCCGGATTCCGCGATATGGCGTTTTTATTCCGTTTTCCTTCTTTATTCTCAATTGTTGTGAAAAGTATACTTTTTTGAACTCCCGCAAAAATTTTTGCGAACAGAGCGCATATACATCATAAATATTCCCGCATACTGTTTAGTTTCAACGCATTTCTAGGCTGTTCAGGGTAAAAAGTGTAAAGAATCTTTGAAAATCTGTCAAATTAAATTTTTAAATTAAATTTATTTAATTACTTTTATACTCAGATTAAAAATATGTCAAGTTGAATAACACATTTACCTTAAACTTTTGTTGTTCAACTGCCGGTTCGATTTCGTTTTGAAACGACAACTCTTTATTTCATTTACTTATTCATTGAAAGTTAAAAGGAAGAGTGTACTTCCGTTTGACAAATTAATATTCCCTAATATTTGCTAACGTGCGAGACGAGTATGTAACTAATTGAACAGGTTTTTTCATTAAACTGAAAACAGAAATTGTCAATATTATAATATTTTATTCTATCTTTTTATTGTTTCCCGCTTTTATTTTAGTCTACTTCTGTAATACTATTTTCAGAATGTCGACTGCAGTTGTCGTAAGCCGTCCACCGTCCCAGACAGCCTCGTTTCATGCACCTCGCCAAAATCGGTGCTCTGTGTCGTCATCAAATTCTGAGTCCATACAGCCACCTAAATCGAATCCAACTTCTGAAGTGAGTTAAATTCATAATAGAAAGAATCAAAATTAAAAAAAATGTATTCGTTCGAATAAAATACCCTCAAACATTTTCCAAAAAATGCAATACGCGAAACGACGTCAATTGCGGAACAGACTGCGCAAAGCTTATGTAAATTTTGAGACATTTATATGCAAATTATGCGCGAAATTCAAGCTTAATATTTCTATACCATATCTCGAAAGTTTCTTTAGTTGCCGAAATAATTTTTTCCGAGTTCTGCCTCTATTTAAACCACATTTGCACTAAATTTTAACAATATTTGTGCCAAGATCAATCACAACATACTCAAATTTTTTACTAAATTAAAGCTTCGTTGTGAAAGTTGAGGCGAAATTGAATGAAATTTATTTTAAACTAAATTTGCTAAAAATGTGAGTATAGTCGACGTAAAGTTTGCTCCAACTTTGTTCCAAAGTTTCGCCGAAGCTAATCTCAACGTTCTTCAGATTTACACCAAGTATAATTTAGATAATTTATACTATGTTTAATCCCATTTTCTTCTGCACTTGATTTGAATTTGAGCCAATTACATGGATTGATTTTAGCTAAAATGGAAAGCACCCCTTAAGAACTGATTATGTGTAAATTCTAGAAAACCCTTTTTAAATCTTACAGTTCGAAGAACTTGAACTCCGCATCGAAAAATCGCTGAGGGAGCGTGATGAGGAATGGAGAAAACACGAAAAAGCACAAATTCAATTTCTGCAAAGCGAAACTTCAAATATGCTGAAATCTCTGCATAATGAAATCACTCGATTGGGACATGAGTTAAGAGAGGAAAAACGAAAAAATACAAATGGAAATGAGGAATCTGAACTACAAATCAAAGAGATGGAGAGAATTATTCTCGAAAAAGAGGCGTATACGAAGAATTTGGAGAAAAAAGTGACGACGACTATTCAGAAACTTCAAGAACAAATTACTATTCAGGTAGGTAGTATAATTTGACTGAAATTCCGTAACTGCAAAAAAGTTGAGAAATTTTATTGATATTTTATTAATTTTCTTTTATTAACAGTTTTCAATTACCTACTTTACGCTTCCATTCTGCAGCGGAATTTTTACCATAAACAATTGTAGAAAATTTTGGAATTTGCCGGAGTGTTCTAGAATTTTCTAAAATATTCTGAAAAATTTTGGTAATTTTGGAAAGCAATGTCTATTAAAGTTGCAGTTTTGAACATATAAAGCTTATTTTTGACAAGTGATACACGGACATCCGGATTGCTATATCAGCAACATTTTGACTGTTTTAATCGTTGTTAAGACAGTTTTGTAGATTTTGTCTACATAGTTCTACAGTATCCCAAATACCTTGCGACCTCCTAAAGATATGGTTGCGAAGCGCGCGAGTGGCCATGACTCCATTCCGAATATCAAAGTAGGAGCCCCACGTTCTTTTGAGTTATTCAAAAAAAACGTCCTGGGCAGACAGACGGAACTATTCGCTTAATAAAAAGTAGATAGTGATCCAAGAAGTTTTCCTTCTTACGTTTTTTAATGAACATGATCTTCGAGATCACTGTGGGAACATTCTCGGGAGGTATTTAAATTGAACTCATTCAGATACGTTTTTGGTGCAATTAATTGGTGCAAAAAATTCTGAAAGAATCCTAAAATTTTGTGGATGCTATATTTTTGTGTAGCAGCAAATCCCAAATTTATGGAAGTTATTTTTCCCAGGTAACTTTTCTGGAAGTGATTAACCATCTCTAGCTCACGGAAGTTTTGTATTGAAGTTTGTACTCTTGTGAAGCACTGTAAAGTTCTGAAAATTCCTTATAAAGAAATCCTAAAATCTCAAAAACTAATTGCCTGAAACTGAAAGATTATACAATTTTCGAACATAAATTTTTCGAATTCTGAAATGTGTGAGTTCTGAAATAAAATATTCTAAAATATAAATTTACGCAGCCTGTGACTTCATACACCCAATAATTCAATTTTTCGTTTCTTTTCAGAGTGACCGTATCCGCCAACTAAACGATGAGCTCAACGACCGTAATCAGACAGTGACTCATCTCTCTCAGCAACTTCGCGCTATTAAACTCCGAGAAGCCATGGCTACATCCCAACATCGCCGTCGTGCATCGTCTCAGCTGAATTCAACGTCACCTCCAGTGACGTCACCGTCCTCACCGCACCGTATTTTTCAACCGGTGTCCAGTGGACTACTGTCCGCTTCGGTAGCTGTCACATATCCTGGAAGTGGAAGTCGGCTGAACATTCAGAAAAGATCGAGTTCCGCAATCCGTGCGCCGACTATGCCAAATTAGGCCTATTTCTACTAATTTGAAAATCGGAAAACTGAAATTTGTTATTGGAAAAGAGGGTTTCCAAAGCCGATGATATCCTGTCCTTTTTGTATATAAATATGCATTATTATTTACTATTTTTAGCTCTATTACTGCCTTGTTTTTTTCCACGTGATTCTTGAAATTTCCGGGAGATTCCTTCCAAAAAGCATAATTTTCACTTGTGGATATTCGAGAAATTAAAAAACGAAATTAATCAGTCGGAAAAATGTTAACACGAGTTTTCTACGGGCGAACTACATAACTTCTCGTCCGAATCCAGTATGTTCAGTGCATTTATTGTACCTGGTTTTTGATAACGTGACCGGAATCTTCAATATGCGATCTTTTTCCATACTTACTCATTGAGTTACGGTGCTTATATCGAAGAAAGTGATGCGAACGCTTGTTTTCGGCACGGCTGGACTACTTTTGCAAATATCTAAATTTTCTAATCCTTTTTGGCTTTTTAGATTCGAAAAAAGTTTGAGGTTAGAATCTCGAAAATTTTCAGCACATTGATCTGAAATAAAAATTCAACGAAACTAATTTTAATGGGTAATATTTGTATTAGGTTGAGCCAAAAGAATTCGTAATTTTTCAAATTTTTTTCGGAACAAAACGGTGTGCGGTCCTGCGTTGTCATGTGGCATCAGAAAGTTTTAAGTTTTTGGGCGATGTAATCGATGAGCCTGAACCACTTTTTCCATCTGAGTGCAGTATAGGTTCGCGTTGACAGTGGCGCCATCTGGAAGAAGCTCTGGAAAGATTACGCCTTTACTGTCCCACCAAATCGACTGAATCACTTTTTTATTGTGAAGTTCTTCTTTGAGGTCCGCTTTGGCGGTTTCCACGGCCGGGACACATTTTCTTTTTCTAGTATGATAGACATATACATAACACCCATTTTTCATCACCAGTGTTTCATAATGAGCCGAGAAAGTGCCAAATCACAACGCAATTGTATGAATCCGTCAAAAAGTGAGGAACGAGTTGACCAAACTTTGACACTTCCAGATTCATGAAGATAATCATTCTTGTGGATTCTTGAGAGTCGAAAAAAATGACTACGAAGGCATTTCGCTAATACATTTTTGAATAGTACTCATTAGGGTCGTCTGAAACCAATTTAAGGCGCAGGAGTTTATGACCTTTTTGAAAATAAGCGGAGAAAGAACAAGTGCGGAAGAAACAAGGCTAAGCAATGTGAGGCGAAAGTGAACATATTCGACTTCGATAAAAGGAAAACAGACACGACCCAAAACAATAAAAATCGGTTTTCAGTGTGCACCTTCAAATTCTGGACTGTCGCAGCAGATTACAGGCTTGTAGATCTGCTCAAAGAAAAACAGAAGGAATAAAGCACACAATTCACCGATACAGAGAAACCGTAACAATAGTAATGAGCCTCAAAAAACTGTTATCCGGCTATGAAAAAGGTCATTATTCAGAAAAATTTCCAAACAATTGAGTCATGAGTCATATGTAATGCTAATACTTTTTTCCAGTTTTATGCATTTTCCCGGATGAAACATTTTCTGCAGAAAATGGTTTATCAACAACAAATCGCTTTCTTTATGCAAAAAGTGGAAAACTAAAAAAAACCACTTTCCGGAAGAATATCGTTTTCTGTGTCTCGACGGATAGGGTGGGTGAGCCCCCCGTCTAGTTTTGTACATATAATGCTGAAATTCTCATAGTTGTTTATTGAAGGGAAGTAGTTCTCAGAGTTCTCACGGTTACTTTCTTCATCTCAGCTTGATAGGTAGAGATGGCCGTGGAGAGTGGAGAGTGGTGGAGATGTAGAGGGACGTAGAGATGCTCGAGTCGGGAGCTGATGCTTCGCGATCATAAATCAGTTTCCTTGGAGATGCTCCTTTTATGGTCGGCAGATCGATCGTATCACTTCGTTCTAGTCACCGAGCAACCGTCGGTCAGTGAGAACTCTGAGAACGAATTCCCTTCAATAAACGGCTATGAGAATCTCAGTATTATACACAACTAGATGGGGGGGGGTTCAGGGGGGTCCCAATCCGTCGAGACATTCTGTATATAGTTTTTTGGCAAAACTGACGCGTTTTACAAGTTTCGCGTCAAATATGTTGCTCACGAGAAATAGGTTTTACTCAAATAGACAGTTCTTGCAAAGTTTTTATGTCGTCGTGAAACGAATGCCTGCTGAAAATTGGGCAACGCACGGCGCTGCCTCAAGATTTTCAGGAAATTCGGTCGAAAGCTGATATTTTTGATATTCAAAAACCAGGATTTAGAGTTCATTATAGAGCCTTCCTATAGTTAACATAAAGAAACATTAATGGGGTTATTCATGAAAAGCACAAAAAGCATTTTAATGTAAAAAATGTCACTTTAATGTTTGAATTTTAATGCAAAAAAATGCATTTTTTGCATTAAAATGTTTTTCGTGCTTTTCATGAATAACCCCATGAGAAACAAATGTTGAGAAATGAGCAATGCTCAGAAAAGTTCTGAGTTGAAACGGGAATAAAGTCGAAACGGGAATGGGTTGGTTCCGATTTCCGACGAGTATGAGTTTCATCACAACATACACAATTTTTTATTAAAATTCCACGTGAAACCAATTTTGAGTAATCTTCCAGAATTGCCCCCCACACTGAAATCACCCCCACGATTCCAGAATCAACCCCCCCCCATCCTTCTAGGACCCCTCATGATCCCACCTAAAACAACAGTGTCGTTCATCCTTTATCCAGGTCAAAATCTCCAAGAGCCCAAATGGAAGATAACACATGGTACATTCATTTCGGAACAAATTTTTGGAAATAATTACATTTCCCCGAGTTTCACTCGGAAACCACGTCTCTGCAAAATGCACTGATTCCGGTTCATTCCAGTGGGGGGGGGGGTAATACCGAGATTTGTGGGGGAAATACAGTAATAATACCCAATTTCGCACCAAGCAACCTCACTGACGCCAATCTTGGCTCAAAAATGTATTTCGGAAAATTTCTTCCCATAAAATGTTTAAAATAAACCTAGACAACGATGAAATAAAACGTTTATTTGTGAATTTATCAGTATAAATTTGAGATCCGGTCATAGACTGTTTTAAATTTTTCACGAAGTCAGCATTTACAAAAAGTTTTTGCTAAAAATAAGTGAACTGAATCACATGATCTGTTATCAGATCATTGAGTACGTAACCCATTTAACAACTGCAGCATTTTATTCTCTTAACCGTTGATTAAACGACGTCTTCAGCCTGTCCCTTTTCTTCGTTCCCTGTTTCTGTTATCCGTTTGTTTCCCTTTCATTTTCTATTAGTCTCAGTCCTCTTCTTTTTCTTTCTACAACCATCGCTGAACAATTAGACTGTTGGTGTTTGTACACTTTTAAACCCCCCTCTTTATTTTTCCATTTTCCATTCAGTTTTCGGCACGATAACGATGGATTTCCACTTGTAACCCGGTTTTGGAAGTGTTTCCCATTTTCAGTGGACTTTGATATTTCTATGAATTTTAGATTTTTAGAGGAGAAGAAATGAAAACGGCTTTAGTGGGGCTTTAGTGATTTCTTTAGTGGTATTTCCAAATTTTTTGTTAGAGATATTTAACATTTTCAAAATGTTAAAATAGTTAAATAAAAAGTTGAAGATTAGTATTTAATTCTGTTGTTTATTTCTACTGCTTGTCGTCTTCTTCTAAAATATTGACGAGCTTCAGGCTTCCAGCAGAAAGCTGTATCCATAAATTTTCTATCGGAAATTCCAAATCTGAATTCTTGTTTATCAATATACTGTTTTATAACAATCGTGCTCTACGTGGAATTAATTTAATGAATAGTAATATCTGAAACAAACCTCTGAATTTGTTTTAGTGAGAATAACAAGCATTAAAGAAAGATATGAGCAGAAGAGTGACAAAGGACGCTGTTGAGAGTAAGGGAGCAGTATTAGGGGGAGTCCGGTCCAGAGAAGGGCGGAATTCCGGATTCCGCCGTTTTTTTTTTCATTCCTTCTTCCGGATTCCAGATTCCGTGAGAAAATTTTTTTTTTCCGTTTTCCGCATTCCGGATTCCGCGATATGGCGTTTTTTTTCAGAGGACGGAATTCCGGATTCCGCCGTTTTTTTCATTCCGTCTTCCGGATTTCAGATTCCGTGAGAAAAATATTTTTTTCCGTTTTCCGGATTCCAGATTCCGTAAAATTTTTTTTTCCGTTTTCCGCATTCCGGATTCCGCGATGTGGCGTTTTTATCAGAGAAAGGCGGAATTCCGGATTCCAGCGTTTTTTCATACCGTCTTCCGGATTCCAGATTCTGTGAAAAAATATTTGTTTCGTTTTCCGGATTCCAGATTCCGTGAAATAATATTTTTTTCCGTTTTCCGTTTCCCGGATTCCGAGTTCCCAAAATCCAATTCCGTCATTTTTCCTACTTTCCTACTCTGGTCCGGTCCCAACTTCCAATTGAATTTATTTCTGAAAAGAAGTGAGAGTCATGTTTTCAGACAAAAATGATACCCGTATGTTAGATTCTGAACACGAGATGTAAAAATAATTTGAAAGCTGGAAAAAAACACCAAAATTGACTAGCAGAAAAGCTATTTTGCTTTAAGATTTAATCATGCCTCTTTACTGTTATGGGGTGGTCAGAAAGTGCTAGAACTCTTTCTTTTTTGTATCTCATCAACCAATTATTACTTCTGAAATTGTATGCCGTGCAAAGTTTCAGGACTTAAATTATCTTTTATCAGAATGATTCAAACAGACTACATTGAGTCTCACGAACAAATCAAGGATACTCGGATAGGATACTGTAGATATGGCAAGGGACCAAACTACATTCTAGCTATTTGTGGAGCCGTCGGATGCTACAAAAAAGATTGGCCGTTGAAAGTGTTGTCCTTTTTCCCAGCCGACCAAGTCACAATTATTGGAATTGATCCACCGGGTTACGGTACTTCAACACCTCCAGAGAGAAAGCAAGAGGTTCAGAGGTGTATGAAAGATAGCGAATATTGTCTCGCTTTGATGGAAGTTAGTTTTGGTTAGCTTTGGCAAACCGTTAGAGATTTTTTTTGCCAAAATGGAAAAACTACCTTTGATTTAAATCCCCCTTTTTCAGACATTAAAACTTGAGCCATTTACTGTTATGGGGTGGTCAGAAGGTGCTAGAACAACAGTACACGTAGCAGCCAAAGGGAAAGAGAAGGTCAACAGAATGATTGTGCTAGCAGGAGCTACAAAAGTCAATAAATTAGGAGCGATGGCATTCAAAGGTCAGTTTTTGAATCCAATCCATCCAGTTGGCTTAAGGTGTCGAAGATATGGGTTGAGTCAAAATTATTGCATCACTTTCTCTTCTTTCCTCTAGAAACTTCGAGAAGCTTCTAGATGCACGGGGTATATAAGGGGACGCCTTCACAAGGAATACATAAGCTTTAAGTTCATTTTGATTTACTTCCTTCGCTGGAACTATGGACTTTTTAGAGACGTTTCTTACAGTACGAAATTCTTATGGTGCCTTAGCAAAGAATTTCCTCTAATTAAAAAAAGAAAGAACACGCGATTGTTACCAGTAAATTTTTATTTACTTCTTACTTATTTTTACAATAAAAAACCTTAAAAAACTATCTCTAGAGAAATTGAGCGAAAAGAAAAAAAAACAAAAACCTAACCGGAGAAAAACCTCTAAAACCAAGAAAATCCTAAAAATAGAACTTAGCAAAACCTACAGCAAAAAAAACCTAGAAAAAATCCTTAAAAAAACTTAGAAACGTCTCCAAAAAATTGAGCGAGAGAAAAAAACTCTAAAAATTGAGCAAATCCTAAAAAACAACCTCAATTTCCTAGTTACAAGTTTTCCCGCCTTTTTTTGTTTTCGCGCTCGTCACCTGTCGTCGGCACGACAAACACGCCATCATGCGCACAGGGCGCATGTTTTTATTGGCGCGCGGGTCTAGAAATTTTGCCGTGTCTATTGACAATGGCTTTAAGGGTGAGATGTCCTGTTTTTTAGGAAAAAAAACCCGGGTAACCACCCGACATTACTATTATGGTGAACATTTTCTATATCTCTGTTTTCAGGAATGCGTGAAACGAATCATTGGCTTCCAGCTGGTCGTCAACCGTACTTGGATCATTACCCTGAAGAATTCTTAAGAACTCAATGGGCGGCGCTTTGTGATGTTGTTGAACAGTGAGTTTTAGAAGTTTAACAAGCGAACGATTCACTTTTTAGTGAAGACTAGTAAGTGGACGTCGCGGCGTTGCCCCGAACTTCCCGAACTTTCCACGGGTGTCTGTTAAAGTTGTAGTTTTGCCGTGAATGTTGTCTCTCTGAGTTACCCGAATATATAATATCTCAGTGGAAATTTCGCGGTTACGCCGCTGTTCTAGATCATTCTGGAATATTCTGCAATGTCTTAAAAGCTTCGGAAAACAATGTCTGCCCTCATATATTTAGGGAGCAAATGTGCTATATTATAAATTCGGAATAACTCTTCAAAAATGGAAAGCGATTTCGCCTCCTACGTGTAAATTTGCGGAGTTTCTTTTTCATTTGAGTCAAATCAATTTTGTTTCTTGAAGCGCTTCTATTTGCAGAGTACACAACTTCTGTGGAGGTCGATTCCCATGTGACCTGGTTCTTCCACAAGTCAAATGCCCGACTCTGATCATGAATGGAGGAATGGATCGCTTCTGCGGCGACCCAAACGTCTGCTTCATTCCTGTGCTGAAATCTTTGGCGAAGGTGGAAATCCACGCTCAAGGAGGACACGATTTTTATCAAAAGTATCCAAAATGGTTCTCAACTAAAGTTTTAGAGTTCTTTAAGTCTACTGAAAGGAAATAAATATCAACTAATGAAGGCTTCCAAAAGAGAAATGACAGAAAATTTCAGAAAATTGCAGAAAATTGAGTCTACTAAGCGAATATTTCT
The DNA here is from genome assembly GCA_003052745.1 of Caenorhabditis inopinata. NCBI lineage: Eukaryota > Metazoa > Nematoda > Chromadorea > Rhabditida > Rhabditidae > Caenorhabditis > Caenorhabditis inopinata. The sequence continues at coordinate 66,888 of AP018152.1, read as the reverse complement.
GTCTGTGTGCCCGTCTATCTGTCCCGAACTTTTTTTGAATATCTCAAAAGAACGTGGGTCTCCTAATTTGATATGCGGTTGGAGTCATGGTCACTCGGACTCTTCGCAACCATATCTTCAAGGGGCCGTTGCAAAAAATATCAGAAAATTTCCGAAAATTGCAGAAAATTTTAGAAAATTTCAAAAAATTGCAGAAAATTTCAAAAAATTGCAGAAAGTTTCAGAAAATTTCAGAAAATTTCAGAAAATTTGAAAAATTTCAAAAAATTTGAAAAATTTTGGAAAATTTTGGAAATTTTCAGAAAATTGCAGAAAATCTCAAAAAATTGCAGAAAATCTCAAACAATTGCAGAAAATTTTGGAATATTTTGGAAATATTCAGAAAATTGCAGAAAATCTCAGAAAATCTCAGAAAATTGCAAAAAATTTCAGAAAATTTTGGAATATTTTGGAAAATTTCAGAAAATTGCAGAAAATCTCAGAAAATCTCAGAAAATTGCAAAAAATTTCAGAAAATTGCAAAAAATTTCAGAAAATTGCAAAAAATTTCAGAAAATTGCAAAAAATTTCAGAAAATTGCAGAAAAAAATTCAGAAAATTGCAAAAAAAATTCAGAAAATTGCAGAAAATCTCAGAAAATTGCAGAAAATTTCAGAAAAATGTGGAAAATTGGAAAAAAATTTCAGAAATTTTCAGAAAATTGCAGAAAATTTCACTTGCTCCTTCAAAATATCTTCTTCTTTGCCTTTTTGTTTTATAATCTAACCGTATTCAGTTCAAAAGCGATCACAATCTTGTGAACAAGACGCATGCGACGCGTACGCGCCGCACAATACGACACTCTGCAACACTTTTATTCTAGAATATGTAGCAATACTATTTTAACTCCTTTTTCACAGGATAATAAAGAAACTTCACTTTCTGCTTGTCTTGAAGCACAAGATGTGGAACGATTTCTGAACGGTGTGAGAACTACCCCTGACCGCAATAGATATACAGTACCGGCCATAAAGGTATGTATAATATTATGGTTCCTATTCGAAACACAGTCAGTGTCGCTGCCCACAGTCTTTCTTGCTCCAGGTGCATTTTCAGCTCTTTCTGATTACATTGCCTATAAATCGCCATCCCGCATTGCTCTTCTTCTTGCCGGTGCTCATTCTACATACATGTACCGGCCATAAAGGTATAATGGTTTTTCAGCAATATGATACCTTTATGACCGGTACTGTATGAAAGACGATATGGACTTTTAGTGATACGCTTTGGTTATAATCCTCTGTATGGTGCGCAGAACCGGAAGAATACGTCTGTGGAAAGCGCTTCTGAGAATGAGCTGAAGGAGTCGATCACTGTACGAGGCGAAGGGGACATTACAATGTTGTAGAACGGTGAAAACGAGAGTAGGATGGTATTGTATTTTGGGAACTCAGAATCCGGAAAACGGAAAACGGAAAAAAAATTTTTCACGGAATCCGGAATCCGGAAAACGGAAAAAATATTTTTTCACGGAATCTGGAATCCGGAATACCGAAAAAATATTTTTTCACGGAACCTGGAATCCGGAATACGGAATGCGGAAAACGGAATTTTAGCCATTAATGAGGGAATCAAATGATGTAAATGCGCTCTGTTCGCAAAAATTTTTGCGTGAGTTCAAAAAAGTAGACTTTTCACAACAATTAAGAATAAAGAATTAAAACGGAATAAAAACGCCATATCGCGGAATCCGGAATGCGGAAAACGGAAAAAAATATTTTTTCACGGAATCTGGAATCCGGAATACGGAATGCGGAAAACGGAATTTTAGCCATTAATGAGGGAATCAAATGATGTAAATGCGCTCTGTTCGCAAACATTTTTGCGGGAGTTCAAAAAAGTAGACTTTTCACAACAATTGAGAATAAAGAATTAAAACGGAATAAAAACGCCATATCGCGGAATCCGGAATGCGGAAAACGGAAAAAAAATATTTTTTCACGGAATCTGGAATCCGGAAGACGGAATGAAAAAAACGGCGGAATCCGGAATTCCGCCCTTCTCTGGTGAAAACCCGAAGTGGGGACTAGAGTCTATTGGCAAGAAAGGCATAAAATCTGACTTAGAATTTTTAATTTGGCGGCATATGACATCTGATTAATCAAATTTTCAAATTTCAGCTGATCATCAACAATGATTCCTTATGTTTCAAATTTTATACGAAAGTCAAAGACCACTAAACTTGCGTGTTTCCGTTGCCCATTTCAGGATTTCCAGCAAGCAAGATCAGGATCAATGCTTGCCCTTTTTTCATGCTTTTTCAAATTTATTTGTTCCTTATTTGCCGGCAAAACCCATCAATCCGAAGGATAATAAAAGTTTAATTTGAATATTCTATTAGAAACTTTATAAATCGCGATGCTTTTAATGAACGGAGAAAATTTTGATGAAGGTTAATATGGAGCAATAAAATAATCAAATATTGACAGGACTCTTTGGTTATAATCCTATACAAAGGTCGAGTTATTGTAGCTAACTGGTTTTCTCCGCACATTCTTTGCTCTTGAAGACAGTAGAAGTTTTTTCTGCCTTTTGAGAACTCTTGATAATAATCTTTTTCTGTATTCGTCCTCTTTATTGTACTCGGAGACATAACGACTTTGTGGAGCAACTGCGTAGTTCGCCGATTGTGTACCTTGAACAAAGGGGATTAATTATTTTGTGAAGAAATGCAAATTTACGCGAAAATAAGAATCTAGTGAGTCATATCAAGCTTACAAGCTTACAAACACTTCAAACACAATCTTACGCAATACATTCCCTTTGCCACTGAACAACGAGATGTTCAAGTCACTGATGAAGTCTCGATGTCCAATTGTTATCTATTCCTTACCTGGTGGTTCTCCATAACTATTCCGACTGACTCCTGCATTCTTCGGCGGGCATGGACAATATTCTGCATCTTGGCCGGGTGGTCCTTGTATTCCCGGATACCCAGGTGCCCCTGGCTCCCCGGGCTCTCCATCTTGTCCAGGTTCTCCCTGGAATCCTGTTGCACCCGGCGGCCCCGGTGGCGGAGTGTATCCTGGTGGCCCTGGTGGTCCACATGGTCCCGGGGACCCTGGAGGCCCCTTCCGTCCAGGAAGTGACACTGGTCTGACTGCATTCTGTCCTGGTTCTCCTTTGAGTCCTGGGTTGCCATTTTGGCCGTTTCGTCCTTTATCCCCACACGGGCCAGCAGGTCCTGGACGACCTGGTGGCGGAGAGTATCCAGGGGTTCCAGGTACTCCTGGTGGTCCTTGAGAACCACATGACCCCAGGGGTCCAGCGGGTCCTGGAGGTCCTTGCGGGCATTGAATACATCCGGGAACTTCTTGATCATAAGCAGTAAGTGCTACTCCGTTGGCGCCGGGGCGGCCGTCAAGACCACGGGTGCCAGGTTCTCCAGGTATTCCTGGGTAACCAATGGGACCAGGAGGGCCCGCAGGACAGTTGTTAGCTCGTTGAGCGCAGTCTGTAAATTGAAAAAATTAATAATAAATTAATAAGAAGCAACATCAAGTCCAACTCACTGCACTGATCCATCTGTTGCGTCGGTGGATGAAGTACTGGAGCTGTAGCATAACTATTCACCCTTGCGTAAGAATTCACTTGGTGGGGCGGAGCCGGAGCATAATTATCGTACGATCTTTTAGACCAGAATCGATTTCCCGCATTTCCAGCATTCCCAGACACACTTCGAGTATTTCGAATGTTCAACGATGTTATTTCTTTCCACGCTGCATCAGAAAAGAACTGAAAATAACGCATATAAATATTTAAAAGTAAAACAACGAACTAGCTTTTTTTAAGATTTCTCACATTGCATATCTCAAAATCTGCCAACCACAGGCCGCTCTTAGCCTTCTACTAAGTGATGATTGTTGATTTAAATTTTCCGTAATGAGTTGTACAAGCTTATGCTTTTCACGTTTCAGAAAACATAAATTAAATTTGGAAGCGAAAAAAATTTTCAAAAGCGATGAAATCGCGTTGTATCAAATGACATTAATGCACGGGAAAATGCACATGAAAGCTCACCTTCCACTCCTTCAAATCGTCTAGCGTCTGCTCCCTAAACTCGGAAATCTCTCGTGACGCCATCATAATCAAAAATATACATAATGAAATAAGGAGAGACGAGGACACAAACGCGAATCGGATTACTGTAGACATGTGAACATTAAATTCTTTCCACAGGCGCATAATTTCGCCTGAGAATGGTTTCGACTACAACTACAACTGAACCAGTCACTTTTATTTATACGCATACAGTTCCATAATAGTGAAACATGGGCGGTTCATTACGGAGGAACGGAAAATCCGGATTTCTCATTCTCCGCGGCCTTACACGTTGAAAGAAGAGAGTGTACTTGAAATTGCTATTTATGAATAATGCTAAAAACTACTAATTATGATTCTTCTGAAAAAAACGCGTTTAGTGTCAATTGATATTGAAGCGGAAATTTCATTTTTTATTGCGGAAATGTTGGGCAGCTAAAATCTCATTTAAAAATGAAAAAGAAACAATTGAAGTATTATAAAGCGGTATATCTCAAAATCGGAAAATTCGAATTTAATTAATTCGAGTTTTTTTTTGAGAAATCTTCAAAACGTTGGTCTTAAATGAGTCACTAACGTAAAGCCGAACCGGGTCGACTACGGTGAGAGCATAACTTTACACAGAACTTCTGGCGGAGGATCTTTGCAAAGTTCTGTGACCGCCTCGTTATTTTGGCGTTTAGCCCACACGTAGCTCTAGGGTGACGATCCGCGGAAGGTCGCGAGAATCCGTGTAGACGAAGATGCGCGAAACCAGTCATGAAAACACTTACTCGGAGATGCGCGAGAATAGACAAGAATATGTGGATATGCGCCGGAATAGGAGATGTGAGAGCCTTCAAGGGATCGTTCCTTCCAACTTACTTCCAAGCTCAGCAAGTTTTTATTGATTTTTTTTCAAAGAAAAAGTATGTATTGTCTCTTTGGTCGTTCGCCAGGTTCATGCTCACCAGAATAAGAATAAATCTCATTGTTCTCCATGTTTGTCAAGTGGACACTGAAATTTTCGGCTGCAGCATCTCCGTTTTTTAATTCAGTATTTATAATACATCTACAACACGTTTTCCGTGAACGTCGTTTAATAATATTATACATGAAAGAGAAAACAATATTTCTTGGAAAATCGAATCTCAATAGTAAAAGTCAAGACAATTATATGCTAAAAATCACATTCAGAGTCTCGTCAGGTGTTTCACAAGGATCAGTTTTTGAATCCTACAGTCCGCCTTTGGCGATGACGTCAAAATCTTAGACTTTGGTAGAGTTGTCGTCTAGGAGAGCCATCCTTTCTCCTCAATATGTACATATTTATGCTTAATCTGATATTATCTTTTATAAATATATATTGTGAAACCAAAGTGCTACCCTTGACTTGGGGAGCAAAAACAAAAGGGAATAAAAACAGATATACTAGCGATATATGGTGGTGACACGTCCTGGATTTTTCGTATTATATAATGCCGCGTTCAAAGTTGATTTCCAAGAAAAATTTCCTGGAAAAACGCTGTCCAAAGCTGCCATTTTTTCCAGATTTTCCGAAAACTGTCGGAACGAGTGTTACCGTAGTTTGCCTCTTCCCTTCGAGACCACCGACAGTCGCACGATTTACGGCTCTTTTTTAACGTTTTTTTTTCAAGTTTTTAAACTTTTTTCGCTATATTCGGCTGTTTTTCTGAATATTTCTCCTTATATGGTGGATTCTGACGGAGAAATCGTTGAAGATCTCGAAAACCTTCGTGAGTAGATTGTAACTCAGTCTCAGTCTTTCCGGAAAATCTGGAAAAAATGGCAGCTTTGGACAGCTTTTTTCTAGGAAATTTCTCCTGGAAATCAACTTTGAACGCGACATAACGAAGAATGTGCCGCCGCTCGGGGCCACCCGTGTTTTTTGAATTCACTAGCAGGCTTAGAAAAAGATAGTAAACATTTCGCTTTAATTAAACAGTTCTTTATCACAACATTTATTGATTTATACATCACGGTAAGACGGTGCCACCTTGTAATAAAAACAAACAATATTTAATTGACAACATACGACCTGCTTTTAATTTTATCGCTTAAAAAAGTTATCCAAAAATTTTTCTGAATCCCTTGCTCTTTTCTCAAATTAAAAAAAAATTCTGAAGCTGCTGAAATAATGGAAAAACAAGTAACTATAAATTCACGGTGAGTTATTTATAATTTAATATTCTACAGTTGTGTTTTCCGATCTTCTTACTTACACTTCTTGTCATTCTGAGCTTTTTGTCATCCTTGGTTTACATTGCTATCTTTTATTTCTTTTTGGTTCAGTGGAGCCGCGTTGATATTATTATTGGTCATTACCAATTTTCAGAGTGAGCAGGATTTCAAGAAATGGCCACACCCCGTATCATAAATGCAAATTTAGGAGATTGTTCGTTACAACAAAGCGAATATTCTTACGAGTCAAATGCAGTTTATTATCATAAACGGATCTATATGCACCATCGATTGAAAATATCATATATAATAAAATCCCAAAAAACACGCCGACTCAGCTTCCAGCCATGGTGCTCGACGTGCCGCATTCAGGAAAACCAAAACGTTCTTCAATTTCAATAGTCTCACTGGATAAAGCTTGCCAGTTCTAGACCTTGCAATATTTCATGACATTGCCTAGGAAACAATTGGATTTGGATTATATGAATTGCGTTAGCTTTTACACTAAAGGATTTAGATTTCGCTAAAGATATGGTTGCGAAGCGCTCGAGTCTCGATGAAGCTTGAGGACATATCCGCATATCAAAGTAAAAGGCCCACGTTTTTTTTGAGTTATTCAAAAAAACGTCCTGGACAGACAGACCGAAACACAGACGGAACTATTCGCTTAATTATGAGTAGATCACTGGTGACAAAAAATGGGTGTTAAATGCCAATAATACTAGGAAAAGAAAATGGGTTCCTGCCTAGAAAACAGCCAAAATGGGCCATAAAAGAGAGAAAAACGAGAAATCGAGAAAAAAGTGATGGTGGCGACTCGGTGGGACAGCATAAGCGTAATCTTTCGAGAGCTTTTAGATGGCGCCACTGTCAACGCGGACCTATACTGCACACAAATGGAAAGTGGCTATGGCTCATCGATTACATCGCCCAACAACTTACAACTTGCAGGTACTACACGGCAGCGCAAGACCGCACACCGCTTTGAAGACCAGGCAGAAGATCCAGACGCTCGGAGTCCAGGTCTTATGCCACCCAGCGTATTAACCAGATTTGGCCACAACTGATTAACAACTTTTTCATTCCATTCCCGCAGAATCGCATTGGCGGGTAGAAGTTCCATGATAGAAAGTATGATCGTTTGGTCTGGCTTTCTTTATAATTTATTTGGTTAGAGCTGTTGATGGCGTGGGATAAATACTTTTACTTTTATTCTTAATACTTTTTGCAGACTTTGATGCACAACAATCTCAAGGTTACGACCTACAATGTAAATATGGAAAATAGGTAAATTAGCAGCATTTACAAAAATGGCAATCGGAAATTTTTTACACTTTCAATATCATTGGAGAAATGAGACTATTGGCCTTCTCGGTACCTTCGAGGATCTCAATAATTTTGAGGGCGAACTCAAAAGCCGTTCCAGGACCACGGGAGGTTATGATCTTGTCGCTGACAACAACACGATCTTCCGAGTACTTGTATCCACCTTGTTCTAATTTCTCCTTGACACTTGGATGACTGGTGACAAGTTCTGCTCTGATTCCGTGGCTCAAAAGAGCAATGGGAGCCGCGCAGATGGCTCCGATAAAGCCGGCCGATTCTGCTTGGGCCTTCAAAAGATCGCCGACGGCTGGATTCTAAAACGAGGAAAGGTGATTCGTATCTCGAGAAATAAATATTTTATTTAAAATGTTATTGTTTATGTGATTTTTTGTCTTGGAATGCCGCCAAAAATTTGAAAATCCATTACAAAAATGATTGGCTGTGAGTCGAAAAGGCCTAAACGGGCCGTTGGGTATTTTGACACGTGTGATTACCGCTGCCAATGTGTTACTGCCAGGCTGTCCTCCCGGAAGAATCAAAATATCGAACTTTTCACTTTTGACCTCTTCTAATGATGAATCTGGGACGATACGGGCACCACGAGCACATTTCACCTGGAAACAAGAAAAACAGAAAAGAATATAAAAATAAATTCTAAGGCTAAAAATTCGGAAAACGGAGAAAACCGTACCGGCTCCTTGCCATCCAATCCAGCATAGACAACACGAAGTCCTCCGCGAACGAGAACGTCTCCAGTGATAATGACTTCCATTTCCTCAGCTCCTTCGGCTGCCAGAAGGATAAGAGCGGTTTTTTGAGTAGGCATAATACTAGAATTAAAATTGATTAAAGGTACTTCTCTACCAAATTTCCTGACAGAAAGATATGTCGCGATAAAAACTGTATATTTCATATAAAAATATACACCAAACATTTATGAAAAGCTTTCTAAAAATTTACTAATCAATTTAAAAATCATCGATCATTTATTTATCTCCATATTTCCCCTCCTTATAAGCACTTCGGACAGTATCCCCGTAGGCCAATTCGAACAGAGTTTCAGCTGACATTTTTGGCGGAGGCCATCTGAATAAGAAAAATTTGTTTAACTCAATTTTTAAATAACTTATTTCTTTATATATCTTTCAACTTTTATAGAAAGTACCGTTCATCTTCTAATGAATGTAAATCTGCCAGATGTTCTGATCCTTTTTCCAGAACCTTTTTCTCATAAGCCAATCGTCGCTTTTCAATCAGCACATCGGTACGATAGGAGACGTAGGGACGAAGTCTAAAATTTTTTTTTTTGGAACGTCTGAAATGCAACTGATTACTTGAATCCATCCAAATTCGGCACCACCAACTCGGCTCTCATCTCCTTCACAGGTACGAATTCGCCAGTCTTTTCATCGTGAAATCCTTCAGGTTGGACACCGGTGTATCTAAAAATTTCAGAGATAAGGAAGAACATTGACAAATAATGTGAATAAAATCTTCAAAAATATATTTTTGAAAAGCTTTTATCTAATTTCGACGATCGAATAACACATTAAAAATAAATGCTAACTCGTCATTTTTTAAGCGAATACGCAAATCATTAATTAAAAATAAGTTATTAATTAAATGAATCGAATTACAATGCTTACTTTCAGATAATAAGCAAGAACGGAAACAGAATTTACTTTTAAGCCATTTTTAACAAATCTTCAAATAAGCCGAAGTTTCAGTCAGAAACTTCGTGTCTGATGGTTAGGAATACATTTGCTAGACTTTCATGGATGATTGGGAGACTTACATATTGTTAAAAAAAACATTTTTTTTTCTTAATTTAATCGATTCTCCAAGTCACTCGACTTAGATTATTCGTTATTCGACTTTTCGGAATTTTAAGAATTATAGCAATTAAAATTGAAGCTCTTCAAACTTAGTGCACCAGACGAATAAACTACCTTTATAGAAAAATTAATTGATACTTCAAATTCAACATATTTTTAATTTTTATGGAAATAGAACAGTTTCCCAACCTGTGTAACTCTTTTGGGTTCAATTTTTGAAACTTGGGCGACAGCTCCGGGAACTCTCGATTCGGTCCAGGCCATTTGAATTTCTCGTAATGCGCAGGACCGATTTTCCTTTGTCCGAATGCTCCCTTCTTCACGAATGGCCATGGAGCAGGAAAGTTGGTCGAGTTGAGCGATCGGACGCCTCGCGTGCTCAACAGGACAAGCTTCATCTGAAAACTTTCTTGAAACTTCTGAGGACGGCGCATTTCAAATAAAAAAAAAAGTATAGAAATAGTTCGTTCTGGAAATACGAGTAGGAGATTGAAAATTAAATATTTTAAATTGTGTATTGGCAAACCAACACACAAAGTTAATAAAACATTCATTGAAAGCATGAAAAATATATATTTTTGAGAATTACGGAAAGCGAAATAAATTTATACTATAATTCGCTGAAAAATAATATCGCACAACCAACACAACTATAAAGCAATTTCTAAAATACTACCGGATTTTTCATGCTAAACTCAAAAAAAATGACTACAAAGAACTAGCGACATCTTGATGGAGCACGAATGTACAATAAGCTGCATTCATTTGTTCCAAAATGATGAAAGTGAGAACGGTGTGTGGTCCAAGGCGCATGTAGTACGGTGTAAATCCTTTCCACAGGGCAAACACTCCTTCGTTTTTGATCACCTAAAAACGCGGATTAAAGTTTAAAAAGTTAAAAAAAATTATTTTTCAGACAATTCTTAAGTTAATTATCTCCATTGAATATTAAGATTCTCGCTTTTCTAAAACAAGCAAAAAAACATTTTCCAGAAATACCAGAATTTACCTTGGCCCAGACATCCAAGGCATTTTTGTACTCAGGTTTTCCATCAATCACTTTCATTGACTGAATTCTAGTTTTTGCAATATCCACAGGCATCGACGCGATAGTCGTTGCGAGACCACTGATCATGGAAGCTAGGAAATGACAGAAAATGCCATCTTGTATTTTTCCACTAGCCAGAAGTGCCTGTTTTGCTTGAGAATACGTCGCCAGCTGAGCAGCGTTTACCACCATAGCTCGGATTACAGTAGGGGTGCATCCTCTCCACAGAGTTAGCACACCTTCTTCTTTGGAAATTCTCGTCAGCGCATTGACGACTCCTTTGTAATTACGACGTTGATCTGGCGGAAGGCGTCCATCTCCGGTCATTCGGATAAGAGCGAGTTCTGCTGGAGTTCCGACAAAAGAACCGATTCCACCGGCAGTCATCCCTAGGCCAGCTTTCATGGCGAAAGAAAGGGGTTTGTCTCTGGAAGCATAACATTTAGAAATGTTTGGTTACGAAGTTAAAAAATAATCAAGGATTCAGATATTCGTGAATTTAAATGAAATTATAACCTTGATTTATCTAGCTGGAAATCATTTTCATCGAACATTTTTCCATAATATTATTTAAAAAAATACAAACTTTTCAGTGAACTTTTCCATCAAAAACGAATAAGTTCCCAAACGAGTCGTAGTATAAGTAGCCTGACGAAGAAGTCCAGCCGAAAGACCATTGTAAATTGCAAAAAATCCTTCTTTCTTGATAATAGAAGTGAGCGCATGAAAACTGGATCTGTACTCTTTTTTTCCGGTCGTTCCAGAAAGTTGCATCCGATTTTTCACCAAATCCAAGGGCTGTACGAAGAGCGTAGCTCCCATTCTGAAAATAAATTTTCCGGTGATTTTAAAAGAAGAATGATACCCTGCCGATCCACCGAAAGCGAATTTCACTGCGTTCGGCACAGTTGCTTCTCCGGACATTTTTCTGTAAATTTTTATTGAAATGCAAAAATACCAGACGGTAAAATCAGTTTATTTGTTCAAGAAACCAAGGCGAAAATACCAACAACAATGTGGTTTTATCATATAAATATAAAGAAATAAAAGAGGTAGAGGAGACGAGGAGAAAAACTTGATTTAGTAACATTTCTGGATTTTAATGAAACAAATGAAGACAGAAGTTCACAGAAATCACTATGAAAAACACAGAATTTAGAGATGCAGAGAAATCATGTGAAAACGTGTAGAAGTGGTGGAACAATAGTGTAAATAACAACTTTTTATTGTGTGTATTTTGAACGCTTTCTGCACGTTCTTTGCCTTTAGTCTTGGAAGTGGGAAGAAAAAAGGAAAAAAAGACTAACACTTAGAGTTACGGAGAAGAGAAAGTGCACAGAATACGAATTAAATGTTAAAATAAACTTTTCAGAATTTTAGGAAATTTAGTGTTTCTTCGGTTAATTTCAATATTTTTACACGATGAGAACATTTTATAAAAAAAAATCACGAACTTCATAAATATAAAAAAAAATAGATACTATAAAAGACACAGTAGAAATTATTTATCCGCTTTTAGAATTTTTAATGAAGACCGGTTGAATGACTTTTAACTTTAAATTTTTTAAAAGTTTATTTTGAATAAAAATTAAGTATTCGGAGTAAAACGGTTAAGGTAATAATTTAGCCGGCTAGAGCGGAAAAAGAAAAATTGGTTGGCCCGGTCGGGACAGGCCTATTGCATGCAAAAACATATCTCCGGATTTTCAGCTTTAAAAATTGCTATTTTAGTGGTTTTACCGGTTTATTTTAGCTTATCAGCCTCATATTAAGCAGAAAATTTGTTTAAAGTAGATTTAAGTTTTGATTACAGTCTGAAGGTAAAGAAAGGAAAACATGGATTGCTCGAAAATAGTAAACGTGCCAAGGAACAGTTGCTGGCGTATCCCTCGCCCGTTGGCGCGTTTGTCAATTTTTCAAACGAAACTCACGTTCTGAAGGTTCATTACTCTTCTGTTTCAGTTTAGAGTGAAGCGTATCAATTTTTAAGATTTTTTTTAGATATTCTAATGGATATTTGGGTTACTTTGCTCTCAGACCGCCTCGAATCATCAAATTTCGAGTTTACAACAGATTTCATCGGTGGAAAATGCATCATTCAGGTATTTTCATAATTGTTAAACTGTGGTTATATTGAACTACCTTAAGAAAGATTATCTTGACGGGGAAAACTCGGCAACAACATTTGGATGGCTCATTCACGTCTATTTTCGAGCAGCAGAGTTCGAGGATCGCCCATTCATCGCAGATCTTGTTTTTCGTTGTGGAAAAAGACGGAGAGAGGTGAGAAAAAAAATTAAGTCTGAATTATCATTAATTTTTACAATTTTCAAAATTTTCAGATAATTTCAGTGCTACTGAAAAACGACTGCTTCTTCGGACATATGAGCGTAAAGGAGAAGACTGGAAGAATGATTATTGCTGCAAGGGTACGTTTATGAAACTGGGAAAGATTAAAATATTAAGTTGAGCGAAAAGTCTACGTAATTTTTTGTATTTTCTTCGAAACAAAATTATTCAAAAAAACGGAATTCCCGTATTTCAGATCCGTAAGATGTTGCATGAGGTAGACCTGTCGAAGCCCTCGGGATCTCGTCAATTTATCGTTCAAAACTTTGAAAATCAAGTCAAAGAAGGTATTATCTTCTATCTAAACCTTGCAAAACTTGGGCAAGTTGGTGGTGATATATTTAAAAAATGGCAAACAGTAGAAGATGTTCAATTGATTAGTACAACAACAGAACTTATGGAAAATAAAATGATACAAATTTTGATGGAGGCCACTGCCAAATATGACGATCTCATTGTTTTACGACACAGTTTTCATAGGTATTAACTTAATTATTTAAAATTTTAAAAAGACAAAAGTAATTTTCCGGTTGATACGATTAGCTCAAAAATACCGTATGCACAAATTGATGCGTGCCATAGAAGAACACGTTTCTGAAACTAAGCTAATGAATTGGGATGAAAAAATTCTGATGGCTTTGCAATACCGAATGAGTCCACTTTATGTCCAAGTGCAAAGGAAGTATCTGCTAACTCCATGGAATATTTTGTGCCGGGTACGCAATTCTATATTTGATTTTTCAAATAAGACTTTCTTACAGATCCAAAGACTATACCTGTCCCACTATGCCCATTTATCGCAGTATCAGTCGAATCCGTACGAGTTGATGCATAAAAATCTGATCAAAATGATAATGATATCTGAGGAAAACATATGTATTGGATAGATTCACTTAATAAACTGTATTATTCATCAGTTTTTTATTCTAAAAATTTACATCAAAATAATGTTTTCAACATTGATCTTACTTTCTCATGGTTTTCCTTTGTTTGTTCTTTCCTATTTTCAAATCTGCTTCCTAGGTTTCCCTATTACCCTAAGCTTCTATAAGCAATGCCCAAATGTCATGTGGTCATTGAAGGTCGACCCAATGATCACCCTTTAGGGCCTACCGGAACGGTTGGTCTCGTTAAAGATGGCTCCTCAGTAATCCTAATAGATGTCGGTGATCCGTGGAATGGCCGTGAACTTCTACAAAAGCTGGAAATGATCCACGGGGCACCGGCTACAATAACTCATGTAGTAGTAACACATGGCCATTTGGATCATTGTGCTAATTTAGGACTTTTTCAAGAAGCAACTATAGTCATGGACTGGGATTTGGGGAAAAGATCCAGAGTGGATCAAAGAAAAACGGAGTATAGAGTGATTGAAGGTTGGCCGTTTAGAATTTCGGATAGTTGTGAGGTGTGCTAATTTTCTATATCGTCAAATACGCTCTAGTGATAATTCCGCTATCTGGTAGCGTGCAAAAATCCACGCTATGGTATAATAGGGTTATTCATGAAAAGCACAATTGCATTTTAATGCAAAAAATGCCACTTTAATGTTATTCGCGATTGCATTTTTTGCATTAAATAGCAATTGTGCTTTTTCATGAATAACCCCACAAGCGCCAGATTATCTATCGAGCGATTTTATCATCTTTCTGGAAATCATATGGAAATCAGCATATTTTCTTTCAGCTAATGAATCTATCAGGACACACCGCCTCCGATACAATTGTCATCGTTCGAAATAAATCTAAAGCAACTGTGGTCTACTCGGGAGACCTGGTCGAAGACTCTCAAGATCTTCAGATTTTCGAAAAAAATCAGTTAGAATTGCTGGAGTTCTCAGACACTTCTAAAAGTTATGAAAACAATCTTCTAATTTCCCAAGAATTTATTTTTGGTTCTGGAGATGTCATAGTTCCAGGTCATGGTGCACTGTTCTTGAATTCGGATAGAATTTATTTTCTCTTTTTTGGATTTTGGCGGCGATTCATGTGAATGCTTATTATAGTGGCATATATTGTGTTCCTTCAGTCATCTTTCTATATTTTTGTATAGTGAATCCTGTTAATTTTTCTACAGTTACGACTTTTCGCCGTAGTTTCTGCATTTTCGGTGCATTAATGGAGAGGGAGAAAACGAAAAAAAAAATGTTCCACGCCTTAAAAAGCGTACGAATCGCTATACATTTGCAGACCTAAAAAAATAAAAAGACGCGCAACATTTGGCAATTTTACTGCTTGCCGTGTGGCTTTTCAAATGTTTATCTTTTTCTTTTCCTTCCTTTCCGTACAGCTGAGAGAACCGTTTATTAAAAAAACTGCCCGGATGTCAAACTATTTGATTGCAACGATAAAGTTGAAACAATTTAAACATTTGCAGGCTGCATGTAGCGTCTGTTTTTAATATAAATATTTAAAAACGTTTTCCGTAATGCTTCGCTCGAATACCCTAGTCCCTCAAATTCGAGGTTTGCGAGATCTGAAATCTTGAAATTTAGAACCGAATCGTCTGGATGCTTTAGCCACCGGTGACACGGCCTTTCGATAAAAGTTGTACGCGAGTCCCCTAAATTCAAACAACGATAACTCAAAACAAAGAATCGTTGCTACCTGGTTCTCGGGCCAATAAATACAGAATCGTAAAAGACAATTGGCTTTGCGCGCAGGCAATACTACTTTTATTTAAACAAGATTCAACAACTTGAAATACAAATTTTTCCATGTTCACTGTAGAAATACTTTAATCATATTCTAGTGAAATTAAGTAGCTGATAATTCTTCAGCTTTCTTACTCAGTTACTTAGTCGATCCGTCAATCGCTTGTCTGGGCGCGAATCACAGCTAACATTGCCTTGTGATCTTGGGCGATGGTTGTCTATGAAGTAGTCAGTTGATTTCCTCGGTATTATGAGACTTCCTTACGTAGTGAGTGTATCAGTTTCGTCCATCTTCCGTCAGTTCTTCAAATAATGTGCCCATCCTAATTTGTTCTGTTGATATATTTGTGTAGGTCTTTGACTTGGATGACTAGAGCGATGGTGTCGAAAAGTTGAGCTCGAATTCGGCGGCAGGTGAGAGCGCCCGTGGTTTTTTTGATGTTGTTGAACGCTGCCCATGCTGCCCTTCTTCTTCTGTAGAGTTTTGCCTCTAGCTCATTTCGTGATCCAAGGTAAGCATATTCGTCCAATTCTTGAATTGTTGTGATGGTGGCCTAGAAACACTTTAATCATGTTCTAGTGAAATTAGGTAGCTGATAACTCTTCAACTTATTTACTTAGTTACTTAGTCGATCCGTCAATCGCTTGTGTTTCATTTTCAATGTAAACTTTATTTTTAAATTATGAAATCACTGTAAACTTTATTTTTAAATTATGAAATCACTGTAGTTTCGAAACTTATCAGAAGAAACCATGAAAAAACTATATCAATGCCTAGCTAACGGGTGTCTAGCTAAGATTTTATGCATGCATGCATGTTAGTTACGTCCGAAAAATCCGATAGGGCTTCCAAGCATATGAAATAGTCACAGTTTCCAAAAAAAATAGAACGAAATCGGAGGTCAGAGGAAATGCATTCAACGGTAAAAATTAAATGATTCAGTCGTGCTCTATTAAATGATTCAGTCGTGCTCTATTAAATGATTCAGTCGTACTCTTCTTTTCTGCGTGAATCTTTAGTTATGCACATCAATTCAAGGTATAATCGGCTAATTTGATGCACTCATAGTCAGGTATATCATGCTTTTTCAGCCTTCCATTCTTGCTTCGTATTTGCCAGCATGTTCCTTTGATTTGTCACTTGCATAGCTTTAAAAGTTTTGAATTGGGACTCAAAAAAAAGCAGCCAATGCTCGTAGATTTGCCGATAATGGGCTGTGGTGCGCGGAGGTTAACAGAAAATTCGCGGGAATGTGTATCTAACCCAAGAACTTTAATGAGTTTGAGTGAATGCACGAGTGTGATTTCGACTATGTATTATTTTTCACAGGAATATTGACTAGAGGCAGTCGAATTTTTTTCAATTTCCTTTGATTTCAGTGTTCAGCTCTTTCTCCCGCTAGTGCGATTGTCGTTCATATTATTAGGACAGTATCGAAGATTAGTGCCGAAAATGCGGATTCCGCTGTTTGTCTAGCCAAAAATGTTAACTTTGAACGCACCATAAAGTTTTTAAAGTTTTTGTGAATTTCAACCGAATAGCATTAACTTCGAATCAAAGGACGTGCTTCTTGCGCATTGAAGCATTGAGGATATACGGAAACTCACCTTGTTTCAGAAATAGGCACTATAAATAATAATGGGGTTATTCATGAAAAGCACAATTGCATTTTAACGCAAAAAATGCCACTTTAATGTTATTCACGAATGCATTTTAATGCAAAAAAATGCATTTTTTTTGCATTAAAATGAATTTTGTGCTTTTCATGAATAACCCCATAAGTATGTTCAGATTCTGCAAGAATTTGTTGCTTTAAATTTCTGAACAGAAAAATAGCATAAAATCCCCACTTACCGTTGCTGCAGGTCCTTCGCCTAGAGATAGCTTCCAAATATCTGATTGTGAGAAGAACAATAGAGACTGTTCCATAAACTTCTATCTAGTTTAAAATTTCATCATCAAAGCGTTAATATTTCCCATAATTGTCCCACATTACTGAATATGTTACCTTTAACCTTAATACCATTTTTAATTTCACAACACCCATTGTTTCCTTCTTCACAAATTGATCAAGAATGTTTGATTTGTATCGCATTTCAAATTTTTAGTTTAAAATTTCCAGTTTCTCCAGTTGCTTTCCAAGAAATATTTTCTAATTTTTATTCAAATTCTTCTTGTATTTTAAAAAAACTGAACTCAATATATTTCATTTGCTTTTTCGTTCTCGTTATCGACTTGATAAGTTTCTTCTTCACCTTCAAATTAGCCAATTGTCAGTGATGTCGTTTTAGATGACGTCTAACTCGCTGTCATCTACTCAGCTACAGGGATCGTGCACAATCTGTTTCGAAGATCTCAAACAACAAGACAAAATCTCCGCAATCGTTTGTGGCCATATTTTCCATAATGGATGCATTTCACAATGGATTGCTAAAAAGAAGCAGTGCCCCAGTTGTCGACGAACTATACCAAGAAATGGGTTTGTGGAAAAACTGTTTTTTGATGTGCAAAGGTTGGGAGGAGATGCAGATACCCCACCGGAGGTTAATTATCGAGAAGAGGTTGGAAGTAGTGTTAAGCAATATTCATTTTCCATATCATTTTTCTCTGCCACGGGCCTGTGTATACGAGGAATACCGTTTTTATTTTTGGCATTAATTCTTAGGGAATTAATTGGTTACCGTGCTGTTTTGTATTGATTTTAGTGTTCGAGCAAAACTTTGAAAGAAAACCTGTTAAAATTTTGCAATATTTAGTTGTAAAAAATGTTTTCAGTATACTCCTTAACGGACATTTTTTGCTCTCATAAAGATTCCGGCTTTGCTGCATTACTTATATATGGATCTCATAGAAAAAAGCAAAAATACAACATTTTATTTAAACTAAATGGGAGAAGAGTGTCTATTAATAATTATGTTGCTTCATTTTGGCATCCGTTCTCATGGTTTTCTAAATTTTCCGTAACTTGTAGCAAAATAGCTACGAAATTCATTTTTAATTTATAGGATTTGGCTATTTCATAACGGACCGTTGTGTATCTAGTTTTTCAGAACTGAATATCTTGAAAAACTCTAGATGTGAAGCGGCTGTTTGAGAAACAGCCAAGTTATCCAACATTCCGCATGTATTTTGCCAGAAAGGCCTGAAAAAAAGGCCTAGTCCTCATTTCTTTAAGCCTTGAGATTATTTAAAGAGCTGTAGATCGAGAAAGTCTAGAAATTTCACGAAAAGGAACACTGCTACCTACTCCGACAAAATGGTTCAAGTATGGCTTAAATACAAAATCGGGACGTCGGAAAATGTCGGATTTTTTTTATAAACAAACATTGAACGTCATTCTTTGACTGAAAAAAATGTCGACTGGGGAAACGCGTTTTTCCGACAAAACATCAAATTATCCTGATATATATATATATATATATATATATAATACAGCATTTGAAATTGGCTACAACTCTGTCAACTGAAAGGGGAAAACTGGAAATGCTGGGCACTGAAAACAAGGCTCTCAAAAATACTATTAAATCATTGGAGAAGAAAGTCACACAGGAAAAAGAAAAGTATCAACGGGAGGTTCCAAAACTGCAAGCTACTATAAACCATTTAACTATTTCATCAGAAGAGACTAATTATCTGAAAAGAGAGCTACAAGATGCAAAAAATAAGGTGAAGTCATGTGAATTGTAAGTTTTCAAAAAAAAAACATGAAACAATTTCCTTGCATTTCCAGCTATAAAATCCTGACAACTCACAGTGATGAAGCTGACAAGCTATTGGGAGAGTATCTCCGAGAAAATGGGGATCTGGAAACGGAGAAGTATTTACAATTGCTCAAAGCGTCAGTTTTCATGTTCTAATTGTCAAGTTTTCATTTTATTTTCGTGTTTAGTAGAAACAAAGAATTGTCCGATAAAAGATACCACGCAGCGAAGAAAATAGAGCAGATGCGGAGTGAAATTCAAAAGTTGAAACAGACTGCACAAGCTGATGCAATGGTTATGCAAGTAATTATATCACTTCCTATCTATCCAGCCCCCACAATTTTTTTCAGACACTGAAACAGACGGTATTGGATCTGCGTGAACGTGCCAATATAAACACTCCGATCAATAATAAACGGCTACGTGCAGTACTGGAAACAGAGACTCCGCAACCAGCGAGGAAGAAGTCAATGGGATTCGATGAATCCATCCAGATGATTAATGATATCAATTTATCATTTTTAACATCTCAAAAAGACGAAAACAAGATTCCGCATACTGTTTCAATACCAACGATTTCAAAAAATGATGCTTTTGATATTGATGAAGATGTAGACGATGAGTACTTCAGGACTCCAAAGTTGTTAGAGAGGAAGAATAAGATGGTGTTAGAAAAACCACCAAGTTCACTGAAAGAAGAGTAAGCTGTCTGAGAATGCTTTCTGATAAACAAACAGAACAATTCTCTTAAATTCGTTTTTCAGCTCCTTCGATTTCGACATCCCTGTTCCTCAAAACATCGTCGTCCGAACTCTTCCAAAAGTTTCCGAGAACTTGCAAACTAAGAACAAAATCAAACAAGAGGCAGTTACGTCAACAACAACTCAAAAACCCGCGCGAATCTCCAGTTTTTTTATCAAAACCGCGTCTTCATCATCGGCAAACAGTGTGAACATGGAATATGTTACTTTGGACTGATTCTGCCTTCCTTAAAAATGTTCCCATGTCACATATATCTATTGAATGATAAGTTTTTTGTCCATAAATTGCTTAATACGCTAATCACTTATTTATTTGTAGATTTCATTCAAATTGTAAGGGGTTTTCTCTTCCCGACCTCTTTGCGGATTCCTATTAATTATCAGATCATCTTAATTAATGGGTCTATTCAAGTTGTATTTTTTATACATTCCTTTTGCTCATATGCTGTTTTTTCTTTTCCAGGAAAACTATTGCTAACACCTTGCAATTGCTTTAGACCAGAGTAGGGCGGAATTGGATTTTGGGAACTCGGAATCCGGAAAACGGAAAAAAAATTTTTTCACGGAATCTGGAATCCGGAAGACGGGATGAAAAAAACGGCGGAATCCGGAATTCCGCCCTTCTCTGCTTCAGACGGTTCAGATGGTTAGGTCTGAAAAGAGCCCAAAATCACAGTGACTGCGACCGTAAAACCGTAAAATGTGTATTTACGACATAATTATTTTTCGAATATATTGATTTTGAGTTGTTTTTACAAATTTTCGGAAGATTTTCCGGGTTATTTCACTTATAAAATAGCTATTTTGCTATATTTCGGAAGTGAAGTTCAGAAGTGGGTCACTACAAATTGTATTCTTCTCTAAACTATTTTTTTGTGATAACTGTGCTTATGGATTACAATTTCCGTGTTACGAATTATGAATAACTCTCAATTCTACAAGATCACTTTAAACAATGATTGAAGATTCCTCTGAAGCTGCCGAATTTCAGCCCTTCCTACAAAACTTTCTATAGAATACTGTTATGACAATTTCGCGCAGTATGATTGTGGATTCGCAATGGGCAAGATCTCATGTAGCTTCACTGATCTTCTCGATTGAAAAAACTGCCTGTAATGATTATTCAAAATTACTATGTGGAGATAAGACAGGGTATGAAGAGAGGGAGCTAAAATAAAAAATAAAAAAATGAAAAGGAAGTTAATATGTAGTAAGCACTTGGCTGCCCGACTTTGATCACAGCGTATTACTCCGAAAATATATATTTTTAAGTTCAGCTTAAATATACCATTAGCTCCGTAATCACAATCAATTCAGAATGATCGATGTGCACTGCCATCTGGTCGACAACAAGTTCAATTATGACGTAGATGACGTTGTAAGAACAGCCAATTTATCGGGAGTTCAGCGGATGATCAACGTTCCTGAGTACGAGTCCCAATTCGAAAAGTCAGTGAATTTGGCTAAAAAATGGGCTGGCGTAGTGCACACTGGAATAGGCATTCATCCGATTCAGGTGACTATTTGGTAAAAATTGATATCATAGATTTCAATTGTTTTTCATAAGTTTCATAAGAAGAAATTAGTGAAATTTCGCAAATATTTTGAGGAATATTTTTACTTCATATAAATAATATAAGGTATTATATAATACAAAGCTAAGAATTTTTAAGTAAGCATCTTTACTAACTCAACAGTACTCTTACCTTTTCCTTCCAGTTATAATAACAATTACAAATGATTTTCGGATTCCTTTCCATGTTTGTAGAAAGTTGCCCACTGGTTTAATAACTACACATTTTTTTTCTGAACTTTTTCAGAGCTGACTCACTGGAAATACCATAAAAACTGAATTAGACTTGCATGTAATACTATTTTGCAGGCCACATTTTTTAAAGGCAAAACTAATAAGGGGCCAATGGAATTAAAGGGGGCAACTCTATTATTCAAAGAACTTGTTAGAGCGTTGTCACTTTATATCTTGTTATGAAAACAGCATCTTTCTTCATTTTTGGAAATGAAACAAAACGTGTTGGTTTTTCTTGCCTTAGGTCAGCCGTTTTTCTTCATTTTTTCTGTACCACTGTACCACTTTATGTACCACTTTATGTACCACTTTCCAGGACCCTGTAACAACAAAAAAGTGCATCTGCAAGCGGTCAATATCTATAGGACCCCTTCCCTCCTTTTCTGCTGTTTGCAGATAGGGGTCCTCCGGACCTTTGATCTTCATGAAATTTTGGCTCCTGGGTTTTTTTGTGTTTAAAATCGAATGCCGCTTACAGATTTTTGATATCTCTTTCCGTTCTCCGGATAGGCCCCAATTAGAGGGAGGAGTCCTATAGATATTGACCGCACTGTAGTCAACAAACCTCATGCCGCCATGGAGCCATATGTATTCATTCAGTTGATGTAATTATTTGGACAAGTATAGTCATAGAGAAAAGTTAAAGTCTTTACTTCCTTGAAGAGTAAAAACTAAAGTGCGCTCTATGGAAATGTCTGATTGCAACTTCATCTGAATTATTATTTATTTTAATATTTTCTAACATTGCGACTGAATTTTGTTTTTTTAAGAAGCGCGGAAAAAGTGCCCGGATGAAGAATATTTCCAAACTGGAACAGTTCTTTGTTGAACATGAGCACAATATAATTTGTGTAGGCGAGTGTGGCCTCGATCACACAACCACACAATTCAGAATCACTGAAGCTGATTTTGAGGAACAGGAGACGGTGTTTAAAAGACAGATAGATTTGGCAAAACATTTTGAGAAACCATTGTGAGCTTCGTTATCAGTATTAGAAATTCGCTACATGTTTCTAATTTATTATCAGAAACGTACACTCGCGAAGTGCAGCTCGTCGAACCATCGAAGTCCTTCAGGAATGCCTCGTGGCACCAGATCAAGTTGTTCTTCACGCTTTCGATGGAAATTTGGAAGATGTGAAAATAGGAGTAGCTGCTGGGTATTTGTTCAGTGTACCTCCATCGTTTTCAAGACTAGAAAAGGTACTTCAGACTAGCTCCTTTGTGGAAAATGTGATCTTTGCAATTTTATTCAAAAATTGTAGTTGAAAAACCGAAAGATTGTTTTTTTAGACCTCCCAGCTTATCGAATCCATCCCACTGCCACAACTGCTTTTAGAAACGGATTCTCCTGCATTAGGACGCGACAAATGTGTCAGGAATGTTCCGTCAAATCTCTGTCAATCGGCAGAATACGTGGCAAACGTGAAAAACATGAAAATATGTGACGTCATAAGTGCCACCTCTGAAAATGCTCAAAGGGTTTTCAATTTTCGATAGTTTCCTCAGTGTTCTAGGTGTAATGTAACCTCATTTTAACCACATTTCGTAATGTAATACGATTGTTTTCGTAGCTACCACTCTAATGTAAATATTGACCCGGTTTTGTATTTTTCCACTGTGAGCGTTCAAACTGCTATGCTCCTTAACCAATTGTTTCAATCATTAAAACTTAAAATACAGATTTTTTGTGATTTCTTATGGCTACTGTGATAGTCTAATACATGTTAACATTTTTGAACTTTTAGCTGCATATTTAGTGCATTTATTTGCTTTTGACCATGTGTCAACAAGGCGGGTTGTCTCTAACCACCCAGCCACCACGCACAGTATTATCTACCTTGGTCTTTCTTCCTTCTATGCTTTTGCCATATATACTATTATTCTGTTATTATTTTTGCTTTTTTGCTAAGAAAATTAAGTGAACTGAATGGCACCTACATTTTCTTTACAATCCATCGAGCTCTATCGTTTCGTTTCTCTTTCATAAACTCCCCACCACCGTGTACGGTCTCTTTTTAAAGCAGGGGGCAATCGCAATCTTGATTACTGAAACATGAAGAATTTTCAAGGAGCTATCAAACGACACGGTTTCGATGTGATCTGGTATACACCCGAAAATTTCAGCACACTGGTAGATTGATCGTTAATTTTAATGTAAGTAGGAATTCGATATTTTGATATTGGATTCGTTCATTTCCCAAAAAAAATTCTTGAATCCATGAAATTTTGATAAAAACGTGGAAATCTTAATTATGAAACGAATTAAATTTGTATTTTTATACGGCAACCAATGATTCGAGCTTTGCTAAAACGTAGAGCTCAAACGTTTTTAGTAATTTGCATTATTAATAATTCTAAAATAGGTGCTGCGAAAGAATTTTGCAGTATTTGAAGTAAGAGATTACTTTGAATTAAAAAAAATGGAGATTATTTCTTGGTTAGACAATTCTAGATTATCCACCCTTCGTCGCGTGCACTTTTATTGAAGCGGTGTTTAACTGTTCGAAAACGAACCTGTCCTGGTGCACTTCTCAAGACTGTTTGAGTTTTCAAATTTCCGTTTTCAGCAGGATTAGTTTGGTATTTTTTAATTCCCTAATAGTATGTTTTTAAAAATATTATGGACGTTTAAAAAGGGCTCAGACCGAAACTTATAAACTTTAATAGAATTGAATAAGTGTCTCTGATAGATTGATAACGGAGCAATCGATCTTCGCTAATGGGTTTATTCATGAAAAGCACCATTGCATTTTAATGCAAAAATATTTTTAATGTTTAATGTTTTTGCATTAAAATGCAATTGTGCTTTTTCATGAATAACCCCATTAGTTCTGCTCTATGTTAGATTCGATAACGAACCGTTCAAATCCGTTATACCACCTTAGAGGTCACATATTGTAAAGCTTTACCTGCAAAAAAATTTTTTTTTAAGTTATTAAACTAATGCACTTTTTTTTTCACAGCATTAATGAACTTTTTTCACAGCACTGCACATGAATACTGGTAGTATTTCAGGTACGATTCATGGTGTCAAAATATTTTTCTTTCCCTCCTGCGCATCACTTTTTCGCGTTCTCAATCGCGTCAACGTAAGGATATAATTGTTCTCTTCTCCATCTCCTTTCCTTCTTCTTTTTGAACTGAACGAATAGGAAAATGAAAAGATGGGGAAGGATACGCATTGTAGAATAATGTCCTTGAGTAATCTTCATTCCAAATAATTTTTCTCACCTGTTTGAATACATTTTTCTTGAATTTAGATAAAAGAATATGGTTGTATCGTTATAGGCATAAGATTTGCACAATAAATTTCTCTTAATCAAAGCGTATTCAGCGACAACTTCGTATTTTTAAAATGAGGCCACACGAATAGTTTAATAACAACAGGCGCACGTTGTTTCCCAATTAGGGGTATGTGCATTTCAAATTGCAGACTTTTTCTTCCGAATTCTTCTTTTTTTATCGCCAAAATAAAGCATATAATGATATGCTGCAGAAAAATAATTTCCACGATAACCTCAGTTCACCTAACTTCCCTTCCAAATGTGCGGGTATCAATGTCTTCTTCGGTAAATATTTGCGAAAGCCCTCGCACCGGCTCCTCATCTATTCATGTCTATCCATGTCTATCCACAGCCAACTGTATATCCACTTAAGAAAATGTTTTCTTAATTATCACTCTTGTTCTCCTCATTCAGTGTTACGGTGTCCTGAAATTAAAAAGGATAGCGCTCTTCCCCCACGGAGGGTTAGAATATTGAATAGAAATAAAGGCTGTGGAACGGATATCGCGAAAATTCAAATCTATGTAATAAAGTTTTAATACATTTATGTGAAATTTGAAAATTATCATACAGTTGCAGTCAAATTTTCAAATTTCATATTGACGAGATTTCTCGAGAGTCCAGATCTCGAAGATGGCGACAACGACCCTCTCCATTTTGTTTAATTAGTGCAATAGAGCGCCATAAAAGTCATTTTTCTTCAACAATTATTTTCACATTACTCTCAAATGTTCAAATTTATCAATTTTTTACCTGTCGTTTCTTTTTCAGAACCTCTTCATTTTATCTACTCACCAATACTTATCCTACCCATAGAAACCTAGACAAATAGTTATCTGTTAAATGGATAATAATGGAAAGGAGCAGTTTACGGACATCTTCACAACGATTCCACAGAGATTCTGCATCATCATTGCTATCCAATAACTTGAATGAGGTAACTTGAATGAGGCTACGCCACTTTTGTAGAACTATCTGAAACATTCTGGAATGTCTTGCAATGTCTATTAAAGTTGTAGTTTCGCACTTATGAAGCTGATTTTTTTACATGTTATACGCGGACATCCATTTTGCTATACCAGTAAAATTTTGACTGTTTATATTGTTGTTAAAACAGTTTTGTAGATTTTGTGTTAGTTCTACAGTATCCGAAGTACCCAGCCACCTTTTAAAGATATGGTTGCGAAGCGCTCGGGTGGCCAAGATCCCACCCCACATATCAAAGTAGGGGGACCACGTTCTTTTGATTTATTCAAAAAAAATACATCTTGGACAGACGGACGGAAACATAGACGGAATTATTCGCTTAATAATAAGTAGATGCCACAAGACAGGATGTTTCAAAACATTTTAATACAGATCGGCTACTCATCAAAACGAATTTGCGTTGACTGTTCCTGGAAGGAAGTCGGCTGAGAAATCTTGCAGCATTAAGTAAAATACGGCCCTGTCGAGTAAATCCGTTCTAATAATAAAACAAATCTAATGTGAAATCTCTGTCTCTCCAAATTATCAGATAAACGCACATTTTGGAATTTCCAGCCCGACGCCATCTTCACTCTCGCCACCACCTCCGCCGCCCGATATGTTTCCGATAGTAATGCAGAAAACACGAATCGGTTAGATGAAGATTTGAACGTGATAATTCGACATGTAGCAGATATGGATAGAACCACACGTCTATCACTGAAAACTCAACATTTGAAAGAGTTCTTGTCTTATACCCCTGTCATTTTAAGTAAGTGCTCAGCGATAAAAAAAAGCTAGCAACGGAAATTCCAGATGCTTCTACAACAAGCATTGTTACACGATCAAAATTTTATCGTTTGCTCTTCTCAATTGCTCATCACAATATCCCTATTCGGAGGTTTATGGCTGGTGAGCTCCGTCTTCTCGGAGCTGTATTTTCATGTTTAAAGGCTTCCTTAAGAGAAGAATTGGGACCACAAAATATGATAGACATACTCAGATTATTACAAGTTTTAAGTTATGAAAAAAATGTGCCATTGGAGCATTGGGCCAATGATCTAATATCGTTTTTGATGCAAGAAGTGTAGGTTTCCGTTAATAAATCTCCTTCAACGTTGATTTTCATAACGATCGCTTTCAGAATACGAGATCCCGAACCAGAATGGATGCCCTACTGTATAGCGATACTGTGCAATCTGGCGTCTTCCTCAAAATCCGCTTGTAAACGAATAAAAATATCCACGTCATACAAAAAGTTTAGTCGACAATTGATGAAGTTATTACAGCACAATGCTAGGATCATAGGTCAGAATATGGGATCTTCTATCCCCCATGCAAGGATTTCACGTTTTTAGAACTTCTTTAAATTTCAGTGGTGTCAAGTCTCGTCCTAATCGGGTATTTGGACGAAAAAGTTCGTGATATGGTGTACTGTACGGAAAATGTGCATGACACTTTTATGTGCACCTTTAATGTATTAACCATAGGAGATGATGAATGTATGATGACAAGGCAGATTGCTGCAGATTTGTTAAGGTTTGCTGACATTGACAGAAGTTAATTGCTGATTAATCTCAACTTTTTTTAGACGTCTCGTTGTTTCCGAATCGCCTACCACCCCTGGTGTCCCAACACTTGCATCTACTGGAAGAAATGTTCTTAACTATGGTTTCTTCATTGGCAGTATACAACAGACAGCTCGACTTCTGGTGACATTGGATCCAAGAACAGAGGAGAGCTCTAAGGTTTCTTGTGTGGTCATCAGATACTAATAACTGAAATTTTAAGATATACGACCTTTTTCTTGCATTCTGCTCACTTCAACAGCTCCGTGGTCCAGTATGTCAAGCGATAGTCCGTTGCCAGCCGACAGAATCCCAGCTGACCACACCTATAATGGCCATAGCAGAAACTGCTGGAATTTCGAGTAAAAAAATTGGAGAACTATCTGAAAACATCACACTAAAAGCGCTGAAATTACTGTCTCATTTGTTAAAAGAGTTGATTGAACCGCAAGAACAAATGCCTGATGTTGGAATTCCGCGATGTCAACTAATCAACTTAATCGCTGAAAATCTTAAACAGATTGAGCTAATCCATGAGATTTCAGAGACATCTTCAAATTTCTTAGAAAAAAATGAAAAAATTCAATTGGCTCTTCGTTTGGCTGAAGTTTTGTCCCACGACGAACAATGCCGTCTGCACCTTCTGACAGTTTGCACCGCTCATTTATGCGAGCAAATAGCCTCCTGGCAATTTTGTCAAAATCCAGTTGTTAATCATTTGACCAGACATCCAAAAGAGAGGGCGGAGTCTCTGGAGCCGCAATGGACTATTTATGGAATCGGCATTGTTATGGAGCTCTGTAGATTGTTGGCTGTGTTGAAGGTAATAGTTATATGTGAAGATTAGACTACAGGCTACGCTCCCTGTATTTATATCACTAAAGCATTTATAATCCCTAACATTTAAAATACTTTTCCATCTATAACATTAAATTTAATGTTTCAGGATCATTCAAAAGTGCACAAGGATCAATATTGGCAATTCCTTAAGGACGAACGGATAATTCCTTTTTTGGCATACGGTATCTCTTATGGTGACCAGGATACTGTTCAGCAAGCATTTTTGACTTATTCGCATTGTGCTCAGGTCCCTGCTTTTCCAAGCCACATGCAAGTTTTTTTTTCAAAATGTAAGATTTTCGTTAAAAATTCCAATTTTCAGTCTGTCAGAAATGGTGGCCTCGTGTAAAGCCACGCCGTCAGCCTCCAATCAAAGCTCACAAAAAGACTCACCAGAATTCAAAAAACGTCAGGACTCAGAAGACCGCAACCTTGTTGGTAGTAGTGACGCCATTTTCACAAATGAGAAAGCGTTAGACGATCTGTTGAGAAAAGTGGCTCTAGAGGGATTACCATTGAAAGATGCAAACACGACAGAGATATTGGCTGCGTATGAGAGAAAAGTACAGATGTTGCAACTAGAATTACAGATGAAAAACGCTCAGAAAAAATTCATCGCAGCACCGGCGCCGGCTGAAATTGATGTAAGAAACTATAAATCTGATAGATCTTCCCCAATAAAAATAACGAATAAATGAAGTGGACTGCCGTATCTATCCTATGCGTGGACATAGAATTCCTGCGAAAGTTATCTCTATTTTCCAGGCAACATCCCAAAAGCTACATGATCTCTCTCAAGAAATTGAATCTCTTAGAAGTTGCAACAAACAGCTAAATGATCATTTGACACGTGGCAATCAAGAAATCAAAAAACTAAAATCGGAAGTTATTGAGGTCAAACAGAAGTGTGAGACCATCGAAACAAGTCTCGGAATGTGTATAACGGAGAAAGCGGGGCTTAAGGCCCAACTTATTGGTATAGCTGCGGGTTGACTACCAGAGATTGGCATGTTTGTTCATTTTCAGAGGCCGTTAACAGTGCCGAAAGTTGTGCCAACTTGGCGCAAGTGGAAATATCCAAATTAAACTCTGAGCTAGCGCAAAATGTGACAAGAATCGAACATTTTTTGACTGAAAATAAAGAAATGAAACGAGAATTCGAGGAGAAAGTTG
Organism: Caenorhabditis inopinata; assembly: GCA_003052745.1. NCBI lineage: Eukaryota > Metazoa > Nematoda > Chromadorea > Rhabditida > Rhabditidae > Caenorhabditis > Caenorhabditis inopinata. The sequence continues at coordinate 37,312 of AP018152.1, read as the reverse complement.
TTGAGTGCGAAGTGCTCAAAGAGCATGTAAGTTTCAACCGAAAGAGCGGTCGTAATCTAAAATTCGGAACATTCTTTGATGATCATTTTAATTTGTTATTTCAGATCATTCAAATCGACTTGGAATTAAAAAATAAGCAGAGTGATCTGGAACGAGCACAGTTGCAGGTGAAGTCGCTTTTCTGTGAAAAATTGTAGCTTATACACTGAAGATTTGAATGTTTCAACATGACGCTCGAATGTTTTTTGAATTTTTAGTGATTCTATTTTAACTTTTCGCATATACCACACCTTTGTCATTTACATAATTATCCATTATTCTTTAGATATCATCCATGGAACAAAAGACTACGAAAAAGGAAATGGAGTTAGCCGAAGCAGAGAAACATGTTTGTCTTCATTATTTATTTATAAATTTAAAGCAAGACTGCAGAATATTCCTCGCGCGCTCTTTTAACAACATTAAAGAACTGTGGTGTGACCGAAAGTTGTTTTTGTCGGTCACGTAAGAATATCTAATGAGCATATTCTCTAATGGAATTACCTGAATTGTGTCGACGTTTGCTAATGGGCTCTATTATATATCTGAAATTGGTCTAAAATTTACATTTACAGGTGGAAATTTTTAAACGATCTTCGTTTTTTGTTCCCAATTAAAAATATGAATATTGGAAAAAACTGTTAAATTTTTCTGTAAAAATGCGTGAAACGTTTGGGGTCACGTAATAGGGCATTACTTAATTTATACGGTGAAAACCGCTACAATATTCATCCGATTATAGATACATTAAAAAAACATATATAATTCGGCTTTTTGAATTCATGTGATAAATCTATAAATACGACCAACATGTAAATTTTAGACAAAAGATTCAATGGGGTTCATTAATAAACGTCGTGCCTGGCGGACAGCAGTTTTCACTGTCACTTTTTCAGATGAAACTGTACGAAATTCGTCTATCGGAACGCGAACATGACCTACAAAGTGCCAATGAAGAAATAGACCGACTGAAAAGGAATCTAGAAGTGGCACGGCGGAATCTAGAAAAGCTGGAACAAATGCGGGAAGCCATGTTGTCATTGGCTTCGGGATCCTCGAAATAGGCTGAAAATCGGGAAAGTCTGATTTAAAACCTGCGCTCCATGTAAATTTACCGATCTTCTGTTTGGTCCTGTGCAATTTACCCAACATTTTATGTATAATTTTTAAATAATTTATTTTTTCATTCTTTCAATTTCTTATAATTTTTCACTTACTTTTAATTTTTTCAAATTTTACGGGATACTTAAAACAATTACTTCTCATGCATTAGTTTATCAAGAAGACCATGAAATTCCTGTTTTAACAGTGTTCGGGATGGGTTATTTGCATACTTCTGAGCGGACCAGATTCGGGATGAGTGCATCCGTAAATTCTCACCTTTGAAATATCTCGGGAAAATGAGAAGCGCAGGCAATAACATTTCTTCCGTCGGATTTATTCTTACACCCATTGGAAACACTGGCGATTTTCCATTACTTTTTGGAAATATTTTTTTTGGAGAATTGAAAAATGCAACAAGTGTTTACTAAGTATGATGATGGAAAGCTGAAGAAAATGAATGAGGACAATGAAACGAATTGTGGATTTTTTGATGAACTGAAGACGGATGGACTTTCTGATTGTTGAATGACGTGGATTAGTGGTGATGTTGACGTGGCATATTACTCTAGATTATGAATAACGACGACCCTGTAAATCGCATTCTTTGTGAACCAATCAGTAAGAGCCCGCCTATTGTTTTACCATTTTCATGAGAAGCCTGCAAATTGCCTCGTTCTCTTGTTGGGCACGAATTACTCGTTCACCAATGGCGGCACGTTTCGCCAGACGTTTTTGCTGGAAATTTTAAGAATTGAAAATTACTGTATTTTCTGAAAATTGCTCGAGGGAACAAATTTCGGTAAATAAAAAGACTTGTTTATACTCGACTCTTCCTCTCGAAAATTAAAAAAAGACTGAATGTTGAAAAAGTGCAAAACCTCATTTTTAATTGAAAATTACTGTTTAAAGAAACGAACGCTTTTGCACAAACCTGAATATGAAAAAAATTATGGGAACTTTTGATTAAACCCACGTGAAGTGTGAAGTTTGTGTTAGTTTGTTTTTAATATACGCGTTCTCAAGACGATCATCAGTTCTCGACACTACAGTGCGGTCAATATCTATTGGACCTTCCCCCCCCCCCTAAACTATCCATCTATCCGGAGAACGGAAAGAGATCAAAAATCTGTAAGCGCCATTCGATTTTAAACACAAAAAAACCCCGGGGCTAAAATTTCATGAAGATCAATGTTCCGGAAGACCTCCTATCTGCAAAAAGCAGAAAAGAAGGGAGGGGGTCCTATAGATATTGACAGCTTGCAGATGCTCCTTTTTGTTGTTACAGGGTCCTGGAAAGGGGTACATATCTTCATGAAATTTTGGCCGCGGGGTTTTTTTTGTTTAAAATAGAATGCCGCTTACAGATTTTTGATATCTCTTTCCGTTCTCCGGATAGACCCCAATTAGAGGGGAGTCCTATAGATATTGACCGCCCTGCATTATCTCGAAGTTTTCGCATGATTTTCGGGGAAACGAACATAAGATTTGAGTGCAATCCTATTTAAAAAAGTTGCAGCGTCTGGCATGCTCTTCATGCATCGCTTACCGTCTCCTTGCACAACGAGACAACATCTCCTAAACGACGAGTCGGCTCACCCAAACCGTCTTCTTTAAAGTCATCTGAAAGCAATAAAATAGTGGTACAAGCTTTTTGAACGTTTTTTTTTTCCATCATTTTCGGCATTTGCAAGAATCTTTAGAATATTCTCAAACAATTTTCATGTATTAAAAATTTTCACTGCTTTTGATGTTCATGTTTTCCTAGACAATTTACCTAAGATTTCCTGAAATCAACGAAAATCATGAAAGAAAGTCATTTATAAATTTAATTAAAAAAAATAAAAATAAAATCTCACTGAAAGATAACCATGTGCCGGCATATGCCACATGGATAAACGTGGAAATGAGGAAAGCGGCGACGAGTAGCTTCACCGTGAATGACATTCTTGTCTCCGATCGAAAAAAAATCAGTCGATTGTTGCCCCCAGAAGAGCTTCGGGTAACCCTGTTGAAAACTAATGATCGGATTAGTTTATGATCGGTTTCTGTTTCTTGATTTCGCTTCTTTTTAAAGCTTTCAAAATCAGTATGAGCGATAGTAAGGCGTTTTAATGCTTCAAATTTTACAATATTAAAACATTGGTTCCGTCTTTTTTCTAACTAATTTATTTTAAAGAAATTAAATATTCTTCTATTAGCTTTTCAGATTAAAAATGGTTCACAGCCGAAGAAACCAGCGTCATACTAATTTTCTTTGTGCATTTCAATCGGATCAATCAAAAGTCGGGCTGGCTGTGAATTTATTTATATCGAATTAAATCAATTTGTTCAATTACTTTCTAGAACATTCTGGAATGTCTTAGAAACTTTGGAAAACGATGTCTATTAAACTTGTAGCTCTGCACTTATGAAGCTGATTTTTGATGTGTGATATTATCGGATCGCGAGTACGTGGTTTGTCGTATAGTGGCGGTGTTTGGGTCTCGTTAGGGGATAGCGCGTTTTAACGCGCCAATTTAAAATTTGTAAGGAAGCGCACACGCTGCGTATGTGATCCGGAAAACGGAATGTAAAAAACGGCGGAATCCGGAATGCGGTATGCGGAAAACGGAATTTTAACCATTAATGAGGGAATCAAATGATATAAATGCGCTCTGTTCGCAAAAATTTTTGCGGGAGTTCAAAAAAGTATATTTTTCACAACAATTGAGAATCCGGAATGCGGAAAACGGAAACAATATTTTTTCACGGAATCTGGAATCCGGAAGACGGAATGAAAAAAACGGCGGAATCCGGAATTCCGCCCTTCTCTGCCTGCGACCTCCTAAAGATATGGTTGCAAAGCGCTCGAGTGGCCATGACTCCATCCCGCATATCAAAGTAAAATTGACAGACAGACGGAACTATTCGCCTAATAATAATAAGTAGATATGTTGGATTTCATTGAATCTAATCTTTTTTTTTTCAATATTCGTGAAGAAGCACAGAAGCACAATAGTATCAGATGTTCGTGTTTGAGAAATAGAAAGCTTATTTTTTTAGTGTTTCTTTGTTATCATGCTTATCCTCAAAAACCACGAGATAAAATTCAGAATCAAAAGAAAATAATAGACGAAAATGGAAAATGAAGGGAGCCATTTTGATGAGAAAAGAGTGGCCAAAACTCATTATGCTTGATGAATTTTATAAGCCAGAACTGACGGGAAAGGGGGAAACAGTGGGCGGGACTTGCTGAGAGCACATGATGTTGGGATGGGCAAGTAGAAAACAAGAAATGAGGCAGAGAAATTTGAGATTTTTGCTAAAAGTATGAAATTTTCTGGAAATTTTTTGTTTTGTAGTATCAAAAAATAGGCGATAAATAGTGAATTATTAAGCGACCCCATAAAAAGTATAGCTTGTAGCTTCACTTGTAACTGATTTTACTTGGCGAAGCGAATTGCCTAGCTGTTTCAGAAATCAGGTTCACAACAAAATACATGAAAAAAGCGGAGAGTTTATGCTGGTGGCATGGAATCTGTTCCTCGACGTCAGACAGTCTGGAGAGCTTAGAGCACGCTGGAGACACTCTTCGCACTGGCAAAGCTCAAGCAGTTTCGTTTTTTGCCAGTTTTCAACGGATAAGGAGCAAGAAGAGAACAAACGATGGACAAAGTCATTATTTCTATATACAGAGTGCGCCAAAATTACGGTGACACATTCAAAGTGCTGCTCCTTCTACAAAAATACTCGAATCGACTTGAAAGTTCAGATATTGTTCATTGAAACGATTATTAAAAAAAAGATGCCGCTGCGCTCTACGACTACGCATTGGAGCTACGGGCCCATTTTCATTTAATCTTCTAGCTCACTCGGTGTAAACTGTATAACGCTTTTTTCGAAAAAAACAACTTTTTAAAAAATTCGTTTTATTCAAATGTCTGAACGTGAAAAAGCTCCGCTTTTCCAGTTTAACTTATATTGAACGCTTGTACCGCGCTTCTAAATTTTAAACATTTTGCAAATTAGCGCTAAGCGTAGAGCGCGTTTTCTAAAAAAAAAAGACAAATAGAGGATCCGCGTCTGTAAAAAGACGTAATTTGAAAAGGTTTGAAACACTTTGTTTCCCATTGTTCTGAACTAGCTTCAAGCTATCTTTTTGGAGGTAGTTTGCTTACGAGCATCTGACATCACATTCAATGTATCTTTTTCATTTTAAAATCCCAGGTGACAACGTTTAATTTAATTTACAACCCATTTTTCTCATTTTCCTTCCATTTTAGCCAATTCTCACTACCCGTCATTGGCCAAAAGAAAAATGAAAAACAGCACTAAAGGGTATCAGACCAATATTTAGAGAAATCTAAAAACAACTTTTTCAAAAAGCACCCATTGTATAATAATCCACAGAATTCAGTTTAAAATGTCAAATTATATTTATTAAGTTTATAATCCACCGGCTTTCAAATGGTTTGACGGAGTCCGGGTGCTCTGAGGCGAATGTGTTTTACAGTTTTGTTTTGTTAGTGTTAGAGTGGAGTCAGTCAAACATTTGCTGATATAGCAATTTGGATGTCCGTATATCATATGTAAAAAATCATCTCCATTTGTGCAAAACTACAATTTTAATAGAAAGTTTTTCCATTGATTCTAGAACATTCCAGAACATTCCAGGATTTTCTAGCATGTTCTAGAACTTATAGAACCAGTTGGGCTACAACAGAAATATTTTCTGGAATGTTCTAGACCGTACTAGAGGAAACTTCTGAAGGTTCCAGGCATTTAAAGTCATTTAAAGCAGAGCGGAAAATTTAAGTTCAATCTTGAAATTTTCTCTGATTGTCTGATCTCGTAAAAACAGTAGAAAAACCTATACAAATCTGCTCAAAGAGTGCTACACAAACTGCACCACCACCTTCACACTATTCCCCAGACAAGTTGAGATACCCATCACAAGAAGTGTACGCCAAGGTGATCCAATATCACCAAACCTCTTCTCAGCTTGTCTAGAGCTCGTCCTCGAACAATTGTCTTGGAACCACCTGATAGTACACGACGACGACTACGCTTATACGCCTGGAGCACGGATGACACAAAATGGCACCCGCTTGAGATTCGCTGATGACATCAGTCTCGTTGCTAAAGACCCAGCACAGAAGAAGACGTGCGGCGTTCTACGACATCAAAAGCACAACCGACTCTCTCATCCGCCCCTTGAATAGAACTTTTCCGTTTTCCAAACACTTCGAGAATCGTCGTGCTATTATGCTGAGGACGTTACCATGACAGTTTTTGAGGAAGTTTGCCGTGATTTTGTCCTATTCTGCTACCTTCCCGTTTGGAAATGAATTGAGAGCAGTTCGCACTTTTGTGGGAGGACCGGTGGTGCTGATGGCGGTGTTTCCATTCTTATGCGGATATTGGTTGATGTTCGAGAAGAGAAGTTGCTGCTGAAGAGTTTCGATTAGAACTTCTGAATCTCCTGTTCGATATTTGTCTTAGAAGTGATTCTTCCGCCACTGGCTGGAGACTTGACGCATGGTATTTGAGATTTGGATTCTGTAATATATCTCGCTATCTTCTTTAGACTCTTTCGTTGATTAGCGGCATTAAGTAGGGGGTTCTGGCAAATGTTTCGTGGTCTTTTTCGACAGCTTCTCGACATTCTTGAAACAGTGACTTGAAACTTGCGTCCGTTCTGTCTGCGAAACGCCGTTTGGTTAGAAGCTGGCGAGTAGCTGGCGAGCTGGCGAGTAGCTCTTTTGAAGCTTTCTTCGCTTGATCTGCTCTTATCATGCGACATTGGTATTGATATGCAGCTGACTGCGAAGTAGACGGTGGTCGCTACCATTTGTGAATGATGGGAGCACCGACGCATCCATCACAAACCTTCCATTTCCCAGTATATCGTCGTTTTCATGCTTGTGCTTCTGGTCGGGGCTGATGTGTGTCCATCGTCTATGCATTGGCTTTTTGAATTGCGAGTTCATGTGCCATAGGCGATTTGATTCTTAAAAGGTTGCTAATAGTTCGCCACGTTCGTTTCTTGGTTCCATTGTGTGCGTGCCAATGTATCGTTCCGTGTCCTTTTTTGGTCCCAATCAAGCGTTAAAGTCGCCGTCAATGAGTTTGTACCTGCTACGACAGATTAGATAGGCGTCTTCAAGGCTGTCGTAGAAATCAGCTAATTCTTCTGGATCGGCCCCTGCTCAGCGACAGGTGCGTACACCTGGAAGATGGTAGAGCTGAATTTCCTAGTAAGGTAGCCAATCCTATGGTTGAGATAAATCCAACTCCTCCTGACACAGAATTACTATTCAGAAACCTTAAAAAACTGCGGTCCCATCTCGATGAATTGTGTGCTATTCTGCTGCTTGTTTTGTTTCAGTACGTACGATGATATCGTACTTTATTCTTTTCGCTTCTTCGAGCAGCTCTGCAAGCGTGTTATCTGCTGCGACAGACTTGCAGTTGAAGGTGCACACTCTTAAATCGATTTTTCTAGAGCAATCGGGTCACAGTGAGTATTTGGCTCTACCTCCGACCCAATTATGACACGTATGTATACCCATTAGCCAACTTAGACTCTGCCGAGGTACCGATCTCCTCCGGATATTTAGAAGAGAATCAGTAGTTGATCTTATACGTCATAGATGCTGAGTAACTGGTGAAGAATATATTTACCCTTTCCCTCTAAAAATGTAAAGTTAAAAAGGCAATATTTTTCTAAATGTATCTATCGGTGATCAATTTTTTGAAATTCATCATTACTTTTTATCTAGGTTTAGTCAGCCATCAGCCATAATTCAGCCATTATTTTGGACTGCCACATAGCAACCGTTGATGAACGGAGTTTAGCTATTAACTGGAATTAGAGCAAACAATTATCCATGTCTATTAATGATATCTGAAAAACTACTCGAGTTAAGAAGAAATTTCGAAAAAATGTCACTCGCAACAGTTGCAAGTTTACAGCAAGCGCAACCCGAAATTATGGTGATTTAGAGATTTCCAGATGACCTGAAAATCGAAATTCTGCAGTGTACCTTTCAGGATACTGTAGAAACTGGGTTTGTCTAGTTTAATTAATTTTTTCCGCTCCTTAGCTATGACTTGTGCTACTCTTTGGATGGCACCCAAAACTTTCATATGAACTCCCTCGACTATCAAGAAGAGCACCAGAATCATCTGCTCCCATTGTGTCGTCGATTCAGCCGTCGTCAGTTCAAGCTCCAGCAGGACGATGCTCTTATTCCCGTCAGCAACTCAACTTTTGCCTGGTTTAAACCCTTAAAAAGCGGCGTTTTCCCGTGATCAGTCGGCTCTTCGGATTTGAAGCCGATGGAAAACGTCTGGGGAGGGTTGGCAAGCCGTATTTACCGCAATGGCAAGATGTACAACACCGTGGAAGAGCTCAAGTTTGCGATCATCGTCGAATGAGTTTTAGTGAAAACCACCCAGTACATTACAAATCTTATCAATTCGATATCAAATCGTATTTATCATGTTATTACAGCCAAGAGTGTTCTCGATTTTGAGAAATACTAGAACGCGAGGAGCGAAGAAAGATATTTTTTATAAAAACGACAGATTTTAGAAGAAATTAATTTGAATTAAAATATAAATAAATAAAAACATTTAAGATTTTTTTCGATCTCTACTTCTTCTTCCCACCACGTTCTTTTATTTGTAGTAAAATGAGAGATCTGTTATGAAGATTGTAGTAGGCACTAGACAAATTGTCTTTCACAAAGAATCCATCGGTTACCAATTTTTGTTTTCCGGCAGCCATTCCGTATCTGTCCTGGATTTGTTGTTTCAGTTCAGAGAGCTGAAAATAAAGGATTAGGACGTATTCACGAAAACTACAGAATAATTATGTAAATTGTTTAACAGACAGGAAAAATAGAAAAAAGTTGTAAAAACCACTAATAAGCTCGTCAAGTCCGAAGATTTTGGAACAATTTTTCCAATCTATTATTAAATCAAAACGTCCATTTCAGTTTATTTACTTTAGTGTTTTTCAAACACTCTTCAAATATAGTTGAACCAATTTCAACATTTCATAAAACTTTTTGCATTGCTGGTAAATCACCACAGTAAGGATTTTGGAGGCAAAGCCGTAGAATTTTGTAATTTTTGTTTATAGTTTATCGAAATTCCCCCGGTTTATCAATAAAATCCATACTGGTGCGGTGACTTGTACGGTAAACTGCACAAGGGATCCATCCATTCCATGTTCGGGAGCCTGTGGAAGTTGTACGATCAACTCGATGGCTCCGTTTACTTTTTTTAACCATTCCATTTCCGGTTCGAGGTCTTCTTCGGTGCGAGCACGCTTGGCTGGTGGACCACCACTACCAAAGTCCATAGGGCGCACGGGGGGCAACTGAAAAATGAACAGATAAATTGTTTTTATTTTTAATTTCGCCTTAACTGAATATTTTTTCAGGTTTCAAAAACTTACAGCTTGATTAGGAATTCCAGGAATCCCAGTTATAGGTGGCCCTTGCGGCGGCCAGGCTGTTGGCATTTGACCTGGAATTGAGGCAATTCCTTGAGTAATTGTAATGTTTCCCTGTGTTGTTTGATGGCGTGGCACTTGTTGTTGGGCTCCAATCTTTTCGTTAGCCGGATCGGCGATAAAACCATGTCGACGATGAATTTCGTTTATCTGTTGATCTTGAAAAGAAATATTGTAAATATATCAAAGTTACCTAATCATGTAAAGCCGGAAACTATGCGTCTTTATGGGGTTATTCACAAAAACAGCAGAAACATAAAGGGTAAACATTTATTAGGTTGTGCGAAATGTCTTCGTATATTTGAATTCCTTTCGGAACAAAATTTATTTTAAAAAAACGAGATTCAATTTGTGACAGTAATAGCATTTATGATCTCTTGCCAACGCGATGGAAGTTGAGCGATTCCATTCGCGTGGAACTCGGGAGACTGGGAGGCGAAATAGTCGTCGAACCACTTCTCGATACCCTCTGTATCTTTTGTATCTAGAACTTCTGGCCGTCAAGGTGATTCGACTCCGAGCGTCTGGAGCTTCTGACGGGACTAAAAAACGGTGTGCGGTTTGCGTTTTCATGCAGCATCAGCAAGTTGTAAGTTTTTGGGTGATGTAATCGATGAGCCTGAACCATTGTTTCCATTTGAGCTCAGTATAGGTCCGCGTTGACAGCGACGCCATCCATCCGGAAGAAGCTCGCGAAGGATTACGCCTTTACTGTCCCACCAAATCGACAGCATAACTTTTTTCTTGTGAAGTTCACCTTTGTGGCCAGTTTTGGCGGTTTCCTCGCCATGGACCCATTGTCTTTTCCTAGCATGATTGACATATAACACACATACTTTTCGTCATCAGTGAGAATATTCATAATCCAATCTGTCGTTTGTTTCTTAGTGAGCAGAAAAAGTGCCTGGTCACAGAGAAATTATTCTTGAGAATTGGTGAAAAGTGAGGAACGAGTTTACCAATCTTTACCACTCTTCCAGATTCATGAAGATGATCAATGATAGTTCATTGAGGATGCTTGAGAGTCGCCGAAAGTTCGCGTGACGTTGTTCTTTTTTTTCCACACGTCGACGAACAAATCTCCGTTTATCTTCAAGATCGTAGTTCTCTTCGGCAAACTTTTCGAACAAAAACTTTATGGCAGTGTAGGAGACAGAGTTTTCGCCTAACACGGCACACAAGTTAAGACAAGCTTCGCTGCATTTGCGACCTTGGACAAACTCGTACAGAAAAACACCTCTGAGAGCATGGCGATTAGCAAGAAAATTCGCGTTCATTTAAACGCTACTATTAAGTTTGTCAGATGTTAAGCATGCGTAATAAGCTCTAAAACAATAACAAAACAATGTCAGAAAAAATTAAACCAACACGGAGCAATGACGAAACAAAACAAACTTTTCGACCAACCTAATGTGCGAAGCATTTTGGAAGTTTGGGGAAATTTTTCAAAATGTCAAGTTAACATTTGACCTCAAATTTGCAATAAAATGTGAGGTTTGAAAATGTTTCAGCCAGGTTATCAAAGACCATATTTTGACACTAAATTTGAACTAGTTCATTTCAGTTTTCGACTATTTTCTCCAAAATACCAAACTTGATGGAGACACATTCAGCATTTTTGCAGTGTTTTTTGCATTTTTTCAGTGTTCTCGTTTTTTAACGTTTTTTTGTGAATAACTACGCTATTAATTTTCCGCGTATTTCCTTACCAATAGTCACTTGATTCTGTACTGCCCGAGTAATCATATCCCTGGTTTCTTCCGTTCCATCCCAAATCAATTTGTTAGTTTGTCCCGAATTGTCCTCTTCTCCCAACTTCTTTCCAATCATTGTTTGCTCGCCGCCAACACCAAAAATGTCGGTACGTCGTTCGGCGAATTGACCCAGATTTCTGCAAGCATTTAATAATAGACCATTTAGCTTTTTAAAGAACTATGTTTCTGAAATTAGATTTAATCTTCCGTTTCAGTACCTTGAAATATCGGCTCCAAGGGCTAGAACAGGTTCCTCCGTAGATCTCTCTCCTATATGCCTATCTCTATCTTCTTTGTACTGTGAATCGACCGTATTGTATCTGACATGCTCTGCCAATTTATCCGACGGAATACGCTCTCCAGTAAGCGGAGAAATTATCCAGTTTTCCACTGCTTTCTGTTTCTGTGCAGCGTTTCTTTTCGGGTCATAGTCTCTGACAATAACATCTTTCTGCTTGGTGGGTGGTAGGGGTGCAGTGAACGATGGGGTGTCGTTTGCTGAAAGAGATTATTAACCAAATTATTTTGTTTTTTTGTATTTTACCTTCTTGTGTTCCGGCATCTTCATCTTCTGAGTCACTCTCTTCCATATCCATTTCTTGCATCTCAGCAGCTGCCTTCTGCATTTCGTTTCTGGCCTCCAAGAGAATTCTGGCACCCACATCTTTTGGAGTACACAATGGAGGTAATTGGGAAGAGTCCCCTGGTTGGAAATCGACAGTTTGTACAACTACAAAATCGTGCCAATCGATTTGTGCATATGCCATTCTCTCTTTTTCTGCTTCTGCCTCCTCTCTGTCTTTCAGCCCTTTCTGATGTTTTTCCCATGCGACGCGGTAGTTTATGTCTCCCAGAAGACGTTTTTTGTTGGTCGAATCGTCCAAAAGTTGAGATACTATGTTGGAAGCTGGCACTAGAACCTGAAAATTATTTTTGTAAAAAATAATCAAGTAGACGTTATATTTTAACCTTCTGATACTGATCAACAAGCTTGGTGAAATAGGTAAAATTGCAATGAGCCGGTTTCAGGAAATCGAATTGGTAATTTCTCGCTTCTCGAGTCATCAGTTGTGTTAAAAATTGCCGGCCGTTACGGGCAACAAATAGAGCTACTAGGCGAATCAAGTCACTGAAAAAACGTAATTCAAATAATATATTTACCAGCTGTCGACTTACAGATCATAGGCATTAATGGTAGAGGGATCTGCAGAAAATTCGAAAGCCTGTGGTGGAGTAGTGGGTACAAACTCGGTCTTTTTAACGTGCTCTTTGACCGCTTGCGGTGGTTTTGGTGGTTCGACACGCCCTTCCGAAAAATCGTAGACCATTTTTTTGTAATAGGCATGATATGGATCAGTGATTGAGAGAAAATTGAATTTTGGATTTTTCGATTCCTTCTCTCGGATTTTATTTTCGAAGTCCACTCCGTTCTTGGCCACAAATCGAGCAGTTTTATCCACGATCGCTGAAAAATATTTCTAAACTTGCCAAATAACATTGAAGAGTTCTAGCACTTTACTAGTATTCTTACTTCTGATATCCGGCGGAGGATAAATCAACCCAATGATTGTGCGCCCCGAGAGTGACGGTTCGTTGTTCATCGAATCCTCTTCACGATTTGAGACGAATGCAGACATTACCTGTAAAAACGGATAATTTATTGAGTATTTTCAACGCGTGGCCGAATAGCGGAATTAGTTTTAAAGCTTGAAGAACCGCGGAAGCAGAATTTTTAAAAATAATTTGGAGTTATTCTAATAAATTACAAAGATTTTTAATATAAAATAAGAAAGATTAATGTAAAAACTAATTAAACAGAGTGAAAAGGCCGAAAACTGAATGAAAGCAATAAGGAAATACTTTTTCGAAATTAGAATGAGATTTCTAGGTCATTCTCAACTCGGTCAGCACATTGATGCATTTTTAAACAGATTTATAAATGAAAATATATTTGCCGTGTTTTTTTACTTCATTTTTATTAATTACAAAACTCAATCTATTTTACTATGCTAAAAAATATGAAAAGTGTTAAATTAATACTTTTTAAGCCCTTCTTAAAACCATAGCCTAGAAATCCACTTTAGAAAACACGCTCTAATGATGGCATTTTTTTATTTTTCAATTTTTACTCAATTTTTCAGTGGAGTAAAAACTAAACTGGTTTAACGAATTTCTCATAGTTCTTCCGAATAAAGATTTCAAACCTTCATTAAATTTCAGGTTAAAAAATGAGCGAAAATCCGCAAATATCGATATGTTTCGTATCTGAAGGCGAAACTGAGCTCGGTGGCTCCGGAATTCTCGTTCCAGTTGATATTTCCACAAATCAGTTGCAGATTCTTTGCAATCAACTACTCGGCAACAGGCAAAATCCAAAACATGCTAAACTTATAAAAAATCAATATTTTCAGTGAGGATCCTGTACCAATCTCATTTTTTACCATTGATGGAGCGGAAATTGTCGATTCACTAAGAAAATCATTGGAAAATGTTGATTTTGAGACTGTTAGTAATTGATATTTGCTATATAATCTGCTAATTGCTATAATTTTCAGACACTAAAGCTGGTTTACCAACCTCAAGCAGTTTTTCGAGTCAGGCCAGTCACAAGATGCTCTGCAAGTATTCCAGGTAAATAAAAGCTGTGATGACAACAAATATGAGTTAATAGCTGCAGGAAATTGTAATTATATAATTTAATGTTAGGGAAAACAATAATCTACTGAGTTTAGATATATATATATATATATATATATATATATATAAAAATAGTAATCCTTTCGTAATTTTAAAAAGAAAAAGGCATTTTTATATATTAAAAGCGCATCAGTATTATTCAGGCCATGAAGAGCCAGTGATCTCAGCTCAATTCAGTCCGGATGGGCGTGGGTTAGCATCGGGATCTGGTGATCAGACAATGCGAATTTGGGATATTGAGTTAGAACTACCATTGCACACGTGCAAGGCTCACAAAAATTGGGTTTTGTGCATTGCGTGGTCTCCGGATGCCACGAGAATTGCGTCCGCCTGTAAAAATGGAGAAATTTGCATTTGGAATGAAAAAACGGGGGAGCTCATCGGCAAACCACTCAAAAGACATAAACAGTGGATAACCAGGTTAGTATCAAAACCGTGTTACAGCTATTAGGCATATTTTCAAATATTCTCCACGTTATCAATTTAAATTGTATGTAAATGTTCTTCTAAATTTTAGCTGTACCAATTTTTTAAAGCTCGAGTTCATTTAGTATCGTCTGGCAGCCAATGCACAAAGATCCGACATGCCGTCATTTGGCTTCTTGTGGAAAAGACGGAAATATTTTCATTTGGGATACAGTAAAAGGCGCTGTTGTCCGTTGTTTGAGTGGGCATACCGCATCGGTGACTTGCTTGAGATGGGGTGGTGAAGGACTCATTTATTCTGGCTCTCAAGTGAGATCTTCGTTTAAATATTTTAGATATTTTATTATAATTTTTTCCGTACTTTTCAGGATCGTACTGTAAAAATGTGGCGCGCCGATGATGGTGTAATGTGCCGTAGCTTGACAGGACACGCACATTGGATTAATACATTGGCGCTTAATACGGACTACGCTCTCAGAACATCGTGCTTCGAGCCTAGCAAACGGTGTATCAAGCCGGGCAGTGTTGAGGAGGTAGAAACCTAATGTGAAATTAACGTAATTTGGAGAATAGCAATAATATATAAGATTTAAATACGAGAAAACCCCAAAACATCATTATTTGCTTGATTCTTCTTGTAAATAAGAAAACATTTCTGAAAAGTTTATTTCGCACCTTAATTAAACATATTACAGTATGTGCTCCTGAAAATAGATAGGCTCTGAACACTATTTACGGAGATACAGCAACACGAAATTGGCTGCTAAGGCACATTTGTATTTTAGAACAAAATGTTTCATATTTTGATTATTACTTAATCCAAATTACGATTTTCAGTGCCAAAAATTGGCTCAAGCACGATACGATGCAGCTATAAAAATCGCTGGAGGTGAGCGTCTCGTATCAGGCTCTGATGATTTTACATTATTCATGTGGAATCCAAAAGAGACGAAACAGTCAATTAACAGAATGACTGGTCACATGCAACTCGTCAATCAAGTCGTTTTTTCTCCGGATACTCGTTATATTGCATCGGCCTCTTTTGATAAATCTGTCAAATTGTGGTGTGGAAGGACAGGAAAATATATCGCTTCTTTAAGGTAAAAATTGTGAAAAATAGGGAATTTAAAACATTTGAATATTTGCTGCTTTGTTTAATATAGAAATTTTAAATCGATGTTGGATTTTTGCTGATCAGTTCCGATATGTCGTTTATCTAGTGTCTAGTACCTTGTAATGCCCTTGATTTAATAATAGCATTTTTGCATGTACCTGTTTACCTAAAATATGAATTAAGAGAGCCTTGTTAAACTTTCCCATTTTTCAGAGGACATGTTGGGCCAGTCTACCAAGTCGCATGGTCCGCTGACAGCCGGCTCCTTGTCTCCGGATCCGCCGATTCCACTTTGAAAGTGTTTGAATTAAAAACGAAAAGTCTTTATTATGATCTACCAGGGCATGGAGATGAAGTTTATACTGTAGATTGGAGTCCAGAAGGAACTAAAGTGGTTTCTGGTGGAAAAGATAAAGTACTCAAGTTGTGGAGACAATAGACAGTTATATAATTATTGCTTTTTAAAATTCTCTTGTTATTTCTTTTTCGTTGTTATTGTTTGTCCCTTCATATTTTCCTGTTAATTCATTAAAACAATCTTATTGAAAATGTCGATGTTTTAATCCGAAAATATTTTTTTTTCCAGGTTCAAAAAGAAAAATCGTGAAAAATCAATGATAACTAGCTCTCCAAAATCAATGTTTTCTTAGTTTTTGGTAAATCATCGTCATTATGCTTCTCGAACAAGGCTATGAAAATTTTATCGAAACGATTATCCTGGGAAAGTCGGCAATTCATTTTCAACAATTGTTCTGCGCTATGCTAGTCGTCACTGCACTCGATTTTCATTTCGCAAAATTATGAAAATGTTTTCGTTTTTAGCGCGTATGCTGTTGTTGTTTTTAAATGTTTTATACATAGAAGATGAATGCAGATTTGAGGTTGAGTGCTATAGAAAAGAATTGCCAGGTAGTTCGAATTGTTTCGAAAAATTATAGTTTTTCAGAGGAAATTATTATTTATGCTTGATTTATTATGTCTGAAAATAAAAAATCTGCCCACCAACCCTTTATTACTTCCGTTTTAGGAGAAACAGCGTTTGGATTGGGGAAACGGTTATTTCTTTAAAAAAATGAAAAGGTTAAAATTACTCAGTGATGAATTTCTTGTAGTGAGTCATGTATATTTAGCGTGATTTCTTTTTTAATATTTTATTCTCAAATAGATTGAAAGCTATGGTTTCTAACATGTTTCCGTTCATCGTCGAAAAAATTCAAAGCAGTTATTTTTCGAAGATTATATTTCAGGAAGTCACGCACATCGCAAAATCACAAATCCGAAACGTGGCCGAGGTTTTGAAGGTCTAGAACCTCTGTGCACATATGCAAGCGTGCCCTATTAAACATGAACCAAGAAGTTCAAGCTTTTTTTTTTCTGTTATGCAAAATCTACCTTTATCACTCTAACGCTTCTTAAATAGGTTTTCATTGTTTTCATAGAAATACTGAAAATATTCGCATGATTATTTCGAAAACTCCGAATTAAAAAAAGTGATCTCTATTGAAACGAGCGTAAAGTAGGACAAGTTGGTCATCTATAAATTTTAAACCGTTTTTAAATGGGGTTTTTCTTGTTTAATTGTGAAATGCATTAAAATAACTGATAAATTATTGTGAACGCATATTCAGAAAATGCAAAATATCCTTTTAAAAAATGTTAAATAGCAGTCACTTTAAATCTAACAACTTGCATTTTTTTCTGTATCTTTTTGTATCTAACTAACCCTTTTTGAAAATCTGGGTAGTATCTCCTTTTTTTACGTATTAATTTCATTCCGCCTTAATTATTTGTCAAATTATGCAGAAAATAGGTATTCGGCAATATGGCTATAGTGAAAAAGAAGGTGTTAGCCGCCTCTAAGACGAATCCAGAAAAGTCAAAGTTGAAGAAAGCTGTTAAACGCCATATTCCAGTGAGCTTTTTAAAAGTTTGCTAAATTTACGAAAACATTATTTTACCAGGAAACCGAATCATCAGCTATAAAGAAGAAAAAGGTGGTGGTAAAGAAGAAAGCAGTTCCCAAAAAGGAGAAAAAAGTTGAAGAGGAGCAAGTAAAAGCTGTAGAGAAACTGCAGTTGATCGATGACGATGAAAAAGAGCTGGAAGAACTCAATTTCACCCAACATGATGGAAGTGATGATGAAGTATTGAGAGACGACTATTCTGGTGAGGGGAAGGGGGGAAAATCGGTAATGTTCAGAAAATTATGCGAAAATTTCAGATTCCGATGAGGAAGGTGATGGTCTTCCAATTGAGAAAAAATCAGCTGCATTGGATAAAAAGAAAGAGAAAATTCTTAAAGAAGGGGAGGAGGAACTTCAGCTGAATATTGCCGACCAAGCCACTTTCGAGCTTCCGACCGTTGAAGAGATAGAAAATGAGATGAAATCAGTCCCAAATTTGGAAATTATAAAACAACGAATCGCTGACGTCATCCTCGTTCTGGGTGACTTCAGAAAACGCCGAGATCCACAAAAATCTCGTATGCAGTATGTGGAAGTCCTCAAGAAAGATTTGTGCACTCAATATGGTTATAACGACTATTTAATGGGAAAGTTCATGGATTTATTCCCCAACGGAGCGGAATTGCTGGAGTTTTTAGAGGCCAATGACAATCCGAGACCAGTGACCATTAGAGCCAATTCACTCAAAGTTAAACGGTATTTAACAGGTGTAGCATATCCTGTAGTTTTCTCTACATACATTTTCCGGGTATATTTTAAAATGTGGCGTTACCTCGTTTAAGCCCTTCAATTAATATAGTTTCAATGTCTTTTCATATTGAAATATGCCCTATTCAGCACTGCATACGAAAACCTAAGCTTGAATTTCCTTTTTCAATTAATACTCTTTTGCTTTTTAGTCGAGACCTTGCCAAAAATCTCATTAACCGTGGAATGAACGTGGACCCAGCAGCCGATTGGACAAAAGTTGGATTGGTTGTCTACGATTCTCAAGTACCAGTGGGAGCTACTCCGGAATACCTTGCAGGGCATTATATGATCCAGGGGCTCAACTCTTTGCTTCCTGTGATGGCATTAGCTCCCCAACCAGGCGATCGTGTTCTGGATATGTGTTCTGCTCCAGGAGGAAAGAGCTCTCATATTGCTGCTTTGATGAAGAATAGTGGAGTGTTATTCGCCAATGACGCTAATGTATCTATTCAATATTGCTTTCCGCTAAAATATTTATTTTTTTAGTTCGATCGCTGTCGTGCCATCATTGGAAATCTTCATCGTTTGGGGGTGAATAATACCGTAGTCTGCAATTTAGGTGGCGAGGAATTCTCAAAATTCCGACCAAATTGCTTTGACAGAATCCTCCTGGATGCTCCATGCTCCGGCACAGGAGTCATCTGGAAATCTCAATCAGTGAAAACTTCGAAAGATTCTCAGGATGTTCAGAAGCGTCATACTCTACAGAGACAACTGATCTTGTCGGCTCTTGACTCGTTGGATGCTAATTCGCCAAATGGAGGTAGATAATTCATGCGAATTCGAGGTCACCTATTCTGAATAATACTATGTTCTCATAGTTGACAGCGGTTCCTATCCCGTTACTTTTATTGATTTTTATTCGATCAGACCTGCATGTTTCTTCGTGCTTTATGGTCTTCATAAGCAAACAGTTAGAGGATTTAGAGGAGTTAGAGGAGAGGATAAATGCTTCAAAGTATTAGGTTTAGCGATAAGTATGTCTTGCTTGAATCTGCTACTTTCAATAATTTTTTTTGGAGCTAATGTCATAAAATCTGCTAATTGAAAGTTTCATCGTTGGAATACGGAAACTGGACAGAGCTATACACGGTTGGGCGCAATTACCCGGGATGAAGTTTCGCGCCAGAGCGCGAGACACTGACGCATTTTCGGCGCGTACAATTTTCAAAATGTTGTTTATTTATATGTTTTTAACTATTTTGCCAAGTTTTATATCATTTGCCCAAGTTCCAGCTAAATGGTGCGAGCTAGCAATCACCGTACCTCAATTGTGACCCATTTCAAGCAAGGCTTATCCGGGATAGAGATTGCAAAACGTCTCGGAGCTCCACACCAGACCGTCGTGCCTTGGGCTCAGAATCACTTCGCAGGACAACATTGGGTGTTTCAACAAGATGAAGCACCGGCTCACACCGCGAAGATCATTTAGGAGTAGTGCGCAACGCAATTTCCTGCATTCATTCGCAAGGTAGAATGGCCCGCCTCATCTCCGGATTTGAATTCGTTGGACTATTCTGTCGGGGGGTTTTGCAGAGCATGGTCAACGGTCGCCCTCACCGAAATGTGGAGTCTCTCAAGAAAACTCTCGTCAAGGAATGGAACGAATTGTCCGATGACTACCTGCGTGCCACCATCATGACCTATCCTCGACGTCTTCGGGCTGTCATCGAGGCAAATGGAGGTCGAGTGGAACAACAGTAGTTGATATTTGTTGCTTATATATCTGATAAACATTTTATTAAATCTCGTTGTATTCTGAATTCTGGTATTTGAAATAGATGACGTCAAGTCATCCCGGGTAATTACGCCCAACCCTGTAACTATGAAAACTAAATACCGCCTAATACTATGCATGTTTCTATTATAAATTGCATAATTTCTTTTAAATATTTTTTTTTCCAGGTTACCTCGTCTACTCGACTTGTTCCGTGCTCGTTGAGGAGAATGAAGCCGTTGTAAACTTCCTTCTAGATCGTCGTCACTGTGAATTAGTGCCTACCGGATTGCCGATCGGAGTGGATGGATACACTCGATTTCGTGATTATCGTTTCCATTCGTCGCTTTCCATGACCAAAAGATATTATCCGCATGTTCATAATATTGACGGATTCTACGTTGCAAAGATAAAGAAGCTTTCAAATGCCAAATTGAGCAAACAGGAAGTTATGGAGGTAATGTGAGCAGAAAAGGATTAAAATCATTGTTTTTATTTCTAGAAGGAAAGGGAAAAGGTTGCCCAAAAGACACAGAGAAAGAAAAATGACACTGCTGAAAAATCTGAGTCATCTGGTGATATTCAGCAGAATGGAAAGATACCAGTGAAGGGAGGTGAGAAGGACAATAAGAAGCAGAACAAGGCAGCTGAAAATGACGACGACTCGGATGAAGATGATAAAGCCCCTAGTCAGTATATTTGTGAAGTTTAGCTGTTTTCGATGTTTCAAATTGACCTATTCTTAACAACAACCTTACGGAGATTATTTTACCTTCAAACATTTCAGTGAAAAACATTGGCTCCGGAGCTCGTGCGAACAAAAAGCGCCGTAATCAGAGAAAAGCTGCTGCTAAGCAAGACGCTGTTAAGGATGATGATGGGTTTAATATGGTAGGCATAAATAAGAATTTACAAAAAAAAAAACGTTTCCTTCTGAATTAAACATCTTTTACCATAAATAGCTTCCATTTTCAGGTTGGATACGTCAAACGTGCCAAGAAGCCCACCCAATTTAAATCAAAAGTTCCAAAACGAGCTGCCGCCCGAACTGGTGCAAAATCCGTGAAAAATCGTCGAAAGAAAATGCTGGCCAAACAACAATAGACTTATGCGTTTTTTTTCAACCTTTTATCCTTTGTTGTTATATAGCTGGTTTTCGTTGATTTTTTTTTGAGTTTTAAGCGAATTGTTAAGCTATTTTTACAATATTATCTTTATCACTTCGTTATTGTTGTTGACTATCTTTTTTTTTTTGAAAAAAAATGGTTTTTAATGTTTTGGTACGTCTTGAGATATAACTGGTTTGTAGACCAAGATTTAGTTATTTTACTCAACTTTCTTTTGGCCTGTTTTAAATTCGTTATTTTAATTCGATCCTGTTGCAGTTCCACTAAACAAAATGTTAATTGTTCGTGATGAATTTGACGAGATTCCTGATTCGGAACTTCGCGAGACAATTATCGAACGAATTGAAGGGCTCGGGGAAATGTTTCCATATTCCCTTCGTTCGGCTCTACGTTCCACGATAACCTGGTCAACGTGGGGTGTTAAGGGATTGGTAAGGGACTTTTTTCAAACGAGAAACTGAAATTAGATAGAAAGCCGAAATGATAAATTTATTGAAAGCTGAAATGTTTGTTGTACAATATATTAAAGACGAATTAACTGCAAAATAAAACAAAAAAATCAGTGAAATGTAGTTGTCTCCTCCATATCAAATCTTACGCCGCGATACAGAATTTCAATAAAGAAACATCTGAAATAAATACTTTTGTAAATTTTCTAAAAAATTCGAACAGCTCACATTTTTTCAGTTCTCTCTTACGAAAAGCACAATTTGGGTTGTATCGACTACATCTTTGATTGCCTTTCTTCCATATATCATCGAGAAGGAGAGAAGTGATTTAGAAAAGACTCAAGTTGCTCAACAACGTCAAATGCTTCTCGGTCCTTCTGCTGCCATTCAGCAAGCGAAGTCAGCTTAATAATCGGCTGCAGATGTCTGAAAATTGCTCAAAATATTCGTTTCCCCACCCAGAAATTAATAAATATTGAGCTGTGGAGTCTTTATTTTTTGTTTTATATCCGTTTCGTTTTTCCCCATCATTAGCTGTTGGTTTCAGTTTTTTAAATATGAAATTGTTTGTTTTTGTGAAAATTGTATAGTTCTTTCAAAAAATAGAAGAGTGGGTTTTGTTAACCGAAAAATAACTGTTGCACCACGTTTATCAGTTTTCCTCGTTTTGTATTGCTTCCATTGAATATACTGGACAAAATTGTTCAAAAATATGAAATCATTTTGCGTAGAAACCGTAATCTTCGCAAATATTAACATAAAGTTGGTGTGAAGAGGGCGGGCCCCGCAGTTATTGGTTATGCGCTCCATTGAGAATAATCAATCGACCATTCGCAGACAAGCTCCGGCTCCTCCTACATTTGTTGTTTTCTTTTTTTTTGATATGTACAATTGAATATCCCCGATTTAAACATATTTTTTGTGAATTTATTCCTGTTCGCCACTGTTTTGCTTCTAATTGCTCTATTATAGATGCACTCTCAAACATCTCCAGAAGGCGTGTCGCCAGAAGCCGTAGGTACTCCAGAAACCTCGCTGTCTCGAGAAGAAATGTCAGTTGAAAATGAAGAAATGGGCAGTACCTCTGAAAGGGGAGACATTCTACTACAACAATCCGAAGACATAACAGCTGACGAAATGGAAGAGATGGAAATGATGAATGGGTCAATTATGGGCGGCCATTCGATTCAAAATGATGAAAAATCGCCGCAAGTACTGCTGGATCAGGAAAG
Organism: Caenorhabditis inopinata; assembly: GCA_003052745.1. Taxonomy (NCBI): domain Eukaryota; kingdom Metazoa; phylum Nematoda; class Chromadorea; order Rhabditida; family Rhabditidae; genus Caenorhabditis; species Caenorhabditis inopinata. The sequence goes on along the minus strand of AP018152.1, from coordinate 14,436 downwards.
ATATTTGCCTATTGGTTTGTGAAATACAGAGAAAGTTCCCAGATTTAAAGAAAAATTAAATTATTTTAAATATACTTTTTCTGAGTAGAATGTTGTACTTTCGTGAATGACTGATTTGTCTTAAAATTTGTGAGATTCCTTCTTGTTTTTATGCTATTAGATATCAAATCCGTGCTAAAATATGTATTTACAAAAATTCTCTTAATATAGGCTTATTTTCATCTGATGTCATGTAAACATGCTGAAATTACAGAAACATACATTTTTGAAAATGGCTTTGAGCTTCATCTTATAACATTTTTTTTAACTTGGAAAGTGGTCGAAAATTAATAATAACTCCATGGATAACAGCTAACCATTCTTTGCGGACTTGGGCGATGGTGGTTCGTGAAGTAGTCTGTTCGATTTCTATATTGAGACTTCCTTCCGTAGTGAATCGGATCATCTCATGGGGGGGGGGTCGTCGGCTCTGCGTAAGAGTCCACGTTTCGGATCCGTATGTGAGCGCGAAAAATAAAAATTACATACCAGAAACAAGTGCAAAAACATTTCTGGTATAAAAGCACCAAACTATTTGTTTACTTATAGAGTTTTGTTGGAAAACCATGTCGAAAATGAAGAAAAAAAAAAACGTTTCAGCTGAAATTGTGCATGGCTAGGTTCCGTCCATCTCCTCGCTAATTCGTTAATTCAAAAATGACTACTGTGAAAAAAATTAAATAGCAGTAACATGACATCATCTTTTATAGAATGGTATAGCTGTTGTAAAAACCTCCGCAATGTGGAATCGTTATGAAAGGTTTTTAGTCAGTTTTCTTTTATTCCTTAAGTTTTAAACTTGACTTTCTATTGACGGATTAGATGAATACTTAAATGTTTCTCCGTTTCCTTCAAAAACAGCTTTACCTTTTTTTTGCAGCAAACGTCGTCCGGATAATGAAAACTCAAATGGATCCACAAGCAAAACTGGCTAAGGACGCTAAAGAATGTGCACAAGAGTGCGTTTCCGAATTTATCAGTTTCATCGCATCAGAAGCAGCGGAAATATGTAATCAAACAAAGAGGAAGACTATCACTGCAGGTATTTCAACGTAGACATTTAGGTAAACTTAAACTCACACATTCTCGTCTATTTTCAGATGACCTTTTGACTGCAATGGAATCTACTGGTTTTGACAACTACGCTGAGCCGATGAGAATATTTCTTCAAAAATATCGACAGGCACACAAAATCACTGGACCAATTCATAAAGAGCATCCGAATTATGTACGACCGAAACATTTCCGACAAGATCAACCAGTGCGGCCTCTGTTCTTCGATACGGAGCATGGAAGACGATGTCAGTGCTAGTAGTATCTGTATCTTGAATTTTTTAACGATACACCTAATTTCGGATGAGAAAATATGAACATATGGGACGCAAAAGTTGTTCCCTTATATTCTGCAAGTGCCCTATTGAATAACTTACTTACCCTTAAATATGCTGTAATTTCCGCTTATTTACTTTCTACTAGATTTCCCTTAATAATACATATCCAGAGGGTTTACGCTGCCTTTTGTCAGCGAGTTTTTTACATAAAAAAATTTAACACCATGCATCTTGAGAAAACTAAATATTATTCTATTTAGAAGCCACGAGCTTAATTAGACAATGACCAAATCTAGATTAGACATAATTGGAGGGAACACACCGCGTGCGTGTCTTTAGTTTATTCTAAGTAGGTTAATTCGTATGTTCTGGAGTGTTCTATAACTTTCTGGAACATTCTGGACTGTTTTAGAAACTTTGAAAAACAATGTCTATTAAAGCTGTAGTTTTGCAAAATATGAACAATTTTTACATGTGATACTCGCACATCCAGATTGCTATATCAGCAAAAATTTTACTGTTTATTTCGTTTTTAAGATAATTTTGTAGATTTGGGTGTATAGTTATACCGTATCCCAAGTACCCAGCAACCATTTAAGGAGATGGTTGCTACATATTGATAAATCCATCTTTGTTCAATAAAAACACTATTTCCGTAGTTCGTCCTTACCCTTAATCGTAAATGATCGTTCGCTGTCTTAAATTGGGTGATCCCACTTTCTACGGGAAAGCATATCAGATTGTGGAGCGGACCTGGGGAAAAGAGGGTGATAGTATAAACATCTGAAACTTTTCTGATAGTTGTTCCCACGTAAAGTTTTATGTTTTCTAATTTCAAGGTACCGAAACGCAATACGTGATAAATGGTAGTGAAGTAGTGAAAAACGCTCCATTGGCAGATGAATGGAATGAGCAAACTGGCACGTTGAACACCTTAGTAGACGAAAGTTATATGGATAATCAACAAATCAACATATGGGATCCTAAGACACAAGAAGGAACAATGCAATCGACGTATGAGTCCGTTGAATCGATGGAGCAAGTGGATAATGTAGTAGAGGCATTAGATGATCAGGACGAAATGATTGATCAGGACACATCAGGGGCTATTGCTTTAGAGCAGCAGGGACAAATGCAGATTTATGTTGATCCCAAGTCAAAACAGCATTATGCTGCAAAAGAAAGTAAGCAATTTCTTAGCCGATAATTCTATATTTTTTCCATCCGAAAATTCCAGCACCAAACGGAATGGAACTCTACCCACTCATCATCCAAGACACGCCACTACAATTGGAGAATGTAACTGCACCGAATGTAAGCATCTTCAGTTTTTTAAAATTAATGTTTTAATCCGTAAATTACACTATTAATAATATATTGTGTATGGCGTGGATTCTAGATAAAAATTATCTAAAATCTAAAAAGGCTAATAATCTTTTCTTGTAGAAATGTTACAATTCATAACGTTTCTGGTTCGCCTAAAGTACGCAAAATAAAAAGTACCCAAAGTACGCAAAATTCTTGTAGATATGTTACAATTCATAACGTTGCTGGTTCGCCAAAAGTACGCAAAACAACCATCAAAATAAAAATAGAAAGATAATTCGGACCACACGGAATCGAACTGGCGGCTAAAACAAAATCAGAAAAAGTGGGCTTAGTTTTCAGCGAACTGACTAGTTTATGTTCCGACCACTCTCCCGTTTTTATATTACATGTTCGACCTTCTTTCCTGCTTTCATAGGGCCCGTTATTTCGACTATAACAATAAAACAGACAAGACTCAAAATTCAAAACATATTTCTCTTATTAAAATATTAGTTCGTTCATTCTCTACTAGTGCTAGATAATGATTGTATATGATTACGACGACTTCAAATAATCGCAGTTATTTTTCGTAAATTCGTGTGATCCGAAAGGAAAATAAGCGGTATTTGAAAGTGAGAGATGTAGGGTCATCATATCGTTTTAAAACATTTCTTTTGCAGAAATGTTCTATAATTAAAAAAAAAAAGAAATTCTTTAAAAACTGTCCTGTTTAAATCTCAAGTGTCTTCCATGGTCCGTGCCACCCACTCATTATTTTCAAAATGTTTATCATTTTTTCTTCAGCAATTTATGGTCACACAAGAAGACGGAACCACTTCTCATGCAATGATTTCTCAAGATGCGGTACCCATACACGCTCCAGCTCTCAGGAAAAGAAGTAGTTCGTCGAAATATTTTCAGCTATTTACTGGAAAGTCCGACATTATAATATTTTCAGTTCCAAAAACTTCAATGGTTCAATATCAAGCTGAGCAAGAAGAAGAGGAGCTGGACGATCCACAAAGTACTACAGTACCCGTACCGATCGCTCCAAGACCTGGGCCTGGAAGACCTCCTACTTCATCTAGGAAGAGAGGATTTGTGAAACGAAAAAAGTAGAGCCATCGGGGTTTCTCCTAACTTATTTCTTGTAAAAACAAGGCTCTCAATATATCTGAACGTTGTGAAATTTTGAAGTTAAAAATAAGAAAATATTTTCAATTAGTTTGTCTGCAATTCTTAATCGAAATTATGTCTTATAAATTGGAGTTTTGAAGTTTTTATACCTTAGAATTTTAATATTTTTTAGAAAAAATGTTTCCCTATCATTTTCGATCTCTAAATGTATATAAGTAGGTTATTGCAGTTTAATAAACTTATATGTTTAACTTTAAAACGTTTGTTTTCTCTAATGTTTTAAATGGTTTTTGGCCAGTTTATTCTGTGTTAATAGGCGTTGACTTTCCCCAATAAAGAAAAAAGAAATTCAACTTCATTAATTTTTTTTAGAATTTTCACAGGTTTTTTGGCAGATCTCAATATTTTTTATGTCGCATTTACATAACATTTCAGTTCCGTATCCCCCTGTTTCCCCCACTGCCCTGTTTGCTATATGTATATAAATACAGTATTTCATGACGGGTGTACCCAGCGATTTCTCGTCGCAGAACCCTTAAATAGTGATGCGAAATGCATGAATTGCAAGGAAAATGTTCGACAAAGTGTAAGATTTCCTAATAAAGTATTTCGAGTTTTTAAACGAAAATTTCGTTTCAGGACCCAAAGTGGATCATAACCCGATTGCCGTGTCCAATTCTGGAAAGTCAGATAGAAACAGCCTGTTGTATTGTAATAAAACCATCGCATGGCAATTTTCGAAGGTAAGCGTGCCCGCTTACTGTATCCCAAACATCTTAATTAAACAAAAGTTACACATTTTCCAGTTATAAAATTGGCGATGACTTACATATCGGCATTGCCGACTCGCATGGAGTCGTGTACTCCTTTTGGACAAAAGGCGTCGAATCTCAAAAGATCACGTGGCAGGACTCTACTAAAATCCACGACTTTCACTCCTTTTTCTTTGACAATCTCAAAAATTGTGATAATTGCATAGAGTCTTTCATAGAAACTCTGAAAATATCGAAAAAATTCCATAAATCGGTAAGAGACTGTAGGTTGGTGCGTCTGTGTTCTTAGATATCCTAGAATTTCAGAAATATGATGAAAATTCGTGGAACTGCTTTGATTTTGTGCTGGAATTTGTGAAATTTATAAATTTTCGAAGCTATTCAAAATTAGATTTCATCGAGGAGTTTGTGACGAAAAAAATGCAAAATGTTGTGAAATATTGCATCCTTTTTCATAAATTGTCAGCTGCAAATAAATGATTATTTTTCGAATTTTTATCGAATCGGAAATTGGTGTTTTAACTGTTCTCATCCCAGTTATATCCTTTTTTTCAACCAAATATTTTTAACACTAACAATTATGGGGTTATTCATGATTCATTTTTATGCAAAAAATGCCACTTTAATCTTATTCACGATACCATTTTAATTGAAAAAAATGCATTGTAGTTCAGTGCTTTGTTCAGTTAAAATGCAGGGTGGTGTCAGATACCGTCACCGAGAAAGTCTGTGCGCCTTTAATTTATTTTTGGCTTTCAAATAAATAATTTTACTATTTTCTCACTATTGCCATAGTAATTTTACGCTTTTTCGCCTCTTCATCGTTCATTTTTGGCTGTAAAATATTATTTTTATCAAATTAATTTAAATTTTTTCCGAAAATGTGAATTTTTCGCACAATAGGAGTTCTTCTCCAAAAAATTGAGGGCCTCGTAAATCGACACATTATAGGCGCATATACTTTCTCGGTGACGGTATCCGACACCACCTTGAATTTTAACTGAACATATCACTGAATTACAATGCATTTTTTTCAATTAAAATGGTATCGTGAATAAGATTAAAGTGGCATTTTTTGCATAAAAATGAATGATGAATAACCCCATTAGTTTTTGAAATTTAGGATGGCCGAGTCTTTGGAAGATTTGGATCGGGACGAGCGACTCATAGATAAAAACGATTTTTTAGCCGATCAATTGGAGAAATTCACCCATGAATATCGCGAGAAAACGGAGCCAAAGTGTTGTGGTAAGGAACCAAAAGGTCGTAAGCGACCCTCTTTTGAATATGGGAATGTGGCTTAAATGTTGCATTTCCTGAGGACAATATGCATATTATTTTCCAGATTAACAAACAACTTTTTTTTTCAGAATCGTAAATGTGAAATCGTTTTGTCATATTTACTGTTTTCGATATTCAAACTATGTTTTATTTAATGAATGTATATCAAAACGTAAACTTACCACAGATGAGAAGTTTGTCGTGGCGTAGGCTAACAAAAATGGCCAAAACTATCGGATCATCGCCACAGACTTTCAGTCGCTCTGTCAGAAAGGAAAATTCCTCAATACCACTTCTCATCCGGCCTTCGTGATTGTTTTTGGCGGAATCTGTGCAATCGTGCAAGTGAACCAAATTTAATACAGAGAACGCATTTTGGAGGCTGGTGTACTTTCTTGAGCCAAAAATCACTTTGATGTAAATTCTTGGATCTTCCAACAGGACTCAGCTCCAACTCATTGCGCCAAAGCAACACAACAGTGGTACAAGGTCAATTTACCCGAGTTCATCACTTGTGCAGTATGGCCTGCTTCTTCACCGGATTTGAATCCAACGGACTATGCCGTTTGGGGATACTTGACCCGGATGGTTTCCACGAAAAACTACTCCAGTTCAGGTGTTCTGAAGATTGTGCCTAGGACGATCTTGACGTCAACTATTTTCGTGCCGTTCTCGACTCCTACCCGAAGAGATTGAGAGCTGTGGTGAAGGCGAAAAGTGGTAGATTCGAAAAGTGTTAATTTTGTTTGTTTGTTGAGTAAACTTTTGTTCTATTTTCATATGAATTCCTCTTTTTTTGCCAAAGTTATGGCGTTTGAAACTCATCCTATTATGTATTTCGCACCCTGTCTGCATTTTCACAACGCACCTTTTATTAGAGGGGGAACGTTGATAAGAAATTTAAAGTCAGGAATTTTCAGCGGACACCAACTCGGATCATTCGAAGTGTGAGCAAGTGGAAATTCAATCGAAAAAGACAAAAAAGGAAATTGTGAACGTGACAAGAAAGCTTCAGAAGGCGCTTATTTCACTTGAAATGTAAGAATCAACGGAACTTCAATTATTCATAAATAAACTTGCCAAAAGAGAAATAAGACCATCTCGCCTCGTCTTCGTCATCGTTTACAATTCGTCTGATGCAGAGATAGGCATTGTGTTGGTACACACGTATTTTAATTGATGACGTAATACGAACGGAGACGAGACGAAAGGATTCCACGAAAGACGACCGATTTGTGTCGTCTTTCGTGGAAACCTTACAAAACTATCTTTAAAATTTTGCTAAATTCATTTTATCGCGACTTATCAAAAATTAGTATAATATGCAAATCAGCGGGAAAACCCGTTCACGTTTTTTTTTAGCTTCTTCGGAAATTTTAGACGGTTTGCGTGCCACCCGTTGCTCGTTAATACTCATCCTGACGGTTTTCGTTTAAATGTTACGTGTTTCTTCTCTGATGATGAATTAAATCATACGCATAAAAGCAGAAATTTCGGAATGTTATAGACCAAATTGGTTTTACAGTATTTCGACTGGCACACTCTGGATATTGGGAATTGTCCAATACCTTGATTTTACAGGATGCCCCATTGCTCAGGTCTTCTAGTGGCTCTTCGTGACATAAACTCGCAACTTCGTGATGTCGTCATGAAAATGAATTCCGAATTTTCTACGATGACAATTCCGTTGCCAGAATACGATACGATCGATATGAAGTGCTTTTTGGGGGATCAGGAGGTTGTTTTTAATCCACCATTCTCACAAAATTTCGGGCTTCTTTCAGGTGGGTCCACAACAATCTGTTGTTAAATTAGTCGAAGAAGATCAAAAGGCGGCGGAAAAAAATCTGGATAGAATACTAGGTGAAGCCGAGATTCTACTTCACGAATACGATCATTTCAAGAATGGGCTGAAAAGCTAATAGTCGAATTTTATTTGAAATTTTTTTGGTAAATTCACAACCGGAAGTTTTAAATGATCTCTCTCTATCTCTCTCTATAAATTTTTGTTAGTATCTGGTGACTAAAATCTTGTTGCTTTGGTCTTCCCCCTTATTGAATCAGCTTGTTTATCCTATATACAATGTCCCACAAAAAATAACCTCACTCTCATTTCTTCGAAATGTTTTTTTCCAAGGTTTTGCGAATGGTCTAGATTCGTGGAAATGTGTATATTTCTGTTACAAAAATGAACTAATGGTAAAAACAGGTAGCTTAGCAAATATTGCTTAAAACTGCAATTTACCTGGAAAATGTTCTTTTGATGTTCCAGTTTCTATCGATAGGTACAAATTTTCAAGGTATGTCTGGCCGAAATCTGGTGGACATTGGAAATGGAAAGTACAACTTGATGCTTCTTTGCTGTGGTCCTGGTATGGCCAGCAGGTAAGCCATTCTGCCACAAAATAGCCATGAAATCTTTAAGCAGATGCTCGTTCTGTCGTTCCAAATGCACTGTGACATTCTACTCAAAATATGGCGAAAAGGTCGATTACAAAGGATCGAAGGACGGGAAGTGACACAAGTCTACCGGAATTATCATCGAATTCTAAGAATTTGCCAAGATACACTCGATGCGAGAAGACATGTGGATGCATAACATGTTGTGGGTGCTTCTATTGCTCACCTTCTTGTCTTTTCACACGAATCTTCGCTGTTCCGAAGTCCAAAGACATTTATGAAGTTCTCAATTGCCCTTCGTGGCAAACAACGATAGATGTGACAGTGAATTTGAATGGAAATCATTCGAGACTACGAGTTCCCCATGGAATCCCTCAGATAATCAACAACTCAAATATATCGCTTACGGTAACTGGTTTTTCTACCCCTCCGACCCCACTCCACGCCGCTACCTTCATCAAACAGTGGCGTACTGAAGGCAGCAAAAAATTCGGCTTCGCATACACTTCTGTTTCTCGGCCCGGAGTGCCATCAAAGGGTTTGATTGGTGAGTTTATGTGCGCAAGTAGAGAAGACGCAGAGAATTTCAATTGCATATTCGATGATAATCTTTGTAAGTGTTCTTCACAAGGAACAATGATGACTTGCTCATGTGGATTCATCAAACTGAAAGACATTGTGGAGAAGGACAGTATTCCTATAAAAGAAGCTGGGTTTGAAGTCGATATTGAAAATGGAGAAATTATCACGAGACTAACCCCACAGTCATTGGTAGCTATACAACTCCAGTTTCGAAATCAATCAATACAAAGGATTGTGAAGGAAGATTACTGTAAAATTTCTGAGGCAAGAATAGAAGGATGTTTTTCCTGTGGAAAAGGAGCTAAGCTGAAATACAGATGCACCACAAAAATCAATGAAATCATGAGAGCTACGGTACAATGTCCATCCCTTGGAATAGAGTTCCTAGAATTCGTGGAATGCAGCAAGGAAGGAAAAGAAAGGCACATAGAGTTCCAAACATCAAAGCGAAGCTTAAACGAGAAATTTATTGTGGAATGTGGAGAAAAATCTTCGTCGTTTGTAATAAACGGAGAGTTGACAGAGCTGAAACTATTAGACACGAAGTTGGGGAAGGAGACATTTGCGGTGTTCGGCGAGAATATCAAGAATGGAGTCAGTCTGTTGGATCTGGTCGAAAGCAGTGTAGTACAGGCTTGGAGTTCTACCACACAATGGGTGGGAAAATGGATGATCATCGGTGTGGTCATTTCTGTCGGGATTATGCTGATCGTGTTCAACTTCTCGGTTGGAGCAATAGGATTCATTTCCTTTTTTTGGCGGAAGTGTCAACGAACCAAGGTTCGTCGGTACAGAAGAGGAAAAAGAGATTGAAAACATCAGCATCTACGGTACAAGACTTAATCATCGACATTTTTGGCTATGTATGCATACGATGAATAAATGCACACATTTATGTTTATATATGGTTGGTAATATTGGTGTTGGTGATTTATATATGGTTGGTGATTGTAATATGGTAACGTTTTGATTAATATTACTCACGGTCATGGTCGTATGGAAGGACGATCCGAGCTGTCTTGGTTCATGTCGTTTTCTTTTCTTTATAGTTTTTTCTTTTCTCTCTTTAATGTAATAAATGGTTTAATTACCCAAGTTTGAGCTATTCGCTACATCCTACGAACGTCAAGACAGAACCATGGGGAGAAATCTCGAAATCTCGAAATCTCTCAAAGTGAACCCAACCGTCTGAAATTGTGTTTTTTGAAATCAGCGCATCATGAGCATTCAGAATAGTATGAACACGGTCATAGTGCGACAATTTTAAAGATTTTGGAAAATTTTCTGAACCATGGGGAGAAATCTCGAAATCTCGAAATCTCTCAGTGAACCCAACCGTCTGAAAAACGCCGAGAACGTGGAATGTTTTGGTGCTCGACGACTGTAAGTTCAAAGGTTATAAACGGAGAAAACTGCCGCTGAGAATCAAGAAAAGTATCACTTGGGGATATGTAAAAGGAAAGGATCTCGACGAGTTCACTCATATTGTACTATCGTCCAAATATGTGTATGATAAGAACGCGCTGAAACTCGACGACGCAGATTTGATGACGTATAAGCTTTACGCATGGTAAGTTTGACAAATTGAAATTCAGTTAGTCACGCCCAATCAATCAGGCAATCAATCTCTTGAGCTGATGATCTCGTTTTGATACTCTGCTAAAGCTTTTTTTTTGCAAATTGCAATGGGTGGAGGCAATTTCAGAAATTTTGCCAATGTGAAATTCCTATTTCAGCAAGGCCGTGTTGATGAACAGAGACTGGTTGGAAGCGCAAGATTATAATTGGTACGTGTTGAACACCCGCTATAACGGAGAAACCCATCACGATACCATTTACAATCTGAAAACGAATCTGAAAAATGCGGATATTTGTATTTTGCCGTCAACTTCCAAGAAATTTGAAAATGGTGAGTCCATAGACGTTGAGACGTAGTGATCCAGGAGGTCGGCTCAAGTTGTAGTTCTCGGTGAATACAGTTTTCACATCGAATCAATAATGGGCACGCCGAAAAAAATCGGTATGGAATCCATTGGTGCGCAAATTCATTGTTTTTTTTTGCGTCTAATAAATTTAATTTTCAGTTTGCAGCCGCTAATTCCTGAAAATGCTCTGAAATTCTTGTAAATGCTCGAAAATGTTTGAAAATGCTCTAAAATATCTGAAAATCCTCCAAAATGTCTGAAAATCCTCCAAAATGTCTGAAAATTCTCTGAAATTCTTCTAAATGCTCTAAAATGTCTGAAAATCCTCCAAAATGTCTGAAATTGCTCTGAAATTCTTGTAAATGCTCGAAAATGTTTGAAAATGCTCTAAAATGTTTGAAAATGCTCTAAAATGTCTGAAAATGCTCTGAAATTCTTGTAAATGCTCGAAAATGTTTGAAAATGCTCTAAAATATCTGAAAATCCTCCAAAATGTCTGAAAATTCTCTGAAATTCTTCTAAATGCTCTAAAATGTTTGAAAATGCTCTAAAATGTCTGAAAATCCTCCAAAATGTCTGAAAATGCACTGAAATTCTTCTAAATGCTCTGAAATTCTTCTAAATGCTCTAAAATGTTTGAAAATGCTCTAAAATGTCTGAAAATCCTCCAAAATGTCTGAAAATGCTCTGAAATTCTTGTAAATGCTCTAAAATGTTTGAAAATGCTCTAAAATGTCTGAAAACCCTCCAAAATGTCTGAAAATGCTCTGAAATTCTTGTAAATGCTCGAAAATGTTTGAAAATGCTCTAAAATATCTGAAAATGCTCTAAAATATCTGAAAATCCTCCAAAATGTCTGAAAATGCTCTGAAATTCTTGTAAATGCTCTAAAATGTTTGAAAATGCTCTAAAATGTCTGAAAATGCTCTGAAATTCTTGTAAATGCTCTGAAATTCTTGTAAATGCTCGAAAATGTTTGAAAATGCTCTAAAATATCTGAAAATCCTCCAAAATGTCTGAAAATGCTCTGAAATTCTTCTAAATGCTCTGAAATTCTTCTAAATGCTCTAAAATGTTTGAAAATGCTCTAAAATGTCTGAAAATCTCCAAAATGTCTGAAAATGCTCTGAAATTCTTGTAAATGCTCGAAAATGATTGAAAATGCTCTAAAATATCTGAAAATCCTCCAAAATGTCTGAAAATGCTCTGAAATTCTTGTAAATGCTCGAAAATGTTTGAAAATGCTCTAAAATATCTGAAAATCCTCCAAAATGTCTGAAAATGCTCTGAAATTCTTGTAAATGCTCGAAAATGTTTGAAAAATGCTCTAAAATATCTGAAAATCCTCCAAAATGTCTGAAAATACTCCAAAATGTCTGAAAATTCTCTGAAATTCTTCTAAATGCTCTAAAATGTCTGAAAATCCTCCAAAATGTCTGAAAATGCTCTGAAATTCTTGTAAATGCTCTAAAATGTTTGAAAATGCTCTGAAATTCTTGTAAATGCTCGAAAATGTTTGAAAATGCTCTAAAATATCTGAAAATCCTCCAAAATGTCTGAAAATTCTCTGAAATTCTTCTAAATGCTCTAAATTGTTTGAAAATGCTCTAAAATGTCTGAAAATCCTCCAAAATGTCTGAAAATTCTCTGAAATTCTTCTAAATGCTCTAAAATGTCTGAAAATCCTCCAAAATGTCTGAAATTGCTCTGAAATTCTTGTAAATGCTCGAAAATGTTTGAAAATGCTCTAAAATGTTTGAAAATGCTCTAAAATGTCTGAAAATCCTCCAAAATGTCTGAAAATGCTCTGAAATTCTTGTAAATGCTCGAAAATGTTTGAAAATGCTCTAAAATATCTGAAAATGCTCTAAAATATCTGAAAATCCTCCAAAATGTCTGAAAATGCTCTGAAATTCTTGTAAATGCTCTAAAATGTTTGAAAATGCTCTAAAATGTCTGAAAATCCTCCAAAATGTCTGAAAATGCTCTGAAATTCTTGTAAATGCTCTAAAATGTTTGAAAATGCTCTAAAATGTCTGAAAATCCTCCAAATGTCTGAAAATGCTCTGAAATTCTTGTAAATGCTCGAAAATGTTTGAAAATGCTCTAAAATGTTTGAAAATGCTCTAAAATGTCTGAAAATCCTCCAAAATGTCTGAAAATTCTCTGAAATTCTTCTAAATGCTCTAAAATGTTTGAAAATCCTCCAAAATGTCTGAAAATGCTCTGAAATTCTTGTAAATGCTCTAAAATGTTTGAAAATGCTCTAAAATGTCTGAAAATCCTCCAAAATGTCTGAAAAATGCTCTGAAATTCTTGTAAATGCTCTAAAATGTTTGAAAATGCTCTAAAATGTCTGAAAATCCTCCAAAATGTCTGAAAATGCTCTGAAATTCTTGTAAATGCTCGAAAATGTTTGAAAATGCTCTAAAATGTTTGAAAATGCTCTAAAATGTCTGAAAATCCTCCAAAATGTCTGAAAATGCTCTGAAATTCTTGTAAATGCTCGAAAATGTTTGAAAATGCTCTAAAATATCTGAAAATGCTCTAAAATATCTGAAAATCCTCCAAAATGTCTGAAAATGCTCTGAAATTCTTGTAAATGCTCTAAAATGTTTGAAAATGCTCTAAAATGTTTGAAAATGCTCTAAAATGTCTGAAAATGCTCTGAAATTCTTGTAAATGCTCTAAAATGTTTGAAAATGCTCTAAAATGTTTGAAAATGCTCTAAAATGTCTGAAAATGCTCTGAAATTCTTGTAAATGCTCTAAAATGTTTGAAAATGCTCTAAAATTCTTGTAAATGCTCTAAAATGTCTGAAAATCCTCCAAAATGTCTGAAAATTCTCTGAAATTCTTCTAAATGCTCTAAAATGTCTGAAAATCCTCCAAAATGTCTGAAAATGCTCTGAAATTCTTGTAAATGCTCTAAAATGTTTGAAAATGCTCTGAAATTCTTGTAAATGCTCGAAAATGTTTGAAAATGCTCTAAAATATCTGAAAATCCTCCAAAATGTCTGAAAATTCTCTGAAATTCTTCTAAATGCTCTAAATTGTTTGAAAATGCTCTAAAATGTCTGAAAATCCTCCAAAATGTCTGAAAATTGCTCTGAAATTCTGAAAATCCTCCAAAATATCTGAAAATCCTCCAAAATGTCTGAAAATGCTCTAAAATGTCTGAAAATCCTCCAAAATGTCTGAAAATTCTCTGAAATTCTTCTAAATGCTCTAAAATGTCTGAAAATCCTCCAAAATGTCTGAAATTGCTCTGAAATTCTGTAATGCTCTAAATGTTTAATGCTTGAAATTCTAAAATGCCGAAAATGTTTGAAAATGCTCTAAAATATCTGAAAATCCTCCAAAATGTCTGAAAATGCTCTGAAATTCTTGTAAATGCTCGAAAATGTTTGAAAATCATCTAAAATGTCTGAAAATGCTCCAAAATGTCTGAAAATGCTCTGAAATTCTTGTAAATGCTCCAAAATGTCTGAAAATGCTCTGAAATTCTTGTAAATGCTCCAAAATGTCTGAAAATGCTCTGAAATTCTTATAAATGCTCCAAAATGTTTGAAAATCATCTAAAATGTCTGAAAATCCTCTAAAAATATCTGAAAATCCTCCAAAATGTCTAAATGCTCTAAAATGTCTGAAAATGCTCTAA